>CM075670.1:140765833-143666666 GCA_037962975.1 Clitoria ternatea
TATAAGCACTTGTCTATTTTATAGATTTGAATAAGTTTTTAGTGTTTGTAAATATGATTTCTTTTGATTTCGGTCCTTAAAATAAATTGTTGTTCTAGTTCGACTTTTATTTAATATTATGGGATATGTCTTAATGATCATGTTTTTAGTATTTGATAATATGTTTTTAGTCTTTGTAAAAAAAAATTCTCGTTCTCTCTTCCTTAAACATACCTTTTCCTATTAAACCATCATGCCTCTACCTCATTTAAACCATCCCACCCCTACTATCTTTGTTGATGATAACAACTTTTCCTTCTTGATTCCATAACCTCATATTTCTTTCACTTCTTGGTTTAGATTATCTTACCTAGTTTATGCAAGTAACCTTTTTCCAAACATAACCTATATATCTTTTCTAACAGCTCCATACAGTTCAACAAACTAGTATCTTAGGCATTTCTAGTACATAACCATACGAAATAAATAACTAGTACTTAACCATACTAAATAAAATACTGAACTGGTTGCTGAACAAATAAACAGAAACAGTTGAAAACACACACATACACATATAGACAAGCTTCGATAAGCCAAGTGAAAACACACATACACACACAGAGAGACAAGCTTCGACAAGCCAAGTGAAAACACATACACACAGAAAACACACACACAGGGATATACTGATATTACCAGCAAACTAAACCAAACAGACACAGAGACACAGATACAAGCTTCGACTAATTGAGTTAAACTAAATAGAGCACAGATACAATATACATAGTATAATATAAACAAATGGGGTACATACCAAATAATGCTGCAAAGAAGACGACTCGAAACCGAAGAAGGAAGGAAGGACATAGTGAATGACGTAGACGACGACAAATAGAGAGCGCAAGCTGGAGAAAATTGCCAAAGATGACAAAAGGATGTATCATCTTGGAACTGTGACTGACCAATATATGGAAATATAAACTTTATATATAATTGTTATGTCATAAAATAATACAAAAAATAGTTATCTACTTGACAGGGTACTTTTGTTTATTACTAATGTCCCGATTATGCATTGTTTAGTTGGCACTGAAAGATCGATTTGCTTGAAACAAGAGATTAGTATCAATTGAAATTTCATTACACTAAAAAGTAGGGGTCACTAGTGGAAAAAATGGATATAATCACGGTTAAAAATGGCTTTTATTCACGGTTAAAGAACCGTGGTTGTTGTAACCGTGGTAGTAGATGAGGGCCTTTAACCACGGTTAACAACCGTGGTAATAAATCACATTTGACCATGGTTAAGAACAACCGTGAATATAACTTACTATTTATATTCACGATTATCGAGCATAACCGTGAATATAAGAACTAAAAGGTTTCAGTTACAAACTACTTATATTCACGGTTATGCTAGTAACCATGGATAAAGAGTATCTATATTCACGGTTGTCCAGTATAACCGTGAAAAAACCTCAGTATTTATCCACGGTTGTCCATCATAACCGTGAATATAAGTACTAAAAGCTTTCAGTTACAAACTACTTATATTCACGGTTATGCTAGTAATCGTGGATAAAAAGTATCTATATCCACGGTTGTCCATCATAACCGTGAATATAAGTAGTCAAAAAAATTCACTTATGTATAATCACGGTTATGGTAGTAACCGTGGATAAATATGGTCTATAATCACGGTTGTTACCATAACCGTAAATAAATACTGAGGTTTTTTTTTTAATATGGTTTCTGTTTTATCGTTTCCCAAATCTGCATTCAGACAACCAGTACAGTATACAGTATCCCACCATATCCAGCAACACTATATAAAAAGAATGGTATGTATATAACAATTTATTTTCTATATCAATTCATAACAACCTAAAAAATGAAAGTATATACAATTAAGTTGAATGTAATCTAATAAAAGTAAACCCTAAATCCTACTAGATACATATATAAAACAATAAAGATCCTATATCTAGCTTTACCTAACTTCAATGAAGTGTGAAGCCCATTGCTTTCTAACATCATCTACAAGTGCCTTTGGGAAATATGACCGGTCCTTAAAGTACTGCAAACAATGCACAAAACAATTAGAACAAAAGCTTTATTTGTTACATGAAATTGATGAAATTGGTAGAAAAGTAGTCCAAACGATGAGACTTACATCTGTCCATCCATCTACTAAATGTTGTTGGACAATGGTCAGCATAGTGTGCATGACGAAATAGCCACACTCGTAGGTACCCTTCTGCCTGTAAGACTACAATGGACATATAGTATAGAATAAGTGAATTCGCAACTTAAAAAATATGTATTGAAGATTTGAATGAATATGATTGACTTACTTTTGGGTGCACCCATGCAACTTTTCTTCCGTTGGACTTGTTTCCAACCAGTAGATTGTATCCAACCACCGCCTTACGTCAAACAAAACACAAGATAAGTTAGAATCGTATAGTTCTAAAAATGATGTAATCGAATTTGTACTTATTTTTTAGGGATTAACTTACCGGTCTACTATATCTTTCAAGTCTTGTGGAACCATTCGATGCAAAGTATCAAAGTACAGAGCAAGATAGTCCTTCGGACAGATCACCACAAGCGTCCAGTGAGCGCTGCAGTTACCAGTGATAAGTGAGACTTCAAAATGCAAAAATTCATGACAATAATTATGGAATAGAATATTACCCTTTATGATAGGGGCCCATGTATACAGGCTTCCCAGAGTCAAACATCCAATTCTGGATGTATGCCTGGGTGTCCTGCGGGGTGTTTCCTTGCTTCTGTATGAGAGAGGGCTCTAAGAAACCATAAGTTCCTTTGAAACCTAAGTCCACACAGAGTTTTGCCAGAAACCTAAACAAGTTAAGACATGGTTAGCGACAAATAACTTGTATAATGAAAAAATTGGACAAAAAATGATATACTTACAGCTCCCACAACTGAATGATGGAGGCGTTCAGCATCGACATCCCCGAAATAATGTCACACATGTCAGAATGTGTAACGTAAAGTGGAAGATCAATTGGACGGCCGAACACTAGTGGCTGCCATGGGACCTGAATAGTGTCCTCTCCTTGCTCATACCCGATGCGTCATAGCATCCGGATGGGATCCTTGGCCGGGTCTGGCTTCTTCAATGTCTATTCCTGTTGAACAATTGACAACCATCACATTTTGTACCATAATTGACAATATAACAAAATTAGTTAGTGTTTAGGGTTTTTACCTGTCCAGGGGCAATCACCAGAAGTCTGTTGGGCCACATCAGAAAGTGGCCCACCGCCTGACCGACGGTCTTCACCTCTGGAGTTGCCACTGGCACAGCAGCATCCTCCTCAAGGATGAGCACAACAGAGACCCTGGACATACTATCAGGTAATGTCTGATGGTGAACCACAGGGCCTAAGTTGTACACCATACCAGTGGCAACTAGCTCCTCCGACCCGTCAACGAACAGGTCACATTGACGGGTGTCTGGTGGCTCGACCCCATCATCGTTAGGGTCAGCCGTAGTGCACGACCCCTTGGTGCTAACCTTCCGTATCTATATATTTACACATCAAGCATAAGTTATTCAACAATGAAATAAAGTGATTACAAACAATAAAACCGAGGAAATTAAATAAAGAATCTAACCTGTGGGTCGCTAGCTGGTGCAGTAATCTCCTGGTGATGGCTGAGTGAGGCCTTCATCTCCTCCCTGAATCGGGCCATCTCCTGGTGGAGCCTAGATATCTCCTCCTGGTACTCAGCCTTCACAACAGCCACCTTCTGCTCCACTATTTTCTCAAGGGAGGGGGCAGGGTTGGGAGCACTGTAATAGGAGTGGAGGCCTGTGAAATGTGAATGATTAGCCCATAATTGTTTAACAGATAACAAAATGAAAGCATAGAGTTATTTACCACTTACCTACACCTCGACCAACAGCACGCACTCTTCCTGGGTGCTCTGGCCTGCCGATGGCGGTAGTCAAAATATCCTCACGTCCATGGGCTACGAAAAACCCTGGGGTTGATTGCTCAACCAAGGAATCCTGAAACCAAACAAGTTAGTATTCACTTCCTTCACGTAAACCAAAAAATAGACCCTAATACAAAGGGGAATACTTACTATCCGTGAGGCAACCTCCTGAGCTTGTGAGGAAGTGTATTCCCCACTCTTCTTGATCCTAGCCCGCTTCCATTTGTCGTGGCGTGTAGGTGGTGAAGGGGGATCCACAATACCAGTATCAGTCTGACACTGACTCAGCCTCTCCTATGCCAGCCGCTCCTTCAACCTACGGTAACCCCTACGTGACAGTGTGTGTGGGCAGTCATTTAGCTTCCTAGTCTCCTTGGCTTTCTTTCTAGTCTCCTACAATAAGAAAAAAAATATTCAGAGTTAGCCTTTTAAATTATACATAATTTAATCATCTAAAAACCAATGTACCTGAAACTCGACATAATGTCTAGATGCAACAAAAGCATCCCAGGTCTCCTGATCGATGAATGGATATTTCTCTCCAGGGAACTTTCCTTGGTCGTCCCAGAATACATACCTACAATTCAGGTATATTTAAACTAAGGATTGGTACAATTTGGTGAAGCGTTGATTAAGAATTTAAAGTTCAATATACCTCGTGGTGAGTATGGATTTGAACGACCTCCATCGCTCAGCCATAATACCGAGGACCTTCCTCCTCGCTATGTCAGAAGATGGTATGTCAAAAGAATCCTACATGAAAGGAGTTAGTCCATAAGGGAGTCCTTATTAAGAGTTACATGAAATAATACACTAAAATAAAAATTAAATAATATCTAAGTTACCAGAACATCACTCCATAGCTGGTTCTTCACCACCTCCTCGACATTATCCCAGTCAGGGATAATGATGGACACCTTCGACCGAGCCACAACCCCCAAATAACTGCTAAACTTTGTGGAATTCGGTCCACTAAATCTACCGTGTTGACATCCATGTCAACAAGTAGCCTCTCTCCCCGATGACGCCTAAGTGCAACGTCTGGCATCCGGGTAACACCTCTGCTCTTCCGAGCAGACGAACCACTGGCCTGTGACTCAGACCTGGATCGTCCATCCTGGTCAGCCATGAGTATCTGTCCAAACAAGGAAACAAAATTGTCAAATATTTAATATAACATTTAAAACAACGAATAACTAATATAACATGTAATTTAATGAATCATTAACAAGATTAATACCCTATTAAGATGAAATATTTTCCCACAAGCCTTCATGGTGGTCATGACGACTAGCAACTACAGCATTTATGTCATGTTCCACGATAGATGTTGGAATACGTGTTGTAGTTGATGGAATTTCCATAATATCAAGATTGGGGTCTCCAATGTGTCTACCTTGGATAACAATTGACCACCGTTTATCAGCTGGGTCAGCAACATAAAAAACATGCTTCACCTGCGTTGCCATTATGAATGGTTCGTCCTTATGCCCTATCTTGTTGAGGTCCACCAACGTAACTCCTAAATCATCAGTTTTGACACCGTTCTTATTGTCAACCCATTTGCATTTAAACACAGGAACGGTGAAGGGACCGTAATCAACTTCCCATATATCTTCAATCACACCAAAGTAGCATGACTCGGCCATCACAGGGTTGTTGTCCTTTGAAGTTGAGAAATGCATTGACTGAGCCATAACCATCACTCCACTGTTTTGATTTGTACTCTTTTCATCCTATGTCCTTGTATAAAATGAATAGTTGTTTATGTCATACCCACAAAAGGTGAGGACATCAAAGTTTGGGCCTGTGCTAGTTGATGTAATGTCGAGGATGCAGATGCATCTTTCAGGACGGTCTTTTGGAACCACTGCATGAAACTCTTGTTGTGTTCATTCAATAACCACTTTTCAGTCATTTTAGGGTTGGTTTTCTTGACTAGCTCCTTGTGTGTGGCTAGATACGGTTGCACGTCATCCGTGTTCTTTAAAATATATAAGTGTGCCTGAAGGACATCAGCACGTGGCATGCTCTTCATTTTTTTCCAATCGTTCCTTTCCCATCCAATCTCTCTTCATGACGAGTCGTTGGAATACCAATGCTTGCAGCATGTGACATGTATTCAGTGCAAAACTCAATTGCTTCCTCTACAATATATCTTTCCATAATTGAAGCTTCAGGACGACGTTGGTTCTTCATATACCCTTTCAATATCTTCATATATCGCTTAACGGGATACATCCACCATAAGAACACTGGACCACACCAACGGACCTCTCTCACCAAATGGATGATTAAATGGACAATTATGTCAAAAAAGAGGGCGGGAAATACATTTCAAGCTGACATAATATAAGTGATGCTTCCTGTTCCAACACATCCAATTCGCCGGGCACGATTACCTTGCAACATATGGCATTGAAAAACATACACAACCTTGTTATGACATTTCTCACATTTTTAGGAAGAATGTCATGAATGGCGATAGGCAGAAATTGCTGCATCAACATGTGACAATCGTGAGACTTCAACCCAACTAACTTCAAATCTTTCATGGAAACACAAGAGTTGATGTTGGAGCCATAACCAGACGGAACTTTCACACTTCGTAACGATTCACACAGACTTTGCTTTTCTTTTCTGGATAACGTATGACATGCTGGAGGCAAATATATTCTTTTGCCCTTTGATTATGGATGCAAATCCTAACGTATACCCATCAACTCTAAGTCCATACGCGAGTTTAGGCCATCCTTAGTCTTCCCGGGTATGTTTAAAAGTGTACCAACTAAACTGTCGCACACATTCTTCTCCATATGCATTACATCAATGCAGTGTCTTACATCAAGCTCCCTCCAATATGGCAGGTCAAAAAACATTGACCTTTTCTTCCAGTTGTTTTGTGTCGGGTGTTGTTTTTCACACTTACCAAATTGCATGTTGACGTCTTTCACCTTTTCATATGCCTGGCGACCAGATAGTGGTGGAGGAGCCATTTCAAAATCTTGGGCACCGTTAAACGACTTCTTCAACCTCCGAAACGGATGATTCGCTTTAAGAAACCTTCGATGTCGAAGATAAACATTTTTCCTACCATGATGCAACCGCACAGAACTAGTCCCCTCCTCACATACTGGACAAGCTTTATGACCCTTCACGCTGTACCCGGATAAGTTACCATACGCTGGAAAGTCATTGATCGTGTAAAATAGCATGGCACGCAATTTGAATGATTGCCCGGTAAACCCATCAAACACTTCAACCCCGTCTTCCCACAACCTTTTGAGGTCTTCAACCAATGGAGTTAAATATACATCAATGTCGTTCCCCGGTTGTCCTGGACCAGAAATCATCATTGATAACATCACATATTTTCGCTTCATGCACAACCATGGCAGCAAGTTGTAAACAAACAACAAAACAGGCCATGAACTATGGTTTGTGCTCAGGTTCCCAAACGGGTTCATGCCGTCTGTGGCTAGTGCAAGCCTAACATTTCTTGGTTCATGGGCAAATTCTGGAAAAATCGTGTCCATTTTCTTCCATTGTGATCCATCGGCCGGATGCCTAACTAGTCTATCAACAACCCTCTCATCAACATGCCATCTCATAAGTTTTGCATCATCTGCATTGGCAAACAAATGCTTTAGTCTTGGAACTATAGGTAGATACCACAACACCTTTGCAGGAGACCCTTTAGTGCATACCTCATCAGAATCCGCCTCTTTCTTCTTATACCGTGACACCCCACACCTAGGAAATCGATGCAGCATTTCTAACTTACCCTGGAATAATACACAATCATTTAGGCATGCATGTATTTTCTCATACTCTAAACCCATAGGACACAACACCTTTCTGGCCTCATAGTTACGATTCGGCAAGGTGTTTCCAGCTGGGAGCATTTCTTTCAACAACTTCAGTAAGTCAGTGAAACTTTTATCTGTCCACCCGTTTATGGCCTTCAAATTAAACAGTCGTAAAACTGCTGATAACCTCGTGAAATTGACGCAGTTTGGATACAACGGCTGCTCAGAGTCCTCACACAGAGTCGTATATACATGAGTTTTCTTAAAACCTTCTACCCCCACATCACGGATCATATCCTCGAGTCGGTTATCCATGTTGACATCGGTGTCATGCATCGAGCTTCGATTTTCAGTTTGAGAGCTGTTACTTGGCACCACCACATCTTCACCATGCCATATCCAACGCGTATAACTACGCAGAAAACCGTCACACAGTAGATATTCTCGCACCTCTTCCAAGTCTACCCGACGCAGGTTCAAGCATTTAACACAAGGGCAAAAATACTTTCCATTCACCTCCACTGCATTCCTTGCTACGAATTCTATAAATGATTCAACTCCCCCCTCGTACTCTAGACTTAGGCGTGATGCAGTTATCCAACTCCGATCCATGCCAACTGTTTACAAGGTGCTATGATCAACCTCACTTTTTCTTCAAAGGTTGTGGTTCTATACCCATTCAGGATGACAATTGTTTTTATACGTCATTCATATATACAGGTTAGGAGTTATTTTAAAATTTGATGAAATTTTGGCAGCATTTCGTATTGGTCTCTAAGTACATAAAATGAGAGTGGTCAAATCAAATTCAACCACAACCAAATATGCACCCAGAGAACAACACAAAATGCAAGTTACCGAAAGTTTATCAAATTTTAAAATAACTCCTAACTTGTACATACTAACAATGACGTATAAAAAATAATTGTTCATCCCAAACTGTCCAAACGGACAATTCAAGATTCAACACAAACGATGACATTAATTAATTTAATGACCATTTGTATCGAATCTCAAACGGGGAACTACGGTTTACTCATATGCACAACAACTTCCATACTAGTTAACTAGTTAACTAGTATGAGCCTATGAGTTTGCAAGATTGCAAAACCATATACATACAATAGACAGAAATAACATTATATACGAGCAACCAACAACAACAGCAATAAAAGTAAATGAAGGTTGAGCTTGCACACAAGGTTGATAGTTGATGTTGTTGCTAAACTCTAATAAAGAAATCGGGTCAAGCATGGTGCATGCATAACGTATTATAATTTTGTATTCAATTGGTTGTTTCTGTGATTTTTCAGTTGGTTGTGTTCCTGGGCGAAACAAGTGTTGTTTAGGAATTTGGTTTAATTATATATGTCCGACTCAACCCCTAACTCATCCATAATCTATTAATAATTTAGCATTTATTCTCTATTAATATTATGATTCACCTCATGCTTCATAGTTCACCAAATTTCAGCAAGTATATCCATTAGTAATTTAGCATCCCATCTCTATTCATATTTTAATTTATCTCATGCATCACAACTCTTAGAATATCAGTAACCAATATAGAACCAGACCAATATAGTCCCTATAAATCTGCCTATGCAGCCAACATCCCATCAAAATATATCAAGTACATCTGTAATCTCTATTTTCACAACTATGTTTCCCCAACTGATTATGAAACTGACACAAAATCAACTTATACACCTCAACTTTTTCAACAAGTCCCTCATCCAACACCAATAAAAATTGAATGTCTAATAAAAATTGAATGTCTACCTCAGCAACCCACACCAATCTTTAATCCAACCTTCATTACACAAAAATAAAAGTGACCCAAAAATATTACCAGCAAGTGTAAAAGGAACAGAGACACAGATACAAGCTTTAACAGAGACAATGTCACAGGCATACAACATTGTTACACACACAGTGTCACAGGCAATGTCAAAATAGCAGAGACAGAGTTCACGTCGAATATAAAAACATAAACTCACAGACAACGAAGCTTTCTATGTGAACGAAAGAAGAAGGGCAACGAAGCACTTACCTGACAATGGTGAACGAAGAAGAAGAAGGGCACGTGAAAGAAGAAGGAAGGGAACCCAGAAGCCTTCGACCAACAAAGAGGAGGGCGAGGAAGAAGACGATAACGAGCGCGAAAGTAAGGAGAAAATGAAAAAAGAGTGAAACGCGCAACTTTTGAAGTTTCAGAAGGATGTATATTCACGGTTCCCCTTGAAACCGTGAATATATTACACATATATTCACGGTTGAACAAAAAACCATGGATAAATGTTAACTATATAACCACGGTTATGATCCCAACCGTGGATAAATAATAAATCTATAATCATAGTTATAGAAACAACCGTGGACATACAGTACCAAGTGATTAAACCCTAAAACCTGAACTATATATCCACGGTTGTAAATATAACCGTGATTATAGACATCAATATATATCCACAGTTCACATCATAACCGTCATCATACCATGAATATATAGTCACGGTTGTTCTCACAACCGTGGATATATATTTCAGGTACTATATTTCCACGATTGACTCCTCAACCGTGAATATATATTGATAGGTACGATCACGGTTATAAGGTGAACCGTGGATATATAGTTTTCACTGATAATATCGTTCACCTTATAATTTCAAAAATGCCACCGCCCATGTTTTTATCGCTGATCCACTTATACCCGTGAATATATCCCGTTGTTATATCCAATTTTTGCACTAGTGGGTATAATTTACTCTTTTGTTCATGGTTTGGAGTAGATGAATGCTTAGAAATTTGTTTGCTTTAGTCAGCCACTTGCTATAGTTATTGACCAAAAAAGAGTAGTGTTGTCACCCAAAAGAGCTTGGTGTGACTAAAGCACCACTGTATTGTTCATCAGATTCTCATAATACATGTTATCAAATGTGATGTTTGTGATCACCGGATCCAATGGAGCCAAATTCGTGTGTGAATCTACTTTATTTGGGCACAACTTTTGCAAGTTCTGTAATAGTGAAGCGTCTAGTGTTGGATCGGATTTAGCTGACCACCAAAGTCAAAGAGCCTTGGCTTGAATATAAAGCATTGTGCAAACCCAAATGTGAGCACCTACATTCAATATTTCACACACATGAAACTTGTATTTAAACTTGGTCTCATAACATATTTTTATTATTAAACTGAGTTTAATTTATATGTGCGGTATTGTAAACAAATTCATCCTATTAAAATAATTAAAGTAATTATTATAAAAATTAAGAATAAATATTTATATCACAATCTATTATCCATTTAAGAGATTCAAGTTTGATGTGTCCCTTGTTCCTAAAGAAATATTATCTATAAAATTCTCTACTATGACAATGCAGACAAGAATTTAGTAGTGTCTAAAACATTAACAGGGAATCTTATTGGGACTCATAATCTTATCTACATGACCTCACTTGCTTTATGAAATAAATTAAAAGTTTGGCATTTTGTTTTTGATTAATCTTTGTATTATACTCATTGATGCAAACATTGCTATTTTGAACATTTATTTCATTTTTGTCTGATTTTTTTGTAAAAATGACATGATTTTTTTGTCAAACTTGCTCTTGGTTGCAGTGGTTTAAAAGGCAAAATAGAGATAGTTTGATAGGCTACCCGGTTTCTAACTTTTTCCAAGTAAGTGGATATTTAATATTTTAGATTTATTGAGCTTTAAGTTGAGTTAATGGGTTTCTTTGATTGTTTAAAAATTAGTGGTTTTAGATCTACATCTAAAAATTATTCTACATGTTCTCTAGCAGCCAAATGCTAAAACAGGTATACAGGTGTAGTTAATGGCATGATGTAAATAATATGAATGCAATTGAAACTCATTGAGTACCATTGTTATATTTTTCTTATTGGATGCAACATTTGAAATGAATCTCCTAGTATTTGATGCTATTGTGTACCTTCTCAAGAAAGGTAGATTGATCATCCAAGTGAAATTTATGCATGTACTTTAGCATCTAGTTGCTGTGAAGTTTTACTCTTTCTATATTAGTCAAGTAATCAAGTGCCACAGATTTCATTAATGATTTAATGTTACTTGTTCTTGCAACTTTTGTTGATTGTATATTTTTTCTCTAAAATCTTCTTCTCCAAGCTTTGCTTCATCATAAGGCATCTCTTCTTTGGAAATTCATAATATAAGGTCATATTGCATTGCATAACTATTTAATAATCCCTCTACCAAGTGTTAGAACATAGGAAAAAATATTCATTAGCTCAAAAAATAGACTTTAGAAGCTTTGAAACAACCAAGTGCATTTTAGAATTAGATTAATTTTCCAAACTTCTTACTATGGTTTTAATTGTATTGAACATGAAATAAAATAATTCAAAAACATGCTAATATGTGTAAATGATAATCATAACTAAGTACAACTAAAACCAATTATATCACCAACATCTTTCCACTTGGAGCATGTTTGTTTGTATATTATTTGAGAATAACATGTTTTCTTTATAATTCTATAGGCTCTCTCCAAATGCTAACAAAAATTAAAATATTATTTGTCTAAATTAAGCCAATTCTTACAGAAATATCCAGGCTTTAGAAAAAAGCATTTGACATGAACTCCAAACCAAATTGTAAAGTAATGGATTCTAAGGTTACAATTGCTGCATTTCGTAAATATAGTCAGAAATGAAGACATTAAGCTAGCCCATTTCCTCTCAACAGAATAGAAATAAAAGTAGAAATCTGGGTTCTATGGAGTAGATTTTTCCCCCTAGTTTTTATTTTATTTTATGGAGCACCTGTTGATTTATTTACCATACTAGGCTAGGCTTAGTGGTCCAGTGCAGTATTGCTGGATGTATCCCTTTGAAAGGTTAGACATTGGAACAACTTTATTTCTGTTCCAATTTTTGTTGTAAATATATATGTAACTCATATTAGCGATACTTTATGTTTTGTAGATTCCTACGCTCTTTAAAAGACAAAGTGTCAAACAAGGCATGTGTTGAAACATCGATTTGTGAGGCATAGTTAGTGGAAGAAATAACCACTTTTGCTTCATTCTACTTTCCGACAGAGATAGAAACAAAAATGACTAGAATCCCCCGTAACCTTGGGGTGACACCAAACCCCAGTGTGGACGAGCAAAGCTCAGTATTTAACTATCCTGGTCGTCCTAGGGGTAAGGTTGTAAAATGTTACATTAAAGAGAAACATCGAAAGACGGCTTACTTGTACATTTCTTTTAAATTGTGAGAAAGTTGAACAATATCTTGAGTAAGTTACCTATTTTTACATTTTTTCAATTTGAATTTTGGATTTTTGTGTAGTTAAACTATTGTTCTTTAAATAGTATATATGTAGATATACTGAGACAATAAGAGAAAAATGATATAATTGACGACCAAGTTCGTAGTAAGGTATCATTTAAGTTCATCGATTGGTTTGCACAACACGTAAGGCCCGTACACTTTATGCTTTTTTAAGTTGTATACTTACGCTATCTAACATTGTTGTATGTTGTGCTTTGAATAGATTCAAGACCTAAACAACCAAATTGAAGACCCTTTACTCCAAGCTCTTTCTTGGGGGCTTGTGAAAACTGTTAAAAATGGCCAATTTACTATGTAAACGGCTATAAGTTTTACATTTTCCAATGGAGAGATGGAATGTGAACACGTAACTTTGGGGTTTGTGTTAAAGGCATAACTGGACATTTAGAGGAGGACTTCTATGGTGTCTTAAAAGAGATCATTCAAGTTTCTTTCTCTAGATAGGTTAAAAGATATTTAGTTTTATTCAAGTGTGATTGGTACAACAACATAATCGGTGTAGGTACAAAAGTCTACAACCATTATGGATTGTTTAGATGAAAAAAGTGGTAGATATAAAGGGTTTAATCCCTTCATCTTTACCTAGCAAGCCAAGCAGGTTTATTACACAAAATTCCCTAGAGGGCACTGGGACTGGTATGCAATCATCAAAGCCAAGGCTCATAGTCTGATTACTGGTAATGTCTCTGATGAGGTTGAAGATGCTTATCAGTTAGCTCAGAGCAAACAATACGACAGTCATTCAGTGTTGAATATTGATCCATCTATATTAGATGAAACACTTGAGACCTCAGGCGGTGAACACATTTACACATAAGCTATCTCCCAATTAAAATGGTCCAGGGCCAATTTAGATACTGATGACATGTCTGGAAAAAATTCTAAGGGTGACACTGACACCGAAGAGGAATTCCAAAGTGAAATAAACACAGAGTATGTAGTTATATGGAAATATATATATATATTATTGTTTTTACTGAAACTTGTTTACATTGTTTTGTTGATAGATGACTGGACGCAGATCAAGATATGGTCGAGGTGGTGGTAGACAGTCCCTAGTTACACAACTTGGTACCCCTAGCACATAGAGGGAGACCATATTGACAGATGAGATTGCACAATAGACGCCTTCACCGACATGTCCTGGTGATACTGTAGCGACGGATAGCCCAGACACCTTACAGGCTCAGCAGCAGGAGCCGATCCACGATGCGACCCCTTCATTGGCATCCAGCCCCCTTCCCACTATGGTCTCAATGTCGTATGCGGATGAGTAAGTATTACTA
Organism: Clitoria ternatea; assembly: GCA_037962975.1. Taxonomy (NCBI): domain Eukaryota; kingdom Viridiplantae; phylum Streptophyta; class Magnoliopsida; order Fabales; family Fabaceae; genus Clitoria; species Clitoria ternatea. The sequence continues at coordinate 140,780,220 of CM075670.1, forward strand.
TATTTCCTAAAGTTTATACATTTTTGTACTGGTGGAGTGCTGATGACATAACTATTTGTATATTCGAGATTGATCTGATTATTGTTTGTTAGTAGAGAGAAAATCTCACTAGGTACTAGTGTGTGTAGTGATTACATTAATTACTGTAATGTTGACATTCATTTGATTGTTGTTTGTTAGTGGAGAGCAAAACTCACTAGGTACTAGCGTGTGTTCTGATAACATAACTATTGCATGTCTATTGATGTTTCTTTACATTGAACTATACTGGAAAGTTTTCAGTATTTAACAGGGTGCTTGTAAAAATTTGGAAATGTCTGGTTTATAGGGGAAACTCTACCAAAATTTCGGTGGACTCCCCGGTTTATGTTAGTTTTAAGGTTTAATTTTGTTAATTAATTGTTTCATTTTTTAAACTATAGTTATGCTGATAGTACTCACACTACCAAATTGATTACTAAGGTTCTGAAGGCCCAGTGGGATGGTCCTTACATCTTTTGGATAGACGCTGGTAAGACTGTCCAGGATAGATGGTTTGACATTTTCTTGGTAAGATTAACACAACACTTCTAATTTCATGTATCTTTTACATTATTGTATACAATTATATTTTTATTTGGATTTGCATTCTACTTTACAATGTGACTATATGTGGGAAGAGGGTATGTGTCACACCCCAGTTTTCTGGACCTAAATCCTGATGTGATCGATATAAATAATTAATAAAATACAGGTAAATTTTTTGCATTTTCAAAATAAGTCTGATATCACACCAAGACCTGAACCACAGAAAATTGAAGAGTGAGATTTATAAAAAAATGCAACTGGATCAATAACTAAATTTCCTATAACGGTATATAAAATAATAGAGTTATAGTGGAAGAAGAATGTGTATACCGGGCATATGCTTAGTCCCATATATGAAGATATGAGAAAAGGCCCAAGCAATCATACAATTTCATATACATAAGCCTATCAAGCCATAATCGACTATGCACCTAAATCATAATTATATAAAATCAATCATAAGTAGTCTCTACATGAGACATCCATCACCAGATGGTATCAATCTAATCTTCACTTACATGCCAAACATATAGTCACCGTTCATAAATGCATAAGTTTGTTACACATGCTTATTTAACTCTCTGAATCATCAACATTATATACAATTTGATTCAATACATTAAAATTCACAATTGTTACCAACCAAGGCACTTCCACTACCACTATTTACCTTTGCCAAAACTTTAATTCAAAGTCTCACCTCGGCCCATGATAACCCTGCATCACAATGCTAAAAGGAGACCACATGGGAGAGTGAGTTATATATTCAAAATGACGAATATAAATACATTATGATTATGTGTACATGCATACAAACAACATGTGTGCTTTGCAACAAAGTCATTGATTCATCATTCAATCTTCATCACATTGTCATAATATGCATACAAGCCTTATGAATCGTAATTCATAACATAAGCAAGCACAAGCACATACACAATCACATTGCCACATATCAACATGGCATTCACAATCATCATCGTCAAATTATCAAGTCTTTAATCATTTCCTCCTCGCAAGGGGATTTTCATCTCTCTTGGTCATCCCATCTCAAATGCCATGCACCTATGGCTAATGCATATGTCAACTATTTAATGCATATGCAATGGATCCATTTTATTCACCCATGCATACATGGTATCTCAAGTGATTGCAACCACTTATAATCATCATCATATTGGTTTCCCGCCTCGCAAGGGGTACTCCCTCCTCGTGATCGTAACCACGGGACATCATAGGAACTCGCAAGCCCTTTTTATTTCAAGTACCAAGTGATCGCAACCACTGTCTTATCATCATATAATCCCGCAGGATGTCTCATTGTGATCGTAACCAGATGTCAATCATTTCATAATGGTTTCCTGCCTCGCAAGGGGTACTCCCTCCTCGTGATTGCAACCATGGATATTCATCCACAATGGTCCCCGCAGGGCCTTTCATTTCAAAAACCAGGTGATCGTAACCACCGGCTCAATATCATATCATCATCATGTTGGTTTCCTGCCTCGTAAGGGGTACTCCCTTCATAGAATCCCCATAATCTTTCATCATTATGATCGCAACCACATATTCAATGTTATGCTATGCCATGAATGCAAAATGCAATAATGTATATGCCCATCAACCTCGCAAGGATATCTCACCCTCTCACATAGGGATATATTTTAATTTGACATTTTCAATCAATAACATACAATCATTTACAAAGCCCCTCAAGGCATATCATTCATATACTTGACATCTCAATGGCCAAAATATCATTCTCACATTAATCCACGCATGGAAATCAACAAGGCATTTCAAAACATAAATTCAGTAATCATCATTGCATCTCATACATACATGTCCATACTTGCATTAATCATAATGGAAGTACACCCATCAATAATAACATTCTAGGGCATGTTCAACAACAACGTCCCTTTTCATTCAACATTGTCATTTATCATTCAATATATGTGGTATCATTCATTCTTATTCATAATTAATACCTTTTCAAAATTCATTGAGTTATAATAACTCATTGCCATTCAATTATCCCTTTATTAGTTCCATCATCAATCAAGGTGTGTCATACAATCACATCATTTACTTTTCATCAAGATTCATAATATATCAATAGAGGGGAAGCATACATGTTTTCATAACATAGCGTAGGCATATACATACCTTGTGTAACATCCCAGTTTTGAAGTTGAATACCAAATGAAAATAACCATTAAGATTTTGATTTCAAAGCAGGAAAAATTGACTGTTAACTTAATCTAAGAAGTAGTGATAAATTAATTAAGCTTAGTTGGTAAGAGGTGGCTGCTTCCGATTGGGAGTCACGTGAGTGGGACTGCAATTCACGTTTTCCCATCCCACTCTCCTTCCCTTCCTCGTGCACGCATATGCTTATATATGTGCCTTGATCACTGGAGTTATGCATCTTCGTTAGACTTCTTCTCTTCTTTTCTTTTCTTTCCTCGTACACTCTCCCTTCCCTTTTGTTCTTCGTCTTCCTCCCCCTATTTACTATTCTGTTCCTGAGAACACGCGATGATGATACTGCAAAAGACTTGGAGTTCGTTCGGCCAAAAGACGAACAAGCCCTGTTTCACGGTGCGACTTCGACCAAGGAAGCCAGAACGAGTGTGAGCCTGGGCGAGGCAATCAGACCAGCGTTGGGAAACAGAGGAACCCCTCGAACTTCCTTCAGTAGGTAGGGGGCGCTTTGCATTTCAAATGCATAGCTTGTGAATGGGTTCCGAGTGGTTTATTATGCATGCATATGTGCTTAAGGGTATTTATGATGAAATGTATATTTGATAGATAGCTTTGTATACCGAGGCATGCTATGACTGAATCCAATGGTAGTTAGCTTATAATTGATATATGTGTTTATGAGATACACTATTGGGATGTGGATGCATGCGTGTGTTATGAGACCGTGTATGAATGCAGTGTATACTCTTCAAACTGCCATACTGAGTCTAGTTAAATATTTACATATGCATGCGTGAAGTGGAGACGTATTGTGTGACTTCTGAGTGCTCTGTTCATGGAATGATGAGTAGATCCTGATTGCTATCCTATGTTGCCTTGCATGCGAGTGTTGAAAATGAGTCTGTGTTGTTATGAGATGATGACTGAATTGCATGCAGAGTGTGGTTATGATAAATGAAAGGAGAGGTAATATTGTATTGGCAGACACACACACAAAAGAATGTAATTAAAAGACCTTGAGTTGGACTTGAGGCAGTGCCGAGTGCACTAGCGTTGGACGCTTAAAGTCTTGAGTTGGACTCAAGCAAGCCACCGGGTTGGACTCGGGGCTGCCCGTAACACTACCGTGGTCACTTGGAGCGATTGTGTTACATGTGAGGGCAAACGGTTTGGTACCAGTAAAACGGACGAACCAGCTTGGAGCTGGAGGAAAAAGGCTTGGAGCCTATGTTGCAACATAAAATTAATCAAGTGGGGGTCGGATCCGACTGTAGTAGACTGGTGTGTACTGAATGGATATGTATATATGTATACTCTTATGCTATGATGAATTTATTGTGTTGTATCTGTATAGTGTAAGTCGGAAATGATATAATCTGTATAATGGAATATTGCATGAATGAATTCCGATTGCATGGCACTGTTACGAGTAGATAAACTAGAGGATAGTTAACGTTATGATTGCTTGAAATATGATGTGGTGTAATGGAGAGCATACGGGTTCCCAAGTCACTAACTGTCATTTTAAATGTAAAAGCTCACCCCTGCTGTGGCAATATTTACAGTGAACATTCCTCGGAACTACGAGTAAAGTGGAGCTACTTACCGAGCGGATCAGCTGTGCACCAAGGAACTATATATATATATATGTAAATACTGTGTATGATGTTTTGATTATGCCTTGGCCGGCTCGTGTCTGATGTTAATCTTTTAGAATAGAACAGAATCCCTTGGGGCTGGGAAACATGGCAATGTGTTTGTAAATATTGATATACACTCTCATATGTATATGGTTATGTTTATGACGTGCTGTATGTTATACCATCCTGTGCGTGATGTTTGATTGGTATATATGTTCATGTTCATCCGAGTGTGTAGGAATGGAAAGACTTAGTATGAAGGGAGTCAAGATATGATCTAGAAGAGTGAATTCGTGGTCCTGTTGCCGAGTGAGGAAAGCTTTAGGTGTCCCGAGGGGATGAGGGCGTACCACTCCGAAAGGGGATTGACGCAGTAGATTCCCAATTGATAAGTTGTTACGATTCAGAGTAGAATAGCCTTATCATGCTTTCGAATAAGGACTAGCCGAGAGAGTGTTTTCTGACTAGAGGGCAATCCATCCGATTCCGAGTGTAAACCGTATAGAGAAATGGTAGAAAGCTATGGAGCCCTTGAAGGGAGGTTAAGTTCGCGTGAGCACTGGGGTAGGAAGGACTATACTTGCCGAGCGAGAGATGAGTGAAATACCGAGGGGTAGATAATTGAGAAGTTGTCCGAGTAAAGATACCCCTGGTTTCCGAGTGGGACAGCCTTCATTTCCCGAGTGAACTGTTGTGTGGCATGATGGACAAAATAAAGAACTAAGTTATGGGGGTGCGAGTTTGTGGTCGAGTGGAGGGAGTTCCCTTTACCGAGTGGATTTAGGACTGAAACCCGAGTAGACTTAGGAAGGAATTCCGAGGGAAATAGGCTTTTACCGAGTGAACGATTGTCTTGATACCGAGCGAGTGTACGTTATTTCCTTTGGGCTTGCTCGAGCGTTACTGGGCTCCGCTGGAGGGCTTTTGTTTGGTTCTTGTCTTCCCTTGCTTCCCGTTCCCTCCTCCTTCTTGTTGTATCGGGTTATTTGATTTGGGGCAGATTATACAGACTTTGCTAACTCAAAAATTCAGAAAAATTTCCCTGTTGGTTTTATTTATTTAATTAGAATTTAGGGTGTTACACCTTGCCATGGCCTTAAGCCATGTTGTCCTCAAATTTACAATAAAATCTTTAATAAAAATTTTGTAAAAAGAATAAAAATTTGTTTAATTTGTTAGAAATTAAGGTTTTTAATTCAATAAATGGATGTTGTTGGAAATAATCTGCCCTTGATCAATTTTCTCTAGTTTTGCAGTGAAAAAGTAAAGAATTTAAAGAGAAAATTGAAGAACTGGAGAGCTGACGTGTAGCATCACCACCACGCGTAGCGTGGGAACTTCTGATGCTGATACTATGCGTCACACCCATGCGTAGCGTCAGGAGCTACTTGGACACCACTGACAGGTGGTCAAGCACTCAGCTAGTGACCCCTCCATTACCCACAAGTGTCCAAGCCGAACTAGGGGACAAGGCACACCTGTATGGGCATTATTAATTAAATAATTACACAATCATGACCACTTTGAGCTGTTTAATGGAAACTGAGTCAGGGACCTGACGCGTAGCGTCAGGCTGGTGCATAGCGTCAGGACCCTTCCTCAGCCCTATAAATAGGGCCATTCTCCACACTTCTAAGCATCCAATTCTGAAGTTTAGCTTTTTTTTTCTCCCTTTTTCACTCGAGTTTGAGTGTTCTTCTTTGCGTTTGTAAGGTTGGAGTGATTTCTAGATCCTTGAGAGTGTTGAGTTGTAGTATGAGTTCTTGTATTGTGAAGTATTTCCAAGTCATCGTAATGTCAAACTTTGTAAGTGTTGTTCTTACTTTTATTATGTGTAACTAAATTGTTTATGTTGGAATTTGGTGAATCAATCTATTATATGATGTTGTGATTATGACCTCTACATATTTATGATTCAAGTACATGTTAGTATTTCAACTCTTTATTAATATGAACATCAAACAGGAGAATGATTGTCATGTGTATTAAAACTTGTTTTATTAGTATGAATATCAAACGGGAGAATGATTATTCATGCCAAATTAAAATCTGTTTTAATGAAAGTAAAAGTTGAAATACCCTTAATATACCAATTACTAGGGATAGAATTGGTTATTATTGTTGCCATAAGCCAGGACTTAATGCAAGTTTTTATTGAGAAAGCTCACGAGGGATCAGACTTTACGATAAATACTTAGAATTTATATCACGAGGAATCGGTTATAACGACTTTAAGCTACAATAACATGAACTTGATGATTAAGTATGTATGTTTGTAATTATTGCATTATATTTTAGTGCAAGAATCCTAATTCTAACATAGTTTGTTAATCTGTGTTTTTACCTCAAGTATCTAAATTATTCTGAATTACATCTCAACTTTATAGTTAGATTTTATCTTTTCCATCTTTTTACCTTATGAACAAAACAACTATCAAATCCTGTGAATATTGTATAAATTATTTATAAATTATTCTTTTGTTAATAATCATTGATAAATTTACCATAGTAAATAAGAAATTACTATGACTTACAGGATTTTCAATCCCAGTGGAACGATATCTAAATTTGAAAACTACAATCGATTGGTGCGCTTGCCAATTAATAACCCAACAGTAACATGGGGTTAACAAGTTTCTGGCACCATCGCCGGGGATTGAATTGATTCAGTAAAACAGTAAATTTTTAATTACCATGATAAAAATATTTTTTTACCTTAGTGATTTTTTTTTAATTTATTTATTCATTCATTTTAACGTTGTTGTACTAACCTTTCTTTATTTAGTATGTTTATGCAAACTCGATCTTCTGCAGGAAAGGTGTTCTTTGATCCTGACATCGAGAAGTTTGTAAAGAAAATTAAAGCATTAAAATCTAAAAAAACAAAAACTTCTTCTTCAACTTCATCTTCTTTTGAAAAATCTAAAAATTTTGAAAATTCTAATATGGCTGCTGAAAGAAGAACATTGGGACAGTTTGCTGCTATTAATGGACCACCCCGTGTTTCGGGGATGTATCAAGGACCTATTGCTGCTGTAGAAATTAAGCCAGCTACTTTAAACATTATTCAAAATAATCAATTTGCTGATTTAAATAATGAGGAACCACTAGTGCAAAAAGTAGTAATGACCACAGGATATAATCACAGTTATAGTATAACCACTACTTTAAACATTATTCAAAAATTAAGCTAGCTACTTTAAACATTATTCTCTTACAGGGCTTTAATTGGGTACCATCGACTACACGGTAAAGTGACCAAGAAAAAACTATACTGGGTCTTCCCAAAAGTAAGCACATATTAATTAATAAGCATTACTTTTAAAGTTACCTCAATTAATAACAAAAATAATAACTAATTGTGAATTCAATGTATGCTACCTTGTAGTCTTATCGACAGGATGACAGTTTTAAGTGTGGGTATTTTGTGATGAAGACGATGCTCACCATTGTCCAATCTGGTATAGTAGACAGATGGACAATTATAAGTTTTCAGTGCCTACATTATTTTATTTGGTTTTTACATACTACTATTACAATTTATCGCTCACCACTACTATTAATGATTGTCTCTTCTTTGCAGCATTTTCAAGACTCTTCAACTTTCCCTGAAAAATACATTAACGAAGTCAGAAATTATTGGGCCACCAGCCTTTTCCAAGTCAAGAAAGGACTCCACTAGTGTCTTTGTTGTTTATTATTGTTACTTTATAGGATTTATATCTATTAGTGTAGGCTTTAGATATCATATTATTCATTTTTTATACCAAATGATTGTTCTTTATATGGTTTTTAATTGAAATTTATTATTTTTAATCTATTATTGTGTATATTGGGCTGTCTGGTATAATATGTCTGATTGCAGGTTTAGGTGATGAATAGAAACAAACCCTGTATAAAAAAAATTAACTTTTAACCACGGTTATAACCCCTCGCACCTTTTAATCACGGTCATTTGGAACCGTGGTTGTATCACCCTTTTAATCACGGTTGTCTGAAACCATGGTTGTATCTCCCTTTTAATCACGGTTATCTAGAACCGTGGTTGTATCTGTAACACCCTGAATTTTTTTAAAATAGGAAGATAAATTAGGAAAATAAATGTTGGATAATTAACTTTGGGCTAAGAAATATCCCAAAATTCTTGAAATGATTTAAACAAGGTTTTTCGAAACTGTTGGTGAATTATGGTGGTCAGATGAGCTGAAAACTGATCCGGATAAAATATAGGTGTCGGACCAAGTATCTCCGATTGAGATGCCGTTGGTCAGGGCCGTAGAAAATGTTATTGGGATTCCGAATTTATATTCGGAATAATTTTTAGAATATGTTTTGGGCCCGAACGGCGAACCTGTTTGTTAAAAAAAATGGAAGAGTTAATGAAGAATTAATAATTTAAATGCTAAATTCCTATTTTTCTCATTCAAAAGGCGGTTGCATTTTCTTCTCCACGTGAAGATGCTTTTCTTCTTATCTCCTTCTTCTTCTTCTCTTCTTCTTCTTCTTCATTATTCCTCTTCATCCTTCTCTTGAACTTCAAATTCTTAACCTTCAAGAGACTTCAAGGAAGCTTGGAAACTAAACTATTTTCTCCTCCTTACTCCTCAAATTCGTGTGAACTCCCTCATCTTTTGTAAACTCACTCTTTTCTTTCATTGAGGTAAGATTATGATCATTTTCCATGTACATAAGTATATAGTTGAAGTTTAGTTGAAGTTTTGGTGTTAGAACACAATAAATGTATGAGTAATGTTGGAGAAAGTTTAAAAGTGGAAATCTAAAGATAAGTTGATATAAGTACAAGCTTATGAGTGATTATGAGGTAGTTATAACTATGGTGGTAAAAGAAAGAAGTATATAAGCATTTTTGAAAGTTGGTGGATTGGTGAAAACCTTAAACTTGAATTTTAGGAGGAAAGTAAAATATTTAAAAGTTAATATTTGTTGATGGGAAGAATATTATAAGTAATATGGTAGATACATTAAATGATGATAAAGTTGATTTGAAGTCATAATAGGTGGGAAACTCACCAAGGTATTGGTGGAGATCTTACTAGATGGAATAACCTAATAATTAGGTTGTAGCCTTTGATACTAAGGGATTGTAATTCAAGGAAAGGAATTCCCAAAGCCTAAGTAGGCAAATGAATGAATTTGGTAAATAGTTTTCACATGATAAGAATTATGTGTACACCTATGTATATATATATATATATATTGAATTGGTGTTTGAATAAATAATTGATGTGGCCCTATAAATGATTGGTGCAGGGCTTGGCAATATTGGTGAAGCAGGAACATCAACCCCAGAGGTCTACTTCTCTTGAGGTAGGAGAGGGGTGTATTTTCTAAATGCATGAAAATTGTGATGATAATGTATGTATTAATGTAGTATGACATGTTTGTGTGGTTAAAGGTGATATTATGTGTATGTGAAGTGAATTGTGTATGATGATGTGAATTTAGTGTTTATATGATAAAGCCTAAGTGAGGCTATGGATGGCTTATTATGTGTGATACACGATTGAGTCCATATGAAGGTTGATTCTTGTGTATGAGTTTGATGGAAAATTGTGTGGTTGAAAATGAATATACCCTAGATGAAAGGGTAGGATAATCTAAATGAGCTTGAGGCATGCATGAGTATTTTGTATACATGGCATGACATACATATCATGATGATGTTGATAAGTGGTTGTGATCACTTGATGATGGAAATGAAAAAGGGCTTGCGAGCACCTATGATGCCCATGGTTGCGATCATGAGGCGGGAGTACCCCTTGCGAGGAGGGAAACCTATATGAAATGTTTATGAGGCGGGAGTACCCCTTGCGAGGAGGGAAACCTACGTGAAATGTTGAACGTGGTTGCGATCACGAGAAGCACCTTGTGAGGTTGCTAGAGGGAGTACCCCTTGCGAGGTGGGAAACCATTGAGAATGAGTATATGATATGGTGGTTGCGATCACCCGAGGAAATGAAATCGGATCCGTGCATGTGCATTTTCATGACATTAGCATGTGCATCAGTTTGAAAGCATGGTATAGTGTGATACCTTGATGATGAGATATGAATGGAAACTCTCTTTTTAATTACTAAATTGTGATGGTGAATTGATTGATATAATTTTGAGAGAATCAGGGAATAATTGTATCGAAATGAAAAATTATTGATTGATTGATATTAAATAAACTCCTCTTGGGAAGGAGATAGTTGTATTACATTCATGCATATATTGTTCTATTTATTGGATTTTCGTCATTGAGGAAGTATACTCACTCTCCCTGTGGTATATCGTTTTAGCTCCTGTGTTGTAGGTATTGCTTGGAGCTGTTGAGGAGGAGAAGTGTGAAGAAGGCCCCTTTTTGGTAAAGAGTGCCTTGGCCGGCAATATTTTGGTTTACATAGATATGTGGAATAAATGTAATGTATATAGTACAATGTATGTTGGTATAGTGTGGATTTAGATTGGATAATTGTATGAATGATGAGTTTGGGAGGTCATGGAGGAAAATGAGATCTTTCGTCTATGACTCATTTTCAATCATGACCCTGTTAATGAATGAATGATAAAACTCTCCATATCTTGATGAATGAATGAAGTTTATATGTGGAATGTTAGATTTATGAAATGGAAGAGTTAGTGAGTTGATTTATACAATAGATGAGTTGTAATGGAAATTTACAAGAATGATTTATTAGGATAAGTTCTAAATGTGTAATATGATGTATATGAAGTGTTGAAATTAGGTAAACTTGATTAGAATGAGTTTTGGTGTAGAGAGTTGGGTGATTTCTGCATTTCCCCCTGTTTTTCTGTCAAACTCGCTCAGGCGAGAGGGCTTCTCGCTCAAGCGAGAATGCCCCTGTATCAATTTCTGGATTCTGGATGATTCTCGCTTAAGTGAGAATGGGACTCGCTCAAGCGAGATCGTCCCAGCATCAGTGTTAGGCCATTATTCCATTTTCGCTCAAGCGGTTGTGCAAGTCGCTCAAGCGAAATTACATTAGAATCAGAGTTTGGACCTTGGTTGCTGTTCGCTCAGGCGAGCTGAGGATTCGCCCAAGCGAGAGGGTTTTGGTCTCAGGTTTTGCTCTCGGGTTTATCAGGAAATTGCTCTCGGGAGTAATCTCGCTTAGGCGAGGATGGGTTCGCTCAAGCGAGTAAGCGTGGATGGATTCTGGGCGTTTTTCGCCTTACGCTCGTTGGCTTCGCCCAAGCGAGAGATGTACTACTCGCTCAAGCGAGTTAGGGTTCGCTTGAGCGAAGTGACCCCTGAACCTTTATTTCCTTCTTTCGCTCAGCATTTCATGATTCGCTTAAGCGTGCTATGCGAAGCTCGCTCAAGCGAATTGGGTTTTCGCTTGAGCGAGGGGGACCTGATTCTCCCAAAAAGCTTTAAATATATTATTTTCCTTTTTCTTCATATTAATCCATGATTTTATCCTGCTTTATGAACACTTTGGGATAACCTTGGCTTCTTAATTTCAAATGAGTGATCTCTCAAGAATTTAATTCCATAATATTATTTTTACTAAAGATACTTCCGCTATTATTAATTATGGATTTATTAAGAGTTAAAATTCTTTAACTTACCTTCTCATATCTTCATATATGAGATAGGTCTCTGATAGATCCAGGGTAATTTGTTAAATGGCTTCGCCACTCACAAGTTTCATAGATTAATAATAAAATCGTGAAAAATTTACCCCTATTTTTGGGATGTCACAATTTGGTATCAGAGCATTATTCGCTCTGTATCATTATTTTTAGCTATTGCTATTACTGGAAAGTGATATGTGATTGATGAATCATTGTTATTATTGATTGATTGCATATGAATTGATGATGGATTGAATGTGATTTTTATAAGTCCGGCCAAGCTTCTTCACACTATCCTCTCTCAATGAAGAATCTTATGTATTGTGGATGCATACTATGTTATGATATGATGATGTTGCCATATAAGCTTTAATATGAAATGTTGCTATTGGACTCCATGGGGGAGGGTCACAATGTAAATTTTATAATGAAATACTATAGTATGAACTCATAGAGGAATTTTATGAACGAGTTTACTGATATTGGTTGAATTTTATGTTGTGGTTTTAGATATTGTGATGGCCCGTCGTCGTCAAGATAATGATGACGCCATAGCTAGAGCCTTGAATCGTTTTGCGGATCTTCTCGAATCGCAAAACTGTGAGAGACAAGAGGCAGAAAGACCATCTGCTCCTATTGTTGTACAAGGCACTCAGGGGCTTGACATGTTTTTAAAGCGAAAACCTACTGAATTTCATGGTGGATTTAGGCCTGAGCAAGCCTATGGTTGGATCCAGAATGTTGAGCGGATCTTTGATAGCTTTGAATGTAATGAGCTCCAGAAAGTGGAGTATGCTGTTTTTATGCTGAGGGATGAAGCAGAGACTTGGTGGAGATTCGCCAAGAGCAGAATGAATGCTGCTACGATTCCCTTAACTTGGGAGAACTTTAAGCGAGAACTTATGAGGAAATATGTGCCCGAAAGTTATAAGGGCAAGAAAGAACTCGAGTTCATGGAACTCAAGCAAGGCACGCTGACGGTGGAAGAGTATGCTTCCAAGTTTGAAGAACTTTGTGAATTCTACCCTCCTTTTCAACAAGAGGGAACTGAAGTGTCAAAGTGAGTGAAGTTTGAAAATGGATTACGCTCCGATATTCAAAGGGCTATATGTCACTAAGAGATTCGAAGTTTCACGGTGCTTGTGAATAAGTGCCGCATCTACGAAGAACATGCTTCTTTTCAACACTCTAAATTTGACTCTAAGTTGAAGGGTCAAGCTTCTAGTTTTAAGAGACAAAGAAGTTTTAGAAGAGGATGCTTTTTGAGGGGTGCTCCTTCTAATGTCCAAGCTAGAGGTAGCGGACGTGGTAATGTTTTTGGCCGGGGTAATATAAATATCAATGGGCCGAGATGTTATAGATGTGGAGGACCTCATTACGTTCGGGAATGTGTGCATCGTGAAGATGTTGTATGTTTTAATTGTGATCAGGTGGGACATATCCGTTCTGCATGTCCTATGCTTGTAAGGCCGGCTCCGGTATAAGCTAATATTGCCAATCGTGCTAACGCACCTGCTTATGTGAACCGCGGAGGTTATAATGGAGGTCGAGGCCGTGGTAATGGAAATAATGGCGGTCGAGGTGGTGGCCGAGGTGGTTATAATGGTGGAAGACGTGGCAACGGTCGAGGGAATGGTAATGATGTTAATGATGGAAATAGGGATGAAGGAGATCGTCAACCTAATGCCGGGAGAGTATTTGCTGTGACCGGTGAGGAAGCAGCACGAGCAGAAAATCTGGTTGAAAGTAAGTGTGAAATCCTTGGACATTCAGTTCATGTAATTTACGATTCGGGTGCGACCCACTCTTTTATATCTGAGGATTGCGTTCGGCGATTGAGATTGCCGGTGTGTCTAATGAAAAATGCTCTTATGATTACCACTCCAACCGGTAGTTGTCTTAGATCGGTTAACCAGTGCGATAATGTTGATATGCTCTTAGATGGGAGAAAATTTGTTGCATCTTTTATTTGCTTGCCTATGAAGGGATTGGAGATTATACTTGGTATGGATTGGCTTTCTACCAATAAAGTCATAGTTGATTGTCAACAACGGACCGTTAGTTTCCCTTCTCTTGATAGAGAACAATTTGATGTACAAGGTATAATTCAACTTTGCGTGTTGTTATCTCTTACTGATGGGACAAGTAATTCCGGTCCCATTAATATCCCCGTGGTGTCTGAATTTCTGGATGTATTTCCTGATGAGATCCCTGGCTTACCACCTCCAAGAGAGGTTGAGTTTGCTATTGACCTTGTACCTGGTGCCTAACCAGTGTCTATTGCTCCTTATAAGATGTCTCCTGTGGAGTTAATTGAATTAAAGAAGCAAGTTGAGGAGCTACTTGAGAGGGAATTCGTTCGACCCAGTGTGTCACCCTGGGGAGCTCCTATTTTGTTAGTTAAGAAAAAGGATGGAACCATGCGGTTGTGCGTAGACTACCGCCAATTGAACAAGTTGACAATAAAGAATAGATATCCTTTACCTCGTATTGATGATCTATTGGATCAATTGAAAGGTGCAGTGATATTTTCAAAGATTGATTTGCGTTCCGGTTATCATCAAATTCGAGTAAGAGCCGAAGATATTCCCAAGACTGCATTTAGGACACGATATAGCCACTACGAGTATGTCGTGATGCCATTTGGAGTTACTAATGCTCTAGCTGTATTCATGAGTTACATGAATCACATCTTTCATAAATACCTAGATCGTTTTGTTGTGGTGTTTATCGATGATATCCTGGTATATTCCAAGAGTCACGAAGAACATGAAGAACACTTGAGATTGGTACTGAACATTCTTAGAGAGAACCAGTTGTATGCCAAGCTCTCTAAATGTGAATTCTGGATGACGAGCGTCCAATTCCTTGGACATGTAATATCCAAGGATGGTATTTCTGTGGATCCTTCAAAGGTTGAAGCCGTTATGGCATGGTCAAGACCTACGACGGTTACTGAAATCCGAAGTTTTCTTGGACTTGTGGGTTATTATCGAAGGTTCATTGAAGGTTTCTCTCGTCTTGCGAGACCCTTGACGAATTTAACAAGGAAGAACCAACCTTTCGTATGGACGGTTGAATGTGAGAAATGCTTTGAGGAGTTAAAAATGAGACTAACTTCTGCTCCTATCTTAGCGTTGCCTGACTTACAAGAAGAGTTTGTAGTGTATTGTGATGCTTCCAAGCATGGACTTGGATGCGTGCTAATGCAGAAGGAACGTGTAATAGCTTATGCTTCACACCAGTTGCGACCTCATGAAATTAATTACCCGACTCATGGTTTGGAGCTAGCTGCGGTTGTGTTTGCTTTGAAGATTTGGCGTCATTATTTGTATGGTTCGAGATTTGTGGTTTACAGTGACCACAAAAGTTTGAAATATCTTTTCGATCAAAAGGAATTGAATATGCGACAAAGAAGATGGGTGGAATTCTTGAAGGATTATGACTTTAAATTGATGTACCAACCGGGAAAAGCTAATGTTGTTGCCGATGCACTTAGTCGGAAATCCTTGCATATCTCAACCATGATGGTCAAAGAGCTTGAATTAATTGAAGAATTTCGAAATTTGAACGTTAGGACCGAAGTTCAATCCTCCAAGAAGTTATGTTTTGCTACCTTGAAAATAAGTAATGAGTTTTTGGAACTTGTGAAAGAGAAACAAAAAGATGATGATTATTTACAAGAGGTGCGAAGATTTCAGGATAATGGAAAAAATCTATTCCTTATGGAAGGCGTTGATAGTATATGGCGAATAAATGGTTGTGTGTATGTACCTTCATTTGATGATTTGAGACGCACAGTGCTGGAGGAAGCACATAAAAGCATGTTTAGCATCCACCCTGGTGTAACAAAGATGTATCGCGATATAAAGAAGAACTTTTGGTGGCCGGGAATGAAACGTGATGTTGCTAACTTTGTAGCTTCTTGCCTTACTTGTCAGAAGGCGAAGGTGGAACACCAAAGACCTTCGGGTACTTTAAGACCACTTGATATCCCTGTTTGGAAGTGGGACGCGATTGCCATGGATTTTGTGTCCGGATTACCAAGAACGAGGTCCAGATGTGATGGAATATGGGTGATTGTGGA
Source organism: Clitoria ternatea (assembly GCA_037962975.1). Taxonomy (NCBI): domain Eukaryota; kingdom Viridiplantae; phylum Streptophyta; class Magnoliopsida; order Fabales; family Fabaceae; genus Clitoria; species Clitoria ternatea. The sequence continues at coordinate 140,796,324 of CM075670.1, forward strand.
TCGTTTGACAAAGAGTGCCCATTTCTTGCCAATCAGTATGGAGAGCTCTTTGCAAGATTTAGCACAGTTGTACATTCGGGAGATTGTGAGATTACATGGTGTACCGTCAAGTATTGTTTCTGATCGTGATCCCCGATTTACTTCCCGATTCTGGGGAAGCTTACATGAGGCGATGGGTTCAAAACTGAAGCTAAGTTCGGCATATCATCCCCAGACTGATGGGCAGTCTGAGAAAACTATTCAAAGTCTTGAAGATTTGTTGCGTGCTTGTGTTTTGGAACATGGCGGTTCGTGGGAAAAATATTTACCTTTGATCGAATTCACTTACAATAACAGTTTTCATTCTAGTATTGGTATGGCACCATACGAGGCATTATACGGAAGGAAGTGTCGAACTCCTTTATGTTGGCTTGAAGTTGGTGAGAATCTAGCCTTAGGACCTGAAATTATTGAAGAAACTACCGAACAGATCAAGATGATCCGGGAAAAGATGAAAATTGCTCAAGACCGACAGAAGAGCTATTATGATAAAAGAAGAAATCCACTGGAATTTCAAGTTGGCGATCATGTGTTATTACGAGTTTCGCGTGATAAAGGTATAGGAAGAGCCTTGAAGAGCAAGAAACTAAGCCCTAAATTTATTGGACCCTATGAGATTTTAGAACGGATTGGAGACGTCGCATATCGAATTGCACTCCCTCCACAGCTTGCAAATCTTCATAATGTATTCCACGTATCTCAGTTAAGGAAGTATGTACATGATCCTCAGCACGTGATCTCTGTTGATGATCTTGAGGTGCAGGATGACTTATCCATTCTTCCCGTTTCCGTTTGTATCGTTAAGTATTCCGTGAAGAGACTACGGAATAAAATGGTACCATTAGTAAAAGTGGCATGGAAGCATGGAGATATGGAAACATTTACGTAGGAACGTGAGGACAATATCCGTAAGCGGTACCCTCATGTATTCGAGTCCGGTAAGTTGAATTTCGAGGACGAAATTTTTTTTAGGGGGAGTGGATTGTAACACCCTAAATTTTTTTAAAATAGGAAGATAAATTAGGAAAATAAATGTTGGATAATTAACTTTGGGCTAAGAAATATCCCAAAATTCTTGAAATGATTTAAACAAGGTTTTTCAAAACTGTTGGTGAATTATGGTGGTCAGATGAGCTGAAAACTAATCCGGATAAAATATAGGTGTCGGACCAAGTATCTCCGATTGAGATGTCGTTGGTCAGGGCCGTAGAAAATGTTATTGGGATTCCGAATTTATATTCGGAATAATTTTTAGAATATGTTTTGGGCCCGAACGGCGAACCTGTTTGTTAAAAAAACGGAAGAGTTAATGAAGAATTAATAATTTAAATGCTAAATTCCTATTTTTCTCATTCAAAAGGCGGTTGCATTTTCTTCTCCACGTGAAGATGCTTTTCTTCTTATCTCCTTCTTCTTCTTCTCTTCTTCTTCTTCTTCATTGTTCCTCTTCATCCTTCTCTTGAACTTCAAATTAAAAAGAAATACATCTTCCTCCTCCATTCTTAACCTTCAAGAGACTTCAAGGAAGCTTGGAAACTAAACTATTTTCTCTTCCATACTCCTTAAATTCGTGTGAACTCCCTCATCTTTTGTAAACTCACTCTTTTCTTTCATTGAGGTAAGATTATGATCATTTTCCATGTACATAAGTATATAGTTGAAGTTTAGTTGAAGTTTTGGTGTTAGAACACAGTAAATTTATGAGTAATGTTGGAGAAAGTTTAAAAGTGGAAATCTAAAGATAAGTTGACATAAATACAAGCTTATGAGTGATTATGAGGTAGTTATAACTATGGTGGTAAAAGAAAGAAGTATATGAGCATTTTTGAAGGTTGGTGGATTGGTGAAAACCTTAAACTTGAATTTTAGGAGGAAAGTAAAATATTTAAAAGTTAATATTTGTTGATGGGAAGAATATTATAAGTAATGTGGTAGATACATTAAATGATGATAAAGTTGATTTGAAGTCATAATAGGTGGGAAACTCACCAAGGTGTTGGTGGAGATCTTACTAGATGGAATAACCTAATAATTAGGTTGTAGCCTTTGATACTAAGGGATTGTAATTCAAGGAAAGGAATTCCCGAAGCCTAAGTAGGCAAATGAATGAATTTGGTAAATAGTTTTCACATGATAAGAATTATGTGTACACCTATGTATATATATATATATTGAATTGGTGTTTGAATAAATAATTAATGTGGCCCTATAAATGATTGGTGTAGGGCTTGGCAATATTGGTGAAGCAGGAACATCAACCCCAGAGGTCTACTTCTCTTGAGGTAGGAGAGGGGTGTATTTTCTAAATGCATGAAAATTGTGATGATAATGTATGTATTAATGTAGTATGACATGTTTGTGTGGTTAAAGATGATATTATGTGTATGTGAAGTGAATTGTGTATGATGATGTGAATTTAGTGTTTATATGATGAAGCCTAAGTGAGGCTATGGATGGCTTATTATGTGTGATACACGATTGAGTCCATATGAAGGTTGATTCTTATGTATGAGTTTGATGGAAAATTGTGTGGTTGAAAATGAATATACCCTAGATGAAAGGGTAGGATAATCTAAATGAGCTTGAGGCATGCATGAGTATTTTGTATACATGGCATGACATACATATCATGATGATGTTGATAAGTGGTTGTGATCACTTGATGATGGAAATAAAAAAGGGCTTGCGAGTACCTATGATGCCCATGGTTGCGATCATGAGGCGGGAGTACCCCTTGCGAGGAGGGAAACCTATATGAAATGTTTATGAGGCGGGAGTACCCCTTGCGAGGAGGGAAACCTACGTGAAATGTTGAACGTGGTTGCGATCACGAGAAGCACCTTGTGAGGTTGCTAGAGGGAGTACCCCTTGCGCGGTGGGAAACCGTTGAGAATGAGTATATGATATGGTGATTGCGATCACCCGAGGAAATGAAATCGGATCCGTGCATGTGCATTTTCATGACATTAGCATGTGCATCAGTTTGAAAGCATGGTATAGTGTGATACCTTGATGATGAGATATGAATGGAAACTCTCTTTTTAATTACTAAATTGTGATGGTGAATTGATTGATATAATTTTGAGAGAATCAGGGAATAATTGTATCGAAATGAAAAATTATTGATTGATTGATATTAAATAAACTCCTCTTAGGAAGGAGATAGTTGTATTACATTCATGCATATATTGTTCTATTTATTGGATTTTCGTCATTGAGAAAGTATACTCACTCTCCCTGTGGTATATCTTTTTAGCTCCTGTGTTATAGGTATTGCTTGGAGCTGTTGAGGAGGAGAAGTGTGAAGAAGGCCCCTTTTTGGTAAAGAGTGCCTTGGCCGGCAATATTTTGGTTTACATAGATATGTGGAATAAATGTAATGTATATAGTACAATGTATGTTGGTATAATGTGGATTTAGATTAGATAATTGTATGAATGATGAGTTTGGGAGGTCATGGAGGAAAATGAGATCTTTCGTCTATGACTCATTTTCAATCATGACCCTGTTAATGAATGAATGATGAAACTCTCCATATCTTGATGAATGAATGAAGTTTATATGTGGAATGTTAGATTTATGAAATGGAAGAGTTAGTGAGTTGATTTATACAATAGATGAGTTGTAATGGAAATTTACAAGAATGATTTATTAGGATAAGTTCTAAATGTGTAATATGATGTATATGAAGTGTTGAAATTAGGTAAACTTGATTAGAATGAGTTTTGGTGTAGAGAGTTGGGTGATTTCTGCATTTCCCCCTGTTTTTCTGTCAAACTTGCTCAGGCGAAAGGGCTTCTCGCTCAAGCGAGAATGCCCCTGTATCAATTTCTGGATTCTGGATGATTCTCGCTTAAGCGAGAATGGGACTCGCTCAAGCGAGATCGTCCCAGCATCAGTGTTAGGCCATTATTCCATTTTCGCTCAAGCGGTTGTGCAAGTCGCTCAAGCGAAATTACATTAGAATCAGAGTTTGGACCTTGGTTGCTGTTCGCTCAGGCGAGCTAAGGATTCGCCCAAGCGAGAGGGTTTTTGTCTCAGGTTTTGCTCTCGGGTTTATCAGGAAATTGCTTTCGGGAGTAATCTCGCTTAGGCGAGGATGGGTTCGCTCAAGCGAGTAAGCGTGGATGGATTCTGGGCGTTTTTCGCCTTACGCTCACTGGCTTCGCCCAAGCGAGAGATGTACTACTCGCTCAAGCGAGTCAGGGTTCGCTTGAGCGAAATGACCCCTGAACCTTCATTTCCTTCTTTCGCTCAGCATTTCATGATTCGCTTAAGCATGCTATGCGAAGCTCGCTCAAGCGAATTGGGTTTTCGCTTGAGCGAGGGGGACCTGATTCTCCCAAAAAGCTTTAAATATATTATTTTCCTTTTTCTTCATATTAATCCATGATTTTATCCTGCTTTATGAACACTTTGGGATAACCTTGGCTTCTTAATTTCAAATGAGTGATCTCTTAAGAATTTAATTCCATAATATTATTTTTACTAAAGATACTTCCGCTATTATTAATTATGGATTTATTAAGAGTTAAAATTCTTTAACTTACCTTCTCATATCTTCATATATGAGATAGGTCTCTGATAGATCCAGGGTAATTTGTTAAATGGCTTCGCCACTCACATGTTTCATAGATTAATAATAAAATCACGAAAAATTTACCCCTATTTTTGGGATGTCACAGTATCATCATTTTAATCACAGTTTTCTGGAACCGTGGTTGTATCCTCCTTTTAATCACGGTGGGTAAAATCGTGGTTATATGCAGTTTATCACCATGGTTCGAAACCGTGGTCAAATGTCCCCACCTATAACCACGTTGGGAACAACCATGGTTGTGGAACCGTGGTTAAAGGCCAATTTTAACCGTGGTTAAAACCCCAATATGCACTAGTGAACCTTATGAACACTTAACCATTTTTTATGAGTTATGCGGCACAATTGGTTTTGAACCCAATCAAGAAGAATCTATTTACATGAGATTGTTTCCTTTTTCTTTGATTGGGAAAGTGAAATAATGGTTTAAATCTTGTCCACCCGGTAGTTTTGCAAATTGGTCCGATGTTGAAACAAAATTTTTGGAAAGATTTTATTCACCTTTAAAATATTTTGAAGCAATGACAGCCATACATTTTTTTTCACAAAATCATGATGAATCACTTGGTGAAGCATAGGAAAGATTTAAAGCACTTCTTAGGAAATGTCCAAACCATAATTTGGATGATGCTGGGAAGGTAAGAATTGTTTATCATGGTTTATTACCTCAGTTCAAGATGATGTTAGATGCATGTGCAGGTGGTTCTTTAATGAACAGAACTGTTGAAGAGGCAATATCAATCATGGAGTCTATGTCAACCAATGACCATCAAGACAAGCATGAAAGAGGTAGTACATCAAGGAAGCCAGGTATGCTTGAGTTGGGAGTAAATGATGCAGTCTTAGCTCAGCAAAAATTGCTGACATAATAAATGGAAGCAATAAGCAAACAATTGGAAAAACTTCAAATTGCTCAAGTATCATCACCATCTCCTGCTCAATTGAAATAATGTGTGCATTGCATGGGTGAACAACCATGTGGTTACTGTGCCCTTGATGGAAATGAACAAGAACAAGCCAATTATTTGATTCATCAAAGAATACCTTTCGGTAATTTTCCTATCAATCTTGGTAATTCTTTTCCTAACAATTACCTGTAGGGTTGGCAAAATCAGAATATTGGCTGGAAACAAAATGTTGGACCTTCCAACCGACCTCCCAACAATCAATTCAAACAACAACCACAATCTGATCAAACAGCAAGGCTAACTAGGATAGAGGAGTCTATCCAATAATTGCTACAATATATGCAAACAAATGAAGCCGCACGTAAAGCGTCAGATATGCAATTGGGACAGTTAGTTAAAGAAGTAGCTGACATAAAAAGCTTTGGTTTTTCTGTAAACACTCAAAATCCAAGAGAACAATATAATGCTATTTTTAAAAGAAGTGGTAAAGTTGTAGGAAATGATTGTAAAGAAAAAGAAAAAGAAGAGAAAGAAAAAGAAAAAGAAGAAGAAAAGAAAGAAGAAGAACAGAAAAAAGAGAATGAAGAAAAGAATGATGAAAAAGAAAAACAAAAAATCAAAAAAATAAAAACAAAAAAATCAATATTTGGGTCAGACACCTCCAGTTAAAGATTTACTTTATCCACATGCACCATCAAAGAAGGATAAGGAAAAGGAATACAAGAGATTCCTTGAAATCTTTAAGCAATTACACATAAATATTCTATTTTTTGAGGCATTGGAACATATGCAAACTTTATGAAAGAATTACTTACCAAAAAGAGGAGGTATGATGAGGAAATTGTTGAACTTGAAGCAGGTTGTAGTGCTATTTTGCAATATAACATGCCAGAAAAGTCGAAAGACCCTAGAAGTTTCACTATTCCCGTCTCCATTGGAGGTGTGAATATTGGGAAAGCCTTGTTAGACTTAGGGGTTAGCATTAATCTAATGCCTCTTAGTATGATAAAGCAAATTGGTGACCTTGATCCTTAAAGAACAAAGATGACTCTGTAATTGGCCGATAGATCAATCAAAAGACCCCATGGTATTGTGGAAGATGTACTTGTAAAAGTTGACAAACTCTACTTCCCTGTTGACTTTATGGTTTTAGACATGGAAGAAGATATTGAAGTGCCTCTAATCCTGGGAAGACCATTTATGAAGACTGCTAGAGTACTCATTGATGTAGATAATGGAAAACTGGTCGTAAAAGTACACGATGAAGAAGTGAACTTTGATGTTTTCAAAGCCATGAAACATCCCAATTCAGAGCAAGACTGTTTCAAGGTGGATGTTCTCGACGAAGTTTGCTTCTCCATATCCATAGGTATGTCAACTTCTGACCCTTTAAATAAGTTATTAACTAACTCTGTGGAATTTTTGAGTGAAGAAGAAGAAAAACAGGTAGACAAATATCTTGAAGATCTTGATCAAGGGAAAAAAATTTCCCTTAAATCAAGAGAAATTGAAGAAATTCAAGAAGTACCTGTTGAAGAAATCAAGAGGCCTGAATTGAAAGTGCTACCTTCCAACTTAAAGTATATCTTTTTGAAAGAAGGTAATTTAAAACCAGTAATTATTTGTAATTTGTTAAGTGAAACAAAAGAAGAAAAACTAGTTGAAGTCTTGAAAAGGAATCAAGAAGCAATTGGATGGACACTTGAAGATCTGAAAGGTATAAGCCCATCATATTGCATGCATAAGATTTTATTGGAAGATAATTTTAAACCTGTTGCTCAACCCCAAAAACGCCTTAATCCATCCATGAAAGAGGTAACCAAGAATGAGGTTTTGAAATTGCTAAAAGCAGGTATTATCTATCCTATTTCTGATAGTGCATGGGTAAGTCCTGTACAAGTTGTTCCAAAAAAAAGTGGTTTGACAGTAATTGTTAATGATAAAAATGAATTAATCCCAACAAGAACTGTCACTAGTTGGAGAATGTGCATTGATTATAGAAAATTAAATCACGCAACAAGAAAAAATCATTTTCCATTTCCTTTTATGGATCAAATGCTTGAAAGATTGTCTGGACATGCTTACTATTGCTTTCTTGATGGATATTCTGGATACAATCAAATTGCTGTTGACCCTGTTGATTAGGAAAAGACTGCTTTTACATGTCCCTTTGGTATATTTGCTTATAGGAAGATGTCATTTGGATTGTGTAATGCACTTGCTACTTTTTAAAGATGCATGTTTGCTATTTTTGCAGATCTAATTGAAAAGAGCATTGAAATTTTCATGGATGATTTCTCAGTCTTTGGGAATTCATTTGAATCATGTCTAACAAATCTAGACACCGTACTGAAATGGTGTATTAAAACTGTAACATCCCAGTTTTGAAATTAAATGCTGAATGAAGAATAAACCATTGAGACTTGATTTCAACTAGAAATAACTGTTAATTGCACTTAACTAAGTAGTTTAAGGCCATTAAAATATAAAAATGGTGGTGGTCAGGGGATGGGGTGGAGTGCATATGACTGCTGGGCACGCACTCTCCCATCCCACTCTTCTCTTACTGTGCGCATGTACATATATATATATATATATATATATATATATAAAACGTGAGCCTTTGGTGATGAACGCACTTACTCTTTCTTCAGACTCCCTCCTCTGTTACTTCATCCTCTACTTCCTCTCTTCGTCTCCATCTTTCTTCTCTTCTCTCACTCTTCGCTCCTGGAGACCTTGGTTGCAGTACTGACGAACGAACTACACTCCATCCCAGAATCAGGCGCAGGATACGACAAAGCCAAGGAAGGCCGAACGAACCAGGAGAAAGACATCGGACCCAACGACAAGAACGGAAAGGTTTCTGAGGTTCTTCTAAGGTAGGGGGCGCTTGCATGTCGAATGCATGGTCTAAGAACGGTACCGGATGAACGTACTGCTGAGTGTGGGTGTGTGTGTGTGCATGTAATTATAATCATTAAAACTGATGCATGGTTTAAGATTCTGATAGTGATTTTCGTGGCGATGGTGTAGCCTGTTAGTAGATGATAATGATGAATGATATGCATGGATCTATTTTCTTGTCACTATGAAAAATATGTATGTGCATGCTCTTAATTGGATTGCTCAATGATGTTAGTCTGATGACCGATTGTAACATGCGCTGGTGTGATTGACTGAATGATTACGAGTAGTGTGGGAAATCCGTTCTTGCTTAATGATTACGGCGAAGGTATTCGTGGCGCGATGATGTGTAATAATGAATGTGTTAGTTGCATGAGTGAGAATGGGGTGACCCATGGGAGGTCAAGAACCCCAAGGGAAACGACTTCCAGTTACCAACCCTGGCTAGATCCCAATAGTGCTCGTGGTAGCCGTTGGAGCTAGAGAAGAGAGTCTCGAGACGCCGTGGGGAGGCCGGTGCCACCTGGTAAGAGCTGAGGGACGAGGGGCCAGAAGAAAAGGGGACTGTAACTGAGAGTCTTTACCCGAGTCGGATCTGCAGGCATGCATATAGAAATAAGGCTGATTGTGGTGGTGTATAAATCTATGTATGAATATGTGTATGATTTTGAATGCATGAATATATATTTGGATGTGGAATAAACTCTGTGTATCATGTGTGTCATGAATGTTGTTTGAACTGTATGAACTTGGTTACTTGAGAAAGATTGAATGATAGCAGGAGCGCGTACTGACGCTGATACCGAGTCTGTGAGTATCATTTTACATGTAAAAGCTCACCCCTGCAGTGGCCATTTTCAGTGAATGTCTCTCGAGAGGAGGACCAGAAGCAGAGCTGGAATGCTGGGCGGAGTGCTGATGCATTTGGAAGGCTTAATTAAGGCGTTGTTGGATTAAGCCCTGACTGGTTCATACCGGATGTTAATGTTTTGGGGATGAATAGAATTTTATGGACAAGGAGAAACCCGATTTTGTGTTGTAAATATTGACATACACTCTTATGTATATATGGATGTATGGTTTTGGTGTGTGTGATGCTATGTGCTGCCTTGTTTCATAATTGTGCTTTAATGGATACGCAGGGACAGTATGATTGAGCAGGTTATAGCCAAGTCTGAGTGAATCGAGAATTGTCTTAGGAAAATTTATGTCGGATACGTTGGGCGGAGTCGTACCCCGCCCGAAGTATGGGAGCGATTCGCCCAAGCGTGAGGATCCGCGCTGGAGCGATATAGTTGTTAGAATGAGACCCCGGTGTTGACCCCTGATTTGGGCGTTGTAGTTGAGTCCGCCCAGGCGTTGTCATAATTAGTTGAGTTGGGCGGAATAGGTTCAGATCCCTTCTTCCTCCACAATCTACTATCATATATGTACCCTGTAATTTCACGTTTTTCTGAGTGAAGTGCGAGTGTGAGGATTTACCTAGTGAACCCTTGCCCATACCCGATTGAGAAAATTACCTTGTAGTTGTGTTAAAGAGGCGTTGTGCGGATTTCGTTTAGGCGGTGTCATACCTCGCCCAAGTAACTAGGACAGTTCGCCCAAACGCGTAGAACTATGCTGAAGCAAGTAGATATCACCTCGAGATTCCGCCTATGTACCTTCTTTCTCCGTTGTCGCATTATTCCGTCTCGCCGGGCGGTATTGAACATCGCCTGAGTAAGTGAATGTTGTATTGTAGTCCGCCCAAGATAAATATACCCCGCCTAGCCAAGTAGGATGATTCTAACTCCGCCCTTCTACCGAATGCCATGCAAGTGAGTATATTAACATCTTTCCCTTATCTACTTCCTCCTATTGAGTGACCAGTGTTACTCGTGAAAAAGCTTCCTTGTGAGATTCCCTATCCGCTGCTGCATTACCATACTCCGCCTGGACGGTGTCAGACCCCGTCTAAGCGATCAAACGGTGTTGTGTAATCCGCCCTGGTGTTGGTGTGTTATGATAAACCCATTGAGCCGGCCCCAGTTTTAGCTTCTCTGTAGGTTGCTACATGCTTGTGAATGCTCTTTATTCTTCCCTTGCCTGCTTCCTTCTATATCGAATAATACGTGACTGTTTTGTGAAAAATTTTCTCATGTTTTTGGAATTATTAGTTGCAAATAATAATAAGGTGTTACATTTTGGTATCAGAGTGGACCGAAAAGTCCAAGGCCAAAGTATGCTTACCAAGTGTAAGAGGTGGTGTGTGTGTCTTTTTGATTGAATGGTTGAAATTGTTCTGATGCTAGTTGACTTGATTGATGTTGACTTGAGGACAAGAGGTTGTGTTCCCCTGGTCCGATTGTGTGTATGACTTAGGCGAATGATATAATGTGCTAAGCTATTAGTTGTTGGACTAATAACTAGATCGGTAGTAAAGTGGCTCCGTATACTTATCCTTAAATGTCAATTTCAGGATAAGGAATGGCGCATCGTCAAAGTATGGAGGCTATAGCCACAGCATTCCAACGCTTTGCGGATGTATTTGAAAGGCAGGGCCAGACTCGACCTGAGGATGGCCATGTGCTGGACCGCTTCTTAAAAAGGAAGCCGAGTGAATTCTTAGGAGGACGGAATCCTGAGGCGGCGTTCAAGTGGACTCAGGAATTAGAGAGAATTTTTAGGGGTCTTCGCTGTACCGAAGCCCAGAAGGTGGAATGCGCAGTGTATATGCTGCGAGATGAAGCGGAGAATTGGTGGAAAATAGCCAGAAGCCGATTCCCCGAAGATGATAATCAACTGACGTGGAACGATTTCAAGGCCTGCTTCTTAGACAAATACTTTCCCGACACAGTGAGGAGTCGGAAAGAGCTGGAGTTTATGGAGTTAAAACAGGGCTCCATGACTGTGGAAGAATACGCTACCAGATTTGAGGAATTGTGCCTATTCTATCCGCCCTTCCAGCAGCCAGGAACGGAGAACTCCAAGTGTCTTAAGTTTGAGAACGGATTGAGATCGGATATCAAGAGGGCTTGCAGATACCATGAAATCCAGAGTTTCCCTGCCTTAGTGAACAAGTGTCGAATATTCGAAAAGGATGACAGGGCCCATTCGGGCCAGTGTAGCAGAGCCAACCAGCACCTGAGGCCTCAGCAATCACGTTTCAAGAGGCCAGGGAACGTGAGGAGGAATGAACCCTTCACCAGATATCAGAATCATAATGACCGAGGGAGACAAATGAGTGGGCGACCAAGGTATGGCGGATGCTTTAAATGCGGCGGTGACCACTTTGCTAAGGATTGCAATGATACAAATGTTAAATGCTACCACTGCGGAGAGAAGGGACACGTTCGTCCTGACTGCCCCCAACTCCGCCAGACAAACACCAATGTGCGTCAAGGAGGATTTCAAGATAGAACCCAAGTGAGTGATAACCAACGACCTGGTGGCAGAGGCAACGGAACCAGAGGAAATATGATGCGTGCTCCGAACAGCCGAGAGAGGAATACCGGCCCAACAGCGACAGGAAGGATCTACACCATCAATGCAGAGGATGTTGCACCAGCAAACGATCTAGTACAATGTAAGTGCTCACTTGGAATGAATACGCTTAATGTTGTTTTCGATTCGGGAGCTACCCATTCTTTTATAGCTGATGAGTGCGTGGAACGGTTGAAGTTACCAACTGTGTCTATGAACCGGACTTTGGAAGTGGCCAGCCCTGCTGGCCCTAGTGTGTTCACATCGTCAATATGCAAAAATGTAGCATTTGAGTTGTATGATCGGAGTTTCACCTTCGATCTGATTTGCATGCCCCTAAAGGGTCTTGACATCGTACTCGGAATAGATTGGCTTTCAGCCAATAAGGTATTAGTAGATTGTAGAAACCGAGAGATAGTTTTCCCAAAACAACCCACTGAAGATGGCACGGCACTAGGTATAACCCAACTATTTATGATGCTTTGTCTAACCAAAGATGAGAGTGAGACCCTAGTGAACGAAATTCCGGTTGTCTGCGAATTCCCAGAAGTGTTCCCAGAAGACGTTCCGAGTGTGCCTCCCAATAGAGAAGTTGAATTCTCTATAGACTTGATCCCTGGAGCCGAACCGGTCTCCAGTGCGCCCTACAGAATGTCCTCAACTGAATTGGCAGAGTTGAAGAAACAAGTGGATGAGTTACTTGAGAAGCAGTTCATTAGACCAAGTGTGTCACCATGGGGCGCACCTGTGCTACTTGTTAAGAAGAAGGATGGCAGCATGAGACTTTGTATAGATTATCGACAGCTTAACAAGCTCACAATCAAGAATCGATACCCACTGCCTAGAATTGATGATTTAATTGACCAGCTGCGTGGAGCCTCAGTCTTCTCGAAGATCGACTTACGATCGGGATATCACCAAATCCGAGTGAAGGACTCGGACATTCCTAAAACTGCCTTTAGGACTCGATATGGTCACTACGAGTATGTAGTGATGCCGTTCGGTGTGACAAACGCCCCTGCTGTTTTCATGAATTACATGAACAACATATTTCACTCCTTCTTAGATCGGTTTGTTGTTGTCTTCATCGATGACATTCTAGTTTATTCTAAGACATCTGAGGAGCATGAAGGACATCTCAGAACGGTACTCCAAGTGTTGAAGGAGAAACAATTGTTTGCAAAGCTCTCGAAGTGCGAATTCTGGATGGATGAGATCCACTTCCTCGGGCATGTGATCTCCGAGCGAGGCGTCTCGGTGGATCCTGCGAAGGTAGCTGCTGTAATAGCATGGGAGAGGCCCAGATCGGTCTCAGAAATAAGAAGTTTTATGGGCTTGGCAGGTTATTATAGGAGGTTCATCGAAGGTTTTTCTAAGTTGGCATTACCCCTGACTAAATTGACTCGGAAGAACGTTCCTTTCGTGTGGAGTCCGGAGTGTGAGAACAGCTTCCAAGAGCTGAAGAATAAGTTGACGACTGCTCCGGTGTTGGCATTACCTGAGTTACGAAAAAGCTTCGTGGTCTATTGTGACGCGTCCGGACTCGGATTAGGGTGTGTACTCATGCAGAAAGATCGAGTGATAGCATATGCCTCTCGACAATTGAGACCCCACGAGCAGCATTATCCGACCCATGACTTGGAGCTGGCAGCAGTAGTTTTTGCATTAAAAATCTGGAGGCATTACTTGTACGGGTCCAAGTTTGAAGTGTACAGCGATCATAAGAGCCTCAAATACCTATTTGACCAAAAGGAGCTGAACATGAGGCAGAGAAGATGGATTGAGTTTTTGAAGGACTATGATTTCGAGTTGAAATACCACCCAGGTAAGGCAAATGTCGTGGCCGACGCGTTGAGTCGGAAATCCCTCCACATAGCAGCCATGATGGCAAAAGAAGTAGAGTTGTTGGAGCGGTTCCGAGACATGAACTTGCATGTTGACACCCCTTCCTCTCAGAAGATGACAATCGGTACGTTGAGGATTGCCAATGAATTCTTAAAATCCATGTACGAACAGCAACAGGCGGACTCTTACCTAGCTGAAATGAAGGAAATTCAGGCCAAAGGAAAGGACTTATCCTTGGCAGAGGGGCCAGATGGGATCTTCCGGGTGAGGGACAGAATATACATACCAAGTGGAGGAAGATTGAGAAGAATGGTGCTTGATGAAGCCCACAAAAGCCTACTCAGCATTCACCCAGGAACCACGAAAATGTACCACGACTTGAGGAGACAGTTCTGGTGGCCCGGACTAAAGAAGGATATGGCGGAGTACGTGGCCCGGTGTATCACTTGTCAGAAATCAAAGGTAGAGCACCAAAAACCGTACGGTGCAATGCAGCCTCTAGAGATCCCCGTGTGGAAATGGGACTCAATTGCGATGGATTTTATCATGGGATTACCCAAAAACCGAGCGGCCCATGATGCAATTTGGGTCATTGTTGACCAATTGACGAAGAGTGCACACTTCTTACCTGTGAATATGAGGTACCCATTGCATAAGTTGGCTTGAATCTACATTCAAGAAGTTATCCGACTGCATGGCATACCTACTTCCATCGTATCGGATAGGGACCCTAGATTTACGTCCAGATTTTGGACCAGCATGCATCAAGAATTGGGGACGAAGCTTTGGCTTAGTTCTGCCTATCACCCCCAATCGGATGGACAATCCGAACGAACAATTCAGAGTCTAGAAGACTTATTAAGAGCGTGTGTGTTAGAGTACGGTGGGGACTGGGAGCAGTACCTTCCCTTGATCAAGTTTACGTACAACAACAGCCATCATCACAGCATTGGCATGGCACCTTACGAGGCATTATATGGGCGCAGATGCCGAACCCCACTCTGCTGGTCGGAAGCGGGTGAAAGTCTACTATTGGGACCAGACATCGTGAAGCAAACCACAGAACAGATCCGAGTGATAAGGGAGAAGATGAAAGCATCACAAGACAGGCAGAAGAGCTACCATGACAAGCGCATCAAGCCATTGGAATTTTCATTCGGAGATCGAGTGTTCCTGAGAACCTCTCCGAGTAAAGGAGTTGGACGAGCCTTAAAAAGTGGGAAGTTAAGCCCTCGATACATTGGACCTTACGAGGTGTTAGAACGGATCGGCCCCGTAGCATACCGCCTCGCGTTACCAACTCACTTGTCCCGATTGCACAACGTATTTCACGTGTCTCAACTAAGGAAATATTTGCATGACCCCAGCCACACGATGCCTGACGACGAGGTAGAGATCAAGGAAGACCTAACCACTGTGACTACACCGGTTGGAATCGTGGACCGATCGGTAAAACGCTTAAGAAACAAGAACGTAAGGCTGGTTAAGGTGGAGTGGCAGCAAGGCAAGACCACCTCCTGCACGTGGGAACGTGAAGACACCATGCAACAGCAGTACCCCGAATTGTTTACCTAGGTAAGTACCGACTGAATTTCGGGGACGAAATTCTTTTTCAGTGGGGGAGAACTGTAACATCCCAGTTTTGAAATTAAATGCTGAATGAAGAATAAACCATTAAGACTTGATTTCAACTAGAAATAACTGTTAATTGCACTTAACTAAGTAGTTTAAGGCCATTAAAATATAAAAATGGTGGTGGTCAGGGGATGGGGTGGAGTGCACGTGACTGCTGGGCACGCACTCTCCCATCCCACTCTTCTCTTACTGTGCGCATGTACATATATATATATATATAAAACGTGAGCCTTTGGTGATGAACGCACTTACTCTTTCTTCAGACTCCCTCCTTTGTCACTTCATCCTCTACTTCCTCTCTTCGTCTCCATCTTTCTTCTCTTCTCTCACTCTTCGCTCCTGGAGACCTTGGTTGCAGTACTGACGAACGAACTACACTCCATCCCAGAATCAGGCGCAGGATACGACAAAGCCAAGGAAGGCCGAACGAACCAGGAGAAAGACATCGGACCCAACGACAAGAACGGAAAGGTTTCTGAGGTTCTTCTAAGGTAGGGGGCAGCTTGCATGTCGAATGCATGGTCTAAGAACGGTACCGGATGAACGTACTGCTGAGTGTGGGTGTGTGTGTGTGCATGTAATTATAATCATTAAAACTGATGCATGGTTTAAGATTCTGATAGTGATTTTCGTGGCGATGGTGTAGCCTGTTAGTAGATGATAATGATGAATGATATGCATGGATCTATTTTCTTGTCACTATGAAAAATATGTATGTGCATGCTCTTAATTGGATTGCTCAATGATGTTAGTCTGATGACCGATTGTAACATGCGCTGGTGTGATTGACTGAATGATTACGAGTAGTGTGGGAAATCCGTTCTTGCTTAATGATTACGGCGAAGGTATTCGTGGCGCGATGATGTGTAATAATGAATGTGTTAGTTGCATGAGTGAGAATGGGGTGACCCATGGGAGGTCAAGAACCCCAAGGGAAACGACTTCCAGTTACCAACCCTGGCTAGATCCCAATAGTGCTCGTGGTAGCCGTTGGAGCTAGAGAAGAGAGTCTCAAGACGCCGTGGGGAGGCCGGTGCCACCTGGTAAGAGCTGAGGGACGAGGGGCCTGAAGAAAAGGGGACCGTAACTGAGAGTCTTTACCCGAGTCGGATCCGCAGGCATGCATATAGAAATAAGGCTGATTGTGGTGGTGTATAAATCTATGTATGAATATGTGTATGATTTTGAATGCATGAATATATATTTGGATGTGGAATAAACTCTGTGTATCATGTGTGTTATGAATGTTGTTTGAACTGTATGAACTTGGTTACTTGAGAAAGATTGAATGATAGCAGGAGCGCGTACTGACGCTGATACCGAGTCTGTGAGTATCATTTTACATGTAAAAGCTCACCCCTGCAGTGGCCATTTTCAGTGAATGTCTCTCGAGAGGAGGACCAGAAGCAGAGCTGGAATGCTGGCCGGAGTGCTGATGCATTTGGAAGGCTTAATTAAGGCGTTGTTGGATTAAGCCCTGACTGGTTCATACCGGATGTTAATGTTTTGGGGATGAATAGAATTTTATGGACAAGGAGAAACCCGATTTTGTGTTGTAAATATTGACATACACTCTTATGTATATATGGATGTATGGTTTTGGTGTGTGTGATGCTATGTGCTGCCTTGTTTCATAATTGTGCTTTAATGGATACGCAGGGACAGTATGATTGAGCAGGTTATAGCCAAGTCTGAGTGAATCGAGAATTGTCTTAGGAAAATTTATGTCGGATACGTTGGGCGGAGTCGTACCCCGCCCGAAGTATGGGAGCGATTCGCCCAAGCGTGAGGATCCGCGCTGGAGCGATATAGTTGTTAGAATGAGACCCCGGTGTTGACCCCTGATTTGGGCGTTGTAGTTGAGTCCGCCCAGGCGTTGTCATAATTAGTTGAGTTGGGCGGAATAGGTTCAGATCCCTTCTTCCTCCACAATCTACTATCATATATGTACCCTGTAATTTCACGTTTTTCTGAGTGAAGTGCGAGTGTGAGGATTTACCTAGTGAACCCTTGCCCATACCCGATTGAGAAAATTACCTTGTAGTTGTGTTAAAGAGGCGTTGTGCGGATTTCGTTTAGGCGGTGTCATACCTCGCCCAAGTAACTAGGACAGTTCGCCCAAACGCGTAGAACTATGCTGAAGCAAGTAGATATCACCTCGAGATTCCGCCTATGTACCTTCTTTCTCCGTTGTCGCATTATTCCGTCTCGCCGGGCGGTATTGAACATCGCCTGAGTAAGTGAATGTTGTATTGTAGTCCGCCCAAGATAAATATACCCCGCCTAGCCAAGTAGGATGATTCTAACTCCGCCCTTCTACCGAATGCCATGCAAGTGAGTATATTAACATCTTTCCCTTATCTACTTCCTCCTATTGAGTGACCAGTGTTACTCGTGAAAAAGCTTCCTTGTGAGATTCCCTATCCGCTGCTGCATTACCATACTCCGCCTGGACGGTGTCAGACCCCGTCTAAGCGATCAAACGGTGTTGTGTAATCCGCCCTGGTGTTGGTGTGTTATGATAAACCCATTGAGCCGGCCCCAGTTTTAGCTTCTCTGTAGGTTGCTACATGCTTGTGAATGCTCTTTATTCTTCCCTTGCCTGCTTCCTTCTATATCGAATAATACGTGACTGTTTTGTGAAAAATTTTCTCATGTTTTTGGAATTATTAGTTGCAAATAATAATAAGGTGTTACAGAAACAAATTTGGTGCTCAATTGGGAGAAGTGTCACTTCATGGTGAAGGAAGGAATTCTACTTGATCACAAAATTTCTTCTAAAGGTATTAAGTGGACCAAGCCAAAATAGAGGTAATTTCTAAACTCCCACCCCCTGTGAATGTAAAAGGTATTAGAAGTTTTTTAGGACATGCTGGATTCTATAGAAGATTTATTCAAGATTTTTCAAAAATTGCTAAACCTTTAACAAATCTTCTAAATAAAGATGTTGAATTCAAGTTTGATGAAGCATGTCTTAAAGCTTTTAACTCCTTGAAAAAAAATTGGTTTCTGCCACTGTAATTGTTGCCCCTAATTGGAACTTACCCTTTGAACTCATGTGCGATGCAAGTGATTATGCTGTAGAAGCAGTTTTAGGTCAAAGATATGAAATTTTTTTTAGGGTTATACACTATGCTAGTAAAGTTTTAAATGAAAATCAAATAAATTATGCAACTACTGAAAAAGAATTACTAGCCATAGTGTATGCCTTAGAAAAATTTAGATCATACTTGATTGGATCAAAAATAATTGTTTTCACTGATCATGCTACAATCAAGTACCTTTTGACCAAAACTGATTCTAAACCTCGGTTAATCCGATGGATTTTCCTCCTTTAAGAATATGATCTTGAAATCAAAGATAAAAAGGGTAGTGAAAATATGGTTGCTGACCATCTTTCTAGATTAATGAATGATAAGGTCACTGCCAAAGAAAAAGACATCTTGGAAGAATTTCCTGATGAAAAACTTTTTGAAATAACAAAACGGCCATGGTTTGCTGATATGGCCAATTTTAAAGCAGCGAGAATTCTTCCAAATGATTTAACTTGGTAGCAAAGAAATTTTTTTTTCAAAGATTCAAAATACTTTGTTTGGGACGACCCTCATCTATTTAAAATTAGTGTGGATAATTTGTTACGTCGTTCTGTACCCGATTGGGAAAAGAAAGATGTGTTGTGGCATTGTCATAAATCACCTTATGGATGACATTTTAATGGAGAAATAACTGCTACAAAAATTCTTGAATCAGGTTTGTATTGGCCCTCCATTTTTAAAGATTCTCACTCATTTGTGCAAGCTTGTGATAACTGCCAAAAATAGGTAATGTTAACAAAAGACAAGAAATGCCTCTCACAAACATTTAAGAGGTTGAGGTATTTGATTATTGGGGTATTGATTTCATTTGACCCTTTCCTTATTCTCAATTTAATCAATATATTCTTTTGGCAGTTGATTATGTTTCAAAGTGGGTAGAAGCAATCGCTTCACCTAATGCTGACACCAAAACCATAGTGAATTTTTTGAAGAAAAATATTTTCAATAGGTTTGGAACACCAAGAACTTTGATCAGTGATGAAGGATCACATTTTTGTAACAAAGTTCTTCAGAAAGTGTTACAACACTATGGAGTGAGATATAAAGTGGCCACAACATATCATCCACAAACTAATGGACAAGCTGAGATTTCAAATCGGGAAGTAAAAAGAATTTTGGAAAAGACTGTGTCTTCCTCCAGAAAAGATTGGTCACAAAAGCTTGACGATGCACTCTGGGCATACAGAACTGCATTTAAGACTCCAATTGGCCTTTCTCCTTTTCAAATGGTGTATGGAAAAGTTTGTCATCTTCCAGTAGAGATGGAACATAAAGCATATTGGGCTTTAAAATTTCTCAACTTTGATCTAAATGCAGCAGCTGACAAAAGAAAATTCCAGTTATTCGAGTTGGAAGAAATGAGAAATAATGCTTATGAGACATCTAGAAGTTACAAGAATAAGGTGAAAGCTTACCATGATAAGAAAATTAAAAATAGACACTTCATACCAGGTCAGTAAGTTTTATTGTTTAATTCAAGATTAAGATGTTTCCTGGTAAATTGAAATCTAAATGGTCAGGCCCTTTTATAATTAAGGAAGTTAAATCCTATGGAGCAGTTGAAATTGTAGATCCAACTTCCAAAAGAAGTTGGATAGTTAATGGGCAAAGATTGAAACCATATCTGGGTGGTGAGATCGATAGACTCACTACCATTTGTTATTTGACTGATTTGTGATGTGCAGGATGTCAAGCTAGAGACAGTAAATCGAGCGCTCAATGGGAGGCAACCCATTATTTTCTTTTTATTTTTAACTTATTTTTAAACATAAAAAAACAGAACCCCACGCGTAGCGTCCCACTGATGTGTAGCATGGAGGTAAAAATTTCAACCTGACACATAGTGTCCCATCCACGCGTAGCATTAGAGCCCACGTTCAGTTTTTAAAACTGAACCAGAGAGGCCCAATTTAGGTTTTAAAAACATAAATTTCCCTCTTTGCTTCACTTTGCCTCTCAGAACCTTACTTTTCACTCTCAATCACCCACATTCCCTCATTCTTTCTTCGATTTCATAAGGATTCCAAGTAAGTAATCTTCTCTCTTTTCTCTTTAAGTTTGCTTTTGATTTTTGATTTTTAGAATGCATGTGGTTAGGATTAGGTTTAGAAAACCATTGGGATCTATTTGCTGTTAGATTTAGCGAATAATTTTGATTGACTATAGTTTAGAGGGGTTATCGTTGCACAACCCCTGTTTCTGTGATTGAAACTGCGCACCTCACGCGTAGCGTCCCACTAACACGTAGCGTGAGGCATGAACTGTAACCCCACGCGTAGCGTGGGCAGAACAGGCTGACGCGTAGCGTCCCACTTACACGTAGCGTCAGCCTTTGTTTTTGAATTTTGTTAATTTTGTGTTTTATTTTTCTGTTGAATGTATATTTTAATTTTCCGTTTTTAATAATTCTGTCCCATTTAATTTTTGTTGTTTGTTTATTCGTTTTTCTTTTTAAATTAATAAATTTTCTTAAATTGTATGTTTGTTATACTTTCTTGTAAAAAAAATAATAACAATAAAAAAATAAAAATAAAAAAAATAAAAATAAAAAAATAAAAAGATAAATTTTGTAAATATGTTTGTGAAATTACATGTTTTGTGAATAAAATGTTGTGTATGTTATATTTTTAAAATCCAAAAATATGCATATTTAATTTTTGTTTTATTTTTCTCTCAAAAATATATTATTATGTTTTGTAAATATTTTTGTGTGAATTTTGCATGAGTTCTTATTTTTGATGTTTTACATAAAATATAAATAAAAAATATGATTGTTAAATTTTTGATGTTTGGCATGTTTTAATCAAAAATAGTGTGATTGATGTATGTTTGATTTTTGTAAAATTTCTTTTTTGCAGATGACACCTAAGAAATCCATTCCTATTCCTGGTCCGAAGAGACAAAGGAGGAACACAGACACTGACACCACCTCTGAGGATCCAGATCTTCAGGGAGAGGAGTAGTTGGGACCTAGAGATCCCACCTGATTTCGCACTGACGTAAAATGGGACCGGTTTCATCAGATCAAGGGCCAAAGACTAATATGGGAAAGAGTCTTAGATCTGAATGTTGGGGACTATCCTGAGCTGCAGGATGAGGTCCAAAAGAGGAGATAGAGACCCTTGTTTTCCCTACCTATTGAGGGGCATCCCATCTTAGTGATGGAGTTTTATGCGAACGCCTACAGGACTCGCCAGATGCACCGAATATCGGCCAGCAGAAGACGAGCTAGGTGAGGGGTCGACACATTACATACGACCGAGACACCATTAGTACCCTACTGGGTAACCCTTGGGGGCCTACTCCCGAGAGCGACACTTATTTTTGGAAGGAAAACAGAAACAAAGTTGCGACTAAGGATGGTGATTTAGGATACTTCCTAGATCAGGTTGCTCACTTCTTGAGCAAGGATGGAATCTTCTTCAACCTGAGTAAGGTTGGAAGGACTCCATCAAACCTCCTCAAGACCCAACTGACCCCTATAGCTCAGGCGTGGTCTCATCTCATGCTGCATAACATCATTCCTGTCATCCATCTCTCTTCTATCCTAGTTGATCGCTGCTGCCTTCTCTATTCTATTCTTCAGGGTCATACCATTGATATTGCCGAGCTGATCTCTGAGCAGATTCACCTTTATGCCCTTGGGTATAAGGTGAACCATCCTATTCCATTTCCTCTCATCATATCTGCCTTACTAAGGAGGCAATGAGTTGTTGTACCATCACCAGTGTTTACTAGTTCTTCGGGGAGAGTCCCCAAAGTTCTAGTGAACAAAGATTACTTCGTCCAGCAGTGCGAGCTTCCACCACTGGAGCAGGAGGCTCAACCCAGACAGAGGAGGAGAAGACCACCAGTTCAGCCACCATCTGCTGATGCTATCACTGATGGATTTGCTAGGATGACTATTGAGCATCAGCATATGATGCAGATGATGGCTGCCACACATAGAGCTTATATGCATCTTCATGATGTATTTTATCAGTACAGGCTTCAGGGAGAGGGAGCATCTTAGGTCACACCAGCTGAGTTCACAGCTCATGTAGCTTGGCCTGGTGATTCGCCTACATACCCTGAGACTGATGGACCATCTAGAGAACATGCTGAATCAGAGGGTGATGCAGATGAGGAGGGAGATGATGAGGATCACATGGAGGATTGAGGGTGTTATTCTCTGCATCTTTTACATACATTTTAGTTTACATTTAGTTTGGTATTTACATTGGTATATTTGATTTGGATTATATTTTATTTTTATTATGTGGTGTGTTTTATTTTTACATATTTTCTTTAATCAAAAATCAAAAATAAATTTTATTTTATTTATAAATAAATCAAATTTTTGAAAATAAGAAAATTTATACGCTTAAGGTTTTTACACAATAAAACCATCTTTTAATCAATTATCGATTTTTTTTGTAATTAAAGAATTTTGATAAAATTAATTACAATAATTTTATTAACTATCAAGCTAATTTCAATAACCCGTTGAGCTGAGAGATCTTTTAAACACTTGAGGGTTTCGACATAACTTCATTTGAATTGATTTTGATTTAATCTATGATTTGTGTTGTTATACAGAGGATTCAAGAAAATGATCAAGGCACATTTTTGGTAAAAGAAAACTTGGGCCAAAAAGCTTACCATGGAAAAATTATTTTTGACCTTTGAAAGTCAATTTGAGCCTGAAAAATAATTTCATTGGTACCCTTAAACCTTTATCAAATGTTAACCATTCCCTTTACTTGATTGATTAAAAAAGCAATTGATCAAAATGGAAAGAATATTTTAAGTGTTCTTATAAAAATGTGGAGTAAAAATTAACAACTTGATTCTTTTCAAGAAAAATCAAAATTGTGCATATAAATGAAAAATGAAAAGAAATATATGCAAATCAAAAATAGAGAAAAGAATCAAGTTGGGGGTATTTGTTATCATCAATAAGGGAAATGAGATTTGGGCCAAGAAAAAGCCTAAAATTTATAAAATGCTCTTTTATGATTTTAGGTTTTTGAATTCTGAGAAAAACAAAAATTTCTTGTAGTCAAGCCTCGTTATAACCCTTGAAAAGACCTTGTGATTCTTGAATTAACTTGGTATGATTAACCGTTGATTAGATGAAAATCAAAATTAAATTTATTTGATTTTATGATCGATTGAGTGAAACAGGTTACCCTTTGCATAGAGATAAACACTTATGAGGTAAGCCTGAAATTATGCTTGATTTGTTGATAAGACATTGTAAAGATTTTTTTCATTAAACCTTTATTACATAGGATATCTATTTTTGGTTAATTTAAATGGTAAATTGTGAAATTAATTTTTGTGATAAATTCTCAGACTAACTCAAAAATTTGATTTCAAATTTTATTTTTCTTTCTTGCTCGAGGACAAGCAATGTCTTAAGTTAGGGGTATTTGTTAGTCCTCAAATTTACAATAAAATCTTTAATAAAAATTTTGTAAAAAGAATAAAAATTTATTTAATTTGTTAGAAATTAAGGTTTTTAATTCAATAAATGGATGTTGTTGGAAATAATCTGCCCTTGATCAATTTTCTCTAGTTTTGCAGTGAAAAAGTAAAGAATTTAAAGAGAAAATTAAAGAACTGGAGAGCTGACGCGTAGCATCAACACCACGCGTAGTGTGGGAACTTCTGATGCTGACGCTACGCATCACACCCATGCGTAGCGTCAGGAGCTACTTGGACACCACTGACAGGTGGTCAAGCACTCAGCTAGTGACCCTTCCATTACCCATAAGTGTCTAAGCCGAACTGGGGGACAAGGCACACCTGTCTAGGCATGATTAATTAAAATAATTACACAATCATGGCCACTTCCAGCTGTTTAATGAAAGCTGAGTCAGGATCCTTCCTTAGCCCTATAAATAGGGCCATTCTCCACATTTCTAAGCATCCAATTCTGAAGTTCAACCTTTCTTTTCTCCCTTTTCACTTGAGTTTGAGTGTTCTTCTTTGAGTTTGTAAGGTTGGAGTGATTTCTAGATACTTGAGAGTGTTGAGTTATAGTGTGAGTTCTTGTATTGTGAATTATTTCCAAGTCATCGTAATGTCAAACTCTGTAAGTGTTGTTCTTACTTTTATTATGTGTAACTAAATTGTTTATGTTGGAATTTGGTGAATCAATCTATTATATGATGTTGTGATTATGACCTCTACATATTTATGATTCAAGTACATGTTAGTATTTCAACTCTTCATTAATATGAACATCAAACGGGAGAATGATTATCATGTGTATTAAAACTTGTTTTATTAGTATGAATATCAAATGGGAGAATGATTATTCATGCCGAATTAAAATCTCTTTTAATGAAAGTAAAAGTTGAAATACCCTTAATATGCCAATTACTAGGGATAGAATTGGTAATTATTGTTGTCATAAGGCCAGGGCTTAATGCAAGTTTTTATTGAGAAAGCTCACGAAGGATCGGACTTTACGATAAATACTTAGAATTTATATCACGAGGAATCGGTTATAATGACTTTAAGCTACAATAACATGAACTTGATGATTAAGTATGTATGTTTGTAATTATTGCATTATATTTTAGTGTGAGAATCCTAATTCTAACATAGTTTGTTAATCTGTGTTTTTACCTCAAGTATCTAAATTATTCTGAATTACATCTCAACTTTATAGTTACATTTTATCTTTTCCATCTTTTTACCTTATGAACAAAACAACTATCAAATCCTGTGAATATTGTATAAACTATTTATAAATTATTCTTTTGTTAATAATCATTGATAAATTTACCATAGTAAATAGGAAATTACTGTGAGTTATTGGACTTTCAATCCCAGTGGAACGATATCTAAATTTGAAAACTACAATCGATTGATGCGCTTGTCAATTAATAACCCAACAGTAACATGGGGGTTAACAAGTCATTCCCTAATCACCACTAAGACACACGACACATATACCCCCTAGTGAATTCACTCGTTTTTACATAATAAAAGGGGTTTTGGGCAACAATGAGCCCATGATAAATTTCAACATTGGGACATGAGAAGGGTTCATTTTTAGTCTTAAAAATATAGAAAAATTTTATAAATATCACCTATTAGTCCCAATTTTACCACCATAAAAAGTTGGGTTCAAAACCCTCTTAAACTTGTATTTTTCAATGTAGTGGGTTCGATATTTTACGCCTAATGAGAGTTAAAAAACTCCAATTAAAGTGAGACCAATTCTCACACCTCCGTAACACAATTATCTACAATTTTTATGCAAAAGTCGGAGGCTAAAAACATCATTAAGATACCCAAACAGGCCAAAAACAACAAAGGACGCTTATTGGGCAATCCTGTCGTAAAACAGAATGCTTGTAGTCGATTACACTACTCCTTGTAATCGATTACGGTAGTCGATTATGCTAATACTGTAATCGATTACATCTAAAGCTAATTAATTACATCTGAAACAGAATGCCTGTAATCGATTACGCTGATTCTCGTAATCGATTATGGAATATGAGAATGTAGAAAGTATACAGAAAATGCATAATTTTTGACTTCCAACCCCTCTAACTTTTTCATATCAACTCCAAATGCTACCAAATTTTAACACCAACTAAATTACATCATTTGTTACATGTGGCCACCAGTCTCACTCAAAAATTCCCAAAAATAAGGTACGTATGCGTATAAATGCATTTTGCCCACTTTGAGGCACTTTTGTGCAACTCAAGGGCCTATTCCCAATGGAATTGGCCCATTCCAATTCCTACAAGTCATAAACTACATATATGGGCTATTGAAACTATCACATGCCATTAAAACCACACAAAACTCAATTTGACTCTATGAGTTCCTCAATTATGCATTATCTTTCAACCTTATCACTAATGTCATCATAATGACCACCACATTCAATGCCAAGCATCCACATATATTCTCAATTCAAAAAACATATACTTCATTCCCTCAAGGATGGTTCATTAATATGTACATATTTCAACCCCTCATGGGTTATTCATCAACTTATATACACATATATTATCATCAATAGCCAACAATTTTCCATTCATAATATTTCACTATAAACATGGTAAGGCAAGCATGAGTATCATGATATACATACATCACTAATTATTCTTCTCATGCATTTGGAATGTAAACTCCTCTCCTACCTCGAGAGAAGAACCGCAATGATTTGCACACTCTGAATGCTCTACCACATTGCCCGGAATGCCATCTCCTATTAACGCACATACAAGCACATGTACTCAATTTATGAGCTAACACAAGACATCATCACAAGTTTAAATAATTTCTCTTAGAGTCAATATCAAGTCCTAGGCTTATCAAAACACCATCTCACATACTTGTGTTAGGCTTTAGGAATTCCTTTCCCAAAATGAAGACTCTTTAAGTCTCAAAGGGTTAAACATATCCAACAACAACAACATCATGACACTTATCCATAAGGAATCCAATATCTCATGTGAATCACTTAACTATCATCACAATTTATTTAAATCCATTATAAGCTTCTTGGCTCCATTCAAGACCATCATCAATCAACAAACTCTTGAGATATTTATCATGGCCTAACTACTCACCAACTCAAGTATCCTTTATCAATGGTTTCTAACTATTATTATCATAATAACAACATCTCATATTCACTCTCAACCCAACACCTCAAACCATCATTCCTACATACATGTATATACCATCTTACACAACCTCATGAACATAGTTTAAAATATCATCAACCTCATTAATCAATCCCAATGGTTCTAAAGATTCATTCCCTTTATATAAATCATTCTAGAGTATTCAAAACCATCAAAATCATCAATTTAGCCAAAACCCCCAAATCACCACACTTAGGGTTTTTCATCAAAACTCAATAACCATTGCTAATAACCATCAATCTCCATCATTAACAACACCCACACACACATTATCATGGGTTTTAACTAAAAATCATTTTTCATGGCATTATTACCCATTTCCCTCAATTCCTATAGTTAGGGTTCCATTAAAAATCCAACAACCATCATAAATAATGATCATCTTCCACCATTAAACACTACATTTTTGTGTACCCCTTTACATTTACACAAAAACACATATTTATCACACCTCGCCTTTGGGTGTTGCCTAAAAATGGTTTCTAATCCATAACCTATACATATTTTACACTTTTCCAACAAATAAACTCATAACTAATGGCATAAGCTTAACAAAAATGGTGAGGAGCTTACCCCAAGCCAAGAAACAAGTCAGCTTCGAAGAGAGGGAGGATAGGTGACAAAAATGAGAGGAGAAAGGGGGATAGCTTTAAGCCATCATGTCTCCTTCATGGTTCATAGTGCAAACAAAAATGGAGGGGGAAGAGCACAAAGCCTCCTCTAGGTTTTGGAGTAGAAAAGGTGAAGAAGAGAGTGAGGAGATGAGAAGAAAAGAAGCAAGTGTGTTTGCCTTAGAGAAGAGAGGCAACGTGAAAGTGGGAGAGGAGAAGAGAGTTTATGTTTTATATTTAGCCCCCATTAGTAATTTCACCGTTTTATAACAAACAGGATCTCAGTTCGGCCTCAAAACTTAATCTAAAAATTATTCTGATTATATATTCGGACTCCCAATAATATTCTTAACAGCCCTGACCAACGGTATCTCAATCGGAGATACTTGGTCTGACACCCATATTTTAACCAGGTATAATTTTAACTTCTTAAATCTTAATAAATTATAAATATCTATAATAAATCCCAATTTAATTATTTCCAAAATTTTGGGACACTTATTAACCCATTTATAATTATTTAATATTTATTCCTCCTATTTAATCATTTTTATAAAATTCAGGATGTTACAGTATGACTAATGAGATTTGGAGGATTTTTACCATAAAGACCTCAAAAATCATCAAGAGTACACTCTGGAAGGTGAGGGCAAAGAATGAGCACCCCCGCTAGATCCCTGATCCCCACTGGGAAGGGATGATACAGAAGTGGGGAGATGTCTTGTTCTAGCAGGCTAATGCTAGGAACAAGGCAAACGGACAGGATGATGTCGTAGACTCCGTCTACACTAGGGGTTCTATCTCTGTGGTTGAGCATAAAAAGAAATTTGTAAGTACTCATTGTTAAATATGTTTATTAATACAATGCACCATAGGATTTTTTCACTAACAATTTTAATGTGATGTGAATTGTAGAAGCAAAAGAAGCACCATGAGCCTTCGTTATTCAAGGTGTTGCAAATCACCAAGAAGAACAAGGCTAGTCATTGGGTTAACTAGAAGACCACCAAGATGGTGGTACTTTATCTAAAATTATAAATATTTTCAAATTTTTTATAGATTTACATTTAGTAACTTATTTGATTTTTCTAAACACTTGTAGAAGGCGTACCAGGCCATGCGGGCCTAGAAAGAGGCTGAGTTGACCGCTCAAACACCTAATAGGGAGGCACCTCCCACCATTTTTTCTACCGACGATAATGTCATCTATTTAGAGGCTGCCAGAGGCATCAACAAGAAAGAGACAGTGTTTGGCCTCGGTGAGATTGGGACCCAGATGGCCAGGACGGGGAAGGGCCTTGCCTCTTCCTCTATGTTGCATGCAGATGTTGTTAAGGTTATTGAGAACTTGGACATCGATTTAGCAAAAGAGCGCCGATAAAGGCAACTAGCGGAGGAACAAGCTCAACAAGATCGAGAGGACACTCACAGGCTATTGGCGCAGTAAGAGGCTCTGTTCCGCCAATTCGTGAAGTCTTTACCATTTCAAGACGACCTAGGCTCTGCTTCCCAGACAAACCCATCAGCCTAGGATCCCCTCAGTTGATGGACTGATTTTTGTATCTTTTTATTGTTACACATTTTTGTATTTATTTTTTTATTGTTTGAGTTGTAAATTAGTTTTTGGTTATTAATATTTCTTTTATTTGGTTGTTACTAATTACTTTATATCTTTTTATCTTATTCTATTTATTACAAGCCTATATATGCATCGGTTAAATAATAAAAACATAATAAAAAATTAATATATATTTTAATTTTATAAAAATATTTAATCCAACTTTATAAAATATACTATAATATTTTACTGAACCTTAAATCTATAAAAATTTTATGAAAATAACATCTTAAACAAAAATCATTTTTTACCATTAGCAACGGGTTAGTTTCCATCGTTAACATGGTCATAGCCTAGCGATCACCATAGCAAAGCCCATCAAATATGTAGCTACAGAGATGAACCTGTCGCTAAGTTTGGTTCCTCGTTTAGCGATGGAAACCAACCCGTCGCTAGCATGATCATAACCTAGCGACCACCAAAACGACAACAACTCATCAAATATATAGCTACAAAGATGACACCGTCTTTGAGTTTGGTCCCTCCGTAGCGATGACCTTGGCGACAGCATGTCATCAACAAATTAGCTACGACCCATGCCGTTGCTAAATTAGCCTCCATTTAGCAACGGAGAAACTTAAATTTTTCTACGACGACGTTATCCTCATTGCTAAAAAGGGACCGAAGCAACGGCAGAACTAGCACAAAAGGGACCACTAATGTGTCAACTTTCAATTACTGGAATCTGCCTTCACAACCTTTGCCACGGTTGTCATTTGTCGTCACTGATTGATTAGCGACTAGGATCGTAGCGACAGGGTCCTGCCGTCGCTGGTGCCATTTAGCGACGGTTTCTACTTGTTATTGACATCCATCGCAAATGGGTCTTTTTTTTAGTAGTGTATTAAGTTATACAAAGATATTTAATCTTATAAATTTTATGTTTTAGATACTTATAAATAAATCATTATCTTAGTTTAATACCTTCTTAAATCTAATTTTTTTGGCATACATTAGAATTAGTTTTTATTTATAAGAACTTTCCTTAGTAATTAATTGATTGGACCGTGAATAGGGTGGTGGTACAATGCTAGTCTCGTGGTATACTAGTATATAGAGTATTTTCTTGTGGTGAGTAGACAACACGTAAAACGAGAAGTGGCCTAACGTGAATCAATATTAAAACTCCGAATCCCCTGCATATTCATTTGGTTAACAACTCAACATATCAAATCTAAGGATTAACTACAACACAATGCCTAAGCGTCCTCTAAATACTTGAACATCCAAAACATCATCTTTCCCTTCAATGAGCTCAAAGACACATACATCTCCAGTGTTCAATTTGATTCCTCTAGCAAAACGGGACCAACCAGCAGCGAAGTAGCTGTAAATAATAATGGATAGTGCATCAACTTCACAGGCCACAACTTCTTTCCATGCCGAATCATCACATCAAATTCCTTCTTATCACTAAAATATTTTCTGAAGAAACGAACTGATAGTTTCTGCATCATGTTACATTTTCTTTGTCATCAAAATAAAGCCTAAGAGATTTTGTGATGAAAATCTTTACCTGCAAGATTGCATGATATAAAAGTTTTACATGTCTGATTGATTTAGACTTACTGGTCTGGTATATTTAAGATAACATTCCCTTATAATGACCAAGAAAAATGGATTTTCTGCAGTGAACTTCTTGGCCGATTCCAGAGCTTTAATTTCTGCACCTCTTGAACTTGTCAACAGTGAAGTTACTTGCATTCCTACCTGTGGTGTGCCAACAAAAAGTAACTAGCTGTTGCACTGCGCAGAATTTTGAAGAAAGCCACTTGCATTATCTACATGATGTTATTGTGTATCTGGTTTTGTTTTATTTCATTGCAAGGTAAAATAATGAAAAAGCAAGATTTCAAATCAAACTGTCCTACAATAACCACAAGATATGAACCATTCATAATAATAATAATAATAATAATGGATTCATCTATTCATAAACTATCTATATGTGATGTGATGTATTTATCAAAAGCTAGCCAAGGAATGTGTCACAACAAGCATAAAGGATGATTAGTTATAACATATTTAATGTTTAGGCATTGAAAACTGCCTAAATATAACATGGATAGTTAGTTATGCATTTAACCTCAAAAAGTCAAATTAAATCCACAAAATGAAAAGGATTATCTAATCTTGAAACAGATACCTTCCAACTCTTGCTTGTCAGATGCATGCGTTGGCACCTCAAAGTTTGTCCCTTCAGACTGACTAGCTTTAGTTTGGACATGTTGAGGCAAGTCTTAGGGTTGCAGCTTCCTTCATCGTTTTTCAGTCTTTTATTCTGACATGGAGTTGGCTCATTCAAAATTTCCATTGAGTCATCAATTATCTGGTCTTGGTATTGGTCTAGGGAAGGGTACACTATTTCAAGGGCACTCCTGTCAAATATGTGTACCAAAAAATGGGAACAGTTTCCTTCATATTCCAACACCGCAAAGTGCCCATGATCCAGAGAGTAATATCTAGCAAATTTTTTCCAACCCTCTTGAAACCAAACTTCATCATTTTTACTCCAGTATACTTTCCATTCACTGCCATCTGGAGGGTTGAAAAACACAGGATTCGGCAGATCCGCAACATAGTTCCTTATGAAATTGTTTGGAATTTTCTGCAATAAAACTTTTGTTAATTATTAGTCAACGAACATCACCAAATTCTCAAGCTTGACAGAGATTTGACATCCACTTGTCTTTTCCTAATTTGAATTTCTGTTATTTCCTAACCAATACAAACTCACTAGCTAGTGAAGATAGAGAGAAATAAAAAAATTTTATTTTTCTTTTTTTATGGTTTTGACTAGTATATATGGACATGCATTATAAAGAGTTTGGCTATGTATGATGATGATTCAATCTGGTTAAAGCCCAAATAAAGTATCAGTCAAAAAAAAGAGCCCAAATAAAATATCAACCAAACCAAACACAAAAAAAAGTAGATCCCACCATAATGAAATTTTGAATTATTTCCATCCTCCTAAATATCAAATAGGTTTCACCAATTTAATGTCTTCAAAGAAAAATATAGGAGCTAACTTTATTGTCATGTATAAATTTGACATCAAAGGGTATTTCGTTATTGCATGTCCAACAGTTGTTATTGTAAGTTATGCTGATTTAAAAAAAAAAGAGTAAATTTACATACACACCCCACTTAATAAAGGTGAAAAACAAATATGACTATGTAATGTGGATTCTCTCTCTATAGTGGAATGAAAATAGAAACATGAGAAAAGAAGATGAAGGTATAAAAATGCTTACCAGCTTTCCATCTTCGAGATGTTTTCTGAAAATAATCTTAAAGAAACGGATTGCAGTTGCCGGAGGATGCATATTTGGTCGGTTAGAAAGAGAAGTCATGGATACTAATGTTGACACTTGAAACTATGCCTATGTTGCTTTAAATACCTCCAAATCTCACCCTCAAACAAATATCTGCACATGCTTAACATTCTCTGACAGTAGTTATGCTTAAATCTTTTTTATTTCAAAATTTTACATCCTTTAATTTTTTTGTGGTAGATCTTACATCCTTTAATTTATATATTACTTATACATCGACATCCTTGGTTTTTTCTTTTCTTTTCAAAATCATGCATACTTTCTTGATAAATGTACAAATTGTGCGAAGTGTAATTTTCAAAGCAACTAAGTTCTAAGTGTAATTATTGTTAACCTTGAGGAGGTTTATGTAATTAACCTTAATAGGTAATTTCATCTTAACAACGAATTTTCATTATGTAACCTTCTATAAATAATAAAAAGTATCAATTTTAAATTGATTAACTACCACCGAACATGTTAACCAATTGAAGAGAGATTGTTTTAGCTTAATTAGCTATCTTAAGTTGGAGCCCTTGAAATGACACTATGTTAAAATCGATAGACAAATGGCAGAGCCGCATATAGAGAAACATTTTAAAATGAATTATATATTACTTTTTATTTTAAAAAATATATTTAAATTATATTATAAAAATATTAAAATTAAATTTTGAAATAAATCGACAATGATTTTTTAGAACATTATCTCATCATTTTTGTTAAGGGAAAAATTACCAAAAGTTTAACGTAGATTTAATTATAGAGAAATTTAGTAAAATAAACTGACATCAAATTTATTTGTAATAGTATATTTTTTTTAGAACAAAATTTTATGAACTGATTTAATTACTTTGAATTGATCTAGTTTTCGCTTATGTTTTATTTTATCGCATATCTAATTTTTTATTTTATTGATATTGTATCTTTTATAACAACTTTTATTTATTTAGTAATAAACTTTATATATTATTGTCTCAATCTTTCCTAGAAAAATACTTGGTCCCCTTGACCTAATGTGCTGACTTCACCCCTGCGGTAGAGTTAAAACTTATTAGCCAAAAAGAGTTTTATCATTTACGGTGTAATGATCCTATTTAATTAAAGCCTAAACAAAATATACCAAATAGAAAAACGTATTTAAACAATTGTTATAATTTAAAATATTTACAAAATTATTTTTCAAGGCTGGGTTTATGTAAAGTTGGGTATATAAGTGTTGGTTCTTTTAGAAAACATATCAAAAGTCAGTGTTATTATAGTGATGAGTAGGATTGTTTTTCCTCAAGGAACAAGTAAATTTTTATTAATTCCTTAATTTCAAAGCTCGTTAAGTATATTTACAACAAAACGATTGGTGGTTAATGAAATATTTCACATTAAAATCACGAAGATTGCTTTAGGCATACATTAAATATGATGAAAAAGATCAATTAAATTTAATATATTAAAACAAGGATTGGATTTCATCATTCATTCTCATCCATATTCTAATTATTAATATATAGAGGTTTGTTCTATAGATGCAGTTGCAACACATGAACTTCCCATATATTGATTCCTTAAACATAAGGTCTCAAGATTATTCATTGAATAATGATTCCTCTAATATAAATAAATAGTCTAGTGTTATGATCAAGTGTCTAAATAATTGATATATTGAAATCTATTCATAAATCACAACATATTAAATGACCTAATTTAGTTCAAGTTCTAATAATTACTTCCTAGTCAAAACTTAGATCCTAAATCGAAAAACTACTAATTAAGAGAGAGTAAAACATTAAAAACAGAATGAAATCAACAACATCATATAGAAATAAACAACCATATATATATATATATATATATATATATATATATATATATATCACCAAAAGATTTCAAACTTGAAGATTACATCCATTCCTCTAAGAAGGTTTAGCTACTCATGACAACCATTACATAAGCAAAAATGGAAAGAAAATGGTGAAGAATGATTCCCCGTACTTCTCTGGTGTTGATACATTGATTTCTCCTCTTGGGTGTGTTTCCTTCAAAAAAAAAAAGTTCCCTGTTTTTCTCCGTTTCAACTATTTATGTCTAGGAGATCAATGAATTCTTGCTAAAACGAAAAACCTTCACTAAAGCAAGACAAATACTTCATGTTGAAGAAAGCCATTTTCGCTTAAGCGAGACTATGTGGCTTAAGGAAAAATGGTTCTGAACCATTGCTCTATTTTTGGTTGCTTCTTCTTCTTATTTTACCATCCTTCCACCCAATAGTCTTGTTTTGATGGTTACTCATTAAGGTGCAAATACTTTTATTTTTGGTGCTGAGTCCTACACAAGAATTAAATTTAAATCATTCTAAATCTAAGGAAATTATATTTGAAAATTTAAACATCTAAGCGATAAGTGTCTAAACCTTTAATTCTAAAACAAAATAAAAAACTTGTTTGACAAAAGGTAGTTTTTGAAAACTTTTTCTAAAATAAGACATATTTTTCAAGCCAAAAGAGAATTCAAATATCTTCTAGGCTATTTTAGTTTTCTACTTTCTATTTTTAGGCTTAATTAAGTAAAAAAACTTTTGAAGTTGATGTAGGCTTGCCTACTTGAAGGAGGATCTAGTTCTTCTCTTTCTCTTTCAATCTTCTTGCTTTTGCTTTCTTAAAGAGACTAGCACATGAAAGCTATTTGGAGTTAAAGAGATCGAATATGACTAAAGGAAATAGAATGGAAAAAGGAAAGACTAAAGGGATTATAAAAGGTAAAAGGTGGATGAATGGTGTAAGGGAAAGGAAGGAAGGAAGGATGGAACGGATTGAATGAAGAAGGAGACGCCACCTATGAAGGATAAGTCTCTAATTCTCGCCACTAATGGAGGATGAAACCATTGGATAAGAGCTTGCTCTAGACTAAAGGGATCGAGCCTAAATAAGAGGAAAGGAAAACTCACTTTCTCACAAATTCACAAGTATGTTCAAATTCTAAGATGATTTACAAATGACATGATGGTCTTATGTAAGCTAGAGAGTTTTGGCCATGCCTTGGGCTTGAGGCTATTCCTTAGGCCTAATTAGCTAAATTATGCAAAAGGTGGCCAAATACAAGGCCCAAAAGTGACCTATGAAGCATGAATGACCATGTAAGGCCTAAACCTATGGCCCAATGAGATTTCTTACCCTAATTCTATATAAAATGTACAAAAATGATGTTAAAACACTCAAAGACCTAAATCTCTAAAATATTACAAGTAAACAAAGAAAGGGTCTTTAAGTGGGTGTCTTTGGGTTTGGGCCCATGCATGGTGATAAAAAAGGAAGCTAGGGCTTTGTGAATGACGTCCTTCGCCTTCTTAGATCTTGACCTTGTTAAAGGCCCACTAAAACTCTCCAAGCCCTTATCTAATGCCATGGTAGGATCCTCCCGGGTCATGTCCTTATTATGCTCCCCTTCTTCAGGAAGATTTATCCTTAAATCTTGATCATCCTCATAATCATCTACATCAAAAAGAGTTAAATTAGACAATTAAAAGTTACACTGACCCCACCTTCACTAGGGAGGTCAAGTACATAAGCATTATTATTAATTTTCTGAATAATTTGGAAAGGACCATAACCTCTTGGATTAAGTTTAGACTTTCTATGGTTAAGGAATCTCTCTTTCCTTAGATGTAGCCAAACCTAATCACCAACATTAAACACAACTTCTTTTCTATGTTTATTTACACAACGAGTATAGTGTTCATTTTTGGATTGATATTATTTTTTAACCTTCTCATGAAAATCTTTTATAAATTGTGTCTTTACCATTCTATCCAAGTGAAGGAAGGAGTAAGAAATATTAATAGGCAAAAGGTCAAGTGGAGTGAGAGAATTAAATCCATAAAAATCTCAAACAGGCTATGTTTAGTTATGGAGTGTATTACCCTATTATATGCAAACTCAACATGTGGTAAACACTCATTCCATGCTTTAACATTCTTTTTAACTAAGACCCTTAAAAGAGTAGAATGAGTCTTGTTTACTACCTTTGTTTGACCATCTGTTTGAGGATGACACATGGTAGAAAAGAGAAGCTTAGTTTCTAATTTAGCCTAAAGTGTTTTCCAAAAGTGGTTAAGGAACTTGGTATCCTTATTAGAAACAATGGTTTTAGGGATCCCATACAATCTCATAATTTCTCTGAAAAACAATTTAGCAATATGACTTGCATCATCTACTTGGTGATAAGAAATGAAGTGAACCATCTTACTAAATCTATCTACCATAACAAAGATAGAATCCATACCTCATTGGGTCCTAGGCAATGCAAGCATAAAATCCATAGAAATATCAACCCAAGGAGCATTTGGTGTAGGTAAAGGAGCGTAAAGACCATGAGGTGAAAGTTTTAACTTAGCCCTTTTATAAGTAAAACACCTAGAACAGAGTCTTTGTACATTTCTTTTCATTTTAGGCCAATAGAAGTGTTCATTTAGAGTTGATAAAGTTTTATCCCTACCAAAATGGCCCATGAGTCCTTTTTCATGACTCTCTTAGCAAAAGTTCTCTCATGGATCTTCTAGGAATGCAAATTTTATTGGCTTTAAGGAGAAAACCATCTAGAATACGGAACCCATGATTAGAAGTGGTTGAACAATAAGAGTGGTATATTTTTGCTATTTAAACTAATCTCTTAGTGTTGAATTATATCAATTATGTGTTAAGGTAGCTAATGATTAATAACCTCAACATTGACATATGGTAGCTTCTTAAAAAAATCTAATGCCATATCATGCCTTTCTTCCTTCTCTTTCCCATACTTTCTTCTCCCCACAACCACCTATTGCTAGATGTCAATTTGATTTCCATGTTAATTTTTTCTTTAAATTGATGTTTAATTATTCATTTAATAGGAAATTTGTTCTAATTGCTTTTAGTTGAAGCATTGCCATAATTTTGAACTCACAAATTGTTTTTTACATATTTTGATTTGTAAAGGCTTTAAGAGAGAAAAAGATGAGAAAATGAGAGAGTGCTTTATTTTTCCTCCCAACATCCAATAGTAAATTCGCTCTTTCCATTTTGTTTACCGTTGGATCAGGCTCAAATTTTGATATAAGGTGTATGACATCCAGTTGTTCATTAACAGTCAGATTGTGCTTTTTTAGGTTAGGTATCACTCAAGCAGCCATCTTATCACTCAAGTAGATGCATTAAAATTTTACGAATACGCTCAAGCTACAACCTTGCCGCTCTAGTGGTGGAGTCATAATAACACATTTGTTTTTTGTAACATCCTAAAAATCAATTAGAGTTAAACCCGGAACAGGGGAAATTTTTTTTCCAAAATAAATCATGAAGAACCGGGCCAAAAATAAAACAAGAAAGGGAAGGCAAGGCAATAAAAAGCCGACCAATAAGCGACACGGTGAAAAGAAGTAGAAGCCAATCAATAGGCAGCCCAGCGGAAATACTTAGCTGAAGCGAGGCCCAATTCGCTTGAGCGAAGCCGACCCAAAGCCTTCCATTGAAGACACACTCGCTGGAGAGAGAACTCACTTACTGAAGCGAGAAGCCACACTCGGCATTCCCATCACTCAGTAAAGGGATTCACTCGGTAAATAGAAGTAATTCCACTCGGAATCCAATAACTTCCCTCACTCGGGTTACTACCCAGCCAAACACCACTCGGTGCATTCCAACCACATTCAATCAGAATGTGCCATACACCTACCACTCAGCAAATTCATCATTTCTCTCACTCGGAGAATACATAACCTTTAGATCACTTGGGTCGTTACCCATTTACTCGGAATATTATCAGGTTAAGTCACTCGGAAACCCATTCAAGAACTAACTCATCCTTCGAGCGGTATTCCATTCAGAAACTAACTCCAAGACCGACCAACCCATTCGGTCTTCCACTCGGAATACATATATAAAACACTTAGAATATACCCAATCTAATCCATCATAACAACTCTTCCCTCGGAGAGGTTCACTCGGGTTTCCACTCGGGTTTATTCATGTTTGTCACCCGGAATCATTCAAGCCTATAATCACTCGGAAAAGGCCACATTATTAAGTCTCACTCGGAAATGGCTCTAAACCTCCTATATTCCTCACGAGATTCATTAACTTAGATTTATTCACACAACATCGTTTATATTCCAGTCGGTAAGAAGCATCAAATCAACATAAACACTTATATATATATGTATTTTCATCTATTCCTTCAGAAATTCATATTATGTTATCCCCTCAGACAGATACTCACCTTTCAATCGGCATTTATAAATAATGTCTTTCGCTCAGAATCCACTAGAGTTACCACCACTCAGAAAGAAAAACTCACACGTGAGTTACACTCGGATATAGAGTCTCACCACAATCTCGCATCACTTGAAAGGGTCCCACATATGAATTTTTCACTCGCTCGGAATATTACTGATTCTCATACACGGTAAATTCTAATAGATTATGACTTGGAAGGTTTCCAAGTAAGTCCTCTCTCGGAATATACAACCTAGTTCACTCGGAAAACCTGAGTCTTACCCGCTCGGAAATACTCTAGTCCTTCCACACTCGAAATAGGACCAAGTATCTCATCTCCCATACTAATAACTCAGCATATTCCTTCTTCTTAAGAGCTATACCAATCCATACACTTGGTCAAATATAAATATATCCCTCTCGAACATTCATCTACAATCATTACTCATAGAATAAAATAAACACAACAATACATATTTATATATATATATATATTCATATCTAATAAGTTGTACTCTCAGCCCGAGAGATTTAATTCTCATACATTTAAACAAAAGGTTATACTAGAGCCGGCCAAGGCTATGACAACATCCTTCACACAATATATATATGTTACATATATATGCCTCTACAGTTCCGATACTTTGCGCACGGAAATGAGTTCTTCTTTCACTCGCTGTCACAAGCAACATTCACTGAAATATAGCCACAGTAGAGGAGTGAGCTTACACATATAAAATGATAATTAATGACTCGGAAATCCTCCAGCCTTCATTATATAATGCAATCATATTGAGTTTATCAACAATATAAACATATACACATTCAATTCCGATCGGTTTTTAGCAATTATTATGTTGCAACATAGGCTCCAAGCCTTTTACTCAGCTCCAAGCTGACCCGGCCGTTTTACTAGTACCAAACCGTTTGCCCTCACACGTAACATAATTGCTCCAAGCAACAATGGAAGTGTTACGGGCAGCCCCGAGTCCAACTCGGTAAGCTTACCTTGAGTCCAACCCAAGGTCTTCAAGCGTCCAACGCTTAGTGCACTCGGCACTGCCCCAAGTACAACCCAGGGTTTCTTATCATATTAAACAAGTATTTATTAGCAACACAATAGTATTTCAGTCGGTAAAGCCATGCAGTACATACATCTCATATATTCATTATGAAATCCCACCATATACATGCGAACAATCATATTATATCAACCAACTGTTCCATAATATACACTCGGTATATACATACATAACCAGTACCCCTTTTATGTTTGAATATAACACCTCAACACACATCCCAATCTCATAGATTTACGTACAAAGTTACCAACAGAACCTAGTTAACACACACACACACACGATATTCATAAGTTATCATTAAAATATTTCACACAATCATCAAGTTCACAAACACACACACACGTGATACTTTTATCATGGGCCCGTTTACAAACCATGCATTCGAGATGTTAAACTCCCCCTACCTCTAGGAGAACTTAGAGCTCTTCGAGTTAGAACGCTTGACTGGTTACTCCTTCACATGAACAGCCCTTGAACCCAGATATCAACTCTGAACCAACTTGGAAAGACCAAAAGTTAACCTCTTCCTCCACAGTTACTCACAACAAACAACCCCACAGTCTTATGTATCTCACACTACAACTTCCTACCGAACACTAACAGTTTTAAACGAGAGATGAAAAGGAAGAAGAAGACAACGAAAAGGGAAGAGGAAGAAGAAGAGTCTCCAAGGGATTTCTGAGAAAATGAGAGAATGAGAAAGGTAGAAGGGAAATGAAAGGCCTTCAGCACATATATCCCCCCAGGGCCAACGGAGAGTGGGCGTTCCAACGTATAATGATGGCTGCTGCACCATCACGTCACTATCTGTCAGCCATCAGCCATCGCACATTAATTGGAATGGATCAGAATTATCACTTAGCTGATTTGCAATTTCCCTCAATTACCAATTTAACTTATCCTTAATTAATATTTATTCCTTAATTACCCTTAATCCAAAAATTAGGATGTTACAATTCTCCCCTACTCAAAGAATTTTGTCCTCGAAATTCAAAAATGAGTTTACCTCAAGTAAATAACTCGGGATACTATTGTTTCATGGCATCTTCACGTTCCCACGTATAAGAGAGACATCTATTTTGTTGCCATGCTACTTCAATCAGTTGCACATCTTTATTTCTCAAACGCTTTACCGACCGGTCCACAATCTTAATCGGCACAGCTACAGTAGTCAAGTCCTCTTTGATCTCAACTTCGTCATCCGGCATTTCATAAATGGAATCGGGTAGATACTTCCTCAGTTGAGACACGTGAAACACATTATGTAATCGTGATAGGTGAACCGGTAATGCTATTTGATAAGCCACAGAACCGACCCGCTCCAATACTTCATAAGGTCCAATGTAGCGGGGATTCAATTTTCCACTTTTCAAAGCTCTCCCAACTCCTTTATTTGGCGAAATCTTTAAGAACACCCTATCACCGATTGAAAATTCAAGCGGCTTAGTACGCTTATCGTAATAGCTTCTCTGTTGGTCTTGGGACGCTTTCATCTTCTCCCTGATTATTTGAATCATCTCGGTAGTTTGCTTCACAATCTCTGGTCCCAATAGCAAACTTTCACCAGTTTCAAGCCAGCAGAGTGGGTTTGACATTTTCGGCCATACAATGCTGCATATGGTGCCATGCCAATGGTGCTATGGTGACTATTATTATACGTAAATTCGATTAAAGGAAGATACTGTTCCCAACCACCACCGTGTTCCAATACACATGATCTCAATAAATCCTCCAAACTCTGTATCGTCCGCTCGGTTTGTCCATCGGATTGGGGATGGTAAGCCCAACTCAGTTGAAGTTTGGTGCCCAGTTCCTGATGCAAGCTAGTCCAAAACCGGGACGTGAATCTTGGGTCTCTGTCTGATACAATGGAAGATGGTACACCATGCAATCAGACAATTTCTTGGATGTAAAGTTGGGCCAATTTCTGCAATGAATATCTCATGTTCATGGGTAAGAAATTGGCAGACTTCGTTAACCGATCAACGATGACCCAAATGGCATCATGACCCACTCGGGTCTTAGGCAGCCCCACAATAAAATCTATGGTAATGGAATCCCACTTCCACACGGGAATGTCAAGTGGCTGTAAACTCCCATAAGGCTTCTGATGCTCAACCTTTGACTTTTGACAAATGATACACCTGGCCACATACTTCACCACGTCCCTCTTCAATTCGGGCCACCAGAATTGCAGTCTCAGGTCATGGTACATCTTTGTAGTCCCCGGGTGAATACTTAATAGGCTTTTATGGGCTTCATCAAGCACCATACGTCTTAATTCTCCAACACCCGGCACATAAATTCTACCCTTCATTCGGATAATTCCATCCGGTCCCTCGGTAAGGAACAAGTCTTTTCCCTTAGCCTGAGTCTTCATCATTTCAGCTAAGTAGGAATCCAACTTTTGCTCTTCATAAACTAGCTTCAAAAAGTCATTAGTTATCTTCACTGTTCCAAGCATTAACTTCCGAGGTAAAGAGATGTCCACATATAAGTTCAGGTCTCGGAATTGCTCTAATAACTCTGCCTCCTTCACCATCATCACTGCCATATGGATTGATTTCTGACTCAACGCGTCAGCAACAATGTTTGCTTTACCCGGGTGGTACTTCAGTTCAAAATCATAATCCTTCAAGAATTCTGTCCACCTCCTTTGCCTCATGTTCAACTTTTTCTGACTGAATAAGTATTGAAGGCTTTTGTGATCACTGTATACTTCAAATCTCGTCCCATAAAGATAGTGTCTCCATATCTTCAAAGCAAAGACTACAGCTGCCAACTCTAAGTCGTGGGTTGGGTAATGTTGCTCGTGTAGCCTTAATTGCCGAGAGGCATAGGCTATCACCCAGTCTTTCTACATCAGTACGCACCCTAGGCCGAGTCCAGACGCGTCACAATACACCACGAAGCCCTCTTGCAAATTTGGCAATGCCAATACAGGGGCGGTTGTCAACTTAGCCTTTAATTCTTGAAAACTTCTTTCACACTCGGGACTCCACATGAAAGAGACATTTTTCCGAGTCAGTTTGGTTAGAGTCAATGCCAGCTTAGAAAACCCTTCAATAAACCTTCGGTAATACCCAGCCAGACCCATAAAGCTTCTGATTTCCGAGGCCGACTTGGGCCTCTCCCATGCCATCACAGCTTCTACCTTAGCAGGATCTACCGAAGTCGCATTTTGAAAGCTTTGCAAATAGTTGTTTCTCCTTCAATACTTGAAGTACTGAACGGAGGTGTTCCTCATGCTCCTCGGGTGATTTAGAATAGACCAATATGTCATCAATAAAAACGACCACGAATCGGTCCAAGTAAGGATGGAAAATGCTGTTCATGTAATTCATGAAAACAGCAAGGGCATTGGTTACACCGAATGGCATTACCACATATTCATAGTGACCATACCGGGTCCTGAAGGCGGTTTTAGGAACATCCGAGTCCTTCACTCGGATTTGGTGATAACCCGACTACAAGTCGATTTTTGAGAAGACTGAAGCACCCCTTAACTGATCAATCAGATTATCAATCCTCGGTAATGGATATCGGTTCTTTATAGAAAGCTTATTCAGCTGTCGGTAGTCGATGCATAACCTCATGCTACCATCTTTCTTTTTGACGAGCAAAACTGGTGCTCCCCAAGGTGACACACTTGGTCGGATAAACTGCTTGCCAAGTAGCTCATCCACTTGCTTTTTCAACTCGGCTAATTCTGTTGGGGACATTCTATAGGGTGCACTGGAGACCGGCTCGACTCCAGGAACTAAATCAATAGAGAATTCAATTTCTCTACTTGGAGGGATACCTGGCACGTCCTCCGGAAACACTTCAGGAAAATTGCAAACAATCGGAATATCCTACACTCGGATTCCGCTCTCACCCTCGGTCAGACAGAGCATTACAAGGAGTTGTGATATGCCCTGAATCGTATAGTCATTATGGATTTGTCTCGGAAAAATCACCTTTTGGCAGTCCACCAGCACCTTGTGGGCTGCTAACCAGTCCATTCCTAACACAACATCAATGCCCTTTAAGGGTAAACAGATTAAATCAGCAGTAAAGCTGATGATGTATTTTTCATATATTGGAATGAAGAGTTCAATGAAAGAGAATCAAGTTTGTATAATATGAACTCAATGTAATGCTTGTGCCAAGTTTAAACACAGAAGTTGTAATATAGTATAGTTGTCGTTCCACTGGGGAGGTATTAGCATGAAAATCTTAGCTTTGAACTGAGTTGACAGAAGGTTTTGTTCTGGATTGGTATAAATGTTGCTGATTAAAAAAAAGTAATAAATAACAGAGAGTGAAATTTTGCAAAAGATAACAGTGAATGGTTTTTGAGAGAAATCAATTTTGTAAAACAGGGATTGGCTTCATCACATCTTCACCTTCTGTAAGCTGCATAAGTTTTTATATAAGTAAATCGAAAAGATAGTTTCTACGTCACAATCACAGTCATTTGTATCAATCCCTCGACTACAAAATTCATAAGAATGATTTCAAACCGCTGATCCCTCAGTCACTTTGAAATCATCCCAGCATTATCGATCGATTATTTTGACGTTTATTGCATTAGACGCCATCCCTGGC
The DNA here is from genome assembly GCA_037962975.1 of Clitoria ternatea. NCBI lineage: Eukaryota > Viridiplantae > Streptophyta > Magnoliopsida > Fabales > Fabaceae > Clitoria > Clitoria ternatea. The sequence continues at coordinate 140,840,938 of CM075670.1, forward strand.
TACCTACTCACAATAAGTATTTCTTTCAGATCTGCTTTCAAAAGTCACTTCCCAGCATACTTGAGAAAACTTAAAACAAGAAAATAGTGATCAAGTACTTTCAGGCATTAAACACAGAAGGAAATACAGAAACTTATCAAATCTCATTACTAAATAAAAACTTACAACAGCATTACTTCAGTGTTGAATGGATTACAGCCAATCCCATAAGGGAGTTTAGTTACTCACGCTTTGCATTTTCACCTTCAAAATATGAATACAGAAAATAATGAAAAAGGTTGGATTGTGAGGGAAGTACAGGGAATGAATCTGATGTTGTTTGCAGCTTGATTTATAGAGGTTGTGCTCTAGCTTCCCATGCCCACTTGCGTAGAACCTATGCAGCATCTTTCAGAGACTTGTAGAAACACAAGAAAGTGGGTGAGTTGGCATCACATCATTGGTGAATAAAGAATTAAGAGACCAATGCTGTATGAGTCACGCTTGAGCTTGATGGTCACGCTCAAGCGTGAAGGGTCCTGATACTCATTAAATGTTTCACGCTTAAACCACTGTAGCCACGCTCAAACGTGGCCTTCCTTGTCCAACTTCACGCTTGCCCACACTTAATCCACGCTTAGGCTTCCATTTTTATCATTCCACGCTTAAGCGCCTAGTGTTCACGCTCAAGCGTGAGAGGTCCTGATGCTCTACAACTTGTTCAAGCTTCAAGCTTAAGCTTGCTGTTTTCAAACGCTCTCGATCACGCTTGAGCTTGCTCTTTCACGCTTAAGCTTGCCCTTTCACGCTTAAGCTTGCCCTTTCACGCTTAAGCTTGCCTGCTCAAGCTTCAGCTTGATCTTTCACGCTTAAGCTTGCCTGCTCAAGCTTAAGCTTGATCTTTCACGCTTAAGCTTGCCTGCTCAAGCTTAAGCTTGCCTTGCTTTCCTGTTGAATTTCCTATAACTTTCCAAGAGTTTTAACACTATTTTTCTTTTATACACCTATCCATCACTACTTAAAAGTTTCATGCTCACTTCCTTTAATAATTCATCAATTTAGCTCAAGTCTTTACAAAATTAGTTCAAATAAGTCATGAAATCAATGCTTAATCAACACTTATCAAAAGCTCCGATCATCCAGCGTAAAAGATACATCCTTGCACATCATTGATGTCCCTAGCTTAATACCAGTTGGAATGGATACCTCCATTTTCCGATCCATAACAACAGCCGGTAATCTTAACCGCCTCACACAATCATCAACAATAAAGGAGTGTGTAGCTCCTGAGTCGAAGACAATGATAAGAGTGTGGTTACCGAGTAAACACTTACTTTGCACCAAGTCATGTGCTTGCGTAGCTTCCTCTGTGTTGATTGCATATACCCTGCCCACAGTCGGTTGCTCAGCATTCCTCTCTCGGTTATGTGGGGCAACCATCATGTTTCTTCTAAGTCCATTGCCTCTACCACCATTTCCTCGACCACCATTCCTGTGGCCTCTTCCTCTGAATCCCCCACGGTTGGCATTAACATTCTCCGGTCGCAGCTGAGGGCTGTCGGGGCGAACATGCCCTTTTTCATTACAATGGAAACATATCACCTCATTCCCAATAACACACTCCCGGGCAAAGTGGTCTCTGCCACATTTAAAACACTTGCCATCTCCAGGGCGATTCCCAAAACGACCCCCACGATTTCCCCGTCCTCTCAGTCTAGAGGAGGGTCCGCCTTTGTTAGTATTGCCCTGCCTCTTGAAGCGAGATTGCTGGGGCTCTTTTGATATCTGACCTTAGTCCACTTTCAAATTTGATGCACTTGGAACTCTCAGTCCCAGGTTGCTGGAAGGGCGGATAGAACAAGCATAGTTCTTTAAATCTAGCAGCGTATTTCTCTACGGACATGGAACCCTGCTTTAGTTCCATAAACTCTAATTCCTTCCGACTTCTCACTGTGTCAGGAAAATACTTCTCCAAGAAGCACGCTTTGAAATTCTCCCAGGTCAACTGGGTACCAGCATCATTCAATCAGTTTCTGGTGATCTTCCACCAATTCTCCGCTTCATCACGCAGCATGTACACTACACACTCCACCTTCTGGGCCTTTGTACAAGGAAGGCCCCCAAATATCCTCTCCAAGTCCTGAATCCATTTATAGGCTGCTTCGGGGTTAAATCCCCCTTGAAATTTAGTCGGTTTCCTCTTTAGGAAACGATCCAAACTTTGATCATTATCAACACGAGGCTGATTCTGCCTCTCAAATATGTCAGCAAAGCGTTGGAATGCTGCAGCTATAGCTTCCATACCTTGTCGGTTTGCCATGTCTTATCCTGAAATATAACTCACGAGTATTAATCTCAGGGCAAGAATACTGAATCATTCACATCCGATCGGGCTTCAATCTCACACTTCTACATGCATAACACATTATCATACAATCCATATAGCATGTAGGCAATCTCCCACAGTTATGAATTACTATCATGACTTATACAAGCATTTAGCCACCAATCCGATCCCCATACATATATATATATCCCTAATACTATGCAAGTAATCAACCAGGGTAGGAACAATCCTCTACCCCCCCAGTCAACCTCCCACAGTAGTATCTCACACTACCGTTCACCATAAGAATTAATGGACTCATAGCCACATAATCATGCTTAAGCATACATCACGCCCATCAAATATTATAGGCAATTACATCGATCAGTCACAATACACACAACCCGCCTACTAAGAGTAAGCGTACCTTGGCCTTGGACCTTTTGGGTCTGCTCTGATACCAAAATGCAACATCCTAAAAATCAATTAGAGTTAAACCTGGAACAGGGGAAATTTTTTTTCCAAAATAAATCATGAAGAACCAGGCCAAAAATAAAACAAGAAATGGAAGGCAAGCCAATAAAAAGCCGACCAATAAGCTACACGGCGAAAAGAAGTAGAAGCCAATCAGTAGGCAGCCCAGCGGAAATACATAGCTTAAGCGAGGCCCAATTCGCTTGAGCGAAGTCGACCCAAAGCCTTCCATTGAAGACACACTCGCTGGAGCAAGAACTCACTTACTGAAGCGAGAAGCCACACTCGACATTCCCATCACTCGGTAAAGGGATTCACTCGGTAAATAGAAGTAATTCTACTCGGAATCTAATAACTTCCCTCACTTGGGTTACTACCCAGCCAAACACCACTCGGTGCATTCCAACCACATTCAATCAGAATGTGCCATACACCTACCACTCAGCAAATTCATCATTTCTCTCATTCGGAGAATACATAACCTTTAGATCACTTGGGTCGTTACCCATTTACTCGTAATATTATCAGGTTAAGTCACTCGGAAACCCATTCAAGAACTAACTCATCCTTCGAGCGGTATTCCACTCAGAAACTAACTCCAAGACCGACCAACCCATTCGGTCTTCCACTCGGAATACATATATAAAACACTTAGAATATACCCAATCTAATCCATCATAACAACTCTTCCCTCGGAGAGGTTCACTCGGGTTTCCACTCGGGTTTATTCATGTTTGTCACCCGGAATCATTCAAGCCTATAATCACTCGGAAAAGGCCACATTATTAAGTCTCACTCGGAAATGGCTCTAAACCTCCTATATTCCTCACGGGATTCATTAACTTAGATTTATTCACACAACATCGTTTATATTCTAGTCGGTAAGAAGCATCAAATCAACATAAACACTTATATATATATATATGTATTTTCATCTATTCCTTCAAAAATTCATATTATATTATCCCCTCGGACAGATGCTCACCTTTCAATCGGCATTTATAAATAATGTCTTTCGCTCAGAATCCACTAGAGCTACCACCACTCAGAAAGAAAAACTCACACGTGAGTTACACTCGGATACGGAGTCTCACCACAATCTCGCATCACTTGGAAGGGTCCCACATATGAATTTTTCACTCGCTCGGAATATTACTGATTCTCATACTCGGTAAATTCTAATAGATTATGACTCGGAAGGTTTCCAAGTAAGTCCCCTCTCGGAATATACAACCTAGTTCACTCGGAAAACCTGAGTCTTACCCGCTTAGAAATACTCTAGTCCTTCCACACTTGAAATAGGACCAAATATCTCATCTCCCACACTAATAACTCAGCACATTCCTTCTTCTTAAGAGCCATACCAATCCATACACTTGGTCAAATATAAATATATCCCTCTCGAACATTCATCTACAATCATTACTCATAGAATAAAATAAACACAACAATACATATTTATATATATATATATTCATATCTAATAAGTTGTACTCTCAGCCCGAGAGATTTAATTCTCATACATTTAAACAAAAGGTTATACTAGAGCCGGCCAAGGCTATGACAACATCCTTCACACAATATATATATATATTACATATATATGCCTCCACAGTTCTGATACTCTGCGCACAAAAATGAGTTCTTCTTTCACTCGCTGTCTCGAGCAACATTCACTGAAATATAGCCACAGTAGGGGAGTGAGCTTACACATATAAAATGATAATTAATGACTCAGAAATCCTCCGGCCTTCATTATACAATGCAATCATATTGAGTTTATCAACAATATAAACATATACACATTCAATTCCGATCGGTTTTTAGCAATTATTATGTTGCAACATAGGCTCCAAGCCTTTTACTTAGCTCCAAGCTGACCCGGCCGTTTTACTGGTACCAAACCGTTTGCCCTCACACGTAACACAATTGCTCCAAGCAACAACGGAAGTGTTACGGGCAGCCCCGAGTCCAAGTCGGTAAGCTTGCCTTGAGTCCAACCCAAGGTCTTCAAGCGTCCAACGCTTAGTGCACTCGGCACTGCCCCAAGTACAACCCAGGGTCTCTTATCATATTAAACAAGTATTCATTAGCAACACAATAGTATTTCAGTCGGTAAAGCCATGTAGTACATACATCTCATATATTCATTATGAAATCCCACCATATACATGCGAACAATCATATTATATCAACCAACTGTTCCACAATATACACTCGGTATATACATACATAACCAGTACCCCTTTTATGTTTGAATATAACACCTCAACACACATCCCAATCTCATAGATTTACGTACAAAGTTACCAACAGAACCTAGTTAACACACACACACACACGATATTCATAAGTTATCATTAAAATATTTCACACAATCATCAAGTTCACAAACACACACATATGTGATACTTTTATCCTGGGCCCGTTTACAAACCATGCATTCGAGATGTTAAACTCCCTCTACCTCTAGGAGAACTTAGAGCTCTTCAAGTTAGAACGCTTGACTGGTTACTCCTTCACACGAACAGCCCTTGAACCCAGATATCAACTCTGAACCAACTTGGAAAGACCAAAAGTTAACCTCTTCCTCCACAGTTACTCACAACAAACAACCCCACAGTCTTATGTATCTCACACTACAACTTCCTACCGAACACTAACAGTTTTAAATGAGAGATGAAAAGGAAGAAGAAGACAACGAAAAGGGAAGAAGAAGAAGAAGAGTCTCCAAGGGATTTCTGAGAAAATGAGAGAATGAGAAAGGTAGAAGGGAAATGAAAGGCCTTCAGCATATATATTCCCCCAGGGCCAACGGAGAGTGGGCGTTCCAACGTATAATGATGGCTGCTGCACCATCACGTCACTATCCGTCAGCCATCAGCCATCACACATTAATTGGAGTGGATCAGAATTATAACTTAGCTGATTTGCAATTTCCCTCAATTACCAATTTAACTTATCCTTAATTAATATTTATTCCTTAATTACCCTTAATCCAAAAATTAGGATGTTATATTTTTCACCCTAAAGGCCATTTGAAAAGGTTTAGGTCACTTTTTATGACATGTTTGGTCCATGGGAGACTAGAAGCACTGTGAAGGCACTTTGACATCATGGGGAAGTTTGAAGATGAGGAATCTTTTCTAGTTTCCTTTCCTTTTGTCTTATTTTCCATTTATCTTTTATATTTTCTTTTGATTTTGGGGTAGCCCACATGAAAATGTGTGGCTAAACCCTCTTTTTGTTAGGTTTAGTGTAACCTATTCCCTTTATAGCTATGTATTGAACACATTTATATAATTTATGCATTTTAATCAATATTAGTATTTTGTTTTGTATGTCTAATGCTTGTTTCAAATTAGAGAACGATTTGCGTGTGTGTTTGAGGTTCTTGAATGGGTTGTATATTTTATGTTAAATTTCCTATCTGTTTAACCTTATTTTGAGTAATAAGACACCTTAGAATTAGTAAATCTCTCCAACCATTATGTAAATATTGAGTTATATATATAAATTAGCCTAATTGTGTTTTCTCCATATTTTGTAGGAAATCAAGGATTAAAAAGCAAGCAAAGCATGAAAAAAATAGGAGATAAGCTTTTGGTAACACACCTAGGCGAGTCATCCTTATTTAAGCGAGAAGAAGAAAAGAAGAGTCACTCCCCTAGGTGAGCCATCCTCGCCTAGGCAAGTCATGGGGTGTAACATTTGACCTACTCTATTATTGGGCCATTTTAATAGGCTCAAATATAATTTTGAAAATGTGGAACAAAGGAAATAGAGCTTTTGAAGAATTGGTGTCATTTTCCATTATCAAATCTTCATCTTCTTCTTGAACTCTTGTAATTCCATGGTTGAATCACTTGTAAGTTCCACCATGTGTGGGTGATTTCCCTTCTATGTTGAGGTTGAACAATCGTAGTAGATTTATGAACTTGTAAGTATTTTGGTTCCGTTTATGTAATTGATTATGGTTAGTAATTCAATTTATTTTTCTAATTTAGGTTTCAAACAGGAGAATGAATCATGTGTGTGTTTCGATACGTTCGGGCGGATGTAAGATTGGATTACCTATTATCCTTGATTTCTAGGAATAGGGTCAAGAATAATAGCCATTAATATTCATTCATGTCGCGACCGGGATCACGGCGGCACAGACGACCCTTTGAAAAGATGAAACAAACAAAAACAGAGAGTCGCCACCAACATTTTTATCCATAGGAAAAACATTGGAAAAAACTTTAACAAGGCACTGGTTAAAAAGAGTGAGATTTGAATTCGGGAGTCAGTTACGAGTAGGGAAGGTATCGGCACCCTACATCGCTTGTTAAAAACAGTACCAAGATTGAAAATGTGCAACATGAATAGCCTTACAAGGGATGTATTATTTCTTCCTTTTTATTATTGAATTTTTTGTTTATTTAAGAAAAACGGAAGGAGCGGGCTGAACAAACGAATGTCGAAGCAAGGTCAGCAGGACGTCTCGCCAAATTAACCTCGATTTCATTATAAACAGGGAAGGGAAAGGATGCTAACAAGGCGTCACATCTAAATTAGTCATCCTTTAATCAAAATACGGGGATCAGAGCGAGAAGGGGATAAATGGGACGTCTCATCCTAAGTATCACGTTCCTTATGAATCATGGTAATGGTCAACCAAAAATGGGGGAAAATCAATAAGACGTCGCATCTAAATTGACTTCCATGGAAGTGATAAAAATGGAACAACTATATAAACATAAAAATAAAAGGAAAGATGGGCCTGACAGGAGTTAAATCCTGCTCCTATGTATTCTCGAATGGTCAAGAAATCAGGGTTACGTAGTTCTTGATAAAGGGTATGTAAGGGAAGCTAAATATTTAGTGGTGAGTAGACTTTACGAAAAAAGGGGCACATAAGGCGAAGTTCTCCACACGTGTATGGGCTTCAGAGATAGTGTAGGCAGAAGTACATCTGCACGACACCGGCTAAGATAAAATTTACAGTGATCAAAATAAAATGTGAAAAATACTTGTCATTTTTTTTTTGTTATTATTACGAATCTAGGTGAAGGACAATTCAACAACAAAAGCTAAACTAACTGGGAAAGCAGATTCAGCAGAAACTATAAACTTGATGAAAGAAATGGACCAAATAGTATGAAATAAGCTAAAATGATAGAGGTGAAGAAAGATCATAACCGGTGTGGAGTGGACCTTGGAGGAACCGGACTGCAGGTTGGAGCCAGCGTGGAATAAGCTCTGATAGACGATCTGCTAGTGCGAGCTGGTGTGGGCTGAAACAACAGCGTGACTGGCAGAAAACTTATAACCGAAGTACAGTGTGGTGTCGGAGTAGGACTCAGTGGTGAAAATGTATTTTGATGAAGAAACGGTGTAGGATTCAGTGGTGTTGAGCAATATAGGGTTTGGACGGAGTTTAGAGTGACAAGGAGGTTTTGAGGTCCAACAAACAGGAACGGGACTGGTGCTTCTGTTTCGAAGAAGACAAGAGAATGTGGGTTGGGGACAGGTTTCTTGACTTTGAATTCAGGACACCGGAGTAAATTTTGCCAGGGGTTCAGGGATTCAAGATGCGGACCCCTGTGCCTCTGTAACTGAGGCATTTATAGAGGCTTCTAGGTGCTGGCTGAGTGCTTGGACAGCTCAAGCCTCCACTCACCCATGCGCACAGTGGAGCCAACCTGGCCACTAACAGGTTATCGGGAGCAGCGGCTGGTGGGGAATTTTTAATTATTTCCACTTCCCCCCCCCTGTCTGCCACTCCCAGGATTCGAGGGTTGGTTCAGATGTGCGATTCCAAGTCAGCATAGGCAACCAGACTTACCACTCCAATGTAAGGTCCATGACATCGGATAACAGGGATACCGGTTCAACGAAAGATTTTAATGATTAGGCCGGTGTGATCCCTTCAATAGCCTGGACCGGTGTTCTCTTGCTGGATACCGACTGATGTAATCTGGCTATCGAACGACGTCCCATTTTAGCAGCTCAGACCGGTGTTCTTTCAGCCTTAGACTGGTGCTTTCATTTACTTGTTAGACGGTGTCAATTCGATGTAATCATTGGCCGGACCGAAATAGGTGTTCACAATTCATAATGTAAATTCTATCGCTAATCGTTAGAGGAATCTTCGATTAATGATAAGGTTTAGAATATGAGCTCCAAGGAATCGAGTTTGGTTAATTTGAGTTTTTGTAATTTGATTAATTACATAATTGAACTAAATATTTGTGTAACAACCCTGATTTTTTAGAATAGGAAACCAGACCCTCAGGAGTCTGAGGATACTCTGTTGAGCTTCTAGTAAGAAGCTCAAGGCTTTTGGCCTGTTCCCTGAGCGGTTTAAAATGAGGAAAATAGTGAAAAGCAGCTTAACGTGAAAGATGAGGATACTGAGAGAATGTAACGAGTGAGAGAAGCAGAGATAAGAAAATAATAAATTATATTTGACAATACTGTTTAATAAAAAATAATACGTTAACGATGATTATTTTGAGTACAAATTAATTTATCATTATATTTATTTAATAATTATTTTCTGTCAACAATGATTATAATAAGTTATTTTTAAATTATATCTATTTTAAATTTTTTTATTCATTTATTTGATAATTATATTTAATAATAAAATATTGTCAAGTTCCTCGGATTTGAACTGTGGGACCCAGCTTGAGATCAGACTCTGACCGTTTGAACCAAGACTAGTGATCCAATAGGGATACTAGTCTTATTAGAATCTCTCTATGAAGAATCAAGGGTGTCTGACTTAGCCTGATAAGCTCAATCAGAACTTTTGGAGTCTCTTACGTTTGACCGTTCATATACCTTAGGATATCTGATGGTGACACGGTCAGTCTCTGATGACTCATTTCAATGTTTTGAGAATTTTTCCTGAAGGGACCGCAGCTTGATTCGGACTCTATCATCTCTGTTTTTCAATAAGTTGATTTCCTTAGAAATCGCTTTAAAAATCGAACTGAATACTTTTGGTGTTTTGGACCCAGATTTTTCATATGATCTTAGAATTGAATATTTTGGTCTCAAACTCTTTGTTTTAAAAAGATCTTCAACCTTTGTTTCTAGCCTTGAACTCCAATTCTTACTCTGTCAACCCTAAAATCGAAGATTAAGTATATCCATCTCAAAATTCCAACGTTTGGACTTTTTCTCTGCACATGGTTCAGAAAATAATTCATAACTTTCTCATACGACCTTCGATTTGTGCAAACTTGGTGTCAAAATCTCCGTAACAAAATTATATACGTTTTCCATGAAGACATTAAAAGCTAAATCCCTCTAGATTAGTATAGTTTAATAAATATTTTTGACTTCTTGGCTTTTTCATTTTGATGCTGGCAGCCTTTGATAAACTTTATGCATGTCCCTCTTCCGGTGCTTGAATCACTCTGTTATTTTTTCTATGGATCCTTATCATAGATATATACAATGTTCATGAAGGTCATGAAATCAAATTCCTAAGGTAGAATTAATGGTGAATTTATTTTGAAGGCCCAAGCTGATCCGAGAAGCTTCTAGAGCACCCTGTCGTAAATTGGGTATATCTCGGGATACAAAACTTGGATCTTTGCAAATGATATATAAAATTAAAGAGAAAAGGACGATATAAAAACTTCATAAGGATCTTGAAATCAAATTCCCACTCCATAAATCCCAGAAGTTAAAACACTATATCAATTCACGTTTCTCCAGCAACAGCTTGCACTAGGTGCAGTATTTTCCACATATCTCTCTCATATGACCATGATATTGAATGAGGCCTTCACCAAAATTTTCCTAACATATTTCTCCATAACTTTGATGAAGAAACCAAAGTCCACTTCGCAGCTCATTTGTCCCATAAAAATTATTTGTGCAAGGGACAAAAATCCTGTTACAGCCCTGCACTAGTTCCGTATTTGGGCCATATCTCACTCAATTATTGATAGATCGTTTTTTACTTTATATGGATTTAAATAGAACAAAACATTCTACAACTTTGATGTTCAGACAATGTTGAAATTCGGCCCACAAGGATCCCTAAATCCATGCACAAGAGGACGCCTCTAGTTGTGCCACACCAGCTTCCCATGCAACATGAACCAATCACTTTCTTCCACCCACTAGACACTTGTCTAGCTCTAAAAACTCCATTTCCATGCATCACCAGCCCTTGACACCTACCATGAGAGGTGTCACCCCCTTGCTTCATTCAGCCACCACCTCCCTTTCCTCTAATCAGATTTCATGCAACAAGAGTCACCATGCCATGCACCATAATGTACATCCATGAAGAGTGCACATGTATTATGCCATGCCATGTATTATGTCACACATTCATTGAAAATTGTCATGTTTCCCTTGCCCATTCATGTTTAGAATTCCAAGTTAAAAAGCTAAGACTTCAAAACACTCCATTCTTTTATCACACCATGTCTTAGGCCATGCACATGACACCTTCATTCCATCCAATTACTCTAAACTATCATCATTCCTCTAATTTTTCTTGATCACTCTTTCTCTTCCTCATGACAACAGCCTACCAACATTCTCCTCTCTTAATTCTTTTATTTTCTAGCAACTAACACCTTTCATCCAGCCACCATTCAGCCACCCATAGCCACCACAAATCTCATCTCCACCCCCATGACTTCCAGCAAACCTCATCACCTCCAAAAACTTACTACTACTTCTTCTTCTTCTTCCATTCTTCACCAAACCTGTGGTACCTCATCTTGTTCCAACTCCAAATTAGCTTCCATTTTATCATAAAAAATTATCACCTAGATGGTCATTGTCAACATGTCAATTTCCCCCAAAACCAGGCCACCATTTTAATCGTCAAAGTAAAATTCTAACTCTTGATCCTTGATTCTTATTTCTTTTTGTCTTCTTTAATATTTTGGCACTTTGCATGTCAATTCCTTGTTGTCCTTGGAGGAAAACCGTGACCCTTTTTATCTGTTTAATAATGCATGTTAGTTTTTAAGGATTACGAGAATGATCGGCGATGACCGACGATGAACGACGAAGGATTTCAAACAAACAGTGAACGATCGGTAAATTACTCTTCCCATTATATTTAAATCCATAGCTGTCCATATTGTTGTTGCTAGCCGTGACCCCTTCAATGGTTGAAAACTCTTACATGTCGATTTCTTAAGGTTCCAGGCACGATCGAGCACGATTAGAAGCGATCGGGGCATTTAGTGAGTTTCTGACAAGACCGACATTTTCTTCCTCCGGGAAGTGGTTGTTCGGAAAGGTAAGGGGGGTCTTTTCCTCAGTGGATTGTATTTTTAGTTATTCTATAATATTTCTTGCGTATTAAGTGACCTCCGTTTTAAGTTTCGTCGTGATCTAACGGTTAAATTTTAAACCAAAAAGATTTTTCTAACTAATGGCTAAAATTTCTATATTTTTAAATCAATGGGTATTTTATAAAATTTAATTGGTATAACTTGACATTCACGTATTTGGAGGGATTTCATCGCGATTGGACAAGAAAGCAAAAATCTAGAGATTTAGCGTTTCGGCAGGCTCGGTTTTATTCGATATGGTTGTATTAATTATTTTTTTAATTTGTGAAGTACTTGTATAATTTGTAATTTAAATTTTCCGGTAAGCCCCGCTGCTAGAAATTTAATTTATCGTTTTAGGAATATTGCGTACTTTCAAGAAAATCTACCGTTCAGGTGACTAAAATGTTTCTTTTACTAAATTATAATAAAACGTATAAAAATTTAATAAGATAATAATTTCAAAGAAAAATGTGTGTAACCGTATAATAGTAGTTAAACAAACAAATTGGAAATTCCTTTTAGATAGAAAATTTTACTTAAAAACTTTATTAAGAATTTATATAACTTAGACACAAATGACATTTATGAGTTAAGTAAAGAAAATGAAATAAGTGAACTTTTAGTATAATTAATGTTAGGAGTAATAAGAAGTTGTTAGTAACTAATTTTTTAGCAACCATCTTAGTGACCAATTAAGGAAAAATATAAAAAGGGATTTTAGGAAATTAATTAAGGAATAAGGCTTGATTTAAATATCTTAAGGAACTAAGTTACTTTAGTAGAAAAAGAAAAGGAAATTTTTAGGTCCAATTTGAAATTTTAATGAATATTAAAAAAAGAAGAAATTGAAAAGTTAGAATAGGTAAGAAATATTTTAGTAAACTAGTGGAATGAAAGTCATAGAAAGGGTATTGGAATTTGGTGTTAATAAATGGATACAAGAAGTTAATGTAACTTATAAGATAACAATTATTTTGATTAAATTCGGCATTTAGGAATTAGAATATGGATTAGATTTAAAGCATTTTCCTAAGGAAAGTACATTAAGTAGAAGGTAACAAAAATAAGAATTTTAAAACAAGAAGTGATAATTAGATTTAGTGAGTTGGATAAAGCTTGAGGAAAATAATGAAACTTATGTAATAAAAATATTTTTAGAGAAATATACTATGGCTTATTTGAATTAGTGAGTAAAATTTAGAGACAACAACCTTTATACGAAGAACTAAAAAGAAAGAGTAAGGAGATTTTAGAAAACAAAGATAATTTAGAAAATCTGAAGAAAAGTTCTGCGATATAGTGATAAACTAACTAAGGTAATCATGATATAAAAATTTAAGTAAATGTATACCAAGGATGCTAAAATTCAATGAGAATTAAAAGGTAATACCATGCGATAATCAATATAAGTACATTAAAGTTCTTAAGAACGTTACTTAGAAGAAGAATTTAAAGGAAATGAATGAATACTTATATTGGAAATATATAGTGACCTTTAGCGAAGTTGAATACCAACTTAAAAGGTAAATGAATAATTAACTCGGTGGTAGTAAATAAGGGACATTAAAAGGTGTAGCTAGTACCTTAAATATATTTAATAAGTACTTTTGTTAGTAATTTAAGGTTAAGTCATTCAAAGCGTATTTTCAAGAAACCAAGTTCATATAGTAATATACTAAATAGTTATATAAGATCACTCAGTAACAAGAGATAAGTCAAGCCTCAGGAAACATAACCCACAAATACAAATTTACTATTAATAAGTTGATTAATTAAAAAAAATAATCAAGATAAATAAGTGTGATAAGATTTGAGTAGGAAACCTAGATTAAAGTATTTAAGAAATATTCATAAGTATACCGGTATATGTGATCCTCTCATTATAATGATATATATGATGATTATTGTATAATAATTGTATGATGAATGATGTGTGTGACGACTGTATATAATTGTGTACATGAATGAATTGTGTTAATTATACATAATAAGTATATGTGATGAGATGTATGATGAGTGTGGTATGATGACACATGTATGGATTATGATGTTGTACTTGTATGATGCATTAAACAAATGTGTTGGGATAAATAAGAAAAGAACGAGTAAAGGAATGTCTCGGTAGGGATCTTGAGATGAATAAATTGTGAAATAATATGATGAGATTTGATCGGATCCGATGTGATGATGGGCGTTGTAACGCCAATATACCCATGATTCCTGGAAAATATGAGATCTCATTTCATTTCTAAGCATCAGATGAGTCTGTTATGAATTAAGGCATTTTGAGAAATTGAAGAAAAGAATAAATCAAAATTTCATGCATAGAAGAAGTTCGGCGTTAGAAATGAAATAGAGCCATCAAAAGAACCCTACCGACGACTAGTGAAAAGAAAATTGTGTATTGTATGCATCATATATGGAGTTGAGGAGAGATGTTGGAATGAACCCCTAGAGCATACAGTGATGGGTACACTGAAGAATCTGTCGCGCCTCGATACCTGAGGGCAGTCTAGGGAGTATCACTGGAGGCGGGAATTCCAAGTGGCATCGGATTCACGTCTGTCGTCGGACAACCCGTAGCAAACTCTGGTGTACTTCGACAAGAGGCGGGATTTTCTATGACCATGGAGTGCCCGTTCTGTGATGATGTGTGATATGTATGATTGGCCATTTTGATGTTGGGACTGAGAGTCCTTACCCATTTGTGAAAACCAGAACGAGGAGAGCTCCGGTCGCTCTAGTTGGGGAGGGGAGATAAAGGTGGTGTTGTTGTGTACATGGATGTTGTATATGAGATTAATGAGGAGGAGATGGGCCCACATGCATCATGATGACTAATAAAAGATTTGAATAACAAAATGAATTCATGCATTGCATCACTGTGTTGAGATTGCGATTGTTTGCTGTTGGAATATGATTGTATAGATATTAGTAAGCCTGAGAGGTGAATGGGAAGATGGGAATGTTCAGTTAAGATGAAAAGTGGTGAGATAACTTAGAGTATATTTTAGGAACCCCAAGAGAGTGGGTGGGACTCGATCTTGGATTGTTTGTATTGTATGTGGGCAGGTGTTGATGTGACACATTCCCGATTGTTATAGAGGTGAAGACTCACCCTTACGTTAATTTTTCCAGACATCATGGGAATTGACACTGACTTCGCATTGAGGATCAGGCGAGCTCTTCTTGGACCGAGGACGGGAAGATTAGGATAGATTATTCTATTTTCATTTGTCGGAGCCTACGTGCCCCTTCACTTTCAGTATGTACAGTTACTGTTACGATCATGTATTATATATGATATGTTGTATATAAGGTGTATCTGTTCCACCAAGTTTCTTTGTACAAAAAAAAACTTCCATATTTTTCTAAAACTCGTAACCTCTCAATTGACCAGGATAATCTAGTGGAAGGGATTGTCCTAGTTAATCGAGGGTGTTACAATTTGCATGATTGAATTGGTAAAGTTCAATCCCAATGCTCTAATTATATTTGTTCCTTTAAATCAAATTCCTACTTTTATAACCTAAGAAAATCATCAAAACCATAAACCATATTTGCATATGAAAGTAACAATTTTGTGTATATGTTCAATGATAAATTAGTATCAATCATAAATTGTTGTAATATCGGACAAGTCTATGTGGATTGACGACTTTTATTTTAAAACTACAATTGATATTGGTACACTTATCAAAGGGTTAACAATGGGTTAAGAAATGAAATGCTCATGCTTTTCTTTGTTTAGGGATAATGTTGAATTTAATGGCTTTAAAACTAATGTCTAAGGCAAGGACTTTCATCAAATGGTCGAGAGATTGATATTTGAGGAAAATATTTAGAATCTATTTATCGAGGGATCAAGTTTAGTGAAATTTATCTCATGTTGGCTTAATTGAATTGTGTAATTATACTAGGTAGGATAACGTATGCTTGAGATGGAGGATGGTAAAACCTAATCCCAATGCTTTTGTTTATGTTTATCTTTAGTTTTTATGTTTTTATCACTGTAATAATATCCTCCATCATCAACAACAATTGTGCATATTTATGAATATATTTTATAGTTTTAATAGTGATTTTACAAGAATAAATTATTATTTTACTGATTATCATATAAGTTCATGTGGATACAATACTCTTACTAATCGAAACTACAACGGATATTCAGTATACTTGCCAAAGTCCTAATAAGTTTTTGACGCCGTTGCCGGGGACTTGTATTTTGGTAAACAATAAAATAACTTTTTATTCTTGTTAGATCATTTGTTCTTTGCATAATGGTTTAGCTTCATTTTTTGTTTCCTTTGGGTGTAAGTTGGCTGCACTCGCCTTGTTTGTTAGTTGTTCCAATTACTATGTATAATGACATGAATGATTTTGTTGTGAGCCATTACCTCCACCCTCTTGAAGTTCAACCCCTAACCTCTTCACCGTTCATGAACCAAGGCGGCCATCACAACCGCACCTTGGGTGAATACGCCAACTTTCAATCCTATGAAAATTTCAGACTAAGTCCATTTGTTTGTCGCATTGAGCTTAACCTTATCTTTCTCCACCATATAATGTTCAATCGATTTGGTAGATTAGACTATGAGGACCCGCATGTCCAGTTTTCTACCTTTTATGAGTTGTGTAGTATGTTATGATTATCTCCTAATGAAAAAGAAAGGGTTAGGTACTTCCCTTTTTCTCTTAATGGGGAAGCCAAACTATGGCTTCAATCTACAAATGCATTCACCACCTCCACTAGAGTACTACCCACAACAACAACCAAATGCATCTTGAAACTTAGAGGATATGTTTTCTCAATTCATGGAAGCCTTTGGCAAAAAATCCATATTTAAGACTATTGAGAAATTTGGGGATCAAAATTTAAATAACATCTGAGTCATCTCTGAAGAAAGTTACAATTTGATCATTACAGAGAATGGTAGAGTGATTGAAGAAGTTGTTTGTGAAGGATGGAAAGAGGTGGTGGAAGAAGAAAAAAGAAAAAAGAAAAAAATGAAGTGAGGAAGAGGAAAGAAAAAGCAAGGAAAATAAGAGAAAAGATGAAAGAGAAATAAGTGATAAAGATGGTGTACAGGAAAATAAAGAAAAAGAATGTAATGAAAATGATGAAGGTCCTAGTGCCTCATTTGAGAAGGCATATGTTTATCCTCCTTATCCTTTTAAAATGATTAGAACTGGGGATACTCATTGTGAAAAGAGCCTATTGTCACACCCTAATTTTCTAGACTCGAATCCCGATGTAATCAAGATAATAATTAATAAAAATGCGAGTAAATTTTTCACGTTTAAAATAATTTCAAAACACCACAACGATTACATCAAGACATGAACCACAGAAAATCGAAGAGTGAGATTTAATAATTTATAAACCGGATCACTTATAAAAACGCCCACACGTGTATACAAAACAATTTGAGTTTACAGCGGAAGAGGAATATGTATACCGGGCACCCGCCTAGTTCCATATATGAAGATATGGAAAAAGGCTCAAGCAATCACGCAATTTCATGACATAAGCCTAATAGGCCACAACCAACTACGCACCTCAATCCTAATCATACATCATCAATTGTAGGTAACCTCAACATGAGGTATTAATTATTAAATCAGAATATGAGCTATCTAATTCCTAGCATGCATACATCCTCGATGCCTCAAGTATATATATGATTATACAACACTTAAATTCACTAGTTGCATTCCATAGTTGACATCACACATCATCAAAATGGTATTCCTTCAATTCTCACCATCATCAATGTCGCAACCTGGATCGCGACGGCGCGGCGAGAAAGAGAGAATGTGTGGAATGAAACAGGGAGTCGCCACCAACGTTTTTATTCATAGGAAAAACATTGGAAAAAACTGAGTTCAGTAAAGCACTGGTTAAAAATTGAGATTCAAGTTCGGGAGTCGGTTACGAGTAGGGAAGGTATTAGCACCCTACATCGCCTGTCAAAAACAGTACCAAGATTGAAAACGCGCAACATAAATAGCCTTACAAAAGATATTTTATTTCTTCCCTTTTATTGTTGTATCTTTTTTATTTAAAAACGACGGAATGGAGTGAGAGAATTTGTACAAACATAGAATGTCGAAGCGAGGTTAACGGGACGTTTCATCCGAATTAAACTCGACTTCGATATGAGACAGAGAGGGGAAAAGAATGCTAATAAGGCGTCACGCCTAAATTATACATCCTCGAGTAAAAAGGATAAGGATAGGAAAGAGATAAGTGGGACGTCTTGTCCTAAGTATCCCTTCCCTATGAATTGTGGCGAGGTTTGAACAAAAACTAGGGGGAAATCAACAAGACGTCACATCTAAATTGATTTTCATGGAAACGACTAAAAGTAACAACACGAAAGAAATGCAAAAAGCAAGGAAATAAATCAGTAAAAGGAAATAAGAAAGATGGGCCCGACAGGAGTTAAAGTCCTGCTCCTACGTATTCTTGAATTATCAAGAAATCAGGGTTACGTAGTTCTGAATGTTTTTTTTAGGAAAAGATTAGGAAGATATTGATGGGCATCATTTTAGCGAAGAATCCATACAAGGCGAAGTGCTTCGCACGTGCACGGATCCTATAAAGGTGGTGTAGACGGAAGTATTTTCCGTACGACATTGACTAAGAACGATTTATTTTGCTTTTTTATTATTTAAACTAGAAAGAAATCATAGAAAATACTTATTTCCTTTATTATATTTTTTTCTACAAAGCAAAAAAGAAAGGTAGCAGAAGCCACAAGAGAGAAATAGAGACAGTAAGTTCGGAAAAGGGAAGAAAAGAAAAAGATAAGTGAAAATTGAATGGGAGAAGAGAAAACCGAGTGTAAAAAATGAAAAAACAAGTGAAAAATAAGAAAACCGAGTGAAAAATAAGAAAACCGAGTGAAACTATGAAAAATCCGAGTGAAAACAGGGAAAACCAAGTGAAACAGTGACAATATAAGTGAAACAGTGAAAATCTGAGTGAAAATAAGGGAAACCGAGTGCAAAATAGTAAATCCTAGTGAAACAATGAGAATCTAAGTGCAAAAATAGTAAATCCAAGTGAAACAGTGAGAATCTGAGTGGAAATAAGAGAAACCGAGTGCAAAATAGTAAATCCGAGTGAAACAGTAAGAATCTGAGTGAAAATAATAGTAAATCCGAGTGAAACAGTGAGGATCTGAATGGAAATAAGAGAAACCGAATGGAAAATACTAAATCCTAGTGAAAAGAGGATTACCGAGTGAAAGTTGAGCAAAAACCGAGTGATGATGGTGCAGGAACGCTGGTCCGAGAGGGAAGATGGGGTTAGAGGGAGTGGAAAGGTGATGGGATTAGGAATGAGGTGCTGTTGAGTGGGAGTGTGGACGGATTGGAATGGTGAGAGATGATGGAAGGAGTGGAGGATGGAAGGATTGTAGGCAGCAATGGTGAGGGATAATGGAAGGAGAAGAAGAGAAGAATTGGTGTGAGAGAGAAGAGAGCACGAAGGATTTTTGGCAGAGTTTCCTCCTCTAAATGCCTTCTCCTTCAGCTGTCCTCCCCCTTGCCTATTTATAGGCTGGCCCAAGTGGAATGCCAGCTCAGGCTTCCACTTCCGAGTGGAATGCCAGCTCAGGCTTCCACTCGGTTTGGGTAGTGGGGGGACAACGACTGGTGGGAATTTTTAATTCCCTCCACTTCCGCCCCTGTCTGCCACCCCCAGGATTCCTGGATCCACTTGGGTGGTGGAATCCAGGTCAGCAAGGTGGAGATCCGAGAGATAATGATGGAATCCGAGTGAAAATATGGAAATCCGAGAGAGAATGTGGAAAACCGAGTGAAATGGTGGAATTCCGAGTGAAAATGGCTCGGATTAATCCCTCAGTCAGTGTTCAACCATGGTTGGAATCAATTTCGAGTGAGAAAAGGGGTCAGTCCTCATTTTGCCTCCTGGATCCGAGTGGAAAAGGTTCATTTTGCAAAAGACCGAGTGAAATCATGTTGATGTGTGACTTAGAACATTCAGACTGGAACAATCATGTTAATCAAAGAAATTCCAACTGGAACATTCAGTCAGAACCGAGTGAGAAGTGACTCACTCGGTACCGACTGAAATGTGTGAAGTGTGACTCGGAATTGAAAGATGACTCGGAAAGGTGTAAAAGATGACACGGAGGGGATTTGGTGTTGGTAAAAATTGACTCGGGAAAGTGTAAAAGAGGACATGGAGCCGATTGAAAATCAAAGAAAAAGACTCGGAAGTTAAGTGTAAAGGGTCTCGGAGTTTGCTAAAGGATGACTCGGAGCCGACTGAAAATTGAAGAGAAAGACTCGGAAGTTGATTGGGAGAGTACCTGGCTCGGACTTCACTTCCTCTCCACAATCCGAGTGACAAATGACATGGAACCGACTGAAATGGCTCGGAAATTGGAATTTTGGCCATTTTTCGCTCGGAAATAAACTTCTTCACACTCAGAATTAGAAATTTGAATTTCTTCACTCGGAATGGCTCTGATAGGGAAGCTTTCCACTCGGAATTGACTCATTCTGAGTGATTTCACTCGGATTTGATTATTTTTGAGTCGCTCCACTCAGAAATACTTCATCTTGAGTAATTCCACTCGGTTTTTATCATTTCTGAGTTATTCTACTCGGTTTTCTTTTCAACAGTGGCATATTCCACTCGGATTTGATCTGTTCCGAGTCCTTCCACTCGAAAATGGTCATTTCCGAGTCCTCTTTTTTTTTTTGAATCTTCTTCACTCGTGGATGGGCTAAAATAGGTGTTCACAGATGCCCCTATTTACTTCTTTTCCATGAGAAAAGTGGTATCAGAGCTTGACTCTTGGTAGATCAAGCTTAACAGCTTCAAGAGATTAAATGGCCTCAAGTTCTCAAAATGTTTTTCCCGAGGGTGGTGCGATAAATAGACCTCCCGCTTTCAATGGGGAAGGGTATGCCTTTTGGAAAGAGAGAATAAAAATCTTCATTCAATCAATTGACTTGAGAATATGGAATGCCATTGAAAATGGTCCCTATATACCAATGCATACCATAGATAGCAAGAATGTTGAAAAACCCATAGATGAATGGACTAGCGAGGAAGAAAAGAAAGTCCAATATGGCTACAAGGCCAAAAATCTCATTACCATGGCGTTAGGACAAGACGAATTTTTTAGAATAATGACATGCCAAACCGCTAAAGAAATATGGGATACTCTTCAAGTAACCCATGAAGGTACTAATGATGTAAAGGACTCAAAGATTAGTACCCTTACTAGCCAATATGAATGCTTTAGGATAAATTCAGGAGAATCTATTGTTGATAAGCAGAAAAGGTTTACACTTATTATTAACCATCTTATTACTCTTGGCAAAGTGTACACTAACAAAGAGCTTGTGCACAAAATTTTGAAAAGTCTCAGCAGGGAATGGCAACCTCTTGTCACAGCAATAAAACAATCTCCTAGCATCAATGAAATGTCTCTTGCAACACTCTTTGGAAAATTGCAAGAACAAGAGCAAGAACTTAAAGCATTGAAGCTAGCCGAGGAAGAGGAGAAATCCACCAAGAAGAAAGGGCTAGCCCTCAAAGCCACCTCCATGCATGAGGAAGAATCATGCAGTGACTTAGATGAAGAAGAAGAGTTTGGGCTGTTCGTAAAAAGATTTGGAAAATTCATGAAGAACAAAAAGTTCCAAAAGAACTTTAAGCCCCAAGGTAAGAAATCTACCTCCAATGAAACTTCATCTTCACCAAGCTGTTTTGAATGTGGCAAGGAAGGGCACTTCAAAGCCGATTGTCCAAACCTCAAAAAGAAGGGCAAGGACAAACAAAGAAGAAGAAGAGCCTATATTGCTTGGGATGAGAACGATGTGAGCAGCTCCGACGACTCGGAAGATGAGCAAGCCAATCTTTGCTTAATGGCAAATCATCAAGAAGAAGAAAATGAGGTAAATCTTCTTGACTTAGATAAACATGAGCTGTTAGATGCATTTGAGGAATTATATGATAAGTTTACAAAAATCTCTAGTAAACTCAAAGCATCTAGGAAAACTAGTGATACTCTTGAATTGCATCTCATGGAAGCATGTAAAGAAAATGAGAGCTTAAAAGAAGAACTAGAGAAAGTTCAAACATGCTCTAGGGATAAACCTTGTGATTTTGCAAAGAAGTGCATAGTGTTAGAAACCAAGGTTGAAGACCTAAATAGGACACTAGAGAAATTCACTAATGGAAGAGATAATTTGAATATCCTACTTGGGCAACAAAAATGCATGTTTAGTAAAACCGGTCTAGGATATGACCAAGAACATAGTAATCATAAAATGGAGAAGCACTACAAAAACTTCTTTGCACCACCAAGCAAGTCCTCCTCACCTTTTATGAAATGCAATCATTGTGGCACCAAAGGACATAGTGCATATAAGTGTAGTGTTAGGAAACTAGGACCAAAGGTCTTAAGAAAGGTGTGGGTTCCCAAAGGAACGTTCCCACAAGCTAACCTTAAAGGACCCAACATAAAATGGGTACCTAGTTCTCTAAAATGATTTTGTTTTGCAGGTATGCTTCAAGGCAAGCAACACCCATTGGTACTTGGATAGCGGGTGTTCGAAGCATATGACGGGAGATATAACCAAATTTACATCATTCACTCCCAAACGAAAAGGAAGTGTCACCTATGGAGACAACACTAAGGGAAGAATCCTAGGCATTGGAAATATCGGTAAGAACTCTTCCACCTCCATAAGTGATGTATTATATGTTGAAGGCCTCAAACATAATTTACTTAGTATAAGTCAATTATGTGACAAAGGATATAGAGTCTTATTTGAATCAAATTGTTGCATAATTGAGCATAAGACTAATAAGGAAATCAAGTTTGTAGGCCAAAGAATTGATAATATTTACATGATTGATATGGATAGTTTGTCTACAAATGATGAACAATGCTTTATTTCAAAAGAGGATGAAACATGGCTATGGCATAGAAGAATAGCTCATATACATGTAGACCACTTGAACAAACTTGTTTCTAAAGATTTAGTAATTGGTCTACCAAAGCTTAAATTTGAAAATAGATTTTGTGATGCATGTCAAAAGGGAAAACAAGTAAAGGCATCTTTTCAATCCAAAAATATTGTTTCTACTCAAAGGCCTTTACAACTTTTGCACATGGATTTATTTGGACCATCCAAAATCAAAAGCTTTGGAGGTAATTACTATGGTCTAGTAATAGTAGATGACTATTCAAGATATACATGGACATTGTTTCTTGCTCATAAAAATGAAGCTTATCATGCATTCAAGAAACTTGCAAAGATTATCCAAAATGAGCAAAACTCAAAAATTGCATCCATTAGAACCGATCATGGGGGAGAATTTGAAAATCAATCTTTTGAAAAGTTTTGCGAAAAACATGGTATAAATCACAACTTTTCAGCTCCTAGAACTCCACAACAAAATGGAGTAGTTGAAAGAAAGAATAGATCTTTAGTGGAGCTTGCTAGAACCATGCTAAATGAAAACAATGTTGCAAAACACTTTTGGGCCGATGCGGTAAACACCGCGTGTTATGTTATGAATAGATGTTTGATAAGGCCGATTTTAAAGAAAACCCCCTATGAGCTTTACAAAGGTAGAAAACCTAACATTGCATACTTTCATATCTTTGGATGTAAATGTTTTGTGCTCAACAATGGAAAGGATAATCTAGGAAAGTTTGATGCAAAATCTGATGAGGCAATATTCCTAGGATATTCTCAATCAAGTAAATGTTATAGAATTTTCAACAAACAAACAAATACTATTGAGGAATCTATTCATGTCAAATTTGATGAAAATAGCCATAACCCTCCGAGAAAGGAAGATGTTGATGATCTTGTAGGTACCTTTCAAGAAATGAACTTACAAGACAAAGAAGAAGAAGTCAACCATGATGGAGGTGCAGCACAAGTTGAGAAACAACAAGATTGGATAACTTTGAAGGATCATCCCTTGGACAAGATCATTGGAGAAATAACCAAAGGGGTAAGTACTCGAAACGCCATTAGAAATGCATGCAATCACTTGGCTTTTGTATCCCAAATAGAACCCAAGAATATTGACGAAGCCATTATTGATGAACATTGGATGTTGGCCATGCAAGAAGAGTTAAACCAATTTGAAAGAAATGAAGTTTGGGAACTTGTGCCAAGACCCAATGATCATCTAATAATAGGCACCAAATGGGTGTTTAGAAATAAGCTAGATGAAAACGGTATAATAACTAGAAACAAAGCTAGACTAGTAGCAAAGGGATACAACCAAGAAGAAGGAATAGACTATGAAGAAACATATGCTCCTGTAGCTAGGTTAGAAGCCATTAGATTATTGCTGGCTTTTGCATGTTGTATGAATTTCAAGTTGTATCAAATGGATGTCAAAAGTGCGTTCTTAAACGGCTACATTCAAGAAGAAGTTTATGTAGATCAACCTCCAGGTTTTGAAAATCATAAATTTCCAAATCATGTTTTCAAATTGAGAAAAGCCTTATATGGTTTGAAGCAAGCTCCAAGAGCTTGGTATGAGAGATTAAGCAAATTTCTTTTAGAACACAAATTTGAAAGAGGAAAGGTTGATACTACATTGTTTATAAAACGCAAACAAAATGACATCCTCTTAGTACAGATTTATGTAGATGACATAATATTTGGTGCTACTAATGAAAATCTTTGTCAAGAATTTGCCAAGATAATGCAGAATGAGTTTGAAATGTCCTTGATGGGAGAACTCACCTTCTTCCTTGGACTACAAATAAAACAAGCCATTGATGGAACGTTCATTAGCCAAACCAAATACTGTAAGGAACTACTTAAAAGGTTTGGAATGGACAAGGCAAATGAGATAGCTACACCAATGAGCACATCCTGCTATCTAGACAAAGACGAAAAGGGTAAGGACATTGAAATCACCAAATATCGAGGTATGATTGGATCCTTACTATATTTAACTGCGAGTAGACCTGATATTATGTTTGCGGTATGTATGTGTGCTAGATATCAAGCATGTCCTAAAGAATCACATTTGACTGCCGTAAAAAGGATTTTGAAATATCTTGTGGGTACTCAAAGTGTTGGTTTATGGTATCCCAAAGGCGTTGAATGTAATCTTTTAGGATATTCTGATTCCGACTTTGCGGGGTGTAAGCTTGATAGAAAAAGCACTAGTGGTACATGCCATTTGCTTGGTAGTTCCCTCGTTTCTTGGCATAGCAAGAAACAAGCAAGTGTTGCATTGTCAACAGCTGAGGCAGAATATGTAGCAGCTGGTAGTTGTTGTGCTCAAATTCTTTGGATGAGACAACAACTTCTTGATTTTGGCATTGCCCTGAATAAAGTCCCCATTAAATGTGATAATACAAGTGCCATTAACATCTCCAAGAATCCAGTAATGCACTCTAGAACCAAACACATTGAGATTAGGCATCACTTTATTAGAGATCATGTGATAAAAGGGGATTGTGTACTTGAACATGTAGAAACTTCTCAGCAACTAGCTGATATTTTCACAAAACCCTTGGCTAGAGAGCAATTCATTCACATAAGAAGAGAATTAGGCATTCTGGACATGTCCAATTGTGTTTGAATATTTTGTTGAATGGCATAATGTATGATATACATCACATTTCATGTTTGGAACCTTGCTGTTTGATATATTTGAAGTTTTTGACTCCATAATCGATTACTTTGATAATCCCAATCGATTACTAAGCTTCTGTTTCGAAGGTAATCGATTAGAACTCACCCATAATCGATTACAAATATTCTGTTTTTAAGATAATCGATTATACATTATCCATAATCGATTACGACGCTTCTGTTTCCAGTTCAAAACGTTTCATCTTCTTCATAATCGATTACCACATTGCCCCAATCGATTAGGACGATTCTGTTTCTAAACTAATCGATTACCGTAAGCCTCTAATCGATTACCCTCTGCACAAAACGTTTGATATTCCCCAGTAACAGTGATCTAATCGATTACCACCTGCCATGTAATCGATTAGCGTGCGTTCTGATGGGTCAAAACTCCAATTTCCTAGGCTCACTCGAAACTCTCCCTCTCTTAACTCACTTCACTCTCTTTCCTCCTTCCTAAACCTAATCCTCAACTATAAATAACCCCTCATTCACCTTCTCATCTCACACTACCTCCTTTCTCCCAAATCTCTCAAAACTCTCATCTCTCTTCATCTCCTCTTTTAGCCTCTTTCACCATGTCTTCCTCAAGGAATGTCAAAAGGGCTAGGTCCTCTGCTGCTCAAGCTCAAGCTCATAATCCCCTTGACTTCTCAAGGTTTTTCTCTTCTCCTAGAGACCTTCAGAATTTCATGAAAAATTTTTCTGAAAAGGAGATTATGACCCCTCACTACACCATAGCTGAGACCTTTGACAACCCAAGCCTTACCTTCACCCAAAGCCTCAACCACTACAACCTCTTCCCCTTCCTATCCCTCAAAGAAGAAGAATACTATCCTGAGCTCATGAGAGTATTCTACTGCAACCTCCGCCTTATCAATGGGATGGTTGAATCTAAAGTGAAAAACACCACCATCAAACTCTCCAATGCCCAGTTTGCAGAGATTTCCAAACTGCCCCTCAACAATGCTGATTTTGATGGAGGCGAACCCGAGGATGAATGGGGCTTCAACGCTCTTACTGCTCGCCAATCATTATGGAAGGCTGACCGTCCAAGGAGCAACCACAAACTAGTTGGCCACTTGACCATGAACAATCGCCTACTCCACTTCTTCTTGGTCAAGATGATTGTTCCCCGTGGTGGGAACTATGCTCTGGTTGAAGAGGATGATGTCCTCTTAATGTGGGCCATGCTGAACCACAAAGAGATCAACTGGGTTCAGTTGATCAAGTTCCACATGCGCCATGCCAAGGACCAACAAAAGCTCCCCTATGGTATCCTCCTCACCAAAATTTTCAAATTCTGTGGAGTAGACTTAGCAGGGGAACTCTCTGAGAAAGTGCCCCCTAGAGCTTGCATCGGCACCCATCACCTCACCAAAATGGGTCTTGTCTTCACCAATGGAGCATGGTACTCACGTATGGAAGGCGCTTATGCCAACATTCCCTTCCAAGCTCCTGCTGAAGAAGCACCTGCTCCTCCTCCTTCTCCACCTCAACCACAAGCTGCAGCCTCTTCATCTGCCCCACAGGTTGACCCTTTTGCATCTCTCTACGCTTATCTTGATCGCCGCTTCGATCGTCTTGAGAACTCCCTCCAAGAGTTTTCCATGACCGAGCAGCAACATTTTGAGATGATGCAGCAGCGCTATGAGGAGCTGGCTCACCAAATTTCAGAAATCCGCTTCTTCAACCCAGACAATTAGATTTTCTTTTGATGTTATGTTGATTTCTGATTGTTGCTTTTCTGCATTTTGATTAATTTACTTCTTGTATTTCCCTTGGTTATTTAATAAAAGTATCTTATTTTGAGTTTATACAATTTCTCTTCACTGCTCCAATTGTTTTTGATGATTACAAAGGGGGAGAAGAATAGATGTTCATATGTTGGATAATATGTTGGATAATACTCTGATACAATATATGAATAATTCTGAATATGCTGTGATAATATGCTCTGATAATATGGATAATAGATGCTTTGCAATTTGAATAATCTTATCTGTTTGTTAAACTCCTTTTGATAGGGGGAGAATTATAGATAGAGATAATAAACAATGGATAAAATGAGATAAGACATTGGCTGCTGAATCGTTTTTGAAAATTGTCATCTGCTATTTGAAAAAGAGATAATGTAGCAGAGTTGTTTTTGCAAAAGATAAGCCTATATTATTTAAACTAACAACCCTCAAGAGATGAACATAGTTGTCATCATCAAAAAGGGGGAGAATGTGTTTGAATATGTTAACAGGTCCAAAAGATGTGCAAGGATTTTGATAATGACAAGTACTCTTGAAGAAACAATGCAAAAACAAAGACATGAAATCAGAATTGAAGAAACAGCGAAGCTAATCGATTAGGCCATAGATGCTAATCGATTAGAAGCATTCTGTCTTAGAAGAAATTGCATCAGAGTTGAAGATAATCGATTAGGCCATAGATGCTAATCGATTAGAAGCTTTCTGTCTTGGAAGAAATTGCATCAGAGTCGAAGATAATCGATTAAGGAAGCCACACAATCGATTAGATACTCACTGGAATTAAGATAATCGATTGCACACTTGAGACTAATCGATTACAGCAATCAAAAATGGAATTAAATGCATCAGGTACACATGATAATCGATTAAGAGAGACATATAATCGATTAGGAAGCCACTGGAATTTAAGGTAATCGATTGCAAGACATGCTAATCGATTAGGATGCTGCGAAGTCAAATTAAATGCATCAGGTACAAGATGCTAATCGATTACAGGTAATGATATAATCGATTAGTGACTCTCTGACTTGAAGCTAATCGATTACAACGCGAGGATGTAATCGATTACGCTAGTGGAAAAACAGATTTAAGTGGGAAACCAGGTCATGTCTCCACCATTCTTCAAATTTCCACTAAGTGCAACGGCTATGAGGAACTAGGGCACACCTAAACTGCTATCATGACTCTATAAATGGAGGAAGAACACAAGCACAAAGAGCAACCAACACACAACCAAGAAGCAACAATTCATAGCTCTATTTTGTGCTTTGTAAGCCTATCTCTTGCATTTTTGTACCTTCAATTGTATATCCTCTCATCTTGAGAGATTAGAATTTGGAGAGCTTTTCACTTGTATATCTGCTCTATCAAGAGAGTATATTGATTGTAAACACAAACTCCAAACACACCAAATGTTTGCTAAATTGCTTCAACAACATTTACCTCTTGTAGTGCATTGCATATCATTGTTACTTGCTTTCACTTGCATAATCTCATAAACTTGGATATAGAAATCAATTTCAAAGGGATTCCAAGCAAAAGTTTTATAACTCAATTCACCCCCCCTCTTGAGTATTGAGGCCACTTGAACAACAAAAAGCATGAAGTTTCTTCTTGCTTTTGAAATGGAAAGGGAGTAAAGACGTGAACATCTTTGTCAAAGTATTAGATGAGGGGGAAAAACCCAGGAATTGACACTTGAGCCTTTCAGTTAACAGGAGGTGAGAAGATCGGTGTTGACTCCTAGTAGAAAGGAAAGTAAAGGGTGCCTGAACAGGCGAACGGGAAGTAAAGGATGTGCCTGAATAGGCGAACGGGAAGTAAAGGATGTGCCTGAATAGGCGAACGGGAAGTAAAGGATGCCTGAATAGGCGAACGGGAAGTAAAGGATGCCTGAATAGGCAGACAGGAAGTAAAGGATGCCTCGATAGGCGACTGGAAGATAAAGGATGCCTTGATAGGCGACTGGAAAATAAAGGATGCCTTGATAGGCGACTGGAAGATAAAGGATGCCTTGATAGGTGAACGGGTAGGAAAGGATGCCTGGATAGGCGAACGGAAGATAAAGGAGGCCTTGATAGGCGGCTGGAAAATAAAAGATGCCTTGATAGGCGACTGGAAGATAAAGGATGCCTTGATAGGCGGCTGGAAAATAAAGGATGCCTTGATAGGCGACTGGAAGATAAAGGATGCCTTGATAGGTGACTGGAAAATAAAGGATGCCTTGATAGGTGACTGGAAGATAAAGGATGCCTTGATAGGTGAACGGGTAGGAAAGGATGCCTGGATAGGCGAACGGAAGATAAAGGATGCCTTGATAGGCAGCTGGAAAATAAAGGATGCCTTGATAGGCAGCTGGAAAATAAAGGATGCCTTGATAGGCGACTGGAAGATAAAGGATGCCTTGATAGGTGAACGGGTAGGAAAGGATGCCTGGATAGGCGAACGGAAGATAAAGGAGGCCTTGATAGGCGGCTGGAAAATAAAGGATGCCTTGATAGGCGACTGGAAGATAAAGGATGCCTTGATAGGCGACTGGAAGATAACGGATGCCTTGATAGGCGGCTGGAAAATAAAGGATGCCTTGATAGGCGACTGGAAGATAAAGGATGCCTTGATAGGCGAACGGGTAGGAAAGGATGCCTGGATAGGCGAACGGAAGATAAAAGAGGTGCCTGAATAGGCGAATGGAAAGGAAAAGTTGCCTTGATAGGCGGCAAGAAGGGAAAGGGTGCCCTGATAGGCTAACAGACGGGAAAGAATGCCTGAATAGGCGAATGGAAAGTAAAGATTGGGGGGGAGCTAACAGGACGTCTCGTCCGAATTAACTCACTGTTGGCATGAAATGTAAAGGTTGGGGGAGCTAACAGGACGTCTCGTCCAAATTAACTCACTGCTGGCAGGAAATGCAAAGGTTGGGGGAGCTAACAGGACGTCTCATCCAACCTTAACTTACTGGACTTCAAGGTTCATGGCGATGCCCCAGTTTGACATAATTGAAGGTTCTTGGGGAATTACCCCTTGAATGGAACAGAAGAAACCTGGGGAGATGCCCTAGTTTAAGATGGTCTGAAGGAGCCTTGAGGGGACTGCCCCTTGGCGGAAAAAGAATGGACCAGGAGTGATGCCCTGGTTTGACATGGTTTGAAGGTTGTTAAGAAACTACCCCTTGAATGAACAAAAGAAATCTGGGGAGATGCCCCAGTTTGAGTTGTTTAGGAAATGTATTTCTACTAGAGGAGGATTGATGGTTCGGGGTACTGCCTCTTTAGGTGAAAGAGAATGAACCTGGGGTGATGCCCCAATTTGAACTATTTGCTTTGAAACCTCAGGAAGCTGCCCCTTGAGCGAGAAGGAAATGATTCTGGGGTGATGCCCCAGTTCGATTTGTCTGGGAAGTGTAATTCCACTGGAGAAGGATTGATGGCTTGAGCATCGCTCCTAGATTGGAAAGGTAAAATCTGGGGTCCGCCTAGTATGTGTAGATTTACCGAGAAAAACGTGTTGGGGCTCTTTGGGGAGAGTTCTTCTTACTTGACTGCTGGAGTGTATCAAGTAGATTCCCTGGAAGGGAGTTTGAAAAGTGTCAGCTTTGGCAGTTGAGGAGAAGACTTCAAGAAGTGCCAACTTTGGTGTTTTGGGGAAGGGCTTTGAGGAGTGCCAACTTTGGCGATTAAGGAGGAGACTTTGAGAGGTGCCAGCTTTGGCAATTTGAGGAAGGAGTTCTGAGAAGTGCCAACTTTGGCGATCAAGGGGAAGACTTGAATGATTCTAGTTTTGGCAGCTGCGGTTCCATTAAGGAAAAGGTCTTGATTGAGGCGTCAGAGCTTGACATGACCGTCCGTTACAATAACCTGCAGAAAAAGGGTAAGTAGTGCAAAGATGCATTCAAAAACTGGGTAGGTCCTGTGAAGCCGCGGTCCTTAGGATAACTCATGGACAGAGGAGAATCAAAGAGGCGATCATAGCTTTGAAGCGCGTGCCTGGCTGAGTCTTTGTGATGATTGTCTAAGACGAGGTCAAGTAGTGGGAGTGTCTTGTCCCTTACGACTTTAAATGTTCACCATTCTTTCATTTATTTTTATAAAAAACACAATGTTTTATCAAATCAATGCAATTCATAACACGTATCGAAAAACGGATAAATTTTATTCAGAATACAGAGAATGGGCAACAGGGAAAATACAGGGGATGAAGTGAAGTCTCGTAGGACAGGTCAAGGCCAAGGGAAATAGGAAAGGTTCAAAGATCCCCCAGTGAAATCCTGAGATTAGCGAGAACCTTAATCCCACGTCACAACCTCAAGTATCTCGCTCAATTCTGCCTTTAAGAGGGTAGTTTGACCATGTTCCTGATACCTCAGTTTGCATGTTTTGCATTGGGAGCTTTAGCTACTCTGCCAAAATCTTGACCCTAATTTTTACCCGAGCCGCCTTTTCAGGTTTTCGACTCACCGGGTTACTCTAACTTTTACCTAGGCCGCCTTTTCAGGTTTTCAGCCTAGCGAGCTTTTCATTTTCTTTATAAAGTGTTCTTGTTTTTTTTTTGGCTGCATCCTTCACAATAAAAAGTTGAAACTGATCACACTTCAGTTGAGTCTGCTTAACCTTTTCCGAATTTTAGTTTGATCCTTTGAGGAGTTGATGTCACTTCAAATAGGAGATTCTATTCCTATACTATGTATCCAAGGAAATATTGGTGAGCCTTTTGGCATCGATGAGAGAGGATTATTTTGAGTCACCATTTTGGCCCTTTTTTTTTATTTTCTGGATTTTTTCATTTTTCATTTTTGATTTTTTGATTTTTTTGATTTTTTTTTATCCCCTTGATGATGCAATGACTCCATCTGATAGACTATTTCCTTGGTTACATGGGTATGTTGATGACGACAAGAATGCAAGTTTTTGGTCTAATGACATTCATCCTTCTCATATAGAAAATGACAGCTTGCTTAATAATCTGGGAATGACCATCTTACTCCATTTGGCATGTGCATTGGACTTCAAACTTGACTCTATTTTTCATTTTTCATCTCTTTTTTTTATTTTTTGTTTTTTTTTGTTTTTTTTTTGAATTTTTGGCAAAGTATCCCTTGACTGCATCTGCATTTAAGGCATTAGCAATTTTCCTTATTTATGCTGGTAACTGTTGTGGTTTTCTTAGTTGACTGGCCTACCATTTGTCCAATTCGGGACTTGGCAATATCCACATAGATTCATTCCACGCTCCCAAAACAATATTACTAATGCCTTCTGATATATTGCCCCGTGATTCCTTCAGCTGTTCTTGATTCAAGGTTATTCCTTAACCTCTTGTTCTAACAATCTTGTTAACTTGTGTGGTGGCTCATTACTTTCCCTACACTCTTTGTCAGCATAATCGACCGAGTAGTTGAAGCTGTAAAATGGGATTGTGATTTCATTAGCCTCAAGAGGATCATTTTTGGATCTGCAATTTTAGCGCTTTATGGCAAGAAATAAAAATGGAGAGAAAAAAGAGGAACAAACAAGTAAAGACAATGGATCAAAGCAAGGATAAAGGAATAAGAAAAATCCCTTTTTTTTGATACGCATTTATTAATTGACTGGTAAAACAGTTTTTTTTCGCCCTTATTACAAGAAAAGTCCCAAAGCCTTAGGCATAGCAGAGGGATAAACAAGACATTAAGGCAAATGATAAATTAATCTGGTGAACCATTTAAAATCGTGGGAATTTGACAGCCTTCCAGCTACTGAGCTCTTGGCCCGACGGGCAAGCGATCACCAAATCAACATTGTTATCAAAACTATCAACCACCACGGCATTAACTTCTGAGCTTCCATGATTAGGCAGGGGATTCTTGACCACGTTAGGGCTTCCTTCTTTAAAATCGATCCATTCGGCCTTGATCAAATCTCTCACTTTATATTTCAGAGCCATGCAATTTTCTGTGGAATGCCCCGGTGCCCCAGCGTGATAATCACAATGAGCGTCTGGGTCATATCCCCTTGGATAAGGAGGTTGCAATGGCTTCATGGGGCATGAAACCAACAGACCTTCCTGAACGAGGATTGGAAAAAGTTCGGAATATGTTATGGGAATTGGATCGAACTGCACCGGGGTGCGCTCATTGTTGGGATTCCTTGGGTTCTGATTATGGTTAGGTGGTCGAGCTACTTGCTGCGGGTGATGGTATGGCATGGGTTGCGGCATTGGAGCTCTTACCATGGGTGGGCGGAAGTGAGGAGTATGAGCTGTCAGGCCATAAATGGCTGCGGCCACATAAGGATTGGGAGCTTGAATCATGCTAGGAGTGAATGGTCTCGGCGGAGCCGTCTTTTGATTAGAAGAGATGGAATTAGTTTCTCCGTCCCTTCTCCCAGGTGCCGGCTTCCTCGTCATGTTTGCCCCAGATGAGCCTTGAGTGATCTTACCCATTCGTATTCCACTCTCCACTCTTTCCCCAATAGTCACGATGTCGGAGAAGTTGGCTGAAACACTACCAATCATCTTGCCGTAGAAAGGTGATGGGAGTGTGTCGATAAACATTGTGACTATTTCTTTTTCCAACAATGGGGGATCCACTTGCGCCGCTGTTTCTCTCCATCATTGGGCATACTCCTTGAACGTTTCACTGTCCCTCTTCACCATATTTTGTAAATGAACCCTGTTGGGTGCCATATCCATGTTATACTTGTATTGTCTAAGGAAGGCATCTGCCAGGTCTTTCCAACAACGGATACGGTTCCGATCAAGGTGACCATACCATGTAAGAGCAGCTCCTGCTAGACTATCTTGGAAGCAGTGGATCAACAGTTAGTCATTAGAAGAGTAAGATGCCATTTTTCCACAATACATTGTGAGATGATTCTTAGGACAAGTCATTCCCCGATACTTGTCAAAGTCTGGCATCTTGAATTTAGGCGGGAGGATAACATCTGTGACTAAACATAGCTCCGAAGCATCTATTAGTCCAAAACCTCCAGCGCCTTCCATCATTCTTAAACGCTCTTTTAAGATCTCTATCCTTTCCCTTCGAGGAGCCGCGACCGCGCGGGTTGTATCTTGGAGGTTGGTCCCATAGGGGGTTCCGTATCCATACGGATAGCCGAATGGCTGGTTGAACGGAGGCAACACATGGAACTGGTTTACTAGGCCTGTATTTGGTGAGGGACCTTGAGGATGGGCCATAGCATAAGTCGGCTGGGTTATCTGGGCTTGTGTATTTTGGGCTTGGGCGTTGTAGGTTGGCTGGGCCATCGGGGCTTGTGTGTTTTGGGTTTGGTAAGTTTGTGGGTCATGGGCTTGCATGTTTTGGGTTTGGTAGGTTTGTGGGTCATGGGCTTGCGTGTTTTGGGTTTGGTGGAGTGGTGGCATATTTGGTTGTGTGGGGTATGAAGCATGAGGATTTACCACTTGCTGGTTGTGGGCGTCTTGTTGGTTAGCGAGCGGGGGATAGTACCCCGGGGGTAGGCCATAAAGTGAAAAAGGTACTGGGTTGCCGTCTAGACCAACAAATGTATGCTGTGCGTAAGACTGGCCGTAAGGTGGCTGGGTCTCAATGGCAGGGTTAGGTCTCCTGACATGAATGGTGAGAGGGGGTGTCGTTGTGTTAGGGAGTTGGGTTCTTGCTGGGTCAGAATCAAGGGGAGGTGGCGCGGTGGCAGGCTGCTGTTGGGCATCCTCAACACCTGCAGAGGAGCCTCCTTCGGTAAGTTTCTTTTCTAAGAGTTTAGTTAACTCCGCGACTCGCTCTTTCAGCTGATCGAACTCGGTTCTAAAGTTTCCTTCAACAGGTTCTGCCTCAGCCATGAGTTTCTTTTGGAGCCGGGTCTGGTAAGGATGCCTACCCGTGACGTTGGTGTCTTTTTTTTTTAAAAAAAAAAAGAAGAAATAAATGTTAGGCGGAAATAGAAAGAAGGAAAATGTTGTGGGAAACAATCACAGACTTTGGCGAGTGTCCTTTGACCATTCCTTAGAACTTATCATTCAAAAGTACTAGGTATGGTAATCATAGAAATTAATATGGGATAATTGTGAAGACAGAAGAAATCTTTCATCCTGAGGCGGGAGCCCCTAGCTCAGACATCTTCTTCGGGCAATTACAGCCCTTATTTCTTAAGTTCAATCCCATGTCAATTTCCATAGATACTCAAAGGGTACACGACCAAAAGAGGATTATCTATTCACCCGAAGAATACTGTGTGTTTCAAAACGAGTCATTATTTCAATAACTCAGTAAATCTGCGGGTGGTAGATAATTCATTTTCTTGGATAAAAGGGGAAAGCAAAAATGACGTAAGTTAAAGTAAAGTTTGCCCTTTTGTGGCCTAGGTCGGGTTTTGTTGAAAGTTTTCTCTAGGCCCTATGGTTTGTCTAAAAGTGGCTCTTCACACCAGGTGGCTTATTCTAGACTTCTAGAAGGTCACCAGAGCCAAGATCCTACCCATGACAGGGACGCAATAGTGGGGAACCACTAGGTGCGTATATCATGAGAGGTCGAACTCTGGTTGAGGTTCTCACGAACACCGGATAGGAAGTACATCCCATACGATTCCATTACCAACCTCTCCTAACTTAAGCTTCATTTGGGGCCCGGGTATAGGGCGCCACTCATAAGTGTGTGCGAGTAATTTGTGAGTGTAGTGTGTGAAAGGGCATTCAATACTTTTTTACCTTACTTCATTCTGCACAAAGAACAAACACAGAACAAATATACAAAGTCGTCTACCCTAGGGTTCAATAATTACAGGAAAGTAACATGGTCCTCTACCCTAGGGTTCAACAAGCATGCAAACATAGATAATGAAACAAATAACAAGATACAATTAAAATAAGAACAAACTTTCACAACAATTAACAGAAAATAAAACAAGGGGGAAGAAATCCAAGCTAACAAAGGCTATATAAAAAGAACATGCGCTTTCAATCAAACTGGCCTGACTCTCTTAAGTGTCTCCAGTGGAGTCGCCATCTGTCGCAACCTGGATCGCGACGGCGCGGCGAGAAAGAGAGAATGTGTGGAATGAAACAGGGAGTCGCCACCAACGTTTTTATTCATAGGAAAAACATTGGAAAAAACTGAGTTCAGTAAAGCACTGGTTAAAAATTGAGATTCAAGTTCGGGAGTCGGTTACGAGTAGGGAAGGTATTAGCACCCTACATCGCCTGCCAAAAACAGTACCAAGATTGAAAACGCGCAACATAAATAGCCTTACAAAAGATATTTTATTTCTTCCCTTTTATTGTTGTATCTTTTTTATTTAAAAACGACGGAATAGAGTGAGAGAATTTGTACAAACATAGAATGTCGAAGCGAGGTTAACAGGACGTTTCATCCAAATTAAACTCGACTTCGATATGAGACAGAGAGGGGAAAAGAATGCTAATAAGGCGTCACGCCTAAATTATACATCCTCGAGTAAAAAGGATAAGGATAGGAAAGAGATAAGCGGGACGTCTTGTCCTAAGTATCCCTTCCCTATGAATTGTGGCGAGGTTTGAACAAAAACTAGGGGGAAATCAAGAAGACGTCACGTCTAAATTGATTTTCATGGAAACGACAAAAAGTAACAACACGAAAGAAATGTAAAAAGCAAGGAAATAAATCAGTAAAAGGAAATAAGAAAGATGGGCCCGACAGGAGTTAAAGTCCTGCTCCTACGTATTCTTGAATTATCAAGAAATCAGGGTTACGTAGTTCTGAATGTTTTTTTTAGGAAAAGATTAGGAAGATATTGATGGGCATCATTTTAGCGAAGAATCCATACAAGGCGAAGTGCTTCGCACGTGCACGGATCCTATAAAGGTGGTGTAGACGGAAGTATTTTCCGTACGACATTGACTAAGAACGATTTATTTTGCTTTTTTATTATTTAAACTAGAAAGAAATCATAGGAAATACTTATTTCCTTTATTATATTTTTTTCTACAAATCAAAAAAGAAAGGTAGCAGAAGCCACAAGAGAGAAATGGAGACAGTAAGTTCGGAAAAGGGAAGAAAAGAAAAAGATGAGTGAAAATTGAATGGGAGAAGAGAAAACCGAGTGTAAAAAATGAAAAAAACGAGTGAAAAATAAGAAAACCGAGTGAAAAATAAGAAAACCGAGTGAAACTATGAAAAATCCGAGTGAAAACAGGGAAAACCGAGTGAAACAGTGACAATATGAGTGAAACAGTGAAAATCTGAGTGAAAATAAGGGAAACCGAGTGCAAAATAGTAAATCCTAGTGAAACAATGAGAATCTGAGTGCGAAAATAGTAAATCCAAGTGAAACAGTGAGAATCTGAGTGGAAATAAGAGAAACCGAGTGCAAAATAGTTAATCCGAGTGAAACAGTAAGAATCTGAGTGAAAATAATAGTAAATCCGAGTGAAACAGTGAGGATCTGAATGGAAATAAGAGAAACCGAATGCAAAATACTAAATCCTAGTGAAAAGAGGATTACCGAGTGAAAGTTGAGCAAAAACCGAGTGATGATGGTGCAGGAACGCTGGTCCGAGAGGGAAGATGGGGTTAGAGGGAGTGGGAAGATGATGGGATTAGGAATGAGGTGCTGTTGAGTGGGAGTGTGGACGGATTGGAATGGTGAGAGATGATGGAAGGAGTGGAGGATGGAAGGATTGTAGGCAGCAATGGTGAGGGATGATGGAAGGAGAAGAAGAGAAGAATTGGTGTGAGAGAGAAGAGAGCATGAAGGATTTTTGGTAGAGTTTCCTCCTCTGAATGCCTCCTCCTTCAGCTGTCCTCCCCCTTGCCTACTTATAGGCTGGCCCAAGTAGAATGCCAGCTCAGGCTTCCACTTCCGAGTGGAATGCCAGCTCAGGCTTCCACTCGGTTTGGGTAGTGGGGGGACAACGGCTGGTGGGAATTTTTAATTCCCTCCACCTCTGCCCCTGTCTGCCACCCCCAGGATTCCTGGATCCACTTGGGTGGTGGAATCCAGGTCAGCAAGGTGGAGATCCGAGAGATAATGATGGAATCCGAGTGAAAATATGGAAATCCGAGAGAGAATGTGGAAAACCGAGTGAAATGGTGGAATTCTGAGTGAAAATGGCTCGGATTAATCCCTCAGTCAGTGTTCAACCATGGTTGGAATCAATTCCGAGTGAGAAAAGGGGTCAGTCCTCATTTTGCCTCCTGGATCCGAGTGGAAAAGGTTCATTTTGCAAAAGACCGAGTGAAATCATGTTGATGTGTGACTCGGAACATTCAGACTGGAACAATCATGTTAATCAAAGAAATTCCAACTGGAACATTCAGTCAGAACCGAGTGAGAAGTGACTCACTCGGTACCGATTGAAATGTGTGAAGTATGACTCGGAATTGAAAGATGACTCGGAAAGGTGTAAAAGATGACATGGAGGGGATTTGGTGTTGGTAAAAATTGACTCGGGAAAGTGTAAAAGAGGACATGGAGCCGATTGAAAATCAAAGAAAAAGACTCAGAAGTTGAGTGTAAAGGGTCTCGGAGTTTGCTAAAGGATGACTCGGAGCCGACTGAAAATCGAAGAGAAAGACTCGGAAGTTGATTGGGAGAGTACCTGGCTCGGACTTCACTTCCTCTCCACAATCCGAGTGACCAATGACACGGAACCGACTGAAATGGCTCAGAAATTGGAATTTTGGCCATTTTTCGCTCGGAAATAAACTTCTTCACACTCAGAATTAGAAATTTGAATTTCTTCACTCGGAATGGCTCTGACAGGGAAGCTTTCCACTCGGAATTGACTCATTCTGAGTGATTTCACTCGGATTTGATTATTTTTGAGTCGCTCCACTCGGAAATACTTCATCTTGAGTAATTCCACTCGGTTTTTATCATTTCTGAGTTATTCTACTCGGTTTTCTTTTCAACAGTGGCATATTCCACTCGGATTTGATCTGTTCCGAGTCCTTCTACTCGGAAATGGTCATTTCCAAGTCCTCTTCTTTTTTTTTTTTGAATCTTCTTCACTTGTGGATGGGCTGAAATAGGTGTTCACAATCAATATACAAGGATATCTATATTTACAAATCTCTATTTATCAATCTCAATATACACAAATCATTCACTACAACAAGTTTAGCAAATACTGTCGGCCAAGGCATTCCATTACCACTATTTACCTTCTTTAAGAGCTTTAATTCAGAAACCCAAAACTCATCCCATGGCAAACCTGCATCACAATGCTAAAAAGGAGACAACATAGGAGAGTGAGTTATACATTCAAAATGACGAATATAAATACATTGTGATTATGTGTACATGCATTCAACCAACATGTGTGCTTTCCTATAAATCATGATTTCATCATCAAACCATCATCAAGATATTATCTTAGGCATACAAGCCTCATTGTTTACACTTCATGTCAAGCACAAGCACAAGAACATACACAATCATATAGCCCTACATCATTATAGGCATTCACAATTACCATCATTAAGTCATTTAAATCTTAACTCAATTAAAACTCTCTCAAGAGGTTTTCATCTCTAGTTGGCCATCTCCATTTCAAATGCCATGTACCTATGGCTAATGCATATGCCAACTATTTAATGCATATGCAATGGATCGATTTCTATCACCTATGCGTACATGGTATCTTAAGTGATCGCAACCACTTATAATCAATCTCATATTGGTTTCCCACCATGCATAGGGTAATCCCTTCTAGCAGCCTTGCAAGGTGCTTTTTCTCATGATCGCAACCACGTATATCAATTCATGTCATCATCACATCGGTTTCCCGCCTCGCAAGGGGTACTCCCTTCATGGAACCCTGTAAGGTTTTTCATTTCCATATACTGGTGATTGCAACCACCTTTATCATATCATATCAGTTTCCCACCACGCATGGGGTACTCCCCTCATAGAATCCCGCAGGATCTTTCTCTTTTCAATATACTCATGATCGCAACCACGTTCATCATTCTTAACATATCGGTGATCGCAACCACCTTCATTCATTCACATATTGGTTTCCCGCCATGCATGGGGTACTCCTTCTCATATAGTCCCGCAAGACCATTCATTGTGATCACAACCTCATAATCAATGTTATGTCATGCCATGAATGCAATAATGCAATAATGCATATGCCAAATCTTAACCTCACAAGGATTTCTCACCTTATCAATTAAAGGTATATTATATATTTAGTTTTATTATCATTGGCATACAAGTAATCACAAGGCCCCTTAAGGCACAACATTCATAGCCACATCAAACCACGCATGGTAATTAAATTCATATCAAGCATCATAACATTTATCCATGCATGGAAAACAACAAGGTATTTTAGAACATACATTTAACAATCATCATTGCATCTCACACATACAAGTCAAATACTTGCATCATCGTAATGGCATCACACTCATCAACAATAACCATCACTGCTTGTTTAAGGGTATGTTCAACAACAACATCCCTTTTTATTCGATATTTTCATTCATCATTCAATATATGTGGTATCATCCACTTTTAATCATCATTGACACTATTTCAAATCCATTGATTTATACACTCATTGCCATTCAATTGTCCCCTCATTAGTTTCATTATCACACAAGGTGTGTCATATAACCATATCATTTACTTTTCATCATGATTCATAATATATCAATAGTGGTGAAACATACATGTATTCATAACATAGCATAGGCATACACATACCTTTCCAAGGCCTTAAGCCATTCCCCAATCACCATTAAGACACACCACACATATACCCCTAATGAAATCACTTGTCTTTATATAATAAAAAGGGGTTTTGGGCAATAATGAGCCCATGATAAATTTCAACATTGAGACATGTGAAAGGTTCATTATTAGTCAAAAAAATGGAGGGACATGTCATAAATATCTTCTATTAGTTCCAATTTGGTAAGCCTAAAAAGTTGGGTTCATAACCCTCTTAAACTTGAGTTTTACAATGCAGTGGGTTCGGTATTTTACACCTCATGAGAGTTAGAAAAATCCAACTGTGGTAAGACCAATTTTCACACCTCCGTAACATAATTATATACAACTTTTATGGAGAATTTGAAGGCCAAAAATGTCATTAAGATGCCCAAACAGGCCAAAAACAGCAAAGGAAATGCAGCAGTTGGAAAAACAGCATAACAGGGCCATGAATCGATTCCCATATGTGGTGAATCGATGCATGCATGAAAATCTCAGTATTTAGTGAAAACAGGGCCTATGAATCAATTCCCCCTTGGTATGAATCGATTCATGCGTGCCAATGCCTAAAAGCAGCGAAACAGAGAAGAATGAATCGATTCAACCCCTGGTGTGAATCGATTCAGGCGTGAAATCATGCCATGAATAGTGCAAATAGAGTCATTTGAATCGATTCATCCCCTCGTCTAAATCGATTCACACGCTACTGGAATTAGGTACAGTAAAAACAGTAAGTATTGAATCGGTTCACACACTGTTGTGAATCAATTCACATAAGTAATTATGTAGAAAACATTTAATTTTTCAACTTTTAATCCCCTAACTTTTTCATATGAATTCCAATGCCCATCAAATTTTAACACCAACTTATATACATTATTTTTGACGTGTGGCCACCAACTGTACTCAAAAATTCTAAAAAATAAGGGACTTATGTGCATAAATGCATTTTACCCATTTTGAGGCACTTTTGTGCAACTCAAGGGCCTATTCTTAATGGAATTGGCCCATTCCAATTCCTACAAGTCATAAACTACCTATATGGACTATTGGAACTATCACATGCCATCAAAATCATATAAAACTCTATTTGGCTCTATGAGTTCCTTAATTATGCATTATCTTTCAATCTTATCACTAATGCCATCACAATGGCCACCACATTCAATGCCAAGCATCCATATATATTCTCAATTCACAAAACATATACTTCATCCCCTCAAGGATTGTTCATTAACATGTACATATTTCAACCCTTCATGGGTTATTCATCAACAATACATTACTCCCATCAAAGGGACACTAAACATTCATCATCAATATATATACACATGCATCATTCTCAATAGCCAATAATTTTCCATTCACTTCACTCATCAAATACCATTTATCATATCATTTTTATATGAATATGGCAAGGAAAGCATGAGTAATATGATATACATAAATCACTAATTATTCTACTCATGTATTTGGAATGTAAAACTCCTATCCTACCCCGAGGGAAGAACTGCAATCCAATGCTCCAATTGTTTCGCCACATTGTCTGAATTAAAACCTACACATTCCATACATACATACATACATACACTAAATTAATGAG
The DNA here is from genome assembly GCA_037962975.1 of Clitoria ternatea. Classification (NCBI taxonomy): domain Eukaryota; kingdom Viridiplantae; phylum Streptophyta; class Magnoliopsida; order Fabales; family Fabaceae; genus Clitoria; species Clitoria ternatea. The sequence goes on from CM075670.1 coordinate 140,883,705, forward strand.
CCATCCCAAGACATCATCGTAATTTCAAGCAATGTAAATATATCTTAAGGCTTCATGTCAAGTCCTAGACTTGTTAAACACCAATTTGCATACCTTGTGTTAGGTTTCAGGAATTCCTTTCCTAAAACCAAGATTCTCTAGATCTTAAAGGGCTAACCATACCAAACAACAACAACATTTATTTCATCATTACTTAAACTATCCATTTGCCATTCAAATTCATCATGAGCCTCTTAGCTCCCTTCAAACCATTACCAATCAACAATTTCATATAATATTTATCATGGCCCAATAACTCATCAATCCACTATGTTTATTTCATTCATCCCACTATTAATGACCATCAAAAGCACAACATCATTATCTTAGTTCAAAATTCATCATCATTAACCAATAATCAATCTTATCCTTCCCAAAAACTCATTCCAAGAGCCTAAATCATTTTTAACTATCAATTAAGCCAAAAGCCCCAATTTCCACACTCATGATTTTCCTCTAAAATCACCCAAAAACCATCATTCCCAACCATTTCATTCAATCATACTAATCTCATTAACCTCTCAATCTCATATAACACAACCATAAATTAAGGGTTTTATTTCCAAGCATTTAAGCCTAGGGTTTTCACCAACAATCCATAATCATCAACTTTAACTACTTATATACATCCATAGGCTAACAACATTAGATTCCAATCGTTATCAACATCAATAACAATCCCCAATGGTTATCCCACCTAGGGTTTGGTTTAACATACCTCCATTCATCAAAACAACATCTAACCTCCCATTACAATACTTCAATAACTCAAAAGCTACTAATAAAAGCCATGGGTGGTCAAAAATCATACCTCTCCTCCAAGCCCGAAGGTGAGTACGAAAATGAGAGGAAGAGAATAGGAGATGAGCCAAGCTTTGCCTCCATGTCCAATACAAGCTTCATAAACCCAAGGGACCCTCTTGATTTTGGGTGGAAATGCCCATGGGTGGTGGTGGTCACATTTGGCAAGAGGAAGGAATAGAGAAGAAGAAGAAAATGGAATGTTTAGAGAGGAAGGAGAAGCTGACGAGAAATGAGAGGGAGGAAAGAAAGAGTTTTTGTTTTAACTTACTCCCTTCATTAAATTTTTACCGTTTTACAATATACAGGATCTCCATTCGAGCTCAATACTTTATATAAAAATTATTCTGAATATAGATTCAGATTCCCAATAATATTCTTAACAGCCCTGACAAATGGCATCTCAATCGAAGATACTTGGTCCGACACCCATATTTTACCAGGTACAATTTTAACTCATAAAGCCTCAATAAATTATAAATAATCCTCATAAATCTCAATTTTATTATTTCAACATTTTGGGATATTTATTAACTTATTTATAATTATTTACCATTTATCCCTCTCAATTAATTATTTTTTATAAATTTTGGGATGTTACACCTATCATTGAAGCCTCCCTCGAACCCATTTGTGTGGGCACTAAGCTTCAAGTTAAAAACATTACCTGGAAAGTTCAAACCTAAATGGCATAAACCATTTCTCATGGAATTGGGCAAGCAACAACGATTTGGGAGCATGAAGAAACCTTCTAACAAAAAAAGGTGGCTAGTGGATGGGAAAGGTCTAGAACCCTATACGGATGAGGACACAATTCACCACTACAAGCTAGTGGAGCTATGAGTGCCTTAAAGGCATATCTGCAATGTCTAGTTTGGGACAGTAAATCTAGCGATGAGGTAACCTATTTTTCTTTCGCTTTCCTATTTTTATTGTCATTGCAGTTGTGTTGGTAGATTTAGTTTTATTTCATTTGTTTTTTTTTTGTTGTTTCATTGCCTAGGTCGTTTGGTAGTTTAGTATGTTGTACATTTATTGCGGCTTATGAGGTAATAAGGCCAATTTTGTGTTTTTGATGAAAGTACTTGTAGGTTCTTGGAAAATTGCATATGGTAATTATGGTAGGTAAATATTTTGGTAGATTTAGTCTTTTTTCTTATTTCAATGTTGCATCATTGTTTATGTTGTTTTGGTAGTTGGTAGAAAGTGTGGTATTGTTCATGTGTTAGTTTTGTTGTTTATATGTCATAATTAAGCGTAGTTGTTTTGCTTGTAGATACTTGTGTTGTGAAGATAGCTAATATTATTTCATGTTAATATTTTTAATTTATTAAGCTGTAATTGTATTATATAATACTAATTTGTATTTTTTCAAACTAAAATAATATTATATTGAGTAAATCATATATTATTTTTTTATTATATGTTTTTAAATATTAAGAAATACTTATGGGTACGGGACTACAAAGTTTAACTGGTAGCACTCACCCTACATCACCCCTATTTACATCTCTACTTGAGAGTGATTATTCGTTTCTAGAATTTCCTTCCCTGATTTATTTATTTATTATATATTATATTGATAAAATTATACTTTATTCTTGATTTCATTTTTATCTTTTTATATCAATTTAATCTTCTATGTTTTAAAATTTTACAAGATTTGTATATCCCATAACTATATCAACATTGTTAAGTTGTTTATTTCCATTTTTTCTCCTATTCTGTTATCAGGTACTACATCTATCCTTCCTTGAATATAAACAATGACAAAAAATATTTCTGTCCTAAAATATAAGTAAATCTAATTAATTTAAGTTTATTAAATATGGAAGTATTCCTAAAATTCTCTTAGTTAATACACACTTTAATTTTCAATAGAAAAAGACTAAACGCCCTATACAAGTTTCATTGTTGGGCATTATAGTAAAATGTATATTTTTAAAAATGAAATCAATGACATTAAATGGGTCAACTATTTTTTTTAAATTGTGTGAAGTAGTTATTTTTTTCTTATTCAAGAACGAGGGTAGTATTAAGTAAGGCTAAGTATTGAGTTTGATCAAATTTCAATCAAAAAATTGATCTGATCAAAGTTAATGGGATTAGGTTGGATCGAATTTGTCTAATTTTTTTAAAATTAAATCTGATTTAAGTTGGTTTGGATAAAATTGGATGATTAATGAGTTTATGAAAGCTTATAAGAAACCTATGAAAATAGTTTATTATTCTTATAAGTTATTTTTTACTTATTTCAATAAGTTACTTGATGTAGCTTATCAAAAGAAGTTTTTTAACTTATTCCAACAAGTTTATGATCAGATTTATAGTATAAGCTCACATTTAAAAATAACTTATTGCACAAGTTCTTAATTAAGTTATGTATCAATACACCCAAATTATAACCTGCTACAAATTTTAAGAAAATAAAAATCTAGAAAAATTTAAAATCATAATTGTTGAAATCTATATCAAACATTTAAATTAAAAACTTCAACCAATAATCGAACATTACAATATCTTGATTAATCAATATTACAAATTGAAGTCTTTAAAACAAAATCCATGTCAATAAAGGGTTTACCTTGAGGAACACCTTCACATGAAACATAATAGAGGTTTTAGGGTGGGGGTGTAATGGTATTGAAAGGAAAGAAATCAAAGAATGTTATTAGGGTTTGGCTTTTAGAAATAATTAGGTTACTTTCCTTTCCACATGAACTTAGTCCCTTAGTTAGGCTGGGTTAGTGTGAAAAAATATAAAATAAATATAATAATAAATTATATAAAATTAGGTGGGATTGTACTTAAATTTAACTTGAAATTTGATATTCAATCTAATTAATCAATTCTTAATTGGATTGGATCAATTTTTAATCTAATTACTAGACAAATCCAATCCGACTTAGTTGAATTGGTTCAGATGATTGAGTTGAACAAGTAAATGTGAACCATTGTTCAACCCTAGTATTATGTTTGACAAGGTCATGAGTAGCGATTTAAGATAACTTATAGTTTATTTTACTAGCTCAAAAGTTTGTTAGAAAAAATAGTCTTATTTGGTAACTGAACTTATTTTAGTAACTTATATCATTTTTTAAAAAGTTAGTTAAACTAGTGTTTTGAGCTAATAAACTCATCTTATTTTATACACTTTTCTCCTTGTTGATTGTTTTTAAACATTATTATCTATTTTAAAAGAAGATATTTATTTTATTTTATTTTATTTTATATTTAATAGTTAGTTTTACTAGACATATTTTACTTCAATAAGTTAGCTTATCACCTTTTAGTTTTCAGCTATTAGTTTTCATCTTTCAATTAGCTTATTTGTTAATTTTACCAAACAGATCTTAGGTGTCACAATGTGACAAAATAGCGATCCCTAAAAAATTATATATGTTAAGCATTCAAAAATGTGGAATTGCCACCAAAATTTTGTTTTATTTTTAAAAGGTAAAATATTAAAAAAACCCTTTAAAATTTTAAGTTTGTTAGTTGGTTACGAATAGGAAAGGTATTAACACCCCTATTTGCTTGTTCCTAAGAATAGTATCTCGAATTAAATCACATAGTTTTAATGATAACTTTTGTTGAAGAAAAGTCTGGTAGAAAATAAAACATATTGACCAGACCCCAGATCATATGTTATCTTTAGACCCTGGATTTGTTAGTAACATACATAAAAAATCCATTGGTAAATGAAGTCTGTATTTCAAGAAACTAATATGTGTATTCAAGTGTTACAACACTTTAAATGCACAGGTTATAAACTATAAAGAGAGCCCGTGAAATTAAAATCAGAATCATAACACTTAAATGATGTCCAAAAGTATAATAGAAGTAAGTTTTCTTTACTCAGTCAGACCATAGACTTATAGGCATCAAATGGAGAACGCTTTTTAGAAACTAAATTGCAACATTTTGAAATCTATTTTGATGATGCCTCAGGTTCTATGCTCTTATCAAATATGCATACTTATCATCAAAAGGAATAAGAGACAAACAAAGCTAAGCAGCCAAAGTCAGTATACCAAACTCTACGTGAGAACAGAAAAAGTTCAACCAAGTCAGCAGATGTGTCAGCTCAAAATTAAAAGATTTTCAGTATTGACTTCTGCTCTTTTGCTTATTTAAATGAAGCAAATAAACAACTTTATTTGTTGAAGTTGCATAAGAGACTATTTTCATGCAAGAATAGAATAACCCAGCTACCAGACTCTTGAACATCTTTCTCTGTTATCAAATGTCTGGTACCTGAGATTCAAAGCAAATACCTTCACAGGATTTCCAACATCTATATCTCCTTTCAAGAATCAGCAATGATCATATTCTAGCACTTATTTATACTGAAAAAGATTAAATTGCCAAGCAGCAAGCAACAAGTCATAGGGAGATCCTTCAAGAAAAATCATAATTCTCTGTATTGCTTTCAATCTTTCTTTTTAGACAAACACCTTCTTTGTGTGTTCTACCTCTAGCAAATCTTGGTGTCATTTCATTCACAACTTAATGTATAATCTCTTAATTATATATTTTTCATACACTAAGTTCTGTGACATATCTTTCACTTCTTATGAACAATCTGTAAAAGTCTGGTGTGTTTCCAGCCTTAGTGAGTATGGGAAGCACTATTGGCCTGAAAAGGCTTTCAAAAGAATACTTGGGTGTTTAAGCCAAAAGTGGTTGGAGTCATGAATACTTATGGCATAGGTCTGGTGCTGTTATTGTAAAGGAGAATTAATGAGGACACAACATGGGAGGATCCACACACTACTTTGGACAAAGGCTTAGAGGCATACAAAGGTCCCTTAACAAGGGCCAAGTCCAAAAGGGCAAAGAGACCATCCAAAAAGCCGTAGCTTGCCTCCTTACTTTGCTTAATGGGCCCAAGCCCAATGAAGACACTTTGAAGATCTATATGTGCTCATCATGCACTATAGTCCATAATTAGATTTTTTAGTGTTTTAGGAGTTATTTGGACCTTACTAGGTCATTTGGTCACTTTTGGGCCATGTATATTTCATTTGGGCCATGTATTAGGTCATCTCCTTTCCATTTGCTTTAATTGGGCCTAGGATTCATTTTAGAAGCCCATATAGAACACCTTGGCCAAAATCTTCATGAGCCTATATAAGGGTGTTCCCTCCTTGAAAAAAGTCATAACATGAATTTTAGAATTTTCAAACTTTTGTGCAAACTTTGAGAGAGTGAGTCTTCTCCTTTTCTCTTGGCTAGATAGAACTTTAGCAAGCTCTTATCCAAGGGGTATTCTTCCTCTTGGTGGTGAGATTGGGAATTATCTTCCCTAGGAAAGTGGCTTTCCACACACTCCTTCTATTTCCAAGTTCTTTCATCTTCCACCCTTCACCATTCTCTTCCATCTCCACCTTTCCTTTCCTTTCATATACCAATTGTTAGAGTCTTTTCACCTTTGAGTATTTTCACCCAAGCATGGAGAACTACAAGGTCATGGATCTTGAAGACTAAAGAAGGAAGAGAAGAACCAAGATCCATCCCATGGAAGGTATCATTGAGCTTGGAGGTTCTTCTTCCTAATTTCTTCTTCTAGTTTTGGTTTATATAATTTCTCCTTGGCTTGTTGCATTTTTTATTTCAAGTAGATGCCATGTTATATGTTAGAAAAGTGTAAAAAGATTGAAGTTTAAGGCATTTTCTAGTCATTTTTCTTCTTTTTCTCAAGTTTTTGCATCTTGTTTTTAGTGTAGTTTGATTTTGTGAGTCATATGCTATATGCTAGAAGTAGAATTCTGAGTTTATGCACCATTGTTGTTTCGGTTTTTGTCTTCAAGAATAGAGAATTCAAAGCTTGTTAAGTGTTAGAGCCACTTAGGGTGTGTTTGGTGCATGTGAACCTTTTTCCTTGTTTCTAGTTTGTTTCAAAATTTAGCAATTAAGGGTGCTAAAACCGTGTTTGTAGTTACATTTTTCATTATTTGTAACTCTAGAAAGGTTCCATTCCAAGTGTTAGGAGACCTTACTTTAAGGTTCTCCAAAATTGTGCTCAATTTTTAGGTTGTTTAGATTTCTACTCTTAGTTTCTTCTAGGTTCTTTTTCAATTTCATGCACAACTTATGGCATAAATGTTTCGGTTTTCATATTGAAATTGCATAACAAATTTTTTGTCTAAACAAAATTGCCTTCCATAAATGAGTTTGGGAGAAGATTACAAGGTTGCCTAAGTAAAAAGGTTAAAAATTAAATTTGTAACTAGCTTTAGTGTTAAAGTGCTACATAAATACTAGAGGCAAAATAAAAAGAATAGAAAAGAGAAAAGGTACAAAAGAAAGACCCTTACAAAAGCAAAATTAACAAAAGGGTATCAAAATCAAAAAGTTCAAAATAAGACCTCTTTTAGCAAAATTTGAAAAGTGTAAGCACTAAGTCATCTTGTTACTTGAAACACCAAGACCTAAAAACTTAATTGCTAATTGACCCTTCTTACAAAGTCAATTGAACCTTGTTTACTTAGCTTTCAATTCTAGGGTTTCTAGGTGTTGCCTTTAGCTTGCTTTTAATTCTTGCATTTAATTGTTGTTTGTCAAGTTTTATCTTCCTTCTTAAATTTTGAATTATGTTGTCCTTAGCTTTATTCATTTAGCTTTTATTGCTTTGAGTCTTGTCATATCAAAAATCCAAAAATAAATCTTTTGAGTTGCCTTTTAAATTTTGAGCATTTTTAGTTTGTATTCCATTGACTCTTAAAGTTTTCTCTCTTGAGTTTTCTTTCCCTTCAATTTCAAGATAATCTCTTTCTCAATATCAAGAGGGTAATGTATTGAGTGCATTTGAAGATAAGTGTGTAAATTGTTTTGGTGATCTTGAAACCAAGAGAAAGGACAAGGCTTGAGAGGAAACAATTTGAGAGAGACACTTGGTGACACATTTTATTCCTTTAACTGAATTGCTTAACAAATTTTTGTTTGAGTTTTCAATTTGCTAGGAGACATGGAGAATTTTACATCAAGGCTAAGAAGACTTTGAAGAATTGTAAAAGGAAGCAAAGCCTTGCACTTATTAGCAAATATTAGGAAATTTTAAAATTTTTAGGGTTTGTAATAGGAATTTTTGTCCTTGTATTGTGGCCACTTTGGGACTTTGGACTTTGAACTTGGACTCTTTAATTGCTTCTAAAATTTCATCTAGTATAGAGCATGTGCATTTGTTTGTTTTAACTAATTGTTGTTAGTTAGTTCAATTAGTTAAGTAGTTACAACTAAAAGTGGTTAGGTTGTTAGTGGTCTTAACTAAAAGTTGTTAGGCGGTTAGTGGTCTTAACTAAGTTTGTTGTTAGTTAGTTTTTGGTTAGAACAAATGTTTAGTTAGTTGTAACCTCTTGTAACTGAATTAGTTCTAGTAGTTAGGGTTGTTATAACAAGTTAGGATAGTTACAACTATAATAACCAAATAACCAATTTAGTTATAGGTTGTCAGGATTGTTAAACCTAATTTTGTTATCCTAACAAACTAGAAACCGAATTTAGTTAGTGTAGTTAGGGTTAGTTGCTTATCTTGTTATAACCTAGGATTCTCATAACTAATCATAGTAAGACAACCTAGGATTCTACCTAGGATTCTACCTAGTACAAACATCATAGGGGTGTGTCCCTTAGGTAGAAAACCTAGAACTTGATTCTTAGGATTATTGTTTGATTTCCTATATTAGTTTTACATAAACATCCTCGACTAGCTTGATAGTACATTTTTTTACATTGTCTTGTTTTTCTTTGAAAACCTTAATCATGTCTTCTAGTGATAGGGAAAATAGGTCTCTTTTTCATAATATAATGGATAGTCTTAACAAGATAAACACTAGGTTATCTAACCTAGAAAACAAGGAAGAAAACACTAGGCAAAGACATAGAGAAAAGAACCAAAGAAATCAAAGGCATGAATTTAGTGATAGTGAGGATGAACATAGGTCTAGAAGACACCATAATAAAAAAGAAGACCTAGGTTTAAGAGAAGTCAAGCTTGAAATTCCCCCTTTCAATGGAAAAAATGATGTTGAAGCATACTTAGAATGGGAAATGAGAGTTAAACAATTGTTTAATTCTTATCAAATTAAAGAAGAAAAGAAGGTTAGAATAGCCACTATTTCATTTCAAAACTATGTCTTAGTGTGGTGGATACAAGTGTGTAAGGAGAGAAAGAAAGATAACTTCCCACCAATTGATGATTGGTTGGATTTAAAAGCTTTGTTAAGAAAGAGATATGTCCCAAATTACTATAAAGGGGAGCTATTAGCCAAGCTAAATAGACTCACCCAAGGTACAAAGAGTGTAGAGGATTACTATAAGGCCTTAGAGATAGCCATGATTAGGGCTAACATAGATGAAGATGAGGAAACCCTAATGCATAGGTTTTTGCATAGCCTAAATAGAAACATTAAGAATAGAGTTGAACTCCTTCCACATGTAGACATAGAAAAATTTTTGCACCAATGTACTGAAAGAGAGGGAATCTTATAAAGGGGAATATCAAACCTCTAGGCCCAAGTGGGTGGGCAAGGATGATAGAAAAAGTGGGTTTGAGAGAAAACCAAGGGAGAAGGGAGTGGGCACTTCTTCTTCCCATTTACCTAGTGAGTTGCATAAGAATGGTAAAACTTTTAGGACTCCAAAAGATAAGCATGATTCCACATCTAATCCCTCAACCTCTAGATCAGATACCATTAAATGTTTTAAATGCCTTGGTAGAGGTCATATTGCTTCTGACTGTCCTACAAAGAAAACTATGATTTTGAAAAATAATGAAATCCACTCAAGTCAATTAGAATCTGATTTTGATAATCACAATTCAAATGATGACTTAAGTAGTGCTTCATATGACAGTGAGCATATTTTAGGGGATGATGGAGAGCTTTACATGATTCGAAGGTTACTTGGAAGCCATGTTAAGCTTGATGATTGTACACAAAGAGAGAACATCTTTTACATAAGATGTTATATAAATGAAAGACTATGTTCTCTCATTGTGGATAGTAGGAGTTGTGCCAATGTAGCTAGTCAAAGAATAGTTCACAAAATAGGCATAGAACTATAGATCACCCTAGACCTTACAAGTTACAATGGTTAAATGAAAAGGGAGAGATGTTAGTTAATAAGTAAGTCTTAATTAACTTCACCATAGGTACCTATAAAGATGAAATAAAATATGATGTAGTACCTATAGAAGTAACTCATATTCTTTTAGGGAGGCCTTGGCTGTATGATAGAAAGGTCATCCATGAAGGGTTCTCTAATACCCTCATCTTTAAGCTTGATAATAAGAAGATAGTCTTGCATCCCTTAACCCCTCAACAAGTGCTTAAAGATCAACTTCAAATGAAGATAAAAAGGGATATAGAATTAGGTTTTTCTTCTAGAAATTTAGAAAAATAAAAGAAAAACAAAAAAGAAGATAAAGGAAAAGGAGTTGTCATTTATGATGACTCTAGAGCCAATTGCTTGGCCACAAAACATGATTTGAAGCAGCCATGCTTCTTTAAAAACAAGTTTTAATCATGACCCCTAAAGATATCCCTAGCACTTCCTTATGCTCAATGGGCTCTTCTTTTTCTACTTTGCCCAAAGGGATACAAAACATTCTAGATGAATTTAAAGGCCTCTTTCCTAATGACATTCCTAAAGGCTTACCTCCAATTAGGGGAATAGAATATCAAATAGATTTAATTCCTGGTGCTAGTCTACCCAATAGACCTGCCTATAGGTGTAACCCTAAAGAAAACCTTGAAATTGAAAAACAAGTGAACTATTATCTAAGGGATGAATTAGAGAGAGCTTGAGCCCATGTGCTTTACCTATTTTATTAGTTCCTAAAAAAATGGTTCATGGAAAATGTGCACTAATTGTAGAGCTATCAACAATATAACCATCAAGTATAGGTATCCAATACCTAGACTTGATGATATACTTGATGAGTTAAGTGGTTCTACTGTATTTTCTAAGATTGATCTTAAAAGTGGCTATCATCAAATAAGAATTAAAGAGGTAGATGAATGGAAAGCTGCTTTTAAAACCAAACTTGGATTATATGAGTGGTTAGTTATGCCCTTTGGCTTGACTAATGCACCAAGCACTTTTATGAGGTTAATGAATCATGTTTTGAGGGAATTCATTGGGCACTTTATTATGGTCTATTTTGATGATATTTTAGTTTACTCAAAGACCATGACCTCTCATCTAAACCATTTGAAAATAAGTTATACTTGCCTTAAAAACAAATAACCTCTATGCAAATATTGAAAAATGTTCTTTTCGAATGGATAATGTTGTTTTCCTTGGATTTGTAGTGAGTTCCAAAGGAGTGGAGGTTGATCACTCAAAAGTGAAGGCCATCCAAGATTGGCCAACATCAAAGAATGTGAATGAAGTTAGGAGTTTTCATGGTTTGGCTAGTTTTTATAGAAGGTTTGTAAAAGATTTCTCTACCTTAGCCTCCCTCTTGAATGAATTGGTTAAGAAAAATGTTCCTTTTGTATGGGGACCAAGGCAAGAGAAAGCTTTTAAAGACCTTAAGGAAAAACTCACTCATGTTCCCATCTTAGCTCTTCCAAATTTTTCAAAAATTTTTGAGCTTGAGTGTGATGCTTCCAATATGGGGATAGGAGCTGTATTGTTACAAGAAGGCCACCCTATTGCATTTTTTAGTGAAAAACTCAATGAGGCTGCCCTCAATTATCCCATATATGATAAAGAATTTTATGCTTTGGTTAGAGCCCTCCAAACTTGGAAACATTATTTGATCCCAAAAGAATTTGTTATTCATAGTGATCATCAATCACTTAAATGCATAAGAGGGCAACATAAACTAATAAAAGACATACAAAATGGGTAGAGTTTTTAGAGCAATTTCCCTATGTCATCAAGTACAAAAATGGAAAATCAAATACTGTGGCTGATGCTTTATCAAGAAGGCACTCTTTGCTAGCCTCGCTTGAATCAAAAATCATTGGACTTGATGAGATTAGGAATTTGTATCAAGGTGATCTTGATTTCTCTAAAATCTACAATTCATCTTTTAAAACTACATCTCAAAAAGGATTCTTCATTTTAGATGGGTACCTCTTTAGGGCCAACAAAATTTACATTCCTAGGAGTTATTTGAGAAATTTATTGCTTAAAGAAAGCCATAAGGGTGGCTTAATGGGTCATTTTGGAAGGGATAAAACATTATCAATCATAAATGAACTCTTCTATTAGCCTAGAATGAAAAAAGATATACAAAGACTATGTGCTAGGTGTATAGTTTGTAGAAAAGCTAAATCTAAAGTATCACCTAATGGTCTTTATACTCCTTTGCCTACACCTACTTCTTGTTGGATAGATATTTCAATGGATTTTGTGTTAGGCTTACCTAGGACCTAAAAGGGCATGGACTCTATCTTTGTTGTGGTAGATAGGTTTAGTAAAATGGCTCACTTTATTCCTTGTCACAAAGTAGATGATGCAAGTCATATTGCTAACCTATTTTTCAAAGAAATTGTAAGACTTCATGGTGTTCCTAAAATTATCATTTCTGATAGGGACACTAAATTCCTAAGCCATTTTTGGAAAACACTTTGGTCAAGGCTAGGAACGAAGCTTCTATTTTCTACCACTTGTCATCCACAAACAGATGGTCAAACCAAGGTAGTGAAGAGGACCTTTTCTTAATTGCTTAGGGTCTTAGTTAATAAAAATGTTAAATCATGGGATGAGTGTTTGCCTCATATTGAATTTGCTTATAATAGGGTACAACACTCCACAACTAAACATAGTCCTTTTGAAATTATTTATGGTTTTAACCCTCTCACTCCTTTAGACCTTTTGCCCTTTGATGTTTCTGATTTTGTCCTTCACTTGGATGGAGAGGCAAAGGCCAAGTTTATAAAAGAATTTCATGAGAAGGTTAAAAACCAAATTCAAGCTAAGAATGAACATTATGCTCGTTGTGCCAATAAAAAAAGAAAGGAATTTACCTTTGAGTTTGGGGATTGGGTTTGGTTATATCTTCGAAAAGAAAGGTTTCCAAACTTAAGAAAATCCAAACTTGACCCAAGGGGTGATGGTCCTTTTCAAATCCTTAAAAAGATGGGAAATAATGCTTATATCTTTGATTTTCCCGGTGAATATGGTGTGAGTGCTTATTTTAATGTGTCTGATTTATCTCATTTTGATTTAGATGAAGAAGATGAACCTTCAGAGTTGAGGACAAATCCTTTCGAGGAAGGGGAGCATAATGAGGACACAACATGAGAGGATCCACACACTACTTTGGACAAAGGCATAGAAGCCTACAAAGGTCCCTTAACAAGGGCCAAGTCCAAAAAGGGCAAAGAGACCATCCAAAAAGCCCTAGCTTGCTTCCTTACTTTGCTTAATGGGCCCAAGCCCAATTAAGACACTTTGAAGATCTATATGTGCTCATCATGTACTATTGTTCATAATTAGATTTTCTAGTGTTTTAGGAGTTTTTTGGACCTTACTAGGTCATTTGGTCACTTTTGGGCCATGTATATTTCATTTGGGCCATGTGTGAGGCCATCTCCTTTCCATTTGCTTTAATTGGGCCTAGGATCCATGTTAGAAGCCCATATAGAACACCTTGGCTGAAATCTCCATGAGCCTATATAAGGGTGTCCCTCCTTGAAAAAAGTCATTACATGAATTTTAGAATTTTCATACACTTTTATGCAAACTTTGAGAGAGTGAGTCTTCTTATTTTCTCTTGGCTAGAGAGAAATTTAGAAAGCTCTTATCCAAGGGGCATTCTCCCTCTTGGTGGTGAGATTGGGAATTATCTTCCCTAGGGAAGTGGCTTCCCACACACTTCTTCCATTTCCAAGTTCCTTCATCTTCCACCCTTCACCTTTCTCTTCCATTTCCACCTTTCCTTTCCTTTTAAATTCTAATTGTTAGAGTCTTTTCCCCTTTGAGTATTTTCATCCAAGCATAGAGAACCACAAGGTCATGGCCCTTGAGGACTAAAGAAGGAAGAGAGGAACCAAGATCCATCCCAAGGAAGGTCTACAAGAAGTCCATCCTACATCAAGAATTTACAATAGTTAAAATCCTTCAAGTTAAAAGGTACTTGACATAGCTTTTGTGTTGGAAGTGAACCAGTATAAATTTTGTTATGCTTTCCTTTCCTTGCTCTTTAAAAGTCTGCTTTGCAAAGATCAGTTGTTTGTTTTCATTGGTTCATTATTCTGTAAAAAAAGTCTCTGACTTATTTAACCCCCTTCTAAGTTAGACTCTGAACCATCAATTGGTATCAGAGCTTGTCCTTTGGGTTGATCACTCCCTCTAGTGAAAAGGATAAAGATCTATGGCAGCCTCTCAAAGCAATCAACTAATTGTAAAAGGATCCTCAATCAACAGACCTCTAACCTTCTTTGGATAAGACTGCCCATACTGGAAGGATAAATGGAAATGTTCATAAAATCCACCCAGTACAGTTTATGAGTAGCCATTGTAAATGATGATTATGAAACTCCTGTTGATGAGGATAGAAAGTCTAAAGCTAAAGATGAATGGAGTATTGTGGAAATAAAAAAATGGAGATAAATGTCAAGGTCAAATTCTTGCTTACTTGTGCTCTCAACAAATTAGAATACAATAAAGTATTCAGTTACAAAATAGCTAAAGAAGTCTGGGATGCTCTTCAACGCAATTATGACGACACCTCCAATATTAAAAGATCCAAGAAAATACTATTAACCAAACAATATGATACTTTCAAGATGAAGGAACATGAAACCATGGATCAAATATTTGGAAGATTCCAGACTCTATTAAATGAGCTCAAAGCTCTTGGAACCACTCCCTTTGTAGAAGACATCAATGTGAACCTTCTTGGAAGCTTGCTAGAAAGGTTTGATGCAAAATGCTCAACTCTAGAAGAAGCTAAAGACCTGGGTACATTCTTCTTGGATGAATTTCTCGGAGTGCTCAGAGTGCATGAGTTAAAGCTGAAGCAGAAGGAAGTCGATAAACCTTCCTCCTCCAAGAGCATTGCTTTAAAGTTTAATGAATCAGGTAGAAAATCCAAATCACTAAAAGTTGAAGAGTCCATAAGTTTTGACCCAGACTTTGATGAATCAGAAGCTGATACAAATCAGGAATTGGCCCTTGTAACCAAGAGATTTCATAAGTTGTTAAAGAAGAAGTTCAGACCTGAAATTTCAATAGAAGGACCACAAAGGTAAAAATCAATTCAAGTTTAAAATTGACAAATCTGTTCTAGAATGTTTCAACTATAAGAAACCATGACATATGAAAGTAGAATGTCTTCTTCTGAATAAAGACAAGAAGGATAGAAAGGAAAAGAGAAAGTTTCCCAAGAAACAGAAAGGATTATTTACATGGGATGATGAAGAGTCATCAAATTCTGAAGATTCTAAAAAAGAGACAATATGTTCAAATCTGTCTCATGGCAAATGAGGTACCAGACTCTGGAGCAAGCTCAGGTGACTCAAAATATGAGGATGTAAATTATACTAAACTAAAACAGAATTATGATATATTGTTCAGTGATTTCTCTAAACTTTTGAAAAACTTCAAAAAGCTAAGAGTAAAACATATTGACATGGTCACTGATTTTGAAAATTAAATTTCAAAATTAAAGGAAGAAAATATTGACAAAAACATTTTGAAAGAAATAGAAAAGAATGAGAAGATGCACCTTGAAGAGTTAAGCAGTCTCAAAAGAAAACACTATTTTGAAAACAAATTTTGAAAGTTCCATAGTTTACTGCAACTCTCAAAGTGAAGAAATCTTTAAGTTGCAAAAGAAAGTTGACTCTCTTACCTCAGACCTAAGCAAGTTTGTAAACAGTACTGAAAACTTGAACATACTTTTGGGAAAATCTCATGGTAACCATAAAAGACTAGGTCTCGGATATAAAAAGGAAAATGATTTCAAGCATCCTTTACCTCCTACATTTGCTTCAAAGAATCAGAAACATGTCAAATGTAATTACTACAAAAGACATGGTCATTTGGTAAAATGATTATAGAAAAAGGAAAAGGGCAAATGAAAGAATTGCTAACAATGTAGGACCCAAAAAGATATGGGTACCAAAGTCATTAATTATTCCAGTTGCAAAAGTACTTGAGAACAAATACAAAGCCTCTGCACTGATATCTGGATAGTGGATGCTCACATCATATGATAGGAAGAAGGTCTATATTCCTAGACCTGGAGTAGTTTAAAGATGGATTTTTCACCTTTGGAGGAAACCAGACTGGAAGAATCATTGGGTCTAGTAAAGTGGGTAAAGTTCTTTCACCTATTATTGAAAATGTATTTCTTGTTGAAAGTGTGAGACACAACCTACTGAGCATTAGTCAATTTTGTGATAGTAGGTACAAGGTCTCTTTTAACAAGAAAAATGTACTATCTTTAACCATGATGGATCCACACTCTTCAATGCAAACAGATATCACAACCTATACAAGGTTGACTTGAATGAACTGAATAATCAGAATGTAACATGTTTGTTTTCAAACTCTAAAGAAAGATGGATCTGACACAAAAAGCTTGGGCATGTAAGTTTAAAACATATTTCAAAACTTCATAGAAAAGGCCTAGTTAAGGGATTGCCAAATATCTCTTTCAACAGCACCCTGCCTTGTAAAGCTTGCCAAAGAAGGAAACAACACAAAACCTCATTTGAAAACAAGAATGTTGTTTCCACTGCCAGACCCCTAGAACTGTTACATTTATACTTGTTTAGTCTATCTCAAGTGCAAAGTCTAGTAGGGAAGAAGTATGGATTTGTGATTGTTGATGATTACACAAGAATGACATGAGTATACTTTCTAACTCACAATGATGAGTCTGTAAAGGTATTTAAGATTTTCTATAAGAAAATCCAGAATGAGAAAGGTTTCTGTATTGGTACAATAAGAAATGATCATGGCAGAGAATTTAGAAATGAAATTTTTGAAAAATTCTACAATGATTCTGGTATAACTCACAATTTTGCTTTTCCAAGAACAGCTCAACAAAATGGTGTTGTGGAAAGGAAAAATAGGTCTCTGCAAGAAATGACCAGAACAATACTTTGTGAAAAAATCTTCCAAAATATTTCTGGGCAGAGGCTGTGAGTACTTCTTGCTATAATCAAAACAAAATTCTCATCAGATCTATATTTAATAAGACTCCTTATAAACTATGGAAAGGAAGGAAACCCAACATTTCATATTTTCACCTATTTAGTTGTATCTGTTATATTCTTAACACTAGGGATCATCTTGGAAAATTTGATTCTAAGTGTGACAAAGGAATATTCATGGGATATTCAACCACATCAAAATCTTAGAGAATCTTCAATTTTAAAACTCAGATTATTGAGGAATTAATGTGTGTAAGATTTAATGATCTTTAAAAAACTGACATGAAATTAGAAGATCTAGATTCTGATGATGCAAGAATACTACAACAAGAAGCTAAACAAGAAAAGCAAGGAGCAAACCTTGATCAATTAGAACCTGTTGAACATGAAGACAAAGAGTCTAAACAGATTCAGTTAATGACTGAACCTGAAAAGCCAAGAGACTAGAAGTTTAAGGCTTATCATCCTTCAGACTTAATAATTGGGGATCAAACAGCTGGAGTTAAAACTACATCCAGACTTCATAACCAATCCTCAACTACTCTAGTTTTAGAAATGGAACTAAAGAATGTTGTAGAAGCATTAGATGACACTAATTGGATCATTGTCATGTAAGAGGAGTTAAACCAATTTAAGAGAAACAAAGTTTGGAGCCTTGTTCCAAGACCCAAAAATAAGAGCATTATTGGAACTAAATGTGTCTTCAAAAATAAGCTTAATGAAGATGGAAAAGTAATTACAAACAAAGCTAGACTTGTAGATCAAGGCTACAACCAGCAAGAAAGTATATACTTTACTAAACCATTTGCACTTGTAGCTAGACTTGAGGCTATCAGGATACTTCTTGCATTTGTTGCATTCAAAGATATTACATTATATTAGATGGATGTGAAAAGTGCATTTCTGAATGGTTTTATTAAAGAAGTTTTGTAAAACAACCCCTTGGTTTTAAAGATGTGTCTTTTCCAAATCATGTTTTCAAACTAAGAAAAGGACTGTATGGTCTAAAACAAGATCCAAGGGCTTGATGTGATAGACTCATTTATTTTTTGATTTTAAAAGGCTTTACAAGAGGAATAGTAGACATAACTCTGTTTAGAAAAAGTTCTCAAAAACACTTTATTATTATATAGATTTATATGAACGATATTGTTTTTGGTGCTACTGATGAAAGTCTGTTCAAAGATTTTTCTGAAATGATGCAAGCAGAATTTGAAATGAGTATGGTAAGAGAACTTAAATTCTTCCTAGGCTTGCAGATTAAATAGACAAATGATGGTATTTTCATTCATCAGCAAAAGTACACCAATGAGTTGCTTAAAATGTTTAAAATGACTGATGTTAAGCCCATGAGCACTCCTATGCATCCAAACTGTATAATTAATAAAGATAAATATGGTACATTAGTCGATCAGACCTCGTATAGAGAAATGATAGACTCACTTCTATACCTCACATCCAACAGACCTGACATAATATTTAGTGTTTGTATGTGTGTAAGATATCAATTAGACCCCAAGGAATCACATTTGTCTACAGTGAATAGGATTTTAAGATATCTTGTTTGCACAACTAACCTTGGGTTGTTCTATAAAAGAATAGACTCTTTCTCTCTATCTGGATTTTATGATGCAAATTTTGTAGGAGATAGAGTGGACAGAAAAAACACAAGTGATGGATGAATGAAAATTCCATTACTAGTTTGTTGAATTTGCAAGCCTAAGAAGAATTTAATTTCACCCATCATACTCATTTCAAATTCTGCTTGCGTCATTTTTAAAAAATCTTTACACTGACGATCATCAGTAGCACAAAAAATAATATCCACATAAATTTGCACAATAATAAAGTGTTTCTTAGAGCTTTTTCTGAAGAGGGTTGTGTCAACTTGACCTCGTGTAAAGCCTTTTGAAATAAGAAAGGAATTGAGTCTATCGTACCAAGCTCTGGGAGCCTGCTTTAGACCATACAATGCTTCACTTAATTTAAAAACATGATTAGGAAGAGACACATCTTCAAAACCAAGAGGCTGTTTTACATAAAATTTTTACTCAATCAAACCATTCAGAAATGCACTCTTCACATCCATCTAATATAATGTAATACCTATGAATGCAGCAAACACAAGAAGTATCCTGATAGCCTCATTCTGGCTACAGAAGCAAAAGTTTTAGTAGAATCTATACCTTCGTGTTGATTATAGCCTTGGGATACTAATCTAGATTTGTTTTTGATTCTTTTCCATCTTCATCTAGCTTGTTTCAAAATACCCACTTAGTTCCAATTATACTTTTATCTTTAGGTTTAAGAATAAGTTTCCATACTTTACTTCTCTCAAATTGGTTTAACTTTTCTTACATAACAAGAATCCAATCTACATCCTTTAAGGCTTCCAAAATGTTCTTTGGTTCTATTTCTAAGATAAGAGTGATTAATGACTGATTTTGAAGACTGGATCTAGTCTTGACTTCAGCAGCCTGATCTCCAATTATAAGGTTTGAAGGATGGTAGACTTTGAATTTCTAATCCTTTAGCCTTTCTGGTTTAGGGAGTTGATCTTGTCTAGTCTTTTCAAAATTTGTTAATTGTGGTTGATCATTTATAGTTGGTTGTTCCGTTGGTTGCTCTGCCTCTTGTTGAATTCTTGCATCATCAGAATCTAGATTTGCTAGTTTCTTGTCAGTCTTTTGAAGGTCATCAAATCTTACATGCATAGATTCTTCTATGGTTTACGTTCTAGTGTTGAATACTCTATAGGATTTTGATGTGGTGGAGTATCCCATGAATATACCTTTGTCACATTTTGAATCAAATTTTCCAAGATAGTCCTTAGTATTCAAAATATAACAAGTGTATTCAAAAGGATGAAAGTATAAGATATTAGGTTTTCGGCCTTTCCACAACTCATAGGGAGTCATATTTAATCTGATAAAAACTCTGTTTTGAATATAAAAAGAAGTACTTACAGCTTCTGCCCAAAAATATTTTGGAAGATCATTTTCACAAAGCATGGTTCTAGCCATTTCCTATAAGGATCTGTTTTTCCTTTCCACAACCCCATTTTGTTGTGGTATTCTTGGTGAGGAAAAACTGAGTTATCCCATACTCATTATAGAATTTTTCAAAATTTTCATTTTCAAATTCTCTGCCATGATCACTTCTTATTGTACCAATACACCTTTCTTATTTTGTATTTTCTTGTAAAAAATTTAAATACTTTTATAGACTCATCTTTATGAGCTAGGAAATATACCCATGTTAATCTAATGTAGTGCTGATTGTTTGTGTATGATATATTCACAAAACACTCAGATGGTCAGTTTTAAATTGACTCGTGGCAAGTGCACTACTTTGTCAGTTGTAGTATATGTTCCGAAGAACAAATGTCATTCCCACAGAGGATCGTTAGTAATTTAAAATCAAAGTATTACGGTAGATTTGGTTAAATATTTTCATGATTTGTGGTTTCATAGATGAAAATGAAATATGTGAATAGTTACTTAAATAAACAAAAAGGAAATATCGAGTGATAAAACTGGGATTTGGATTCACCAATCTTACCTTCCGATGCACGATGTATATTTGTGAAAGCAGGTTTTGAGCTATGATTCTTTACATCACAATCTAGATCATTCATATCAATTCCTTGACTATAAAATTCATAAGAATAGATTTAATAACGTCAATTCCTTGATCCTTTCAAATCTATTCCAGCATTAAGAACGATTGTTTGGACGTCCATTGCGTTAGATACCATCCCTGGTTATCTACTCACAATGAGTATTCCATTTAGATCCGTTTTTGAAAGTCATTTTTCAACAACAAACGTAAACTTGAATCAAGAAACTAGTGATCAACTAGATTCAGGCAATGAACATAAAATGGAAGACAAAGAATCATAAAACAAAGTTACCTGATCATGAATATATTATACGTGATCTTCAAGTATGAATGGTTACACCCAATCCCAATGAGAAGTTTAGCTACTCATTATAGCCATTACAAACTTAGAAAGATAAAGAAAAGAGAGTACAGAGTGTTTCTTAGAACTACCCAGTCGTCCCCTGAAGTGTCCCTCTTGTATGCTTATATAAAGAAATACTCGCTCAAACGAGTTTAGGTCTCGCTCAAGCGAAGAGACTACTTCAACGTGAAGAAAGCTTTGAGTCCTGCTTCATCTGCATGCTTCTTCGCTTAAGCGATATCAGTTCGCTTGAGCGAATCTTTATATACTAATCCCTTATTCCTTTTCGCTTAAGCCATTCCTTCATCCGCTGCAGTGAATCCTTTGAATTTAGGCTCTGGACGAATTTCTCTTGAGCGAAATATGCTTCACTCAAGCGATTGCTTGTTCTTTGCTCTCTGGAACATTTTAGCTTAAGTGAATAAGGTTCACTTAAGCTTAGTGCTTCAGTTTCCTTTCTGGCTCTATTCTGCTTGAACAAATTAGTGGTTCGTTCAAGCGAGTCTTTAACCTGATGCTTTTAATTCTTCTTTTTTTCATCTCGCTCAGGTGAATCTCTTCTTTGGCTTCAGTGAATGCGTTCGCTCAAGCGAATTATCATCTCGCTTAAGCGAGATTCTCAACAATTACTGGAAATAAGACTTCTCTTAATGAAGCTTCTTTATTTTTGACTTCTTTTCTTTTCCTTCTTCATTTGTGCCTGAAATCATACCAAAATTTGGGCTTTAGTATTACTTGTTAAAAATTTGATAATGTACAATGCTTGACTCTAAATTTGTTCATTTTAGCTTACAAAAATAATAAGTATGGTACTCTTATGTCTAATATATGCACAAATTACATTACAAAATCTATATTTTGGATACTTATCATGTAGTCATCAATGATGACAAATCCATATTTCTTTCCTTCTAGACTTTGTACTTGAGAAATGTAACTTCCCAATTTTAATAAAAGTAACCGTGCAAAATAAAAAGCCATTTAAAATGACAAGTAAGATCTGTCCACTAATTACACTTAACAAAATTAACTAAAAAGAGTGAAGTGATTAGCGTTAGTGGGTACTGATGGGATTGGGTGACGTGAGCAGACTGCTCCTCACGTTTTCCCACCCCACCATTCTTTCCTTCATGCATGCGTTATAAGTGGACGAGGGTCCTCCTTGCTATTCGTTCTTCAGAGTTCCCTGCGAATTCCTTCTTCTTCTCTTCTCTTCTCTTCTCCTTCTCTGCTCTCTATTTCATCCCCTGTTTCCGAAGACGAGTAACGGTGTTGCAGAGGAGTCAGAGCTCCCTCACACGAGTAGAAGAAGAGCGTCGAAGCGGAAGCAGAAACGGCCCTGCACCATTCGTGGCTAGCATTCAAGTAAAGGCTAAGCGAGCGGGAGCACTGAGTGAAGCAACGAGGAAAGGAACCAACACCCAAGCAGAAAAGCCTCTCGGAGTCTCGTAGTTGGTAGGGGGAGTACCTTACATGTTAAATTCATGGATTATAATTGGGTTTCGAGTATTGAAGCGATAGCCCTGCATCCTATTGTATGATAATGCTTGCATGTGAAGTAACCGAGTGTGAGACAAGTAAGAATGAGTGTTGCATGTTAGTATCGTCCTTGATGATTGCATGTTATGTTGTGATTATTGGGAATGCGTTGTGGAATCTGTTCATATTCATATGATGCATGCGTTGATTAAATTCTAACACTGTGGTATATTGATTGCATGTTAACTTGAGTTGATGAAAACGCCCATAGGAGCTTGATATTAAATGACACCGACTGCATTAGATTGATATGCTGCTATAATGATAATTGCATGGAAGTTTGTATGTGCTAAATTAACATACGGAGTCCTGAGAATGTGTGTTACCGACTGCATGTGAAATCTGTGTGATTGAATAAGAGGGTGTGTACAAAAGAATTCAATGCTGTGTGTTGAACCCGCGTGTGGCGCATGGGATGCGTTGTGCTAAGAGCACGTAGTGTGGGACACTACCATCGGTCATAAAGCGTGGGACGCTACGAAATCCTTGAGTGGGACTCAAGGTAGCCCTGAGTGGGACTCGGGCTGCCTGTGAACACCTCCGTTGGCGCTGAGAGCGTTGGTGTCACCTGTGGGCAAACGGTTGGGTACCTGTAAAATGGCCAACAGCTGGGAGTTGAAATGATAGCTGAGAACTATGTACAAAAGGCTGAGAGCCTACGTTGTAACGTCAGGACCGATTACACACGAATGCGGAACCGAGTGAATGATTTGTGTATATTAACTATTGATATCGCTGCAATTGATTATGCATTAGATGAGGAATGTATATATATATATATATCCGTGTGCATGTGCTATTGATGCTAAGTGAAACCTGCCTTATGAATGTATGTTATATTATCGGAGAGTTATGTATATATATATATATGGCCGAGTGAGAATCAGGGATCCTGACTATTAAATATTCCAGAGATTCATTCTGATTCATGGACCTTAGTATCATGCCACTGATTGTTGTATGTTAATATTATTGAGTTGGTGTGTGTAAGGGGCCGAGTGACAATTGGAGGATCCTAATCGGTAAGGATCTTGTGCGTGCGTTCTGGTTGATAAGTTATACTCTGACCTTAATTACTGCTACGTGTGACTGTGTACATATATATAGTTGTATAAATGTGAAACAACCTGAGTAAGTATCTATCATTTAAAGAATTGGAAGAGGAGCGGAAATGCCAGGTGAAGTGTTGAAGCACTACGGAAATTTTATGACTGTACATATGTTGTATATAGTGTGTTGGGTTAAGCCTTGGCCGGCTCGTGTTTTGCTGTTAGTCTCTTATACAGAGTTGATTCCCTTAGAATGGGAACATGACAATGTGGTCGTAGATCCGTGTTATGCACTCCTATATATATATATATATGCCTATGTTATGCCATGCTGCATGTCTGTTTTATGCTGTGAAATGCCTGGGTAACCTTTATATATACGTGTTCACATTCCCGAATGTGTAAGAAATGACATAATTTAACTGAAGGAAGCCAATTTAGGGTCTAGAGGGTGAGTTATGACACTGTCACTGAGTGGGGAAGGTTCAGACGTTTTGAGTGAGTGAAATCAGAAAGCTTCGAGCGAGAGTTGACATAGAAGACTACCCCTAACAACGAGTTATTAGGGTCAAGATTGAGAGTCTAAATACACGTTCCGAGTGGTTATTACAAGGATTTCCTCGAGCGTAGAATAATCAATGAATTTCGAGTGAGAATTTGCCGAGTGATGATTCTTCCGACTAGAGAGTGACCCCTTAGACTCTTGGGGACCCCCGCTGTAGTAAGCTGTTAGTGACAAAAGAATCCAAGTGAGTCTTAGCCTACTAGAATGTTTAGAGTTGGGAGGATATGGTCACCGAGTGAAAACTAAGTAAAAATACCCCGAGTGACAAGAGGACGTAAAGATTACTCTGAATGAGGAGCCCATAGATCCTGAATGAGTGTTAGTGGGGGCCATTTCAGTATTATCCGTGTATGTGTTCTGATTGATGAAATTATAGAATGAGTTACATTTTCCGAATGGGACTAGTAGGCGTAAGGGCCAAGGCCGAGTGAATCAGGTGATGAAACCCGAGTGCGGAATTACCGAGTGAAATGAGCGAATACCGAGTGAAGCTTTCGCTCGAGCGCGTGCGCGTTGCTATGTGACCGTTTATGCGATTTCCCTTCTTCCGTTGTTAGTTCCTTGTAATTCTTTTGTACTCTCGTTCTTCTTCCCCTCTCATTCTTTACGGTGGCATTCTAGTTTAATTGTGGAAAAATTTCCTCTATTTTTCTCGTCTATGATTTGTTTAAATTAGGGTGTTACATTTTGGTATCAGAGCAGACCGAAAGGTCCAAGGCCAAGGTAAGCTTACCGAGTGTGAGCGGTTGTATGCTTCTGACCGAGTGGTCATCCTGATTGTAATGTTAGTTGAACCTGATTGATTTTGACTTGTGGATAGGGGGTTGTTCCCTCCTGGGCCGATTGATCGTATAACATATGGGAATGGAATGATGAGTTAAGATACTAAAACATTAGGCTGAAATCCGATTGGTAATGAGTGGCTCAGTGTACTTATCCTTGGATGTTAATTTCACGATAAGGGATGGCAAATCGTCAAAGCATGGAGGCTATAGCCACAGCATTCCAACGCTTTGCGGATGTGTTTGAAAGGCAGGGCCAGCCTGGAGTTGAGGAGGGCCAAGTACTGGACCGCTTCCTGAAGAGGAAGCCGAGTGAATTTCTAGGAGAAAGGAATCCTGAGGCAGCGTTTAAGTGGACTCAGGAGCTGGAAAGGATTTTTGGGGGTCTTCGCTGTACCGAGGCCCAGAAGGTGGAGTGTGCAGTGTACATGCTGCGAGATGAGGCGGAAAACTGGTGGAAGATAGCCCGAAACCGATTCCCTGATGATGATGCTCAGTTGACATGGAACAATTTCAAAACATGCTTCTTGGAGAAGTACTTTCCTGATACAGTAAGGAGTCGGAAGGAGTTAGAGTTTATGGAGTTGAAACAAGGTCCCATGACTGTGGAAGAGTATGCGACCAGATTCGAGGAGTTGTGCCTATTCTACCCACCTTTCCAACAGCCTGGGACGGAAAGTTCCAAGTGCCTTAAGTTTGAGAATGGGCTAAGATCCGATATTAAGAGGGCTTGTAGATACCAAGAGATACGGAGTTTTCCTACATTAGTCAACAAGTGTAGGATATTTGAGGAAAATGACAAGGCCCATTCGGGCCAGAGCAGCAGAGCTAACTATTCTTTGAGGCCCCAGCAATCCCGCTTCAAAAGGGCAAGCAACATTGGTAGAAACAAGTCTTTTTCCAGATATGGAGGGCGGAATCAGCCTGAAAGACGACCAGTGGTGGGAGACGGTAAATGTTTTAAGTGTGGAGGAAGCCACTATGCTCGAGACTGCAACAGCAGTGGTGAAATGGTGTGCTTCCATTGTAATAAAAGAGGACATATTCGCCCCAATTGCCCCCAACTCCGTCAAGCAAGCCCCAGCGTACGTCCGGGAGGTTCCCAAGGGAGAAGCCGAGTGCATGATAACCAACAACCGGGTGGCAGAGGCAACAGAGCTAAGGGGAACATATTACTTGCTTCAAGTAACCATGCAGACCAACCAGCAGTGGGGAGTGTCTATGCCATCAACGCAGAGGGTGCTACACAAGCAAATGACCTGGTACAATGTAAGTGCTCACTCGGTAGACATACACTTAATGTTGTTTTCGATTCGGGAGCCACCCATTCTTTTATAGCTGATGAGTGTGTAAAGCGTTTAAAGTTACCGACTGTATTTATGGATCGGACTTTAGAAGTAGCCAATCCGACTGGCCCTACAGTGTTGACATCGTCAGTATGTAAAGATGTGACATTTGTGTTGTGTGATCGGAGTTTCACTTTCGATTTGGTGTGCATACCTTTAAAGGACCTCGATATTGTGCTTGGAATAGATTGGCTTTCAGCCAACGAGGTGTTAGTGGATTGCAGAAGCCGAAGG
Source organism: Clitoria ternatea (assembly GCA_037962975.1). Classification (NCBI taxonomy): domain Eukaryota; kingdom Viridiplantae; phylum Streptophyta; class Magnoliopsida; order Fabales; family Fabaceae; genus Clitoria; species Clitoria ternatea. Next base: position 140,910,148 of record CM075670.1, read on the forward strand.
ATAATCTTCCCGAGGCAGCATAATGAGGACGACCCAGCACAAGGTATAACCCGACTGTTTATGATGCTTTGTCTAACCCAGGGTGAGAGTAAAACCCGAGTGAACGAAATCCCAACTGTCTGTGAATTCCCTGAGGTATTTCCTGATGATGTACCGAGTGTCCCTCCCAATAGAGAAGTCAAATTCTCTATAGACCTGATCCCTGGAGCCGAGCCAATCTCCAGTGCACCCTATAGGATGTCCCCAACTGAACTGGCTGAGCTGAAGAAGCAAGTGGACGAATTACTCGGAAAACAATTCATTAGGCCGAGTGTATCGCCTTGGGGCGCACCTGTACTGCTCGTTAAGAAGAAGGATGGCAGCATGAGGCTTTGTATAGACTACCGGCAGCTAAATAAACTCACGATTAAGAATCGGTACCCGCTGCCCAGAATTGATGACCTCATTGACCAACTACGTGGAGCCTCAATTTTCTCAAAAATCGACCTGCGATCGGGATACCACCAAATCCAAGTGAAGGAGTCGGACATTCCAAAGACTGCCTTCAGGACTCGGTATGGTCACTACGAGTATGTAGTGATGCCGTTCGGTATGACAAACGCCCCTGCTGTCTTCATGAATTACATGAACAACATATTCCACTCCTACTTAGACCGGTTCGTAGTTGTTTTCATTGATGACATTCTAGTCTATTCTAAGAATTCCGAGGAGCATGAAGGATATCTCCGAGCAGTACTTCAAGTGTTGAGGGAGAAGCAATTATTTGCAAAGCTTTCGAAATGCGACTTCTGGATGGATGAAATCCATTTCCTCGGACATGTGATTTCCGAGGAAGGTGTCTCGGTGGACCCTTCAAAGGTGGCAGCCGTAATGGCATGGGAGAGACCCAGGTCGGTCTCAGAGATAAGGAGCTTTATGGGCTTGGCCGGATACTACAGGAGGTTTATTGAAGGTTTTTCTAAGTTGGCTTCACCACTAACTAAATTGACTCGGAAAAACATTCCCTTCGTATGGAGTCTTGAGTGCGAGAGCAGCTTTCGAGAGCTGAAGAACAAGTTAACGACTGCACCAGTGTTGGCATTACCTGACTTGCAACAGAGTTTCGTGGTTTACTGCGATGCATCAGGACTCGGATTAGGATGTGTACTCATGCAGAGGGACCGAGTGATAGCGTATGCCTCTCGGCAACTGAGACCTCACGAGCAGCATTACCCTACCCATGACTTGGAGCTGGCAGCAGTGGTTTTCGCATTGAAAATCTGGAGACATTACTTGTACGGGTCCAGATTCGAAGTATACAACGATCACAAGAGCCTCAAATACCTATTCGACCAAAAGGAGCTGAATATGAGGCAGAGGAGATGGATGGAATTTTTAAAGGACTACGATTTCGAGCTAAAGTACCATCCGGGTAAGGCAAACGTTGTTGCCGACGCGTTGAGTCGGAAATCCCTTCATGCAGCGGTGATGATGGTGAAGGAGGTGGAGTTATTAGAACAATTTAGAGACATAAACTTACACGTTGTCACCCCCTCTTCTCGGAAGATGATGATCAGCACGCTGAAGATTTCCAACGAGTTCCTAAAATCCGTATACGAGCAGCAGCAGTCAGACTCCTACTTAGCTGAGATGAAGGAAACTCAGGCTAGAGGAAAGAACTTGTCCTTAACCGAGGGATCAGACGGGATTTTCCGAGTGAAAAATAGGATATACATTCCGAGTGGAGAAGAGTTAAGGAGAATGGTGCTAGATGAAGCCCACAAAAGCCTACTCAGTATCCATCCGGGTACCACGAAGATGTACCACGACCTGAGGAAGCAGTTCTAGTGGCCCAGACTAAAGAGGGATGTGGCAGAATACGTGGCTCGGTGTATTACTTGTCAGAAATCAAAAGTGGAGCACCAAAAGCCGTACGGTGCAATGCAGCCCCTGGAGATTCCCGTGTGGAAATGGGACTCAATTGCCATAGATTTTGTCATGGGATTACCAAGGAACCAAGCGGGACATGACGCCATTTGGGTCATTATTGACCGACTGACGAAGAGTGCACACTTCCTACCTATAAACATGAAGTACCCGTTGCATAAGTTGGCTCGGATTTACATTCAAGAGATTGTCCGACTACATGGTATACCCTCTTCTATAGTGTCAGATAGGGATCCTAGGTTCACGTCTCGGCTTTGGAACAACCTACACCAGGAAATGGGCACGAAGCTTTGGCTTAGTTCTGCCTACCACCCCCAATCGGATGGACAATCCGAGCGGACGATTCAAAGTTTAGAAGATTTACTAAGAGCGTGTGTGTTAGAGCACGGTAGAGATTGGGAGCAGTATCTCCCCTTGATTGAGTTTACGTACAATAACAGCCATCACAGCAGCATTGGCATGGCACCCTACGAAGCACTGTATGGACGGAGATGCCGAACCCCACTTTGCTGGTCGGAAACGGGTGAAAGTCTGCTATTGGGACCAGACATTGTGAAGCAAACCACAGAGCAGATCCGAGTAATACAGGAAAGGATGAAGGCATCTCAAGACAGGAAAAAGAGCTACCATGACAAACGCACCAAACCATTGGAATTTTTAATCGGAGACAGAGTGTTTTTAAGGACTTCTCCGAGTAAAGGAGTCGGACGAGCCTTGAAAGGCGGAAAGTTAAGCCCTCGATACATTGGACCTTATGAAGTGTTGGAACGAGTCGGCACCATGGCATATCGAATAGCACTACCAACCCACTTATCCCGATTACACAATGTGTTTCACGTGTCTCAACTAAGGAAGTATCTACATGACCCTAGCCACACAATGCCGGATGAGGAAGTAGAAATCAAAGAAGACCTGACCACTGTGACTACACCGATTGGAATCGTGGACCGATCGGTAAAGCGCTTGCGGAACAAAAACATAGGGCTAGTTAAAGTGGAGTGGCAGCAAGGCAAGACTACCTCTTGTACCTGGGAACGCGAGGATGCCATGAGACAGCAGTACCCCGAGTTGTTTACTTAGGTGAGTAACCGACTGAATTTCGAGGATGAAATTCTTTTCGAGTAGGGGAGAACTGTAACATCCCAATTTTAATAAAAGTAACCATGCAAAATAAAAAGCCATTTAAAATGACAAATAAGATCTGTCCACTAATTACACTTAACAAAATTAACTAAAAAGAGTGAAGTGATTAGCTTTAGTGGGTACTGATGGGATTGGGTGACGTGAGCAGACTGCTCCTCAAGTTTTCCCACCCCACCATTCTTTCCTTCATGCATGCGTTATAAGTGGACGAGGGTCCTCCTTGCTATTCATTCTTCAGAGTTCCCTGCGAATTCCTTCTTCTTTTCTTCTCTTCTCTTCTCCTTCTCTGCTCTCTATTTCATCCCCTGTTTCCGAAGACGAGTGACGGTGTTGCAGAGGAGTCAGAGCTCCCTCACACGAGTAGAAGAAGAGCGTCGAAGCGGAAGTAGAAACAGCCCTGCACCATTCGTGGCTAGCATTCAAGTAAAGGCTAAGCGAGCGGGAGCACTGAGTGAAGCAGCGAGGAAAGGAACCAACACCCAAGCAGAAAAGCCTCTCGGAGTCTCGTAGTTGGTAGGGGGAGTACCTTACACGTTAAATGCATGGATTATAATTGGGTTTCGAGTATTGAAGCGATAGCCCTGCATCCTATTGTATGATAATGCTTGCATGTGAAGTAACCGAGTGTGAGACAAGTAAGAATGAGTGTTGCATGTTAGTATCGTCCTTGATGATTGCATGTTATGTTGTGATTATTGGGAATGTGTTGTGGAATCTGTTCATATTCATATGATGCATGCGTTGATTAAATTCTAACACTATGGTATATTGATTGCATGTTAACTTGAGTTGATGAAAACGCCCATAGGAGCTTGATATTAAATGACACCGACTGTATTAGATTGATATGCTGCTATAATGATAATTGCATGAAAGTTTGTATGTGCTAAATTAACATACAGAGTCCTGAGAATGTGTGTTACTGGCTGCATGTGAAATCTGTGTGATTGAATAAGAGGGTGTGTGCAAAAGAATTCAATGCTGTGTGTTGAACCCGCGTGTGGCGCATGGGATGCGTTGTGCTAAGAGCACGTAGTGTGGGACACTACCATCGGTCATAAAGCGTGGGACGCTACGAAATCCTTGAGTGGGACTCAAGGTAGCCCTGAGTGGGACTCGGACTGCCTATGAACACCTCCGTTGGCGCTGAGAGCGTTGGTGTCACCTGTGGGCAAACGGTTGGGTACCTGTAAAATGGCCAACAGCTGGGAGCTGAAATGATAGCTGAGAACTATGTACAAAAGGCTGAGAGCCTACGTTGCAACGTCAGGACCGATTACACACGAACGCGGAACCGAGTGAATGATTTGTGTATATTAACTGTTGATATCGCTGGAATTGATTATGCATGAGATTAGGAATGTATATATATATATATATCCATGTGCATGTGCTATTGATGCTAAGTGAAACCTGCCTTATGAATGTATGTTATATTATCAGAGAGTTATGTATATATATATATATGGCCGAGTGAGAATCAGGGATCCTGACTGTTAAATATTCCAGAAATTCATTCTGATTCATGGACCTTAGTATCATGCCACTGATTGTTGTATGTTAATATTATTGAGTTGGTGTGTGTAAGGGGCCGAGTGACAATTGGAGGATCCTAATCGGTAAGGATCTTGTGCGTGCGTTCTGGTTGATCAGTTATACTCTGACCTTAATTACTGCTACATGTGACTGTGTACATATATATAGTTGTATAAATGTGAAACAACCTAAGTAAGTATCTATCATTTAAAATTTAAGATGCTCACCCCTGCTGTGGCAATTTCCTTTCAGTGAACATCTCTCGTAATGAGGATTGGAAGAGGAGCGGAAATGCCGGGTGAAGTGTTGAAGCACTACGGAAATTTTATGACTGTACATATGTTGTATATAGTGTGTTGGGTTAAGCCTTGGCCGGCTCGTGTTTTGCTGTTAGTCTCTTATACAGAGTTGATTCCCTTAGAATGGGAACATGACAATGTGGTCGTAGATCCGTGTTATGCACTCCTATATATATATATATATGCCTATGTTATGCCATGCTACATGTCTGTTTTATGCTGTGAAATGCCTGGGTAACCTTTATATATACGTGTTCATATTCCCGAATGTGTAAGAAATGACATAATTTAACGTGAAGGAAGCCAATTTAGGGTCTAGAGGGTGAGTTGTGACGCTGTCACCGAGTGGGGAAGGTTTAGACGTTTTGAGTGAGTGAAATCAGAAAGCTTCGAGCGAGAGTTGACATAGAAGACTACCCCTAACAACGAGTTATTAGGGTCAAGATTGAGAGTCTAAATACACGTTCCGAGTGGTTATTACAAGGATTTCCCCGAGCGTAGAATAATCAACGAATTCTGAGTGAGAATTTGCCGAGTGATGATTCTTCCGACTAGAGAGTGACCCCTTAGACTCTTGGGGACCCCGCTGTAGTAAGCTGTTAGTGACAAAAGAATCCAAGTGAGTCTTAGCCTAGTAGAATGTTTAGAGTCGGGAGGATATGGTCACCGAGTGAAAACTAAGTAAAAATACCCCGAGTGACAAGAGGACGTAAAGATTACTCTGAATGAGGAGCCCATAGATCCTGAATGAGTGTTAGTGGGGGCCATTTCAGTATTATTCGTGTATGTGTTCTGATTGATGAAATTGTAGAATGCGTTACATTTTCCGAATGAGACTAGTAGGCGTAAGGGCCAAGTCCGAGTGAATCAGGTGATGAAACCCGAGTGCGGAATTACCGAGTGAAATGAGCGAATACCGAGTGAAGCTTTCGCTCGAGCGCGTGCGCGTTGCTATGTGACCGCCTATGCGATTCCCCTTCTTCCGCTGTTAGTTCCTTGTAATTCTTTTGTACTCTCGTTCTTCTTCCCCTCTCATTCTTTACGGTGGCATTCTAGTTTAATTGTGGAAAAATTTCCTCTGTTTTTCTCGTCTATGATTTGTTTAAATTAGGGTGTTACAAGAAAGACCAAATAGATCTAAATGTAATAATTCTAGAGGTCTGGGTGTAGAAACAATGTCTTTGTTTTTAAAAGAAGTTTTGTGTTGTTTCCCACTTTGGCATGCCTCACATGGTAAGGAATTGTTAAAGGGGATTTTTGGTAATCCTTTGACCAAATCCTTTTTGTGAAGTTTTGAAATAAGTTTGAGACTCACATGCCCAAGCTTTTTGTGCCAGATCCAGTTTTCTTTAGAGTTTGAAAATAGACATTTTACATTTTGATCATTCAGTTCATTCGATTCAACCTTATAGATGTTGTTATGTTTGTTTACATTAAAGAGTATGGTTCTATCATGATTGATGATAGTATACTTATTCTTGTCAAAAAAAACTTGGTAACCACTATCACAAAATTGACTGATGCTCAGTAGGTTATGTTTCAGACCTTCGACAAGAAATACATTTTCAATGACAGGTGAGGGAAGTTTACCCACTTTACCAGACCCAATAATTCTTCCAGTCTGGTTCCCTCCAAAGGTGACAGATCCTTCTTTAAATTGCTCTAGTTCTAGGAACATAGACCTTCTTCTTGTCGTTTGATGCGGGCATCCACTGCCTAGATACCATTGCAGAGTTTTTGTTTTTGTTTTTGTTTTTAAGCATATTTCTTCAGAGTCTAAGTCACTGAGGCTGGCTTGAGTCTGATTCCTTACTTGCCATGAGATAAATTTGAGTTAACTCATTTTCTTCATTCGACTCTTCCAAACTAGACGATCCTTCATCATCCCATGTGATCAGACCTTTTGGTTTCTTAGGAAACTTCCTTCTTTCCTTTCTATCCATTTTATCTTTATTCAGAAGAGGACACTCTATTTTTATGTGACCTATTTTTTTGCAATTAAAACATTTTAAGGTAGATTTGTCAGCTTTAAACTTAAATTGACTTTTACCTTTGTAGTCTTTCTTCTGAAACATTTTTGGTCTAAACTTCTTTTTTAGTAATTTATAGAATCTTTTGGTTATAAGTGCCAGTTCTTCATCAGTGTCATTATCTGATTTATCAGAGTCTGGTTCAGTATTAGAAGATTCCTCAGCTTTTAGAGCCTTGCCTTTTCTTGACTCATCATACTTTAAGGCAATGCTTTGGGTAGAAGAGGATTTATTGGTTTCCTTCTGTTTCAGCTTTAGCTCATGAACCCTAAGAACTCCAAGTAACTCATCCAAAGAGAAGATGCTTAAATCCTTAACTTCTTCCAGAGCAGAGCATTTTGCATCAAACCTTTCAAGCAAGCATCCAAGAAGCTTGACATTTATATCTTCTATAGAGGGACTGGTTCCAAGACCTTTTAGCCTATTTAGTAGGATTTGGAATCTTCCAAACATCTTATCTACTAACTCATGTTCCTCCATTTGAAGTTATCATATTGTTTGGTCAGCAATATCTTCTTGGATCTCTTGACATTTGACGTTCCTTCCTAGTTGCGTTGAAGAGCATCCCAGACTTCTTTAGCTGTTTTATAATTGAATACCTTGTTGTACTCATATTTACTAAGAGCACATGTAAGAAGAAATCTGGCTTTGACATTGATCTTCATTTTTTTGATTTCATCAGAGCTCCATTAACTTTCTAATTTAGGTTGACCTTCGCTATTTACAGGAGGGCCATGATCGCCATTAATGACGACTGCCCATAGACTGTATTGAGTGGATTTTATAAACATTTCTATTCTATCTTTTTAATATGGATAGTCTTCACCAAAGAAGGGCGGGGGACTATTGATGGAAGACCCTTCTGCGATCAATTGATTACTCTGAGAAGCTGCCATAGATCTTGATCCTTTTCACTCAAGGGAGTGATCAACCCAAAGGACAAGCTCTCATACCAATTGATGGTTCAGAGTCAGACTTAGAAGGGGGAGTTGAATAAGTCTTAGACTCTTTTTCATGGAAAGTTGAACCAAATAAAATAAGTAATCAAGTAAGTAACGAAGGAGAGAAAGAAACACAAAGTTTATACTGGTTCACTTCCAACATAAAAGCTATGTCCAGTCCCTTCTAACTTGAAGGATTTCCACTATTGTAAAATCTCTTTTACAATAACAGCACTAGACCCGTGCCACAAGTATTCTTGACACTAGCCACTTCTGGCTTAACCCAAGTATTCTTTCAACAAGCCACTCCTGGCTCAACCCAAGTATTCTTTTGAAAGCCTCTTTAGGCGATAGTGTTTCCCACATTAAGTAGTTCTGGTAACACACCAAACTTTTACAAATTATATAAATGAAAAGAAATTCTTAGAACTTAGTTTATAAGTGATAAACAATTTAAGTTTGAACACTAAGTTTTTGACACAAGACCAGAGTCTGCTAGAGGCAGAATGAAAAATAATAAGGGTCTTTGTCTTACGAGAAATGACCTAGAGAATTTTAGAACTTGGATGAAATTGAGTAATAGCTTAAAGAGATTCTCTTTATTTTTTTCTATATATCTGATGTTCAATCTTCCTTGGTATTTATAGAGGCTGGAGGATATGACCGTTACTGCTTCTTGAAAGGAGATATAGACGTTGGAAAACCTTTGAAGGTATTTTACCTTAAGCTTCTTGTTATCAGACCTTGAAGATGAATTAGGCTTGAGAGAGGTCTGGTTCATTTCTTCAACATTTTCACAAAAATAGTTTCTCATGCATTTCCATGCACAAACCATTCTTAAACTAATTCTTGATTGAGCAATAAGTTGCTTTCTGAGATGTTCTGACAAAATCTCTAATTGTGATCAGAATGTGCAAAGGTAGGTACACTGACAGCTGCTGCTTATATTGATATTGTTCTTTATGTTCTTTAGTGATAAGAACGCAAATATGATAAGAGAATTACTCCCAAAACATCACCAAAATAGAATTTATGAACGTTGAAAAAAATTTTCTTTGATCAGAATGCTTCCATTAGACTTTTGTTGTTCTACCAGACTTTTAGAACACTGATGCTCCCCTTTTGTTTTCATAGCCTAATATTCTTATCCTAGAATTGCTTAGGTACACAAAAAAGTGTTATAAATAGTACAAACTTTATTCTTTTAGTGAAAATACTTGATGAATGGTATAAATAAATTCAGAAATATAAAGTCTGGGGTCTGGTCTGAAGGGACATAAAAATATATGTTTAACCAAACTTTTTCTCAACATAAATAACTTAAATGCATTTTCACGCATAATTCATGCATATGATAGAATTTTGGCGAACAGACTGCGTAAACAGCTTTGGAATAGGGGTAATGTAATGCCCATGAAATTTGGCGTGGTTTGAAGTTAAAATGGGCAATTTAGGACCCTTGGAGGTTGGCTAAATGGCCTAAAATGTGTGGCAGCAGCATTGCTGTAACTGTCATGCTGACGCAGTGTAGCGTCATGCTTAAACAGGGGAGCCCACGTGTAGCATGAGGATAGCGTGTAGCATCAGGCCCTTGTTTCCTAAAACTTATATTTTTACAATGTAATTGATTTTGGACCATAGGCATGCCATATAGGAGTTATTTTAGACCTGTATGCTTGATTTAATTATTTTAGGGGTTGTTCATGTAATAATTAATTATTTTCACAAAAATTCTATTAGAATTTTAATTAAACGATTAAAAATAAAGGTAAATAATTAGGGGACGTCACATGTGGTATCAGAGCGGTTCTTTTCAGGACCGAATAGGTGGGTGAATATGGTGAATTGTGTGAGTCCTATATGGACGTATACTTGTGTTTTATTTGTATGCTTGGTAGGGTAACTTGACATCACTCTCTTGGCACTCCGGCGATATTGTATTTTTTGTATATATAAGGTAATTATTCTATTCCCTGCTGAATCATTGGTTACTAATGGTGATGTGCTTGACTATTGTAGAATTAAATTATGGTTAAAGGAGCTAGTTCTAGTAGAGGAGATGATTTCTTCTCAAAATTCTCTCAGATGATGAGAAGGGTTGAATCTGGCCTGATCCTTGGTAAATTCTTGAAGAGGGCTCCGCCCACTTATAAGGGAGGACACGACTATGACGACGCACATGTCTGGATATAGGAGATCAAACAAGCCTTTGAATATTTTGAGTGCTCGGAGGAGCAAAAAGTGTAATTTGCTACTTATCAGTTGAAAGATGAGGCTAGAGTATGGTGGTCTAAAACCAAAGTTAAAATAAAAGCAGCAGGTGAATCGTTGATGTGGGTAAACTTTCGCACAAGGTTTCTTGTCAAATATTTCGCTGACAATTACAAGATCCACAAAGAAATGGAGTTTTTGAAATTGGAGCAAGGCAGAATGTCTGTTGCAGAATACATTACAAAGTTTGATGAATTATGTGACTTCTACCACCCTTTTTCTTTGGAAGAGATTGAAGGTAGTAAATGTGCCAAGTATGAAGCTAGACTACGAATTGAACTTCCCAATATGATCGTGCCTATGGAAATTCGGGATTATCCTACCCTGGTGAATAAGGCCAGGTTGACTGAAAAAGTACAGTTGCAGAGAGTGTCCCAGTCAAGGGATAAGAAACCATTGAAGGCAAAAGGTTCAGTTTCAAGAAAATAGGATAGTTCTTCCGTGGTGGCAAGTCTTCTGCTACTTCTTCATCTTCTTTTAGGCGTGGTTCTACTGGCCATTTTGGAGGCCGTGCTTGTTATAATTATGGCTAGGAGGGCCACCTTACTAAACACTGTAGGGCTAACTAACCTGTTTGCCACCAATGTGGGCAACCAGAACATTTCATGTCTGATTACCCGCAGAGGTAGTAATAGAGTGTGTAGACCAATAGGGCTAACACTTCTATGGTTCGTGGTGGTAACTTTCAGCGTAAAGGTCGAAACAGCGGTGGCCATGGAGGCCAACATCCAAGGAAATCTTATGCACAGTCTAGTGGAGCACAAAATGTCATGGTCGGGCGTGTTTTTGCTTTTGATGCTTTTGAAGTGGCAAGAATTGATAATCTGGTATAGGGTAAGTGTGTTATTCATGGTTACAATGTGTGTGTAATTTATGATTCTGGTGCCACACACTCTTTTATTTTTGAGAGCTCTGTTTGGTGGCTTGGGTTGCCTGTGCTGTTAATAAAAAATACTCTTGGTGTCTCTACCCCTTCTAGCTCTATGTTCAGAACGACTACTACGTGTGGGGATCTAGCAATGATCATTAAGGATCCTCCCTTCTTGGTGAACTTGATATGCGTGCCATTGAGAAATCTTGATTTTATCTTGGGTCTGGATTAGTTGTCAGGTAACCATGTTATGGTGGATTATCACCATAAGGCCATATTCTTTTCTTAGGAGCACGACTTTAGCCATGTGGTAAGTGATGAGACATATGTCATTTTGTTTGTTACATAGGGGAGGTATAATCTTGCACACAGTGATATTCCTGTGGTGTATGAATTTCCTGATGTGTTTCTAGAAGATATTCTAGAGTTGCCTCCAAGTAAGGAAATTGATTTTGCTATTGATCTGATTCCTGGGGCCGAACCTATGTCCCGTGCATCCTATAGGATGTCTTTAATAGAATTAGTTGAAGTTAAGAAGCAGGTAAATGAGTTGCTTGATAAGGGTTTTTTCGGCCGAGTGCCTCACCTTGGGGTGCTCCTATATTGATGGTAAAAAAAAGGACGGTATTATATGGATGTGCCTTGATTATCGACAGCTGAACCAATTAACAATTAAAAACAAGTATTGATAAGTCTTGAAAAGACTTAATTATTTCACCTTTTATTTAACATAATCCATTAAATATTGTTTAGTTTGACTTTATTATTTAATAAATTGTCAATAATTCTTATTTTATTTATTTATTTCAAAAGTGTTTAATTTATGCAAGAAAATGATTAAAAATAATAATTAGTTAAGGAATTATGTGTATTTATAAATTCACTAATCCAATGTACAAGCGCTGGACAGCCAGCGTACAAACGCCAGGAAATTTTTTGTTTGTATGTGCAGGAGCAGTTCACGCTCAAGCTGGAAGGTTACAAGCTCAAGCGTAAAAAGAAAGAAAGGAAAGCACGACCACGCTCACACGAGCAAACTCACGCTTAAGCGTGACTTCAAAACACCGACCACGCCCAAGCTTCCCCATTCACGCTCAAGCGTGAAGACATAGTGCAGTGAATATTTCGAGCGCACTCAAGCACGAGTACATCACGCTCAAGCGTGATTCTGTCGCCCAGTTTGTTATTTTTCCCTCCAAAAGAAGTTCTGCACCATTGCTGTTTCTGTTTGTCTGCTGTGCATTAGTAATTTAAGTATTGAGTTGTAATTATTTATTTATTTGTGATTATGTATTAGTTTAGTTAGTTTAATTATTAATTAAGGTTTCTTTGTAATTAATTAAGATAGTTAGTTAGTTATTTGCCTATATATACTTGTACATACCTTGTAGACATAGAGACGGTAAAATACATAATACGATTCATTTTTCCATTTTTAATCTCTCTTTAATTCTTTTCTCTCTCTAAATTCTCTCATCCATGTCTCTCCACATTCCTTTGATAGAATCCATGTCCATGGGTTTCTAAGTCCCTAGGGTTGGGATTGCGAAGGTTTGCAATGAATTCTTAAAAGTGTATTGAGGAAGTCAACTTCTAAATCAAGAGTAGAACAAGCTGAGGAGTGGATCTGCTTTACTGGATTGACAAATCCAGATCTGACAAAGAAACTCACCAGTGAGGAATCATGGTTAAGGCTTAGGTAACTTCTCGCTTCCTAACTAATTCAGGCCTAGTAATTAGGTGAATAGTTAGGGTTCAACCCCCAATTTCGCATTAGATTTCTCTGTTAATTGAACGCCTAAGGGATTAGGGTTTAATGCTTAGGAATTAGTGTTATTCACCTAAGGAATTAGGGATTAACCATCTGTGGATTGTCCTCTTGAGTCTGAAGATTGATTGAACCTTAATTGCATGTTTCTTGATGAAATTGTAAGCTGAAGCAATCCTAACCTATCTTCCATTAATCACATTTCATCTTTCATACTGTCTCTGCAAATACAAAAACATTAGAAATATAAAACAACAAAAACATAATGAACTCTATCTGCATTATGTTGGTTCAGCTTGTATCAGTCTAAGATTGAGGTAATTACCACAATCCCTGTGGGAATGATCAAATATATTACAAATTTAACGATTGGTGCACTTGCCAAAAGAATAAATCCTCTGAGAATTATGCATCAAGTTAATAGCTCAGGATTTACACAACAAGTTAATGGCGTCGTTGCCGGGGATTGTTGAGTAGTATCAACAATCCTTGGACCGGTACTAGACTGAACCCTTTTTTTTAGTCTTTGTAACTTTTGTTAGTTGTTGGTGAATTTTGTTATAGGAGTAGATTTTGTTAAGTGTTGGTATTGTGTTGAGTGTTTGCTGTTAGTTGTTTTTGGCTATTTTAGTGGTAGCACTAACCATTACAGTGGCCTTGTTTGTAGTTAGTTATTGCATTTTGGTTTTTGTAGTTGCTTGGGAAAGTGAAAAGTTACAGGTGATAGATCTTGATGACACCTTAGCAGAGTTTCTTCAATATTCACAAACATTATGCATGAACCATGTAGAGGAGGTACAACCAATTAAGGAGGAGCCATCGGTGTTAGAAAGGATTTTAATTCAATTTATAAAAGTCACTCAAACCGGCCTCCAAAATTTTAATAATTCAATCATGAATATTCAAAAGCAAGTGGATTTTATTGCAAAGTAGTTGGCCGAAGAGCAAGGAAATACAAAGGTTGTACGAAGAGAAGACCAATATGAAGAGCCATGGGATAATGATATTGGTCTAGCTGAAGAAATTAAGTTTGGGGAAGAAGAAGACCAGCTAGAAAACATTGAACTGGATGAACCTGAACTTGAAGTTGATGTAGAAACAAAAGAAGAAAAAGAAAATAAAGAAGTTTAGGGATATTTGATGAAAGAAGAGTCAATTGAAGCATGAAAAGAAGAAAGTGATATGAATTATACTTCAGAAGTGGAAGATGATAGTATATCTAGTGAAGCATTCTTTGATGATTGGAATGAAGAAGATTGGTCTAAAGAAGAACAAGAGCAAGAGTTGTCATTGAATAATTTCTTTGATGATGTAAGTGTTGCAGGAGTGCAAATTGAACAAATGACAACAGAAGTCATTGAGGAACCTGAGAATCAATTAGATACTATTGTTGAGCAAGAAGTGATAGAAGAAGTAGAGGTCTCAGCTGAGATGGAAACCACATCTTGGCAACATAATAATGATACTGAAATTTTGTTAGAGCCAAGGGTGAATACAGAGAAAGAAGTAGAGGTTCATGCATGAGAAGAGTTAATATGTTTAGATGTTAAGAATATAACAGAAAAAGAAATTCAGCTAGGTCATGAGGAGCGTTTGCTAGTGATGACTACTGCAGCTATGGAAATCACAAGGAAACGTGAATCATCAAGTCAAGAAGAACATTGCTTGTGGCATAAAAAGAGGAAGACTAACACAAAATAGAAAAAGAAAAAGAGTGAAGGAAAGAAAAAGAAGAAAAAGCAGAAAGTTTGGAAAAAGAAAGATTGGAGGAAAGTTGTGTTGAGCATTAGCCTCAAACACAAGAAGGAGAAACAAGGAGTAAAAAGACCATGAGTGTATGGTCATAAGTAATGGGATCCTGGAGGATGATCTTATGTTTGTTTTTCTTGTACATAAATAAAATAATGAGAGAGGTTTTAAAAAAAGAAAGAACAAAAAGAAAAAAAAAGAGAGAAAAATAGAATTAAAAAAAGAAAAAGAAAAAGAAAAAAAGAAGAAGAAAAAGAAAAAAAAGAAGAAAAAAAAGAGAAGAAGAAAAAGAAAAAGAAAAAAAGAAGAAGAGAGAGGAAGAAGAAGAAAAGAAAGAAAAAAAGGAAAGGAAGAAAAAAAAGAAAAGACTGAACAACATAAATAAATAAGCATCAGACCCCCATGGCGCTCGAGCACCCTAACCTCACGCTCGAGCACCCTAACCTGGCGCTCGAGCGCGCTCGGGTCCACGCTTGAGCGTGACCCGTTATGCTGACCCTGGCGCTCGAGCGTGATTTTGTCACGCTTAAGCGTGAATTGTTCCTGGTCTTGATTTCCTCCATTCGCTCAAGCGAATACACTGTGAGCTTAAGCGAGTGCATCCATTTTTCTTTTATTTTGCTCGAGCGAAGCACTTTTTGCTTAAGTGAATGTCATACAGAACAAAAATTCCCAAAGCCTTTTCTCCACGCTTAAGCGAGAACTTGTCAAGCTTGAGCGTGATCGTCTTATGCACCCCCTAATGTACCTCACGCTTCAGCGTCATTCCATACGCTCTAAGCATGATCGTGATGCATGACCCCTTTTGTACCACTCGCTTGAGCGTAAATCAACATGCTTTAAGTGTGATTTCTTATGCCTGATGGAAAACTTTCACGCTTAAGCCTGGCTCATCACGCTTGAGCGTGATCGTGATGTGTACTCCCTTGTTGCACCTTGCGCTTAAGCGTATGTTCTCACGCTCTAAGCGTGATCCTCTGTGACTGATGTAAATCTTACCATGCTTCAGTATAATTATCCACGCTTTGAGCGTGACTTCTGAATGTACCTGGCCTGAGCGCCCAGGATCACGCTTGAGCGTGATCGTGACCCCTAGTGCCTAATACAAACCTTGCGCGCTTGAGCTCAGCTAACCACGCTTTGAGCTTGACTTATATATAAGTCCCACGCTTAAGCGCCCCTATATCACGCTTGAGCGTGATCGGGCTGTGGCAATTCTGTTCCATTTTTCGCTTAAGCGTGATGCTATAAGCTTGAGCGTGAGTGCCATATTGAAGCCATCTAATACCTGTTTGTTTGGTGCTTGAGCGTAGTTTCTCATGCTTGCACGTGGCATTCCCTTTCATATTATTCGCTTAAGTGAATAATGATCCGTTTAAACGAATTTCATACTTGATGCTACTTGTGTGTTTTTAATTTGGGCGTGTGTACACCAAAGATCCAGCGTACCTACGCGTACCTATGACTCATACCCCGTGTACGTTGGAAGCTCTGGTTCTTGAAAAAAGAAAAAAAGCATATTCTTTGGATTCCATTGAAAGGTAACATCTCTTTTATTCATTGATTCTAGTTAATAACTAGAATTATTACATTCCACTGTTCAATTTTGAATTTAATATATCCATCATATTCATTCATCTCATATTTTCATTTTGCCGTGGTTATGTTGTTTTTACATTTGCACCCATTTAGGCTTTATAAATACCACTCATATCATTTTCACTTATGATAATTTACTTTTGTGTATTAATGACGTTATTTTAGAATTCCTTTTCTTGAACAATGTAATTCTTTTTCAGTTGTAATGAAATTTTATTTCTATGTAAGTTGTTTGTTGTTATTTCTTTTCTAAATTGTATTGTTAAATTCATCCACACCATTACTCACCATTCATTGCCATTCAGGTAAAAAGGGAAGTAATCTATCCTTTCATCTTATTGATTGATAAACTATGTTAATTATGTTTAATTTAGAATCCATCTTAATAATTTAAAGTTTGCTGATTCTCAGGATTTAATTGGATAATTAATTGATTGGCATTGCTTGATTCATGATCCCTATCCATAACTATTTTAATCCTATATTATTTGTTTATTCAGCATGCTAGTTAGCAATCTGAGTTTATAATCTTGCATTAAGTTTGGGGACATGACTAGCTGATTATATTATTTGTTTATTCAGCATGCTAGTTAGCAATCTGAGTTTATAATCTTGCATTAAGTTTTGAGCCTTTATTATTTCTTTTCTGAGTGTGCCTGCATTCTTGTTTAGTGAGACAGAATTTGCTTCAGTGCTTGCTAAATGATTATATGTTTGCCAATTGAAAATGATGAAGGCCTTCTTTGTTAAAATAGCCAGGGCCAAATTTAGCTATCCTAATTCTATTAATTATCCTTTGACCCAATAATTATATTTTGAGCCTGAGACCCTTTCATTCTACTTATGTACCTAACTTTACAAGCCTATTTATCTGAGAAAAACCAAGAGAATTATCCCTGGATGTTCCACTAATGAACTATTGAGTCTTATCTTATTGCTAGGGACTAGCAAGTTCTAAGTTTGGGGATGAAGAGTGTGCCTAATAGCAATTAAAGGACACACTCTGACCTTAATTATAGATGAGGATTTTGAGAAATGAAAGAAAGAACAACAAAAGCTAAAGAAAAGTGAAAAATCAGCAAAGAAAGAAGGTGCAAAGCACCACAAGAGAAAAAAAATGAAAATTTTTTTTGAAAAAAGAAGATGGAAGAAAAGAAAAAGAAAGAGTCCAAAGGACTGAAAGAGAAGAGGGTGCAAAGCACCACAAGTAATTGAGTATCCTTTATCAAAAAAGATATAATGAAAAATAAAAAAACTAGTTAGTAAAGACATTTAAGTTAAGATTGAGGCAAGGCATCAGTGGCCATATCCTTTAACCCAACATTGACTAGAAAAACAAAAATAGAGCCTGTAGCCTAACCCCATTACAAGCTTAAAAAGCCCTTACTGATCCAATTGTGCTAGCATATTTCATGATGTTTAGAACTGTTGCAAGCCTATGTTGATCTAACAATTATGCAGATGATGAGTGCATGTAATTAACCTTATACACTGAGAGAAGAGTGAAACACCAATTCAGTGAGGAAAGTATCACCAACTCGTTTCCCAAAGGAGGTGTGAGTTATTATATTTTCAGAATTTACGAAAGGAAAGCATGGATGATATTCAATAATTATGGTATGAACTAAGTTAAGGAAATGATTGATTGTTTTGAGTAAGTGCTGTTAATTGATTAATCTGAGTATTTGCTTCAGGACAAGCAAGTTTTAAGTTTGGGGATATGATAAGTCTTGAAAAGACTTAATTATTTCACCTTTTATTTAACATAATCCATTAAATATTGTTTAGTTTGGCTTTATTATTTAATAAATTGTCAATAATTCTTATTTGATTTATTTATTTCAAAAGTGTTTAATTTATGCAAGAAAATGATTAAAAATAATAATTAGTTAAGGAATTATGTGTATTTATAAATTCACTAATCCAACGTACAAACACCAGGAAATTTTTTGTTTGCATGTGCAGGAGCAGTTCACGCTCAAGCTGGAAGGTTGCAAGCTCAAGCGTAAAAAGAAAGAAAGGAAAGCACGACCACGCTCAAGTGAGCAAACTCACGCTTAAGCGTGACTTCAAAACACCGACCACGCCCAAGCTTCCCCATTCACGCTCAAGCGTGAAGACATAGTGCAGTGAATATTTCGAGCACGCTCAAGCACGAGTACATCACGCTCAAGCGTGATTCTGTCACCCAGTTTGTTATTTTTCCCTCCAAAAGAAGTTCTGCACCGTTGTTGTTTCTGTTTGTCTGCTATGCATTAGTAATTTAAGTATTGAGTTATAATTATTTATTTATTTGTGATTATGTATTAGTTTAGTTAGTTTAATTATTAATTAAGGTTTCTTTGTAATTAATTAAGATAGTTAGTTAGTTATTTGCCTATATATACTTGTACATACCTTGTAGACATAGAGACGGTAGAATACATAATACGATTCATTTTTCCATTTTTAATCTCTCTTTAATTCTTTTCTCTCTCTAAATTCTCTCATCCATGTCTCTCCACATTCCTTCGACAGAATCCATGTCCATGGGTTTCTCAGTCCCTAGGGTTGGGATTGCGAAGGTTTGCAATGAATTCTTAAAAGTGTATTGAGGAAGTCAACTTCTAAATCAAGAGGAGAACAAGCTGAGGAGTTGATCTGCTTTGCTGGATCGACAAATCCAGATCTGACGAAGAAACTCAACAGTGAGGAATCATGGTTAAGGCTTAGGTAACTTCTCGCTTCCTAACTAATTCAGGCCTAGTAATTAGGTGAATAGTTAGGGTTCAACCCCCAATTTCGCATTAGATTTCTCTATTAATTGAACACCTAAGGGATTAGGGTTTAATGCTTAGGAATTAGTGTTATTCACCTAAGGAATTAGGGATTAACCATCTGTGGATTGTCCTCTTGAGTCTGAAGATTGATTGAACCTTAATTGCATGTTTCTTGATGAAATTATAAGCTGAAGCAATCCTAACCTATCTTCTATTAATCACATTTCATCTTTCATACTGTCTCTGCAAATTCAAAAACATTAGAAATATAATACAACAAAAACAGATTGAACTCTATCTGCATTGCATTGGTTCATCTTGTATCAGTCTAAGATTGAGGTAATTACCACAATCCCTGTGGGAACGATCAAATATATTACAAATTTATCGATTGGTGCGCTTGCCAAAAGAATAAATCCTCTGAGAATTATGCATCAAGTTAATAGCTTAGGATTTACACACCAAGTATCCTTTGCCGTATATTCCAGACTTGTTGTGGTCATTTTGAATACGTTGTGATGCCGTTTAGGGTGACAAATGCTCCAGCTATTTTTATAGATTACATGAATCAAATTTTTTAGCCATATCTGGATCAATTTATGGTGGTGTTCATAGATGACATATTGGTGTACTTAAAGTCTCTTGAGGAGCATGCCCAACATCTTCAGATTGTTTTGTAGGTGTTATATAAGAAACAATTACACGCTAAGTTATCAAAATGTGAGTTCTGGGAGAAGAGCATACAGTTTCTGGGCCATGTAATTTCTCGGGATGATGTATCTGTTGATCCATCCAAAATTGAAGCGGTTATGTTATGGGAGAGGCCTAAATCTGTGACTGAGATAAGGAGTTTCTTGGGATTGGTTGTCTATTATCACCGCTTTATTAAGGGATTCTCGCTCATCGCACTTCCCTTAACTCGACTAACAAAGAAGGAGTGTCTATTTGTATGGACTGAGAAATGTGAATTGAGTTTCCAAACTTTGAAGTAATGTTTGACTTCAGCGCCAATACTTGCATTGTTTGATATGACAAAGGAGTTTATGGTGTATTGTGATGCATCCAAGTTTGGTCTGGGATGTGTGTTGATGCAGGATGACAGAGTGATTGCATATGCTTCGAGGCAATTGAGACCGCACGAGAAAAATTACCCGACTCATGATCTTGAGCTTACGGTGGTGGTGTTTGAATTAAACATTTGGTGGCATTACTTGTATGGCTCTTATTTTGTGGTGTTTAGTGACCACAAGAGCTTAAAATACTTGTTTGATTAGAAGGAACTGAATATGAGGCAGAGGCGATGGGTTGAGTACCTAAAGGACTATTATTTTGATCTAAGATATCATCCTGGCAAAGCAAATGTTGTTGTTGATGCTTTGAGTAGGAAAGTCTTACATACAGTTTCCTTAATGGTAAAAGAACAAGAATTATTGGAGGATTTCCATGACATGAACGTTAGGGTTGTCATGCAAGCCCCAAATCAGATGGTTATGGGGATGGTAAAGATATCAAATGAATTTCTGGAGTCCTGGGCGGCGGCCCAGGGAAATGATGAGGAGATATTGAGGTTACTTGATGCCCAAGCTGAGGGCAAGGAAATGAATTTAACTAGAGGACATGATGGTATTTGGCGGTTTAGAAACCATTTTATTGTGCCTGCTGATGGTGATTTCAGGCAGCTAGTGTTATCTGAAGCACATAAGAGTTCCTTAAGCATTCATCATGGTGTTACAAAAATGTATCATTATTTAAAGAAAGAGTTCTGGTGGCCAGGTATGAAGCGTGCGATTATGGAATATTATGGGTTCTTGTGTGGTGTTTCAAAGGTGTAAGGTTGAGCACCAGAGACCTCCTGGGTTTCTTTAACCACCTGAGGCACCAATTTGTAAATAAGAGAGCATTATGATTAACTTTGTATCTGGGTTGCCTCAAACTCGTTCTGGATGTGATGCTATATGGGTGATTATAGACCATTTGACAAAAAGTGTGCATTTCTTACTATGAATATGAAGAGGTCGTTAGACAAGCTAGCCAGATTGTATATAATTGAGATTGTGAGACCTCACGGCGTGCCTTCAAGCATTATTTTTGACCGTGATCGTTGGTTTACTTCCAGAATCTGGGGGATTTTGTAGCAGGAGTTAGGTTCTAAGCTGAGGCTAAGTTCAGCCTATCGTCCCCAAACTAATGGCTAATTGGAATGTACTATTTAGACTTTGAAGGATATGCTTCATGCTTGTGTATTGGAACAAGGCGGTTCTTGGGAAAGGTATTTGCCATTGATGGAGTTTGCATATAATAACAGCTACCATAGTAGCATTGGTATGGCTCCCTATGAAGCTTTGTATGGTAGGAGGTGTCATACACCTCTATGCTGGAATAAAAATAGTGATGCTATCCATTTGGGGCCTGAATTGATCCAAGAAATGAATGACTAGGTCGCTATGAATCGAGAGAAAATGAAGATTGCCCAGGATTGCCAGAAAAGTTACTATGATAATTGACATATACCACTTGAGTTTCAAGTGGAAGATTTGGTGTTTTTGAAGGTTTCACCTACCAAAGGTGTAGGTCGTGTATTGAAAAGTCAGAAACTTAATCTGTGATATACTGGACCGTATCAGATTTTGGAGCGGATTGGAGATGTTGCGTATCGATTGAACCTTCCTCGGTTTTTGACCAATATCCATAATGTGTTTCATGTTTCACAATTGAGGGTGTATATCCCATGTGATACAATAATCGTTCCTGAAGATTCCATTGAGTTGAAAGAGGACTTAACGGTGGAAGCAGTTTCGATTTGCATTGAGGCATACCAGACCAAATTGTTAAGAAACAAGGAAGTATCTTTAGTGAAAGTGAAGTGGCAAAATCTCAATGGAATAACCTATACTTAGGAGCTAGAATCTAAGATAAGGCGGTCGTATCCTGATTTATTCCAATAAGGTACATTGATTTCAGGGACGAAATCCCCTTTTAGGGAGGGTGGATGTAACATCCTAAGTATTTTTATATTTAAAAGAATAAGTATAAGTGTAATTAAGTTTAAAATAATGATAATATAGGGATATGAGGCAAATGGGTAAGTTTAAAATGAATTTAAATGAGAAATGATGGATTCTGCCTTATGTGTAGCGTAAGAATTACGTGTAGTGCTAGGATAAAATCATGATGTGATGCGTAGCGTCAGTGTCGTGGACAGTTTTAAAATAATCAGGTGATAAAAATAGAACGTATACAAAAAATAACTTGGAACCATTCTCCCTCTCTTCTCTTCTTCCTCTTGTAACTTGGGGCTAAGATTTAAGTTAGTTTTAGTGGGAACTTATAATTAACCATATTTTGGACTTTGGGAACCAAGGTACGCTATGGAGCGACCTTCAATTTTGAGTTTCCTTCTCCTTTTTTCTCTTTCTCTCTTTATCTAAATCTGCATGTGATGTGAGCAGTTTTAAAACAATCAAGTGATATAAATAGAACGCATGCAAAAAATAGCTTGGAACTGTTCTCCCTCTCTTCTCTTCTTCCTCTTACAACTTAGGGCTAAGATTTAAGTTAGTTTTAGTGGGAACTTGGGATTAACCATATTTTGGACTTTGGGAACCAAGGTACACTATGGAGGGACCTTCAATTTTGAGTTTCCTTATCCTTTTTTCTCTTTCTCTCTCTATCTGAATCTGCATGTGATGTGGTAGGCTATGGTTTTGCATTTTATAACAATGGGAAGCTTGGGTCTTGATTCTAGGATGATAAGGATGACAATGTTTTAATGGGCTTACGTTTCGGTGATTGTAGGTGATGAAACGAGTGCCAAAAGATCGATTGATGAAGCAGGTATGGGATTCGGAAGCAGAGAAGCGAATCAAGTGACCATGGACGTGAACGACACCGGCAGTAACTAGAAGAAGTGTGGAAATGGGGTAAGGGGGTGTTCAGGTTGTAATTAATTAGAATTGGTTATGTACTTTAGTTTCAGAGGGAGTATAGGTAATTATAGATTATGAGATGATAAATATATATATATATATATATATATGTAATTACAATATCTATGATTGTATGGATACCTTGGTAATTAATAAACTGAAAGGAGAATGCATGTTATAAAAATATAGGCGAGTTGATCAATTATTTGAATGGAAATTAATAAATTGAGTTATGTGAATTATATGTATGTTATCTTATGAATTATGAATTAAATATTGGCATTGATGATGTACATGCTTATGTAGTTATGGATGAAATGGTGAAATTGAGAAATAAGGGTAATTTGATATGTTTATATATATTATGGCGATTTGTTTAAGGGTCGGGTCTGTATGGTCACCCTAAGTGATTGGCATTTATTGATGATCATTGATGAGACATGTGATTTGAGATATATGATATGGTGTATGTGATTATGTGGTGTGGGACGGCCGACGGTATGATTCGCCCCTCGTTTTTAGCTCTCGTGGTCCTTTGAGATCTAGTTGAGCTACCCAGTGGTCAAGTAGGACCTAGTGGTTAAGGTGGAGAGCCAAGTAGAGCTCAGTGGACCAAGTAGGGTTCACGGGATGTCAAGTAGGACCTCCAACCGAAGGCCGATCCTTTTAGTATTCGTATACTAGGTGTCAAATGTTATAGGAGTGTTAGTTGTGATAACTATGGTGTGATGTCGATGATGTGTTATTATGAAACTATTGTTTAATGACAAATATGTTATGGAATGAGAATATGAAAGATGATTGATGCTATGTATGTGATGTATGTTGTTCTTGAAATCATAATGAGAATTAGACAAGTATGGATTATTCTAAAATGAAAGATGTAATTATATAATTATAGTATAATCGGTAACTTGCATAATAAGAACATTGAGTTATTAAAATAGTTACGTTTACTATAATTGCCATTCTAGATTAATTATGATATTCCAAACACTCACCCTTGCTGTGGTTTCTTTCTTTCGGTAACTAGTGACATAAAGGGTGTTGTTGCCCTAGAGGGTGCGCCAAGTGGGTAGCCGATGCCAAGAATGCAAGATTTGATATTGCTTGAATTAATTTAGTGTGATGATAATACTTGATGATTGCTTGATGATGATAATATATATTTATGATATAAATTGATGGTGAATTAATGAATTGAACATATTGTGGTTGTTTGTGATGTAATCATGAAATGTGTAATTATTGACACGGAGCCACTTTTGATTCATGAATTATTATGGGCAGGTTTTGTACTGTGTATGTAAACTGTGTGATGATATGGTATGAGAAGTGATTGATGTGATGATGATTTGATGCATGTTACGCATGTAGTGAGAATAGGCAAAATATATAAAATTAGGAATTTAATAGGTGATTTAGAGATCTGGTGGGTTTAAGAACCCTCGAAAGGGACCAATAGGTTCCCTACAACATTTAAAAACTGTGGATGTAGGCCTTGTGTCATTTGGACCTCATTTGAGTAGCATGGTGCATAGGTTTTACATATAAACGACTTAAATGCATTTTCACACATAATTCGCGCATATGATAGAACTTCAATGAACAGACTGTGCCGGCAGCTCTGGAATGGGGGTATTATTAATACCCATGATGTTTGGTGAGGTTGAAAGTTGAAATGGGCAATTTAGGACCCTTGAAGGTTGACCAAATGGCCTAAAATGTATGGCAGCAGCATTGTTATTATTGTCATGCTGACGCGTAGTGTCAGGCTTGAATAGGGGAGCTGATAGGTATTTAATTTGCATTGTTTTGTGATGTTTTTACTTAGGATTTCTAGGTAATCTGTGTCATTTTCCTCTTGTTTCCCGTATGATTTCCTTCATTCCGCACATGTCACCTGGGTGTTTGAAGTTTTGCAGGAATAACCTTGATTTAGGTGCATAAATGTAAGAACGTAATGCATTTGACGAAGCATGTGATGGATGCAAGATAGTCCAACCATTTGGAAGCTCAAAAAGAAGAAAGGATTCGCTCTTGGAAGTGGCATAAAAGAAGGAAAAACCAAAGAAACACTTCGGGGCCTTAAAACAGTAAAAGAAAAGGCATTTTGTGAAGTTTAGAGAAACCCATTGCCAGTGGGTTTTTCCCACTGGCCGTGGACCCCTCTGGAGTGGGTGATATTGTGCATAAAAAAAACCCACTGCCAGTGGGTTTTTCCCACTGGTCGTGGGTCTTGCTGTTGGAAACCCACTGCTAGTGGGTTTTTCCCACTGGCCGTGGATCCTGCTGCCCGGAGGAGGAAAAATTGGTTTTTTGGATTCCAGAGAAACCCACTGCCAGTTGGTTTTTCCCACTGCCAGTGGGTTTTTGCACGTTCTGCATAGGGCTCAATTTTTGGAGCAGTTTTTTGAATAAAAGGTGTGGTTTTTGAGAGGGAAAAGACACAGAGACATTGAGGGACATTTTTTGGGAGAAAAAGAGAGAGCTTTGCCAAGGATTTTTAAAGGGAATCAACGCCAAAACGTTAAATAAGATCAAATTCTGCAGATTTAGGAGAAAGATTTGGGAGATTTAGTGAGAACTTCTTCTTGTATTTTCTGAATCCCTCTTCATCTTTTGATTTTCCTTCTATGATTGGTTTGAATTTCTTGTATTGTGGTATTGTTATAGTTGTTTCCATGGCACATTAAACATTTATCTTGGGAATTAAGGTGTAGCATTTATGTGAACCCATACGTAATGTTCTTGGTTCTTGATTATTGAATTGTGTTCTTATTCGATTTTGTCAGTTCTTAATGCTTCCATTAAGCTTAGAGATAAGTATGGATGATTGTAAACGGTATGGGTAATCGAAAGATTGGCGTATAGTTTGAATTACACAAAATCAAACCTAGGGATTCGGGTTACGAAAGTGAACGAAACTCTTTGAGGGATATCCGAGTTTTCATAAAGCTTAAAGGACCTAATTAGTGAATTAAACGCGGTTCTTCAATAATTAGGTACGTTAGTGAGGTTTCAAGAGAAAGTCACTGATCAATTTAGGAAAACTGGCCTTAAGAAACATGATTTAATGATCTAGAAAATGAACTGCATTAAATATTAGCACCCACATTTATGTGAATCTTTACTTCCCAAGAAATTAATCTCCATCATCTCCAAATCAATCCTTTTATTGTTGTTGCTTAGTGTTCTCTGTTTATGTCATTTAGTTCTTTGCGTTATAAATTTCTAAACCAACAAATGAATTGTCTAGATAATCAAAATGCTATAAACTGGTAATTGGGAACAATCCCTGTGGGACGATAATTTATTACTGCGATATCTCGTACGCTTGCGGAAGGCTATCAGGAGCCACCACTAGTGGAAAAAATAGATATAATCATGGTTAAAAATGGCCTTTAATCACGGTTAAAAATGGCCTTTAATCACGGTTAAAGAACCGTGGTTGTTGCAGCCGTGGTAGTAGATGAGGGCCTTTAACCACGGTTAACAACTATGGTAATAAATCACATCTAACCACGGTTGTCGATTATAACCGTGAATATAACAAATAATTTATATTCACGGTTATAGTAGAAACCGTGGATAAAGAGAATCTATATTCACGGTTGTTTAGCACAACTGTGAATATAAGTAGTAAAAAAAATTCACTTACAGACTATTTATATTCACGGTTATAGTAGAAACCATGGATAAAGAGAATCTATATTCACGGTTGTTTAGCACAACCGTGAATATAAGTAGTAAAAAAATTCACTTACAGACTATTTATAATCACGGTTATGGTAGTAACCGTGGATAAATAGGGTCTATAATCACGGTTGTTACCATAACTGTGAATAAATACTCTGTTTTTTTTTTAATATGGTTTCTGTTTTATTGTTTCCCAAACCTGCATTCAGACAACCAGCACAATAAACAGTATCCCAGCATATCCAGCAACAAACCATATATAAAAAGAATGGTATATATATAACAATTAATTTGATATGAATTCGTAACAACCTAAAAAATGAAACTATATACAATTCAGATGAATGTAACCTAATAAAATGTAAACCCTAAATCCTACACTAGATACATATTTAAGAGAATAAAGATCCTATATCTAGCTAAGTTCTTTTGCTGATTTCAATGAAGTATGAGGCCCATTGCTTTCTAACATTATCTACAAGTGTCTTAGAGAAGTATGACCGGTCCTGGAAGTACTACAAATAATGCACAAAACAATTAGAACAAAAGCTATATTTATTACATGGAATTGATGAAATTGTTAGAAAAGTAGTCCAAATGATGAGACTTACATCTGTCCATCCATCTACTAAATGTTGTTGGACGATGGTCAGCATGGTATGCATGACGTAATAGCCACACTCGAAAGTACCCTCCTGCCTGTAAGACTACAATGGACATAAAATATAGAATAAGTGAATTCGTAACTTAAAAAATATATATTGAAGATTTGAATGAATACGATTGACTTACTTTTGGGTGCACCCACACAAATTTTCTTCCGCTGGACTTCACTCCAAGCAGTCGATTGTATCCAACCACCGCCCTACATTAAATAAAACACAAGATAAGTTAGAATCGTATAGGTTCAAAAATGATGTAATCGAATTTGTACTTATTTTTTAGGGATTAACTTACCCGTCTACTATACTTTTCAGGTCTTGTGGAACTGGCTGATGCATAGTATCAAAGTATAGAGTAAAATAAGCCCAGGGATAGATCACCACAAGCGTCCAGTGAGCGCTGCAGTTACCAGTGATAAGTGAGACTTCAAAATGCAAAAATTAATGACAATAATTATGGAATAGAATATTACCCTTTATGATAGGGGCCCATGTATACAACCTTCCCAGACTCAAACATCCAATTCTGGATGTATGCCTGGGTGTCCTGCGTGGTGTTTCCTTGCTTCTGTATGAGAGAGGGCTCTAAGAAACCATAAGTTCCTTGGAAACCCAAGTCCACACAGAGTTTTGTCAGAAACCGAAACAAGTTGAGACATGGTTAGCGACAAATAACTTGTATAATGAAAAAATTGGACAAAAAACGATATACTTACAGCTCCCACAGCTGAATGATGGAGCTGTTCAGCATCGACGTCCCCAAAATAATCTAACACATGTCAGAATATGTAATGTAAAGTGGCACTGCACTTGGACGACCGAACACTAGTGGCTCCCATGGGACCTGAACAGTCTCCTCTCCTTGCTCATACCCGATGCGCTATAGTATCTGGATGGGATCGTTGGCCGGGTCTAGCCTCTTCAATGGCTGTTCCTGTTGAACAATTGACAACCATCACAGTTTGTACCATAATTGACAATATAACAAAATTAGTTAGTGTCTAAGGTGTTTACCTGTCCAGGGGCAACCGTCAGAAGTCTGTTGGGCCACATCAGAAAGTGGCCCACCGCCTGACCGACAGTCTTCACCTCTGGAGTTGCCACTGGCACAGCAGCATCCTCCTTGAGGATGAGCACAACAGAGACCCTGGACATACCATCAGGTAATGTCTGATGGTGAACCACAGGGCCTAAGTTGTAGACCATGCCAGTGGCAACTGGCTCCTCCGACCCGTCAATGAACAGGTCACGAGCTATGGTTTATGCTCAGGTTCCCAAACGGGTTCATGCCGTCTGTGGCTAGTGCAAGCCTAACATTTCTTGGTTCATGGGCAAATTCTGGAAAAATCATATCCATTTTCTTCCATTGTGATCCATCGGCCGGATGCCTTAGTAGTCCATCAACAACCCTTTCATCAGCATGCTATCTCATAAGTTTTGCATCATCTGCATTGGCAAATAGACGCTTTAGTCTTGGAACTATAGGCAGATACCACAACACCTTTACAGGAGACCCTTTAGTCCATACCTATTCAGAATCCACCTCTTTCTTCCTATACCGTGACACCCCACACCTAGGACATCGATGCAGCATTTCTAACTCACCCCGGAATAATACACAATCATTTGGGCATGCATGTATTTTCTCATACTCTAAACCCATAGGACACAACACCTTTTTGGCCTCATAGTTACAATTCGGCAAGGTGTTTCCAGCTGGGAGCATTTCTTTCAACAACTTTAGTAAGTCAGTGAAACTTTTATCCGTCTACCCATTTATGGCCTTCGAATTCAGCATCGTAAAACTGCTAATAACCTCGTGAAATTGACGCAGTTTGGATACAACGGCTGCTCAGAGTCCTCACACAGAGTCGTATATACATGAGCTTTCTTAAAACCTTCTACCCCCACATCACGGATCATATCCTCGAGTCGGTCATCCATGTCGACATCGGTCTCATGCATCGAGCTTCGATTGTTAGTTTGAGAGCTGTTACTTGGCACCACCACATCTTCACCATGCCATATCCAACGTGTATAACTACGCAGAAAACCGTCACACAGTAGATGTTCTCGTACCTCTTCCAAGTCTACCCGACACAGGTTCAAGCATTTAACACAAGGGTGTGAACACCTCTTTTGGTCCGGTCCAAGTGGAATAAATATTTTTTATACTGAATTCCAATTCAGAGTGGTCAAATTCGAGTAGAATGGCTCCAGAATAATCAGAATCGAGTGAAATAACTCAGAATGAAGCTTTTCCAAGTGAAATACAGCCCTGTTGGAGGCAAATCCGATTGGAACGACTCAAAAATGATCACATCTGAACAGGATAACTCAGGTTAAAGCATTTCCGAGTGGAATACAGCCCTGGTGGAGATAAATCCGAGTGAAAAAACTCAAAAAAGAGTCAAATCCGAGTCAAAATGAAGCATTTCCGAGTGGAATGACTCAAAAATTATGAAATCCGAGTGGAATCACTCAGCATGAGTCATTCCGAGTGAAAAACCCCCTGTTGAAGTTGAATCCGAGTAGCATCACTCAGAATGAGTAAAATCCGAGTGAAATATGCTCCTGTTGGATCAAATCCGAGTGGAACTACTCAGAATGGAGCAAATCCGAGTAGAACTACTCAGAATGAATCAATTCCGAGTGGAAAGCTTCCCTGTCAGAGCCATTCCGAGTGAAGAAATTCAAATTACTAATTCTGAGTGTGAAGAAGTTTATTTCCGAGCGAAAAATAGCCAAAATTGCAATTTCTAAGCCATTTCAGTCGGTTCCGTGTCAATGGTCACTCGGATTGGGGGAGAGGAAGTGAAGTCCGAGCCAGGTACTCTCCAAATCAATTTCCGAGTGTTTCTCTTTGATTTTCAATCGGCTCTGTGTCCTCTTTTACACTTTCCCGAGTCAAATTTTACCAACACCAAATCCCCTCCGTGTCATCTTTTACACCTTTCCGAGCCATGTTTCAATTCCGAGTCACACTTCACACATTTCAGTTGGTTCCGAGTCGTTGGTGGTTCGGATTGTGGAGAGGAATTTAGAAACCGAGTGAGAAGTGATTCACTCGGTTCTGACTGAATATTCCGAGTGACACATCAACATGATTTCACTCGGTCTTTTGCACTCGGATCCAGGAGGCAAAATGAGGACTGGCCCCTTTTCTCACTCGGAGTCGATTCCAACCATGGTTGAACACTGACTGAGGGATTAAGCCGAGCCATTTTCACTCGGCATTTCACCATTTCACTCGGTTTTCCACATCCTCTCTCAGATTTTCAACATCCTCTCTCAGAATTTCAAAATCCCACTCGGATTACAATATTTTCTCTTGGTTTTCTACATCCTCTCTCGGATTTCACCATGTTCACTCGGATTTCACCATTCTAACTCGGATTTCAATATCCTCACTCGGAATTCCACTATCCTCACTCGGATTTCCAGCATTTTCACTCGGATTTCCATAATTCTCACTCAGAATTCTTCCATTCTCACTCGGATTCCCACCAGGTCCCCCTGTTAGACCGTGCTGACTTGGATTCCACCACCCAAGTGGATCCAGGAATCCTGGGGGTGGCAGACAAGTGGGAAACAGGGGTGGAAGTGGGGGGAATTAAAAATTCCCACCCAGCCGTTGTCCCTCACTTCACTCTGAGTGGAGGCCTGAGCTGGCATTCCACTCAGAAGTGGAAGCCTGAGCTGGCCTTCCACTCAAGCCAGCCTATAAATAGGCAAGGGGGAGGGCAGCTGAGGGGAGGCATTCAGAGGGGGAAAACTCTGCCAAAAAGTCCTTCGTGCTCTCTTCTCTCTCACACCAATTCTTCTCTTCTTCTCCTTCCATCACCTCTCACTCTACATGCACCCTCTCTCCCACCGTACTCTCCCTTTCCTCTCCTCCTCTAAAGACCAAACCACACACACACACCTCAACCCATACACCGTCCAGCTTCCTCTCTCTTCTCCTTCCAACCCACACCACACCGCCTAAGCCAACTCCACACCGTCCAGAATCCCTCTCCTTGGTCAGTCTCACTCGGCAGTCCACTTATCACTCGGTAAATCCTCTTTCCATTCGGTTTCCTTTGTTTCCACTCGGATTTGCACCGTTTCACTCAGATTTTTACTGTTTCAGTCAAATTTTCACTGTTTCACTCGGTTTCTGCTATTTCCACTCGGTTTTCCTCAATTTCACTTGGTATTTTCCCATTCCACTCGGTTTTTACCATTTTTACTCGGTTTTCCTCAATCTCACTCGGTTTTCTGCTTTTTCTCACTCGGTATTTCATTTTTTACTCGATTTCTTCCATTTTCACTCGGTTTTTCCCATTTTCACTTGGTTTTTTCCCACTTTCTCACATGGTTTTCTCTTCTTCCCCTTAGTTTTCACTCATTTTTCCTCTGTTTTCCGAACTTACTGTGGAAAATAAATGCTTCCTATGTCTTCTTTCAAATCTAAATAAAAATTAAAAAAAAAGGAAACAAATCTTTTCTAAAACAGTGTCGTACGGGAGCACTCCTGTCTACACAACCTCTTTAGGATTCATACACGTGCGAAGAACTTCGCCTTGTATGAGTTCCCCGTCTCAATGACATCCACCATCATTTCCCAAGCCTTTTCCTAAAAGAACAACATTCAGAACTACGTAACCCTGATTTCTTGATAATTCAAGAATACGTAGGAGCAGGATTTCAATTCCTGTCGGGCCCATCTCTCTTATTCCTTTTTGCTGATTTATCCCCTTACTTTCATGTTTCTTTCATAAATGTTCTTTTTTGGTTACTTCCATGAAAATCAATTTAGACGTGACGTCTTGTTGATTTCCCCCTAGTTTTTTGTTCAAACCTCGCCACAATTCATAGGGAAGGGATACTTAGGAATAGACGTCCCGCTTATCTCTTTCCTATCCCTGTCTTTTTATTCAAGGATGTATAATTTAGGCGTGACGCCTTATTAGCATTCTCTTCCTTTCTCTGTCTCATATCGAAGTTGAGTTTAATTCGGATGAAACGTCCCATTGACCTCTCTTCGACATTCTATGTTTGTAGAGTTCTCTCACTCCATTCTGTCTTTTTTTAAAATAAAAAAAGATACAACAATAAAAGGGAAGAAATAAAATATCTTTTGTAAGGCTATTTATATTGCGCATTTTCAATCTTGGTACTATTTTTGGACAGGCGATGTAGGGTGCTAATACCTTCCCTACTCGTAACCGACTCCCGAACTTGAATCTCAATTTTTAACCAGTGCTTTACTCAACCTAGTTTTTTCCAATGTTTTTCCTATGGATAAAAATGTTGGTAGCGACTCCCTGTTCCATACCATCTTCTCTCCTTCGCGCCGCGCCGTCGCGATTTAGGTTGCGACAGATGGCGACTCCGCTGGGGACACTTAAGAGAGTCAGGCCAGTTTGATTGAAAGCGCATGTTCTTTTTATATAGCCTTTGTTAGCTTGGATTTCTTCCCTCTTGTTTTATTTTCTGTTAATTGTTGTAAAAGTTTGTTCTTGTTTTAATCGTATATTGTTATTTGTTTCATTATCTATGTTTGCATGCTTGTTGAACCCTAGGGTAGAGGACCATGTTACTTTCCTGTAATTATTGAACCCTAGGGTAGACGACTTTGTATATTTGTTCTGTGTTTGTTCTTTGTGCAGAATGGGGTAAGGTAAAAGGTATTGAATGCCCTTTCACACACTTCACTCACAAATTACTCGCACACACTTATGAGTGGCGCCCTATACCCGGGCCCCAAATGAAGCTTAAGTTAGGAGAGGTTGGTAACGGAATCGTATGGGATGTACTTCCTATCCGGTGTTCGTGAGAACCTCAACCAGAGTTCGACCTCTCATGATATACGCACCTAGTGGTTCCCCACTGTTGCGTCCCTATCATGGGTAGGATCTTGGCTCTAGTGACCTTCTAGAAGTCTAGAATAAGCCACCTGGTGTGAAGAGCCACGTTTAGACAAACCATAGGGCCTAGAGAAAACTTTCAGCAAAACCTGACCTAGGCCACAAAAAGGCAAACTTTACTTTACCTTACGTCATTTTTGCTTTCCCCTTTTATCCAAGAAAATGAATTATCTACCACCCACAGATTTACTGAGTTATTGAAATAATGACTCGTTTTGAAACACACAGTATTCTTCGGGTGAATAGATAATCCTCTTTTGGTCGTGTACCCTTTGAGTGTCTATGGAAATTGACATGGGATTAAATTTAAGAAATAAGGGCTGTAATTGCCCGAAGAAGATGTCTGAGCTAGAGGCTCCCGCCTCAGGATGAAAGATTTCTTCTGTCTTCACAATTATCCCATATTAATTTCTATGATTACCATACCTAGTACTTTTGAATGATAAATTCTAAGGAATGGTCAAAGGATACTCGCCAAAGTCTGTGATGGTTTCCCACAACATTTTCCTTCTTTCTATTTCCGCCTAACATTTTTTTTTCTTCTTCCTTATTTTAAAAACAAAAAAAAGACACCAACGTCACGGGTAGGCATCCCTACCAGACCCGGCTCCAAAAGAAACTCATGGCTGAGGCAGAAGCTGTTAAAGGAAACTTTAGAACCGAGTTCGATCAGCTGAAAGAGCGAGTCGCGGAGTTAACTAAACTCTTAGAAAAGAAACTTACCGAAGGAGGCTCCTCTACGGGTGTTGAGGGTGCCCAACAACAGCTTGCCACTGCGCCACCTCCCCTTGGTTCTGACCCAGCAAGAACCCAACTCCCTAACACAATGACACCCCCTCTTACCATTCATGTCGGGAGACCTAACCCTGCCATTGAGACCCAGCTACCTTACGGCCAGTCTTACGCACAGCATACATTTATCGGTCTATACGGCAACCCAGTACCTTTTCCACTTTATGGCCTACCCCCGGGGTACTATCCCCCGCTCGCCAACCAACAAGACGCCCACAACCAACAAGCGGTAAATCCTCATGCTTCATACCCCACACAACCAAACATGCCACCACTCCACCAAACCCAAAACACGCAAACCCATGACCCACAAGCTCACCAAACCCAAAGCACACAGGTCCATGACCCACAAATCCACCAAATCCAAAACACACAAGCCCCGATGGCCCAACCAACCTACAACGCCCAAGCCCAAAATACACAAGCCCAGATAACCCAGCCGACTTATGTTGTGGCCCATCCTCAAGGCCCCTCACCAAAAACAGGCCTAGTAAACCAGTCCCATGTGTTGCCTCTATACAACCAGTCATTCGGCTATCCGTATGGATACGGAACCCCTTATGGGACCAACCTCCAAGATACAACCCGCGCGGTCGCGGCTCCTCGAAGGGAAAGGATAGAGATCTTAGAAGAGCGTTTAAGAATGATGGAAGGCGCTGGAGGTTTTGGACTAATAGATGCTTCGGAGCTATGTTTAGTCACAAATGTTGTTCTCCCACCTAAATTCAAGATGCCAGACTTTGACAAGTATCGGGGAATGACTTGTCCAAAGAACCATCTCACGATGTATTGTCGAAAGATGGCATCTTACTCTTCTAACGATCAACTGTTGATCTACTGCTTCCAAGATAGTCTAGCAGGGGCTGCTCTTACATGGTATGCTCACCTTGATCGGAACCATATCTGTTGTTGGAAGGACCTGGCAGATGCCTTCCTTAGACAGTACAAGTATAACATGGATATGGCACCCAACAGGGTTCATTTACAAAATATGGTGAAGAAAGACAGTGAAATGTTCAAGGAGTATGCTCAACGATGGAGAGAGACAGCGGCGCAAGTGGATCCCCCATTGTCGGAAAAAGAAATAGTCGAGATGTTTATCGATACGCTTCCATCACCTTTCTACGGCAAGATGATTGGTAGTGTTTCAGCCAACTTCTCCGACATCGTGACTATTAGGGAAAGAGTGGAGAGTGGAATACGAACGGGTAAGCTCACTCAGGGCTCGTCTGGGGCAAGCATGACAAGAAGGCCGACGCCTGGGAAAAGGGATGGAGAAACTAATTCCATCTCTTCTAATCAAAAGACGCCTTCGCCAAGACCATTCTTTCCTACTATGATTCAAGCTCCCAATCCTTATGTGGCCGCAGCCACTGGTGGCCCAGCAGCTCATACTCCTCATTTCCGTCCACCCATGGTAAGAGCTCCAATACCGTAACCCATACCATACCATCACCCCCAGAAAGTAGCTCGACCACCCAACCATAATCAGAACCCAAGGAATCCCAACAATGAGCGTACCCCGGTGCAGTTCGATCCAATTCCCATAACATATTCTGAACTTTTTCCAATCCTCGTTCAGGAAGGTCTGTTGGTTTCATGCCCCATGAAGCCATTGCAACCTCCTTATCCAAGGGGATATGACCCAAACGCTCATTGTGATTACCATGCTGGGGCACCGGGGCATTCCACAAAAAATTGCATGGCTCTGAAATATAAAGTGAGAGATTTAATCAAGGCCGAATGGATCGATTTTAAAGAAGGAAGCCCTAACGTGGTCAAGAATCCCCTGCCTAATCATGGAAGCTCAGAAGTTAATGCTGTGGTGGTTGATAGTTTTGATAACAATGTTGATTTGGTGACCGCTTGCCCGCCGGGACGAGAGCTCAGTAACTGGGAAGCTGTCGAACTCCCTACGATTTTAAATGATTCACCAAAGTAATCTGTCACTTCCTTAAAAGTCTTATTTATCCCTCTGCTATGCCTA
The DNA here is from genome assembly GCA_037962975.1 of Clitoria ternatea. Lineage (NCBI taxonomy): Eukaryota > Viridiplantae > Streptophyta > Magnoliopsida > Fabales > Fabaceae > Clitoria > Clitoria ternatea. Next base: position 140,946,018 of record CM075670.1, read on the forward strand.
AGGCTTTGGGACTTTCCATGTAATAAAGGTGAAAAAACTTGTTTTACCAGTCAATCAATAAATGTGTATCGAAATTCTAAAAAGATTTTTCCCATTCCTTTATCCTTGCTTTGGTCCATTGTCTTTACTTGTTTGTTCCTTTTTCTTTTCTCTCCATTTTTATTTCTTGCCATAAACCGCTAAAATTGCAGATCCAAAAATGATCCTCTTGAGACTAATGAAATCACAATCCCATTTTACGATCTCAACTACCCGGTCGATTGTGCTGACGAAGAAGGTAGGAAAGCTTGTGAGTCACCACACAAGTTAACCAGATTGTTAGGACAAGAGGTCAAGGAATACCCCTAAGCCAAGAATGACTGAAGGAATCACGGGGCAATATATCAGAAGACATTAGTAATATTGTTTCAGGACGTGGAAATAATCTATGTGAATGATAACATTGCCAAGTCCCGAATCGGACAAGTGGTAGGCCAGTCAACTAAGAAAACCACAACAGTTACCAGCATAAGTAGGAGAAAATTGCTAATGTCTACAAATGTAAATACAGTCAAGGGAGACTTTGTCAAAAAAAAAATGAAAAATGAAAAAATAGAATCAAGGTCGGAGTCCAATGCATGTGCCAAATGGAGTAAGATGGTTATGCCCAGATTATCAAGCAAGCTGTCATTTTCTATACGAGAAGGATGAATGTCATTAGACCAAGAACTCGCATTCTTGTCATCATCAACATCTCAAAGAGTACGCCATTCCTTATGCCTATGTAGCCAAGGAAATAGTCTGTCAGATTGAGTCATTGCGTCATTAAGGGGGTTAAAAAAAAACACAATACAAAAAAAAAAAGAAAAAAAGGGCAAACAAAAAAAAAATCAATCAAAAAATCAAAACAATATATATAAAGGCCAAAATGATGACTCGAATTAACCCCCTCTCATCAATGCCAAAAGACTCACCAATGTTCCCTTGGGTACATAGTATAGGGGAAGACTCTCTTATTTGAGGTAACATCAGCTCCTCAAAGGATCAGGCTAAAACTCAGAAAAGGTTAAGTAGACTCAACTGGAGTGTGATCAGTTTCAACTTTTTATTGTGAAGGATGCAGCAAAAAAAAAAGAAAAAAAGAACACATTATAAAGAGAATGAAAAGCTCGCTAGGCTGAAAACCTGAAAAGGCGGCCTAGGCAAAAGTTAGAGCAACCTGGTGAGTCAAAAACCTGAAAAGGCGGCTCAGGTAAAATTAGGGTCAAGATTTTAGCAGAGTAGCTAAAGCTCCCAATACAAAACATGCAAAATGAGGCATCAGGAACATGGTCAAACTACCCTCTCAAAGGCAGAATTGAGCGAGGTACTTGAGGTTTTGACGTGGGATTAAGATTCTCGCTAGTCTCAGGAATTCACTGGAGGATCTTTGAACCTTTCCTATTTCCCTTGGCCTTGACCTGTCCTACGAGGCTTCACTTCATCCCCCGTATTTTCCCTGTTGTCCATTCTCTGTATTCTGTTTGACCTACATGAATAAAATTTATCCCTTTTTCGATACGTGTTATGAATTGCATTGATTTGATAAAACATTGTGTTTTTTTTTATATAAAAATAAATGAAAGAATGGTGAACATTTAAAGTCGTAAGGGACAAGACATTCCCACTACTTGACCTCGCCTTAGACAATCATCACAAGGATTCAGCCAGGCATGCGCTTCGAAGTTATGATCGCCCCTTTGAATCTCCTCTGCCCATGAGTTATCCTAAGGGCCGCGGTTTCACAGGACCTACCCAGTTTTTTTTTGAATGTATCTTTGCACTACTTACCTTTTTTCTGCAGGTTATTATAACGGACAGTCATGTCAAGCTCTGACGCCTCAATCAAGACCTTTTCCTTAATGGAACCGCAGCTGCCAAAACTAGGATCATTAAAGTCTCCTCCTTAATCGCCAAAGTTGGCACTCCTCAAAGCCCTTCCCCAAATCACCAAAGTTGGCACTTCTTGAAGTCTTCTCCTCAACTGCCAAAGCTGACACTTTTCAAACTCCCTTCCGGGGAATCTACTTGATACACTCTAGCAGTCAAGCAAGAAGAATTCTCCCCAAAGAGCCCCAGCACGTTTTTCTCGGTAAATCTACACATACTAGGCGGACCCCAGATTTTACCTTCCCAATCTAGGAGTGATGTTCAAGCCATCAATCCTTCTCCAGTAGAATTACACTTCCCAGACAAATCGAACTGGGGCATCACCCCAGAATCATTTCCTTCTCGCTCAAGGGGCAGCTCCCTGAGGTTTCAAAGCAAATAGTTCAAATTGGGGCATCACCCCAGGTTCATTCTCTTTCGCCTAAAGAGGCAGTACCCCGAACCATCAATCCTCCTCTAGTAGAAATACATTTCCTAAACAACTCAAACTGGGGCATCTCCCCAGATTTCTTTTGTTCATTCAAGGGGTAGTTCCCCAACAACCTCCAAATCACCTCCAAACTGGGGCATCTCCCCAGATTCCTTTTGTTCTAGCCAATTTCCAAGCATCCCTCCAATCATGTCAAACTGGGGCATCACCCTATGTTTCTCCTTTCTCAATCGAGGAGACGATTCCCCATGTTCCTCCTCTTACCGTCAAGGGGACGATTCCCCAAGATTCTCTAAAATCATGTCAAACCGGGGCATCACCCCATGTTTCTCCGTTCGCAATCAAGGGGGCGATTCCCCATGTCTCTCCTCCTACAGTTACAGGGGATGATTCCCCGAGATTCTTTCAAGGACCTTCAAACTGGGGCGTCTCCCCAGATTTCTTTTATTCTGGCCTTTCCCCAAGATTCCTTCAAACCATCTCAAACTGGGGGGCATCTCCCCAGGTTTCTTCTGTTCCAGTCAAGGGGCAATTCCCCAAGAACTTTCAATTATGTCAAACTAGGGCATCGCCATGAACCTTGAAGTCCAGTAAGTTAAGGTTGGACGAGACGTCCTGTTAGCTCCCCCAACCTTTGCATTTCCTGCCAGCAGTGAGTTAATTTGGACGAGACGTCCTGTTAGCTCCCCCAACCTTTGCATTTCATGCCAACAGTGAGTTAATTCGGACGAGATGTCCTGTTAGCTCCCCCCTAATCTTTACTTTCCATTCGCCTATTCAGGCATTCTTTCCCGTCTGATAGCCTATCAGGGCACCCTTTCCCTTCTTACCGCCTATTAAGGCAACTTTTCCTTTCCATTCGCCTATTCAGGCACCCCTTTTATCTTCCAGCCGCCTATCAAGGCATCCTTTACCTTTCCAGTCGCCTATCAAGGCATCCTTTATTTTCCAGCCGCCTATCAAGGCATCCTTTATCTTTCCAGCCGCCTATCAAGGCATCCTTTATCTTTCCAGCCACCTATCAAGGCATCCTTTATTTTCCAGCCGCCTATCAAGGCATCCTTTATCTTTCCAGCCGCCTATCAAGGCATCCTTTATCTTTCCAGCCGCCTATCAAGGCATCCTTTATTTTCCAGCCGCCTATCAAGGCATCCTTTACCTTTCCATCCGCCTATCAAGGCATCCTTTATCTTCTAGTCGCCTATCAAGGCATCCTTTATTTTCCAGCCGCCTATCAAGGCATCCTTTATTTTCCAGCCGCCTATCAAGGCATCCTTTATCTTTCCAGCCGCCTATCAAGGCATCCTTTATCTTCCAGTCGCCTATCAAGGCATCCTTTATCTTCCAGCCGCCTATCATGGCATCCTTTATTTTCCAGCCGCCTATCAAGGCATCCTTTATCTTCCAGTCGCCTATCAAGGAATCCTTTATCTTCCAGCCGCCTATCAAGGCATCCTTTATCTTCCAGCCGCCTATCAAGGCATCCTTTATCTTCCAGCCGCCTATCATGGCATCCTTTACTTTCCAGCCGCCTATCAAGGCATCCTTTATTTCCCAGCCACCTATCGAGGTACCCTTTACTTTTCAGTCGCCCACGAGGGCAACCTTTACTTTCTAGTCTACTGGGGGTCAATCCTGATCTCATTACCTCCTGTTAACTAAAAGACCATTTTTCCCTGTCCATTCAAAAAAAAAAAGAAGAAGAAGAGAAGAAGAGAAACGGAAGTGGAGAATGCTCGTTTTAAGAAAAAGAAAAGTCACACTGACTCGTGATTGCCCACACCATCAGTCGCTATACTGATCAAGAGGTCCCACTTGGCCCCCTACATCGGTGTTCATATCTTTACTTCCTTTTCACTTTAAAAACACAGAAGCTTCGTGTTTCTTTTGTGAAAAAGAAGTAAAGAGGGGCATCTGTGAACACCTCTTTTGGTCCGGTCCAAGTGGAATAAATATTTTTTATACTGAATTCCAATTCAGAGTGGTCAAATTCGAGTAGAATGGCTCCAGAATAATCAGAATCGAGCGAAATAACTCAGAATGAAGCTTTTCCAAGTGAAATACAGCCCTGTTGGAGGCAAATCCGATTGGAACGACTCAAACATGATCACATCTGAACAGGATAACTCAGGTTAAAGCATTTCCGAGTGGAATACAGCCCTGGTGGAGATAAATCCGAGTGAAAAAACTCAAAAAACAGTCAAATCCGAGTCAAAATGAAGCATTTCCGAGTGGAATGACTCAAAAATTATGAAATCCGAGTGGAATCACTCAGCATGAGTCATTCCGAGTGAAAAACCCCCCTGTTGAAGTTGAATCCGAGTAGCATCACTCAGAATGAGTAAAATCCGAGTGAAATATGCTCCTGTTGGATCAAATCCGAGTGGAACTACTCAGAATGGAGCAAATCCGAGTAGAACTACTCAGAATGAGTCAATTCCGAGTGGAAAGCTTCCCTGTCAGAGCCATTCCGAGTGAAGAAATTCAAATTACTAATTTTGAGTGTGAAGAAGTTTATTTCTGAGCGAAAAATAGCCAAAATTGCAATTTCCGAGCCATTTCAGTCGGTTCCGTGTCAATGGTCACTCGGATTGGGGGAGAGGAAGTGAAGTCCGAGCCAGGTACTCTCCAAATCAATTTCCGAGTATTTCTCTTTGATTTTCAATCGGCTCTGTGTCCTCTTTTACACTTTCCCGAGTCAAATTTTACCAACACCAAATCCCCTCCGTGTCATCTTTTACACCTTTCCGAGCCATGTTTCAATTCTGAGTCACACTTCACACATTTTAGTCGGTTCCGAGTCGTTGGTGGTTCAGATTGTGGAGAGGAATTTAGGAACCGAGTGAGAAGTGATTCACTCGGTTCTGACTGAATGTTCCGAGTGACACATCAACATGATTTCACTCGGTCTTTTGCACTCGGATCCAGGAGGCAAAATGAGGACTGACCCCTTTTCTCACTCGGAGTCGATTCCAACCATGGTTGAACACTGACTGAGGGATTAAGCCGAGCCATTTTCACTCGGCATTCCACCATTTCACTCGGTTTTCCACATCCTCTCTCAGATTTTCAACATCCTCTCTCAGAATTTCAAAATCCCACTCGGATTACAATATTTTCTCTTGGTTTTCTACATCCTCTCTCAGATTTCACCATGTTCACTCGGATTTCACCATTCTAACTCGGATTTCAATATCCTCACTCGGAATTCCACTATCCTCACTCGGATTTCCAGCATTTTCACTCGGATTTCCATAATTCTCACTAGGAATTCTTCCATTCTCACTCGGATTCCCACCAGGTCCCCCTGTTAGACCGTGCTGACTTGGATTCCACCACCCAAGTGGATCCAGGAATCCTGGGGGTGGCAGACAAGTGGGAAACAGGGGTGGAAGTGGGGGGAATTAAAAATTCCCACCCAGCCGTTGTCCCCCACTTCACTCTGAGTGGAGGCCTGAGCTGGCATTCCACTCGGAAGTGGAAGCCTGAGCTGGCCTTCCACTCAAGCCAGCCTATAAATAGGCAAGGGGGAGGGCAGCTGAGGGGAGGCATTCAGAGGGGGAAAACTCTGCCAAAAAGTCCTTCGTGCTCTCTTCTCTCTCACACCAATTCTTCTCTTCTTCTCCTTCCATCACCTCTCACTCTACATGCACCCTCTCTCCCACTGTACTCTCCCTTTCCTCTCCTCCTCTAAAGACCAAACCACACACATACCTCTCAACCCATACACCGTCTAGCTTCCTCTCTCTTCTCCTTCCAACCCACACCACACCGCCTAAGCCAACTCCACACCGTCCAGAATCCCTCTCCTTGGTCAGTCTCACTCGGCAGTCCACTTATCACTCGGTAAATCCTCTTTCCATTCGGTTTCCTTTGTTTCCACTCGGATTTGCACCGTTTCACTCGGATTTTTACTGTTTCAGTCAAATTTTCACTGTTTCACTCGGTTTCTGCTATTTCCACTCGGTTTTCCTCAATTTCACTCGGTATTTTCCCATTCTACTCGGTTTTTACCATTTTTACTCGGTTTTCCTCAATCTCACTCGGTTTTCTGCTTTTTCTCACTCGGTATTTCATTTTTTACTCGATTTCTTCCATTTTCACTCGGTTTTTCCCATTTTCACTTGATTTTTTCCCACTTTCTCACATGGTTGTCTCTTCTTCCCCTTAGTTTTCACTCATTTTTCCTCTATTTTCCGAACTTACTGTGGAAAATAAATGCTTCCTATGTCTTCTTTCAAATCTAAATAAAAATTAAAAAAAAAAAGGAAACAAATCTTTTCTAAAACAGTGTCGTACGGGAGCACTCCCGTCTACACAACCTCTTTAGGATTCATACACGTGCGAAGAACTTCGCCTTGTATGAGTTCCCCGTCTCAATGACATCCACCATCATTTCCCAAGCCTTTTCCTAAAAGAACAACATTCAGAACTACGTAACCCTGATTTCTTGATAATTCAAGAATACGTAGGAGCAGGATTTCAATTCCTGTCGAGCCCATCTCTCTTATTCCTTTTTGCTGATTTATCCCCTTACTTTCATGTTTCTTTCATAAATGTTCTTTTTTGGTTACTTCCGTGAAAATCAATTTAGACGTGACGTCTTGTTGATTTCCCCCTAGTTTTTTGTTCAAACCTCGCCACAATTCATAGGGAAGGGATACTTAGGACAAGACGTCCCGCTTATCTCTTTCCTATCCCTGTCTTTTTATTCAAGGATGTATAATTTAGGCATGACGCCTTATTAGCATTCTCTTCCTTTCTCTATCTCATATCGAAGTTGAGTTTAATTCGGATGAAACATCCCATTGACCTCTCTTCGACATTCTATGTTTGTAGAGTTCTCTCACTCCATTCTGTCTTTTTTTAAAATAAAAAAAGATACAACAATAAAAGGGAAGAAATAAAATATCTTTTGTAAGGCTATTTATATTGCGCATTTTCAATCTTGGTACTGTTTTTGGACAGGCGATGTAGGGTGCTAATACCTTCCCTACTCGTAACCGACTCCCGAACTTGAATCTCAATTTTTAACCAGTGCTTTACTGAACCTAGTTTTTTCCAATGTTTTTCCTATGGATAAAAATGTTGGTGGCGACTCCCTGTTCCATACCATCTTCTCTCCTTCGCGCCGCGCCGTCGCGATTTAGGTTGCGACAAAGGGCAAAAATACTTTCCATTCACCTCCACTGCATTCCTCGCTACGAATTCTATAAATGATTCAACTCCCCCCACGTACTCCAAACTTAGGCGTGATGCAGTTATCAAACTCCGATCCATACCAACTGTTTACAAGGTGCTATGATCAACCTCACTTTTTCTACAAAGGTGGTGGTCCTATACCCATTCAGGATGACAATTGTTTTTATACGTCATTCATATATACAGGTTAGGACTTATTTTAAAATTTGATGAAATTTCGGTAGCATTTCACATTAGTCTCTAAGTACACAAAATGAGAGTGGTCAAATCAAATTCAACCACAACCAAATATGTACCCAGAGAACAACACAAAATGCAAGTTACCGAAAGTTTATCAAATTTTAAAATAACTCCTAACTTGTACATACTAACAATCACGTATAAAAAATAATTGTTCATCCCAAACTGTCCAAACGGACAATTTAAGATTCAACTCAAACGATGAAATTAATTAATTTAATGACCATTTGTGTCAAATCTCAAACGGGGAACTACGGTTCACTCATATGCACAACAACTTTATGAGCCTACGAGTTTGCAAGATTGAAAACCACATACATATAATAGACAAAAATAACATTATATACGAGCAACCAACAACAACAGCAATAACATTATATAAGTGAAATGTAACTTCTGATTACAACTCAACTCAAAAATCTAATAATGAAATATCAAAATTTTAAACTAAACTTCAACAGAACAAAATTCATAAATGGAAAATGTTTTAAAGGGAATGGTTAACAATGATGAAGTGAAAATTTTCCATTTAAAAATATCTAACTTGAACCTAGGAATACGTTATGTTCATATCTAACAATGATGAAGTATGGATTTATGGATTATGGATTATGAATTATGGATCATGGATTATGAGATATGAATTATGGATCATGTTAAGCTTTCCCGTTTACATAATTTGTAGATATTCATACTTCAAACGCGTATAACTACATCTATATGTGTTTGATGATTTTCTTTTCTAATGTTTAATTCTGATCCATCTCGCTTGAGTGAGATTATCAGTACATGCGCAGAAAACATGTAACTTTCATAACCTAACATATGAAAATCCATCCCAAGCAAAACTGATCAAGATTAATATATCACATACATCATATTACACATTTAGAACTTGTTTCAAGTAATCATATTCAACAATTCTCATTCCAACTCATTAATTATATCAAAATCAAGCTTATCATCTTGTATGCTCTATAAAACACAATCTAGATAAATATCCATTCCTTCATCAATTCTGGAAGTATATCACATCATTTTCATAATCCAACCATTGTCAAGGTCACCAATGAAAATAAGCCATAAATACAAAGGTCTCGTTTTCCTACATGACCTCTAAAATCATCATTCATCTATTTATCATCCTTACAAGTTACTCACATTAATTCATGGCTATACAAATATCCATCATGTATATACATTACAAAAGAATACATATAAGCCATAAAATTAAAACATTGCCGGCCAAGGCATCTTTACCCTAAAATGACTTCCTTCACACAATTCCTCCATACATGAGCTCCATAGTCAAGCCCTACAACACAAGAGCTAAAAAGATAGACCACATGGAAAGTGAGTATACTTTCTCAATGATGAAAAATCCAACAATTTGTGATAATATACATATGAATGCAAGTTAACACCTTCTCCCAAAAAGGAGTTCAAATGACACTAAGATCAATTTAATCATCCAATTCATTGAACACACATGTTCATCCATATATTCATGAATAACAAATCCTTCATCAAGGACATATCAATTTAACCATATCATTCATTCATGGTTCCATCCCACTCATTGTCATATTCATAAAGATTCATAAAAGTGACACCGAATCAATGCAAAATATAATTAGTGACTAAAAGAGGGATTTACAAACACCTCACATAACAATCTCAACATGCTTCTATGGCTAATGCACATGCTGGTGTTTAAGGATGCATATACACGAATCCGATTTCATTTCATCAGGTGATCGCAACCACCATAATCATTCATTCTCATTGGTTTCCCGCCTCGTAAGGGGTACTCCCTCTAGCAGCCTCGCAAGGTGCTTTCTCGTGATCGCAACCACGTTCAATAATTCATATTGGTATCCTGCCTCGTAAGGGGTACTCCCGCCTTGTGATCGCAACCACGAGCATTCATTCTCACTGGTCCCGCAGGGCCTTCCATTTTAAACACCAGGTGATCGCAACCACCGGCTCAACATCACAGGAACTCGTAAGCCCTTTATATTTCAATTATCAAGTGATTGCAACCACTTTTCAACATCATCATACTAGTCCCATAAGACTTTCTTTGTGATCACAACCACATTCAATTGTCATGATATGTATGCCATGCTATGTATGTAACAATTCTTATGCATGCCTTAACCTTGTAAGGATTATCTCACCCTCTCATCTAGGGTCCAACTTATACTCAATCATAATGTTAGTGACATATAATTCAACATACATATCATTCATAATACTCAAGAGTTATCCTAGCCAAGGATTTCAATATTTATCAAGCCACACATGGAAACAATAACATGACATCACACATTATACAACTCATAACCTTTTCAAAGTACCATTTTACCATCGACCATCACAAGATTCAATCTCTATTTCATATCACACACATAAAGCACTACATTCATTCAAGGAAACATGCAACATTGCATCAATACCTACATTATCAAAATACAAGGCATCATACATTTAGAAAATACACCCTTCTCCTACCTCAAGAAAAGTAGACTTTCGGGTTTGATGTTTGTTAGTCCTCAAATTTTCAATAAAAGCTTTAATAAAAATTTCATAAAAATTATAAAAATTAGTTTAATTTGTTAGAAAATTAGGATTTAAATTCAATAAATGGATGTTGTTAGAAATAATCTGCCCTTGATCAATTTTCTCTAAGTTTTGCAGTGAAAAAGTTAAGAAATCAAGAGAAAATTACACTGGAGGAGCTGACGCGTAGCCTCACCCCACGCGTAGCATCAACAGCTATTTTTGATGCTGACGCTACGCGTCACAGCCACGCGTAGCGTCAGTGCTGCGTGGTTTCCACCTCCACTTTGGCCAACCACTCCACTTGGACCCAATAATGGGCACTCCACTCAGCACCAATGGGCACCCCACTCAGCATGAAAGGCCAAAACTCGGTGGAAACATGTCCATGTGGCCAGGCATGATCAAATTTAATAATTTGAAGTGGCAATTATCAAGTGTTTAATGGAGGCTGAGTCAGGGGTGTGACGCGTAGCGTTACACTTACGCGTAGCGTCAGCACCCTTGCTCAGCCCTATAAATAGGGCCATCCAACACCATTCTAAAACATCCCACAGCATCACATTCTCTTCTTTTCTCTCTTGTGCTCGACTTTGAGTACTTCTTTTGTGAGTTGTAGTTCTAGAATAGTTTTCTAGATACTTGAGTGTGTTTTGGTGTATTGTGATCGTTGTATCCTGAAGTTCCCATCATCTTCGTAATGTCAAACTCTGTAAGTGTTGTTTTTACTTTCACCATGTGTAACTAATTTGTTTATGTTGGAATTGGTGAACTAATCTATTGAGTATAATGTTGTGAATTCGACCTCTGCATGTTTATGATTCAAGTCCATGTTAGTATTTCAACCTTTTATTAATATAAACATCAAACGGGAGAATGATTTTCATGTGTATTGAAACTTGTTTTATTAGTATGAATGTCAAACGGGAGAATGATTGTTCATGCCGTATTGAAACTTGTTTTGACGAAAGTAAAAAGTTGGAATACCCTTGGTATCTCAATTCTATAGGGGTTGTTAACCATTGTTGCCATAAGGCCAGGTCTTAATGCAAGTTTTTACTGAGAAAGCTCATGAGGGATCGGACTTTACGGTGAATTCTTAGAATTTATATCACGAGGGATCGGTTATAATGATTTTAAGCTGCAATGACATGAAACTTGATGATTAAATATGCATGTCTTGAGTTCCTCATTGTTATTCTAGATTAGGGATCCAATTTCCAACATAATTTGTTTATCTGTGTTTATCTCAAGTATCTTACCTATTCTAGATTGCAACTCAACTTTTTACATAGATTTTATTTTCTTTTTATCTTATGAACCACTCAATCATGTTATCCTGTGAATATTGTATAAATTGTATATAAATCATTCTTTTGTCTATAACTTCCTTCACATTTACCATAGTAAATAGAAAATTACTGTTGTTATTGGACTTTCAATCCCAGTGGAACGATATCTAAATTTTGAAAACTACAAACGATTGGTGCGCTTGCCAATTAACAACCCGGTGGTGGAAACGAACTGTTGAGACGCTATCGCTGGGTTAACAAGTTTTCTGGCGCCGTTGCCGGGGATTGAATTGTTTCAGTGAAACAGTAAATTTTTAATTACTGTGGTAAATATTTTTTACCTTAGTTAAAAATTATTTTTTTTTACTTATTGTTACACTAACTTTCTTTGTCTAGTTTGTGTATGCAAACTCGATCTACTGCAGGTAAAATTTATTTTGATCCTGAGATAGAAAAGTTTGTAAAGAAAATCAAGTCTTTGAAATCTAAAACACAAACTAAATCTTCTTCTACTTCTAATTTTGAAAATTCAAATATGGCTGCTGAAAGGAGAACATTGGGATAGTTTACTGCTATTAATGGTCCACCTCGAGTTTCGGGTATGTTTCAAGGACCTGTTGTACCAGTGGAGATTAAACCTGCTACTTTAAATATTATTCAAAACAATCAATTTGCTGGTTTAAATCATGAAGAACCATATGAACATTTAACTATTTTTTATGACTTATGCAGCACAATTGGTTTTGAACCCAATCAAGAAGAGTCTGTTTACATGAGACTTTTTCCTTTTTCATTGATTGGTAAAGCAAAAGAATGGTTTAAATCTTGTCCACCGGGTAGTTTTGCAAACTGGTCCGATGTTGAAAGAAAATTTTTGGAGAGATTTTATTCTCCTTTGAAATATTTTGAAGCAATGACAGCCATACACTCTTTTTCTCAAAATAATGATGAATCACTAGGAGAGACATGGGAACGATTCAAAGCACTTTTGAGAAAGTGTCCAAACCACAACCTGAATAACACCGAAAAGGTAAGAATCGTTTACCATGGTTTATTGCCTCAGTTCAAGATGATGTTAGATGCTTGTGCAGGTGGTTCTTTAATGAACAAAACTGTGGAGGAAGCCATAGAAATATTGGAATCAATGGCTATCAGTGACCGCCAAGCAAAACATGAAAGAGGTAATGTATAGAGGAAGCCAGGAATGCTCGAATTGGGAGTAAATGATGTGGTGTTGGCTCAGCAAAAATTACTAACCCAACAAATTGAAGTTATGAGCAAGCCATTGGAAAAACTCCAAATTGCTTAAGTAGCATCACCACCCCCTGCTCAACTTAAACAATGTATGCACTGCATGGGAGAACAACCATGTGGTTACTGTGGAAATGAGCAAGAGCAAGCCAATTTCATGAACCATCAAAGAGCACCCTTAGGTAATTTTCCTTTCAATCATGGAAATTCTTTTCCTAACAATTACCTGCAGGGTTGGCAAAATCAGAATATTGGCTGGAGACAGGACACTAGACCTTCCAATAGACCTCCTTACAATCAGTTTAAGCAATAATAAACTGACAATGCAAGATTGACAAGGATAGAGGAATCTATTCAACAGTTATTGCAATTTGTGGAAACAAATGAAGCTACCCGAAAAGCATCAAACATACAAATGGGATAGCTTGCAAAAGAAATAGCCGAATTAAAGAGTTCTGGGTTTACTGCAAACACTGAAAACCCAAGGGAACAATGTAATGTTGTTTCTTCTGATATTGTAAAAATTGATTGTAAAGAAAAGAGTGAGAAAAAGAAAGAAGAAAAAGAAAAAGAAAGTGAAAAAATAGAAAAAAATGAAAAAAATGAAAAAGAAAAAAATGTGCAAGTAAATACAGAGCAAGAAACAAATTGTATAACTCCGAAAAAATGTAAAGATCCGGGGAGTTTCACCATTCTTGTAAAAATTGGAAATATCAACATCAGGAATGCGTTATTAGATTTAGGGGCTAACATCAACTTGATGCCCTTAGAATTAATAAAGTGCATTGGTGAATATGAGCTAAAAGAAGCAAAGACAGAATTACAGTTTGCGGATCACTCTGTTAAAAAGCCTTTTGGGATTGTGGAAGATGTACTGGTAAAGGTTAATAAGTACCACTTTAGAGTTGACTTTGTGGTACTGGATATGAAGGAGGATACTGAGATCCCCCTGATCCTAGGAAGACCTTTCATGAAAACTACAAGGATCAAAGTAGATGTTGATCTAAGTATGGTTGCAGTCAAGGTTTATGAAGAAGAAGTAAGCTTCAGTGCTCATGAACACCTTAGGACAAGTAATGAGGAAAAAGTTTACCCTTCAATCGAACCAGGTATATCTCTTCCCAATCAATTAAATTGTTTTAAATTAACCGATGCCTTGAAAGATGAAAAACAGGTAATTAAGCATCGGAAAAGAAGAAAGAGGAAGAAAAATACAGGTGATTCCTCAACGAATATTGGGAGACCACCTAATTAATCAGAGGTAATGTCTAGCTGGAGACATTAAATCTAGCGCTCAATGGGAGGCAACCCATTCTTTTCTTGTTATTTTCAAAATATAAAAAAAAAAACAATTTTTAGAATTAATTTAAAAAAAAGAAAAAGGGTTTAAAACTCAAAAGAAAAGGTTTTTGAAAATCAAAATTTTGAAAAATCAAAAACAGAAGCCCACGCGTAGCGCCACTGTGACGCGTAGCATGGACTCTGAATTTTGGACCTGACGCGTAGCGTCCCATCCACGCGTAGCGTCAGAGCCCACGTTCAGTTTTTAAAACTGAACCAGAGAGGCCCATCTTAGGGTTTAAAACCTAAGATCTCCTCTCTACCTCACTTAAGTTTTCAAAACCTAATTTTCGAAACCTCCTTTTCTCTCTTCCAAACCTTCTCAATCCTATTTGCTCAAGGAATCACATGTAAGTGTTCTAATCCTTTCTCTTTAGTTTTGTTTTTAATTTTTGATTCTTAGAAATAAATGTGGTTAGGATTAGGATTAGAAGACCATTGGAATTGATTGCTGTTAGAATTAGGAAATTGAATGGATATAATGTGGTTTGAAAGGGGTTGCTGTTGTGCAACCCCTGTTTTTTTTTCTGTTCTGCGTAGCTCACGCGTAGCGTCCCACTGACGCGTAGCGTGAGGATGAACTGTGAGCCCACGCGTAGCGTCCCACAGACACGTAGCGTGGGCAGAACTGGCTTACGCGTAGCGTCCCACCACGCGTAGCGTCAGCCTCTGTTTTTAATTTTTGTTAATTTTTGTTTCTTATTTTATTTTTCTGTTTAACATGCTGTGTGTTTGTTTATTTGTTATTTTCTTTTTAAAATTAATAAATTGTCATATTTAATATTTGTTATACTTTCTTGCATAAAAATATAAAAATAAATTTGTATAAATTTTGAATAAATTGTATGAATTTTGTTTTGAAAATTTGATTCAAAATTACTTAAAAATATGTATGTTAACTTTCTTTATAAAATCACAAAAATACAAAAATATGTTGTGTGAATTTCATTTTTAGAAAAACCAAAAATATTTATGTTTCAAATTTTGTGTAAATATTTGGTTGATTGTTTAGGATTGATAATGTGTGATTTCCTTTTTAACATGTGTTTAATTTTAAAATTTTTACTTTTTGCAAATGGCACCAAGGAAATCCATTCCCACTACTGGTCCCTCTAAAAGACAGAGGAAGACCACGGATACTAACACCACCTCTGAGGATCCTGATCTTCAGGGACAGGAGGTGTTAGGACTGAGGGATCCTACCAGATTTCGTACTGATGCGAAGTGGGCACGGTTTCATCAAATTAAAGGCCAGAGACTTATCTGGGAGAGGGTCCTTGATTTGAGTGCAAGAGATTACCCTGAGCTTCAGGATGGAGTTCAGCAGAGGAGATGGGGACCTCTATTCTCTCTACCTACTGAGGGGGATCCCATCTTAGTGATGGAGTTTTATACGAATGCCTTCAGGACTCGCCAGGACACACCAAATATAGGACAGCAGCGGACGAGTTGGGTGAGGGGCCGGCATATTTTATATGACCGGGACACTATCAGTACCCTATTGGGTAATCCTTGGGAGCCTACTCCTGAGGATGACACTTGTTTCTGGAAGGGAAACAAAAACAAGATTATTGCCGAGGGAGAGTTAGGATACTCCCTCGAGGAGGTTGCTCACTTCTTGAGCAAAGATGGAATCTTTTTCAACCTGAGTAAGGTTGGAAGGAGTCCATCTAACCTCCTAAAGACCCAGCTTACCCCTATAGCCCAGGCATAGTCCCACCTCATGCTTCATAACATCACTCCTATCACCCATCTTTCATCTCTTCCAGTTGAGCGTTGTTGCCTTCTATTTTCTATCCTCCAGGTCATACCATTGACATAGCTGAGCTTATATCTGAGCAGATTCACTTGTATGCCCTTGGGTATAAAGTGAACCGCCCCATTCCATTTCCTCTCATTATATCTGCCTTATTGAGGAGGCAGGGAGTCGTCGTACCTTCACCTGAGTTCACTAGTTCTTCGGGGAGAGTCCCCAAAGTTTTAGTGAACAGAGATTATTTCGTCCAGCAGTGCGAGCTTCCACCACTAGAGCAGGAGGCTCAGCCCAGACCTAGGAGGAGGAGACCACCAGCGCAGCCTCCATCTACTGATGCTGTCACACAGGGCTTTGCCCGGATATCACTTGAGCATCAGCATATGATGCAGATGATGGCTGCCACTCATAGAGCTTATATTCATCTTCACGATGAATTTTATCAGTACAGGTTACAGGGAGAGGGAGCACCTTATGTTACCCCAGCCGAGTTTGCAGCACATGTAGCTTGGCCCAGTGATTTACCTACCTACCCTGAGACTGGTGGATCATCTGGCGCACAAGCTGACTCTGACGGCGATGATGAGGAGGAGGAGCAGGATGATCAGATGGAGGATTGATGATGCCATCTTCTTATTTCTTACATTTACTTTGAGTACAGTTATTTTTAGTTTATATTTACATTTAAATTTACACTTTATATTATGGTATTTTATTATTGTGTAGTGTGTTTTTACGTAATTATTTGTTTTTGCATATTCTATTCGAAAAATAATCCAAAAATCCAAAAATAAAATTTATCTTTTAAATAAATCAATCAAATTTTTGTTAGTAAGTTAATACACTTAGAGTTTTTACACAATGAAACTTAATTTTGTAAAATCAATTATTAGTTCTTTATAACTTAGGAATTTTGATAAATTTAATTACAATAGGTTTATTAACCATCAAGCAAATTTCGATAGCCCGGTGAGCAGAGAGATATCTTTTTATATACTTGAGGGTTTAATCGACATATTTTTAATTCGAATTGATTTTGCTTTAATCTCTGATTTGTGTTGTTGTACAGAAAATTCAGGAAAATGATCAAGGCATATTTTTGGTGAAAAAAACCTTGGGCCAAACAGCTTAACTTGGTAAAAATTATTTTATCCTTTGCAAGCCAATTTGAGCCTAAAATAAAATTCCTTGGTACCCTTAAAACTAAATCTGTTTTTATTATTCCCTATACTTGATTGATTAAAAGAGCAGTTGAAATAAATGAAAAATATTTTGAGTGTTCTCACAAAAATGGGGAGTGAAAATAAGCAACTTGATTCTTTTCAGAAAAAAATAAAGTATGGAAAAGAAAAATAGTGAAAAGAATCAAGTTGGGGGTATTTATTTTTCATCAACAAAAGAAATGAGAGTTTGGGTCAAGAGAAAGCCTAAAAAAATTATAAAATGCTTTTTTATGATTTCAGGTTCTTGAATTCCAAGAAAAACCATTGATTTTTGTAAACCAAGCCTCATTACAACCCGTGAAAAGACCTTGTGATTTCTGAACTAATTCTGTATAAATAACCATTGATTAGATGACAAACAAAGTTAAATTTGTTTAATCTTATGATTGATTGAGTGAAACAGGTTACCTATTACATAGAGATAAACACCTGTGAGGTAAGCCTGAAATTCTGCTTGATTGTTAATAGAATATTGTAAATAAATTTTATCATTAAACCTTTGTTATACTTCATACCAATTTTTGATTATTACAAAATTAGTTAAATTGTAAAAATTACTTTTTGTTGTAAATTCTCGGGCTAACTCAAAAATTTGATTCCAAATTTTTATTTTTCTTATTTTTCTCCCTTGCTTAAGGACGAGCAATGTCTCAAGTTGGGGGTATTTGTTAGTCCTCAAATTTTCAATAAAAGCTTTAATAAAAATTTCATAAAAATTACAAAAATTAGTTTAATTTGTTAGAAAATTAGGATTTAAATTCAATAAATGGATGTTGTTAGAAATAATCTGCCCTTGATCAATTTTCTCTAAGTTTTGCAGTGAAAAAGTTAAGAAATCAAGAGAAAATTACACTGGAGGAGCTGACGCGTAGCCTCACCCCACGCGTAGCATCAACAGCTATTTTTGATGCTGACGCTACGCGTCACAGCCACACGTAGCGTCAGTGCTGCGTGGTCTCCACCTCCACTTTGGCCAACCACTCCACTTGGACCCAATAATGGGCACTCTACTCAGCACCAATGGGCACCCCACTCAGCATGAAAGGCCAAAACTCGGTGGAAACATGTCCATGTGGCCAGGCATGATCAAATTTAATAATTTAAAGTGGCCATTATCAAGTGTTTAATGGAGGCTGAGTCAGGGGAGTGACACGTAGCGTCACACTGACGCGTAGCGTCAGCACCCTTGCTCAGCCCTATAAATAGGGCCATCCAACACCATTCTAAAACATCCCATAGCATCCCATTCTCTTCTTTTCTCTCTTGTGCTTGACTTTGAGTACTTCTTTTATGAGTTGTAGTTCTAGAATAGTTTTCTAGATACTTGAGTGTGTTTTGGTGTATTGTGATCGTTGTATCGTGAAGTTCCCATCGTCTTCGTAATGTCAAACTCTGTAAGTGTTGTTTTTACTTTCACCATGTGTAACTAATTTGTTTATGTTGGAATTGGTGAACTAATCTATTGAGTATAATGTTGTGAATTCAACCTCTGCATGTTTATGATTCAAGTCCATGTTAGTATTTCAACCTTTTATTAATATGAACGTTAAACGAGAGAATGATTTTCATGTGTATTGAAACTTGTTTTATTAGTATGAATGTCAAACGGGAGAATGATTGTTCATGCCGTATTGAAAGTTGTTTTGACAAAAGTAAAATGTTGGAATACCCTTGGTATCTCAATTCTATAGGGGTTGTTAACCATTGTTGCCATAAGGCCAGGTCTTAATGCAAGTTTTTACTGAGAAAGCTCACGAGGGATCGGACTTTACGGTGAATTCTTAGAATTTATATCATGAGGGATCGGTTATAATGATTTTAAGCTACAATGACATGAAACTTGATGATTAAATATGCATGTCTTGAGTTCCTCATTGTTATTCTAGATTAGGGATCCAATTTCCAACATAATTTGTTTATCTGTGTTTATCTCAAGTATCTTACCTATTCTAGATTGCAACTCAACTTTTTAGATAGATTTTATTTTCTTTTTATCTTATGAACCACTCAATCATGCTATCCTGTGAATATTGTATAAATTGTATATAAATCATTCTTTTGTCTATAACTTCCTTCACATTTACCATAGTAAATAGAAAATTACTGTTGTTATTGGACTTTTAATCCCAGTGGAACGATATCTAAATTTTGAAAACTACAAACGATTGGTGCGCTTGCCAATTAACAACCCAGTGGTGGAAACGAACTGTTGAGACGCTATCGTCGGGTTAACGATGTTCCCACCTAATAAGTTATCAAGTCCTACATCAATTAATTATAGGACCACATCAATTATTCATCTAATCATCATTCTCAATATATATGCATATACACACATGATTCTCATCATGTAGTAATTATTTGCAAGCTTTATTCATTTGCCTAATTAGGCTTCGAGAATTCCTTCCCTTTGATCAAAATTCATTATTACCAAAGGCAACAACCTAAATAGTTAAGTTACCACATATACCAATTTCACACCCAACTCTTTTTAAATGGGTTTTTCATTAAGGTTTCTCAACCATAATCATAAATCATCATTTAATGCCAATACCTCATCATTAATAACACTTCTTTCATCAATAAATGCCAACCCCTTCTACATTACACATTTCCCCCAAATTCATAAGTTAGGGTTTTATTAAAATCCCAACAAACATCATAAATACATATGGTTCATCATTTTCCCATCCATATTTTCGTGTACCCTCTTCAAGGCTCATAAAAACTCACATTCATATCACCCCACCTTAGGGTTTTCAAATTTAAGGCTTCTCCCAACAACCCATATACATTTAATACTCTCCTAAGCCTTAATAATTCATATTCTAGGGTTCAAACACCAATAAAATAAGGGAAAGCTTACCTCAATCAAGAAACAAAAATGGGAGCCAAGGGAGAGGAAGAAGATGACAAAAATGGAGAAGAATGGGAGGAGCTTCAAGCTTCTATAGTCTCCTTTATGCATATGGTGAACGAAAATAAAGAGAGGAAGAGGACACCTCTTTTACTTAGGTTTTTGAATGAGAGGAAAGTGAAGGAGATGAGTGGGAAAATGAGAGGAAGAAGAAGTATTTTCTCTTCTTAGAAATGGAAGCCAACGTGAACAGAGAGTGAAGGATAGAAGTTTTGTTTTAATTTTAACCTTATTCATTTAAATTTTACCATTTTACCATAAACAGGACCTCTATTCGGGCTCAATACTTCATCTAAAATTTAATCCGAATTCATATTCGGATTCCTAATAATATTATCTACAGCCCTGACCAACAACATCTCAATCAGAGATACTTGGTCCGACACTCATATTTTAATCGTGTATAAATTTTAGTTCATGAAGCTTGGTAATTTATGAAAAATCATGTCAAGCTCAAATTAACTTATTTCTATATTTTTGGGGCATTAACCTTTCCATATATAAATAGTTGTCATTTATTTCCCCTCGATTGATGATATACATATGTTGGTGTGTACTTGCATATTTGTCTTAAATGGTTATACTATCTCTTATATATAAATTGTTATCAAAGTGATTCTTGTTGATTGTTGGATTTTGTATTAGTAGATATGATAATGATATACCTTTGGAATATACTTGTTGATATGCTCTCTTAATTTCCATGTGTGGAATGATATTGATATAACTCGCTAGCTATTATATAGTTGATGATATAAATTGATGCCTTAGAGAATTTTATGATAAATTGTATACCTTAGAGGGTATTATGATTGGTTGCATGCCACTAACTGTAATGTTAAGTGTAATATATACCCCTAAGTAAGAGGGTGTGAGATTCTTATGAAGCTGAGGCTAGCATATGCATCCTTGCATTTCATGGCATGCATGGCATATCATATTGTAATGTATTGGGATCTTGTAGGATCTTGTGAAAAGGACCCTTGTGGGGGGAATAAATATTTAAGCGATTATACGTGGCTGTGATTACTTGATATATTGAAAATATTGAGATCATGCAAGATCTTGTGAAAAGGACCCTTGCGGGGGGAATAAATATTTGAGCAATTATGCATGGTTGCAATTACTTTGATATATGAAGTTAATGATGGGTCTGTAACAGATTTGAAACATATGTGTCATTCAATGTTTATTGCCGTATTCAGTTTTGTGAAAGTGATAAGTGTTATGAAATGGGCATTGGCGGTTTGGTACTAGTAAAATCATGTTGTGCTTGTGGGTACTTGATGAATTATGTACATATGTGTTATAAATACCTTCTAGAAATCGGATACATTGCATATGCATTATTTTGCTGGCATAACATATGCATTAGTCATAGGGATATGGCATATGACCTTAAGGTACCTAAGAGGGATTGAAATCTAAGGTTGATAAAAATTGAGAGATGAAATTGGAATTTATGAGTGCTAACTAAACATGTTATGGTTAATAGTATCACCTCTTTGAATATGTATATAATTATATGGAATACGAATATGATATGATAAAGAGGTGAATCAATAAATTGATTCCATGATGAGATATGGCTTATAGAATTTTTTCATGGATAACTTTGGTGATTAATATGGATTATGTCTTTTATTATTGAGTTGAAATCCTTCATAGGAGAATATGTTTAGTTACACTTACATAATTATATTATCACACTTTGTTTATTTGTTCATCATTGAGAAAGTATGCTTACTCTCTATGTTGTCTACTTTTTAGCCCTTGTGTTGTAAGACATGGCTATGGAGTTGATGCTTTTTGAAGGGATAAGGTATAGTGTGAAGGAGAAGACAGTTAGATGCCTTGGTCGGTAATGTTTTATTAAAAAAATTTAGACAATGTATTTTGATGTCAATTATGTGGATACTGATATGGTGGTAATTACGGATGGAAATGGGCCAGGCCAGGCCGGGCTTTGAAAGGCCTGAGCCTGGCCTACATCAAATTTTCAAGGCCTGAGCCTGGCCTATTAGCCTGTCATAGGCCTTTTTTTAAGGCTTGTTATGGCCTGTTTGAAGGCCTGGCTTCAAAAGTAGGGACATGACAAGTTCCAGCAGGCTAGTGTTAGGAACAAGGTAAACAGACAGGTTGATGTTGGTGCCTCCATCTACACTAGGGGTTCCATTTCAGTTGCAGAGCATAAAAAAAGATTTGTAAGTATATTTTGTTAAATATATTTATTAATTCAATGACTTGAAAGGTTTTTCACTAACAATTTCAATATCTTGTGAATTGCAGGAGCAGAAAGAGCACCACGAGCCTTCGTTGTTTGAGGTGATGCAAATCACCAAGAACAACAAGGCAGGTGAATGTGATAACCAGAAGACCACCGACATGGCGGTAGTTTATTTAAACTTACAAATGTTTAGAGTTTCTTTAAAGATTTACAAATCAAATTACTAACTTGTTTCATTTATCTTTTACATGTGCAAGAGATGTATCTAGCCATGAGAGCTCAGAAAGAGGCTGAGTAGGTGCCCAAAACACCCAAGAGGGAGGTACCTCTCACCTTTTCTTCTACCAAAATTAATGTCATCTATTTAGAGGTTGTCGGTGGCATCAATAAGAAAGGAAGAATATTTGGCCTAGGAGGGATCGGCACACAAATTGCCAAGAAGGGGAAGGCCCCTGCCTCTTCCTCTAGGTTGTCAGCAAATTCCTTTCAGGTTATTCAAAACTTGAACAATGAGCTAGCAAAGGAGCGTTGACAGAGGTAGCTTTTGGAGGAGTGAGCTGAGGCAGAACCGACGAGAGACTCATAGGCAGTTGGTGGAGCAACAGAATATATGCTTCGTCGGATGATGGAGGCTCTTGGCGCTCAACTCACACCTTCATCTACTTCCCAGTCACCACCACCACCACAGGATCCCTCTATCATCCCCTCACACTGACCATGTCACACATTTTTGTGCTCATTTTTTTATTCTTAGAGTTGTAAATATTTTTGGATTAATTTTATTTCTTTTTTTATCTCATTCTCTTTTTTACGTGTCTATACTCAGAATTGGATAAATAATAAAAGCATTATCAATTTGTGTTAGTCATAAAAAATCATATATAATTTATATATCTTAATATATAATTTAAATTTATAAAATATAGTATATAATTTCATATCAAAATATTTAATTTAAACTATAAACAATAATACAGTTTAACGAGAAAAATCAAATTTCACTATTAACGACGGAGAGACACCGTCGCTGACTACAACGACAAATTAGCTACGAGTCTCACTTCGTCGCTATTTTGGTTGTACATTAGTGACAGAATCAGTAATGTCATTTCGTCAACCCTGTAGCTACAGAATCAGCAGCGTCCTTTCGTCAACCCTGTAGCTACAGACCACATTCGTTAATGTCTTGGTTGGCAAATAGCGACAACATTAGTGATGTTGTCTCGTTAACCCTGTAGTTGCCGCTCTTATCGTCGCTACATTGGTTGTCGATTAGCGACAACTTTAGCGACAGACTCTCTACAATTCCATAGCTACAACCACTTTTTTGTCACTATTTTGGTGCTAGACGAGCATGATGACAAAGGGGACCACTATTGTGTGACCCTCCAGTGACGACTTCCAGTCAAGATGTCCTTCGCAAGGGTTGCGACAATTTTCCTTTGCATCATTGATATGTTAGCGACGAGCCCTTCAAAGACAGAGGGTTTCTATGGCCATGTCCATCGCTAATATCCATTAGCGACAAATTTCTTTTCTTTAGTGACAGATTCTGTCCGTCGCTATAGCGACTTTTTTTAGTTATGATTAATCACCAATGATCTAACATCCATAACCATCAACCAAAAATTAGATTTGCTGAATCTCCAAAGGATGATAAATGTCTCTATTATCTTAAGATAAGATGGTGCTAGAATAAAAGAGAAAAAAAACATTGAAGAAGAGAAGGAATGAGAGATTAGATGTCATGAAAACAAAAAGTCTAAAAGAACTTTATTGGTAAGAAAAAAAGATAAAAGATCACATCAGGAATTAGAAAGATAAAATAGACCAAAAGTATATCTTCACCAATTTAAAAAATAAAATAATTATCAACTCCATTAAAATCCCTTGAAAATAAAAAATTAGAAAACTTAAAAAATTAGAAATAATTTTTACATGATTTATAATAGTTTTTCTAAAAATAACTTTTAAATATTAGATTGAACTTATCAATATTTAAATTCTTTTATCATTTACCTTAATCAATTTCTAAATATTAATTAGACTTCATGACTATATTTATAAAAAATCTTTGGAATAATAGCAGAGGGAAGGATATGGTTTCATAGTAGGAAAAAGTAAGATTCGAACATTGTTCTTATCACATTTATGTCAAGCACTAGCTATTAGGTTGTTTCATTTAAAATAAATTTGTCAATTATATATCTAATTAATTATATAAATTTTTATTTTCATTTTTAAAAACTTTTTCAGAATAAGTGTATCAAATATTTATTTTACTTTAAAAACCTCATTTAATTTCTTAAAATTGTTTCAACAATGCATCTTATAAATTAGTTTTTCTTTTAAAAAATCAAACAACCCCTAAACTGATATGCACGATGTATCTTATAAGAAATATTTTATTAGGTGAGAATGAGAGCATCAAATTTAAACTATTAGATCTTATCATAGATGATTGAAATTAGAATATACCAATTATGTGAGTTTTTTAAAAAGTCAAGTCATTATGTGATTTTAAAAATATTTTAATTATAACCATCTATGTATGGTTATATGACCCAAATTTATTGCTACTACTTTCATTCAAAAGGACCTTTCTTAAAAATCTTTTTTCAATTGATTGATTTTTTTAACTTCCCCAATTTACTAGTAAGTATTTTGGATGCATTTCTTGACCAATTCATGGATTTTCATGTTGAATTAACTAATCTGGTTTTTTTGAGCACCTGGTAAAAACCATTCCATAAATCAAAACATTATTAAGCATTTATTTACGACCAAATTATAATTGGTTTTTTTAATTAATGTGTGTCGTTTGACACATGTTAAATAAAAAACTGGGATTGCATTTTTGTAGCAAAGCGTTGATGGTTCCTAAACTAGATTATATATTATTCATATTTGTGAACACCTACATCGGTCCGGCCAGTTTTAACATCAAATTGACACCGTCTGAAAACGATGCAAACCGATGTGGAGGGAGATGACATCGCTCTCAGAAATCCAAATGAGGAACATCTGTCTGTAATATTAAAAAGTGACATCGGTTTGGATCATTGAAAGGAACACCGTCTAGTGAGCCAGTGTCCCTTATGATCTGGTGTAATAGGTTTTATGGACCCAGGATCGAATTGGCGAGTCCGATTGCCCATACCATGACTTTTAATCACACCATCCAAGCTGGTCCTCGAATCCTGGGGGTGGCAGACAACAAATAAAAAATGAAAATAATAAAAAATTACCCACCAGCCGCTGCTCCCCATAATTGTTAGTGGCCAGGCTGTCTCTCCACTACGCACATGGGTCTAGTGGAGGCTTGAGCTGTCCAAGCACTCAGCAGGCACCCTGAAAGCTCTATAAATGCCTCAGCTGAAGAGGCACAAGGGTCAACTCTTCGAATTCTTGAACCCCCTAGAGAATTAGGTCTCAACTTTGAATCCCTGATCCCCTGAAAGCTTGCACCAAGAAATCCTGAAATCTCGTTGTTCTGGTGTTTGAAAAATCCTAAGCAGTTAGTTCAATCCTCATCTCCTTGAACCTCAGAAAATTGCCTTACGACACCGGTCCCGACCCAGTTTACAGTAAACTTCTCCTTGCCGCCCATATCGTCCAGAAACCATAAATCCAAGACCTTGTGTTCATCAATTCCACATTGGATCTCCCACTCAACCCTTACACCGTCTCCACGCCAAGCTCCACATCGGATCCCTATTGTCATACCATTTCTCAACAGATACCAGCACCTCCGCTCGTTGCTACTCAGGTCCACACCGGTTCACAGTTGAACTCCGGTTCTCAGTACCTCCCCTACACCGGTTACATTCTGTCCCTTTCTATTATTTTCCTTCGTTTGTTTTCTTGTTGTCCTTTTGTACTAAATTCATCGTTTTGTTAAGTCTGTTCTCCAGAATAATCCTGTTCTGTTACTATTTCATTTTATTTTTGTTTTATAATAAAAAAATGACAAAAAGAAAATAAGTGTTCTTCATGTCTCTTTTGATCAACGTAGAAATTTTTATTTTTTAAACAGTGTCGTGCAGGAATACTCCCGCCTACATTGTCCCTAAAACTCGTACACGTGCGGAGAACTTCGCCTTGTATGTATCTTTCCTGTGAACTTCGCTCATCACTAAGTCCCTAGCTCCACTTAAAACTCCCTCGTCAAGAACTACGTGACCCTGATTTCTCAGAAAACTCGAGAATACGTAGGAGCAGGACTTAACTCCTGTCGGGACCACTTCTTTTATCTTCCCGTTCTTCTTTAAAAATTAATGTCATTCCCATCATTGCATAAAATTCAATTTAGACGTGACGTCTTATTGATTTTCTTTCATTTTGTCTTGACCTCTGTCATTCTTCATAAAGATTGAGCTAACTTGGACGAGACATCCTGTTTATCCTCTTCATCCCCCAACCCTGCATCTTGATGAGAGAATGATTAATTTGGACGGGATGTCCTGTTAGCATTCTTGCCCTTTTCCACATACATTCCCACTAAAAGGCCAGGGCTAATTTGGACGAGACGTCCTGTTAACCCCTTTTTATTCCCAACCTTGTATTTTTATGGGAGGATGACTAGTTTAGACATGGCGTCTTGTTGGCATTCTCTTCCTCCTTGGTTTTGTACCTTCCCCATGTAGATCCAGGTTAATTTGGATGAGACGTCCTGTTAACCTTGCTTCAGTACCCCACGTTTGTCTGCTTTGTTCCCTCTGTTTCAAAAAAAATAATAATAAAAAGGAAGAAATAAAATCTCTTTTGTGAGGCTATTCATATCACACGTTTTCAATCTTGGTACTGTTTTTAACAGACGATGTAGGGTGCTAATACCTTTCCTACTTGTAACCGACTCCCGAACTTGAATCTCACATTCTTAACTAGTGCTTTACTAAAGTTTTTCCTAATTTTTTTACTATGGATAAAAATGTTGGTGGCGACTCCATGTTCTTTCACCACCTCTTTGAGGGTCGGCCGCGCCGTAGCGATCCCGGTCGCGACAGATGACGACTCCGCTGGGGACAAATAAGAGAATCAGGCCAGTTAGGTTGAAAGCACATGTTTTCTTTTCCATATAGCCCATGTTTGCTTTGTTTTCTTCCTTTGTTTTATTTTTTCCCGTTAGTTGTGTAAGTCTTTGTTCTTGTTTCAATCGCATATTGTTATTTACTTTGTTGTCAATTTTTGCATGATTATTGAACCCTAGCGTAGGTGACAATGTTTTTTTCTTGTGATTATTGAACCCTAGGGTAGACGATGACGTGTGGCTGTCGTGGCCCTGTCAAATTAATTAATACATTAAAATTAATTAATGTAGTACTAGGGTGTCAACCTAGGTCGTTCTCTCAAGGATCAACACAAAAATTTAGGAAAATCAAATCTTAAACTAATTTTAAGAAACTAAAATCTAACAAACAAAATTTATTTTTACAAACAACAGTTCAACAAACATACAATGGGGGGTTTGTTTGATTGTCACAAAAGATTTAATATAGAATACTAGAATATAGAATAAATATGAAACAAATAATTAACAAACGATTGATTTTCTTAGAGTATTGCAATTCATTTTATCCTTGGAATTGAAAAGAATTCTATACATTTTCCTTATTATTGATCTCTTAGTTCAATTTGAATTAATCAACTAAGCGTCTTTTAATTCATAATTCCTTTACTTTCATTCGAATAAAAAAATGAAGATTTTAATCAAGCATCCTAATTAAGTAAAAGGAGTCAAGATTTTAAATTCTAGGAATTATTGAACATATATAGAACATCGCCTACATACATAATCTAACTTCAATGTTATGGAATTAAGCAAACCACAACTATCAAGATTGATTTTGAAACATTCATTAAGCATGTATATTTCTTAATCTATCTTAATATAATTCTTATTCAATTCTAACTGTATAATTAAATTAATTAAGCATACAACTTAATTAAACAATATAGACATTAAATAATTGAGCTAGAATTATGAAGATATTAATAACAAGGAAATGTATTGAAAATCAAAACCTCAAAAATAACATTACGTTAACCTCCAAGAAAATCAATCTAAGGGTTTTAGCCCTCCATAACTAAAACAAACTAAAAACAAGAAAGATCAAACCCGGAATAGGAGAGAAGAATTTCCTCCTAGAGGCTTTGTACCTCTGTTACTCCGAATGAATATGCTGGAGGAATGGTGTGTTTGAAGCCTTTGGCATTGGTCTTATTTATAGTGAAAGCAAAGGTAAAGGTCTCCTGCTGACGCTGCGCGTCAGCAGGACGCTACGCATCAGGGTTGCGAATTTGCTTCCACGCTACGCGTAGTTGTGAGGCTACGCGTGAGGTTTTCTGACTCAGAATACATTATTTTCTCCAATAATTCTTCAATAATGCTTAGACACTTGTGCTGTATGTTCCCCACTGAGATAGTGTCGTATGTCTGTAATGGATTGGCCAATATGTGTTTAATATAAATAAATCCCCCACTTCTGAAGTTGCACACAACCTGTTAATGGGATCCTCGTCACTGTTGACGCTACGCGTAGGCTTGACGCTACGCGTCAGCTCTTGAGGTCTTATGCTACGCGTGGTACTGGCGCTACGCGTCAGCCCTGATGCTCAATTTCATAATTTCCCAATTGCAACCTCAATTATTCACTACAATATAAGGGAAATCAAGTAAGATTTATTATTTCCATTTAAAGATTATCGCCTAATTCATTTTAAGATCAAATATTAAATAAATCTTGAATTATGAAAATGTGTTAAAATGCATAATATTACACAATTACCAATGGCAAATTATACACATTTAAAGCAAGGAATTAAGGATAAATTATGCATCATCAGACGACTTTGTGTTTTTTGTCCTGTGTTTGTTCTCTTTGCAGAATGGGGTAAGGTAAAAGGTATTGAATGCCCTTTCACACACTACACTCACATTTTTGCACACAGTTATGAGTGGCGCCCTATACCCGGGCCCCAAATAAAACTTAAGTTAGGAGGGGTTGGTAGCGGTGTCATTTGGGGTTACTTCCCATCCGATGATCATAAGAACCTCAACTAGAGTTCGACCTTTTATGATGTACGCACCTAGTAGATTCCCTACTGTTACGACCATATCATGAGTAGGATCTTGGCTCTAGTAACCTTTTAGAAGTCTAGTGCAAGCCACCCGAGGTGGGGAAACACTTTTAGACAAGCCATAGGGCCTAGAAAAAACCTTCAGAAAAACCCGACTTAGGCCACGAAAGGGCAAACTTTACTTTACCTTACATCATTTTCAATTCCTTTTTAATCCAAATGGATGAACCATTTACCCGTCAAAGGATTACTTTACTTCAAAAATAATGGCTCGTTTTTCTTGAAAAGACTGGTAATCTTTTAACGGGTAGATAGTTCCCTCTTCATCGTGTACTTCTAAGTCCTGAGTCATAAGTTCCCTTAGTCATCAAAAGAAGGAGAAAATGAAAATAATTTTCTTCCCCAACTGGGGCATTAATGATGATTAAAAACTTATGGTCCTTTAGGCTTCAACCCACACAAGTTTTGGTAATCGCTGCTTCCCTGAGTAAAATTGCTGGGGGAAGCGCCGGTTTCTTAACATGACTGATTCTTCTCCCCTTTTTTTCTTGATATTCATAGAAAGCTATCCGGGATTTGACGCACACCTCTGAGCAAGTAAAGAAATTAACATGGGACATGATGGTTGTGGCACAGATGTGATGAAATCAAGGAAAATACTACATGTTAAGGCCAAGAAGGTTGATACCGGTAGTCTACAGGCAATGGAGAGAAAATTAAATCTAACTCAAAAGATGGCCTTTGCAAGAAAGTATGGGAAGATTTTAAAGCTCTTAGAAGTTGAAGTACAAACTGAGGCGATCACAGCCTTGGCATAGTTCTATGACCCACCCCTCAAGTGTTTTACATTCAGGGACTTCCAGTTGGCCCCATCCATAGAAGAATTTGAACAAATACTAGGGATACCTTTAGAGGGGCAAATACCGCCATCTTGATCATCATGCCACCATCGCTGCAGTCGCCTGTGATTTGAGAATTTATCCTGAGACATTGAGGAAAGTGCAGATGAATAGAAATCAAATTCCTGGGTTCACTTGAGAATTCCTTGAGAAACATATGCAGACTCTGGCAGATAAAG
Source organism: Clitoria ternatea (assembly GCA_037962975.1). Classification (NCBI taxonomy): domain Eukaryota; kingdom Viridiplantae; phylum Streptophyta; class Magnoliopsida; order Fabales; family Fabaceae; genus Clitoria; species Clitoria ternatea. The sequence goes on from CM075670.1 coordinate 140,976,522, forward strand.
AGGATTGGGAGACCTTCATCGATACTTTGGCCCTTACTATCTACGGAGTTGTCTTGTTCCCCAATTTAGACAACTACGTGGATTATAATGTCATCACTGTCTTCCTGGCTCACAAACATAGGCTTGAGAATCCTGTTACGGCTGTGTTGGCCAATGTGTACTGCACAATGGATTTTTGCCATACGTAAGGCGGGAGAAGAATTGTCTGTTGTTTACCTGTCCTGTATGTATGGCTCATGTCTCATGCCTTCCATCAAGTCTACAAGGCTGAATGTCCTGTTTTTGATTTAAAATCGTGTCAGCTGGCTATAAAGAATGGGCGTGAGTAGGCCAATCACCTTATAGGGATCACGACTGAGAAGGTCAGATGGTATCCTCAATGGCTAGGGGTCGAGTTGATCATATACAAATGTGGGGGGTATCTGAATGTTCCTCTTATTGGTACACAAGGATGCATTAATTACAATCCTGTTATAGCAAAGTGTTAGTTGGCTTACCCTTTACTCGGACCACTAGATGAAGGATTGTTCACTCCCCTTATTTTGTACTATGCAAAGGGGAACTATGTGTCTATTGTTCGGGACATAGCCAATGCATGGAAGAAGGTCCACAAGATGGGGAAGGAATTAGGAGCCTGAAGCCACGCCGTGGGAGCGAAATACCATGAATGGGTCCTAAACAGGGTTTCAATTATAAAATTACCCTTCAGAGGTCCCTCATACCAGTCTACAAGCATTCTCGCTCCTCCACTTATCATAGAGGACAAAGCCACCCAGGCTTTAAAGGCTTAGATAGAGGAGTTAACGGCCAAGAATCAAAAGCTGGAAGAAGACCTGCTAAAATATCAACAAGAATGCACCCTCCAAAGGAGGGAAAATTTAGAGGGTAAACGGGCCATAGAAGATATGCGAAAAAAGTGAAAGATTAAAGAAGATTACAGGGTAAGACAAGATCAGTGTCTCCAGGTAGCCAATTCTCAATTAAAAACGAAAAACAAGCAAAGTGACGCCATCCTGGCTGAAAAATAGTTTCTCAAAGATGCGCTAACACAGTCCAAGGAAAATGAAAGAAAGGCTTTGGTGGAGAAGGAGTTGTTACAATCCCGAGTACACAACTTGGAGCAACAGCTTGATAAGATAATGCGAGCGTGCGAACAGGAGATAAATGATGAGCGACGAAATGCCATGGATATAGAACAATGTTGTCAAGAGGCCACACAAGTCTTAGAAACTGAATTGGCACGGCAGGACGAAGTCGTTCGTTCATGGATGGATCGCTTCGCTAATCTAGCCTACTTGGACAATGGAGTTCTAGAGGATCTTCCACTATTGCTGAAGCAAGCTGAAGGGATGGTTAATCCCCTCTCTACTCCAGAGGAAATTTCATCATTTTTGAACTATTGCCATAAAAGGATTTGTAAAATAAAGGCTATAATTGCCCAAGCCAGGAACGGCTGAAATATTGTAATCAAACTTTTACAGTGTATCCTATGGAAGTATGAAATAATGAAGCATTTTTTGTCTCCAAGATTGTCTCATGTTAATTTCACTTTATTGCTTTACCTAGTACTTTTGAACGTGACGTTTTGAGGAACGGTCAGAGGATACGCATCGAATCTCGAATCGCAGCCCGCGTAACTTCTTTCTACTTTTATCATTTTTGTTAACTATATATTTTCTTTTGCTAACGCATCCCCATGATTCTTTTAGACATTACGGGTAAACATCCTTACGAGACCAGGCTCAAAGAAACTCATGGCTGAAATACAACAAGAAAATAAGAGTTTAAGAGCTGAGCTCAATCAATTAAAAGAACAGATGGCCGAGATGGCTAAACTTTTGGAGAAAAGGGTTACAGAAAGGGGTTCGTCTGTCGGTGTTGATGACGCTTGTAACACCCCGAATTTTATAAAAAAAATAAAAATAAAAATAAAAAAAAATAAAAAAAATGAGTAATTAGTATGAATGGAAAATCTTTGGTTAGTGAGGATGTGTGGCAAAATGTGGAATCATTGTGGCAAGGTATGAATATATATAAGATAAAGATGAGTTTGAACTTCATATGATTAATATGCTTGGAATGAGAATTTTATAAGAATGGATGATTGGATAAAAATATGCCTCGTAGGTTGTATATGGTATACTGGAAATAATTGAGCTGGCTTGAGTGTAATTACATGGGCTGAGTTGAATAAAATTATGAGTGAGGTGAGAGCTCTCAGTTTCTGCGCCAGTGTTGATCATTTCGCTCAGGCGAAGTGAATTCTCGCCCGAGCGAGAGACTCTCATGTTGGGAATTTAGCTTCTGGGTAATTCTCGCTCAGGCGAGGCTAAGTCTCGCTCAAGCGAACTTGACCTAATATCAGTGTTTAGACACTGGAGGGAATTCGCCCAGGCGAATGGAACTTCGCCCAAGCGGGGGCGAAGGGAATCAGTTGCTGGATGGAATCGGCCTGAGCGAAGGATCTTAAGGGTAGCATTCGCTCAGGCGAGGCAATTGATTAAAGAGGGACCACTGATGCTCTTGGATCATTGTAGGGCCCGGTTTTCCCTTTTCTCTTTTCTTCTTCTGTGTGGTCCCCATGGTGATGACTTAGGTGCTTTGATGGTCAAATGGGTCTGATTTTCTCTCCTTCCTTGTCCACGTGTATTTGTGTAATCATTACTGAGAGAATGTGCATTAAATATTGATGGACTTGCATTAAATGAAGATGGGATGTTGTGATGAGTTAGATGCTGATGAGGCTGAGATGATAAGGCCTTGGTTGTATGTTTCTTCTTATCTTCCCTTTATTCTTTGTGGGTGCATGTTCTGATGGGAGAAATGCTCCTCATTCTCTCTAGAGTTCATTGAAGCTTCTGCTTCATCTTCCTCTTCTCCTTCATCTTCTTCTTCCACTCGTGCTTGGTGTAGAACCGAGTGGAAGAGTGTGGCTGTGTAAGGAACAGCTTGGTGAGTGAAACAGCGTGTGGCTGTGCGTGTAAGTTGGGTTACACCTTGCTTCTTGGTGCTTCTCTTTCTTCCTCTCCTTCTTCTTCCTCCATGTGATGGGTTGTATGAGACTCAGTTCTGAGAGCCTACAACTATGTGTGTGTGTATGTCTCGGTTGGTGGATGCATGATGGTCCACTGTGGTAAAGGTGCACCACTCTTGTGAAGATGAAGACATGCATGTTGCATGGAGGCATGGTGATCCTCCACTGTTGTTGAAGGTGTATGGTACTACTGTGAGGAAGAAGGCATGCATGGAAGTTGGTGGTCCTCCAGGGTGGGGAGGATGATGCTGTATGAGTGAGGAACGACCTTGTACTAAGCCTCGGAGGTTGCTGCTCGAGTAAACAGCATGGATTCTTCCATGGCTGTGAGCAGAGTGGAATTTGGGTGTTGATAAGCTTTTGGACGTATCTCGCTCAAGCGAGAATGGTTACGCTTGAGCGAGCCAGTGAAGAAATGGTCACTGAACCTGTTCCGCTCAAGCGAGTTCACGTATGGCTTGAGTGAAAGGCTGAGGACTGAAGTGGTGTGGCCCTTCCTACGTTGGAATGCCGAGCAGAAGCTGTTATGGCTGGGCCGAGTGGTCATGTAACTCCTGGAAGCTTCACCCAGGTAAGGGGGCTTTGCATCTCAAATGCATGGATTTCTGGACGGGTTTCCGGGTGAAATTGTCACTATATTGTGTTTAATGTGTATGGTATGTTGTAATTGAGTAAACAACCCGAATTACTGATGCTTATTATTTATGTAATGTATGATACCCGTTCATATGATGTGTGATGTTTATTTATGATGTTATGTTGAGATGTATGAGATGCACATGATGAATGTTGTATTCTTTGTGTGATCCTCTATTTGTCCCTGAGTATGTTGTACATTTGAATGCATGTGATGCTTGTTGATGCTTATGCTTTTGATGAATGAATGAATGGGGACTATTATGATGAATGCCGAGTGGGCTTTATAGAGGAAAGCAAGAAATGCTTACTGTAAAGGATAAATCCGAGTGAATAGAGCACAATCCGAGTGGATGGCATTGGAATGCCGAATGAATGTAATGAGTTACTGAGTCATCTAATTATTGTTGAATTGCCGAGTGCATATTATGCTGAATGCTAAATACCGAGTGGGCAATCAGACGAATATGAGTTTAATGAAACTGAATGTGTTGATGTGATATGAGACCCGGGTTGGACTCGGGCAGTGCCTAGGGCACTAAGCGTGAATGAGACGCTTGATGAAAGTCCTTGGATTGGACCCAAGGCAAATGCCGAGTGCATTGGAGTTGAACTCCGAGTGAATGTGAATGTGAATGTGACCATATGTATCCAATTCGCCACTGGAATGCTTGGAGCATGTATATATACTGATCGGCAATCAGATGATGAAATCCATGTGAATGTGGTTAAGTCCTTGAGCTGGGCTAAGGCAGACTTTTTGAGTAGGGCTCGGAGTTGAGTGAAATCCGAGTGGATCAGTATAATAGTTATTGAGTGAGTTGAGCATTATAGCCGAGAGAAATGGGTGAAATCCCGATCGGAAGTTGTTTGTGATTGTTCATATTGAATGGCAGTGTTTATGTGCTGATTGATGTTATATAATATGGTATGTTATGGATTCTGTGATTAATCTGAGCCAATATCTGTCATTTAATATGTAATGCTCACCCCTACACCATTTTTCAGTGTATACAGGGCGGCTTGGATGATGTGGTGGTCTTAAACCCGAGTGTTGGGTGTTTATTGATGTGGTCGTGTATATAATGTAATGTACCGAGTGTCTTTGATGTATTAAGCCTTGACCGACTCATATTAACGTTGTATAATGAATACTCTTTATATATGTATTAAAGTTGGGTTATTGGAAACCCGAGTGCATGTCTATATATATGTATAGGCTTCATTGAAGTCATGTACTTGTATCGGATAACGGGTTTAGTTGAATGAATAAAGACAAGATGATTGAATAACCCGAGTGCGTGTTAATATATATATATATACTTCGAGTGTTGGTCTTATATGCATGCCGACTGAATGTGTTGGTGAATGAGAAGTATAAAGTTAATAAGTATCCGAGTTTATGCGTATATATATACATACCTGTTATGTTGATAACATGGTTAGGAATCGGTGAAAGGGTATTGCTGTATTGGTAGTCGGACTTGGAATTAGAGAATATATAAGTATGAGTGATTTATGTTGATTTGATGCTTCCTAGTGACTAGGAAATTAGGATGTATAAATACCTCTAAGTTGATGAATCCTGAGTGGTAATCCGAGTGATCCTCTTCTAGGAGGAGTGTTGTTGTAATGACTCGGATTGATTACATTCTAAGTGTATGATTTATGAATGTAATCCGAGTGATTATGGGGACCTATTCTGAGTGAATAAGGTAATATGTAATTTGAGGGGCTAATTTATAAAATGAGTCCGAGTGTAACACGATGTTGTGATTTTCCCGAGTGAAGAGAAAAATAAGTGTTTCCCGAGTGGAACCCAAGTGAATTTCTTCTAAGGGAAGTGTGCTTGTAATGGTTTAGCTTGAAATATTTTAAGTATATGAGTTATGCTTATATTCCGAGTGTTTAAGCATGGGATGAGTCCGAATGGGACTTGACTTATTGGTTTCCCTGAGTGGTTAAGTATCTCATATGTCCGAGTGAAATACTTGGGAAATTCCTCTGAGTGTTGAGGAGTTTGAATCATACTGAGTGGAATTGATTGTGTAGACTATTTCTGAGTAATGATATTATTCCGAGTGAAATACCACTCTGATAATGAGTTAGTTAAGAATGCTTAAACTAAGTGATTTATGGCCGAGAGAAAGCCTATGTATTCTCTGAGTGATAGAGTTTAATATACCGAGAACTAAATGGTTGATGTTTACCGAGTGGCATCTGATTGGTAGAAATTCCGAGTGAGGGTTTATGGAATCCGAGTGGGATAACCCTCAGTTACCGGGTGGATCGTGTGTGAGCTTTGGTGTATGAAATTTAACAATTAAGTTACAAAGTGTGTGTGAGTGTTGAGGTTATTTCCCGAGTGACGGAACCCCTTTATGCTGAGTGGACTAAAATATTAAATTCCAAGAGGACTTAGGCATGAATTCCGATTCGACCTGATCATTTACTGAGTGTGTGAAAGTCTCGGTTTCTCGTGTGATTGAATGCCGAATGGCTCCTCGCTTCAGCGATTGAAGGATTCGCTCCAGCGAGTTTGGTTCTAAGGGAAGGCTTGATATTAGTTTCACTCAAGCGAAAGGGCTTTCGCCCGAGCGAGTTTTGCTGTCGCGCCCAAGCGGAGTTGGATCTCGCTTGAGCGAGTGAGCGTTGTGTTGCGGGCCTCGCTCTGACGCTGTGTGGTTTTCGCTGGGCTTTGTGCTTGGTTTTATTTCCCTTGCCTCCTCTCCATTTTGCATTGTCATTTCCTTGAATGGCATTTCATTTTTCTGCTTCGCGCTGCTGGTTTTCTTCTTGGCCATGGGACCAGCTCTCATATCTTCATATATGGGAGTGATTTATTTATAAATCCAGGAATGTTATTATTTTTGCGAAAAAAAATTGACCCCTATTTTTGGGATGTCACAACGCTAGACAACAGCCACCTACCCCGCGGCCCTCTCCAGGTCCGGCTGGGGAGCAGGCCCCTAATCCTACAGCACCTCCCATCACTGTTCATGTAAGAAGGCCAAACCATATTGACACCCAGCAGCATACCTTCATAGATGTTGATGGCAACACTATCCTTTTCCCATTATATGGCTTGCCTCCAGGGTATTTTCCTCCACTCCATGTCGACCCCCAAACGGGTCTAGACCACCAAGATCCTCACCTTGTTCAACCAGGCATTCCACCCTGTCGTGAATTCTGTACAACCCAAGGCCAAACGTAACCCATCCAAGCTCACACTACACAACCTACCCAGGCGACCCAAACCACCACCCGACCACAGGTCTTTATAAACCTGGTAAACCCCTCTCATGTAGCTACGCATGTACAGGAGCCTTATGGGTACACAGATCCTCATATGGCTATTGGTCCCAATGGCACCGCAGCTATCCAAGAAGGAAGGATAGAGGTCCTCGAAAGGAAGTTAAGAGCAATGGAGGGAGCAGAAGGTTTCGGATTTGGAAGTGCCACGAAACTTTGCTTAATCCCAGATGTCGTCATCCCTCCTAAATTCAAGGTGCCAGAATTAGACAAATACCAAGGGCTAACATGCCCAAAGAATCATCTGACCATGTATTGTCAGAAGATGGCGTCCCACGCTTCCAATGACCCGCTACTAATCCATTGCTTTCAAGATAGCCTGGCCGGGGCCGCCCTTACATGGTACACCCACTCGAGCGGTCTCGTATACGTAGTTGGAAGGACTTGTCTGATGCTTTCATGAAGCAATATAAATACAACTTGGACATGGCACCAGATAGGGTGCAATTGCAAAACATGATGAAGAAGGAGGCTGAAACATTCAAAGAATACACGCAACGTTGGCGCGAAGTTGTCGCGCAGGTAGACCCACCCTTATCAAAAAAGGAAGTCGTATCCATGTTCATCGACACGCTCCAATCTCCTTTCTATGATAGGATCATTGGGAGCGTCTCATCCCATTTCTCTGATATCGTCACTATCAGAGAAAGAATAGAAAATGGGATAAGAACTGGAAAAATCATCTGAGGTCCATCTGCGGCAGGCACAACAAAGAGGCCAGTAACAGGGGAAGGCAGAAAAAGAGATGGTGAAACCAATGCCGTCTCTTACGACCAAAGAAGAAACCACGCGAGGCCATTTACCCATATCACATTTCCACCGGCCAACCCTTATATGTCATATCCATGCATAACAGTGGTTCAAAATCCAAATCCACCCTGTTTCCGACCACCTGTCATACGGCCACCAACACCGCCATAAACACCATACCAACCGCCACAAGTAAATCAACCACCAAATCCAAATTCAAGAAGACAGAACAATGATCACACCCAGATTCAGTTTGATCCTATCCCCATGACATATACCGAGCTCTTACCCCATCTCATCGAAAAAACCTTGGTAGTACCCTGTCCTCTGAGACCACTTCAGCCACCCTACCCTAGAGGATATGATCCGAATGCGCGGTGTGATTACCATGTCGGTGCACCGGGGCATTCTATGGAGAATTGCCTGGCTTTGAAGTTCAAAGTAAGGGATCTGATCAGGGCTGACTGGATAAGTTTTCATGAGGGAAGCCCAAATGTGACAACCAACCCTTTGCCTAACCACGGGAGGCCAGGGGTCAATACTGTTGAGGAAGATGATGAAAGTATTTCAAAGGTTGATGACATAAAAATGCCTTTGGAAATAATTCACTCCCACATGCTTAAGAGAGGGTTGATAGAAGGCTCATAGGATGAAGAGCACAATGATGACCAGTCTGCAAAGCGACAAGGCTTCTAAAAAACCCTTTATGAACTTATGGATAGCCATACTGTAGAGATCTACAGGCGCTGTAGGGATGGAATAAACATGATACAAGAACAGACCAGGGTTCGAGCCCCAAAACCCCTGGTCATATTCTACAACAAAAGTGCACCAACCGCTCCAGCCCCTGCCAAAGCTGTCATTACAGTGCGAGCACCTACTCCGTTCCCCTTCAAAGATTCTCATACTGTGCCTTAGAAGTACAGCTCAGAGGTGGTCATCACCAACCCCACAACAGTTGATTCTACATCATCCTCCTTTGTGACAAATATTGCCAGGACCAGAGGCATCACTCGGAGTGGAAGGGTATATGCTCCTCCGGAGTCAAAACTTGACAAAACAGCTGGAGAAGTCAAATCTGGAAAAGAAGGAGCCACTGGCAAGATAAAAAGGGCTGTAACTAAGGAAGAAGCCCAAGAATTTTTGAAGTTTATCCGCCACAGCGATTATCAGGTATTGGACCAACTAAACCATACCCCAGCCAAGATCTCTTTGTTGTCCTTGTTGATGAATTCTGAACCGTACCGGAACACATTAATGAAAGTATTAAGTGAAGCACACGTGAAGCATGACTTGCCTGTTGACAAGTTCGAAGGCATAGTGGGCCACATAGTAGCTAATAATTATGTGACCTTTACAGATGATGAGGTGCCAGTGGAAGGAAGAGGGCACAACAAAGCCCTTTATATCTTTGTAAAATGCCAAGATCACATCCTAGCAAAAGTCCTAGTAGACAATGGGTCATCGCTAAACGTGATGCCAAAATCCACATTGGTGAAGTTACCATTTAATGAGGCTTACATGAGACCAAGTTCTATGGTGGTGTAGGCTTTTGACGGGACTCGTCGGGAGGTCATGGGAGAGATTGAACTGCCAATACAGGTTGGACCGTGTACCTTTCAGATTCTCTTTCAAGTCATGGACATCACGCCCGCCTACAGTTGTTTGCTAGGACGGCCGTGGATCTACTCGGCTGGGATGGTTCCTTCCATGCTGCATCAAAAATTAAAATTCGTCATTGGTAATAAACTAGTGATTGTTTCTGGGGAAGAGAACCTCTTGGTCAGCAAGCTTATCACCACCTCATACATTGAAGCAGCCGAGGAAGCTCTCGAGACCTCGTTCCAGACCTTGGAAATAGCCAATGCCACAAGCATTGTAAGAACATCCTTCCCAAATGTACCTCTAACAGTGGCAAGGACCATGTTACGGAAGGGATACAAGCCAGGAAAAGGGCTGGGACGTGAACTAGAAGGGAGGATCCAACCTGTATGCCTCCTAGAAAATAAGAACAGATATGGTTTGGGAGACCGGCCCACGGCCACTAACAGGAAGAGGGTAGGGGAGGCAAGAAGAGAAAGAAGGATGGCTCGCCTCATTGGTAAGGAAGTAAACACCACAAGGACCCCCATTTATGACCTCTATCAGAGTTTTAGGAGCGCGGGAATAATGTATTCGGATCAAGTGGCCATGATTGAAGATCAGTCCAGCCACAGTGCGGAGTTTGTGCATGCTTATTTACTGGGTCAGGAGCTGAATAACTGGGAAACCGTGGAGTTCCCTACGACTATGAATGTTTTGTTAAAGTAATCATATTATCTTATAACTTGTCGGTCTCTCTGCTATGCCTAAGGATTTAAGACCACTTTTGTAATAAAGGCAAAAAAAACTTGTTTATTTACTTGATTTAATAAGCACTGTCTGATTCCAATACCTTGTCTTTGCTTGATTCTTTTTTTTTCTTGAGCCTTTCACTTGCTTGTTTTCTTTTTCATTCGCTATAATACAACCAAATACATATCCAAAAATGATTCCTCTGAGAACAATGAGAACTTGGTTTTATTTCATGATTCTGATTATCCGAACAATTACGCCTATGAGGAAAGTGAGGAAGACTTTGAACCTTCGCCCGAATTGATAAGGTTAATGGAACAGGAGGATAAAGAAATTCAACCCCATCAAGAAAAGGTTGAAACCATTAATCTGGGGGACGAAGGAGAAGTTAAGGAGGTCAAGATTGGCACCTTCCTAAGCAGAGAACGGCGAGAAGAACTCATTAAGCTGCTCAAGGAGTTTCGGGATATTTTTGCATAGTCATATCAAGATATGCCGGGGTTGGATAACAACATTGTGGAACACAGGTTGCCTTTAAAGCCAGAGTGTCCACCAATCAAACAGAAGCTGCGATGAATGAAACCAGAAATGCTCCTTAAGATTAAAGAAGAAGTTAAGAAGCAATTTGATGCTGGTTTCCTAGCCGTAGCTAAATATCCTCAATGGGTAGGAAACATAGTTCCCGTTCCGAAGAAAGACGGAAAAGTGAGGATGTGTGTGGACTACCGAGACTTGAATCGGGCCAGTCCTAAAGATGACTTTCCTCTACCTCAGATCAACGTATTGGTCGACAATACAGCTCAACACTCCATCTTCTCATTTATGGATGGATTTTCAGGATATAACCAGATCAAAATGGCACATGAAGATATGGAGAAAACCACGTTCATCACTCTGTGGGGCATCTTTTTCTACAAAGTAATGTCCTTCGGGTTGAAGAACGCTGGAGCCACCTATCAAAGGGCAATGGTGACTCTCTTCCATGATATGATGCATAAAGAAATAGAAGTCTATGTGGATGATATAATTGCTAAATCCAGGTTCGAGGAAGGGCACATTACTGATCTAAGAAAGCTTTTCGAAAGACTAAGGAAATTTAAGCTTAGACTAAATCCAGCCAAGTGCACCTTTGGCACGAGATCTAGTAAACTGTTAGGATTCATCGTGAGCGAAAGAGGGATAGAGGTTGATCCTGACAAGGTCAAGGTGATTCTAGAAATGCCTCCTCCTTGTATGGAAAAGGAAGTCCGAGGGTTCCTAGGAAGGTTGAACTACATCGCCCGATTCATTTCCCAAATGACAGCAACTTGTGAGCCAATTTTCAAGTTACTTCACAAAAACCAACCCGGGCAATGGAATAAAGATTGCCAAATAGCATTCGAAAAGATAAAGCAATACTTGTTAGAGCCGCCAATACTGGTGCCGCCCATTCCTGGGAGACCACTGATCCTGTATTTGACAGTGCTGAACGAATCCATGGGATGCGTGTTAGGTCAACACGACGAGACTGGGAAGAAAGAGTGTGCCATCTATTACTTGAGCAAGAGATTCACCAAATGCGAGATGAGGTACTCTTCTCTGGAAAGGACGTGCTGTGCATTAGCTTGGGCTGCCCGATGCTTACGGCAATATATGCTCAGTCACACTACATGGTTGGTGTCTAAAATGGATCCCATGAAATACATCTTTGAAAAGCCAGCTTTGACTGGAAGAATTGCTCGTTGGCAAGTGTTGCTGACCGAATACGACATAACATATGTCACCCAAAAGGCCATAAAAGGAAGTGCACTAGCAGATTACTTGGCACATCAGCCCATTAGCAGTTACCAACCCATACAACATGACTTCCCAGACAAAGATATCTTAGCTCTTTTCAAAGAAGAAGATGGTCAGGAAAATAGGTGGACCATGAGATTTGATGGAGCTTCTAACGCACTAGGGCATAGAATTGGGGTCATTTTAATCTCACCTGACAAGGAGTTCATTCCCATTTGTGCTCGGCTATGTTTTGATTGTACCAACAATGTTGCAGAGTATGAGGCATGCTCTTTGGGGATACAAGCGGCTTTGAATGCGGGAATAAAATCCTTGGAAGTTTATGGAGACTCTGCTTTGGTTATTCATCAATTGAAGGACGAATGGGAAACTAGAGACAGTAAACTGGTTCCCTATCATGCTCACGTCAAAGAAATTCAAAGAGTTCGATAAAATTACCTTCCACCACGTACCACGGGATGACAACCAAATGGTGGACGCCTTGGCTACCCTAGCTGTGATGTTTAAGGTCAGTAGTGAATACGAGGTGCCTCTTATTGAGGTGAAAAACGACAAGAGCCTGCACATTGCCAGGTTATAGAAGGAGGGCCAGATGGCAAGCCTTGGTATCATGACATCAAAAGGTATCTCTAACTCCAAGAATACCCTGAAGGCATCACAGATAATGACAAACGAACCTTGATAAGGCTCACTATGGGTTATCTTTTGAGTGGAAATGTGCTATATAAGAGAAATTATGACTTCGTCCTCCTCCGATGTGTTGATGCCACCGAGGCAAATCAAATCATGAAAGATATCCATGAAGGATCTTTCGGGACTCACATAAATGGGCACGCCATGTCAAGAAAAATCTTAAGGGTAGAATATTATTGGATGACCATGGAAGCAGACTGCTTTGCTTATGTACGGAGATGTCATAAATGTCAGATATATACTGATCACATTCATACGCCACCTTCGTCCCTAAACGTGTTGTCGGCACCTTGGCCCTTTTCAATGTGGGGTATGGATGTTATTGGGCCTATTGAGCCAAAAGCCTCGAACGGTCATCATTTTATTTTAGTCGCCATCGATTATTTCACCAAGTGGGTGGAGGCCACTTCATACGTCAATGTAACAAAGAATGTCATGGTCAAATTCATCAAGCACGAATTGATATGCCGATACGGCCTACCAAGCCAGATCATTACAGACAATGGTACAAATTTGAACAACAAGATGATGAAGGAACTCTACGAAAACTTCAGAATCTCTCACCATAACTCCTCTCCATATCAACCAAAAATGAATAGAGCAATCGAAGCGGCTAACAAAAACATCAAAAAGATAGTGCAAAAGATGGTAGTGACCTACAAAGATTGGAATGAAATGCTTCCCTTCACTCTGTATGGATACCGAACCTCAATGCGAACCTTGACAGGGGCAACCCCATTCTCCTTGGTTTACAAAATGGAAGCAGTACTACCTTTTGAAGTAGAGATCCCATCCCTTAGGGTAATCATGGAGGCCAGATTGGAAGAAGCTAAATGGGTCCAAGCCAAATACGATCAATTGAACTTAATTGACGGAAAGAGGTTAACCGCTCTATGCCATGGGCAGCTGTACCAAAAACGCATGAAGCTTGCATACAAAAAGAAAGTACAACCCCGACAGTTCCAGGAAGGGGACTTGGTCCATAAGAAAATTTTGCGAATCCAGAAAGATAATCGAGGGAAGTGGACGCCTAATTACAAAGGGCCATATGTCATAAAGAAAGCCTTTTTTGGGGGAGCTCTTATACTCACCAATATGGATGGCGAGGATTTGCCAATGCCTACAAACCCAGACGCGGTGAAGAGATACTTTACGTAAAAGAAAAGGCTTGCTAGGCTGAAAACCTGAAAAGGCGGCCAAGGCAAAAATTAGAGCTACTTGGTGAGTCAAAAAAAAAAGAGGCTCGCTAGGCTGAAAACCTGAAAAGGCGGCCTAGGCAAAAATTAGAGCTACTTGGTGAGTCAAAAAAAAACCAAAAGGGCGGTTCAGACAAAATCAAACTGGGGCATATGGGTCATTGTCAAACTACGTCCTCAGAAGCAAAATCAGAAGATGAACATGAAGTCGTGAGAAGGAATCAAGATTCTCATCGCTCTCAGAAAGTCACTGGAGGATTCATGAGCCTTCCCTTTTCCACTTACCTTCGATTCTTTATACCTTGTTGCATTTATTTGTTTACTGCTGTACATGCCTGATGTTCATAAATAAAATTTACCCTTCTTTCTGCACGTGTTCATGACTAAAGTCTTAAATAAACAAGTTTTTTCCAAAAAAAATTTTTGAAAATGAAAATGACGAAACATGAAGCTGCGGGGAATGAAATGCATCCCAGCGCCAGACCTTGCGTCAGGCAAGCATAACCAACTCTGCTAGGCATGCTCACCAAAGTCAAAAGTTGCTTCTATTTCATCCATGAGTTGTTTCAAAGCCAGCCTCCAAGGATGTTCACTTGAAAGGCTTAATTTGTTTTGTACTACTCACTTTCCATTTAAGGGGTGGCCCCTCATCTTTACTTTTCTGTCAACCGAAAGGCAACACCCTCATCTTTTACTTTCTTGTCAACCGAGAGGCAACACCCTCATCTTTTACTTTCTTGTCAACCGAGAGGCAACGCCCTCACCTTTACTTTCCTGTCAACCGAGAGGCAACACCCTCACCTTTTCTCTCCTATCAACCAAAAGAGCAGTACCCAATCAATCACTTCGTGCTGCAACTGGGACAGTACCCCGGTTCTTTTCCAAAAAAAAGGGTTCTGATGTTGACATGGGCATAAGGAGGATTTCAACCGGTGTCTCCTCAACAACCGAGGTTATCAACCAGTGTCTCAACAACATGGACGAAGGGATGGTGTCGTGACCCCTATGTCGGTTAGAATTAAATGCGCAGATTTGGCAATGGTCATAAAGTACGATGTCACATTCCCTACACCGGTTGAAATTGGATTCACTCGGTTTGATTTGATTGTGGTAGAATGGGGAATGCACAAAACGACATCACTCCCGTTAAAGATTCAATAGGAACGATGTTAAAGATTCAAGTGGCCAAATTGTTACTAGGGATAATGTGGGTCATTAATCATACATTGGTTCAAATACGATGTGGCTTTATGTAGATGGTGCCAATCAGAATTTAGGTTAAACGGTGTCCTTTCAAATTGTTATTCATTATACATCGGTCAAAAGTTTGATTATACTTGCATTCTTGGGAAATTGAAAGCAGAGGCAGATATGCAAAATTACTTCATTCATAAAAAAGGGGGGCACTACGACCTTACACAAAATAATCTCCGGAGCCTATCCCGAAACAAGGCAAGCAAAAAGGAAAAATGTTCTAAGCCCTAGTGTTGGGGGAGTCCGGACTGGTGACAGTAGCTGTCCTCTCAGAATCTTCTGACACCGTCCTCAACTCTATGCTTTGGCCTTCGGGGAGAGGCAGAGGCTCGTAAGGAACATCCTCAGGTTCCACTGCCTGACCCCGGTCCATGGCATACAGGTACCCACCATGAAACTCATGATAAACACCTATACCGTTCAAGTTAAGTTGCATAGTGGAGTTCCGGTGTACAACTTGACGAACGGCAGAGCTGAAGGCAACGTCGGCTAATTCTAAAAATTCAGCCATCTCCTCGTCCCTCTCTTGTCGTTCCCGGACTTGAGCTTCCTTCACAGCGGTGAGCTCAGCTGCCAGCTCCCCATTCTTCTTCTCCACCTTGGCCCGTCCAGCCAAGGCTTCATCTAGCTTAGCTTGAAGAGCTTTAAGAGCGTCCTCCGAAGCCTGGTGCTTGGCCTCAGCCTCATTCGCCCTCTTGGCAGCTGAGTTGTACGCCGTAGTGAGTTCGGCAAAATCTTTCTCGCTCTTAGCCAAAGCAGTCTAAGCCTCCACTCTCAGGGCTTCGGCCTTTTTCATCCGATCTAGGCATTATTTAGCCTCGAGACCGGAGTAGTAGAATTTCCCTAAAAAGTTGAGAACTCCAGCTGCTTTGACCAGGTTGAAGAAAGCTCCCTTGACAGCACACTGGGTCTTAGAAGAGGGAAGATCGCCCTTCAGCTTGAAAGGGATTTCAAACTGCGCCGGTGTCCCTCTGATATAATCTAGATACTCCAAAATGCTGGAGTTATAGCGGATGTTCTCGACAGCAGGCTAAGTCCGGTCCAGAGAATTATTTACACCGGCAGCCTACTCCTCACGTTGAGCCTCCACCTCAGGCCTCAGCTCTTTGGGCCTTGTGCTTTTTTGACTTAGAACTTTGGCCGGTGTGAGAGTATTTTTTATTCTGGGCCACGTCACCTGGGCCCAGGGCCAAGTTCCCAACTTTGTCAGCCGGGATGCTAACCACCTTGGCCGCTGTGCGCCTTGGAGTTACTCTGTTCTCTACACCGACAGCAGCAGCGTTTCTGGCTTCGGCCTGTTCCCAAAGTTTCTTCAGAATATCGAACCGAGCCATTTCGCCTGGAGAAAATAGAACCCGTTGTCAATACCAGTATATATATATATATATAAAAGAAAGAAAAATCTACCTAAGTAAGTATCCCGACGAGACGCCGTCCCGAGGAGGTTTTTGCAGGAGATCTTGGCGAAGCGAGAGTAGGCCCTCAGAGCGTCCAAGATTTTCTTGGACTCTGTCGATAGAACACTCTCACTGACGGAATAGGCGTTGCTGGTCAGGAGAAAATGCTCATGGGTCCAGCCGGTGTAGAACTTCCTGGAAAAATCTGAATTCTCCCAGAACACCGCCCTTCCTGCGTTAACCTCAACTTTGACATAGGAGTCGTTGAAGTTGACTCCGTCCGTCTTGGCTGACTCGGTGTAGCTCTTGAAGTTTACAACCTTGGCATCACACCGAAGGTTGATGAAACCGAGGCCCCCTCCTGCGTTACCCCGGTGCATCACCCTGCAGTAAGTGACGAAAAGGGCGACGGTGGAAACGAAGTGGAAATACTCCCCAAGTATCTCTCAAGATTTCACCAAACCCCAGCCGTTGGGATGAAGCTAGCTGGGGGAGCAGTCCAAGAACCGGAGTACCCCCATTTCAAACTCCGTGAGGGGAAGACGGATGCCAATCTTAGAAAATAGCATTTCGTACATGAAAATGTACCGAGACCCCGGTTGATGGCAGATCTGATCTGATGTTAAAGGGCAAAGAACTGTGAAATCATCTTCATGTTCCTCGCCGGAGTGGACAATGATGTCCTCGATGGTGACATCGGCAGCATCCTCTGTGTAACGAGAGACGATCTTCCTGGGGTCTTCATGAATCCAGAAGTAGGGATCCTTGGCCTTCTCGGTGAGCCAATCTATCTGATGTGCTATAACATTGGTCTCGACGGTGTTGGTTGTGACAATGGGGGTTCCGGTAGAAGAATTTCCAAGGACAATGTGGTGGAGGAATGGAACACAGCTGTAAAATGCCACGTCGTCAGATAAATAAAGATCGGCACTGCTATCCCGCTTACTAGCAATGCCCAAGTTAAAAGATGAGGACGATGTATGGGAGTTAGACGATGTGTCAAACTCCCTCATTTCCCACAAGGGTAATGTGGAGAAACGATGTCTTGAAACTATCGGCAGGTGTGAACTCCCAGAGGCAACTTCACGCTGACCCCGGCTTGTGTCTCCTCCTGACTGACGCTGGGATATGATTGAAGGAGGTCCGGACAGGACCTCGATAGAGTCATTGCTTGAACCGTTGTCCATACCTTATCTAGAAAATGAAGAAAAGACGATGTCGAGATACCTGCTGAGACGATGTGAGTTGTCCTTTTAGTGCGAGCCAGGATGTTTTGAAGACACCGGAGGATTTAAAGACACTAGAAGCTTTGAGCGTCGGAGCAGCAGAGGTTTGAAACAAGAAAACAAGTGAAAATGAACGACCCCCCTGCCTGCTTTTATAGAGTAGGGAGACGGGGATCTAGAACGTTCCATATTCCGACCCAGGCCCATGAAAAAGGCCCACTCGCTTCGACTGTTCGTATTCCGGTCCGAGGGTGTGAAAAGGTGAAATTCAAAAGGACGAATTAGGTGGTGACACGTGTAGGGGTTCTCAAGTCATTTCAAGTGGGTACCAGTCAGGAGATCACACCGGCGGTTATCATATCGGTTGAAAAGCTCTTCACTTGACCCGACATCGGTGTTCACGTCTTTACTTCCTTTTCACTTCAAAAACACGAAGGCTTCATGTTTCTCTTATGAAAAAGAAGTAAAGAGGGGCATCTATGAACACCTACATCGGTCCGGCCAGTTTCAACATCAAATTGACACCATCTGAAAATGATGCAAACCGATGTGGAGGGAGATGACATCGCTCTTAGAAATCCAAATAAGGAACACCGGTCTGTAATATTAAAAAGTGACATCGGTTTGGATCATTGAAAGGAACACCGTCTAGTGAACCGGTGTCCCTTATGATCCGGTGTAATAGGTTTTATGGACCCAGGATCGAATTGGCGAGTCCGGTTGCCCATACCATGACTTGTAATCGCACCATCCAAGCTGATCCTCGAATCCTAGGGGTGGCAGACAACAAATAAAAAATGAAAAAAATAAAAAATTACCAACCAGCCGCTGCTCCCCATAATTGTTAGTGGCCAGGCTGTCTCTCCACTACGCATATGGGTCTAGTGGAGGCTTGAGCTGTCCAAGCACTCAGCAGGCACCCTGAAAGCTCTATAAATGCCTCAGCTGAAGAGACACAGGGGTCGACTCTTCGAATTCTTGAACCCCCAGAGAATTAGGTCTGAACTTTGAATCCCTGAGCCCCTAAAAGCTTGCACCCAGAAATCCTGAAATCTCGTTGTTCCGGCGTTCGAAAAAATCCTAAGCAGTTAGTTCAATCCTCGTCTCCCTGAACCTTAGAAAATTGCCTTACGACACCGGTCCCGACCCAGTTTACAGTAAACTTCTCCTTGCCGCCCATATCGTCCAGAAACCATAAATCCAAGACCTTGTGTTCATCAATTCCACATCGGATCTCCCACTGAACCCTTACACCGTCTCCACGCCAAGCTCCACATCGGGTCCCTATTGTCATACCGTTTCTCAACAGATACTAGTACCTCTGTTCATTGCTACTCAGGTCCACACCGGTTCATAGTTGAACTCCGGTTCTCAATACCTCCCCTACACTGATTACATTCTGTCCCTTTCTGTTATTTTCCTTCGTTTGTTTTCTTGTTATCCTTTTGTACTAAATTCATCGTTTTGTTAAGTCTGTTCTCCGGAATAATCCTGTTCTATTACTATTTCATTTTATTTTTGTTTTATAATCAAAAAAATGACAAAAAGAAAATAAGTGTTCTTCATGTCTCTTTTGATCAATGTAGAAATTTTCTTTTTTTAAACAATGTCGTGCAGGAATACTCCCGCCTACATTGTCCCTAAAACTCGTACACGTGCGGAGAACTTCGCCTTGTATGTATCTTTCCTGTGAGCTTCGCTCATCACTAAGTCCCTAGCTCCACTTAAAACTCCCTCGTCAAGAACTACGTGACCCTGATTTCTCGGAAAACTAGAGAATACGTAGGAGCAGGACTTAACTCCTGTCAGGCCCACTTCTTTTCTCCTCCCGCTCTTCTTTAAAAATTAATGTCATTCCCATCATTGCATAAAAGTCAATTTAGACGCGACGTCTTATTGATTTTCTTTCATTTTGTCTTGACCTTTGTCATTCTTCATAAAGATCAGGCTAACTTGGATGAGACGTCCTGTTTATCCTCTTCATCCCCCAACCCTGCATCTTGATGAGAGAATGATTAATTTGGACGGGACGTCCTGTTAGCATTTTTGCCCTTTTCCACATATATTCCCATCAAAATGCCAGGGCTAATTTGGACGAGACGTCCTGTTAACCCCTTTTCATTCCCAACCTTGTATTTTTATGGGAGGATGACTAGGTTAGACGCGGCGTCTTGTTGCCATTCTTTTCCTCCTTGGTTTTGTACCATCCCTGTGTAGATCCAGGTTAATTTGAACGAGACGTCCTGTTAACCTTGCTTCAGTACCCCACGTTTGTCTGTTTTGTTCCCTCTGTTTCAAAAATAATGATAATAAAAAGGAAGAAATAAAATCTCTTTTGTGAGGCTGTTCATATCGCGTGTTTTCAATCTTGGTACTGTTTTTGACAGGCGGTGTAGGGTGCTAATACCTTCCCTACTCGTAACCGACACCCAAACTTGAATCTCGCATTTTTAACCAGTGCTTTACTAAAGCAAGTTTTTCCCAATGTTTTTTTACTATGGATAAAAACGTTGGTGGCGACTCCGTGTTCTTTCACCACCTCTTTGAGGGTCGGCCGCGCCGCCGCGATCCCGGTCGCGACAATATTCATTACACTAGAACGTATCATTTAGCAAAGTATTCTCCTTGTGAATTGAATTATATCTTCTATGAATCAATTACCCTCTTTTTTTTTATCATTTTGAATCTTTAACCTTTAATTATTTGGACAGGGTAGGTAAATGAGATGAAAAATTTTTTTGTTTATTTTAAAAATATTAGCACTTAAGGAAAATTAACTTCTTCTTTAAATGGAAAGAGAAAGAAGGAAATATGATAATATTTTTATTAATAAATATTAATAATTTAATAAAATTATAAAATATTAAAATAATTTTTTATATATTAAAACTTATTATGATAAAAAATAAATTTTATTTATTAAGTTTAATTTATTTGTTTATTTTATATTTTTTTCATTCATCTAAATAAAAAAATTCACTTCTTTTTCTTGTTTTATTTATATCTATTTCCAAGAAATAGATTTTTTCATCTTATTTTCTTAAATTTCTTTTTTGTCTCATTTTTTTTTCACCAACCTACAATATTGTGCTTAAAGGTATAGGACTACATATAATATTCGAAGTGGAACAAATAATCTAACTCCAAGAAGGTGAACAAATAGGCAGAAAAGAAATAACTTTGTACCATTTTATTATTCTTATACAAATATTTGAAAATAAAAAATAATTTAACATTTTTGTAAATAGTAAAAGAAATAAATCAAATCCACCCCTCTACAGCTAGCACAATCATATCATCCGCAGAATAGAGTCTTGGTTCCAACTGAGTCTATGTGATATAGGAGTTTCTTCAAGCTCTTAAGAAGAAGGTGGATCTGGGCTCCTTTCCTTGTTCTTCCTTCAATTCATGGGCTGAATTCTTGTCTTCCAATGCTTGAACCAAAACCACAAAAAGAAACTACAAGAGAAACTTGGACGAAAATGGAGTGGAGAAGAAGAGAAAATTTGAAAGGATTAGGACAGGGTGGAAGGAATGGAAGGGAAAGATGGAAGGAGAAGGTGGGAGGCCACTTCCTTAGGGAAGATAACTCCCTAATCTCGCCACCAAGAGGGAGAGAATCCTCTTGGATAAGAGCTTGCTCTAGAGAACTCAATCCTAGAGAGAAGGAGCTTCTCACTCTAGAAATTTGCACTCAAAGTGAAAAATATCAAAATGATCATTATTGTGTGGAATTACAAAGGAGAGCTCCCTTATATAGCCTCTCTAGAATTTGGCCAAGGGATGGAGAAATGGGCTTGGATGATGGATCCAAGGCCCAATAGTACAAAAGAAGAGAATATCGCCTATACATGGCCCAAAGTGAAAGTAAATGGCCCTAAAGTAGCCCAATTGACCTAGCAAGGTCCAAATAAAACCTAAATGTCTAGAGAATCTAACTATGACTTATGTTACAAAATGAAAGCATGTAGATCCTCATGGTGTCTCCCTTGGCCTTGGGCCTACTAAGCAAAGAGATGAAAGATGACAAGGCTTTATGAATGTTCTCTTTAGCTTTCTTGGACTTGGCCCTAGTGAGGGGTCCTTTGTAAGCCTCTAGTCCTTTATCCAATATAGTGTGTGGGTCCTCCCTTAGGATGTCCTCATTACTATGATATCATAACAAAACGACCTGAGCCTTTGGAAAAAGACAAAAAATATTCAAAGAAAAGCATTGAAACTGTAACACCATGGAGCCAACTTGCAAATCCTAAGATAATTACCGTCACCATATAAAATCTCTTGGATAACTTATTTTTGGCCTGGTAATTATCAAGTGATTCACAACCTGATTCCAGAGGTTACTGATAAAATATCAGAGTGTGCAACCTTTTCATAATCAACTTCTTATTATTATACATAACATCAGAGTCTTACACATATTATATTTTACAACAGGCACCTTAATCTTATAAAATATAAAGATGTAAAGTACCAAAACATAGCATACACATAATACAGCCATAGTAGTCAAGCGAGCAAGTATCAGCATTAAAAGCCTTCATAATTCATCCACATCAAGCATCATCCACTTTGTCACATGTCTTTCTGATTAACCACTAAAGGGTTGCCACAAGTAACAGAAAGAGTGAGATAAAATATCAAATAAATAGAAATTAAATTAGAACATACACAATCACAAGTAGGATGCTATGCAATACAGATGCCAAACAGGTATTTTGTATTATACTTATGTTATTATATTCCATTCTCTTATATGAATGAAAATGCATGATGGATCCATTCAGGTGGGAACATTTGCAGTGATTTCCAACAATAACATTTTTACGGATATCCAACTGATATCGCACCCCATAATGCAACACCAACATCGGATAACAATACAATCATATCAATAACAAGTGTTGCGGGACCCCCCTTAAGGACACACTACT
This sequence comes from Clitoria ternatea, assembly GCA_037962975.1. Lineage (NCBI taxonomy): Eukaryota > Viridiplantae > Streptophyta > Magnoliopsida > Fabales > Fabaceae > Clitoria > Clitoria ternatea. The sequence continues at coordinate 140,999,064 of CM075670.1, forward strand.
CAGCCCTTAAGACGGTCGTGGTATAAAACCACCGCACAGGTCTGTTGCTCAACAGAACGCGTTCCCCCACCGGGAACCCCCTCAAAGAACCCCTGCAGATTCTTTGAACGGCCAATGCATATGATGCATGAATGAAATAGATCTAAATTAAATTATCAAATTTCTTTATATAATTAATCTTAACAATAAAATTGTTATAACAATCAAATAAGCATACTTTATATATAATTCAAAGAATATGGAAACATATTTTCCATAATATTTATATATTATCATAATCTAAAGAATATGGAAACACAACGATATTATAGTATTTATTTAGTATCATACCCCAAAGAATAAGGAAAACATATTTTCCATAAAATTATACTACTAAGATAATTTAAAAACAAGAGTTTTCTCCATTTAAATGTTTAAATAAACTTCTAAATTTAATTTAATTAATTATATTTATTTTATTTCAGAATAAAGTCTCTAGAATAATAAAAATCCAATAATAATAAAAATTTTGATTTTTATAAAAAATCATTATTTTATGTTTTTAATCATATTTACGAAAATACCACTAGTCTTATTTACGAAAATGACATCGTTCTAATTTATTTATAAAAATGCCACCGTTTCTGATTTATTTATAAAAATGCCGCCGCTCGTTTTTATTTACAAAAATACCACCGCTTCCAATTTTTAACACCGATTGAAAATATCCGTTGTTAAAGGGTCTAATTCTGCAGAACGAAAACAGCAGCTCTGTTCTTGTTGTTTTTCTTATTTTAATTGCAAAATTAAACATACCAATTGATTCCAAAGCATCACACAACACCAGAAACATATCATATATCAAATTCCAAACCAATTAGCATCAATTTCACATTTTAATTCAAATTAAATTAAAATCTAACTATGAGTTTCTAAACAATTAATAATTAAACAAGCAATTCTAACTTAATTTCTATGTATTTAATATCCTATCTCCTCTTTCTTACCTCAATTGAAGATCCTTAAGCTTTCCTTATGCTAAACTCCCTTGGATTTCCTCAAATCTTCAAGGTTGAGTAATTTCTTCTTATGCAAAATTAAAGAGCTTGACTATGGTAATGAAGGTTTTGAAAGCTTAAAGAGGGAGATGGAGGGATATGGAATCTTATGAAGTTTTTAGGTTGAAGAAATTTGAGGTGAAGATGAAGAATTTATAATGGTTAATGGCAGTGGAGTAAGGCGGTGGAGGAAGAAGGAGACACAGAGAGTTTTTAAGAGAGAAGATATTTTCTTTTCTTTCTTTTCTTTTTTTTTAATAACGGGTTCCTTAATAATTTCTACATTTTATTGTCCCATTTTATTTCCATTTAGTCTCATTTTAAATCTGATTTACGAAATAAAAATATCTCTGTAACCGGAATAAAATGTCCTATTTTCTAAAATTTATTTCTTATTTTTCTAAGAAACTTTAATTTTTCACTGTTTCATTACCAATTCAAATTTAATTAAAAAAAATTAGGCTGTTACACTCTCCCCCCGTTGTAAAAATTTCGTCCTCGAAATTTAAACGTACCTTGTTAGAATAATTCAGGGTATTGACTTCTCATCTCATCTTCTCGTTCCTATGTCATGCTTATTTCATCTCCTTGTTACCAAGCTACTTTCACCAATGAGATCTCCTTGCCTCTTAGTTGCTTAACATCCCTATCCATTATCTTCACTGGTGTTACTGGAATCATAAGGTTTTCCTTAACTTCTATGTCATCATTCTCGATCACATGGCTTGGATCCGGTACATACTTCCATAATTGTGAGACATGGAACACATTATGAAGATTGGAAAGGTGAGGTGGCAATGCGATTTGATATGCAACTTTACCAATTCTTTTCAGGATCTCATAAGGTTCTGTATACCTTGGAGTAAGCTTCTTGCTTTTTAACACTCTTCCAATTCCTTTGTTGGGTGATACTTTCAAAAATACATAATCTCCAACTTGAAATTCTAATGGCTTCCTCCTTTGATCATAATATGACTTCTGCCGATCCTTCGCAACTTTCATCCTTTCTCTAATCATCTGAATCTGCTCTGTCATTTGCTGAACAATTTTTGGTCCAAGAGTTAGGTGCTCACTTATCTCTAACCAGCAGATTGGTGTCCTACACTTTCTACTGTACAATGCTTCATATGGTGCCATCCCAATGCTTGAGTGATAACTGTTATTATATGTGAATTCAATTAGTTGAAGGTAATGTTCTCAGCTTCCACCATGTTCTAACACATACGCTCTCAGTAAATCCTCCAGACTCTGGATAGTCCTCTCTGACTGTCCATCAGTCTGTGGATGATAGACAGAGCTTAACTTCAGTCTAGTACCAAGCTCTTTATGTAAACTTCCCCAGAATCGAGAAGTAAATCTAGGATCTCTATCAGACACTATACTTGATGGTACTCCATGTAATCTCACTATCTCCTTTATATACACTTGAGTCAATTTCTCAAGTGAATACTTCATGTTGATTGGAAGAAAATAGGCTGATTTTATTAATCTATCGACTATTACCCAGATAGCATTATTGCCTCTTTGTGTTCTAGGCAAGCCTGACACAAAGTCCATGGCAATGTCATCCCATTTCCATACTGGTATTTCTATTGGTTGTAATCCGTCAGATGGTTTTTGATGTTCAACTTTACTTTTTTGACATATTAAGCAAGATGAAACATACTCAGCTATCTACTTTTTCATCCTTTTCCACCAGAAGTCCTTTCTTAAATCTTGATACATCTTTGTAGATCCAGGATGAATACTGAGCATACTTTTATGAGCTTTATCTAGAATCATTTTCTTTACTTCCGCATCCTCTGGAACACATATCCTTCCTTTCATCCTCCAGACTGCAACTAAACCTTCTTGTAATTCCAGATCTTTTCCATTACGTTGTGTCTCGATCATCCTTTGGAGATATTCATCCAATCTTTGTCTTTCTCACACCATTTTTAGAAAATCATTAGTGATTTTCAAAACTCCGACAACCATATTTACTGAAGATTTCTCCTCAATTGCTATGTTTAAGTCTCTAAATTGTTCAATCATTTCTAATTCTTTTATCATTAAAGTTGCCATATGAATAGCTTTTCTACTAAGTGCATCAGCAACCACGTTGGCTTTCCCCGGATGGTACTTCAACTCAAAGTCATAGTCCTTGAGGAATTCCATCCATCGATGTTATCTCATATTCAATTCTTTTTGGTCAAACAAATATTTAAGACTCTTATGATCATTATAAACTTCAAACTTTACACCGTATAAGTAGTGCCTCCAAATTTTTAAAGCAAAAACAATGGCCGCTAATTCTAAGTCATGAGTAGGGTAATTAAGTTCGTGTGGTCGTACTTGCCTTGAAGCATAAGCAATTACTTTTCTTTGTTGCATTAGGACACAACCAAGTCCCAACTTTGAAGCATCACAATAAACTTCAAAGTTTTCTTGGGGGTTTGGTAAAGCTAGAACTGGTGTAGTTGTTAATCTTTTCTTTAATTCTTGGAAACTTGCTTCACATTCAGGAGTCTCAATGAAAGGTTTATTCTTACAGGTTAATCGGGTCATTGGTAAGGCAATTTAGGAGAATCCTTCAATAAAACTTCGATAGTAACCCGCGAGTCCTAAGAAACTCCTGATTTCTATGACAGTCTTCGGCCTCTCCCAGTCTATTATGGCTTCAATCTTTGTAGGGTCGACTAACACTCCATTCTTAGATATCACATGGCCTAAGAATTTTACTTCATTAAGCCAAAACTCACATTTGGATAGTGTGGCATATAGTTGTTTCTCCTTTAGTATTTGTAGCACTAAGTACAGATGCTCCTCATGCTCCTCCTTGATTTTGGAATAGATAAGAATATCATCTATAAAGACAATGACGAATTGATCAAGGTATGGATGGAATATCCGGTTCATGTAGTCCATGAACACGGCTGGAGCATTAGTTACCCCAAAAGGCATAACTAAATATTCATAATGGCCATAGCGTGTTCTAAATGCTGTCTTTGGAATATCTTCTTTCTTCACACGAATTTGATGATAGCCTGATCTCAGGTCTATCTTGGAGGACACAGTAGCTTCTCGTAGTTGATCAATAAGGTCATCGATCCTCGGTAACAGATATTTATTCTTGATCGTGACTTTATTTAGTTGGCGATAATTGACACAAAGTCTCATACTACCATCCTTCTTCTTGACTAGTAGTACAGGTGCTCCCCAAGGAGATATGCTAGGTCGTATGAATTGCTTTTCTAATAACTCATCAACTTATTTCTTTAGTTCAATCAATTCTACTGGAGACATTCTATAAGGTGGTTTAGCAATGGGTTTTGCTCCATGAATTAGGTCAATAGAGAATTCTATCTCTCATTCAGGAGGTAATCCTGAAACATCTTCAGGGAATACTTCTAGGAATTTACAGACTACCGGTATCTTACTTACATCAGGAATAACTTTCCCTTCTGTAAGTGCAAATGCCATGAATAATTGGGCTTTATTGTTCAAGGAATATCCTATAGGGTTTTGTACGGCATTATACTCTTGACATTCCATGTTGTCAGGTGGAAAAATCATTGTCTTATTATGAAAATCCACAAGGACATGGTTACCAAATAGTCAATCCATCCCCAAGATGATTTCCAAGTCCTTTAATGGTAAACATACTAAGTTCATATTAAAATTTCTACCTCCTATATGTATAGAACAACCTTCACACACGTTAGCTGTCCTAAGATGGTTACCAGTAGGAGTAGAGACAAGCAAATCATATTGCATAGATTTCACAGGTATATTCAGACGCTTAACACATTCTTCAACAATAAAAGAATATGTTGCACCAGAATCAAATAAAACAGATAAGGTAGTATTGTTAAGAATGCACTCACTTTGTACTAAGTCGTCTGCCTGTGATGCCTTTGATCCACTAATTGCAAATACTCAGCCAGCTATAGGTGATTTGTTCTGACTATTTACTAGTTGTCTATTTTCTCGTCCTCGACCAGCTGTGCCTCTGACATTATATCCTCCGCGACCATTTGCATTACGTCCATCTCGAATGTTGGCTCCTCCTCTGTTGGCTCCATTATTGTTGTTCTCAATTTTAACATTCACAATGTTAGTGCCTTGGCGAAGTTGTGGGCAGTTGGGACGAATATGTCCCTTCTGGTTATATTGGAAACAGGTAACATCTGTCTGTGTACAATCATGGGTTCTATGATTTCCTCCGCATTTATAACAGTTCCATGTGATTGGTGGGTTCACGCTTCCTCCAGATGATGAAGATGATGCTCCTCGAAATCGATTTTGATTAAATGTTCCTCGCCTTTTGAAGTTCACTAATTGAGGTCTTAACTGTTTATTGCTCTTCTCCTGCTCAATTCTAGCTCGATAGTTCCCTTCAAAGATTCTACATTTGTTGATTAGAGTAGGAAAACTCCTAACCTCCTGATGTCCTATGGCTTCTTTAATTTCTAGCCTTAGACCATTTTCAAATTTGACGTATTTAGAAGACTCAGTGCCTGGCTGTTGGAAAGGAGGAAAGAACAATGACAGTTCCTCAAATTTGGTAGTGTATTCTTCGACAGACATATTCCTTTGCTTTAAATCTAAAAATTCTAATTCATTTTTGCTCCTGACACTAGCACGGAAATATTTCTCGAGAAAACTTTCTTTAAAATTTTCACAGTTGAGTAGCCTACCAGCTTCCAATAACCCATCGCGAGTGAAGATCCACCAATTTTCTGCTTCCCCTACCATCATATAGGTAGCATATTCTACCTTTTGGGCTTCAGTGCAAGGTAAGGAGTGAAAAATACGTTCCATTTTTTCAATCCACAGGTAAGCCATCTCTGGATTATAGTCTCCTTTAAACTGGGTAGGTTTCCTTTTCAGGAAACGGTCAAGTCCATGGGTTCCTTCGGCTAACCTTTGTTGTTCCTGTCTTTCAAGGATCTCAGTAAATCAGTTGAATGCAGCAGCCATGGCATCATTGTTCTGACGTCTAGCCATTTCTTATCCTACAGAGTACCACTGCATTCAGTTACTGAGTATCTCATATACTCAGAGTTTTAACAATTTTACACTATCTAACTAACTATTATACTAAACAATAACATACAAAGAGCACACATATCACACAGGCACACATATAGCAATCAAGGTTCACATACTTCAAGTCATCCTATATTAATCTCTAGTCACTTCCTAAGGTTTTCTTTATATTTTATAAACCATTCCTCTGATACCACTTCAGTTGTAACACCCTGGAGCCAACTTGCAAATCCCAAGATAATTATTGTCACCATATAAAATCTCTTGGATAACTTATTTTTTGCTGGTAATTATCAAGTGATTCACAACCTAATTCCAGGGGTTACTGATACAATATTAGAGTGTGCAACCTTTTCATAATCAACTTCGTATTATTATACATAACATCGGAGTCTTATACATATTATATTTTACAACAGGCACCTTGATCTTATAAAATATAAAGATGTAAAGTACCAAAACATAGCATACACATAATACAGCCATAGTAGTCACGCGAGCAAGTATCAGCATCAAAAGCCTTCATAATTCATCCACATCAAGCATCATCCACTTTGTCATATGTCTTCCTGATTAACCACTAAAGGGTTGCCACAAGTAACAGAAAGAGTGAGATAAAATATCAAATAAATAGAAATTAAATTAGAATATACACAATCACAAGTAGGATGCTATACGATGTAGATGCCAAATAGATATTTTGTATTATACTTATGTTATTATATTCCATTCTCTTATATGAATGAAAATGCATGATGGATCCATTCTGGTGGGAACATCTGCAGTGATTTCCAACAATAACATTTTTACGGATATCCAACCAACACCGCGCCCCATAATGCAACACCAACATCGGATAACAATACAATCATATCAATAACAAGTTTTACGGGACCTCCCTTAAGGACACACTGCTCAGCCCTTAAGACAGTCATGGTATAAAACCACCGCAGAGGTCTGTTGCTCAACAGAGCGCGTTGCCCCACCGGGTTGCCCCTCAAAGAACCCCCTGCAGATTCTTTGAACGGCCAATGCATATGATGCATGAATGAAATAGATCTAAATTAAATTATCAAATTTCTTTATATAATTAATCTTAACAATAAAATTGTTATAACAATCAAATAAGCATACTTTATATATAATTCCAAGAATATGGAAACATATTTTCCATAATATTTATATATTATCATAATCTAAAGAATATGGAAACACAACCATATTATAGTATTTATTTAGTATCATACCCCAAAGAATAAGGAAAACATATTTTCCATAAAATTATACTACTAAGATAATTTAAAAACAAGAGTTTTCTCCATTTAAATATTTAAATAAACTTCTAAATTTAATTTAATTAATTATATTTATTTTATTTCAGAATAAAGTCTCTAGAATAATAAAAATCCAATAATATTAAAAATTCAAATTTTTATTAAAAAAATCATTATTTTAATTTTTAATCATATTTACGAAAATGCCACTAGTCTTATTTACGAAAATACCATTGTTCTAATTTATTTACAAAATGTCACCGCTTCTGATTTATTTACAAAAATGCCACCGCTCGTTTTTATTTACAAAAATGTCACCGCTTCTAATTTTTAACACCGGTTGAAAATATCTGTTGTTAAAGGGTCTGATTCTGCAGAACGAAAACAGCAGCTCTGTTCTTGTTGTTTTTGCTGTTTTTCTTATCTTAATTGCAAAATTAAACATATCAATTGATTCCAAATCATCACACAACATCAGAAACATATCATATATCAAATTCCAAACCAATTAGCATCAATTTCACAGTTTAATTTAAATTAAATTAAAATCTAACTATATGAGTTTCTAAACAATTAATAATTAAACAAGCAATTTTAACTTAATTTCTATGTATTTAATACTCTTTCTTACCTCAATTGAAGATCCTTATGCTAAACTCCCTTGGATATTAAAGAGCTTGAGTATGGTAATGAAGGTTTTGAAAGCTTAAAGAGGAAGATGGAGGGATATGGAATCTTATGAAGTTTTTGGGTTAAAGAAATTTGAGGTGGAGATGAAGAATTTATAATGGTTCATGGCGGTGGAGTAAGGCGGTGGAGGAAGAAGGAGACACATAGAGTTTTCGAGAGAGAAGATATTTTCTTTTCTTTCTTTTCTTTTTTTAATAACGGGTTCCTTAATAATTTCTACGTTTTATTGTCGTGTTTTATTTTCGTCTAGTCTCATTTTAAATCTGATTTACGAAATAAAAAATATCTCTGTAACCGAAATAAAATTTCCTGTTTTCTAAAATTTATTTCTTATTTTTCTAAGAAATTTTAATTTTTTATTGTTTAATTACTGATTCAAATTTAATTAAAAAAAATTAGGCTATTACAGAAAAAATTATATGTTTTAAAAACATATATGTTCGAATCCAAATCAACTAATGTATTGACGATTTCAGATTCCCAAAAGTTGGCTTAGGTTCTTTTTAACCTGCACTGCACCATATCTGATTCGCCTCTTCTCCATCCCGTGAACATTAAAAAGACAAAACTGCAAAATTCTAGTACTAAATTTTTGACTTGCCCTTCCCTCTTTCTGCTTCACGGGTTTTTGCAAATTTGCCAAGATTACCTAAATCTTAATTTTAAGGGTTGAATTTAAATAATTAAAAATAATAGTATGTTTTTAGTTAAAGTTTCATTGCATTTATATATTGTGCTATAATAAATTTATTTATTTTAATAAAAATAATAATTATTTTTAACAGTTTAAACTCAACTTCTAAGATCTAGGTTGATAAAACTTTTAAAATAATAAAAAAAAACATGACTACTGTGAACATCACCCTTTCTCCATTCAATTCACGTTGGAAGGTGCAGGATTGTCCATTCATCTCACGGTTACAGGGTTTCCATTTGCCAATATTTTATATAAATAATTGGTCACCAAATGCTTCTCACGGTTGCACCAAAACAAAGGACCCATGTGCCAATTATTTAATGCAAACAAAGGCAAACATCCAAGCTGCTTCTCACGTCACCAAGCAACAAGGTTTCCATGTGACAAATATTTTAATGCAACAATTGACATTGGCTATGTGTCCAACGTGAACAGGTTCTCATAATGCAGAATATTTATGCAATTATTTTCATTACATTGCATTAAAGAAATCTAAAAGGAAAACACACCAAATGCAATAAAACTCACGGCAATGGAGTATGAACTGGTATGTTCCCTCTGTGCTCAAAATTGCCAACGTGAAAGGCTTAGTGGACATGGTAGTGGACTGATTTTTAACGCAAAAAATTAAGCCATGAAATGCTATAAATTAGAGCTAAGAGCTGAAGGAAAGGGGGGGCTATCTACTTGATCAGAGAACAAAGTCTCCGATTTTGCTTCACCCATACCATCATCAAAACACAGACAGAAACAGAGGCCATAACTAGAATTTTTCAAAAACAGAAGAAGTCAGAAATCAAAAGCACAAAAAAAGGGGGCCATATCAAGGAGAGGAGAACACTCTCTAACACTCTTTGGTATCTCTCCCTTTCCATCTCACACTCTCTCCTGGTCTCATTCACTCCCTCTCTCGACGCATCTCTCTCCCTCTCCGTCAATCTCACTCTCCTCCCCCTATATTTTGATTTCTCTCTCTCACTCTCTCCCCCTCCAGCACCCTCTCTGTCTCACGGTCCCTCTCTCTTACTCTTCCTCTATTTCGCTCTCTCACTCAAGGTCTCCCCTTCTCTCTCTAACTCATTTTGTCTCACTCTACAAACCCCCTGTTCTCTTTCTCTTCTTTTCTTTTCTTTCTTTTTTTTAATTTTAGGTTTTGTTTTGGGCCTCAAATAGTGAGGCCCATTCATATAAGTTTTTTTTTCTCTTTTTATCTTCTGATTCTCATTTAATTTATTTTATTCATTTGTTTATTTCATATAACTATTTACCACCTTGGAATTTGTATTGTTCTTTATATTTAAAACTTTAATAAAAAATAATAACTAATAGCCTTTTTTACGATGAAAAATTTAAAATCTAAATATCCTTTATAAAATAAAAAATAGATTCTTTATTTATGTGAGATTTAAAAAAAATAGAATTTGAAAATTCCTTTTATAATAAAAATAAATGTTCTTTTGTGTTAAATTTAATAGTAAAAATATATAAAAATCTAAACATTCTTTTTATGAAAATAAATAATCTTTTATACTAAATCAAAATCTTATAAGCAATGTCATGCAGAATTACTTTTGCCTACATTAGCTTAATAAGATCTTGAAGGTTTGTACACGTGCGAATTACTTTGCCTTGTATTCCTCCTTCCCCATGAATTTTTAAAATTTAAGTCAATTAAAAATAATTTTAAATATTTTAGTATCGTTCCAAAATTAATTCCTAGAACTACGTGACCCTGATTTCTCAATACACTCGAGAATACGTAGGAGCGGGAATAATTCCTGTCGGGCCCACTTTCTCGTTATTAATTTCCATGTCTCTGTTAGTATATCGATTAATTTTATTTTTTTAACATTTTAAAACCATATTGTCCCAAGGAGGTTAATTTAGACGAGACGTCTTGTTAATCTCATATTTTCAATATTTTATTTAAAATAGTATTCTTAAAAAATGAGGTTAATTTAGACGAGATGTCTTGTTAACCTCGTGTTTTCAATATTTTATTTAACATAGTATTTTCTTAAAAATAAGGTTAATTTACACGAGACGTCTTGTGTAACACCCTCTGTTACACCTTAATAAATTCTAGAAATATTCGTAATAATTTTTTTTTTACTAAAGATATGTTTGTTAAAAAGAAACTATCGGAATAAATTATATACATTATTTCTGAAATACCTCAATATTATTAAAACTTTATAAAGTATTTGTACATTCATCCGAAGAAAATAAACATTAAACATTATAAGAAAGAGAGGAAACTCCATTGCCCAAGAGCAGTTGCCTAGTGACATTATTTATTCATTGGACCACGGTATTCATACCGAGCTCCCTTTCTAGAACGTGCTATATATACTGTCAATGTTCTTCGATCCTTCCCTCTGTACAAACCATTAATTTAAAACATATGAAACAAAAACATAGAGAAAGGAGTGAGAAACAGAATATAATATTCCCAAATGGGACATAAGCAATAAAGGGTTTTTACAAACTAGTATAATAATATCAATCACAATCACAAGCACAATCAATTTATGAATGTATGAATGATATGCCATATCTTCATCATAACTTATCTATATATGTGGGCCCCTTAAATTTTAATTTGCACTGGGCCAACCAGGAGTTTACACTGTTCCATAATTGCGGATAATAATAACATGAACAGCTCAACTGGCATGGAAACACTTAGAGACTAGTTAGATTGAAAAGGTTTTTATTGTGAAAGTACCCGACACTAGGGAGCTACGCCAGGTCCCCTGAAGCACCCTTTCACACCCTCTCATCCCAAGGCTCACAATTAAGCCTCCTCTAATGTATCCTCGGTTTCTATAATCCGTCCCTAGACAATATCATTTTGTTTCTCTTCGATGATTCATGATGCATGAACTACTCGCGTATTTAGTTGGTTAAGGCTTTTAGAAACTCAATTATATTATCAGGGCCTATGGATCACGACATAGCCACCCCAGTAACTGTACTTTTTCAACTTCTCAAATACGCACATAAAATTTTAGTACAGTTCCTTTTCAAATCACAAATCAAATCTCTTTATAAATTTGAGTTTCAAAGCCTTAAGTATATTTCATAACCTGTCAATTCAAAATTAATTTCTAAAAACTTAAATTTGGAATTATCAATATTTAAAACCTTAGTACTTGAAAATTTTGTATAATATTTTTATACATTTAAATAATACGTATATATATATTAAAAAAAATTATTTTTATAAAATAAATTCTCTTTCTTTTTCTTTCTGATAAACTAACTAAAAATCTAAATTTTAGTAAAGATATATACATATATATTAAAAGATAAAAAGAGATTTCTAAAAAAACTTATGTAGTTTTATTGAAATCTAAGAAATTTCTTAAAAGTAATTTGAATAAATATGAAAAGTAAATAAAGAAGTAGGAGATAAGTAAATTCTTACTGAATTTTAGCTTTCTGCCATGCTTGCTATATGCTCAAACTCCACAATACAAGATTATCAATCATAATCAAACATTGTCAATCACAATCAAACATCATAAAGCATAAATAAATATTAACAATCATAATCAAATCAAATAATTAAACATTAGTTATAAATATGATAATTTAAAATTCAATAATTATTTAAATTAATAAATTTTGTTTTAAGTTCTATGGTCAATTCCTCGCACAGGTCTATGTAAATCCAAGATAGTACAGTCTTTGCATAGGTCTAGTTCAGTCCATATAGGTCATAAATAATCCAAGTCTTTGCATAGGTTCAGTCAAGTTTGTAATAGTTCAAGTCCTTGCATAGATTCAATCCAGTCCGCATAGGTCATAATAGTTCAAGTTCTTAAATATTTTAGATATTAAGTTACACAAGATGCTTAATTTATTAATAACAATTATTATAAATTTTAAGTTAAAAGTTATTATTTTAAAATAATAATATTGTTATGTTTAAAAGGAGTAGGGGACTCCTCCCAATATTCTTATGTAATTTCATATTATATCCTTAATCTCACCCCCCTTACCTTGATTTGCTACCAAAAGTGAATTCGCTCTGCGCCTCCAAGTTCTAACAAAATATTAATACTAACTTATTTCAGTATAAGCTTAAGATGAAAATTAAGATAGCTATCAGAATGATAAATAGTAAATATGCATAGTAATAATAAATAGTAACGGTAAATGGTAAGTCATTAATAGTAACGGTAAATAGTAATTTTTGAATAGTAATAGTAAATAGTAAATTATGAATAGTAACTTTTTGAATAGTAGTGGTAAACGGTAAATCATGAACAACAACAGTGAATAGTAAATTTTGAATAGTAATGGTAAATAGTAAATTTTAAATAGTAACAGTAAATAGTAAATTGTGAATAGTAACTTTTTGAATAGTAGTGGTAAATGGTAAATCATGAACAATAATAGTGAATAGTAAATTTTGAATAGTAATGGTAAATAGTAAATTTTGAATAGTAACAGTAAATAGTAAAAATAACATAGTGATAATTTATTTTTACTATAGTAACTTATTCATAATAGTATTAGTATATCAATGGTTTAAGAGTGCTAAAAAAATAAACTAAAATTATAAAAATAATATAGAAGAAAGTTATTACCTTACACCTCCGGCAGAACTTCTTTTTACCAAAAGAATTTACTCTCCATTAATTTCTTACGCACTATCTCTCTAGATTCTCTCTCTAATTCTTGTGTGAAAATGTTGTAAATGAGCCATCTATTTATAGGAAGAAAATTTCACTATTTAAGATTATTTAATTATTTATTTTACTATTCATGATGTAAGCGATGATGTGAGCGATGATGATGTAAGCGATGATGTCGGTAATGGCATTTTGGTTATTAGATGAAAGGTTAAGGGTATTTTTGTCATTCTTAAAAAAATAAATAATAAAAAAATAATAATAAAAAAAATAAGAAAATTCTAAAAAATTATAAATTATATAACAATCAAAAAGTTCTAAAGAACTATAATCAAATTCCTTTGAAATTTTATTTTAAATAAGAAATAACGAAATTAGGGGTGTTACATCTTGTTAATCTCATGTTTTCAATATTTCATTTAAAATAGTATTTCTTAAAATGAAGTTAATTTAGACGAGACGTCTTGTTAATCTTCATTTTGTTAATCAACTTTATTTTATTCTGTCTCATTTAATTTTATTTTAATCTTTAAATTTTGTATAAATTAAGGTTAATTTGGACCGGACATCATGTTAACCTTTACTCTCATTCTGTTTTTACTTTTTCTTACTATCATTATTTTGTCAAGTTTTTTATCTCGCCGCTTTGTCGTTTCTTACCGTCATTGTTATGTCTAGTTTCCTACTGTCACAATTCCGTCAAGTTTTTTACTGTTGTTGCTTGGGATCTTACTGTAACTGTTTAGTTAAATTGTTTGATTTAAAATTAATTTGGACGAGACGTCTTGTTCATTTTATTTCAAGCTCTCTCGTCTATTTTGTTTGTTCATTTTTAAAGAAGTTAATATAATTTCTAGGCTACTTATAATACGCGCTATCAATTTGAGGTAACCGTTTTATAACGGACAGTTGTGAGGTGCTAATACCTTCCTCACCTGTAATTTGACTCCCGAACTTAGAATTTCATTTTTATAACTAGTGCTTTCAAAGAGGTTTTCCCGATATTTTACCCTTTAAAAATATTGATGGCGACTCCCTGTTTTCTTTTCGAAAAGATTTTAAAACTCGTTTTATTTTTAAGGGTCGGCCATCCCACCGCGATCCCGGTCGCGACAGATGGCGACTCCATTGGGGACCTAGAGAGTCAAGCCAACCAAGTTGATAGCGCATGTTTTAAAATAGCCTGTTAATTATTTAACTTCTTTATTTTATTTTTTGTCAATGTTTATATGTAATTTTTGCTTTATATATCTTTTGTCATTTATTTTCTGTTATTGTTTGTGTGCTGTTGAACCCTAGGGTAGACGACTTTACTTTGCTATTCTGTGTTTATTCTCTATGCAGGATGGGTAAGGTACAAGTATTGAATGCTCCTTTCACATACTACACTCATAATTTGCATACACTTATGAGTGGGGCCCTATACCTGGGTCCAAGTGAAGCTTAAGATTAGGGGAGGTTGATAGCGGTGTCATTTGGGATGTACTTCCTGTCTGGCTATCGTGAGAACCTCAGCTAGAGTTCGACTTATTCATGATGCCCACACCTAGAAGACTCCCTACTGTTATGGTCAACATCATGAGTAGGATCTTGGCTCTAATGAGCTTTAGAAATTTAGTATAAGCCACGTAATGTGAGATATCACTATTAGATAAACCTTAGAACCAGTAGGAGGCCTTCAGATAAAACCAACTTAGGGCACAAAGGGGCAGACTTTCCCTCTACCTTCTCTCATTCTCATTTCCCCTTTCAATCCAAATTGGTGGACCACTTTCCCGTCGAACGGATTACTTCTTTCCAAAAATAACACTTTTTAAATTGGTAATCCTTTAACGGGTAAGCAGTCCTCTCCTTTTATGTGCTTTTACTTAAGTTTTGGGGGTCCTGGGTTACAGATTTTTCCAAATCGTCAAAAAAAAATCAAAAAGTTCAAAAGAATCAAAAAAATAAATATATAAAAAATATATAAAAAATAAAAGAAAACATTAACGATGATTGGAATACCTATAACCCACATTACTCTCAGTTTTGTCATAAGTTTCTTTAGTTGTTATTTCCCTGGGTATAAAAATATTTTCAAAGTTACGAGGGGAGTAACGACTCATGAAACATGTCAAATTCCACTGACTGATTTTCTCTCTCCTTTTGTTATTGAAGGAAGCTATTCGGAGCTTGGTAAGTACCTTTAAGAAAAAAAACATGGAAATTAACATAGGATCAGATGGTTGTGGTACGAAAGTAGTCGAGTTGAGGAAGTTGATGTATATCAAGGCAAGGAAAATAGATACTGCTAGTCTACAAGAAAATGAATTTGACTCAAAAGATGACATTCTCAAGAGAATCAAAAGATGACATTCTCAAGAAAGTATGGCAAGATTTTAAAATTACTCGAAGTAGAAGTACAAGTCGAAGCAATCACCGCTTTGGCTCAGTTCTATGACCCATCTCTCTGATGTTTTACGTTCCGGGATTTTCAGTTAGCTCTATCGGTAGAAGAATTTGAATAAATTCTGGGGGTGCCCTTGGGAGGAAAAAGGCCTTATCATCCTCTAGAGCATCATGTAAATATCCTTTCCATCGCCAGTATCCTGAAGATTGATCTAGAAGTGTTAAGAAAGGCGCAACTAGACAGAAATCAGACCCCGGGATTCGTCCGAGAATATTTGGAGAAGCATATGCATATTTTGGCTGAAAGAGAAGAGTGGGAAGCCTTCATGGATGCCTTATTAGTCATGATTTACGGTGTGGTTTTGTTCCCCAACATTGATAACTACATTAACTATGATGCCATTAATGTCTTCCTTTCCCGCAAGCTCTGACTAGAGAACCCTGTTACTACTATTTTGGCAAATATCTACTGCACTATGCACTTTTACCATACCCAAGGTAGAAAGAGTATCCTTTGTTGTCTACCTGCATTATATGTGTGGTTCACATCCCATGTTTTCAAACTAATAAATAAATTTGAATGCCCTATTTCTGACTTGAAGTTATGCCAACTGGGAATAAAAACTGGATGTAAGTGGGCCAATCATTTAGTTGGGATCACTGCTGAGAAAGTAAGATGGTACCCCGAATGGCTAAAAGTTGAGGCGATCATTTATCATTGTGGAAGCTACCCAAATGTTCCTCTCATGGGTACCCAGGGGTGCATTAATTACAATCCTGTCATAGCTAAGCTCCAACTAGCTTATCCTATGCTAAGTCCACCTGAAGAAGTATCATTGACCCCTTTGTCTTCTACTATTCCCAAGGAGATTACACTTCAGTAATTCGAGGCATAGAAGGAGCATGGAAAAGAGTTCATAAGAAAGGAAAAGAGTTGGGTGTCAGAAGTCATGCCGTGAGTGAAGAATACTACCAATGGGTCTTTAATAGAGTCTCTATTGTCAAGTTACCATTCAAGAGTCCTTCCTATCTCCCAACAAGCACACATACTCTCATACCCGCCTTTGAGGATGAGGAGACCAAAGCAATGAAGGATAAGATTGAGGAGTTAACAGCCAAAAATAAGTTGGAGGATGAATTGCTGAAATCTCAACAGGATTACGCCCTTCACAAGAGAAAAAGTCAAGAAAATAAGCAAGCTATTGAGAATTTTGGTAAAAAGCAAAAGGCCGAAAAAGAACACCTGAGAAAAAAGGATTAATGCCTTTGAGCAGCTAACTCAGAACTTAGGCAGAAAAACAGATAGAGGGATGCCATGTTGGAAGACAAGCGAATTTTGAAAAAGATGTTGGTCAAAGCCAAGGAAGATGAACAGGATGCCTTAATGCAAAAGGAACTTCTGCAGTTGCAAATTAATAGAATGGAGCAACAACTAAATGATACAATAGAAGTTTACCAGCAAGAGGTTAACAACGAGTGACAATACACAGCAAAAATTGAATAAAGGTGTCATGAGGCAATGCAAAACATGAGAGCCGAAGTGGCACGACAGGATAAAATCATTCATTCATGGATGCAGCACTTCGCTAATCTGGCATATCTGGCCAATGGGGCATTAGAAGACATCCCACCCCTGCTGAAGAAGGCTAAAGGAATGGCGAACCCTCTAACTACCCCCGAAGAAATTATGACTTTCTTTAATTATTGTAATGAGAAGATTCATAGGATGAGGGTTATAATCGCCCAAGCTAGGAATAGCTGATTTACTTTTGTAACAAACGCCTATGGCAATGATAAGTTTTACGAATTTCAGAATTCTTCTATTACCACAATCGTCCCATGTTAATTTTCCTTTGTTGCTTAGTACTTTTGACTCGTGACGTTCTGAGGAACGGTTAAAAGATATTCGCCAAGTTTCACAATGGCTCCGTATATCTTTTTATTCTTTGCTATTTTGTTTTATTTATTTCTTTTAACGAATTCTCATTTATTTCCAAAGGCATCATGGGGACGCACCCTTACGAAACCCGACTACAGAAAAGGCTTATGGCTGAAACAGAATAAACAAATGAAAACCTTAAGAATGAGGTTAACCAGCTGAGAGAGCAAGTAGCAGAACTGATAAAGCTCCTAGAAAAGAGGATCATAGAAGGGGGCTCTTCTGTAGGGAATGAAGAACAACCACTTACCCCACTACATCCCCTGGGTTTTGGTCCGACACCGGCCCAAGCTACAAATCCCACACCAAGCTGCTGACCCTCACACCAAGCTTCATGACCTGCCATATGGTTATGCGCCACCACACACTTTTATTGGCCTAGACGGTAACCTTGTACCCTTTCCACAATACGGCTTACCTCTAGGATATTTCCTTCCTCTGTTCACTAATCCCCAAGATGGCAATACCCCACAGCTGGCAAATCCCCAAGTTCCAAACCCTACCCAATTGACCATTCCACCAGTCAATCAAGCCCTAGGTCCTCAAACCACCCAAACTCAAACAACCCAAACGGTCCAGCCGGTCCATATCGCTCAAGTGACAACCCCACCATAGTGTCCTGCATTAAACATAGGCCTGATGAACCAATCTCATTCGATGACACCTTTTTACTAATATTACGGTTACCCATATGGGTATATGAACTCTTATATCGCCAACCCACAAGGTGTGACTCAAACGATAAACCCGGTTGTCGATCTTAGCGCAGCTACAGCTTCTCAACAAAAAGGGAAGATGGAAATCCTAGAGGAGCGATTACAGATAGTGGAAGGTATAGAAGGCCTTTGTTTAACAGATGCTTCTGAACTCTGCCTAGTTTCGGATGTTATCATCCCACCAAAATTCAAAATGCCAGATTTCGACAAGTATCGAGGAGTGACCTACCCTCGAGATCATCTCACAATGTACTGTCAAAAAATGGCTAATGACAAGTTATTAACACACTGCTTTCAAGATAGCCTAGCTGGGGCTGCACTCACTTGGTACACCCATCTGGAGCAAACTCACATTCGCTGTTAGAAGGACCTGGCGGATGCCTTTCTAAAGCAGTACAAGTACAACCTAGACATAGCGCCTGATAGAATTCAGCTTCAAAACATGGTGAAGAAAGACAATGAGACGTTTAAGGAGTATGCACAACGCTGGTGTGAGACGGCTGCACAAGTGGAACCTCCGCTTTTGGAAAAAGAGATAGTGACAATGTTTATCGACACACTCCAATCACCTTTCTATGATAGAATGATTGGTAGTGTTTCATCTAATTTCTCCGATATTGTTCTTATTAGAGAATGAATAGAAAGTCGTCTAAGAACGGGAAAGATTGCACGAAGCCCATCTAAGGCACCCACTACAAGAAGACCGACGCCAGGGGAGGGAAGGAAAAGAGATGGGGAAACCAACTCTATCTCTTATGACCAAAGGAAGTCCCAGTCGATAGCACAGGGCTCTACCCCTTTCCAAACCACGCCATACCCAATTGTGGCCGCCACTTCCCACAACTAAAACCCTTATCCTGCCCATTTCTGTCCACCCATCATCAGAGCACCAAATCCACAGCCGACACCATATCGTCTCCTATAACAATGGTCCCAACCCCTTAATCCAAACCAAAACCAAAGGAGATCAAACAATGAACGTACCCCTGTCCAATTTGACCCAATTCCCATGACATACACTGAACTTCTACCTCTCCTTATTCAAAATTCCCTTACAGTCCCTTGTCTGCTAAACCTTTGGAGCCTCCCTACCCTAAGGGGTATGACCCAAATGCCTGATGTGATTATCATGTTGGGGCACCTGGGCACTCCACGAAAAATTATATGGCCTTAAAGTATAGAGTATGAGATTTAATCAAAGTATTTTGGTTAAATTTTTGAGAAGGTATTCCAAATGTGGCCACAAATCCCTTACCCAACCATCAAGGTTCTGGGATTAATGCTGTGGAAGAAGATGAGGAACGCGTGACAAATGTCTCTGTTGTCAATACACTGTTGAAGGAGATTCATGCCCAATTATTCGGGAGAGGTCTAATAAGAGAACCTTGGGGCTGTGAAAATAATGGTGAGCAAACTGTTAGCCGCCAAAATTTTTGTAAGGTCCTCCAGGGACTCATGGATAGTCATATTTTCCAAGTCTATAGGCATTGTGACAGTGATGTGAACATGGTTTAGGGGCAATCAGAAATGCCAACTCCTAAGCCACTGGTAATTTACTACACCAAGAACCCTTCAACAACTATAACTCCTATGCATCAGCCTGTCATAATCCAGACTCCTGCTCCCTTTGCTTTTAAAGATTCTCATGCTATTCCTTGGAAATATAATGTGGAAGTAATAGTGGAAAACTCAAAAAGGAATGAACCATCCTTTTCAAACATATCAGGGATAGGAGGGTTGACCCAGAGCGATCGAATTTACGCCTTACCAGAATTAAGGAAGGAACCCAGCCCAGTAATCGGGAGTAGTAGTAGTGGGAAGAACAAATTGGTTAAAAAGGACATTGATGGAGAGATCAAAAGAGCTGTGATTGATGAGGAAGCTCAAGAATTTTTAAAATTTATTCATCAAAGTGAGTACCAAGTGATAGACCAGCTAAACAACACCCCTGTAAAGATTTCTCTCTTATCACTTCTACTGAATTCTGAGCCCCACCAAAATGTTTTGATGAAAGTTCTTAATAAGGCTCATGTGACACATGACATCCCTGTTGACAAGTTCTAAGGAATAGTGAGGTACATCGCTGCAGATAATTACCTATCATTTACAGATGACGAGATACCTGTAGAAGGAATGGGGCACAATAAAGCCCTTTATATCTCAGTTAACCGTCGAGATTACATATTAGTAAAGGTACTTCTTGACAATGGTTCATCTTTAAATGTCATGCCAAAATCGACATGGGCCAAGCTCCCATTTGATGGGACTCATATGAAACCAAGCGTCATGGTAGTGCGAGCATTCGATGGAATTCGAAGAGAAGTCATGGGTGAAATCGATCTTCCAATTCAAATAAGGCCATGCACTTTTCAGGTTTAATTCCAAGTATGGATATTATGCCCGCATATAGCTGCCTGTTGGGTCGACTTTGGATCCACTCTGCTGGGGTTGTCCCCTCCACTCTGCACCAAAAGCTAAAGTTCATCATTGATAATAAGTTAATTATCGTTTCTGGTGAAGAAGATTTTCAAGTTAGTAAACCTCTGTCTACCCCTTACCTTGAAGCAACAGAAGAGGCACTTGAAACTTCCTTTCAAGCTTTAAAGATTGCCAACACTGCCTATGTAGGAGAAGGTGCTACAGTGATGAAGGCCCGAATGTTAAGCGCACCCCTGATAATGACAAAGATGATGTTATAAAGGGGGTATCAACTTGGGAGAGGCTTAGGTCCCGGCCTGAAAGGAAGAACAGATCTGGTGTATCTTCCAGAAAATAAAGACAGGTATGGTTTGGGATACCAACCTTCAGCAGCCGACAAAAGAAGGGTGGTAGAGGAAAAGAAAGAGAGAAGGATTGCCCGTTTAGAAGGTCGTGAGCCCTGTATTGCGAGAGCCCCTTTATGACTCTTTGACCCCATTGCTATGCCCAAGGCTTTGGGGTATTTCTTTGTAATAAGGACGAACACATGTTTTATCATTTTAAGTTTTTGACAATAAATGCATGTTTTATTTCAATCTCCATTCTCATACTTTCCTTATCTTTGCATTGATTCTTTCTTTCTTTCTTTTTCTATTTTCTCTATTGCTCAATCGTTTGTTTCTTTTCATTCACCAAAGTAACATGAATAAATGCATATCCAAAGATGTCTCTCTCAAGAATAATAAGCTCATAATCCCATTTTACGACTTTGACCACCCGATTGACTATGCTGACGAGGAAGGTGAGGAAGTCTGTGATCCTTTGCCCGAATTAGCAAGGTTGTTGAAACAAGAGGATAGAGAAATTTAACCTCATTTGGAGATAGTTGAGATTATTAATTTGGGGGTGAGAAGGATAAGAAGGAAGTCAAGATCGGTACCTCCTTGAGTAAGGAGCGAAGGCAAGAGTTGATTAAACTGTTAATGGAGTTCCGTGACATCTTTGCTTGGTCTTATCAAGACATGCCAAGCCTTGATACTAGCATTGTCAAACATAAATTACCATTGAAGTCACACTGTCCCCCGATAAAGCAAAAACTACACCGAATGAAGCCCGAAATGCTCTTGAAAATTAAAGAAGAAGTTAAGAAGCAGTTTGATGTCAGATTCTTAGCAGTGGCAAAGTATCCTCAATGGGTAGCAAATATCGTCCCCGTCCCAAAGAAGGATAGGAAGGTACGAATGTGCATAGACTACCGAGACCTAAATAGGGCTAGTCCCAAAGACGATTTTCCTCTGCCACAGATCGATGTCCTAGTTGATAACATAGCCCAACATTCCATCTTCTCATTCATGGATGGTTTCTCTAGGTATAACCAGATTAAGATAGCGCCTAAAGATATGGAAAAGACCACATTTATCACCCCATGGGGCACCTTTTGTTACAAAGTGATGTCTTTCGGTTTGAAAAATGCTAGGGCAACCTACCAAAGGGCAATGATGACCCTCTTCCATGACATTATGCATAAGGCGATAGAAGTTTATGTGGACGATATCATTGCCAAATCTAGAACTGATGAAGAGCATATTATTGATCTGAGAAAGCTTTTTGAAAGGCTGAGGAAATTTAAGCTCAGATTAAACCCAGCTAAGTGTACCTTTGGCGTAAAGTCAAGCAAACTGTTAGGGTTCATTGTAAGCAAGAGGGGAATAGAAGTTGATCCTGAAAAGGTCAAAGCGATTCTCAAGATGCCTCCTCCCTGTACAGAAAAAGAAGTCTGAGGGTTCTTAGAAAGGTTGAACTACATTGCTCGGTTTATCTTGCAATTAACAGCAGCTTGTGAGCTGATCTTTAAGTTACTTCGTAAGAACCAATTGGGGCAATGGAATGAAGATTGTCAAATAGCTTTTGAGAAGGTAAAGCAGTATTTGCGACAGCCACCGATCTTGGTACCGCCGACTTCTGAGAGGCCACTTATCTTATATCTGACCATGTTGGATGAATCTATGGGTTGTGTATTAGGGCAACATGATGAGACTGAGAAGAAAGAATATGCCATTTACTACCTGAGCAAGAAGTTCACTGACTGTGAAATGAGGTATTCGACTCTGGAAAAAACTTGTTGTGCATTAGCATGGGTAGCCCGACATTTAAGGCAATATATGCTAAGTCATACTACTTGGCTATTTTCCAAAATGGATCCTGTCGAGTACATCTTTGAAAAACCTGCCTTGACCGGAAGAATCACTCGATGGCAGGTCCTATTAACTGAATACGATATAATCTATGTCACTCAAAAAGCCAAAAAAGAAAATGCTCTAGCAGACTACTTAGCCTATCAACCGGTAAATGACTACCAACCCATGCATTTCGAGTTCCCAGATGAAGATATCTTGGCATTATTTAATGAAGAAGATACCCAGAAAGACAAATGGATTTTAAGATTCGATGGAGCTTCTAATGCACTAGGGCATGGGATTAGGGCCGTTCTAATTTCACCAGATAAAGAATTCATCCCTGTCTGTGCCAGACTTTGTTTTGACTGTACTAATAACATCGCTGAATATGAGGCGTGCTCTCTGGGGATCCAAGAAGCATTAAATGCAACAATAAAGAAGTTAGAAGTCTACGGAGATTCCGCCCTGGTCATTCACCAACTAAAAGGCGAATGGGAGACTAGGGACAGCAAGTTAATTCCTTATCAAGCTTATATCAAGGAGCTAATCAAGGAATTCAATGATATCTCTTTTCACCATATCCCCCGGGATGACAATCAAAGCCGATGCTTTAGCCACCCTTGCATCAATGTTTAAACTGAGCAATGACTGTGATATGCCCCTCATTGAGATAGAGAAGCATGATAAGCTTATGTACTGCCAAGTAATAGAAGAGGAGTCGGATGGGAAACCATGTACTATGATGTCAAAAGATATATTCAAAGTCAGGAATACCCTGAAGGCACTACAAAAAATGACAAGAGAACCCTAAGAGGGCTTGCAATGAGTTTCTTCTTGAACGGTGATGTTCTTTACAAAAGAAATCATGATTCTGTCCTCCTTCGTTGCATTGATACTTTTGAAGCAAACAAGATCATGGCAGATATCCATGAAGGATCCTTTGGAACTCACACCAATGGGCATGCCATGCAAGAAAGATCTTGAGGGCTGGATACTATTGGATAACAATGGAAGTTGATTATTTTGCCTATGTTTGAAGGTGTCACAAGTGTCAGATATACGCTGATCATATTCATGCACCCCCATCATCCTTGAATGTCTTATCAGCACCATGGACCTTCTCAATGTAGGGCATAGATGTCATTGGACCCATTGAGCCAAAAGCCTCAAATGGCCATCGTTTTATCTTAGTTGCCATTGATTATTTCACCAAGTGGGTGGAGGCAGCTTCATACGCCAATGTAACAAGGAACGTTATGGTTAAATTTGTCAAGCGAGAATTGATATGTCGATATGGCTTGCCAAATGAGATTATTACTTACAATGGCATAAATCTAAACAACAAGATGATGAAAGAACTGTGTGAAAACTTTAAGATTCATCATCACAATTCCTCCCCTTATCAGCCAAAAATGAATGGAGCAGTCGAGGCGACCAATAAAAACATCAAGAAGATTGTGCAAAAAATGGTTGTAACCTACAAATATTGGAGGGAGATGCTTCCTTTTGCTTTACACAGGTATCGCACCTCAGTCAGGACTTTGACAGGGGCAACCTCATTCTCTCTAGTATACGGCTGTTGGTGTATGCACTACGAGCTATTAATGTATCAATTTTAACTTATTAATAAAATTAGTATTTTCAGTTTTAGACAAATGCTATTTATCCTGGAATAATAGGTCATATGAGAATTATTCCTAAAACGTCCCTAATCAAGTATTTACATGGGGACATGTAAATACATTAAGATTAGTGTGTGAATGTACTGATGATTTGATCTCACAAACCATAGATATATGATATCAAGTCTTTACACAGGTACATATTAAGAGTAATGTTGTACTGGACAGACCCACCATGAGAACGTTGCATGGATCGTTACATGAGTGTCATAAACGGTTCTCAATGTGATAATGGTATGTAGTCCTTCGACCTGAAGTCACTACGATTCCTACATAAGGAGTTTATTATTTTAATACAATCAAACGTTATTTGTAATAAGATGACCATAAAGATTGTGATTAGGCAATAGATAAATTATGCAGAGGGATGTGAGTGATGTAGATGGAATTTGTCTCTCCTATGTGATAGGAGTGATATCTATGGGCCACTTGATGGAGTGAGACTAATGAAATGCATGGCCATGCTAGGACGAATAAATATTAGATATTTATTCTATAAAGTCTACTCTGGTATCAAGTAAAATGAATTGGGCCATACAAGGATGACGACGACCATGCCTTGGGCCCAATTAGATATCGTGACAAAAGGAATAGATATATAAAATAATTATCACTTATAGGTCATGTCGATGATAAATAATATTCGGACATAATGATGTATTGCTAGATACCGCTCTTATTTTATATTAATAATAAAATAGTTTATTATTAATATAACCGAATATTTTACCTATAGGGTCACACACATAGAGTAAGCCCACCAGAGGATAGTTTTATTTTAGTTGGACTGAAAATAAAACTATTTGGGCCTAACTCATTTAGAATGAGTCAGGAGCCCAATGTTTAATGAGAGCTCAGGTCAAGACCTAAGCCTATATATAGAGCATGAGATGCTCATAGGCTGCGGCTCAGAAATTAGATTACAATAAAATTCCGTACTAGCATTCGGATCGTTAGTTTTCTGGTGGGAGTGCTCGTGTGGACTCCTAAGGACGAAGCTACAATTGCTTCGATCGAGGATCTTGTTCTGCGTCTACAAGAGGTAAACCCTAATTAAAATTTTAATTTAGCATAATGCTTTGAGACATACGTGTTTGCAATTCTTTCTTGGGAATCCTTTGTGTTTCCGCTGCCTGACCCTAATAGGATTCCTAACAACGGCATGGAAGTAGTCTTACCTATTGAGGTAGAAATTCCCTCTCTTAGGGTAATCATGGAAGCAAAGTTGGAAGAAGCCGAATGGGTCCAAGCTCGACATGACCAACTTAACTTAATAGACAGAGAGAGGTTAACCACCCTTCGCCACGGGCAGTTGTATCAGAAGCGTATGAAGAGAGCCTTTGAAAAGAAAGTACGACCTTGGCCATTTCATGAAGGGGATCTGGTCCTCAAGAAAATTTTGCCAATATGAAAGGACCACCGGGGCAAGTGGACACCTAATTATGAGGGACCGTATGTTGTAAAGAAGGCCTTTTCCGGAGGAGCCTTGATACTCGTTGACATGGATGGCAAGGATCTGTCGATACCTGTAAATGCAGACTCAGTCAAAAAGTACTTTGCCTAAAAAGGGCACCAAAGAAAAGAAAGGAAAATAGTGCTCGCTAGGCTGAAAACCTGAAAAGGCGGCCTAGGCAAAAGTTAGAGCGACCCGGTGAGTCAAAAACTTGAAAAGGCGGCTCAGGCAAAAATTAGGGTTAAATGTTTGACAATATGGCTAAATTTCTCTTGCAACAAAGTACGAAACTAGATTGGGGCATACAGATCATGATCGAATCACTTCTCAAAAACAAAGTCAAAGGGTGAACTTGAGGTCGTGATATAGGATTAAGATGCACGTTGTTCTCAGGGGTTCACTAGAAGATCAATAAGCTTTCCCTGTTTCATCCATTACCAACCTTTGTATTAAACTTCTTTTGTTACCTTTACTTTCCCTATTTCCCTCTCCCTATTCCTACTCAAATCATGAATAAATTTCACCCTTTTTCGACACGTGTTTATATTGTGAATTTCATTGATATGATAAGACATGTGTTTTCCTTTAGCAAATAAAATGAAAAAATAATTATTTAAAGTCGTGGGACGCAAGATGCTCCTTTTGCTCGATCTCACCTCAGGTAATCTTTATGAAGACTAAGCCCAAACACGCTCTTTGAAGCTAGAATTACCTTATTTATTTTGTTCAGTCATGAGTCAGCTCAAGTCTATAGGGATCATGTTTCTATGGGGAGTCTTCTCAGATTCTTATTTATTTTTGTCTTTGCACTACTTACCACTTTTCTGCAGGTTGTTGTAGCAAACGGTCATGTAGAGTCCCGCCACCTCATTCAATTTCTTCTCCCCAGTGGAATCACAATCGTCAAAGTTAGCATCTTAAAGTTTATTTCAACGGCACTTCCTGAAGACTCTTCCGCAATCACCAAGCTATTTTTTTAATTTCTTTCATCGCCTAAGATAGGCATTTTTTGTTGCCAAAACTAGCATTTGTTTTAAGTTTCATCGCCTAGGATGAGCACTTTTGAGTTTCTTTCATCCACTAAGATGGGCACTTTTAAATTTCTTTCATCGCCTAGGATAGGCACTTTTAAGTTTCTTTCATCGCCTAGGATGGGCACTCTCGAGTTTCTTTCATCGCCTAGGATGGGCACTTTTTACATTTCTTATTGCCAAAGATGGCATTTGTTTTAAGTTTCATCGCCTAGGATGGGCACTTTCAAATTTCTTTCATCACCTAGGATGGGCACTTTCAAATTTCTTTTATCGCCTAGGACAGGCACTTTCAAGTTTCTTTCATCGCCTAGGATGGGCACTCTTGAGTTTCTTTCATCGCCTAGGATGGGCACTTTTTACATTTCTAGTTGCCAAAGATGGCATTTGTTTTAAGTTTCATCGCCTAGGATGGGCACTTTCAAATTTCTTTCATTGCCTAGGATTGGCACTTTTTACATTTCTTATTGCCAAAGCCGGCATTTTTTTTAAGTTTCATCGCCTAGGATGGGCACTTTCAAATTTCTTTCATCGCCGAGGATAGGCACTTTCAAGTTTCTTTCATCGCCTAGGATAGGCACTCTCGAGTTTCTTTCATCGCCTACGATGAGCACTTTCAAATTGCTTTCATCGCTATGATTGGCGTTTTTTTAATCATTCATCGCCTAGGATGGGCACTTTTATGATCTTTTGTTGTCAAAGCTGGCACCCTTTTAAGCTTTTATCACCAAGGACTGGCCTCTTTATGATTTCTGTTTGTCAAAGCTGGCACTCTTTAAGTCTTCATTGCCTATGATGGGCACTTTTATAATTTCTGTTTGCCAAAGTTGGCACCCTTTTAAGTCTTCATTGCCTAGGATGGGCATTTTTATGATTTCTGTTTGCCGAAGCTGGCACCCTCTCAAGTTCTCATGACCTAGAATGGGCACTTTTATGATCTCTTATTGCCGAAGTTGGCACCCTTTTAAGCTTTTATCGCCAAGGACTGGTCTCTTTATGATTTCTGTTTGCCAAAGTTGGCACTCTTTTAAGTCTTCATTGCCTAGGATGGGCACTTTTATAATTTATGTTTGCCGAAGCTGGTACCCTTTTAAGTCTTCATTGCCTATGATGGAGCAGCAGAATATATGCTTCGTCGGATGATGGAGGCTCTTGGCGCTCAACTCACACCTTCATCTACTTCCCAGTTACCACCACCACCACAGGATCCCTCTAGCATCCCCCCATACTGACCATGTTATACACATTTTTGTGCTCATTTTTTTTATTCTTAGAGTTGTAAATATTTTTGGATTAATTTTTTTTTATCTCATTCTCTTTTTTATGTGTCTATACTCAGAATTAGATAAATAATAAAAGCATTATCAATTCGTGTTTGAAACATCCCAACTTAAATAAAAGTAAACCGAGATTAGGGGGAAAATTTTCACTTTCAGAATGGGAGTCGGGACAAAATAAAATAAATCCGAAGTCGAGAGAAACAGAAAACCTGGTCCAGGTGCCACTCGCTCGGCAAGACCCAGCTTCGGTTAACCGAAAAGCAGCAGAAGTTGCTTGAGCGAGCTTCTACTCGCTGGAGCGAGATCCTACACTCGGTATTTTCATATCGTCACTCAGAATCGGGACTTTCGTTCACTCGGGAACGGTCCCTACCAGGTCATACCTCACTCGAAATTCTTACTCTGCCAGATTCTTACTCTTCACTTATAAGATCTCCTCACAAACGTGGTTCGCTCGGAAGCGTTTTAATCTTCACTCAGAAAATGATTCCCTCGATTATTTCCACTCGGGATCTATAAACCTTCCTTCACCGGAAGTATTTCCCCTTCGGTTATATTTCACTCGGAGGTACTTCAACCTCAGCACACTCGGAAGTGTCTTACCCATTCTTCACTCGAGAATATTTTAATCTTCCTTCGCTCGGAAAACACCTTAACCTTTCTTCCCTCGGAAGTGATCTCCTTAATCGAGTTTCACTCGGAAATACTCTAACCTCTCTTCACTCGGAAGAATTCACTAGGTTAAGACCTGCTCGGAAATATTTGAACCTTATCCACTCGGAATAGGTTTACTAAAATGGGTTTCACTCAGAACCATTTGACCGTTTTTCCCTCGGAAGAAATTCTATCGGTCAATTCTCATTCGGGAGTATATAAATCCTTCTCTCAGTTGGAAGAGATTCACTCAGCTGTTTTTCACTCGATAACATATTGACTAGCCTTCCCTCGGAAGTAGTCCACTCGAGCACATCTCACTCAGAATTGTTTTAAGCCTTTTTCACTCGGAACAGGCTCTCGCCACTATATTCCACTCGGAATTTTAGTGACTTTAGCATTATTCTTACAACGCCACCTAACGGACAATTCAGGTAACTTCATAACAATGTAAATATATGTACACTTGTCCATAACCCAGTTAATTCAATTTCATATATATATGTATCCAAAACGATCGTCATACATAAGAGCCGGCCAAGGTTACATCAACTATATACAATATGTACAATATGTACACTACAACAGTATAGTTACTCATCACACAGCTGACGTTCACTCTCCATTCACCATCCCGACTGATATCCACTAAAAAATATAGCCACAGTAGGGGTGAGCATTTTACATATTAAATGACAGTTATTGACTCGGATTAATCCTCACATTCTCGATTACGCAATTACATATCTCAATCAACAATAACATACACTGCCATTCAATATGAATATTCACACAACATCATCCGATCAGAATTATTCAATTCACTCAGGGCTATATAATTCATATTATTCTCAATAACATATACTCACAACCATACCATCACATTGCACTCAGCAACAGTATCAATATACATACATTCATCCAGTCGGAATTCACTCAAGTCATTCAAGACTATATTAATCATGTTATTCTCAATAACATATGCATACAACAATACAATCCATATTGCTCTCAGTAACACATAACAGAGTACGTACATTCAATCACTCAGAATTATTTGTTCATTATTAAGTTTTTATGTTGCAACATTGGCTCTCAGCCTTTTATTCAGCTCTCAGCTGATCCGGCCGTTTTACTGGTACCAAACTGTTTGCCCTCTCACGTGACACAATCACTCTCAGCGACAACGGTAGTGTCACGGGCTAAACCCCGAGCCCCTCTCAAGAGGTTTGCCTTGAGTCCCACTCAAGGTCTTTCATTGTATCTCACACATATTCATCTGATTGCCATTTCTATATTAAGCGTCCCACGCTATATGCTCTCAGCATTTTCAATGGCGAATCAGATGCATATGGTCTTATTCATCAAGCGTCCCACGCTGTATGCTCTCAGCATTTTCAATAGTGCATCCCATGCAGTTCAATAAAGATACATGTAGACAGCACAACAATTTCACTCAGAACATGCATCTTATGCAGTTCAATAAGGAAACATACAATCAGTACAACAATTCCACTCGGAACATGCATCTCATGCAATTCATATAAAATTCCAAACGGAAGTCAGCATGACAATCCCTCAACACATGCACTCGGCATACACAATTTCGGCAACATGCATCTCATGCAATTCATATAAAACCACACACGGAAATCATCATAGCAGACTCAGCTTTCTCATTAACAGCTACATGCATCTCATGCATTTAGTATTAAGGCATAATCGAAACTCAACCTGGCAGTCCCACATCACATGCATTCGGCATTCACATTTACAGCAACAAGCATCTCTTGCCATTTCATATAAAATCCCACACGGGAATCGACAAACAGTCCCATACATATGCACTCGGCATTCGCAATGTCAGTAACATGCATCTCATGCATTTAAATATAAAATCACACACGAGAATCAGTATAGCAGACTCATACATATACACTCGGTTTTCTCATTAACAGCCACATGCATCTCATGTAATTAGTATTAAAACACAAACGAAACTCAACATGGTAGTCCCACATCACATGCACTCGGCATACACCATAACATCAACATTTACATGCATCTCATGCATTCACTCAGCATTCTCGAAAATATCAACATGCACTCATGGACGGAATCACCATAACACTACACAGCTCACAGCTATCACAAATCCGGGCGTTTCCTAAACTATTACTCAACCACAACCCATCAATCAACACATTTCAAGTATAACACAACACAGTAAAGCAATTTCACCCAAAACCCGTCCATAAACCATGCATTTGAGATGTAAAGCAGCCCCCTACCTAGAATGAAGATTCCAGAAGCTCCTCGAGCTTTCAATGATGACCGATCGCCCTTCGGTCACTCGTTCTTAATAAAACGACCCTGATTCCAGTCGTCCAACACAGTACTTTGCTTTGGAGGAACTCTGAGCCATTCACTTTCTCGAACAGCTTTGCCTCACCAACAGTGGGGGATTTTCGAGCCTCCAAGACACCTTAACACTATTCTCTCTCTTGAGCAGCTCTGAGGCACTTTAATGCTGCACACTTCCACTCGAGATTCCAACAGCTTTTGAGTGGAAGAAGAAGGCGAAGTAGAAGAAGCTTGGGTTGATCACAAACAGCACCTCTGCAAGCACGAAGAGAAGTGGCTCACTCTCTCTTCCTATTCTCAACTTAGCGTAAAAATGAAAGAGTGAGAGAGAGAGACCGAATCACTTATACCTGCCCATAGGGCACATGTGTAACTTTCCAAGCCACTTTTAGCCAATCAGCAATGACTCTTATTTGCCCACTAACTCTCGGTCAGGATGTTACAGTGTTAGTCATAAAAATCATATATAATTTTTATATCTTAATATTTAATGTAAATTTATAAAATATAGTATATAATTTCATATCAGAATATTTAATTTAAACTATAAACAATAATACAGTTTAACGAGAAAAATCAAATTTCACTATTAGTGACAGAGAGACACCGTCGCTGACTACAACGACAAATTAGCTATGAGTCTCACTTCGTCACTATTTTGGTTGTACATTAGTAACAGAATCAGCAATGTCATTCCCTGTAGCTACAGAATCAGCAGCGTCCTTTCGTCAACCCTGTAGCTACAGACCACATTCGTCACTGTCTTGGTTGCCAAATAGCGACGACATTAGTGACGTTGTCTCGTTAACCCTGTAGTTGCCGCTCTTATCGTCGCTACATTGGTTGTCGATTAGCGACAACTTTAGCGATGGACTCTCTACAATTCCATAGCTATGACCACTTTTTCGTCACTATTTTGGTGCTAAAACAGCGACGAGCATGATGACAAAGGGGACCACTGTTGTGTCACCCTCCAGTGACGACTTCCAGTCAAGATGTCCTTCGCAAGGGTTGCGACGATTTTCCTTTGCATCATTGATATGTTAGCGATGAGCCTTTCAAAGACAGAGGGTTTCTATGGCCATGTCTGTCGCTAATATCCATTAGCGACGAATTTCTTTTCTTTAGTGATAGATTCTGTCCGTCGCTATAGTGACTTTTTTTAGTTATGATTAATCACCAATGATCTAACATCCATAACCATCAACCAAAAATTAGAACTGCTGAATCTCCAAAGGATGATAAATGTCTCTATTATCTTAAGATAAGATGGTGCTAGAATAAAAGAGAAAAAAAACATTGAACAGGAGAAGGAATGAGAGATTAGATGTCATGAAAACAAAAAGTCTAAAAGAACTTTATTGGTAAGGAAAAAAGATAAAAGATCACATCAGGAATTAGAAAGATAAAATAGACCAAAAGTATATCTTCACCAATTTAAATAATAAAATAATTATCAACTCCATTAAAATCCCTTGAAAATAAAAAATTAGAAAACTTAAAAAATTAGAAATAATTTTTACATGATTTATAATAGTTTTTCTAAAAATAACTTTTAAATATTAGATTGAACTTATCAATATTTAAATTCTTTTATCATTTACCTTAATCAATTTCTAAATATTAATTAGACTTCATGACTATATATATAAAAAATCTTTGGAATAATAGCAGAGGGAAGGATATGGTTTCGTAGTAGGAAAAAGTAAGATTCGAACATTGTTCTTATCACATTTATGTCAAGCACTAGCTATTAGGTTGTTTCATTTAAAATAAATTTGTCAATTATATATTTAATTAATTATATAAATTTTTATTTTCATTTTTGAAAACTTTTTCAGAATAAGTTTATCAAATATTTATTTTACTTTAAAAACTTCATTTAATTTCTCAAAATTGTTTCAACAATGCATCTTATAAATTAGTTTTTCTTTTAAAAAATCAAACAACCCCTAAACTGATTTGCACGATGTATCTTATGAGAAATATTTTATTAGGTAAGAATAAGAGCATCAAATTTAAACTATTAGATCTTATTATAGATGATTGAGATTAAAATATACTAATTATGTGAGTTTTTTAAAAAGTTAAATCATCATGTGATTTTAAAAATATTTTAATTATAACCATCTATGTATGGTTATATGACCCAAATTTATTGCTACTCCTCTCATCCAAAAGAACCTTTCTTAAAAATCTTTTTTCAATTGATTGATTTTTTTAACTTCCCCAATTTACTAGTAAGTATTTTGGACGCATTTCTTGACCAATTCATGGATTTTCATGTTGAATTAACTAATCTGGTTTTATTTGAGCACCTGGTAAAAACCATTCCATAAATCAAAACATTATTAAGCATTTATTTACGACCAAATTATAATTGTTTTTTTTTAAATTAATGTGTGTCGTTTGACACATGTTAAATAAAAAACTGTCATTGCATTTTTGTAGCAAAGCGTTGATGGTTCCTAAGCTAGATTATATATTCTTCATATTCATTACACTAGAATGTATCATTTAGCAAAGTATTCTCCTTGTGAATTGAATTATATCTTCTATGAATCAATTACCCTCTTTTTTTTTATCATTTTGAATCTTTAACCTTTAATTATTTGGACGGGGTACGTAAATAAGATGAAAAAAATTTTTTGTTTGTTTTAAAAATATTAGCACTTAAGGAAAATTAATTTCCTCTTTAAATGGAAAGAGAAAGAAGGAAATATGATAAGATTTTTTATTAATAAATATTAATAATCTAATAAAATTATAAAAATATATAAAATATTAAAATAATTTTTTTATATATTAAAACTTATTATGATAAAAAATAAATTTTATTTATTAAGTTTAATTTATTTGTTTATTTCATATTCTTTTCATTCATCTAAATAAAAAAATTCACTTCTTTTTCTTGTTTTATTTATATCTATTTCCAGCAATAGATTTCTTCATCTTATTTTCTTAAATTTCTTTTTTGTCTCATTTCTTTTTTCACCAACCTACAATATTGTGCTTAAAGGTACGGGACTACATATAATATTCGAAGTGGAACAGTAAATAATCCAACTCCAAGAAGGTGAACAAATAGACAGAAAAGAAATAACTTTGTACCATTTTCATTATTCTTATACAAATATTTGCAAATAAAAATAATTTAACATTTTTGTAAATAGTAAAAGTAATAAATCAAATCCACCCCTCTACAGCTAGCACAATCATATCATCCGCAGAACAGAGTCTTGGTTCCAACTGAGTCTATGTGATGTAGGAGTTTCTTCAAGCTCCTTAAGAGGAAGGAGGATCTGGGCTCCTTTCCTTGTTCTTCCTTCAATTCAAGGGCTGAATTCTTGTCTTCCAATGCTTGAACCGAAACCACAAAAAGAAACTACAAGAGAAACTTGGACGAAAATGGAGTGGAGAAGAAGAGAAAATGTGAAAGGATTAGGACAAGGTGGAGAGAATGGAAGGGAAGGATGGAAGGAGAAGGTGGGAGACCACTTCCTTAGGGAAGATAACTCCCTAATCTCGCCACCAAGAGGGAGAGAATCCTCTTGGATAAGAGCTTGCTCTAGAGAACTCAATCCTAGAGAGAAGGAGGAGCTTCTCACTCTAGAAATTTACACTCAAAGTGAAAAATATCAAAATGATCATTATTGTGTGGAATTACAAAGGAGAGCTCCCTTATATAGCCTCTCTAGAATTCGGCCAAGGGATGGAGAAATGGGCTTGGATGATGGATCCAAGGCCCAATAGTACAAAAGGAGAGAATATGGCCTATACATGGCCCAAAGTGAAAGTACATGGCCCTAAAATAGCCTAATTGACCTAGCAAGGTCCAAATAAAACCTAAATGTCTAGAGAATCTAACTATGACTTATGTTACAAAATGAAAGCATGTAGATTCTCATAGTGTCTCCCTTGGCCTTGGGCCCACTAAGCAAAGAGATGAAAGATAACAAGACTTTATGAATGTTCTCTTTAGCTTTCTTAGACTTGGCCCTAGTGAGGGGTCCTTTGCAAGCCTCTAGTCCTTTGTCCAATATAGTGTGTGGGTCCTCCTTTAGGATGTCCTCATTACTATGATATCATAACAGAACGACCTGAGCCTTTGGAAGAAGACAAAAAAATATTCAAAGAAAAACATTGAAACAATTACATGTTTTTAAAAACATATATGTTTGAATCCAAATCAACTAATGTATTGACGATTTCAGATTCCCAAAAGCTGGCTTGGGTTCTTTATAACCTGCACTGCACCATATCTGATTCGCCTATTCTCCATCCCGTGAACATTAAAAAGACAAAACTGCAAAATTCTAGTACTAAATTTTTGACTTGCCCTTCCCTCTTTCTGCTTCACGGGTTTTTGCAAATTTGCCAAGATTACCTAAATCTTAATTTTAAGGGTTGAATTTAAATAATTAAAAATAATAGTATGTTTTTAGTTAAAGTTTCATTACATTATATATTGTGCTATAATAAATTTATTTATTTTAATAAAAATAATAATTATTTTTAACAGTTTAAACTCAACTTCTAAGATCTAGGTTGATAAAACTTTTAAAATAATAAAAAAAAAACATGACTACTGTGAACATCACCCTTTCTCCATTCAATTCACGTTGGAAGGTGCAGGATTGTCCATTCATCTCACGGTTATAGGGTTTCCATTTGCCAATATTTTATATAAATAATTGGTCACCAAATGCTTCTCACGGTTGCACCAAAACAAAGGACCCATGTGCCAATTATTTAATGCAAACAAAGGCAAACATCCAAGCTTTTCACGTCACCAAGCAACAAGGTTTCCATGTGATAAATATTTTAATGCAACAATTGACATTGGCTATGTGTCCAACGTGAACAGGTTCTCATAATGCAGAATATTTATGCAATTATTTTCATTACATTGCATTAAAGAAATCAAAAAGGAAAACACACCAAATGCAATAAAACTCACGGCAATGGAGTATGAACTGGTATGTTCCCTTAGTGCTCAAAATTGCCAACGTGAAAGGCTCAGTGGACATG
Source organism: Clitoria ternatea (assembly GCA_037962975.1). Lineage (NCBI taxonomy): Eukaryota > Viridiplantae > Streptophyta > Magnoliopsida > Fabales > Fabaceae > Clitoria > Clitoria ternatea. Next base: position 141,035,569 of record CM075670.1, read on the forward strand.
GTAGTGGACTGATTTTTAACGCAAAAAATTAAGCCATGAAATGCTATAAATTAGAGCTAAGAGCTGAAGGAAAGGGGGGATATCTACTTGATCAGAGAACAAAGACTCCGATTTTGCTTCACCCACACCATCATCAAAACACAGACAGAAACAGAGGCCATAACCAAAATTTTTCAAAAACAGAAGTCAGAAATCAAAAGCACAAAAAAGGGGGGCCATATCAAGAAGAGGAGAACACTCTCCAACACTCTTTGGTATCTCTCCCTCTCCATCTCACATTCTCTCCCAGTCTCATTCACTCTCTCTCTCGACGTATCTCTCTCCCTCTCCGTCAATCTCACCCTCCTCCCCCTATATTTCGATTTCTCTCTCTCACTCTCTCCCCCTCCAGCACCCTCTCTGTCTCACGGTCCCTCTCTCTCACTCTTCCTCTATTTTGCTCTCTCACTCAAGGTCTCCCCTTCTCTCTCTCTAACTCATTCTGTCTCACTCTACAGACTCCCCCCGTTCTCTTTCTCTTCTCTTCTTTTCTTTCTTTTGTTTTAATTTTAGGTTTTCTTTTGGGCCTCAAATAGTGAGGCCCACTCTTATAAGTTTTTTTCTCTTTTTATCTTCTGATTCTTATTTAATTTATTTTATTCATTTGTTTATTTCATATAACTATTTACCACCTTGGAATTTGTATTTTTCTTTATATTTAAAACTTTAATAAAAAATCATAACTAATAGCCTTTTTTACGATGAAAAATTTAAAATCTAAATATCCTTTATAAAATAAAAAATAGATTCTTTATTTATGTGAGATTTAAAAAAAATAGAATTTGAAAATTCCTTTTATAATAAAAATAAATGTTCTTTTGTGTTAAATTTAATAGTAAAAATATATAAAAATCTAAACTTTCTTTTTATGAAAATAAATAATCTTTTATACTAAATCAAAATCTTATAAGCAATGTCGTGCAGAATTACTTTTGCCTACATCGGCTTAATGAGATCTTGAAGGTTTGCACACGTGCGAATTACTTCGCCTTGTATTCCTCATTCCCCATGAATTTTTAAAATTTAAGTCAATTAAAAATAATTTTAAATACAATTTTAAATATTTTAGTATCGTTTCAAAATTAATTCCTAGAACTACGTGACCCTGATTTCTCAATACACTTGAGAATACGTAGAAGCGGGAATAATTCCTGTCAGGTCCACTTTCTCGTTATTGATTTCCATGTCTCTGTTATTATCTCGATGAATTTTATGTTTTTTTAACATTTTAAAACCATATTGTCCCAAGGAGGTTAATTTAGACGAGACGTCTTATTAATCTCATGTTTTCAATATTTTATTTAAAATAGTATTTTCTTAAAAAATGAGGTTAATTTAGACGAGACGTCTTGTTAACCTCGTGTTTTCAATATTTTATTTAACATAATATTTTCTTAAAAATGAGGTTAATTTAGACGAGACGTCCTGTTAATCCCATGTTTTTAATATTTATTTAAAATAGTATTTCTTAAAATGAAGTTAATTTAGATGAGACGTCCTGTTAATCTTTATTTTGTTAATCAACTTTATTTTATTCCGTCTCATTTAATTTTATTTTAATCTTTAAATTTTATGTATAAATTAAGGTTAATTTAGACCAGACGTCATGTTAACCTTTACTCTCACTCTGTTTTTACTTTTTCTTACTATCATTATTTTGTCAAGTTTTTTATCTCGCTGCTTTGTCGTTTCTTACCATCACTGTTATGTCTAGTTTTCTACGTTCACTGTTCCGTCAAGTTTTTTAGGCTGCGTTTAGCTACAGAAAATTATTCTAATTTTTTGGGAAAAGTTTTCCGCTTGTTTTCTAAACTTGTCATTTCTTAGAATAATTAGAAAAATTTTGAAAACTCGTTTAGATAATGTGACCGTTTTTCAATTTGAAAAACTAGAAAACTAAAAAAGTTGTTCAAGTGAACTCAATTTTCTAAATTTTTTAAATATTTTTAATTCAAATTAATTGAGATATGTCTTATATATATATTATTTATGACAATGTTGTATATTATATTCATCGTATAAAAATTATCATAAAAATTTAAAGTTATATTAAAATGAAAGCAAATGAGTTTGTGTTTAAATATATTTCAAAATAGTAGCAGTAAAACTTTTTGAATCAATAGTTGTTTGTTTCATATTCTCATTTGGTTACAACAGTCTTTATCTTGTAAGTTAGTTACCTTATCTTGTAATTCAATTACCTTATCTTGTAATTCAGTTACTATCTTTTCTATTTTTTACTTTTCTTAGAAAACATTTTAAAAGAGTTTTCTGATTTTCTTACAAAATAGAAAATTAGTATTCTATTTTTCTATAAAAAAATTTAAATAATTTATAAATAAACAATTTTTCTATTTTTTAAATTTTTCTAAGAATAATTTTCTATTTTTCTAAGAAAACTTATGAACTAAACGCAGCATTAGTGTTGCTGCTTGGGATCTTACTGTAACTGTTTAGTAAAATTGTTTGATTTAAAATTAAGTTGGACGAGACGTCCTGTTCATTTTATTTCAAGCTCTCTCGTCTATTTTGTTTGTTCATTTTTAAAGAAGTTAATATAATTAGGCTACTTATAATGCGCGCTATCAATTTGAGGTAACCGTTTTATAACAGACAGTTGTGAGGTGCTAATACCTTCCTCACCTGTAATTCGACTCCCGAACTTAGAATTTCATTTTTATAACTAGTGCTTTAAAAGAGGTTTTCCCGATATTTTACCCTTTAAAAAATATTGGTGACGACTCCCTGTTTTCTTTTGGAAAAGATTTCGAAACTTGTTTTATTTTTAAGGGTCGACCATCCCGTCGCGATCTCGGTCGCGACAACTACCTATTGAGAAGAGTTTCTTGATTTCAAGACACAATTTTTTATAAGGGTTAGAATTAAAAGCCTTTATTACAACTAAATCCCAAAAATGATTAGAAGGAAGATACTTTTTCTTTTTTTAGTTGGGTGAAAGTATTGGTAACACCAAGAAAATACACAGATTCCTGTTTGCAATAATTTCTTGTCTTGGAATTGCTTTTGACACCACTCATTTTTACCTTTTCACATCTTTTTTTTTTCAAATTTTGAAATTTTATGAAAGTCATAATCTTAAATATGTTTTTTTTTCTTTCAAAACATTAGAATCTAGAAACGTATTTTTTTCTTACGTCTAAATTCTACAATCCAGAGGTCAAAGAAATCAAGTTAATTTTTGGATTCAAAAATCCAGAATAGAAAAAACAGTTTTCCAAAAATTAATTTTTGAAAAAATTCATTTTTTAACAAGAGTGGTGTGAAAAGTAAAAATGAGTAGTGCCAAAAGCAATCTCTATGTTCATTGGTGGAGGTGGATTAATTTAATATGGACTTTATCAAGCCATACCTTTTTTAATTTATTTTGAGCCATACTTGAATGGGATAAACTAGCCTGGTGAGAACATGAAAAATACAACACATAAGTAATCGAGTGGTGCGTGGGAGATTGTTTATGACCCAATAAATAAAGAGGTTCAATTTCAAAAGATGTTATATGTACTGAAAAGGAACTAGAATTTTTGTAAAATTAAAAGCTCCAAGATATGTGTAAATAATGTTTACCATAATATTTTTTAGGGGTAAAAATATGTCAGAATGTTGGTTTGGAACTCAATTTCTAGTTTATTTAAAGTCTAGTTTTAATAATAAGATTATGTTAAAACGTTTTGAAAAACTCTATTTAATTAAAGAAGTTAAATTTTGGTTAAAAAAACAATTTCAATTTATACAATCAGTTGTTTTTAGCTCTTATATGATTTTATAAAGGAAATCATAATTTATGATATATTATAATTTATAAGTACACATGATATTTTCTAGATATAAAATTTAATTTATAATATTAAAATATGTTAAAATTAACTTAAATATGTAAAATTGATAATTAAATATATATACTTTGTATGTGTTTTTAACTTTTTAGAAACTCGATTATTTATGTAAGATGGGCTCATTGATATTAAATATTTTTTGTTGGCATTTTTGTAACATCCATGATGTTAAATTAAATTAATTGTACTGCATAAGGTTAATTAGATATTATTGGGTGTTAAATTAAATTAATTCAGAATTATTAATAAATTGATAAAGTCCAAATAATTAAATTTGGTAATTTCATTATAGAGTTAAAGTTAAGTTAAATTATAATGGTAAAAATCAATTACTAAGCGGTGAAAGAAAAATTTATTTACTTGAAATAAATAAAAGAAAAGAGAAAGAAAAGCAATTTGAAAAGAAATAAAAAATGAAATGACTATAATGCTCTTATTACATAATGTTTTTCACACTTTCCTTTTCTTTCTTGAGCATGCCATTTCCTTTTCGTTCTTCTTGCTTGCTCCCTTCCATGGTCGTGAGTCATTTTGTGTGATGAGAGCTTGAATTGTTGATGGAATCAGAAATTGAGCACACTGTTGTGATCATGGAAACGAGGTAAGCAATTAGGAAGTTCCAAATTTAGTTTCAGAGGGTATTTATCAAAACTGAACTTTGCATGTGCTGTGGAGAATCCTTGGTTTCCTTTCCATTTTGTGATTTTATACATGTGAAGGGTAGGACCAAGCTTCTAAACTTCAATAATGGCGAGTAATGTTAATGGGTTTTTATGCCAGTGCCCGTAGGTGGCGAACCAAGCACTGATAAAGCATTAAGTGAAGTGGAACACGTTAAGTGAAGTGGAACGTGAAATTGAGGTTGGAATTTGTCGAGGTAAGATTTGGAAACACTAAAATTATGAATGAAGTTGTTTCGGTGAAGTGAGTTATGATTCCGCGGATCAAAATGCTTACTTGGTTTGTAAATTCTTTGAATTGTAGATATTGGGCATACTAGGCGTAGAGAATAAGAATCGAAAGCTTAACATCGAGGTAAGGGGGTGTTCGAAGCATTAGTTAATTTAGAAAAATATTATTCGACATCGATTGATGTTCGAAAAAGGGATATAATTAGTATTAATTAGCTAATTTCATGATAATATATAATTATTGGATTTTTAGTATATATTATGATCAGATTTGGACCTAGTAAGGTTAAGAATAGAAACTATGAATTGTTACGCAAGAATTATGTATAGTGAAGAAACGAGGAAATTGGTAATTAGCATTAGTTGGGATTTAGTATAGAATGTATTTATATATGAGTTTATATGTGTATATCAGAATGAGTTTCTAAGAAGTTTTATGATGAGAGTAATATTATACTAGAATTTGTGAATGAATTATGATCCGATATCAATACCAGTCCTAAGATAACGGCAATACAGGTAGGGATGGATTGGTCCAAACAGGTAAGCAATGCCTAAAACTATAAAGTAGTCGGTATACTTATGGAGTAGACCCCGGTTAATAAAGCTTGTCGTGAATTAGAACTTCAGAGGCAAGTGGGAAACTTGCCTTAAAAAAGGTGATCAAAGCCCTATCAGCTGTCAAATCACAAGTTAAACCTCAAGGGGTCTATAAATATAACCATCATAAATAATACAGAATATGATGCTGTCAGGGTGTTGTTTCTGGTTGTCTTCTAGAGGAATGTGAGGAAAAGAGACATTATCAAATTCCTTAATTAATTCTATAATATGGGTTTGATAAGGGATCAACTTGTTGTCCTTAGTTTCCCATTCTCCTTTCAATTAGTGGATTACTAAAGCAGAATCCTCGTATTTTTGTAGGGATTTTACTTTGGCTTCTAAAGCTACTTGAATCCCTAAGACACATGCTTCATATTATGTGATATTAATGGTGTAATCGAAACAGAGTCGAGCAGTGAATGGAATAAACTTGTGGTCTGGGGAGATTAAAATAGCTCTAACCCCATGTCCTAACATGTTTGAAGCTCCATCAAACATCAAAGTCCATGTTTCTTCAGAATGGTATTCCTCCTCTGACAACATCGTTATATTTTCATCAGGAAAATCAAACGACATTGGTTAATAGTCATTTAGAGGGTAATGGGATAAATAACCTGCCAAGGCACTTCCTTTTATAGCCTTCTGAGTGACGTGAACAATGTCATATTCAGTCAAAAGAACTTGCCAACAAGCTATTCTTCCAGTTAGGGTTGGCTTTTCAAAGATGTACTTGATTGGATCTATTTTAGATATCAACCAAGTAGTGTGACATAACATGTATTGTCGTAAACGACGTGCTGCCCATGCTAGCGCACAACAAGTTCATTCCACATCAGAATATCTTCATTCGCATTTTGTGAACTTTTTGCTTAAATAATAAATGGCATGTTCTTTCTTTCCTGATTCATTGTGTTGCCCCAGTACAAAGCCCGTGGAACTGGCGGGACCAAGATAGCTGGGTTTTGGAGGTACTGGTTTATCTTGTCAAAAGCTTCTTGGCAATCATCATTCTATTCTACTGGTTGATTTTTTCATAGTAATTTAAAGATTGGCTTACATGTGGCCATTAATTGAGATATGAAATGATCTATGTAATTCAACCTTCCTAAAAACCCTCGCACTTCTTTTTCTATGTTGGGAGTAGGCATTTCCACTATGGCTTTTACCTTATCGGGATCTACCTCAACTCTTTTCTCATTGACAATAAACCCGAGCAACATGCCAGATTTAGCACCAAAAGTGTATTTAGCTAGATTCAATCTAAGTTTAAATTCTCTTAGATGCTCAAAGAGTTTTCATAAATCTATGAGGTGACTTTTTTCAGACTTCGATTTAGCAATAATATCATCCATATAGACTTTTATTTCTCTATGCATCATATCATGGAACAAAGTCACCATGGCTCTTTGGTAGGTAGCACCAACATTTTTCAATCCAAAAGACATTACTTTGTAGCAGAATGTTCCCTTACAAAGTAATGAATATGGTCTTTTCCATGTCTTCCGACGCCATTTTAATTTGGTTATGCCTAGAAAACCCATCCATGAAGGAGAAGATGGAATTGTGAGTTATGTTATCAACTAAGACATCAATTTAGGGTAATGGAAAATCATCTTTGGGGCTTGCCCTATTCAAATCCTGGTAATCAACACATATTCTGACCTTTCCATCTTTCTTAGGAATAGGGACAACATTCACGATCCATTCTGGGTATTTGGAGACAGTCAAAAACCCAGCTTCTAATTGTTTGGTTATCTCCTCTTTGATCTTCAAGAGCATCTCTAGTTTCATTCTTCTCAATTTCTATTTTATAGGGATGCAATCTGGTTTCAATGGCAGCTTATGCTTGACAATACTATTATCTAACCCCGACATATCTTGATATAACCAAGCAAACACATCACTGTATTCGACCAACAACTCTATCAAATTCTTTCTATGTTCAATGCTCAAAGAAGTACTGATCTTGAGTTCCTTTTTGTTTTCCTCACATCCCAAATTTATGACCTCAATGGCTTCTTGATGAGGGGAAATTTCTTTAGCCTCTTGATCTAGCAGTCTTAGTAATTCAGGGGAAGGTTCATTGGACTCTTCGTCCTCCTCACTTGTTGAATCAAAATCATGATAGGAAAGTGTAATTTTATTATTTTGGGATTTAATTTCAGATCTGTAATTTATTTAATGTAAAAAGGAAAAAATAAGGAAAACGACAATTTAACTTGCATCTATTTTGAAATGACAAAGGAAAACATGTTTTTGCCTTTATTGAAAATCCATCCTAAGGCTTTAGGCATGGCTAAAGGATCCTGAACTGGTCTGGATCGGGGTCTAGGATCCGGTGTGGGACCAGCCACAAGAGTATAGGTGTTTTTAGGGTTTGCACACCGGAACAGTGTATATCCGATGTATTAATCCGGTCTCTCAGTGGGGAGAGGCCGGTCTTGTTGTCCTAGAGATCCTTCACACCAGCGTTTCGTGTTGACGGGGGGCGAAAGGTGGTGCCACCTGCGAAGATTCTCCGACGCTCAAGTTAGAAGAGTGTAAGAACTCAGTGAATGCTTAAGCGAAGTAATAGTAAAGTGTGAGATAGAACAACGATACCATGCATGTGTATTGAAACAAGCTATTTATAGTTATACGTGAGAAAATGAGTCGTTGGGTACAGGTGGGTCCCTTAGCTCTGATAGCGTGTATATTATGTCAATCAGGGTGGCTCAACTCTCAGAATGTGTCAGGAGGGTAGGTCAATTATCAGAGTACGATCCTCTAGGAAGAGGGGAGGATAATCACCTTTTCCGCATAATCTGCTGACACATCCACTTGCTTTCTGAGGCCATTGACGTGACGTATTTTGCTACATACAGTATCTTCGTTGATAAGTTATAAGGGGCTCTTATCTTGCTATGACTGAAAAGCCAACAGTTATATAAATGTCCTGTGAAAATGAACAAAGAACCGTTATAGAGTAAATAAGTGGGGCAGTCGTGTGATGAGGACGGACGGCCAGACATCGGATATCCGGTATGGTAATGTTGAACCAGGACACCGATTTTCCTTATACGAGGTCACTCTGACGTCACAAGAATGGGGGCCGGTATCCAGACCGGATCATCTGTCCCCTAGCTTGTATGAGGGACTGTTAAGTTGCTCATATGAGCTACACAACTCTAGAGAAGTCTGGATGCCGGGAGTACATTCTGGAAGGTCTCTGGGAGCTCTGTGGCGTCCGCTCTAATAAACAGGTGACCGCTCTTCTCGCGTTGCGTACAACAGATTCAGACAACATAAAATAAATAATGGAAATCCCAAGAGTCTTTGAGAATTAAAACCCTTGGTATTCGAAAAGTGGTTGGGAGGCATTAAATGTGCATGGCATGATTGGACAGTAAATGCGTTTTTTACGCACGAGCCATCATTACCCAAGAGTGTAACCGTCGATTGGGCTTATTGGGCCTGGATTCAAACTGAATGGGGGCCCATTTTGCCAAAATGTTTACTGAAACGTTACCATTTTCGCGCCCGTACGTGACGAAACAACGGAGTCGTTTCAATTTGAAAAGGTTGCGTTTTGATGCAAGCCTTGTGACCTTCGACGAAACACTGTGCTTCTTCATTACCTATAAAAGGAACTCTTAGCAGATTTTGGAATCCACTCTTGTTTTCAAGCTTAGTGAAACTCTGCTCAAATTTCTTTGGAATTTCTCTGTCGTCTTCAAACTTCTCAAAGATCTTCTTCCTTTAGGTAACCTCCCTTTCCTTCAACTCCTTGCAATTTTAGTTCATTCTATTTCCACCATGCGCCCTAGAGCAGGCCACGCTGGTCCTTCAAACAGGGGGAGTTTTGGCTCTCGTGCCCCCCTTAGCCACCGTGGTGGGAGGATTCCAGCGAATCCTCCTGTGGCTGGGCCCCGTCGCTCAGAGAGAGCCGAAGCCTCTTCCTCACGAGCGTCTTCTTCCCAACGTCGCTCTGAGGCTCCCCTTGACTCGAGGGCTACCAGCCGCTCTGATGAGGGGTCAAGTGCTGAAGGTTACCTCTCTGACGATGTTGCTTTTTACCACAGTACATACGCGTTCCACCGTGCCTGCACAACCATGGACCTTCCAGGACGAGGAAAAACACCAGTTCTCCGCTCTGCTGAAGGGTGTGTCAACGTTGTTGCACACCGGCTTGACTGGGAGAAACTCAACAGGGAGAAACCCTACTGCTGGGTGGAGGAGGAATTCCTAGAGATCCCTTCGCACCATGCAAGTGAGGAGGAATGCACGGTCTTTTTCCGCTGCAAAATATATTCAGATAAAAAGTACAAGGCACGATACGCTGTGATGGCACCACATCCCTCTGAAAGAATATGCCACAGCGTCCCTGATGTGAGGTCGGTCTACATGTACGACTTCGTCTTCTTGAAATTGGGAGTACGCTTCCCCATGACAGAGTTCCAGATGGCCGTCCTGCGTTTCCTAGACTGCGCCCCCACACAACTGAATCCCAACGGTTGGGGTCTAGTCCGGGCTCTGGAGGTTCTGGGGGAGCATTTCAACTTCTCCGCCACTGTGGCCAAGCTATTTTACTATTGCCAAGTGGTTCGCCGTGCTAATAAGAAGGGCGGCCTTGGGTTCATTACTCTCCGTAGTGACTCAAGGGTGATAAATTTCAAGTCTTATACGGAATCCGCGAAGGTGGATGGACGCTCCTTCAAGCACTATTACACGCGGGTCCGGATTCAACCAAATAAGCCGGTCTTCTGGCGGAACAAGGAGGGGTTTACCAAGTTTCCTCTCAGCTGGACGCACGAGCATTTTCTCCTTATGAGTCGTGCCTATTACACAGATGAGAGTGAACTTTCCCCTCACTCTGTTGAGGTCTTAAGCGCCATGCAGACGGCCTCAAAGACCCTCAAAGGGTTTTCCAGCCGGCTCCTCTTGGCCGAGGATGACATCAGAAACGCCTACCTCCGTAATATCCGCTCTTAATCTCTTTCTGTTGTATAGTTACTCCGTTCTGATTATTTTTTCTTCTTATGTGCTAATTCAACCTTTCTTGTTTTGCAGAACAAATCGAAAGAGCCTGCCCAGAGATGTTGTCGTTAAGGACCATGATGGCTGACGATGACTCCTCCTCTGAGGAAAATGAGATCCAGGCGAAGAGGAACGCCACCAAAACTCCCCTCATTCCTCTGACCTCTGCGGTAGGAGATGAGGTTCCTCTCTTCAATGAGGAGGAAATTGAAGAACCAGCTGATGCCACTGGAGCGGGCGACGAGGAGGTCGTCCCAGAGAAGAAGAGGAAAAAGAGGCATCTTGTAAAAAAGGCAGATCAAGATAAGCCCTCCTCTGATGACCCTATGAAGAAGCGTCAGAGGACAGCCGAAGAAACTGAATTAAAGAAGGACAAGGGAAAGAAACCCGTTCCTGAATCCTCCACCCCTTCTTCACAGAATGCTTCAGAGCCGGACTCTGGGAATGGTCCTCCTCCGGCGTTTGAGCCTCCGCGTGACTCCTTCCTCTCCCCTTACTTGTGGTTTCAGGGGTCCATGCCTCCCACTCTCCCAAAGGCACGGTATTGCCTCCTCCCTTCCCTCGACGCTGCCGGGGTTCGAGGTGCTTGTAAGGCCGGGCGTTGGCAGCTTGATGAACTGTCCGGCCTGCTTGATTCCCTGAGCGAGAAGGCAGATTATATGGATCAAGTTGAAAAACTTGAGACCGAACTCGCGGTGAAGGAGAAATGGGCGACCAAGCAAGCTGAAGTTCATAGGGGCGTCGAGTCAGAATTGAAGAAAACTAAGGAAACGCTCCAGAGGAAAACTGAAGAGGCGAGCCAAGTGCATTTTGCGAACAAGGCCCTAGAGCGGGAAGTTGCCGACCTCCAGAAAAAGAACAAATCCATACCCCTCCTTGAAGAAGAATTACAACTGGAGAAGAAGAGATCGGCTAAGCTTGCTGACGATCTCAAAGTTATGGAGGACGGTCGCAACAAAGACCTTGGGGAGTGGGAGATCATTCGGAAGGAGATGCAAGCCCAAATTGATGAACTCAAGAAGGGTGGTGCAAGTGCTGGGCCTTCAGAAGAGGATTTTGCCAAGGTTCAAAGAAAACTAGCTGTTGCGAAGGCCAAGGCTTCCAAAGCCTTGGAGATATGCAAAAATGTGGCGTATGAATCCTTCGGCCTGGCCCTTCGTCAAGTCTATTATCGTAACCCTGGAGTGCAGTTGAATCTGTACGGATTAGATCCGTTCTTCGAATTCCATGGGGGAAGACTTGTCGAAGTTCATAAGGACGGCTCGCACCATGAACCCCGTGCATCTCTGTATGAACTGCCTCCCCTTCCAGAAGGTCAAAGTATGGAGCCCACAACGTCCACCGCTGCCTCTGGAGCTGAAGCACAAGAAGGTGCCCAAACTGGAGTGGAGGACAAAACGGAGAAGGCAGGAGTGCCCACTGCGGAGGATCAAGCACCGGCCTCTTAATTTATGCTTTATTCATAGCTGTGTACTGGGATCAGCTCCAGCTTTAACTACCTTGTGTCTTGAACAATTTTTATTTTTCGAAAATAAAATTCACTGTTGCTTTTCTTCAACTGCTTGCGTCGAATGTATGATTGTTGAATAACTTAGTGTTATATAAAACACTTTATTGTTTTCAATGCTTTGCGAATCCGTTCTGTATGGTTACCTAGCTGCTTAAAGCGTACTTATCTCACCGGATTAAGATAACAAATTGTAACAAAGAAGTGACAATTAAGTTAAAGCATGCCCTGTCCCCAAGTGTAAGTACATTAGGAAGGGAAATTTTATCTCAAGGATTACCTTTTAACCTCTTAAAAAGATAGAAATGCTTATCTGTCCTCGAAGATGTAGAGCGGGTACATTAGCGCTCAACCGCTCTGGGGTGGATATTCCACAATTGAGGACGGATATTGCCTTTGAATTTTTGTATAGCTTTGGCGAGGGTAAGCTTTACGCCTTTCTCTTGAGGTTCAGTTTGGTCCTACTCCTCAAGTCTTCACACGGTGTTCGGTTCGATCCTACTAACCGTACTTGGAGTTCGGTGCAATCCTACAATCCAAGCCTTCAACAAGGGGTTCGGATCAGGGTTAATCCTGAACCTACTGCGCCCGTTACTCGGGGTTCAGCACGGTTTTCTGTGTGAACCGGCCTACTGCGCCCAAGCCTTCGCATGGGGTTCGGTTTGTGGCCTTGAGGAAGGACCAGCCCTACAACCCATGTAGTCTTCGAATGGGGTTCGGTTTGTGGCCTTGAAAAAGGACCAGCCCTACAACCCATGTTGTCTTCGAATGGGGTTTGGTTTGTGGCCTTGAAAAAGGACCAGCCCTACAACCCATGTTGTCTTCGAATGGGGTTCGGTTTGTGGCCTTGAAAAAGGACCAGCCCTACAACCCATTCCATCTCAAGGAGTTACATCGTCAAAACACACGATGTGTGATTGAGATCATCCGTCCTGAGGGGTCTTCATTAGTTCCTCGAGGAGTTATATCATCAACTACATAATTGGTAGTTGAGTTCATCCGTCCTGAGGTGTTTGCGTATTAAGCTACGACTATAAATCACAACACATAAGAAAAGTGAGAATGATAGGACGGTTAAAATGTATTCTCATTAAAATTGAAAGTACATTACATGAAGAGCGTAGTTGGGGTCATGCCTCGTTAAAACCTTCTTGAGAAAACCCAATGGGAAAAAACTTAAGTAAGGAAAAAGAGTACATGCCGTCTTACCAACTAGCTGTAATAGACACGTAAGTTCTGAGTGTTCCATTTGTTGCGGATTGGAGTTCCATCAAGTTCTTCCAACCGGTATGACCCTCTTCCAGTCACTTCAGAAACTCTATAAGGACCTTCCCACGTCGGTGCTAGCTTTCCTTGGTAGGCGAATTTATTCCCCACACTTGCCTTTCTCAAAACAAGATCTCCGGTGTTGAAAGCTCTATACTGGACACGTTTATTATACCGGAGTGCTGCCTTTGCTTTTATTGCCTGATCTCTGACGAAGGCCTCTTCCCTCAACTCCTGAAGGACGTCCAGCTCTGATGCCAAATTGGCATTGTTATCTTCAGCTGAAAAATACTCCACACGAGCCGATCTTGTTTGTAACTCCACTGGAATCATTGCCTCAACCCCGTACGTTAGCCAGTATGGGGATTCGTTAGTTGAAGAATAAGGCGTAGTGCGGTATGCCCATAAAACATGACATAGCTGGTCAGTCCATCCTCCCTTCGCTTCTCCCAGACGCTTCTTCAACCCCTTTAGTACTTCTCGGTTGGCTACCTCCGCTTGTCCATTGGTTTGGGGGTGTTCAACAGATGAAAATATCTGGATTATCCCCAGTCCTTCAAGCAAATCCGTGAACTTTTTGTCTGTAAACTGGGTGCCGTTGTCAGTCACAATCCGCCCTGGCACCCCGAACCAAGCTATGATATTTTCATACACGAAACGTCTTGTTCGCGCAGAAGTGATATGCACTACTGGTTCTGCCTCGGTCCACTTGGTGAAGTAGTCTACCCCCACGATCAAGTATTTGATACCTCCTGGCGCAGTGGGGAATGGACCCAAAATATCAAGGCCCCACTGGTAGAACGGCCAAGGTACAACAGATGAGGACAGCTCTTGAGCCGGTGTATGGTGGAGATTGGAGAATTTTTGACAAGCGTCGCACTTCCTCACAAAATCTGCAGAATCCTGCTTCACAGTGGGCCACCAATATCCAGCCCTGAGGACTTTTCTCATTAAGCTTCGGCCCCTAGCATGGTGCCCACATTGCCCCTCGTGCACCTCCTCCAAAACCGCTTGAACCTCGTTCTCTCTTAAACACAAAAGATATGGGACAGAGAATCCCCTTTTGTAGAGAACACCATCGACCATAGTAAAATATGGCAGCTCCCTCTTCACTCGTCTCCTCTCCTTCTCATCAGTGGGAAGTTGACCATCAGCTAGATAGCGAATATAGGGAATGACCCAAGAATCCTCATATGGATAACTCACCATGATAGCGTTCAGAGAAGGGTACAGAGGTATGCTAGGTGATGTCAAAGTGCTTTGAACCACCGTTGTTGTGCTGCCGGGCTGCTTTGTACTTGCTAATCTAGACAAGATGTCTGCTCTGGTGTTTTCTTCTCTGGGCACATGCTTGAACTCTAAAACTTCAAATCTTCCCTTCAACTCATTAACACAATTCAAGTACAATTGAAGTTGCGGCTCCTTTGCCTGGTACTCCCCCTGGATCTGCGAAATCACCAGTTGGGAATCACTGCACAGTGTGACTGCTGATGCTCCAATGTCAATCGCCGCACGGAGACCGGCCAAGCATGCTTTGTATTCAGCTTGGTTGTTGGAGGTTTTGAAATTGAATCGGAGGGAAATTTCTAGGTGCACACCATCATCACTTTCTACCACCACACCTGCTCCACAACCTTTGCTGTTCGACGATCCATCAACGTAAATGGTCCAATGCGCTCGAGGGGTGGCCGGGTCCGCCCCAGTCATCTCCACAACAAAATTGGCCAACACTTGCGCCTTGATGGCTCCTCGAGGCTCATATGAAATTTCAAATTCAGACAGCTCGATAGACCATTTTATCATCCTTCCGGCGAGGTCTGGCTTGCTGAGCACTGAACGGAGAGGCAAATCCGTTCTCACCAGTACTGGGTGTGCGTGGAAATAGGGCCTCAACCGTCGTGATGCCCACACGACTGCTAGGGCAGCTTTCTCAATCTTTTGATATCTTCCTTCCGCTCCCTGAAACGTCTTACTAGTGAAGTACACCGGCCTTTGCCCTTCAGGGGTTTCTTTAACCAAGGCCACGCCTAGGGCTTCATCAGAGATTGCTAAGTACAAGATCAAAGTCTCACCAGGGTCAGGCTTAACCAAAATTGGTGGACTCGAGAGAACGGCCTTGAGCTGCTGGAAGGCTTGTTCTTGCTCCTCTCCCCATTCAAAACTCTTGTGTTTCTTCAACGCCTTATACAAGGGGAGGGACCTGTGCGCCATCTTGGGCATGAAACGAGCTAGGGCGGCCACTTTCCCATTCAACGATTGGACCTCCCTCAGACTCTTAGGGCTCTGCATATCCAGGATTGCTTGACATTTCCCAGGGTTAGCCTCAATGCCTCGTTGGGTCAACATAAATCCCAAGAATTTCCCAGCTGGAACGGCAAAGGTGCATTTTAAAGGATTTAACCTCATGTTGTACTGCCGAAGCCTAGTGAAAACTTGGCGCAGATCTTCAATGTGGTCTCCTCCAGCGGGCGTTTTGGCTATAATATCATCAATATAAACTTCGACCAGCCTTGTATGCATCCCTTCAAAGACTTTGTTGATCATGCGCTGATAGGTAGCGCCGGCGCTCTTCAATCCAAAAGGCATGACGGTGTAGCAGAAAACACCGCGGTCATTGATGAAGGCAGTTTTCTCCTGGTCTCCCTCCCACATCGGAATCTGGTTATACCCCGAATAAGCATCCATGAAACTGAGGTACTGGTAACCAGATGAGTCATCCACCATGCGATCAATGTTGGGCAGGGGATATGGATCCTTGGGGCAGCAACGGTTAAGATCCACATAATCTGTGCACATTCTCCATTTGCCATTGGCCTTCTGTACCATTACCACATTAGAAAGCCAAGATGAGTAGCGTATCTCCCTTATAAAGCCTGCTTTCAACAACTCCTCTGTCTGCTCACAAACCGCCCTCTGCTTCTCCTGTCCCAACCTCCTCTTCTTCTGGGCCACCGGTCTTGTTTCGGGGTACACAGCAAGCTTGTGACAACAGAAATTAGGATCCATCCCAGGCATGTCTGCTGCTGTCCATGTGAAAAGATCCTTGAACTCCTGCAGAAGGGCTAATAAGCGTTGCTCCATAGCAAACTCCAGCTTATCATTGATGTGCGTGACCTTTTCTGGGGAATCTCCTAAGACAACATCCCTGGAACCTCCATCCGGTGTGGGCTTAGAGGGATTGAGTGGATCAATCCTCAATTCCGCTTTGGGGTCCAGGTCAATAAGACTGACAGACCCTGCCGCTGTTCCTCCGTCATTCAGCTTCCTCTTCTTGTTGAACGCTTCCAACTTAACCATGTTGAGGCTCAGGTTATAACAATATCGAGCCATCTCCTGATCACCACGGAGAGAGGACACACCGTTGTCCTTGTCAATGAATTTGATCAAGAGGTGAAGAGTGGATACAATTGCTTCCATTGCATTCAGTGTTGGACGGCCTATGATACCATTGTATGGGGATTCCACGTCAATCACCAGGATTCTTGACTTGACCGTTCTCGCACCAGGCTCTCCTTCAAAAGAAATCAGAGTGTCAAGATACCCCTTAGTGGGTTGCTTGGCTCCATTAAACGCTGTGAGTTCTTGCGTGTAGGGTTGTAAATCTGCATCATTGAAACCCATTCGTTTGAAACAATTATAAAAGATAACATCACAAGAACTTCCCTGATCGACGAGGATCCTCTTGACATCCTTGTTGGCTATGACTGCCACGATAACTACCGCATCATCACCTCCTGGAATTGTTGGGCCAAAGTCATCATCAGTAAATGACACCGTCGGGGCTGTCATACCGTCCCTGAAAGGGCGGTTATCCCTCGGTTTGCCCTGGACAGACAAAATCATCCTGTGGTGATTCTTCCGCGCTGTGATTGATGCTCCTCCTCCCGCAAATCCTCCAGCTATCATCTCAATCACTTCTCGTCTGCCCTGCCTCTGCTGCTGGGGCATGTTATTTTGTTGGGCACCTTCAGCAATCACTACTCCCTTCTGCTTCTCAGCTGTAGTGAACTTCCTTGTTGGGTTACGTGTATTATCATCTTCGTCATCAGGATCTCTATTCCTTTTTTCCATCCTCTGAGGCTCGTCTACAGATTTCTCCTTGAACAAATACTGCTTCAGCTTTCCCTCCCGAAGGAGAGTTTCCACCGTATTCTTTAACGCCTTGCACTCATCAGTGTTGTGTCCTGTCTGTTCATGGAAAGTGCAATACTTACGCGGGTTACCACCCCTCTTGACTGGGGCTGGTTTTCTTATCCCGAAGACGTTCAAAGTTGGCCAACCAACCTTCCTCATGATTTGTGAGTGCCTGGTGTTCAGCGGAGCATAGTTATCGAACGATGATACACGCCTATCTCGTGGATGCGGGCGAGTGTTTACAAAGTCTTCTCTAAAGGCATGCTTCTCAGGCCTCACTCTCTCCTTTTCTCTCCGTGGCTGCTGAGTGGGTGCTGAAGGCTTCATTCTTGTTGCAGTTGCCTCTAGATGCATCTCTATGCCCACGTACTTGGAAGCCTTCCTTCGAAACTCCTCGAAGGTTGTTGGGGGGCTCTTTGCCAAAGATAGGGCAAAGGCTGAACCAGGCTGAAGAGCTTCCACTACAATATAGAGTTGTATGGCCTCCGTAAGATTGGGGACCAAAGCTGCCTCCTTATAAAACCTTTTCAAGAACTCCTTAAGAGTTTCAGTTTCTCCCTGCCTTATCTGGGCCAGGGTGTGAGAAGTTCTTGGGATATCCCGAGAGATGACAAAATGGCTTTCAAACGCAGCGGCCATTTCCTCCCAAGAGTCTATAGATCCTGAGGGTAAGCTTTTAAACCAGCTGAGAGCCTCCTCCGTCAGCGTCCTTCGGAACATTCTGCACATAACATCTTCATCTGCTCCCAAATACATTGCTTTATACACATAAGCATCCAAATGCTTAGTGGGGTCAGTTTCTCCATTATACTTCCCTATCGACAATGGTTGAGTTGTTTGCAAATGTTTTGGGATGGTGATGCTCATCAACCTTCTTGAGAAAGGGACACTGAGCTTGTACGTCCCTGAAGTCACCACCGCCTGCTCCCTTCTCCTGGCACTGACTCTATCACCAGAGTCTTGCGTCTGCTCTCTCTCTTCATATATGGGGATCTTCGAATACTGGAGGGTCGTGGATCTATCCCTCGCTGATGCATGATGAGCATCCTCTGCATGGGACGCTACCCTGTCCCCAGCTCCTCCTCTCTCCCGCTTCAACTCCATCAGCTCCTCCCTAAGTTGCCTGATAACCTCATCGCGAGGGTCAGGAGTTTGCACTTGCACCATCCTCCGGGTTTGAGTTACAGGGGACTCAAAGATGAGTCTCCTTCCAGTCTGTTGATGGGTCACATCCTCCACGTGACCATCAACGAAATCTCTCCCATCACCTTCCATCGTGACAACCAAACTTCTGCGAAAATGGGAATAACTCTAACGAGTCCCACCGGGCGTGCCAATGAACTGGTCTGGACTGGGGTCTAGGATCCAGTGTGGGACCAGCCACAAGAGTATAGGTGTTTTTAGGGTTTGCACACCGGAACAGTGTATATCCGATGTATTAATCCGGTCTCTCAGTGGGGAGAGGCCGGTCTTGTTGTCCTAGAGATCCTTCACACCAGCGTTTCGCGTTGACGGGGGGTGAAAGGTGGTGCCACCTGCGAAGATTCTCCGACGCTCAAGTTAGAAGAGTGTAAGAACTCAGTGAATGCTTAAGCGAAGTAATAGTAAAGTGTGAGATAGAACAACGATACCATGCATGTGTATTGAAACGAGCTATTTATAGTTGTACGTGAGAAAATGAGTCGTTGGGTACAGGTGGGTCCCTTAGCTCTGATAGCGTGTATATTATGTCAATCAGGGTGGCTCAACTCTCAGAATGTGTCAGGAGGGTAGGTTAATTATCAGAGTACGATCCTCTAGGAAGAGGGGAGGATAATCACCTTTTCTGCATAATCTGCTGACACATCCACTTGCTTTCTGAGGCCATTGACGTGACGTATTTTGCTACATACAGTATCTTCGTTGATAAGTTATTAGGGGCTCTTATCTTGCTATGACTAAAAAGCCAACAGTTATATAAATGTCCTGTGAAAATGAACAAAGAACCGTTATAGAGTAAATAAGTGGGGCAGTCGTGTGATGAGGACGGATGGCCAGACATCGGATATCCGGTGTGGTAATGTTGAACCAGGACACCGGTTTTCCTTATACGAGGTCACTCTGACGTCACAAGAATGGGGGCCGGTATCCAGACCGGATCAGATCCAAATAGAAACATACAAAGTGAACAATTACTTTGAAATGAAATTTAGGATCTCAGGAAACCCAATAACTTCCCAATTACACAGTATAGTATCCGAAGAACACAGGCGAACCAAGCCATCTTCGCCCTTGGAATCATCATTGACAAGTGCCACTTGGTCTGGAGACGTCAAGCCTGCGCTCCTGAAGCTTTTATAGAGATCACATATAACACCCTCGTTTTTCCAAACTCGAATCCCGATGTAATCTACATAATTAAATAATAAAAATACGAGTAAATTTTTCACGTTCAAAATAGTTTCTAAACACTATCTCGACTACATCAAGACTCGGGCCACAGAAAGCCAAAGAGTGAGATTTAATAGCCTATAACTGGATCGGTAATTGGTTTGCCCATAACGGTATACCAAATAGCAGAGTTTACAATGGAAGAGAATGTGTATACCAGGCATACGCCTAGTCTCATATATAAGGATATGAGAAAAGGCTCGGTAGAATACAACGGCATATCATAAGACTAATAGACAACCATCATCTTTCACATAATTTTTATGAACATGCAAAGCCTAATATATATATATATATATATATATATATATATATACACATATATAACTATATGATTAAACATCATACATCCCCAATATTCATATTCCATAATTGACCATATCATTTCAACCTCAATTTCATATATCACCAACACTTATTCATGCCTAGAGGAATACATAATCAACATCATTTTATATGTCAAGTGGTTATGAGGTCAAAAACTCCAAACGTCAATAAATCATCTACATATCTAGCTATCTACAATACATCCACCAATATCAATAAATTATCCACACTATGATACATATTTTATTTCATAATACAATGAATCACAAATGCTGTCGGCCAAGGCATTCCATTACCACTATTTACCTTCCCAAAGCCTTACTTCATAAACGTTCTCATCCCATGGTTTTTCCTGCATCAATACTAAAAAGTAGACCACATAGGAGAGTGAGTTATACATTTCAAATGACGATATGAATACAATTGAAATTATGTGCATATGCATATTAACATCATGTATGCTTTGCTAGAATCATCAACAATCATCATAATCTATTCATTTCAACAATATACATATTATGTATTCATCTATCAACTCATAGCAAAGCAATCACATACACACATCTTTTCTCAATGCCACAATGGGCCAACATCATCGTCATCAACCATAGACAAACAAGCCCTTCATCACATTGGGCCATCACATGCAACGTCATCATATTCAATATCTTTTCATTGTATTCATATTTTACATGTTGTCTTTTAGGTATTCATTTACCCATCTCATCATCATCACATCTCAATCTCAACCATCATCAATCATCATCACCTTTTGGCATATCATCATGCTATATGTAAATGCTCTTAGGCTAATGCATATGCACAATGGAATAAATATCAACAAATGCGGATCCGACTATAGGAATAACACCAAATTATGGGTCAAACATGATCACATACCATGCCCCTACTGCAGTAGTAAAATGTGTACACATATATTCATAATGCATGCATAATCACCAAAGTTTACTGGTACCAAACCGCATCGCCCATAATGCAACACCTAGCCATTTTCACCATGACCGCGGTAAACAACATCATCAATATATGGTGTTGCGGGTCGGCCATATCTCATATCATGGTAGCTGTGATCCAATAGACCACCGGGGTTACCTGCTTATCAAGAGCCACCCCCACAAACGTCGGCCACATGTAGCTCCCCATAGCAGTACATGGGCGGCTCCGTGACTTATACACCAAGTCATAGGGGAAACAACAAATTACTCGTGCACTGAGCCACCTTCCCACTGGGTCGGCCGAGGGAAGTCCCCTAATGTTCCAACATCGGCGACTATGATATGCCATGGATGCGATGCAATGCAAATCAAATGTATACTCACTCTGTGCATCCTAAATGCCACTCATCAATCATCATCATTATAATCACAAATGCCACCATACACACCTTAGTGGATTTTATCATTGTTGGTTTTAGCCATTGTTTTCAAATTTTATATGTGGAATTATATCTCAATATATTTCATATATATTTCATTCTATACATGCAAGTCAATACTTACAATCAACCACAATGGCATCACATCATCAAAACTCATCATTAATGTTTATTACTCTTTCCTCAATACCACCACATAATCGTATAGTGGATTCTCATTTCATTCATCATTCCCATTGTTTCATAACTAGCATGGCAATACAACAATTAATCAATACAATTTTAAACCACACATACAAGTTCATGCTTGCATCATAATTTCAATGGCATTCAACAATTATCATTAATAACATTCACCCTTTTATTCAAGGGATGATCACAACATCATTTATTATAACAAGATACCGATATCATCTCCGATTCATCAGTTTATAACCACCACCTCGTCATTTAATCATTCTCTCATTTGTTTAGTAACCACTCCAGGGTGTATTGGATTGAAAAGAGGTCTACTAATGTCCCATTTAGCTGTTAAAATGGCCTAAGTAACCAAGAAATACGAGATAAGTACTCAAGAGTAGTAAGAATGCCATTTTCAAGCTGATCTAATCAATTAAACAAGTGATAATCGATTAGAGAGATAAGGTAATCGATTACTATGCTTCTGTAAGTGGTATAATACATCAGGTGTTTAGCCTAATCAATTACAAGGCTAGGATAATCGATTACCTTGGCTCTGTTTATTACATAATCGATTATAATACTAGGGTGATCGATTACTTGGGTTATATTTAGTACATAATCGATTAAGACCTTGAACGTAATCGATTATAGTGCTGCATGCAGGGTTGGAATCAATTAAGTTAATCGATTACTATTGAAACAGAATCCTCATAATCGATTAAGCTGAGGAGCTAATCGATTACAGCCTATCAGAATGCAGAGATTATGCAGGAAAATACAAGATTTTGGATTTCCAATCCCTCTAATTCTTTCATATCAACTCCAAATGCTACCAAATTTAAACACCATCTATATTACACCATTTGTGACGCGTGGCCACCGGTCTCACTCAAAAATTCCTTAAAATGAGTGACTTATGTACATAAAGGCATTCAGACTATTTCAAGACATTTTTATCCAACTCAAGGGTCTATTCTCAATGGAATTGGCCCATTCTAATTTCTACAAGTCATAATTCATACATGGAAGCTATTGGAACTACCCTATGCCATCAAAACCACATAAAGCTCTATTTGACCCCTTCACTTCCATGATTATGCATAAAAATACACTTTGTAGTCAACAACCAAGATCAAAACTATTTAAACCATATCATCCATGTTATAAACCAATGTCAATAATATTCAAATGTATAATGGAGGTTATGCATCCCATTTCCATGCCTTATAACCTTTTGGATCAAAATATGACCCATCCACTTGCTCAATATCATACAAATCAATATCATAT
The DNA here is from genome assembly GCA_037962975.1 of Clitoria ternatea. Lineage (NCBI taxonomy): Eukaryota > Viridiplantae > Streptophyta > Magnoliopsida > Fabales > Fabaceae > Clitoria > Clitoria ternatea. Next base: position 141,058,525 of record CM075670.1, read on the forward strand.
ACAAAACATATCATTATGTTTCTCATACACACAGTTACCAATTATAACATTCCTCACATTATCAACCATATCATCATTGCATATAATCATGGCAAGACAAGCATGAGCATATTCATATACATCAAATCATCAACCATTCACTCATGCAATTGAAATGTAAACTTATCTCCTACCTCGAGAGAAGAACCACAATCTAAGCGCTCTGAACGCTCTACTTTATCGTTTGAAGTAGAACCTACATATTGCACACATACACACATGCAATTAATAAGCCATCATAAGACATCATCTCTTAAAACTCATTATCAATTCCTAGAGTTGTCTAAACTCCAATTCATACGCTTAGGTTAGGCTTTGGGAATTCCTTTCCCAAAACCAAGATCCTCTAAGCCTCAAGGGGTTAAACAAATCCAACAACAACAACATCATGGCCCTTATCTATAAGGCATCCAATATCTCATATGAATCACCCAACCATCATCACAATTTATTCAAATCCATTATAAGCTTCTTGGCTTCATTCAAGACCATCATCAATCAACAAACTCTTGAGATATTTATCATGGCCTAATTACTCATCAACTCAAGTATCCTTTATCAATGGTTTTTAACTATTATTATCACAATAACAACATCTCATATTCACTCTCAACCCAACACCTCAAACCATCATTCCTACATACATGCATATATCATCTTGCACAACCTCATGAACATAGCTTAAAATATCATCAACCTTATTAATCAATCTCAATGATTCTAAAGATTTCTTTCCTTCATATAAATCATTCTAGAGTATTCAAAACCATCAAAATCATCAATTTAGCCAAAACCCCCAAATCATCACACTTAGGGTTTTTCATCAAAACTCAATAACCATTTCTAATAACCATCAATCTCCATCATTAACAACACTCACACACACATTATCATGGGCTTTCACTAAAAATCATCTTTCATGGCATTATTACTTATTTCCCCCAATTCCTATACTTAGGGTTCCATTGAAATCCAACAATCACTACTAACAATCATCATCTTTCACCTCTAACCATAAAATTTTCGTATACCCCTTCATACCCATCCAAAAATACACATAAATTATACCCCACCTTTAGGTTTTTCATGAAAATAGCTCCCAATACTCGACCCATTCATAAGGCATTCTCCTAATCAAATAGAAACCAAAACCTAGGGCCAAAAACATTAAAAGAGTGGAGAAATTTTACCTCAAGCTCCAAGCTATCCCAAGCCCTAGCATGTACACGAAAATGGAAGGAGAGAAAACGGTCTCCCAAGCATTTGAATCATCTCCAAAATGAAGAAAAAGAAGCATGGTTGGTTGGGTATGGAAGGAGACCCATAAAAATGGTGAGTTTTGTAGAAGAAGAGAGGAAAAGAGAGGGTTTGTGTAGGGTAGAAGGAAGGTGACAAAAAATGAGGGAGAGGGGAAGAGAGTTACACGTGAAAATAAGGAAAAGAGAGAGGGAAATAAGTTATATCTTGGTCCATCATTAAAATGTTTCCCATTTTATAATAAACAAGATCTCAGTTCGGGCTCAATACTTTATTTGAAATTTATTCCAAGTACATATTCGAACTCCCATTAATATTCTCTACAGCCCTGACCAACGGCATCTCAATTGGAGATACTTGGTCCGACACCTATATTTTAATCGGGTATAATTTTGTCTCTTAAAGCCTCAATAAATTATAAATAATCCCTATAAACCTCAATTTAACTATTTCAATATTTTTGGGACACTTATTAACCCATTTATGATTATTTAATATTTATTCCTCTCAATTAATCATTTTGATAAAATTCAGGATGTTACATCACAAGCGGGGATCCTTGCAGTTTGGGGTTCACAATTTTCTAGTCGTGCGAGTTATTTTTCCCTTTTATTCATAAAAACCTTTTCCATTTCCATTGGCGAGGGTTGATACATAGCCCAAAGCCATTCTTGTTCTCCTTAACCCGTTGTGGCTCTACTCCTCCATCAAGCATCTTCCCAAGCCTTTTCCCTGGTTGAAAGCCAGATTTCATCATTACTTTAGCTACCATCATAGAAGCTTTGGAAGGTCAAGCTAGTTTTAACCTTTCACTCGCATAAGTGGTATAAGCAATTTCCAATGACAGAAAAGAAGTTTCAAGACTCTCTTCCGCCGCTTCTTTGTATGGAGTTGACATGGGCTTGCTAATGAGGTAATCTTCCTTACCAGAAACAATAATGACATCGGCAGAATGTATCCAGGGCCTCCCCAATAGGCAACTATAGGCAGGATTGATATCGATCACTTAAAACAGAACATTGAAAGTGTAGGGGCCCACTTGGATAGGAATCTCGATATCCCCAATGACCTCTCTTCGAGTGTCATTGAAAGCTCTTACTACCATTGAGCTTGGCTTTACATGTGTCCTGTCAAATATGAGTTGATTCAAAGTGAACTTTGGCATGATATTCAGAGAGGAGCCATTGTCAACTAGGACCTTGGCTAGGATATAATTTCTACATTTTATAGAGATATGTAATGCTCTGTTATGACCTCCCCCTTCACCGGGTATCTCTTCATCGGTGAAAGTTAAGTAGTCATTTACGGCAATGTGCCCCACCATCCCTTCAAACTTCTCTAGTGAGATATCTTTTGTGACATGTGCTTTGTTCAGGACTTTCAATAACATTTTACAATGTGGTTCTGAATCCAATAAGAGAGACAACAAGGATATCTTAGTAGAAGTGCGATTCAACTAGTCAAGGATTTGGTATTCACTTTGCTTAATGAATTTCAGGAATTCACAAGCACTTCTTTTGTTATTCTCTAGGGAGGGTCTTGTTCTTTTCTTCACCACGATCTTCCTTTTCACTCATGGGCACATCCTCCTTTCTTAAGTTCTCAGGAGCATAAATTTATCCACTCCTAGTCATTCCACTCGTTCTAAAAATATTGGTTACCGGGGATAATGATTCTTTTGGGAGTTAAGGGATTACATCCGCCTTATACTTCCATCATATTGCATAGGTATCTTTATACAAAAATGGAGATGGGGTTCTAATTGTTAAAGACCAATGTTGAACGATAGGCTGAACACCTTTGTCATAGTAGAGCACTAGAGGCTTTGGTGTACCTAAGCTAACCGAGCTAGAGCCACATTCCTCTTGGATCATATTTGCACTTTCACAAGGGCGATGATAGATCTCTACCAAATATGTGTTCAATAATCCTTGTAAGGCATCAAGAAAATTGGGATCGGTGGACACTTGATCAAGACTATGTAAATCAAGATTTGGAACCTCGGTTATCATTCTTCTCTCGCAAAGTTGAGTATATATCCAAGGAAAAGAGTTTCTCACTTTCGCTACTCTTTTTACGTGAATAATTTCCTCGTCTTCTAGAACTGCATTTACTCCTGAGGTCCCTGTGTTTGCATGTTGTTAATAGGTTTTGATAATGACAAAGGCACAAGAATAAGAAGAACTTCATGAATCAGAAACAAATGAAATGATTTTAATTGATGTATCAAATTAAGAGATTCAAGAAATCATGAAGAAAACACTCCCACAAGATCAAGGAATCAAGAAAGCAATGTATAAAGATAAAGGAAAGGAACCATGGATCAAAATGCATCAAGGAAATATCATCAGGCATGGAAAAACACCAAAAAGCATTGCCTGAATCGATTCACACACGAATGAATCGATTCAGAGCCCTGAAAGTCACAAAATTTGAAAATAGAACAACCTGAATCGATTCACCAACAGCCTGAATCGATTCACACGAAGCTGACAGCCCAGGAACACAAAACAGAATAGCCTGAATCGATTCACCAAGGCCTGAATCGATTCATACGAACCTGGAAGTCTAAAATACCCAAGTCAGAATGTCCTGAATCAATTCGAGAAGCTATGAATCGATTCAAGAAGTGGGAAACATCACAAAAGAGATAGATTTAAGTGGGAAATAAAGACCCACAACCCACTATACGTAGAGACAAGCTGTACAACAGCTAGGAACTCCACCAAGCTCCTCCAAGGCTCTATAAAAGCATGCCAAACTCAAGCACAACAACAAGACACAAGAGGCATTCAATCCTAACCTTCATTTTGTGCTTAGTGAGTTCATCTCTTGTATATTCTGAAATTTTGAGCTTAGAAACTTGTATATCCTCTCATCTTGAGAGTTAGAACTTGAGAGAGCATTCACTTGTATATCTACTCTATTTAGAGAGTCAATTTCTCGTAAACTCATTACCAAACACCAAGGTTTTCACTCTAGGTTGAGTGGTCACAAAGGTTGGGGTTCAACCTTTGGGTTATTAAGAGATTGTAAGATTGGGTGGGTTACCCATTGCTTGTGAGGATTGAGTTCTTGAGTGTGGGACACTAGGAAGCTGCAATTGCTCAAAGCTTGTAATCTCAAATTCTCAATAGTGGAAATCCTTCAAGTGAGTTGCTTGAAGGTGAGACGTACACCGGGGTGGTGGAACTCGCTAAATCGGTTTGCAAGCTCTTCTCCCTTACTCTTTACATTCATGCATTGCATTTGATTGGCTTGTTGTTGATTGATTGTGATTTGTTTACTTGAGCTTGCTTGAATTAGTTACTTTGAATCGCTGCACACCAAGTGTTCGACAAATTGTTTCAGCAATATTTATATCTTGCTTTGCATTGTTTCCTGTACTAAACTTGTCTTCACTTGCATAAACTCTAAACTTGTGATAAAAGAATCAAGTTCAAAGGTATTCCAAGCAAAATTTTAAAAACTCAATTCACCCCCCTCTTGAGTATTGAGGCCACTTGAATAACAAGTGGTATCAGAGCTTGACTCTTGTAGATCGAGCTTAACAGCTTCAAGAGAACAATGGCCTCAACTTCTCTAAATCTTTTCCTCGAGGGTGATGCCACAAACAGACCTCCTGCTTTCAATGGTGAGGGTTATACTTTTTGGAAAGAGAGAATGAAAATTTTATTCAATCAATTGACTTAAGAGTTTGGAATGCCATTGAAAATGGTCCCTTTATTCCCATGCACACTGTAAATGGTAAAAATATTGAAAAACCAATGGACGATTGGACAAGTGACGAAGAGAAGAAGGTACAGTATAATTACAAGGCTAAAAATCTCATTACTCTTGTATTAGGACCAGATGAATTTTTTTGAGTAATCACATTTAAATCCGCCAAGGAGATGTGGGATACTTTACAAGTAACCCATGAAGGTACTAATGATGTTAAGGACTCTAAGATTAGTACATTAACTAGTCAATATGAGTGCTTTAGGTTAAATTCTGGTGAATCAATTGTTGATATGCAAAAATGGTTCAATCTCATTATAAATCAACTTATTACCCTTGGAAAGACTTACACTAACAAAGAGCTCATTCATAAAGTGTTGAAAAGTCTTAACAGGGAATGACAACCACTAGTCACCGCCATCAAACAATCCCCCAGCATTAATGAAATGTCTCTTGCCACACTATTTGGTAAGTTGCGGGAACAAGAACAAGAACTGAAGGAATTAAAGACGCGGAAGAGGAAGAAAAATCTTCCAAAAAGAAAAGCATAGCTCTCAAGGCCACTTCTATACATGAAGAAGAATCATGTAGTGAGGTCGATGAAGAAGAAGAGTTTGGACTATTCGTGAAGCGGTTTGGAAAATTTATGAGAAACAAACGCTTCCAAAGGAGCTCCAAAACTCAAGGTAAGAAACCTATCACTAAAGAAAACTCTTCCTCACCCAATTGTTTTGAATGTGGCAAGGAGGGGCACTTCAAAGTAGATTGCCCAAACCTCAAGAAGAAAAGCAAAGAGAAAGGTGGAAGAAGAAGAGCTTACATCGCTTGGGATGAAAATGATGTAAGTAGCTCCGATGATTCGGACAATGAAGAAGCAAATCTTTGCTTAATGGCCAACCACTTTGAAGAAGAAGATGAGGTAAGTCTCCATGACTTAGATAAAGAAGAATTGCTTGATGCTTTTGATGAATTGTATAATAAATTTATCAAGCTTTCTAGTAAATATAAACTAGCTAGAAAAATAATAGAGATTCTAGAGACACATTTACTTGAGCAAGTAAAGGAAAATGAGTCTTTGAAAAAGAAAATTATTGAAAAACAAACTTGCTCAAGATCATGTGAATACTTCAATAAATGTGTTAACCTAGAAAAGAAAGTCCTAGACTTAAACAAAACCTTAGAAAGGTTTACCAATAGTAGAGACAATCTAAATGTTTTACTTGGAAGTCAAAGATGTATGTTCGACAAAACGGGATTGGGATATAACTCTACTAAGAAAGAAAAACATTACAAAAATTTCTTTGTACCACCTAGAAAGGCATCATCACCGTTCTCTAAATGTAATCATTGCGGTGTCAAAGGACATAATGCTTAAAATTGCCATGTTAGAAAACTAGGACCAAAGGTTGTAAGAAAGGCGTGGGTTCCCAAAGGGACATTACCACAAGCTAACCTAAAAGGACCTAACATAAAATGGGTACCTAGTTCTCTAAACTAATTTTGTTTTGTAGGTATGTTTCAAGGCAAGCAACACCCATTGGTATTTAGATAGTGGGTGTTCAAAGCACATGACGGGAGATATAACCAAATTCAAAACATTCACTCCCAAAAGAAAAGGAAACGTCACGTATGGTGATAATACCAAAGGAAGAATACTAGGTATTGGAAACATTGGTAAGAATTCATCTACTTCAATTAGTGATGTATTGTATGTTGAAGGCCTCAAACACAACTTGCTTAGCATTAGTCAATTATGTGATAAAGGATATAGAGTATTGTTTGAATCAAATTGTTGCATAATTGAACATAAGCTAAACAAGGAAGTCAAGTTTGTTGGTAAACGAATTGATAATATTTATATGATTGATGTTGATAGTTTGTCCTCAAATGATGTGCAATGTTTTATGACAAGAGAGGATGAGACTTGGTTATGGCATAGAAGAATAACTCATATACATGTAGACTATTTGAACAAACTTGTTTCTAAGGAATTAGTAATTGGTTTACCAAAGCTTAAATTTGAAAACAAATTTTGTGATGCATGTCAAAAGGGAAAATAAGTAAAGGCATCCTTTCAAGCTAAAAATATTGTTTCCACTCAAAGGCCTTTACAACTTTTGCACATGGATCTATTTGGACCTTCTAAAATTAAAAGCTTTGGTGGTAATTAGTATGGTCTAGTGATTGTAGATGATTATTCAAGATATACATAGACCTTGTTTCTTGCTCATAAAAATGAAGCATATCATGCATTCAAGAAACTAGCCAAGATTATCCAAAATAAGCAAAATTCAAAAATTGTATCCATAAGAACCGATCATGGGGAGAATTTGAAAACCAATCCTTTGAAAAGTTTTGCGAAAAACATGGTATTAATCACAATTTTTCAGCTCCTAGAACTCTACAACAAAATGGAGTGGTTGAAAGGAAAAATAGATCTCTAGTGGAGCTTGCAAGAACCATGTTAAATGAAAATAACATTGCGAAACATTTTTGGGCCGATGGGGTAAATACCACATGTCATGTTATGAATAGATGTTTAATAAGGCCTATTCTAAAGAAAACCCCCTATGAACTTTACAAGGGAAGAAAACCCAATATTTTGTATTTTCATATTTTTGGATGCAAATGTTTTGTGCTCAACAATGGAAAGGATATTCTAGGAAAGTTTGATGCAAAATCTGATGAGGCAATCTTTCTAGGATATTCATCATTTAGTAAATCATATCGAGTCTTTAACAAACAAACTAACACTATTGAGGAATCAATTCATGTGAAATTTGATGAAAATGGCCATAACTCCCCGAGGAAGGAAGATGTTGATGACATTGTAGGTACCTTCCAAGAATTAACATTGGATGATAAAGAAGAAGATATCAAAGACAAGGACACAACACAAGAAGTGGGAACTCAACAAAAGGAATGGATCATCTCAAAAGACCATCCTTTGGATAACATCATAGGTGATATCACAAAAGGTGTAAGTACCCGTCGCTCTTTTAATACTTGCAATCATTTGGCTTTTGTCTCTCAAATTGAACCTAAAACCATTAATGAGGCTATTGTAACACCCCGGTTCTCTGGACCCGAATCCCAACGTAATCGTCATAATTAAATAATAAAAACATGAGTAAATTTTTCGCGTTCAAAAATAGTTTCTAAACACTATCTCAACTACACCAATACTCGAACCGCAGAAAACCAAAGAGTGAGATTTAGTAACATATGACTCGATCGTTAAATAGTTGCCCAAAATGGTATACAGAAATAAAAGAGTTTTACAGCTGAAGAATGTGTATACCGGGCATATGCCTAGTCCCATATATGAAAATATGAGAAAAGGCTCAACAAGCACACAAAGGCATATCATAAGCCTAATAGGTAACCATTATCTTTTCGCATAACTTCCTGAACATGCAGTACCTAAGATATATGTATGTACATATCTGTATGGTCATGCAACATACATCTCCAATATTCATATTCGTAATTGACCATAACCAGTTCAACCTAAAATTCATATATCTCCACCACTTATGCTTTCCCAAAATAATTACAAAATCGACATTCTATTATATACCAAGTGGGTATAAATCCGATGCCTCCAACAGTAATACATCATCCACATTTGTACATATTCACAGTTCATCCATCAACATCAATAATTAACAACATCATAATATTCATTTTATACATAACTCATTAAATTACAAACGCTGCCGGCCAAGGCATTCCATTACCACTATTTTACCTTCACAAAAGCTTTACTTTAAAAATATCTTCTTCCCATGGCATTCCTGCGTCAATACTAAAAAGTAGACCATAAGGGAGAGTGAGTTATACATTTCAAATGACGATATGAATACAATTGAAATTATGTGCATATGCATATCAACATCATGTATGCTTTGCTAAATGCATCATTAATTATCATAATTTGTCAAATCAATAACATATACATAATTCATATTATTTCATCTTTTCATAGCAAAGCAAGCATATACACATCTATCACATCGCCATAATGGGCCAACATCACCAATGCCGACCATTTAGGTCTTTTCTCAAACCACCATGGGCTATCATCATAATCATCAATCATAATTAATCATGCCCAACATTATAATGGGCTATAGCACACATATTGTCATATTCAACATCATTTTAGATATACTCATATCATTTATTAATCATATGTGGTCTTTTAGGTATTTAATTACCCATCTCATCAACACCATACCACCATCTCAATCATCATCAATCATCATTATATTCTGCCATATCTCTATGCTATATGCAAATGCTCTTATGGCTAATGCATATGCACAATGGAATAGACAACAAATACGGATCCGACTGGGGGAATAAACACCAGATTGTGGGTTCAAGCATGATCACATACCATGCCCCTACTGCAGTAGTAAAATGTGTACACATATATCATAATGCATGCATAATCACCAAATTTTACTGGTACCAAACCGCATCGCCCATAATGCAACACCTGGCCATTTTCACCATGACCGCGGTAAACAACATAATATATATATGGTGTTGCGGGCCGGCCAGATCTCAAATCATGGCGGCTGTGATCCCATGGACCACCGGGGTCACCTGCTCATCAAGAGCCACCCCCCACAAGGGTCGGCCACATATAGCTCCCCGTAGCAATACATGGGCGGCTTCGTGACTTACACACCGAGTCACGGGGGAAACAATATATTGCTTGTGCACTGAGCCACCCTCCCACTAGGTCGGCCGAGGGAACTCCCCTAATGTTCCAACATCAGCGGCTATGATATGCCATGGATGCAATGCAATGCAAATCAAATGCATTATCACTCTGTGCATCCTAAATGCCACTCATCAATCATCATCATAATAATCACCAACACCACCATATACACCTTAGTGGATTTTATCATTGTTGGTTTTAACCATTGCTTTTCAAGTTTTATATGTGGCATTTCATTTAACATCTTTCATACATATATATATTTCATATCACACATGCAAGACAATACTTGCAGTCAACCACAATGGCATCACATCATTACATAGTATTCATCAATATTACCACACTTTTATTCAGGGAGTTTTCATCTCATTATTCATTACCATTGTCTCATGTATACATATATATGTATATATATTGGTGTGGCATTCACAACATTTTCATTATCATATTTCATACCACACATACAAGATCATGCTTGTATCACACACAATGGCACACAACAATTTATCAATATTAATGATCATCCTTTACTCAAGGAAATGATCCACAACTTCATTCATCATCACGTAATACCGATGTCATCTTCGATTCATTGAGATATAACAATCACTAAGTCATCCATTCATTCACTCATCAATCTTAAAATTATTCTAGGTTATCTCTCATAACCCCACCACCAAGTTATCTTTATCATTCTATCATGTCCCACTCTCAGTGGTAAGCATATCATAGTTAATTCATCCCCAAGCATATCATTAAATCTCTAACCTTCACTTTATCATACCATGTCCATATATCCCATATTCATTCCTCAAGTATCATATAATGTAGAGAAAAGGGTCTAACATAAGCCCAATTCAAAGGAAATGAAGTAAAAATTCAATCTGGGCAACTCGCTCAAGCGAGACCCATATTCGCTTGAGCGAGATCAGCATGACTCGCTTGGGCGACCCCTTTCGCGTCAGCAAAATGCTTCCAGTAGTACCCCCACGCTCACTCGCTCGAGCGAGATTCCCTTCCACATGGCCACTTGCTTGAGCGAGTAGAGTCACAGCATCAGACCCCTCACGCCCGCTCAAGCGACTCATGCTCGCTTGAGCAAAAATCATCCAGTACCTATTCTAGGCTTGCTCGCTTGAGCGAGATACAATACACCTCATCACTCACTTAAGCGAGACTCACCCAGTGTCACATTTCTATCACGCTCGCTCAAACGTGGCCACGCCCGCTTGAGCGAGATTCGTCCAGTATCTCACCAGCCTTATTGTACGCACCTCGCTTGAACAGAACACCATCTCGCCTGAGCGAGATTGAGCCAGAAACCATGATACTAGTCCAGGGGATTCTCGCTTGGGCAAGAATCCATCTCGCTTGAGCAAGATTATCAGAACTTATGCAGGGAAATGTAAATTTTCCCAACCCAACACACAAAATCTCATTCTAAACCAATTTAATTACAACCAACACATCATACACATCACATAAGGCATATAAAACTTGCTCTAACCATTCATACTCAGAAATTCTCATTCCAATTCATCAATCACTCTTACTTATTTAATCTATGAGGGGAAGTTTTAACTACACCCCACATCACTCCCTCATTCGTTTTTCCATACAATTGCTTCAAAATAATCCTCTACAATTTATGTAGTTCATCCATTCATAGATTTTCACCATCATCTAATTTATGTCCAACCAAGGGACCATCAAACACGTATCATTAACATCATATAAATACATATATTTTCATAACAATCAACATAAGCCAAGCCATCATTCATCACTTCAGCAACTCAATCATATAAGACATTCATGGCAAGGCATTGCATGAGTTCAACATATACATAATTAGCAATTAATTCACTCATGCGATTTGAAATGTAAACTCCTCTCCTACCTCGAGAGAAGAACTGTAATCTCAACGCTCCGATTGCCTCGGTCGTTTTGCACAATCGTCCGGAACACAATCCTATCACAATAAATATATATGCTATTAATACTATCACAAGGCTCCATCTCTCAAAACCCATTATCAAGTCCTAGACTTGCTTAAACTCTGAATTCATATGTTCGTGTTAGGTGTCGGGAATTCTTTTCCCAAAACCAAGATTCTCTAAGTTTCAAAGGGTTAACTATACCCAACAACACAATATTACATCCCTCATCAATATAGCATCCAATCCTTATATAAGTCATCCATTTGCCATCATTCTCACCCATAAGCAACATAAGCTATCCTAGCTTCATTTAAGGCCACTAAGAATTCATAATTCCCAAGTGATATGTATATATATATGGCCTAAGGCCCCTTTCAAGGCCACCAAATACACCACAATGGATATTATGCACTTATTCTCAAGATCAATTCCAATAACCACATATATACTCATGTGCACTCATCCCTCAAACCATCATACCTATATACATGCATATATCATTATTTGCAACTCATTACTTAGTTTACAATTTTATCAACACCAGTATTCAACCCTTATCCTTTAAAATTTATTTTCATGTTTTAAATCATTCTAAGGTACCAAAAATCATCAAGACCACCTATTTAGCCAAAATCCCCAATTTATCATACTTAGGGTTTTTCATCTAAAATCATTTAACAATACTCTCAATCAATCTCCTTTAATCATCATGGTCACTATAACTCTTTTCATCCTATAACATAAAACCACAGTCCAACTCACACTTCCACTATTTATGCTTGGGGGTTTCACTCTAGGTTTACCAACACAATCAACACCCATCCACATGCAAGGCTTCTAACATTATCATTTTAAGCTTAAGAAATCATAGACCATAAATAGAGGAGGAAGGATTCAAAGTCTTACCTCAAGAGTCCAAGCTAAGGACAAAACAAAAATAGGGAGGAGGAAGAGAGGAGGCCACCAAATATTTGCCCTATTATGCTATATAAACCTCATGAATCCATGCATTGTTTTCAATTTTGGCAAGAATGGAAGGGAGAAGGGTGGTGGACGGTTGATGGAGAGAAGGAGAAGAAGAAGAAGAAAATTAAAGGTTAGATGGGAGAAGAAGAGGATGTACCCGGTTGGAAAAGAGAGAGGAGAGAGTAAATGTTTTGGGGTTCATAACCATTGGGTAAAAGGGTGCCCCATAATGCCATTTTCCTATGGGCAATATTCCTCTTTGTCCTTTGGACAAAAGAAAGTAGCAAAGTGGAGAAAAGTCACACGGCTATGAAAAGAGAAGGAAGGAAATTTTCATTTTTCTTTTAATTCAATTTTGGCTCGTATCTTCCCCGTTTCATATACTACGTCGTATCCAATTAATCATTTCCTTAGTACTAAAAATTATTTCAACTATACCATCATAACCACAATAATTTTCCGGACATCCTAGGCCCATCAATTATTTAATCCGATCAAGTAGGTCCCACACCATTCGTTAAATCTCACGGTTCCGGTAAATCTTAATCTACCGATAATTCACCTCTAATGTCTAAGAAAATCCCCCATAATTCTTTGACCATAAACAATCAATTATCATTACCCAATAAATTTATTTTCTTTAAAATTCGGGACGTTACAATCCACCCCACCAAAAAGGAACTTCGTCCTTGAAGTTCAACGTCGGCATATATCGTAGGGCCATACTTCGGCCACATACCAAAAGAGTTCAATGACACCGCGAAGTAATATCGGACTTCCCAAAGTCCACAGGACATGATCATCATCACTCCTTTATCCAAGTATAAAACTTCATATATACCAAAACGAGTCACCACTCATCAATTCTCAAGTTTGTTCATCGCAACTCTCCCATCCTTATCCAGTACCACCCGATAGGTTCAATACATTAACCGTAAGCAGTTACAACACTACACTTGCCCGGTCCATGTGTTGCTGCATCTGACATATAGAAAGGCGTCCCAATCCCGTAGTGTTTACCATAAACATATGAGATCGGGGCATAAGTGCACGTTGCCAAAATGCCTATGGCATGTAGAGACATATCAGGATGAGTACCTTCACGTCATATCGCTCATATTATTTGTATCAATTCAAATAATATCCTTTCAGACACAAGACTGTGTGAGAATTCATATAAACCCACGAGTAATACACTCATATCATATTATCATTTAATCATAATCCGGCGTAAATCATGCCATACAATTCATCAATTGTCAGCCATTATAACCATATATGGACATATCAACCATAGATTTCTAATCATCATAGGGTAATCACCCCACCATTGGACTTCATCCATTCGAAGTCATGGTCAAATAACTTAGTAATCTTCTGTTTAATTCAAACATTGTCGGTTGTAATTCGATTCAAGCCTAATCTATTCACCAAACTCATATCAAATATATGCTTCCAAGGTTAAAATAAGGTCCACAATCATATAGTAATCTTCCCACGCTAATGATTTTCCTTCACACATCACAACCTAAGTCCATAAATTGGACATACGATTCATATCGTGTCACATCGGTATATGTTTTCTATCACCAATATAATTCCCTTTAAAATGAAAAGAGAGGTATCTACAGGATTAAACTCCATTTACCAGCTCTTGATCACACATATCATCTCTACATCACATCATAATTCCACAATTAATCTAATAATCATAACATCAAGGGCTTACAATTTAACCCAAAGTCATATCATAAAACTTTCATCATGGCCAAAGCTGAATCATACCCCGAATTCAATATCGTTCTTCACCAATTACCTAGGGGTTTACATTTACATGTCGAATCTTATTACATATCGGCTTTAGCCTCCGTAATTTGTCTCACAATCAAGTTCACTATGTCTCAATCATTCATAAGATTCAATCTATTATTAAGCTCAAAATTCAAGGGTCACCTAGCACCCATCGTGGAATACTTCCACAACACATATAGTCATTAAACATAGCTCATAGAAACATCATAGAGGCTAGACCACCATAGGGTCTAATTCGACAAGGTTCGATCTTTCAAGATCATTTTGAGTCATCCGGGGTTACCACATCTAGTGGGTCACAATTAAACCAATCGTTCACTCGGTTCACAAACATATAACCAAGTCACAACCCCAATCTGCACATACACAATTTCAATATTCAATCATCTTATTACCTACTCATGTTCTCCATCCAAAAGGGATATAATAAATCACTTGCATTACATAATGCAATACTTCTGTGCTCAAGGATATAAAATCCATAATTCAAAATAGCACAACCAATCGTTTTAATTTATGAATATCCACACTAGGGAATTTCTTCACCATCATTCATACAATTTAATTTTAACACATGAATCATTCACATCTAACATCTCCTATTCGTGATCACATACAGTATAGGTTCATCATTAAATCAATTCATATTTAATGCATCCAGTCTGTGATTACACATGGCATAAATTCATTATCAACTAAAGTCATACTCAATATATCAATATTCAAATGCATAATATCAATGTATTCGTCATTAGAAGGAAATAGTGTAAGGAACTTGGCCGAACTTACACAAATAACCATATCAATCACATTGAGGGATTCATCCATATATATGTGTCTAATCTCATAATTTCATTAAGCTTTCCAATGAGCAACTATACTCCACAAGTGCATCATACAACCTCAATGATAATGGGCAAACATCCATAAACAACAACCACAACTTAATACTAGAGGTTCACAAGGAATCCTCAATAAGCAATAATGCCCTTATAATTAATTCATAATTCTTAGACAACTAATCATTCATAAATCCATATAGGGCAATCAATACTTCAACATATCATCATCCTCTAGATAACTACCATTCTTTAGTCAATACAAACCATCGCATTTCAATAATGAGCACCTCGCTCCTCAAAACACCATGAATGTTTTACAATTGAGCAATCTTGCTCCAATCATCTATACTATCAATCCAATGAAGAATACCTCACTCTATTATTAAGTATTGCTCTCAATACGGAGCGAAACACGCTCTGATGACAATTAACAACATCAATTCAGAGCAAAATACGCTCTGATACCAGCTTGTAACACCCCGGTTCTCCGGACCCGAATCCCGATGTAATCGTCATAATTAAATAATAAAAACATGAGTAAATTTTTCGCGTTCAAAAATAGTTTCTAAACACTATCTCAACTACACCAAGACTCGAACTGCAGAAAACCAAAGAGTGAGATTTAGTAACTTATGACTGGATCGTTAAATAATTGCCCAAAACGGTATACAAAAATAACAGAGTTTTACAGTGGAAGAATGTGTATACCAGGCATACGCCTAGTCCTATATATGAAGATATGAGAAAAGGCTCGGCAAGCACACAAAGGCATATCATAAGCCTAATAGGTAACCATCATCTTTTCGCATAACTTCCTGAACATGCAGTACCTAAGATATATGTATGTACATATCTGTATGGTCATGCAACATACATCTCTAATATTCATATTCATAATTGACCATAACCAGTTCAACCTTAAATAATTATAAAATCGACATTCTATTATATACCAAGTGGGTATAAATCCGATGCCTCCAATAGTAATACATCATCCACATTTGTACGTATTCACAGTTCATCAATCAACATCAATAATTAACAACATCATAATATTCATTTTATACATAACTCATTAAATTACAAACGCTGTCGGCCAAGGCATTCCATTACCACTATTTTACCTTCACAAAAGCTTTACTTTAAAAATATCTTCTTCCCATGGCATTCCTGCATCAATACTAAAAAGTAGACCACATGGGAGAGTGAGTTATACATTTCAAATGACGATATGAATACAATTGAAATTATGTGCATATACATATCAACATCATGTATGCTTTGCTAAATGCATCATTAATCATCATAATTTGTCAAATTAATAATATATACATAATTCATATTATTTCATCTTTTCATAGCAAAGCAAGCATATACACATCTATCACATCGCCATAATGGGCCAACATCACCAATGCCGACCATTTAGGTCTTTTCTCAAAGCCATCATGGGCTATCATC
Source organism: Clitoria ternatea (assembly GCA_037962975.1). Lineage (NCBI taxonomy): Eukaryota > Viridiplantae > Streptophyta > Magnoliopsida > Fabales > Fabaceae > Clitoria > Clitoria ternatea. The sequence goes on from CM075670.1 coordinate 141,075,300, forward strand.
ATAATCATCAATCATAATTAATCATGCCCAACATTATAATGGGCTATAGCACACATATCGTCATATTCAACATCATTTTAGATATACTCATATCATTTATTAATCATATGTGGTCTTTTAGGTATTTAATTACCCATCTCATCAACACCATACCACCATCTCAATCATCATTATATTCTGGCATATCTCTATGCTATATGCAAATGCTCTTATGGCTAATGCATATGCACAATGGAATAGACAACAAATATGGATCCGACTGTGGGAATAAACACCAGATTATGGGTTCAAGCATGATCACATACCATGCCCCAACTGCAGTAGTAAAATGTGTATACATATATCATAATGCATGCATAATCACCAAATTTTACTGGTACCAAACCGCATCGCCCATAATGCAACACCTGGCCATTTTCACCATGACCGCGGTAAACAACATAATCAATATATGGTGTTGTGGGCCGGCCAGATCTCAAATCATGGCGGCTGTGATCCCATGGACCACCGGGGTCACCTGCTCATCAAGAGCCACCCCCCACAAGGGTCGGCCACATGTAGCTCCCCGTAGCAATACATGGGCGGCTTCGTGACTTACACACTGAGTCACAGGGGAAACAACATATTGCTTGTGCACTGAGCCACCCTCCCACTGGGTCAGCCGAGGGAACTCCCCTAACGTTCCAACATTGGCGGCTATGATATGCCATGGATGCAATGCAATGTAAATCAAATGCATTCTCACTCTGTGCATCCTAAATGCCACTCATCAATCATTATCATAATAATCACCAATACCACCATATACACCTTAGTGGATTTTATCATTGTTGGTTTTAACCATTGCTTTTCAAGTTTTATATTTGGCATTTCATTTAACATCTTTCATACATATATATATTTCATATCACACATGCAAGACAATACTTGCAGTCAACCACAATGGCATCACATCATTACATAGTATTCATCAATATTACCACACTTTCATTCAGGGGGTTTTCATCTCATTATTCATTACCATTGTCTCATGTATACATATATATATATATTGGTGTGGCATTCACAACATTTTCATTATCATATTTCATACCACACATACAAGATCATGCTTGTATCACACACAATGGCACACAACAATTTATCACTATTAAGGATCATCCTTTACTCAAGGAAATGATCTATAACTTTATTCATCATCACGTAATACCGATGTCATCTTTGATTCATTGAGATATAATAATCACTAAGTCATCCATTCATTCACTCATCAATCTTAAAATTATTCTAGGTTTTCTCTCATAACACCACCACCAAGTTATCTTTATCATTCTATCATGTCCCACTCTCAGTGGTAAGCATATCATAGTTAATTCATCCCCAAGCATATCATTAAGTCTCTAACCTTCACTTTATCATACCATGTCCATATATCCCATATTCATTCCTTAAGTATCATATAATATAGAGAAAAGGGTCTAACATAAGCCCAATTCAAAGGAAATGAAGTAAAAATTCAATCTGGGCAACTCGCTCAAGCGAGACCCACATTCGCTTGAGCGAGATCAGCATGACTCGCTTGGACGACCCCTTTTGCGTCAGTAAAATGCTTCCAGTAGTACCCCCACGCTCACTCGCTCGAGCGAGATTCCCTTCCACATGGCCACTCGCTTGAGCGAGTAGAGTCACAGCATCAGACCCCTCACGCCCGCTTAAGCGACTCATGCTCGCTTGAGTGAAAATCATCCAGTACCTATTCTAGGCTTGCTCGCTTGAGCGAGATACAATACACCTCATCACTCACTTAAGCGAGACTCACCCAGTATCATATTTCCATCACGCTCGCTCAAGCGTGGCCACGCCCGCTTGAGTGAGATTCATCCAGTATCTCACCAGCCTTATTGTACGCACCTCGCTTGAGCGGAACACCATCTCGCCTGAGCGAGATTGAGCCAGAAACCATAATACTGGTCCAGGGGATTCTCGCTTGAGCAAGAAAGCGAGAATCCATCTCGCTTGAGCAAGATTATCAGAACTTATGCAGGGAAACATAAATTTTCCCAACCCAACACACAAAATCTCATTCTAAACCAATTTAATTATAACCAACACATCATACACATCACATAAGGCATATAAAACTTGCTCTAACCATTCATACTCAGAAATTCTTATTCCAATTCATCAATCACTCTTACTTATTTAATCTATGAGGGGAAGATTTTAACTACACCCCATATCACTCCCTCATTCATTTTTCCACACAATTGCTTCAAAATAATCCTCTACAATTTATGTAGTTCATCCATTCATAGATTTTCACCATCATCTAATTTATGTCCAACCAAGGGACCATCAAAAACTTATCATTAACATCATATAAATACATATATTTTCATAATAATCAACATAAGCCAAGCCATCATTCATCACTTCAGCAACTCAATCATATAAGACATTCATGGCAAGGCATTGCATGAGTTCAACATATACATAATTAGCAATTAATTCACTCATGCGATTTAAAATGTAAACTTCTCTCCTACCTTGAGAGAAGAACCGTAATCTCAACGCTCCGATTGCCTCAGTCGTTCTGCATCATCGTCCGGAACACAATCCTATCACAACAAATATATATGCTATTAATACTATCACAAGGCTCCATCTCTCAAAACCCATTATCAAGTCCTAGACTTGCTTAAACTCCAAATTCATATGTTCATGTTAGGCTTTGGGAATTCCTTTCCCAAAACCAAGATTCTCTAAGTTTCAAAGGGTTAACTATACCCAACAACACAATATTACATCCCTCATCAATATAGCATCCAATCCTCATATAAGTCATCCATTTGCCATCATTCTCACCCATAAGCAACATAAGGCCCCTTTCAAGGCCACCAAATACACCACAATGGATATTATGCACTTATTCTCAAGATCAATTCCAATAACCACATATATACTCATGTGCACTCATCCCTCAAACCATCATACCTATATACATGCATATATCATTATTTGCAACTCATTACTTAGTTTACAATTTTATCAACACCAATATTCAACCCTTATCCTTTAAAATTTATTTTCATGTTTTAAATCATTCTAAGGTACCAAAAATCATCAAGACCATATATTTAGCCAAAATCCCTAATTTATCATACTTAGGGTTTTTCATCTAAAATCATTTAACAATACTCTCAATCAATCTCCTTTAATCATCATGGTCACTATAACTCTTTTCATCCCACAACATAAAACCACATTCCAACTCACACCTCCACTATTTATGCTTGGGGGTTTCACTCTAGGTTTACCAACACAATCAACACCCATCCACATGCAAGGCTTCTAACATTATCATTTTAAGCTTAAGAAATCATAGACCACAAATAGAGGAGGAAGGATTCAAAGTCTTACCTCAAGAGTCCAAGCTAAGGCCAAAACGAAAATAGGGAGGAGGAAGAGAGGAGGCCACCAAATATTTGCCCCATTATGCTATATAAACCTCATGAATCCATGCATTGTTTTCAATTTTGGCAAGAATGGAAGGGAGAAGGGTGGTGGACGGTTGGTGGAGAGAAGGAGAAGAAGAAGAAGAAGAAAATTGAAGGTTAGAAGGGAGAAGAAAAGGGTGTACCCGATTGGAAAAGAGAGAGGAGAGAGTAAAGGTTTTTGGGTTCATAACCATTGGGTAAAAAGGTGCCCCATAATGCCATTTTCCTATAGGCAATATTCCTCTTTGTCCTTTGGACAAAAGAAAGTAGCAAAGTGGAGAAAAGTCACACGGCTATGAAAAGAGAAGGAAGGAAATTTTCATTTTTCTTTAAATTCAATTTTGGCTCATATCTTCCCCATTTCATATACTACATCGTATCCAATTAATCATTTCCTTAGTACTAAAAATTATTTCAACTGTACCATCATAACCACAATAATTTTTTGGACATCCTAGGCCCATCAATTATTTAATCCGATCAAGTGGGTCCCACACTATTCGTTAAATCTCGCAGTTCCGGTAAATCTTAATCTACCGATAATTCACCTCTAATGTCTAAGAAAATCCCCCGTAATTATTTGACCATAAACAATCAATTATCATTACCCAATAAATTTGTTTTCTTTAAAGTCCGGGACGTTACTGCTATTATCGATGAGCATTGGATGTTGGCTATGCAAGAAGAACTAAATCAATTTGAAAGAAATCAAGTTTGGGAATTAGTGTCAAGACCCAATGATCATCAAATAATAGGTACTAAATGGGTTTTTAGGAACAAATTAGATGAAAATGGTATAATCACTAGAAATAAGGCTAGATTAGTTGCTAAGGGGTATAATCAAGAAGAAGGAATAGACTATGAAGAAACATATGCTCCTGTAGCTAGGCTAGAAGCCATTAGATTATTGTTAGCCTTTGCATGTTGTAAGGATTTCAAATTGTACCAAATGGATGTCAAAAGTGCTTTCTTGAATGGATACATTCAAGAAGAAGTATATGTTGATCAACCTCCAGGTTTTGAAAACTACCAATTTCCAAATCATGTTTTCAAACTAAAGAAAGCTTTATATGGTTTAAAACAAGCTCCAAGAGCTTAGTATGAAAGATTAAGTAAATTTCTTTTAGAAAATAATTTTGAAAGAGGAAAGGTTGACACAACATTATTCATTAAGCACAAAAAGAATGATATACTATTGGTTCAAGTATATGTTGATGATATCATTTTTGGTGCTACTAATGAATCACTTTGCAAGGAGTTTGCTAAGTTAATGCAGAAAGAATTTGAAATGTCTATGATGGGAGAACTCACATTCTTCCTAGGACTACAAATTAAGCAAATAAAAGAAGGAACTTTCATTAGTCAATCAAAATATTGCAAGGAGTTTGATGATGCATGATTTATCTCTAATTCTCCATTTTAAATGTGTATAATTTGCCATCACTTAATGTGTAATATAATGTATTTTAACACATTTTTATCATTTGATCTTTATGTAATATTTGATTGATAATTTGTGCCAAAAGAAAATAGATCAAAGAAACTCAAGAATTCCAATCCAAAATGAAGATCAAAGTGCCTAAGGATCAAAGGAACCAAGAAATATTCAAAAAGATCTCAAAAAGGGTGAAAAAGTATGCAAATTATGGAGAATCAGGGGGATGAATCGATTCATCCCCCTCCTGAATCGATTCATACGAATGTAATGCACCCAGGAAGTGAAATTTTGCAAAATGAATCGATTCACAAGCAATTGAATCGATTCATACGGGTTCCAACAGCATTGAATCGATTCTTTCCCTAAATGAATCGATTCATACGGTTATTTTTAGCCCAGAATTGCATTTTGGAAAGCTTGAATCGATTCATATCACCATTGAATCGATTCATACGTTCAATAATGGCCCAGAAACACGTTTTCAAGCTTCTGGAAAGTGGGCAATGCACTGAAGATGTTGGGCAAGGCACTAAGCTGATCATGGAGCATTAAAGCATGATAATGGAGCACCATTGAATTGAAAATTTAGAGTGCTCCTTCCATTGAAAATTAATTATGGCATATGTTTGCTTTCTGAATCCTATAAATAGGAAGCAAGGCAAGGGTCATAACACACCACACACCATTCATTCTTCATTTTTCCTCCTTCACACGTTCTCTGTTTCTCTTCTCTGTTGGAAATTCTTCCAGCAAATTCTTCATTTCCGGGTTAGTTTCTTTGTTTGTAGTTGTAATTATGGAGGGCTAAAACCCTTAGATTGATTTTCTTGGAGAATGTTGTAATGTAATTTTGAGGTCATTAATTTTAATATAGTATGCTTTTATTATTGTTATTTCTTCATAATCATTCTCTACTTATTTAATTCCATTTTGTTTAATTGAATTCGTATGCTTAATCGGTTTAGTTATTCAAATGGAGTAAAATAAGATTTCAAATTAGAATGGATTAAGAAAATATGCATGCTTAATGAATATTTTCATAATCACTTTTAATAATTATGGTTTGCTTAATTCCATAATTTGAGAATAGGTTATGTATATAGGCGATGTTCTTATGTATGCTCAATAATTCCTAGATTTTAAGATCTTGACTCCTTTTGCTTAATTAGGATGCTTGATTCAAATATTCATTTTTTTAAATGAAAGTAAAGGAATTGTGAATTGAAAAAGACGCTTAGTTGATCAATTCAAATTGAGCTAAGAAATTGACATTAATAAGTATACAAGTTATCTTTAATGAACCAAGGATAAATTTATTTACAATACTCCAAGAAAATCAATCGCTTGTTATTTATTGTTTTAAATCCTTTATTTACCTTGTTTTAATTTTAATTGTCACAACAAAAATCAATCAAACCCCCCCCCCCCAATTGTATGTTAGTGAACTTATGTTTGTAAAAGTTTTTAGTTGTTTAGTTTTTATTTTTAATTGTTAAAAATTAGTTTAAGACTTGATTTTTCCTAAATTTTTATGTTGATCCTTGAGAGAACGACCTAGGTTGACACCCTAGTACTACGTTAATTAATTTTAATGTACTAATTTGACGGAATCACGACTGAAAAAAATACACACGTCAAATTTTGGCGCCGCAGCCGGGGATCAACGATCTTTAGGAAAAACTCTTGTTTTTAAATTAATTTTTTTTTTAATTGAAAAAAAAAAAATTTGTCTTTTGTTTGTTTGTTTGTTTATTTTATTTCTTTTGTATGATTTAGGATTCTTATGATTTATTGCTCATCATGATCAAATATCTTGTTGTATGCTATGTATGACTAGAAGAACTTTTGAGCATTTATATTCATTTGATCCTGAAATTGAAAGAACTTTTCATAGGTTAGTTAGAGAAGCTAGATTTAATAATAATTTTGTTGATATTGATAGTGATAGTATTTTTTCTGAGTCTGTTGAAAGTACTGCTAGTTTTTCTGATATGGCTGAACCTCGTGAGAGAACTCTTAGAGAACTAGCTGCTCCTGAATTCACTTACGAAAGTTTGTGTATTCAATATCCTGATGAGGATGTCCCTTTTATTCTTAAGACCGGACTTATACACTTATTGCCTAAGTTTCATGGTCTTGCGGGTGAAGATCCGCACAAACACCTCAAAGAATTCCACATTGTGTGTTCCACAATGAAACCCCAAAACGTTCAAGAAGACCATGTCTATCTTAAAGCGTTTCCTCATTCTTTAGAGGGTGTTGCTAAGGATTGGTTGTACTACCTTGCTCCAAGATCAATCACAAGTTGGAATGACTTAAAGAAAATGTTCTTGGAAAAATTCTTTCCTGCCTCTAGAACAACTGCAATCCGTAAAGACATATCTGGCATTAGGCAACTCTCTGGAGAAAGTCTTTATGAATATTGGGAGAGATTTAAGAAACTTTGTGCAAGTTGCCCTCACCACCAAATTTCTGAACAACTTCTTCTTCAGTACTTCTATGAAGGTTTACACCATGTTGATCGCAACATGATTGATGCGGCAAGTGGAGGAGCTCTAGGAGATATGACTGCTGCTGAAGCAAGAAACTTGATTGAAAAAATGGCATCTAACTCTCAACAATTTGGTGTGAGAAATGATTCTTTCAAAACCATGTTTGATTCCAATTCTAGTTCATCTGGAATTAAACTTGAGAGCAAACTTGACGCTCTCACCACTCTAGTCACACAATTGGCAGTAAATCAAAAATCCATGACTGCTAAAGTGTGTGGAATCTGCTCTTCACAAGAGCACCCCACTGATTGTTGTCCTTCTCTACAAGAAAAGGATAATAATAGTCCCCAAGCCTATGCAAGTAACATCTACCATGATAGACCTCCACCATCACAAAACCATGACCTTTCCACCAATAGATACAACCCAGGTTGGAGGAACCATCCAAACTTGAGATGGGGAAACCAACAACAAAATCCCCAACCTCCATTTCAAAACAATGCACCAACCTTCCAAAGACCGACACCACAACCAACCACAAGTGGCCCTTCTTTGGAGGATCTGGTGAAACAAATGGCTGCACAGAACTTGGAGTATCAACAGAGAAATGATGCTACCATCCAGAGTTTAAGCAACCAAATTGGGCAATTGGCTTTATCATTAAGCCAGTTACAATCTCAAAACTCTGATAAATTACCATCTCAACCAGCTGCAAATCCAAGAAATGTGAGTGCAATCCAGTTAAGATCAGGTAAAAACCTTGAAGTACCCATACCCAAGGAACCTGAGAAACAAATAGATGTGCCCACAACAGTTGAGAATGATGTACCCTCTTCAAGCACAAGCAAATTTGAGATGCAATCATCCCAAATTCCATCTCATATCCCTCTTCCTTTCCCACCAAAAGCAATTCCAAGCAAGAAGATGGAAGAAGTGGACAAAGAAATTTTGGATACTTTTAGGAAAGTGGAAGTGAATATACCTCTTCTCGATGCAATCAAGCAAATTCCCAAGTATGCCAAATTTCTAAAGGAACTATGTACTCACAAAAGGAGACTCAAGGGCAATGAAAGGATAAGCATGGGAAGAAATGTATCTGCACTGCTCAGTAAAGAAGTTTCAAATATTCCTGAGAAATGCAAGGATCCAGGTACGTTTTCTATACCTTGTATTATAGGCAATAACAAATTTGAAAATTGTATGTTAGATTTAGGAGCTTCAATAAATGTTATGCCTATGTCTGTTTTCAAATCATTATCTCTTGGAAATTTACAACCTACTGGTGTAGTAATTCAGCTAGCCAATAGGAGCACTGCTTACCCTGCTGGAGTTATAGAGGATGTTTTGGTTCAGGTAGAACAACTTGTTTTCCCTGCTGACTTTTTTGTACTTGATATGGAAGAAGGTATGCCTCAAATTCCTGTTCCTATCATTTTGGGAAGACCATTTTTGAAAACAACCAAAACTATAATTGATGTCCATGCTGGAACCCTTTCCATGGAATTTGGTGACACTAAGGTAAGATTTAACATTCTAGATGCCATAAAACACCCTTCTGAAAATCATTCTATTTTCCAAATTGACATTATTGATGAACTAGTTTTTGAACATTTTTCTGATGTTGATTTGGAATGCATAGATGATTCATACAGTTGTTTTGCATGCAATAATTCTGAGAATTGTCATATTTGTGCTGAAATTGACAAATACATAACTGCTGATTTAGAGTCTATAGAAATACCTGTTCTAAATGCAGATTTTCAAGAAGACTCTAACAAATTTTTTGAGGTGCAAGAATCCAAATCTGCTTTGTTAGTTCCATCTACTTTGCAGGCACCTAATCTGGAGCTAAATTTCTTACTTGAAAACCTCAAGTATTCATACTTGGGAAATGATGAAGAGCTTCCGGTGATAATCTTTACTTCTCTTGATGAAAATCAAGAAGAAAAATTGCTGCAAAATTTGGAAAGGCACAAGAAGGCTAGACCACTATCCAATCTGCTTCAAAAGGATGTGGTATTTGAGTTTAATCCACCTTGAGGGAGTTTTTCTTACCCATCTCTTTACTTTTTCATTCTATTGTCTATTTTGTATGCTCTGTCTTACATTGAGGACAATGTATGATTTAAGTGTGGGGGTGGGATCATTTATGTGTGTTTTGTGTGATTAAATTTTGTGTGACTTTGTTTATTTTTTTTAAAAAAAAAAATTAAATAAAAAATTTTGTGTGTGTTTTTGTTTTAAAATGGCATGTTTTATTGGAATTTTAAGATATGCATGAGTAACAAGCAAATTCTTTCATGTCTGATATGAGCTTAATGATATGTTATAATTTGAACTCAAACATTTTTGGTATGATGAGAATGACATGATAATTGAAAAATGATCATATATGATGGAATTATACCTTGTGAGATTTTTTAGCCTTAAAATTTGATGGATCACTTTAAACCATCTTAATCCTTTCATGTGTGATTAATTCCTGAAGGCTTACATCTTAATTTTTGTCTTGTTTCTTGATGATACTTGAAACTCATATGAATGTATTTTGATACAGGCATTTTGTTCAGTTGAGCCATTAAGCCAGATAAGCCTACCATGAATAAATTATCTCTTGCTAGCCATTTTGAGCCTATTTAACTGTTTCCTTGTTACAGCTCAAATAAGCCATGGATGAAGAACCAAAAATATACCTACCTTAAGAAATATATTGAAGCTTTGGAATCAAGTCAAAACAGGCATTCAAATAAGTGTGGGGGTGTGCAAAAAGGAATTGCAACTCTTGTTCCAAGTGTTATGCAATCTCATTAAAAAAAATAAAAAAAAATAAAAAAAAATAAAAAAATTTTACCAAATACCATACAATAAATGTTTTACCTTCACTGTTTGCCAGAAAAATTAATTGCTTCATCATTCTTTTTGGTATATATATAAATATATATATTTCATCCATTTTAACCTTGGCCACATTTCAACCCTGTGAAAGCCCTGTTGATCTATACATTCATTTGTGTTGATTGTAGAATTAAGAAACTTGCCAAATTTTTAGAATGTTTGTTTTTCAGGAATTGTTTTGAGTGTATACACAAACTTTAAACACTTGAGAGTTGAGAGTATGACTTGTGTGGTTCTATCACTTATGATCTTCTTTTCAGTTTAATTTAATTTTTACATGCCTAAGTGTTTGAATGATTTTTATATATATCTTGATGCTCTGTATCTTTCATGTTGAAAACTCTTGTTTCTTTGTATATTTCTAAGATTTCATGACAAGCATGCCAGTTCTGTGTGTTGTTGTTTTCAACTTAATGTTTTCAATAAATTGTGAAACTTGTTTTTATTTTGATTTTGCCCGGGAGTGCAAAAGAATAAGTGTGGGAGTATTTGATGATGCATGATTTATCTCTAATTCTCCATTTTAAATGTGTATAATTTGCCATCACTTAATGTGTAATATAATGTATTTTAACACATTTTTATCATTTGATCTTTATGTAATATTTGATTGATAATTTGTGCCAAAAGAAAATAGATCAAAGAAACTCAAGAATTCCAATCCAAAATGAAGATCAAAGTGCCTAAGGATCAAAGGAACCAAGAAATATTCAAAAAGATCTCAAAAAGGGTGAAAAAGTATGCAAATTATGGAGAATCAGGGGGATGAATCGATTCATCCCCCTCCTGAATCGATTCATACGAATGTAATGCACCCAGGAAGTGAAATTTTGCAAAATGAATCGATTCACAAGCAATTGAATCGATTCATACGGGTTCCAACAGCATTGAATCGATTCTTTCCCTAAATGAATCGATTCATACGGTTATTTTTAGCCCAGAATTGCATTTTGGAAAGCTTGAATCGATTCATATCACCATTGAATCGATTCATACGTTCAATAATGGCCCAAAAACACGTTTTCAAGCTTCTGGAAAGTGGGCAAGGCACTAAGCTGATCATGGAGCATTAAAGCATTAAAGCATGATAATGGAGCATTAAAGCATGATAATGGAGCACCATTGAATTGAAAATTTAGAGTGCTCCTTCCATTGAAAATTAATTATGGCATATGTTTGCTTTCTGAATCCTATAAATAGGAAGCAAGGCAAGGGTCATAACACACCACACACCATTCATTCTTCATTTTTCCTCCTTCACACGTTCTCTGTTTCTCTTCTCTGTTGGAAATTCTTCCAGCAAATTCTTCATTTCCGGGTTAGTTTCTTTGTTTGTAGTTGTAATTATGGAGGGCTAAAACCCTTAGATTGATTTTCTTGGAGAATGTTGTAATGTAATTTTGAGGTCATTAATTTTAATATAGTATGCTTTTATTATTGTTATTTCTTCATAATCATTCTCTACTTATTTAATTCCATTTTGTTTAATTGAATTCGTATGCTTAATCGGTTTAGTTATTCAAATGGAGTAAAATAAGATTTCAAATTAGAATGGATTAAGAAAATATGCATGCTTAATGAATATTTTCATAATCACTTTTAATAATTATGGTTTGCTTAATTCCATAATTTGAGAATAGGTTATGTATATAGGCGATGTTCTTATGTATGCTCAATAATTCCTAGATTTTAAGATCTTGACTCCTTTTGCTTAATTAGGATGCTTGATTCAAATATTCATTTTTTTAAATGAAAGTAAAGGAATTGTGAATTGAAAAAGACGCTTAGTTGATCAATTCAAATTGAGCTAAGAAATTGACATTAATAAGTATACAAGTTATCTTTAATGAACCAAGGATAAATTTATTTACAATACTCCAAGAAAATCAATCGCTTGTTATTTATTGTTTTAAATCCTTTATTTACCTTGTTTTAATTTTAATTGTCACAACAAAAATCAATCAAAACCCCCCCAATTGTATGTTAGTGAACTTATGTTTGTAAAAATTTTTAGTTGTTTAGTTTTTATTTTTAATTGTTAAAAATTAGTTTAAGACTTGATTTTTCCTAAATTTTTGTGTTGATCCTTGAGAGAACGACCTAGGTTGACACCCTAGTACTACGTTAATTAATTTTAATGTACTAATTTGACGGAATCACGACTGAAAAAAATACACACGTCAGAGTTGCTTAGGAAATTTAACATGGACAAGGCAAATGATATTGGCACACCTATGGGCACTTCATGATATTTGGATAAGGATGAGAAAGGTAAGGATGTTGAACTCACAAAATATAGAGGTATGATTGGATCCTTACTTTACTTAACCGCTAGTAGACCGGATATCATGTTTACTTTTTGTATGTGTACAAGATACCAAGCATGCCCAAAAGAATCACACCTTACTACAGTAAAAAGAATAATGAAATATCTAGTTGGAACTCAAAATGTTGGTTTATGGTACCCCAAAAGGGTTGAATGCACTCTAGTTGAATATTCTGACTCTGATTTTACAGGATGTAAGCTTGATAGAAAAGGCACTAGTGGTACTTGTCACTTGCTTGGTAGTTCTCTTGTATCTTGGCATAGCAAAAAACAAGTAAGTGTTGCATTATCAACAGCTGAGGCAGAATATGTTGCAGCTGGTAGTTGTTGCGCTCAAATCCTTTAGATGAGACAACAACTCCTAGATTTTGGTGTTATGCTAGATCATGTGCCTCTAAAATGTGATAACACAAGTGCCATTAATATTTCAAAGAATCCTGTAATGCACTCTAGAACCAAACATATTGAAATTCGACATCATTTCATTAAGGATCATGTATTAAAGGGTGATTGTGTGCTTGAACATGTTGAAACCACTAAACAACTTGCTGACATATTCACCAAACCACTCACAAAGGAATAATTTATTCATATTAGAAGGGAATTAGGAATCCTAGATATATCATATTGTGTTTGAATAATGCATATAATGTTGCTTATAAGTGGTTGATTGAGTTAGGAGGCAAAAAGTCTTATAAAATTGAAGTTTTTGATGATCCAAAAGAGTTGCCCTGTGCCTAGAATCGCTTCAGTAGTTCAAAAATGCAATTCAAGAAGAAACAGAATTGAATGAATCGATTCATGCCCTCTCTGAATCGATTCATAGACCTGATTGTCCCTAATCTTCATAAACAGAATCGATTGAATCGATTCATAGATCCTCTAAATTGATTCAAAGACCTGTCAGTCACTAATTTTCATAAACAGTAAGGTCTGAATCGATTCACGTGAAGTTTGAATCGATTCAAACCCCTGATGCCCCTTGATCTCCATAATCAGTAACGTCTGAATCGATTCACACAACCCCTGAATCGATTCACGCGATAAAACTGGCCTATTTTTACACTGATTTAGGCTCAACTCTTCATCTTAATTCAAATTTCCTCCTCTTTCTCTCTAAAACCACCTCTTTCTTACTCTACAACCTTTCCCCCCCAAACCTCCATTACCCATGGCTTCCTCATCCCAACCAAGGAAGAAACAAAAGGCAAATGTCGCTGGTGCCGCCGCTCCTCAACATTCTGATTTATCAAGATTCTTCACCACTCAAAAAGAGTTAGAAAGGTACCAAAACACCTTTTCTGAGAAACATCTAATCTCCCCACATTGGCTTGATATTGAGTTCTTTGAATCCTCTGGCCTTTCCCTCCTTTCTACCCTTCATCAACAAGAGCTTGTTGGATTCATGGCTCTTGAGGAAGTTGCTATTTATCCAGAATTAATCCGTGTCTTTTACTCTACTTTGCGCCTTGAAGATGCTCGATATTATGCCAAAGTGAAAGGCAAGACCATCCTCCTCGATAATGAAGTGATGAACCAAGTAGGAAAGCTTCCACTAAGCAATGCTCATTTCTATGCGAAAGAACTCTCTCCTTCTTGGAACTATAATCCCCTAGAGGCAAGAACATTCTTCAATCTTGCTGCTCCCACTAGCATCGTTGGAACTCTTAGCGTTGACCACCGTCTCTTGCACTATGTCCTAGTCAAAATCCTCCTTCCTTCAGGTGGAAACTATGCAAGACTAAGTGAGGCTCAGATTATGCTGCTTTGGGCTATCCTCCATCAAAAGGAAGTTAATCGGATTGATGTTGTGAGGCATCACATGATCGATGCTCAAAGCCTTACTCGCCTCCCATACGCCATTCTTATTACCAAGCTGCTGCGTCACTACAAGGTGGATTTGAAGAATGAAGTCAAGGAACTAGTCGGACCCAAAGGACCCATTGGAAGAACTCATCTTACTAAGATAAATATCATTGAGTATCATGGGCGATGGCAATATCTCCGTCGTCCTCGTTATGATGATGAAGATGCTGCTTCTCCACCTCCTCCACCCGCTCCTGTTGATGATTTATTTGCTCGACTCACCGCTCACATGGATTTCTGTCTTGATGCTATAGAAGCAAATCTCAACACTCGTCTTGACAACCTTGAAGCAAATATGGAAGAACGCTATACAGAGCTTGCAGCCCAGATTTCCAGCATCCATTTTCCTCAGCCTTAGTTGGCTTTCCATTTCATGTTTCATTTAACATTGTTCTGTTTTATGATTAAACTTGGTTTCCCTTTTGAGGCATTTCTTTTGGATTTTATTTGACACTGCTTTATGTCTCATGATTATACATATCATTTTGCTTGGATGTTATGATTATTCATTTGGTTGTTAATCCTTATTTTTACATTGTTTATTTCTTTTTCCCTGAGCTTATATTGTTTTTGATAATGACAAAGGGGGAGAGATACTAGACATGGTTAAGTAGATACTAGATATTATATTACATAGAGATTATATTACATATGTTTAAGAATTAAATAAATGTCTAATTGAAAAACAAAGGGGGAGATATGAAAAACTAAGGAAGATATACTCTGACTTTTCAAGTGGTTCCCTATCATTACTTCTTTAAATTGTTGATATTAACACCTCAAGAGATGGCCATTGGTTGTCATCATCAAAAAGGGGGAGAATGTGTTTGCATGTTGTTAATAGGTTTTGATAATGACAAAGGCACAAAATAAGAAGAACTTCATGAATCAGAAACAAATGAAATGATTTTAATTAATGTATCAAATCAAGAGATTCAAGAAATCATGAAGAAAACGCTCCCACAAGATCAAGGAATCAAGAAAGCAATGTATAAAGATAAAGGAAAGGAACCATGGATCAAAATGCATCAAGGAAACATCATCAGGCATGGGAAAACACCAAAATGCATTGCCTGAATCGATTCACACACGAATGAATCGATTCGATTCACACACGAATGAATCGATTCGATTCACACACGAATGAATTGATTCAGAGCCCTGAAAGTCACAAAATTTGAAAATAGAACAACCTGAATCGATTCACCAACAGCCTGAATCGATTCACACGAAGTTGACAACCCAGGAACACAAAACAGAACAGCCTGAATCGATTCACCAAGGCCTAAATCGATTCATACGAACCTGGAAGTCTAAAATACCCAAGTCAGAATGTCCTGAATCAATTCAAGAAGCTATGAATCGATTCAAGAAGTGGGAAACATCACAAAAGAGATAGATTTAAGTGGGAAATAAAGACCCACAACCCCTTATACGTAGAGACAAGCTGTGCAACAGCTAGGAACTCCACCAAGCTCCTCCAAGGCTCTATAAAAGCATGCCAAACTCAAGCACAACAACAAGACACAAGAGGCATTCAATCCTAACCTTCATTTTGTGCTTAGTGAGTTCATCTCTTGTATATTCTGAAATTTTGAGCTTAGAAACTTGTATATCCTCTCATCTTGAGAGTTAGAACTTGAGAGAGCATTCACTTGTATATCTACTCTATTTAGAGAGTCAATTTCTTGTAAACTCATTATCAAACACCAAGGTTTTCACTCTAGGTTGAGTGGTCACAAAGGTTGGGGTTCAGCCTTTGGGTTATTAAGAGATTGTGAGATTGGGTGGGTTACCCATTGCTTGTGAGGATTGAGTTCTTGAGTGTGGGACACTAGGAAGCTGCAATTGCTCAAAGCTTGTAATCTCAAATTCTCAATAGTGGAAATCCTTTAAGTGAGTTACTTGAAGGCGAGACGTACACCGGGGTGGTGGAACTCGTTAAATCGGTTTGCAAGCTCTTCTCCCTTACTCTTTACATTCATACATTGCATTTGATTGGCTTGTTGTTGATTGATTGTTATTTGCTTACTTGAGCTTGCTTGAATTAGTTACTTTGAATCGCTGCACACCAAGTGTTCAACAAATTGTTTCAACAATATTTACATCTTGCTTTGCATTGTTTCCTGTACTAAACTTGTCTTCACTTGCATAAACTCTAAACTTGTGATAAAAGAATCAAGTTCAAAGGTATTCCAAGCAAAATTTTAAAAACTCAATTCACCCCCCCTCTTGAGTATTAAGGCCACTTGAATAACAATCCCATGATCAGGTAAAGGATTGGTTGATATATTTGGATTTCCTTCTTGAAAATTAAGCCATTTCGCAATTTGTTTCTTTGCCTCTTCTTTTTCCTGTCCCAATTACGGTCCTCCCTACCATGGACACCCCAAATGCTCCTTAGGGAACTTTACCAGTTCTCATCCCACTTTTAATTCTTTCTCCAATCACTACTATATCAGAGAAATTTTATAAGACACTCCCAAATATTTTGTCATAGAAAGGTTCCTAGAGAGTATCAATGAACATAGTGACAAGCTCTTTTTCAATTAAAGGTGGCTCCACTTGGGCTGCCAATTCTCTCTACCGCTGAGCATATTCCTTGAAGGACTCATTTTTCCTTTTAGACATATTCTGCAACTAGAGTTTATCCAGTGCCATGTCCATATTGTACTTGTATTGCTTGAGAAAAGCATCTGCCAAGTCCTTCCAACATTGGATGCGTGTCATTTCAAGGTGTGTGTACCAGCTATGAGTCAGACCAGCAAGACTGTCTTGGAAAAAGTGGATCAGTAGCTTCTCATCGTAAGAATATGCAACCATCTTTCAACAATATATTGTCAAATGATTACGCGGGCATGGGGTACCCACGTATTTGTCAAATTCGGGCAGCTTAAACTTTGGAAGGATAACTACATCTGGCACCAAGTACAACTCAGCAACATTTGTTGTACCTAGACCATTTCCTCCTTCGACAGCTCAGAGCCTCTCTTCCAATAACTCTATTTGCCCTCTTGGTAAAGAAGCTGTGACAGTATTTGGATTTATTGTATCGAGGGGAGCATTTTGTGCAAGATCTTGATGGACAGATGGTTGGTGTCTCATATGTATGTAGGCATGCTGGTATAGGTTGAATGGCGTAATCGGGCGTATGACATTAGGTTGTAGGGTGGTTTATGGCTGAGGGGGAACGGTTGTTGTTTGCTTGGTAATTGGAGGGTTAGATATTTTAGGGTTGGGAATTTGTTGGGCGGCGAAAGGATTTTCCTGAGTGGGATTAGGATTCACAGTGTAATATCCTTGAGGTAAACCATATGGAAGCCAAGCATATGTTTACTGAGCATTCCCATCTTGGGAAACAAAATATAGAAATGGCATACCGTAAGGCTGGTGGTGGATGGGTGGAGGTTCCATTACTGGAGTAGGGTTGTTTGCATGTATGGTCAAGGGTATAGGATTTCCTTCCTGATCTTGCATAGTTGCATCAGGATCCTCACTTGCTACAGAAAATCCCCCTTCCGTGACCGTCTTCTCAAGAAGCTGGGCCATCTTTGTAATTTTCTCCTTGAGCTTATTAACCTTATTCCTTAAATCGTCCACAGTAGATGGTTTTGTCTCTACCATGAGTCGTGCTTGTAGTATAGTCCTATAAGGATACCTTGAACCCTCTGTACCTGTGATATGGGTAAGTATAAAGAAACCCCTTAGCACAGTAAAATTTTGTTAAATAACGTAAAGAAACATAAAGTAAATACGCGATGAATTTTTAAACATTGGTAAGCACAAATAAACTTTTCTTTTAAAATGTCTTATTCTAAAGTACTAAGTTAAGAAAAATGGAAATTCAACATGAGATTTATTCATTGTTCAACAGCAGGTTCCTATATATCATTTGTTAGAACAAATCAGAATCAATCTTCTCTCGCTCTTGCAATCAAGACCTTCATTTCATCCAATCGACCCTTGCAGCATTGAATGAAAGTTACAACTTCTTCTGGTGTAGAAAGTGGATTCACTATTGCTTCCGCTTTCTTTAACAGGTGAAGAATATCTCCAATTGTTCCATTAGCAAGACCAACCAAATTAGTAGAACGGTCTTTCCAAGAATAGACAAAACTATCCATCTCAACCCTCTCTAACGTCATTAAATGTACAATCTCTTCATATCTCTCTTTGTCTTCCATGGCTAGCCAGTTCTCTACATTTATCTCATGCTCACAAGCATTGACGACATCCTTCACTTGTTATTCCTATTCATCAATTCATGTTTGCATAAGGTCCTTCTGAGCTTGAGCTTTCTCTTTTGTCTTTATCAGAATTTCCCCTAACCGCCCTTTGTCAGCCAACATGCCATCTCTTTGCTTTTCTTTAGTCTTCAGTTGACTATTTACTATTTGGAAACATTCATCATATTGTGTAACACCCCAATAAAAATACATATAAGTTATTATGTATATATATATATATAATATCAAGTAATTACCCCAGATCAATGAATAATCGATCTCATATATGAAGATATGAGGACGGTATCAAAGTGCACCTCAGACGACCGGACTACAGACTGTAACAAGGGAAAAGCGGAAGATAAAAATAATTTCAAGAGTGATTGAAAATAGCTAACAAAAAAAAGATAAGAGACACTTCATCGGTTCATCAAATGATAGAAAATATAATTTGATAATATCAAATATCATTCATACATTATCAAGGTCATTAATGAAAATTAGTCATACACATCCGGTCTAATTTTCCTACATGACCTCCCAAAATCAACCGTTATCAAATTAATTTCAAAATAAGCATACACACCCTATGCCATACAAAATGAATACATATATGCCGGCCAAGGCTCTCCCACATTCCTTTCATATTTACCTCCTCCAATCCTCGACCTCCAAAAAGTAGGATTCATCACACCTACATCAACCTTAAAAATGGCAACAGGGAGGTGAGTAACATAAACCAAATGAATTAAAGTCATACATTATGATGAGATTTATACATGTGTGCACTACTTTCATTTTCAAGATAACATCACACACATGACACATCATTCCATCTCAGCACAATACATGTTCAAATAAGCATATCCATAAGGCAATATCATATATATAACATATCCTTAGTCTTCTCAATAATCATTACACATATAATGTTAGCACTTCGGCTTACCTTTTCTCTACTCAACAATCATCCATCGCTATCTCGGCTATCAACTAGGCATATCTCGGCTATATGCAAATGCTCTTTGTGAACACCTCTTTTGGTCTGGTCCAAGTGGAATGATTCTTTTTATACTTCAGAATGGTCAGATTTGAATAGAATAACTCAAAAATGGTCAGATCCAAGCAAGATGACTATGATGGAAGCATTTCTGAGTGGAATATAGACCTATTGGAGGCAAATCCGAGTGAAATGACTCAAAAAGGATCAAATCCGAGTAGAAAATGCCCCTGTTGAACAAAAATCCGAGTGGAATGGCCCAAAAACTAGCAAGTCCGAGTGAAAATACTCAGAACGGATCAAATCCGAGTGAGATTACTCAAAAAGGATCAAATCCGAGTAGAAAATGCCCCTGTTGAACAAAAATCCGAGTGGAATGGCCCAAAAACTAGCAAGTCCGAGTGAAAATACTCAGAACGGATCAAATCCGAGTGAGATTACTCAAAAAGGATCAAATCCGAGTAGAAAATGCCCCTGTTGAAGAGAAATCCGAGTAAGATGACTCAGAAATGGTCAAAACCGAGTGAAACTACTCAGAATGGAGCAAATCCGAGTAAAACTACTCAGAAATGATCAAAACCGAGTGAAAATGAAGCATTTCCGAGTGGAATGAGTCAAAATCAAGAATTTCCGAGTGGAATGACTCGAAAATAATCAAATCTGAGTGGGATCACTCAAAATGGGTCAGTTCCGAGGGAAATACTTCACTGTCAATGCTATTCCGAGTGAAAATAACCAAAAATCCAATTTCTGAGCCATTTTAGTCGGTTCCGTGTCGTTGGTCACTCGGTTCCGAGTTCTCCTTTACACTCAACCTCCGAGTCCTCCTTCAAACCTTTCCCGAGCCCATTTCCATCAACTTCCAGTCGGAATTGACTGGCAATGCAGTCAGTTTACTTCTTCAAACAAGATCCGAGCCATTCCAACTTCTGAGTCATTCTCCTCAATTTTCAATTGGCTCCGAGTCAATTTCAAGTCATTTCCCAATCGTTAGAGTCGGTTCCGAGGCTTTTACACTCGTTTGCAATTGAATGTCTCACAGCAACCACAAACCGAGTAAAACCACTCGGATTTGACTCCTAATGCTGACTGGGAGGGTGATCCGAGTGAGAATCACTCGGATTCCCCATTTTTTCTCTCGGATTTACACATCCTCACTTGGATTTGATTGCCAGTGTTAATGAATACTGATTGGAAGGTGGATCCGAGCCATTCTCACTCGGATTACACCATTTTTCTCTCGGATTTGCACATCCTCACTCGGATTTGACTGCCAGTGTTAATGAATACTGATTGGAAGGTGGATCCGAGCCATTCTCACTCGGATTACACCATTTTCACTCGGATTACACCATTTTTCTCTCGGATTTCCACTCTCTTCACTCGGATTCACATGCTGACTTGGATTCCACCCCAAAGTGGATCCAGGAATCCCGGAGGTGGCTGGCAGACAGCGGCGGAGGTGGAGGGAATTAAAAATTCCTACCAGCCGTTGTCCCCCACTACCCAAACCGAGTGGAGGCCTGAGCTGGCATTCCACTCGGAAGTGGAGGCCTGAGCTGGCCTTCCACTCGGAAGTGGAAGCCTGAGGTGGCATTCCACTCGGGCCAGCCTATAAATGGGATGGGCAGAGGGCAGCTAAGGAGGAGGCAATCTTCAGACGAGGAAACTCTGGCCAAACCTCTGTTCTCTCTCTCTCTCACGCCAAGTCTTCTCTCCCTCTCACTTCACTCACCCCTCACCTTTCACACTTTCTTTACCCCAACATCCTCTACACTCTCACTCAACAGCACTTCTTCCAGCTCCCTTTTCCCTCTCGGACTTGCAATTCTTGTCCCAATCGTTCTTCTCTGCTCAAATTTCACCCGGTAAGCCTCTTTCCACTCGGATTCTTACTGTTTCACTCGGTTTCTACTCGGATTTTACTATTCCACTCAGATTCTCACTGTTTCACTAGGATTTACTATTTTGCACTCGGTTTTCTCTTATTTTCACTCAGATCCTTACGGTTTCACTCGGATTTACTATTTTTGCACTCAGATTCTCACTGTTTCACTAGAATTTACTATTTTGCACTCGGTTTTCCCTTATTTTCACTCAGATTTTCACTGTTTCACTCATATTGTCACTGTTTCACTCGGTTTTCCCTGTTTTCACTCGGATTTTTCATAGTTTCACTCGGTTTCCCTTATTTTCACTTAGCTTTTCACTACTTCCACTCATATTTTCACTATTTCACTCAGATTTTCACTGTTTCACTCGGTTTTCTTATTTTTCACTCGGTTTTCTTATTCTTCACTCGGTTTTCTTCATTTTTTTATATATTCATTTTTCTTAATCAGTGTCGTACGGAAAATACTTCCGTCTACACAGCCTTTATAGGATCCGTGCACGTGCGAAGCACTTCGCCTTGTATGGATTCTTCACTAGAATGATGCCCATCAATATCTTCCTAATCTATTCCTAAAAAAAAACATTTTTTAAGAACTACGTGACCCTGATTTCTCGAAAGCTCGAGTGTCGGGCCCACCTTTCTTTATTTAATTTTTAGAGTTTCCTTTTTGTCTTGCTATCAAAAGGAGGAGCGAGATTAATTAGGACGAGACGTCCTGTTAATCTCATATTTTTAATATCTCTTTAAAAAGGAGGAGCGAGGTTAATTTGGACGAGACGTCCTGTTAATCTCATATTTTTTTTTATATATATATCTTTAAAAAGGCGGAGCGAGATTAATTTGGATAAGACATCCTGTTAATCTCATGTAAATATTTTGTGTTGATCTTTGTTTATTTTGTCGTTCCGTACATTTTTATTTTTATGAAGAAGTTAAAATAATTATTGGGTTAATTATAATGCGCGCTATCAAATTGAGGTAACCGTTTTTATAACGGACAGTCGTGAGGTGCTAATACCTTCCTCACCTGTAATCAGACTCCCGAATCATGGAATTTCATTTTTATAACCAGTGCTTTAACAAAAGGTTTTTTCCAATATTTTATCCTAAAAAATATTGGTGGCGACTCCCTGTTTATTATTTAAAACCGTTTCGAGGGTCGGCCGCGCCGTCGTGATCCCGGTCGCGACAGATGGCGACTCCGCTGGGGACATAGAGAGTCAAGCCAGTCAATTTGATAGCGCATGTTTTAATTTGCATATTAATTATTTAACTTCTTCCTTTATTTTATTCCCTTGTCAATGTTTAGTTTCTGTTTTGTTTGTATTCAATTATTTATGTTCTGTAAATATCTGTGTGATCATTGAACCCTAGGGTAGTCGACTTTATTTTGCTGCTCTGTGTTTGTTCTATGTACAGGGTGAGTAAGGTACGGGTATTGAATGCCTCTTTCACACACTACACTCACAATTTGCACACACTTTTGAGTGGGACCCTATACCCGGGCCCAAATAAAACTTAAGATTAGGGGAGGTTAATAGCGGAGCCATTTGGGATGTACTTCCTGTCTGGTTACCGTGAGAATCTCAGCTAGAGTTCGACTTATTCATGGTGCCCACACTTAGTATACTTCCTACTATTTGTGGTCAACATCATGAGTAGGATCTTGGCTCTAGTGACCTTTAGAAGTTTTAGAACAAGCCACCTAATGCGAGATATCACTGTTAGACAAACCTTAGAGCCATTAGGAGACCTCCAGAAAAAACCCACTTTAAGGCACAAAGGGGCAAACTTTACTTCTACCTTTTCTCATTCTCACTTTTCCTTCTAATCCAAAATAGAGGATTACTTGCCCATTTAATGGATTACTTTTTTCAAAAAAAAATGACATACTTTTAACTAGTGATCCTTTAATGGGCAAATAGTTTTTTCTCTTTATGCGCAAGTCTTTGGGCCTTGAGTTACAGATCTTTTGAATCATAGAAAATACATATAAAAAGAAAAGAAATCAAAAGAAAAATCAATTTTCTTTGTATTGTCGATGATCAGAAAATCCGTAGCTTACATAACCCTTGATTTGACATAAGTTTTAGCAAGTTGTATTCCCCCCTAAATACAAAAATGTTTTCAAGAAATCACTAGGGGAGTATCGATTTGCAAAGCACGTCATTTCCCAATGGCTCTTTCGCTCCTTTCTTTCTATTCTCACCGGAGGCTATTCAGAGTTTAACGAATACCCTTGACCAAGATATGGAAATTAATGTGGGATCAAACCTTTAAGAGACGGATCATGGTTCCCCGAGCTAGAAATAGCTAAACTTGAGGCTCTTATTGCATTTCAGAATGAAGGATTTTTTTGTCTTCACAACTATCCCGTATTAATTTCCATGTTTACCGTACCTAGTACTTTTGAACGATACGTTCTAAGGAATGGTTAAAGGATGTTTGTCAAGGTCTGTGATTGCTTCCCACGATATCTTCTTTCCTTCCGTTTCCACCTGACATTTCTTTTTCTTCTTTTACTCGACACCGAACGACACCTTTGTTAGACTTTCAAAGGAGACTCATGGCTGAAAGAGAGCAAGAAATTGAAAACCTCAGAAATGAAGTTAACCAGCTAAGGAAGCAAATGGCGGAGATGGCCAGACTTTTAGAGAAGAAGATCATAGAAGAGGAACCTTCTGCGGGTGTCAAGAATGATCAACATTTGCCAACCACCCCACTCCACCTTCCTGGATTGACAAAAGACCAAATTCCCCCATTCCATAATCAACAAAAGGATCATGATGTACAAATGATGAATCCCCATATTTCACAGTCCTCCCAGTCGCTTGGGGCTCCTATCACAAGAATGTCTGCATCGGGAGATAAGGGGAAGAGAAAAGGGGATGCTAATTCCACTGCCCGTAACCAAAAAAAGGCCCAACCTAGATCAATAACACATACTCCCTTTCAACCTGCCAATCTCCCTGTACCTTACATGGCCACCACCACCCCTAACCAGGGCTCTAATTTTTTCCCATTCCAACTCTACTTTCGTCCGTATATCTCTCAAATACCTTCCTATTCTCATTTGCCTGCTATTAGGTCTACCCTTCCACAACCCTATCATCCCCCACTAGTACAAACTCAACCACCTAATCCAGACCAAAGCACAATAAAACCCATCAATAATCGAACACTAGCCCGGTTCGACCCCATTCCCATAACCTACACAGAACTTCTACCTCACCTTTTTCGTAATTCCCTTGCAGTACCCTGCCCACTGAAACCAGTGGTTCCTCCTTACCCCAAAGGCTATAATCCCAATGCCCGATGTGAATACCATGCTGGAGCCTCGGGGCATTCTACTGAGGACTGTCATACCTTGAAATTCAAAGTAAGGGATTTGATTAAAGCTAAGTGGCTAGATTTCCAGGAAGGGAGTCCCAATATAATTATAAACCCCAGGTCTAACCATGAGACCTCTGGGGTCAGTGTGATAAAGAGGGACTAGGGGTGTAAAGAGGATGCATGCAAGATTTTGTGAATCACACGCCAACTAGAGAGGTTCATGACCAGGAGACCACTTAGTTCCTTATGACTTTAAACTTCTGTTTCAACCCAAACGCTATGCCTAAGGCTTTGGGGTATTGTTATGTAATAAGGGCAAAAACATGTTTTTATCATTTTAAGTTTCTCTCAATAAATATGTGTCAAAATGCCTTTTCTTGCTTTCCTTATTGCCACCTTGAATCCTTTTCCCTTTATCTACTTTTTTTTTTCTCTCATTTTACCATGAAAAAACCAAAAAATACAGGACTAAAAATGATCCTTTTGAGAACAATGAGATCATGATTCCATTTCATAACTTTGACCACCCAGTTGATTACGCTGACGAAAAGGGTAGCAAAAACGAAAGTTCCTTGGCCGAATTGTGTAGGATGTTTGGATAAAAGTCACCTAGTTCTACCCAAAGGCAAGGTCAGCACACAGAATGAAGAAGATTCACAAACAACTGAAGACGTTACAAGCTCAAAACGAAGATAGTGCCAGATTCCATAAATGACGTATCTACCCTTCAAAGAAATGTTAGCATTGATCAACGTGGATGGTCAAGAAATACTCTAAAAAAAATGATATAAAAAAAAAGTCAAGGTTGGTGCCTTACGTAAATACCAATTAAGGCGAGTTGATTCATAGATCAAATTATCACTTTTCCATATGGGGGCATAAATGTTATCAAGCTAAGAACACGGCAGAAACAATGTTTCATCTGTGTCGCAATCAACACCCCAACTTTAATAAAGTATAACTATTCCCACACCAGTGTAACCAAGGGATTGGTCTACTGTGATACCATTAATATCATATTCTCTTTACCACATTGGTTAGGGGATAAAATAGCTAGACCATAACAAAGGTACCAAAGGGGTCATTCAAAAAAAAACAACAAAAAAAAAGGGAAAGAAAAAAAAACAAAAAAAAATGTAAAAAGAAAAAGATAACAAAAAATAGATGAAAAATGAACAAGGAAATAAAGACTCAAAACGAGCCCCCTCATTGGTACTGAAAAGGGCACGCCTTTGTTTCTTTGGATACATGGTATTAAGGGCAAATTTTTTCATCTGAAATAACATCTACTCCCCCACAGGATGAGATCAAATTGAGAAAGATCAAATAAGCTCATTGGCAATCAGTTTAAACCTTTGTTGTGAGGGACACAACCTAAAAAAAAAAAAGAAAGAAAAAAGAGAAACGTCACATGGAGAGAGAAGCTCGCTAGGCTGAAAACCTGGAAGGGCAGCCTAGGCAAAAGTTAGAGCGACCTGGTAAGATAAAAACCTGAATAGGTGGCTCAGGCAATCAATTAGGATCAAGATTTTGGCCAAGTAATCGTCGTCCGACTACCTTTTCAGAAGCATAGTCAAGTGGTGAATTCAGAGTCATGATGTGGGATTAAGATATGCTTTGTTCTCAACAGTTCACTGGAAGATCTATAAAATCATTCCCACTCTACCCAATTATTAATATTTCCCATACATCTTCACTTGCTTTTTGGTTTCCCTTTTTCCACACTTACTCGACTTGTAAATACAATCTCACCTATTTTTGACACGTATTTATTGTGATTTTCCATGATTTGATAATACATATGTTTTCCCTTAATATATAAAAATGAGAAGGTAATAAAAATTTAAAGTCATGAGAACAAGATGTTCCTGTTACTTGATTTCGCCTCAAGCAATCATTATGAAGACTGGGCCTGACATGTTTCCAAAGCTAGGGTTGCTTCATCTGCTCTGTTTCAGTCATGAGTCACTTCGGATCTCTAAGGATTGTGTTTTTGCGGTAAGTCTTTTCAAGTTCCAATTTGTTTTGCACCGTTAACCTTTCTTGCAGGATGTTGTAATAAGTAGATGTGCCAAGCTTCAACCGCCAAAACTGGCACTTTCCAGGTGTATGTCCATCAGTCTCCGAAGCTCACTCTTGACTTTACTCATTGAAGTAGGTCATCCACGAGTTTCTTCTCGTAACCCACCCAAATCATTGGACAAAACACCCTTCTATGGCCAAACATGACACCTTTCTGAGTTTCCATTTTGCTTTGAGATTTCCATAAAGTCCATCAATACCTTGTAGTCGAAGCCGGCATCCTCTCAAGGTTTCTGTCTTGTTCATGAGGCATATTAGGGGTCACATCTCCAAGAGATCAACTTGGTATATTCTAGAACCTGGTTAATTTGGACGGGATGCCCTATTAACCCCTGAATCTTTCAAACCTAGGACTTTACCTCCCAAGTCTGTCATTCCTCACCTCCGGATCTTTTGTTGGCCACGGGGTAGTGTCCTGAAGGTTTGAACTAAGGCATCCCCCTAGATTTCATCTGTCCTGGCCAAGGAGTAGTTTTCCCTGGGACTCTTTCAATCTTGTCAAACTGGGACATACCCCAGGACTTCTCTCTTTCAGATCAGGGGTAGTACATCTGAAAACTTCCAATCTTTCCAAAATTGGGGCATCTCCCCCACGTCTCTATTCTCTTTCTGTCAAGGAGAAGCACCCCTAATTCCTTCAGGCAAATTTTCTGAACATGGGCATTACCCTAGGTCTCCCTTCTTTCAGCCAAAGGGCAGTTCTCCAAAAATCCTTTCAATCATACTTTAACCGGGGCATCTCCCCAGGTTTCTCTTCCCTAAAGAGACAATACTCTGAACTCCCAAGCGACTCAAATTGGGGTATCCCCCAGATTTCTCTCCTCTGGTGGACCTACCATTCATCCCCAAAAGGAACACATACTGAGAATTCTTCTTAAAAAAAACCACCAAATGGGCTCCTAGTCAGATTTAGGAAAATCTGTTTATACCCAACAGAATTACCTTTCCGACAGAACCACAGAGATCAAAGGCCACACCTTCCTTCCACAAGAGGAAAACACTTTCCCCAGTGGAGTTACCCTCATTAAAATATCCTAAACTGGGACATCCCTCAGATTTTTTTTCCTCCGACGGGCCTGCCATCCATTCCTCAATGGAACCATAATCGCCAAAGCTGGCGCCTTTCAAGGTCTCTTCTTCCATCAGGTGCCTTCAAAGTCTCATCCTTAACTGTTAAAGTCGCTATCTCTCAATTTCTTCCCCAAGTAGAACTACACTTCCCAGACAAATTAAGCTGGGGCATCTCTCTAGATTCCCCAAAGCTCTTTAGATCATTTCAAACTGGGGCATCTTCCCCAGGTTGTTATCTTTTGTCAACCCAAGGGCAGTACCCCATGCTTCCGGGAAGTTTGAGCTGGACATCACCTCGGGTCTCTCTCCGTCAAAAGGGAACGTACCCCCAAGCTTCTTCAACCGCCCTAAGTGGGACGTCACCCCAAATCTTCCCTCCGTTCGAGGGACAGTATCCCTAGCTCCTTCAGCTAGATTTTCCCCATTTCTTTTCCTTCCGATCAAGGAGCAGTTCCCCGAATCATCCAAGACAGCTTGAACTGGATCATCCCCAGATTTCTTTCTTTTAGTAAGCCCACTATACATCCCCAGTGGACCCCAGATTTTTCCTTCCAGTCAAGAAGCAGTTCCCCGAGATCCCTTCAATCTTCCTAACTGGGGCATCTCCCCCAGATTTCTTCTATTTCAGTCAAGAGGCAATTCCCCAAGATTCCTTCAATCATGTCAAACTGGGGCATCACCCCAGGATCACCCTCTTTCATTTAGAAAGCAATTCCCCAAGATTCCTTCAATCATGTCAAATTAGGGCTTCTCCCCAGGATCACTCTCTTTCGGTCAAAGAGTAATTCTTTCAGTCATGTCAAACTGGGGCATCACCCCGAGCCTTTAGGACCAGTGAGTTAATTTGGACGAGACGTCCTGTTAGCTCCCCCAACCTTTACATTTCCTGCCAACGGTGAGTTAATTCGGACGAGACGTCCTGTTAGCCCCCCCCAATCTTTGTATTTTCTGTCAATTGAGGGTTAACCCCATCCTTTACCTTTCCAGCCGCCTATCAAGGCATCCTTTACCTTTCCAGTCGCCTATCGAGGCACCCTTTATCTTCCAGTCGCCTATCAAGGCATCCTTTATCTTCCAGCCGCCTATCAAGGCATCCGTTATTTTTCCAGCCGCCTATCAAGGCATCCTTTATCTTTTCAGCCGCCTATCAAGGCATCCTTTATCTTTCCAGCCGCCTATCAAGGCATCCTTTACCTTTCCAGCCGCCTATCAAGGTATCCTTTACCTTTCCAGCCGCCTATTAAGGTATCCTTTACCTTTCCAGCCGCCTATCAAAGCATCCTTTACCTTTCCATCCGCCTATCAAGGCATCCTTTATTTTCTAGCCGCCTAATCAACGCATCCTTTATCTTTCCAGCCGCCTATCGAGGCATCCTTTATCTTTCAGCCGCCTATCGAGGCATCCTTTATCTTTCAGCCACCTATCGAGGCATCCTTTATCTTTCAGCCGCCTATCAAGGCATCCTTTATCTTTCAGCCGCCTATCGAGGCATCCTTTATCTTTCAGCCGCCTATCGAGGCATCCTTTATCTTTCAGCCGCCTATGGAGGCATCCTTTATCTTTCAGCCGCCTATCAAGGCATCCTTTATCTTTCAGCCGCCTATCGAGGCATCCTTTATCTTTTAGCCGCCTATCAAGGCATCCTTTATCTTTTAGCCGCCTATCAAGGCATCCTTTATCTTTCAGCCGCCTATCGAGGCATCCTTTATCTTTCAGCCGCCTATCGAGGCATCCTTTATCTTTCAGCCGCCTATCGAGGCATCCTTTATCTTTCAGCCGCCTATCAAAGCATCCTTTACCTTTTCAGCCGCCTATCAAGGCATCCTTTACCTTTCCAGCCGCCTATCGAGGCATCCTTTATCTTTCAGCCGCCTATCAAGGCATCCTTTATCTTTCAGCCGCCTATCGAGGCATCCTTTATCTTTCAGCCGCCTATCGAGGCATCCTTTATCTTTCAGCCGCCTATCGAGGCATCCTTTATCTTTCAGCCGCCTATCGAGGCATCCTTTATCTTTCAGCCGCCTATCAAGGCATCCTTTATCTTTCAGCCGCCTATCGAGGCATCCTTTATCTTTCAGCCGCCTATCGAGGCATCCTTTATCTTTCAGCCGCCTATGGAGGCATCCTTTATCTTTCAACCGCCTATCAAGGCATCCTTTATCTTTCAGCCGCCTATCGAGGTATCCTTTATCTTTCAGCCGCCTATCAAGGCATCCTTTATCTTTTAGCCGCCTATCAAGGCATCCTTTATCTTTCAGCCGCCTATCGAGGTATCCTTTATCTTTCAGCCGCCTATCGAGGCATCCTTTATCTTTCAGCCGCCTATCGAGGCATCCTTTATCTTTCAGCCGCCTATCAAAGCATCCTTTACCTTTTCAGCCGCCTATCAAGGCATCCTTTACCTTTTCAGCCGCCTATCGAGGCATCCTTTATCTTTCAGCCGCCTATCAAGGCATCCTTTATCTTTCAGCCGCCTATCGAGGCATCCTTTATCTTTCAGCCGCCTATCGAGGCATCCTTTATCTTTCAGCCGCCTATCGAGGCATCCTTTATCTCCCAGCCGCCTATCAAGGCATCCTTTATCTTTCAGCCGCCTATCAAGGCATCCTTTATCTTTCCAGCCTCCTATCAAGGCATCCGTTATTTTCCAGCCTCCTATCAAGGTATCCTTTTCTTTCCAGCCGCCTATCAAGGCATCTTTATCTTTCAGCCGCCTATCAAGGCATCCTTTATCTTTCAGCCGCCTATCGAGGCATCCTTTATCTTTCAGCCGCCTATCAAGGCATCCTTTACCTTTCCAGCTGCCTATCAAAGCATCCTTTATCTTCCAGCCGCCTATCAAGGCTTCCTCAATTTCCAGCCGCCTATCGAGGCATCCTTTACTTTCCAGCCGCCTATCAAGGCATCCTTTATTTCCCAGCCACCTATCGAGGTACCCTTTACTTTTCAGTCGCCCACGAGGGCAACCTTTACTTTCCAGTCTACTGGGAGTCAATCCTGATCTCATTACCTCCTGTTAACTAAAAGACAATTTTTCCCTGTCCATTCAAAAAAAAAACAAAAAAACAAAAAAAAAGAAGAAGAAGAGAAGAAGAGAAACAGAAGTGGAGAATGCTCGTTTTAAGAATCAGAGGTCACACAGACTCGTGATTGCCCATACCATCAGTTGCCATACCAATCAAGAGGTCCCACTTGGCCTCCCTACGTCGGTGTTCATATCTTTACTTCCTTTTCACTTCAAAAACACAGAAGCTTCGTGTTTCTTTTGTGAAAAAGAAGTAAAGAGGGGCATCTGTGAACACCTCTTTTGGTCTGGTCCAAGTGGAATGATTCTTTTTATACTTCAGAATGGTCAGATTTGAATAGAATAACTCAAAAATGGTCAGATCCGAGCAAGATGACTATGATGGAAGCATTTCCGAGTGGAATATAGACCTGTTGGAGGCAAATCCGAGTGAAATGACTCAAAAAGGATCAAATCCGAGTAGAAAATGCCCCTGTTGAACAAAAATCCGAGTGGAATGGCCCAAAAACTAGCAAGTCCGAGTGAAAATACTCAGAACGGATCAAATCCGAGTGAGATTACTCAAAAAGGATCAAATCCGAGTAGAAAATGCCCCTGTTGAACAAAAATCCGAGTGGAATGGCCCAAAAACTAGCAAGTCCGAGTGAAAATACTCAGAACGGATCAAATCCGAGTGAGATTACTCAAAAAGGATCAAATCCGAGTAGAAAATGCCCCTGTTGAAGAGAAATCCGAGTAAGATGACTCAGAAATGGTCAAAACCGAGTGAAACTACTCAGAATGGAGCAAATCCGAGTAAAACTACTCAGAAATGATCAAAACCGAGTGAAAATGAAGCATTTCCGAGTGGAATGAGTCAAAATCAAGAATTTCCGAGTGGAATGACTCGAAAATAATCAAATCTGAGTGGGATCACTCAAAATGGGTCAGTTCCGAGGGAAATACTTCACTGTCAATGCTATTCCGAGTGAAAATAACCAAAAATCCAATTTCTGA
Organism: Clitoria ternatea; assembly: GCA_037962975.1. Classification (NCBI taxonomy): domain Eukaryota; kingdom Viridiplantae; phylum Streptophyta; class Magnoliopsida; order Fabales; family Fabaceae; genus Clitoria; species Clitoria ternatea. The sequence goes on from CM075670.1 coordinate 141,107,442, forward strand.
GCCATTTTAGTCGGTTCCGTGTCGTTGGTCACTCGGTTCCGAGTTCTCCTTTACACTCAACCTCCGAGTCCTCCTTCAAACCTTTCCCGAGCCCATTTCCATCAACTTCCAGTCGGAATTGACTGGCAATGCAGTCAGTTTACTTCTTCAAACAAGATCCGAGCCATTCCAACTTCTGAGTCATTCTCCTCAATTTTCAATTGGCTCCGAGTCAATTTCAAGTCATTTCCCAATCGTTAGAGTCGGTTCCGAGGCTTTTACACTCGTTTGCAATTGAATGTCTCACAGCAACCACAAACCGAGTAAAACCACTCGGATTTGACTCCTAATGCTGACTGGGAGGGTGATCCGAGTGAGAATCACTCGGATTCCCCATTTTTTCTCTCGGATTTACACATCCTCACTTGGATTTGATTGCCAGTGTTAATGAATACTGATTGGAAGGTGGATCCGAGCCATTCTCACTCGGATTACACCATTTTTCTCTCGGATTTGCACATCCTCACTCGGATTTGACTGCCAGTGTTAATGAATACTGATTGGAAGGTGGATCCGAGCCATTCTCACTCGGATTACACCATTTTCACTCGGATTACACCATTTTTCTCTCGGATTTCCACTCTCTTCACTCGGATTCACATGCTGACTTGGATTCCACCCCAAAGTGGATCCAGGAATCCCGGAGGTGGCTGGCAGACAGCGGCGGAGGTGGAGGGAATTAAAAATTCCTACCAGCCGTTGTCCCCCACTACCCAAACCGAGTGGAGGCCTGAGCTGGCATTCCACTCGGAAGTGGAGGCCTGAGCTGGCCTTCCACTCGGAAGTGGAAGCCTGAGGTGGCATTCCACTCGGGCCAGCCTATAAATGGGATGGGCAGAGGGCAGCTAAGGAGGAGGCAATCTTCAGACGAGGAAACTCTGGCCAAACCTCTGTTCTCTCTCTCTCTCACGCCAAGTCTTCTCTCCCTCTCACTTCACTCACCCCTCACCTTTCACACTTTCTTTACCCCAACATCCTCTACACTCTCACTCAACAGCACTTCTTCCAGCTCCCTTTTCCCTCTCGGACTTGCAATTCTTGTCCCAATCGTTCTTCTCTGCTCAAATTTCACCCGGTAAGCCTCTTTCCACTCGGATTCTTACTGTTTCACTCGGTTTCTACTCGGATTTTACTATTCCACTCAGATTCTCACTGTTTCACTAGGATTTACTATTTTGCACTCGGTTTTCTCTTATTTTCACTCAGATCCTTACGGTTTCACTCGGATTTACTATTTTTGCACTCAGATTCTCACTGTTTCACTAGAATTTACTATTTTGCACTCGGTTTTCCCTTATTTTCACTCAGATTTTCACTGTTTCACTCATATTGTCACTGTTTCACTCGGTTTTCCCTGTTTTCACTCGGATTTTTCATAGTTTCACTCGGTTTCCCTTATTTTCACTTAGCTTTTCACTACTTCCACTCATATTTTCACTATTTCACTCAGATTTTCACTGTTTCACTCGGTTTTCTTATTTTTCACTCGGTTTTCTTATTCTTCACTCGGTTTTCTTCATTTTTTTATATATTCATTTTTCTTAATCAGTGTCGTACGGAAAATACTTCCGTCTACACAGCCTTTATAGGATCCGTGCACGTGCGAAGCACTTCGCCTTGTATGGATTCTTCACTAGAATGATGCCCATCAATATCTTCCTAATCTATTCCTAAAAAAAACATTTTTTAAGAACTACGTGACCCTGATTTCTCGAAAGCTCGAGAATACGTAGGAGCGGGAAACAGTTCCTGTCGGGCCCACCTTTCTTTATTTAATTTTTAGAGTTTCCTTTTTGTCTTGCTATCAAAAGGAGGAGCGAGATTAATTTGGACGAGACGTCCTGTTAATCTCATATTTTTAATATCTCTTTAAAAAGGAGGAGCGAGGTTAATTTGGACGAGACGTCCTGTTAATCTCATATTTTTTTTTTATATATATCTCTTTAAAAAGGCGGAGCGAGATTAATTTGGACGAGACGTCCTGTTAATCTCATGTAAATATTTTGTGTTGATCTTTGTTTATTTTGTCGTTCCGTACATTTTTCTTTTTATGAAGAAGTTAAAATAATTATTGGGTTAATTATAATGCGCGCTATCAAATTGAGGTAACCGTTTTTATAACGGACAGTCGTGAGGTGCTAATACCTTCCTCACCTGTAATCAGACTCCCGAATCATGGAATTTCATTTTTATAACCAGTGCTTTAACAAAAGGTTTTTTCCAATATTTTATCCTAAAAAATATTGGTGGCGACTCCCTGTTTATTATTTAAAACCGTTTCGAGGGTCGGCCGCGCCGCCGCGATCCCGGTCGCGACACTCTTAAAGCTAATGCATATGCACAATAGAATTGTTTTCAAGTGCGGATCCGACTGTGGGAAAACATCAACATATCAAATATGGGACAAGCATAGGTGTGCTACTATTCCCCTACTGTAGTAGTAAAATATGTACACGTATATTCAATTTCAAGCATGCTCAACAACATATTTTACTGATACCAAACCGCTCTCGCCCATCTGTAGCACTAGTCACCCCATGACTGCGGATCAATATCATAGCCGTACTTGCCAAAGTGCTACCGGCCTCCCCCGAACACATATCAAGGGATCTGTGCCCCGTCGGACACCGAGGTCAATTGCTCATCATAGAGCCGCCCTCCCATAGGGCCTGCCACATAGGTTGCCTCGCCACCAAACTGAGGGCAGCTTCGTGATTCCCTGAATCACTAGGGAGCAATAACAATATACCCATGCACTGGGCCGCCCTCCTACAGGGCCTGCCTATTAGAACCCCTAACATTCCATATAAGCAACGAATGATATGCCATGGATGCAAATGCCAATCAATGCATTCTCACATTGTGCATCCTAAATGTCACTCAATCAATCGTCCATTCATAATTACCACTTAGTGGATCTTAGTATTTTCAATCTTTACCAATCCTCGTTGGACTCATACACATCAGTAGTTAGTGGCAATCACTATCATCAATTCATATATATATAATGGAGATAATTCACATCATTGAATTCAACTCAAAAATAGGGTTTCGAACCATCATAACATATTTCATTAACATTTTTAACATAATATCATATCTGGTCTCATTACCGGTCCCAAAGTACGGATATCACTTCATCCATTCTGTATGCAATACAGATTCAGCAAGTAAAAACATCAGACATTAAGATTGGTCTCCCCTCACTGGGATACCGGATAATCATCGGATACATATAGCACCGGTCTAGAACCTCATCCATCTACTGGCTCTCATGGATAGTCCCATACCAGATTATTGACTCCGGTTTCAGACCAATTTAACATCATATTCATCATTCCAAACACACACCACATAACCTTATTCATTCTAAATGCACTCAATTCATGAAATCAACACATCGTCCACACAACCAATCAACAAGCACAATCATATATACATATTTTCACATCAACAATGGATGAAATCATGCATTTAGAATAGTTACCCCCTCCTGCCTCAAGAGAAGTAGTATTCACCGTAGTCAAAAGGTTCTGCCACATAGCTGTGGTTATTTCCTACATCACAATATATCACACAATCAATTTCCCATTCAACCATATCGGCCTAACGTTCATATTTATTTACTCGACGACCTCCAACATCTTAACTCTCAGTCCCGTTTATTTCATTTGTTCAGTCACCACCACCACAATTTTGGCGTCTGTATATATTATTTTGCACATTTATTTCCAAACCCATTACCGATTTCCCACTTTAATGGTTCCCAATAACCATTAATCTTTATTAATGGCCTTTCACCATTAATAACATCATTTTACCTCACCAAAATAGTTATTTAACACAATAAATGTCTCTCTACTCATATTTTGCATTTCACCTAAATCTTAGGGTTAGGGTTTTCATTAAAACCCGACAACATTTATTAAATCACTCTCCCAACATAAAAACTCAAGATCCATAGTTTATACTCTTGAGAAATAGCAAGATCTTACCTCAAAAAAAGGAAAAGAGAGAGCTTTCCAAAAGAGGAAAAATCCACATGAAAATAAAGAGAAGGAAAGAAGAGACTTCAAGCTCCAAGCTCCTCCAAGCTCTTTCAAGGACGGAAATAAGGGGATGAGAAAAGAACCACCACCCTTTTTGCTTTAGGGTTTTCGGAGAGAAGGAGAAGAAGTGAAGGAGAAGAGTTTAGAAGAAGTAGAAGCAAAGTACATGTTATGGAAGATAAAAAGGGCTAACAGGAATAAGAAGGAAAATCGGGCCATTTGGCTTTATTTTTAATTCCCCAATAAATATTCATCATTTTATGATAAATGGGATCATTGTTTGGGCTTAATACCATATCCAAAAATTATTCCGAATATACCATCGAATTTCCAATATTATTCTTAACAACCTTGACCAATATCATCCCAATCGGAGATACTTGGTCCAACACCCATATTTCAACCGGCTCATTTTTAGCTTATCTGGTTCGAATAAATTATAAATAGTTCCCAAAAATCTAAATTTATTTATTCCTAATGTTTTGGAACATTAAATAAGCCAAATATAATTATTTAATATTTATCTCCTCAATTAATCCTTTATTTTAAAATTTAGGGTGTTACATATTGTCTCATATATTCTTTTTCCATTTTCTGCTTCTTGCTAACATTTTCAAAGACATGCTCTACTTCATAACTTTTCCTTTTTAAGAAGTATTATCTTATTGGACCTTGATCAATTTATCTTCTAAAGCTCGATTCTTCTCCGTCATTTCTGCTAACTTAACCTTCATGCTTTTAACCTCTTCACTTTCAATAGGAATATGAATTGAAAGTGTTTTGTTTGCAGGAGCATTATAATCTTTGAATGGTAACTTAACAATAGCTACCCTATTCAAAATCCATTGGTGGTAACTTTCTTTTGCGGCATAGCTACGGACACCCAACTCCTTTCTTTTTTTATGAACTTCAGCCCAAGCATCACTGACAGTCTTGATAATAAGAGCATTATTTCCTTCTGTATAGTAATGAAGGAAAGATGTTAATGCTTCCTCCTTAGGAGGTTAGAGCATAGGATAGGCAAGCTGTCTCTTTGCAATGGTCGGATTGTAGTTGATGCATCCTTGAGTTCCCATGAGAGGTACATTAGGAAATTTTCCACAATAATAAATAATTAAATCTACATTTATCCACTGATGGTACCACCTGATTGTGCTAGCAGATAAACCAGCCAAGTGAGCTACCCATTCTCTACTAGTTTTCTTGGTCAACTGCAAAAGCTTCAAATCGGAGATAGGACAATCCATCTTTCCCACTTGATCGAAGATGTGTGATGTAAGCCATACATATAACGCAGGTAAGCAACAGACAATTTTCTTCCCTTTTTGATTATTGCAGATATCCATTGTACAATAAACATCAGCCATAATAACGGTAACAGGGTTTTCCCCTCTAAGTTTTTGGGCAAGGAAAACATCAATTGCCTTGTAATCGATGTAATTATTAAGAGTAGGGAAAAGAACCACACCATAAATAGCCAACGCCAAGGTGTCAATAAAAACATCCCATTTCCCTTTTCTTGCCAAACTAAGGAGTTGTTGCTCAAAGAAGCTTAATGCAAATCCTGAAATCTGATTTCGATTCATCTGTGCTTTCTTAAGTATTTCAGGATCCATATTGAGAACACGAGCTATAGTGAAAATGGAACCATGATGTTCAGTCTGGCGATAAGGTTTCTGATTTTCCAATGACAAGCTAAATGTATGTTCAAATTCTTCCATAGTAAGAGCTAACTGAAAATCTTTGAATGTAACACAACACAAAGGAGGATCATAAAACTGAGTTAGAGCAGTAAAGGCCTCTTCTTGTACTTCAACCTCTAGGAGTTTTAGAATCTTTCCGTACTTCCTTAAAAAGGACATTTTTTGAGTGACATCTGACCTTCTACCCAAGGCTTGCAAATTGCTAGTGTCTGATTTCTTAATTTTGAGATGTAACAAAATTTTCAACCCAGCTGCTTTCATTGTATCATCACTTGATCTCATGTTATTTTCCATTTTTCAGTAATACTTACCAATCTTTAAATTTCACCCTTCACAAAGAAAACATGAAAAAATTAGATTAATAAAAAAAAGGATCTGATAATTATTATTTTCTCATAATTATGAGATAATATTTATCATGATCTCTATTAAAGAAAAGTACATTATTTGTAAGCTTTGAAGAATCAACGTTTAACATGTCTGGAATGAAGCATGGATATCGAACAATTAAATCATGAACAAGTTAACAGAATCAATGTTTAAATATACAAAATGAAGCATGGATATCAAACAGATCAACAGAGTAAATTAAACTAAGTTAAAATAAAAAGGAAACCTAATCTCATAGCAAATATCTTCCATTAATCACAAAAAAATGGTTTGTACCCAGAATACAAAAAAGTCAAGGCACTAAGGCCAAATATCAAAACAAAGAGAACGAAGTTCATCCCATTTACAAAGCAAAGATAAAATTATGGATGGCTAGTCTTACCCCGGTCATTGTCTGCATCAAGAAGGGTATCATTTTCATCTTCGGGTAGGGGGAACGAAGTCAAAAGGCATGTTAGAGGGTTCGTAGTCTTCCCTGTTAACCATGGTATCTAGCTACCCATTACGGAACTTATTGTAGAAGCCTATTTCATTCAAGTTGAGAGTAATCCTACGGTTGCGGTCCACACCTTTCGAACGGCATGGCTAAAGGACTCCACTATGGCCTGTTTGAATAACCTCATATCTTGAAGATATTTGGCTTAATCCTCTTTAACCTTAGTAGCGAGAACTTTCTTCTCGTATTTCAGAGTGACATCCTGGTCTTTTAAACCAACGACCTCCTGACATGGTTGAAATTATACTACTGAGTAGTTGATTTGAATCTAGTTGAATAATATTGTGCCTAAGTGGGTGTGTGATTGTAATAATATGCATTGAATATGAATTGTGCCTGTGTGGCCTTGTTGTTATGAAAATAAAAGATGATGAGCAGAGAATTGAGCTATGGTGTGTACCCGAGTGGCTGCCATTTTTATTGACATTAAAGCCTGAGTGGTTAGTGATAAAGTGGTTTATGATGACGGCCTTGTGCCTTTATTAAGAGAATTGAATAATTAAAGCAGAGAAAGTAAATTAAAATGAATATATGTGCCCATAAAGTTTCATAGCAATCGAAGTTAAAACAGGTAAGTTTTGGGGTGCGGAAGTTGGCTCAGAAGCCAACATCTACATAAAAACTACTTTTTTATTAATGGTTTTCGATTACGATATAGATAAGTTACGGATATTTTACCTTTTGATTCACCTCAATTGGAGGTCTATAGCTCAAGTTATGCCAAAATACTAAAGGGTGTTCATGCTGAAAATTTTATGCATAACAACTGTATATTTTCAGGAATTGGGAAATCTTAAAGGCATAATTGGCCTTCTACCCCTTCATAACAATTATAGATAATTAAGTTGCAGAGATGTATAGATTCACCTCCATCGGAGTTTTCTAGATCTCGTTAGATGTAAAATACCAAACAATGTGCAAGGAAAGTACATCCTGGAAATTTTTCTAAAAACTTCTTCAAATTATTGTTTGAATTTTTTATGTGTGCTACATTATTTAAAGTAAAACTATTAAATTGAGGTCAAAACTTCTAATTTAAATTAAGTAAATGTGGCAGGGTGTCACAATTTTTATTGGTTTTAATGTAAATCAAGTTTATATACTGACTATTAAGATAATTCAAGTTTCTACAATAGAACGGACCTAAAAATATAGTATGCATCAAGTAAAAAGATAAATTCATGTCTTACAATTCACTACTAGTAGAATTTTTTATTATTTTTTAACATCGCTCCATTGTTATGATATTTTTACTATTAAACTACTTTGTCGTCTCTTGTTACTATTATTAACAAATAATTAGATCAAAGTTAATCTAGTACTATACTCTTACTGTTAATTACATATATTTCAGTTAACTTGTAACATAATATTTTCCAACATTCAACATCAAAATGGATCGGACTAAGGATAATCCAGAAACCCCTTGTAATGAGGTCCATGGATGATCTTAGATTTTGTATCTTTCAGCCTTTATTTGGGCCTCTTTTATTTCTACATTCTTACTCTAGCTCAATGGGCTTTTGAACTCATTGTATCTCATTATTGTTAAAAGCTTATTAGTAGTTAAGTTTGTGCCTTGCATGGCCATACTTTTGTATTGTCATATATAAGCTTTGAGCCATTTTTAGGCCATGTATATTTTAGTTTTAGGTCTTGGGTGAAGCTTTAACAAGCTCACCAAGGTCAAATCCAAAAATTACTCTTAGACTAGAAAGGAAGTCTATATAAACCTCTCTCTTTTGTATTTTCCCTTGAGTTATTTGAATGAACTTTAGAGATTGTGAGAATTATTTCTCTTTCTAGAAGCCTAAGAGTACTTAGAACTCTCTCCTTAGAATCTTATCCTTTGATCCTTCCAAGATGGTGATTATCAACCTTAGGTTTATCTTTCTCTAAGAAAATGGCACCTTTCAACCCTCATCTCTTAAATATTTCCATAATTCCACTTCGTTTTTTCATTTTTAATGAGTTTTTGTGTAATTTTCCACCTTCCATATCATAATTTCATCTAAGCCATATTTTAAGACGGAGAAAATGATTTCATGCTTGGAAGGTTGAGAAGATTAGAGGAAGCTTCAAGATCTAGATTCATTCTACGAACATCCTACATCATTTGTGTCATTGAGTCTCTAGATCTTAAGGTCTATTTCTTAGATATACTCTTCATCTTTTTGATTTTGTGAATTACAATTGGAGATTTAAACTCCTTGCAATTTCCTTTTTTCATTTGCCATATCACATGCTCAATTCCATGAAGAATTTCATTTTCCCTACAAAAATTGTAAAAACTTAAAAATGTAGATCTACTTCTTTTGGCTTTGAATTTTGCAAAACTTCTTCGCAACTATTGTTTCTAATATGGAATAAATCATAACCTCAAAGTTTGGTTTGATTTAGAGACAAAACAATTGGATCATAGTGAAGTTTGAAGCCAAAATTGAAATATTCTTCTCTCCTTTTGCTTGTTTTTTATGTTTATTTCTTTTTGTAGTTTCTCATTTATGTTTTTGTGTCTTCAATTCTAATTTTCCAAATCTGAATATGTGTGTTTAGGTGCCACATTTTTCATGCATTCCAAGTATTTGATGTTTATTTCTTGTGTTAGAAGTTATCTTATATGTCATGGAACTTGAATTGTGTGTTTTTCTAGGTTTGTTTTGTGTTTTGTTATATCATTTAGGTGCTGGAAATTCCTGCACCAAATCACATTTGATTTAGTTTATTTCAAGCTCTAAAGTTAGTCCATAAGCCATCATACTCTTTGGTGGCACTTTGCTCATCTTTTGTAGGTTGTTAGTTGTCTTTCTTAGTGAATTTTCTAGTGTTTGCTTGTATTTTCCAACATCATTTAGGAATTTTTATCATTCTTAATTTTATTTCCATTAATTTCATTTACATTTCATTTAGCATGCCTTTCATGCCTCTTAAATATTGGAAGAAGATGCAAGTTGTCATCTATAGTTTTGTTGATTTATGTTATTTTTAGGTAATTCTTTGGAGAATTGTTTTTTGCATTTAGGTGCACTAAAAATAGAGAGAAAATAGGGGAAAGTGTTAAAAAAAGTACAAAAAAAGAGAAAGAAGAAGCAAAGGCTTGAAAGGACCTAGTAGCAATTGATTTATTTTAGGCTCTTTCTTGGCAAAACTTGAAAATTTGAGTCCATAAAACCCTATTTTTTATGCACTGTGAAAATTCACCTTGTGTAGGCATATTAATATGTTTCTAATTACCTCTTAGTGATAACAAACCAAAAAAGTAAAATTATATAGTTCACTTGTTCATTTGGTGCATTACTTGCATTTTTTAGAGTTTCTAGTTCACCTTTTTGTGTGCTTGCTTTCTTGTATGCTTGTTTTTTACTTGTCTTATTTGATTCTTGTTTATTACATTTAAATTCTATATTTGAGTTTAGCATCCTTTCCTTGTCCCTTTATAGTTTGTCTCATTCTTTTTCAAGTTTGTCTCATTCATTATATTTTGGTTGTGTTTCCTTATTTGAGCTTTTATTGCTTGTCTTGATTGGCCTCTAGTTTTGTCTCTTTGAGTTTATACCTTCTTTTGGACTCTTTGAAATTGCTCTTGGTTTGATCATTATTTTGATAGCAAATTGGGTGAAAGTCTAAGACTTTAGAGATTGCTCTAAGTTCTTGAAGGTGGTAGAGAGAGTTTGAGTGGAAAAAGCAAGAATGCTTATCTTGTTAAAAGCATTCTTTGAGTTTTATACATGAGTGCCTAAACACCTTGAGTGTATACACTTAGAAGAGTGGTGAGGCCCTCTATTTATTGTTTATTTTACTAACAATTTCATTTGTTACTATAACATCCTTAATTTTTAAATTAATTTTCAATAAATCAAGTAAATTTTTCGCAAATAATTTAAATCTCCAATAGAGATCGGATTCAGTCATTAAAAGTACCGATTTCTCATCAATCCGACTGACCCATTGGAATTCAATTTAAACATAAATAGACTTTTCATAAATAATTTCATGATTAAAAGAAAATTTGTATTAATAAGATTATTGTCACATTACAAAAGCCGACCGGCCATTTCATAATACAAAAGTTATATCACTCGGTAATCAATATATCACTCGGTAAACACAAGAGCCGGCCAAGGCTTCTACCCAGTTTACTATGTACACTATGTATTGTGCATACTAATACATAATGCTCCAGTCGGTCGAGTGACTTCAAATGCCATCACCGTGTCCTCTATCCACTGCAAAAATAATGAGTAGGGGGTGAGCATAAACATATCAAATAATAGTTATTGAATCGGATTTAAGGTCCAATCCATAACTATACACTTACCACAAACCGAGTCATACAACATAAATAGCATTTCCTATCAGTAATCAAAGTATACACACCAAAAATTAGTGCACACCAATGCTCAAACAAATGGATCCATAAGACTGTTAGTTTTGTGTTGCAACACTGGCTCCCCGAGCCATAATTCAGCACTCGGCTGATTCGGCCGTTTTACAGGTACCAAACCGCTCTACACCCATAATGCAACACCTAGTACCACTCCCAGAGTGATAGCGGTCCTCTACTCAGTGTTACAGGCCAAAACCCCGAGCCCTGCTCAAGAGGTTGCCTTGAGTCCCACCCAAGGTCTTTTATGAAAGTCATAACATACCTTACACTCATACATTTCACGCATATACTCTTCATGACTCTCATATCACTGTCGATATTAATATCAGAAATATGAATGGTATATATATGTATATATATCAAAACATAAAGCATCATACAAGCGGGGTATCAAAACACATAACACACATATATAACATTTTAGTATCACCCCATATCCATTCATAAACTATTTATTTGAAATGAAATGCTCCCCCTACCTGGAATTAAGAGCTCTTGCAACACTTAAAGCTTTATCCAATTCACAGCTTGCGAATTCCAACTGGAATCTCAGCTTTATGCTAATCCAGTGTTTTCTTTATAAAAGAAAAAATGAAGACTGATTCCTTCTTCGTTAATGGCTTTTTCAGCAGTATTTGGAAGAGGATGATTACAGATGATATCTTTTCTTTCAAAGGTTTTTCTAAACTCCTTTAATAGTGGAAATTGGTATTTATATCATGCATGCAAAGAGACGTGAATGACCAAAAGATATCTGTTGTACTTTTCTTCAGATGCTGAATAAGGAGTAAGCATTTAATGAAAAGGGAAAACACATTAGAGAGGGTCCTATACTTAGGAAAATATCAGAAAAAGACTTTACTAGAAAGTAGAAGAACAGGTTGACGTGGAAAGCATCAGACCTGATTCTCGCTTGAGCGAACCGCTCTTGCTTGAGCGAGAACTGCCCAGTAACCATTTTCGATACTTTCGCTCGAGCGAGGCTCCCTCCAAATAGCCACTCGCTCAGGCGAGAAATGTCCAGTAACGAATTCCATACTCACTCGCTTGAGCGAGGTATCCACTCGCTTAACCGAAACTCGACCAGAGGTCGTCCTTCCCAACACTCAGTTTTTCACTCGGGAAGTTATTCCAGAACCGATTCCTCTCATTCGGTCCTTCACTCGACAATTTACATTTAAGCAGACTTATCACTCGATTGGTCATTCATTCAGTAATTCACCCTCACACCGACTCAACACTTGATCGATCTTCTCTCGGCAAATTAATTCAAAACCGACTCTTCTCTCGTGTGATCTTTCACTCGGCAATTAATTCCAAGACCGATCATCTCTCACTCGGGTTTCCATTCGGTAAAATAATCCATACCGAGTCTTTTCTCACTTGGTATCATTCCACTCAGGAATGTCGTGCTCCGAAACATTCCACTTGAAAAGTTTCAATTCAGAAATACTCCATCCGGAACCGTTTTACTCAGATTCCCTTATTCGAAAGCGTCTCATTCGAACACTATTTTCTTAACTTAGAAATAATTTGCTTAATGATGTTTCACTCGGAAACATCTTAATTCCATTCGGAGATAGGTTTCACGGTCTTACTTCACTCGGTATCGCACCATATTCACTCGAAATATTATATCTCAAACAGCATTCACTCGGAATTTCACTCAGAATTTCTTTATTAATCCTTCATAAATGAATTTGCTAAATATTACAAAAACTTGGGATGTTACAGTTACAAGCTTGTGTTGTGTTACTTGGTGGAGCTTATCCTTTGAAGACTTATACTTGAAAAGCAGAGCTTTATAGTACATTTTAGTTTGAGACTTATGATTTATATTTTCTTTTTCTCCTTGTAGTTTGGGAGACCTCTTGGATTTCTTTTGTAATACCTTCTCATTTTGGTCCTTCTATTTTAGGACCCTTTCTTTGGACTTGGACTTTGGATATTTTCTTATGTGCTTTTAGAAATTACTTTAAGGTAGTGCGCTTAGACTTAGCTTATTTTCTTGTTCATGACTAGTATATTGCTTGTTTGCTTTGCTAGTTATAAGCTAGAAATTTAAGTTTTGGATCAAGTATCTTTAACTTTGTCTCCTTCCATTTGTTTTGCTAGTCTTTTATAATGTCTTTTCGTAGGTTTTTTCATCCTAAATAAGTGATTTATTTTATTTCTTCACACATAAAATTAAACTAACAAAAATAAGAAAAAAATGGCAAGTGGTGGGAAGCATAGTAGGGACTCTATTACTCCCTAATTTAAGACCTTAATACAATAGTTAGGTGCTCTACATGCTAGAATGGACTCCTATGAGTCAAGGGGTGAGAGTGCAATAAATAAGAGTCATAAGAAAAAGAAAAAAGCAAAGAGGTTCCTTCAAAAAATCCATAGCAAAGTAAAACAATTATGGGAAAATATTTTAGAGTTTGATGATAAAAGAAATGAGAAAATTAAGGAGTGTACAAAAGAGGGGAAAGAAAGAAAAAAATTAAGAAAACATAATAAAGCTACAGAAAAAAATGTAACATTATGCAAGAGAGCATGACAAGAATGTTAAGAAGAAACAAGAGATAAAAAGGAAAGATATTGGGAATGTTGAAACAAAGTGAGTGAAGTGCATGACAGTGGCTTGCTTTTGGACAACTATAGTGTTTTAAGAGAATGTCACCTTACTAATAGTTTGTCTACCCCTATCATTAGTTCTTATCCTCAAGAAGACCATAAGGTGGTAGAGGAATCTCCTCCAACTTCTCTCATCCATTGAAAGGAATTGGTCACCAATTATTCATAGTTCTCTTAGGATCACTTATAGGATGTACATAGTTACCATAGGTTCTTATACGATAGGGATGTGTCTTTACTCCTTTGAGTTAACCTTCCCTAGAGTCATGTCCTTTTTGTTGTTTCTTGAGTCTAGGACTTTTTGTCTATCTCATAACACTTCCATCTCATTACATATAAGACCATATAGTACATATGACCATGTTGATATCATTCACTTTCACAAGGGGTTATTTAAGGAGCTAGTAGCATCTTTGCATGCCATGCACACTTTAGTTTCTAGTTTGAATGTCATTACTCATTATGAACCCTTAGGACATCTTATCATATGTTTCCTCATTACATGTCCATGTTTAGTCATATATCACATGTTCATATATCTACACCTCATATCATACTCATTATACATAGCATGGATAGTATCAATTCTACTATCCATGAGGATTTCCATAGTTTTGCATATGCATTCTTGTGGGACCTTCTTAATGTTTTCTATGATGACATTTTATTTTATCATTTGAAAGGTGAAAAGGTTTGTCTTTGACCCTGTTGGATGTTTTTGTTCCTTCCATCTTTTACCTTTTGTTGATCATTTGTTTTTTTTTCTCTTTAAACTTTTTTTCATACTATGGACTCATTTTTTTTCGTTTGCATCTTGAAGGATTACTATTGCCTTGTGAGCTGCTTTAGGTGAGCTTGGATTTGAGGGAAAATCTTCTTAAGGAAGGGGAACATTATAAGGTTCATGAATGAGCTTAGATTTTACATCTTTTAACCTTTATTTGAGCCTTTTTCATTTCTATGTTATTAAGGTTAGCTCAATAGACTTTTGAATTCATTGTATCTCATTATTGTTAGAAACTCATTAGTAGTTAAGTTTGGGTCTTACATGACCATACTTTTTATTTTGAGCCTTGTATGGTCATATATAGGTCATGTATATATGCTTCGGACCACTTTTGGGCCATGTGTCTTTTAGTTTTGGGCCTTGGGTGAAACTTTAACAAGCCTACTAAGATCAAATCCAAAAATTACTCTTAAACTAGAGAGGAGGTCTATGTAAACATTTCTCCTTTGTATTTTCCCTCACTTTAAGTCATTTAAATGAATTTTAGTGATTGTAAAAATTGTTCCTCTTTCTAGAAGCCTAAGATTGTTAAAAACTCTCTCCTTCGAATTTTATCCTTAGATCCTTTCAAGATGGTTATTTAGGTTTATCTCTCTCTAAGAGTGACACCTTTCACCCCTCATCTCCTAAATCTTTCCACAATTTCATTTCTTTTTTTTATTTTTAATAAGTTTTTGTACAATTTTTCACCTTCCACATCATAATTTCATCCAAGCCATATTTTGAGGAGAAAATGATTTTATGCTTGTAAGGTTGAGAAGATCAAAAGAAGCTTTAAGATCTAAATCTATTCATGAAAAAAAAATCCTACATCACCCTACAAAAGAAAAACCTGTTAAGATACAAAATCAGGATAATACTAGTTTAATTTTTAGAATTATAGAGAAATAAAATTGTAAAATTATTTTAAAATTACCATAGAATTTCAACTTGACAATTTAGTATAAATAAAAAAATTCAAATGATACATGTTAAAAAATAATTCCATTTTTTTATTTTTTTTTTGTCAAACTTATCTTGTATAATCATCTATCATTACTTTCAAATTAGACTCTCTTGATAATCACTCTTCAATACTAGTTTAATGAATCTAAAATTTAAAATTCTTCATCAAAACCCTAGGTTAACGTTTCAAAGCCTAGAATAATTTTAAGTTTAACTTGTTTGGTTTTGTTGAGTGAATCTTATATACATTGTAAGAAACTCACCAATTTACAAACAAACCTGGGTTAAGGGATCATAGCTAACAAATTTATAGATAAGGTGGATGAAGGCACTCAAAACTCCAATCAATGAACGTTCTAGTTCGTGTCATTAAAAAGGTACTAAAAATGCTGTATATAAATAGCAAGTTCATACAAAGCAATCAAAATGTCATATAACAACCAACCTGTCCATTTTCATCACAATTGGTATTCATACAAGATCATAAGCTGCATCGGCTGGACCCTGAAATCTGGATAACAAGATTTTATCCTGATTCCTAGTTTGCTTCTAAACTAACTAAAATGCAGCATGCGGTTCATCTATATCATTGCTAGCCACTAATATTCCTATACAAGGTTTGAGCTTACATCATATACAAGTGTCCCAAAAGAAGAAAGCGTTAATACAGCGGCACTGGCCAGACTTAATAATGTGATATGGTGGGTAAATGCTTGGCCCGAGACAAGGTATAAACAAACAAATGACAACAAATGAGAAAATTACAAGTCTTCAAGATTAAATGATTAATCATACATGGAACTTCAATTCCTCAACTACCTCACCAGAGGGGTGCCATGTATCAGCCATTGGGAGTTAGATAAACCAAGAACAGTGTAATACACATCTCTTCATATCTGATACCGCCAATCATTGAACACAATTCTATCGGTCTAAAATTAGCATGGTTGAAACCTCATGAAAGTCATGCAGCATCAACATAACTATCTGCAAATGAAAATTGATAAGATTAGTTGCAACCGCAAAACAATCTGGGAGAATAAATTAAACAATTCAAAAATGTAAAATCCAGGACCAATCCATAATAACACTGATAATGGGAGAAAAATATGATTCAAGATGTATAGTTTCAAGCAAAGTAACAATTTTCATACATAGTGAAAAGACAAGTGAGGTGAGGCCAGTAGGTGTGATAAAGATGAACCCCTTAAAATTTCAAAGAACAAGTACAATTAAACAAAGTATAGATAGTGATGCAGTCTTGTTCTACAACAAAGTACTATCTCCATCTCCAAACTTGAATATAAGCAACTAAAAAGTCATATTTGGTAAACTAAAATATAAATAAATCTTAACTAACCTTATTTTATCTTTTTGGACCGAAAATAAATAGAAAACAACACAGACCTAGCCTCTTAAGAACTAGATTCCAGCTTTATCAGCTGAAAAATAATCAACCCAAGCACCACCACAAAGACTTTCAATTCTTCATCCAAACAAGCTCCAGCCTTCACCAACCAATCTGCCCATTGATTTGTCTCCCTTAATGAATATTCAAAGGTCACTGTGCAATCGTTATAAAGTAAATTCTGCATCATCTGAAGGATAGCTGCATATCTATCGTATCCAATGGAAGCACCCTGCACCAAGTCTACTTCCAAGAGAGAATCACACTGACAGAGGTGTCGAACACCCTTCGACCAAGCAAAATGCAATCCGGCCCACAATGCATGAAGGCTAGTTGTTTGTCCAATATCTTATTTAATGATATCATATCCAAAATGCTCTTATTTAATACAGAATTTAAATTCTACTAGAAAGAAAGCAACCCCCTAAACAAGTTCCAAATGGTAATTTAGGAAAGAGAATACATTTTTAGATGATATCAAGAAAATTGATTAAGACTAACTAATTTCTTAATCCGTATGAAATAGTTTCTTTTTTTTTTTTTTACTTACATACAAGTCTAGATGTAGTATCTCAAACAAGCAATATTATTGTTACTATTTTATCTACACTTTCATTTTTGCAGATGTCCTTGATCACTCCTCCATGTCTCTTCATTAAAAAAAAAAAAAAAAAAACTGATCAAAGCAAAATGATCAGAATTTAGAATAGGATATTTTCTTGAAATCTATAAAAAAAATATCTCATTAGAAATATCCACGTCACAATTTTATTTCAAAACAGTTATTTCTATGCCCTTAATCGATCACCATTTGAGCCTCTTCTAACATTAAAGACTGATCTATACAAATTACGAAACACAGTTAAGCAACAACCTCTTCACAATAAGGTTACAACAAAATTGTCAGTAAGAAATTGTAGGACTAGGAACAAGAGAATCATTGCTTTGAGGACATTTTCGGTTGGCTGGAAAGATTTTAAGGGAATGGAAACAGAAGGGTGAATAGGGAGGAATAACAGACTGCAAGGATGATAGGAACTAGATTTCACTATAGGTGTTATAGTAAATTTCAGAAAACAAAGCTCTTATTACAGAATGAAAATGTAAGAAAATACACAAAAAGAAAGAAAATATCAGAGTAGGATCTCTTCTCTGCCCTGTGGCACAACACCCCCCCAAAACTATCCAACTGATATCTTCCCTACTCAGCCTCTAAGGCTCTAATTATACCTCCATGCTTGCCACACTTCTTGCCATGTAAGCAAGTTCTTTACAACCTAAGCAAATCCATTTTTTCCCTTACCCATATGGTGAAAAAGCACATAACCTCCATAAAATTTAGGGGGCGTGTAAACAAACCCCTCAACTTTAAATTTGACAACTACCCCTGTTTAAAATAAGATATGCATGAATGGATCAGACCAGAACAAATTAACCATACTTAACAATAAATTTATATTTGAGCTATTACGGATCCTCAATAAAATATAGGAAACATCAATGACTGATCTAGCTCAATAGGAAGAATAAACATGGATGCTTCAAAAGTCCAAGTGAAGAGAATCTACATATGAGAAATAGGGCAAGATGGAAACCCAACAGTAAATAAATCACAATTTATTAACATTAAATTCATAAATTACTTAAGCCTACAGGCTATCTCTCAGCTGTTCTAGACTTCTAGTATAAGATGAGCAGCATCCCTTATGGTTTTAAATTGCAGCCACAATCATAGTTGCAATGTCTGCAAAATCATAACATTGCAGAAAATTGCAGACAAATACAGCCAATGTGGTCATGATAATTTCTGAGACCACAAAATCCTTGAGGTTGCAAGCCTCAGTTGCGGTTTTAAACCATGATCTAAAACCTTATCTGAACTCTTCATACAAGGCAAATATTCCCAAAGTATCACAATCACAGGTTCATGAAGTAATTACAAATATATGAAAGCAATAATCCATCTCTTCCTCTCATCAGTAGATCCAAATGCTAAAATTAATGTAAGGCCAAAAATGTAGTACTTATTCCATATGTACATACATTTAAATACGCTTGGAAACTCTTGGAGGAGAGATCTATCTCCTTTGTTCTATTCTTTTACAATCAAGAATACTATATTTTTCTTCTCTCTATTTTCCAATTGAGGTTCCTAAAAAGAATCTGAGGTAAAATTGAATGAAGTGTTGCCATCATAGTCAACATCAGTCTTACAATAAGGAAGAACCTTTGAGAAAACAAGGAAACAGCAACCAGAGATATAGGTCTAGTTAGCATTCTGTTTTTAAAAACAAAAACAGAAAAAAAAAAACATAAATTTAGAGGTGACTTGTTCTACCAAAATGTTTAAAAAAAAAAAAAAACTTTTGAAAATGTGTTTTTATTTTTAGAACAGAAAACTCAACATCTTTTAGGTTTTTATTTAAATCTTGCTTCCTAAAGAAGACACAGAACAACCCAAGGAAACCATTTTCATTAAGGCACGTGCATAAATAATTGTAAGGCACTCATGAAAAAGTAATTCATTAATTCACAAATAATTTACTGAAACATTTAATATCCATAGTCCATACACCTTATTACTTCACAGAAAAGGAAATGTATTTCATGAATACACATAATAATTAGATACAGAATACTAGAGCAAGCAAATTCAGCTCATCATGAGAAGGAAAATTTCAATAACAACTAGCAATTAGTAGCTTCTTTTGTCCTTACTAAAAACTAATTTGTGTAAAAAAAAATTATATTTAACACTAACATTTATTCACAGCAAGAATACTACCATGTGTAACATAATCAATAGCATGCAACATTGTCAGACTCATCACAGGACACCTTGGTAGATTTGCGGCTGCCTTCCCAGGATTTCACAGTCATCCTGGCCACTAAGGATGGGAATAGGCTAGGTCACACAAGGCTTTGCGAGACCTGTCTGGACTGATCTCTGATATAAGCGGCCTGGGTCTGGCTATTTTGCTTGATATAGACCTAATTTTGAAGTCTGGCGGTCCGGCCTAGCGTTTTTAAAAGCTCAATTTAGCCTGAAAAGTCTATTTAAAAGTTTGTTTTTAATAATACCTATTCAATAAATCTATAAACATACATCCAAATATATTAATAGACATAATCTTATATATACAAGACAACAAGTTAAGCATTTAAATACAGTAACAAATATATAATATTAAAATTTTTATATATAAAAATAATTACAATAATACTTCATTATTTTTTTACATTTATCTAAATAGGCTAGCTTGTTAAGTTTAAAAGGCTTTTTGAATGGCCTAAAACTTGATCTATTTAACTAAATAAATAAGCTTTCCAAAACACATAAGTCTGGTTCATTCGCAAATTAGTCTAAGCTCAATGCAAGTTTCACCGTAGGCCTGCATCAAGCAACATAGCCTCTTCCCACCCCTAGCAGCCACTACCCCATCCACATTCATAAAGCTCTCTGTCCAATTTCCAGTCACTTTTTCCAGCAACCACTCATACCTACTTTTGTTATTTTCTTATCCGTTCTATTTTCAGCAATTGTGTGAAGACAATAATTATGAGTATGTATTTAATTTTAGGTTTTCTTCATTTTTTACCATATGTGTATGTAGCGTAATTTTTATTAGGTGTCTTTAATGAGAATCAAACCTTAGACTCTTGTCATAATCTCAGCCTATGTTGTCAACTAAATCACAACTCTTTAGTCTTTATTAGGTGTGTCTTGAAACATCAAAATAGTGGTCAGCCTACCATCCTATTTGTAAGGAAGGGATCAGATTTTTTTTATCTCTTCTTCAAGTCATTAGTAAGTGCAGCTCCAACCCAAACCCTATCCCTTTCTCTCATTATCTCCAACAAATACAACTGCTCCAACAAAGCCCAAGGTGCTGTGACCAACATTTCCCACCACCCGCTGCCACTTCAGGGTTCAGGCCAGATTCCAGCATAACCTTTCTGACAAAGACACAGCCCCTACCCAACAGCCAAACAAACAACTCCCAGTCTAATTTTCAGTCACTTTTTCCAGCAACCATGTAGTCCTACTAGTTATTTTATTATCGGTTCCATTTTCAGTAATTGTGTCAGGGCAATAATTATGATCATTAATTATGAGCATATTTTAATTTTAGGTTTTTTGTTTTTCAAAATGTGTATATTTAGTATAATTTTTATTAGCTGTATCTTTTTTTATGTTAACCACAAGTATCCTTTGTATAAGGCAATCCCCTTCAAGGCTTAATTACAATTAAGGCTCATCATCCCGGCCGAAATGTGTTTAATGAGGATTAAATCTAAGACTTTTCTCATAATCTAAACTCGTGTTATCAATTAAGCCACAACTCTTTGGTCCTCTAACTAGGTGTAACTTCAAACATCAAAATAGCAGTCAGTCCGCCATCTTTCTAAGGGTGGTTGCTCCACACCATTAATTGAGATTGACTACTATGTTTGTAATCATGTCTCAATTACCACCAAGCAAACATGGATGGGAGTTGACTATGATGTTACTAATTATCAAAATGAGATTCAAGAGGAACCCTATAATAGCAACTTCCATAGTTTTCCCCCTAATATATGGAATTAGAGTCATATTAGGCAAACAAATCAATTTATCAATAATCCTAGTGACTTTAATCATTTTAGTTATTAGAATGATAACAAAAGATTCTCTTTGCTTGTTCAAATTTTTTATTTCTATTGAAAGATTTTCATTATTAACACCTTTAACAACACAAAAGAGCAAAAAGATATAGTTACTAAATTGTCATATGTACTTGTCTCTAAAGCATGGGTACTCCAAATTTGAAGGTGTCTCTATATAGAGTAAGTAACGCATATGGGTACAACTAGGCATGCATCGAGTACATGCCCAAATTAATTTACCAAAAAGTAAAAATGAGTACTTGGTAGGTACTTACATTCCTGGGTACTTCCTTAAATGGTGCCATTTTGTAACAAAATCTAAAGCCTGTTTGTTCTAAAGTCGGCACAATGGAACAGAGTTGGCGCATAGGATAGATTTTCACTCGTTGGCTCAACTAGGGTTTGGAACTTAAAAGTCATAGTTGGATCATATGCGTAATTTAAAAGTCATCGTTGGATCATATTTTTAGTTTGCTAAGCTCAATTTTATCTATTAACCAAACAAGCACCTAGTTTCCTCCCCTTTACATGTTAGGGCAACAAGCCCACACATGACACACCTCGTTCATCTCTTCAAGGAGCCACACCCTTGTTAAATCATCCATGTCACCACCACACAACGTCATGCTTATGTCCCATAGACCCTGCTATTCAATACAGTTAATGATTGTTTTGTTGGACCCACCCATGACAAGATGCGAGCATGCATGATTCATTAGAGCACAATACATCATCATGACAACCAATGCACCACGATCACTCTTAGACATCCTTCAAGGCTTTGACACACAACCTTTATTCTACAATCTTAGTCCTCTTCACATCTGCTTCGACTCTAGCCAGTAGGGATACGTTTTCCACTTCCACTCCCGTTGTTCTCCAATCACGGTTCTAACATTTGGAATTGATACATATTAACCAAAACAAGCCCAGCTAGTTTCCTCCCCTTTACATGTTAGGCCAGCAAGCTCACACATGACACACCCTTGTTCATCTCTTTGAGTAGCCACCGCCACATGAAGTCATGCCTATGTCCTCCCACAAACCCTTCTATTCAACATACTTAATGACTGTTTTGTTGGACCCGCCCATGACAAGATGCAACCATGCATGGCTCATTAGAGCATAACACAACACCATGACGACCAATGCACCACGATCACTCTCAGACGTCTTTTGAGGCTTTGATGCACAACCTTCGTTCTAGAATCTTCAGTCCCCTTCATACTTGCTTCGGATGTAGCAAGCAGGCGAACGTTTTCCACTTCCACCCCCGTTGTTCTCCATTCGCAGTTCTAACATTTGAAATTGATACATAGTGTACAACTTAGCGCAACTGATCGGTGGCTTTTTAAAAGGACTTGTTCTGCTTTAGATTTTGAACTCTGATTGTATCGTTTTGGTCTTGTTTACATAGATTTAATTGATGTATGATTAATTTATCAAATTATCAATTAATTAGATTGACATACCCGTATTTTACATTTTTTAAAACTCGTATGTCCGTACCCATACTTGTACCCAGTACCAGTACACTACCCATACCTATGCAACGAAGATACTTGTATGATTTTTACTCAATAATTTCAAAAACAAATTATACAATGGATCAATTATCAATACAACTTTGCCAAAGAACTTACCAATGAATTTTTCACCTCTATTTACCACAAACAAACTCAACATTGGCAATAAAATCCAAAAGTAAGTTTCTTTTGCAGGTGATAAAAAGATAAGTGTCTTGTCAGTGTATCTCATTTGTAACATTCTCAAATCTAGCTTCCAAGAACAAACTTTCCCACATAAAAAGGCATAATTGATCAAGGTAAGTGGTCTGTAACAAGAATTAATTCCAAAGAGAATCAATTTCTAGTGATATCATAGGACCAAAACCCATATTGATTCTCTAATAAAACAAGATAGAAGTGTAACAAATGAACAATTCGCACAAGGGTAGCACAAAGTTGGAAGATATCCCATCCCATTTCTAGTGATAGGACCAGAACCCACATTGAGTCTCTAATAAAACAAAATATAAGTGTAACAAATGAACAGTTAGGACAATGGGAGCATCAACTTGGAAGATCTCCTATCATAGGCAGTGAAAAAACTAGACTTGTGGGCTTAACACCACATTCCAAACAATTAATGTATTAAAATAATTGTTTGTTTCCACTTATAAATTCCTCCCTTAGCCCATTAGTTTTCAATGTGGAACTTCATTACTCACCCTTGAATTCCCAACACAATCATGAAAAAGTAACTCCTATAGTATTCCACATATAACTAAGAAAGGACCAACATCAACAATTAAATGCAATTCCCCCAGCATGATAAGTCAAAACCAGCATAGGAATTCTTGCTAGAGGTTATTTAAAATTTAAAATTTAAAAAGTTATAGGCTTATGTATTAGAATAGAGTAATTCATATTTCATAATACTTAAACATAATCATATTCATATATGCCCAATAAAATAGCAACAATAGACTAAATGTAAAAATTAAACACGCATGTGCCACAATCAAACCCATAAGAGGAAAAAGACAGCTAGAAGTAAAAGAAACTACATAGTAATTGAAAGCTCATTTACCAGAGCAACTACAACTCCAATCAGTTTGTGAAGCAAAGTAGCAAACTATGACACAAGATATTACAACATCTTATGTCAAACCTCAAAGTTCCAATAAATATTAAACTTTCCATCATCTGGGAAGACCACATACATAACACTTCATAATTAACAATATACCTACAACTTGTATGATTAACAGAGTTTACAATGAAGATTGGACAGTGCAGAGAAAAAGAGATAATCAAACATAAGACAATGATGACAAACTGAAATCTAATGAGTGCATGAAAGAAAAGAACTTGGCTTTACCTTGGCAAATAATGCACAAAACCCAGCTTCAGCATATTATAAATTGTATGAACCTTTCAGAATCGTTCAGTTACAAATAGATAGCTTGCCCGTGCACTCATCAGCTATCCCATAATCAAGGCTGAGCTCTCTCATTGGAGGGATGTTCTCCAGTGCAAATAGCATAAGGTGAGGGAACATCAAATTATTGTGATCATACAAAACAAACTGAACGAACACATTTGGAGACAAGCTGTGACTAATATAGCAAGCAACATTCCTCATTCTTGAAACATCCATAGCAAAATCTAAAGGGGGCATCGATGGATACGATGGACGCACAAAATTGGAGTCTATCATAGATAAATCACCCCATTCAGCCCAACTCTCAGTAAACCGACTTGGATGTATCAGTGAATCGCCATTCATTGTCAAAATTTCTGCCTGCTCCCTAGTCAGAACAACCCCAGTGTACTCACAGATAAAAGCACCGGCTTGAATAAGGTCCAAGGACCTAACTCCCCAACCAGTTTCCCTAGATCTAAACACCTCCAACCTGTTCTTCAGCCCCTTCTGCGAGACACGGTTCCGACAATGAGGAGGACAACGGCAAAAAGGCCCGCATTCGAAAATCAAAGGCTTCCCTCCCAAGAGAGCCCCACTCTGATTATAAGGAAACACCCCTCCATTCTTCAAAGCACAAAAGCACCCATCAACACAACCATCTACACACTCACAACCCATGGCACTCCCAGTCTGATGAAATACAAACTGAGGAAAATTCGTCCTCACAAGATACTCATAACAAAGCGGATCACGATTCCGATCAATATCATTAAAAAGCCTCACGGTGACATTCTCCTTCCCACTGGAAACATCAAGCGACAAACAACACATAGGCTTAAAACTCAATGGATCCCTCCTAAGCATAAGTGCCTCCCTAAGAACCGTGCTACCCATCTTAGGTTGCCCATCAATCCTCCCCAGCTTAAACTTAAAAACCCCAAAACCAGACCTTCCGACATCAAACCAACAATCAAGAATCCTATATAATCCATCATAAACATACACCTTCCCAGAAGCAGAGGAAGTGCCTTCATAGCGAACCCCTCGAATCACCCTCACCTCAATCCCATAGTACTTACTCCTCTCCATTGCAAGGTTCCCACCCTCAAGCTTCTGATGAAAAACCTGCCTAGAATGCTTGTCCTGGCCACCATGGCCAGAGTAAATGATAACATCACCCTCATCAACATCATCCTCATAGCCACCAGAAACAATAACACTGGTGGCAATTGGTTCACCATTGGAACTCATGCTAGCGGGAAGATAGTCAATCCCAGCCTGAGGATGACCGTGCAACCCAACAACACAAAGTTCCATTCTGTATAAAAACACATCACCAACGCAAACACCGGGAATCGCACCAACGATTCTCTTATCACGATTCAACCACAATCCACTATTCCTCATCATCGTAGAAGCCCTCAGATCGCTGCGCGCCTTTCGCGACAAATCGATCCTTCTCTCATCCTCCGCGGTCGCCAGAACGCGGAGCGAATCGTACACCATCCGCGTCCGACGAACCACCTCCCGGAAATGCCGCTGATCCCTCGTGCCGATGTCAGTGACGCGGACGAGCTCCTTGCACCGCCGCTGCCGCGTCGCCGCCACCGACATCCCATCCCCCGGCGACGAGTTACCGCCATCCGGTGCCGGGACCGGAACAATTGCCTGCGAATCCGGGTCTTGAACGGTGTCAGGTTCGAGCTTGGGCTGTATTCCAATGGGGAACTGGTTAGGAACGGCACCGTTTGAGGAATTCCGCTGGCCGTTAGAGAGTTGGTTCGGAACGGCGCCGTTTTGGGGATGATGAAGGCCGTTGGCAGATTGGCTGGAAACGGCACCGTTTTGGGAATTCAGCTGGGCGTTAAGGAATTGGTTCAGCAGGACGCCGTGTTGGAGATTCAGGAGGGCGTTGGTAAATTGGTTGGGAACGGCGCCGTTCTGGAGCTGCTGCAGGGCGACGGGAAATTGATTAGAAACGGCACCGTTTTGGAGCTGCTGGAGACCTTTGGTGAATGCGGTCCGGAAGAGCTCGGAGACTCGGTTGAACTCGGAATAGACGTGGTCGGTTTGGTTGGAAGAAGCATCTAGATTTTCGTCGCAGAATAGGTTGAGGTCGAGGTCGAGAGACCCGTTTGAAAAATTTTGTTCTTCAGGTGATTCTTGTTGTTGTGGTGGTGGTGGTGGTGGTGATTGGTGTTGTTGGGGGGTGTGGGTAGTGACCCAGTCTTCAGAAGGTTCAAGCTTTGGGATTAGAATAGGAGTTGGAATATTGGGGGTGGTGGGGATTGGGATTCCGGGCGGTGGAGGAAGGAAAGTGGGGTTTTGAGATGAGAGGAGAGAATCCATGATGTTGAAGTTGGTGTTGTTATTACAAAGAAGGAAAGTGAGTGAGAGTGTTGTTGTTGTTGGTGGTGGTGGTGGTAGGGTTTAGATTGGTAAGAGCGTTGGAAATGGTGATTGGGAGCAAAGAGGACGCAGCATTTTTGGTTTTTGGGGGGGAATTTGGAATTTTTCGGCTTCCAGTGTAGAAGCTGTGGTTTGAAATTTCGAAACTCTGAACAACTTTTTGAGTTACAATTGCGTTTTTCTCCTTTTCTGTAATAAGAAAAAATGGAAATGTTTTTAGACAAGGTGTCGTGTCACCCTCTGGATCTTCCTTGCCTAATATGCATTTTGCATTTCAATGCTTTCTCATTTCCTTGCTGAATCTCTTTAATGTGTGACCCTTGACTGTTTCTTTTTTCAATTTGGGAAATTGTTCAAAATTAAGGAAGAAAATTTTTTTTTCAACAACTCTGATAAATGCGGACATAGAATATCAACCAATTAGAAATTATTATTATTATATAAATATATTAATTTTATAATTATATAAGATCATTAATATATTTTATTTACATGATAATTTATAAGTAGATAAATACAAAAATTATATTTTTAATATCTTATAATTTATTTAACCTGCACAAAATAAGAAATTTATAAAAAAATTATATTTAACTTCCATTGGAAATTACAAGAGGTTACATTAATGATAATTTTAACTAAAAATTATCCTTTCAATTCTTTATTAATGTAATATTATACTTTATACATATCAATTAGACAGGATATATGTGAGTAGTATTCTACCTTATTTGTATCCACGAGTAAAAGAATGTTATTGGTACCCATAAGTAAAGGATGGGCACCCACGTATATTTATTTATATATAATATTTTTAAATGAATAAGAATATGGTAAAAATCATCATGTTAAGTATAATATTATTTTAGTAATGATATAATATAAATTAGTATTGAATAACATATTTATAATTTTATATATTAAAAATATTACTCATTCTGTTACTTTTTATAAGCCCCTAAAATAAAATAAAAAAATTGTGTTATTTTTTGTAAACTCCTAAAAACATTAGAAGCATTTATTATATTTTTTCTAATTTACTCTTAAGAATTAATGCTTTCATATTTGTATAATTAATATAGAACTGTGAAATTTGACTTTAAATGAGGGCACAATTAGAAAAAGAAAACTATTTTTTATAAAATCAAAATAAAAATTATGCTTCTAAAACTATGTCTTTTAGATAGGAGCTTATAAAAAAAGTAACAGAGAGAGTAATATGTAACTATAAAAATATCTCATTGCAAAATAATAAAAAATACTAACATTAAAATATATTTAATAAAAATTAAATATTAATACTTATGTTGTACCCACGTGGCCAATAATGTAATACTCACTCATGGTCGTTTAGTTGATATGTGAGTACTTGGGTACCATTTTTTTTATTATCCCTACACACATGTTAGAAAAAATCGTCTAATATACTTAAAGTAACTAGATAGTGCTACCTCCGGTTTCAAATATAAATTTTTTGGTCTTTTAATATAAGTAAAATTAGACTTTTCCAATGTCATTAAATGCTTGTTTACCAAATATGTCCTCATCATATATATTTCTAAGGTCACTAATTCTTTATGAAATAAATGATACTAAGGGTATTTTAGAAAATTAAATCAAACATGTGATACTATTAATATAAATAACTACCTCCAACTACTATTCTTAATATGTGTGAAATTAGGTATATTTGCTTATATTTAGAACCGGGGGTAGTATTATAATTTCGATTATGCGTCATAATTTCTTTCGAGCATAATTTTAGGAAATTAATTTTGATTAACTAAAATATAAATATTTAAATATTATCAATTATTTAAAAAATCACTTTTAGCATCTATTTTAATTCTTAATAAAAAATCTCCTTTCTAATTTTTCAAATAAAATATATTTTTATCCCTTAATTATAGCAAAAAACTATTTTTAGCCCTTATATTATTTTTTCAGTGATTTTTATCCATATGCTTATGGAAATAATGGATTTAGTCTCCATGTAACTTTGTTTTAGCCTAAATATAATTTTTTGAAATGACATAAAAAATCAACTTAAAATTGTTTAGACTTGGTACAAAGCAAGTATAATTTTTTGTTAAGCCTTTTAGCATATGTCACTTGAGGATTATAAGGTGATTAATAACCTCTTTTTATACACATGAAAGACCTTTTCCCCTATAACTAAGCTCTTAAAGACAACGTTTAACTTATAGTAATTTGTGATTGATGATGGCTCTTCTTAATTCTAAAAGATTGGGCCATTGAATGGGATTCAAAGGCTAGTAAGTTCCTACGCACACGATCAGCTTAGCCTAACTCTCTCAAGGGCCTTTGTTTGGGTCTCTCATAATATCTTCATGGACTAGAGGTGCCTTCGAGAATCCCCACAAAATTGACTGAATGTTTAGATGAAACATAAATAATTATAAAATTAAATTTCACATGTCATTCATTTTTACTATGTGAAGAAAATAGTAATTTTCAAAGTTTCAACTGCAACAAGTCTTCCCACCCATGGACAACCATACATTAATGTAGCATGAAGGCATTTTAGACCTGTCAAACCCACAGAGAGTATAATGACAATCACTTATTACTAATGTTCTTTAGATGTAAAGTGGATCCAAAAAGGTTGTTTGAAAGCATTTAATAAAGAACAATAAAATAAAATGTAAACTAAATAAAAGAACACGGGATCATGATAAGAAGTAAAGATTTATACCTTGCAAGTTTGGGGGTTTCAGATCCTACTATGATTTCTCACAATTGTTAGCCTCCTAAAGTTCTCTTTAAAGGTTTTCAACTCATATATATTATGACGATTATTGGTCTCCTATGTTAATACTCCTAACGCTAATATACTACCCTTAGGATGCATAAAGAGATCATAATTAAGTCATGTCCTAGGATACATAAAGATCTCACAAAGTTTGTGAATCCAATCACTAATTGAAAGTGTATGAGATACATATGGCTACCCTTTTCAACACTCACTCTAATTCCTAGGTTCAGTAATGAACATCGAGACGATCGTCTGCGTCTTCACTAACTAATGATAAAAAAGAGTTGTCAATTCCTAAACTAGAATTAAAATAAGGAATTAGATAATTAACCTACAAATGAAACATATAAGAAGAGAAAATTTAATGGAGTTCAAAAGGGATTACATCATAACATTCACCTCAGCCACATAGTAAGAGGATTAAATCAACATAAAAGAGTAACTAAATACATTAAATAATCTAAAGCAAAACATAAAACCTAATCTAAGACAAGATAAGGAAGCACTTACTGCCCAATGTTTGGGTTGTCACAACACTCTAATCACAATCAAAGTTAGAGAGGAATGGTGGAAGGAATAACCTTGTTACCTCTCTCATAATCTTTGTGTGTCATCACACTTTCTCTCTCTATGCTTTGTTACATTTTTCCAATGTGTCTCTAAGGTTAAAACTCTTCTAATAACCCTAAAGGCCCAATAACTCAAGTTCAATAACGCACTTAAGCATAGGCCATGTTCATATAACATCGGCCGTATGCACTTAACGTGTTAATTTATTAATCTAAGCATAGGTCATACTTACCCGAGCATGAGCCATGCTCAACCTCGCTTCTTAGCACGCTAATATTTTCCAAGCATGGACGTGCTCAATCCAACACAGACCATTCTTAAAGGCACAATTCTCACTTCTCCTTTTCTTGGGTTTCTTTACTTATTTTTTCTTATTTTTCACTATTTTTAGCCCAAGACTACCTTTGTCATGCTTTTCGTAAATATTATAATACACTAGTTTATTTTAACGTTAAATTAATGCATTCATATATTAAAATAAACTAAAAATCTCAAAGATAAAATAGAATTTTGACACTTTATCAGTGACCAATGTTTGGAATATTTATGCTTGGAAAAGGTATAAAAATACCTTTTTTAGACTTAGAACACCATTTTAGGTTTGATGACATGTAACTTTATTTAGTAACTCAGTAACAATGTTATGCGTAAGGACTAAAGAAATTACTCTTTAGAACAATAGAGACCAAAACCAATATAAAAATAATATAAGACTAAATAAATTCATTTTTCCATTATAATCGTGGGGCTAAAAACATATTTTACTATTGATTTTATATCTTGACCGATTTTTTTAAAGTTGAAATTCAAACTTAGAACTTCAAGCTAACCATTTAAATTGCTCACCACCATGCTGACCTTAGTAGGTTAATTAAATTCAAGGTTTATTTTTATATTTTATATTTTTATTTGTATTTAATTTTAATTATGTACATATATTTTTTATTTATTAAACTAGATTTCTTATTCAAACTTTCATTCAATAATTAGCATAAATGCGATATATTATTTCCTATAAATTAATACAAGAAAAGTACATAAGATATTTAAATAAAAGTACTTTTGTTTAACATTTTATACATTTCTTACTTTACTATTTTGTATATATTAATTATATGTGATTTCTTTATTACAATTTTTTAGTAAGAAGGATGTCTAAATATACATGATTTTATTTTTTAAAAAAAATTATACGTGTAAATTAATTTTAAAATATTAATTTAAATATATTTTTAAATATTAAAGTTTTAATATATCTACAAAATGTGTTTAAAAAGTATTATATTTTAGTATACAGCTTATAAATTTTAAATGTCTCTTTATATTATAATGTATATATTATTGTGTTTATACTTTTCATAAAACTAACATATAATTAATTCAAATTTTGAATTCCAAATTTTGTTTGTGTTAGTCATAGGTACCCCCTAATAATCTAAAGTAATCTTTCTTGAAACCTTACTTAAGGGAAATCAAACATATACCACTTGAACTAATCACCTACTAACCTGCCCCTAGTAAAGTTCTATTCATGGAATATATCGTGCATTGTCCTTTAGGGTATTCTTTACCAATGTCGCCCCAAGAAGCTTCATTTGATATAGAAATGTGCAGGAAAAGATTTTTCCCTAAGGTCCAGTCTCATTAATATTAATGGCGACACTAATACATCTTTCAACTTTTAAAAAGCCTGCTCACACTT
This sequence comes from Clitoria ternatea, assembly GCA_037962975.1. Taxonomy (NCBI): domain Eukaryota; kingdom Viridiplantae; phylum Streptophyta; class Magnoliopsida; order Fabales; family Fabaceae; genus Clitoria; species Clitoria ternatea. The sequence goes on from CM075670.1 coordinate 141,139,300, forward strand.
CTCTATCCAACCAAAGTGCTTCTATTCTTCTTAAAAATTCTATACAATGGAAAAGATTGTCGTGCCATTTAAGTACCACCTTATATTTCCCTAGGTTTGCTTCGATACCTCAGTTTGTCAACATAAAACCAAGAAAGCATTCTGCTATAACCGTGGAGACACTTGAGAGGATTTAACCCGCATGTTTCTTTCCTTAAGCCACTAAGCTTATAAAAAATTGCTTAAGGTCGGCCACATGGCTACCCTCAATTAAGGTCTTGGCTATGATATTGTTAGTTTAAACTTTAACAATTTTGCCATTAATTTCCTAAAAAAACCTTGCTCATTATTCTTTGGTATGTCGCTCTAACTTGAGGCCAAATGACATCATTTTATAACAAAACATGCATTTGTCATCAATGCACATCATCTCCTCCCTGTCTCTCTCGAGTTGATGATAAACAGGGTGTTTTTTGTCCTCACCAAAATCCATTATAGGATGAAGGTCTATCATATTACATAAAGATGCTTGCGAGCATGGCTCGTTCAATTTTCTATTTTGAACCAACTCATCTAGTTTTCTAGTATCTAAACTTAAGTTATATAATTGTTGGGTTACCTCCTTATCTCCTTTGATAACAGTCATAGTCTAATTTCATCTACAAATTTATGGTTTATGAAAACCATAACTCCTAATTTATGTAAGGATGATCTTTCAATGATAACATTAAAGGGAGACTTAATGTCAACCATCAAGAACTTGGTTTTCAATTTATAATCTTTAACCTTATAATTCCTTCAAAGGTAGTCAGAGTTTTAAGATACCCTTTAGTATAAGTTATAGAGCCACTGAAGGCAATTAATTCCCAAAGAAACGACATTAACTTATTATCATTTAAGCCTATATACTAAAAAACATCATAGAAAATAATACTAGTGGAGCAACCATTATCAACTTACAAGCGTTATATGTTTTATTGAAAATTAGAGCCTCAATTACCATCACATCACCATGAGGTAGGGAGATTCTTCCAAAGTCATCATTAATGAAAATAATTAATGGATTTAAAACAACAACTAGGATTGTTATGCTAGCTTGGTTTACATTCTTTAAGCTTTTTGTATGCTTCCTGTGATGTCCAAAATTGATATCATGAATCTTAAGATAATTGTCTGAGATATGATGAAATTTAGGGTAAAATTTTTCTTTTTGATGTAGTTATCTCAAGATTCGTAACCCAAGCTCTAAGGCCAAGGAAAGACATATATACTTTATACTAAACCAATGTTAATTAAAAAATTTATCATCAACAACCTATATCTATATCATGCCATATCTCAAACCAAAACATCATATACTTACCATACATATAGGCTAATTATTAGATTAATCTACCATTATAACAACTCAAACTAGTGTTTAGCAAATTTACAAGCCCAAAAAGTCTAATTTATGCTAACCAAAAGGACTATTGAAAGTAGTTTACATATATATGTACGAAAACATCAAAGTAATGCCCATGTTTCCTTGCATTGCTAACTAATACTTCTAAAGGCATCACCATGTATTTACATCACATTCACTAAAGCATAAGTAGGGAAGAGTAAGATTATGCATAGAATAAACACACAATGAACTAGAATCATGCAGACACACAATTACAACACAAAAGTTCATCCAAGTCTAAGCACAAGGAAGATACAATGTTATGCGTGTGCCAAACAATATCAGTTCATTTAAATAATCTTCCAATTTTAGTCAATGATGTTATGATGGACCCATTCTATATGGTGGGAATTCACTACAGTGTAACAATTTCACATATCACTTTATCGATACCGAACCGAAGCATCTTCTTATAACATTGTCACATATAGTGACTCAGATAAACATATAACTGTGTTATGGCTTGGCCCTAGAACTTTCACCCTAGAGTGGTAGTAGATCATGAAGATTATACTCATAGGGTCTTTACTCATCATAAAGCCACCCCCTACCGGGCCGATAATCAAGGGCCATCAAACAAGGACAAGTAATTGATTACCATGTCTAGGGTAATTAACTACCACATCTGAAGTAATCGATTATCACGTTTGAAGAAATTGATTACTGGTAATTCAAAATTTAGTGTGCAAAACAAAGATTTGATAATCGATTACTACAACTTGAGTAATTGATTACTTTATACAATAATTAGCATAAATGAGCATAAATGACAGATTTCTTAAATGGTAACATATTATTTGTGTCAGTCATCATAACCTTCAGTACATATTTAATTTTTAACACTAGTGATCTACCATAAACATCAATCCAATTATCCAATTCATATTATCAATAAGCATGCCCACTCAATTCACCAATCATCACAACCAATCAGTGTTCTATCTATTCAAAATACAAATTGTAACATCCCTGGTGTTTTAATAATTGGAATAAACAAATGAATGTATTTTGATTTAAATAATAAGGATTAAGGGATATGAAGTGAATTATTGGGTTTAAAAATGAATTTTAAAGGAAATGACATCAGGTACCTGACGCGTAGCATGGCTATGGCGCGTAGCGTCAGGTGGAAATTAATGACCTGACGCGTAGCGCTAGTGGGACACGTAGCGTCAGTGTCGTGACCTGTTTTAAAATGAGGCATGCAAAATAGAATGTTAAAACACTTCTCCTTCTCTTTTTACCTCTTCCCCTGCGATTTGTGACTAGAACTTGTGGATGTTGGTGGTTTCTTATGTTTTTGAGCCTTAGGAAGTAAGGTACGGCATGGAGGACCGTTAATTCTCAAGTTTTTCCTTCTTTCTTCTTCTCTTTTCTTGAAACTGAATTGCATGTATGGGAGAAGGGCTTGGATTTTAAGTTTTAGGGTTCTTGGAAGCTTGGGTTTTGAGTTTGTAAGGGTAAGGAAGACAATGTACTAACGGGGTTTGTGTTTCGCTGACCATAGGTGTCAGAATGGGTGCCGAAGGAACGATTGGCGAAGCAAGTATCGAATTTGAAAGAGGAACTATGAATCAAATGATCGGAGGATGCAACCGACACCAAGAATAAATTATTGAAGCTTGGAATCGAGGTAAGGGGGTGTTCGGGTCGTAATTAATTAGGATTGGATAGTATGATAGTTCCGAAAGCTTGGAAACTAATTAGGAATCATTAAAAATAATGTAGATTAGTTGGTCGTAATTTATATAATTATTTATGTATATTTATGTGTGACTAGGTAGTTAAAGTGTTGAGAAAATATGTTAAAGTAATTAATTATACGATAGGAAGTAAGTAAATAAATATCTGGATTATGTGAATGTGTGTAATGCCTTGTAGATTGTAAGTTAGAATAAGTAATAATCGTGTTTGTGATAAATATGTTAAATTAATAATGAAAGAGATATGAAATTGATAGATCACCTGATGAGAATAATGAAATGACGATTATGGAAATGTGATAACATGGCTTGTGAGGGCTGGGTCTGTGTGGCCGCTCTGTGTGATGTTTATATATCAACTTATGACGGATATGGATGGAATTGATTATGTTAAATCCACGATGATATGATTTTGTATGTGATTATGTGGTATGGGACGGCCAATGGTATGTGTAGCCTCTCGTTTTTTAGCTCCCATGGTGGTTTGTGCCCAGTTAAGCTACTCAGTGGTCAAGTAGGACCTAGTGGTTGAGATGAAGAGTCAAGCAGGACTCGGCGAACCAAGTAGTGTCCACGGGGTGTCAAGTAGGACCCCTAGCTGAAGGCCGATCATTTAGTATCCAGATACTAGGAGTCTCATATACATGTGAGTCAGTGGTGCATATTGTTAAGGAATCCCTAGTGTATGAGCAGCGGAAATACAAGGATTCCCATAGGATTTGCAAAGCGCCGTGTTTCAAAGCATAAGACAAACACAAAAAAAATTACGTTTTAGGATTACCTCTTGAAGAATATCAAAGCAATCGTAGCCTCGTCCTTTAGGAGTCCACACGAGTACTCCCACCAGAAATGCTACACCTTCCAAATGCTAGTTTGACAGCGTGTAGCTTTTATAACTTCTACGTATTTTATGTCTCTTTTTGGGTAGCCGCCTATGAGCATCTTATGATCTATTTATAGGCTTAGGTTTGACCTAATTTGCTCTCTAAAGAGTGGGCTCTTTACTCATTCTAAATGAGTTAGGCCCAATAGTCTTATTTTAGACCAACTAAAATAAAAAGCTATTTTCTGATGGGCTTACTCTATGTGTGTGACCCTATAGGTAAAATACTCGGTTATATTAAATATAAACTATTTTATTATTAATATAAAATAAGAGCGGCATCTAGCAATGCATCATTATGTCCGAATATTATTTATTATCAACATAACCTATAAGTGATAATTATTTTATATGTTTGTTCCTTTTGTCACGATATCCTAATTGGGCCCAAGGCATGGTTGCGTCATCCTTGTACGGTCCAATTTATTTTACTTGATACCGGAGTAGACTTTATCCGAATAAATATCCAATATTTATTCTTTCTAGCATGGCCATGCATTTCTTTAGTCTCACTCCATCAAGTGGCCTATAGATATCACTCATGTCACATAGGAGAAACAAATCCCATCTACATCACTCACATCCCTCTGCATAATTTGTTCATTGCCTAACCATAACCTTTATAGTCCTCGTATTATAGAAGACGTTTGATTGTATTAAAATAATAAACTCCTTATGTAGGAATCGTAGTGTCTTCAGGTCAAAGGACTACATATACCATTATCACATTGAGAATCGTTTATGACATTCATGTAACAATCCATGCAACGTTCTCATGGTGGGTCTGTCCAGTACATCATTACTCTTAATGTGTACCCTGTGAAGACTTGATATCATTTATATCCATGATCTGTGAGATCAGATCATCAGTACACTCACACACTAGTCTTAATGTATTTACATGTCCCCACGTAAATACTTGACTAGGGACCTTTTAGGAATAACTCTCATATGAACTATTACTCCAAGGATAAATAAAGGTTGTTAAACTATTTAACAAAAAATGACTTATTCAAAATGATGCATCCTATATAGGCTTTTAGTGCATATTTCCAACAATCTCCCACTTGTACTTAGAGCCGATAAGGTTAATGCCCAATGACGTCTACAGTGCCCTCATGCTTTTACTATGTAAGCGGTTTTGCTAGTGGGTTCCCAATAATTTTGTTGGTATGCACATTGCATATTTTTACATTTTCCAAAGATGAAACTATTTAGGTATATGCTTGGATTAATCCACTTCCTTATATTGTTCTATGGTTCCATTGTCATCATAGTGGAAACTCATAGGGTACAAAACATTTGGAATAATTAAATATAAATTGACTTCTTTTGTAATTTAACATAGCAAAATACTTAGATTTGTTAGTAGAACCAACGATTGTTTCTTGCTTTGAACCTTTCAAGCATACATTGCAACCATCTTGACAACACATATATTTTTATTGTAATCTTATGTCTTTCAAATTAATCAAAAGATTGACATCGATGTAACCTTTACAACGAGCTCATCTTCTATTTATTAAGATCAAATCCTTAGTCCTTCTTAAGTGTTTAAGGATACTCTTGACTATAGAATGAGAATATTATTAGTTCTAGAAGAAGCATGTCTTCTACATGTAATACTAGAACTATAATTGTGCAGTTACTAACCTTTCATAGTCACAAGATTTATCTTCATTCTTTAATGAAGATTCTAGCTTCTAAAAGCTTGCTTTAGTCCATAAATGGAACATTTGTAGTTCACATACCTTCCTTGATGTTTCAGGCATAAAAGGCCTTTAGGTTGTGTCATATACACATCCTCAAGATGATTTCCATCTTGACATCTATCTACCATACCTCATAATAGTGGTATACTGCTACAACAAGCAGGATCTAAATGGTTTTTAAGCTAATTGAATTTTGTCAATCTTGCTTTTAAAGGTACTCTTATTACCATCCATGTTTAGTTTTCCTTATGAAAACCCACTTGCATCCTATAGGTTTTACCCTTTAGGTGCGTCAACCAAGGTTCATACCTTGTTAATATACATGGAACCCATTTCAAATCCCATGGTCTTATGCCATGTCTTAGAATCTAAACTTGCATTGGCCTCTTCATAAGAATCTTGGTCATTTAGCAATATGCCTCCTTCCTGATTTATAAGATATCCATATTTTTCAGGTTTGGTGACATATCCTATTTGATCTTAGGCAAGTCTTGTGCTACCGGAGCTAAGGATGTCACAACACTTTGTGATTTCTGCTCCAAGTCCATCCTTGACTTTTAAATGCTTTGTGATACTTGAATTTCTTCAAGTTCTACCATCCTCCCACTGATTCTTTAAGGGATGTACTCTTATTCAAGAATACAATATTCTAAGCAACAAGCCTTTTATTCTCAGATGGATTGTAGAACTGATAACCCTTAGCTTTCTTTGGGTATCTCACAGAAGATATTTATCTAATTTGGATCTGACCTTGTCAGAGTTGGATGCTCTATAGAAGCATCATAGTTCCAAATTATTAGTAAAAACATACTAGGTTTATTCCTAGTCCATATCGTATATGGTTTCTTTAAGAAAGTCTAAGATGGAACATGGTTAAGTGTGGAAATTTTGTTAATAAAGGAACGTTGAAGGAGTTAGAGATGTTTGAAAATAATTAATAATCAAACTATGTCCAACAAGGTTTGAATTTTCCCCGTAGAGATGCTATTAAGGCATTCGATGAGGAATAAGTTAAGAGGTAATCTCTCACTCTATTAGATAGTTATCAAACTTGTAGCTCAAATTATTTTCTATCTTGATTTAATCAAGAGCTTTAATTGTCTTGCCAATTTGGTTTTTCACTTCATTATAAATTCTTTGAACTTTTCAAAGACTTTCTAACTTATGTTACATAAATCCATACTCATTGACTTTTCAATTAGTATGTTGAAGTATTGAAAAACATATCTAGTTATTGTTCCAATAGGCCCACATACATCGTCATGTATTAGATAATAGATTACTCATCTTTTCAATGAATGAGGTCTCAATTATCTCTCCAATAAATAAGATTTACATGTCTCCATTGATTCCAAAATCAAAAGAGTCCATATAACCACATTAATGGTATTTAGAAATGTGTTTCTTATCCATTTGCCTTAGGAGACAATACCATGTAAGTAAGGTTCAAAATCACTTATTTTAACCTACTTTGACAGTTGTTATAGATGGGAGTTTTGAGATTTAGGATGTGGAATCCATTACTCAATTGTGCATCAACATCCATTTGAAGAAATAAAGTTATTTTATAATAAGAAAAACATTTCTTGTCCAACAAGAAATAATATGCACAATGTCTAGTTCACTAACTAGCCCAATAGGTAAAAGATCTTATCTTTATTGTAGCAACTTTTGCTCAAATTTTACACAGATTTCTCCACCCTTAACAAGTAATCTACTTCCTTGATCTTTCAAAATTTGAGATCTACTACTAGTATCTGATACTAATGTTAGTGAAGTAAAATAACTTGACTTCTATAACATGACCTGTAGTGGAAGTCTTACTTCCCTTTCTTTTGAACTCTTTTAAGTTCTTTAGATAAATTATTTCAATGTCTTATTTTGGCTAAAACTGGAAACAATTTCCTTTTTTGATCACCTTTTAGACTTCTAGACCAACTTGGCCTTAATAAAGTCTGTATACGATCATATCGTATATCTCCCATATATTCATATTGCCTTTTACAGCTCAGAGTTTATGCAGACTACATAGGGTATTGAAGACCTAACCATAGATGATATATAAACCAAACATGACACACTGTCGCTTCATCTTTAATGAAGATAATTCTCAAGTCTCAATACCTATCTAGGCATTTTTCTAGATAAAGTGTCCTTCCAAAGGACAGATTGTAACAAAACAATATTTGGTATATCATGGTTATTCTAAAACAAATTACATGTAAATGTATCACTTCTATTTAAAACATATTTAAATTTTGGTCAATAAATAAATATGTTGTCTCCCACTATTTTGATTCAAAACAAATACCCTCACTGAATCATAAAAAATCCCATTGGAAGATTTTTCTAGTGGGCCAAGATCCATATTTGGCCTAGTGTTGAGTCAGCTTTGGCTGATCGCCCAACCCTTGGTTATTTAGGTAGGAAACACATTTCCAAGTGCATCTCATGCAACTCTTGGATGATTGAATGGGTAACTCTTTACCCTTATTCATCTTATGAATTTAAGCTCAATCCTTACGCCTCTAAGTTATTTTCAATCTAATTGAAAAACTTAGTTAAGTTTAGGCCTAATAAAAACAATTTGGATATTACAGTTATCCCATCGCGCCTTACTAATATAAATGATAGCACCCTACTTTGGCAGGCCCACTATTTATTGACATTAGTCTCGACGAGTGTTACTTATTAGAAGACATTTAAACTTAATATTAACGCTTATAGGTTCTTCAATCTGATTAAAGTTACCTAGATAAGTCTAATAACAAATGGTTGGATAATCCAATTATCCATCATCCTTTACTAATATCAATAAAAGTACCCTGCTTTGGCAGAACCTACACTTTATTGAAACTAGCATTGATGACTGTTGTTTATTAGAACGCGTTTTAGACTGTTCATACCTTTAGGCTTTTCCAATCCAATTGAAAAATGTCTATTTGAATAAAACTTAATAATACTTGGATAATCCAATTATCCAATCATGTCCTACTAAACATAAATAAAGGCACCCAACTATGACATGACCTGCACTTTATTTATATCAAGTTAGACATTATTACTTATTGGAAGGTATGCTTGTCGGGCTTGAGGGATTTCAATTTTCTTATTGTTCATTACCGACTTTCATTAAACGCTTTAACGCAAAATAAAACCCCAAAACATGCAATCAAAATTGTGAGATGGTTATGGTCTTCCTAGAAAATAAAATAAAATAAAATAAACCTAAAGGAACTATGGTGTCTTGACTTCATGAAGTCCTACTTCTTGAAACCACCATCCTCCTAGAGTCACCACTCCTTTGTTCCTTTCAAGGTCATATCCATCAATAATCACCACTCTAGGTTTCTTTTAGGTCTCCACCTTGTTGGCTTTTCCAAGATTACCATGTAATAAAGAAAACTCGTTTTACATACGAGTGAAGGGTTGAGAGAAGAAATTTAAGAATAGAGAAAGGCACAGCACGCAGGCTGTATTGAAAATTAAATAAAAAAAACTAAGACCATAACCATTCACCGCTGGACGTGTTAATTAATCAATTAATAGAGTAATCAATTGTATTAAAATAAAATAAATATTAAAACACATAATTAAACGCATGGGGTCATAAAAGAAAAACTACGCAAAGAAGTTTGGCGGCTCCGTTGACTGTTCAACAGACAGGGTCAAGGGGTGTTCCAACCTAAAATTTAGTACTGTAATCAGGTTAGTTCCCAGGAAAGAGAGGTGGGTCCGGAGTGACCGCTTAAGTACCAAGTCTTTCCTAGCCAGAACGTCCCACTGACCATTAACAGCTCAAAATATTCAGTTATGATTTCAAACAATTTGAAATCTTTAATTTTGAAACGGCCAAGATTTAACTTTTAAACCTTATCTTTTGACCTTTACAATTATCCTAAAATAGGAATAGTCAAGGTTTAACTTTTAAACCTTATCTCTAGAGTCTCAACAATCATCCTATTTTTTAGGAACGATCAAGGTTTAAATTTTAGACTTTATCTCTAGAGTTCAAGATATTTTATTTCGAATCCTATTAAATTTGATAAAGATCTTATCTTTAATTTGTAACTTTTACAAATCCTATCAAATTTATTAAGGATTCAATATTTGATTTTAAAATTATTAAATTTAATAAAGATCTTATCTTCTATTTGTAACAATTACAAATCATATTAAATTTAATAAATATGAATCAATTTGTAACTCCTACAAATCACATTAATTTTAAAAAGATCATATATGATGCAAATCCTATTAAAATTAATAAGAATAAATTATTTAAATTTGTAACTCTTACAAATCACATTAATTTTAAAAGGATCACAAACAATGCAAATCATATTAAAATTAATAAGAATTAATTATTTAAATTTGTAACTCTTACAAACTTTAATTTTAACAAATAATTAAAAATTTGATTTGTAACTTTTACAAATCGAATTTAAAATATAATATTAAAATCAAATATTTTATTTGTAACATTTACAAATAAATAAAATACCATTACAGCTAGGTTTCAACTTTTGAATCTTAGTTTTCATTACGGCTAGAGTTTAAGTCTTAAACTTTCTAAACACAATCTCACATGAACAATTCATATTAGAAAAGAGAAAGCATATAGACGTCATTGCATACAACCCTTGATTTCAATTTAATTAAATAAACATAAAACACGCCTTATAATTAGAACACATATAAAACAATCACTATTGTAACATACAACATGTTCATATAATAAAGCACATCCTAAAAACATGTTCTTTAATTAAAATGTTGAGAAAAGAAATCAATATACATAAAGAAAAAATATATTGATATTAGCTTTCAAAAGGTGCAACCTTTGCAACATATCTCATAAAAATGCAACTTTTACATAATATCTCATTAAAAATGCAACCTTTGCAACATATCTAATAAAAGATGCAACCTTTGCAAAAGGATTCAACCTTTATAATTCTTTTCATAAAAGAAATTTTATTTTTATTTTTACATGTTATTTAAATAAATGTTTTCCCAAAACACGGTTTTGCAACCTGGCTCTGATACCACTGTTAGGGAATCCCTAGTGTATGAGCAACGGAAATACAAGGATTCCCATAGGATTTGCAAAGCGCCGTGTTTCAAAGCATAAGACAAACACAAAAAAATTACGTTTTAGGATTACCTCTTAAAGAATATCAAAGCAATCGTAGCCTCGTCCTTTAGGAGTCCACACGAGTACTCCCACCAGAAATGCTACACCTTCCAAATGCTAGTTTGACAGCGTGTAGCTTTTGTAACTTTTGCATATTTTATGTCTCTTTTTGGGTAGCCGCCTATGAGCATCTTATGATCTATTTATAGGCTTAGGTTTGACCTAATTTGCTCTCTAAAGAGTGGGCTCCTTACTCATTCTAAATAAGTTAGGCCCAATAGTCTTATTTTAGTCCAACTAAAATAAAAAGCTATTTTCTGATGGACTTACTCTATGTGTGTGACCCTATAGGTAAAATACTCGGTTATATTAATAATAAACTATTTTATTATTAATATAAAATAAGAGCGGCATCTAGCAATGCATCATTATGTCCAAATATTATTTATTATCAACATAACCTATAAGTGATAATTATTTTATATGTTTGTTCCTTTTGTCACGATATCCTAATTGGGCCCAAGGCATGGTTGCGTCATCCTTGTACGGTCCAATTTATTTTACTTGATACCGGAGTAGACTTTATCCGAATAAATATCCAATATTTATTCTTTCTAGCATGGCCATGCATTTCTTTAGTCTCACTCTATCAAGTGGCCTATAGATATCACTCTTGTCACATAGGAGAGACAAATCCCATCTACATCACTCACATCCCTCTGCATAATTTGTTCATTGCCTAACCACAACCTTTATAGTCCTCTTATTATAGAAGACGTTTGATTGTATTAAAACAATAAACTCCTTATGTAGGAATCGTAGTGACTTCAGGTCAAAGGACTACATATACCATTATCACATTGAGAATCGTTTATGACATTCATGTAACAATCCATGCAATGTTCTCATGGTGGGTCTATCCAGTACATCATTACTCTTAATGGGTACCCTGTGAAGACTTGATATCATTTATATCCATGATCTGTGAGATCAGATCATCAGTACACTCACACACTAGTCTTAATGTATTTACATGTCCCCACGTAAATACTTGACTAGGTACATTTTAGGAATAACTCTCATATGAACTATTACTCCAAGGATAAATAAAGGTTGTTAAACTATTTAATAAAAAATGACTTATTCAAAATGATGCGTCCTATATAGGCTTTTAGTGCATATTTCCAACACATATGTAATACAATATTGATGTATGCTTTATGATGAATGGTAAATTGATGTTATGATGTTTATGAAGCATTTAATGATTTGTGATATGTGGTTGATATAAGTATGGATATATATTTGATGCGATACATGTGAATTATGTTATTTCTGAAATTGAATTAAGGCTTAGGCGTATTACGAATTATCAAGAACTGGAAGAAATGAATCTAATTATAAGTATAAATGTAATTGAGCCAGTAAGTTAGTTAATGATATGGAAGGTAGGTAGAAAATGCTTATGTTTACTATTCACCATTCTATATTAATTATGATATACCAAACACTCACCCTTGTTGTGGTTTATTTAATTTTAGTGACTAGTGGCAGGGAGGATGCCAATGCCCTAGAGGTGCGCCAAGCGGAGAATTGATGCCAAGGAATAATGGAAATTGTGAAATGAATGGATATATGTAATGTGTCTAATGTATGTAATGTCCTAACATGTTTTATGTGTTTGCTGGATTAACTTAGCATATAGTCAATGTGGTTATGATGCGGTATGAATGATGACGATTTGAATTATGATTGATTGTAATGAATGATGATCCATAATTTGTATGTTGATTTGATGAGGATATGAATTTATGTTGATGGATTAGTAAGATGGTGATGTTAATGTTAGAAATGGTGGTTTTAAGAATTTGGTGTATATGGGCATAAAGCCAATGTTGTGTGCGGATGATAAATTGCTATGGACAAGTTTTGTGTATGTTTGTGAATTGTGAATGATACGAATTATGGGAATCATTTAGTGTTTTGATGATTGGATGGATTAATTATGCATGTAGTTGAATAGGCGTTTATATGAAAATAAGGAACTAAATAGGTGATTTTAAGATCTAGCAGGTTTTGGGACCGCCGAAAGGTACCAATAGGTTCCCTAAGACATTTAGAAACTGTACATATAGGCCTTGGGCCATTTGGTGTCCATTTAGGTGGTTTGGTGCAAGAGTTTTGCACCTATTTATATTAAATTGCATTTTATACATTACTCAGGCATATGATGGGATTTTGGTGAATAGACAGTGCTAACAATTCCAGAATGGGGAAAACATATGGCCCGTGAAGTTTCATGTAAATCAGACCTAAAACGGGCCAATTGGGTAGGTTAAAAGTTGGCCGAATGGCCTAAGTGTGTGACAACATCAAGTGCTGTTACTGATACGCTGGCGCTGGGCGCCAGCCTGACGTGTAGTGTAGGGCTGTGCTTGAAGCCTCATGTGTCAGGCCCCTGTTTCAGGATTTTGGGTTTTCCCTTATTTTTCATGGCAACTTGGGATTCTTAACTATGATATAAATGATGTTTTGGCACTTTTTATTGGAAATAATTATTCTTATAAATGTCGATTAATATTATTATTATTATTTGCAAAAAAAATATTGTAAAATTCTACTAAAGGAATAAAAATACTTGAAAAATTGACCAAGAATGTCACATAAATCATAACACTAAATAACATTCTAGCTATCTAATCCATAATTTGTCACATTAAACAACATTTTAACTATCCAATCCATAATTCGTCATATTAAACAATATTCTAACTATTCAGTTCATAATTCATCACGTTAAACAACATTTTAATTATCTAAACCATAATTCACTATGTTCCCCCCAGATTGAGATAGGGCCTTACTGAATCCTTTTATTCTTGGAGAGCATAATGAAGATCCTGAGTTTCGATGATCACAATAGAATACAATTATGTCCTGGGCAATTGGGCCTGGGCTGGAAGGTCCCCCATCTTCCCCCTTTTACCATTGTATAAATGTAATCTTACAAACTCTCTGCAATTCAAGTGACATTTTTTAGCAATACAACCTTAATTTTCCTAGAGTAATTCTCTAGGGTTTTGTGTGTTACGTGCTCAAGAGTGAACATTTTGGCGTCCACCGTGATCCCGATGAAATGGTTCCTATGGAAACACAAGAAAGATCAGTTCTAGAGAGGACGACAAAGGTAACCATGCGCAACAATCCTAACCGCTGGGAAGAGGGAAATCATCAGGAGCAACAAGGGAGACAACAAGCTTGAGATGACCAAACGCAGGAAGTATTGACTCTTGCTCAGACGTTGCAACAAACAGTGGATGAACTGTGCAAGGAGAATAAGGAATTATGCAATCATAAGACGGAAGAGAAGAAGGCCTCCAATTATCATAATACTCAAACCACGAGGAAAATGACAAATAAGCCCGAGCCCTTGATGCCTTACGCGACTCACCCATTCACAAAAGAGATAATGGTCACTCCTATGCCAGCGCACTACAAACCATCAACGATAGAGAAGTATGACGGGATAGGTGACCTAGAGGAACACTTTACCATATTCACCACCAATTTGCTGATTACGAGGGCATTTAATGCATTACTCTATGGGATGTTCCTCGTAACCCTGACCAAATCTGCCATTCAGTGGCTCTCACAAATCCTCTGAGGAGTATCTCTTACTTCGTAAAGTTGATAGAGAAATTCCTAACCCAATTCACTTCTAGTCGATCAGTGCAGCAAACTCGCACAACCTGGTCAATTTGAAATAGGGAAATAAGGAAACACTTAAATAATTCATTGCTCACTTTAACGAGAAGGCCATTCAAGCCCTTCATGCGATCCAAACAAGGTTACTCTCAGGTAAGTTCTTTGACTCTTTAGCCAAAAGACCTCCTTTGAATATGGATGATTTCAGGTAGTGAGCAGCCTAGTGCATCAACATGGAGGAATGAGAAGCTGATCGAATGGGAAACTCTAAGCAAGGTACTATGAGGACGGAGCCATAAAAGAAGAGTCATAGGCTAAACAAAGAGCAAAAGAGCACAACGTATCCTAACCCAAAGTACAACACCTTTACCCCTTAAACATTAGGAGGGACAGAATCATGCACGAGGTCTAAAACACTGGGCTACTCAAGCTACCCCCACCTGAAGAATAGACCAAAGGCTCGGATAGATCTGAGTTCTATGAATTTCACTAAACTTTCGGTCATGGCACTAAAGACTGTTAATCATTGAAAAACCAAATTGAAAATTTTATCTGACAAGGATACTTAGAGAAATTTGTTGACCAGAGAAGAAGCACCACAAGAAGATGGCCGAATGAAGGAAAGGGAATCTCTAAGACAGGTAGAGCTACAACCATGCGAACACCCTCGGCAGGAGGGTAGGCATTCCTAATCCCGCAAGCTAGAGGATGTGAGGGATGATAGGAAAAGAATCATACACATTATTTTCAGAGGCTTTCCTAGAAGTAGAGGAGACACTTTATGTGGGATAAGGCAGGTTAACTCCATACACTGCCTCCTGAGTAATGAAGCCATTACCTTCGATAGTATAAACCTACCTAAAGGAGTTCCAAACAAGGATGAACTGATAATGGTCACCATAGAGATAGTAGAGTACATTAAGGAAGAGTGTTAGTGGACAAGGGGAGCTTTACAGATACTCTTCATTGGAAGGCTTTTAAATGACTCCAACTGCCTGCCAACTAGCTCAGAAGATACGAGGCACTCCTCAATTTTACAGGAGACTTGGTACAAGTGATGGGCTATATGGAGTTAAAGATAATCTTTGGATCAGGGAAGGACAATAAAGCGGTCATGGTAAAATACTTTGTTATTGACATCCTAAGTTCCTACAATATCATTCTGGGACGACCAACACTCAATGACTTAGATCAATTATCTCAACCCTACACCTTACAATAAAGTTCCTGCTTAGAGATGGGCATATTGGAGTTGTCCAGGCTGACCTCGAGGTCGCTCGGGAATGTTATCACGAAAGTCTCTGACCCAGGGAGACTTTTATAATGGAAAAGGATATTAAAATGGGGTTTGACCCTAGGGATGAAAGAGAGCACGAGCATCCACAGTTGGTATAGTCCTTGAAGTTGGTACGGGTAGGGTCTGGTCCGAGCCAATGCACCTATATCAATACAATGTTGGATCAAGATTTGGAGGACTTGTTAGTCAAGCTCCTAAAAGTAAATGTCGACCTCTTTTCATAGAGTCACTCAGACATGCCAGAAATCAACCCAAATGTCATATGACATTCACTGAACATAGACCCAGAGGCTAGGTTAGCAACACAAGCAGCAAAAGCTAGGTCTTGATAGAAAAGCAATAGTAAAGGAAAAAATAGATAAGCTACTAGCAACTAACTTTATTTGGGAGGTTAGGTACCCAATCCAGTTCTCTAATATAGTCATGGTAAAAAAAGGCGAGTAGCAAGTGGCGGATGTGCGTGGATTTCACGGACCTCAATAAGGTATGTTTGAAAGACCTTTACGCTTTGCCCAATATTGACCATTTAGTAGATGATACTTTAGGATACCAGGTATTAGGCTTTATGGATGGATACTAGGGATACAACCAAATACGAATGAACCTGAGAAACGAAGAAAATACTGCCTTTATCACCGAGGGGTGAATTGTTGCTATCAGGTAATGCCATTCGGGTTGAAGAGCGTCGGTG
This sequence comes from Clitoria ternatea, assembly GCA_037962975.1. NCBI lineage: Eukaryota > Viridiplantae > Streptophyta > Magnoliopsida > Fabales > Fabaceae > Clitoria > Clitoria ternatea. The sequence continues at coordinate 141,155,854 of CM075670.1, forward strand.
CTACCCACTAATGTTAAGTGGATAAAATCTTTGCCAAATAGATTGGCAAAAACATGGAAGTATATGTCGATGACATGGTTGCAAAGACCAATCAAGAAAGCATATGGAAGACCTAAAAGAAACGTTCATCGAGCTCAGAAGGCATAATATACGCCTCAACCCCGACAAATGCTTATTTGGAGTCCAAGACGGGAAGTTCCTAAGGTACATGCTAACATACAGAGGCATAGAGGCCAACCCTCACCAATGCCGAACCATCTTAGAAATGAGAAGTCCCCATAACATCAAAGAAGTGTAGTGTTTCACTTAGAGGATTGCAGTTCTCTCCCGTTTCCTCACCAAATTCATAGAGAAGTCCATGCCCTTCTACTGGGTTCTAAAGAAAATAAACACCTTTTAGTGGACTCAGGAATGTTAGAAAGCTTTCAAGGAGCTAAAATCCTATCTAGCTTCCCCTCATTCTAACGAAACTAACCCCCGGGGCAGAGTTGATCATCTACTTGCCAGCCAGGGAAAATACGGTCAACGTTGCATTAGTACAAGAAGAGGGATCTATCCAACAACTAATATATTTCACGAGTAAAACTTTACAGGGAACGGAAATACGATACTAGAGAGTGGAAAAATTTGTTACAGCTTAGTAGTAGCTGCACGAAAATTGAGACCTTACTTTTATAGCCACTAAATCATTGCCAGGATGGACCAGCCAATTAGTAAAAATCCTTTAGAAGACTGAGCTTACAGGGAGAATAGTCGCATGGGCAGTGGAGCTTTCCAAGTATGGAATCTAATATGAACCTTGGGGAGCCATCAAGGCATAATTTCTAACAGATTTTATAGTAGAGTTGGGAGATGACATAGAGGAGTATGACATTGAACACGCTCTGTTGACCCTATCAGTGGAGGGGTCGTCAAACGAGAAAGGAAGTGGGGCAGAAATCATACTTGAGTCATAAACTAGGTTGACCATTGAGGAATCATTAAGGTTACTATTTAAAGCAAGCAACAACTAGGCAGAATATGAAGCACTCATAATAGGTTTATGGATGATATTAGACCTAAGAGCTCGGTGCATAAGGTTAAGACTGACTTATAGTTGGTTACAAGACAAGTAGAGGAAGCGTATCAGGCAAAGGGCCCTACCCTAGCCAAATACCTCTCTTGGGTGAAAAGTAGATAGTGAAATTTAAACTATTCAAAATAGTGCATGTCCCTGTTAGGGAATCCCATTAGGGTCAGGCAGCGGAAACACAAAGGATTCCCAAAAGAATTGCAAACACGTATGTCTCAAAGCATTATGCTAAATTAAAATTTTTAATTAGAGTTTACCTCTTGTAGACACAGAACAAGTTCCTCGATCGAAGCAATTATAACTTCGCCCTTAGGAGTCCACACGCACACTCCCACCAGAAAAACAGAGCTCCGAGTGCTAGTACGGAAATTTTGTTTTGGTCTAATTTCTGAGCAGCAGCCTATGAGCATCTCATGCTCTATATATAGGCTTAGGTCTTGACCTGAGCTCTCATTAAACATTGGGCTCCTGACTTATTCTAAATAAGTTAGGCCCAAATAGTTTTATTTTCAGTTCAACTAAAATAAAACTATCCTCTGGTGGGCTTACTCTATGTGTGTGACCCTATAGGTAAAATATTCGGTTATATTAATAATAAACTATTTTATTATTAATATAAAATAAGAGCAGTATCTAGCAATGCATCATTATGTCCGAATATTATTTATCATCGACATGACCTATAAGTGATAATTATTTTATATATCTATTCCTTTTGTCACGATATCTAATTGGGCCCAAGGCATGGTCGTCGTCATCCTTGTATGGCCCAATTCATTTTACTTGATACTAGAGTAGACTTTATAGAATAAATATCTAATATTTATTCGTCCTAGCATGGGCATGCATTTCATTAGTCTCACTTCATCAAGTGGCCCATAGATATCACTCCTGTCACATAGGAGAGACAAATTCCATCTACATCACTCACATCCCTCTGCATAATTTATCTATTGCCTAATCACAATCTTTATGGTCATCTTATTACAAATAAAGTTTGATTGTATTAAAATAATAAACTCCTTATGTAGGAATCGTAGTGACTTCAGGTCGAAGGACTACATACCATTATCACATTGAGAATCCTTTATGACACTCATGTAACGATCCATGCAACGTTCTCATGGTGGGTCTGTCTAGTACAGCATTACCCTTAATGTGTACCCGTGTAAAGACTTGATATCATATATCCATGATTTGTGAGATCAAATCATCAGTACATTTACACACTAATCTTAATGTATTTACATGTCCCCATGTAAATACTTGATTAGGGACGTTTTAGGAATAATTCTCATATGACCTATTATTTCAGGATAAATAGCATTTGTCTAAAAGTGAAAATACTAATTTTATTAATAAGTTAAAATTGATACATTAATAGCTCGTAGTGCATACACCAATAATCTCCCACTTACACTAGAGCCAATCAGACATTTGCCTAATGCCTAATGATCTAGTGTGTCCCTCATGCTTTTGATGTGCAAGAGGTTTGGTGAGTGGGTCGGCAATGTTCTCATTAGTGTGCACTTTACATATCTTAACATCTCCTCATTCAAGTATTTCTCAGATGAGATAATAACGCCTAAGTATATGCTTAGATCGCTGATGTGATCTAGGTTCCTTAGCTTGTGCAATTGCTCCACTATTGTCACAGTAGAGACTTATAGGGTCCACAATGCTAGGAACTACCTCAAGTTCTGTTATGAACTTCTTGATCCATACTGCCTCTTTTGCAGCATTTGAGGCAGTAATATACTCAGATTCTGTAGTAGAATCAGCAACTGTCTCTTGCTTCAAACTTTTCCAGCTTACAACGCCACCATTTAAATAAAACACATACCCTGATTGCGATCTTGAGTCATCCTTATCAGTTTGGAAGCTAGCATCAGTGTAACCCTTTACAATGAGCTCTTCTTCCCCTCTATATATCAAGAATGAATCTTTAGTTTTTCTCAAGTACTTTAGGATATTCTTGACAGCAGTCCAGTGACTTTTATCGGGATCAGACTGGTATCTGCTTGTCATACTTAAAGCATACGAGATATCTGGTCGGGTACATATCATGGCATACATGATTGATCCAATAGCAGATGCATATGGAATCTTATTCATCCGTTCTCTCTATTCTTTAGTGGAAGGAGATTGAGCCTTTGATAGGCTTATGCCATGAGCCATAGGCAAAGTTCCTTTTTTGGAATCTTGCATGTTAAACCTTTTTAACACTTTGTCTATGTATGTATTTTGACTTAGGTCGAGAAGTTTTCTTGATCTATCTCTATAGATCTTAATTCCCAACACGTAGGTTGCTTCACCTAAGTCCTTCATAGAAAAACAGCTTCCCAACCAAGTCTTCACAGACTGAAGGGTAGGAATGTCATTTCCAATGAGTAGTATGTCATCAACATACAGGACCAGAAAAACAATTGTGCAGTCACTAACCTTCTTGTAGACACAAGGTTCATCCTCATTTTTAGTAAAGCCAAATTGTTTAACGGCTTCATCAAAACGAAGATTCTAGCTTCTGGAAGCTTGCTTAAGTTCATATATGGAACGTTGTAGTTTGCACACCTTCCTGGATGCTTCAGGCTTAACAAAGCCTTTGGGTTGTGTCATGTACACTTCCTCAAGAAGATTTCCATTAAGGAAAGCAGTCTTGACATCCATTTGCCATATCTCATAATCATGGTATGCAACAATAGCAAGCAGAATCCGAACAGACTTTAGCATAGCGACTGGAGAAAAGGTTTCATCATAGTCTATACCATGAATTTTCTTGAAACCTTTCGCTACCAATCTTGCCTTATAGGTACTTATATTTCCATCCATGTCAGTTTTCTTTTTGAAAACCCACTTGCATCTTATAGGTTTTACCCCTTCGAGTGCATCAACCAAAGACTAAACTTGATTAGTGTACATGGAGTCCATTTCAGATTCCATGGCTTCAAGCCATTTCTCAGATTCTGGACTTGCAATGGCCTCTTCATAAGATATTGGCTCATTTTGATCCATTAGCAACACATCTCCTTCCTGAGTTACAAGAAATCCATATCTTTCAGGTTGTTGACGTATTCTACCTGATCTACGCAAGTCTTGTTCTACTGGAGTTGGAGTTATCACAACATTTTGTGGTTCCGGCTCCATTTCCACCATTGGCTCTTCAATGCCTTGTATGTCTTGAACTTCTTCAAGTTCTACTTTCCTCTCACTGATTCTTTTGGAGATGAATTCCCTTTCTAAGAATACAGCATTTCGAGCGACAAACACTTTACCCTCGGTAGTATTGTAGAAGTAATAACCCTTAGTTTCCTTTAGGTATCCCACAAAAAGACATTTATCTGATTTGGGTCCAAGTTTGTCAGAAATCTAATGCTTCACATAAGCTTCACAACCCTAAATCTTAAGAAAAGACATACTGGGTCGTTTCCCAGTCCATATCTCATATGGTGTCTTTATGACAGCCTTAGATGGAACACAGTTAAGTGTGAAAGCTGTTGTCATCAAAGCATGTCCCCAGAAGGAGTTAGGGAGGTCAGTTTGACTCATTATTGATCGAACCATGTCTAACAAGGTTCTATTTCTCCGCTCAGAAACACCATTCCATTGTGGTGTTCCAGGAGGAGTGAGTTGAGAGACAATCCCACATTCTTTAAGATATTCATCAAACTCCAGGCTTAAGTATTCACCACCTCGATCAGATCGAAGTACTTTAATTTTCTTGCCAAGTTGGTTCTCTACTTCATGTTTGAATTCTTTGAACTTTTCAAAGGATTCTGATTTATGCTTTATTAGAAACACAAATCCATATCTACTAAAATCATCAGTGAAAGTGATAAAGTAGCCAAAACCTCCCCTAGCCATTGTCCCTATTGGCCCACATACATCACTATGTATCAAGCTTAGAAGATCACTCGCCCTTTCACCCATTCCAGTAAATGAGGTCTTAGTCATCTTCCCTAATAAACAAGATTCGCATGTATCTATTGATTTAAAATCAAAAGAGTATAAATATCCATCTTTATGGAGTTTAGAAATACGTTTCTCATTTATATGTCCTAGGCGACAATGCCAAAGATAAGTTGGGTTTAAATCATTTGGTTTAACCCTTTTAGTATTAACGTTATAGATAGGGGTTTCGAGATCAAGAACATAAAGTCCATTAGTCAAATTTGCACAGCAATAAAACATGTCATTCAAATAAACAGAACAACTATTGTTCTTTATTATAAAGGAAAACCCTTTCCTATCTAGACAAGAAACATAAATAATGTTTCTTCTTATTGCCGGAACATAAAAACAATTTTCTAATTCAAGAACAAGCCCTGAGGGCAAGGATAAAAAATAAGTCCCTACAGCTAATGCAGCAACTCTTGCTCTATTTCCAACGCGTAGGTCCACCTCACCCTTCATCAACTGCCTACTCCTTTTTAGATCCTGCACATTAAGACAAATGTGAGATCCACATCCAGTATCTAATACCCATGATGTTGAAGTTGACAAGTTAATTTCTATAACAAAAATACCTGAAGTGGAAGTCTCACTTCCCTTCTTCTTAAGCTCTTCCAGGTACTTTGAACAGTTTCTCTTCCAGTGTCCCTTCTGTCCACAATGGTGACAATTTCCTTTCTTAGCCACCCCACCCACAGGTTTTAAGGCTGATGTACTTGGCTTATCCTTGCCTTTCCAAATTGTCTTGCCTTTTCCCATAACAGCCTTTCCTTTGCCTTTATACATGCCCTTTCCTTTACCTTTGCCAGAATTGACCATCATTATGGCCTTGCCCTTTCCTTTAGAAATATTAGGCTCAGCAGTCCTCAACATATTAAGCAGCTCCGGCAATGTTTTATCCAATGCATTCATGTTATAATTCATGATGACTGGCTTAAAACTGTCAGGTAATGACTTCAAAATGAGATCAGTAGCTAACTTTTGAGGGAAGGGGAATCCTAGCCTAGCTAGATTCTCCAGGTACCCAATCATTTTGAGCACATGAGGTCCTACAGAACCTCCCTCTTCAAGTCTGCAGCTAAATAGGACTGAAGAAACTTCATATCTTTCTTGGTCAGCTTGACCTTGATATAGTTTCCTTAGGTTTTCGATCATATCGAAAGCCTCCATATGCTCATGTTGCTTCTGAAGCTCAGGAGACATGGTTGCCAGCATAAGGCATTGGATATCTAAAGCGTCATCCTAATGCTTCTTGTAAGCATCCTTGTCAGCTTTAGAGGCATTGTTCGTGGGTGGTTCCGGAATTGGATCTTCCAGGACATACTGCTTTTTCTCTTGTTTGAGGACAATCCTCAAATTCCTATACCAGTCTAGAAAGTTGGGTCCAGGAAATTTTTCTTTGTCTAGGATCGATCGCAATGAAAGGTTTGAAGGCGTGTTTGATGTCATGGTTATCTAAAACAAAAAGATATGTAGTAAGTATCAATTAAAAAAACATATTTAATTTTTGGTCTTAAAATTAAACACGTCTCCCACTATTTTGATTCAAAATAAAATTACCCTCTACGAATCAGAAAATCCCGTTGGAAGATTTTCTAGTGGGCAAAGATCCATATTTGGCCTAATGTTAAGTTAGCTTCAGCTGATCACTTAACATTTGGTTATTTAGGTAGGAAACTTCTTTCCAATTGTATCTTATACAACTCTTAGACATTGGGTTAGGTAACCATTACCGATCATTCATCTTATGAAAGTTTAGCCCAATGTATACGCCTATAAGTTTATTCAATCCAATTGATAACTTAGTAAGTTAAAACCCAATAAAACATTTTGGATATTACAATTATCCCATCGCGTCTTACTAATATAAATGATAGTACCCTGCTTTGGCAGACCCACTATTTATTGACATTAGTATTGACGAGTGTACTTATTGGAAGACGTTTGTAACTGAATATTATTTTGAGGGATTTTAATTTATTTTAAATTACCATTTTTGTTAAACGCTTTAACGCAATAAAATTATCCCCAAAGCATGCAAATGAAATTGTGAGATGGTTATGGTCTTCCTAGAAGAATAAATAATAATAAAAAAATAAACCTAAAGGAACTAATGCCAAGGCTTCATGAAGTCCTACTTATTGAACCCACCATCCTCTTGGAGTCACCACTCCTTGGTTCCTTTCAAAGACAAAAGCACTTAGAGTCACCACTCTAGTTTTCTTCTAGGTCTCTACTTTGTTGGCCCGATCAAGATTACATGATTTTAAAGAAACTCGCTTTACATACGAGTGAAGGGTTGAGAAAAGAAATACAACAGAATAAAGAGAGGCACAACACGCAGGCTGTATTTAAATAAAAATAACTAAGACCATAACCATTCACCATGCAACGTGTTAATTAATTAATTATAACCCATTTGAAAGCATTAAAAAAAATAATTTTTAAAATGGGCCATTAAACACGTGGGTCAGTAATAAGGCGCTACGCAGAGAATGTACGGGGGTCTCGAAAATTTAGTATTGTAGTCAGGTTGGTTCCCAGGAAAGAGAGGTGGGTCTGGTGTGACTGCTTAAGTACCAAGTCTTTCCTAGCCAGAACGTCCCACTGACCATTAACAGCTCTAAAATTTCGGCTAGGGTTTCAACCACTTTGAAACCCTAATTCCTTGTTGTGAACACTTCACAACGCAGCCGTCAAGGCACATGTAGGCAGCACCGTCTAGGGTTTCAAAACCTAGAATTCAAATTCCACCTTTCTCATGACGGCTGCCTAGGTTTCAACGTTTGAACCCTAGGTTAAGGAACGGCCAACGTTTAACACTTAAACCATATCACTTGACGCCCCACAACATGAACTTTTCAAGCTCGGAGATGAACACATTATCAAAACACAGTTTGTATGACAACAAAGAATATTAACGAATTCAACACATGTATCACATACGAAAATTGAAAACGCAAATATCATACAAGCCTCTAAAATAATAGAAATGCATACTTCAAATGAGAAAGCCTATAAACAGTATCTCATACAATTTACAGAAAACATATGAGCATACGAATCATGATATTATTTCATACATAACATGCTTGAATGTTTTTCAAAACAAGTTTCGCAAACAATTTCGCAAAACAAAACATAAAGCTTATAACAAGAAGACGATTTCATAAATCGAAATTTTTAAAAGCTTTTGTAGAATGAAAAACATGCCATCATGAAACGTAAACAAATGCCCAAAACATAGCTTTGCAAACTGGCTCTGATACCACTGTTAGGGAATCCCATTAGGGTCAGGCAGCGGAAACACAAAGGATTCCCAAAAGAATTACAAACATGTATGTCTCAAAGCATTATGCTAAATTAAAATTTTTAATTAGGGTTTACCTCTTGTAGACGCAGAACAAGTTCCTCGATCGAAGCAATTGTAACTTCTCCCTTAGGAGTCCATATGAGCACTCCCACCAGAAAAACAGAGCTCCGAATGCTAGTACGAAAATTTTGTTTTGGTCTAATTTCTGAGCAGCAGCCTATGAGCATCTTATGCTCTATATATAGGCTTAGGTCTTGACTTGAGCTCTCATTAAACATTGGGCTCCTAACTCATTCTAAATAAGTTAGGCCCAAATAGTTTTATTTTCAGTCCAACTAAAATAAAACTATCCTCTGGTGGGCTTACTCTATGTGTGTGACCCTATAGGTAAAATATTCAGTTATATTAATAATAAACTATTTTATTATTAATATAAAATAAGAGCGGTATCTAGCAATACATCATTATGTCTGAATATTATTTATCATCGACATGACCTATAAGTGATAATTATTTTATATATCTATTCCTTTTGTCACGATATCTAATTGGGCCCAAGGCATGGTCGTCGTCATCCTTGTATGGCCCAATTCATTTTACTTGATACCAGAGTAGACTTTATAGAATAAATATCTAATATTTATTCATCCTAGCATGGCCATGCATTTCATTAGTCTCACTCCATCAAGTGGCCCATAGATATCACTCCTGTCACATAGGAGAGACAAATTCCATCTACATCACTCACATCCCTCTACATAATTTATCTATTGCCTAATCACAATCTTTATGGTCATCTTATTACAGATAACGTTTGATTGTATTAAAACAATAAACTCCTTATGTAGGAATCGTAGTGACTTCAGGTCGAAGGACTATATACCATTATCACATTGAGAACCATTTATGACACTCATGTAACGATCCATGCAACGTTCTCATGGTGTGTCTGTTCAGTACAACATTACCCTTAATGTGTACCCGTGTAAAGACTTGATATCATATATCCATGATTTGTGAGATCAAATCATCAGTACATTTACACACTAATCTTAATGTATTTACATGTCCCCATGTAAATACTTGATTAGGGATGTTTTAGGAATAATTCTCATATGACCTATTATTCCAGGATAAATAATATTTGTCTAAAACTAAAAATACTAATTTTATTAATAAGTTAAAATTGATACATTAATAGCTCATAGTGCATACACCAACAGTCCCTAGGGTGGAAAACAAGATAGCAGACTTACTCTCTAAGCTGGTTAGCACCAAGAAAGCAAGAAATTTGAAGACACTTATGCAGGTCACCTTGGAAGAACCTACTATTAAAGACACAAAACATACAAATGAAGTCATCACTACACCTGGGGAAAACACATGGATGACCCCAATAGTGGATTTCCTAACTAGAAGGGACTTCCCTTCGAATTTCTCAAAAGCTAAGAAAATACAGACACACTCAGCTAATTATACCCTCATAAAAGGAAATTCTACAAAAGAGGGTTTACCTTACCTCTTCTCAAGTGCCTCAACAAAGAACAAGTAGAGTATGTATGCAAGAACTCCATTCAAGAATCTTGGACACCATGAAGGAGTACGACCTCTGGCAGCTTGAGTCCTCTAAGCAAGATACTCCTAACCAACATTGTAATCAGATTATTCAAACTTTATCAGGAAATATGAATCCTATAAAAAACACTATCAGGATACACAACCATCCTAAGTCACTACATGGAATCCTCTCTCCTTGACCTTTTAACACCTGGGGTATGGATATAGTCGAACCTTTCCCCCCAGGGAAGGGACAAGTGAAATACCTTTTAGTGATAATAGATCTTTTCATAAAGTGGATAGAGGTCGAGCCCCTCGTTACTATTTTAGTGTTTAAAGTATAAAATTTTACATAGAGAAACATCATATGCAGGCATGAACTTCTACACACCATTATTTCTAAAATCAGGCAGTAGTTCAAAGATAGACATTTCACCAAATTCTATAAAAACTTGGGAAGACAGAAGTTTTCATTGGTAGAACATCCTCAGACAAACAACCAAGCTAAAGTTACAAACAAGGTGATTCTACAAGAACTAAAATGAAGACTGGGGTAAGAAAAAGGAAGATGGGAAGAAGAGCTTCCTACGGCCTTATGGGCTTACCATACAACTCCTTACTCTACAACACAAGAAACCATGTTCTAATTGACATATAAAGTAAATGTCATGATACCTATAGAGCTCAGAGAATCATCCCTTAGAAGACTCTTATATAATGAGGATGGGAACGACAAAAGAAGAAGAGAAGATCTTGATCTCAGCCTGGGAGAATAAGATATAACTTACATAAAGATACAGGCCTCTAAGCATAAATCTACCAAAAAATGGAATACCATGCTCAAGCTACAACCCTTTCAAAAGAGAGACTTAGTCTTATGAACGACAGACAACAACAAGAGAGCCAGAGAAGATAGAAAGTTTGCAGTTAATTGGGAAGACCCATACAAGGTAAAAGAAGTAGTAGGCAATGAGGCATATCGATTGGAAGAATTGGAAGGTAGAAGCATCCCTCGAACATAGAACGCCATACACTTAAAGATGTTTATAGCTAATGTAACAAGGGTACTCTTTTTCCTACCTGGGAGGTTTTTCCTACTAGGTTTTTCTCTTAGGAGGTTTTAACAAGGTCCATGTAAATATCAATAATATGTGAAAAATTCAGCTCAACTTTGTCTTCAGTTTCATCCAAAGTCCTAAAACTCTAAGTGAAGTCTTGCTTACTCAAGGGTAACGATAATTTCTATTACGATTATGTTAAGTCCTAAAACTCCAAGTTGAGTCTCGCTCACTTGGAGGTAACGACTATTTCTGTTACGATTATGTTAAGTCCTAAAACTGAGTTGAGTCTTACTCACTTAAAGGTAACGACTTCTATTACGATTATGTTAAGTTGTAAAACTTAGAGTGGAGTCTCGCTCACTCAGAGGTAACAAAATTTCTTTAATGATTACATTAAGTCCTAAAACTCTAAGTTGAGTCTTGCTTACTCGGAGGTAATGATAATTTCTATTATGATTATGTTAAGTCCTAAAACTTTGAGCCAAGTCTTGCTCACTCAGAGGTAACGACAATTTCTATTGTGATTATGTTAAGTCCTAAAACTCTGAGTAGAGTCTCGCTCACCGGAGGTAACGACAATTTCTTACATAAATTATAACCAGGTATTTAAATAGTGAAATCAATTCTGTATTGAAGTTATTATCAAGTAGAGAAGACATGCAACTCATGATAAAGCAAAAAAGCATAAGTTTTCATTACGAAATAAAGATTACATCAGTAAGAAGAAAAGAAAATACAAGGCAAAAATACAAAAAGCTAGTTGGCGGGGGCAGTAGCAGAATCGGTCGGAGGGGCTTTAGCCTCATTGCCAGGAGCAGGAACAAGGGGGTCGTTGACGGGGTCTTCCTTGTTTGACTCAGAAGGGTCTAGAACCTTCCTATCCACCACTACCTTGAAGAGGTCAGATCCCTCGCAAGAGATGGCTAAAGAAGGGTTCAAGGTCAACACCTACGCATGGCAAAGCTCAAACCCAATAACGATCTTTATCATAACTTCCCCCTCAATAACTTAATTTGCTCCTCCAATGCCGAATGCTCCTAACGTTTCCTTGATTCAACCTCTTCAAAGTTTTATTGTGCGGAATTCAAGACTAGCTACACCTCTTTTAGAGATGCATCCGGGCCTAAGGCGGGAGTTGTGAGATTTTTATCTTTGTAATTGTATTAGACTTTTCTTTCTTCATCGCTAGTCCAATCATCCATAGGTTTTTCAATTTTTTTTCCATCCAAGGTACCTTTAGGTACATAAGGATCATTTTTAATGGCATTCTAAATTTTTAAATCAATAGATTAGATAAAAATTTTCATTCTTTCTTTCCAAAATCATACCTTCACCATTGAAGGCCGGAGGCCTATTAGTGGCACCACCCTGGGGAATAAGAGTATAGGACGTTGAGGCCATCTTTTCTTTTGAAGCTGTTAAGCTTGATTTACCAAGAGTCAAGCTCTGATACCACTTGTTACCAAGTGGTCTCAACACTTAAGAGGAGGTGAATTAAGTGTTTAAAAAATTGTTTGAAAAGCCTTTGAAATAATTCTTATGTACTTAAAACTCATAATACAAATTAATAAATAAAAATGAATTTAATACTCAGCCAGAACAATTTAAATAATACAACTATTTCAACTTTATCAATAGCAGTAACTATAAGAAGTTAAGGTAGAAGAGTTTGCAAACCAGTATACTAGTTCCACCACTTCCACTTATGGTGTACGTTTAGTCCCTAAGCAAAGCCTCTTGAAGAATTTTCACTATTGAAGATTTGAGATATACTTTTTGGAGCAATTATAGTTTGTTAATGTCCCACACTAAGAACTTAATCCTTACAAAAACTTAGGCACCCACCCTATCTCACATTTTCTCAATATCACACTTAGGGTCAAAACCCAACCTTTGATTCACTTATAATCACACTTTTATGGTGTACAACAACTATAAACTCTCAATAAAGTGAATGAAACAAATTGTAGCTCACAAAAAAGCAACTCACAAAGAATTAGAAAGCTTAGAGCCTAGAATTGCTAAAACTTAAGAATATGCAAATACGAATAAACTCTTGTGTCTTGTGTGTTGTCTCATTATGATTTGAACACTATTTATAGAGCCTTGGAGCTAGATTGGCTATTTGGAGAAAATTAGGGTTTTTGCTCTATTTTGGGAATGAATGATCTATTTTGTTTTTAAGCTGATATCTTCCATTTTTACACTTTCTAATTGATTAGACTAACATGTTAGTTGATTAATCCCAAACTAATAGATTAAGATTTCTTTGCTAATCGATTAGGCTGTTGAGTTTTTCCTGTTTTCAATCTTTTCTTTATCTAATTGATTAGGCTTTCTTCTCTAATCGATTAGAGCTCATATAACCATAATTTTTAGTACTTTTACATGATAGATACCTTTTTACATTGTTGTTCCTTTGGATCATTGATCCTATACATGTATTTCTAAGAAAGTATAAGTGTGTAAAGTGTAAGAACATATTTGTTTGAACTTTAACTTTATTTTGATCTTGAACTTGATTCTTTTACTCTTGAAGGTATTTCTTATCGTTATCAAAACCTATTATAGCATACAAACATAATAAAGGTTATTATGTGTTGGAGAAATGAGATGCAGATATAAAAAGCCACATCGTTAGTATGATAAAATTCAATGCTAGAGCCGAACTCACTATCTGAGTCTATAAAGATAGAGGAGATCGGTCTAGGCTCAAATGATGAGTCAAAGGAAGAGCACAACTCCTTTAGATATCGATGTAGCATTTCTTCTAACAAAGTCCTTAACGAATGGTGGAGGTTGGGGCAAGGCGACTTTGATATCATATTTGAAAAATTCCTAGTATCCACTATCCCCGTAAGCCATCATCGGTCCACTTGCACCACCCATGGCTCACACCAAGATGATACAAATGTCAAGGACTATAGCTTTGGTAATATCTTCACTGACTCATCACTCGTTTAGTTGTCCCTCATATCCTTTTTTATCAAGTAAAAGAAAAGTATGAATGATTAAAATAGAAGAATGGTATGAAGGATACCTTATGAGAGACAACGTGGTAACTTTTCTTCGTATGAGCTAGTAAGTCAACAAAAACATCAGAGATATGCTTGATATCAGAGCAATAGCATTTCTTTACATAAGCAAGCCATTTCTAAAAAAAGTGGCCCATTTTTATAGGTAAGGTTGAGGGGAAAACAACGTAGGAACAATTATAACGCAATAATGACACCTGCACACATGATGTTTTACATACCATTTGACAGGCATGCAGGAAATAAAGTGTTATGACTAATCCCTATATTCCATGTGTCCTGTTAGAACCATTACCTACCAAAAGACGTGCCACATTGGCCCCAAACAACCAGCTCTAGTTGAAAACCAAAATAAATAATCATTGTCGACATAAGATTATCTCACATTAGAATGATACATAGCCTATTGAAGCAACTCCCAAGTCACTCTAACAAGCTAGGGGAAAATGATCTGGGCATGATACCAGCCTATATCAACTTCAAACGGGCTACCTCACGTGAGCATCTTATGACACCAGATAATCCCATACGCATGCTCCCTATGATTGAACTCCTGTCCGACATTCCTAAGGATTGGAGTAAGGAGAAAGATAAGGACACGTTAAGGGCAGACCGGTTTTATACCTGAAAATGGTGTTAGGAATGTCTTGAGTCATGTTAGTTTTATCCGTATTTTATGAAATCCATACTAAAACAAGCCATGCAGGACATTCTCATCACTCAAATCTATAAATACCACACATTTACTCCTCATTAAATAGGTTCACCAACCATGTTTAAGTTTCGATATTATTTTATTCGATATTAACTTAAGCATCAAAGTGTCTCTGCAGGTGATACCTTATTTCATCCCTCAATGGGAGACACCATTGTGTTGGTTGGAAGGAATCACTATAAGACTCTTAGATCCCCACTCGACTAAGAGAGATAATAATGAATCCCCATTGGGCCGGTGTCATAGATAAGAGAGATATTAACCTAGTATCCATATTGGAAGTTATATCCTTTATACCAGATAGATCACTAACAAAGTAATGGACTAACAAAAATGTTTACTCCTTTTAATTATTTCATAATATAGTCATTTTTGTTTAAATATTTTGTAATGTTGTCTTATTCCATTAAATACTCTAACATTGTTAATTTTGTTTTTATTCTTATTTTCGCCATGTACCTTAATAAGACCTTATTATGTTTAGTGTTAGAATCCATTTGGGTGTTGATTCCTACCCCACGAGTCTAGATTTCCAATGAATAAGGCTTGGAAAAAATTAAGAGGGTCACTCATATTCAATAACAATGATTGATAAAATGTTAAAATATTTAATGGTAAAAGACAGTATTGCGAAAAACGAATATGAAGATTGAATTGAGGGGGAAAACTTAGAGTAATATACTAAGAATCTGAATAAACATAAAAATGACCAATTTGTAGTTTTCCCTATTTTTATTGTTTGTTTCTAACTTTTATATTTTTAAAGAATTATCTAACTTTTATAGTGATGAAGGGTTTAAGTAGTCACTTAAGATCTTAAGTTCAAATATTATGTTTTACTATTTTCATTTTATTGTATGCAACATCCCAATTTTTAATTATTGGTTAATTATTAATACAATACTTAGTTAGGATTGTTAATTTACTTAAAATAGGGTATGTGAATTTTTAAAATTAATCTAGTTAAGTTTTAGGTAACTTAAAATTACTAGATTAGTTTCAGAAATTGACTGGACAGGCAAAAAGATAATTTTTTCCTTAATGCTTTAAACTAATTTCAATACATTTTTCCCTTCATTTCCTTTCTCTCTCTCTCTCTCTCTCTCTCTCTCTTATGGATGAAGGAAAAGAAAAAGAGAGACAAGCTTCACTCATTCTTTTTCTCCCATAGCTCCATCACCCCCACCATTTCCTTTTCCTTCCTCTATTAAATCAATCTCCAACCCTTTCTATTTTCCTTCTTCTACATGTATAAGTAGATATAGAAAGGGCAAGTTTGTTTCTCCATTTTCCCATTTGACAAAGGTGAGGTTTCAAGAATCCATTCTTCAAATTGGTCCCATTTCTTGGTTTCCATTTTTAATCACTTCAATTTCGTGGCTATAGGTAGCTTTGGAACTAATTCTAATTTGTGGGTTGCGTCAGAACTTGGAATCAATCTTTGGAACCCCCATCGGTTAACGTTCGGTGAGTTGAAACTTTCTAACTCTTGTCATTATATGAAATTGGTTATATTTGTAAGGTTTTAGGTTCCCGGGTAGTTAGAATTAGGGTAAAATTGATGAATTTAAGGTATGGTCGACTAATTGGTGGAGGTTGATATGTTTTTGCTTATAGGTTCATTTTTGGAACATTAGTTTGAGTTGGGATCCCCGATTCCAGGTAAGTAGGGAATATTATATTTTAAATGTATGAATTATGAGCAGATATTGATACAACTATATGTTGAATAATGATTGTGAATGATATTGATAATTGAATGGGTTGATTATTATGAATGATAGTAGTGTTATGGATTGATGTGGTTTAGTATCCCTTTATTAATTATTTATTAAGAATTGGATTGTTGATTAATTTAATAATGATAATGATGTTGTTGATGATTATTGAAATCCAATTAATGTTACTTATAAGAAAATGATGCATAGGGTTGTAGTTGATAAATGTGATTATTGGTGATGATAAGGTGATAGTGCATGGGAATGGTAATCATGCTAGGAAAACTAGAGTTGGTTTGTTATGATTGATTGTGGTTACATTCTATGTCATTGTTAAAATGGTTGTGAAATCCTTGGTGATGGTTGTAACATCCCGAATTTTTTAAAATAGAGAATTAATTACCGGAATAAATATTAAAAATTGGTATATGGAGTATTTAATGCCCCAAACTATTGAGAATAATTAAATTGATAATTTTGGGGACTGTTAGAAAATTATGGAGACCGATTAAGCTGAAATTAAGCCCCGTTGAGATATGGGTGTCAGACCAAGTATCTCGGAATGAGATGATATTGCTCAGGGCTATTGAGAATAATATCGGGAATCCGAATATGTATTCAGAATAATTTTCAGATGATGTATTGAGCCCGAACTGAGAACCTGTTGGTTATAAAACGATGAGGTTTTAATGAATTGGATTAAAAGAAAAATTGAAAATCCTATTTTTCCTTCTCTATTCACGTAGGCGTGCTGAAGGTGTAAACATTTCACTTACACTTCATTCTTCTTCTTCTATTCATCATCATCTTCTCCATTTCTCTCTTCTTCCTCCTCCAAACCATAGCAACTTGAGCTCATCTTCCACACCTCCTTAATTTCGTTTGAAGGGAGCTTGAAGGAGACTTGTGGGGCTGCTGTTTTTCCTCCTTCTCTTCCTCATTTTCGTTGGTGTTTCTCCTCCCTCCTAGAACCCACTTTGTTTTTGGGTTTTGAGGTAAGTATACCCATTTTTGCTAAGGTTTTGGTTATGGGTATATGGCATTTATGTGTTTTGAAACCATGCAGGTGTATGGATGTTCTTGAGGAGAGTATTTAATGCAAGAGTTTAATGTGGGTTTGTATGAGAATGAGGTTTCTTTGAGAAGTAATAAAGTGAATGCATTTATGGTTGGAATGAGAAGAATATTTATGATGGTTGTTGGAATTTTATGAAACCCTAACTTCATGAATTTGGGGGAAATGCATAATGGAGGTTGATGAACATTAATTGTTGGTAATAAATGTGAGTTATGATGCATAAGGGTCATTCGTGATGGTATTTTGTTGATGGAGGTTAATAATGGAGAAACCCATGAAAGGGTTTGGTTCTAGAGTGCATAATAATAATGGGTAGCACCTAACCCATGAAAATTGATTGTATAATGTATTATGATGTAGGAAGTGACCCCATTGACGAGGCGGAACCATCAAACCGCATTAATCACTACTTCACTTGAGGTAGGAGGGGGTAACTTTTCTAAATGCATGATTTCATCCATTGGTGATGTGAAAATATGTATATATACGATTATTTTGATGATTGTTGAATGGATGATGTGAAAATGTTATGATTTAAATGCATTTAGAATGATAATTATTGTGTGGCCTGTATTTGGGATAATATTATAATGTTGTGATGATACTATGTTGATGAAGTATGATGGTGGTTTGAAACCATGTGTGAATTGGAATTGTGATGTGAGTATCCCAAAGATATGTGTATGATCTATTGAATGTGTATGCCACTAACTATTAAAGAGTATGAGTATTGAGGAGAATTGGTGATAATTGAGGATGATGAAAATATTGAAATCCACTAAGTGGTGGTGAATGATTAGTGGTGGAGTGGCATCTAGGATGCATAGTGTGAGGATGCACTTGATTTGCATTTGCATTGCATCCATAGCATATCATAGCTGTCTATGTGGAATATTAGGGGGTTCCACTAGGCGGGCCCAGTGGGAGGACGGCTCAGTGCACGAGCGTATTGTGATTTTCCCCTGTGACTCGGTGTATGAGTCACGAAGCTGTCCATAGTTTGGTGATGAGGCACCCTATATGGTAGGCCCAGTGGACGGGCGGCTCTATTGGTGAGCGAGTTTACCTCGGTGTCCGACGGGACACGGCTCTCTCGATGTGTGTTCGGGAGGGGCCTGTAGCACTTATGGTAGTTGAGGCCACGATGTTGATCCGCAAGTCACAGGGTGACTAGTGCTACAGATGGGCGATAGCGGTTTGGTACCAGTAAAATTATGATAATGTAAGCATGCATGAATTTAAATATATGTGTACATAATTTTTTTCTACTGCAGTAGAGGCATAGTAGCACACCTATGCTTGTCCCACAATTGATTTAATGATATATTTTCCCACAGTCGGATCCGTATTGTTTGATAAGAAATTCTTGTGCATATGCATTAGCTTTAAGAGCATTTGCATATAGCTGGAAATATGCCTAGTTGAAAGCCCATGGTGGCAACAGATGAATGAGAATTTAAAGGGGAAAGAGTTGAATACTAACCTGATGTGTGTGTTTGGCAATCCAAATGATTGAAATTGTGAATGTATACTTGAGATCATGAGATGTATTGTGTATGATGTATGATGTATTGTAATGATTGATATGTGAGCAAGTATACATGTATTTCATCATAATGTATGACTTTAATTCATTTGGATTATGTTACTCACCTCCCTGTTGCCATTTTTAAAGTTGATGTAGGTATGACATAAATCCTACAGCTTTTGGAGGCCGAGTTTGGAAGGAGGTAAATATGGATGGGAATGTGTAAGCCTTGGCTGGCATGAATTCTGTTTTGTAGAGTATATGGGTATATACTCAAATTTTGTAATGTTAGTAATTTTGGGGTCATGGGAGAAAATTGGGCATGTGTATGTAAGGCCAATTTTCATTCATGACTTAAATGGTGTAAAGAACAAACTATGATGTTTGATGTTGTTGAATTTAATGAATGGATGCAGTGTTTTATGCTAGTTCATGAATTTTGTGAGTTGTTGAATTTGGATTATATGCATGAATTAATATTGGCATGATGATGTTGTTGGTGTTAAATTACATGGAAGAATCATGTAGTTGTAGATTATAGCATTATATGAAGTGATACATGCATAATGAAGTAAGATATGGTCTTAGGTAAGGCCAAAATAGAAGGAGTCAATATTTCATGTGTTATGTCCAAGTGAATTTCGTTTTCTGCTGAGTTTCTGCAGAACTCGCTCAAGCGAGTAGGAATCTCGCCCGAGCGAGATTGCTGTGAATCAGGGGACTCGTTTCTGCCCCATTTTCGCTCAAGCGGATGTGCATTTCACTCAAGCGAAATTGCCACAGAATCAGTGTTTAGATTCTGTATGATTTTCACCCAGGCGGAGGAGTGGACGCTCAAGCGAGGGAGAAGGACTTGAGATACTGGACGATTTTCGCCCAGGCGAGTGGTACCTCGCCCAAGCGAAAATCGGCCAGAGAGTTATTGGTGATTCTGGAACGATCTCGCTTAAGCGAGCCTTGGGCCGCTCAAGCGAGATTGGGGACCTGATGCTCCTTTCCTTCTTCGCTCAAGCGTTTCGCTGCCTCGCTCAATGTTATTTTTCGTATCTCGCTCAAGCGAGACAGGGCTCGCTCAAGAGAGATGAGCCCTGATGCTTATTTCCTTCCTTTCGCCCAGTACTCCTCAGCGTTCGCCCAAGCGTGATTACGCTGGCTCGCTCAAGCGAATTGAGTCTCGCTTGAGCGAGTGGCACCTGATGCTTCTAATTATTATTTTAAATGGACCTTTAAATCCTATGCATAATTTGTTTCCTTAAACATTATTTTAAAGGTATTAAGGAGTATAATTTGGATCTCTAAACTATATAAACTATATCCCACATTTTTACAAAACCTCTCCTCTTGAAAATCAATCGGCCAGTGAAAAATTAAATAATTCTTCCGCTGACTCTGACTGAAAAATAATATTTTAATTTCACCCTCTCATATCTTCATATATGGGAGTGGTTTATTTTAGATCCAGGGGTTTGGTGAAAAATACTTCACCACTCTAATTATTTGAATTATTAATTTCTTCAAAGACGCGAAAAATTTTCCCCTATTTTATATGGGGGTTTGGGGCGTCTCAACCTGGTATCAGAGCATTCATTGCTCTTGATACGATTATAAGTGATGTTGTCCATGTGTTTATTGCTTGTGGCTGATTGATTTGTAAATTATGTGGTTGAATTATGATGGTTGTTATTTAAATGAAATTATTACATGATTGTTGTTAAGCCCGGCCAGGCAATTCCTTTCTTATATTTACCTTCAAATTGTGAAATACATTATGATGATGCTTGTATCAAGGAAGTTAATGATGAATGATATATGTATGCACATTGGGTGAAGAGACTTTAAGTTTCTAATTATGTTTATCTTGTTGTATATAGATTGAGTGATGGCGTATAGGCGCAATGCTGATACAGCCGCCATGGCTGAAGCCTTTAATCGCTTTGCCGACATACTTGAACGGCAACAACAACCTATTGGTCAGCCAAATCAAGGTCTTGACCAATTTCTTAAGCGGAAGCCTTCTGAATTTCATGGAGGCTATAATCCAGAAGATGCTCATGTCTGGATCCGTGACTTGGAGCGGATATTCGCTAGTATGGAATGTACTGAAACCTAGAAGGTGGAATATGCAGTGTTCATGGTTCGGAATGAGGCCGAATCTTGGTGGATCCTCACCCGTGGGCGTATGATTGCTGCCCACACTCCTTTAAATTGGGAGAATTTTAAGGCAGAGTTTCTTAAGAAATACTTTCCTGCAAGTTATAAGAATAAGAAAGAGCTTGAATTCATGGAACTCAAGCAAGGTGGTATGACAGTTGAGGAGTATGCTTTGAAATTTCAAGAGCTATGTGTGTTTTATCCTCCCTTTCAGCAAGAGGGCACTGAAGCTTCAAAGTGTGTTAAATTTGAGAATGGACTGCGCTAAGAGATTAAGAAGGCGATTTATCACCAAGAGATTAGGAGTTTTTCTACTCTTGTGGATAAGTGTAGAATCTTTAAAGAGAATGATGTTGCTCCAAGGAGTTACTCGGGGCATGATTACAAGTTAAAGGGCCAATCTTCTAGCTTTAAGAAGAAAGGCAACTTTAAGAACAATAGACGATTTGTACGTGGGTCCTCTTCTTTTAGAGGTGGACGAGGTGGCGGAAGGCATGGTGTTGTTGGTGGCCGAGGTGATGGCCAAGGACTTCGTTGTTTCAGATATGGTGGAAATCATTTGGCTAGAGACTGCAATCAAGAAGAAACAGTGATGTGCTATAGATGCAACCAACCGGGGCATATCCGCCCTGATTGTCCTTTGAATGCCGCGGATGTTGTGCCACGTGATAATGCAAACCGTGGAGGCTATGGTGCTTTTAGAGGCCGTGGTCGTGGAAACGGTAATGGTGGAAGAAATGGCAACCGAAATGTTGGTAACGGTCGTGGTAATGGAAACGGCCGAGGTAATGCTAATGGTGGTCGGAATGGCCCAAATCGTGGTGCTAATCAACAAATGGCTGGAAGAGTCTTTGCTGTGACCGGTGAAGAAGCTGCACAAGCTAAAGATCTTGTCCAAAGTGAGTGCCAGATACATGGTAATATTGTTAATGTGATATTTGATTCGGGTGCTACGCACTCTTTTATTTCTGAAGATTGTGTGAGGCACTTGCGGGTGCCTGTGAGTATGATGAAAGGTTCAATATTGGTGACTACACCGACTGGTGCTTGCTTAAGATCGGTGACTCAATGTGAGAATGTCAAGATGGACTTGGAGGGTAGTAAATTTGTTGTATCCTTCGTGTGTTTACCTATGAAAGACCTGGATGTTATTCTAGGCATGGATTGGTTGTCCGCCAACAAGGTTTTGGTGGATTGTCATAGCAAGGCGGTGATTTTCCCAACCTCAAATACTGAAAGCTTTGATGTGTGAGGTATCTCTCAACTTCTCGTGATGTTCTATTTGGTTGATGGGAATGGTGTTTCCTAATCTGGTGGAATTCCTATTGTTTCAGAATTTCCCGATGTGTTTCCAGAAGAGATTCCCGGATTACCTCCTCCACAAGAAGTGGAATTTTCTATTGATCTTATTCCGAGTGCAGAACCTGTTTCTCGAGCTCCTTATAGGATGTCTCCTATGGAGTTAGTTGATTTGAAGAAACAAGTGGAAGAATTACTTGAACGGGAGTTTATTCGCCCAAGTGTGTCTCCTTGGGGTGCTCCTGTGTTGTTAGTAAAGAAGAAAGATGGGAGCATGAGATTGTGCATTGATTATCGCCAACTCAACAAACTAACCATTAAAAATAAATATCCTCTTCCACGCATTGATGATCTATTGGATCAATTGAAGGGTGCTATTGTGTTTTTGAAGATTGATTTGCGTTCTGGATATCACCAAATTCTGGTGAAGGCCAAAGATATTTCGAAGACTGCTTTCCGAACGCGATATGGACACTATGAGTACATGGTGATACCATTTGGGGTGACGAATGCCCCTGCGATTTTCATGAGCTACATGAATCGCATCTTTCATGATTATCTTGATCAATTCGCCGTAGTGTTTATTGATGATATTTTGGTGTATTCAAGGAGTCATGAAGAGCATGAGAGACATCTTCGTCTTGTGTTGACTATCCTTCGCGAGAAAGAGTTGTATGCGAAGCTCTCTAAGTGTGAATTTTGGCTATCTGAGGTCCAATTTCTTGGACATGTTATTTCGAATGATGAAGTTGTTGTGGATAGATCTAAAGTTGAAGCTGTGATGGCTTGGGAAAGACCAACGTCGGTGACGGAGATAAGGAGTTTTCTTGGTCTTGCCGGTTACTACCGGAGATTCATTGAAGGGTTTTCCCGTTTGGCTTTACCATTAACGAAGTTGACTCGGAAGAATCACCCTTTTGTGTGGACACGTGAATGTGAAGAAAGTTTCCAAGAGTTGAAGTTAAGGCTTACTACCGCACCGGTGTTAGCATTGCCCGATTTGACGGATGAATTCGTGGTATACTGCGATGCATCTAAGCTTGGTCTTGGATGTGTGTTGTGTAACATCCCCATTTTAATTATAGGCAACCGAATTAAATAAAAAGTCAACAAGTTAACACCTTCCTTAATTTAATTAACTAGAAGTAATAGGATGATTAACGTGGAGACAAGGTGGCATGGGCAGGATTATCGCGTTCCCCATCCCACCTCCGCGCGAGTATTTATACGGGTGATGGCCATGCTCTTCACACGGAGAACCCTGCGAACTTCCTTCTTCGTTCTTCTTTTCTCTTGTTTCCTCTCTCTCCTTCTCTGCCCTCCAGTCCATTTCCTGCTTCGAAGAGCCAAGTGACAGTGCTACAGTGGAGTGGAACTCCCCACACGAGAAGGGACGATCGCCAAGTGACGCAGCAGGGAGGAGAACCACCATTCAAGCAGAAAAATCCCTTGGAGTTTTGTAATTGGTAGGGGGAGTATCTTCTATCTTAAATGCATGGGTTATGAACAGGTTCCGAGTGCTGATGCTTGCTATATCCGTGCTCTGATTGTGTATTGTGTTGCATGCGAGTGTGTACAGTCTAGTTGCATGACGAGTGAAAGATGAGTGTTGCATGTTAGCACCTTTCTTACAGATGTATGTGTTGCAGGATCTCAGTTTGCATGTTGGGTTGTGTTGATATGAATGTCCGATTGAAGCTATCCAGGTTATAGAAATGCATGTGTTGATATGAATGCTTTAATAAATTGTTTGCGTATAGGAAATGCCTGCTTTAAACGGATTCTGACACTGTCTTACACCGATTGCATGTTAGGTTGTGATGACTTGAAATGCCTGAGTGAACTTGTGATTTTTAGAATGATGCATGCGTTGAATGATGCTGTAAACCGATTGCATGTCTTGATTGAACGAAATGTTTATGGATGCTTGAATGTGGATTGATACCGATTGCATGGGACTCATACGTTACAATGGAATGATAATGGATTGCATGAAAGCTATATGCTGAACCCTGATAATGTGTATTACTGATTGCATGATATGTGTGCTTGAATGAGAGAATGCATGCGTGAAATAAATGTTGTGTGTCGAATCCGCGTGTGGCGCATGGGATGCGTTGTGCTGGGAGCACGTAGTGTGGGACACTACCTTCGGTCATCCAGCGTGGGACGCTGTAAAATCCTTGAGTGGGACTCGGGGTAGCCCTTGAGTGGGACTCGGGCTGTCTGTGAACACCTCCGTTGGCGCTGAGAGCGCTGGTGTCACCTGTGGGCAAACGGTTGGGTACCTGTAAAACGGCCAAGCAGCTGGGAGCTGATTTGATAGCTGAGAGCTATGTATAAAAAGGCTGAGATGCCTACGTTGCAACGTCTGACCGATACACACGATGCGGAACCGAGTGAAACCTTCTGTGCTTATTACTGTTAATATTATTACTACTGTTAATGTTGTTGGAATTGGTTAAGTATGCCGAGTGGTAAGTGAATGGGTGAATACGTAGGACTGAGTGAATGCTCTGTGCATGTGTTATTGACTGAAATTTAATTATGCATTTGATATTGTGTATGAGGATACTGAATGTGTATGCCAAGTGATCCATTCCGTGTGTACGTGCCCTGGATACTGAATGAAAACTGTTTCATGAATATACATATATATATGTATGCAAGCGTATCCGTGTCATCGAAAACGTTATGAGTACAGCCGAGTGATGATCAGTGAATATCGAACGGTAAGAGTCATTTATATATGTCTTGACTGATGGATGTTGCCTTGGTTTTAGTCGTGTTGTACGTATATGTATTGTTGTATGATTGGAAGATAACCTGAGTCGGTATCTATCATTTAAAATCTAAGATGCTCACCCCTGCAATGGCCATTTTTCAGTGAATGTCTCTCGAGAAGAGGATCAAAAGCAGAGCTGGAACGCTGAGTGAAGAGTTGATGCATTAGGAAGGCTTACTCAATGCGATGTTAGATTAAGCTCTGACCGGGTCATGCCGGATGTTAGTGTTTTGGACAAATAGAACCTTATGGTCAAAGAGGAATCCGATTTTGTGTTTGTAAATGTTAACATACGCTCTTATATATATATATGTGTGTTGCGTGTTATATTGTGCTGCGGAAGGTGTTGCATGATAAGTCCGGACGCCTAAGCATACCTTACGAGCGTAGGAGGCCGGTGTGGCTATGGGTAAGTAGTGGGAATAAGTTTGGGGTTGAGAGAATGAAATAGAGAGTTTAAACATGCTTCGAATGAGTGAGGATCGAAAGACGAGTGAAAACCTCGAGTAATCCCCTACTGTGAGAAGGGTTCAACTGGTGGTTTAGGGAGGATTAGATCCTAAGTGTAAGGTATTGATAATCCGAGCGAAGGATGTAAAGTCCGAGTGAATAAGGATCGGTGTCCCGAGTGGTTGGGTTTGGAGAAGCTGAGTGAGACTTAATTTCCCAATTTTCCGAGTGAAGTTCCTCGCTTCAGCGAGCAACATACTCGCTCCAGCGAGTGCGGGCTAGGAAGACTTATGTTGGAATCACGTGGGCGGAGTCATACCTCGCCAAGGTGCTAGAGCAGTTCGCCCAGGCGTGAGGACTCGCGCTGAAGCGAGTAATTGTCAGAGTGAGATACCGCCCAATTACCCTTCCTCACCATTGTGGCGCTACTGCGCCCCCAACAACGGTGTTGACCCCGGCTTGGGCGTTGTGATCGAGTCCGCCCAGGCGTTGCCATACCTGGTTGAGTTGGGTGGCATAAGTTCGGACCCCTCCTTTCCTCCACAATTTA
Organism: Clitoria ternatea; assembly: GCA_037962975.1. Taxonomy (NCBI): domain Eukaryota; kingdom Viridiplantae; phylum Streptophyta; class Magnoliopsida; order Fabales; family Fabaceae; genus Clitoria; species Clitoria ternatea. The sequence continues at coordinate 141,182,114 of CM075670.1, forward strand.
CTACCACACATATACATCTCCCTTCTCCTTCCCCTTACCTATTTCCTCCTACTGTTTGACTAGTGTTACTCGAGGAAAAGCTTTCTTTGTGAATCTCCCTCCATCCGCTGTTACATTACCATACCCCGCCTAGGCGGTATCAGACCTCGCCTGAACGAGCCAACGGTGTTGTGTAATCCGCCCAGACGCTGGCGTGTTACATTAAACTAACGAACCGGTTCCAGTCTTAGCTTTTCTGTCATTGCCATATGCGTATGAATGTTTTTATTTCCCTTGCCTACCTCCTCCCTTCTATGTCGATTGAGTCGTGACTATTTTTGTGAAAAATTTTCTTATGGTTTTGGAATTATTATTTGCAAGGATTAGGGTGTTATATTTTGGTATCAGAGCGGACCGAAAGGTCCAAGGCCAAGGTAAGCCTACCGAGTGTAAGTGGTTGTGTGTATGATCATGATTGTTGTGGTGTGAATTCAACTTGATTGATACTCTGTTACTGAATCATGGGTAGGGGAGTTGTTCCTCCTGACCTGACTAATTGTGTGACATACGAGGACACATAAGGGGCTAAGCTACTAAATATTAGACTAAAAATCCGATTGGAATTAAGTAACTAGGAATACTTATCCTTGAATGTTCATTTCAGGATAAGGGATGGCACATCGCCAAAGCATGGAGGCTATAGCCATGGCATTCCAACGCTTTGCAGACGTGTTTGAAAGGCAGGGCCAGCCTCGAGCTGAGGAGGGCCAAGTGATGGACCGCTTCTTAAAGAGGAAGCCGAGTGAATTCCTGGGAGGATGGAACCCTGAGGCGGCGTTTAAGTGGACTCAGGAATTAGAGAGGATTTTTGGGGGTCTTCGCTGTACCGAGGCCCAGAAGGTAGAGTGTGCAATGTACATGCTGCGAGACGAAGTGGAAAACTGGTGGAAAATAGCCAGAAGCCGATTCCCTGAAGATGATAATCAACTGACGTGGGACGATTTCAAGGCCTGCTTCTTAGAGAAGTACTTTCCCGACACAGTGAGAAGTCGGAAAGAGCTAGAGTTTATGGAGTTAAAACAGGGCTCCATGACTGTGGAAGAATACGCGACCAGATTCGAGGAATTGTGCCTATTCTATCCACCCTTCCAGCAGCCTGGGACGGAGAACTCTAAGTGCCTTAAGTTTGAGAACGGATTGAGATCGGATATTAAGAGGGCCTGCAGATACCACGAAATACGGAGTTTCCCTGCATTAGTGAACAAATGTAGAATATTTGAGGAGGATGACAAGGCCCATTCGAACCAGAGCAACAGAAACCACTATTCCCTGAGGCCCCAACGACCTCGTTTCAAAAAGCCGAGCAATGTTGGCAGGAATAAGCCTTTTTCCAAATTTGGAGGTCAGAATCAACCTGAAAGATGACCAGCGGTAGGAGACGGAAGGTGTTTCAAGTGTGGAGGAAACCACTTTGCCAGAGACTGCAAGGATGATGGTGATGTAGTGTGCTTTCACTGCAACAAGAGAGGACACATTTGCCCCGACTGCCCCCAACTACACCAAGCAAACGTTAATGTACGTCAAGGGGGATTTCAAGAAAGGAACCGGGTGAATGATAACCAACGTCCTGGTGGCAGAGGCAACGGAGCTAGAGGAAATGGGATGCGTACTCCAGATAACCGAGGGAGGAATACCGGCCCAACAGCGGCGGGAAGGATCTACACCATCAACGCAGAGGATGTTGCACCAGCAAGCGACCTAGTGCAATGTAAGTGCTCACTCGGACTGAATACGCTTAATGTTGTTTTCGATTCGGGAGCCACCCATTCTTTTATAGCTGATGAGTGCGTGAAGCGTTTGAAGTTACCGACTGTGTCTATGAATCGGACTTTGGAAGTGGCCAGCCCGACTGGCGCTAATGTGCTCACATCGTCAATGTGCAAAGATGTAGCGTTTGAGTTGTATGATCGGAGTTTTACCTTCGATCTGATTTGCATGCCCTTAAAGGGTCTTGACATCGTGCTCGGAATAGATTGGCTTTCAGCCAATAAGGTGTTAGTAGACTGTAGAAGCCGAGAGATAGTTTTTCTGAGACAGCCCACTGAGAACGACACGGCACCAGGTATAACCCAATTATTTATGATGCTTTGTCTAACCAAGGGTGAGAGTAAAATCCGAGTGAACGAAATCCCGATTGTCTGTGAATTCCCAGAAGTGTTCCCCAAAGACGTACCGAGTGTCCCTCCCAATAGAGAAATCGAATTCTCTATAGACTTAATCCCTGGGGCCGAGCCAGTCTCCAGTGCACCCTATAGAATGTCCTCAACTGAGTTAGCCGAGTTGAAGAAACAAGTGGATGAGTTACTCAGGAAGCAGTTCATTAGACCAAGCGTATCACCATGGGGCGCACCCGTACTGCTTGTTAAGAAGAAGGATGGCAGCATGAGACTTTGTATAGATTACCGACAGCTAAACAAACTCACAATCAAGAATCGGTATCCACTGCCCAGAATTGATGATTTAATTGACCAGCTGCGTGGAGCCTCAGTCTTCTCAAAAATCGATCTACGATTGGGGTATCACCAAATCCGAGTGAAGGACTCGGACATTCCTAAAACGGCCTTTAGGACTCGGTATGGTCACTACGAGTATGTAGTAATGCCGTTCGGTGTGACAAACGCCCCTGCTGTTTTCATGAATTACATGAACAGCATATTCCACTCCTATTTAGACCGGTTTGTAGTTGTTTTCATCGATGACATCCTAGTTTATTCTAAGACTTCTGAGGAGCATGAAGGACATCTCCGAGCGGTACTTAAAGTATTGAAGGAGAAATAATTGTTTGCGAAGCTTTCGAAGTGTGAATTCTGGATGGACAAGATCCACTTCCTCGGACATGTGATTTCCGAGCGAGGTGTCTCGGTGGACCCTTCGAAGGTCACAGCTGTAATGGCATGGGAGAAGCCCAGGTCGGTCTCGGAGATAAGGAGCTTTATGGGCCTGGCAGGTTATTATAGAAGGTTCATCGAAGGTTTTTCTAAACTGGCATTACCACTAACTAAATTGACTCGGAAAAACGTTCCCTTCGTGTGGAGTCCCGAGTGTGAGAACAGCTTCCGAGAGCTGAAGAACAAGTTGACGACTGCTCCAGTGCTGGCATTACCCGAGTTACAAGAGAGCTTCGTGGTCTATTGTGACGCGTCAGGACTCGGATTAGGGTGTGTACTTATGCAGAGAGACCGAGTGATAGCATATGCCTCTCGGCAGTTGAGACCTCACGAGCAGCATTACCCGACCCATGACTTGGAGCTGGCAGCAGTAGTTTTTGCATTAAAAATATGGAGGCATTACTTGTACGGGTCCAAATTTGAAGTGTACAGCGATCACAAGAGCCTCAAATACCTATTCGACCAGAAAGAGCTGAACATGAGACAGAGAAGATTGATTGAGTTTTTAAAAGATTACGATTTCGAGTTAAAATACCACCCGGGTAAGGCAAATGTCGTGGCCGACGCATTGAGTCGGAAATCCCTCCACATGGCAGCAATGATGGCAAGAGAAGTAGAGTTGTTGGAGCGGTTCTGAGACATGAACTTGTATGTTGACACCCCCTCCTCTTAGAAAATGACAATCGGTACGTTGAGGATCGCTAATGAATTCTTGAAATCCGTGTACGAGCAGCAACAGTTGGACTCCTACCTAACTGAAATGAAGGAAACTCAGGCCAAAGGAAAGGACTTATCCTTGACCGAGGGATCAGATGGGATCTTCCGAGTGAGAAACAGAATATACATACCGAGTGGAGGAGGATTAAGAAGAATGGTGCTTGATGAAGCCCACAAAAGCCTACTCAGTATTCACCCGGGAACCACGAAAATGTATCATGACCTGAGGAGACAGTTCTGGTGGCCCGGACTAAAGAAAGATGTGGCGGAATATGTGGCCCGGTGTATTACTTGTCAGAAATCGAAAGTAGAGCACCAAAAACCGTACGGTGCAATGCAGCCCCTAGAGATTCCCGTGTGGAAATGGGACTCGATTGCGATGGATTTTATCATGGGATTACCCAAAAACCGAGTGGGCCATGATGCAATTTGGGTCATTGTTGACCGACTGACGAAGAGTGCACACTTTCTACCTGTAAATATGAAGTACCCATTGCATAAGTTGGCTCGGATTTACATTCAAGAAATTATCCGACTGCATGGCATACCTACTTCCATCGTATCAGATAGGGACCCTAGGTTCACGTCCCGATTTTGGACCAGCATGCATCAGGAAATGGGGACGAAGCTTTGGCTTAGTTCTGCCTACCACCCCCAATCGGATGGACAATCTGAGCGGACAATTCAGAGTCTAGAAGACTTATTAAGGGCGTGTGTGTTAGAGCATGGTGGGGACTGGGAGCAGTACCTTCCCTTGATCGAGTTTACGTACAACAACAGCCATCATCATAACATTGGCATGGCACCCTACGAGGCACTATATGGACGCAGATGCTGAACCCCACTCTGCTGGTCAGAAACGGGTGAAAGTCTACTATTGGGACCAGACATCGTGAAGCAAACCACAGAGCAGATCCGAGTGATACAGGGAAGGATGAAAGCATCTCAAGATAGACAAAAGAGCTACCATGACAAGCGCACCAAACCATTGGAATTTTCAGTCGGAGACAGAGTGTTTTTGAGGACTTCTCCGAGTAAAGGAGTCGGACGAGCCTTAAAAAATGGGAAGTTAAGCCCTCGATACATTGGGCCTTATGAGGTGTTAGAACGAGTCGGTCCCGTGGCATACCGCATCGCATTACCGACCCACTTGTCCCGATTGCACGATGTATTTCATGTGTCTCAACTAAGAAAGTATTTACATGACCCCAGCCACACGATGCCTGACGATGAAGTAGAGATCAAAGAAGACCTGACCACTGTGACTACACCGATTGGAATTGTGGACCGATCGGTAAAACACTTGAGAAACAAAAACGTAAGGCTGGTTAAGGTGGAGTGGCAGCAAGGCAAGACCACCTCCTGCACGTGGGAACGCGAAGATGCCATAAGACAGCAGTACCCCGAGTTGTTCATTTAGGTGAGTTACCGACTGAAGTTTCGCATGAATTACCGACTGAATTTCAGGGACGAAATTCTTTTCAAGTGGGGGAGAACTGTAACATCCCCATTTTAATTATAGGCAACCGAATTAAATAAAAAGTCAACAAGTTAACACCTTCCTTAATTTAATTAACTAGAAGTAATAGGATGATTAACGTGGAGACAAGGTGGCATGGGCAGGATTATCGCGTTTCCCCATCCCACCTCCGCGCGAGTATTTATACGGGTGATGGCCATGCTCTTCACGTGGAGAACCCTGCGAACTTCCTTCTTCGTTCTTCTTTTCTCTTGTTTCCTCTCTCTCCTTCTCTGCCCTCCAGTCCATTTCCTGCTTCGAAGAGCCAAGTGACAGTGCTACAGTGGAGTGGAACTCCCCACACGAGAAGGGACGATCGCCAAGTGACGCAGCAGGGAGGAGAACCACCATTCAAGCAAAAAAATCCCTTGGAGTTTTGTAATTGGTAGGGGGAGTATCTTCTATCTTAAATGCATGGGTTATGAACAGGTTCCGAGTGCTGATGCTTGCTATATCCGTGCTCTGATTGTGTATTGTGTTGCATGCGAGTGTGTACAGTCTAGTTGCATGACGAGTGAAAGATGAGTGTTGCATGTTAGCACCTTTCTTACAGATGTATGTGTTGCAGGATCTCAGTTTGCATGTTGGGTTGTGTTGATATGAATGTCCGATTGAAGCTATCCAGGTTATAGAAATGCATGTGTTGATATGAATGCTTTAATAAATTGTTTGCGTATAGGAAATGCCTGCTTTAAACGGATTCTGACACTGTCTTACACCGATTGCATGTTAGGTTGTGATGACTTGAAATGCCTGAGTGAACTTGTGATTTTTAGAATGATGCATGCGTTGAATGATGCTGTAAACCGATTGCATGTCTTGATTGAACGAAATGTTTATGGATGCTTGAATGTGGATTGATACCGATTGCATGGGACTCATACGTTACAATGGAATGATAATGGATTGCATGAAAGCTATATGCTGAACCCTGATAATGTGTATTACTGATTGCATGATATGTGTGCTTGAATGAGAGAATGCATGCGTGAAATAAATGTTGTGTGTCGAATCCGCGTGTGGCGCATGGGATGCGTTGTGCTGGGAGCACGTAGTGTGGGACACTACCTTCGGTCATCCAGCGTGGGACGCTGTAAAATCCTTGAGTGGGACTCGGGGTAGCCCTTGAGTGGGACTCGGGCTGTCTGTGAACACCTCCGTTGGCGCTGAGAGCGCTGGTGTCACCTGTGGGCAAACGGTTGGGTACCTGTAAAACGGCCAAGCAGCTGGGAGCTGATTTGATAGCTGAGAGCTATGTATAAAAAGGCTGAGATGCCTACGTTGCAACGTCTGACCGATACACACGATGCGGAACCGAGTGAAACCTTCTGTGCTTATTACTGTTAATATTATTACTACTGTTAATGTTGTTGGAATTGGTTAAGTATGCCGAGTGGTAAGTGAATGGGTGAATACGTAGGACTGAGTGAATGCTCTGTGCATGTGTTATTGACTGAAATTTAATTATGCATTTGATATTGTGTATGAGGATACTGAATGTGTATGCCAAGTGATCCATTCCGTGTGTACGTGCCCTGGATACTGAATGAAAACTGTTTCATGAATATACATATATATATGTATGCAAGCGTATCCGTGTCATCGAAAACGTTATGAGTACAGCCGAGTGATGATCAGTGAATATCGAACGGTAAGAGTCATTTATATATGTCTTGACTGATGGATGTTGCCTTGGTTTTAGTCGTGTTGTACGTATATGTATTGTTGTATGATTGGAAGATAACCTGAGTCGGTATCTATCATTTAAAATCTAAGATGCTCACCCCTGCAATGGCCATTTTTCAGTGAATGTCTCTCGAGAAGAGGATCAAAAGCAGAGCTGGAACGCTGAGTGAAGAGTTGATGCATTAGGAAGGCTTACTCAATGCGATGTTAGATTAAGCTCTGACCGGGTCATGCCGGATGTTAGTGTTTTGGACAAATAGAACCTTATGGTCAAAGAGGAATCCGATTTTATGTTTGTAAATGTTAACATACGCTCTTATATATATATATGTGTGTTGCGTGTTATATTGTGCTGCGGAAGGTGTTGCATGATAAGTCCGGACGCCTAAGCATACCTTACGAGCGTAGGAGGCCGGTGTGGCTATGGGTAAGTAGTGGGAATAAGTTTGGGGTTGAGAGAATGAAATAGAGAGTTTAAACATGCTTCGAATGAGTGAGGATCGAAAGACGAGTGAAAACCTCGAGTAATCCCCTGCTGTGAGAAGGGTTCAACTGGTGGTTTAGGGAGGATTAGATCCTAAGTGTAAGGTATTGATAATCCGAGCGAAGGATGTAAAGTCCGAGTGAATAAGGATCGGTGTCCCGAGTGGTTGGGTTTGGAGAAGCTGAGTGAGACTTAATTTCCCAATTTTCCGAGTGAAGTTCCTCGCTTCAGCGAGCAACATACTCGCTCCAGCGAGTGCGGGCTAGGAAGACTTATGTTGGAATCACGTGGGCGGAGTCATACCTCGCCAAGGTGCTAGAGCAGTTCGCCCAGGCGTGAGGACTCGCGCTGAAGCGAGTAATTGTCAGAGTGAGATACCGCCCAATTACCCTTCCTCACCGTTGTGGCGCTATTGCGCCCCCAACAACGGTGTTGACCCCGGCTTAGGCGTTGTGATCGAGTCCGCCCAGGCGTTGCCATACCTGGTTGAGTTGGGCGGCATAAGTTCGGACCCCTCCTTTCCTCCATAATTTACTACCACACATGTACATCTCCCTTCTCCTTCCCCTTACCTATTTCCTCCTACTGTTTGACTAGTGTTACTCGAGGAAAAGCTTTCTTTGTGAATCTCCCTCCATCCGCTGTTGCATTACCATACCCCGCCTAGGCGGTATCAGACCTCGCCTGAACGAGCCAACGGTGTTGTGTAATCCGCCCAGACGCTGGCGTGTTACATTAAACTAACGAACTGGTTCCAGTCTTAGCTTTTCTGTCATTGCCATATGCGTATGAATGTTTTTATTTCCCTTGCCTACCTCCTCCCTTCTATGTCGATTGAGTCGTGACTGTTTTTGTGAAAAATTTTCTTATGGTTTTGGAATTATGATTTGCAAGGATTAGGGTGTTATATGTTGATGCAAAAGGAGCGTATGATAGCCTATGTGTCGAGATAGTTGTGACCGCATGAGGTTAACTACCCCACACATGACCTAGAATTGGCGGCAGTGGTGTTTGCATTGAAGTTGTGGCGACACTACTTGTATGGCTCCAAGTTCGTGGTCTTTAGTGATCATAAAAGCCTCAAATACTTGTTTGACCAGAAGGAATTAAATATGCGCCAAAGGCGGTGGATGAAGTTCCTAAAAGACTATGAGTTTGAATTGAAGTATCACCCCGGCAAGGCAAATGTAGTTGCCGATGCTTTGAGCCGGAAGTCATTGTATGTCTTCATGATGATGGGAAAGGAGATGGAGTTGATTGAACAATTTAGAGATTTGAATGTGGGTGTGGAGACTTACACTCCCAAGAAAATGGCATTGGAGATGTTGAAGGTTGCAAATGAATTTCTTGAATATGTGAAGGCACAACAACCCAAAGATGAGTATTTGATTGAGATGAAGAAGACCCAAGAAAAAGGGAAGAATTTGTTCTTAGTAGAAGGTCAAGATGGCATTTGGCGTGTGAAGGGTCGAATTTATGTTCCCTCAAACGATGATGTGAGGAAACGTGTACTTGAGGAAGCTCATAAAAGCATATTGAGTATTCATCCTGGTTCCACCAAGATGTATCAAGATTTGAAGAAGAATTTTTGGTGGCCTGGTATGAAGCGTGATGTGGCGAATTTTGTGGCATCTTGCCTTGTTTGTCAAAAGGCGAAGGTCGAGCATCAGAGACCATCTGGTTATTTGAGGCCATTGGAGATCCCTGTTTGGAAATGGGATAGTATAGCCATGGATTTTGTTTCTGGACTACCCAGAACTCGTGCTGGAAACGATGCTATATGGGTGATTGTTGATCGGTTGACAAAATATGCTCACTTTTTACCCATAAATATGAAGAGTTCTTTGGAGAAATTGGCACAAATATACATCAAGGAGATTGTTAGGCTGCATGGTGTTCCGTCCAGCATCATATCCGACCGTGATCCTCGATTTACTTCTCGGTTTTGGGGACGTTTGCATGATGAGTTGGGTTCTAAGTTGAAGCTTAGTTCCGCTTATCACCCTCAAACCGATGGGCAATCGGAGAGAACTATACAAAGCTTGGAGGATCTGTTGAGAGCTTGTGTTCTTGAGCACGGTGGATGTTGGGAGAGATTCCTTCCATTGATTGAATTTACATACAATAACAGTTTCCATTCTAGTATTGGTATGGCACCTTATGAGGCGTTGTATGGAAGGAAGTATAGAACTCCTTTGTGTTGGCTTGAAGTTGGTGAAAACTTGGCCTTAGGGCCGGAGATTATTCAAGAAACTACCGAACAGATTAGAAAGATACAAGAGAATATGAAGATTGCTCAAGATAGGCAGAAGAGTTATTATGACAAGAGACATAAACCCCTTGAGTTTCAAGTGGGTGACCATGTATTTTTGAAGGTCTCGAGTGATAAAGGCATTGGAAGGGCGTTGAAGAGTGGGAAATTGAGCCCTAGGTTTATCGGACCTTATGAGGTGTTGGAGCGGATTGGTGAGGTTGCTTATCGGATAGCACTCCCTCCGCATCTTGCTAATTTACACAATATGTTTCATGTGTCGTAGTTAAGGAAATATGTTTATGATCCTCTACACGTGATCCCTATGGATGAGATTGAGGTGCGAGATGATCTATCTGTTTCTCCTATTTCTGTTCGCATTGTCGGACATTCCGTGAAGAAATTACGGAACAAGTTGGTACCTTTGGTGGAGGTCACTTGGAAACATGGAAATACTGAAACGTTCACATGGGAACGTGAAGACGATATCAGAGAGTGGTATCCTGACGCATTTGAATCGGGTATGTGAAATTTCGGGGACAAAATTTTCTTTTTGGTGGGGTGGATTGTAACATCCCAAATTTTTTAAAATAGAGAATTAATTACCAAAATAAATATTAGAAATTGGTATATGGAGTATTTAATGTCCCAAACTATTGAGAATAATTAAATTGATAATTTTGGGACTGTTAGAAAATTATAGAGACCGGTTAAGCTGAAATTAAGCCCGATTGAGATATGGGTGTCGGACCAAGTATCTCGGAATGAGATGATATTGGTCAAGGATATTGAGAATAATATCGGGAATCCGAATATGTATTCGGAATAATTTTCAGATGATGTATTGAGCCCGAACTGAGAACCTGTTGGTTATAAAACGATGAGGTTTTAATGAATTGGATTAAAAGAAAAATTGAAAATCCTATTTTTCCTTCTCTATTCACGTAGGCATGCTGAAGGTGTAAATATTTCACTTACACTTCATTCTTCTTCTTCTATTCATCATCATCTTCTTCATTTCTCTCTTCTTCCTCCTCCAAACCATAGCAACTTAAGCTCATCTTCCACACCTCCTTATTTTCGTTTGAAGGGAGCTTGAAGGAGACTTGTGGGGCTGCTGTTTTTCCTCCTTCTCTTCCTCATTTTCGTTGGTGTTTCTCCTCCCTCCTAGAACCCACTTTGTTTTTGGGTTTTGAGGTAAGTATACCCATTTTTGCTAAGGTTTTGGTTATGGGTATATGGCATTTATGTGTTTTGAAACCATGCATGTGTATGGATGTTCTTGAGGAGAGTATTTAATGCAAGAGTTTAATGTGGGTTTGTATGAGAATGAGGTTTCTTTGAGAAGTAATGAAGTGAATGCATTTATGGTTGGAATGGAAAGAATATTTATGATGGTTGTTGGAATTTTATGAAACCCTAACTTCATGAATTTGGGGGAAATGCATAATGGAGGTTGATGAACATTAATTGTTGGTAATAAATGTGAGTTATGATGCATAAGGGTCATTGGTGATGGTATTTTGTTGATGGAGGTTAATAATGGAGAAACCCATGAAAGGGTTTGGTTCTAGAGTGCATAATAATAATGGGTAGCACCTAACCCATGGTGGTTATGGTGGATAAAATGGAATAAAGGAGTTTTAAGAGTAAAATGATATAAACATCAAGTTATTGATATATGTATAAGTATTTAAGTCTTAATGAGTAAGTAGAAAATTGATTGTATAATGTATTGTGATGTAGGAAGTGACCCCATTGACGAGGCGGAACCATCAAACCGCATTGATCACTACTTCACTTGAGGTAGGAGGGGGTAACTTTTCTAAATGCATGATTTCATCCATTGGTGATGTGAAAATATGTATATATACGATTATTTTGATGATTGTTGAATGGATGATGTGAAAATGTTATGATTTGAATGCATTTAGAATGATAATTATTGTATGGCCTGTATTTGGGATAATATTGTAATGTTGTGATAATACTATGTTGATGAAGTATGATGATGGTTTGAAACCATGTGTGAATTGGAATTGTGATGTGAGTATCCTAAAGATATGTGTATGATCTATTGAATGTGTATGCCACTAACTATTAAAGAGTATGAGTATTGAGGAGAATTGGTGATAATTGAGGATGATGAAAATATTGAAATCCACTAAGTGGTGGTGAATGATTGGTGGTGGAGTGGCATCTAGGATGCATAGTGTGAGGATGCACTTGATTTGCATTTACATTGCATCCATAGCATATCATAGCTGTCTATGTGGAATATTAGGGGGTTCCACTAGGCGGGCCCAGTGGGAGGGTGGCTCAGTGCACGAGCGTATTGTGATTTTCCCCTGTGACTCGGTGTATGAGTCATGAAGCTGTCCATAGTTTGGTGACGAGGCACCCTATGTGGCAGGCCCAGTGGGCGGGCGGCTCTATTGGTGAGCGAGTTTACCTCGGTGTCCGACGGGACACGGCTCTCTCGATGTGTCTTCGGGAAGGGCCCGTAGCACTTGTGGTAGTTGAGGCCACGATGTTGATCCGCAAGTCACAGGGTGACTAGTGCTACAGATGGGCGATAGCGGTTTGGTACCAGTAAAATTATGATGATGTAATCATGCATGAATTAAAATATATGTGTACACAATTTTTTTCTACTGCAGTAGGGGCATAGTAGCACACCTATGCTTGTCCCACAATTGATTTAATGATATATTTTCCCACAGTCGGATCCACATTGTTTGATAAGAAATTCTTATGCATATGCATTAGCTTTAAGAGCATTTGCATATAGCTGGAAATATGGTTGAAAGCCCATGGTGGCAACGGATGAATGAGAATTTAAAGGGGAAAGAGTTGAATACTAACCCGATGTGTGTGTTTGGCAATCCAAATGATTGAAATTGTGAATGTATACTTGAGATCATGAGATATATTGTGTATGATGTATGATGTGTTGTAATGATTGATATGTGAGCAAGTATACATGTATTTCATCATAATGTATGACTTTAATTCATTTGGATTATGTTACTCACCTCCCCGTTGCCATTTTTAAAGTTGATGTAAGTATGACTTAAATCCTACAGCTTTTGGAGGCTGAGTTTGGAAGGAGGTAAATATGGATGGGAATGTGTAAGCCTTGGCTGGCATGAATTCTGTTTTGTAGAGTATATGGGTATATACTCAAATTTTGTAATGTTAGTAATTTTGGGGTCATGGGAGAAAATTGGGCATATGTATGTAAGGCCAATTTTCATTCATGACCTAAATGGTGTAAAGAACAAACTATGATGTTTGATGTTGTTGAATTTAATGAATGGATGCAGTGTTTTATGCTAGTTCATGAATTTTGTGAGTTGTTGAATTTGGATTATATGCATGAATTAATATTGGCATGATGATGTTGTTGGTGTTAAATTACATGGAAGAATCATGTAGTTGTAGATTATAGCATTATATAAAGTGATACATGCATAATGAAGTAAGATATGGTCTTAGGTAAGGCCAAAATAGAAGGAGTCAATATTTCATGTGTTATGTCCAAGTGAATTTCGTTTTCTGCTGAGTTTCTACAGAACTCACTCAAGCGAGTAGGAATCTCGCCCGAGCGAGATTGCTGTGAATCAGGGGACTCGTTTCTGCCCCATTTTCGCTCAAGCGGATGTGCATTTCGCTCAAGCGAAATTACCACAGAATCAGTGTTTAGATTCTGTATGATTTTCGCCCAGGCGGAGGAGTGGACGCTCAAGCGAGGGAGAAGGACTTGAGATACTGGACGATTTTCGCCCAGGCGAGTGGTACCTCGCCCAAGCGAAAATCGGCCAGAGAGTTATTGGTGATTCTGGAACGATCTCGCTTAAGCGAGCCTTGGGCCGCTCAAGCGAGATTGGGGACCTGATGCTCCTTTCCTTCTTCGCTCAAGCGTTTCGCTGCCTCGCTCAATGTTATTTTTTGTATCTCGCTCAAGCGAGACAGGGCTCGCTCAAGAGAGATGAGCCCTGATGCTTATTTCCTTCCTTTCGCCCAGCACTCCTCAGCGTTCGCCCAAGCGTGATTACGCTGGCTCGCTCAAGCGAATTGAGTCTCGCTTGAGCGAGTGGCACCTGATGCTTCTAATTATTATTTTAAATGGACCTTTAAATCCTATGCATAATTTGTTTCCTTAAACATTATTTTAAAGGTATTGAGGAGTATAATTTGGATCTCTAAACTATATAAACTATATCCCACATTTTTACAAAACCTCTCCTCTTGAAAATCAATCGGCCAGTGAAAAATTAAATAATTCTTCTGCTGACTCTGACTGAAAAATAATATTTTAATTTCACCATCTCATATCTTCATATATGGGAGTGGTTTATTTTAGATCCAGGGGTTTGGTGAAAAATACTTCACCACTCTAATTATTTGAATTATTAATTTCTTCAAAGACGCGAAAAATTTTCCCCTATTTTATATGGGGGTTTGGGGCGTCTCAATGGTAACCAATTGGTAGCCCCTATTGATGGAAATTATGAGGTCTATTGATAAATTATGGTTGTTTGGCATAACATTTGCATAAAGTTGCTCACAGGACTATAGGGGGCTTGTGAAGGGGCCTAGATGGGAGGACGACTTTATGGTAAGGAACAGACCTTGAGGTGGCTTCCTTCAGAACCGATGTCCACTTTAGAGTTGGACCCAAGGCTAGCCTACAACACCTGAGTCGAGTTCTACAGTCACTTGAAGTGACGGTGTTGCAAATGAGCGAGCGGTTCAGTACTAGTAAAATTAAATACTGTAGTATGTTGAGAAATTAAATACTGCAATATGTTGAGAAATTAAATACTACAATATGATCCCATCAATTGAGTTGAATCCATATGTATATGCATTAGCATAATGATGTTGAGTTAGATATGCTGCGAGGCAGCTAATGATGATTTTTGTTGTAATAAATTTATCCATATGGATATATATGTTAAATGACTAGGGAATCATTGAAAATGGTATTGTTTGATGATTTGAACACTGATAATTATGATTGAATATTATCGTGTGTGAACTGGATATATATGTGTGTGAGAGAGAGATTATGGATAAACCCAGTTCAGTATCTGTCATTTAACATGTAATTGCTCACCCTCTTACATGGTTGTCTAAATAGTGAACGTGAGATGGGATGAGGACTAGTGATGTGCCAGTAAGGATTTCCTTGTAAAGTCCTTCAAGAGAATTATGAGCAAATGTATAGTTGTATAGCTTTTTGTTGGAACTAAGTCTGGTTTGTAAAGGATCATTTACCAAACCCCAAGATTTGTTAATAACACTCATCAAGGTATTTAAATAAATAAACTCTATCCATGTGTTATCTAACCTGTTAAATTAAGTGTTTCAGGATACAAACATAAAATGCATAGGTTACAAATGAAAGGGGGAGTCCATCAATTAAAAAATTTACCTTGAGCCATACAAGTTATTTCAAGGCAAGTCTGAGTAGGATCAAAAATAGCTTTCAAATAAGCTCTTCGCAAGACAAGTCTGGACCCCCTTGGATAGAGTTAGAATGGTTTGGTAGATCTAAATAGCCTACAAATGGCTAATTTACATTTTCCACATATCTCCCTTGTTCTTGGGAACTTTCAAGCATGGTTAGTGGCCACAGGTCATAATTAATGCAAATAAGTTTGTGCCAAAATTTGGCGGCATTCAGAGGTCAAACAAATAAGTTAGAGTACACGGAAGTTGGTCGGAGACTAATTTTCTGCATAATTTCTACATAATGGTCTAAGGAGAAGCTTCAACATGTTTGTGATGAGTTGAATGATTGATAGGTCATAAGCATGACATATTAGTTTTGGTGTCCATGTCAAAATATAAAGAATTACATAAGTCATATATGCCAAAACTAATCTAAATGATGCATGGGTCAAGGGTTCTAAAGCAAGGTGTTTTTGTAAGCTAGAAATAGGGTAAGGTAGTGAGAACCACGATCATGGGGAGAACCACGGCTAGGTCGTGGAACCCACTGCTAGAAGACCTGTTCCTACCCTATTTCCCCCTATTCTGGCAATGTAAACCACGACCAATGGTAAGAACCATAACTAGGGGGCTAAAATGTTTATGTTTTCTTCCCTTTCTTCTTGCTTATGCACGTCACCTTATTTAGGGATATATCCCTACACTTCTTGACTTTTTGTATGCACTTTTTCATGTGTCTTCCGCTTCCACGCGCGAGGGATTCTACCTTGAATCCTTGTAGTGCCATTTAGGTGTCACCGCATCCAACATTTGTTGTGATATATTATACTATGGCACTTGGTTTCTTGTGATTCGGTCGGTGATGAAAGTGGTTTGGTTTATGAATTTAAACGTGAAAAATTTATTAATATTTTTATTAATTAATTATACTTGCATCAAGATTCAGGTCCGATGCGCTACATAGTAAACCAACAAAATGTTAAAAACTTCATTCAATAATTAATAGAGGTTTGAGTGTTATAATTTAACTTGAGACTTGAGTTTAAATCTCAAGAAATGAAATGTGTTGAATTGTAATATAAAAACTTTATTGCTCATGGTTATTCTATCGACTCAAGTCCAAATAAAGTATATAAAATTAAAAATTAAAATATAATTTTAATGGAGTGACTTTATAATTAAAAGGTTGAAAGAAACAACCAATGTTTTAGGTTTATTTGTAGAGAGAAACACCAACAGATATTGGTTCAAGTTTTAGTTAATTAAATGGAAAAGAAGGGAAAACAAAGATGTGAGAAGAGGAAATAAAATTGTTGCTATATTTTCTTAATGTAAATGTTTTCATAACATTTCTTATTTAGAGAATTTAATGCCACAAATGTAAACAAATGAATTCATGTAAGAATGTCATTTATCTTTGTGTTATGTGTTTTCAATGATTTGCATATTAATGAATTCATATTTAACATATGTAATTACTAGTTGTGGTAGTCGTGTTTTGCATGATTGTATTAAGGTTTTAATTTATAATAATAATACTAATTAAGTTAAAACATATAAAATATATCAAATTTTATAAACAATAATAGAAAATAAATAGTTTTAATAAAATTATTTACCTTAATAATATGGATATAACATTTAAGAAGACACATTTTAGATTCTAAAAATGTTTGTTAACAACTATTGTTGAATTAAATATCAAAATAAGCATTCTAAAAGAAATATATACTAATTTTTATTACTAGGAAATACATATTAATTCTTAATTTGAATTTATAATATTTAATTAAAATTTAGGTATAATCTCTATTATATACATTTGTGAAGTTTTTTATGACATGTCTCAGCGTCTAATAAGTCTTATTTATTTTACTTTTTTAAATTTAAAATAAAAAAAATTAGTTTGTTTGTTTTTTATTTTTAAAACCTATTTTTCAAAATTAATACTAGATAACAACTTATCAAATAATTTTTTAAAAAGAAAATAAATTAGTTAGTTTGTTTTTTATTTTTTAAAACCTGTTTTTCAAAATTAATAGATAGATAACAACTTACCAAATTAATTTTTAAAATAATACCCTTAATTATCTATAATGTCAAACTTATAAATTAATATAATTTTTTAAGCACTTTACATGTTTCCTCTCCACCATTTATTGAATTTGATTCACCTCTCACTTCTATTGTTATTAGGATGAATGTCACCTACTCTCTTTTTGCTAACATCAAAGCTGGAACGGTTAATTAGAAGTTTTATGCTCGAGTCATCAAAATTTATAGAGGGGAGCATATTTTATGGACACTAAAATTCTCAATACATTGGATATGGTTATGGTTGATCAAAAGGTAAATTATAAGTATTTAAAGCTAATTAAAGTTAATAATATATATTTTGATTACAGTGTAAGTGACTTAATTATGACTTAATATAAAGGGATTTAATGCATGCAGTCTAAAAAGATTTGGTGAAAAAATATGAGAAACTCCTTATTCAAGGAAAGAAACATGTCTTTGAGAAAGTAATGATCTTAAACACTAAGGTTGTAATCAAACCTACGGATCATGAATTCAAAATTAGTTTTATCAATAATATTATTTTTAAATCATTTGAGTGTAATGACATCCAAATGATATTTTAAAATTTTTCCTGTTTATTGATGTTTTAAACGACAATACATTCTAATGTAAGGATGTCAATGCGAGTTACTCGCCCCGCCCCGCCCCGCCTCGCTATTAACCCACCAAGATATGGGGTGAGACGGGTTTGGCCCCTTACCGGAGGCGGGTTGAAATTTCTGGCTCGCCCCGTTTTGATGACGGGTGTCACAGCCCAATTTTTCTAACTAAATTTGTATCGGTAATTAAACATTAAAAATTTAAGTTGCTTAGAAAAATGAGAACTAAATTTTATAAAATAGGAAATTTTATTTCGGTTACAAGGATATTTTTATTTCGTAAATTAGATTTAAAATGAGATTAGACGGAAACAAAACGCGACAATAAAACGTAGAATTATTAAGGAACCCGTTGTTTTAAAAAAAGAGAGATGAAAAATCTTCGTGAGATTTTTTTTCGATGCTTCTCCTTTCTTCCTCCACTGCCATATTCCATCGTCATATTTCACCTATAAATACTCCAGATCCACTCTAAATTTCTTCAATCTAAAAACTCCACAAGTTTCCATAACTTTTCATCACCCTCTTTAAGATTTCAAAAACTCCATTACCACACTCAAACTCTTTAATTTTGGCATTAAGAATAACACTCACTTGAAGATTTAAGGAGATACAAGGGAGTTTAGCACAAGGAAAACTTAGGAATCTTCAATTGAGGTAAGAAAGAGGAGATAAGATATTAAATAGATAGAAATTAAGTTAGAATTGCTTGTTTAATTGATTAATGGTTTAAAAACTCATTTAGTTAGATTTTAATTTAAATTGAATTAAGTTATGAAATTGGTGTTAATTGATATGGAATATGATATATGATATGTTTCTGATGTTGTATGGTGATTTGGAATCAATTGGTATGTTTAATTTGCAATTGTAAGTAATAAAAATAGCAAAAACAACAAAATAGAGATGCTGTCTTTGTTTCTACAGAACAGACCCTTTTAACAGCGGATATTTTCAACCGGTGTTAAAACCTGGAAGCGGTGATATTTTTGTTATTAAAAACTAGAAGCGATGACATTTTTGTAAATAAATCAGAAGCGGTGACATTTTTGTAAATAAATTAAAACAGTGACATTTTTGTAAATAAAACCAATGGCATTTTTGTAAATATGATTGAAGACTTCAAATAATGATTTTTTAATATAAATCAGAATTATTATTAAATAATGGATTTTTAATTATCCTTGAGATTTTATCTTGAAATGAATAAATATAATTAATTAAATTATTTTTAGAAGTTTATTTAAATATGTTTGAAGGAGAAAAATTCTTGCTTTTTTAAAATTATTTTAGTGGTATAATTTTATAATATTAATAAAGAAATTATGTTTCCATATTCTTTGGAGTATGATATTAAATAAATAATATAATATGAAAAATGTGTTTCCATATTCTTTGGATTATGATATTTGAATAAATATTATATAATGGAAAATGTGTTTCCATATTCTTTGGATTATGAAATGTGGAGTATGCTTATAAATGTGATAAAATATTATAGTATTTTGATTATTATGATCATTTTATTGTTAAGATTAATTGTAAAAAGGAATTTGATATTCTAATTAAGATCTAATGCATTCATGTATCATACGCATTGGCCGTTCAAAGGATCTGCAAGGGGGTTCTTGGAGGGGGTTTATACCACGACCCTTGTAGTGGTTTATACCACGACCGTCTTAAGGGCTTAACAATGTGTCCTTAAGGGGGTCCCGTAACACCTGTTATTGATATTATCGTATTGTTATCTGATGTTGGTGTTGTATTACAGGGCGCGGTATCAGTTGGATATCCGTGAAAATATTATTGTTGGAAATCACTACCTATGTTCCCACCAGAATGGATCTATCATGCATTTTCATTCATATAAAGAATGGAAAATATTAATATAAAAATAATACAAAATATTTGTTTGGCATCTGCATCGTATAGGATCCTACTTGTGTTTGTGTATGTTCTGATTTAATTTCTATTTATTTGATATTTTATCTCACTCTTTCTATTACTTGTGGCAACCTTTTTAGTGTTTAATCAGGAAAATATATATACCAAAGTGGATGATGCTTGACGTGGAAGAATTATGAAGACTTTTGATGCTGATGCTTACATAACTACTATCACTGTATTATGTATATGTATACTATGTTTTGGTATTTTATATCTTTATATTTTATAAGGTCTAAGTACCTATTATAAAATATAATATGTATGGAACTTTGATGTTATGTATAATAATAAGAAGTTAATTATGTAAAAGGTTACACACTCTGATAATTACCAGACGAAATAATAAGAAGTTAATTATGTAAAAGGTTATGTATAATAATAAGAAGTTAATTATGTAAAAAGTTCAATATCTATCCAAAACAAATAATCAAACCAACATCAATCATAAAACTAGTCAAGTTCATTTTCCAAAATAAGTGATTAAAGTTATCAAACTACCACCACTAACTAGAAAACGTTTTATAAGCAATTATTAATGTTATATTATAATTTTTTGAAATAAAATATTATATAACCCATCGGGTCAAGCCGCCCCGGTGCCAAAAACCCACAAAAATACGGGGCGGGCTAATTTTGAACCCATCGTAGAATAAATTTTGTCAATTCGTCCCGTCCCGTTTTAGGCGGGCCGGCCCACCGAGCTCAACCCGCATTGACATCTCTATTCTAATGTAATGATAGGTATTGTTCAATATTGCTTTATTTTATTTATATACAATTATTATAAATTTATATAATATTGCATGAATTTTTTTCCTATATATAATTTGACATGTGGTACAAAGAGATGATTTTATCCAACAAGTAAAGGGTGAGAGAACTTCAAAGCGGATTGCGTGTTTGAGAAATGATATGGGATCTGATTCATCCATTGGACGTGTTGTATCTTATTAAAATAATATTTCAGTAAATAAAATACTGTAACATGTGTTTGCAAGCATAAAAAATGCCATTAACTTAGATTTTAATTACCAAATTTTTATGCATTAATTTTGAATTATAACCAATATTATTAATATCCTTAAAATTTTAAATGTTGTAACATCCTAATAGAGCATTAATGGGCAAGTCAAAGGTAATGGCTGATTAACTAAAAGTGGCATGGAATGAAGTATGTGCCCCTCTTGGCAGTATAGTAGCTTCAGTTTCACTTTTCCACCCACTCTGAACTCATTTCTCTTTCGTGCATGCAGAACCACTCTTCCATTCTCTCATGAATTCCCTCAAGCCTCTGTTTCTTCTTCTTCTTCTTCTTCTTCTTCTTCTTCTTCTTCTTCTTCTTCTTCTTCTTCTTCTTCTTCTTCTTCTTCTTCTTCTTCTTCTTCTTCTTCTTCTTCTTCTTCTTCTTTTTTGTCTTCTCCCTCTCCTCCTCCTTTTTCCAATCGACGCTGTTGGAATCTTGACTGGGAAGTGGGCAGTGTTAAGGTGCCATTCCCGTTTCTCCTAAAGTCGATAGAGCTTCTTCTTCCTCTCCTCCGTCTTCACCTTCTTCTTCATCAGCGACGTTGTAGTGTCTTGGAGGCTCGAAGTCCTTCACTGTTAGCAAGGGTCAGACTGTCGAGAGTGAGAGAACAACTTCCAGTTTCTCCAAGCTGAGTGTAGAGTTTGACTGGGTTCAAAGGTCATTGAGCCAGAGAGAGTGATTGAAGGAACGATCGGAGCAACCGATCAACGTTGAAAGCTCGAGGAGCTTCGTGGATCTCTACAGTAGGTAGGGGGTGTTTTATATTTCAAATGAATGGTTTATGGACGGGTTCCGGGTGAAGTTGATATACTGTTTGTTATATAGCTTTGAAATGTGATGATTGATGTGTTTTGGTTGTTTGATAACTTGTGATATACCCAGATATGTGAAATCTGAGTTATTAAGTGTTATGTGATTCCGTCCATGATTAAATATTGAACTGCATGTGATGCATGATGATTTTAATGAGTATGTCGAGTGCTTATAGCGTGAAACGCTTACTATATGATTGTATATGGAATTGCATGTGAAGTATATTGATTGAAATGAGAATGCCGAGTGCATACAGCGTTGGACGCTTAATGATTAAAACCATATGCATTTGACTCACCATTGAAATACCGAGTGCATAAAACGTGGGACGCTTAATATAGAAATGGTAATCAAATGAATATGTATGAGATATAAAGATGAGAATACCGAGTGCATACAACATTGGACGCTTGATGATTATAACCATATGCATTTGATTCACCATTGAAATGCCGAGTGCATACAGTGTGGGACGCTTAATATAGAAATGGTAATCAAATGAATATGTATGAGATATAAAGATGAGAATGCCGAGTACATACAACGTTGGATGCTTGATGATTATAACCATATGCATTTAATTCACCATTGAAATGCCGAGTGCATACAGCGTGGGACGCTTAATATAGAAATGGTAATCAAATGAATATGTATGAGATATAAAGATGAGAATGCCGAGTGCATACAGCATTGGACGCTTGATGATTATAATCATATGCATGTGATTCACCATTGAAATGCCGAGTGCATACAGCGTGGGACACTTAATATAGAAATGGTAATCAAATGAATATGTATGAGATATGAAGATGAGAATGCCGAGTACATACAATGTTGAACGCTTGATGATTATAATCATATGCATGTGATTCACCATTGAAATGCCGAGTGCATACAGTGTGGGATGCTTAATATAGAAATGGTAATCAAATGAATATGTATGAGATACAAAGAAAGACCTTGGGTTGGACTCAAGGCAAGCCTACCGAGTTGGACTCGGGGCTGCCCGTAACACTTCTGTTGTCGCTTGGAGTGACTGTGTTACATGAGAGGGCAAATGGTTTGGTACCAGTAAAATGGCCGGATCAGCTTGGAGCTGAGTAAAAGGCTTGGAGCCTATGTTGCAACATAAAAATTAATAATGAACAATCGAATCCGACTGAATAAATGTGTGCAAACTGAAACTGTTGCCGAGTGCAATGTGTCTTGTATGTTTATATGTATATGTTATTGAGAATAGCATGAATAATATAGCCATGAATGAGTTGAGTGAATTCTGACTGATTGATGCCAAGTGAGTATTCATATTGAATGGCAGTGTACGTTATTGTTTGATTGTGAAATGATATTGTATAGTCGAGAATGTAGCGACTAATCCGAGTCAATAATTGTTATTTAATATGTAAAATGCTCACCCCTACTTGTGGCTATATTTTCAGTGGATATAGTTTAGAACGGTGAATGATGGGAGAACGTCAAACCCGTGTGAAGTGTATTTGTGTAAATGTGGTGCACACATTGTAATTAGTTGTGATGTAGCCTTGGCCGGCTCCTAAATACACTGTTTCATTTTGAGTGTATTTGAATTTGAACTCTCTCGGATTTGAGGACGTATATATATATATATATTTTTCTATGATGTTGTTGAATTACTAGTGGGTATTGTTGTATGAGGAATGCCTAAGGTTTCCTCGTTTCCTCGTGAAAAATTTAGCGAGTGAACCTATTTTGAGTGAAGATAGGTTACAACGGCTCCCGAGTGAGAATTGATCGAATGAACCACTTCCAAGGGAAGAATGGTTAAAGTGTTGAGTGAGGTATATTATAGAAAACCTCCTCCGAGTGGATAAGATTATATATTCCGAGTGGATAATGTTATAATAACCCGTGTAAGACTTAACCTAGTAAATTCTTCCGATTGAAGACAGGTTGAGCATTTTCCGAGTGAAATATGATGGAGAGGACCACTTCTGAGGGAAGATGGTCAGGGTGTTTTCCGAGCGAAACACAACCGATAGAACTCCTTTCGAGTGAAGGAAGATTAAAATATTCCCGAGTGAAGAATGGGTAAAACACTTCCGAGTGAATTGAGGTTGAAGTGCCTCCGAGTGATGTATGACTGGGGAAAAATACTTCCGGGTGAAGGAAGGTTATAGATCCCGAGTGGAAATAACCGAGGGAATCATTTCCCGAGTGAAGATTAAAACGCTTCCGAGCGAACCATGTTTGTGAGGAAATCTTCTAAGTGAAGAATGATAAATTGCCGAGTGAGGCATAGCCCGATGGGAATATTCCCGAGTGGAAGGTGATCCCAATTCCGAGTGATGGAAAATACCGAGTGAGAGACTCGCTCCAGCGAGTAGGGCTCGCTCAAGCGTTATCCGCTGGTTACGCTTAACCAAACCAGGGTCTTGCCAAGCGAGTGGCACCCTGACCCGTTTCCTTTTTCCCGACTCATGATGAGCGCGAAAAATTTTCCCCCGGTCTCGGATTTGTTTTATTTAAGTCGGGATGTTTCAAATGTCATAAGATATTGATATGTCAAAATTACCTAAAATAATTTAATTTAATTTACATTGAAATTTGAATTTTTTATTATATTAAAATTTAGAAATATTGTAAGAATATTTGAATTTTTATATTTGAATTTTAAATTCAATTGGTGATTTTAGTCAATATCAAATTTGAAATTTTAATGTTTATATATTATATTAAAATTTCAAATTTTTAATAGTAAAAATTTAATTTATACATTTTGAAATTTTTTATATTTAAATTTTAAATTCAATTGATTATTTATTTTTATATTTGTATTTGTTCAAATTTAAATAGTAGTTAAATTTTTAAAAAAAGTAATATTAGGAAAGTAACCAATTTAAAAAATGCTCAATCCTCTTATGTAGTCCAACAGTCCAATGATAGTTATTTACTTACATTCTAAAAAGTTTATTTGTTAATAATTTATAAAGTATCAAATAATTTTGAACAATTGTATGAAATTTAGTAGACTTTATCTATGAGAACTTTAAATTTAATGCTTGAATTGATAAAATTCACTTTTGAAAGAAAGTTATTTGAAGGTGTTATTTTACTGAGTTTGATATTGTATGGGTTAGGGTAATACAAAATTACGAACAACCATTAAAATGCTTATTATTTTTAAGCTTGCTTACTACAGTCAAACCAAGTCTGAACAGCCAGAAGCTAACAACATAACAAAAACAAGTTCTTTTAACAAATCATATTGATTTTCTACGGGTAAATAGAGCCAAGAAAGAGATAAAATATGAAAAATATGGTCATGTTATCAAAAGAGATTGTACATAACCAATATTTAATAGCTATTTAAGTTAACTAATTTAAAAATGACTTTTGTACATTACTAAAGTTAATAGATATTTCTATTTTTGTTAAATGCATATCAATTTTAAATATAAAAAATATAAATTCTAGCAAGTCTATAATTATATTATAATAAAATGACATTGTAGAGTTAAAAATATAAATAGTTAAAAGATTATAAAAATTTTGAAAAATTTCTATTTAAAAGTTCATTTGTAGAAAG
The DNA here is from genome assembly GCA_037962975.1 of Clitoria ternatea. NCBI lineage: Eukaryota > Viridiplantae > Streptophyta > Magnoliopsida > Fabales > Fabaceae > Clitoria > Clitoria ternatea. The sequence continues at coordinate 141,207,185 of CM075670.1, forward strand.
AGATAAAATATGAAATACTACCGGTTTATAAATGTTCACCTTATATTTTATATTTTTTAATCTTTACCTATTCCCAATAAATATTTGTTCTTATTAATGAAATTTCAATATTTGACACACTTCAGCGTCTCATGAAGTGTGACTCTATTTATTTTACTTTTTTTAAATTCACAATAGAAATAATTTTCAAATCAAATTAAAATATCAATTATCATCACAATCAAATATTCATCAAATTCTTATATATATTATTATAACTATAAAATTTAAAATTAAACAATCTATTTTAAAATAAAATTAAAATATTAATTGTCATCATAATCTAATATCTATTTAGACATATTCTATCAGGAATCAAATCCTAATATATGTTACCATAATTAAGAAAAATATAAAGTAAACAATTTGATTATCATATATTTTACCATAATTTAAAAGGTCATACTTAAATAGGGATTCAATTAATTATATAATATACTATTTGAGAAGAAATTTATATTCACTAGAAATTAAATCCCTATATATATTAACATAATTAAAAAATATAAAATTAAGCAATTTGATTATAATATTATGATTTAATTTTGAATTATAATTTTTCTAATTGTAATCCCGAATTGATGACCAAATCAAATAAATTAGTTAATTATTAAATACTTTTTTAAATAATATATATTAATATTAATAATTAAAAATATTTTATTTAATGAATTATGTTCCTCCCGTAATCAAGAGGGGCCCACCTGTTCTCATGATCTCCTTTATCTTAGCTAGAGAGGGAATCCAGTCAGTTTTAGTGTAATGGGCATGGGCCCCCTTTTGATTCTAACCTAGGTATAAATGTACCTTCTACGCGCACGTTGTATTTAAGTGACATATTATAGAGATTAATAAGCCTAATCCCTAGGGGAATTCTTGAGGGTTTTGTGCTTTCTACTCTGTGTGAAATTTTGGCGCCCACTGTGGGGCCCAGTAAAATGGATCCTACACCACTTTCTCTAACCAAAAAACCCTAATCCTAGTGGTAGCCATGGTCAACGCCACAAACACCTGATGGGAGGAAGATGATGGACGTCGCCCAGAGTTGTCCAATCATGGTGATCAAATCCAACGACTAACAAACATGGTGGAAAACCTCCAGAAGACGGTAGCCAACCTGTAGCAGGAGAACGTAAAACTTAGGAGGCAAAGGGACGGCGAACGAGAAGCCTCCAGCAACAATGAGGGTCGAGCCGCCCAGCGAAAAGTCGTCGGCCGCATTTCCTACCAAACACAAGAGACCACAAGATATGAGCCTGAGCTCCCTTTTGCCGCCCACCCATAGCCTGATCAGATCATGGATGCCCCTACTTCTCCTAACTATAAGCCTCCGTCCATGGAAAAATATGATGGTAGAGGGGATCCTAAAGAACACCTCACCATGTACACCACCACCATCCTGGTTACTGGGGCATCAAACTCCCTTTTCTACCAAACTTTCGCCACTACCTTGACCAAGTCGGCTCTCCACTAGTTCTCCCACCTTCCTTAGAAAAGTATCACCAATTTTTCTGACCTTAGTAAGAAGTTCCTCAACCAGTTTTCCATTAGTAGAGCCATGCAGCAAACTTCGCATAGCCTGGTGAATTTGTGTCAGCTCTAGAGTAAAACTTTGAAGCAGTATATGGCCCATTTTTATGAGCAAGCCATTCAGATTTGGGATCTTAGACCCCGAAGTGGCATTATACACCATACAAACTGGCCTACGACCGAGTAAGTTCTCCGATTCCTTGGCCAAGAAACCCCCTCAAGACATGAATGATTTTCGGGTGAGAGCTCTCGATACATTGCCATAGATGAACGAGAAGCCGATCAGTTGACTCCCTCTGATCGAGTCACCCATCAGCCTGATCAGAAGAGGAGAAGCCCCAAACAAAACCAAGACAAGCATGCTGATGCCTACATTGCTCCTAGATATACCAACTTCACACTACTAAAAGATCGTCACAATCGGATCATGCATGAGATTTACAATACCAGAGTCCTCCCATTTCCGCCCCCGGGAGAGGGGCTGAAACAGTTGGATATAACCAAATATTATGAGTACCACCGAGCCCCTAGCCATGCGACGGAGGAATGTCGTTCCCTTCATAATCAAATAGAGCATTTAATTCGCCAGGGACACCTGGCAAGATTCATTGCTCGGAAGGATAATAGACCAAAGAGAGGAAATCAGAAGAGAGACAAGGAACACCCCGATCAAGTCGAGCTCCAAACCCGAGAAATATCAAGTGCCCCACGCTCTCAGTCCCTGAGACCTGAAGTGGGGAGAGAAGATAGAAGAAGGGTCATCCATACCATTTCAGGTGGATTCCTAGGTGCCTGCACATGTTAGTCACACCGGCTAGTTTAGGTAAATTTATTGCAGGTGGAGTCAGATGTAGTGGCCATCACTTTCGACAGGTCAGACTTTTTTAAAGGTGGCCCCAACAAAGACAAGCCAATGGTGGTCACTATAGGAATTGAAGATTTTATGGTGGAGCGAGTACTCGTCGGCCAGGGAAGCTCGGTAAACATCCTACACTGGAAGTATACCAAAGGATGGACCTCCCCACGAGGTGGTTAGAAAGGTATGATGGCACTTTACTCAGCTTTTTTGGTGACTCTATGTAGGTTTTAGGGGTTATCGATCTGAGGACTACTTTCAGGAAGGGAAGAGACAGCCGTGCGGTCAAAGTCAAGTTCCTGGTTGTTGATTTCCCTAGCTCCTACAACACGTAGTTGGGGCGACCTTCCCTTAACACACTGGGAGCTGTAGTTTTTACCATGCACCTAACCATGAAGTTCCCACTCGGTGACGGAAGGGTAGGGGTCATCAGAGCAGATCCAGAGGTCACCCAGGAATGCTATTACGAAAGCCTCCGTCCCAAGGAGACCTTTATAATTGATGAAGATATAGAAGCGGGGTTTGACCCTCATGACGACAGAAAATATGAGAGACCCCAGCCAGTAGAATCCCTGAAGCTCGTTCAGGTCGGGCCCTCCCCTAATCAGTTCACTCAGATTAGTGCAATACTCGACCCGACCTATGAAGAAGCCCTCGTCAACCTGCTAAAACCAAACACAGACCTCTTCGCTTAGAGACTCACAGATATGCCAGGCATCTATCCCAACATCATTTGTCACTCTCTAAATATCGAACCAGATGCTAAGCCCATATCCTAGAAGCCTCGGAAAATAGGCCCTGACCGGAAGAATGCAGTCAAGGAAGGGACAGACAAGCTTGTATCTTCCAATTTCATCAGAGAAGTCAAATATCTGACCCGGCTCTCTAATGTGGTTATGGTAAAGAAATCAAATAGCAAATGGAGAATGTGTGTCGACTTAACAAGGTATGTCTTAAAGATCCCTATCCATTACCTAGTATTGATCATTTGGTGGATGGAACTTCAGGGTACAGGATTTTAATCTTCATGGATGGATACTCTGGATACAATTAAATCCGCATGGACCCCAAAGACAAAGAGAAAACAATATTCATCACAGGTGGGGTGAACTATTGCTACCGGGTGATTCCTTTCAGCCTAAAAAACACAAGGGCTACTTACTAGAGGCTTGTAGATAAGATCTTTGCTAGGTAAATTGGGAGAAACATGGAGGTCTATATAGACGATATGGTAGTCAAAACCAAGAAGACGGAGGCACATGTCCAGGATCTGGAAGAGACATTCTCCGAGTTACACAAGCACAATATATGGTTGAACCTAGAGAAATGTTCTTTTAGGGTTCAACGAGGAGTTTCTTGGGATATATGCTCACTTACCGAGGAATTGAGGCCAACCTAGACCAATGGCGCCGTACTTGAAATAAGAAGCCCCTAAAATATCAAGGAAGTCGTGGTGAGGACCAACCAACCGCTCAAAAAGATCCTTCAGAAGCTAGAACTTATAGGTAGAATGGTCGCTTGGGCTGTTGAGTTATCCGAATATGACATTCGGTATGAAATTAGAGGTCCCATAAAAGCCCAGGTCCTAGCAGATTTCTTGGTGGAACTGGGAGAAGATAAAGACAATTATGAGGCCACACATGAAACATCCTTACTTAATTAAAAATAAATCTGAAACAAGGAAAATTTTTTCCCAAAAATAAACCAAGCAGTCGGTAATTTAAAAACAACATAAAGGCTAGGAAGCGCAACCGACAGCGGAATAACAAGCTTCAGCAGGCCCTCACAAAATGCTCACTCGCTCAAGCGAGATCCAACCCCGCTTGAGCGAGACAGCCCAATACGCTTGGGCGAACACCCATTCGCTTAAGCAAAGCCAACCCAAGAGCCTTCCATCCAATCCCACTCGCAGGAGCGAATCCTTCATTCGCTGAAGCGAGAAGCCACACTCAGCAATCTATCACTCGGAATCAGGGGTTCCATTCACTCGGAAAACAACCCCAAGATACATGCCTCTCCCGAAAGCCCATATTTAATCCCTTATTTTTATCCACGTAGGTCACACACCTGAGATTCATCCAGAAAAGAATAAGTATTCCATTCGGAATCCATAATTTTCCCTCACTCGGAATAACTCCCCATCAACTACCACTCGGTATATTTCCACCTTAACTCATTCGAAAGGTATTTCACATTCGGTACTCGACATATATTTATTTCTCTCACTCGGGGCAACACTTAGACGTTCCTTCACCCTGAAGGGGTCTCCACAATCATACTCCACACAGAATCTTCCTTAATGATATAACCTACTCAGACTTGACCCAATCTCTCACCACTCGGAAGGAAATTCGGGTTTCACCTCACTCGGATTTACCTTAACTCCCTCATTCACTCGGAATTACGTAAGTTTCAGTTATTCGATAGAATGTAAGATACCTACTTGGACATTCGCCTAGCACATTATCCACAGATCAGATTTAAACACATAACATCACACATATATATATATATATATATAGATATATATATAAATTCAGTGCTGCTCTCAGTACTGAGAGAGTTCAATTCTAACATATCCAGACAAAATATTATATTAAGAGCCGGCCAAAGCTTAACAACACTTTTTACACAGTATGTACAATCATATACATGTTGATCTGGTCTCAATACCGCTAGCCGTCCTACAAGACATATTTCAACGTCTTAGTCAATTCGCCAGTGTGTGACCGGTGTCATTGGTATACATCCGGACTCTAATTCCATATCAGGCGCTCTCCCTATACCGATTGTCCAGGATAACACCATGACACCGGATAACTCACACGTCACTATGCAAAAGACAAAAGGCATTGCTACAGGGACCGATCAATAATTCCCTGCACTACGAGCCAAAGTCTGCTCACGGGAATGATCAACTTGTCCCCTGATTCTAGTCTATACACTCTACGCTCAATATAAAATAGCCACTTGACCCAATCATGCTGGCAAGTGTATAATAAAATAGTGCTATTGGAGGTTAGTGGTTTCCCACTAATATGTCCTCGTATTTCGAGCCAATGAGGTATATGAACTCTCTTCATCAATGAGGGGAGGGATCTTTTGACTAAATCTATTTATGATTACTCTCTGAAAAATATTCCTCACTTGGAATATTATCACTGACTTGAGCGTCAGAGAATCTTTACAGGTGACACCACCTTTCGCCCACATCAACGCGTTAGGCCGGTGCGAAGGACCTCCAGAACGCCTAATCCGCCCTCCTTATACAAGGACAACGGATATTTACACCGGATACTCATATATCCGGTCTTCTGCACTGAATCTTCATACTATTTATGATTGACTTAACACCGGATCTCTAGACCCCGGTTCAAGACAGATCATTGGCACGCCCAGTGGGACTCGATAAAGTTATTCCCACCTCTCGTTTACAGAGTCATGGAAGGCAACGGAAGAAACATATCTGATGGGCATGTAGAAGATGTGACTGTTGTTCAAGTGGCCTCAATACTCAAGAGGGGGGGTGAATTGAGTTTTAAAACTTTTGGTTGGAATGCCTTTAAAATTGATTTTTATAACCAAGTAAGTGAGAATATGCAAGTGAAATTAAGAAGAGGATAATATGCAAAGCACAATAATGAGAAGTATTGCTGAAGCAATTTCTCAAACACCTGGTGGGCAGTATTTGAAGAGTAATAAATTAAGCAAGTTCAAGTGTGCTCCTCACAAACAATCAACAACAATCAATTAGCAAGCAGTATATGAAAGTAAGGAGTAAGGAAGAGAAGCTTGCAAACCGATATAACGAGTTCCACCCAATCCGGTGTACGTCTCGCCTCTAAGCAACCCACTTAGAGGATTTCACTATTGAAGATTTGAGATACAAGCTTTGAGCAATTGCAGCTTCCTAGTGTCCCACACTCAAGAACTCAATCCTCACAAGCAAAGGGCAACCCACCCAATCTCACAATCTCTCAATACCCAAAGGTTGAACCCCAACCTTTGTGACCACTCAACCTAGAGTGAACAACCACTCAACCTAGAGTGAATCCCTTTTATGTTTATGAAGTGTTTACAATTTGAATAACTCTCTTAATAGAGTGGATGGACAATGATAGCTCACACAATTTCTAATCTCTCAAGATGAGAGGATATACAAATGAAATGATACAAGAAAATAGGGCTTACAAAGCACAAGAGAAAGCAAAGGATTGTAGCTTCTTGGTTCTTCTCGTTGTGCTTGGGTTCCTCTTCATTATATAGGCTCATTTGTGCAGTATTGAGGGTTCCTAGCCGTTGCAAGATGATGGCTCTAGCTTGTCTCTGCGTATTATAAGATTGGGTCCATGTTTCCCACTTAAATCTGTCCTTTTAGTGGTGTTTCCCACTTCTCGAATCGATTCGTAGTGCCTTGAATCGATTCGAAGCATTCTGATGTGTGCAGATTTAAGTTTCAGATTCGTGTGAATCGATTCGAGCATTGTCTGAATTCGAGTCATTCTGTTTCTGCAGTTTGGAGTTTCTGATACGTGTGAATCGATTCGAGGCTTCTTTGAATCGATTCAAGACATTCTGTCTTCAATTAAAGTGACTCCCAGGTGTTCGAATCGATTCAGGGTCATGGTGAATCGATTCGACCCATTCTGTTTCCTATTTTTGTGACTTCCAGGGCTGTGAATCGATTCACTCGTGCTTGAATCGATTCATGCTTTGCATTTTGAGATTTTTCATGCCTGTTGGTCATCCATTTGAAACTTGTGACACATGGTTGCTTTCCTATGTCTTGGTTTATTGGTTTCTTGAACCTTTATGAAACCGTTTTCTTTCTTTTATATGATACCTCTAATTGTTTTTGATTCTTCGAAGACTTCGCATTGCTTGTTTCCTTTGTCATTATCAAAACCTGTTATCACATGCAAATACATTCTCCCCCTTTTTGATGATGACAACCAATGGCCATCTCTTGGGGTGTTTAATAACCAATAACAAGTTATGAAAAATAATGTCTCTGCTTGTTTAAACAATTATTTCTTTTAAGGAAATATGTCTCCCCCTTTGTTTTTCAATAAAACCATCAAATTTTTTCAAGCGTTGAAAAAGAAAAAAAATTACATACACATTTATCTCACATGTATTTTATATCTCTCCCCCTTTGTCATTATCAAAAACAAACAGTTGAGAATATGCAGTAAAACGAGTAATAATCGCAGGCAACGCAGTTGAAACTTAAGCATCAAAGGCAAGCTAATAGTGCAAATAATTAACCAACATAGTCATAAACCAGAGTAAAATGGCAGAAAAACAACCAAGTCTTAACGTGAAATTTAAAAAATAGAAATCAATCAAGGCTGTGGGAAGTGGATGCTGGAAATCTGGATGGCTAGCTTGGTGTACCGCTCTTCCATATTTGCTTCAATTTTGTCCAGTCGGGCATTGATGTTGGCTTCCATAGAGTTGAGGCGCTGGTCCAGGTGGGCAGTGAGTCTGGTGAACAGATCATCAGTAGGAGCGGGTGGAGGAGGAGAAGGAGCGTCATCTTCAGCTTCGTGATGTGGACGTCTAAGAAACTGCCACCTGCCATGGTACTCCATAATATTCATCTTGGTGAGATGAGATTTGCCAATAGGTGCTTTGGGACCAACCATTTCTTTGATTTCATTTTTCAAATCCACTTTGAAGTGGTGGAGCAATTTGGTAATGAATATTGCGTATGGAAGATGAGCGAGGTTTTGGGCTTCAATCATATGATGCCTGATCAAGTCAATCCAATTGATGTCCTTTTCATTGACAATTGCCCAGAGCAGCAAGATTTGGGCCTCATTGAGCCTTGCATAATTTCCACCGGAAGGAAGGAGAATTTTGACAAGGACAAAATGTAGGAGGCGGTGATGAAGACTTAAAGTGCCAACCGTGCTAGAGGGACCTGCAAGATTAAAGAAGGATCTTGCCTCCAATGGATTATAATTCCATGCAAGAGGAGGTTCTTTGCCATGGAAGGAAGCATTGCTAAGAGGGAGTAAGCCAACTTGATTCATAACTTCATTATCAAGAATGATAGTTTTACCTTTCACTTTGGCAATGTAGCGAGCATCTTGAAGGCGTAGAGTGGAGTAAAATACACGAATCAATTCGGGGTATATTGCTACTTCCTCAAGAGCCATGAAACCAACAAGCTCTTATTGATGCAAAGTGGTGAGTAGAGGAAGTCCAAACATCTCAAAAAATGGGAGATCAAGCCAATGAGGGGAAATGATATTTTTCTTAGAAAAGGAGGATTGGTACCTTTGTAGTTCCTTTTGGGTGGTAAAGAATCTGGATAAATCAGAGTGTTGAGGCATGGTGGTTGCAGCAATGTTTGCACGTTGCTTCTTGCGAGGTTGGGAGGAGGAAGCCATTGAAGGTGGAGGAGTTGAATGGAAGGTTTTGAGAAAGGGAGTTGAGAGGTTTGAGAAGAGAGAGTGGGAGATAGTGGGAGAGTGAAATGAGGGAATGGGTGATTAAGTGGCTTGAATCATCTTTATTATGCAAAAACTGTCGCGTGAATCGATTCGAGGGATGGGTGAATCGATTCGAGTGTTTCGAGTGTTACTGACTTAGGAGAAATGGGAGAGTCAGGTGCGTGAATCGATTCGAGGATGAGCTGAATCGATTCGAACCTCTCTGTTTGAAGGAATATGAACTAACAGGTGTTTGAATCGATTCAAGGGGAGTGTGAATCGATTCGAACATTGCTGTTTTGAGGAATTTTGAGCCATCAGGTCTTTGAATCGATTCGAGGGGATGCTGAATCGATTCGAAGGACTGTTTCACTCCAAATTTCATTTCTATCCATTCCAATTTATTCAAGGCATGAGGAATTTCATATAGGATCATCAAATCTACATTTCCATGGGGTTCTTTTTCCTTAATAAAAGTTATCAAGCAATCAATACACAAGATTAAGAGATCATCCAAACATAATTTGTCATATCAAGAATGCCTAATTCTCTTCTAATGTGAATAAATTGCTCTCTAGCCAAGGGTTTTGTGAAAATATCTGCTAGTTGCCTAGAAGTTTCAACATGTTCAAGTACACAATCCCCTTTTAACACATGGTCTCTGATAAAGTGGTGTCTAATCTCAATGTGCTTGGTTCTAGAGTGCATTACCGGATTTTTCGAGATATTAATGGCACTAGTATTATCACATTTGATGGGTACTTTGTTCAAAATAATGCCAAAATCAAGAAGTTGTTGTCTCATCCAAAGAATTTGAGCACAACAACTACCGGCGGCTACATACTCTGCTTCAGCCGTCGATAATGCAACACTTGCTTGCTTCTTGCTATGCCAAGAAACAAGGGAGCTACCAAGTAAATGACATGTGCCACTAGTACTTTTTCTATCAAGTTTACAGCCAGCAAAGTTAGAGTCGGAATATCCTAAAAGATTACATTCAACACCTTTGGGATACCACAAACCAACATTTTGAGTACCCACAAGATATTTCAAAATTCTTTTTACGGCAGTTAAATGTGATTCTTTAGGACATGCTTGATATCTAGCACACATGCATACCGCAAACATAATATCGGGTCTACTAGCAGTTAAATACAATAAGGATCCAATCATACCTCGATATTTGGTGATTTCGATGTCCTTACCCTTTTCATCTTTGTCTAGATAGCAAGATGTGCTCATGGGTGTAGCTATTTCGTTTGCCTTGTCCATTCCAAACCTCTTAAGTAGTTCCTTACAATACTTGGTTTGGCTAATGAACGTTCCATCAATGGCTTGTTTTATTTGTAGTCCAAGGAAGAAGGTGAGTTCTCTCATCAAGGACATTTCAAACTCATTCTGCATAATCTTGGCAAACTCTTGACAAAGATTTTCATTAGCAGCTCCAAATATTATGTCATCCACATAAATTTGTACCAAAAGAATGTCATTATTTTTGCGTTTTATAAACAGTGTAGTATCAACCTTTCCTCTTTCAAAATTGTGTTCTAAAAGGAATTTGCTTAGTCTTTCATACCAAGCTCTTGGAGCTTGTTTCAAACCATATAAAGCTTTTCTCAATTTAAAGACATGGTTTGGAAATTTATGATTTTCAAAACCGGGAGGTTGATCTACATAAACTTCTTCTTGAATGAAGCCGTTTAAAAACGCACTTTTGACATCCATTTGATAAAGTTTGACATCCATACAACATGCAAAAGCTAGCAATAACCTAATGGCTTCTAACCTAGCTACGGGAGCATATGTTTCTTCATAATCTATTCCCTCTTCTTGATTGTATCCCTTCGCAACTAGTCTAGCTTTGTTTCTTGTTATTATGCCATTTTCATCTAACTTATTCCTAAAAACCCACTTGGTGCCTATTATTAGATGGTCATTGGGTCTTGGCACAAGTTCCCAAACTTCGTTTCTTTCAAATTGGTTTAACTCTTCTTGCATGGCCAACATCCAATGCTCATCAGTAATGGCTTCATCAATATTTTTGGGTTCAATTTGGGATACAAAAGCCAAGTGATTACATGCATTTCTAATGGCGTTTCGAGTACTTACCCCTTTGGTTATTTCTCCAATGATTTTGTCCAAGGGATGATCCTTCAAGGTTACCCAATCTTGTTGTCTCTTAATTTGTGTTGCATCTCCATCATTGTTGACTTCTTCTTTGTCTTCCAAGTTCATTTCTTGGAAAGTACCTACAAGATCATCAACATCTTCCTTTCTCGGAGGGTTATGGCTATTTTCATCAAACTTAACATGAATAGATTCTTCGATGGTATTTGTTCGTTTGTTGAAAATTCTATAAGATTTACTTGATTGAGAATATCCTAGGAATATTGCCTCATCAGATTTTGCATCAAACTTTCCTAGATTATCCTTTCCATTGTTTAGCACAAAACATTTACATCCAAAAATATGAAAGTATGCAATGTTGGGTTTTCTACCCTTGTAAAGCTCATAGGGAGTTTTCTTTAAAATAGGCCTTATTAAACATCTATTTATAACATAACATGCGGTGTTTACCGGGTCGGCCCAAAAGTGTTTTGCAATATTGTCTTCATTCAGCATGGTTCTAGCAAGCTCCACTAAAGATCTATTCTTTCTTTCAACTACTCCATTTTGTTGTGGAGTTCTAGGAGCTGAAAAGTTATGATTGATACCATGTTTTTCGCAAAACTTTTCGAAAGATTGATTTTCAAACTCTCCCCCATGATCGGGTCTAATGGATGCAATTTTTGAGTTTTGCTCATTTTGGATAATCTTTGCAAGTTCCTTGAATGCATGATATGCTTCATTTTTATGAGCAAGAAACAATGTCCATGTATATCTTGAATAGTCGTCTACTATAACTAGACCATAGTAATTTCCTCCAAAGCTTTTGATTTTGGATGGTCCAAATAAATCCATGTGCAAAAGTTGTAAAGGCCTTTGAGTAGAAATAATGTTTTTGGATTGAAAAGATGCCTTTACTTGTTTTCCCTTTTGACATGCATCACAAAATCTATTTTCAAACTTAAGCTTTGGTAAACCAATTACTAAACCTTTAGAAACAAGTTTGTTCAAGTGGTCTACATGTATATGAGCTATTCTTCTATGCCATAGCCAAGTTTCATCCTCTTTTGAAATAAAGCATTGTTCATCATTTGTAGACAAATTATCCACATCTATCATGTAAATGTTATCAATTCTTTTTCCAACAAATTTGACCTCTTTATTTAGCTTATTCTCAATTATGCAACAATTGGATTCAAATAAGACTCTATATCCTTTGTCACATAATTGACTTATGCTAAGTAGATTATGCTTGAGGCCTTCAACATACAATACGTCATTTATGGATGTGGAAGAATTCTTACCAATATTTCCAATGCCTAGGATTCTTCCTTTAGTGTTGTCTCCATAGGTGACACTTCCTTTTCGTTTGGGAGTGAATGATGCAAATTTACTTATGTCTCCCGTCATATGCTTTGAACACCCGCTATCCAAGTACCAATGGGTGTTGCTTGCCTTGAAGCATACCTACAAAAAAAAATCAGTTTAGAGAACTAGGTACCCATTTTATGTTGGGTCCTTTTAGGTTAGCTTGTGGGGATGTTCCTTTGGGAACCCACACCTTTCTTAAGACTTTTGGTCCTAGTTTCCTAACACTACACTTATAAGCACTATGTCCTTTGGAACCACAATGATTGCATTTCATAAAAGGTGAGGAGGATTTGCTTGGTGGTGCAAAGAAATTTTTATAGTGTTTCTCCCTTTTATGATTACTATGTTCTTGGTCATATCCTAAGCCGGTTTTACTAAACATGCATTTTTGTTGCCCAAGTAGGATATTCAAATTATCTCTTCCATTAGTGAACTTCTCTAGTGTCCTATTTAGGTCTTCAACCTTGGTTTCTAACATAATTCACCTCTTTGCAAAATCACATGGTTTACTATTGGAACATGTTTGAGCGTTTTTCAATTCTTCTTTTAAGCATTCATTCTCTTTGCAAATCTCCATAAGGTGCATCTCTAGAGTGTCACTAGTTTTTCTAGATACCTTAAGTCTATTGGAGACTTTTGTAAATTTATCATACAATTCTTCTAGAGCATCAAGTAATTCATCCTTATCTAAGTCATGGAAGTTTACCTCATCATCTTCTTCTTGGTGATTGGCCATGAGGCAAAGGTTTGCTTCTTCATTTTCTGAGTCATCCGAGCTGCTTACCTTATTTTCATCCCATGCTATATATGCTCTCCTTCTTCCTCTTTTCTCTTTTCCCTTCTTCTTAAGATTTGGGCAATCCGCTTTGAAGTGCCCTTCCTTGCCACATTCAAAACAATTGGGTGAGGAAGAATTTTCTTTAGTGATAGGTTTCTTACTTGGGTTTTTGAAGCTTCTTTGAAGGCGTTTGCCTTTCATGAATTTCCCGAAGCGTTTCACAAATAGTCCAAATTCTTCTTCTTCATCAAGTTCACTTCCGGATTCTTCTTCTTCATTTATGGAAGTAGCCTTGAGAGCAAGACCCTTTTTCTTGGAAGATTTTTCTTCCTCTTCCGCCATCTTTAATTCTTTCAGCTCTTGTTCCTGTTCCTGTAACTTACCAAATAGAGTGGCAAGAGACATTTCGTTTATGCTAGGAGATTGTTTGATGGCGGTAACTAGCGGTTGCCATTCTCTGTTAATACTTTTCAACACTTTATGAATGAGCTCTTTGTTAGTGTAAGTCTTTCCAAGTGTAATGAGTTGATTAATGATGAGAGTGAACCTTTTTTGCATATCAACAATTGATTCATGAGAGTTTAATCTAAAGCACTCATATTGACTAGTAAGTGTACTAATCTTAGAGTCCTTTACATCGTTGGTACCTTCGTGAGTTACTTGTAGAGTATCCCACATCTCTTTAGCAGTTTGGCAAGTCATTATTCTAAAAAATTCATCTTGACCTAAAGCCATAGTAATAAGATTTTTGGCCTTGTAGCCATATTGAACTTTCTTTTCTTCCTCGCTTGTCCATTCATCTATGGGTTTTTCAATATTCTTACTGTCTACAACATGCATTGGTATAAAAGGGCCATTTTCAATGGCATTCCAAATTCTCAAGTCAATTGATTGAATGAAGATTTTCATTCTCTCTTTCCAAAAGGTATACCCTTCCCCATTGAAAGCGGGAGGTCTGTTTATCGCACCACCCTCGGGAAAAACATTTTGAGAACTTGAGGCCATCTAGTCTCTTGAAGCTGTTAAGCTCGATCTACCAAGAGTCAAGCTCTGATACCACTTGTTGTTCAAGTGGCCTCAATACTCAAGAGGGGGGTGAATTGAGTTTTAAAACTTTTGGTTGGAATGCCTTTGAAATTGATTTTTATAACCAAGTAAGTGAGAATATGCAAGTGAAATTAAGAAGAGGATAATATGCAAAGCACAATAATGAGAAGTATTGCTGAAGCAATTTCTCAAACACCTGGTGGGCAGTATTTGAAGAGTAATAAATTAAGCAAGTTCAAGTGTGCTCCTCACAAACAATCAACAACAATCAATTAGCAAGCAGTATATGAAAGTAAGGAGTAAGGAAGAGAAGCTTGCAAACCGATATAACGAGTTCCACCCAATCCGGTGTACGTCTCGCCTCTAAGCAACCCACTTAGAGGATTTCACTATTGAAGATTTGAGATACAAGCTTTGAGCAATTACAGCTTCCTAGTGTCCCACACTCAAGAACTCAATCCTCACAAGCAAAGGGCAACCCACCCAATCTCACAATCTCTCAATACCCAAAGGTTGAACCCCAACCTTTGTGACCACTCAACCTAGAGTGAACAACCACTCAACCTAGAGTGAATCCCTTTTATGTTTGTGAAGTGTTTACAATTTGAATAACTCTCTTAATAGAGTGGATGGACAATGATAGCTCACACACTTTCTAATCTCTCAAGATGAGAGGATATACAAATGAAATGATACAAGAAAATAGGGCTTACAAAGCACAAGAGAAAGCAAAGGATTGTAGCTTCTTGGTTCTTCTCGTTGTGCTTGGGTTCCTCTTCATTATATAGGCTCATTTGTGCAGTATTGAGGGTTCCTAGCCGTTGCAAGATGATGGCTCCAGCTTATCTCTGCGTATTATAAGATTGGGTCCATGTTTCCCACTTAAATCTGTCCTTTTAATGGTGTTTCCCACTTCTCGAATCGATTCGTAGTGCCTTGAATCGATTCGAAGCATTCTGATGTGTGCAGATTTAAGTTTCAGATTCGTGTGAATCGATTCGAGCATTGTCTGAATCGATTCGAGTCATTCTGTTTCTGCAGTTTGGAGTTTCTGATACGTGTGAATCGATTCGAGGCTTCTTTGAATCGATTCAAGACATTCTGTCTTCAATTAAAGTGACTCCCAGGTGTTCGAATCGATTCAGGGTCATGGTGAATCGATTCGACCCATTCTGTTTCCTATTTTTGTGACTTCCAGGGCTGTGAATCGATTCACTCGTGCTTGAATCGATTCATGCTTTGCATTTTGAGATTTTTCATGCCTGTTGGTCATCCATTTGAAACTTGTGACACATGGTTGCTTTCCTATGTCTTGGTTTATTGGTTTCTTGAACCTTTGTGAAACCGTTTTCTTTCTTTTATATGATACCTCTAATTGTTTTTGATTCTTCGAAGACTTCGCATTGCTTGTTTCCTTTGTCATTATCAAAACCTGTTATCACATGCAAATACAGTGACGGCCCAAGAACAACCAACGAACAGACGTTTGGTTTTTGAGTCACCTGTCGAAAGTTCAAGAAGAATGGTGCAAGTATCTGCACCCGATCCAAGAGATGAGATGATACGGAAATTGATGGAGGAGTTAGTAGAATTAAAATGCGAAAGACAGAACTTGGGAGAGAAATCAACATCCCAAACTGGCGGGACACACCATACAACCGACAGGGAAAAATCCACAACTCTCCAATACTCAAACATCCCCACGTTTGAGGGAAGAGGACAGACCCACGTTTCTGATGATGAAGCTACTCGAGGGAAGAGGGAGCTAACTACGGCACCCCCGATAACTTACAAACTCAAAGTTCCTTTTTCAAGGAGGCTTATGAGCATCCACATCCCCAAACATCTTCAAACCACTCAGCCACTCTCTATTGGAAAGTATAATGGCGAAACTGATCCTACTAAGCATCTTGATGCTTACGTATTTGAAGCCATGTACTTAGGGGCTGGTGAAGATGTGATGTGTCGAATGTTCCCACAGACATTATCAGAAGAGGCCCTCGGTTGGTTTAAAGGTCTACCTTCTGGATCTATAGATTCTTGGGCTGAAATGGCAGCTACTTTTGAAACTCACTTTGTCATCTCTAGAGATGTGCCCAGGACATCTCATAGTTTGGCTCAAATTAAGCAAGGCGAAAACGAAGGCTTAAAGGATTTCCTGAAGAGGTTCTACAAGGAAGCATCCCTGGTTCCTAACCTCACAGAGTCCATTAAGCTGCATATCATTATCGAGGCGTTGCAGCCAGGATCAGCTTTTGCTCTCTCATTAGCAAAGAGCCCACCATTAACATTTGAGGAGTTTAGGAAAAAGGCCTCAAAGTACGTGAGTATAGAGATGCACCTAGAAGCTATGGCTACAAAGAAAAAGCCACCAACACTACCTTCCCAACCCCAGAAGGGTAAGGAGAAAACGAGGTCAGAACGCATGGAGAGGCCATTCACCAATCACAAAGCTAATAACCCCTCTCCTCGACCTCGAGAAAGGCGTGTTAATTCCTTCAGCCATTATGCACCTCTATCAGCCAAGCCATCTCAGATTTTGAGAGAGGTCGGATGGCCACCTTTCAGCATCTATGGCATTAGAAGGCCAGCCCCTATGAAGAGACCAGGGAACCCCCGTAAGTATTGTGATTTTCATGAACAGAATGGTCATTCCACTGATGAATTCCAAGATCTAAAGAACGCAGTTGAAACGCTAATTAGAGAAGGAAAATTAAAGCAATACCTGTTCAAAGAAAAATCCTTTGACAGGGCAGATCGGAATGATAAAAGAGAAAGAGATCCAGACAATGGGGATGACGATAACCGTAATCCGGTAAGAAAATTCTCTGCTATGGAGAAACAAAAAGGTGTAATGACTGATGAAACAGCACATAGAGATAACATACCTCAGCAACAGTGTCAAGGCCAGCGTGAAGTCATTGATATGATCGCTGGAGGGTTCGCTGGGGGAGGAGTTTTAATTACTGCCTGGAAGAATCATCATAGAATTATTCTGTTTGTACAAGGAAAGGTTAAAGACAATCGTCCTTACAGAGGAGGGGTTGAAGCTCCAATAATTTCATTCTCTGATGATGATTTTGGCCTTACCGTTCCTGGTGGAGATGATGCTGTAGTCATCATTGCAGTCATAGCCAACAAGGACGTCCGAAGAATCCTTGTTGACCAGGGAAGTTCCTGTTATGTTATTTTTTATAACTGCTTTAAAAAGATGGGTTTTAATGACTCAGACTTACAGCCTTACACACAAGAACTAACAGCTTTCAATGGTGCAAAGCAACCAACAAAGGGATACCTTGACACCCTTATCTCTTTTGAAGGCGAGCCAGGAGCCAGAACGGTTAAATCCCGAGTGCTGGTAATCGATGTCGAGTCACCATTTAACGGCATCATAGGACGTCCCACCCTGAATGCTATAGAGGTAGTCGTTTCAACTCCACACCTCCTTATCAAGTTTATTGATAAAGACAATGCTGTCTCATCCATCCGAGGTGACCAGGAGATGGCCAGGTATTGCTATAACCTGAGCCTGAATATGACAAAGTTGGAAGCATCCAACAAAAAAAGGAAACTCAATGATTCTGGAGCAGCTGCTGGTTCTGTGAGCCTTGTCGACTTGGACCCTAGGGCGGATTTACACATTGATCCGTCCAACCCATCAAAGCCTACACCGGATGGAAGTTCCAGGGACATCATTTTGGGAGATTCTCCAGAAAAGGTCACCCATATTAATGACAAGCTAGATACAGAAATGGAGCAGCGACTATTGATGCTCCTACAGGAGTTCAAAGACCTCTTTGCTTGGACCGCAGCCGATATGCCTGGTATTGACCCTGCTTTCTGTTGTCATAAATTGTCCGTCTACCCAGAGACGAGACCGGTTGCCCAAAAGAAGAGAAGATTGGGACCAGAGAAGCAGAAAGCAGCTTGCCAACAAACCGAGGAATTACTGAAGGCCGGATTTATCAGGGAAATCCGTTATTCCTCTTGGCTCTCTAATGTAGTAATGTTCCGGAAAGCTAATGGCAAATGGAGAATGTGCATTGACTATGTGGACCTTAACCGTTGCTGTCCGAAGGATCCTTATCCTCTTCTTAATATAGATCGGATGGTAGACGATTCCTCTGGTTATCAGTACCTGAGCTTCATGGACGCGTACTCAGGTTACAACCAAATTCCGATGTGCGAAGAGGATCAGGAGAAGACAGCTTTCGTAAATGATCGTGGTGTCTTTTGCTACACAGTTATGCCCTTTGGCCTGAAAAATGCTGGGGCCACATACCAGCGCATGATCAACAAGGTGTTTGAGGGCATGCACCCCAAGCTTGTCGAAGTGTACATCGATGACACCATAGCCAAAACACCAGTTGGAGGTGATCATATTGACGACCTACGCCAAGTGTTTACCCACTTGAGAGAATTTAACATGAGGTTAAACCCATTGAAATGCACCTTCGCTGTCCCAGCTGGGAAGTTTTTGGGTTTCATGTTGACTCAACGTGGTATTGAGGCCAATCCAGGGAAATGCCAAACGATTCTTAACATGCAAAGCCCTAAAAATCTGAGGGAAGTCCAATCCCTGAATGGAAAAGTAGCAGCCTTGGCACGATTTATGCCAAAGATGGCTCACAGGTCACTTCCTTTGTATAAAGTGCTGAAAAAGTCCAAGAAATTCGAATGGGGACAGGAACAAGAGCAAGCATTTCAAGAGCTTAAAAAGGTGTTGTCCAAACCTCCTATTCTAGCAAAGCCTGACCCCGAGGACACGCTCATCCTATACTTGGCTATTTCAGATGAAGCTTTGGGCGTAGCCTTAGTAAAGGAAACTCCTGATGGACAAAGACCGGTCTATTTCACCAGCAAAACCTTACAAGGTACTGAGATCTGGTATCAAAAAATTGAAAAGGCCGTCCTCACTGTTGTTTGGGCCTCTCGACGGCTACGACCGTACTTTCACGCACATCCAATCTTGGTAAGAACGGACCTTCCACTCTGCTTTGTGTTAATCAAACCTGACCTCACTGGTAGGATGATCAAGTGGTCCATTGAACTTTCAGAGTTTGATGTATCCTATGAACCTCGAGGTGCTATTAAAGCTCAGGTCCTGGCAGATTTTATTGTGGAAATGACAGGGATAGATCCAGCTACACCTCGCGTTCATTGGACCATCTACATTGATGGTTCATCAAATCAGAAGGGCTCTGGTGCAGGGGTAGTTCTTGAAAGTGACGATGGAGTACACTTGGAGATCTCCCTCCGTTTTAATTTCAAAACTTCCAACAACCAAGCTGAATATGAAGCTTGCTTGGCCAGACTACGAGCTGTGATTGACATCGGAGCCTCTGAGGCAACGCTCTGCAGTGACTCACAGCTTGTGATTTCACAGATCTCGGGAGATTATCAAGCCCGTGAGCCTCAACTCTAATTATACTTAAACTGCGTCAACGAGTTGAGAGAAAAATTCTCAAAGATGGAATTTAAGCACGTCCCACGCGAAGAGAATACAAGAGCGGATATACTCTCCAGGCTTGCAAGCACCAAACGACCTGGTAACACCATAACATTGGTCCAAAGCACTCTGACATCGCCCAGCATTCCTTTTTTCCCTTCTCTAAATGCCATAATGACCAATTCCCTTTACGGTGACACATGGATGGCCCCCTACATCCGTTATTTGGCCGATGGGCAGTTGTCCACTGATGAGAAGGAAAAGAAAAGAATAAGAAGAGAATTGCCATACTTTACTATGATCGATGACAACCTTTACAGAAGGACACTTTCAGTACCTTACTTAATCTGTCTAAAAGAAGATGAGGTACAAAGAGTGATGGAAGAAATGCATGAAGGACAATGTGGGCACCACGCCGGAGGAAGAAGTTTGATGAGAAAAATCCTCAGGGCGGGGTACTGGTGGCCTACAATGAAGCAGGATTCCATTGACTTTGTCAAGAAATGCGATGCCTGCCAAAAATTCTCTAATCTTCACCATACACCGGCAGAAGAACTCTTCACATCCGCTGTCCCGTGGCTGTTCTACCAATGGGGATTGGATATATTGGGTCCTTTCCCAACTGCTCCTGGGGGCATCAAATATCTCATTGTAGGGGTCGATTATTTCACTAAGTAGATTGAAGCAGAGCCAGTGGTCCATATTACTTCAGCCCGAATTCGTCGTTTTATGTATGAAAATATCATAACACGATTCAGAGTCCCAGCACAGATTGTCACAGACAATGGCACCCAATTCACGGATAGGAAATTTACAGATTTGCTTGAAGGGTTAGGAATAACCCAGATATTTTCCTCCGTCGAACATCCCCAAACCAACGGCCAAGCCGAAGTGGCCAACAGGGAGGTGCTGAAAGGACTAAAGAAACGACTAGGCGAGGCCAAGGGCGGATGGACAGATCAGTTGTGTCACGTCCTCTGGGCATATCGAAGACCGCCTCATTCTTCCACCAATGAATCCCCGTATCGCCTAACCTACGGGGTGGAGGCAATGATACCTGTAGAACTGCAAATTGCTTCTACTAGGGTCAAGTATTTCTCTAAAGAAAGCAACGACGCTAACTTGGCATCAGAAATGGATGTCATACAAGAACTCAGAGAGGTTGCATTCATTAGAGATCAAGCCATCAAAGCCAAAGCTGCCCTTCGATACAACAAACGAGTCTAATCAAGGACTTTCAACATCAGGGATTTGGTTTTGAGGAAAGCAAGTGTGGGAAACAAATTTGCTTATCAAGGCAAATTATCCCCGAACTGGGAGGGCCCTTACAGGGTATCCGAGGTCGCTGGTAAAGGCTCTTACCGCCTTGAAAACCTTGATGGCACACCGATCCGAAACAAATGGAATACCCAGAACTTGCGCATTTATTACAGCTAGCTGCCGGAGCAACCTGCACTCTTTTCTCCTCACTTGAGAGTGTTCGACGGAGAAACCAATATTATTATCCCAGCTACGCTTTTATTGTAATTCTTATTTTTACTCAATAAAAATCTCATATATCAACTTAACTCCTTCGAGTTTTTCTTATGCTGTCATTTTCAGTCTATCCGGCGTGCACAAACATATTCAGGACGGATGATCTCAACTACCCATTCTGTAGTTGACGATGTAACTCCTCGAATGTGCATGAACAATTGAAGACCTGGGCATAGTAGGATTGATCCTCTTGCAAGGATCATACCGAATCCCAGGAAAAGGGCGCAGTAGGATCAGACCTTTTTCACAAGGCTGTACCGAACCTCTTTTGAAGGCCCAGATTGTAGGATTAAACCGAACTCTGGGTACGGTTAGTAAGTTTGGCTGAACACCGTTGAAGGCTTGGATTGTAAGATCAAACCGAACTCCAAGTACGGTTAGTAGGTATGGCCGAACACCAGAGAAGGCTTGGGCGCAGTAAGCTGGTTCTTGTCCAAACTACGCTGAACCCCGAGTAACGAGGGCAGTAGGTTCAGGATTAGCCCTAATCTGAACCCCGTGTTGAAGGCTCGGATTGTAGGATTAAACCGAACCCCGAGTACGACTAGTAGGTCTAGCCGGACGTCGGTGAAGAATCGTCAATGGGTAAAACCAAAGACCGACTAAAGAACGGTTAGTAGGATCAAACCGAACGCCAAATACGACATGGGCTGTAGGATCAAAACCGAACCCCGATCAGAATTTTGGATTGTAGGATCGAACCGAACTCCAAACACAACAAGTAAGTTATTCTGAACTCCGGATTAACATTCTCTTTTGAAGTCCCTTATTTGAGAACTTCATGATTTCAAAGTACGGGTCATCAATTCTCCAGTCGGCATTACTCATTCAAAGCCCGACTCATGAATTCCGACTCAAGAATAATTCATTCGGGTACGCCCTTATCTGAAGCATATTCAACCAAAGTATTCAAAAATTCTCCATTCGGTACCATGCCAGGCAGCAGTCGGACATTTCTCTCGGTGAAATCTTACCCTAGAATATCACACTCGGGTATGCCTCTCAGACATTTTCATCTGAAGCATTTCATTCGGAAATTCTCCACTCGGTACGTGCAACGCAAAAGTCAGAGATAAGTCACTCGCTGACTTCCCGTTCGGAAATCCCTCATTCGGTGATCTCCTGTTCGGAAAACTTCCACCCGGCTCAACATCAAACGGGAATCGGAGATATTTCATTCGGAATTTTTCTCATCCATTCCCCGAGTCAGAAAATAATTCACTCGGTGATTTCCCATTCGGGGATTATCCACTCGGTGATACATCACTCAGAACCTTCCACTCGGAAATCTTCACTCAGTAAAATTTCCACTCGGAAATTCTCACTCAGAAGAACTTCTACTCGGAAGTTTCACTCGGAATTTGTTCAATCAAATATTCGCTTAGAACTGATCACCCAGCAATACTGGGGGACAGTATCGACAGCCTAACGACTATTTTGAGGGGTGATTAATATTGCAAGCCGTTCTCATGACAATAGCATGTTCCCTCACAACGGCGATCCCTACTATGGTACTTACAACCAAAAGGCCTAATCTTCAAGGAGCAAGGCACACTTTTTACCAGGCTTGTATACCAAACGTGTGATCCTAGAAAATGACTTCATCACACCAAATTATCCATACTTGACAAAAGATACTCTATCTTTTCTGTTAAACCAAGCCTTTAGTTATCAAAATGCCCATACATGAAATCAATAGTTATATGTCTTTATCCGTTCTTCATCCTGCATGTTCAAATCCGGAGTGAAAGTTATATGTTAACATTCGTTCTTCACTCTACATACTTAAATCCGGAATGATTCATTACACATGCAACCCTTCTATCGAAGCTGTTCTTAACTAACAAACATATATAGGCAAATTGTTCTTTTATTGATCAAATGATAAATTACACGAAGGAATTCATTCAGTAATCTGGAGCTGATCCCGGAACACAGCAAATTTGAATAAATAAAAACTAAGACAAGGAGGACACTATTTCTTTTAACTTGTCTCTCCTTCCTTCCCTTTTCCTTTACCTCCGGCTTTGCCTCCCTCATCACCTGTAGCCTTACTTACATTAGCACCAGAGCTAGTCCCTACGCTTATAGGCTTCAGGTGAGAAGGTTTCATTGACTGACCTTCAGGTAGAGGAGCAAACTTGTATGGGGTGTTAGGCGGATCCTCCTGACGATTATTAACAACGGCCACCAGCTTCCCTTGGTGAAACTCATAGAACGGATCAATACCGTTCAGATTAAGTTCCACTTTGGGATTCCGGTATTGAACTTGACGAACAGCCAGCCTGAAAGATTCCTTGATTGCTTGGTCACACATATCTACAGCCTCATCCAAATCCGCTTTCAAAGTTTTGACTTCGTCAGTCGAACCCGCCAACTTTAAAAACAACTCCTTCTCCTTACGTGACCAGTCTTCTGCTCCTTGGGAGTAAACGACCTTGGCGTCCTTTAATTCTTCCGATAATTTGGCCGAATACTCCTTCTCTGTACAAAGGCTAGCATGGAGGTCGGAATTGGTTTTCTTCTGATCAAGTATCTGGACCTCCAGCTCCTTAACAAGATATTTCAGACTGGCAATTTCCTCATCCTTTTTATACCCTTCCTCTTTGGAAGCCTCTAATCTATTCTCCAGTTGGAGGATGCTTGCCTTATCCCTAGCTGCAGCAACGTTAAGGTCATTAACCTTGCCAACCAATTTACTAAGCTTTTCATTATCTTCTGAAAGCTTGCGAACCGACTTCAGAAGACCGGACAATTCTGCCAAATGCCTCTGTCCGGCATCACAAGCTTTGGTTACTCCTTCACTTTCTGTCCGGCATCATAGTCTGTCAGGAATGCATTCAGGCACAGGACCCTCATACATAAGGTATTGGGTGAGACCGGAACTGCCATCAGGGGGCAAGGAACTTTGCGCACAAAGTAGGAAGTTATTGGTTTTGCACTGAAGGTAATCACACTGCCTGGGGCATCCGGAGTGAGCCCTTCTACTTTCTTTCCCTTAGAAGCCTCCGGATTAGCAACCCCTTTGGAAATTTTTGGTTTTTTGGGAGAAGGTTCAGGCTCCGAGGTCTTGGAGGAATCATTTTTTGCCTTCTTCCTTTTCTCTTCGCCCTTCTTAACCACGACATCAGAGGTCGGTTTATCAGATCCACCCTCCAGCAAAGGAATATCATCACCAGCAGACGAAGTGAGTATTATGGTCTCAGCAGTAGCCTTCTTAGAATTCCGTTTTGCCTGAATGTCATTCTCAGCTGCAACGGAGTTCTCTCCAGCTTTGAGCCCTTTCAACTTGTTCATCTCTGACGACTTAGCCTCGATTTCAACTGCAAAATCAAATAACACAATTAGAGATCAAAGATTTCGAGGCATAATATGAGAGAACATGAAAAATGACAGAAACATTACGCAAATATTCCTCGCGGGTGGACTTTGACCCTAGCAAACGCCTGCAGGAGAAAAATTTGTGTGAGGCGGTGTATGATTGAAGAGCAGAAAGAACAGAGATCGAAGTTGGGCTCAATTCATCTTCATCAGTATAATAGGCCTGGGAGGTTAACAAAAAATGTTCATGCGTCCAGGCAATAGGAAATTTTTGAATCCCATCTTTATTTAACCAAAAAATTGGATCTTCAGGCCTAACACTGATCTTGGTGAAATAAGATTTGAAGGAACGACCATCAACTTTGGCGGAGTCAGTATAGGACTCAAATTTGATGATCTTGGAGAGAGTCCGGAGGTTTATCAAACTTACTCCTCCCTTCTCTTTATTTGCACGACGGACTACTTGTGAGAAATAAAAAAGCATAGCCACCGTCGACATGAAATTGAAGTGCTCCCCAAGCACTTCAAGAGAACGGATCAATCCCCATCCGCTGGGGTGAAGTTGTGAAGGGGCACAGTCCAAAATCCTCAGAACCCCCATCTGAAACTTTGTGAAAGGGAGGCGCACACCTAGATTCAGAAATAGGAAGTCATACATATACATAGACCTTTCATCCGGTGTATGACATATCTGTTCTGTTGGAAGTGGAGCCAACACCATAAAACGCCCCCTATGCTTTTCCTTCTTGAAAACAGTAAAGCGCGGTTCCAACTCTGCTCCGTCCTCCCGAGCATGAATGGACGGTGTATCACGAAATTCCTCAGCCACCCAGCTGAATGGACGTTTCCGTTGGAACTTCACCCAATCAATCCGGTGTGCAACTACATTGCACAATCGGAAGCTATCTTCATGATGTACCGTTGAAAGGGTGTTTCACCACCAGAAGTTCTTCCTCCGGTTGTCTTCTTTACTGCCATCTTAAAAGCTTTTACGCTGCGGTAAAAATCCACATCATCAGAGAGGTATAAATCAGCACTCTCAGCACTCTCACTAGAGGAGGATTCTGAAGAGGGTATTATCACCCTTCGCCTTGGATACGGCGACGCCTCCCTCTCTGAATAAGGTGGCTTCGATTGGAAGATCACAGGGATCCTCCCACCACGACTTGAGGGGTTTCGAGTTAAGACCCTTCCTCCTCTTCCCCTAGGGTTAACACGGCCCGAGCTAAAACCTCTCCTAGACATTCAGAGAAACTAAAAGAAGACACGAAAAGACGAAGGAGAAGGGTTACCTAGGAATGAAAGAGGATAGTGAATCAAAATTCACAGGGGCAAACAGGAATGTCTTCTCGAAATTTTTTGCAGAGGTTCGTCAGGGAAGCAAGATGAAGTGATTTCTGAAATTTCAAAATATGGCTTTTTTCAGGGCATGAAGAGTCTCAAATACCGACTCAAACAACCTGTCGTTTACTCTCAAACAACTCTCCCTTTTGGTGGATCAAATAGTCATTTTGAATCCAAAGGCGTGAAAATGCCATCTATTCGTTACAGGGCCTTCTAAATGGGCCTATTAAATTCAAATTTTAGGCCCACCAAGCTCCCGTGTGGCGGTTATAAAGACATGCGCATTTAACGCAATAATGGCTCGCCCACGTGATTAAAGGCATTAAATGTCCAATCATGGGAGATATTAAAACTGTTACTCGAATACCAAAGGTCGCGAGTTCCAAACACTTTTGGGATTCTCGTAGAGAATCTGTCCATAATCCGTCCTAAAGAATTCCATAACAACGGAATCTTTTTCCAAGAACGGACATTTACACAATAGCACAATTTTGATACAGCTTATATGAGCAAATCTACTAATCCCTTACATAAGCTAGGGGGCTAGTAGAGTGATAATCTTAATACCGGATTTGATTATGAATATGAATCCACACTCGGATTATTACACTCGGATTCAGATATGAAATTGAAGACTCAATCCGTACTCCTACGATTGAGAAGTATTTCCCAGGACGGATCAATCCGTACTCCTACGATTGAGAAGCATTTCCCAGGACGGATCATCTCAATCACCTATTCTATGATTTGAGGATGTAACTCTTGGCGTAACATATGTTCCCAGAATGGATGATCTCAATCACCTAATCTGTGATTTGATGATGTAACTCTTGGCGTAACATATGTTCCCAGGACGGATCATCTCAATCACCTAATCCATGATTTAACGATGTAACTCTTGGCGTAACATATGTTCCCAGGACGGATGATCTCAATCACCTAATCCGTGATTTGACGATGTAACTTCTGGCGTGAACAAATTCCCATCAATCAACCATCATTTTTATGTATCTGTACAGTTCCCTGAGCTCGGAACAATGCTCTCACATTGAACAACGGGTTACTCTGTGAACCGTCCTGTGAGAATAACAGAAGTTAATATCAGTCATCCATCCTGTGACACCGCTTCTGTGAACAACGGATCGACTCCTTTTCTCCCCAAAAGAATTAAGGATAAAGCCCTACAACAGGTACCTATTCCTTAACACGCCTATACTTGGGGACAGTATTCATGTATATGTCTTTCTGTTCTAAAATTACCTAATTTTCTAAGGTAATTATTTCAATTCGACCTCAACGGTTAGTCATACAGAACGGACTATCAGGTACTGAGATGATATATACATCCAAGACAAATATCTGAATAGAATTTCATTCATTCATTGAGAAGGAAAACAAAAAACAAAATTACATGTAACGGTTCAAAATCGGAGTTGATCCCGGTACACAACTTTACATATAAGCAAAAACAAGACTATGGAGGGGGAATTTTCTCTTCAGCCTCTTTCTGCGCTTCCCCTGCTCCAAGCTCTTGTGTCCCTTCCTTTGGGATTTCCTCAGGAGTCTTCCCCTCAGGAGCTTTAGTACCTTCTACAGATGAGGCAACCTCAGACGTAGGAAAGACGAAATCCGGTCCCATACTTTGACCCTCAGGAAGGGGAGGCAAACCGTACAAGGACTTCGGAGGATCTTCGTGTCGACCATCAACCACTGTGACTAACCTTCCTCCATGGAATTCATAGAACGGATCCACACCATAGAGGCTAAGTTTCACAGTGGGGTTGCAGTAGAAAACTTGGCGTATAGCCAGGCCGAAGGATTCTTCAACCGCCTGAGTGCATATGTCAATAGCTTCCTGCTTCTCAGCTTTTGCTACAGCCAATTCTTCCCGCAACCTCGATAGTTCCCCACTCGATCCTTCAGATTCCGTGCTCCCAGCCTTCAGTCCCTCGATCTCAAGGAGGAAATTTTTCTCCTTTTGGGACCACTCCTCGGCTTGTTTAAAGTAATCCTCCGCAGCAGCTTTGCTTTTATCTTCGAGCTCAACTTGCTTAGCCTGGCTGCTACGGAGTTCTTCCTTTGATTTATCAAGCATTTCCTCCCTCTCTGCCAATTTATCCTCCAAGTCTTTGAGCATGCCTTTAAGCTTAAGGTTCTCCTTATTCATAATATCCCCAAACTCTTTAGACTTGGCAAGGCGGTCTTCCATTAATCTTAGAGTGGCTTTGTCCTTCCCCGACGAGAGGTTGAGCTGTTCTATTTTTTCAGTCAGCTCATCAACCTTGTCAACGTCGTCAGCTAACAAACTGAATGAGTGAAGCATCCCAGTCAGTTCTGCTAACTGCCATTTTTCGGCCTCACATGCCTCCTTGATTTCTTTAGTTTTAAGCATGGGCCGAAGTTTATACAGCGGCTGAGGAAGAATCACTGGAGTAGTTCCCCGATATGAGAGGAAGGGGGTAAGGAATGAAGTTGTTGGGTAGGAGATCGGACTAGATCCAGAAACCCCGACAGGAATGCCCTTATAGAGTCCGGAAGAAACATCAGCTGCATCCGAAATCTCTACAGCTTTACCTTCTGAAGCCCTTCCCCTTTTTGGACTCCTCGAAGGTTTATGTTTCTTTGACGGTCCTCCGGAAGAATCATTCTTGATCTTTCTCCTCCTCTCGGTTATTTGGGGCTGACTCGTAATTGCGCCAACACCAGTCGAGCCGCCCTCGACCAGCGGAATCTCCCCTTCTACATCCGAGGTTAGAATAATTAATTCAGGATGATCCTTTACAGAAGTCTTAGCCTGAATTTCATTCTCACGAGCTACAGATTTACCTGCCGCTTTAAACCCCTTCAATTTATTCATCTCCGGAGATGTCTGCTCTATTTCACCTGCATACACAAACACAAGATATTAGCAACTACGAGATGCTCGACATATTTGACAAAGGAGAAAAAGAGAAATAAAATGAGAATTACGTAGATATTCGTCCCGAACTCCGCTTGAACTACTTAAAAGACGCCTACACGAAAATACTTTAGAACGTGTAGTGTGTGCTTCAAGTGCGAACAACACTTTCGACGATTCGGGGGATAGCTCGGATTGATCAGCATAATATGCTTGGGAGTTTAAAAGAAAATGCTTATGAGTCCAGCTCAGAGGAAATTTATTAAGACCCTCTTCATCCCTCCAAAAGACGGGTTTCTTCTTCTTAACAGATATCCGGGTAAAGTAGGATTTGAATGATTTTCCATCAACTTTAGCCGAATCGGTGTAGGATTCGAAGTTCACAAAAGAACATAGGGTCCGAAGTGTTACTAGACCAACACCGCCCTGCTTGTTAACCCTCCGAACTACCTGAGTGTAATAGAACAGCATCGCTACAGTAGGTGTAAAGTTGAAATAATCGCCCAGAACCTCTAAAGCACGGATGAGGCCCCAATCGTTGGGATGAAGTTGAGAGGGTGCGCAATTTAAGAACTTTAACAAACCCATCTGAAGCTCGGAAAGGGAAAAACGAACTCCGAGGTAATGAAATATGAAATCATGCATGTATACGGAATGGTCATTTGGCACGACGTGGCATATCCGTTCTGTAGGGAGTGGTGCAAACACCCTGAACCACTTTTTCATTTCTTCCTCTGCATGAAGTGTGAATCTTGGTTGAATTCGAGATCCATCCTCATTCGCATGACGGGAAGCCAAGTTCTTAAACTCATCAGCTACCCAACAAAAAGACCACTTAGCCTGAAGTTCTTCCCAGTTCAGCCTAGAGACAGCAACGCTGTAGAGACCTTCTGCTGTCTTCAGAATGGTGTGATCTCCTGAGGTTCCTTCTCCAGTCGCCATTTGAGTCGCCTAGACAAAAATCTCTGATCTACGATAAAAGGTCACATCGTCAGAAGGGTGACAATCATTACTCATTTCACTTTTCAGAGCGACTACAATCAGAGGACGACTCTGAGAAGGGAAAAGTCACTTTCCATAGTGAGTAAGATCCCCTTTCTAAGCGACATGACTCAGCCCTCGGAAGAATCACAAGGATTCTTCCCCCATGACAATTAGGGTTACGAGAAGTTAATCTCCCCCTAAATAAAGTACATTCTTTTTGAGCAAAAATAGCAGAGCAAAACAAGACAAAAGTAACAGGGGAAAGAAAAGTAGTTACCTCAGATGATGAGGAGGATGAAAGCTGAGAAAAGCTTCGTAGAACAAGCGACAAACGTCCTTGCAAAATTTTTGCATAGTTTTGCTAAGAAATCAGAAATGAGTGGAACCCAGAATCCACTAAGTGTTTCTTTAATAGGAAACGAAAGGGTTCGGTTACCAACTCTTGAGGTTGTGTCGTCCACGACTAAACGCGTTGGTTCACAAGTGAAACGACACAGTCGTTCCAAATTCATGCGCGCCAAAACAATATCAATTCGACGAAGGGCCTATTCGCTGGGCCCAGAAATCTCAAAAAATTGTAGGCCCATTAAGCCCTAAACGACGGTTATTGAGATTTCCATCTCAGACGCAATAATTGCTCGCCCACGTGATTAAAAGCATTTAATGTCTAATCATGCGACGCAATTCACGCTTTACAGCCGTTACGCGAACTTCAAGAGTCTTCAATTCCAACAAACTCTTGAAATTCTCATACAGCAAATCTTTGTCCGAATCCATTACGACGACATCAATACGTTGGATCTTTCGATTAAAGAACGGTTCTTTGCAATATGATAGTACATGTGAAGAAACTATTATGCGCATAAGCATACCGATATTCAGACCTCTCGAAGGTTGAATAGCTTATGTGAACAACTACTCAGTCCCTCACACAAGCTAGGGGACATATGATCCGATCTCAATACCGGTATCCGTCCTACAAGACATATTTCAACGTCTTAGTCAATTCGCCAGTGTGTGACCGGTGTCATCGGTATACATCCGAACTCTAATTCTGTATCAGGCGCTCTCCCTATACCGGTTGTCCAGGATAACACCATGACATCGGATAACTCACACGTCACTATGCAAAAGACAAAAGGCATTGCTACAGGACCGATCAATAATTCCCTGCACTACGAGCCAAAGTCTGCTCACGGGAATGATCAACTTGTCCCCTGATTCTAGTTTATACACTCTACGCTTAATATAAAATAGCCACTTGACCCAATCATGCTGGCAAGTGCATAATAAAATAATAATATATAGTGCTATTGGAGGTTAGTGGTTCCCCAGTAATATGTCCTCGTATTTCGAGCCAATGAGGTATATGAACTCTCTTCATTAATGAGGGGAGGGATCTTTTGACTAAATCTATTTATGATTACTCTCTAAAAAACATTCCTCACTTGGAATATTATCACTGACTTGAGCGTTGGAGAATCTTTACAGGTGACACCACCTTTCGCCTACATCAACGCGTTAGGCCGGTGCGAAAGACCTCCAAAACGCCCAATCCGCCCTCCTTATACAAGGACAACGGATATTTACACCGGATACTCATATATCCAGTCTTCTGCACTAAATCTTCATACTATTTATGATTGACTTGGCACCGGATCTCTAGACCCCGGTTCAAGACAGATCACATGTCTACTGCATAGTACGCCTCACAGAATAGGTACTCTTCCATCATCCATCATTCCGAGCGACATCCACTGAAATATAGCCACAGCAGGGGTGAGCTTTTACATTTAAAATGATAGTTAGTGACTCGGAAATCCTCAGATCTTCCACTATACAGCATCACATCTCAATCAATTATAATATTAACTGCCATTCAATATATCTACATATAACAGTATCATGCAATCGGAATTCATACATTTAATACACAGCTATATGGATCATATTATTCCCGATACATGCACATGCAACGCAATGAGTTCATCATAGTATAAGAATATATATATATATATAATGTATACATATCCATTACAGTCGGATCCGACCCCCTTATTACAAATTTTTATGTTGTAACGTAGGCTCCAAGCCTTTTTCCTCAGCTCCAAGCTGATCCGGCCGTTTTACTGGTACCAAACCGTTTGCCCTCACATGTAACACAGTCACTCCAAGCGACAACGGAAGTGTTACGGGCAGCCCCGAGTCCAACTCGGTAGGCTTGCCTTGAGTCCAACCCAAGGTCTTCCATCAAGCGTCCAACGCTAAAGTACTTGGCATTGCCTTGAGTCCAACCCAAGGTCTTTTAATTATATTTTACACATATTTATCAATACAACAGTACCCCTATTCCTCATTATAACCACACTCTGCATGTACCTCATTCATCATCATATAAGCACAACAGATTCATCCCCAGCGTTCACATGCATATTAATATAAGATAGTAATCGGGATCTACCCACTGCCTCCCAGTACAGAGCACTCAGAAATCATGTCAACATGCATAGCGACAAACATCTTATATTTTAATATAACATTCCAGCTGAAATCAATCAGTAGTCATACACCTGCTCTCAGTATTGGAGATCCCCACCTCATGCATTCATGAGTAAGATAACCAACCGGACTCAGTACGACAAACTTAAGACACATGCACTCAATTCACACACGGTCCCATAATTAACACATGTATTTACATATCTAACAGCATATCTCATAATCACATGCATTAAATATAAAAACTACTATCAGACTCAACCATCACACGCCCTCGGTATTCAAAAGCTGTCAATCATATATATATATATATATTACATAGCTATCACATTCTCAAACACACATGCATAGGTAATACTTTACCCGGAGACCGTTCACAAACTATGCATTTGAGATGCAAAGCGCCCCTACCTACTGAAGGGATTCGAGAGGTTCCTCTGTTTCCTGATGTTGGTCTGTTGCCTCTGTTTGCTTCGTCACCACTCTCACTTGTTCAGTCTCCGTCGAACGCAGTCGTACCCTTTAGTCAGCTTGGGAACAGGACACTGTTCTTCTTCCACTTCGACAATTATCCTTCACCAACCGAAGAGAACTCCAAATCCTCTGGAACACCGTGGTCACGAGTTTATGGAACAGAGAACAGAAGAGAAGAAGAATAAAGAAGAAGAGAAGTAGAGGAAGAGGAAGTCTCGAGGGATTATGGTGAGTGAACAGCAGTGGGGCTTTGATCATATATATACACGCAAAATGAGAAGAGTGGGGTGGGAGAATGTGAACAGTAGCTCTCACGTGTCACACACATCACAATCACGCAGAATCATTTTCTTAAGTCATAATTAATCATAGTTAACAAGACTCTCATTTTATAATTATCCTAGCTTAGTGGTTTAATCTCATTCGGTAGTTAATTTTAATTCAGGATGTTACAACACACGGCCTATGGGCTCTTTCTGTAGATGGATCCTTCAACACGAAGGGTAGTGGAACAGGGGTCATATTGGAGTCTCCAACCAGGTTGGTGGTCGAGGAGTCCTTGAGATTCCAGTTCAAAGCCAGTAACAACCCAGCGGAGTATGAGGCTCTCATCGTTGGTTTGAGAACGGCTATAGACTTGGGGGCTCGATGCATTCAGGTGAAAACTGACTCCCAGTTAGTGGCCTTACAGGTAGAAGGGTCATACCAGGCCAAAGACCCGACCCTAACGAAGTATTTGGCGCGACTAAATGAATTGACACGGGACCTCAAGCTTCCGCATAGTTTATATTTCCTGAGTAATGAATGAGCATACCGATTTGCTCTCCAAGCTGGCCAGCACAGTCAAAGTGGGGAACCTCAAGATAATTGTCCAAATTATCTTAGAGTAGCCCACCATTCAAGAGACCCAGCAAGTGCACCAGGTATGTGAAATCTTGGTTAAAAATACTTGGATGACCCTGATTGTTAACTTCCTTAGACAAAAAACCCTTCCAGAAGACCATCAGCAGGCCAAAAAGTTATAGGTACAAGTAGCCAACTATACTCTGTTGGATGGAAAACTCTACAAAAGGGGCTTCACTATGCCTCTCCTGAAATACTTGAATGAAGAGCAAGCCGACTATGTAATACGAGAACTTCACTTGGGAATCTCTGGTCTTCACGGAGGGGTTCGCCCTTTGGATGCCTAAATCCTTTGAGCGGGATATTTTTAGCCAACCATACAGGCCAATTGCTCTGAATTTGTCAAGAAATATGATCCATGCTAGCGCAACGCCAATCGGATCCATACTCACCCGAACCCTTGCATGGAATCTTAGCCCCCTAGCCTTTCAGCACCTGGGGGATGGACATCCTGGGCCCATTTCCACATGGAAAAGGCTA
Source organism: Clitoria ternatea (assembly GCA_037962975.1). Classification (NCBI taxonomy): domain Eukaryota; kingdom Viridiplantae; phylum Streptophyta; class Magnoliopsida; order Fabales; family Fabaceae; genus Clitoria; species Clitoria ternatea. The sequence continues at coordinate 141,241,241 of CM075670.1, forward strand.
AGTCAAATTCCTTCTTGTGGCAGCCGATTTCTTCACCAAATGGATTGAGGCAGAACCCTTTGCAACTATCACTGCATCCAAAGTCCAGACTTTCACTTGGAAGCATATCATCTACAGACACAGACTACCCCACACAATCATTTCAGATAATGGCCGCACAGATAAAAGTTTCATTACATTCTGTGAAAACCTGGGTATCAAACGAAAATTCTCTTTTGTAGAGCATCCACAAGTCAATGGTCAGGCTGAAGCTGTGAATAAGATAATCCTTCAGGAACTTTGAAAACGAATCAGAGAAGCCAAGGGAAGATGGGAAGAGGAATTACCCGGAGCCCTGTGGGCGTATCATACAACCCCCTCCTCGTCGACCCAAGAGACCCTATTCTGACTCACTTATGGGGCCGATGCCATGATATTGATAGAGTTGTGGGAGCCTACCATCTGACGTCTTGCCTATGATGAAGACCTATGACAATAGAAGATGAGAAAACCTAGATCTCAGTCTTGAAGAATGTGACGTTGTGTATGTAAAGATATAGGTGACCAAATAGAGATCCACTCAGCGTTGGAACTCTCTTCTCCAACCTTGACCTTTCCATAAGGGAGACCTCGTGTTGCGTACTACAGATAACAACCAAAAGCCATAGAGGAGGGAAAATTCGCCACCACTTAGGAAGGCCCTTACCGAGTCACAGGAGCCATGGGGAAGGGGGCCTACTGTTAGGGAATCCCTAGTACATGAACAACAGAAATAAAAGGATTCCCAAAGGATTTATAAAGCGTCGTATTTCAAAGTATAAGACAAACACAAAAAATATGTTTTTAGGATTACCTCTTGAAGAACACTGAAGCAGTCGTAGCCTCCTCCTTTAGGAGTCCACACGAGCACTCCCACCAGAATCGCAATACTTGCCAACTGCTAGTTTGACAGCGTGTAGCTCTTGCAACTTTTGCGTATTTGTGTCTCTTTTTTGTGAACAACCTATGAGCATCTTATGCTCTATTTATAGGCTTAAGTTTGACCTAATTTGTTCTCTCTAAAGAGTGGGCTCCTTACTTATTCTAAATGAGTTAAGCCCAATAGCTTTATTTTAGTCCAACTAAAATAAAACAAAATATTTTCTGATGGGCTTACTTTGTATGTGTGACCTTATAGGTAAAATACTCGGTCATATTAATAATAAATTATTTTATTATTAATATCAAATAAGAGCGGCATCTAGCAATGCATCATTATGTCCGAATATTATTTAATATCAACATAACCTATAAGTGATAATTATTTTATATGTTTGTTCCTTTTGTCACGGTATCCTAATTGGGCCCAAGGCATGGTGGCGTCATCCTTGTATGACCCAATTTATTTTACTTGATACCGGAGTAGACTTGATCTGAATAAATATCTAATATTTATTCTTTCTAGCATGGCCATGTGTTTCCTTAGTCTCACTCCATTAAGTGGCCTACAGATATCACTCCTGTCACATATGAGAGACAAATACCATCTACATCACTCATATCCCTCTGTATAATTTGTTCATTGCCTAATCACAACCTTTATAGTCCTTTTGTTATAGAAGATGTTTGATTGTATTTAAATAATAAACTTCTCATGTAGGAATCGTAGTGACTTCAGGTCGAAGGACTACATATACCATATCACATTGAGAATCGTTTATGACATTCATGTAACGATCCATGAAACGTTCTCATGGTGGGTCTGTCCAGTACATCATTACTCTTAATGTGTACCCGTGTGAAGACTTGATATCATCTATATCTATGATCTGTAAGATCAGGTCATCAGTACACTAACACACTAGTCTCAATGTATTTACATGTCCCTATGTAAATACTTGACTAGGGACATTTTAGGAATAACTTTCATATGACCTATTACTCCAAGGATAAATGTTTTAAAACAATTTTAAATTGAAATACTTATTTTATTGATAAGCAGAAAAATGATACAAATGAAGAAACATAAAAACTCATAGTGTATACAACAATACTTACCGACTGGAAAAATTGTCTGGGAAAGGGATACCAAGAACATGGAACGCCACTCACTTGAAATTTTAGTACAGTTGACCTTTGTACTCTAGGGCACTCTTTTTCCTACTTGAGAGGTTTTTCCCACAGGGTTTTTCTCTCGGGAGGTTTTAACGATGCCCCCCGTTACTTTAATAAAAGTCTTATTCAGTCAAAGAGCGCGGAATCAATCACTCAACAAATACGTTATGAAACTTAAAATACGTTTAAGTACTTGAAGTCTGAGTACAGAATCGATCCCTCGACAGATACGTTATAAAACTTAAAATATGTTTAAGTACTCAAAGTCCGAGCACAAAATCGATTACTCGGTAGATACGTTATGAAACTTAAAATACGTTTAAGTACTCAAAGTCTGAGCGTGGAATCGATCCCTCGACAAATACGTTATAAAACTTAAAATATGTTTAAGTACTCAAAGTCCGAGTGCGGAGTCGATTCCCTCGGTAAACACTTTACAAAAAACAAGACAAAAATTACACAAAAATAAAGTCTGAGGTTTCTATTCAATAAAAGTAAAATCAATACAACGCATTAACAAAGACATATATATGAACACTACTTAGGAGTCAACATTAACAACTGGAGTCTCATCCTAGGGAGTCCTTCCATCCCTGACTCTGCTATCGGCTCTCCCCTCGCCTGCCCTGTCCTCAAGGTTCACATCCACTGACTCAAGAAGAATAAGTGACTCCGTCCCAGTGTCAGTCCCTGCAACATCCTTAATTATTGGCTCTTCCTCCTCATCCCCTTCCTCAGAGTTGGATATGTCCACAAGCTCCCTATTCACAATAACCTAGAACGGTCTAATTCCCTCCAAGTTAAGATCCACGAAGGGGTTCAGAAGTTAAATTTGTTGTTGGCAAAGGTCAAAGGTGGCCACATACTTCTCCGACAAGTCCTCCTCCAAGAAACGTATATGGGCCGCCTCCTTTACCTTACGCTTCTCGAGCTCCTCTGTCGCCCTTTTCAATTTCCCTTCAGCATATTTCTTGGCGGCAAACACCAGGGAATACAACTCCTCTATTGCACTAAGACGCCCTCCCAAATTGGTGCATTGCTCCTCGGTAACGGCCGATTTCGTCTCTACTGATTTCTTCTCAGATTGGGCCTTCACTAATTCAGCCTCAACAAACCTCAAGTCATCCGCCATGCCACCAACGGCCTTCAAAGCGACCCCCGAGTTGCAAGTTGGTGAATGTGAACACCTATTTTAGTCCAGTCAATTTTCACCAAGAATGGGGAATTTTCGTGACTGTCTTAGGTTCTGATTGATATCCAAAAGTGAAAAGAATTCCAAAAAAAAAAAATCTGACTTGGAAATGATCATTTCCGAGTAAGAGGACTCAAAATAATCATTTCCGAGTGGGGGTCTCTGAGTGGGACATGGCCGAGTGGTATGTCTCCAGGTAGGGCATTTTCGAGTAGGCTTCAAAGTGTGGGAGATTTTCCAAGCCGGTCTGGGTGAAAAAGGGGACTGATTGTGGATAAATACCATCCCAAAGATTGTTGTCCGAGCAGAGGCAGCCCCTGAATGAACACTTGTTGAATAAGACAAGGTCTCTGAGTGGTGTGATTCGGAGAAGATGGCATTCTCGAGCAAAGGATGGGTCTTTTCCGAGTGGTATGTTTCAGCGAAAATGTCCTTTCAAGCAAGGAAAAGTCCGACCGGCAATGAACCTCTTTTGGCCCGGATTCTCTCAAGTGTCATTCTGAGTGAACACGACTAAATGGTTTGATTGACGATTGAAACCTTTCCGAGTCCGACTCCTAAATGAACATATCCGAGTGGGTTGATTATCGATTGAGAAACCATTCTAATTGAAAAGAAGGCCGGCTCCGAGTGAATATATCCGAGTGGTCAGATTCTTAAGTTCCAAGTTCTGATTGAAAAGAAAGCCGGCTCCCTATTGAATTACTCCCGAGTGAGTGCATCCGAATGATTGGTTGACGAGTGAAACCATTCCGATTGAAATGTAGGGTCGGTTCCCGAGTAAATACGTCCGAGTGGTCAAATTTTTTCAAAGTTCCATTCTGATTAAAAAAACAAGGACGACTCCCGATTCTACATCCGAGTGGGTTGATGCACAAATGAAACAATTCTGAGTGAAAGACCAAGATTGATGAGTGTGTCCGATTGAATTACTCCTAAGCAATAAATCCGACCAAAGATAATGAATGCTCCGATTGAATTACTCCTGAGCCATGTATCCGACCAAAATTTCTCTGAGTGATTCAATCCCCGTGATGTGATTCCGAGTGAAACTTACTTCATGATTGAATCAATTTTAAGTGAAAGAAAGAATAGTTATGACCTGTCAGCCAGGGATATAGCCAAGTAAAAATTTTCTGAGATGCCGACTGAATCAAGCAGAGAAGCCGAATGAATGCTTCAAGCAGAAGCACTGCCGAGCAAAGCCTCTCCAATTGAAGCAACTCCGATTGAGTGTTTCAAACAGTGATACATCCGGGCCAAGCAACACCGAGTGAAGCAACAGAGGTCCTGATGAATGCTTCACAGAAAACAATTTCTGAGTCAATAATCTGTGAATTCAATCCCACACCGAGTGTCAGGGGTCGGATCCGACCTGTGGATTCCAGCTTTCCCTCGGTCTTCTATATGAGAGCATTTATTCCTCTCGGATTGATTCCCACTCGGTCTTCTATATGAGAGTATTTATTCCTCTCGGATTGATTCCCACTCGGTCTTTTATATGAGAGGATTGATTCCCACTCGGTCTTTTATATGAGAGGATTGATTCCCACTCAGTCTTTTATATGAGAGCATTTATTCCTCTCAGATTGACTTCCTCTATGAGTGGATACCGACTGAGTCACTAATCCGAGTCAAAAGAGGAAGGCCGGTTCCATATCTCCACTGTTCGCCCATGCTGACATGGATTCCCACTATCCAAGTGGATCTTTGAATTATGGGGGACGACTCACAACAAGACAAAGGAAGAAAATAATAAAGAAGTCCCACCAGCTGCCATTCTCCCTAATGGTCAATGTCCAGTCTGTTTCCTCAAAGCACCATTCAAGTTGATTTGCTAATTTTGTGGGGCGGCTGATAACAAACAAAAATCAAAATAATAAGTTATTCATCAGCTGCTGTTCCCCATAAAATCATTGGTAGCCAGGCTATTCAAGCAATCAGTGCACACCTGAGATTCCTATAAATACCCCAACGAAAGAGAAGAAGGGGATCTGGAAGCCTTCATTAGAGAGAACTCTGAAACTTTTTCTTTAAAGAGAAGAAATAGAGTATTAAAACCCACGCTGTCTGTCCTCTTCGTCTCAAACACCGTCCTCCTCCTCTCAAACACCGTCCATTCCTCCTCAAACCAACACCGTTCTGCTCCTAAACTAAACGACCACCGTACAGCCCCTCAAACCAACACCGTCCTCTCTCCTCACCGTCCTTCTCCTCACCAACACCATCCCTTCCTTAGACCCAACACTATACTATCCTTTCTCCACCGTACAGCCCCTCCAACTCCATAACTGTCCTCTCTCCTCACCAACACCGTGCAGCCCTCGAACTCCATAACTGTCCTCTCTCCAACCAACACTATACAGCCCCTCCAACTCCACACCGTCCTCCCTTAAATCTTCACCAACATCGTCCCTTCACACCGTCCTTCACCTCTCCTCCACCCACACCAACCGTCCTCCTCAAAACCCATACCATCCTCTCTCCTAACCCACACGGTCCTTCCTTCTCCCCTAAACCCATACCGTCCAAGCTCCTCCTAAATCCTCACCACACCATCCAGCCCCATAATTCAACAGAAGCTCCAATACTAGCGCTCTTTCTCTCTCTCGTCACACTGGTCCCAATCTGTCCCTCATTTTTTTAATGTTTGTATTATTTTTTCTGTAAAAATTAATTGCTGTTTGATGGAACTGTTTCCTTTCCAATAAGTAATTAATTTTCGTTGATCGGATTAGTCCCTCATCAAAAATCTGTTCCTCATTATCAGTATTTGTTATTATTTATTTTTCCGTCAAAGTTAATTAACTGTTAATTGATGAATCCATTTCTTTTTCAATTATTAATTAATTTTTAATAATTGAATTAATCCCCACCAAGATTCATATTAAATATTAACAAGAAAGAGTGCTTCATACATTTTATTTATTTTCTTAAAAAGGCAGAGCGAGATTAATTTGGACGAGATGTCCTGTTAATCTTATTTTTTTCTTGAAAAAAGGTGGAGCGAGTTTAATTTGGACGAGACGTCCTGTTAATCTCATGTAAAAATTCCATGTTTATTTTTGTATATTTTGTCATTTCGTGTACTTTCTTTTCATGAAGAAGTTAAAATAATTTCTGGGTTAATTATAATGCGCGCTATCATATTGAGGTAACGATTTTTATAACGGACAGTTGTGAGGTGCTAATACCTTCCTCACCTGTAATCAGACTCCTGAATTTGGAATTTCATTTTTTTGACCAAAGGTTTTCCCGGTATTTTATCCTAAAAAATATTGGTGGCGACTCCCTGTTTTTCTTTTAGAACCAAAATCATTTTGAGGGTCGGCCGTGCCGCCGCTATCCAGGTTGTGACAGATGGCGACTTCACTGGGGACTTAGAGAGTCAAGCCAGTCAATTTGATAGCACACGTTTTGATTAGTATAGTAATTATTATACTTCTTCCTTTATTTTATTTTCTGTAAATGTTTGGATGCGTTTTCTGTTTTATTTGTATTTTATCATTTGCGTTTTGTTAATGTCTGTGATCATTGAACCCTAGGTTAGAAGACTTTATTTTGTTGCTTTGTGTTTGTTCTATATTCAGGATGAGTAAGGTACAGGTATTGAATGCCTCTTTCACACACTACACTCACAATTTGCACATACTTTTGAGTGGGACTTAGAACGATCATTTCCGAGTGGGGGTCTCTGAGTAGAACATGGCCGAGTGGTATGTCTCCAGGTAGGGCATTTTCGAGTAGGCTTCAAAGTGTGGGAGATGTTTCCAAGCCGGTCTAAGTGAAAAAAGGGGACTGATTGTGGATAAATACCGTCCCAAAGACTATTGTCCGAGCAGAGGCAGCCCCTGAATGAACACTTGTTGAATAAGAACAGGCCTCTGAGTGGTGTGATTCGGAGAAGATGGCATTCTCGAGCAAAGGATGGGTCTTTTCCGAGTGGTATGTTTCAGCAAAAATGTCCTTTCAAGCAAGGAAAAGTCCGACTGGCAATGAACCTCTTTCGGCCCGGATTCTCTCAAGTGTCATTCTGAGTGAACACGACTGAATGGTTTGATTGACGATTGAAACCTTTCCGAGTCCGACTCCTGAATGAACACATCCGAGTGGGTTGATTATTGATTGAGAAACCATTCTGATTGAAAAGAAGGCCGGCTCTGAGTGAATATATTTGAGTGGTCAGATTCTCAAGTTCCAAGTTCTGATTGAAAACAAAGCCGGTTCCCTATTGAATTACTCCCGAGTGAGTGCATCTGAACGATTGGTTGACGAGTGGAACCATTCCGATTGAAATGTAGGGTCGGTTCCCGAGTAAATACGTTCGAGTGGTCAGATTTTCTCAAAGTTCCATTCTGATTAAAAAAACAAGGACGACTCCCGATTCTACATCCGAGTGGGTTGATGCATAAATGAAACAATTCTGAGTGAAAGACCAAGATTGATGAATGTGTCTGATTGAATTACTCCCGAGCAATGAATCTGACCAAAGATGATGAATGCTCCGATTGAATTACTCCTGAGCCATGTATCCGACCAAAATTTCTCCGAGTGATTCAATCCCCGTGATGTGATTCCGAGTGAAACTTACTTCACAATTGAATCAATTTTAAGTCAAAGAAAGAATGGTTCTGACCTGTCGGCCAGGGATATAGCCGAGTAAAAAATTTCTGAGATGCCGACTGAATCAAGCAGAGGAGCCGAATGAATGCTTCAAGCAGAAGCACTGCCGAGTAAAGCCCCTCCAATTGAAGCAACTTCGATTGAGTGTTTCAAACAGTGATACATCCAGGCCAAGCAACACTGAGTGAAGCAACAGAGGTCCTGATGAATGCTTCTCGAAAAATAATTTTTGAGTCAATAATCTGTGAATTCAATCCCACACCGAGTGTCAAGGGTCGGATCTGACCTGTGGATTCAAATTTTCACTCGGTCTTCTATATAAGAGCATTTATTCCTCTCGGATTGATTCCCACTCGGTCTTCTATATGAGAGCATTTATTCCTCTCGGATTGATTCCCACTCGGTCTTTTATATGAGAGCATTTATTCCTCTCGGATTGACTTCCTCTGTGAGTGGATACCGACTGAGTCACTAAACTGAGTCAAAAGAGGAAGGTCGGTTTTATATCTCCACTAATCGCCCATGCTGACATGGATTCCCACTATCCAAGTGGATCCTTGAATTATGGGGGGGCGGCTCACAACAAGACAAAGGAAGAAAATAATAAAGAAGTCCCACTAGTTGCCATTCTCCCTAATCGTCATTGTCCAGGCTGTTTCCTCAAAGCACCATTCAAGTTGATTTGCTAATTTTGTGGGGTGGCTGATAACAAACAAAAATCAAAATAATAAGTTATTCATCAGCTGCTGTTCCCCATAAAATCATTGGTATCCAGGCTGTTCAAGCAATTAGTGCACACCTGAGATTCCTATAAATACCCCAACGAAAGAGAAGAAGGGGATCTGGAAGCCTTCATTAGAGAGAACTCTAAAACTTTTTCTTTAAAGAGAAGAAATAGAGTATTAAAACCCACGTGTCCGTCCTTTTCGTCTCAAACACCGTCCTCCTCCTCTCAAACACCGTCCCTTCCTCCTCAAACCAACACCGTTCTGCTCCTAAACTAAACGACCACCGTACAGCCCCTCAAACCAACACCGTCCTCTCTCCTCACCGTCCTTCTCCTCACCAACACCGTCCCTTCCTTAGACCCAACACTATACTGTCCTCTCTCCACCGTACAGCCCCTCCAACTCCATAATTATCCTCTCTCCTCACCAACACCGTGCAGCCCTCGAACTCCATAACTGTCCTCTCTCCAACCAACACCATACAGCCCCTCCAACTCCACACCGTCCTCCCTCAAATCTTCACCAACACCGTCCCTTCACACCGTCCTTCACCTCTCCTCCACGCACACCAACCGTCCTCCTTAAAACCCACACCGTCTTCTCTCCTAACCCACACGGTCCTTCCTTCTCCCCTAAACCTATACCATCCAAGCTCCTCCTAAATCTTCACCACACCATCCAGCCCCATAATTCAACAGAAGCTCTAATACTAGCGCTCTTTCTCTCTCTCGTCACACTGGTCCCAATCTGTCCCTCATTTTTTTAATGTTTGTATTATTTTTTCTGTTAAAATTAATTGCTGTTTGATGGAACTGTTTCCTTTCCAATAAGTAATTAATTTTCGTTGATCGGATTAGTCCCTCATCAAAAATTTGTTCCTCATTATCAGTATTTGTTATTATTTATTTTTCCGTCAAAGTTAATTAACTGTTAATTGATGAATCCATTTCTTTTTCAATTATTAATTAATTTTTAATAATTGAATTAATCCCCACCAAGATTCATATTAAATATTAATAAGAATGAGTGCTTCATACGTTTTATTTATTTTCTTAAAAAGGCGGAGCGAGATTAATTTGGACGAGACGTCCTGTTAATCTCATTTTTTTCTTGAAAAAAGGTGGAGCGAGTTTAATTTGGACGAGACGTCCTGTTAATCTCATGTAAAAATTCCATGTTTATTTTTGTATATTTTGTCATTTCGTGTACTTTCTTTTCATGAAGAAGTTAAAATAATTTCTAGGTTAATTATAATGCGCGCTATCATATTGAGGTAACTGTTTTTATAATGGACAGTTGTGAGGTGCTAATACCTTCCTCACCTGTAATCAAACTCCCGAATTTGGAATTTCATTTTTTTGACCAATGCTTTAATGAAAGGTTTTCCCGGTATTTTATCCTAAAAAATATTGGTGGCGACTCCCTGTTTTTCTTTTCAAACCAAAATCATTTTGAGGGTCGGCCGTGCCGCGGCGATCCAGGTCGCGACAGTGAACTTGTTGGCATCCTTCAGCGAATCCCTCTCATACTACAGGGTCACCTTCTCCGTCCTCAATGTAACCAACTCACTCTCCTGCGCAGCAAAATGCTTCTCTATGTGCCGAGTCATTGCCACCGATCGTAGGTTGAACATCTCCACCGCCTGGTATATCGCCACTGTAGTTGAACCTTAAAACTTCTTCTCATCTTCTTTAAAGACCACCGTACGGTCGACAAAGCCGAGAACAGAGAAGCGGACATCCCATAATGACTAGGTGGGGTTGCTGGTCCTGCACAAGGATCCGTTGGCGAAGCTCTCCCATCACCGATCTTCTAACTTCTTCTCACTCGCTAGAGTCTCGGTAATTCGCTCGGCTATTACCCCCTCAATAGAGGCAGCATCAGAGACTCCTTAGCGAACTCGGCTCTGAGTCTCTAACGAGCTCGCTTCATGCTCGGGGCTGTCGAAAACCAGGATAAGAGTAGGCTCGCCTCCTCCCCCCTCTTCAGCACGTGGAGGAGATTCAACATGGCCCAGCTTAGGGGTCTCCAACTCGGGGGTTTCCTAGGCTCCTTCTCCCAACATGGATCCCTTAGAGCGATGTCTTTTTGTCACTCTCCCCGCCACTTCCTCCAATTGGGTAGCAACAGGAACCACCAAGATAGGAATAGCTATGGTGACACTATAAGATCTACCCTTGGAGATAGTTGAACTCGAACCTTTTTTGGAACCACCCTTCTTCCCAGTCGCCTTAGAGTGTTTGCCCGGGTACCATTTCTTTAGATCTTTGATGGACAATTTCTTAGGGGCTATGTCAGCTGCACAAGCACAAAACAATCAGTTGAGAGATCAAAGTAAAAAAATCTATGCAAGAAGCAATAAAGGCGAAGCTACTCTCACCTATCCAAGCATCAAGAGAACCCAGAAAAGAGGAGAGGGCAATTAATACCTGGGAGCTAAAATATACACCTACATCCTCAACTAGGAATTTAGCATTTGTCCTCTCCGACAGGGAAAAGTCATCCCAAGATACACAGAATTGAATAGGCGTCCGAGTCCAATAAAGAGGAAAGTGAGGATGGGTATCAGGGTAATGCAAAAAATCCTCCTCGGGAGGGTCTAATTCGACCCGAATTTTGAAAAATCCCATCTTAAAGTTCTTATAGGACTGGTCAAAGGCCCTAATCAGGTTGCGACGGGTAATACCATTCAGCAAGACCTAGCCCATAGGTGCCCCACCTTTGGGAATTTTGGCGTTGAAAAAGTAGAAAAATAGGGGTACAGAGGAAAGATGACCAAAGTACTCGCACAAGACCTCAAAGGCCTTCATGAACGCCCACCCATTTGGGTGTAACTAGGTAAGAGCAATATTAAGGGCATTCAATTCCCCAATCTCAAAGTTATAAAAAGGAAAAGGCAAGTAAAGCCAAGAGAAAAAAATATCATACATAAAAGTAAAATCTAACTCACTCGAATCTGTACGTTCATGACATACCTTATCAGAAGCAGAACAGCTAATACACTCCACATTATAGGTAAAAGAGGAATGAGTAAATAACTCTCCCTCCCACAATTTGGCCACAGACTCCTCACTCTAGAAGGAAGAGGAGATGAACAATACCTCATCCTTTATTTACTCATAGGAACTTACTATAACAGACGCCATTACCACTCTCAAGACAAAAGCAGTTGGAGAAGGAAAGGTACTAACCTGATGGGTAAAAAACGGAGTGTACTAAGGAGAGAAGAGGAAGATAAAACTTGATGAAATAAAGTCTAGTAAACTAAGAGCTCTGATGGAAGTGAAGAAAGGTACGGATGTAAGAGAATGAAAGCCTAAAGAGCAAGAAATGGGAAAACTAAACCCATTATAGGTACGAAAGTTATCATTCTACCAAGCCAAATCCAATGGTTGGAATACGAAGGGGTTCAAAGATCAAGGGACGTAATGCTTTTGGAAAATCGTTTAAAGTAAAAATAATGGAATTTGAAATCAAAGAAATGTGATGTTTTGGGAAGATTTTCAAATGAAACGATGTGGATCCAAATCCAACGGTGAAGAAATAAGAGGCCTTCTGATCTACAGACTTGATGCCTTCAGACAATCTAGGGTGAAGCAATTCACTTTAAATGACTAATTAATGGCATAGGGATTTAGGAACGGTGCAATCATAACAAGCACGTGTACTCTTGATATAGAAAATGGTGGTTAATGAATCTCCACCATGTGGCAGGAAAACATAGGCCCACCTCAATCACGCTACTCGGAGATCTACCTCTCTCAGCTCAATCACGTCTCTCGGAGATCAACCCCCTATCAGAAATCAACGCCTCTCGGAGACCAACCGCCTCTCAGAAATTAACCTCACCCGGCTCAATCACGCCTCTCGGAGATCAACCTCTCTCGGCTCTATCATGCCTCTCAGAGCACCAAGTGACTACACTTAGCCCTTTTGCCCGGCCTTAGGCCTGAGACTCATGGCTGGGGGGCTCCTATTCCTCCCGTAATCAAGAGGGGCCCACCTGTTCTCATGGTCTCCTTTATTTTAGTTAGAGAGGGAATCCTGTTAGTATTAGTGTAATGGGCGTAGGCCCCATTTTGATTCTAACCTAGGTATAAATGTACCTTCTACGCGCACGTTATAATTAAGTGACACATTATAAAGATTAATAAACCTAATCCCTAGGGGAATTCTCTAGGGTTTTGTGTTTTCTACTCTGTGTGTGAACAAATTAACATTATTTTCAATAATTAAAAATAAAAAATAATAAATTATTAAATTAGATAATAAATTATTACAAAAATATATTTCATAGATATATATTAAATAAATAAAATATTTTTATTAATAAGGTGTTAATCAGATTTCATTAATTACCGAATTTATTATGAATTAATTTTGAATTATAACTTTTCTAAATTCAAATCCTAAATTGATGTCAAATCAAATAAATTAGTTAGTTTTTAAATATAGAAGATGTCTTCAAATTTTGGTGGTGTTTATAGGTCATTAGGTTTTAAGGTTGAAGAAGTTCAAAATTCAGGAAAATAAGCGTTGTCAGGAAATACTTTTAACATATGTTGTTCGACCCCCTTTTTTACAGCGGTTATGCGTCCGGTGTAAAAGTCCCCCTATTCCCCTATTTTATTTTATTTTTATTTATTTAATTCTTTAATTATTTTATGTAATTAGTGTTCTTATTCTTAACATTACTTTTAATATGTGATATTTAATCAAATAATTTAAGGTTTTATTTAATGTCAAAATATTATATTATTTCTTTTAATTACTTTAATTCTTTTTATTGTTATATTATTTTATTATTTTATCATTTATTGGGATTTTTAAACGGTCAATTTAAATCCCAAAACGTGAAAAATTTATTCTGAAAATTTTAATTTTATTGTCTATTGGGTTTTTAATGAAACCCTAACCCTTGGAAATTGGGGGAAATATGAAATATGAGTGGATGAGTGTTTATTGAGGTTGGGAGAATGTATTTAATGATGGTGGATGGCCATTAATGAGGTTAGATGATTGATAATGGTGGTTGAGGACCATTAATGTGGGAACCCATTAATTGGGTGTAGCTTAAAATGCATAATGAATATTCATGAGCACCAAACCCATGGTGGTTGTGGTGGATTAAATGAAATGAAAGAGGTTGGAAATCTAAAATAGCATAAACACCATGTAATTAAATAAGAGCACTTGAATCTTCGTGGTTTGAATAGAAAATAATTGTATGGTACATTGTGTAATGTAGGAAACCATCCCATTGACAGAGCGGGACCTTCGGACCGCAATGAGTACTACTTCTCTTGAGGTAGGAGGGGGTAACATTTCTAAATGCATGATTTCATCCATTATTGATGTGTGTGTATGAATGTGTAATGCTAATTTGGCTTGGATGAATGTATTGATGCTTATATGATTGGAGTGCATTTAGAATGAATGTTATTATGTGGCATATATTGTTGGGATGATGATTATGACATTGAAATTAACTCATGTTAATGAAACTTGTTATGAATGGCTTTGAGACCATGATTGAATTGATTTCAATGATGTTAAACATCCCATGATATGTGATTTGATAAATAATGATTGCCACTTAATGTGTATGAAATCCAATAACAATTGGTGATGGTTAAGAATGATGAGTATATTGAGTTCCACTAAGTATTGGTGGTGAATTATTGATTGTGGAGTGGCATTATAGGATGCATAGTGTGAGAAATACATTGATTGGCATTTGTATCAATGGCATATCATACGCTGTCTATGTGGAATGTTAGGGGTTCTAATAGGCGGGTCCAGTGGGAGGGCGACCCAGTACACAGGTGAAATTATATGTTATTCCCTAGTGATTCTTGGAATCACAAAGCTGTCCATAGTTTGGTGGTGAGGCACCCTATGTGGCGGGCCCAGTGGGTGGGCGGCTCTGTGGTGAGTAAGTGACCTCGGTGTCTCTATGGGGCATGACTCTTCTGATGTTTGTTTGGGAGGGGCCAGTAGCACTTTGGCAAGTGAGGCCATATTGTTGATCCGCAAGTCATGGGGTGACTAGTGCTACATAATGGCAATAGCGGTTTGGTACCAGTAAAAGGATGATGTTATGATTACAAGATTTAAGATATAAGTATACACATTTACTACTACAGTAGGGGCATAGTAGCACACCTATGCTTGACCCATATTTTATATGATGTTGTTTCCCACAGTCGGATCCGCGATTTGATAATGATTCCTTGTGCATATGCATTAGCCATAAGAGCATTTGCATATAGCCGGAGATATGACGAGTTGGTAGCCTGTGGTGGCGACGGATGATTGATAAGTAAAGAGAAATGGTGGTACTAACCTTGAGTGTGTAATGGTATTTGATGAGATTGCCAATGTTTTGGATATATATTTTGTGAATGTATTGATTGAAATATGTGTTATGTTGAGATGAAAAAATGAGATATGTGAATGAAGCTTATGATGCTCCTTGAGAAATATGTGTTGTGCACATGTATATATGTATCACCATAATGTATGACTTTGATTCATTTGGTATATGTTACTCACCTCCTAGTTACCATTTTAAAGTTTGATGTAGGTGTGTTGGATATCCTACTCTTTTTGGAGGTTGAGTAATGTTGGAGGTAAATATGGAAGAGAGGTCTGTGAGCCTTGGCCGACACTATTTTTTTAGCACTTGACTATATGTATATGCCTATTTTGTATATGGATATTGAATGATGTTTAGGCCTTTATTTTATGGGTCACTTATGAAAATTAGGCCTTATATGTTTTGGAAGGCTAATTTTTGGTAGTGACCTTAACAATGGATGTGTTTGGTTGTGATATAATGATTTACATGTTATATTGATGCATAATTGATGATACTTATGTGGATGGAATCCATGGATGGACGAATTGTGAAATTTGTAAAGTTGTGTTTATGATGTTTATGCATAATTATGGAACTAATAGGACTATATTGAGTTTTAGTATGTTTGAATGCCACAAAATAGTTCCAATAGTGTCTATGCATGATTTAGAACTTGTAGAAACTGGAATGGGCCAATTCCATTGAGAATTGACCATTGTGTTGCACAAAAATGCCTTAAAATGGGTTGAACGCATTTATGCGCATAAGTCTCTCGTTTTTGGGAATTTGTGGCTACATGTTATAAATGATGTATATTAAGCGGTGTTAAAGTTTGATGACCATTGGATTTGATATGAAAAAGTTAGGGTAGTTGGAAGTTGAAAAATCATGCATTTTCTACATTATGCAGTAGGGATGCTGTCATGAATCGATTCATGAGCCCCTGGGATGGCTCAAATCGATTCACATAACCCCTTGAATCAATTCAGAGGCTACTAGAATGGCTTGAATCAATTCATACATGGCTTGAATCGATTTAAGAGGTTCTGTTTTCACTGTTCACAACTTCCAACTTGCTTGAATCGATTCATACGAGGCTTGAATTGATTCAAGATGTTTTGTTTCCACTGTTTTGAATCTCTAACATGCATGAATAGATTCATAGCCCTGTTTCCATTAAAATTCATAAGTTCCGATGCATGTTTGGTATTGTTGAGCCATGGCATGATTATACAACAATATGTATGCATATTTACCACATTTGGCAATTAATTAGGGTATCTTTGAACCTCTTTTCATACCCTTCTACACTTCTTGAAATAACTTATACTTCCATTGTACCTTGTTGATAACCATGTGGTTGATTGTCCAAGGAGCACTCTCGATTTAACTTATACACATTCTCATATCTTCATATATGGATGGGTCTTTAAAATGGTCTGAGGTTACTTGTTGAATTGTTATCTTACGGTTTTCTCTTTATTCTTTAATCGCTTTTAAATCGTGAAAAATTTATCCTCATTTTATTAATTACCGGACTAAGTAAGGTCGGTCATTACAAAGGTGGTATCAGAGCATTGATTGTTCATTGCTTGGTTTATGTGAATTGAAAACCAATGCAGGGTGATTTTCTTATTGAATTAAGGTTGCTTGATAATGAAATGTGGTTGTTTATTGTTGAAACATTGTTGTGCCTTACAAGAGCACTAGTTGCTCAATGTGGAGATGCTATCATTATAGTATACATTGTTGGAGCATGAATTGCTCACTATTTCATATTATGAATAATGGTGATGATTATGTGATTGTTATTAAGCCCGACCAGGCATTTCCTCTCCTATATTTACCTTTGTATTGTGATTACATTATGATGACATATGTGTTAGTGATAATTGTTTTTGGTTGATGAATCTTATAGAAAGAAACACAAGGTTTCTAAGTATTGTTGTGTTATGTGTCTAGATTGATTGATGGTGATAAATCAATTTTAATACACTTCTTATAGTTTTACACTTGGGGTTTATTATATAATTACTATGTTTAATAATAATATTTTAATTAAGTTTTATGTTGTTTAGTTAAATTGAAGTATTATGTATATATGGTTTAATTTTCATTTTTTGTATGTATCTTGAGTATCTTGCCTTGTTTTGGCCATAACTTGGGCTTTTGTGATCCAAATAGGCAAATCTTGGAGCCCATGGAAAGCTAAGACAGAGGCCTACATCATGATGATTGGATTTGGTTATTTTGCATCTGAAAAAAATGAAGAAATAGAGCTTGAATCAATCAGCCCTCATGTGTCCCACTAGCATTGACATAGTTCACCAAAATACATATATCTGGGAAAAAAACAGGTCTTGAGAAAAAACGTTTTCATTGGACAAAAAGTTTTATTGTACAATTCACGTCTAAAGCTCATATCTGGTAAGCTTCACTCCAAATGGTCATGCCCATTTGAAATAACTAATATCTTTTCTTATGGTGTGATTGAAATTTCAGATAAAGCGACAAACAAGGTTTTCAAGGTAAATGGGTACTAACTTAAACCTTTCTTTCAAGGGTTCCAAGAGCACATAGATACGGAGGTGTATTTGTGTGATGCCAAATATTTTGACTAATTTTTCCTAATAACAAAATTGAAAAAAAAATAAAAAATAAAAAAATAAAAAAATAAAAAATGGATATCAATTAGTTACATCATCATTTTTTCGGTGCTAACACTTGTCTCAATCACTATTACTATTATTGTTTTGGCATTATTATCATTTTCTTGCAGTAGTTAAAAGGTCATCGTCAAGCTCGTGACGTTAAACAAGCGCTTGATAGAAGGCAACCTATCACCTTTTCACCTTTTTCATCTCTACTATTCTCTATAACCTCATTTTCTATTCTCTCTTTTCTAAACAGCTACAACTTTAAAGTAATCTGACAATGGAACAAACCCTTGCAAAACTTAAGGAAAGATTCCCTACACTTCCACGCGATGTGGTTGTAAAAATTTACAAAGCTCGAGTTTAAAGGTTAAAACTACTCACATATTTTGGCATTCTAGAGGATGTTTGTTGGCTTATTGAAGCAAAGGTACGTCTTTCTGGTGAATTACATAAATCTTATATAAAACATTTGCTAGGTATGGGACGTAGTTCTTATTCTAAAAAACGAAGAGCTAAGAGGATGGGAGTTTTCCATAAGTATGCAAGATGGAATTGTGATACAGTTGTAAAAACCCTAGAATAGTATCTATAAATCGGGAGGACAAAATTAAATTTATAAATGATGGACTGAGTAAAGAGAACTTGGATAACTTAATCCAAACTCTTGAGATGCATCCATGTGGAATTGTTCAAGGAGTCCTTCTGAAATTATATGATCTATTCATTCAACAAAAAGAAAACTATAGCCTTGGGAATCTGGCGTTAAATGACCCTGTTTGCCAGTTTATAAGAAAATTGGATGGGTAGCAACAACCTCGACTCATAGAAGGCGTTTAAGCCGTTACTAGACGTAAAACCAGAGGAAGATGTGAGCCACAATCACAACTACTGTACATATTTACTGTTGTTTTCAATGTTTTACTTTTCTGAATTCACTTTGACTTTTAAAATTACCTATTGTTATTTTCTACAATCATGACTTTTCAAATTTCTTCATTGCCATCATTTCTTTTTATATAATAATAATTATGTAAACTTTTTATCTTTCATCAATTATTTCATCTCAGTTTTCATCTATATAAGGGTGCATAACTCTATATGGAAAACACAAAAAAAAGATGAAAAAATCAAATCCATTTGTGTGTTTGGTGGATCCAACAATGGTAATTGTAAGGAGTACCTAATAGCAACTACTAAGTTGGGAAAACTATTGGCTGCGAAAGAAATAAAGGTCTTGTATAGAGGAGGAGTACAGGGTTTGAGAGGCTCCATGGCACTATCTGCACTAGTTGAAGGAAGCAACGTCTCTAGTATCATCCTACAACATGTTGGTATTACACCAGCTATTACTGTAGGAACTGAGGTAAAAGTTACAAGCATCCATCAACGAATGGCTCGTATGGTTATAGGTGCTGAAGCCTTTATTGCACTTCTTGGAGGTTTTGGTACTTTTGAGGAAATATTTTGCATTGCATCATGGTGTAGCATGAACCTTCATAAAAAGCCATTAGGATTGTTAAATATTAATGGTTTTTATGACAGTTTGTTAATGTTTTTAGATAACGCTGTGGAACAAGGCCTTATAACTCAAGATGATCGATCATTCATTCATGCTTCATCAAATGCAAATGAATTAATTGATATTTTATAGAGCTTTTTACCCCAACCTCAACCTCTTTTGAAGCAAGATAAGGATCACATACACAAGCGAAAGAATCCAGAACCAGACACCACCCTTCGGTTATAACTTCTTTCTCACCTTTATCTATATTAAAATAAAAAATAAAAAATAATAAAAAAGAAAAAAAAAGAGACTGTGGAAATCATATAAGACACTGAGGACAATGTCTTGAATAAGTATGGGGGGTGTGAGTTATATATATATTCTATTATTTTTTTGTGAGGGATAGACAGAGTAAAGATTAATTTGGGAAAGTTGCATCTAAAATCATAAAGATGCATCTTTGAGAACCGAAGTCTTGAGTCGTATCCTTCACTATATAGTTTTAGTATCATTTTTGTTTAATTTTTTTGTTTTAAAATAAAAAAATAATTTTTTTTGTCATGAGTACTTTTGTTGGGATGGGCCGAGTAAAGAGTCCAAACTCTTGAGACGCATCCTCACAACAAATCTCACTCAGATAACCACAATCGTTTCACCTTCTTTATCAATTTTTTTTAAAAAAAAAACAAAAAAAAACACACACACACACATAACCACTATCTTTACTTTAGTGCCACGCCTTTGCCTTTACCTTCACCGGAATCATTTCTATTCGACATCAACCATTCTGCAACCATAAACATCATCTTCATCATTCTCCAGCCGCCACACTTTGCCTTCATTCTTTTCTTTCCGATCCGAGCCACACCTCACTACTAGTCAATATTAATTCAGGATTTTCCCACCAAGATAATGACTCAGGGATTTAGCATCAAGTTAATGGCGCCGTTGCCGGGGATTGTTGAGTAATATCAACAATCCTTGGACCCGTACTAGACTGAACCATTTTTTTTAGTCTTTGTAACTTTTGTTTATTGTTAGTGAATTTTGTTGTAGGAGTAGATTTTGTTAAGTGTTAGTATTGTGTTGAGTGTTTGCTGTTAGTTGTTTTTGGCTATTTTAGTGGTAGCACTAACCATTACAGTGGCCTTGTTTGTAGTTAGTTGGTGCATTTATGTTTTTTCTAGTTCTTTTGGAAAGTGAAAAGTTACAGGTGATGGATCTTGATGACACCTTAGCAGAGTTTCTTCAATATTCACAAACGTTATGCATGAACCATGTAGAGGAGGTACAACCAATTGAGGAGGAGCCATCGGAGTTAGAAAGGATTTTAATTCAATTTATAAAAGTTACTCAAATCGGCCTCCAAAATTTTGATAATTCAATCATGAATATTCAAAAGCAAGTGGATTTTATTGCAAAGCAGTTAGCCGAAGAGCAAAGAAATACAAAGGTTGTATGAAGAGAAGACCAATATAAAGAGCCATAGGATGATGATGTTGGTCTAGCTGAAGAAATTAAGTTTGGGGAAGAAGAAGACCAGCTAGAAAACATTGAAATGGATGAACCTGAACTTGAAGTTGATGTAGAAACAAAAGAAGAAAAAGAAAATAAGGAAGTTCAGGGATATTTGATGAAAGAAGAGTCAATTGAAGAATGTGAAGAGGAAAGCTATAGAGATTATACTTTAGAATTGGAAGATGATATTATATCTAGTGAAGTATTCTTTGATGATTGGAATGAAGAAGATTGGTCTGAAGAAGAACAAGAGCAAGAGTTGTCATTGAATAATTTTTTTGATGATGCAAGTGTTGCAGGAGTGCAAATTGAACAAATGACAACAGAAGCCATTGAGGAACCTGAAAATCAATTAGACACTATTGTTGAGCATGAAGTGATAGAGGAGGTAGAGATGTCAGCTGAGATGGAAACCATATCTTGGCAACACAATAATGATACTGAAATTTTATTAGAGCCAAGTGTGAATACCGAGAAAGAAGTAGAGGTTCATGCACAAGAAGAGTTAACATGTTTAGATGTTGAGAATATAAAAGAAGAAAAAACTCAACCATGTCATGAGGAGCGTTTGCTAGTGGTGACTACTACAGCTATGGAAATCACAAGGAAACGCGAATCATCAAGTCAAGAAAAACATTGCTTGTGGTATAAAAAGAGGAAGACTAACACAAAACAGAAAAAGAAAAAGAGTGAAGGAAAGAAAAAGAAGAAAAAGTAGAAAGTTTAGAAAAATAAAGATTGGAGAAAAGTTATGTTGAGCATTAGCCTCAAACACAACAAGGAGAAACAAGGAGTAAAAAGACCAAGAGTGTATGGTCATAAGCAATGGGATCCTGGAGGATGATCTTATGTTTGTTTTTCTTGTACATAAATAAAATAGTGAGAGAGGTTTTAAAAAAAAGAAGAAAAAAAAAGAGAGAAAAATAGAAATAAAAAAAGAAGAAAAATAAAAAGAAAAAAAAGAAGAAGAAAAAGAAAAAAAAAGAAGAAAAAAAGAGAAGAAGAAAAAGAAAAAGAAAAAAAAGAAGAAGAGAGAAGAAGAAGAAGAAAAGAAAAAAAAAAGAGAGGAAGAAAAAAAAAGAAAAGACTGAACAATATAAATAAATAAGCATCAGACCCCCCTGGCGTTCGAACGCCCTAACCTCACGCTCGAGCGCCTTAACTTGGCGCTCGAGCGCGCTCGGGTCCACGCTTGAGCGTGACCCGTTATGTTGACCCTGGCGCTTGAGCGTGCTTCTGTCATGCTTAAGCGTGAATTGTTCCTGGTCTTGATTCCTTCTGTCCGCTTAAGCGAGTCTACTGGCGCTTAAGTAAGTTGCACTCATTCCTCTTATTTCGCTCAAGCGAAAAACATTTCGCTTAAGCGAAGTTCATACAGAATAGAAATTATCATAGTCCTTTCTCCTCGCTCAAGCGTAACCATGTGAGCTTAAGTGAGAGGCCCTATTTTTCCTACACGCTCAAGCGAGAATTTGTCAAGCTTGAGCGTGATCGTCTTGTGCACCTCCTGTTGCACCTCACGCTTAAGCGAACATTACCCACGCTTGAGCGTGAGCTCTTTTATAAACCAGTGTATGTCCCTCGCTTGAGCGTCCTTCAATCACGCCTGAGCGTGAGCTCTTTTGCCTCCCAACGAATCACGCGCTTGAGCGTTATTCCACACGCTCTAAGCGTGATCGTGAGCCTACACTACTTTATTCCATGATGTAAACCTTGCGCTTAAGCGTAATTCCATACGCTCTAAGCGTGATCGTGACTGGTACCCAAGAGAAAGTACGCGCGCTTGAGCCTTGCTAACCACGCTTTGAGTGTGACTTATATATAAGTACCACGCTTAAGCGCCCCTATATCACGCTTGAGCGTGATCGGGCTATGGCAATTATGTTCCAATTTCACGCTTAAGCGTGAGGCTGTAAGCTTGAGCGTGAGTGCCATAGTGAAGCAATCTGATACCTGTTAGTTTGTCACTTGAGCGTAACTTTCTCATGCTTAAGCGTGACATTCCCTTGCATATCATTCGCTTAAGCGAAGAATGGTACGCTTGAAGCCTGATTCACACCTGTTACCACCTGTTGTGCTTTAATGTGGGCGTGTGTACACCCAGATCCAGTGTACCTATGCGTACTTATGACTCATACCCCTTGTATGTTGGAAGCTCTGGCTCTTTAAAAAAAAGAAAAAAGAAAAAAGAAAAAAAAAGCATATTCTTTGGATTCCATTGAAAGGTAACATCTCTTTTATTCATTGATTCCAGTTAATAACTAGAATTATTACATTCCACTGTTCAATTTTGAATTTAATATATCCATCGTATTCATTCATCTCATATTTTAATTTTGCTGTGGTTATGTTGATTTTACATTTGCACCCATTTAGGCTTTATAAATACCACCCATACCATTTTCACTTATGCTAATTTACTTTTGTGTATTAATGACGTTATTTTAGAATTCCTTTTCTTGAACAATGTAATTTTTTTTCAGTTGTAATAAAATTTTATTTCTATGTAAGTTGTTTGTTGTTATTTCTTTTCTAAATTGTATTGTTAAATTCATCCACACCATTACTCACCATTCATTGCCATTCAGGTAAAAAGGGAAGTAATCTATCCTTTTATCTTATTGATTGATAAACTATGTTAATTGTGTTTAATTTAGAATCTATCTTAATAATTTAAAGTTTGCTGATTCTCAGGCTTTAATTGGATAAATTAATTGATTCGCATTGCTTAATTCATGATCCCTATCCATAACTATTTCAATCCTATATTATTTGTATATTGAGTATGCTAGTTAGCAAATTGTGTTATAATCTTGCATTAAGTTTGGGGACATGATTGGCTGATTACTTGTTATTTTTAGCTTTTGAGCCTTTATTAATTCTTTTCTGAGTGTGCATGCATTCTTGTTTAGTGAGACAGAATTTTCTTCAGTCCTTGCTAAATGATTATTTGTTTGCCAATTGGAAATGATAAAGGCCTTCTTTGTTAAAATAGCCAGGGCCAAATTTAGCCATCCTAATATTATTAATTATCCTTTGACCTAATAATTATATTTTGAGCCTGAGACCCTTTCATTCTTATAATGTACCTAACTTTATAAGCCTGTTTATCTGAGAAAAACCAAGTGAATCATCCTTGGATGTACCACTGATAAATTGCTGAGTCTTATCTTATTGCTAGGGACTAGCAAGTTCTAAGTTTAGGGATGAAGAGTGTGCCTAACAGCAATAAAAGACACACTCTGACCTTAATTATAGGTGAGGATTTTGAGAAATGAAAGGAAGAACAGAAAAGCTAAAGAAAAGTTAAAAATCAGCAAAAGAAGAAGGTGCAAAGCACCACAAGAAAAAAATGGCATAAAAAAAATGAAAGAGAAGAAAAAGAAAGAAAGAAAGAGTCCAAAGGACTGAAAAAAAGGGAGAGCAAAGCACCACAAGTCATTGAGTTATCCTTCATCTGAAAATAATGAAAGCAAGAGAGCTGGTTAGTAAAGGCATTTAAGTTAAGATTGAGGCAAGGCATCAGTAGATACATCTTTTAACCCAACATTGACTAGAAAAATAAAAATAGAGCCTGTAGCTAACCCCATTACAAGCTTAAAAAGCCCTTACTGATCCAATTATGCTAGCATATTTCATGACGTTTAGAACTGTTGCAAGCCTATGTTGATCTAACAATTATGCAGGTGATGAGTGCATGAAATTGAACCTTATACACTGAGAGAAGAGTGAAACACCAATTCAGTGAGGAAAATATCACCAGCTTGTCTCTCAAAGGATGTGTGAGTTATTATATTTTTAGAATTTGCAAAAAGAAAGCATGAATGGTATTCAATAATTATGGTATGAATTAAGTTAAGGAAAGGTTGATTGTCTTGAGTAAGTGCAATTGATTTAATTAATCTGAGTATTTGCTTGAGGACAAGCAAGTTTTAAGTTTGGGGATGTGATAAGTCTTGAAAAGACTTAATTATTTCACCTATTATTTAACTTAATCCATTAAATATTATTTAGTTTGGCTTTATTATTTAATAAATTATCAATAATTCTTATTTTATTTATTTATTTCAAAAGTGTTTAATTTATGTAAGAAAATGATTAAAAACAATAATTAGTTAAGAAATTATGTTTATTTATAAATTCACTAACCCAACATACAAACGCTGGACAACTAGCGTATAAACGCTAGGAATTTATTTGTTTTCATGTGCAGGAGTAGTTCACGCTCAAGCGGGAAAGACCCAAGCTCAAGCGAGAAGGATACATGCAGTTACGTAAAAAGAAGGAAACTCGACCACGCTCAAGCTAGAGCTACTCACGCTAAAGCTTGAATTCCTACAGATGCGTAAAATATTGATTGCGCTCAAGCGCAAGTACATCACGCTCAAGCGTGATTCTGTCGCCCAGTTTGTTATTTTTCCCTCCAAAAGAAGCTCTACACCGTTACTGTTTCTGTTTGTTTGCTGTACTTTAGTAATTTAAGTATCAAGTTGTAATTATTTATTTATTTGTAATTATGTAATTAGTTTAGTTAGTTTAATTATTAATTAAGGTTTCTTTGTAATTAATTAAGATAGTTAGTTAGCTATTTGCCTATATATACTTGTACATACCTTGTAGACACACAGAAGGAGACGGTAGAATACAGAACACGATTCATTTGCCCATTTTCAATCTCTCTCTAATTCTTTTCTGTCTCTAAATTCTCTCATCCATGTCTCTCCACATTCCTTCGTCTGAATCCATTTCCATGGGTTTCTAAACCCCTAGGGTTGGGATTATGAAGGTTTGCAATGAATTCTTGAAAGTGTATTGAGGAAGTCAACTTCTAAATCAAGAGGAGAACAAGCTGAGGAGTGGATCTACTTTGCTGGATTGACAAATCCAGATCTGATGAAGAAACTCACCAGTGAGGAATCATGGTTGAGGCGTAGGTAACTTCCAGCTTCCTAACTAATTCAGGCCTAGTAATTAGGTGAATAGTTAGGGTTCAACCCCTAATTTTGCATTAGATTTCTCTATTAATTGAGCACCTAAGGGATTAGGGTTTAATGCTTAGGATTTAGTGTTATTCATCTAAGGAATTAGGGATTAACCATCTGTGGATTGTCCTCTTGAGTCTGAAGCTTGATTGAACCTTAAATGCATGTTTCTTGATGAAATTGTAAACTGAAGCAATTCTAACCTATCTTCCATTACTCACATTTCATCTTTCATATTGTCTCTGAAAATACAAAACATAGAAAACATAAAAACAACAAAAACAGAATGAATTACATCTACTTGCATTGGTTCAGCTTGTACTAGTCTAAGATTACGGTAATTACCACAATCCCTGTGGGAACGATCAAATATATTACAAATTTAACGATTGGTGCGCTTGCCAAAAGAAAATAAATCCTCTGAGAGTCACATTTTAAGTCAATATTAATTTAGGATTTTCTAACCTAGTTAATGACACAGGGATTTAGCATCAGTGACCGAGGAAATGGCCAAGGATTTCGATGTTTCTGGTGTGGAAGAAATCATTTGGCTCATGAATGTGATCATAAGGATACTATAGTGTGCTATAGATGTAACCAACCAGGGCACATTCGTCCTGATTGTCCTTTGAATGCCACGGATACTGTGGAAGAAATCATTTGGCTCATGAATATGATCATAAAGATACTATGGTGTGCTATAGATACAACCAACCAGGGCACATTCGTCCTGATTATCCTTTGAATGCCACGGATGTGGCGGTGCCCAATGATGCAAACCGTGGAGGCTATGATGCTTTTAGAGGCTATGGTCGTGGAAACGGTAAGGGCGGCCATAATGGTGGTCGCAATGGAAATGGAAATGGTAATGGTAATGGTAGCAACAGTCATGGAAATGGTAATGGTCGTGGAAATGGATAGTGGTCAGAATGGTCACAACAATGGTGCTAATCAACAACAAACTGCTGGAAGAGTCTTCACCGTGACCCGTGAAGAAGCTGTACAAGCTGGTGATCTGGTTCAAAGTAAGTGCCAAATCCTTGGTAATTGCGTCGATATGTTATTTGATTCTGGTGCAACACACTTCTTCATTTTGAAAGATTATGTGAGGCGATTAAAATTGCCAATAAGCATGATGAAAGGTTCTATCATGGTGTCTACACTGACCAGTACTTGTTTACGGACGGTCACTCGATGTGATGATATTGAAATGATTCTTGAGAATAGGAGATTTGTCATGTCTCTTATTTGTTTACCTATGAAGGACTTAGAAGTTATTCTGGGAATAGATTGGTTATCTACCAACAAGGTCTTGGTGGATTATCTAAATCGGAGCATTGTTTTTCCCTCTCCGACTACCGAGTGCTTTGATGTGCAAGGTATATCTTAACTTCTTGTTATGCTATGTGTGGTGGATGGAGAAAATACTATTTAGTCCTTTGATATCCCTATCATATCTATATTTCTGGATGTATTTCTCGATAAGGTACCTGTTTACCTTCTCCACGAGAGGTGGAATTTTCCATTGATCTTGTTCTGGGTGCGGAACTTGTCTCTCGAGCATCGTATCAGATGTCTCCTATGGAATTAACCGAGTTGAAGAGACAAGTTGAAGAATTATTAGAATGGGAATTTATTTGCCCAAGTGTGTCTCCTTGGGGTGCACCTGTGTTATTGGTGAAAAAGAAGGATGGAAGTATAAGGTTATACGTGGATTATCAAAAACTTAACAAGTTGACTATTAAAAACCGATATCCCCTACCTTGCATTGATGATCTTTTGGATCAGTTGAAGGATGCTGTGGTGTTCTCTAAGATTGATTTTCCTTTCGGATATCACCAAATTCGGGTGAAGACCAATGATATTCCTAAAACCGCTTTTCGAATGCGGTATGGCCACTACGAGTATGTGGTGATGCCATTCGGTGTGACAAATGCACTTGCAATTTTTATGGATTACATGAATCGTATTTTCCATGATTACCTTGACCAATTTATGGTGGTGTTTATTGATGACATCCTTGTCTATTCCAAGAGTCATGAAGAGTATGAAGGGCCTCTTCACCTTGTTCTGGATATTCTTCACCAGAAAGAGTTGTATGCGAAGATTTTTAAGTGTGAGTCTTGGTTATTCGAGGTCCAATTCCTTGGACATGCCATTTCTAAAGATGGTGTTACAGTTGATCCGTCTAAGATTAAAGCCGTGATGGCTTGGGAAAGACCAACGTCTGTGATCAAAATAAGAAGTTTTCTTGGTCTTTCTGGTCATTATCAAAGATTTATTGAAGATTTCTCCCATTTAGCTTTGCCATTGATGAAACTGACTTGTAAGAATCAACCATTTGTGTGGAATCTCGATTATGAGAAAAGTTTCCAAGAGTTAAAAGTAAGACTCACTTCTGCTCCCATGTTGGCTTTGCCAGATTTATTGGATGACTTCATGGTGTATTGTGATGCTTCCAAGCTTGGTCTTGGTTGTGTGCTGATGCAAAGCGAGCGTATGATAACCTATGCATCGAGATAGTTGCGACTGCATGAGGTTAACTACACCACACATGATCTTGAATTGGCGGTGGATGTTTTTGCTTTGAAGTTATGGCGGCATTATTTGTATGGCTTGAAGTTTGTGGTCTTTAGTGATCTCAAAAGCCTGAAATACCTATTTGATCAGAAGGAACTTAATATGCGCCAATGAAGATAGATGGAATTTTTGAAAGATTATGAGTTTGACTTGAGATACTATCTCGGAAAGGAAAATGTAGTTGCTGATGCTTTGAGTCAGAAGTCATTGCATGTTTCCGTTATGATGGTGAAAGAGATGGAGTTAATTGAGAAATTTAGAAACTTGAACGTGGGTGTGGAGTTGTATACCCCAAAGAAAATGTCCCTTGAGATGTTGAAGGTTGCAAATGTGTTTCTTGAATGGGTGAAGACGTAACAACCGAATGATGAATACTTATTGAAGATGAAAGAATCTTAGGTTAATTGGAAAAATTTGTTTCTATCAGAAGGTTATGATGGTATTCGACGTGTGAAGGACCATATTTATGTCCCATCTATTAATGATATGAGAAGAACCATGTTGGATGAAGCTTATAAAAGTGTATTCAGTATACACCCTGGTGCTACTAAGATATACCAAGATTTGAAGAAGAATTTTTGGTGGCCCGATATGAAGCAGGATGTGGCTAATTACGTTGCTGCTTGCATTGTTTTCCAAAAGGCTAATGTGGAACATCAGAAGTCATCTGGTGTGCTTAGACCTCTTGATATCCCTGTTTGGAAATGGGATGACATTGCCATGGATTTTATTTCTGGATTGCCCAGAACACGTGCTGGAAATGATGAAATATGGGTGATTGTTGATAGATTGACGAAGTGTGCTCACTTCTTGCCCATGAACATGAAGATTCCATTGGGGAAATTGGCACAATCATACATTAAGGAGATCGTTAGGCTACATGGTGTGTCTTTGAGTATTGTGTTGGATTGCGACTCGTGATTCACTTCCCGATTTTAGGGAAGCTTGCATAAGGAACTGGGTTCTAGGCTCAAGCTTAGTTCAACTTATCATCTGCAAACGGATGGACAATCCGAGCGAATAATTCAAAGCCTTGAAGATTTGTTGTGGGCTTGTGTGTTGGAGCATGGAGGTTGTTGGGGAAGATTCCTACCATTAATTGAATTCACATACAACAATAGTTATCATAGTACTATTGGTATGGCTCTATATGAAGCTTTGTATGGTAAAAAATGTAGAACTCCATTGTATTGGCTTGAAATTGGTGAAAATTTGGCTTTAGGGTCGGAGTTGATTGCGGAGACAAATGAACAAATCAAGATGATACAAGAGAAAATGAAAATTGCCCAAGATCGTCAAAAGAGCTATTATGATAAGAGGCGGAAGCCACTTGAGTTTCAAGTCGGTGATCATGTGTTCTTAAAGGTGTCAAGAGATAAAGGTATTGGAAGAGCCTTGAAGAGAAAAAAACTAAGTCCGAAGTTCATTGGACCGTTTGAGATCCTTGAAAAGATTGGCTAGTTGGCATATAGGATTGCTCTTCCTCCGCATTTGTCAAATTTTCATAATGTGTTCCATGTCTCACAGTTACGGAAGTATGTGCATGATCCTACGCATGTGGTAGCCCTTGATGATGTTGAAATCAGGTAGAATTTATCTATTCCTCCAATGTCCACTACTATTGTGGAACGTTCTGTCAAGAAATTGTACAACAAGTTAATCCCTTCAGTGAAAGTGTGTTGGAAGCACAGAGATGTGATTACTACCACTTGGGAACATGAGGATGACATGTGGAAGTTACATCCAGGGATATTCGAATCAGGTTGGTAAATTTTGGGGACAAAATTTCTTTTAAGGTAGGGTGGATTGTAATATCCCAAAATTTATATAAATGATAAATTGAGAGGAATAATTAGTAAATAATCACTTATAGTTTATTTAACGTCCTAAAATTTAGAAATAATTAAATTGGGAATTTTTATGATTATTCATAATTTATTATGGCTTTAAAAGCTAAAATTATGCCCGATTGAAATATGAGTGTCAGATCAAGTATCTCCGATTGAGGTACTATTGGTCAAGTCTATTGAGAATATTATTAGGCATCTGAATATATATTCAGAATAATTTTTGGATAAAGTACTAAGCCCAAACAGAGATCCTGTTTATTGTAAAATGGAAAAGATTTTAAAGAAAGGCCAAGTTATAATTTAATTCCTTCACTCCTTCTCCATTCTCACGTGCATTCCCTCTCCCTTCTCTATTCATTTTCGTCACTCCTTTTCCCCCTTACACAAACCCCTTTATTTCTCTTCTTCTCCCACAAAACTCATTAAATTTATGAGCCTCCTTCCATAGCCAATCAATTTAGCTTCTTCTTCACTTTGGAAGGTGTTTGGAGCTTGGAAACTCTCTTCATTGTGAAACATCCCGACTTGAATAAAAGCAAGTTCGAGACCGAGGGAAAATTTTTCACGTTCAGAATAGGAGTCGGGATAAAATAAAAGCAAACCCGAAGTCGAGGGAAACAGAAAATGGAGTCAGGGTGCCACTTGCTTGGCAAGTCCCTGAATTGGTTAAGCGAAACCAGCAGAAGTCACTTGAGCAGGCTCCTACTCGCTAGAGCGAGCTCCTTCACTCAGTATTTATTCATTCAGAATTGGGACCTCCGCTCACTCAGGAACGGTCACCTCGGGTCATACCTCACTCGGAATTCTCACTCAAAGTCAGACCCTTATTCTGGAAGGTCTTCTCACACACATGATTCACTCAGAACCCTTTTAATCTTCACCCGGAAAATGATTCTCTCAGTTAATTCCACTCAGAATCTTTAAACCTTCCTTCACCCGGAAGTATTTCCCCTTTGGTTATGCTTCACTCAGAATTAATTTAATCTCGCTTCACTCGGAGACACTTCAACCTCAATTCGCTCGGAAGTGTCTTACACATTCTTCACTCGGGAATATTTTACTAGGTTAAGTCTCACTCGGAGATTTTATAACCTTATCCACTCGAAATCGGTTTCCTAAGATGGGTTTCACCTGAAACATTTTGACCATTCTTCCCTCGGAAGAAATTCTCTCGGTCAATTCTTACTCGGGGGTATTAAACCCTTCTTCCCTCGGAAGAGGTTCTCCCAGCTATGTTTCACTCGGAAACACATTAACTTTCCATCCCTCGGAAGTGAAGCACGTGTCAATACTTTTAACCTCTCTTCACTCGGAAGAGACTCTCTTAGTCACATCTCACTCGGAAACTTATTGACCTTTCTTCCCTCAGAAGTGGTCCACTCGGCCAAGTCTCACTCGGCAGTATTTTAACCTTTCCTCTCTCGGAATAGATCCTCTCGATTATTTCTCACCCGGGAACACCTTTATCTTTGATATTTCTCATACAACATCACTCCCTGGCTAATTTAAGCAACATATTAACAATACGTATATATAGATATCCACAATCCGAGTTAAATTCAACTCATGTATATACTTAAACAAAATGTTATATACATAGGAGTCGGTCAAGACTATATTCACATTTCTACACAATATGTACACTACAACTGTATGATGCTCCTCACTCGGGCTTAATGATCTCTCATCATTTTCCATCCCGGCCTAAATTCACTGAAAATATAGCCACAAGTAGGGGTAAGCATTTTACATATTAAATGACAGTTATTAACTCAGATTAGTCACTACATTCTCAACTATACAATATCATTTCACAATCAAATAATAACATACACTGCCATTCAATATGACAACTCACTCGACATCAATCAGTCAGAATTCACTCAACTCATTCATGGCTATATTATTTATGTTATTCTCTATAACGTATACACATAAACATACAAGACACATTACACTCGGCAATAGTTTCAGTGTGCACATAATTATTCACTCGGATCTGATTATTCATTATTAATTTTTATGTTGCAACATAGGCTCCCAGCCTTTTTCTTAGCTCCAAGCTGATCCGGCCGTTTTACTGGTACCAAACCGTTTGCCCTCTCATGTAACACGGTCACTCCAAGCGATAACGGAAGTGTTACGGGCAGCCCCGAGTCCCACTCAGTAGGCTTGCCTTGAGTCCAACCCAAGGTCTTTCTTTATATCTCATACATATTCATTTGATTACCAATTCTATATTAAGCGTCCCATGCTGTATGCACTTGGCATTTCAATGGTGAATCACATGCATATGATTTTAATTATCAAGCGTCCCACGCTGTATGCACTCGACATTCTCACATTCACATCTCATACATATTCATTTGATTACCATTTCTATATTAAGCGTCCCACGCTGTATGCACTCGACATTTCAATGGTGAATCACATGCATATGATTTTAATTATTAAGCGTCCCACGCTATATGCACTTAACATTCTTATCTTCACATCTCATACATATTCATTTGATTACCATTTCAACATTAAGCGTCCCACGTTGTATGCACTCGGCATTCACATCTTCATATCTCATACATATTCATTTGATTACCATTTCTATATTAAGCGTCCCACGCTGTATGCACTCGGCATTTCAATGGTGAATCAAATGCATATGATTTTAATCATCAAGCGTCCCACGCTGTATGCACTCGGCATTCTTATCTTCATATCTCATACATACTTATTTGATTACTATTTCTATATTAAGCGTCCCACGCTGTATGCACTCAGCATTCTCATCTTCATATCTCATACATATTTATTTGATTACCATTTCTATATTAAGCATCCCACGCTCTATGCACTTGACATTTCAATGGTGAATCAAATGCATATGATTTCAATGATTAAGCGTCCCACGCTGTATGCACTCGGCACTCTCATCTTCATATCTCATACATATTCATTTGATTACCATTTTTATATTAAGCGTCCCACGCTCTATGCACTTGGCATTTCAATGGTGAATCAAATGCATATGATTTTAATCATCAAGTGTCCCACGCTGTATGCACTCGGCATTCTCATTTCAATCAATATACTTCACATGCAATTCCATATACAATCATATAGTAAGCGTTTCACGCTATAAGCACTCGGCATACCCATTAAGATCAACATGCATCACATGTAGTTCAATATTCAATCATGGACGGAATCATATAACACTTAATAACTCAGATTTCACATATCCAGGTATATCACAAGTTATCAAACAACCAAAACACATCAATCATCACATTTCAAAGCTATATAACAAACAGCATATCAACTTCACCCGGAACCCATCCATAAACCATTCATTTGAAATATAAAACACCCCCTACCTGGAATAAAGATTCCAGAAGCTCCTCGAGCTTTCAACGCTGATCGATCGTCCTTCGGCCACTCTTCCATAGCCAAACGACCTTCAAGTCCAGTTGTTAACTCTGCACTCCGTTATGGAGAAACCAAAAGCTATCCTCTCCCACGAGCAGCTCCGCCTCACCAACAGTGGACTATTTCCACAACTCCGAGGCACCCCACGCTGTAGAGTCTCCCCACTCGAGATTCTAATCAGCTTTCGAGTGGAAGAAGAAGAAGAAGAAAAAGGAGAAGAAGACAAAGAAGAAGTTTGGTTGAGCTTCAGGGGGAACAGAGACAGTGCTTCTGCATGCACAAAGGAGAAATGCTCCACTCTCACCTCCTTTTCCCCAATTGAGCGTAAATGAAGGAGTGAGAGAAAGACTGAATCACTTATACCTGCCCAGAGGGCACATGCGTAACTTTCCAAGCCACTTTTAACCAATAAGCAAATGTGTCTAATTTGCTAACTAACTCTCGGTCAGGATGTTACACATTGTCCCCTAATTTTGTGGTGGTCCTAGGGCTTAGGTGTTCTTGGGGCTTGAGGTAAGTTTCTCCATTCTTTTGGTGTTCTAAGCCCTAGGTTATGGTGTCGGGTTATTGGGAGAGTGTTAAATGTGTATGGGTTATGGAAAGGGAACTATTTATGATGCAAAACCCTAAGATGAGGTGCATCTAATGTGAGTTTTATGAGGACATTTATGCATACACAAAAATGGCATTGAATGTGATAAAGAAGATGGACATTGATGATGGTCGTTGGGTTTTTAAGGAAACCCTAACCGTTGGAAATTGGGGGAAATATGAAATCTGAGTGGATGAGTGTTTATTGAGGTTGGGAGAATGTATTTAATGATGTGAGATGGTAACATTGATGGTGGATGGCCAGTAATGAGGTTAGATGATTAATAATGGTGGTTGGGGACCATTAATGTTGGAACCTGTTAATTGGGTATAGCTTAAAATGCATAATGAATAATTATGAGCACTAAACCCATGGTGGTTGTGGTGGATTAAATGAAATGAAAGGGTTGGAAATCTAAAATGACATGAACACCATGTAATTAAATAAGAGCACTTGAATCTTGGTGGTTTGAATAGAAAATAATTTTATTGTACATTGTGTAATTTAGGAAACCACCCCATTGACGGAGTGGGACCTTCAGACCGCAACGAGTACTACTTCTCTTGAGGTAGGAGGAGGTAACATCTCTAAATGCATGATTTCATCCATTATTGATGTGTCTGTATGAATGTGTTATACTAATTTGGCTTGGATGAATGTCTTGATGCTTATGTGATTGAAGTGCATCTAGAATGAATGTTGTTATGTGGCATATATTGTTGGGATGATGATTATGACGTGGAAATTGACTCATGTTAATAAGACATGTTGTGAATGGCTTTGAGACCATAATTGAATTAATTTCAATGATGTTGAACATCCCATGATATGTGTGAACACTGTTCATTTCTTCTTTCTTTATTTTGTTATCATTGTTTATTATTCAAAAAGAAGATAAGATAAAAAATGAAAAAAAAACCATCATCCACTTCCTTCTGTTCCCTCAACGATGCAGAATTATTGGCCAAGTGACATGAATGTTCAATAATGCTTACTCCACTATGAACATGGGAGCCATTTTGAGGGATCTTCAGGTTGTAAGGCATTCAATAATTCGTAAAGGGATTCATAGAAATTGGTTTAAAACCCAGAGAAAAGAAACAACAGGGACTCTTCACTTTCATCCTCAGAACCTATTCTGCATCAACAAACCAGGATACTTCACATTCATTGCCAAATCAACTTCAACTCATCATCATCATCATCCCCTTCTTCAAACCAAAAACACCCCAACAACATTCAACCAAACCCACGCAACCCAAACCAAAAGCACCAACAGCATCAATCTAAATAACAAAAACAACAAAAAATAAAAGATCAAAGAAGGAACAACTCCACTATCCCGGTTTCCTCCTTGCTCCGTGACAGCTCCGGCCTCCACCGTCGCGAGCTCTTCTGGCCTCCGCCCTCCACCGGCACTTTCTCCCTCTCGGTCTACATCTCTCTTTTCTCTCCCTCTCTTCTTCTCTTTCTCCTATCTTTCAAACTCCCTTTCCCTTTTCTCTTCTTCATGTGTCGCTCCCCCTGTTGCTCTCTCTTTTCTTTTTCATTTTCCACTAGTAACCCTCATGGGTTACTCTCCCTTGTCCTTTGGTTATGGGCTTCAGCTGAAGCCTAATAAGAAGGGGATCTTATCTTTTTTGCAAAAAAAAAAAAGATATATTTGTTATGCTACTAAACCATATTTTCAACAATAAAAATCCTTAAATAGAAAAATAAATACCTCCCTTTTTTGTCATTGTCTACTATTATTTAATATTATTGTAGTTGTTATTTGGTTTTAAAATTTTGAATAAAAATCAATAGTTTATTATTGTTATTTTGGTTAAACTTAGGATGGAAAAAATATTCAAATTTAAAATACCTTTTTGAATAAAAGTAGATAGTTCTTATTTATGCCAAATGGGAAAAAATAAAAATATTAAAATCTAAACATCTTTCTTAAAATAAAGACTAGTTTTTTTTCTTTCTATTTTAATCTAAAAAAATTAAACATGTGTTTCCCTTAGGTATAAATACCACAAAATCTTATAAGCAATGTCATGCAAAATTACTTTTGCCTACATTTATGATGTAAGACTTCAAAGTATTGTGCACGTGCGAATTACTTCGCCTTGTATTACTCATTCCTCTTAAATTTCCTTTTATTATTAAAAAATTTAAAAAAAACAATTTCAAATATCTTTCAAAATTAATTTCCCCCAAAGAACTACGTAACCCTGATTTCTCAAAAGCTTGAGAATACGTAGGAGCGGGAGTCAATTCCTGTCAGGCCCACTTTCTTTTGTTTAATTTCTGTGTTTCTGTTATTATCTCAATTTATTTTATCTGTTTAATATTTTATTTAAATAGTAATTTGTTTAAAACGAGGTTAATTTAGACACGACGTCTTGTTAACCTCGTGTTTTTAGTATTTTATTTAAAAATGATAATCTATTTAAAACGGGGTTAATTTAGACGCAACGTCTTGTTAATCTCACATTTTTAACATTTCATTTAAAATAGTAATTTCTTTGAAATGAGGTTAATTTAGACGCGACGTCTTGTTAATCTCATATTCTTAATATTTTATTTAAAATAGTAATTTCTTTAAAATGAGGTTAATTTAAACGCAACGTCTTGTTAATCTTATACTTTTAATATTTTATTTAAAATAGTATTTCCTTAAAAATGAGGTTAATTTAGACGAGACGTCCTATTAATCTTCAGTTTTGTTAATCAACTTCATTCTACTCCATCTTATTTAATTTTATTTTAATCTTTGAATCATTTATGTATAAATTAAGGTTAATTTGGACGGGACGTCCTGTTAATCTTTCTTACTGTCACTGTTTGGTCAAATTTCTTACTGTCACTATTTGGTCTGTTTTGTCTATTTGTGTCTACTTTGTCGTTTTGTGTGTTTCTTTTTCTAAAAGAAGTTCAAAAAATAATTTCTAGGCTACTTATAATACGCGCTATCAATTTGAGGTAACCGTTTTATAACGGACAGTTGTGAGGTGCTAATACCTTCCTCACCTGTAATTTGACTCCCGAACTTAGAATTTCATTTTTATAACCAGTGCTTTAACGAAAGGTTTTCCCGGTATTTTATCCTAAAAAATATTGGTGGCGACTCCCTGTTTTCTTTCGAAAGGACCTTTTACTCGTTTTTTTTAGGGTCGGTCGTGCCGTTGTGATCCCGGTCGCGATAGATGGCGACTCCACTGGGGACTTTAGAGAGTCAAGCCGATCAAGTTGATAGTGCATGTTTTAAATAGCCTGTTAATTATTTAACTTCTTCCGTTATTTTATTTTCTGTCAATGTTTGTATGTGGTTTCTGCCTATTTTTATTTTGTCATTTATGTTCTCTTAATGTCTGTATGTTGTTGAACCCTAGGGTAGACGACTTTGTTTTGTTGTTCTGTGTTTGTTCTCTGTGAAGGGTTGGTAAGGTAAAGTTATTGGACGCCCCTTTCAAACACTACACTCATAATTTACACACACTTTTGAGTGGGACCCTGTACCCGGGCCTAAATAAAACTTAAGATTAGGGGAGGTTGGTAGCGGTGTCATTTGGGATGTACTTCCTGTCTGGCTATCATGAGAACCTCAGCTAGAGTTTGACTTATTCATGATGCCCACACCTAGTAGACTTCCTACTGTTGTGGTCAATATCATGAGTAGGATCTTGGCTCTAGTGACCTTTAGACAGTAGTGCAAGCCACCTATTGTGAGGTACCACTGTTAGATAAACCCTAGCACCGATAGGAGGACTTCAGAAAAACCCATTTTAGGCCACAAGGGGCAGACTTTTCCTCTATCTTTCCTCCTTCTCGCTCTCCCTTTTAATCCAAGTTGTTAGACCATTTACCCGTTCAAAGGATTGCTTCTTTCCACAAACGAAATTTTTTGAAACTAGTGATCTCTGTTGGGAAAATAGTCCTTTCATTTTTCATATTTCATTAAAGTCTTTGGGTCTTGGGTTATGGATTTTCTATGTCGTCGAAAAAAATAGAAAAAAGAGAAAAAAATAAAAAAAACAAAACATCTAAAAGTAAGAAAAGAGAGTAAAAAAAAGAAAAAAGAAAAGAGTCGATGACGATCGGAAGGTCTGTAACCCACATGGCTCTCAGTTTGTCACGGGTTTTGCCAATCATTACTTCCTAATTATAAAAATGTCTCTCAAAAGTTTCTAAGGGGGGTAGCAATTTACGAAACTCGTCCTTTATCGATGACTAATTTCACTTTCTTTCTTTTCTCACAGGAAGCTATTCGGAGCTAGGCGAATACCTTCGAGTGAAATATGGAAATTAACATGGGGTCAGGTAGTTATGGTACAAGTGTAACTGAGTTGAGGAAGCTACTGCATGTTAAGGCAAAAAAGGTCGACACAGCTAGTTTACAGGCACTGGGTAAGAAGTTGAATCTGACTCAAAAGATGGGTTTCACCAGGAAATACGGAAAGATTTTGAAGTTGTTGGAAGTCGAGGTACAAGTTGAGGCGGTCACCGCGTTGACTCAGTTTTATGACCCACCTCTTTGTTATTTCACATTTCGGGATTTCCAGCTAGCTCCGTCTATTGAGGAATTTGAGCTGATTTTGGGGATGCCTTTAGAAGGACAAACACCTTACCGTCATCTAGAGCATCAAGCAAATATCGCTTCTGTTGCTCGTGTCTTAAAAATTGGCCCAGAGGTGTTGAAGGGGGCATAATTAAGCAGAAATCGGACCCCGGGGTTTGCTCGGGAATACCTTGAGAAACACATGCACCTCCTAGCTGAAAAAAAAGATTGGGATACCTTCATGGACACTTTGGCTCTTACTATTTATGGTGTCGTGTTATTCCTAAACATAGACAATTATGTGGACTACGAGGCTATTGACGTCTTCCTAGCTTGAAAGCTCAAATTGGAGAACCCCGTCACTACTATTTTGGCAAATGTCTATTGCACTATGGACTTTTGCCATACACAAGGAGGGAAAAGGATCATCTGTTGTCTGCCAGCTTTGTATGTGTGGCTTACATCACATGCCTTTAACCAAGTGGGTAAAGTTGAATGCCCTATTTCTGATCTGAAGTTTTTCCAGTTAGCGACAAAGAATGGGCGAGAGTGGGCCAATCATTTGGTGGGGCTCACAACTGAAAAAGTAAGGTGGTATCTGCAATGGTTGAAGGTTGACGCCATAATTCACCACTGTGGAAGCCACCTAAATATTCCCCTCATGGGCACTCAGGGGTGCATCAATTACAACCCTATCATCGCTAAGCGCCAATTAGCCTACCCACTGCTTGGGCCACCTGACGAGGAGTCACTCACTCCCTTTGTTTTCTACTATGCAAAAGGAGACTACACCTCTGCCATCCGGAATATAGCGGAGGTTTGGAAGAAAGTACACAAGAAAGGAAAAGAATTAGGGGTCCGAAGCCATATTGTAAAAGAAGAATACCATCAGTGGATCCTAAATAGGGTATCCATAGTCAAGCTGCCGTTCAGGAGTCCCTCCTATCTCCCAACAAACGCGCCTGTTCCCCCACCCATCTTTGAAGATGAAGCAAGAAAAGCTATGAGAGCCAGGATAGAGGAACTGACCATAAAAAACAAAAAGTTAGAAGAAGAATTGCTAAAGTCTCAACAAGAATGTGCCCTTCAGAAAATGGAGAACCTAGAAAGTAAGTGAACTATCGAGGAGGTAGGGAAGAAGCGGAAAATTGAAAGGGACCATATGAGAAAACAAGAGCAATGTCTCCAAGCGGCCAACTCACAACTAAAGATGAAAAATCGCCAAAGGGACACCATTTTGGTTGACAAGCAACTTCTGAGGGATATGTTGGCAAAGGCCAAGGAAAATGAGCGAAACGCCCTGGTGTAAAAAGAATTACTACAGTCACAAATTCACAGGGTGGAGCATCAACTCAACGAGGTGATAGAGGCTTGCCAATATGAAATAAACAGTGAGTGTCAACATGCCATGGAAATAGAGCAAGACTGTCGTGAGGCTATACGCACCTTGGAGGCCAAAACAGCGCAGCAGGACAAGGTCATTCGTTCATGGATGAATCGCTTCGCCAACCTGGCATATTTGGCCAACGGGACTCTAGAAGACCTTCCACTACTGCTCAAGCAGGCCGAGGAGATGGTTAACCCCCTTACTACCTCAAAGGACATTGTAACCTTCTTGAACTATTGTAGGGAAAGGCTTTGTAAGATGAGGGCCATGATTGCCAGAGCTAGGAATGGCTGATTTATTTTCTGGTGATGTAACAAGCTTAGCAGTTATGTATTTTGTGGTATCTCAGAATGAAAGGATCTTTTGTCTCCACAACTATCTCGTGTTAATTTCCATTTATCGCGTACTTAGTACTTTTGAACATGACGTTCTGAGGAACAATCGAAGGATAGTCGACAAGTTCTGAATTGCTTCTCGCATAATTTTGGTTTACACTCTCTTTATCGCCTTGTTTTATTTATTAAACATGTTCTGCTTTTTAACGAATTTTTGTTTTCTTTTCAAAAGACATCACGGGTAGGCATCCTTACCAGACCCGACTCCAAAAGAAACTCATGGCTGAGGTAGAAGTTGTGGACAGAGACTTTAGAACTAAGTTCGATCAGCTGAAAGAGCGGGTAGCAGAGTTAACTAGACTTTTGGAGAAGAGACACACAGAAGGAGGCTCATCTACAGGTGTTGAGGACGCCCAAGAGCAGCCTACCACCCCGCCACATCCTCCTGGTTTTGGCCCAGCAAGGACCCAACTCCCTAACCCAATGACACCTCCTCTCACCATTAATGTTGGAAGACCTAACCTTGCCATTGAGTCCCAGCCACCTTATGGCCAGTCCTATGCACAACAACATACATTTGTTGGTCCTGATGGCAACCCAGTACCTTTTCCACCCTATGGCCTACCACCGGGATATTGTCCCCCGCTCGCTAACCAACAAGACGCCCACGACCAGCAAGCAGCAAATCCTCACGCTTCATACCCCGTCCAGCCAAGTATGCCACCACTCCATGACCCGCAAACCTATCAGGCCCAAAACATACAAGCCCAGATGGCCCAGCTGACTTACAATGCACAAGCCTAGATGGCCCAACTGACTTATAATGCACAAGCCTAAAACACACAGGCCCAGATGACCCAGCCGACTTACGCCGTACAAGCTATGGCCCAACCCCAGGGTCCCTCACTAAATGTAGGCCTAATGAACCAGCTTCACGCCTCAGCTCCGTTCAATCAGCCACACGGCTATCCGTATGGGTACACGACCCCCTATGCGGCCAACCCCCAAGATGCAACCCGTATGATAAACCCAGTCACCGATCATAGCAAGGTCGCAACTCCCCAAAAGGGAAAGATAGAAATCTTGGAGGAACGTTTGAGAATGATGGAAGGCACTGGAGGTTTTGAACTGATAGATGCTTTTGAGTTATGTCTGGTCACGGATGTTGTTCTTCCGCCCAAATTCAAAATGCCAGACTTTGACAAGTATCGGGGAATGACTTGTCCAAAGAACCATCTCACGATGTACTACCGAAAGATGGCATCCTACTCTTCTAACAACCAATTGTTGATCCACTGCTTCCAAGATAGCCTAGCCGGGGCCGTCCTTACCTGGTACGCACACCTTGAGTGGAACCATATTCATTGTTGGAAGGACTTGGCGGACGCCTTCATTAGACAATACAAATATAATATAGATATGGCACCAAACAGAGTTCAATTACAGAACATGGTGAAGAAAGATAATGAAACATTCAAGGAGTATGCCTAACGTTGGTGAGAGACAGCTGCACAAGTGGACCCCCCACTGTCAGAAAAAGAGATAGTCGTGATGTTCATTGACACGTTCTCATCACCCTTCTATGGCAAGATGATTGGTAGTGTTTCATCTAACTTCTCCGACATTGTGACTATTGGGGAAAGGGTAGAGAGTGGGATACAAACAGGAAAGATCACCCGAGGCCTATCTGGGGCAAGCATGACAAGAAAGCTGACACCTAGCGATGGTAGAGGAAGAAACGGGGAAGCTAATTCCATCTCTTATGATCAGAGGTCAGCTCCCCCAACACCGTTTGTCCCTACCACGATTCAAGTGCCGAATCCTTATGTGCCCGCTGCCACTCATGGCCCGACAGCTTATACTCCCCACTTCCGTCCGCCCATGGTAAGAGCGCCAATGCCGCAACCCATGCCATACCATCACCCACAACAAGTGATTCGACCACCCTATCCCAATCAGAATGTAAGGAGACCCAACAATGAGCGCACCCCTATGCAGTTTGATCCTATCCTAGTAACATATACCAAACTTTTGCCACTTCTCGTTCAAAAGGGTCTGGTGGCTCCATGCCCCTTGAGGCCGATGCAACCTCCTTACCCAAGGGGGTATGATCCTAACGCTCAGGCATTCCATAGAAAATTGTGTGGCCTTAAAATACAAAGTGAGAGATCTGATCAAAGCCAACTAGCTGAATTTTCGAGAAGGAAGTCCTAACGTGGCCACAAATCCCCTGCCCAATCATGGAGGTTCAGGAGTTAACGTCGTGGAAAAGGATGAGGAGTGCATCAGGGATGTTGCTGATGTAAAGACACCATTAAAAATAATTCATTCCCACTTGCTCAAGCAAGGTTTAGTGAAGGAGCCTTGGACTGA
The DNA here is from genome assembly GCA_037962975.1 of Clitoria ternatea. Lineage (NCBI taxonomy): Eukaryota > Viridiplantae > Streptophyta > Magnoliopsida > Fabales > Fabaceae > Clitoria > Clitoria ternatea. The sequence continues at coordinate 141,283,968 of CM075670.1, forward strand.
GGAGCATGACAAGGATCAGACTGCCGAATGCCAAAACTTCTGTGAACTTCTTCAAGGGCTCATGGATGGCAACTTTGTGCAAGTCTGTAAGCACCGCGAAGACAGGGTGAATATGATTCAAGAACAGTCAGGGGTCCCAGTTCCTAAACCTTTAACAATTTTCTACAATAAAAGCCCTTCAGCGGCTCTCATTTTTATGCGACCAACTGTTACTATTCAAACACCTACCCCATTTTCATTTAAGGATTCACGGGCTGTCCTGTGGAAATACGATGTGGATATAGTCGCTGCAGACTCGACAGTGAGTAACCCGTCGTCATCGTCAGTCACAAACATTGCCGGGGTAGGGGGTGTAACCCGGAGCAGGAGAGTATATGCCCCTCCAGAGCCGAGGAAAGATCAAATTGCCGAAAAGGCTAAAGTAGGTAGAGAAGGCACTAGTGGCAAAGAAAAAGGGGCGGTAACTGAGGAAGAAGCCCAAGAGCTCCTAAAGTTTATTCGCCAACGCGAATATCAAGTACTAGACCAGTTGAACCATACTCCAGCTAAAATATCTCTATTGTCATTGTTGATAAATTCTAAGCCACATAGGAAGACACTAATGAAGGTGCTAAATGAGGCTCATGTCAGCCATGACCTCCCCGTTGATAAGTTTCAGGGGATAGTAGGGCACATCGTTGCAGATGACTATCTGACTTTCACCGACGATGAGGTACCACCGGAAGGAGGGGGCACAACAAGGCCCTCCACAACTCTGTGAAATGCCGAGATCATATTCTAGTAAAAGTGCTAGTTGACAACGGGTCATCCCTTAATGTAATGCCCAAATCACGTTGGCCAAGTTGTCATTCGACGGGATACATATGAAGCCGAGTGCCACAATTGTACGGGCCTTCGATGGTACGCGGAGGGAGGTCATGGGTGAGATTAAACTACCCATTCAAGTTGGACCTTGCACGTTCCAGGTCCTCTTCCAGGTTATGGATATCATGCCTGCTTACAGTTGTCTGTTGGGTCGGCTATGGATCCATTCAGCTGGAATGGTCCCATCTACCCTGCACTCAAAACTTGATAAGTGCTTTATAACACAATAAAATAGATCTAGTTTGCTTAGGATTTTAATCATTATGCACTATATTTCCTTTATTTATTGTGATTTTTGCTTTCTTTCCACTCTATTCTACTTGGGTATGTTATTTTGCAGAAATTAAGGTAATAAAGGGTCAAAAACAAGAGAAAAATGACCATAAAATGATAAAGAAACAAGAAGAACAAGCCCAAAGTGGAAAGAATTCTCTTTTTAAAGCTGAAATCCGACTCAGAAAGCAGAAATCCGACTCAGAGCACTGAAATCCGACTCAAAATGGCCAAATCTGAGTGGGATAACTCAGAAATGACCAAATCCGAGTGGAAAGACTCAGAGTAGAGCATTACCGAGTGGAATACTGCACTGTTGGAGAAAATCCGAGTGAAATGTTCCCTGTCAAAGCCATTCCGAGTGATAAATGGCTGACTCAAGTGAAGGACCAATGCTGAAATGGAATAAGTCTCGGTTGGAGGTGATTCCAAGTGGAAACTTCCCCGACTGCGTCCATTCCGAGTGAAAAAAGGAGATTGACCTCCAATAAATATGTCCAAAGCAATACTCTCCACACCGCCCAGCAACCCACTCAACACAACACCGCCCAGACTCTTCTCTCCAACCAACACCGTCCAGCACTCAGCAAACCACCCTCCAGCAAGCTTTCACTCGGAATTATGGGGAAAACAACACTTTTCCACTCGGAATTTCTCCATCTGCACCAATCATCACTAAATCCAAGCACCGAATAATTGGAAATATTAAAATATGCAAATTGGAAACAAGTTGGCACAGCTGGAACTCACTTGCACCGAAAGTTTCTTCCACTTGCAATTTTAACGCATTTCTTAGTTGGATTCATTCATCCATTCGCCTATAAAAGGGAGAGCACCACAACATCAATGTGCATCACTTGAAATCGTAGAATCAACTTCAATTCCTTTTCTTTTCTCTCTTTTCTCTTTCGTTTTCTCTTTTCTTTTTACGTTCCTTCTCTTTTCTTTCTTTCTTTTCATTTTTTTTACTTCGTTCCTTTTCCTTTCTTTTTCGTTTTAATTTCTCTTTTTATTTTCTTTTTCTTTATTTTATTTTAAGAGTTGTGAATTGTAAAAGTGAGTTGTTTAAATTTGTAATTGGTGGAGAATACTGCAACAAGGAAATACAGTGGTAAATTATTCTGAGCTTTTGGAGAAACCCGTAAGTCTTTATTTTTACCATGTCTTGTATGTTTTATTTTTCCATTATTTATATGAATTTGAATTATTTCATGAGTAGCTAAATTAATTATCTTGGGATAAAGGGGGTATGATAATATTTTATTATTAATATTATTTTGACTTGGAATTAAATAAATTTCTATTTTCCATTTAGTTTAAAAAATGCTTAATGCTTTTAGTGATTCCTAACAAGAACCTAAATGATAAAACTGTATACTTGCGGGTATATTAGTAAGTTCAGGTAATAAATAGAATCGAGAGATTTGTTTTTACCAGAAAGCTTTAAACTAAACCTAAGATTTTTGAAATGCTTTTTGTGACCTCGGTAAAACCGTGAAAGTAATCAAAATTCTTTTGAGGAAATAAAAGGGATTTTCATAAAACGATAATGGGCCTTTCTGAGGATTAAGCAGCGTTTTCCATAGGTTAGGTACATTAATAGGATTCCGAGAGGAACATATTAATTAGCTTTTGGAAAATTCGCCTTGGAAAACTTAATTTGATTCTTATTTATGAAAAGTTAAAATTCATTAACATAAAATAGAGTCTTAATCCCCCGAAATCCCAAGATACTCTCAACTCTGATTTTTTAAGTGTCAAGTAAATTTTATTTTCATATTCTAAGCAACTTAATTTTGTGCTTTATTTTACAAAAAACCTTAAAAATCAATTGTGTGGATAATTAAATTTCAATATGCTGGTACTTTGAACATAGTCCCTGTGGAGAACGATAATCTTTTATATTACGCGACATAACCCGTGCGCTTGCGGGCCCTGTCAAAACTGAAGTTCATAATAGACAACAAGCTGATAATCGTATCTGGTGAGGAAGACTTCTTGGTTAGCAAACCTATTACGACCTCTTACATCGAGGCAGCGGAAGAAGCCCTTGAGACCTCGTTCCAGGCATTAGAAATTGCAAATGCCATATATGTGGGAGAAGGGACCACGATGGTTAGAGCCTGCATGCCAACTGCGTCCCTGGTATGGCGAAAATGATGTTGCGTGAAGGATATAAGCTTGGGAAGGGTTTAGGGCGTGCTTTAGATGGAGAGGTAGAACCTGTGCGCCTTGTGGAAAATAGAAATGGTTTTGGCTTGGGATACCAACCCACGGCCGCCGATAGGAGGAGGGTGGGAGAAGAAAAGAGGGAAAGAAGGGCTGCCTGTATTGCTGGCAGGGAGCCTCACACCACAAGAGTCTCTATCTGTGATCTCTATGAAAGCTTCCAGAGTGCCGGATTGATGCCTCCAGGCCTAGTAGCCGTTGTTGAAGATGGTCTTTGTGATAGTGCTGATTTCGTGATTGTTTGCCCGTCGGGCCTAGAGCTTCGCAACTGGGAGGCCGTCGAACTCCCTACGACTTTAAATGATTCACCAAAGTAATTTGTTATTGCTTTAATGTCTTGTTTATCCCTCTGCTATGCCTAAGGCTTTGGGACTTTTCCATGTAATAAGGGCGAAGAACTTGTTTCATCATTCAATCAATAAATGCGTATCAAAATTCAAAAAAAAAACTCTTCTCATCCCTTTATCCTTGCTTTGATTCATTTTCTTTACTTGCTTGTTCCTCTTTTTCTTTCTCTTCTTTATTTTTGTCATAACACACTAAATTACAGATCCAAAAATGACCCTCTTGAGACTAATGAAATCACAATCCCGCTTCACGATTTTGATCACCCAGTTGACTATGCCGACAAAGGAGGTGGAGAAGACTATGAGCCACCACCCGAGTTAACAAGGTTATTGGAATAAGAGGACAGAGAAATTCAGCCTTATTTGAAGATAGTTGAGATTATTAATTTAGGGAATGAGGAGAATAAGAAAGAAGTCAAGATTGGTACCTCCTTCAGTAAGGAACGGAGGCAAGAATTGATTAAGCTGCTAATAGAGTTCTGTGACATCTTCGCTTGGTCTTGCCAAGATATGCCTGGCCTTGATATTAGCATTGTTGAGCATAAATTACCATTGAAGCTAGACTGTCCCCTGATAAAGCAAAAACTGCACCGGATGAAGCCCGAAATGCTCTTGAAAATCAAAGAAGTTAAGAAGCAGTTTGATGCTGGATTTTTAGCAGTGGCAAAGTATCCTCAATGGGTAGCAAATATCGTCCCTGTCCTAAAGAAAGATGGAAAGGTACGAATGTGCGTAGACTATCGGGACTTAAATAGGGCTAGTCCCAAAGACGATTTTCCTTTGCCACAGATTGATGTCTTGGTTGATAACACAGCCCAACATACCATCTTCTCATTCATGGATGGTTTCTCTGGTTATAACCAGATTAAGATGGCACCCGAAAATGAGACGCCCCCAAAATAGGGGTAAATTTTTCGCATTTTTATAATTCATACGTCAATGAAAGGAAACAAGTGGTGAAGCTTTTAACATAACACCTGGATCTATGATAAACCACTCCCATATATGAAGATATGAGAGGGTGAGTTCAAAAGATTATTTTATAATAACTTTTCCAATTAAAAACAGCGGAAGATTTAATTAATTTGATTATTGATTGATTGATTTCCAAGAGAAGGAATTTCATGAAAACATGGGATGTAGTTCATATAGCCTAGAGGTCCATTATATACTCCTTAATACCTTTAAAGTAATGTTTAAAGAAGAAATAATGCATAGGAAACAAAAATCCATTTAAAATAACAAATATGAGCATCAGTGGGCCACTCGCTCAAGAGAGAATCCCATTCGCTTGGGCAAGCCAGCGTAGGCACGCTTGGGCGAGGCAAGGGGAGACTGAGAAAATAAAAAAAATTGCATCAGGGACTCCTCTCGCTTGAGCGAGCCCCATCTCGCTTGAGCGAGGTGCAAAGGAAATCCTAGAGCGGGCCAGCGAGGCGCTTGAGCGAAAGGAGGAAGGGTGCATCAGATGCCAATCTCGCTCGGGCGAGCCATGTCTCGCTTAAGTGAGATTGCTCCAGAATCGTTGGTGACTCTCTGGCCGATTTTCGCTTGGGCGATGCATCACTCGCCTGGGCGAAAATCGTCCAGTATCAATTTCCCTTCTCCCTCGCTTGAGTGACCGCCCCCACGCCTGAGTGAAAATTGTCCAGAAGCTAACCTCTGATTCTGTGACAATTTCGCTTGGGTGACACAAACCCCCGCTCGTGCAAGATGGCTATCCGCCTGAGCGAATTCGGGCCAGAAGCGAATCCCCTGTTTCACAACAATCTCGCTCGAGCAAGATTCTTACCCGCCTGAGCGAGTTCTGCGGAACTTAAGCAGAAAACATGAAATTGCATACCTAACACACAACCTACCATACCAAAATTCAATCTACTGCAATTTATTTAATACCTACATCATTTACACATTATAAGAAACCTTTTGAACTTGCCTCATTCACCATTGACTATTAAAATCCATTCTAATTCATGGAATTATAAGGAATCCAACACACCAATTTATATAGTCAACAAAACCCAAATCTTTGCATAAACTTTCATTCTTTCGTAAAATTGGGCAACATTTAACATACTTTATAAAGTGGTAGAAATACACATACACATATTCACACATCCATTCATTAAGTTCAACATCATCAAGCATCATAATTTGTCCTTTACACCATTTAGGTCATGAATGAAAATTGGCCTTACACACATATCCAATTTTCTCCCATGACCTCCAAAATCATCAACTATTACAAAATTGAGTACATAAACACCATATACTCCACAAAAGAAATTCATGCCGGCCAAGGCTTACACATTCCCATTCCATATTTACCTTCTTTAAACTCGGCCTCCAAAATGGTAGGATTTAAGTCATACCTACACCAACTTTAAAAATAACAACGAGGAGGTGAGTAACATAATCCAAATGAATTAAAGTCATACATTATGATGAAATACATGTATACTTGTTCATATAACATATCTTACACAACATCACACATCATTTATAAGCATATCTCACAAAATCAAGTACACATCTACAATTTCATTCATTTGGTTCACCACATACAAACATAGGGTTAGCATTCGCTCTCTTCCCTTTTAATTCTCATCCATCCCTCCCCACTATGGGCTTTCAACTAGGCATATCTTCAGCTATATGCAAATGCTCTTAAAGCTAATGCATATGCACAAGAATTTCTCATCAAACAATGTAGATCCGACTGTGGGAAATACAACATTAATTCAATTGTGGGACAAGCATAGGTGTGCTACTATGCCCCTACTGTAGTAGTAAAATTATGTACACATATATCTCAATTTATGCATGCTTACATCCTCATAATTTTTACTGGTACCAAACCACTATCGCCCATCTGTAGCACTAGTCACCCCGTGACTTGTGGATCAACATTGTGGCCTCAATCACCACAAATGCTACGGGCCCCTCCCGAACACACATCGAGAGAGCCATGTCCCGTCGGACACCGAGGTAAACTCGCTCACCATAGAGCCGCCCGCCCACTGGGCCCGCCACATAGGGTGCCTCGTCACCAAACTATGGACAGCTTCGTGACTCACACACCGAGTCACAGGGGAAAAACCACAATACGCTCGTGCACTGAGCCGCCCTCCCACTGGGCCCGCCTAGTGGAACCCCCTAATATTCCACATAGTCAGCTATGATATGCCATGGATGCAATGCAAATGCAAATCAAATGCATCCTCACACTGTGCATCCTAGATGCCACTCCACATAAAATCATTCACCACCACTTAGTGGATTTCAATATTTTCATCATCCTCAATCATCACCAATCCTCTTTACATTTCATACACATTAAGAGTTAGTGGCATACACATTCATCAATTCAAACACACATCTTCAGGATATTTTTCCTCATGGATTTCTATTTATACATGGTTTTAAACCACCATCACATCTCGTTATCATAAACTCATTACAACATCATATCCATTATCCCAAACACATGCCACACAACAATAATCATTCTAAATGCATTTAAATCATAACATCATCACATCATCCATTCAAACAATCATCAACATAATCACATATACATATTTTCACATCATCAATGGATGAAATCATGCATTTAGAGTAGTTACCCCCTTCTACCTCAAGTGAAGTAGTGATCAATACGGTTTGACGTTTCCGCCTCATCGATGGGGTCACTTCCTACACTACAATACATTACACAATCAATTTTCTATTTACCCATTAAGACTCAAATACTTATATATTTCAATAACTTGATGTTTATATTATTTTAACTCTCAAACCTCTTTTATTTCATTTTCATCCACCATAACCACCATGGGTTAGGTGCCACCATATATTGTTATGCACTCTAGAACCAAACCCCTTTCATGGGTTTCTCCATCAATGACTTCCACCAACCAAATACCATCACCAATGATCCTTATTCATCATAACCCACATTTATTGTCAACAATAAATGCTCATCTACCTCCATTATACATTTCCCCCAAATTTATGAAGCTAGGGTTTCATAAAATTCCAACAACCATCATAAATGCTCTTCTCCTTCCAACCATAAATGCATTCACCTTCATTACTTCCCAAAGAAATCTTACTCTCATAAAAACCCACCTTAAAACTCATGCATTAAATGCTCTCTATATACTTCTATGTTCATGCATGACTCTCCCAAGTCACAACACTACATAATATCAACATCAATCCATCCAAAAATGGTGAAAAGAGCTTACCTTACACCTAAAACAAAAATGGGCTTCCAAGAAGAGGAGGATGGCTGTGAAAATGAGGAAAGAAAAGGAAGAAGGATTCAGCTTCAATAATCTCCTTCCTAGTTCCTTGAAGACGAAAATGAGAGGGGAAGTTCACCACTCAAGCTAGGGCTTAGAAAGAAGAGGAGGGAATGAAGAAAATGATGATGAAGAGGAGAATAAGTGAAGTACATATGCCCAACAACGTCAACAATCACACTTGAATAGGAAAGGAAAAAGTGGGGTTTTCAATTTATTTTAAATCCCATTTATTAAAACTCCATCGTTTTGTAACTAACAGGTTCTCAGTTCGGGCTCAATACTTCATCTGAAAATTATTCCGAATACACATTCAGACTCCCAATATCATTCTCAATAGCTCTGACCAATATCATCTCATTCTGAGATACTTGGTCCGACACCCGTGCCTCAACTAGGCTCGTTTTCAGCTTAACCGGTTTCCATAAACCACCAGAAATTCCCAAAATGCTTAATTTAATTATTCTCAATAATTTGGGATGTTAAGTAATTCACACACAAATTCCTAATATTTATTCTGTTAATTAATTCACTCATTTTAAAATTTGGGATGTTACAATCCACCCCACCAAAAAGAAAATTTCGTCCCCGAAATTTCACATACCGGATTCAAATGCGTCGGGGTACCATTCGCTGATATTGTCTTCGCGTTCCCATGTGAACGTTTCAGTATTTCCATGTTTCCAAGCGACCTCCACCAAAGGTACCAACTTGTTCCGCAGTTTCTTCATGGAATGTCCGATAATGTGAACAGAAACAAGAGGAATAGATAAATCCTCGCGTACATCAATCTCGTCCACAGGAATCACATGTAGAGGATCATAAACATATTTTCTCAACTGCGACACGTGAAACACGTTGTGTAGATTGGCAAGATGCGGAGGGAGTGCTATTCGATAAGCAACCTCACCAATCCGCTCCAACACCTCATAAGGTCCAATAAATCTGGGGCTCAACTTCCCACTCTGCAGCGCCCTTCCAATGCGTTTATCACGCGAGACCTTCAGGAATACATGATCACCAACTTGAAATTCAAGTGGTTTATGCCTCTTGTCATAATAACTCTTCTGCCTATCTTGAGCAATCTTCATATTTTCTTGTATCTTTCTAATCTGTTCGGTAGTTTCTTGGATAATCTCCGGCCCTAAGGCCAAGTTTTCACCAACATCAAGCCAACACAAGGGAGTTCTACACTTCTTTCCATACAACGCCTCATACGGTGCCATGCCAATACTAGAATGGAAGCTATTATTGTATGTGAATTCAATCAATGGTAGAAATCTCTCCCAACATCCACCGTGCTCAAGGACACAAGCTCTCAACAAATCTTCCAGGCTTTGTATAGTCCTCTCCGATTGTCCATCGGTTTAAGGGTGATATGCGGAACTAAGCTTCAACTTAGAACCCAACTTATCATGCAAACGTCCCTAAAACTGAGAAGTAAACCGAGGATCACGGTCGGATATGATGCTGGACGGCACACCATGCAGCCTAACAATCTCCTTGATATATATTTGTGCCAATTTCTCCAAGGAACTCTTCATATTAATGGGCAAAAAGTGAGCATATTTTGTCAACCGATCTACAATCACCCATATAGCATCATTTCCAGCACGAGTTCTGGGTAGCCCAGAAACAAAATCTATAGCTATACTATCCCATTTCCAAACAGGGATCTCCAACGGTCTCAAATAACTAGATGGTCTCTGATGCTCGACCTTAGCCTTCTGACAAACAAGGCAAGATACTACAAAATTCGCCACATCACGCTTCATACCGGGCCACCAAAAATTCTTCTTCAAATCTTGATACATCTTGGTGGAACCAGGATGAATACTCAATATGCTTTTATGAGCTTCCTCAAGTACACGTTTCCTCATATCATCACTTGAAGGAACATAAATTCGGCCCTTAACACGCCAAATGCCATCTTGATCTTCTACTAAGAACAAATTCTTCCCTTTCTCTTGGGTCTTTTTCATCTCAATCAAATACTCATCATTGGGTTGTTGTGCCTTCACATATTCAAGAAACTCATTAGTAACCTTCAACATCTCCAACGCCATTTTCTTGGTAGTGTAAGTCTCCACGCCCACATTCAAATCTCTAAATTGCTCTATCAACTCAATCTCCTTCGCCATCATCATGGAGACATGCAATGATTTTCGACTCAAAGCGTCGGCAACTACATTAGCCTTTCTGGGGTGATACCTCAATTCAAACTCATAGTCTTTTAGGAACTCCATCCACCGTCTTTGGTGCATATTTAATTCCTTCTGGTTAAAAACATATTTAAGACTCTTGTGATCACTAAAGACCACAAACTTTGAGCCATACAAATAGTGTCGCCACAACTTCAATGCAAATACCACCGCCGCCAATTCTAAATCGTGGGTGGGATAGTTAACCTCATGCGGTCGCAACTGTCTCGACGCATAGGCTATCACACGCTCCTTTTGCATTATTACACATCCAAGACCAAGCTTTGACGCATCGCAATATACCACGAATTCATCCGTCAAATCGGGCAATGCTAACACCGGTGCGGTAGTAAGTCTCAACTTCAACTCTTAGAAACTTTCTTCACATTCACGGGTCCACACAAAAGAGTGATTCTTCCGAGTCAACTTCGTTAGTGGTAAAGCCAAACGGGGAAACCCTTCAATAAACCTCCGGTAATAACCGGCAAGACCAAGAAAACTCCTTATCTCTGTCATCGACGTCGGCCTTTCCCAAGCCATTACAGCTTCAACCTTCGATTTATTAACCGCAACTCCATCTATTGAAATAATATGTCCAAGAAATTGGACCTCAGACAGCCAAAATTCACACTTAGAGAGCTTTGCATACAACTCCTTTTCTCGAAGAACGGCCAACACAAGACGAAGATGTCTTTCATGCTCTTCATAACTCTTGGAATACACCAAAATGTCATCAATAAACACCACGATGAATTGATCAAGGTATTCATGGAAGATGCGATTCATGTAGCTCATGAAAATCGCAGGGGCATTCGTCACCCCAAATGGCATCACTACGTACTCATAGTGTCCATATCGCGTTCGGAAAGCAGTCTTCGGAATATCTTCGGTCTTCACCCGAATTTGGTGATATCCAGAATGCAAATCAATCTTCGAAAACACAACAACACCCTTCAATTGATCCAAAAGATCGTCAATATGCGGAAGAGGGTATTTATTCTTAATGGTTAGTTTGTTGAGTTGGCGATAATCAACGCACAATCTCATGCTCCCATCTTTCTTCTTCACTAACAACACAGGAGCACCCCAAGGAGACACACTTGGGCGAATAAACTCCTGTTCAAGTAATTCTTCCACTTGCTTTTTCAACTCAGCTAACTCCATAGGAGACATCCTATAAAGAGCTCCGGAAACAGGTTCCGCACCCGGAATAAGATCGATAGAAAATTCCACTTCTCGTGGGGGAGGTAATCCAGGAATCTCCTCCGGAAACACATCGGGAAATTCTGAAACAATAGAAATCCCACAAGATTGGGAAGCACCATTCCCATCCACCAAACAGAACATCACGAGAAGTTGAGAGATACCTCGTACATCAAAGTCTTCAGTATTAGAGGTTGGGAAAATCACCGTCTTGCTATAACAATCCACCAAAACCTTGTTGGCGGACAACCAATCCATGCCTAGAATAACATCCAGATCCTTCATAGGCAAACACACAAGAGATACAACAAATTTTCTACCCTCCAAGTCTATCTCAACATTCTCACATCGAGTCACCGATCTTAAGCAAGAACCGGTCGGTGTAGTCACCAATATAGAGCCTTTCATCATACACACAGGCACCCGCAAGCGCCTCACACAATCTTCAGAAATGAAGGAGTGCGTCACACCCGAGTCAAATATTACATTAACATTATTACCATGTATTTGGCACTCACTTTGGACAAGATCCTCAGCTTGTGCTACTTCTTCACCGGTCACAGCAAAGACTCTTCCAGCCATTTGTTGATTAGCACCACGATTTAGACCATTCCGACCACCGTTACCATTACCTCGGCCGTTTCCACCATTCCGGTTGCCAATTCTTCCTCCATTACCGTTTTCGCGACCACGGCCTCTAAAAGCACTATAGCCTCCATGGTTTACATCATCACGTACCACAATATTCGTGGCATTCAAGGGACAATCGGGGTGAATATGCCCCGGTTGGTTGCATCTGTAGCACACCACTGTTTCTTCATGGTTGCATTCTCTAGCCAAATGATTTCCACCATATCGGAAACAACAAAGTCCTTGGCCATTACCTCGGCCACCATTGGCACCATGCCTTCCGCCACCTCGTCCACCTCTAAAGGAAGAGGAACCACGTACAAATTGTCTATTGCTCTTAAAGTTTCCTTTCTTCTTGAAGCTAGAAGATTGGCCCTTTAACTTGTAATCCTTGCCCTGAGTAACTCTTTGGAGCAACATCATTCTCTTCAAAGATTCTACACTTGTTCACAAAAGTAGGAAAACTTCTAATCTCTTGGTGACAAATCGCCTTCTTAATCTCTTGGCGCAGTCCATTTTCAAATTTAACACACTTTGAAGCTTCAGTGCCCTCTTGCTGAAAGGGAGGATAAAACACACATAACTCTTCAAATTTTGAAGCATACTCCTCAACTGACATGCCTCCTTGCTTGAGCTCCATAAATTCAAGTTCTTTCTTGTTCTTATAACTCTCAGGAAAATATTTCCTAAGAAACTCTGCCTTGAAATTCTCCCAATTTAGAGGAGTGTGGGCAGGAATCATACGCCCACGGGTGAGGATCCACCAAGATTCGGCCTCACTCCGAACCATAAACACTGCATATTCCACCTTCTGAGCTTCGGTACATTCCATGCTAGCGAATATCCGTTCCAAGTCACGGATCCAAACATATGCATCTTCCGGTTTGTAGCCTTTATGAAATTCAGAAGGCTTCCGCTTAAGGAATCGGTCAAGACCTTGATTCGGCTGACCAATAGGTTGTTGTTACCGTTCAAGTATATCGGCAAAGCGATTAAAGGCTTCAGCCATAGCGGCCATATCAACATTGCGCCTATTCGCCATCACTCAATCTATATACAACAACATAAACACAATTAGAAACTTAAAGTTTCTTCACCCAGTGTATATACATATATCATTCATCATTAACCATCTTAACACAAGTATCATCATAATGCATTTCATAATTAGAAGGTAAATATGAGAAAGGAATTGCCTGGCCGGGCTTAACAACAATCATATAATAATCTCAATTCAATGACAACCATCATAATTCACCCACATAATTTACAAATCAATCAGCCACAAGCAATAAACACATGGACAACATCACTTATAATCGTATCAAGAGCAATGAATGCTCTGATACCAGGTTGAGACGCCCCCAAAATAGTGGTAAATTCTTCACGTTTTTATAATTCATACGTCAATGAAAGGAAACAAGTGGTGAAGCTTTTAACATAACACCTGGATCTATGATAAACCACTCCCATATATAAAGATATGAGAGGGTGAGTTCAAAAGATTATTTTATAATAACTTTTCCAATTAAAAACAGCGAAAGATTTAATTAATTTGATTATTGATTGATTAATTTCCAAGAAAAGGAATTTCATGAAAACATGGGATGTAGTTCATATAGCCTAGAGGTCCATTATATACTCCTTAATACCTTTAAAGTAATGTTTAAAGAAGAAATAATGCATAGGAAACAAAAATCCATTTAAAATAACAAATATGAGGATCAGTGGGCCACTCGCTCAAGCGAGAATCCCATTCGCTTGGGCAAGCTAGCGTAGGCACGCTTGGGCGAGGCAAGGGGAGACCGAGCGAATAAAAAAAATTGCATCAGGGGCTCCTCTCGCTTGAGCGAGCCCCATCTCGCTTGAGCGAGATACAAAGGAAATCCTAGAGCGGGCCAGCGAGGTGCTTGAGCGAAAGGAGGAAGGGTGCATCAGATGCCAATCTCGCTCGGGCGAGCCATGTCTCGCTTAAGCGAGATTGCTCCAGAATCGTTGGTGACTCTCTGGCCGATTTTCTCTTGGGCGATGCATCACTCGCCTTGGCGAAAATCGTCCAGTATCAATTTCCCTTCTCCCTTGCTTGAGCGACCGCCCCCACGCCTGAGCGAAAATTGTCCAGAAGGTATGTAACATCCCTGATGTTTTAATGAGAATTATAAGAAATGGGAAATGATTAGTAAATGTTTTAGAAGTTTTATTTAATATTTGTTCTGTCTGAGCCAGAGACAAGAAAGCCGGTGTCGAGATCGGTCTCAGAAGCGCGAGCAGGCGGAGTTGAAGATCGGGAGTGTAGGAGAAGAGCGGGCAGGACTAGGTGGTCTGGTCCAACCGTTGTGAGGAGAGCACAGCCCGGATTAACCTCATAATGACTGAAACAACGGGTGTAGGTAACCAAGAGGTGAGCACGGATGAGATATCCGACCTCTCAGGTTGTAGCTCGGATTTCTGAGGTATGAACACTAAGCTAGGACACCGGGGGGCCGATATTCATATTGGGCCTATACTCTTGCGAAGTATTAGAGAAATGTGAATAATTAAACGTTGAGGAAATAAATAAGTGTAATTGATTTGATAACTATGCAATAGTTTAATATAGTGAAATTAATTAAATTTCGTAAGAATACAAATAAAATAAAGGAAAAGACGATCTTGCCCATGAGCTATATATATATATAAGGAGATCCTCTTCCTTCCCTCTTCATTATTTACAAGTTACCTTTGCTGCTGGTCTGTTCCTTCTCTCTTATTTTCTCCTCTCTTAACGCCGAGTTGCATGCGCTGGAGAGGGACTTCATTTGTGTCCAAACTTCAATTGATTCCCATTCCTGTGATCGAGGCTTCAAGGTGAGTCTACTGATCCGTTCCAATTGTGATTCCCTTATCCCTTTTATTCTTTGGCGATTAAGGGCCATGCATGGCTATATTCGTGGTTGTTCTCCACTCCTCCGGTGAGTGTGAGCCCAAATGCAGTCCATGAACTAAGGGTGTTGAAGTGACGAGCTGTACTTTATGATCCGTAGGTAGTAGGTTAAGAAACAGAAGACTGAGTGACGGAGTTGAGACTACGAAACCAGTGCTCAGAGGAAGGAATCGACACAGAGAGCAGATTATCGAAGCGTGGAACCAATGTAAGGGGGGTGTTCGGGTTATAATTAATTAGAATAGGACTCGCTTCTTATTCAGGTCATTGAGGTAATGTAAACAAGTTAAGGAAAATGTTGCTAAACGTAGTTGCGTGTTTATGCTTGTGCATGTGTGACTGGGTTCATTAATTAGTAGAGGATCGGGTGTGGTTGAGTTTATCATGTTATGATCTTGTGATATCTAATGTTGAAATGATCAGTGTTATGTGACGACGGGTTAGCAAGCAGGCTACCCGAGTGATGAGGAATTGATATTATTATGTGAAAGGTAAACTGTTGAATGACTATGTGGTGTGGGATGGCCGACGGTATATGATAGCCCCTCATTTCCGGCTCCCATGGTTTTCGTGCCCACTTGAGCTACCCAGTGGTCAAGTAGGACCCAGTGGTCGAGGTGGAGAGTCAAGCAGGACTCGGTGAACCAAGCAGGGTTCACGGGGTGTCAAGTAGGACCCCCAGCTGAAGGCCAATCCTTTAGTATCCGGATACTAGGAGTCAGATTGTATGAGAGTCAGTTGTGATCGTGATGAATGTAATGGAATTGCGTGGTTGGATTAATATAGTTACTGTATGTAATACACTATGTTTCGGTATGCTTACTTTTGAATGATGCTTGATGTGTATGTATGAATATGCATGTATATTTGTTAAGTTCCATTCTATATTAATTACAATGCCAAACACTCACCCTTGCTTTTTTTTTAGTAACCAGTGACAGGGAGGGGGACGGAGCCATGGAGTCGCGCCAAGGGGGAGATCGGTGCCAGGGTCCGAGTGACTTTGAGTGACTCTCTATAGAGTTATATGTGTGTATAAGAACTTCCGAGTATTATTAATTAGTTGTGTTTAATCAAGATCGGACCGGATGCAAATCTACATTTTAAAATACATCACTGTTATTTTCATATGCTGTCGTGGTAGCCATGACAAACCTTTGATTAACAGAATCATTTTTAGGGTGAGATTTTCAGGGTCCGTTTGCATGTTTTGTCTAATCCGATGCCTAAAAGGTATTCGCTCAAGCGAATAGAAACCTCGTTCAAGCGAGAGTCCGGAATCTCGCTTAAACGAGTAGGGGCCTCGCTCAAGCGGGAAGCCCTGATCCCCTTTCTCCCATCCGTTGTGCTTAGATTAACTTGGTCTCTTCTTTTCTAGATCTCATTTATTTAATCTAATTATGACTGCTGTCACTTGAATAAGTCAGTAAAAATAAACGTTTTTTCTCTAAATCTCGATTAATTTTCAAGTTAAGGAAAAATTTATCGTAAGATGTAATCGTTTGAATAAAAATAAATGCAAAAATAACCTAGGACGTTACAAGGTAACCTCTGATTCTATGACAATTTCGCTTGGGCGACACAAACCCCCGCTCGAGTGAAAACGGCCCAGCAGCCATCCCTGATTCTATCAACAATCTCGCTTGGGCGAGATGGCCATCCGCCTGAGCGAATTCGGGCCAGAAGCGAATCCCCTATTTCACAACAATCTCGCTCGAGCGAGATTCTCACTCGCTTGAGCGAGTTCTATAGAACTTAAGCAGAAAACGTGAAATTGCATACCTAACACACAACCTACCATACCAAAATTCAATCTACTGCAATTTATTTAATTCCTACATGATTTACACATTATAAGACACCTTTGGAACTTGCCTCGTTCACCATTGACTATTAAAATCCATTCTAATTCATGGAATTATAAGGAATCCAACACACCAATTCATATAGTCAACAAAACCCAAATCTTTGCATAAACTTTCATTCTTTCGTAAAATTGGGCAACATTTAACATACTTTATAGTGGTAGAAATACACATACACACATTCACACATCCATTCATTAAGTTCAACATCATCAAGCATCATAATTTGTCCTTTACACTATTTAGGTCATGAATGAAAATTGGCCTTACACACATATCCAATTTTCTCCCATGACCTCCAAAATCATCAACTATTACAAAATTGAGTACATAAACACCATATACTCCACAAAAGAAATTCATGCCGGCCAAGGCTTACACATTCCCATTCCATATTTACCTTCTTCAAACTCGGCCTCCAAAATGGTAGGATTTAAGTCATACCTACACCAACTTTAAAAATAGCAACGAGGAGGTGAGTAACATAATCCAAATGAATTAAAGTCATACATTATGATGAAATACATGTATACTTGTTCATATAACATATCTTACACAACATCACACATCATTTATAAGCATATCTCATAAAATCAAGTACACATCTACAATTTCATTCATTTGGTTCACCACATACAAACATAGGGTTAGCATTCACTCTCTTCCCTTTCAGCTATATCAAAATGCTCTTAAAGCTAATGCATATGCACAAGAATTTCTCATCAAACAATGCGGATACGACTGTGGGAAATACAACATTAATTCAATTGTGGGACAAGCATAGGTGTGCTACTATGCCCCTACTGCAGTAGTAAAATTGTGTACATATATATCTCAATTTATGCATGCTTACATCCTCATAATTTTTACTGGTACCAAACCGCTATCGCCCATCTGGCCTCAATCACCACAAATGCTACGTGCCCCTCCCGAACACACATCGAGAGAGTCGTGTCCCGTCGGACACCGAGGTAAACTCGCTCACCATAGAGCCGCCCGCCCACTAGGCCCGCCATATAGGGTGCCTCGTCACCAAACTATGGACAGCTTCGTGACTTACACACCGAGTCACAGGGGAAAAACCACAATACGCTCATGCACTGAGCCACCCTCCCACTGGGCGCGCCTAGTGGAACCCCCTAATATTCCACATAGACAGCTATGATATGCCATGGATGCAATGCAAATGCAAATCAAATGCATCCTCACACTGTGCATCCTAGATGCCACTCCACATAAAATCATTCACCACCACTTAGTGGATTTCAATATTTTCATCATCCTCAATCATCACCAATCCTCTTTACATTTCATACACATTAAGAGTTAGTGGCATACACATTCATCAATTCAAACATACATCTTCGGGATATTTTTCCTCATGGATTTCTATTCATACATGGTTTTAAACCACCATCACATCTCATTATCATAAACTCATTACAACATCATATCCATTATCCCAAACACATGCCACACAACAATAATCATTCTAAATGAATTTAAATCATAACATCATCACATCATCCATTCAAACAATCATCAACATAATCACATATACATATTTTCACATCATCAATGGATGAAATCATGCATTTAGAGTAGTTACCCCCTTCTACCTCAAGTGAAGTAGTGATTAATACAGTTTGATGTTTTTGCCTCGTCGATGGGGTCACTTCCTACACCACAATACATTACACAATCAATTTTCTATTTACCCATTAAGACTCAAATACTTATATATTTCAATAACTTGATGTTTATATTATTTTAACTCTCAAACCTCTTTTATTTCATTTTTATCCACCATAACCACCATGGGTTAGGTGCCTCCATATATTGTTATGCACTCTAGAACCAAACCCCTTTCATGGGTTTCTCCATCAATGACTTCCACCAACCAAATACCATCACCAATGATCCTTATTCATCATAACCCACATTTATTGTCAACAATAAATGCTCATCTACCTCTATTATACATTTCCCCCAAATTTATGAAGCTAGGGTTTTATAAAATTCCAACAACCATCATAAATGCTCTTCTCCTTCCAACCATAAATGCATTCACCTTCATTACTTCCCAAAGAAATCTTACTCTCATAAAAACCCACCTTAAAACTCATGCATTAAATGCTCTCTATATACTTCTATGTTCATGCATGACTCTCCCAAGTCACAACACTACATAATACCAACATCATTCCATCCAAAAATGGTGAAAAGAGCTTACCTTACACCGAAAACGAAAATGGGCTTCCAAGAAGAGGAGGATGGCTGTGAAAATGAGGAAAGAAAAGGAAGAAAGATTCAGCTTCAATAATCTCCTTCCTAGTTCCTTGAAGACGAAAATGAGAGAGGAAGTTCACCACTCAAGCTAGGGCTTAGAAAGAAGAGGAGGGAATGAAGAAGATGATGATGAAGAGGAGAAGAAGTAAAGTGCATATGCCTAACAACTTCAGCAATCACACGTGAGTAGGAAAGGAAAAAGTGGGGTTTTCAATTTATTTTAAATCCCATTTATTAAAACTCCATCATTTTATAACTAACAGGTTCTCAGTTCGGGATCAATACTTCATCTGAAAATTATTTCGAATACAAATTCGGACTCCCAATATCATTCTCAATAGCCCTAACCAATATCATCTTATTCCGAGATACTTGGTCCGACACCCGTGCCTCAACCGGGCTCGTTTTCAGCTTAACTGGTTTCCATAAACCACCATAAATTCCCAAAATGCTTAATTTAATTATTCTCAATAATTTGGGATGTTAAGTAATTCACACACAAATTCCTAATATTTATTCTGTTAATTAATTCACTCATTTTAAAATTTGGGATGTTACAGAAGACATGGAGAAGACCACATTTATCACTTTGTGGGGCACCTTTTGT
This sequence comes from Clitoria ternatea, assembly GCA_037962975.1. Taxonomy (NCBI): domain Eukaryota; kingdom Viridiplantae; phylum Streptophyta; class Magnoliopsida; order Fabales; family Fabaceae; genus Clitoria; species Clitoria ternatea. The sequence goes on from CM075670.1 coordinate 141,303,706, forward strand.
TACAAAGTGATGTCCTTCAGTTTGAAAAATGTTAGGGCAACCTACCAAAGGGTGATAAGTCTTGAAAAGACTTAATTATTCTGACTTTTATTGGAATTAATTCGTTATGTAAGTGATTAGTTTAGCCTTATTATTCAATTAATTGATAAGAATTTATAAATTATTTAAATATTGCAAAAGTGCTTTATTTATGGAAGAAAATGGTTAAAAACATTAATAAATTAAGAGTTTATTACTATTTATAAATTTACTAAGCAGCCAGCATACAAATGCTAGGCAATTAGTTATTTATTGGTGCAGGAACAGGGCGTACTCGAGAGAAGAAGACAAATCCGAGGAAAAGTTACAAAAATCTGAGTGAGAAAGTATAAAGCCGAGCGAGAATTTACAAATCTGAGTGAGTCTTCGTACATCCGACTGAAAGGAGTCCAAAAGACCGACTGAGCGAGACTTCCCAAAAGGTTGACCGAAAAGAATTAACGAAAAGCTGACTGCAAAGATTTCTAAGATATCGACTCCAAAAGAAAACAAGGAACCGATTGAAAACAAACAGAAAAATCTGAGCGTCCATTTCAGAAATGCTGATTGAAAAGACAATTCGCTTAAGCGATAGACAAATTCGCTCGGACGAGGGTCAAAGTTCGCTCAAGCGTGACCTCAAAACATCATTCATTCGCCCAAGCTTTGCCATAGCAATTAAGCGAGAAAGCAAACACTGCAGTGCAATCCCGAGCTCGCTCAAGCGAGAGTTTAACCCGTTCAAGCGAGAACCCAGTTGCTGAAGCGTAGAGGAAACACTATTCCTTTCCTCCAACAACATACTCGGCGCAGTGCTGTTTCCACTTCCATTGCCTTCTCTTCTACTGCTGCACCCTTAGTAACTTAAGTAGTGAACTGTTATTAGCTGGTGTTGTGCTGTGACTAGCTAAGGATGAGCTGGAATCTGTTAAGAGTTGAGCTGGAATTAGTTAATTATTCTGTAAACTATGTAATTAGTTAGTTTAGTCGTTAATTTAAGTTTCCTAAGTTATCAGTTAAGTTAGTTAGGAGGTAGAAGCTTATATATAGGTTGTACATATTCTGTAAAAAAGAGGAGAACAGAGCCAGATACATAGAATACAATTCATTCATAACTTCGTACATCTCACTACACAATTTTCTCTCTCTAAATCCTCTCCTCCATGACGTTCCATAATCCTTCGATGGAACCGAAGTCAATGGAGTTCTAATTCCCTAAGGTTGGGATTGTGAAGGTTAGCAATGGAGTCTTGAAGTTGTGAGCGAGGAAATCGACTTCTAGATCCTGAGGCGAACAAGCTGAGGAGTGGAGCAGAATCGCTGGATTGACAAATCCAGAACTGATGAAGAACTTCGCCAGTGAGGAATCATGGTTGAAGCTTAGGTAACTTCCAGCTTTCTAACTAGTTTAGGCCTAATGAATTTAGGTGAATAGTTAGAGTTCAACCTCCAATTTCGCATTAGATTCTTAGGTTAATTGAGCACTTAAGGAATTAAGGTTCGATGCTTAAGGATTAGTGTTTTTCACCTAAGGAATTAGGGAATAACCACAAGCGGATTGTCCTCTGGATTATGGAGTTTGATTATACTTTAATTGCATGTTTCTTGGTGAATTATGAACCGAAGCAATCCTGACTTGTTTTCTATTAATCATCTTTCACATTTCATTTTAACTCTGTTTCTGAAAATACAAAAACAACTATAAAATACAAAAACAACCAAAAACTGAATGAAATTCATGTATTTTCTGTTGGTTCAGCTTGTACTAGTCCAAGATTGAGTTACTTACCACAATCCCTGTGGGACGATCAAATATTCTACAATTTTAACGACTGGTGCGCTTGCCAAAGTATAAATCCGAGATTTATATTTTGTTTTTATTAAGATTTTCACCACCACGTTAATGGCTCGGGATTTAGCATCAAAGGGCAATGGTGACCCTCTTCCATGACATGATGCACAAGGAGATAGAGGTTTATATGGACGATATCATTTCCAAATCTAGAACCGATGAAGAGCATATTGTTGATCTGAGAAAGCTTTTTGAAAGGTTAAGGAAGTATAAGCTCAGGTTGAACCCGGCCAAATGTACCTTTGGCACAAGATTAGGCAAACTGTTAGGGTTTATTATAAGCAAGAGAGGAATAGAAGTAGATCCTGATAAGGTCAAAGCGATTCTCGAAATGCCTCCTCCCTATACAGAAAAAGAAGTCAAAGGATTCTTGGGAAGGTTGAACTACATTGCTCGGTTTATCTCATAACTAACAGCAACTTGTGAACCGATCTTTAAGTTGCTCCGTAAGAACCAACCGGCACAATGGAATGAAGATTGTCAAATGGCTTTTGAGAAGATAAAGCAGTATTTGCGGGAGCCACCGATCTTGGTACCGCCAACTCTTGGAAGGCCACTAATCTTGTATCTGATAGTGTTGGATGAATCTATGGGTTGTGTATCAGGGCAACATGATGGGACTGGAAAAAAGGAACATGCTATTTACTACTTAAGCAAGAAGTTCACTGATTATGAGATGAGGTATTGCGCTTTAGAGCGAACTTGTTACGCGTTAGCATGGGCCACTAAACGCTTAAGGCAATACATGTCGAGTCACACCACCTGGCTAGTTTCTAAGATGGACCCCGTCAAGTATATTTTTGAAAAGCCTGCTATGACCGGAAGGATCGCTCATTGGCAAGTACTATTAACTAAGTACGACATAACATATGTCACTCAAAAGGCCATAAAAGGAAGTGCCCTGGCAGACTACTTAGTGCACCAGCCTGTCAGGGACTACCAACTGATACTATTTGACTTCCCGGATAAGGATATCCTGGCATTGTTTAATGAAGAAGGCGGTAGTAAAGACAAATGGATCTTAAGGTTCGATGGGGCTTCTAACGCACTGGGGCATGGAATCAGAGCTGTTTTGATTTCACTAGATAAAGAGTTCATCCCTGTCTGCGCTAGGCTGTGTTTCGATTGCACCAACAACATCGCTGAGTATGAGGCATGTTCTTTGGGGATCCAAGCAGCGCTAGATGTGAAAGTGAGGTCGTTGGAAGTCTACGGGGACTCTACTTTGGTCATTCACCAATTAAAAGGCGAGTGGGAAACTAGGGATAGCAAGTTGGTTCCCTATCACACCCACATCAAGGAAATGATCAAGGATTTTGATGAGATTTCTTTTCATCATGTTCTTCAGGATGACAATCAGATGGATGACGCTTTGGCCACTCTCGCTTAAATGTTCAGAGTGAGCAATGACTATGACATGCCTCTTATCGAGATAGAGAAGCGTCGTGAACCAGCGTACTGCCAAGTGGTTGAAGAGGAGTCAGATGGAAAACCTTGGTACCATGATATTAAGAGGTATATCTAGAGTCAAGAATACCCCGACGGTGCTAGGGAGAACGACAAGAGAACCCTACGATGGCTCGCCATGGGTTTCTTCTTAAACGGTGATGTGCTTTATAAGAGAAACTGTAACAACCCGGATTTTTAAAGGAAATAAATTTATTGGAAGAGGATAATTAATTATTTATGGATGAATAATTATGGGAGAATTTATAGACATTAGAGATGAACTATCGGTAAATTAAAATTTACCGGAATTGGGTGATTTAACAGATAATATGGGACCCACTAAGTGGAAATAAATATTTGATGGGTCTTTGAGTGTTTAGAAAATTATTTGAGCATTATTTAATGTCCTAATATATTAGAAATAATTGAATTAAGATTTTTAGGACTATGGGTGATTTATGCAGACCGGATAAGCTGAAAACTGACCCGACTGCGATATGGGTGTCGGACCAAGTATCTCCGATTGAGATGCTATTGGTCAGGGCAGTAAAGAATATTACGGGGAATCCGAATATATCTTTGGAATAATTTTTGGATATAGTATTGAGCCCAAACAGAGAACCTGTTTGTAGAAAAACGATGAATTTTAATGAATGGAATTAAAAATAAACCCAAAAGCCCAAATTCCCTTCTAACTTCACGTTGGCTTCTTCTTCTTTTAGTGGAAACCATTCCTCTTCTTCTTTTCTCTACTTTTCCTTCTCCTTCTTTATCTCTTCTTCTTCCAAAACTCTAGACAAGGTGGTGTCACCTTCATCCATCTCCATTTTCGTTGAAGGGTCTTGAAGGAAGCTTGAGGCTTGAAGTTCCTCTCTTCTTACCCCCTCCATTTTCACAGCACTCTCTCCCTCTTCTTGGACCCATTTCATTTTTGGGTGTGAGGTAAGAAATACTTATCATTTAGTTGAGTTTTTGCCATAGATATGTGGTAGTATGAGTTTGGGAGCCATACAAGTGAATGGGTGTTAATTAGAAGCATTTAATGTATGAGCCCTAAGGTGGGTGGCCATGAATATGAGATTTTCATGAGGGACAAATGTAGTAGATGCATGTATATTGGAAATAGATGGAAGATTGGTGATCAATTATGTATGTGCTTGATTTTAATGAAACCCTAACCCTAGGATTTGGGGGAAATTAGTAATAATGCCATGAAAAAGGATTTTTAGTGAAAACCCATGATAATATGTGTGTGGGTGTTGTTAATGATGGAGATTGGTGGTTATTAGAAATGGTTATTGAGTTTTGATGAAAACCCTAAGTATGATAAATTGGGGGTCTTATCTAAATAGGTGATTTTGATGATTATTGATGTCTTAAGAATGATTTTATATGAGGAGATGAATGTTTGAAGCATTGGTGTTGATTAATGAGGTTGGAAGAATTAAATTGGATTGTTGATGTTTATGATGATGTTAAAAATGGTTGCAAGCCATTGATAATGGATTAAGAAAATAGATACTTGAGTTAATGAATAAGTAGGCCTTGATATATGCCATGTTTTTAGTGGAATGATATGAATGGCAAATTGTTGGCTATTGATGATAATGTATGTGTATATATGATGATGAATAACCCATGAGGGGTTGAAATATGTACATGTTAATGAACCATCCTTGAGGGGATGAAGTATGTGTTTTGTGAATTGAGAATTTATGTGGATGATTGGCATTGAATGTGATAGCCATTGTGATGGTATTAGTGATAAGTTTGAGGTTTATGCATAATTGAGAAACTAATAGAGGCAAATAGAGTTTTATGAGAATGGAATGGCATGTGATAGCTCCAATAGCCTATATATGTAGTTTATGACTTGTAGGAATTGGAATGGACCAATTCCATTGAGAATAGGCCTTTGAGTTGCATAAAAGTGCCTCTAAATGGGTAAAACGCATTTATGCGCATAAGTTCCTCATTTTTGGGAATTTTCATGTGAGGCCGGTGGCCACACGTCACAAATAATATATTTTAGCTTGTGACAAATTTTGATGGTCATTGGATTTGAATTGAATGAGATTGGGTGATTGGAAGTTGAAATTTTGGTGTTGTTCTGCATAAAAACAGCAGCAGGGCTGTCTTGAATCGATTCAAGACCCTTTGAATCGATTCAAGAGGTACTGTTTTCACTATTTTGGGCTCCAGGGGTGTTTGAATCGATTCATACGAGTTTGAATCGATTCAAGGCCCTCTGTTTGTCAAAATTTGAGATTTTGGGACGTTCGAATCGATTCACACGAGTCTGAATCGATTCAGAGCCCTGTTATGGCCACTGTTGTGCTGTTTTTCCAACTGGTCTGTTTTCTTTGCTGTTTTTGGCCTGTTTGGGCATCTTAATGACATTTTTGGCCTCCGAGTTCTTCATGAAAGTTGTAGATAATTGTGTTACGGAGGTGTGAGAATTGGTCTCACATTAATTGGAGTTTTCTAACTCTCATTAGACATAAAACACCGGACCTACTACGTCATAAAATTCAAGTTTAAGAGGGTTTTGAACCCAACTTTTTATGGTTATCAAATTGAGACTAATAGGTGATATTTATGACGTGTCCCTATGTTTTTAAGGCTAAAAATGAACTCTTCTCATGTCCTAATGTTGAAAGTTATCACGGGCTCATTGTTGCCTAAGACCTCTATTATTATGGAAAAAACGAACGGATTCACTAAAGGTAATATGGATGGCATTATGGATGAGGGATAAATGTGATGCTGTTGTAATTGGGAATGGTTGACCCTTTAAGATCTAGAGGATCTTGGCTTTGGGAAAGGAATTCCCGAAGCCTAACACAATTACATAAGTTGATGTTTAACAAGTCTAGGACTTGGGGTTAAGCTTTATAATAAGCTAACAAGTGCTTAGAATTATGATGGTTATTAATCATGTGAATATACTTACATATGGTATGTAGATCGTATTCCGGATGATGTGAAGGAGCATTCGGAGCATTGGAACCGTTCGACTCTTCCCTTGAGGTAGGAGAGAAGTTAACATTCAAATTGCATGAGTAAATTGAATAGTGATTTGTTGTATGTGATGGATACTCATGCTTGCCTTGCCATGTATATGTATTGAATTAATTGAAATGGCAAATTGATAATTATTGAGAATTATTATGATGCTTTTATGATGGGTGCAAGTAATTGACTTGCATGTGTGTGAGGCAAATATGATTGTTGATACATATATATGTAATTTGTAATACTGTGTTGCCACATGTGTGGATTAATATTATGTTTATTGCTATGCCTCTGATATCCATGTGTAGATTACTATGGATGATGTTTGTGGCCATTGAGTGCCAATTATATGAATGACATGCCTTGAGGGGCCCGTATGTAATTATATGATTATTGTAATGCCGTTATGGTTGATTGCAAGTGTTGACTTGCGTATATGATGTGAAATATATATATGAAAAATGTTGAGATGGAAATGCCACATTAAAACTTGAAAATAATGACTAAAGCCAATAAAGATAAAACCCACTATGGTGTATATGGTGGTGTTGGTGATTATGATGATGGAGATTGATGAGTGGCATTTAGGATGCACAGGGTGAGCTTGCATTTGAATTGCATTGCATTGCATCCATGGCATATCATAGCTGTCTATGTGGAATATTAGGGGGTTCCACTAGGCGGGCCCAGTGGGAGGGCGGCTCAGTGCACGAGCGTATTGTGATTTTCCCCTGTGACTCGATGTATGAGTCACGAAGCTGTCCATAGTTTGGTGACGAGGCACCCTATGTGGCGGGCCCAGTGGGCGGGCGGCTCTATGGTGAGCGAGTTTACCTCGGTGTCCGATGGGGCACGGCTCTCTCGATGTGTGTTCGGGAGGGGCCAGTAGCACTTGTGGTAGTTGAGGCCACGATGTTGATCCGCAAGTCACAGGGTGACTAGTGCTACAGATGGGCGATAGCGGTTTGGTACCAGTAAAAGATGTTGTTGAGATGCATGCATGCTTTGAGATATGTGTACACATTTTACTACTGCAGTAGGGGCATAGTAGCACACCTATGCTTGACCCACAACTTGGTGTTTATTCCCACAGTCGGATCCGCATTTGTTGTTGATTATTCCATTGTGCATATGCATTAGCCATAAGAGCATTTGCATATAGCATGGAGATATGCCTTAATATGATGACGATTGATGATGATTGAGATGATGAGATGGTATTGATGAGAAGGGTAATTTAATATACCGAAAGACCACATAAAGGTAATAAATAATATGAATAAATGAAATGATGTGAATATGACGATATATATATGTTGTGGCCCAATGTTTGAAGGGTGTAATTGTTATAATTGATGATGATGATGTTAGCCCATGGTGGCTCTAATGAAGGGCCAGAATGGTCCATGTTGACGATGTGATGGCCCATGGTGGTGGTATATGATTGTGTATATGTTGTGGTTGATTATGATATGAATTGTGATTCATGAGGCATGTAGGCCTATTATAATAATAAGATGATATATGAATGATGATTTGATGATTTGATAGCAAAGCACACATGACGTTTGTATGCATATACACATGATCACAATATATATATATTATTCGTCATTTTGAATGTATAACTTCCTCCCCCATGTGGTTTTCTTTTTTTAGCATTGTGATGCAGGTTACCATGGGATGAGTTCGGATTTCAATTAAAGCTTGGGTGAAGGTAAATAGTGGTGATGGAAGTGCCTTGGCCGGCATCATTTATGGATTCTTGTGTAATGAATAAATTGTATATGATTGTATAGATGATTTAGAGATTTTGAGTATGTATAAGTTACTCTATTGAATTGATGAATGATATATATATATATATATAGAATGTAAGAGATGATTTGATGTGTATTAGAAGGATTAAAATTGAATGATGTTAATTGATGGTTGTGATAGTCGGGAGAAGATCCCCGAATGTAGATGAATATATTTATGTATATGTAATTATATCTTAGGCATTACATGCTTATATAATTATGTAAAAGGATGATGGATGTCTATTAGGCTTACGATATGCCATTGCGTGTTTTGCCGAGCCTTTTCTCATATCGTCATATATGGGACTAGGCGTGTGCCCGGTATACATATTCTTCTTCCGCTGTAAACTCTATTATTTTTGTATACCGTTATGGGCAATTTATTTATCAATCCAGCTTCAGGTTTTATAATCTCACTCTCTGGTTTTTCTGTGATTTGGGTCATGATGTGGTCATGGTGATGTCTTAGAAATATTTTCAAACGCGAAAAATTTATTCACAATTTTTATTAATTATGTCGATCACATCGGGATTCGAGTACAGAAAAACTAGGGGTGTTATAATCTGGTATCAGAGCATATTTTGCTCTGAATTGGAGCTATTGGTTACTACCAGAGCATGGTTGCTCTGTGAGGATTTGATATTATGGATGATTGGAGCATGATTACTCAATGGTGAGATATTTATGGTGATCTTTGGAGCGGGATGCTCATTATTGACATATGGTTGCTTTGTATAGATTAAAGTATGATGATTATCTAGAGCATGATGATATGTTTGAGTATTGATTGCCCTATATGGACTTATGAATGAATAGTTGTCTAAGGATTATGAATTGATTATGAGGGCATAATTGCTTATTGAGGACTTTTATGAGATTATGATTCATAAGATGTGATTATTGTCTATTGGGAGTATACCCTTTTTATCATTGGGGTTATATGATGAACTGGTGGAGCCTAGTTGCTCATTGATGATCATGAATGAATTATGAGATTGAATATGAGTGAATGAATTTTCTCAATATATGATTGATGTATTTATTGTGTAAGACCGGCCAAGTTCCTTACCCTATTACCTTCAAATGACGAATATATTGTTATTGTGTATTGATATTGATATATAAAATGCAAATTGATTTGATGATGGATCCATGATTAAATGTGATCGTGGAAATGAAATATTAGAGTTGATGAATATAAAATATGAGATATGAATTGATATGATGATGAATTTGTACCATGTGTAATCATGAATATGATATGTTAGTTATGCATTGATTTAATGATGGACCTATGCCGTGTGTTGATTACGGATAGGAGGTATTGAGAAAGAAATTAATATGGTAGTAGACCATACCTATTGAGACCTTGATGTGCATGCGCACCTTATATATAAATTGTTGGTTGGGTCTCTTATATGCATTATACTTGTGGCGTTTAGCCAAGGAATGCTTGTTAAATGAAATGAAACTCACATGCTTGAGTTGAATGAATGAATAATATTGAGTAATTCCTTAGTATGAGTATGTTTGAATTTAAATGATTGGTTATGCCATTTATGAAGGATGGATTTTATATCCTTTGGCACAAGGACCCTATATATCCTATGATACAAGTGATTTGTTGTATCCCCCTATATTGGGAATTTGAATGTGTGATAGGCGATTAAATGTGAAATCGGATACGTGTTAGATTGGAGTTGTGTATCGGTTTTTGGTGTTTGTAAAACCGAGTGGGCAATTGATTTGATTTTGACCCACTAGGTGGGATAACCTAGATTGACTTGGTATGATCTTGTATGATCAATTGTTGTAGAGAATTAATTTAATTGGACCATATGGAGGTCTAGGCTCTATGTTGTTTTTGTGAGCCATATCTAATGATGTTGTGTGGTATGTGAGAACTCCACAATGGGTGCTAGGTAACCCTTAGACTTCCTAAGTCTATTGATTGGTTGAGCCTTATGAATGACTGAGCCATAACAAAAATTAATTTTGAAATACATTGTTGAAGCTAGAGCTGATATGTGATGGAATACGAATGAATGAATGTAACCCCTGATGATTGATGAATAATAATGTTGAATTTAGGGTATAATTGGAATTGATTATGGTATATGATTTTATGAAGTGACCTTAGGCTAAATTGTGTGCCCTTGGGATTATGATCATTGGATTAATTATGGATTATGATGTGATGTAAAGATGATAGGTGTGAACATGAGCTGGTAAATGGAGTTTAATCCTGTAGATACCTCTCTTTTCATTTTGAAAAGGATTAAATTGGTGATAGAAACCCTATGCCGATATGACACGATGTGAATCGTATGTCCAATTTATGGACTTTGGTTGTGATATGTGAAGGAAAATCAGTAGTGTGGGAAAATTATTACATGGGTATGAACCTTCTTTTAACCTTGGGAGCATATATTTGATGTGAGTTTGGTGAATAGATCAGGTTTGAATCGAATTACAGCCGATAATGTTTGAAATAAACTGATGATTACTAAGTTGCTTGACCATGACTTCAAATGGATGAAGTCCAATGGTGGAGTGATTACCCTGTGATGGTTGGAAAATTATTACCCATGTAGCAATGTATGGTTATGGTAATCGATATTTGATGATTTATACGGCACGAATGATGCCGAATTATATTTAATGATGACGTGACATGAACATGTTGAGTGATAGACTTATACGAGTTGTCATTAAGTCTCATGTGAGTTGGTATTATTTGGATAAGTGTGACCGATGTGAGCATGGGAATACAAAGTGCTGGTCCCGATATGACCTTACATGCCATAGGCATCGTGGCAACATGCACTTATGCGCCGACCTTATGTGTTTGTGGTAACCACTACGGGATTGGGACGCCTTCCTGTATGTCGGATGCAGCAATACATAGGCCGGGCAGGTGTAGGGATTGTAACTGCTTATGGTGAATGTATTGAGCCTATCTGGTCGTACTGAGTATGAACATGTGAGCTCTATTGGGTGATTTATGATTAATGACATATGACACACTTTGATGTAGGAATTTTATGTTAAGAATGATAAAGTGATAATGAACATGTCTAGACAGACTTTGAGAAGTCTGATGTTATTTCGTGGTGTCATCGAACCCTATTGGTATGTGGCCGAAGTATGGCCTTACGGTATATGCCGACGTTGAACTTCGAGGACGAAGTTTCTTTTTGGTGGGGTGGATTGTAACAACCCGGATTTTTAAAGGAAATAAATTTATTGGAAGAGGATAATTAATTATTTATGGATGAATAATTATGGGAGAATTTATAGACATTAGAGATGAACTATCGGTAAATTAAAATTTACCGGAATTGGGTGATTTAACAAATAATATGGGACCCACTAAGTGGAAATAAATATTTGATGGGTCTTTGAGTGTTTAGAAAATTATTTGAGCATTATTTAATGTCCTAATATATTAGAAATAATTGAATTAAGATTTTTAGGACTATGGGTGATTTATGCAGACCGGATAAGCTGAAAACTGACCCGACTGAGATATGGGTGTCGGACCAAGTATCTCCGATTGAGATGCTATTGGTCAGGGCAGTAAAGAATATTACGGGGAATCCGAATATATCTTTGGAATAATTTTTGGATATAGTATTGAGCCCAAACAGAGAACCTGTTTGTAGAAAAACGATGAATTTTAATGAATGGAATTAAAAATAAACCCAAAAGCCCAAATTCCCTTCTAACTTCACGTTGGCTTCTTCTTCTTTTAGTGGAAACCATTCCTCTTCTTCTTTTCTCTACTTTTCCTTCTCCTTCTTTATCTCTTCTTCTTCCAAAACTCTAGACAAGGTGGTGTCACCTTCATCCATCTCCATTTTCGTTGAAGGGTCTTGAAGGAAGCTTGAGGCTTGAAGTTCCTCTCTTCTTACCCCCTCCATTTTCACAGCACTCTCTCCCTCTTCTTGGACCCATTTCATTTTTGGGTGTGAGGTAAGAAATACTTATCATTTAGTTGAGTTTTTGCCATAGATATGTGGTAGTATGAGTTTGGGAGCCATACAAGTGAATGGGTGTTAATTAGAAGCATTTAATGTATGAGCCCTAAGGTGGGTGGCCATGAATATGAGATTTTCATGAGGGACAAATGTAGTAGATGCATATATATTGGAAATAGATGGAAGATTGGTGATCAATTATGTATGTGCTTGATTTTAATGAAACCCTAACCCTAGGATTTGGGGGAAATTAGTAATAATGCCATGAAAAAGGATTTTTAGTGAAAACCCATGATAATATGTGTGTGGGTGTTGTTAATGATGGAGATTGGTGGTTATTAGAAATGGTTATTGAGTTTTGATGAAAACCCTAAGTATGATAAATTGGGGGTCTTATCTAAATAGGTGATTTTGATGATTATTGATGTCTTAAGAATGATTTTATATGAGGAGATGAATGTTTGAAGCATTGGTGTTGATTAATGAGGTTGGAAGAATTAAATTGGATTGTTGATGTTTATGATGATGTTAAAAATGGTTGCAAGCCATTGATAATGGATTAAGAAAATAGATACTTGAGTTAATGAATAAGTAGGCCTTGATATATGCCATGTTTTTAGTGGAATGATATGAATGGCAAATTGTTGGCTATTGATGATAATGTATGTGTATATATGATGATGAATAACCCATGAGGGGTTGAAATATGTACATGTTAATGAACCATCCTTGAGGGGATGAAGTATGTGTTTTGTGAATTGAGAATTTATGTGGATGATTGGCATTGAATGTGATAGCCATTGTGATGGTATTAGTGATAAGTTTGAGGTTTATGCATAATTGAGAAACTAATAGAGGCAAATAGAGTTTTATGAGAATGGAATGGCATGTGATAGCTCCAATAGCCTATATATGTAGTTTATGACTTGTAGGAATTGGAATGGACCAATTCCATTGAGAATAGGCCTTTGAGTTGCATAAAAGTGCCTCTAAATGGGTAAAACGCATTTATGCGCATAAGTTCCTCATTTTTGGGAATTTTCATGTGAGGCCGGTGGCCACACGTCACAAATAATATATTTTAGCTTGTGACAAATTTTGATGGTCATTGGATTTGAATTGAATGAGATTGGGTGATTGGAAGTTGAAATTTTGGTGTTGTTCTGCATAAAAACAGCAGCAGGGCTGTCTTGAATCGATTCAAGACCCTTTGAATCGATTCAAGAGGTACTGTTTTCACTATTTTGGGCTCCAGGGGTGTTTGAATCGATTCATACGAGTTTGAATCGATTCAAGGCCCTCTGTTTGTCAAAATTTGAGATTTTGGGACGTTCGAATCGATTCACACGAGTCTGAATCGATTCAGAGCCCTGTTATGGCCATTGTTGTGCTGTTTTTCCAACTGGTCTGTTTTCTTTGCTGTTTTTGGCCTGTTTGGGCATCTTAATGACATTTTTGGCCTCCGAGTTCTTCATGAAAGTTGTAGATAATTGTGTTACGGAGGTGTGAGAATTGGTCTCACATTAATTGGAGTTTTCTAACTCTCATTAGACATAAAACACCGGACCTACTACGTCATAAAATTCAAGTTTAAGAGGGTTTTGAACCCAACTTTTTATGGTTATCAAATTGAGACTAATAGGTGATATTTATGACGTGTCCCTATGTTTTTAAGGCTAAAAATGAACTCTTCTCATGTCCTAATGTTGAAAGTTATCACGGGCTCATTGTTGCCTAAGACCTCTATTATTATGGAAAAAACGAACGGATTCACTAAAGGTAATATGGATGGCATTATGGATGAGGGATAAATGTGATGCTGTTGTAATTGGGAATGGTTGACCCTTTAAGATCTAGAGGATCTTGGCTTTGGGAAAGGAATTCCCGAAGCCTAACACAATTACATAAGTTGATGTTTAACAAGTCTAGGACTTGGGGTTAAGCTTTATAATAAGCTAACAAGTGCTTAGAATTATGATGGTTATTAATCATGTGAATATACTTACATATGGTATGTAGATCGTATTCCGGATGATGTGAAGGAGCATTCGGAGCATTGGAACCGTTCGACTCTTCCCTTGAGGTAGGAGAGAAGTTAACATTCAAATTGCATGAGTAAATTGAATAGTGATTTGTTGTATGTGATGGATACTCATGCTTGCCTTGCCATGTATATGTATTGAATTAATTGAAATGGCAAATTGATAATTATTGAGAATTATTATGATGCTTTTATGATGGGTGCAAGTAATTGACTTGCATGTGTGTGAGGCAAATATGATTGTTGATACATATATATGTAATTTGTAATACTGTGTTGCCACATGTGTGGATTAATATTATGTTTATTGCTATGCCTCTGATATCCATGTGTAGATTACTATGGATGATGTTTGTGGCCATTGAGTGCCAATTATATGAATGACATGCCTTGAGGGGCCCGTATGTAATTATATGATTATTGTAATGCCGTTATGGTTGATTGCAAGTGTTGACTTGCGTATATGATGTGAAATATATATATGAAAAATGTTGAGATGGAAATGCCACATTAAAACTTGAAAATAATGACTAAAGCCAATAAAGATAAAACCCACTATGGTGTATATGGTGGTGTTGGTGATTATGATGATGGAGATTGATGAGTGGCATTTAGGATGCACAGGGTGAGCTTGCATTTGAATTGCATTGCATTGCATCCATGGCATATCATAGCTGTCTATGTGGAATATTAGGGGGTTCCACTAGGCGGGCCCAGTGGGAGGGCGGCTCAGTGCACGAGCGTATTGTGATTTTCCCCTGTGACTCGATGTATGAGTCACGAAGCTGTCCATAGTTTGGTGACGAGGCACCCTATGTGGCGGGCCCAGTGGGCGGGCGGCTCTATGGTGAGCGAGTTTACCTCGGTGTCCGATGGGGCACGGCTCTCTCGATGTGTGTTCGGGAGGGGCCCGTAGCACTTGTGGTAGTTGAGGCCACGATGTTGATCCGCAAGTCACAGGGTGACTAGTGCTACAGATGGGCGATAGCGGTTTGGTACCAGTAAAAGATGTTGTTGAGATGCATGCATGCTTTGAGATATGTGTACACATTTTACTACTGCAGTAGGGGCATAGTAGCACACCTATGCTTGACCCACAACTTGGTGTTTATTCCCACAGTCGGATCCGCATTTGTTGTTGATTATTCCATTGTGCATATGCATTAGCCATAAGAGCATTTGCATATAGCATGGAGATATGCCTTAATATGATGACGATTGATGATGATTGAGATGATGAGATGGTATTGATGAGAAGGGTAATTTAATATACCGAAAGACCACATAAAGGTAATAAATAATATGAATAAATGAAATGATGTGAATATGACGATATATATATGTTGTGGCCCAATGTTTGAAGGGTGTAATTGTTATAATTGATGATGATGATGTTAGCCCATGGTGGCTCTAATGAAGGGCCAGAATGGTCCATGTTGACGATGTGATGGCCCATGGTGGTGGTATATGATTGTGTATATGTTGTGGTTGATTATGATATGAATTGTGATTCATGAGGCATGTAGGCCTATTATAATAATAAGATGATATATGAATGATGATTTGATGATTTGATAGCAAAGCACACATGACGTTTGTATGCATATACACATGATCACAATATATATATATTATTCGTCATTTTGAATGTATAACTTCCTCCCCCATGTGGTTTTCTTTTTTTAGCATTGTGATGCAGGTTACCATGGGATGAGTTCGGATTTCAATTAAAGCTTGGGTGAAGGTAAATAGTGGTGATGGAAGTGCCTTGGCCGGCATCATTTATGGATTCTTGTGTAATGAATAAATTGTATATGATTGTATAGATGATTTAGAGATTTTGAGTATGTATAAGTTACTCCATTGAATTGATGAATGATATATATATATATATATAGAATGTAAGAGATGATTTGATGTGTATTAGAAGGATTAAAATTGAATGATGTTAATTGATGGTTGTGATAGTCGGGAGAAGATCCCCGAATGTAGATGAATATATTTATGTATATGTAATTATATCTTAGGCATTACATGCTTATATAATTATGTAAAAGGATGATGGATGTCTATTAGGCTTACGATATGCCATTGCGTGTTTTGCCGAGCCTTTTCTCATATCGTCATATATGGGACTAGGCGTGTGCCCGGTATACATATTCTTCTTCCGCTGTAAACTCTATTATTTTTGTATACCGTTATGGGCAATTTATTTATCGATCCAGCTTCAGGTTTTATAATCTCACTCTCTGGTTTTTCTGTGATTTGGGTCATGATGTGGTCATGGTGATGTCTTAGAAATATTTTCAAACGCGAAAAATTTATTCATAATTTTTATTAATTATGTCGATCACATCGGGATTCGAGTACAGAAAAACTAGGGGTGTTATAGAAACTATGACTCTGTCCTTGTTCAATGCATTGACACTGCTGAAGCAAACAAAATCATGAGGGATGTTCACGAGGGATCTTTTAGAACCCACACTAATGGGCACGCCATGTCAAGAAAAATCTTGAGGGCCGGTTATTTCTAGATGACCATGGAAACGGACTGCTTTGCTTATGTTTGGAAGTGTCACAAATGTCAAATATACGCTGATCATATTCATGCTCCCCCGTCATTTCTGAATGTCTTATCAGCACCGTGGCTCTTTTCGATGTGGGGCATGGATGTCATCGGTCCCATCGAGCCAAAAGCCTCAAACGGTCATCGTTTTATCTTGGTCACCATCGATTATTTCACAAAGTGGGTAAAGGCTGCTTCATATGCCAATGCGACAAGAAATGTTATGGTTAAATTCGTCAAGCGAGAACTGATATACCGATATGGCTTGCTAAGTCAGATCATCACTAACAATGGGACAAATTTGAACAATAAAATAATGAAGGAACTCTGTGAGAGCTTCAAAATTCACCATCATAATTCCTCCCTTATTACCCTAAAATGAATGGGGCAGTCGAGACAGCCAATAAAAACATCAAGAAGATAGTACAAAAGATGATGGTAACCTACAAAGATTAGAGTGAGATGCTCTCTTTTGCTTTGCATGGGTATTGTACCTCAGTCCGAACCTCAACTGGGGCAACCCCATTCTCCTTGGTTTATGGTATAGAAGCAGTCTTGCCTTTTGAAGTAGAGATCCCTTCCCTTCGGGTAATGATGGAGGAAAATTAGAAGAAGCTGAGTGGGTCCGAACTTAACATGACCAACTAAATCTGATCAATGGTAAAAGACTGACTACCCTCTGTCATGGTCAGTTTTATCAGAGGCGTATGAAACGAGCATTTGAAAAGAAGGTGCAACCTCGACAGTTCCAAGAAGGAGACTTGGTTCTCAGGAAGATTTTGCCAATTCGAAAGGACAACTGAGGCAAATGGACTCCTTACTATGAGGGGCCGTATGTCGTGAAGAGAGCTTTCTCTGGAGGAGCCCTGATTCTAACTAGCATGGACGGTAAGGACTTGCCAATGCCTATAAATGCAGATGCGGTGAAACGGTACTACGCCTAAGGAGGGAATGTCAAGAATCAAAGAAAGCAAAAAGAGAAGAAAAGAAAGAAAAAGTAAAAATAATGCTCACTAGGCTGAAAACCCAAAAGGGCAGCCTAGGCAAAAGTTAGAGTGACCCGGTGAGTCAAAAACCCAAAAGGGCGGCTCAGGTAAAAGTTAGGGTCAAGTTTCTGGTAATATGACTAAGACCTCCGACTCGAGAAGTACAAGTCTCAGTTGGGGCATGTGAATCATTGTCGAACTTACCTTCTCCAAAGCAAGGTCGAAGGGTGAACATGAAGTCGTGTTGGGGAATTAAGATTCTCACTAGTCTCCGGGATTCACTGGAGGATCCATGAACCTTCCCTGCTTCACCTATCCTTGACCTGTTCTATGTGACTTCATTCATTTCATTTACTTTCCCCGTTGTCCATTCTCTGTACTTGTTTGACATACATGAATAAAATTCATCTTTTTTGATACGTGTTATGAATTTCATTGATCTGATAAAACATTGTGTTTTTAATAAAATGATGAACATTTAAAGTCGTGAGGGACAAGATGCTCCTACTACTTGACCTCATCTTGGGAGATCATTACAAATACTCGGCCATGCACATGCTCCAAAGCTATGGTTGCCTCGTTCATTCTCCTCTGTCCATGAGTTATCCTGAGGGTCACGGTTTCACAGGATCTACCCGGTTTTTAAAATTATCTATGCACTACTTACCCTTTTTCCACTGGTTGTTGTAACAAACAGTTATGTCAAATCTTAACTCCTTGAAAACATTTTCCTAATCAGGCTTAGAAGAACTTATTCTTCCCCAATTAAAATGTATTCCAAAATAGCCAAGAGCATCCCGCAAAACTCTCCCTAAGCAGAATCACCAAATCCTCTTCCCGGTGAAACCATGATGGCTACTAGACAAGGGCCAACCATACCTTCCTCCCACAGTGGAACTATACCCCAGGAACGGACTCCAATTAGCCCTTCTTCCCTAATAAGTTCATCATCACCAAACTAGCACCCATCATACTCTCAAACTAGGGTATCTCCCCAGATTTCTTTCTATTTCAATCGAGGGGCGATACCCCAAATTTTCAAAACTGCTCAAACTGGGGCATCACCCTAGGTTCTTTCACTTTTAGTCAAGGGGCAGTACCCTGAATTTCTAAACAATTCAAACTGGGGCATCACCCCAGGTCTCTTCCACTTTCAGTCAAGGGGCAGTACCCCAGATTTTCAAAACCGCTCAAACTGGGGCATCACCCCAGGTTCTTTCACTTTTAGTCAAGGGGCAGTACCCCAAATTTCCAAACAACTCAAACTGGGGCATCACCCCAGGTCTCTTCCACTTTCAGTCAAGGGGCAGTACCCCAGATTTCCAAAACCGCTCAAACTAGGGCATCACCCCAGGTTCTTTTAGTCAAGGGGAAGTACCCCGAATTTCCACACAACTCTAACTGGGGCATCTCCCTAGATGTCTACTCTTTTCAGTCAAGGGGCGGTGCCCCAAATTTTCAAGCTACTTAGACTGAGGCATCTCCCCAGATTTCTACTTCTTGTCAACCGAGGGTCAACCTCACCTTTTATTTTCCTATCAACCAAGAGGGTCAACCCCACCTTTTATTTTCCAGTCAACCGAGGGTCAACCCCACCTTTTACTTCCCTGTCAATCGAAGGGTCAACCCCACCTTTTACTTTTTTGTCAATCATTTTACTTTCCTATTAACCGATGGTCAACCCTATATTTTTCTGTCAACCGAGGGGTTTACCCCAACCTTTTTCTTTTCTGTCAATCGAAGGGTCAACCCCACCTTTTGCTTTTCTATCGATCGAAGGGTCAACCCCACCTTTTACTTTTCTGTCAATGAAGGGTCATCCCCACCTTTTACTTTTCTGTCAATCGAAGGGTCAACCCCACCTTTTACTTTTCTGTCAACCGAAGGGTTAACCCTACCTTTTACTTTTCTGTCAATCAAAGAGTCAACCTTGTAACATCCTGATTTTTACTGATTGAGATTAAGCCATTAATTAAGGGTTAATTGTAGAATTGAGATTAATGATTAATTAGACTAATTGCTGATTGGTTAGGAATGACTGAATAAATAATGATAATAATAATAATGCCAGGCGAAAGGACGCATGTGTCCCTAAGGGTATAAAATAACTTTAGCCCTCTCTTTCCCTCATTTTTTATTCACGCTGACATCTTTCTTCGTGGATGTATCTGTCCCTTCTTCCTACTGATTCTCTTCTTCTTCACCCTCATTCGCGTCGCCCGCTTGGAAAGGACAGAGAGAGAGTTGAGAGCTTTTTGAGAGGAACAGAGACGCGGTTCTGTTTTCACTCCCTGACCTCTTCTTCCTCTCCGTCACCTTCTTCCCCTTCTTCTTCTTCCACTTGGAGCTGTCAGTGTCCCAGTTGGAAGGCTGTGCTGGAAAGTGCCTTCGAGCTGTGGAGGAGACGAATCCGTTAGAGGAAGGAGCAACTCTGGTCCAGAATCGACGCTGAGTTCAAAGGCTGTTGGAGGAGGAGTAACAGAAGGGACGATCGGTTAGCATTGTAACTCGAAGAGTCTCTGAATCCCGACAGCAGGTAGGGGGCGCTTTGCATGTCAAATGCATGGTTTATGGACAGGTTCCGGGTGTTTGTTTAAATGTGATGTGTTATGTGCGAAATGTGTTGATAGTTGTGTTGTGATTAAGTAATAGTGCATGCAACTCCTGGATTTGTGGTATCTGTGAACTGTTTAGTGTTGTGTGACTCCGTCCATGAGTGCATGTTAATATTTCTACGAATGCTGACTGAATGCTGGTAAATAAGAGTGTTACCATTATTGCCGAGTGCATGGGTTAAAAAGGAGGGTGATTCACTGAGTTCTGTTTGCAGTTTCATGTTTAAATGTATATGAATGAGAATGCCATGATGATTTCCGAATGCATGAGATGTGAGTTGATATGTTGATTTCCATTGGGAATGTTGTGTTGAAATGCATGCTGACTTCATTAAAAATGTTGAGTGGATGTGCTGTAGTATTGTTACCCTGATTTGCTTATTGTGAGTTACTATGACAAACGCATGTGATATTGTGACGAAACTGTGAAATTCCAAGTGAATCTATATGCCGTGTTGAAACGGTTGTGACCTATTAATGGCTGCGTGAGACGCACTTGGTAAGCTTGGATGCTTGTTGTGAAATCGCATGGGAATTGCATATATGAGAAAAAGGCGACCCGTGGAAGGTCAGGGACCCTATGAGATGACTTCCAGATTCCTGGCTAGTTCCATGAGGACCCGTGGTAGCCGATGGAGCTAGAGCTGAGTCTCGAGACGTCACAAGGAGACCGGTACCACACGGAAAGGGCTAGTGGACGAGGGGCTGGGAAGGAATCTGCAACTAAAATCACTGTTTAAGTCGGATCCGCATGCATGTGTGTAAGAGCATTGTTATTAAGACTAACATGATTTGCATGGATTTGAATGATTTGAGCAAATTCCGACTGGATGATGTCGTGTGAGTGAATCCCGACTGAATGAATATGTATGTATTGATGCTGTTGCCGAGTGCAATGTGATGTTATGATTGAGACTGTATGTTATTGTGCAATTTCCGATTGGGTAACGTTGTGTGACTTTTATAATATTTGGCAGTGTATGTATATTATTGTGGATTGAGCCATGTAAATTGTATAATTGAGGATTGAAGTATAATTCCGAGTCAATAACTGTCATTTCATATGTAAAAGCTCACCCCTACACCATTTTTCAGTATGTGCAGGTCGGACTCGGAAGTGGTGATAAGGCCTCAAGTCCGAGTGAGGTGCACTCCGACTGTAGAGTGCTTATATTGTATTTATTATGTTTAGTCAGTGTAGCCTTGGCCGGCTCTCATGTAATATGATAATTTAATATCTTTGTTATGAGCAATGCCTATCAGAGTTATAGACAAGTACACGTATACATATATATAAATACTTTATATGGGTATGGTGTTAATTGCTTCGAGTAATAAGTGTTGGTGAATGAATAATGTTAGGATGATAAGTATCCGAGTATATGTTTACATATATATATATGTGTGTGGTTATATTGGTAATGTACGCTGTATTAATTGTGAAGAGTTGTTGAATTATTTGAGGGTTGTTGATGGGTAAAATAGTGTTAAGTTGATGATTCTGAGTGAGACTATAGTGTTTGGGTTTCTTTTCCGAGTGGAGAAGACTTAAAAGGATTCTGAGAGAGATCTCTTTTGATGAACCTATTCTGTGTGGGACTTAATGGGAGAATTCCCGAGTAATACTAGGCTTGATTATTCCGAGTGAAAAATATGTGTAGATCCCGAGTGGGAAATAGTTTGGGTATTTCCGAGTGGAAATTCGAGTGAACCTCTTCCGAGGAAAGAGTTGTTGTAATGGTTGAGATTGGAATATAATCTAAGTATGTGATATAAGTATAATCCGAGTGAACGAGGTTCCATATCCCAAGTGGGTGAGTCTTAGAGCAAGTCCAAGTGGGACTTACTTAATGTTTCCCCGAGTGAGTAAGATATCATATGCCGAGTGAATTTGGAATGAATATTCCGAGTAGAGTAGGATTGTGGAGACCCCTTCTGAGTGAAGGAAGGTGTGTGTGTTCTCTGAGTAAGAGATGTGAAAATATATCGAGCGACGGGTGTATGGTACATTCCCGATTGTGTTGAAGTTAAATACCCCGAGTGATGTTTGATTAGGAAATATTTCGAGTGAGAAAGAGTTCTGGATCCCGAGTGGTAGAATTGAGGGAGTCATTTCCCGAGTGGTTTATACTTGTGACCTATATGAATGAAATAAGGAGCTGTGTAAATTCCTGAGGGAAGTATGAGCGTGATGATTTACTGGGTGAACCTATGTCCCAAATCCGAGTGAGAAATTACCTTGTACCTGTGTTTGCCCCAGCGAATTAGACTTAGCTCCTATGAGTGTGAGTGGATGGAAGGCCTTTGTGCTGGCTTCGCTTAAGCGAAGGGCTGTCCGCCCGAACGAGTTGGTTTGCCTCGCTCAAGCGTGTTGGATCTCGCTTGAGCGAGTGAGCGTTGTTTGAGGGATTCGCTTAGGCGTTGTTGTGTTTTCCGCTGGACTGAATGGATTGGTTTAAGCCTTGTCCCTTCCGCTGATTACTATATGTATGAATGGCTTTTATTTTCCCTTGCCTTCCTCTTCTTTCTTCCGTGTCGGTTGCCTTGAGGTTTATTTTGGGAAAAATTTTCCCTCATTTTGGGTTTATTTTTAATTAATTAAGGATGTTTCATTTTGGTATCAGAGCAGACCAAAAGGTCCATGGCCAAGGTATGCTTACCGAATGTAAGCGGTTGTGTACGATATGACTAGTTGTCATCATTGCTGATGGTATCCTGTCGGATTTGATATACGTTGAATTATGAATGGTGTGATTATATGTCTGTGGGTTTGTTTGAGATTGGGAACAAAGGGTACTGCCAGGGGTATGTTCCCTGAGGAATAGAGATTTGTGACGACCCTAGCTGATTGTTCACAAAATACTGAGAAGTATTTCTAAGCCTGGGTCGGTAGAGAGGAAATAGAATGATAGATGTGGAAACTTTCATGTGTATTGAAACTGTATTAGTTGGTTCAGCCTCTTATGTAGGCCATGCTAATGGCTTATAGCCGAGGCATGCTGTTGGACGGATTCGAACTCACACGTCTGAATTGATTGAATGAATAATATTGATGGAACCCCTAGAGTGGTGTATTCAAATTCAACTAACGGGTTATGCCATCGTGAAGAATAAGTTTTATATCCCTGACACGAGAACCCTGTATGATGTATATGGAATAAGTGATTGTGTAGTCTCCTAGGATGAAGAATTTGAATATGAGATGTATATGTTAAGGAATTTTGCTGGTTACCGTGTGTGAATTATATGAGTTGTGGGCTATTGTAAGTATGAATGCTGATTACATGCGGTAAAAAACTATCTCATTGAGCCTCGATGGTGTTTAATACTGACTATATATAATGCATGTATTGTTAAGGAAAGGTTGAATATATGTGATAGGTACCTGCATGGTGATTTCCATGTGTGGTTTATAATATGATGCATGTGATGTCTAAATTAATAGTGTGGAAGTGGTTATGGTCCAATGATAAAGTCCTGTATGAGATATGGGTCGGTTATATTAATGCCCGTGTGGGATTTTATATTAAAAAGTATGTGATTTGCCGAGTGCATGTATGGTGTTATTGCTATGATGACCACTGTTCTGAATAATAATGATAAAATGCATTGGATGCATGTATTGATATTGAATGCCGAGTGCATTGGCGTTGGGCGCCGGGTGAATAAGACTATATTCATCTGATTCGCCAATAGAAATGCTTGGAGCATATAGCGTAGGCGCTTAATACCGATCGGCAATCAGATGAATATGTGTTGAAAGTCCTTGGGTTGGACTTGAGGCAGTGCCGAGTGCACTATAAAAAGACCCTGGGTTGGACTTGGGGCAGTGCCGAGTGCACTAAGCGTTGGACGCTTAAGGACCTTGGGTTGGACTCAAGGCAAGCCTACCGGATTGAACTCGGGGCTGCCCGTAACACTTCCGCTGTCACTTGGAGTGACTGTGTTACATGTTAGGGCAAACAGTTTGGTACCTGTAAAACGGCCGAATCAGCTTGGAGCTGAGGAAAGGCTTGGAGCCTATGTTGCAACAATAATGGGTAACCGGATCCGGGTGAAATGAATGTGTGCACACTATGATTGTTGTTGAGCTCAATGTGGATTGCATGAATAAGTGGAATGTTATTTAGAATAACATGATTGAGTGGAATCCGATTGGATGAATGTATGTATATTGATGTTATGGCCGGGTGCAATATGATGTTGTGGTTGTAATACATGCTATGATGAATGATATGAATTATATGGCCGAGTGTGAATTTAATATTCCGATTGAATGATTGAATATATATATGTGTTGATACTGTCGCTGAGTGCAAAGTGAGCCTATGGCTGTGATTATATGTGATTATAAATAATGTAAGTAATATAGCCGAGAGCTGGCTGGATAGATTCCGATTGAATGATGCTTGAATGTGTTCTGAGTGAATGACAGCGTGTATGTTATTGACTGTTGGTATATATGTGTATACATATATATGATATTGTATGGTTTTGAGGTGGATAGGATCTAAGGACGAGATAATTACTCGGTAAGGGTCAGAAACTGACTGTTATTATACCATTTTAGGGTGATAGTAACTGCTACTTGACGATTGTCATCAGGAGAGTTGCACTTACTTATGAGTAATGATGAGGTGTGTGATTCTTGTGTGGGTCGGAAGCCTATAGCCATTATACTATTTTACAGTAGCGGTAAATTATATTTCAAGATTGTTGCTGTGTGACGTGCCCTACGTGGTGCATCATGATAATGTTGATGTGAATATGTGCTTATATATGTATGTGAATTGCCATTAATTCTTGTGAGTTAGTATTAGTTTAGTGAGTTGGACGGTGTGTGTAAGAAGAGTGTAATGTATGCCGTTCCGAGACGACCCTTCATACCATAGGTACTGTAGCAGTGCACACTCTTGCAGCGACTCTATGTAATTTTTGTAACCCTATAGGAATGAGACGTCATCCTATAAGTTGGATGTAGCAATTCGTAAGTCAGGCAGGTGAGGCTATAACTGTTTATGGTGATGGTGAGTCTATCGGGCTGTTTGAGTCAAGATGAGAGTTGTATTGAGTGAACAGTAAGAGGTTGGGTATCAAAACGAGGATGGAAGGTTTGTTAACCTTGATGTGTTGCCTCAGAGCGGATTAGAGGTTATTGTGTATGAATTGGCTATTAAAATGATGATTGGTTATTGAGATTGATGGGTGATCAAGTTTGTCACTGGAATTAGAGGTTTTAAGAGTTTAGCCGAGTGGTATTGTGGATTAGTGGGGAAACCATGACCTTGAGCGGAGGTAATCTGAAAGGTGAGGATTTGCTCAGGAAAGATTAGTATATTCCGAGTGCGAGAAAGTAGAGACAGATCCGAGTGAAATCTTTCTGGGAGAAAGGATTCCTGAGTGAAGTTATGGTGTCCTGAGTAAGACCTCATAAAGAGGATCATTACCAAGTTAAGGGAATTGTGTCCGAGCGTGACACTTCTGAGTAAGGTTAGATTCGGGTGATGTAACTTGGAGCGTGACATTTCCGAGTGGAATGTTACCATGTAGATGGTTCCCATCGTGTGAAATTTCTAAGTCTGTAGGATGTGCCCCTGACCAATCCTCCCCAGAGGAACTTCTGGCCAGAATGTGGGGCTATGAATACGAAAGTTTTCGAGTAAATTATCCCGAGGGGGAGTAGATACCCGAGAGGTAAAATTATCTGAGTCTGTACCCAGGTCGATAGTTGGAGCTGTTGAATTTGAACTCGGGTTTTTCCTTTAGATAGACTCGGATTCCGAGTGAGTTTTTGGTAAGTGGAGAGATGTCCGGTGTAAATTGCCTTCAAACCCCGAATAATTGTTCTAAAGGAGAAGCTTCGAGTGACACTCACGAGGAGTAGGCATGGAATTAGCTGAAGGCATAGATAGAAACTTTAGACTTTAGGGTTGAGTGTAGTGCCTGTAAGAGGTAAATCCAGGCAAACTGTGCTCATTAAAGCACATTGGAACTCTTTAGAGTGTCCATCTCGGTAATGCTAGGATGCATTAAGATTTGGTGAAGAGATTTTAGTGGTCGGATATTGGATATCCGAGGGCTTAATCCGTGACGAAACGGACAATGGGGAGTATTGGTGGGACCGATAATGTCGTTTACCGACTGAATCTCCCCAACTAGTTAATTAGCATCCCTAATACGTCTTGCGTAGCGTAATGTTAAGTCTATACTCTGTGTGAGTCTATGGTTGGGCCGAGTGACTCCTTGGAATTGGATGATCTAACAGTGGAAGTGCACCCATCGACGGTGAGAATATAAGGCCGAATAGCCAAAGAATTAAGAAGTGCCATTGAACTAGCTGAGTGAATGGAAGTAACTTTACGTGGAAAACTGAATCCCGAATGTATTGAAGACTACGAAGAGTTGTTTTATTTATACCGATTGGAAATTACGAAGCAGTCAGAAACGCTGAGAAGTAAAGAGTTGCCGTCGGAGCAGGACAATGAGATTTTGAACCGTTGTTGAGGTAAGCCTGCATTTGAATTTTGAGGACGAAATTCTTTTGAGTGGGGGAGAATTGTAACATCCTGATTTTTACTGATTGAGATTCAGCCATTAATTAAGGGTTAATTGTAGAATTGAGATTAATGATTAATTAGACTAATTGCTGATTGGTTAGGAATGACTGAATAAATAATGATAATAATAATAATGCCAGGCGAAAGGACGCATGTGTCCCTGAGGGTATAAAATAACTTCAGCCCTCTCTTTCCCTCATTTTTTATTCACGCTGACATCTTTCTTCATGGATGCATCTGTCCCTTCTTCCTACTGATTCTCTTCTTCTTCACCCTCATTCGCGTCGCCCGCTTGGAAAGAATAGAGAGAGAGTTGAGAGCTTTTTGAGAGGAACAGAGACACGGTTCTGTTTTCACTCCCTGACCTCTTCTTCCTCTCCGTCACCTTCTTCCCCTTCTCCTTCTTCCACTTGGAGCTGTCAGTGTCCCAGTTGGAAGGCTGTGCTGGAAAGTGCCTTCGAGCTGTGGAGGAGACGAATCCGTTGGAGGAAGGAGCAACTCTGGTCCAGAATCGATGCTGAGTTCGAAGGCTATTGGAGGAGGAGTAACAGAAGGGACGATCGGTCAGCATTGTAACTCGAAGAGTCTCTGAACCTCGACAGCAGGTAGGGGGCGCTTTGCATGTCAAATGCATGGTTTATGGACGGGTTCCGGGTGTTTGTTTAAATGTGATGTGTTATGTGTGAAATGTGTTGATAGCTGTGCTGTGATTAAGTAATAGTGCATGCAACTCCCGGATTTGTGGTATCTGTGATCTGTTTAGTGTTATGTGACTCCGTCCATGAGTGCATGTTAATATTGACTGAATGCTGGTAAATAAGAGTGTTACCATTATTACTGAGTGCATGGGTTAAAAAGGGGGGTGATTCGCTGAGTTCTGTTTGCAGTTTCATGGTTAAATGTATATGAATGAGAATGCCATGATGATTTCCGAATGCATGAGATGTGAGTTGATATGTTGATTTCCATTGGGAATGTTATGTTGAAATGCATGCTGACTTCATTAAAAATGTCGAGTGGATGTGCTGTAGTATTGTTACCCTGATTTGCTTGTTGTGAGTTACTATGACAAACGCATGTGATGCTGTGACGAAACTGTGAAATTCCAAGTGAATCTATATGCCGTGTTGAAACGGTTGTGACCTATTAATAGCTACGTGAGACGCACTTGGTAAGCTTGGATGCTTGTTGTGAAATCGCATGGGAATTGCATATATGAGAAAAGGGTGACCCGTGGAAGGTCAGGGACCCTATGAGATGACTTCCAGATTCCTGGCTAGTTCCATGAGGACCCGTGGTAGCCGATGGAGCTAGAGCTGAGTCTCAAGACGTCACGAGGAGACCGGTACCACACGGAAAGGGCTAGTGGATGAGGGGCCGGGAAGGAATCTGCAACTGAAATCACTGTTTAAGTCGGATCCGCATGCATGTGTGTAAGAGCATTGTTATTAAGACTAACATGATTTGCATGGATTTGAATGATTTGAGTAAATTCCAACTGGATGATGTTGTGTGAGTGAATCCCGACTGAATGAATATGTATGTATTGATGCTGTTGCCGAGTGCAATGTGATGTTATGATTGAGACTGTATGTTATTGTGCAATTTCCGACTGGGTAACGTTGTGTGACTTTATAATATTTGGCAGTGTATGTATATTATTGTGGATTGAGCCATGTAAATTGTATAATTGAGGATTGAAGTATAATTCCGAGTCAATAACTGTCATTTCATATGTAAAAGCTCACCCCTACACCATTTTTCAGTATGTGCAGGTCGGACTCGGAAGTGGTGATAAGGCCTCAAGTCCGAGTGAGGTGCACTCCGACTGTAGAGTGCTTATATTGTATTTATTATGTTTAGTCAGTGTAGCCTTGGCCGGCTCTCATGTAATATGATAATTTAATATCTTTGTTATGAGCAATGCCTATCAGAGTTGTAGACAAGTACACGTATACATATATATAAATACTTTATATGGGTATGGTGTTAATTGCTTCGAGTAATAAGTGTTGATGAATGAATAATGTTAGGATGATAAGTATCCGAGTATATGTTTACATATATATATATATATGTGTGGTTATATTGGTAACGTACGCTGTATTAATTGTGAAGAGTTGTTGAATTATTTGAGGGTTATTGATGGGTGAAATAGTGTTAAGTTGATGATTCCGAGTGAGACTATAGTGTTTGGGTTTCTTTTCCGAGTGGAGAAGACTTAAAAGGATTCTGAGAGAGATCTCTTTTGATGAACCTATTCTGTATGGGACTTAATGGGAGAATTCCCGAGTAATACTAGGCTTGATTATTCCGAGTGAAAAATATGTGTAGATCCCGAGTGGGAAATAGTTTGGGTATTTCCGAGTGGAAATCTGAGTGAACCTCTTCCGAGGAAAGAGTTGTTGTAATGGTTGAGATTGGAATATAATCTAAGTATGTGATATAAGTATAATCCGAGTGAACGAGGTTCCATATCCCAAGTGGGTGAGTCTTAGAGCAAGTCCGAGTGGGACTTACTTAATGTTTCCCCGAGGGAGTAAGATATCATATGCCGAGTGAATCTGGAATGAATATTCCGAGTAGAGTAGGATTGTGGAGACCCCTTCTGAGTGAAGGAAGGTCTGTGTGTTCTCTGAGTGAGAGATGTGAAAATATACCGAGCGACGGGTGTACGGTACATTCCCGATTGTGTTGAAGTTAAATACCCCGAGTGATGTTTGATTAGGAAATATTCTGAGTGAGAAAGAGTTCTGGATCCCGAGTGGTAGAATTGAGGGAGTCATTTCCCGAGTGGTTTATACTTGTGACCTATGTGAATGAAATAAGGAGCTGTGTAAATTCCCGAGGGAAGTATGAGCGTGATGATTTACCGGGTGAACCTATGTCCCAAATCCGAGTGAGAAATTACCTTGTACCTGTGTTCGCCCCAGCGAATTAGACTTAGCTCCTGCGAGTATGAGTGGATGGAAGACCTTTGTGCTGGCTTCGCTTAAGCGAAGGGCTGTCTGCCCGAACGAGTTGGTTTGCCTCGCTCAAGCGTGTTGGATCTCGCTTGAGCGGTGAGCGTTGTTTCAGGGATTCGCTTAGGCACTGTTGTGTTTTCCGCTGGACTGAATGGATTGGTTTAAGCCTTGTCCCTTCCACTGATTGCTATATGTATGAATGGCCTTTATTTTCCCTTGCCTTCCTCTTCTTTCTTCTGTGCCGGTTGCCTTGAGGTTTATTTTGGGAAAAATTTTCCCTCATTTTGGGTTTATTTTTAATTAATTAAGGATGTTTCAAACCCCACCTTTTACTTTTCTGTCAATTGAAGGGTCAACCCCACCTTTTACTTTTTTGTCAATCGAAGGGTCAACCCCACCTTTTATTTTCCTGTCAACCGAGGGTCAACCCCACCTTTTACTTTTCTGTCAATCAAAGGGTTAACCCCACCTTTTACTTTTCTGTCAATCATTTTACTTTCCTATTAACCGAGGGTCAACCCCATATTTTTCTGTCAACTGACAGGTTTACCCCAACCTTTTACTTTTCTGTCAATCGAAAGGTCAACCCCACCTTTTACTTTTCTGTCGATCGAAGGGTCAACCCCACCTTTTACTTTTCTGTCAATTGAAGGCTCAACCCCACCTTTTACTTTTCTGTCAATCGAAGGGTCAACCCCACCTTTTACTTTTTTGTCAACCGAAGCGTCAACCCCACCTTTTACTTTTCTATCAATCGAAGGGTCAACCCCACCTTTTACTTTTTTGTCAATCGAAAGGTCAACCCCACCTTTTACTTTTCTGTTAATCGAAGGGTCAACCCCACCTTTTACTTTTATATCAATCGAAGGGTCAACCCCACCTTTTACTTTCCTGTCAGCCGAAGGTCAACCCCACGTTTTACTTTTTTGTCAACCAAAAGCAGCAACACCCCCAATTATTTTACTATTTTGTCTGCCGAGGGTCAACCCCATATTTTACTTTTCTGTCAACCGAAGGGTCTACCCCTCCTTTTATTTCCAGTCAACTGAGAGGTGACACCCCAATCCATTCATTCCCAGTCAACCAGGGCATCACCCCCAATCCTTTTACTTCCTGACAAAACAGGGGCATCCCTCCATGTCATTTATTTTCTGTCAAATAGCTTCAGGTACACCGCCCTAGGCTATTCCATTTCTCAATTTATTCCAGGGGCATCCCCCCAAGTCATTTATTTTCTGTCAAATAGCTTCAGGTACACCGCCCTAGGCTATTCCATTTCTCAATTTATTCCAGGGGCATCCCCCAAGTCATTTATTTTTTGTCAAATAGCTTCAGGTACACCGCCCTAGGCTATTCCATTTCTCAATTTATTCCGGGGGCATCACCCCAAGTCATTTATTTTCTGTCAAATAGCTTCAAATACACCGCCCTAGGCTATTCCATTTCTCAATTTATTCCAGGGGCATCCCCCCAAGTCATTTATTTTCTGTCAAAAAGCCTCAAGTTTCTGTCAAGGAAACTTCAGGGCAAAGCTCTAACTTCAGTTGTCGAAGTCGGCACCTTGTTTATCTTCCCCAATTGCTGAAGCTTTTAAGTCTTTCTTATTGCCAAAGTTAGGATTGTTTGACTCTCTTGTTTGCCAAAGCTGTCATATTTTTAAGGTTGTTGTTGTCAAGACGGTGTTCACGTCTTTTCTTCCTTTTCGCAATATGAACGAATCATTCATATTTTCACGAAAAGAAGGTAAAGAGGGGCAGCTGTGAACACTGTTCATTTCTTCTTTCTTTATTTTGTTATCATTGTTTATTATTCAAAAAGAAAATAAGATAAAAAATGAAAAAAAACCATCATCCACTTCCTTTTGTTCCCTTAACGATACAGAATTGTTGGCCAAGTGACATGAATGTTCAATAATGCTTACTCCACTATGAACATGGGAGCCATTTTGAGGGATCTTCGGGTTGTAAGGCATTCAATAATTCGTAAAGGGATTCATAGAAATTGGTTTAAAAACCCAGAGAAAAGAAACAATAGGGACTCTTCACTTTCATCCTCAGAAACTATTCTGCATCAACAAACTAGGATACTTCACATTTATTGCCAAATCAACTTCAACTCATCATCATCATCATCCCCTTCTTCAAACCAAAAACACCCCAACAACATTCAACCAAACCCACACAACCCAAACCAAAAGCACCAACAACATCTATATAAATAACAAAAACAACAAAAAATAAAAGATCAAAGAAGGAACAACTCCACTACCCCGGTTTCCTCCTTACACCGCGACAGCTCCGACCTCCACTGTCGTGAGCTCTTCCGGCCTCCGCCCTCCACCGGTGCTTTCTCCCTCTCGGTCTACATCTCTCTTTTCTCTCCCTCTCTTCTTCTCTTTCTCCTATCTTTCAAACTCCCCCTCCTTTTTTTCTTCTTCATGCGCGGCCCCCCTTGTTGCTCTCTCTTTTCTTTTTTATTTTCCACTAGTAACCCTCATGGGTTACTCTCCCTTGTCCTTTGGTTATGGGCTTTAGCTGAAGCCCAATAAGAAGGGGATCTTATCTTTTTTGCAAAAAAAAAAACAAGATATATTTGTTATGCTACTAAACCATATTTTCAACAATAAAAATCCTTAAATAGAAAAATAAATACCTCTATTTTTTGTCATTGTCTACTATTATTTAATATTATTGTAGTTGTTATTTGGTTTTAAAATTTTGAATAAAAATCAATAGTTTATTGTTGTTATTTTGGTTAAACTTAGGATGGTAAAAATATTCAAATTTCAAATACCTTTTTGAATAAAAGTAGATAGTTCTTATTTATGCCAAATGCGAAAAAATAAAATATTAAAATCTAAACATCTTTCTTAAAATAAAGACTAGTTTTTTTTTTCTATTTTAATCTAAAAAAATTAAACATGTGTTTCCCTTAGGTATAAATACCACAAAATCTTACAAGCAATGTCGTGTAAAATTACTTTTGTCTACATTTGTGATGTAAGACTTTAAAGGATTGTGCACGTACGAATTACTTCACCTTGTATTACTCCTTCCTCTTAAATTTCCTTTTATTATTAAAAATTAAAAAAAAATTTAAATATCTTTCAAAATTAATTTCCCCAAAGAACTACGTAACCCTGATTTCTCAAAAGCTTGAGAATACGTAGGAGCGGGAGTCAATTCCTGTCGGGCCCATTTTTTTTTGTTTAATTTCTGTGTTTCTGTTATTATCTCAATTTATTTTATCTGTTTAATATTCTAATTAAATAGTAATTTGTTTAAAACGAGATTAATTTAGACGCGACGTCTTGTTAAGCTCGTGTTTTTAGTATTTTATTTAAAAATGATAATCTATTTAAAACGAGGTTAATTTAGACGTGATGTCTTGTTAATCTCATATTTTTAACATTTCATTTAAAATAGTAATTTCTTTGAAATGAGGTTAATTTAGACGTGACATCTTGTTAATATCATATTTTTAATATTTTATTTAAAATAGTAATTTCTTTAAAATGAGGTTAATTTAGACGCAACGTCTTGTTAATCTCATGCTTTTAATATTTTATTTAAAATAGTATTTCCTTAAAAGTGAGGTTAATTTGGACGAGACGTCCTGTTAATCTTCAGTTTTGTTAATCAACTTCATTCTACTCCATCTTATTTAATTTTATTTTAATCTTTGAATCATTTATGTATAAATTAAGGTTAATTTGGACGGGACGTCTTGTTAATCTTTCTTATTGTCACTGTTTGGTCAAATTTCTTACTGTCACTGTTTGGTCTGTTTTGTCTGTTTGTGTCTGCTTTGTCATTTTGTGTGTTTCTTTTTCTAAAAGAAGTTCAAAAAATAATTTCTAGGCTACTTATAATGCGCACTATCAGTTTGAGGTAACCGTTTTATAACGGATAGTTGTGAGGTGCTAATACCTTCCTCACCTGTAATTCGACTCCCGAACTTAGAATTTCATTTTTATATCCAGTGCTTTAACAAAAGGTTTTCCAAGAATTTTATCCTAAAAAATATTGGTGGCGACTCCCTGTTTTCTTTCGAAAGGACTTTTTACTCGTTTTATTTTTTTTTTGAGGGTTGGTCGTGCCGCCTGTAACACCCTGGTTTTCCAGACTCAGATCCCGATGTAATCAAGACAATAATCAATAAAAATGCGGGTAAATTTTTCGCATTTGAAATATTTCTAAACACCTCGACGATTACACCAAGACCCGAATCATAGAAAACCAAAAGCGTACGATTTAATAAGGTATAACTGGATCGATAGCTAACTTGCCCATAACGGTATCCAAAAAAAATAAAGTTTACAGCGGAAGAAGAATGTGTATACTGGGCATATGCCTAGTCCCATATATGAAGATATGAGAAAAGGCCTAAGCAATCATACAGTTTCATAGTATAAGCCTATTAGGCCATAATCGACTATGCGCTTAAATCATAATCATATATCATCAATCGTAAGTAGTCTCTACATGAGACTTCCATCACCAGATGGTATCAATCTAATCATCCCTTACATACTAAACATATAGTTTTTGTTCATAAATACATAAGTTTGTTACAATACTTATTTAACTCTCTAAATCATCATCCTTATGTACAATTTAATTCAATCTATTAAAATTCACAATTGATGCCGGCCAAAGCACTTCCATTACCACTATTTACCTTCGCCAAAACTTCAATTCAAAGTCTCATCTCAGCCCATGATAACCCTGCATCACAATAGTAAAAAGGAGACCACATGGGAGAGTGAGTTATACATTCAAAATGACGAATATAAATATATTGTGATTATGTGTACATGTATACAATCATCATGTGTGCTTTGCTATAAAATCATTAATTCATCATTCAATCATCATCTCATTGATATAATAGGTATACAACCCTCATGAAATGCATTTCACAACATAAGCAAGCACAAGCACATACACAATTACATTGCCACTTATTATCAAGGGCATTCACAATCATCATCATCAATTTATTAAATATTTAATCAATTCCTCCTCGCAAGGGTCTTTCATCTCTCTTGGTCATCCCATCTCAAATGCCATGCTCTTATGGCTAATGCATATGTCAACTATTTAATGCATATGCACGGATCCGATTTCATTTCATCAGGTGATCGCAACCACCATATCATTCATTCACATGGGTTTCCCGCCTCGCAAGGGGTACTTCCTCTAGCAGCCTCGAAAGGTGCTTTCTCGTGATCGCAACCACGTTCAATAATTCATAATGGTTTCCCGCCTCGCAAGGGGTACTCCCGCCTCGTGATCGCAACCACGGGCATCATAGGAACTCGCAAGCCCTTTTTCATTTCAACAACCAGGTGATCGCAACCACCGACTCAATATCATTTCATCATCAAGTTGGTTTCCTGCCTCGCAAGGGGTACTCCCTTCATAGAATCCCGCAGGATCTTTCATCATTGTGATCGTAACCACATATTCAATGTTATGCCATGCCATGAATGTAAAATGCAATAATGCATATACCAATCAACCTCGCAAGGATATCTCACCCTCTCAATTAGGGGTATATTTTATATTTTGGTTTTTATTATCATTGGCATACAATCAATCACAAGGCCCCTCAAGGCATAACATTCACATTTTCATAAATCCCCACATGGCAATCATAGCATATCAATCATCATAGCATTTATCCACACATGGAAACCAATAAGATATTTCAAAACATAAATTCAACAATCATCATTGCATCTTATACATACAAGTCAATACTTGTATTAATCATATTAGCACCACACTAATCAAAAATAGCAAACACTGCTTATTCAAGGGCATGTTCAACAACAACGTCCCTTTTTATTCAATAACATCATTTATCATTCAATATATATGGTATCCTTAACTTTTAATCATCATCAACACTATTTCAAATCCATTGACATATACACTCATTGCCATTCAATTGCCCTCTCATTAATTTCGTCATTACACAAGGTGTGTCATGTAACCATATCACTTACTGTCCATCATGATTCAAAATATATCCATAGTGGTGAAGCATATATGTATTCAGAATATAGCATAGGCATACACATACCTCGCCA
Organism: Clitoria ternatea; assembly: GCA_037962975.1. Classification (NCBI taxonomy): domain Eukaryota; kingdom Viridiplantae; phylum Streptophyta; class Magnoliopsida; order Fabales; family Fabaceae; genus Clitoria; species Clitoria ternatea. The sequence continues at coordinate 141,339,651 of CM075670.1, forward strand.
AGGCCTTAAGCCATTCCTCAATCACCACTAAGACACACCACACATGTACCCCTAGTGAATTCGCTCATTTTCATATACTAAAGGGGTTTTGGGCAATAATGAGCCCATGATAAATTTCAGTGTTAAAACATGAGGAAAGCTTACTTTTAGTCTTAAAAATAATGGGACATGTCACAAACATCACCTATTAGTCCCAATTTGATAACCGTAAAAAGTTGGGTTCAAAACCCTCTTAAATTTGAATTTTATGACGTAGTAGGTCCGTGTTTTATACCTAATGAGAGTTAGAAAACTCTAATTAATGTGATACTAATTCTCACACCTCTATAACACAATTATCTACAACTTTCATGAAGAAGTCTGAGGCTAAAAACATCATTAAGGTACCCAAACGGGCCAAAACCAGCAAAAAATAGACCAGTTGGAAAAACAGCGCAACAGTGGCCATAACAGGGCTCTGAATCGATTCAGGCTCCTGTGAATTGATTCAGGCGTCCTAAAATCTCAAAATTTGACAAGCAAAGGGCCTTGACTCGATTCAAACTCGTATGAATCGATTCAAATTCCCCTGGAGCCCAAAACAGTGAAAACAACACCTCTTGAATCGATTCAAAGAGTCTTGAATCGATTCAAGACAGCCCTGCTGCTGTTTTTATGTAGAAAACATATGATTTTTCAACTTCTTACCCTCCTAACTTTCTCGTATTAACTCCAAATGCTACGAAATTTTAACCGTAACAAATATACATCATTTGCGATGCGTGGCCACCGGCCTCACTCAAAAATTCTCAAAATTGAGAGACTTATGCGCATAATTACGTTTTACCCGATCTAAAATGTTTTTGGGCAACTCAAGGGTCAATTCTCAATGGAATTAGCCCATTCCAATTTCTACAAGTCATAAAATACACATAGAAGCTATTGGGACTATCACATACCATCAAAATCACATAACGCTCAATTTGACTCTGAGTTCCTCGATTATGCATTATCTTTCAAACTTATCATCAAAACCATCACAATGGCTATCACATTTAATGCCAAACATCCACATAAATTCTCAATTCTCAAAACATATACTTCATCCCCTCAAGGATGGTTCATTAACATGTACTTATTTCAACCCCTCATGGGTTATTCATCAATATATTACACATATGTTATCATTAATAGCCAACAATTTGTTATTCACATCATTTCACTATAAACATGGCAAGGCAAGCATGAGTGTCATGACATACAATAATCATCAATTATATAACTCATGCAATTTGAATGTAAACTCCTCTCCTACCTCGAGGGAAGATCCGAAATCCGAATGCATACTCCGAAAGCTCCGCCACATAGTCCGGAACACAATCTATGTGACGCCCCCAAAATAGGGGTAAATTTTTCGCGTTTTTATAAGTCATAATTCAATGGAAAGAAAATAAGTGGTGAAGCTATCTATACGACACCTGGATCTATGATATACCACTCTCATATATGAAGATATGAGAGGGTAATTAAAATATGATTTAATAACAATTTTCCAATTAAAAACAACGGAAGAATTAATTTAAATTGATGGTTGTATGATTGAAATTGAGAGAAGTAATTTCATAAAGTTCCATGATTCACGACGTACCCAATAACACCCTTAAAGTGATTGATGAGTGCCTATTTTATGATTAAATTCATGGCTCAATTAGAACCATTTTTTGAATAACTTAACAAAATTGATAAATAATTGAGCATGATTTTGATCATAAAGGGAGTATTAAGAAAAGAAGCTTGAAATTTGAAAATCAGTGAACAAAGTGACAAAAGCCTTGAAGAAACAAAGAGCATCAAGCAAAGGACACTCGAGCGTGGTACACTACACGCCTGAGCGTGAAGGAAACAAAAGCCTACGTTGCCCATGCACCCAAGTGAAACAATGAGGAACACACCAACAGCCCCTCACGCTTGAGCGTGAGCCCGAGCTCGCTCAAGCGTGACTTCATGCATGACTGGCGCTCAAGCATGGAACCATGGAGCTCAAAGCGTGACTGAATTGAATTAAGGAACAGCATCAGGGGCATCTCACGCTCAAGCGTGATAAGGAGCCGCTTGGGCGTGACCTCGATCCCGCTTGAGCGTGGCTTGAGCGTGGAACACATCTGTGGGGATAGAGGAGCTCGCTTAAAGCGTAACATGCCCAGCTTGAAGCGAAGGATCAAGCATATGCTGAACAAAGGAACCACGCTTAAGCGTGGACAAGGAAGCTCAAGCGCAAGACTATTAAAAAGCTTCAGAGCCCTTCACCCTTGAGCGTGACCATCAAGCTCAAGCGTGACTCACACAGCGTGGGCTTCTTAATTCTTTATTCACCCGTAATGCGATGCAAACTCATCCACTTTCTGCTGTTTCCACCAGTCTCTGAAAGATGCCGCATGGGTTCTACGCAAGTGGGTAAGAGAAGCTAAGCCAAAAACTCCTATAAAGCAAGCTGCAAACAGGGCATCAGGATCATGAATCTCCTATCACATCATACATCATTTCATCCTCTGTATTTTTCATTTCACACTTTCCATTTTCTGTATTCATTTCTTTGATGGTGAAAATGCAAGGCATGAGTAACTAATCTCCCTTATGGGATTGGCTGTAATCCATTCAACACTGAAGTAATGCTGTCGTAAGTTTTAATTGAGTAATGAGATTTGATAAAGTTTCTGTATTTCCTTCTGCGTTTAATTCCTGAAAGTACTTGATCACTATTTTCTTGTTCTAAGTTTTCTTGAGTATGCTGGGAAGTGACTTTTGAAAGCAGACCCTGAAAGAAATGCTTGTTGTGAGTAGGTAGCCAGGGATGGCGTCTAACGCAACAAACGTCAAAACAATCGATCGATAATGCTGGAATGGTTTCCAAAGTGACTGAGGGATCAGCGGTTTGGAAATCATTCTTATGAATTTTGTAGTCGAGGGATCGATGCAAATGACTTTGATTGTGACGTAGAACTTATCTTTTCGATTTACTTATATGGAAACTTATGCAGCTTACAGAGGTAAAGATGTGATAAAGCCAATCCCTGTTTTACAAAACTGATTTTTCCAACATCATTTACTGTTATATTTTGCAAAGTGCTATCCTCTGTTATTTTGTTACTTACTGTTTTTCATTCAGCAACATTCATAACAAATCAAAACTGAAACTTTCTGCCTAATCAATTCAAACTAAGATCTTCATTCTAGCACCTCCTCAGTGGAACGACAACTATACTATATTACAACTTCTGTGTTTAAACTTGGCACATCCATTTCATTGAGTTCATATTATACAAACTTGATTCTCTTTCAGCAAACTCAATATAAGCAAAACACTTATCAGTGATGCATGATAAGAATTTAATGCATGAAAAACAAAGGTTTATCTAAAAACAAACAAATGAGCATCAGGGTGATACTCGCTCAAGCGACAATCAATTCGCTTGAGCAAACCAGCGTGGGCACACTTGGGCGACGCTGAGAAAGGCTAAGCGAATGAAAGGTTTGAGCATCAGGGGCTCATCTCGCTTGAGCGAGCCCTGTCTCGCTTGAGCGAAATGCAAAAGAAAACCTCGAGCGAGCCGGTGAGACGCTTGAGCGAAGAGAGGAGGTATGCATCAGATATCAATCTCGCTTCAGCGGAACAGGTCCCGCTTAAGCGAGATTGCTCCAGAAACATTGGCAACTCCCTGGCCGATTTTCGCTTTGGGAGAGGCATCTCTCGCCTGGGCAAAAATCGTCCAGTACAATTTCCCTCCTACCTCGCTTGAGCGACCGCCGTTCCGCCTGAGCGAAAATAGTCTAGAGGCTAACCTCTGATTCCATGACAATCTCGCTTGGGCGAGATAAACACCCGCTCGGGCGAAATCAGGCCAGAGGCCAACACCCTATTTCATAACAATCTCGCTCGAGCGAGATTCTCACTCGCTTGAGCGAGTTCTGCAGAACTTATGCAGAAAAGGAAAATTCTCACATCATGGCATACCAAGTTACAATTCATGCTAGATTAACCTTATTTAATGCATTATATCCCTTCCAATATGTAAATGTAATCTCATCCAACTACCATTCACCCAATGCATATAATTTGAAACCATCATCATTTCACCAACTCCATAATATGGTACAAAACACAATACACACCATTCATTCATTAGAATTAACATCATCAATCATCATAATTCATCAACTTACATCCTTGGGTCATAAATGAAAATTGGATATACACCAAGATCCAATTTTCCTCTATGACCACCAAAATCATATACCACCATTCTAGATATTAAAATAAACATCCATATACAAAACATGCTATACAAAATGTAGACCTCGCTGGCCAAGGCACTTCCTACACCACTATTTACCTCCTCAAGCCAAGTGTACTTCAAAATGTCAACTCCTTCCCATGAGTACCCTGCATCATAAGTCTAAAAATAGACAACAGGGGAGAGTGAGTCCACATTCCAAAGGAATGAATATGAATACCAAGCTTACAATTTAGATAATTTAAGTCACCTATTTATTAATTTATTAAGGAAATTTTTGTAATCTTAGCTTAGGTTAGTTAGTTAGTTCATTTAGTATATACATGTAAGATGATTCTAACTAAAGGGGACACCAACAACTAATTCATACCACAAAATTCCCAGTATTGAAAACAAGATTCGGATTTCATAGTTAACAGATTTGCATCATGAACACACTTTTGTATTTTAAGCATAACTAGAGCTACAAGCATCTTTTTAACTTGAAACCACTTTCTAAAAATCCACAACTTAATTATCTACATCTTTTATGAAGACATCCAAGACTGATTATGCACGTACAGTTCCCAGTAAATCAATATATACACAAAACAAAGGATAAATCTTCCATACGAACATGCTGTAGTATTTTGACTATAACTTTTGCTATACATATCCAAACGCCTTCAAAAAACTCAACTTTGATTCTCATGGGGGCAGCTCAAAGAAGATAGTAACAGTGTCTGATCCTGATCCTCGCGATGAGTTGATCAAACAACTTCAGAGAGAACTCGCTGAATTGCGAAGAGAAAAAAGGCAAAGCGAGGATAAAGAATCATCTCGCACGTGAAACACTCCCCACGCAACTGATGGTGAAAAGTCCACCACTCTTCAGTACTCAAATATCCCTACGTTTGAGGGGGGAGAACAGACTCGGAAATAAGAGATAAAAAGGGAGTGGAGAACTCAGTGGCTGATCAGCTCTCTTGTCTGGAGGGTGAATCTGATTCTATCTTGATTAAAGAAGAATTCCCAGATAAGAGGCTGATGGCAATTATCACAAGGCCATGGTATGTTGATATGGTCAACTTTAAAAGTGGATTGAAGGAAGAAAACATGAGGTAAGCCATTGAAATCCTTCAATTTTTAGTTTTGATGGAAGTTTTCTTCTCTTCTTCATCTTCATCTTCCCCCACTCACGCATGGTGTAGAACCGAGTGGAATGGTGTGGCTGTGAGTGGAAGGAGAACAGCGTGGCTGTGTGTAACCAAGTGGGGCAGCATGGTGCTGTGTTTTGGAGGTTGGTTCCTCCTTTGTTTCCTTTGGTGTTCTTCTTCTTCCTCTAGTTGATGAGGCTGTTTGTGGCTCAGTTTGGGAGCCTATAGTTGTGTGAGTGCCTCGTTATGGAAGATGGCCACTGTTTTTGAGACTGAGTTATTTGTGTGAAGAAGGCAGAGATGGATGAAGGCATGCATGTGCATGGAAGCTTGGTTGTCCTCTATGGTGGTGAGGACGGTGCTGTGCCTGGAGGTCTCCCCACTGACTGGGTGGCAGAGTAGAGTAGAACCCCAAACCCTAAACCCTAAACCTTAAACACTAAACCCTAAACCTTAAACACTAAAAACCAAACCCCAAACCCTAAACCCTAAACCCTAACCCATAAACCTTAAACCTTAAACCCTAAACCCTAAACCCTAAACCCTGAACCCCACACCCTAAACACTAAACCATAAAGCCCAAACCCTAAACCTTAAATGATAAACCCTAAACCCTAATCCATATATATGCCTCTATACATGTATACTTTGTACATCCATAACATTCACCATACCATATACCATCACAATTCCATCATACATTCATCATAAATAACAACATAATTCCAACAAAGTACACAAGCACATACATAATCACGTTCCTCAACAATTGAACTATCACACAACTATTATTTGGTATTCATATCTTTTATGTTGTCTTACAATATATTTTTACAACCTCATCACATCCATCATCATATCTCAACACTTTGGCATACCTCCTTACTATATACAAATGCTCTTAAGCTAATGCATATGCACAAAGGAATATTTCAACAATTGCAGATCTGACTGTGGGATTACAACACCGAATGTGGGATTCAAGCATAGTCATCAAACCATACCCCTACTACAGTAGTAAAATGTGTACACTTATTCAATAAACTGCATGCACTCACCAATTGTTTTACTGGTACCAAACCGCATCGCCCATCTTGCAACACCTGGTCATTTTCACCATGACCGCGGTACACAACATATTCAACATATGGTGTTGCGGGCCAACCATGAGATATATCATGGCAGCTGTGATCACAAGGACCACCGGGGACACCTACTCATCAAGAGCCACCCCCCACAAGGGTCAACTACATGCGGCTCCCCGTAGCACAACATGGGCAGCTTCATGACTTACACACCGAGTCACAGGGGAAATATAATTCGCTCGTGCATAGAGCCGCCCTCCCACTGGGCCAACCGGGGGAATCCCCTAAAATTCAAACACCGGTAACTATGCAGTATGCCATGGATGCAAATGCAAATCGTATGCATTCCTCACTCTATGCATCCTATACATGCCACTCATCATTCATCATCATCGTCACCAACATCACCATAAGGTTTTTAATGGATTCGATCTTGTTGGTTATTCTTATTAATTTGAATCTTTATGTGGCGTTCTCAATAGTAATCAATCACACCTTTCCACTTTAATACCATACAAGAATACAATTTATTCTCCATCAAAATCATTAGCATTCGTTATGCTTTCTCGGTGGACATATGTTGATCTAACCACACATTCATAAAAAAAAAATCATGCCATCACACCACACATCAAACTTTCTTCTAAATGCATTCAACACATGTTGCCAAGCATATCAACTACATCATACACCACATCATCATTTCTCACAACATTCAAGCAAGGCTAACATACATGCCAATACATACCACAATCAAATAACATTCAAATTCATGCATTTAGAACATAAGACTCCTCTCCTACCTCAAGAGAAGAATTTCGATTGATAAGACGCTCCGCCTCATCGTTCGGAATAGGTCCTACATTTACATTCATGTAAAACCTCAATTAATCAACTACTCAAGTCATTAATTCAATTTTATAATTTCACAACATGTGCTAGACATGTTGTAGATACCATTTTTATCCTTTCTTAAGCTTTGGGAATTCCTTCCCATTAAACCACCACCATTAAATTCAAGGGTTACAAGACAATCCTAGCCCTAAGCTTCACAAAACTCCGTCTACTAACATTCATATTTCTCCATGTCATATATTTCTTCATAAAACATGTTCTCAAATCAACATTAACTGTTTTCCCCCAATTCTCAAAGTTAGGGTTTTCTCAAAACCCAACAACTCTCATTAATGCATCATAAATCTTCATTTCCCATATCATTAATGCACCAACCACCATTATCCCCCATAAATACTCACATTTATGGTAACCCATTCTAGGGCATAAGCATTAAATGCTCTCATCAACTACTCTCCACACATATTACTCTCCCCACACACATTAGCACTTATACATAGGAAAAACCCAAGTGAAATGATGAATCTACTTACCTCACACCCAACAACAAAGTGGGTTCAAGAAGGTGGGAAAGGTACACGAAAATGAGAGGATGAAGAGGGGAAGAACTCCAAGCTTCAAAGCTTTTTCAACGAAAATAGAGGAGATGGAGATGGCACCTCCTAGCTTAGGTTGTTTGGGAGGAGGAGAAGATGAGAAGAAGTGAAGAGAAAGTAGAGAGAAAGAAGTAGAACCACGGTTTTGCCAAGGGAAAAAAAGACAACGTGAGTTTTTAGAGGAGAGATTGGGTTTTGGTTTTTAATTTTGACCCATTCATTAAGATTTTATCGTTTTATGACCAACAGGCTCTTCGTTCGGGCTCAATACTTCATCTAAAAATTATTCAGAATACATATTCGGATTCCTAATATTATCCTTAACATCCCTGACCAATATCATCTCATTCAGAGATACTTGGTCCGACACCCATATCTCAACCGGGCTCATTTTCAGCTTAACCGGTCTCCATAATTTACCAACACTCCCTAAAAATCTTAATTTAATTATTTTCAATATTTTTAGGACGTTAAATAATTCATATTAGATTTGTCAATACTTATTTTCCTTAATTAATCCTTTATTTTAAAATTTTAGGATGTTACAATCCACCCCTCCAAAAAGAAAATTTCGTCCTCGAAATTTAACGTACCAGATTCGAACACGTCAGGATACCGTTTTCTGATGTCGTCCTCACGTTCCCATGTAAAGGTCTTCACATTCCTATGTTTCCAAGCGACCTTCACCAAGGGTACCAACTTGTTCCGCAATTTCTTCATGGAATGCTCGACGATGCGAACAGAAACAAGAGGAATAGATAAATCATCTCGTATATCAATCTCGTCCATAGGAATCACGTGTAGGGGATCATGGACATATTTTCTCAACTGCGACACGTGGAACACGTTGTGTAGATTAGCAAGATGCGGAGGGAGTGCTATCCGATAAGCAACGTCACCAATCCACTCCAACACCTCGTAAGGTCCGATAAATCTAGGGCTCAACTTGCCACTCTTGAGCGCCCTTCCAATTCCTTTATCGCGTGAGACCTTCAGAAATACATGATCACCCACTTGAAACTCAAGTGGTTTATGCCTCTTGTCATAATAACTCTTCTGCCTATCTTGAGCAATCTTCATATTCTCTTGTATCTTCTTAATTTGCTCCGTAGTCTCTTGAATGATCTCCGGCTCTAAGGCCAAGTTCTCTCCAACTTCAAGCCAACACAAGGGAGTTCTACACTTCCTTCCATACAATGCCTCATACGGTGCCATGCCAATACTAGAATGGAAGCTATTGTTGTATGTGAACTCAATCAATGGCAGGAATCTCTCCCAACATCCACCATGTTCAAGAACACAAGCTCTCAACAAATCTTCAAGACTATGTATTGTCCTTTCGGATTGTCCGTCGGTTTGAGGATGATACGCGGAACTAAGTTTTAACTTAGAACCCAACTCATCATGCAAAATTCCCCAAAACCAAGAAGTAAACTGAGGGTCACTGTCAGATATGATACTAGACGGCACACCATGCAATCTAACAATCTCCTTTATATATATTTGTGCCAATTTCTCCAAATAACTCTTCATATTTATGGGTAAAAAGTGAGCACACTTCGTCAATCGGTCCATAATAACCCATATAGCATCATTTCCAGCACAAGTTTTGGGTAGTCCAGCAACAAAATCTATAGCTATACTATCCTATTTCCAAACAGGGATCTCCAACGGTCTCAAATAACTAGATGGTCTTTGATGCTCGACCTTAGCCTTCTGACAAACAAGGCAAGATGCCACAAAGTTCGCCACATCACGCTTCATGCCAGGCCACCAAAAATTCTTCTTCAAATCTTGATACATCTTGGTAGAACCAGGATGAATGCTCAATACACTTTTGTGAGCTTCCTTAAGTACACATTTTCTTACATCACCACTTGAGGGAACATAAATTCGGCCCTTCACACGTCAAATGCCATTTTGACCTTCTACTAAAATCAAATTCTTCCCTTTCCCTTAGGTTTTCTTCATCTCATTCAGATACTCATCCTCTGGTTGTTGAACCTTCACGTATTCAAGAAACTCATTTGCAACTTTCAACATTTCAAGTGACATTTTCTTGGGAGTATACGTCTCCATACCCACATTCAAATCTCTAAATTGTTCAATCAACTCCATCTCCTTCGCCATCATCATAGAAATATACAACGACTTCCGACTTAAAGCATCAGCAACCACGTTAGCCTTTCCGGGATGATACCTCAATTCAAACTCATAGTCTTTTAGAAACTCCATCCATCGCCTTTGGCGCATATTCAGTTCCTTCTGATCGAAAAGATACTTAAGACTCTTGTTGTCGCTGAACACCACAAACTTCGAGCCATACAAGTAGTGTCGCCACAACTTCAATGCAAACACCACCGCCGCTAATTCCAGATCATGAGTAGGATAGTTAACCTTATGCGGTCGCAACTGTCTCAACGCATAGGTTATCACATGCTCCTTTTGCATCAACACACAACCTAGACCAAGTTTGGATGCATCACAATACACTACAAATTCATCCGTCAAATCTGGCAACGCTAACACCGGTGCGGTAGTAAGCCTCAATTTTAATTCCTGGAAACTCTCTTCACATTTACGAGTCCACACAAAAGATTGATTCTTCTGAGTCAACTTCGTTAGTGGTAAAGCCAAACGGGAAAACCCTTCAATGAACCTCCGGTAGTAACCGGCAAGACCAAGAAAACTTCTTATCTCCATCACAGATCGGTCTTTCCCAAGCTATCACAGCTTTAACTTTCGATCCATCAATGGTAACTCCATCTTTTGAGATAACATATCCAAGAAATTGGACTTCAGACAGCCAAAATTCACACTTGGAGAGCTTCACATATAACTCTTTCTCGCGAAGAATGGTCAATACAAGACGAAGATGTCTTTCATGCTCTTCATGACTCTTGGAGTACACCAAAATATCGTCGATAAACACCACAACGAATTGATCAAGATATTCATGAAAGATGCGATTCATGTAACTCATGAAAATCGCAGGAGCATTCGTCACCCCAAATGGCATCACTACGTACTCATAGTGTCCATATCGCGTTCGGAAAGCAGTCTTCGGAATATCTTCGATCTTCACTCGAATTTGGTGATATCCAAAACGCAAATCGATCTTTGAAAATACAACAGCACCCTTCAATTGATCCAATAGATCATCAATACATGGAAGAGGATATTTATTCTTAACGGTTAGTTTGTTGAGTTGGCGATAATCAACGTACAATCTCATTCTTCCATCCTTCTTCTTCACCAACAACACAGGAGCGCCCCAGGGAGACACACTTGGGCGAATAAACTCCCGTTCAAGTAATCCCTCAACTTGCTTCTTCAATTCAGTCAACTCCATAGGAGACATCCTATAAGGAGCTCTAGAAATAGGCTCAGTGCCGGGAATGAGGTCAATAGCAAATTCTACCTCTCATGGAGGAGGTAATCCAGGAATCTCTTCCGAAAACATATCAGGAAACTCCGAAACAATGGGAATTCGACAAGATTGGGAAACACCATTCCCATCAACCAAACAGAACATCATGAGGAGTTGAGAGATACCTTATACATCAAAGCCTTCAGCATTCGAGGTTGGGAAAATCACCGTCTTGCTATGATAATCCACCAAGACCTTGTTAGCGGATAACCAATCCATGCCTAGAATAACATCCAGATCTTTCATAGGCAAACATACGAGGGATACAACAAATTTCCTACCCTTCAGGTTCATCTCGACATCCTCACATCGAGTTACCGATCTTAAACAAGTACAGGTCGGTGTAGTCACCAATATAGAACCCTTCATCATACCAACAGGCACCCGCAAGCGCCTCACACAATCTTCAGAAATAAACGAGTGCGTAGCACCAGAATCATAAATAATATGTACCGGAACGCCAAGAATTTCGCACTCACCACGGATAAGATCTTCAGCTTGAGCAGCTTCTTCACCAGTAACTGCAAATACTCTACCAGCAGTTTGCAGTTGATCACCACCATTACGGTTCCTATTTCTTCCACCACGGCCATTACCTCGACCATTTCTTCCACTATTGTGATTTCCACCATGGCCACTATTTTGACCTTGACCATTTCCACGACCACGGCCTACAAAGCCACCATGGCCTCCACGGTTTCCATTAGGATTTATATGTGCAGGAGTATTAGCATTGACATTCCCCATATTCAATGGACAATTTGGACGAATATGCCCAGGTTGATTGCATTGGTAGCACACAACATCATCTTGCGGACAATCACGTGCCAAATAGTTGGTACCACATCTGAAACAAGTTAGGCCTTGGACATTTCCACCGCCTTGGTTACCACCACCATAACCGCCTCTAGGAGCACCACGTCCCCTAGCGTTCGAGAACCCACCACGAGAGAATTTCTTATTAAAGTTCCCTTGTTTCTTGAAACCAGAAAATTGACCTTTCAACTTAGGCTCATGCTTTCCCTGTCTTGAAAGAACCACATCATCTTCTTCATAAATTCGACACTTATTCACAAGCGTCGAAAAACTCCTTATCTCTTGATGTCAGATAGCCCGCTTGATCTCGGGCCTCAGTCCATTCTCAAACTTTACACATTTGGAAGATTTAGTACCCTCTTGTTGATAGGACGGATAAAATGCATATAGTTCTTCAAATTTGGAGGCATACTCCTCCACAGTCATACCACCTTGCTTAAGCTCCATGAAATCAAGCTCCTTCTTGCTTCTATAGCTGTCCAGAAAGTATTTCTTCAAGAATTCCACCTTGAAGTTTTCCCAAACCAAGGGAACATCCATAGATATCATTCGTCCCCTAGTAAGACGCCACCAAGCTTCGGCTTCATCGCGGATCATAAAGACCGCATATTCCACCTTTTGCGCTTCAGAGCATTCGAAGCTAGCATAGATTCTTTCCAAGTCATTGATCCAAGCATACGCATGTTCGGGCTTATAACCTCCATGGAATTTGGAAGGTTTCCTCTTGAGAAATAAATCAAGACCTTGGGAACCTTGTCCCACATTCAGCTGGCCTTGTCTTTCCAAGAGATCGGCAAAACGGTTTAAAGCATTTGCCATAGCAGCAGCCTTACGATTTGGTCTGCCAGCCATATCTTATGCCTATACATTAAAACATGGCTCACACATAAGTAACTAGACCAAACAATAGCCTTTCAACTTATGAATTCAAGAAATTTAGCACTCATAGGCCCATCATGGACTACACTACATAATCATATCATTTTCAATGCATGATCACAATATATTCATCACTAGAGGTAAATAGTGTAAGGACTCTTGGCCGGACTTAACAACATTTGCATCAATCACAATTCAACAATAACCATCACAATTCAACCAGATAATTCATAAACCAATCCATCACAAACAATAATCACATGAATAACATTAATCATGATCGTATCAAGAGCAACTAATGCTCTGATACCAGGTTGTGACGCCCCCAAAATAGGGGTAAATTTTTCACGTTTTTATAAGTCATAATTCAATGGAAAGAAAATAAGTGGTGAAGCTATCTGTACGACACCTGGATCTATGATATACCACTCCCATATATGAAGATATGAGAGGGTAATTAAAATATGATTTAATAATAATTGTCCAATTAAAAACAGCGGAAGAATTAATTTAAATTGATGGTTGTATGGTTGAAATTGAGAGAAGTAATTTCATAAAGTTCCATGATCCACGACGTACCCAATAACACCCTTAAAGTGATGCATGATAAGAATTTAATGCATAAAAACCAAAGGTTTATCTAAAAACAAACAAATGAGCATCAGGGTGATACTCGCTTAAGCGAGAATCAATTCGCTTGAGCGAGCCAGCGTGGGCACGCTTGGGCGACGCTGAGAAAGGCTAAGCGAATGAAAGGTTTGAGCATCAGGGGCTCATCTCGCTTGAGCGAGCCCTGTCTCACTTGAGCGAAATACAAAAGAAAACCTCGAGCGAGCTGGCGAGATGCTTGAGTGAAAAGAGGAGGTATGCATCAGATATCAATCTCGCTTCAGTGGAATAGGTCCCGCTTAAGCGAGATTGCTCCAAAAACATTGGCAACTCCCTGGCTGATTTTCGCTTGGGCGAGGCATCTCTCGCCTGGGCAAAAATCGTCCAGTATCAATTTCCCTCCTTCCTCGCTTGAGCGACCGCCGTTCCGCCTGAGAGAAAATAGTCCAGAGGCTAACCTCTGATTCCATGACAATCTCGCTTGGGCGAGTTAAACACCCGCTCAGGCGAAATCAGGCCAGAGGCCAACACCCTGTTTCATAACAATCTCGCTCGAGCGAGATTCTCACTCGCTTGAGCGAGTTCTGCAGAACTTATGCAGAAAAGGAAAATTCTCACATCATGGCATACTAAGTTACAATTCATGCTAGATTAACCTTATTTAATGTATTATATCCCTTCCAATATGTAAATGTAATCTCATCCAACTACCATTCACCCAATGCATATAATTTGAAACCATCATCATTTCACCAACTCCATAATATGGTATAAAACATAATACACACCATTCATTTATTAGAATTAACATCATCAATCATCATAATTCATTAATTTACATCCTTGGGTCATAAATGAAAATTAGACATACACCAAGTTCCAATTTTCCTCTATGACCACCAAAATCATATACCACCATTCTATATATTAAAATAAACATCCATATACAAAACATGCTATACAAAATCTAGACCTCGCCGGCCAAGGCACTTCCTACACCACTATTTACCTCCTCAAGCCAAGTGTACTTCAAAATGTCAACTCCTTCCCATGAGTACCCTGCATCATAAGTCTAAAAATAGACAACAGGGGAGAGTAAGTCCACATTCCAAAGGAATGAATATGAATACCAAGTGATTATGTACATATATATATATATAGATATGCGTCTATACATGTATACTTTGTACATCCATAACATTCACCATACCATATACCATCATAATTCCATTATACATTCATCATAAATAACAACACAATTCCAACAAAGTACACAAGCACATACATAATCACGTTCCTCAACAATTGAACTATCACACAACCATTATTTGGTATTCATATCTTTTATGTTGTCTTACAATATATTTTTACAACCTCATCACATCCATCATCATATCTCAACACTTTGGCATACCTCCTTGCTATATGCAAATGCTCTTAAGCTAATGCATATGCACAAAGAAATATTTCAATAATTGCAGATCTAATTGTGGGATTACAACACCGAATGTGGGATTCAAGCATAGTCATCTAACCATACCCCTACCGCAGTAGTAAAATGTGTACACTTATTCAATAAACTGCATGCATTCACCAATTGTTTTACTGGTACCAAACCGCATCGCCCATCTGGCAACACCTGGTCATTTTCACCATGATCGCGATACACAACATATTCAACATATGGTGTTGCGGGCCAACCATGAGATACATCATGGCAGCTGTGATCACAAGGACCACCGGGGACACCTACTCATCAAGAGCCACCCCCACAAGGGTCAACTACATGTGGCTCCCCGTAGCACAACATGGGCAGCTTCGTGACTTAAACACCGAGTCACAGGGGAAATATAATTCACTCGTGGATAGAGCCACCCTCCCACTGGGCCAACCGGGGGAATCCCCTAAAATTCAAACACCGGCAGCTATACAGTATGCCATGGATGCAAATGCAAATCATATGCATTCCTCACTCTATGCATCCTATACATACCACTCATCATTCAACATCATCGTCACAACATCACCATAAGGTTTTTAATGGATTCAATCTTGTTGGTTATTCTCATTAATTTGAATCTTTGTGTGGCATTCTCAATAGTAATCAATCACACCTTTCCACTTTAATACCATACAAGAATACAATTTATTCTCCATCAAAATCATTAGCATTCGTTATGCTTTCTCAGTGGATATATGTTGATCTAACCATACATTCATAAAAAAAATTCATGCCATCACACCACACATCAAACTTTCTTCTAAATGCATTCAAAACATGTTGCCAAGCATATCATCTACATCATACACCACATCATCATTTCTCACAACATTCAAGTAAGGCTAACATACATGCCAATACATACCACAATCAAATAACATTCAAATTCATGCATTTAGAACATAAGACTCCTCTCTTACCTCAAGAGAAGAATTCCGATTGATAAGACGCTCCCGCCTCGTCGTTCGGAATAGGTCCTACATTCACATTCATGTAAAACCTCAATTAATCAACTACTCAAGTCATTAATTCAATTCTATAATTTCACAACATATGTTAGACATGTTGTAGATACCATTTTTATCCTTTCTTAGGCTTCGGGAATTCCTTCCCATTAAACCACCACCATTAAATTCAAGGGTTACAAGACAATCCTAGCCCTAAGCTTCACAAAACTCCTTCTACTAACATTCATATTTCTCCATGTCATATATTTCTTCATAAAACATGTTCTCAAATCAACATTTACCATTTTCCCCCAATTCTCAAAGTTAGGGTTTTCTCAAAACCCAACAACTCTCATTAATGCATCATAAATCTTCATTTCTTATATCATTAATGCACCAACCACCATTATCCCCCCATAAATACTCACATTTATGGTAACCCATTCTAGGGCATAAGCATTAAATGCTCTCATCAACTACTCTCCACACATATTACTCTCCCCAAATACATTAGCACTGATACATAGGAAAAACCCAAGTGAAATGATGAATCTACTTACCTCACACCCAACAACAAAGTGGGTTCAAGAAGGTGGGAAAGGTACACGAAAATGAGAGGATAAAAAGGGGAAGAACTCCAAGCTTCCAAGCTTTTTCAACGAAAATGGAGCAGATAGAGATAGCACCTCCTAGCTTAGGTTGTTTGGGAGGAGGAGAAGATGAGAAGAAGTGAAGAGAAAGTAGAGAGAAAGAAGAAGAACCACGGTTTTGCCAAGGGGAAAAGAAGCCAACGTGAGTTTTTAGAGGAGAAATTGGGTTTTGGTTTTTAATTTTGACCCATTCATTAAGATTTTATCATTTTATGACCAACAGGCTCTTCGTTCAAGCTCAATACTTCATCTAAAAATTATTCTGAATACATATTCGAATTCCCAATATTATCCTTAACAGCCCTGACCAATATCATCTCATTCAGAGATACTTGGTCCGTCACCCATATCTCAACCGGGCTCATTTTCAGCTTAACCGGTCTCCATAATTTACGAACAGTCCCTAAAAATCTTAATTTATTTATTTTCAATATTTTTAGGACGTTAAATAATTCATATTAGATTTGTCAATACTTATTTTCCTTAATTAATCCACTATCTTAAAATTTTGGCATGTTACAATCTACACAACATACATATGCATTCATACAATTAATAAGCCATCTCAAGGCATTCCTCATAATTCTAAACATTTGCTAGCTTATCTTAAAGCCCAATATCAAGTCCTAGACTTGCTAAAACACCAATCCATACCATTGTGTTAGGCTTCGGGAATTCCTTTCCCAAAACCAAGATTCTCTAGATCTAAGAGGGTTAACCATACCCAACAACAATAATATCTCTTTCATCCCTCATCTAAAATGCATTTCTACATTACATCAATCATTCAAATGCTATTATCGTCACTTTGAGTTCAACATGAGTCATCTTAGCTCAAATCAATCTTCATCTATCAACATATTCCAAATAGTACATATTATGGTCTAAGACTTCATCAAACCACACTTCCAAGTCATTGATCCATCACTACACTATGACCTTAATATTAACATTCATTCTTACACATTTCCTAACAACACTCATCCATGAGCTTCATTCTCTATGATTCGTCATTACTATCATTATCCAACATTATAAATAATAACTTACACATTAAATATCACCTATTCACATTCAATTCAACTACCCATTTTACAATATATCCATTTTCCCCAAATTCTTAGGGTTAGGGTTTCACCAAAACTTACTTATCATTATTAATATTCATCAACCATTATCAATGACCATTCTCCCACATCAATATCACTTACTATCATCATTAAATATATTTCCCACTTATATTTCATATTTTCCCCAAATTCCTAAAGTTAGGGTTTCCATAAAAATTCAATAACACCATGTATCATCATCATTTTTCACCATTCAAATCACTAATTTCGTGTACCCTACTAAAGGCTCATAAAACTTGCATTTAAAACCACCCCACCTTAGGGTTTTCCATAATAATAGCTTCTACCAATAACCCACATACATAAACCACTCTCCCAACACCCAAAACCCAAAACCTATGGCATAAGCTCATGAAAGATGATGAGGAGCTTACCTCAACCAAGAGACAACCATGAGCTTCCAAGGGAGAGAGAGAGTCACACAAAATTAGAAAAGAGAGGAAGAGGATCCAACCTCCAATGGCTTCCTTCAAGCTTCCTCAAGTGAAAATAGAGAAGGAAGAAGAAGACACCACTTGGCTTAGGTTTTGGAGAGAAGGGTGGAGAAGAATGAGAAAGAAGAAGGAGAAGAAGAATAGAGAAGGCAAGTGTGTTTGCCTTTTGGGAATTTCCCACGTGAAGAGGGGGGTAAGGGAATGGGATTTTGTCTTAAATTTTATTCCATTCATTGTTTTATGACAAACAGGGTCTCCATTCGGGCTCAATACTTAACCCAAAAATTATTCCGAATATAGATTCAGATTCCCAATAATATTCTTAATAGCCCTGACCAACGGCATCTCAATCGGAGATACTTGGTCCGATACCCATATTCTAACCGGGTATAATTTTAACTCTTAAAGTCCCAATAAATCATAAATAGTTCTTATAAATCTCAATTTAATCATTTTAATATTTTTGGGACATTTATTAACCTATTTATAATTATTTAATATTTATTTCTCCTATTTAATCATTTTTATAAAATTCAGGATGTTACAATCCACCCCACCTAAAAGAAATTTCATCCTTGAAATTTAATATCGGCATATACCATAAGGCCACACTTTGGGCTGCACATCGGCAAGGTTCAATGACATCATGAAATAACATCGGACTTCCCAAAGTCCATCAGAGCACACATGTTCATACTCAGTACGACCAAATAGGCTCAGTACATTCACCATAAGTAGTTACAACCCTACACCTGCCCGGCCTACATGTTGCTGCATCCGACATACAGTGGTTACCATAAACACATGAAGTCGGCGCATAAGTGCATGTTGCCACAATGCCTATGGCATGTAAGGCCATATCGGGACCAGTACTTCGTATTCCCATTGCTCACATCGGTCATACATACTCAAATATCCTCAATTCACACAAGACTTAGTGAAAATTCTCACAAGTCCATAATCAATATATTCATACCTCATCATTATTATACAATTAATTTGGCATACATCAAGCCATACTAATCATCAAATATTAGTTAACATCACCATAAATTGGTGTACCAACCATAGGTTTTCATTCATCGCGGGGTAAATACCATCGTCGGGCCATATCCACCCCGAAGTCATGATCAAATCGTCTAATAATCCTTTGTCTCATTCACACATCATTGGCTATAAACTGATTCAAGCCTAAATAAGTTACTAAACTCACAGGAAGTACACAACTTCGAGGTTAAAATAGGGTTTTTAATCATATATTGTGCTTTCGTATTCGAAATTCTCCTCACAATTCACAACCAAGGTCCATGAATTGGAGGTACATCTCACATCTTATCACATTACTATGTGGTTTCCATAATCAATATGTCATCTTTCAATTTAAAGGGGAGGCAATGACATGATCCAATTCCTATATACCGACTCACCATCATACATGTCATCCCTATATCCTACCATAATTCACAATTAATTCCCTGATCATAACGTCAAAGGTATACAATGTAGCCTGAGGTCATACCATAGGATCAAGTGCATCATAGCCAATACCATTCATACCCAGAATTCAACATTATCATTCATCACTCATCAGGGATTACCTTCATCATTCGCATTCTAGTTCATGCCGACTCTAACCTCAATAATTCATTACATAATAAATCTTACTATGGATCTACTAACCATGAGGTTTAACAATTCTTCAGACTTAGAAAGTCCAAGGGGTTACATAGCACCCAGCGTAGGATACGCTCCGACATCCAAACATCATTAAACAAGATTCATAATATGGCATAGAGTTGAGACTACTATAGGGCCCGATTAAATCAATCATCCATAAAGTTTGATTACGTAAGATCATGCCAAGTCAACCTAGGTTATCCCACCTAGTGGGTCAAAATCAAATCAATCATTCACTCGGTCCGCACATGCAAAACCAAGTCATGCCCCCAAATTCAACATCATTATTCACCCAATACTTAGGGGTTCACATTCATTATTCGAATTTCTATCGCACATACACGATTTCCCATTTCATAGTTTTATCATTTATTCATGTTTCAAATCTAGAGAGACATAGCAAATTGATCGCCTTTTACACATATAGTGTTGTACCTAAGGATATAAAATCCTTCATTCAAATTAGCACAATCAAGCATTTCGATTCACCTCTCAACAATAACATAGTTAACAATTTCATTCCATGAGCATTGATATCATGGGGTTCTTTTTTCTTCACTTATTTAATCAATTCTAGTACCAATAACTCTTACGGTCAATAAATTTTCCTTGGCTATGAGTCATAAGCACTACTCATACATGAGACGTAAACAATAATTCAATTTCAATTATGCATACATATCAAGGTCTCAACATCTATGGTCTACCACCATCCCAATTCTCATTTAATATCTCCTATCCGTGATCAACACACGGCATAGGTCCATCAGCAAATCAATACATATTTAACATATCATATCCATGATCACACATGGTATAAATTCATCATCAATCCAAGTCATACTCAATGTATAAACATCAATGCATAATCATAATATATTCGTCAATGGAAGGAAATAGGGTAAGGAACTTGGCCGGACTTACACAATCAACCATATCAATCGCATTGGGGAATTCATCCACATGTATTCAATCTCATGATTTCATTAAGTTTTTCAATGAGCAACTAGGCTCCACAAGGGCATCATACAACCTCAATGATAAAGGGGCATACTCCCATAAACATCAATCATATCTTTTAAATCAAAATTCCACAGAGAGTCCTTAATGAGCATAAATCACAACTCAACTTTAATAATTCACAATAATTCTCAATAAGCAATAATGCCCTTATAATGAATTCACAATTCTTAGACAATTGGTCATTCACAAGTCCATATAGGACAATCAATACCTTAACATATCATCATCCTCTAGATAATTATCACTCTTAAATCTATACAAAACAACCATATTCCAACAATGAGCATCTCGCTCCAAAGATCACCATAAATGTCTCACCATTAAGCAATCATGCTCCAATCATCCATAATATCAATTCATCACAAAGCAACCATGCTCTGATAATAATTAACAAATCTAATTCAGAGCAAAATACGCTCTGATACCAGCTCTGTAACACCTCGGTTTTCTGGACTCAGATCCCGATGTAATCAAGACAATAATCAATAAAAAGGCGGGTAAATTTTTCACGTTTGAAATATTTCTAAACACCTCGACGATTACACCAAGACCCAAATCACAGAAAACCGAAAGCGTACGATTTAATAAGGTATAACTGGATCGATAGCTAACTTGCCCATAACGATATACAAAAAAAAATAGAGTTTACAGCAGAAGAAGAATGTGTATATCGGGCATATGCCTAGTCCCATATATGAAGATATGAGAAAAGGCCTAAGCAATCATACAGTTTCATAGTATAAGCCTATTAGGCCACAATCGACTATGCGCTTGAATCATAATCATATATCATTAATTGTAAGTAGTCTCTACATGAGACTTCCATCACCAGATGGTCACAATCTAATCATCCCTTACACACTAAACATATAGTTTTCATTCATAAATACATAAGTTTGTTACAATACTTATTTAACTCTCTAAGTCATCATCCTTATGTACAATTTAATTCAATATATTAAAATTCACAATTGATTCCGGCCAAGGTACTTCTATTACCACTATTTACCTTCGCCAAAACTTCAATTCGAAGTCTCATCACAGCCCATGATAACCCTGTATCACAATACTAAAAAGGAGACCACATGGGAGAGTGAGTTATACATTCAAAATGATGAATATAAATATATTACGATTATGTGTACATGCATACAATCATCATGTGTGCTTTGCTATAAAATCATTAATTCATCATTCAATCATCATCATATTGATATAATAGGTATACAACCCTCATGAAACACATTTCACAACATAAACAAGCACAAGCACATACATAATCACATTGCCACTTATTATCAAGGGCATTCACAATCATCATCATCAATTTATTCAATTCCTCCTCGCAAGGGTCTTTCATCTCTCGTGGTCATCCCATCTCAAATGCCATGCTCTTATGGCTAACGCATATGTCAACTGTTTAATGCATATGCACGCATCCGATTTCATTTCATCAGGTGATCGCAACCACTATATCATTCATTCACATGGGTTTCCTGCCTCGCAAGGGGTACTTCTTCTAGCAGCCTGTAAGGTGCTTTCTCGTGATCGCAACCACGTTCAATAATTCATAATGGTTTCCCGCCTCGCAAGGGGTACTCCCGCCTCGTGATCGCAACCACGGGCATCATAGGAACTCGCAAGCCCTTTTTCATTTCAATAACCAAGTGATCACAACCACCGGCTCAATATCATTTCATCATCAAGTTGGTTTCCCACCTCGCAAGGGGTACTCCCTTCATAGAATCCCACAGGATCTTTCATCATTGTGATCGCAACCACATATTTAATGTTATGCCATGCCATGAATGCAAAATGCAATAATGTATATGCCAATCAACCTCGCAAGGATATCTCACCCTCTCAATTAGGGGTATATTTTATATTTTAGTTTTTATTATCATTGGCATACAATTAATCATAAGGCCCCTCAAGGCATAACATTCATATTTTCATAAATCCCCACATGGCAATCATAGCATATCAATCATCATAGCATTTATCCATGCATGGAAACCAATAAGATATTTTAAAACATAAATTCAACAATCATCATTGCATCTTATACATACAAGTCAATACTTGTATTAATCATATTAGCACCACACAAATCAAAATAGCAAACACTGCTTATTCAAGGGTATGTTCAACAACAACGTCCCTTTTCATTCAATAACATCATTTATCATTCAATATATATGGTATCCTTAACTTTTAATCATCATCAACACTATTTCAAATCCATTGACTGATACACTCATTGCCATTCAATTGCCCTCTCATTAATTTCGTCATTACACAAGGTGTGTCATGTAACCATATTACTTACTGTCCATCATGATTCACAATATATCCATAGTGGTGAAGCATATATGTATTTAGAACATAGCATAGGCATACACATACCTCGCCAAGGCCTTAAGCCATTCCTCAATCACCACTAAGACACACCACACATGTACCCCTAGTGAATTCGCTCGTTTTCATATACTAAAGGGGTTTTGGGCAATAATGAGCCCATGATAGATTTTAGTGTTAAAACATGAGGAAAGCTTACTTTTAGTCTTAAAAATAATGGGACATGTCACAAACATCACCTATTAGTCCCAATTTGATAACCGTAAAAAGTTGGGTTCAAAACCCTCTTAAATTTAAATTTTATGACGTAGTAGGTCCGTGTTTTATACCTAATGAGAGTTAGAAAACTCCAATTAATGTGATACCAATTCTCACACCTCCGTAGCACAATTATCTAAAACTTTCATGAAGAAGTCGGAGGCTAAAAATGTCATTAAGGGACCCAAATGGGCAAAAACCAGCAAAACAAATAGACCAGTTGGAAAAACAGCGCAACAATGGCCATAACAGGGCTCTGAATTAATTCAGGCTCATGTGAATCGATTCAAGCATCCTAAAATCTCAAAATTTGACAAGCAGAGGGCCTTGAATCGATTCAAACTCGTATGAATCGATTCAAATGCCCCTGGAGCCCAAAATAGTGAAAACAACACCTCTTGAATTGATTCAAAGAGTCTTGAATCGATTCAAGACAGCCCTGCTGCTGTTTTTATGCAGAAAACATATGATTTTTCAACTTCTTACCCTCCTAACTTTCTCGTATGAACTCCAAATGCTACGAAATTTTAACCCCAACAAATATACATCATTTGTGACGCGTGGCCACCGGCCTCACTCAAAAATTCTTAAAATTGAGAGACTTATGCGCATAATTGCATTTTACCTAATTTAAAATATTTTTGGCAACTCAAGGGTCAATTCTCAATGGAATTGACCCATTCCAATTTCTACAAGTCATAAACTACACATAGAAGCTATTGGGACTATCACATACCATCAAAATCACATAACGCTCAATTTGACTCTATGAGTTCTTCGATTATGCATTATCTTTCAAACTTATCATCAATACCATCATAATGGCTATCACATTTAATGCCAAACATCCACATAAATTCTCAATTCTCAAAACATATACTTCATCCCCTCAAGGATGGTTCATTAACATGTACTTATTTCAACCCCTCATGGGTTATTCATCAATATATTACACATATGTTATCATCAATAGCCAACAATTTGCCATTCACATCATTTCACTATAAACATGGCAAGGAAAGCATGAGTGTCATGACATACAATAATCATCAATTATATAACTCATGCAATTTGAATGTAAACTCCTCTCCTACCTCGAGGGAAGAGCCAAAATCCGAATGCATACTCTGAAAGCTCCGCCACATAGTCCAGAACACAATCTACACAACATACATATACGATTAATAAGCCATCTCAAGGCATTCCTCATAATTCTAAACATTTGCTAGCTTATCTTAAAGCCCAATATCAAGTCCTAGACTTGCTAAAACACCAATCCATACCATTGTGTTAGGCTTCGAGAATTCCTTTCCCAAAACCAAGATTCTCTAGATCTAAGAGGGTTAACCATACCCAACAACAACAATATCTCTTTCATCCCTCATCTAAAATGCATTTTTACATTACATCAATCATTCAAATGCTATTATCGTCACTTTGAGTTCAACATGAGTCATCTTAGCTCAAATCAATCTTCATCTATCAACATATTCCAAATGGTACATATTATGGTCTAAGACTTCATCAAACCACACTTCCAAGTTATTGATCCATCACCACACTATGACCTTAATATTAATATTCATTCTTACACATTTCCTAACAACACTCATCCATGAGCTTCATTCTCTATGATTCGTCATTACTATCATTATCCATCATTATAAATAACAACTCACACATTAAATATCACCTATTCATATTCAATTCAACTTCCCATGTTACAATATATCTATTTTCCCCAAATTCTTAGGGCTAGGGTTTCACCAAAACTTACTTATCATTATTAATATTCATCAACCATTATCAATGACCATTCTCCCATATCAATATCACTCACTATCATCATTAAATATATTTCCCACTCATATTTCATATTTTCCCCAAATTCCTAAAGTTATAGTTTCCATAAAAATTCAATATTACCATGTATCATTATCATTTTTCACCATTCAAATCACTAATTTCATGTACCCCACTAAAGGCTCATAAAACTTGCATTTAAAACCACCCCACCTTAGGGTTTTCCATAATAATAGCTTCTACCAATAACCCACATACATAAACCACTCTCCCAACACCCAAAACCCAAAACCTATGGCATAAGCTCATGAAAAATGATGAGGAGCTTACCTCAACCAAGAGACAACCATGAGCTTCCAAGGGAGAGAGAGTCACAGGAAATTGGAAAAGAGAGGAAGAGGATCCAACCTCCAATGGCTTCCTTCAAGCTTCCTCAAGTGAAAATGGTGAAGGAAGAAGAAGACACCACTTGGCTTAGGTTTTGGAGAGAAGGGTGGAGAGGAATGAGAAAGAAGAAGGAGAAGAAAAATAGAGAAGGCAAATGTGTTTGCCTTTTGGGAATTTCCCACATAAAGAGGGGGTAAGGGAATGGAGTTTTGTCTTAAATTTTATTCCATTCATTAGTGATTTCATCATTTTATGACAAACAGGGTCTCCATTTGGGCTCAATACTTAACCCAAAAATTATTCCAAATATAGATTCGGATTCCTAATAATATTCTTAATAGCCCTGACCAACGGCATCTCAATCGGAGATACTTGGTCTGATACCCATATTCTAACCGGGTATAATTTTAACTCTTAAAGTCCCAATAAATCATAAATAGTTCTTATAAATCTCAATTTAATCATTTTAATATTTTTGGGACATTTATTAACCCATTTATAATTATTTAATATTTATTTCTCCTATTTAATCATTTTTATAAAATTCAGGATGTTACACCGCCGCGATCTCGGTCGTGACAATATGTGATTTGATAAATAATAATTGTCATTGACTATTAATGTGTATGAAATCCAATGACAATTGGTGATGGTTGAGAATGATGTGTATATGGAGTGTCATGAAGTGTTGGTGGTGAATTGTTGATTGTAGAGTGCCATTATAGGATGCATAGTGTGACAAATGCATTGATTGACATTTGCATCAATGGCATATCATACGCTGTCTATGTGGAATGTTAGAGTTCCAATAGGCGGGCCCAGTGAGAGGGCGACCCAGTGCACGGGTGAAATTATATGTTATTCCCTAGTAACTCTTGGAATCACAAAGTTGTCCATAGTTTGGTGGCGAGGCACCCTATGTGGCGGGCCTAGTGGGTGGGCAGCTCTGTGGTAAGTAAGTGACCTTGGTGTCCCTATAGGGCACGACTCTTTTGATGTTTGTTTAGGAGGGGCCAGTAGCACTTTGGCAAATGAGGCCATATTATTGATCCGCAAGTCATGGGGTGACTAGTGCTACATAATGGCAATAGCAGTTTAGTACCAGTAAAAGGATAATGTTATGCTTACAAGATTTAAGATATAAGTGTACACATTTACTACTACAGTAGGGGCATAGTAGCACACATATGCTTGACCCACATTTTATATGATGTTGTTTTCTACAGTCGGATCCGCGATTTGATAATGATTCCTTGTGCATATGCATTAGCCCTGAGAGCATTTATATATAACCGGAGATATGCCAAGTTGGTAGCCCGTGGTGGCAATGGATGATTGATAAATAAAGAGAAATAATGGTACTAACCTTGAGTGTGTGATGGTATTTGATGAGATTGCCAATGTTTTGGATATATATTTTGTGAATGTATTGATTGGAATATGTGTTATGTTGAGATGAAAAAATGAGATATGTGAATGGAGCTTATGATGCTCCTTGAGAAATATGTGTTGTGCACATGTATATATGTATCACCATAATGTATGACTTTGATTCATTTGGTATATGTTACTCACCTCCTAGTTGCCATTTTAAAGTTTGATGTAGGTGTGTTGGATATCCTACTCTTTTTGGAGGTTGAGTAATGTTGGAGGTAAATATGGAAGAGAGGTTTGCGAGCCTTGGCCGACACTATTTTTTTGTAAAGCACTTGACTATATGTATATGCCTATTTTGTATATGGACATTGAATGATGTTTAGGCCTTTATTTTATGGGTCACTTGTGAAAATTAGCCTTATATATTTTAAAAGTCTAATTTTTGATAGTGACCTTAACAATAGATGTGTTTGATTGTGATACAATGATTTACATGTTATATTGATGCATAATTGATGACACTTATGTGGATGAAATCCATGGATGGATGAATTGTTAAATTTATGAAGTTGTGTTTATGATGTTGTGCATAATTATGGAACTAATAAGGCTATATTGAGTTTTGGTATGTTTGAATGCCACAGAATAGTTCCAATAGTGTCTATGCATGATTTAGAACTTGTAGAATCTAGAATGAGCCAATTCCATTGAGAATTGACCCTTGTGTTGCACAAAAATGCCTTAAAACGGGTTAAACACATTTATGTGTAACATCCCTAATGTTATATAAATGATTAAATATTGGGAATAAATACTAAATAATTATATGTGAGTAAATTAATATCCCAAAATATTGAAAATAGTTAAATTAAGACTTTTGGGGGTTGCTCATGAATTATTAAGGCTTTATACGTTGAAATTGTACCCGAGTAAAATATGGGTGTCAGACTAAGTATCTCTGATTAAGGTACTGTTGGTCAGGACTGTTAAGAATATTATTGGAAGTCCAGATATATATTCGGAATAATTTTTAGATTAAGTATGGAGCCCAAACTGAGATCCTGTGGATTATAAAACGGGGAAAATTTTAATGAGGGGTTAAAATAAAACACCAACTTTGTTCTCCTCCCTTTTATTTTTACGTGACCCTTCTCCCTCTAAGGCAAACACTTTTCTTCTTCATCTCTTCATCTTCTACTCATCATCATCTTCTTCTTCAGAAACC
This sequence comes from Clitoria ternatea, assembly GCA_037962975.1. Lineage (NCBI taxonomy): Eukaryota > Viridiplantae > Streptophyta > Magnoliopsida > Fabales > Fabaceae > Clitoria > Clitoria ternatea. Next base: position 141,368,098 of record CM075670.1, read on the forward strand.
CATCAAGTGGTGTGTGTGCCCTTTTGCTTCCATTTTCATCTTCATCAAGCTAGAAGGAGCTTGTGGCTTGGAAGTTTTCTTCCTCCTTCTCCCTCTCAATTTTCATGCACTTCCTCTCCCATTATTGGAGCTCTTTTCTCTTGGCTTGAGGTAAGGATTTCTCTTCATTTTCTTAAGCTCTATGCCCTAGGTTTTGGGTAATGGTTGTTGGGAGAGAGTTTAATGCATAAGGGTCATGAATGGGAAGCATTTATGATGAGAAACCCTAAGGTGGGGTGTATTTAATGTGAGTTTTATGAGGGCCTTGGGTGGTACACGAAAATGGCATAAAGATGATGGAAAATGATGAATATAAATGGTGGTTATTGGGTTTTTGATGAAACCCTAACTTTATAAATTGGGGAAATATGAGATGTGTGTAGAGAAGCATTTATTATTGATGATAGATATTATTTATGATGAGTAATAACCATTAATGATGGTGAATGGTTGATAATGGTGGTTGGGAACCATTAATATGGAAACCCATGAATGGGTTTAGCCTTAAATGCATAATAATGAATTTAGGCACCTAACCTATGATGGTTATGGTCGATTAAACGAAATAAATAAGGATTGAGAATTAAAAAACCAAGTAGTTAATTAAGAGCACTTGAATCTTAGTGGTTTGAATAGAGAATAATTGTGTGGTATATTGTATAATGTAGGAAACAACCCCATCGACGAGGTGGGATCTTCAGACCGTGTTGATTTCTACTTCTCTTAAGGTAGGAGGGGGTAACTATTCTAAATGTTTGATTTCATCCATTAGTGATGAGTTTATATGAATGTGTTATGTTAATTTGGCTTGGGTGAATGATTTGATGATTATATGATTGTAATGCATTTAGAATAATTGGTGTTGTGTGGCATACGTTTTGTGATGATAATTGTGATGTTAAATTGATTCATATTAATAAGATTTATTATGAATCGTTTGAGATCATGATTTTGTTGATTTCAATGATGTTAAACATCCCATGATATGTGAATTGATAAAGAATGATTGCCACTAACTGTTAATGTGTATGAAATCCAATAAGAATTGGTGATGGTTGAGAATAATGAGCATATAGAGTTCCACTATGTGTTAGTGGTGAGTAGTGATTGTGGAGTGGCATGTAGGATGCATAGTGTGAGGGATGCATTGATTGGAATTTGCATCCATGGCATATCATTCACTGTCTATGTGGGAGGGTGACCCAGTGCACGGGTAAATGGTTGTTGTTCCCTAGTGATTCTGGGAATCACGAACTGACCATAGATTGGTGACGAGGCACCCTATGTGGCGGGCCTAGTGGGCAGGCGACTCTGTGATGAGCAAGTTACCTCGGTGTCTGATGGGGAATGGCTCTCTCGATGTGTGTTCGGGAGGGGCCCGTAGCAGTTTAGCAAGTAAGGCCATGATGTTGATTTGCAAGTCACGGGGTGACTAGTGCTACATTGGGGTGAGAGCGGTTTGGTACCAGTAAAAGAGTAATGTAATTGCATGCATGACTTGAGATATATGTGTACATATTTTACTACTGCAGTAGGGGCATAGTAGCACACCTATGCTTGACCCACATATGTACATTGTTCTTTCCCATAGTCGGATCCGTGATTTGAAATTGAATCTGTTGTGCATATGCATTAGCCATAAGAGCATTTGCACATAGCTAGAGATATTGATAGCCCATATTGGCGATGGATGATTGATAAATAAAGAGGAAAAGAGTTGTGGTACTAACATTGAGTGTGCGATGGCATTTGTTGAGAATACTAATGATTTTGATATATATATATATATATATTCATGTTGTGAATATATTAATTTGAGATGTGTTATGTTGGAATGAAATGATATGGCATGTGAATGGAGCTTATGATGCTCTTTGTGAAATGTGTGTTGTTCACATGTATATATGTTTGAATATCATTACAATGTATGATTTTGATTTATTTGGTATATGTTACTCATATCTTAGTTGCCATTTTTAAATTTTGATGTAGGTATATTGAGCATCCTACTCTTTTTGGAGGTTGAGTCATGGTGGAGGTAAATATGGAAGTGGAAACTTGTAAGCCTTGGCCGGCACTTTTTTGTAAAGCATTTGATATATGTATATGCTCATTTTGTTTCATGGATATTGAATGAAGATATGTAATTATTGTGAGTGTCACTTGTAAAAATTGGGTTTTGTATGTTGTGAAAAGCCAATTTTTGGTAGTGACCTTAACAATGGATGTGATTGATGAGACTTAATGAATTTACTTGTTGTATTGATGAATAGATGCTGATTATGAAGTTTCATGGCCAATTAATGGCATTGGTGTGTATGTTGGTTCAAGATTTGATTGAATTGTGAAGTGTGTATATGATGTTTATGCATAATTGAGGAACCAATAGGGTCAAAATGAGTTGTAGGAAATTTTAATGGTATGTAATGGTTCCAATGTGATATATATGTAATTTGTGACTTGTAGCAATTGGAATGGGTCAATTCCATTGAGAATAGACCCTTAAGTCACGTAAAAATACTCAAGAACAGACTAAACACATTTATGTGCATAAGTCCCTCATTTTTTAGAATTTTTGAGTGAGGCTAGTGGCCACACGTCATAAATAATATATATATGTTGGTGTCAAAATTTGGTAGCATTTGGAGTTGATATGAAAAAGTTAGGGGTTGGAAGTCCAAAAATTATGTGTTTTTTGCATAAAAACAGCAGCAAGGCTGTCTTGAATTAATTTTTTGGGAATATTTTAGTGCGGCTAGTGGCTACGCATCATAAATCATGTATATTAGGTGGTGTTAAAGTTTGGTGGGCATTGGATTTGTTATGAAAAAGTTAGGGTAGTTGGAAGTTCGAAAATCATGTGTTTTCTGCATTATGCAACAGGGATGCTGTCATGAATCGATTCATGACTTCCTTGAATCGATTCATGAGCCCTTGGGATGGCTCGAATCGATTCACATAACCCCTTGAATTGATTCAGAGGCTACTGGAATGGCTTAAATCGATTTATACGAGGCTTGAATCGATTCAAGAGGTTCTGTTTTCACTGTTCACAAGTTCCAACTTGCTTGAATCGATTCAGACGGGTCTTGAATTGATTTAAGAGGTTCTATTTCCATTGTTTTGAATCTCCAACACACATGAATTGATTCATGGAGTGCTTAAATCGATTCATGGCCCTGTTTCCATAAAAATTCATAAGTTTTGATGCATGTTTGGTATTGTGTAGCCATGGCATGATTATACAACAATATGTATGCATATTTACCACATTTGGCAATTAATTAGGGTATCTTTGAACCTCTTTTCATACCCTTCTACACTTCTTGAAATAACTTATACTTCCACTGTACCTTGCTGATGATGATCATGTAGTTGATTGTCCAAGAAGCACTCTAGATTAAGCTTACACACCTTCTTATATCTTCATATATGGGATGAGTCTTTAAAATGGTTCGGGGTTACTTGCTGAATTGTTATCTGGCGGGTTTCTCTTTATTCTTTAATCGCTTTTAAATCGTGAAAAATTTACCCTCATTTTATTAATTACCGGATTAAGTAAGGTCGGTCGTTACATGCAAGACACGGGTACCACTGCTAGTATCATATATAATTAAGACAATCACCTGTAATTAAGGTAATAAGTTATAATCAATTCAATTATATATAATTAATACAATCTTATATATTATCATAAGGATATATAGATGTAGATGTATCACAATTTCAATAATGAGAATAATATAATATTATGTGTGATTTTAGTAAATTTTTTATTAATAAATAAATTATTTATAATTATGATACTTACCTATCATTAAAGTAATCTTACATAATGTTAAAACAAGCTGTTGCATTCTTTTAAAATCATGAATATGTTAGGAAACATATAAATTATTTTTAAATAAAATTATATTAAGAAAGTAACTAATTTAAAAAGGTACCATAATTTTAATATTATTCATCTTTAATTTTTTTTATTCAAAGAGACATATTTATTCATTTTTAGTTATCCATCTTTAATATTATTCAATTATTTTTTAATTTTAAGAGTAAGATCAATTTACGAGTATAATAATATGATTTAGCTTATATAATTTAATCATATAAAATTAGACTTACTCATCAACATATGATTTTGAAAGATTCAATAATATACTTTCTTGATGGATATATATATATATATATATATATATATATATTGATTTTTTTAACATCCCAATTTAAAATTAATGGATAAATTGTGTGTGACTGGATGGTTAATTTAGTTAATTAGATTGAATTAAAATAGGGTAAGTTAAAAAGGAATTAATTTACTTATTGATGGTACAAAGTTAGACTTAGAAGGAGGGTTGAATAAGTCTTAAACTCTTTTCGCAAAAGCGTACAGACTACTGAACAACTTAATAGATTAACAGACCATGGTAGATATAGAAAATCACATAGCAGATTTATATTGGTTCACTTCCAATGCAGAAGCTACGTCCAGTCCCTTTCGACTAAAAAGGATTTTTACTATTGTAAAAAGCACCTTTACAATATCTGCACTAGCCTAGTGCCTCAAGTATTCTTGGCTCCAGCCACTTCTGGCTTATAACCCAAGTATTGTTTCAAAGAGCCACTCCTGGCTACGGACACCTAAGTATTCTTTCAAAAGCCTCTTCAGGCCACAAGTGTTCCCCACACTAACAGACTGGTAACACACCAGATCTTACAGAGAGTAGTGATAAAGAGTTTTGATGTTCCAACAAATAACTCAGCGTACCATAATATGAAATGTTTACACAGGTACACTGAGCTACAAACTACTATAAGTCAAGGTCTGCTAGAAGCAGAGCTATAAAGAAAACTTAAGTAGTGAAAATACAAGAACTTAGAAACTTTTAAGAAAAGTCCTTCAGACTTTTGGTTTTTGAGAGAGATTAAAGAGTGTTGAAAGATGACGGCAAAAAGTCTCTCTTGAATGTGAAAGCTTTTTGTATTTTTAGTTCTTCTTGTAATAGTCGTTGATTTATCTTGGAAGATGTTGATCTTCTCAAGGATTGTACAGTCAACGAGTACAGAGACATACTTTAGAGATACTTCCTTAAATGGATTTCCTTGATAGTCTCCTTAAAAAGATCCTTTTTGGTTATCCATTTTGAGTAATCAGGTACAACTCTATAATAGTTGACCTTAGGCTGTCTATTCTGTGTAGGTTCAGCTTTTGCTGACACATTGGAATATGCAAGGCAGTTTTCTTGATTTATGTGAGCAAGTCTTTAATTTTTCTGTTAATTTCCTTTTTGATGATAGGCATAGATTTCAGTTGTGAAAGTCCATGTAGCACCTTATTTAGATAGAAAAGATCCTTTTTGCATGTTGTATCATGAGAGAGAAGATATCATCTTGAAGTCTATAGCTTCAAAAGGACTTGGTTTTCTTAAAGTCTTTAGAGAGTGCAAACTTGATCAGACCGGTTTTCAGGGTCCAATATAGCCTCACGTGCTCTCAGTTTTACGTCGTCTTAGTGGAGTATGGTATTATGTACCTAGGTCCAGTGGGGAGCCTAAGTTCTTCACGTTAGGTAATAAAGTGGTGTTTTATCCATACCGATATGGAGCGACACATTGAAGGTGAACCTGTAAAAGATTTTCTGATGCTTAAGTCAGTATGGTAATTATGGGAATAAACAGATTACAGAGGCTCTTAAGAAAAATGTTTAGAATCCCCTTAAGTTAATAAATGAGTTATATTTATAGAACATCCCTGAGTTGAAGACTTGATTTGACTCCCTTCCTAACACACTATAGCTATCGTATATGGTAGAGACATGTTGCCCATACCTTATCTGACTAACGTTCAGAGGTTAGTTGGCCTCACTGGTATTATGGTCTAATATCCGTACTGATATGCATTTATAACGTCAATTCTATGGTTCGAAGTTTGGTATCTAGGGATCTCAGACATCTAACTAGCTTAGTTTCCTGCATACAGGGTATATTCTGTCCATTGTAATGGGATTCGATATACACCCTGGATCATTTACCCCTAGCTTATTGTTATGGCGTTGTCATAACCATGAGCTACTTTATCAATGGGAATTACATTCCGGTCTTTTATAGAATGCTTGGCACCGTACTAGTGACTTTGCTGGAGTTGAGGTCTACTTGGGCGTTCTTGAATAGGTAGTTGGTACGTAGCATTTAATGCGCACCACCTAAAATTCCCCTGAAAAAGTGTCCTTACACTCGGATTACTAACATGGTAAGTTTTGATTGGTGCATGTTAACCACACGCCATCATGTCATTCTGCTAAATAGGCCGCGACGCTTCATCTTCCATCCCATCTATGGGCCGCGTCATTTGAACTTTGGCACATGCCATTTCAATGCCCGTAAAAGGGACTTAGTTTCAATGGTTGCCACACTTTGCATTTGTCTTCATATCAAAACTTTGGTTTGACATCAAGCAAATTTTTGACCTCGTCCTGGCCCAAACTAGAAGAACTACTAGAATCATCCATACAGGTAGCCCTCTATACCGACCCTCTTTATTTGAAAAATATCTTCTATTTCTTCTAGCAACGACCAAGATTACGATAGTTCGGTTGAAATAATTTTAAACCTTTCAGTTTCTTGGCTAACTGGGGTTCCTCGCCATGGGCCGCGGTTTGTTCAAACAGACATCCGTAGGTGGGTGATGATAGGAGATTAGGGCGGTCAGAATAGAGATTTACCAACCTCAGCCATTTTTCCCCTAAACCCAGAATCACCCTCTTTAGTTTTTTAAACCCTGATCACCCTTACCACTCGTGTCTCCGGACCGAGGTGTAGATTCTAGCGTAGTCCTTTACTTCGTTGATGAAACTGAGTTTTACTCAATTGTTCCCTTTTTAGAACACGTTGTCATGGACACTGTTGGATCTTCCGTTATAAGGAATGACCCCGACGAGACATACTTGATCGTAGATAAAATAGATTGGCTAGCTCGGAAAGCCAATGATCCTTACTTTTGGGTTACCCATGATGCCCTTACTCTATACAACTGCCATTCAACCCCTACTGAAAATGTTGAACGTGAGGGTGAAGGTTTCTAGCGTTCAAAAAATTATGCCAACTATTTCCTTCTCTATGCCCTCACTCATGCAAAACGGATCTGTTATATTCCATGACTACACTCTAACAAAGGTGCGAGTCTGGTTCCCTTTTACTAAGTTTAAGATGAGGGTGTTGTTATTTTTAGACATTGCCCCTAGTCAACTCCACCTAAACGGATCTTTTCTCTTTCTTTCCTGGTTTCTTAATTTTTACATTTCGGTTATAACCTTTCTTTGTGCTTTATAGGGAATATGAGTGTAGATGCTCTAGAGGCTCTCTGAAACCTCCTTGCCAATTCAGAGGCCAATGTTTCTCTAGAGAAACAAATCACCCTAAAAATGAAGAAGGCTTCCTCTTTCCAGATCTCCGGCAGTACCATCCCAGTCAAGACCAACCCTTCCCAGAAGAAAAAGAAGGACACCTAAGGTGGGGGTGCTAGTAAGAAACCCAAATCCACCCCGGGCACTAATGCTTTCGGAAAGGGAAACGCGGTGGTGGTGGAGGAAGAACCTACCAAGGAAACCGCCTGGAAGAACACCGATATGGATGCTCTGGATGAGTTAATAGAGAAAAACCCTGGTCCCTCTGATGAGTTTATCCTCCCATATCGGCTGAAGGAGGGATTGAATACTTAAAGCATCGACTTTTCCCTTGAAACGACAATGTAGGGCCATCTAAAGATCCTCTCTGTCATCTACTCTGCTGCCTCTGAGGTCCAAAATAAGAGAGAGCGACTGAAAGACAAGAACACCCGCCTCTCTGAAGATAATGGTTGGGCTCATCAGATGATTAAGAGCCTTAATAAGAAGACACAGGTTCTTCTGAAATCTAAGGAAGACTTGAAGAAGGAAAATGATGGGCTTCGCGGTAAAATGGAAGATCTGGAGAAACTAGTGGTCGATTTGCAAAATAAAAATAAAGATCTATCCATGGCAGTTAAAGACGAGCAAACTATATATAGAGAAAACATGACTAAGTTTGCTCGGGCCATCATGGATTCCTTTAGCCATGCAGTTTGCCATGTCATCTTTCGAAACCAAGGCACTGAGCTCAACTTAAATGGGATCGGGCTTTTCAACAGATTCCATAATGGAGAGTTAGTGATCGAGGTGGGTGGCCAGTCCTTCGTCACCTCTGATGAGACTTTCAAGTATACTCCCTTGGTGGCGGGTAAAGATAACACTCCTTGAGAAGGATCCCAGGATGGGGAGGATGAAGAGGAGGAACACAACAAGGCTGGTTTGGAAAGAGAGGAAGAAGAAGATAGCGGTCATGTAGACCCCTAAATTGCCTTTACTTGCTCTATAGGAGGGATGAGCTCCGCCCTCTATTTTGACAATATGCTTTAATTTGGCCTTTGTGCCCTTACTTGGTGCGACCACCCTCTTTCTATCAATGGTTTACTTTTGAATGCCAATATATTGTCTTATTTTATAATTTTGTATTACTTTTCTTTGATCATAGATATCATGGTCTTCATAAAAATAACGTACTCGACATTTGAATTTTAAGAAACCAGTTATCCTGATTAGATACTCATAAAACGTTAATATAGTCGCTTATTATTCTACCATTTCCCATGCCAGATGGATTCCATACTTACTTATTTTTATAATGACCGTGCCTTTTAAACATTCATTCGCTTCGATTTTTAAAATCGCTCTTGGGGTTTTAATAACTGCTCTTGGAGTTTAAGGACCACTCTTGGGGTTTAATGAATAATAATCGCTCTGTGGTTTTTCAACCACTCCAGGGTTTAACAAATAAAAAATAACCTTCAAACAAGATGTAGATAGGAGTCGTATTTTACTAAGTGATTTTATTTCTAATACTACATCTCGGTTATATGCCTCATTAAAAATCTCCTAGGTAAAACCCTATGGAAAAAATCCTAGGTAAGGAAAAAGAGTGCATGACTTGTGATGCTAGTTAGCTGAAGTACATTCACAAATTCTTTACATTCTATTTATTATTAAATACTTTACCTTGTAATGTTTCTAGAAGATAAGCACCTCCTATAGTGACATCGTTAACCCGGTATGGTCCTTTCCATATGGGTGCAAGTTTCCCTTGATGTGTAAAACAGTTTCCGACTAATGCTTTCCTTAGGACTAAGTCATCGACATTGAATCTTTGCTTTTGAACCTTCTTATTGTAGCGAAGTGCAGCTTTGGCTTTGATGGCTTGATCTCAGACAAAAGTTTCCTCCCTAACTTCTTGGAGGGAATCAAGTTCATTCCTCAACCTTGATCCATTCTCCTCTTCATTAAACTGTTGAATCCTTGGAGAAAGGTAGTTGATTTCTACCGGTATAACAACGTCGGCCCTATATACCAACTGAAACGGGGTTTCTCCATTAGATGAATGGGGTGTAGTGCGATAAGCCCAAAGAACATGGCATAACTAGTTTGCCCACTCCCCCTTTGCTTCTCCAAGACGCTTCTTTAACCCTTTTAGAATTACCCTATTTGCCACTTCGGCTTGTCCGTTTATCTATGAGTACTCAATTGAAGAAAATACTTGTTGTATTTGGATTCCCTCCAAAAGACTCAAACTTGTCATCTATGAATTATGTGTCGTTGTCTGTAATCACTCTTCCTGGAATACTGAATCTGGTAATCATGTTTTTATAAAGAAATCTTCTAGTCCGTGTAGAAGTAATGTGAGCCATGGCTTCTGCCTTAATCCACCTAGTAAAATAGTCAACTCCCATAATTAAATATTTGACCCCGCCTAGAGCTTTTAGGAATGGTCCTAAGATGTCCATTCCCCACTGGTGGAAGGACAATGGGACAACCAATGTGAACAATTCTTCTGCGGGGATATGATGTTCATTGCTATATTTTTAGCAGGTATCACATTTTTAGATGTAGTCTATAGTGTCCTTATTCATTGTGGGCCACCAATAACCTGCCTGTAGTATCCTTCTAGCCAAGTTCCTTCCACCGTAGTGATGACCATATGTTCCCTTATGAACCTCGACCATTACATCTATTATCTCAGCTTCACTCAATTATTTCAAATACGAAGCTGTTGTTCCTCTTCGAAATAGACTTCTGTCAATCAACATGAAACTGGACAACTCCCTCTTAAGCTTCTTCTTTTCAAGTGGATCGGTTGGGAGTGTTCCATTCACCAGATACCAGATAATATGGATAACGTAGGAGTCATCCGGATGTGCCCTTGAATGGATGGTGCAAGCTCTAACCGGAGTTGATATGCTTGGTTCTGCTAGAGTGCTCTGAATAACCATTGTTATGGATTCTGCCCTTTTTGTGCTTGCCAGATGAGACAAGATGTCGGCCTAGACATTATCTTTTCTTGGGATATATTTATATTCGATCTTCTTGAACTTTTCCTCTAACTCCTTTACCTTGATGAGGTACTACTATAGCAATGACTCTTTTGCCTGATAGCTCCCATTAATTTGGGAATTCACCAACTACAAATCACTACAAAGAACAACACTTCTAGCTCTGACATCCAACGTTGCTCTTAACCCCGCTAGATAAGCCTCATACTCTGCCTGATTGTTAAAGGTTTTGAAATCAAATCTCATGGACAACTCTATACTTACTTTGTCCCCCACTTTTGATGACTACCCTGGCTCCACGTCCTTTTAAATTAGAGGAACCATCCACATAAATGACCCAATGCTATTTTAAAGGTGCATTTATGGTCATGCTGGGCTCAAAAGATATGTCAAACTCAGAAAGTTCAATAGCCTACTTCATCATTCTTCCTGCTAAATCTAGCTTATGGAGCACAACACGTGATGGGAGATCCGTTCTAACCATGATTGGGTGAGCATGGAAGTATTGCCTTAGATGTCGCGACGTCCATACTAAGGCTAAGGCTGCTTTTTCAAGCTTTTGATACCGTCCTTTTGACCCTTGTAATACTTTGCCTACAGAATATGTTGGTCGTTGTCCTTCAACTGTCTCTTTCACCAGAACTGCCCCCAAGGCTTTATCAGACACTGACATATAGAGGAATAACCATTCTTCATGATCAGGCTTCATTAATACTGACGGATTCACTATGACTTCTTTTAAACTCTGGAAACCATTCTCTTGCTCTTTTCTATATTCGAATTTTTTAGTCTTCTTTAGGATCTTGTAAAGTAGTAGCGACCAATATGTCATCTGAGGCATGAATCGTGATAGCGTTGCTACCTTCCCCTTCAAGGATTATACTTCCCTGACATTGGTCGGACTTCGTAATTCCTTTATCACCCTGCATTTGTCCGGATTGGCCTCAATTCCTCTTTGGTTTAGCATGAATCCTAGGAACCACGCTACTAGTACTACGAGGGTGTGATAAGTGTTTTAGACACAATAAATTAGATTTAATTCAATTAGAATTTTAAACCATTTCCACTGTATTTTCTCAAATTTACATGATTAATGCTTTCTTTCCACTATACTCTACTCGGGTACTTTTATTTTGCAGAAATTAATATATTTGGAACTATTGAAGATCCATTTTAAGAATGAATGAATGTAAAAAGAAAATGGATTCAAGAACTCAAGATTTCCAACACAAAAAGATGATCGAAGTGCCTAAGGATTAAAAAAGGAAGCCATCAACAAATTCATGCCAAAAAGGAACCAAAAAGCACCAAGAATGGCAATAACAGGGGTGTGAATTGATTCACCACTGATGGAAATCGATTCACACGTTAAAATTGTCTAGAAAATGCAAAATTCCAGTAATGAATCGATTTATAGCAGCAATGAATCGATTCACAATAGCATGAATCGATTACCCTAGCTAATGAATCGATTCCTCAGTGATTTTTATGCCAGGAATCGATTCCCCTTGTCCATGAATCGATTCCCACCCCAATGAATCGATTCCCCACTTCATGAATCGATTCCTACATCAATGAATTGATTCCTCCTTCAAATGAATCAATTCCTGCGTAAAATCAGAGGCAAAAATGAACTATATGAATCGATTTATTATTGGAATCAGTGGAAAGAGTAATACGGAAATTATGAAGTGGAAACAACATTACGGGATTCTCTCGCCGAAAATTTCCACTCACTCCTTAAATTAAGCATGTTGTTTCCTTCGCTGTCTCCTCTCCCTCGCCTATAAAAGGAGAAGCATTCAAGCAGAGAGCATCCAACATTCATTCTTCATTCCTCTCTTTTCTTTTTCTTCGTTTTCCTCTCTTTTTATTTTCTTTTCTTTCTTTCTTTTATTTGTTGTGTAAGAGTTGTGAGGATTGTGAAATTGAGTGTTCCAATTTGTAATTGGTGGAGGAATATTGCAACAAGAAAATACAGTGGTGAAATTATTTTAAGCTTTTGGAGAAACTCGTAAGTCTTTATTTTTACCATGTCTTGTATGTTTTATTTTTCCATCATGTGTATGAATTTAAATTATTTCATGAGTATCTAAATTAAATATCTTGGGATTTTAGGGGTGTGACAATATTTTGTGTTAATGTTATTTTAACTTTGATTTAAATAAATTTCTATTTTCCATTTAGTTCAAATTATGCTCAATGCTCTTAGTGATTCCTAACAAGAACCTAAGTGATAAAACTGTATACTTACGGGTATATTAGTAAGTTTAAGTAATTAATAGAATCGAGAGATTTATTGTTACTGGAAAGTTTTTGAACTAAGCCTAAGGTTTTGAAATACCTTTTGTTACCACGGTAAAATCGTGAAAGTAATCAAAATCTTTTGGGGAATAAATAAGGGATTTTCACAAAACGATAATGGGCCTTTCTTAGGGATTGAACGTTGTTCTCCATAAGTTAGGTACATTAATAGGATTCCGAGAGGAACATATTAATTAGCTTAAGGAAAATCTGCCTTGGAAAACTTAATTCGATTCTTATTTATGAAAAGTTAAAATTCATTAACATAAAATAGAGTCTTGATCCCCCGAAATCCCAAGATACTCTCAACTCTGATTTTTAAGTGTCTAGAAAATTTTGTTTATTTATTCATATTCTGTGCAACTTTATTTTGTGTTTTATTTTACAAAAACATTAAAAATCAATTGTGTGGATAATTAAATTTCAATATGCTGGTACTTTGAACATAGTCCCTGCGGAGACGATAATCTTTTATATCACGCGACATAACCCGTGCGCTTACGGGCCCTGTCAAGTTTTTGGCGCCGTTGCCGGAGACTATTGTCCCTCAAATATCGGCAATATTGAAATTTGATTAGATCATACTTGTTAATATTTTTATTTTATTTTATTTTATTTGTTTTGTTTGTTTCTTTTTATATTTTTCTGTATTTTTATTTTTATTCTGTTGTTATTTTGTATTTTGTTTTTTTATATCTGTTGTTGTTTTTGTGATTGTTTGTTTTATTTGTCATTTATTTTCTTTTTATGCGACGAAGCCGTAGTGTCGATCTAAACTTATGATTTGACCCTGAGATAGAACGTACCCTTAGAGCTTTGAGAAAACAACAAAAACAAGAAAAAGAAAAACAAATGGCGGACCAAAATAGAGCCTTAAGAGATTTTGCTGCTCCAAGTACAAATGGAAGAGGGTCTAGCATCCTTAGACCCACAGTGAAGGCTAACAATTTTGAATTGAAGCCTTCATTACTCTCTATGGTTTAGCAGAACCAATTCAGAGGATTACCCTCCGAAGATCCAAATCTTCATCTTCAAATCTTTCTTGAATACTGTGACACCTTGAAAATGAATGGAGCAACCAATAATGCCATTCGCTTGATGAGAGCGTGGTTGTATTCTCTTCCTGAAGGATCCATCACGACTTGGGAACAACTATCCAGTGCTTTCATCAATAAGTGGTACCCAAGAAATAAAACTGATTTGTTAAGAAAACAAATAATTAATTTTGCATAAAAAGATGATGAATCCTTATATGAAGCCTGGGAAAGATACAAAGAGTTACTAAGAGAATGTCCTCACCATGGGATAGAAAGGTGGTTGACAATCCATATTTTCTATAATGGACTAACTTCCACATAAAAGATCTCTTTAGATGCTACAGTTGGAGGAGCCTTCATGAGTAAAAATGTTGATGAAGCTCAGAACTTGATTGAAGAAATAGCTCAAAACACTCACTAGTGGAACTCTGAGAGAGGATTACCTACTAAAACACCAGGTAAGTACTCTGTTGATGCTCTTTCCCTACTTTCTACCAAAGTTGAAGCATTAGCATTAAAACTCGATAAAATAGGGTTAACAGGTGCTACTAATATTGTTTGTGAAGTTTGTGGTGTTTCAGGACATGGAGCTGCAAACTGCCATTTAGCAATGACCCTTAATCAAGAACAAGAAATGCATCAGGTGGATGCTATTGGAAACTATGGTGGAAATTATCAAGGTAACTACAGACCTCCACAAGGTCCACCTGGCTTCCAAAATAGGCCACCTCAATTCCAAGGAAATCAAAGTAACTACAAACCTCAACAAGGAACCTATATTCCATAAAAATCAAAGCTAGAATCCTTAATGGAGACATTTGTAGTTACTCAACTTAAACAAAATGATGAATTCTCTGAGGCAATAAAGAACTTAGTTTCAAAGGTGGACTCTCTTGCCACCCATAATAAAATACTAGAAAATCAAATTGCCCAACAAGCCTCCTACTCTCAAAGAGCACTAGGAACATTTCCTGGAAAACCAGAGGCTAGACCATCTAACCAAACCATGGCTGTCACTCTTAGGAGTGGTACTCAATATGATGGGCTAGTTGGCAATACTACAAAGGATGAAAAGAAAGTGGATGAATCTTTATCTCACCCAGTGATTGAAGAAGAGAAACCACAAGAAAAGAAGGAGGAGGTTAAGCCATATCAACCTCTTATTCCATTTCCTCGGCGCTTAGCGAAATCAAAATTAGACAAACAATTTGGTAAGTTTCTTGAAGTTTTAAGGAAATTGTATATCAATATTCCCTTCACAGATGCTTTGCATCAAATGCCTACATATGCGAAGTTCCTGAAAGACATTTTGTCCAACAAAAAAAGACTGGAGGAAGATGGTACAGTGGCACTTACTGAAGAGTGCAGTGTTTTAATTCAAAGGAAGCTTCCACCCAAGCTCCAAGATCCAGGTAGTTTCTCTATTCCTTGTATGATTGGCGATATGAATATAGATAAAGCATTATGTGATTTAGGAGCGAGTGTGAGTTTAATGCCATTATCTGTTGCTGAAAAGTTAGGATTGGGTGAGCTAAAACCTACTAGGATGTCTTTACAGTTGGCTGATAGATCTGTAAAATATCCTGTAGGAATTTTAGAGGATGTTCCTATTAAGGTAGGAAAATTTTTTATACCTGCTGACTTTGTTGTGCTTGAAATGGATGAAGATTCTTTGATTCCTATTATTTTAGGCAGACCATTTTTAGCAACTACAGGTGCTGTGATTGATGTCAAGAATGGTAAGTTGTCTCTAACTGTTGGAGACCAAAAGGTTGATTTTAACTTGAAAAATGTTTTAGAAAAACCTTTTAATGATGTTTGTTGTAGTGTGGATTTTGTTGAACAAGTGGTAAAGGAAGCAACCCTTCCTAATGACCCACTTGAAACTGTTTTCATGATTGAGCCTGCAGGAACATCTGATTGCTCTGAGGCCCCACTAAAACATGATACTGAGGTCTCGTGTGACAAAGTGGTAAGCCCCAATGTGGAATTAAAACCCTTACCAGCTTCATTAAGGTATGATTTTCTTGGTCCTAATTCCACATATCCTGTGATTGTTAATGCTAAATTGAATCCATGTGAAACTGAAAACTTTTGAAACAACTTAGGTTGTATAGAAAGGTAATAGGTTATACAATGGATGATATCAAAGGGATTAGCCATTCTCTTTTTATGCACAGGATTACTATAGAAGATGAAAGTAGGCCCACAGTAGAACCACTTAGGAGATTAAATCCAAAAATACAAGAAGGGGTTAAAAAGGAAATTTTGAAATTGCTTGATGCTGGAGTCATATATCCCGTTGATAGTAGTAAATGGGTAAGTCCTGTTCATGTGGTGCCTAAAAAGGGGGGAATAACTGTGATTGAAAATGACAAACATAAATTGATTCCTACTAGGATTATCTCTGGTTGGCGTATGTGCATTGATTATAGAAAGTTAAATAGCGCCATGAAAAAAGATCATTTTCCTCTCCCTTTTATTGATAAGATGCTTGAAAGACTTGCGAAATGTAACATCCCTCTTTTTAAAAGCAGTTTTACCCTTGTAAATTTTAATTATGGAGGGTTTATAAGCAAGAATAAGTCAATATATACCCTGTTGATGGTCTGTAGTACCTCAAAAATGTCATTTTTGCACATAATAATAGAATTTATATGGAATATTAGTGAAATTATGCAAAAACCGAGTGAAAAGGGCTCTGTTCCAAGTAACAGAGAAGAATTCCGAGTGAATGGTCAGAAAATCCGAGTGAAGGAGAAAAATCCGAGTCAAAACACCCTAGAAAGGCTCGGTTCCGAGTTGAAAGCTTTCTTTTCTGAAGGAAACTACACTAATTGGAGTATTCCGAGTGAAAGAATGTGTAAATACTCATGTTTATGTTGATTTGATGCTTCCTGCCGATTGGAGTGCGTTGTGGAATCAATTGGGAAGGATTCCGAACGGTTTCCTATGAATTTGCTTAGGAAACCGAGTGGAAAATGGTGGAGGAAGCCAATTCCGAGTGAGATATACTCTACTGGACCAAAAACCGAGTGAGACTCGTACGTGTATATCTTGTTCCGAGAGGTGATGGTTTAAGTAAACCTTAATTGGAAATATAATTAAAGAAATTGGCCTAAACCGAGTGAATCAAGTGAAGAAGACTCAGATTTCATAGTGAAGATTCTGAGAAAGAGAGGACTCGGTCTGAAGAGATATTACCGAGTGAGAAACCGAGTGCCTGAGTCAGTTTCAAAGGAATTCCGAGTGAAGAATTGAAGCTTCGCTCAAGCGAGCAAGCCACGCTCAAGCTAGCCTTGCAATTGTTGACTCAGAAGTAGGAATTTCAGTCGGTATAGTTGTTAACCGAGTGTAATTTCACTCGGTATTCACTGACAGAAGTGCGTATTGACTTTAATTTTGTCTTTTAATGATTATTTAAATTCAATCGTGCGCATTATGGATAGTGGACGACCAGAAATGGGCACTGACTCAGCATATCACTTTGTTTAATCTCCACTGACCCTTCCATTATCACTCCACTATCATCCACTCAGAAAAGCTATCCCCCACTTGTTTTTCCACTCACTTTCTCCCTATTTAAACCAGTGCCAGGACCCTAAAGAACCCACACACACGACACAAACACCCTTCATCACTCTCCTTCCCAGCAAGTTTCTTTCTCTCTTTTCCCTTCTGTTTCACTCGGATTTAAAGCAGGACAGTGAAGGGAACCTCTTTCTTTCCATCCAGGAACTTCATTGAGGTAAGGGGGTATATTCTTGGGTGCTCTGTGGGAAAACCGAGTGAAGGAAAGGGTTAAGGAATTTGTGTCCTCACCTTTCCAGGACAGATTCAGTGTGTATGAATTAAATGCTTTAAATTGTTATCTGTATATGCATGTATATATATATATATATATCTGTTACCGAGTGTATTTAATCAGTGAAGAACTATGAATAAAAGATGGGTTTAATGATAACAGGTTCTGTTTTAGGCCAATCCAATCGGTTTTGGTATCATTTCAATCGGATTTTTATATTACCAACTTATTTTCATTCGGACATAACATATTTCACTCGAAAAACACTCTATTTCTCTCGGACAGCATCTTCTAAGTCTTATTTTACTCGGAACTTGACTTAATTTCACTCAGAAAATATAATTATCTTTTACTCAGAACCCTTTTTCAGTAAATTCACTTGGAAAACACTCTATTTCTCTCAGACAGCATCTTCTAAGTCTTATTTTACTCGGAACTTGACTTAATTTCACTCAGAAAATATAATTATCTTTTACTCAGAACCCTTTTTCAGTAAATTCACTCGAAAAACACTCTATTGCTCTCGGACAGTAGCTTCCCAGTCTTATTTCACTCAGAAAACACTTTATTTTACTCAGCAAGCAGTTATTTTACTCGGATTTGTTTTATTGCATTCAGACAGAACTCTTTTCAACTAATTTCACTCGGTAAACTCATGTTTCACTCGGAACTTATCTAATTTTTACTCAGGAAACTCTTTTCATACTGATTCCACTCGGAATCATACTTGATTTCACTCAGGAACTCATTTTTACTCAGAATTTAAGTAGCTTTACTCATGAAAACCTTTTCCAGTGATTTTAACTCGGTAAACACCTTAATTTCACTCAGAAAAACTCATCAGTATGATTCTCCTCGGATTTATAATTATTTCACGTATCAAACTCCTTTCAGTCAGAATTTACTCAAGA
The DNA here is from genome assembly GCA_037962975.1 of Clitoria ternatea. Taxonomy (NCBI): domain Eukaryota; kingdom Viridiplantae; phylum Streptophyta; class Magnoliopsida; order Fabales; family Fabaceae; genus Clitoria; species Clitoria ternatea. Next base: position 141,386,586 of record CM075670.1, read on the forward strand.
AATAATTAATTTCACTCAGAAAACTCCTTTTTGACTGAATACCACTCAGAATTATACTTTATTTCACTTAGAGACTCATTTTCACTCGGATTTACAAACAATGCTACTCAGGGAACCATTTTCCTACTGACTTCACACGGATTTATATTTTAATTCACTCAGAAATTTGTTTCACTCAGAATTCAAGATAATTAATTAAGAAGATCATTTTTCAGCTTCTGTTTCACTCGAAAAACCTATTAATTTCAGTTAGAAAACTCTGCTCAGTTTATTTCACTCGGATTCATAGCTATCTCATGCGGAAAACTCATTTTTCACTCGGATTCAAGCTGTTCCAGTCAAAAAACAGCATTCCACTTCATTTTCACTCGGATCCAAACTTATTTCAGTCGGAAAAATAGCTTTCCAGTGTCATTTCACTCGGATTTTTAGCCAGATCGCTTGGAGAACCCTTCTCTATATGATTCCACTCGAAATCATACCTATTTCACTCGGATTTACCCCTGTTCCACTCGGAAAACTCTGTTTTTAGTGTTTTTCACTTGAATTTTCAATTGGAAACTAATCTTTAATACTTTTTAAGTTATTGGTAAGTTATAATTATCATTCTTATTATATTATTATCATTATTTATTGTCAAACTTAATATTGTTATCATTATTATTAGTTTTATTATTATTATACATTGTTAACATCTAAATTATGCGGAATTACATAAAGAATATATTATTTTACTCTTTATGAAAGAATATATATATAATAGATATATTTCTAAAAATAATAAACGAATATCTTACAAGGTTTAAATGATTGATGGAATTCAAAGAACTTGCGAATGATATGATGAGACTGGAAATACATAAGATACCTAAGGAATTAATTGATAAGATAAATGCATTTCGCATCATGAAAATATTTTTGAAGAAGAAAAACCTCTAGAGCATACACTTGGTACAGTGGAGGACACTCACGTTCGATCTCCATGAAGAATCTTGGGAGTACAACTGGAACGGCAACCCAATGGCATCAGAGTCGCGCCTGATAGCCGGGTGAGACGATGCAATTCTAGTGTACTTTGACTAAATGAAGGAGTGTAACTATGATCGTAGGGATCCAAGTTCCAAAAATATTTAAATCAATGATGAGAACCAATGAGTTCATTTGTACCATATGGAACTTGGGCGGACCCTGATCGCTCTAGATGATTGGAATGGTGATATTCCAAAGAATGAGAAGAAGATGAAACGATTTATTGGGCCCACATGCATCATGAGACTTAACCAAAGATAAATCATAATAAATCCAAACTCATGCATTTCATTACAGCATATCTGATTGTTATAATTGTGAATATGTTAAATGTACGATTTATTTCATGGCAATATGCTTGATTGTTATAATTGTGAATATGCTAAATATACGATTATGTGATGACAACATGCTTGATTGTTATAATTGTGAATATGCTAAATGTATGATTTATGTGACATTGTATGTTAACTGGATTATGTCCGCACCGGATTAACTAATCAGGGTCTTGGGTTATACTCACCCTTACTGTTGACCATTTTTCAGAGGAATTAGAAACTCAAGAACCCGAGTGTGAAGATCAGCAATACGCTGAACCCATTGAGAACAATCATTAAAGATAGAATATTTATAATCAGACACCGGATGACTGTATAATATTTAAGGGTGCCTGCGTGCCCCATTCTATTAAGAGTACAATTACTTACAGTTTGTGAATGACTATGTGATATATACATTATTGCTTCCACTGATCTGCCACATATTTATTTAAAAAAATAAAAATATATTCACTTTTTCTTAAAACTGTTAACACTCTCAGTTAAATAGGATGAACCTACAGAAGGATTTGTCTTATCTAACCGAGGGTGTTACAAAGGTGGTATCAGAGCATAGTCGATTCATCAAGCTTGGGGAGTGGACCATTAGGTTTCCACGTACTCTGATAGAAATATTGGACAGTCCATAACACTCCTAAGACTAAATATCCTATGTGGAATGCTCCACATAACGCATACCCTGAATCTATTTGTTGATATTCTTTCAGCAAATTCCTAATGGCACGCCAAAATAACAATCATGTGATGGAGAATCTTCTTACCAGAATTGTGGAGGTAATAGAACGACAAGAATTACCTCATGCTTCTGCCAGACAGGGATTAGCTGATTTTCAAAAGAACAATCCTACGCAATTCAAAGGAGGCTTCAATCCAGAAGGAGCACAACTATGGATTGAACACCTTGAAAAGATTTTTACCGCTATGCGATGTTCTGATGAGGATTGTGTAACCTTTGCTGTCTTCATGCTGGTTGGAGAAGCAGAACACTGGTGGACTCATGCTAGAGTCAGACTAGCTACTGATGGGCATATCATTACTTGGGGACGATTCAGGACGGAGTTTCTCGCCAAATATTTCCCCGAAGACATAAGGAGGCAAAAGGAGCAGGAATTCTTTAATCTGAAACAAGGCAATATGACTGTTGGGGAGTACGCTGCTAAGTTTGATGAGCTGGCAAAATGTTGTCCCTACTACACTCACATGGGAGAAGCGTCAAGATGCGTGAAGTTTGAAGCAGGATTACGGCAAGAAATTCGCCAAGTCATATGTTGTCAACAAATTACACAATTCACTACTTTGGTTGACAGATGCCGCATCTTTGAGAATACCTCTAATCTTCGACGACCTGGAGCGTCTAATCATGGGCCAGAGCGACGTATGCCAGATCGACAGCAAAGAAGGGATTTTCGAGCAGATCGGCCATATTTACGACCCTTTAAATCAGCCAACCGAATTCCTCCTAGAGGTCAGGAGAAACAAAGTGGTAGAAATTGCACGATTTGTGGACTGATTGGACATCATGATGTTGACTGTTGGTATAGGAATAAAAATAACCAACAACAAGTAACTCAAGGACAGGCAGTACGACCAACAGGTCAAGGAAGTGGAGGATCTACTGCAAATGTCTCTACCAACAATGTCCCAAGGATGCAAAATATTCACCGCGGCAACAATTTCAATCAGAACAATAATCCAAGAAGGCCCGGAAATAACTCTACTGGAAGACCAGGAGGAAATGCCAGAGTTTTTACCATGAATGGTGCGGAAGTATCACAAGAGAACGATCTTGTGCAAGGTACATGCTTTATAGGAAGTACTCTATTAAATGTATTATATGATTCTGGAGCCACTCATTCTTTCATATCTGAGAATTGTGTAAAACATTTAAAGCTTCCTATAACCTCTCTACCCTATCAAATGATTGTCACAACCGCCGCCAATAAGCCCATTTGTTCTACTTGCATATGTCTAGAATGTCCTCTCAACATCGAAGGGAAAGCTTATCAGGTAGATCTGATATGTTTACCTTTGATTGATCTAGACATTGTTCTAGGGATGAATTGGCTTGCTGCCAACCATATTCTGATTGACTGTTATAATAGATCCATCTCTCACGGGTCTACTACATCTGAATATGATCAAGTCACTGATTTTTTCCTTGTTAGCTCAAAAAAGGTAATCTCAAAAGAAGTCCAACTATATATGATCCTTACTGAAACTGAAGGTAAGGCCACTTCTCAACTTGAACAGATTCCTGTTGTTCAAGAATTTCCAGAAGTATTCCCTGAGGACATACGAGAGCTACCTCCCGAGCGAGAAGTCGAATTCAGCATTGACATTATACCAGGCGTGGGACCAATCTCTATTGCTCCTTACCGGATGTCACCCAAGGAACTCAGTGAACTCAAAGAACAATTAGAAGAACTTCTAGAGAAAGGAATGATTAGACCCAGTGTCTCACCTTGGGGAGCACCAGTTCTTCTAGTCAAAAAGAAGGATGGCAGTATGCGGTTATGTGTTGACTATCGTCAGTTGAATAAAGCTACGATCAAGAACCGATACCCTCTTCCAAGGATTGATGATTTGATGGACCAATTACGAGGAGCCACTATCTTCTCGAAGATTGATCTGCGATCAGGCTATCATCAAACCAGGGTAAAGAAAGACGATATACCCAAAACGGCATTCAGAACACGATATGGGCACTATGAGTATCTTGTTATGCCCTTTGGAGTTACAAATGCACCTGCAGTCTTTATGGGATACATGAATCGAATCTTCCATGAGTACTTGGACAAATTCGTGGTTGTATTCATTGACGATATTCTCGTCTACTCCAAGAGTCATGAGGAACACGAGGAGCATCTTCGAATTGTTCTAAACACTTTGCGTGCAAGGCAATTGTACACCAAGTTTTCAAAATGTGAATTCTGGTTGATAGAAGTGAAATTCTTAGGACATGTCATCTCTAAGGAAGAAATTGCTGTGGATCCTACAAAGGTAGAAGCTGTACTAAATTGGGAACAACCCAAGAATGTGACGGAAATCCGCAGTTTCCTTGGACTGGCTAGATATTATCGTCGATTCATCGAGAATTTCTCTCGAATTGCAGCACCTTTAACTAGGCTGACCCGTAAAGATCAACCGTTTGAATGGACAGACAAATGTGAAAGCAGTTTTACGGAGTTACGCCAACGACTCACAAGTGCACCTGTCTTGATTTTGCCAGATCCTGCCAAGCCATATGAAGTGTATTATGATGCGTCAAGACAAGGACTAGGATGTGTCCTAATGCAAGAAAGAAAGGTTGTTGCTTATGCTTCAAGACAGCTAAGAACGCATGAAGTTAATTATCCCACACATGATTTAGAATTAGCTGCAGTTGTGTTTGCCTTGAAAATCTGGAGACACTACTTGTATGGTACATACTTCGAAGTCTTCAGTGATCATAAGAGCTTGAAGTATCTATTCGACCAGAAGGAGTTGAATATGGGACAACGTAGGTGGATGGAATTTATCAAAGATTATGATTTTGAACTCCGATATCATCCTGGAAAAGCAAATGTAGTAGCTGATGCACTCAGCCGAAAGGCTTTACGTCTATCATATATGATGACAAAGGAGTTGGAATTGATTGAACAGTTTCACGATTTGAATTTAGCAGTAACACCAAAAAGGGGAAGCCTTATGGTTGGAATGCTAAGAATTTCCAATGATTTCTTAGAACAAATCAAAGAAGCTCAAGCCAATGACCAGGAATTACAAGATCTAGCGGAAAAGACAAAAGGAGGAGTCTCAGAGTTTAGCAAGGATGAACATGGGGCAATCAGGTATCAACAGAGACTCTGTATTCCAGTCACTACAGATCTTAAAAGATCCATCCTGGATGAAGCACACAAAAGTAAATACAGTATCCACCCAGGATCAACCAAGATGTACCAGGACTTGAAGAAATTATTCTGGTGGCAAGGAATGAAAAGGGATATCGCTGAGTATGTAACAGCTTGCCTGATGTGTCAGAAGGTAAAGGCGGAACAACAACATCCAAGTGGGACCCTTCGTCCTTTGGATATTCCAGAATGGAAATGGGATGAGATTGCTATGGATTTCGTGAGTGGATTTCCTAGAACATCAGCTGGAAATGATGCTATTTGGGTAATCATGGATCGATTAACAAAAACCGCTCACTTCATTCCTGTCAATATGAAGTATTCTCTAGAGAAACTCACCCAGATCTATATCAAAGAAATTGTACGATTACATGGAACTCCCACTGCGATTGTGTCCGATCGAGATCCTTGTTTCACATCACAGTTTTGGAAGAGCCTGCAACAAGCTCTAGGAACTCGTCTGAAGTTAAGTTCCGCATACCACCCACAGACAGACGGACAATCAGAAAGAACAATCAAGACTCTTGAAGATTTGTTGCGTCTTTGTGTCCTAGAACATGGAGGAAGTTGGCAAGAATACCTTCCACTTATTGAGTTCACTTACAACAACAGCTATCATGCAAGCATCGAAATGGCCCCTTATGAAGCTTTGTATGGAAGAAAATGCCGTACACCTTTATGTTGGTATGAAACTGGTGAGAAAACAATAATTGGACCAGAGATTGTTCAGAAGACAATAGAACAAGTTCAGAGGATTCAAATGGCAATGAAGGCTTCGCAAGATAGACAAAAGAGTTACTATGACAAACGTCGGAAGCCATTAGAATTTGAAGAAGGCGATCATGTATTTCTCAAAGTTACTCCTACCACTGGAGTAGGAAGAGCTTTGAAGGCTAAGAAGTTAAGCCCCAGATACGTAGGACCCTATCAAATTCTGCAAAAGATAGGAACTCATGCGTACCGTATTGCTCTGCCACCCGAGCTGACAAACCTTCACAATGTATTTCATGTCTCTCAACTCCGCAAATATGTACCAAGCCCTGATCATGTTCTAAGTTCCGATCAATTTGTTCTGAAAGAAAACCTTAACTTTGAAGCATCGCCAGTTAAGATTGCTGACCGACGTCTCAAACAGCTAAGAGGCAAAGAAATCCCTTTGGTCAAAGTAGTTTGGAGTCAGACAGATGATGGGGATGCTACTTGGGAAATTAAGGAGAAAATGAGAGAATTGTACCCTCAATTATTCCAACTTTGAATTTCAGGACGAAATTCCTAAAAGGGGAGGAGAATGTAACATCCCTCTTTTTAAAAGCAGTTTTACCCTTTTAAATTTTAATTATGGAGGGTTTGTAAGCAAGAATAAGTCAATATATACCCTGTTGATAGTCTGTAGTACCTCAAAAATGTCATTTTTGCACATAATAATAGAATTTATATGGAATATTAGTGAAATTATGCAAAAACCGAGTGAAAAGGGCTCTGTTCCGAGTAACAGAGAAGAATTCCGAGTGAATGGTCAGAAAATCCGAGTGAAGGAGAAAAATCCGAGTCAAAACACCCTAGAAAGGCTCGGTTCCGAGTTGAAAGCTTTCTTTTCTGAAGGAAACTACACTAATTGGAGTATTCCGAGTGAAAGAATGTGTAAATACTAATGTTTACGTTGATTTGATGCTTCCTGCCGATTGGAGTGCGTTGTGGAATCAATTGGGAAGGATTCCGAACGGTTTCCTATGAATTTGCTTAGGAAACCGAGTGGAAAATGGTGGAGGGAGCCAATTCCGAGTGAGATATACTCTACTGGACCAAAAAATGAGTGAGACTCGTACGTGTATATCTTGTTCCGAGAGGTAATGGTTTAAGTAAACCTTAATTGGAAATATAATTAAAGAAATTGGCCTAAACCGAGTGAATCAAGTGAAGAAGACTCAGATTTCCGAGTGAAGATTCTGAGAAAGAGAGGACTCGGTCTGAAGAGATATTACCGAGTGAGAAACCGAGTGCCTGAGTCGGTTTTAAAGGAATTCCGAGTGAAGAATTGAAGCTTCGCTCAAGCGAGCAAGCCACGCTCAAGCGAGCCTTGCAATTGTTGACTCGGAAGTAGGAATTCCAGTCGGTATAGTTGTTAACCGAGTGTAATTTCACTCGGTATTCACTGACAGAAGTGCGTATTGACTTCAATTTTGTCTTTTAATGATTATTTAAATTCAATCGTGCGCATTATGGATAGTGGACGACCAGAAATGGGCACTGACTCAGCATATCACTTTGTTTAATCTCCACTGACCCTTCCATTATCACTCCACTATCATCCACTCAGAAAAGCTGTCCCCCACTTGTTTTTCCACTCACTTTCTCCCTATTTAAACCAGTGCCAGGACCCTAAAGAACCCACACACACGACACAAACACCCTTCATCACTCTCCTTCCCAGCAAGTTTCTTTCTCTCTTTTCCCTTCTGTTTCACTCGGATTTGAAGCAGGACAGTGAAGGGAACCTCTTTCTTTCCATCCAGGAACTTCATTGAGGTAAGGGGGAATATTCTTGGGTGCTCTGTGGGAAAACCGAGTGAAGGAAAGGGTTAAGGAATTTGTGTCCTCACCTTTCCAGGACAGATTCAGTGTGTATGAATTAAATGCTTTAAATTGTTATCTGTATATGCATGTATATATATATATTTGTTACCGAGTGTATTTAATTAGTGAAGAACTATGAATAAAAGATGGGTTTAATGATAACAGGTTCTGTTTTAGGCCAATCCGATCGGTTTTGGTATCATTTCAATCGGATTTTTATATTACCAACTCATTTTCATTCGGACATAACATATTTCACTCGGAAAACACTCTATTTCTCTCGGACAGCATCTTCTAAGTCTTATTTTACTCGGAACTTGACTTAATTTCACTTAGAAAATATAATTATCTTTTACTCAGAACCCTTTTTCAGTAAATTCACTCGGAAAACACTCTATTTCTCTCGGACAGCATCTTCTAAGTCTTATTTTACTCGGAACTTGACTTAATTTCACTCAGAAAATATAATTATCTTTTACTCAGAACCCTTTTTCAGTAAATTCACTCGGAAAACACTCTATTGCTCTCGGACAGTAGCTTCCCAGTCTTATTTCACTCAGAAAACACTTTATTTTACTCAGCAAGCAGTTATTTTACTCGGATTTGTTTTATTGCATTCAGACAGAACTATTTTCAACTAATTTCACTCGGTAAACTCATGTTTCACTCGGAACTTATCTTATTTTTACTCAGGAAACTCTTTTCATACTGATTCCACTCAGAATCATACTTGATTTCACTAAGGAACTCATTTTTACTCAGAATTTAAGTAGCTTCACTCATGAAAACCTTTTCCAGTGATTTTAACTCGGTAAACACCTTAATTTCACTCAGAAAAACTCATCAGTATGATTCTCCTCGGATTTATAATTATTTCACGTATCAAACTCCTTTCAGTTAGAATTTACTCAAGAAATAATTAATTTCACTCAGAAAACTCCTTTTTGACTGAATACCACTCGGAATTATACTTTATTTCACTTAGAGACTCATTTTCACTCGGATTTACAAACAATGCTACTCAAGGAACCATTTTCCTACTCATTTCACACGGATTTATATTTTAATTCACTCAGAAATTTGTTTCACTCAGAATTCAAGATAATTAATTAAGAAGATCATTTTTCAGCTTCTGTTTCACTCGGAAAACCTATTAATTTCAGTTAGAAAACTCTGCTCAGTTTATTTCACTCGGATTCATAGCTATCTCATGCGGAAAACTCATTTTTCACTCGGATTCAAGCTGTTCCAGTCGAAAAATAGCATTCCACTTTATTTTCACTCGGATCCAAACTTATTTCAGTCGGAAAAATAGCTTTCCAGTGTCATTTCACTCGGATTTTTAGCCAGATCGCTTGGAGAACCCTTCTCTATATGATTCCACTCGGAATCATACCTATTTCACTCGGATTTACCCCTGTTCCACTCGGAAAACTCTGTTTTTAGTGTTTTTCACTTGAATTTTCAATTGGAAACTAATCTTTAATACTTTTTAAGTTATTGGTAAGTTATAATTATCATTCTTATTCTATTATTATGATTATTTATTGTCAAACTTAATATTGTTATCATTATTATTAGTTTTACTATTATTATACATTGTTAACATCTAAATTATGCGGAATTACATAAAGAATATATTATTTTACTCTTTATGAAAGAATATATCTATAATAGATATATTTCTAAAAATAATAAACGAATATCTTACAAGGTTTAAATGATTGATGGAATTCAAAGAACTTGAGAATGATATGATGAGACTGGAAATACATAAGATACCTAAGGAATTAATTGATAAGATAAATGCATTTCGCATCATGAAAATATTTTTGAAGAAGAAAAACCTCTAGAGCATACACTTGGTACAGTGGAGGACACTCACGTTCGATCTCCATGAAGAATCTTGGGAGTACAACTGGAACGGCAACCCAATGGCATCAGAGTCGCGCCTGATAGCCGGGTGAGACGATGCAATTCTAGTGTACTTTGACTAAATGACGGAGTGTAACTATGATCGTAGGGATCCAAGTTCCAAAAATATTTAAATCAATGATGAGAACCAATGAGTTCATTTGTACCATATGGAACTTGGGCGGACCCTGATCGCTCTAGATGATTGGAATGGTGATATTCCAAAGAATGAGAAGAAGATGAAACGATTTATTGGGCCCACATGCATCATGAGACTTAACCAAAGATAAATCATAATAAATCCAAACTCATGCATTTCATTACAGCATATCTGATTGTTATAATTGTGAATATGTTAAATGTACGATTTATTTCATGGCAATATGCTTGATTGTTATAATTATGAATATGCTAAATATACGATTATGTGATGACAACATGCTTGATTGTTATAATTGTGAATATGCTAAATGTATGATTTATGTGACATTGTATGTTAACTGGATTATGTCCGCACCGGATTAACCAATCAGGGTCTTGGGTTATACTCACCCTTACTGTTGACCATTTTTCAGAGGAATTAGAAACTCAAGAACCCGAGTGTGAAGATCAGCAATACGCTGAACCCATTGAAAACAATCATTAAAGATAGAATATTTATAATCAGACACCGGATGACTGTATAATATTTAAGGGTGCCTGCGTGCCCCATTCTATTAAGAGTACAATTACTTACAGTTTGTGAATGACTATGTGATATATACATTATTGCTTCCACTGATCTGCCACGTATTTATTTAAAAAAAAATATTCACTTCTTCTTAAAACTGTTAACACTCTCAGTTAAATAGGATGAACCTACAGAAGGATTTGTCTTATCTAACCGAGGGTGTTACACGAAACACTCTTATTTCTGTTATTTGGATGGGTATTTAGGTTTTCATTAAATTCCTATTCATCCATCTGATCAAGAAAAGACTACCTTCACTTGCCCTTATGGGACTTATGCTTATAGGCGTATGCCTTTTGGTCTATGTAATGCACCTGCGACTTTTCAAAGGTGTATGCAAGCAATTTTTTCTGACCTTATTGAAAATGTGATGGAAGTCTTTATGGATGATTTTTCAGTTTATGGTTTGGATTTTGATAACTGTTTAACAAATTTGTGCCAAGTCTTGTAGCGTTGTGAAGAAACCAATCTGATCTTGAACTGGGAAAAGTGCCATTTTATGTAAGAGATGGCATAAATGTGAAAGGTATTCAAAGTTTTCTTGGACATGCAGGGTTTTACCGTCGGTTCATTAAAGATTTCTCCAAGATCACAAAGCCTCTTACAACTCTTCTGGGTAAGGATGTGCCGTTCAATTTTGATTCATCTTGTATGGAAGCTTTTTGCAGGATTAAGCAAGCTTTAATCTCTGCCCTCATCGTTCAACCCCCTGATTGGGAACTCCCATTTGAGTTGATATGCGATGCGAGTGATTACGCAGTGGGGGCTGTGCTTGGACAACGGAAGGACAAAAAGCTCCATGTAATTCATTATGCCAACTGGACGCTAGATGATGCTCAGGTAAATTATGCCATAACTGAAAAAGAACTGTTAGCTATTGTCTTTGCTTTTGATAAATTTAGGTCTTACTTGGTAGGTTCACATGTTACTGTTTACACTGACCACTCTGCCATTAAGTATCTATTGAATAAAAAGGAAGCAAAGCCTAGGTTAATTAGATGGATTCTAATATTGCAAGAATTTGACTTGGAAATTAAAGATAAGAAGGGTACCGAGAACTTGGTCGCTGACCACCTGTCTAGGTTGATGTGACGCCCCAAAAATAGGGGTAAATTTTTCACGATTTAAAAAGCATTAATTCATGATATAATAAAGTGGTGAAGTTATCTTTCACTACCCTGGATCTATCAGAGACCCATCTCATATGTGAAGATATGAGACAGAAAGTTAAGAGGAGTGACATTAAAGAATTCCTGAATTAAAAACAGCGGAAGGATTTGAGTAAGTTAATGTTATGTAATTAGGTTTAAAGTGTAACACCATAAAAATTAATTAAAGTTAAACCCGGGACAGGGGAAATTTTTCCCAAAATAATCATGAAGAACCGGGCCAATTAATTAGAAATACCTGGATCAATAATTAAAAGCCACTCCCATATATGAAGATATGAGAGCTAGGTCCAATGACCATTAATAAAAAGGAAAGGAAGGCAAGAAGAAGGAAAAAGCTGGGAAAACCGATCAGAACAAAGGAAAACATTCATAACAGAAGAATAAAATAGCGCCTGAGCGACCCAACAATACGGCGTGCACCCGCTCAAGCGAGATCCGACTCCGCTTGAGCGAGGCCGACCAACTCGCTCGGGCGAGCACACATGCGCTTAAGCAGAACCACAACAAAAGCCCTTCCAATCACATACCCGCTGGAGCGAGATCTCACTCACTGAAGCGAGAAGCCACACTCGGCCTTCCCATCACTTGGTATACGAGACAACCATTCACTCGGTAATGACTTAGTCCACTCGGTATAAGGGAATTCCAATCACTTGGGAACCACCCCAACAATTGCCTCACTCAGCAACCCATAACTTAGTCTCTCAATTCTATCCACAGAGTCAACATAATGATCCACTCGGGAAATGAGGGTTATCCCACTCGGATTCTATCAAACCACTCGGCATAATTCAACCTTGAGTCACTCGATAGACATCAACCAAACACCACTCAGTGTATTTAACCATAATTCAATCAGGAATCCATCAACACATATCACTCGGTATTTCATTATTCCTCTCACTCGGAGAATGCTTCAACCATCCTTCACTCAGAAGGGGTCTCCACATCCATACACCACTCGGTATTCATCCATCAAGTAATTCACTCGGACTTATGAAATAAGTAACCACTCGGGGTAAACCACTAAGTCAAGTCCCACTCGGATTCATTCCATACTTAAATACTCAGAATACATATTACCTTATTCACTCGGAATAGGTACCCATGTTCACTCGGAATACATGTATAACTTCACTTGGATCATATATATATTAACCACTCAGAATACGTTCAACCTAATCCATCATAACAACTCTTCCCTCGGAGAAGTTCACTCGGATTTCCACTCGGATTTATACAAAATTATTCCCCACTCGGGGTTCACCATATATTTTTCACTCAGAATCCACAAGAGCTACCAACACACAGAAAGAGGCTCACTCAGAAAAGCCACTAAGCCACAAATATTTCACTCAGGATTCATTAACTTAGAGGTATTCATACAACATCATTTCTTAGTCGGTAAGAAGCATCAAATCAACATAAATCATTTAATATATATACATTCTCTAATTCCAAGTCCGACTACCGACCTATATATGTATAACCATACACTCAGATACTTATTATCTTTATACTTTCCATCACCAACACATTCAGTCGGTATGCATATAATACCATTCACTCGAAGTATATATGTAACATCCCAATTTTAAAGTTAAATGTCGAATGAAAAATAAACTATTAAGGTTTTTATTTCAAAGTGAGAAGTTAATTGATAATCATAATCGGATTAACTTAAGGAATAATGACAATTTAATTAAGGCATAGTTGGTGAAAGATGGCTGTTTGTGATTGGCGAGTTACGTGAGTGGGCTGCGACTCACGTTTTCCTATCCCACTTCCTTCTCTTCGCATTCATATATATATATATATATATACCCTGTATCACCGCCGATACTCCTTCTTTTCCACTACTGCATCCTCTCTTTTCTTCTTCCTCGCTTTTATCCTCTTTTCCCTTTCCCCTGTTTTGCTCTTCATTTCTAGAGAACGCAACAACGGTGCCGAAGGAAGGTCAGAGTCCCCTTCAACTGGTGGAAGATGACCATTGAAGCAGAGAAAGAAAAACTTCTCATCCCCGAGCCGATTTCAGAGTGCGGCGGTGTGAAGGAGATCTGGACGAGTCGGATAGAGCGTCAGACCGAACGTTGAGAGTAGGAGAGCTACTTGAGTTCCTTCCGTAGGTAGGGGGCGCTTACATGCCAAATGCATGGTCCACGAACGGTACCGGATGAATGTATTGCTTAAAGTGTGTGCATGTGTTTGTGATGATTGAATAATATGCATGATTGTTGATTTTGGATCCTGTGTGTAAGATAGTAGTTGTACAATAATTGCATGTGATCCAGATGGTGGTAATGTAGCCTGTTAGCCTTGTTATAGATGAATGAAATACATGGTCCTATCTCTGTTAACACTGTGAGAACATGAACGTGTGATTGTTGGTTGATTTGTCAGACGATATTACCTTGACTGTCCGATTGCTATGCATATTGTTATGGCTGGCAAAGTATATGTAACGACCGTATTGAATCTGTTCCTACTACGATGGTTGCGAAGGAGGTATAGTTGAGTAATGATGCTTGCTGGTAAATGCATTAGCTGCATGTGTAAGAATGGGGTGACCCATGGAAGGTCTAGAGCCCCGAGGGAATGGCTTCCAGCCACAGTCCTTGGCTAGATCCTGTGAGAGCTCGTGGTAGCCGTAGGAGCTAGAGATGAGTCTCGAGACGTCAATAGGAGACCGGTACCACACGGGAAGAGTTGATGGACGAGCGTCCAGTAAGAGGGAAACTGTAACTGAAAGTCATTACTTAAGTCGGATCCGTAGGCATGCATGTAGATATGATGCTGATTAAGATAGTACGCATAGCATGTGTTGAGTATTATGGATGACTTCCTAATGTGTGGATGTATGTGTACATGTGAATAGAGATGAACTTTATGTAGTATGTATGTTATAGATATCATTCTAATTTGCATGGTCTTAGTTAAACCTGAATACGACCGAGTGAAAGTAAGTATGCGTACTGGCATTGATATCGAGTCTTTGATTGTCATTTTGCATATAAAAGCTCACCCCTATAGTGGTTACATTTTTCAGTGAATATTCCTCGGAATGAAGGATGAAGAAGAGGCCGAGTGCAGAGCAGAGAGACCGAGCGCTATGGAATATATGTGTATATGTAAATACTGTGTATAAGGTCTTGTTAAGGATTGGTCGGCTCGTATTTTGATTTTAGTCCTTATATCTGAACTTGAACACTTTCGGGTAGTGAAAACATGCTAATGCATTGCAATATTTAATACGTCCCTATATATATATATGTGTGTTGTGTGTTGTTCTATACTGTAGGTGATGTCCGAGTGGTAAATATGGGTGTGTAAGTATACCTTCCGAGCATAGGAGATCAGTGTGACTATGGGTAGAAGCAAAGCTAAGTTATTGTTGGAAGAAAGCGAGATAATGAGTCATTCCGAGTGATGAGAGGTTGAATAATCCGAGCGATCGCATAGCCTAGAGTAGGAGTTGGTTCGAATCTCGTGAGTCACAATTATGAAATTTCATGAGTAGAGGATAATCAACGATTTCCGAGTGAGAATCCGCCGAGTGAGCAGTTCATCGACCAGGGAACAACACCTAAGACTCTAAGTGGACCCATTGTAATAGATTAGCAAGTAGCTAAAGAACCCGAGTGAGTCCTGGTTTAGTAGGAAAACTAGAGTAGAAAATAATATGGTTATAGAATGAAAAGTAAGTAGAATACCCCGAGTGGCGTAATGGACGTGGTAGTTATCCCGAGTGAGGAGTCTTCATAGATTCCGAGTGAGTGACTTGGAAATCATTTTTGGGTTGCCAATGCATATGTATATGTAATCCGATCGAGTGGAGCCAGGGAGTGGGAATGCTGTCTAAATAGAGCTGGTACGTATTAAGGGGAATCTGAGTGGGTTAAGAAGTGAATCTCCGCGAGTGAACCGTACGCTAAAGCCGAGTGGAATGGCAGGATGCCGAGTGAACTTCTCACTCCAGCGAGCAAGGTGCTCGCTTCAGCGAGTGTGTTACAGGAAGACTCTTGTGTGAGTATCGCTTAGGCGAATCGTCCCTCGCCCGAGCGACTTGAGCTATTTCGCCCAAGCGTGTGGGGTCACACTGAAGTGAGTGGACGTTGTTTGTGGGATTCGCCCAGGCGATGATGGGTTTCACTGAACTGAATGGATCGGTCAAGCTTTGTTCTTTGCACTAATTGCCGTGCGTATGAATGTTCTTTCATTTTTTTTTCTTGCCTTCCTCTTCTTTTCTATGCCGAGTGACCAGTGGTTATTTTTATGAAAATTTCTTCCCTGTTTTTGGGTTTAATTATTTATTAAAAATTAGGGTGTTACATTTTGGTTTCAGAGCAGACCGAAAGGTCCAAGGCCAAGGTATGCTTACGGAGTGTGAGCAGTTGTGTGCTTTCTGATCGAGTGATCATTATTATTGTGATATTGTTGAACCTAGTTGATATTGACTAGTGGATAGGAGATTGTCCCCTCCTGGTCTGATTGATTGTATAACATATAGAAATAGTATGCTGTGTTAAGATACTGAACATTAGGCTGAAATCCGACTGGTAATAAGTGACTCGGTATACTTATCCTTGAATGTTAATTTCAGGATAAGGGATGACGCATCGTCAAAGCATGGAGGCTATAGCCACAGTATTCCAACACTTTGCGGACGCGTTCGAGAGGCAGGGCCAGACTCGAGCTGAGGATGGCCACGTGTTGGACCGCTTCCTGAAGAGGAAGCCAAGTGAGTTTCAGGGAGGACGTAACCCTGAGGCAGCTTTTAAATGGACTTGGGAACTGGAGAGGATTTTTGGGGGTCTTCGTTGTACCGAGGCCCAAAAGGTGGAATGTGCAGTGTATATGCTACGAGATGAAGCAGAGAACTGGTGGAAGATAGCCAGAAACCGATTTCCGGAGGATGATGCTCAGCTGACTTGGAATGATTTCAAGACATGCTTCTTAGAGAAGTACTTCCCCGACACAGTAAGGAGTCGGAAGGAGTTGGAGTTTATGGAGTTGAAGCAGGGCTCCATGACTGTGGAAGAGTACGCGACTAGGTTCGAGGAGTTGTGCCTATTCTACCCACCTTTCCAACAACCAGGGACGGAGAGCTCCAAGTGCCTTAAATTTGAAAATGGATTGAGATCAGATATTAAGAGAGCCTGCAGATATCAAGAGATCAGGAGTTTCCCTGCATTGGTGAACAAATGTAGAATATTTGAAGAAGATGACAAGGCCCACTCGGGCCAGAGCAGCAGAGCCAACCATTACTTGAGGCCTCAGCAGTCACGGTTCAAGAGGCCAGGAAATGTGGGAAGAAATGGACCCTTTACCAGATATCAAGATCGCAGTAACCAAGGGAGACAGATGAGTGGACGACCAAAATATGGCAAGTGTTTTAAGTGCGGTGGTGACCACTTTGCTCAGAATTGCAATAGTACAGAGGTCAAGTGCTTTCATTGCCAGGAGAAGGGGCACATTCGCCCCGACTGCCCCCAACTTCGTCAAGCAAACCCCAATGCATGTCATGGAGGTTTCCAAGAGAGAAACCGAGGGAACGATAACCAAGGACCGAGCGGCAGAGGTAGCAGAGCCAGAGGGAATATGATGTTTTCCCCAAATAACCGGAAGAGAGACACCGATCAACCAACTGCTGGAAGAGTTTACGTAATCAACGTGGAAGATGCTGCACAGGCAAATGACTTGGTACAGAGTAAATGCCTACTCAGTAAATATACACTTAATGTAATTTTTGATTCTGGAGCCACCCACTCCTTCGTAGCTGATGAATGTGTGAGACGACTGCGATTACTGACTGTGGATATGGATCGGACTTTGGAAGTAACTAACCCAACTGGCCCTAAAGTGTTGACATCAACAATGTGTAAGGGCGTAACGTTTGTGTTGGACGATCGGAGTTTTACCTTCAATCTTGTGTGTGTGCCTCTGAAAGGCCTTGATATCATGCTCGGCATAGATTGGCTTTCAGCCAACAAGGTGTTAGTGGATTGTAGAAACCGAAGGATAATCTTCCCGAGGAAGCATAATGAGGACGACACGACACAAGGTATAGCTCAACTGTTTATGATGCTTTGTTTAACCGAGGGTGAAAGTAAAACCCGAGTGAACGAAATTCCGACTGTCTGTGAATTCCCAGAAGTGTTTCCCAAGGACGTGCCGAGTGTCCCTCCCAATAGAGAAGTTGAATTCTCTATAGACTTGATTCCTGGAGCCGAGCCAGTCTCCAGTGCACCCTATAGAATGTCCCCAACTGAATTGGCCGAGCTGAAGAAGCAAGGGGATGAGTTACTCGGAAAACAATTCATTAGACCGAGCGTATCACCATAGGGCGCACCTGTGCTGCTTGTTAAGAAGAAGGATGGCAGCATGAGACTTTGTATAGATTACCGACAGCTAAACAAACTCACGATTAAGAACCGATACCCATTGCCCCGAATTGATGACTTGATCGACCAACTGCGTGGAGCCTCAGTCTTCTCGAAAATCGACCTACGATCGGGATACCACCAAATCCGAGTGAAGGACTCAGATATCCCAAAGACTGCCTTTAGGACTCGGTATGGACACTACGAGTATGTAGTGATGCCGTTCGGTGTAACAAACGCCCCTGTCGTCTTTATGAATTACATGAATAGCATATTCCATCCATATCTAGACCGATTCGTAGTAATCTTCATCGATGATATCTTGGTCTACTCCAAGACTCCTGAGGAGCATGAAGGACACCTCCGAGCGGTACTTCAAGTGTTAAGGGAGAAGCAGCTGTTCGTGAAGCTTTCAAAGTGCGATTTCTGGATGGATAAAATCCATTTCCTTGGACATGTGATTTTCGAGGAAGGTGTCTCGGTGGACCCTTCGAAGGTGACAGCTATAATGGCATGGGAGAGACCCAAGTCGGTCTCGGAGGTAAGGAGCTTTATGGGTCTGGCAGGTTATTATAGAAGATTCATTGAGGGTTTTTCCAAGTTGGCCTTACTACTAACTAAGTTGACTCGGAAAAACATTCCCTTCGTATGGAGTTCTGAGTGCGAGAGCAATTTCCGAGGACTGAAAGACAAGTTGACGACTGCCCCAGTGTTGGCACTACCTGACTTGCAAAAGAGCTTCGTGGTTTATTGTGATGCATCAGGACTCAGATTAGGATGCGTGCTAATGCAGAAAGACCGGGTGATAGCGTATGCCTCTTGGCAATTGAGACCTCACGAGCAGCATTATCTGACCCATGACTTGGAATTGGCAGCAGTGGTGTTCGCGTTAAAAATCTGGAGGCATTATTTGTTCGGGTCCAGATTTGAAGTGTACAGTGATCACAAGAGCCTCAAATACTTATTCGACCAAAAGGAACTGAACATGAGGCAGAGAAGATGGATGGAATTTTTAAAAGATTATGATTTCGAGCTAAAGTACCATCCAGGTAAGGCAAACGTTGTTGCCGACGTGTTGAGTCGGAAATCCCTTCATGTAGTAGTGATAATGGTGAAGGAGGTAGAGCTATTGGAACAGTTCCGAGACATGAACTTACATGTTGACATCCCCTCCTCTCGAAAAATGATGATCGGCACACTGAGGATTGCTAATGAATTCCTGAAATCCGTGTTCGAGCAACAGTAGTCAGATCCCTACTTGGCTGAGATGAGGAAGACTCAGGCCAAAGGTAAGGATTTGTCCTTGACCGAGGGGTCAGATGGAATCTTCCGAGTAAGAAATAGAATATACGTGCTGAGTGGAGGAGAATTAAGAAGAATGGTGCTTGATGAAGCTCACAAAAGCTTGCTAAGTATCCACCCGGGTGCCACGAAGATGTACCATGACCTGAGAACCCAGTTCTGGTGGCCCGGATTAAAAAGGAACGTGGCAGAATATGTGGCTCGGTGCATCACCTGTCAGAAGTCGAAAGTGGAGCACCAGAAGCCGCATGGTGCACTACAACCCCTGGAGATCCCCGTGTGGAAATGGGACTCAATTGCCATGGACTTTGTCATGGGATTGCCCAAAAACCGAGCGGGACATGATGCGATTTGGGTCATTATTGACCGACTGACGAAGAGTGCACACTTCCTACCTGTGAACATGAAGTACCCGTTGCATAAGTTAGCACGGATTTACATCCAAGAAATTGTCCGACTGCATAGAGTGCCAACTTCTATCGTATCGGATAGGGATCCTAGGTTCACGTCCCGGTTTTGGACCAGCCTGCACCAGGAATTGGGCACGAAGCTTTGGCTAAGTTCTGCTTACCACCCCCAATCGGATGGACAATCCGAGCGAACGATTCAAAGCCTGGAGGACTTGCTAAGGGCGTGTGTGTTGGAGCACGGTGGAAACTGGGAGCAGTACCTCCCCTTGATTGAGTTTACATACAATAACAGCCATCACAACAGTATCGGTATGGCACCCTACGAAGCACTATATGGACGAAGATGCCAAACCCCACTTTGTTGGTCGGAAATAGGTGAGAGTCTACTGTTGGGACCAGAAATTGTAAAGTAAACATCAGAACAGATCCGAGTGATAAGGGAACGGATGAAGGCATCCCAGGACAGGCAAAAGAGCTACCATGACAAACGAGCCAAACCATTAGAATTTTCAGTCGGAGACAGAGTGTTTTTGAAGACTTCTCTGAGTAAAGGAGTCGGGCGAGCCTTGAAAGGTGGAAAGTTAAGCCCCCGATACATTGGACCTTATGAGGTGTTGGATCGAGTCGGTTCCATGGCATACCGTATAGCATTACCGACTCACTTATCCCGATTACACGTGTTTCATGTGTCCCAACTGAGGAAGTATCTGCATGACCCCAGCCACACAGTGCTTGATGATGAAATGGAAATCAAGGAAGACCTGACCACTACGACTATACCGATTAGAATCGTGGACCGATCGGTAAAGCGTTTAAGGAACAAGGACATACAACTGGTTGAAGTAGAGTGGCAGCAAGGCAGGACTACCTCTTGTACCTGGGAACGCGAAGACGCCATGAGACAGCAGTACCCCGAGTTGTTCAACCAAGGTGAGTGACCGACTCAATTTAGGGGACGAAATTCTTTTGAGAGGGGGAGAACTGTAACATCCCAATTTTAAAGTTAAATGCCGAATGAAAAATAAACTATTAAGGTTTTTATTTCAAAGTGAGAAGTTAATTGATAATCATAATCGGATTAACTTAAGGAATAATGACAATTTAATTAAGGCATGGTTGGTGAAAGATGGCTGTTTGTGATTGGCGAGTTACGTGAGTGGGCTGTGACTCACGTTCTCCCATCCCACTTCCTTCTCTTCGCATGCATATATATATATATATACCCTGTATCACCGCGGATACTCATTCTTTTCCACTGTTGCATCCTCTCTTTTCTTCTTCCTCATTTTTATCCTCTTTTCCATTTCCCCTATTTTGTTCTTCGTTTCTGGAGGACGCAACGACGGTGCCGAAGGAAGGTCAGAGTCCCCTTCAACTGGTGGAAGACGACCATTGAAGCAGAGGAAGAACAACTTCTCATCCCCGAGCCGATTTCAGAGTGCGACGGTGCGAAGGAGATCTGGACGAGTCGGATAGAGCGTCAGACTGAACGTTGAGAGTAGGAGAGCTACTTGAGTTCCTTCCGTAGGTAGGGGGCGCTTGCATGCCAAATGCATGGTCCACGAATGGTACCAGATGAATGTATTGCTTAAAGTGTGTGCATGTGTTTGTGATGATTGAATAATATGCATGATTGTTGATTTTGGATCCTGTGTGTAAGATAGTAGTTGTACAATAATTGCATGTGATCCAGATGGTGGTAATGTAGCCTGTTAGCCTTGTTATAGACGAATGAAATGCATGGTCCTATCTCTGTTAACACTGTGAGAACATGAACGTGTGATTGTTGGTTGATTTGTCAGACGATATTACCTTGACTGTCCGATTGCTATGCATATTGTTATGGCTGGCAAAGTATATGTAATGACCGTATTGAATCTGTTCCTACTACGATGGTTGCGAAGGAGGTATCAGTTGAGTAATGATGCTTGCTGGTAAATGCATTAGCTGCATGTGTAAGAATGGGGTGACCCGTGGAAGGTCTAGAGCCCCGAGGGAATGGCTTCCAGCTACAGTCCTTGGCTAGATCCTGTGAGAGCTCGTGGTAGCCGTAGGAGCTAGAGATGAGTCTCAAGACGTCAATGGGAGACCGGTACCACACGGGAAGAGCTGATGGACGAGCGGCCAGTAAGAGGGAAACTGTAACTGAAAGTCATTACTTAAGTCGGATCCGCAGGCATGCATGTAGATATGATGCTGATTAAGATAGTACGCATAGCTTGTGTTGAGTATTATGGATGACTTCCTAATGTGTGGATGTATGTGTACGTGTGAATAGAGATGAACTTTATGTAGTATGTATGTTATAGATATCATTCTGATTTGCATGGTCTTAGTTAAACCTGAATACGACCGAGTGAAAGTAAGTATGCGTACTGGCATTGATACCGAGTCTTTGATTGTCATTTTGCATGTAAAAGCTCACCCCTATAGTGGTTACATTTTTCAGTGAATATTCCTCGGAATGAAGGATGAAGAAGAGGCCGAGTGCAGAGCAGAGAGACCGAGCACTATAGAATATATGTGTATATGTAAATACTGTGTATAAGGTCTTGTTAAGCCTTGGCCGGCTCGTATTTTGATTTTAGTCCTTATATCTGAACTTGAACACTTTCGGGTAGTGAAAACATGCTAATGCGTTGTAATATTTAATACGTCCCTATATATATATGTGTGTGTTGTGTGTTGTTCTATACTGTAGGTGATGTCCGAGTGGTAAATATGGGTGTGTAAGTATACCTTCCGAGCATAGGAGATCAGTGTGACTATGGGTAGAAGCAGAGCTAAGTTATTGTTGGAAGAAAGCGAGATAATGAGTCATTCCGAGTGATGAGAGGTTGAATAATCTGAGCATAGCCTAGAGTAGGAGTTGGTTCGAATCCCGTGAGTCACAATTATGAAATTTCATGAGTAGAGGATAATCAACGATTTCCGAGTGAGAATCCGCCGAGTGAGCAGTTCATCGACCAGGGAACGACACCTAAGACTCTAAGTGGACCCATTGTAATAGATTAGCAAGTAGCTAAAGAACCCGAGTGAGTCCTGGTTTAGTAGGAAAACTAGAGCAGAAA
This sequence comes from Clitoria ternatea, assembly GCA_037962975.1. NCBI lineage: Eukaryota > Viridiplantae > Streptophyta > Magnoliopsida > Fabales > Fabaceae > Clitoria > Clitoria ternatea. The sequence continues at coordinate 141,409,399 of CM075670.1, forward strand.
ATAATATGGTTACAGAATGAAAAGTAAGTAGAATACCCCGAGTGGCGTAATGGACGTGGGAGCTATCCCGAGTGAGGAGTCTTCATAGATTCCGAGTGAGTGACTTGGAAATCATTTTTGGGTTGCCAATGCATATGTATATGTAATCCGATCGAGTGGAGCCAGGGAGTGGGAATGCTGTCTAAATAGAACTGGTACGTATTAAGGGGAATCTGAGTGGGTTAAGAAGTGAATCTCCGCGAGTGAACCGTACGCTAAAGCCAAGTGGAATGGCAGGATGCCGAGTGAACTTCTCACTCCAGCGAGCAAGGTGCTCGCTTCAGCGAGTGTGTTTCAGGAAGACTCTTGTGTGAGTATCGCTTAGGCGAATCGTCCCTCGCCCGAGCGACTTAAGCTATTTCACCCAAGCGTGTGGGGTCACGCTGAAGTGAGTGGACGTTGTTTGTGGGATTCGCCCAGGCGATGATGGGTTTCGCTGAACTGAATGGATCGGTCAAGCTTTGTTCCTTCCACTGATTGCCGTGCATATGAATGTTCTTTCATTTTTTTTTCTTGCCTTTCTCTTCCTTTCTATGTCGAGTGACCAGTGGTTATTTTTATGAAAATTTCTTCCCTGTTTTTGGGTTTAATTATTTATTAAAAATTAGGGTGTTACAATATATATATTAACATGCACTCGGATTCCAGTACATATATATTTCATATTCATGATACAACATTGTTATGAGCCAGCCAAGGCTTTAATACATTAAATGTACCAGGAACATAATATTATATACACAGCCATTATCATGAACACCCAACACTCGGGTTAAGGCCATCACATCATCCAATCCGACCTGCACATACTGAAAAATGGTGTAGGGGTGAGCATTACATATTAAATGATAGATATTGGCTCGGATTAATCATAGAATCCACAATATAATTATATACATATATCATCAATCAATCAATATATACTGCCATTCAATATGAGCAATCACAAACATCTTCCGATCGGGTTTCACCCATTTCACTCGGCTATAAAGCCTAATTCACTCAGTAACTAGTATACTGATCCACTCGGATTTTACTCAACTCCGAGCCTTGCTCAAGGAGTGTGCCTGAGTCCAGCTCCAGGACTTAATCACATTTCCACATATCTCATCATCTGATTGTCGATCGGTATATATATACATGCTCCAAGCATTCCAGTGGCGAATCGGATGCATATGGTCATATTCACTCGGAGTCCAACTCCAATGCACTCGGCATCTGCCTTGGGTCCAACCCAAGGACTTCCATTAAGCATCTAATGCTTATGCTCCAAGCATGGCCTCGAGTCCAACTCGGAGGTCTTTTAGGATTAATCTCAGAATCCTCAATAGCGTCCAACGCTTAGTGCTCTAGGCACTGCCCGAGTCTAACCCGGGTCTTATATCACATCAACACATTCAATTTCATTAAACGCATATTCATCCGATTGCCCACTCGGTATTTAGCATTCAGCATTATATGCACACGACAATTCAACAATAATCAGATGACTCGGCTTATACCATATCCACTTGGCAATCCTATGCCATCCACTCAGATTATCCTCTATTCACTCGGATTTATCCTCTATTCATTCGGATCTATCCTTTCCAGTAAGCATTTCATGCTTTCATCTATAAAGCCTACTCGGCATTCATCATAGCAGTCCCCATTCATTCATTTATCACAAGTATATGCATCAACAAGCATCACATGCATTTAATCATACCATCATAAACATAGGGACCAATAACAACCACACAATGCACTCAGCATCAACGTAACATGCATCTCAAGCATCATAACATAATCATCATACATCATATGGACAAATAAGCATGCACCATGCAGCAATAAATAATCGTACATCCGGGTTCAACTCAACAACCATACACAATACACATCAAACGCAACACAATACAATCATGTCACCCGGAAATCCGTCCATAAGCCATGCATTTGAGATGCAAAGCCCCCTTACCTAGATGAAGCTTCCAGCAGTCACATGGGCCACTCGGCCCAGCCGCAGCAGCTTTTGCTCGGCATTCCAATGTAGGAAGAGCCACACAGCTTCCCAGTTGTCCCAACAACACGCTCACGGCCATGGAGAACCAACTCTGTCTCCACACGAGCAACATAGCCACCAAGTCAGTGGAGAAGCTCTCAAGCACAACACAAAGCTGTTCCATACATCCAACAGCACCGTCCTCACCACCATGGAGGACAACCAAGCTTCCACGCACCATACCATGCATGCCTTCTTCTTCTCAATAGCACAGCCTCAAAAATAGTGGACCATCATCCACAACCGAGGCATCCACACAGCTGCTACAGGCTCCCAACCGAGCCACAAACAGCCCCATCAACGAAGATGAAAAAGAGAAGAAGAAGAAGGACCAACCAGAAGGAGAAACACCACGGAACAGAGGAGAAACCCAGCCTCCAGCACACAGCTATGCTGTCCCACACACAGCCACACGTTGTTGCCATCACCACGCTGATTCCATTCGGCTCTACACAATGCGTGGGTGGAAAAAGAAGATAAAGGAAAGGACGAAGGAGCAGGAGCTCCAACGAGTTCTAGAGAGAAGAAAGAGCGTTTCTCCTCCCTCCAGAACATGCAACACGAGAGAATGAAGAGAGTGAGAGGGAGACCAAAACTTATCTTCACACTCACACTCTCTCACTCAGCCCCATCATCACGCTGCTCTGCCACGACCTCTAATCCCCATCAGCAGCCACATCCTCATTAATGCAAGTCCCATCAACATTCCATCCAATTAAAGCCATCAACATGGGCCACGCAGGAAGGAAAGAGAGAGAACCGAAGCTTCTCTCATAAGCCACCAAGGCATATATTATTATTATTATTTAACAATTAATCTAATTAACCATTAAACCCCAATTAACCATTAATAGGTAATTAATAAAAATCGGGATGTTACATAAAGAGGTCATCCACTTTTAAAATTAAGAGGTCTAATTTCTATGCCCAAAGTATTCAATTGATAATGCAGGGTCAAGATTTAATGTGAAGAAGAAAGAAAATAATTTGAACATTTCATTTTGGGCAATCAGGGCGTCCCTCGCTCAAGCGAGAACCCCACTCGCTTAAGCGAGTTCCATATAGGGCGCTTGGGCGAGCAACCCCACACGCTGGGCGAGAAAACCAAAGGAGAATCAGGGGCCAACTCGCTTGGGCGAGCCCCAACTCGCTTGGGCGAGATACACAAGATTCGCTTGGGTGGAGCCAGCGAGCGTGAGTGAAATTTGTCCAGAACCAAACCTACGCTCACTTACTTGAGCGAGCACCATCCTCAAGGCCATTCGCTCAAGCGGAATTCGGCCAGTAACTAAATTGTCCAACACTCGCTAGGGCGAGACCCTACTCACCTAAGCGAAAAACTTCCAGAGGCCAAACTCCTGATGCCAGGGCTATCTCGCTTGGGTGAGACCCACTTTCGCCTGGGCGAGAATGGTCCAGAAACCAAAACACTGATGCTAGGACAATCTCCTTGAGCGTGACTCACTCCTTCCTAAGCGAGAATTGTCCAGAGACCAAGTACCATACAGGGGGATTCTCGCTTGAGCGAGAATCCATCTCGCTTGAGCGAGAATCCATCTCGCTTGAGCGAGAATCCATCTCGCTTGAGCGAGATTATCAGAAAAGATGCAGAAACATGGAAATTGAACAACATAACCTATCAAAACTCCACTCAAGCCAATTTTCCTCAATTCATCACTTCGAAATCATCTTATTAGTCAATTAAAACTTGTTCCAAATAAGCATATTCATACCTTTACATTACAATTCATTAAATGCATACAAGAACCAGATCATCAACTCCTTTACTTCACAAAACCAACACTTAGATATGAATCTTCATTCATTGATCAAAAGTAGGGAAAGTTTCATCCCTTATACATTCATAGGGTCATAAATGAAAATGAGCCATACACAAAAGTTCTCATTTTCCTCCATGACCCCTAAAATTACCATTGTATATGTATGTGTTCATTATCCATACAAATATCTATTCCAGATCCAGACTATACAAAATATGCAGAATATCATACACATTACAACCATTCCACATAACTATGAAATCAAAATATTGCCGGCCAAGGCATTCTTTACCAAAATAGGCTTCCTTCACACTTCTCCTCCATACAAAAGCTCCATGTACAACCCTACAACACAAAAGCTAAAAAGATGTACCACATGGAGAATGAGTATACTTTCTCAATGATGAAAATCCGATAATTAAGACAATATATGCATGAATGCAATACAAACATCCCCTCCTCAAGAGGAGTTTATTTAACACCAAATCGTTCATTTACCAATTTCCTTCAATGCATATATCCATCAAATTTGTCAAAGTCACATCAACCAATATCACAATCATAGTTAGTAATTTAAAGAAAGGGTTCCACCTACTTTTCACATAACCTCATCAACAGGGTATCACTTTATGCCATGCTTCTATGACTAATGCACATGCTAGTGTTTAGGATGCATATGCACGGATCCGATTTCATTTCCACGGGTGATCACAACCACCATAATCATTCAATCATTCTCAATGGTTTCCCGCCTCGCAAGGGGTACTCCCTCTAGCAGCCTCGCAAGGTGCTTTCTCATGATTGCAACCACGTTCAACATTTCATAAAGGTTTCCCGCCTCGCAAGGGGTACTCCCGCCTCATGATCGCAACCATGGGCACTCAATCTCAATGGTTCCGCGGGGCCTTTCATTTCAAACACCAGGTGATCGCAACCACGGGTCCAATACTCACAGGAACTCGCAAGCCCTTTTTATATTTCCAACATCAAGTGATCGCAACCACTTATCAACATCATCATGATATGCATGCCATGCCATGTATGCAATGCTCATGCATGCCTCAACCTTATTAGGATTATCTCACCCTCTCATCTAGGGTACATTCATACTTAACCACATTATTATCTATAAATTCATACTTAAACTTCAATCCTTATATCCAAGAAAACATTCCAACCAAGGATTTTAGATACTCATCATGTCATATATGAAATCAATAATACATCATCATATAATATGCCGTTCATGGCCTCATTTAGGCTTCATCATACAAGCAATCGTTTCAAAACACCATACACAATTCTCATCACATACACATGATATCACACCTATCCAAGACAACATGCTATATTACATTAATACATACATTATCATCACAATTCTCATGCATTTAGAAAATACACCCCTCTCCTACCTTAAGAGAAGTAGATTTCCGGGTTTGATGTTCCCGCTTCACCCGCGTTATCAAGTCCTACACCAATCATTATAGGACCACATCAATTATTCATTCAAAAGCCATTTCAATATACATATACATATCTATGTACACATGATTATTATCATGTAGAAGTTATTGTAGGTTTATTCATTTGCTTACTTAGGCTTCGGGAATTCCTTCACTTAAACCACCATTCATTATTATCAATGTAACAACCTAATTTATTAGGTTACCCCATTTGCCAACCTTACCTTAATCCCATTCCAAGTGGGTTTTTTTTTATTTATGTTCTCCAACCATCATCTCTAATCATCATTAAATGCTTCTACCTCATCATTTATTACACTTCCCTCATGAATAAATGTTAACCCCTTCAATATTACACATTTCCCCCAAATCCACAGTTAGGGTTTCCACCAAACCCACCAACCTTCATAAATATTCATTAATTTCCTTCTTCTCCCCACCATAATTATAACTACCTCATTAATTATTCATCAAGCTTACACTTAAGTCAACCCATCTTAGGGTTCCCACATTTAATGCTTCTCCTAATAACCCATATACATTAAATGCTTTCTTTACATTGAAGACACAGTAATAGGTTTATATACTTGAAAAATAATTAGAACCCTACCTCAAATGAAGAAATGGAGAAGTTCCAAGAGTGGGGGATGATGACCACGAAACTAGGAGAGGAGGAAGGGAGTTCAAACTCTAAGCTTCTCCTTCTTGCTCTAAGAAACGAAAATAAGGGAGAGAGGTAGGTACCACCCTTTTGATTAGGGTTTTTAAAAGAAGAATGAGAAGGGAAAAGTGATAAGATGAAGAAGAAGGAGTAAGTTTACTGAAGGAAGAGTGAGAATCACGGGAATGAGAGTGAAAAAGTGAGGTTTTGTTTTTATTTTTCATCTTTCACTTAAACTCTTCCGTTTTTAAATAAACAGGCTCACTGTTCGGGCTCAATACTTGTTCTAAAAATTATTCTGAATACATATTCGGATTCCTAACAATTTTATCTACAGCCCTGACCAACGGCATCTCAATCGGAGATACTTGGTCTGACACCCATATTTTATCCGAGTCAGTTTTCAGCTTATCCGGTCACAATATCTCACTAATAGTTTCTGAAAATCTTATTTAAATTATATCTAGCATTTTGGGATATCAATTAACCCACATTTAATTATTCAATATTTATTTCCTTAATTTAACTTTCTATTTTAAAAATTCGGGGTGTTACAATGCACCCCACCTAAAAGAAATTTCATTCTCGAAATTTGACATACTGGATTCGAATGCATAAGGATACCGTTCACGAATATCATCCTCGCATTCCCAGGTGAGTGTCTCCACGTTCCCATGTTTCCACGCTACCTTCACTAAAGGTACCATCTTATTCCGTAGTCTCTTCACGGAATACTCAACAATACGAACCGAAATGGGGGAGACGGACAAGCTATCTCGCACCTCAACATCATCAAGAGAGATCACGTGCAAAGGATCATGAATATACTTCCTTAACTACGACATGTGGAACACATTATGTAGGTTCGTAAACTGTGGAGGGAGCGCAATCCGATAAGCGACATCTCCAATCCACTCCAAGATCTCATAGGGTCCAATGAATTTAGGGCTTAATTTCCTGCTTTTCAATGCTCTTCAAATACCCTTATCACGCGAGACTCGTAAGAACACATGATCGCCAACTTGAAATTCAAGTGGCTTCCTCCTCTTGTCATAATAGCTCTTCTGCCGGTCTTGAGCAATTTTCATTTTCTCTCGGATCATCTTGATCTGTTCAGTAGTTTCCTCCATAATCTCAGGCCCTAAGGCCAAGTTCTCACTAACTTCAAGCTAACATAAAGGGGTTCGACACCTCCTTCCATATAATGCCTTGTATGGTGCCATACCAATACTAGAATGAAAACTGTTGTTATAGGTAAATTCCATCAGGGGCAGATATTTCTCCCATGAACCACCGTGCTCCAGAACGTAAGCACGCAACAAATCCTCAAGACTCTGAATAGTCCTCTCAGATTGTCCATCAGTCTGAGGATGGTACGCTGAACTTAGCTTCAATTTGGAACCCATTGCCTCATGTAAGCTTCCCCAGAATCGGGAAGTAAAACGGGGGTCACGATCAAAGACAATGCTTGATGGCACACCATGTAACCTCACAATCTCCTGAATGTATAGCTGTGCCAAATCCTGCAAAGAACTCTTCATACTAATCGGCAGAAAATGCGTACTCTTTGTCAAACGATCCACAATCACCCATATTCCATCACATCTAGACCTCGTCCTTGGCAATCCGGACACGAAATCCATGGAAATTGTATCCCACTTCCAAACAGGAATATCAAGTGGCCTCAAAGTACCCGAAGGTCTCTGATGTTCTACCTTCGTCTTCTGACAAGTAAGGCATGAAGCCATAAAATTGGCAACATCACGCTTCATTCTGGGCCACCAAAAATTCTTCTTTACATCTTGGTACATCTTGGTTGCACCAGGGTGAATGCTAAAAATGCTTTTATGTGCCTCCTCAAGCACCGTGTGTCTCAAATCTCCGAATGAAGGCACATACACCCGACTTTTTACTCGCCATAAACCATCAACACCTTCCACAAGGAATGAATTCTTCCCATCATCCCGAGACCTTCTCATCTCTTGTAAATAATCATCATCCCCTTGTTTCTCTTTTACAAGTTCTAAGAATTTATTGCATATCTTCAAGGTAGCAAAACATAGCTTCTTGGGAGATTGAACTTCGGTTCCAACATTCAAATTCTAAAATTCCTCAATCAATTCAAATTCTTTGACCATCATGGCAGATACATGCAAGGACTTCCGACTAAGAGCATCAGCAACAACATTGGCTTTTCCCGGATGGTACATCAATTTAAAATCATAGTCTTTCAGAAATTCCATCCATCTCATTTAACGCATATTCAATTCTTTTTTATCAAAGAGATATTTCAAGCTTTTGTGATCACTAAAAACCACAAACCTCGAACCATACAAGTAATGACGCCAAATCTTTAAAGCAAACACAACCGCCACCAACTCCAAGTCGTGAGTTGGGTAGTTAACTTCGTGGGGTCTCAACTGGCGTGAAGCATAAGCTATAACATGTTCCTTCTACATTAACACACATCCAAGTCCATGCTTAGAAGCATCGCAATACACCACAAAGTCCTCGTGTAAATTAGGTAATGCCAAGATCGGCGTAGAAGTCAACCTCATCTTTAACTCTTCGAAGCATCTCTCACATTTAATTGTCCATACAAAAGGTTGGTTCTTCCTTGTCAAGTTCGTCAAAGGTCTAGCAAGACGAGAAAAACCTTCGATGAACCTCCGATAATATCCGGCAAGTCCAAGGAAACTCCTCATTTCCGTAACCAACGTAGGTCTAGGCCATGCCATAACGGCTTCAACCTTAGAAGGATCCACCGAAACACCATCTTCGGATATCACATGTCTGAGAAACTAGACGCTCGTCAACCAGAATTTGTATTTAGAGAGTTTAGCGTACAACTAGTTCTCTCTAAGAATGTTTAACACCACTTTCAAATGTTCCTCGTGTTCCTCACGGCTCTTGGAATACACTAAGATGTCATCGATGAATACCACAACAAAACGATCCAGGTATTCATGAAAGATGCGGTTCATGTAGCTCATGAACACCGTTGGAGCATTAGTCACTCCAAATGGCATTACAACATACTCATAATGGCCATATTGCGTCCTAACCATAGTCTTCGAAATGTCTTCGGTTCTCACCCGAATTTAATGGTAACCAGAACGCAAATCAATCTTTGAAAACACCACCACACCCCTTAATTGATCCAACAGATCATCGATACATGGTAAGGGATATCTATTCTTTATCGTCAGCTTGTTCAATTGGCGGTAGTCAATACACAACCGCATGGTTCCATCTTTCTTCTTAACCAATAAAACAAGAGCTCCCCAGGGTGACACACTGGGTCATACAAACTCTTTCTCAAGCAGCTCCTCAACTTGCTTCTTGAGTTCGGCCAACTCCATAGGAGACATCCTATAAGGAGCGATAGACACCGGTTCTGCACCAGGTACAAGATCGATAGCGAACTCAACCTCCCGTGGAGGTGGTAAACCGGGTATCTCCTCAGGAAACACATCCAAAACTTCAGACACCACAGGGATGTTAAGGGGATCGGGATCACTCGTCCCATCGACAAGAGATAGTAATATGCAAAGTTGAGTTATACCTTGCACATCGAATTGTCCCACATCAAAAGAAGGGAAAATAATGGTCCATTGTTGACAGTCGACCAAAACCTTATTGGCAGAGAGCCAATCCATACCAAGTATAATCTCCAATCCCTTTAGAGGCAAGCAAATAAAAGACACAACAAATCTTCTCCCATCTAGGAGCATATCAACATTATCATACCGGTTAACCGATCAGAGACAAGTACCGGTTGGGGTGGTAACCACAAGGGCATTTTTCATTAAACACACTGACAATCTCAATCGCCGAACACAATCCTCAGATATAAATGAGTGGGTTGCACCCGAATCATAAATGACATGAACTGAGTTTCTGAGTATTTCATACTTACTTTCAACCATATTGTCTGCTTGTGCTGCTTCCTCACCGGTCACAGCGAACACCCTTCCGGTATTTGGTTGCACATTTTCGCCGTTTATGTTTCCATCACAAGCACCATTGCCATTTCCTCGACCATTACCATGCCTCCCACCATTATAGCCACTTGGGCCACCATTTCGGCCACCATTGTTTCCATTACCATGACCCCGACCACTATTGTGGCCTCCGCGGTTCACAGGAGCGGGTACATTAGCATGGTTTGGGGTATTAGCTTGTACCGAAGCCGGTCTTGCAAGCATAGGGCAGGCAGGACAGATATGTCCCACTTGATCATAATTATAACACACCACATCCTCATGGTGCACATATTCACGAACATAGTGTGGACCACCACACCTATAGCATCTCGGCCCATTGGCATTCACGTTACCCCGGCCAAAAGTGTTACCATATCCACCACCTCTAGCTTGGACATTAGAATGAACACCCTTCTGAAAGCGTCCTCTTCTGAAATTCCCCTGCCTCTTAAAACTAAAAGATTGACCCCTCAACTTAGAGTCAAATTCGGAATGATGCGGGGGAGCATGTTCCTCATAAATGCGGCACTTATTCACAAGCACCGTAAAGCTTCGGATTTCTTGATGACAAATGGCCCTTTGAATATCAGGGCGTAGGCCATTCTCAAACTTTACACATTTCGAGGCTTCAGTTCCCTCTTGTTGATAAGGAGGGTAGAATTCACAGAGTTCTTTGAATTTGGAAGCATACTGTCGTAACCTGGATCGCGACGGCGCGACGAGAGAGAGAGAATGTGTGGAATGAAACAGGGAGTCGCCACCAACATTTTTATCCATAGGAAAACATTGGAAAAAACTAGGTTCAGTAAAGCACTGGTTAAAAATTGAGATTCAAGTTCGGGAGTCGATTACGAGTAGGGAAGGTATTAGCACCCTACATCGCCTGTCCAAAACAGTACCAAGATTGAAAATGCGCAACATAAATAGCCTTACAAAAGATGGTTTATTTCTTCCCTTTCATTGTTGTATTTTTTATTTAAAAATGACAAAATGGAGTGAGAGAACTGTACAAACATAGAATGTCGAAGCGAGGTCAATGGGACATTTCATCCGGATTAAACTCGACTTCGATATGAGACAGAGAGGGGAAAAGAATGCTAATAAGGCGTCACGCCTAAATTATACGTCTTCGAATAAAAAAATAGGGATAGGAAAGAGATAAGCGGGACGTCTCGTCCTAAGTATCCCTTCCCTATGAATTATGGCGAGGCTTGAGCAAACACTAGGGGGAAATCAACAAGACGTCACGTCTAAATTGATTTTCACGGAAGTAACAAAAAAAAAAGAACATTTATGAAAGAAACATGAAAGTAAGGAAATAAATCAGCAAAAAGGAATAAGAGAGATGGGCCCGACAGGAATTGAGATCCTGCTCCTACGTATTCTTGAATTATCAAGAAATCAGGGTTACGTAGTTTTGAGTGTTGTTCTTTTAGGAAAAGACTTGGGAGATAATGATGGATGTCACTGAGGTGGGGAACTCGTACAAGGCGAAGTTCTTCGCACGTGTACGAATCCTAAAGAGGTTGTGTAGACGGGAGTACTCCCGTACGACACTGTTTTAAAAAAGATTTGTTTCCCTTTTTTATTTTTACTTAGATTTGAAAGATAACATAGGAAGCATTTATTTCTCACAGTAAGTTCGGAAAACAGAGGAAAAATGAGCGAAAACTAAGGGGAGGAAGAGAAAACTGTGTGAGAAAGAGGGAAAAAACTGAGTGAAAATGGGAAAAACCAAGTAAAAAATGGAATACCCGAGTGAGAAATACAGAAAACCGAGTGAGATTGAGGAAAACCGAGTGAAATTGAGGAAAACCGAGTAAAAAATGGTAAAACCGAGTGGAGTGGGAAAATACCGAGTGAAATTGAGGAAAACCGAGTAAAAATGGTAAAAACCGAGTGAGAGCAGTAGCTTACCGTGTGAGAAGTGAGATACCGAGTAAGACAATGAGTACCGAGTGAGACAGTGAGAAGAGGGATGGTGTTGGAGTTGAGTGGAAGGGAATACTGGGCGGTGTTGGTTAGAGGGGAGAGGACGGAGTTGGCTGATGGAGAGAGGAAGGAGGAGAAGGGAATGGTGAGGGTACTGGATAGAGGAAGGAGGAGAAGGGAATGGTGAGGGTGCTGGATGCGTATATAGTGTGTGTGTGTAGGCCTGAAAGCTTCAGCCCCTTGCCTATTTATAGGCTGGTTTGAGTGGAAGGCCAGCTCAGGCTTCCACTTCCGAGTGGAATGCCAGCTCAGGCTTCCACTCAGAGTGAAGTGGGGGACAACGGCTGGGTGGGAATTTTTAATTCACCCCACTTCCACCCCTGTTTGCCACATGTCTGCCACCCCCAGGATTCCTGGATCCACTTGGGTGGTGGAATCCAAGTCAGCACGGTCTAATAGGGGGACTTGGTGGGAATCCGAGTGAGAATGGCAGAAAACCAAGTGAGAATTATTAAAATCTGAGTGAAAATATTGGAAATCCGAGTGTAAATGACTCGGATCACCCTCTCAGTCAATTCTGAGTGGGAAAAGGAAAAAAATCCGAGTGGAAAAGGCCCCCTTTTATGCTAAAGACCGAATGAAATCATGTTGATGTTGTGCAATTGGATCGAGTGGACAATTAAAGAAATTGAGTCAGAACCGAGTGAAAGCTGACTCGGATTCCCATTCTCGCTTGAGCGTCACTAGAATCGCTTGGGCGAAAGACCTGAAAAGCACTCGGTACTGACTGAAAATTGACTCAGACTTCATCTCCTCTCCACAATCTGAGTGACCAATGACTCGGAACCGACTGAAATATGTGAAGTGTGACTCGGAGATGAGAGAAAAATGACTCGTGAACGGGTAAAAAGTGGCTCGGTGAAGGTTTGAAGTATGGTGGAAATGGGGGCTCGGAATTGATTGGTCAAAAGGGCTCGGGAAAGGTTTGAAGAGGGCTGACTGACTGAAGTGTCACTCGGAAACTGATTTGAAAATTGGCTCACGAGTGGGCGAGAAAAGAATGACACGGAACCGACTGAAATGGCTCGGAAATCGAGTGAAATGACTCGTTCGGTGCTGACTGGAAATACTTCACTCGGTTCTGACTGAAGAAGCAACTCTCGGTTCTGATTAAAGAGGCAACACTCGGAATTCTTTCAAAAGTGACACAGAACTTTACTGCTTGAAGGATCAACTCGGAACCGACCTTTTGAGCTCTTAATCCGAATGGAACTTGGGCATTTTCACTCGGATTTTGCCTATCTTCTACTCAGAAATTGGAAGTTTGGCTATTTTAATTCGGATCTCCTTCCAACCGAGTGATACTCACTCGGATTTACTTCAATCAGCAATCCTTTCACTCGGAAAAAAGCTTTGGGCAGCATCCATCCAAAGTCAGTTCCTTTTTCCACTCGGATTGGTTGCAGTAGGGGATCTTCCACTCGGATTCTCCTCTAACAGGGTCATTTTTCACTCGGAATTGACATTCTTTACGATCAGGGCTTATAAACTGGCATTTTCTCTCGGAATGCATCTGAGAGGGAATTATCCACTCGGATTTGCATCTAATCTGAGTCATTTCACTCAGATTTAAACTCAACAGGTCATACTCCACTCGGATTAGTCCATTGTTGAGTCATTATTCGGATTTCCCACCCAACAGGTTATACTCCACTCGGACATGTCCAAATCTGAATAGTTTTACTCGGATTTTCTCCATTCTGAGTAGTTTCACTCGAATTTGACCCATTCTTAGTAATTTTACTCGGATTTAATCCAACAGGAGCATACTCCACTCGGATTTGACCCATTCTGAGTAATTTCACTCGGATTTAATGCAACAGGAGCATATTCCACATGAATTTGACCCATTCTTAGTGATGCCACTCGGATTCAACTTCAACAGGGGAGTTTTTCCTTTGGAAACGACTCATTCTGAGTGATTCCACTCGGATTCAACTTTTTTGAGTCATTCCATTCGGACTTCTATTGAAAATGGGCATAATCCACTCGGACTGGCTTGGCAGGGAAGCTATCCACTCGGATTCAACTTCAACAGGGGAGCATTTCATTCGGATTTGACCATTTTTGAGTTTTTTCACTCGGATTTATCTCCACCAGGGCTGTATTTCACTCGGAAATTCTTTAACCTAAGTCATCCTGTTTAGATGTGATCATTTTTGAGTCATTCCAATCGGATTTGCCTCCAACAGGGCTATATTTCACTTGGAAAAGCTTCATTCTGAGTTATTTCGCTCGGTTCTGATTATTGTAGAGCCATTCTATTCGAATTTGACCATTCTGAATTAGAATTCAGTATAAAAAGATTCATTCCACTTGGACCGAACCAAAAGAGGTGTTCACAGATGACCCTCTTTAGTTCTTTTTCACAAAAGAAACACGAAGCTTCTGTGTTTTTGAAGTGAAAAGGAAGTAAAGATATGAACACCGATGTAGGGGGCCAAGTGGGACCTCTTGATCGGTATAGCGACTGATGGTGTGGGCAATCACGAGTCAGTGTGACCTTACTTCTTTAAAGACAAGCATTTTCCTCTTCCGTTTCACTTTTCTCTTCTTCTTCTTTTTTTTTGTTTTTTTTGTTTTTTTTGTTTTTTTTGTTTTTTTTGTTTTTTTTGTTTTTTATCCTAAATCTGGAAAAAAGAAGTGAAGCAGTGCTCTAATTTTAGCAAGAAGCGGTTAACTGGGAATTATCCTTTGAATGACATGAAGCAGAAGGGTGCCTCATTCGGCGACCGGGAGAAAAAGGATGCCTTCTTTGGTGACTGAAAGGTAAAAGGATGCCATTTGTTCGATGACAGGAAAGTAAAGGTGCCATTTGATCGGTGACAGGAAAGTAAAGGGGTGCCATTTGATCGGCGACAGGAAAGTAAAGGTGCCATTTGATCGGCGACAGGAAAGTAAAGGTGCCATTTGATCGGCGACAGGAAAGTAAAGGGGTGCCATTTGATCGGCGACAGGAAAGTAAAGGTGCCATTTGATCGGCGACAGGAAAGTAAAGGGGTGCCATTTGATCGGCGACAGGAAAGTAAAGGTGCCATTTGATCGGCGACAGGAAAGTAAAGGGGTGCCATTTGATCGGCGACAGGAAAGTAAAGGTGCCATTTGATCGGCGACAGGAAGATAAAGGGGTGCCATTTGATCGGTGACAGGAAAGTAAAGGTGCCATTTGATCGGCGACAGGAAAGTAAAGGGGTGCCATTTGATCGGCGACAGGAAAGTAAAGGTACCATTTGATCGGCGACAGGAAGATAAAGATTGGGGGAACTAACAGGACGTCTCGTCCGAATTAGCTCACTGTTGATAGGAAATGTGAAGGTTGGGGGAGCTAACAGGACGTCTCGTCCGAATTAACTCAATGTTGGCAGGAAATGTAGAGGTTGGGGGAGTTAACAGGACATCTCGTCCGAATTAACTCACTGTTGGCAGGAAATGTAGAGGTTGGGGGAGTTAACAGGACGTCTCGTCCGAATTAACTCAATGTTGGCAGGAAATGTAGAGGTTGGGGTTGACCCTCGGTTGCCATGACTGCGGGTTCTTGGGGAACTGCCCCTTGATTGAGAGAATATACCCGGGGAGATGCCCCAGTTAGACATGATTGGATGAAATCTTAGGGAACTGCGCCTTGAATGAAAGAATAAACCCAGGGGGATGCCCCAGTTTGACATGATTAGATGAAATCTTGGGGAACTACCCCTTGAATGAAAGAATAAACCCAGGGAGATGCCCCAGTTTGACATGATTGGATGAAATCTTGGGGAACTGCCCCTTGAATAAGAGAATAAACCCGGGGAGATGCCCCAGTTTGACATGATTGGATGAAATCTTGGGGAACTGCCCCTTGGATGAAATCTTGGGGAACTGCCCCTTGAATGAAAGAAGAATCTGGGGAGATGCCCCGGTTAGACATGATCGAAAGAGTCTTTGGGGAAAACTGTCCCTTGACCGAAAGAAGAATCTGGGGAGATGTCCCTGTCTTGGGTTGACTGGGAAGTGTAGTCCCACTGGGGAATGATTTGGGAAGTGTAGTTTTTGGCGATTATGGTTCCACTGGGGGAGAAAATTTGGTGATTCAGGGTAATGCCCCTTTGGGTGAAAGAGAATGGACTTGGGGTTTACTGTGGACATGCCGAAGGTCTGCTAAGGAGCGAGTTGGGCAACTACACATCTCGGGGATCATGGTTTCTGGCCATCCTTTAACAGAGAAACGTAAAACTAATTAAAAACTTACAGGCGGACTCCCTTGGCGACAGGCGTTGAAGTAACTCATGGCCAAAATAATTATTACTTCTGACTTCATTGAGGTTGTTTCGCAGAGCTGGTTGAGCTTGCTTGAGGTAAGATCTGGCAACAGTGTCCACTTCGTTCCCCATAACTTTGTGTTTTCGTTCTTCTCAAAACTCATTTTTTTAAGAAATTCTTTTTAGGTAAACTTGTTTATTCATTCTACTCATGAACACATGTGAGAAGAAAGGAAACTTTTTATTTATGAACAACAGATATGTACAGGTGACAATAATAATGCAAAAATATGACAAGGTGTGAGGAATTGATGGTAAGGATGGAAGGGAAGGCCTTTTAGATCCTCCATCGATTTCCTGAGAGCGACAAAATTCTAGTCTTTTCCATGATTTCCTGTTTATCCTCTGATTTTGTTTTCGAGGGCGTGACTCGACAATGGCTTCGATGCCCTAGACCCATCCCCTTGTCTGTGACTTGGAAAATTGGCATTGCAGTGTTGACTCTATAGGGTGTGAAATTGTTTGGGCCGCTTTCTTAGGATTTTTGACCCCACCAATTGCTCTAACTTTTGCCTAGGTCTCCTTTTCAGGTTTTCAACCTAGCGAGCGCCCCCTCTCTTTTTATTTTATTTTATGCATAGTATCTTCTCACTACATCCGCGTTTATAGGCATCGGTAGATCTTCCCCATCCATGTTGGTGAGTATGAGAGCACCTCCGGAAAAAGCTTTCTTCACGACATACGGCCCTTCGTAGTTAGGAGTCCATTTGCCTCGGTGATCTTTATGCATTGACAAAACCTTCTTGAGCACCAAGTCTCCCTCTTGGAACTGTCGGGATCGTACTTTCTTTTCAAACGCTCGCTTCATACGCCTTTGATATAGCTGACCATGGCAGAGGGCACTCAATCTTTTACTATCAATCAGATTTAATTGGTCATGTCGAGTCTGGATCCATTCAGCTTCAACCAGTTCGGCTTCCATGATTACTCGGAGGGAAGGAATCTCTACTTCAAAAGGCAGGACTGCTTCCATGCCATAAACTAAAGAGAATGGAGTTGCCCCAGTCAAGGTCCGGACTGAGGTACGATAACCGTGCAGAGCAAAAGGAAGCATTTCGTTCCAGTCTTTATAGGTTACCACCATTTTCTGTATTATCTTCTTGATATTCTTGTTCACTGCCTCGACTGCCCCATTCATTTTTGGGCGGTATGGAGAGGAATTATGGTGGGAGATCTTAAAGCTCTCACAAAGCTCCTTCATCATTTTGTTGTTCAGGTTTGTACCATTGTCTGTGATGATTTGACTCGGTAGGCCGTACCGACATATCAACTCACGCTTGACGAATTTAACAACAACACCTTTGGTTACATTAGTATATGAAGCTGCTTCCACCCATTTTGTGAAGTAATCAATGGCGACCAAAATGAAATGATGGCCGTTTGAAGCCTTTGGTTCAATGGGACCAATGACATCCATGCCCCACATCGAAAAAGGCCATGGTGCTGACAAAACATTTAGAGATGACGGGGGTGCGTGAATATGATCAGCATATATTTGGCACTTATGACATCTCCGAGCATAGGCGAAGCATTCTGCTTCCATGGTCATCCAAAAATAACCAGCCCTTAAGATTTTTCTTGACATGCCGTGCCCATTGATGTGGGTTTCGAAAGATCCCTCGTGGATATCCCTCATGATTCTATTTGCTTCAGCGGTATCAACACAGCGAAGAAGGATAGAATCATAGTTTCTTTTGTAAAGCACGTCTCCATTTAAGAAAAACCCCATGGCGAGCCGTCGCAGGGTTCTTTTGTCATTTTCTGTGGCATTGTCGGGGTATTCTTGCCTCTGGATATACCTCTTAATGTCATGATACCAAGGTTTTCCATCCGATTGTTCTTCGATTACTTAGCAGTATGCGGGCTCGTGACGCCTTTCTACCTCGATGAGGGGCACGTCATAGTCATTGTTTACTTTGAACATTGAAGCGAGAGTAGCCAAAGCGTCAGCCATCTGATTATCTTCCCGAGGAACATGATGAAAAGAAATCTCTTCGAAATCTCTGATCATTTCCATAATGTGGGCGTGATAGGGGAGAAGCTTGCTATCTCTGGTTTCCCACTCACCTTTCAACTGGTGGACGACTAAAGCAGAGTCTCCGTAGACTTCCAGTGTTCTTACTTTCATATCCAATGCCGCTTGGATCCCTAAGGAGCATGCCTCATATTCAGCGACATTGTTGGTACAATCGAAACATAGCCTGGCGCAGACAGGGATGAACTCTTTCTTTGGTGAAATCAAAATGGCTCCGATTCCATGTCCCAAAGCATTAGAAGCTCCATCGAATCTTAAAATCCATTTGTCCTTGTTACCGCCTTCTTCTTCGTCGGACAATGCCAAAATATCCTCGTCTGGGAAGTCGAATGGTATTGGTTGGTAATCACTTACGGGTTGATGGGCTAGGTAGTCAGCCAAAGCGCTCCCTTTTATGGCTTTCTGAGTGACATATGTTATGTCGTACTCAGTTAGCAGCACTTGCCATCGAGCAATCCTTCCGGTCAGGGCTGGCTTCTCAAAGATGTACTTGATAGGATCCATCTTAGAGACTAGCCAGGTAGTGTGACTCAACATGTATTGCCTTAAACGCTTCGCAGCCCATGCTAACGCGCAACAAGTTTGTTCTAATGCGGAGTATCGCATTTCGCAATTAGTGAACTTTTTGCTTAGGTAATATATGGCATGTTCTTTCTTTCCTGTTTCATCGTGCTGACCTAATACACAGCCCATGGAATCATCCAGTACTGTCATGTATAAAATCAGTGGTCTCCCAGGGGTTGGTGGTACCAATATTGGTGGTTCTTTCAAGTACTAGTCCTCATTCCATTGCCCTGGTTGGTTCTTGCGGAGTAGCTTGAAGATCGGCTCGCAGGTCGATGTCAATTATGAGATAAATCGAGCGATGTAGTTTAATCTTCCCAAGAAACCCCTGACTTCTTTTTCTGTGCAAGGAGGTGGCATTTCTAGGATTGCCCTGACCTTGTCGGGATCCACTTCAATTCCTTTCTTGCTTACAATGAAACCCAACAGTTTGCCTGACCTTGCGCCAAACGTGCACTTGGCAGGATTCAATCTAAGCTTAAACCTTCTCAACCGCTCAAACAATTTCCTTAAGTCGTGGACATGATCTTCCTCGGTTCTGGATTTTGCAATGATATCATCCACATAGACCTCTATTTCCTTGTGCATCATATCGTGGAATAAAGTGACCATTGCTCTCTGATAAGTCGCCCCTGCGTTCTTCAAACCAAAGGACATTACTTTGTAATAGAAAGTACCCCATAAAGTGATGAACGTGGTTTTTTCCATGTCTTCGGGTGCCATTTTAATCTGATTGTACCCGGAGAAACCATCCATGAAAGAGAAAATGGAGTGCTGGGCTGTGTTATCGACCAACATGTCAATATGTGGAAGAGGAAAATCGTCTTTAGGGCTGGCCCTGTTTAGATCTCAATAGTCTACACACATCCGCACTTTTCCATCCTTCTTCGGGACCGGGACTATATTGGCTACCCATTGTGGATATTTGGCTACGGCCAAGAAACCGGCTTCGAATTGTTTTTTGACCTCTTCCTTGATCTTGAGCAGCATTTCCGGTTTCATTCTTCGCAACTTTTGCTTAACTGGTGGACACTCTGGTTTCAGAGGCAATCTATGTTCCACTATGCTGTTATCCAACCCTGGCATATCTTGATATGACCAAGCGAACACATCCCGAAATTCCTGGAGAAATTCAATCAATTCATCTTGCTGGTTTTTACTTAGGCAGGTGCCTATCTTGATCATTTTATCTTCTCCTTCACCTCCAAGGTTGATGATTTTAATTTCCTCCTGATGTGGGCGGATCTCCTTATCCTCTTGTTCCAACAATCTCATCAATTCAGACGAGGGTCCAAAGTCTTCCTCACTTTTCTCGTAGACGCAATCATTTGGATAAACAGGGTCATGAAATAAATCCAGGTTTTCGTCGTTCTCAGGGAAATCATTTTTGGATCTGCATTTGGGTTATATTATAAAGTGAAAAGAGAAGCAAACAAGTGAAAGGTTTAAGAAACAGAGAATGCACAAAGATGAGGTGATGGGGAATAAAAATATGTTCATTGATTTTCAAAAATAAAGTAAACAAGTTTTGCCCTTATTACAAAATGGGTCCCGGAGCCTTGGGCATAGCAAGGGGACCACCAAATTATGAAATACAGTGATTACTCTGATAGAACGTTAATGATTGTAGGGAACTCCATGACTTCCCAATTGCTCAGCTCTTGATCTGGATGGCAAGCATATACCAGCTCCACATTGAGGTCAGGCTCATTCTCAACCATGGCAACTTGATCTGGATATATCACTCCGGCGCTCTTAAAGCTCTGATAGAGATCGCAGATAGGGATTCTCGCAGTGTTGATCTCTTGACCAGTAAGGCGAGCAACTCTCCTCCCCTTCTTTTCCTCTTCAACCCTTTTCTTATCCATCACAGTGGGCCTATATCCCAAGCCATATCTGTTTTTATTTTCCGGGAGACTCACCAGTTGGTTTCTGCCTTCTAAATCCCGCCCCAATCCTTTTCCGGGTTGGTACCCTTTTTGCAACATGTTCAGTGTCACCATTAGAGGTATGTTAGGGAAAGACATCTTTACAACGCTTGTTGCATTGGCAATCTCCAAGGCTTGGAAGGATGTTTCGAGGGCTTCCTCGGCGGCCTCGATGTACGGAGTGGATATGGGTTTGCTGACCAAAAGGTCCTCCTCCCCAGAAACAGTCACCAACTTGTTGTTGATGATGAATTTTAGTCTTTGATGCAGCATGGAGGGAACCACCCCCGCCAAATGGATCCACGGTCGCCCTAATAAACAGCTGTAGGCGGGCACGATATCCATTACTTGAAAGAGTACCTGGAAAGTACAGGGCCCGACTTGTATAGGCAATTCAATTTCTCCAAAGACTTCCCTACGTGTCCCATCAAAAGCCCGCACAACCATAGAGCTAGGCCTCATGTATGTTCCGTCGAAAGGCAATTTTGCCAACGTGGATTTTGGCATGACGTTCAGAGAAGATCCATTATCCACAAGTACTTTTGCCAGGATATAATCCCGACATTTCACAGAAATATGGAGGGCTTTGTTGTGCCCCCTTCCTTCAATAGGTACTTCCTCATCTGTGAAGGTCAAGTAATTATTGGCAACGATATGCCCTACTATGCCCCCAAATTGTTCGACGGGTAAATCATGCTTCACGTGCGCCTCGCTCAACACCTTCATCAACGTGTTCCGATGTGGTTCAGAACTCATTAGCAAAGACAATAGGGAAATTTTCGCAAGGGTGTGGTTCAATTGGTCCAACACCTGGTAGTCACTATGGCGAATAAACTTCAGAAATTCCTGGGCTTCCTCTTCAGTCACAGCCCCTTTTGTTTCGCCAGAGGCTACTTCTTTCCCAGTTTTTCCTTCCCCGGTAGTCTTGCCTTGTTAGGTTCAGGTGGTGTATATATCCTTCCACTCCGTGTCATTCTTCCCACTCCGGTTATATTTGTAATAGAGGAGGATGGTATGGAGTTGACCGCCTCTGGATTGGTGACGACCACATCTGTATTGTACCTCCATGGCACAGCGTGGGAACTTTGGAAGGGGAAAGGGGTTGGTGCCCTTACTGTGAAGACAGTCTTGGCAGGAGCCGAAGCCGCTGGCGTATCCTTGTTATAGTATACGACCAGGGGTTTCGGAACTCATGCCTTACCCTGTTCCTGTACCACATTTATTTGTCCTTCACGGTGCCTACAGACCTCTATGACTCGAGCATTCATGAGTCTTTGAAGGGTTTCCTGGAAGTCCCTTCGTTTTGCAGATTGGAGGTCATTATGCTCTTCACCCCACGACCCTTCTATTAATCCCATCTTCAGCATATGGGAGTGTATTGTTTCCAAAGGCATCTGGATGTCTTCTACTTTGGAAATCCAATCTTCATCCCCTTCTATAGCGTTGACATCCGATCCTTTATGGTTTGGAAGGGGATTAGTTGTCACGCTTGGGCTCCCTTCTTTGAAGCTTATCCAGTCGGCCCGAATGAGGTCCCTTACCTTAAACTTCAGTGCCAAGCAGTTCTCAGTAGAATGTCCCGGTGCACCGGCGTGGTAATCACACCGTGCGTTCGGGTCATACCCTCTAGGATACGGCGGCTGAAGTGGCTTTAGAGGGCAGGGTACTACCATCGTGTTTTCGATGAGGTAAGGGAGAAGCTCTGTGTAAGTGATGGGAATTGGATCAAATTGCGGTGGGGCACGGTCGTTGTTTTGCCTTCTCTGATTTGGATTCGGCGGGTTCATTTGTGGCTGTTGGTACGGAGCTTGTGGTGGTTGATATGGTGCCTGTAATGGTGCAGGCGGTCGCATGACAGATGGGCGGAAATGTGGTGGATGTGGTGTTTGAATGGCAGCCACATATGGATGTGGTGTATTATGATAGGTTGATGGAAAGGCGACCGGGGTGGGTGGCCTCGGCTGGTTTCTTCCCTGATTATGGGAGATCAGATTAGTCTCTCCCTCTCTTCTCTTTCCTTCCCCATGGGAGGGTCTTCTTGCTGCATTAACCCCAGCTGGGCCTCGGGCGATCTTCCCTGTCCGGAGGCCATTTTCTATTCTTTCTCCGATAGTGACGATATCGGAGAAGTGGGATGAAATACTTCCGATCATCTTGTCATAGAATGGCGATTGGAGTGTGTCAATAAATGTCGAGATCACCTCTTTCTCAGACAAAGGTGGGTCAACTTGCGCTGCTACTTCACACCACCGTTGGGCGTATTCTTTGAATGTCTCGTTGTCTTTCTTGGACATGTTCTGCAATTGTACTCTATCTGGCGCCATGTCCAAATTGTACTTATACTGCTGCATGAAAGCATCTGCCAGATCCTCCTAACAGCGTATACGATAACGTTCAAGATGGTTATACCAGGTTAGAGGCGCTCCAGCCAAACTATCTTGAAAACAATGGATGAGCAGAGAGTCGTTAGAGGCATGCGAAGCCATCTTCCGGCAGTACATGGTAAGATGGTTTTTCGGACATGTCAGCCCCCGATACTTATCAAATTCAGGTGTTTTGAATTTGGGAGGAATAACAACGTCAGGAATTAGGCAGAGTTGTGCAGCACTGCCTAATCTAAATCGATTCCTCCCATCCATTTCCCTTAATCGCCTTTCCAAGAACTCTAATCTTCCTTCCTGGGTAGCAGCAGTGGCAGTACTTGGTCCTGTGACGACATAGTGACTAGCACTCTTGACTGGTCGGTCAACATGTGCCAGGCTCTCATTCAGAATTGAGGCTTGGTGTCCAACTGCGGCTTAGGCAGCTTGTGGTTGTTCAGCCTGTGTATGGACCGGAATTGTTTGAGGATTTCGGACAGGTGGGATGTTTGGTTGAGCCGCGTGAAGGATTGTTTCCTGATAATCTGGCTCCTCTTGGAGTGGTGGGAAATAGCCTGGGGGTAACCCATACTGTGGGAAGGGTACAACATTCCCTTCTTTATCAACAAAAGAGTGTTGTTGAACGTGAGCAGGGTTCGGCTTACTAAGGCGAACGGTAACAGTAGGCCCTGCAGGGTTTGAGCTCGGTTCCCCAGCATGACCTTGAGTGTGTTGGAGAATGGGAGATTGCTGCCTAGCATTTTCAACTTCTGCTAAAGAATCCCTTTCTGCGATCCTCCTTTCAAACATCTTGGCCATTTCAGCCATTTGTTCTTTCAATTGATTAACCTCAGCTCACAGGTTTTCATTCTCTTGCTCTATTTCGGCCATGAGTTTCTTTCTGAGCCTGGTCGCGTAGGGATGCTTACCCGTAGTGTCTAAAGAATCATGACAAATGGTTAGAAAAATAAAGGGAACAGTTAAAGAAGATAACAGAAAAATAAAAAATAAATGGGCATTCGCGGGATACGATTCCGAATTTGACACGTATTCCTTGACCTTTCCCCAGAACGTCGCGTTCAAAAGTACTTAGTATAACAGTATATTGGAAATTAACATGAGACAAACTGTGAAGGCACATTAATTCATCATTCCATTCATCTGTAAAGGTACAATGTTACTTGAAAGATACGGTTACAATATTCAACCATTCCTAGCTTGGGCAATCATGACTTTCATTTTGCAAAGTCTTTCTTGACAATAGTTCAAAAATGATGATATCTCCTTTGGGGTGGATAGGGGATTGACCATGCCTTCGGCCTGCTTCAACATTGAGGGAAAATCTTCCAAGATTCCATTGGATAGGTATGCCAACTTGGCGAAACGGTCCATCCATAAATGAATGACTTCATCCCGTTGAGCTAACTCAGTCCCCAAAACTCGTGTGGCTTCTTGGCAGCGGTGTTCGGCATCAAGGGTTTTCTTCTGTTCAGCATGTATTTCTTGCTCATAAGCTCTCATCGTTTCATCAAGCTGTTGCTCCAATTTGTGGACTTGGGTTTGTAGCATTTCTTTTTGCATCAAAGCCTCCTTTCCCTTCTCCTTGGATTGTACCAACATGTCCTTTAAAATTCGTTTTTCGGCCAATACAGCATCGCTCTGCTGACCCTTCATCTTCAGCTGCGAATTGGCCGCCCGAAGGCATTGATCTTGTTTTATTCTGTAATCTTCGTCAATCTTTCTCTTTTTCCGCATTTCTTCCATAGCATTTCTTCCTTCGGAGTTCTCTTTCCTATGGAGGGCGCACTCTTGTTGGCACTTCAGGAGGTCTTCTTCCAATTTTTGATTCCTTGCCTTTAGCTCTTCTACTTGGGCTTTTAGCGATATGGTAACCTTGTCCTCCACAATGCACGGCGGAGGAACTGTGTCCTCAGGTTGGTATGAAGGGCTCTTGAAAGGCAATTTCACGATGGAGACTCTATTCACTACCCAATCTAAGTATTCAACTCTCACAGCGTGGCTTCGTGCTCCCAGTTCTTTGCCCATCCTATGGACTTTCTTCCAGGCATTGGCTATGTCCCGAATAGTGGAGGTGCAATTCCCATTCACATAGTACAGAACGAAAGGAGTAAGTAGTGCTTCGTCCGGCGGCCTAAGTAGAGGATAAGCCAACTGCCGCTTAGCAATAACAGGATTATAATTGATGCAACCTTGTGTCCCCATTAGAGGAACATTTGGATATCCCCCACAGCTATAAATGATGGACTCAACTTCTAGCCATTGAGGACACCACCTCACCTTTTCTGCTGTAAGGCCTACAAGGTGATTAGCCCACTCACGCCCATTCTTCGTTGTCAACTGACACAACTTCAAATCAGAGATGGGACACTCGGCTTTGCATAGTTGATGAAAAGCGTGGGATGTGAGCCACACATATAGAACAGGCAAACAACAAATAATCCTCTTTCCTCCTTGGGTATGGAAGAAATCCAAGGTGCAATAGACATTGGCCAACACTGCTGTGACGGGATTTTCCATTCTGTGCTTGCGAGCGGCGAAGATACCTATAGCATCATAATCTACGTAGTTGTCTAAGTTAGGGAATAAGACAACTCCGTAAATAGTGAGAGCCAAGGTATCAATGAAAGCTTCCCATTCTTCTCTCTGCCAGGACATGCATGTGCTTCTCCAGAAATTCCCTAGTAAATCCGGGAATCTGGTTTCTGTTCATTTGTACTCCTTTTAACATTTCAGGGTGGACCTTCAAAATACGAGCGACAGAAGTGACTGACGCATGATGGTCCAAATGGCGATAAGGAATCTGTCCCTCCATTGGCATCCCCAATATTTGTTCAAATTCTTCTATGGAGGGTGCCAGTTGAAAGTCTTGGAAAGTGAAACAGCGGAGAGGTGGGTCATAGAATTGTGCCAGAGCTGTGATGGCTTCTGTTTGGACGTCTACCTCCAAGAGTTTCAGGATCTTCCTATACTTCCTTGCGAAAGTCATCTTTTGTGTCAAGCTCAGTTTTTTCCCTAGTGCTTGTAAACTGTCAGTATTGACCTTTCTAGCCTTGAGGTGCAATAACTTCTTCAATTCAGTCACCCCTATATCACAATTACTATGTCCCATGTTAATTTCCATACTGTCTTAGAAATACCGACAAATTCAGAATCGTCCCCTGCGAATATCAAGACAAAGAATAGAATCAGTTATGCGAGCTCAAAAGTCGTAGGTTTTCCCAATCGTCATTGCCACTTCAACCAGAGGGAGATAAAGTATAATTTTTTTTGGATTTTTCCTTTGACGATTAGGAGAACCTATGACTTCAGACTCAGAGATACATGACAAAAAAGAGAGGATCATCTATTCACCCGAAGAATACTTGTGTGTTCCAAAAAATTTTCCAAGACTAAGCGAATCTTTGGATGATAGATAATCCTTTTTTAATATCAGGAAAGTGAAAATGACATAAGGTAAAGTAAAGTTTGCCCTTTCGTGGCCTAAGTCAGGTTTTGTTGAAGGTTTTCTTTGGACCTTAGGGCTTGTCTAAAAGTGACTCTTCACACCGGGTGGCTTATACTAGACTTCTAGAAGGTTACCAGAGCCAAGATCCTACCCATGGACGCAACAGTGGGGAACCACTAGGTGCGTATGTCACAAGAGGTCGAACTCTAGTTGGGGTTCTCACGATCACCGGATAGGAAGTACATCCTATACGATTCCGTATACCAACCCCTCCTAACTTAAGTTTCATTTGGGGCCCGGGTATAGGGCGCCACTCATAAGTGTGTGCGAGTAATTTGTGAGTGTAGTGTGTGAAAGGGCATTCAATACCTTTTTACCTTACCCCATTCTGCACAGAGAACAAACACAGAACAAATATACAAAGTCCTCTACCCTAGGGTTCAATAATTACAGGAAAGTAATATGGTCCTCTATCCTAGGGTTCAACAGACATACAAAACAAACAATAAAACAGATAACAAGATACAATTAAAACAAGAACAAACATTCACAACAATTTACGGAAAATAAACAAGGGGAAGAAATCCTATCTAACAAAGGCTATATATAAAAATACGCTTTCAACCAAACTGGCCTGACTCTCTTAAGTGTCCCCAGCAGAGTCGCCATCTGTCGCAACCTGGATCGCGACGGCGCGGCGAGAGAGAGAGAATGTGTGGAATGAAACAGGGAGTCGCCACCAACATTTTTATCCATAGGAAAAACATTGGAAAAAACTAGGTTCAGTAAAGCACTGGTTAAAAATTGAGATTCAAGTTCGGGAGTCGGTTACGAGTAGGGAAGGTATTAGCACCCTACATTGCCTGTCCAAAACAGTACCAAGATTGAAAATGCGCAACATAAATAGCCTTACAAAAGATGGTTTATTTCTTCCCTTTCATTGTTGTACTTTTTATTTAAAAATGACAAAATGGAGTGAGAGAACTGTACAAACATAGAATGTCGAAGCGAGGTCAATGGGACATTTCATCCGGATTAAACTCGACTTCGATATGAGACAGAGAGGGGAAAAGAATGCTAATAAGGCGTCACGCCTAAATTATACGTCTTCGAATAAAAAAATAGGGATAGGAAAGAGATAAGGGGGACGTCTCGTCCTAAGTATCCCTTCCCTATGAATTATGGCAAGGCTTGAGCAAAAACTAGGGGGAAATCAACAAGACGTCACGTCTAAATTGATTTTCACGGAAGTAACCAAAAAAAAGAACATTTATGAAAGAAACATGAAAGTAAGGAAATAAATCAGCAAAAAGGAATAAGAGAGATGGGCTCGACAGGAATTGAGATCCTGCTCCTACGTATTCTTGAATTATCAAGAAATCAGGGTTACGTAGTTCTGAGTGTTGTTCTTTTAGGAAAAGACTTGGGAGATGATGATGGATGTCACTGAGGTGGGGAACTCGTACAAGGCGAAGTTCTTCGTACGTGTACGAATCCTAAAGAGGTTGTGTAGACGGGAGTACTCCCGTACGACACTGTTTTAAAAAAGATTTGTTTCCCTTTTTTATTTTTACTTAGATTTGAAAGATAACATAGGAAGCATTTATTTCTCATAGTAAGTTCGGAAAACAGAGGAAAAATGAGCGAAAACTAAGGGGAGGAAGAGAAAACTGTGTGAGAAAGAGGGAAAAAAACCGAGTGAAAATGGGAAAAACCGAGTAAAAAATGGAATACCGAGTGAGAAATACAGAAAACCGAGTGAGATTAAGGAAAACCGAGTGAAATTGAGGAAAACCGAGTAAAAAATGGTAAAACCGAGTGGAGTGGGAAAATACCGAGTGAAATTGAGGAAAACCGAGTAAAAATGGTAAAAACCGAGTGAGAGCAGTAGCTTACCGTGTGAGAAGTGAGATACCGAGTGAGACAGTGAGTACCGAGTGAGACAGTGAGAAGAGGGACGGTGTTAGAGTTGAGTGGAAGGGAATACTGGGCGGTGTTGGTTAGAGGGGAGAGGATGGAGTTGGCTGATGGAGAGAGGAAGGAGGAGAAAGGAATGGTGAGGGTACTGGATAGAGGAAGGAGGAGAAGGGAATGGTGAGGGTGCTGGATGCGTATATGGTGTGTGTGTGTAGGCCTGAAAGCTTCAGCCCCTTGCCTATTTATAGGCTGGTTTGAGTGGAAGGCCAGCTCAGGCTTCCACTTCCGAGTGGAATGCCAGCTCAGGCTTCCACTCAGAGTGAAGTGGGGGACAACGGCTGGGTGGGAATTTTTAATTCCCCCCACTTCCACCCCTGTTTGCCACATGTCTGCCACCCCCAGGATTCCTGGATCCACTTGGGTGGTGGAATCCAAGTCAGCACGGTCTAACAGGGGGACCTGGTGGGAATCTGAGTGAGAATGGCAGAAAACTGAGTGAGAATTATTAAAATCCGAGTGAAAATGTTGGAAATCCGAGTGTAAATGACTCGGATCACCCTCTCAGTCAATTCTGAGTGGGAAAAGGAAAAAAATTCGAGTGGAAAAGGCCCCCTTTTATGCTAAAGACCGAATGAAATCATGTTGGTGTTGTGCAATTGGATCGAGTGGACAATTAAAGAAATTGAGTCAAAACCGAGTGAAAGCTGACTCGGATTCCCATTCTCGCTTGAGCGTCACTAGAATCGCTTGGGCGAAAGACCTGAAAAGCACTCGGTACTGACTGAAAATTGACTCGGACTTCATCTCCTCTCCATAATCTGAGTGACCAATGACTCGGAACTGACTGAAATATGTGAAGTGTGACTCAGAGATGAGAGAAAAATGACTCGTGAACGGGTAAAAAGTGGCTCGGTGAAGGTTTGAAGTATGGTGGAAATGGGGGCTCGGAATTGATTGGTCAAAAGGGCTCGGGAAAGGTTTGAAGAGGGCTGACTGACTGAAGTGTCACTCGGAAGCCGATTTGAAAATTGGCTCACGAGTGGGCGAGAAAAGAATGACACGGAACCGACTGAAATGGCTCGGAAATCGAGTGAAATGACTCATTCGGTGCTGACTGGAAATACTTCACTCGGTTCTGACTGAAGAAGCAACTCTCGGTTCTGATTGAAGAGGCAACACTCGGAATTCTTTCAAAAGTGACACAGAACTTTACTGCTTGAAGGATCAACTCGGAACCGACCTTTTGAGCTCTTAATCCGAATGGAACTTGGGCATTTTCACTCGGATTTTGCCTATCTTCTACTCAGAAATTGGAAGTTTGGCTATTTTAATTCGGATCTCCTTCCAACCGAGTGATACTCACTCGGATTTACTTCAATCAGCAATCCTTTCACTCGGAAAAAAGCTTTGGGCAGCATCCATCCAAAGTCAGTTCCTTTTTCCACTCGGATTGGTTGCAGTAGGGGATCTTCCACTCGGATTCTCCTCTAACAGGGTCATTTTTCACTCGAAATTGACATTCTTTATGATCAGGGCTTGTAAACTGGCATTTTCTCTCGGAATGCATCTGAGAGGGAATTATCCACTCGGATTTGCATCTAATCTGAGTCATTTTACTCAGATTTAAACTCAACAGGTCATACTCCACTCGGATTGGTCCATTGTTGAGTCATTATTCAGATTTCCCACCCAACAGGTCATACTCCACTCGGACATGTCCAAATCTAAGTAGTTTCACTCGGATTTTCTCCATTCTGAGTAGTTTCACTCGAATTTGACCCATTCTTAGTAATTTTACTCAGATTTAATCCAATAGGAGCATACTCCACTCGGATTTGACCCATTCTGAGTAATTTCACTCAGATTTAATGCAACAGGAGCATATTCCACACGAATTTGACCCATTCTTAGTGATGCCACTCGGATTCAACTTCAACAGGGGAGTTTTTCCTTCGGAAACGACTCATTCTGAGTGATTCCACTCGGATTCAACTTTTTTGAGTAATTCCATTCGGACTTCTCTTGAAAATGGGCATAATCCACTCGGACTGGCTTGGCAGGGAAGCTATCCACTCGGATTCAACTTCAACAGGGGAGCATTTCATTCAGATTTGACCATTTTTGAGTTTTTTCACTCGGATTTATCTCCACCAGGGCTGTATTTCACTCGAAAATGCTTTAACCTAAGTCATCCTGTTTAGATGTGATCATTTTTGAGTCATTCCAATCGGATTTGCCTCCAACAGGGCTGTATTTCACTTGGAAAAGCTTCATTCTGAGTTATTTCGCTCGGTTCTGATTATTTTGGAGCCATTCTATTCGAATTTGACCATTCTGAATTAGAATTCAGTATAAAAAGATTCATTCCACTTGGACCGGACCAAAAGAGGTGTTCACACATACTCTTCCACCGTCATTATGCCTTGCTTGAGTTCCATGAACTCGAGTTCTTTCTTGCTTTTGTAGCTTTCTGGCACATATTTCCTCATGAGTTCATATTTAAAATTTTCCCAAGTCAAGGGAATAGCAGCAGCATTCATTCTACTCTTGGTGAGTCTCCACCAAGTTTCCACTTCCTCTCTCAGCATGAAAACTGCATACTCCACTTTCTGGAGCTCATTGCACTCAAAACTATCGAAGATCCGCTCAACATCTCGGATCCAAACATAGGCTTGCTCAGGCCTGAATCCACCATGAAACTCGGATGGTTTCCGCTTCAAGAACATGTCAAGGCCCTGAGTACCTTGAATAGCAGGAGCAGGTTGTCTTTCCGCTTCTTGTCTATCATGGTTTTGCGATTCAAGGAGATCCGCAAAACGGTTCAAAGCTCTAGCTATAGCGTCATCGTTATCTTGACGATGACGAGCCATCTCAATATCTATAATCATAACATGAAATTTTAACTAACATTAGTAAACTCATTCATAAAACTCCTCTATTGTCTCATACTATAGTACCTCATCATAAAATTAAGTTATGGCCCTCCATCATGGAGTCCAATATCAACCAATTCATATCAAGACTCATATAAACATATCATCATATCATGGTGTCATATGCATTCACAAAACATAGGATTCATCATTGAGGGAGAATAGTGTGAAGAAAGCTTGGCCGGACTTATAGCAACCACATTTAATCCATAGTCAATTCATACACAATTAAACAACAATGAAAATCATTCATCAATTGTAAATCATGTTCTAATAATAATAACAACTAATCACAGCAATACATAGCATATAATGCTCTGATACCAGGTTGTGACGCCCCAAAAATAGAGGTAAATTTTTCATGATTTAAAAAGCATTAATTCATGATATAATAAAGTGGTGAAGTTATCTTTCACTACCCTGGATCTATCAGAGACCCATCTCATATGTGAAGATATGAGACGGTAAGTTAAATGGAGCGACATTAAAGAATTCCTCAATTAAAAACAGCGGAAGGATTTGAGTAAGTTAATGTTATGTAATTAGGTTTAAAGAGGTCATCCACTTTTAAAATTAAGAGGTCCGATTTCTATGCCCAAAGTATTCAATTGATAATACAGGGTCAAGATTTAATGTGAAGAAGAAAGAAAATAATTTGAACATTTCATTTCGGGCAATCAGGGCGTCCCTCGCTCAAGCGAGAACCCCACTCGCTTGAGCGAGTTCCATATAGGGCGCTTGGGCGAGCAACCCCACACGTTGAGCGAAAGAGCCAAAGGAGAATCAGGGGCCAACTCGCTTGGGCAAGCCCCAACTCGCTTGGGCGAGATACACAAGATTCACTTGGGCGGAGCCAGCGAGCGTGAGCCAAATTTGTCCAGAACCAAACCTACGCTCACTCACTTGAGCGAGCACCATCCTTAAGGCCATTCGCTCAAACGGAATTTGGCCAGTAACTAAATTGTCCAACACTCGCTCGGGCGAGACCCTACTCGCCTAAGCGAAAATCTTCCAAAGGCCAAACCCCTGATGCCAGGGTCGTCTCGCTTGGGCGAGACCCACTCTCGCCTGGGCGAGAATGGTCCAGAAACCAAAACACTGATGCTAGGACAATCTCGCTTGAGCGTGACTCACTCCCACCTAAGTGAGAATTGTCCAGAGACCAAGTACCATACAGGGGGATTCTCGCTTGAGCGAGAATCCATCTCGCTTGAGCGAGATTATCAGAAAAGATGCAGAAACGTGGAAATTGAACAACACAACCTATCAAAACTCCACTCAAGCCAATTTTCCTCAATTCATCACTTCAAAATCATCTTATCAGTCAATTAAAACTTGTTCCAAATAATCATATTCATACCTTTACATTACAATTCATTAAATGCATACAAGAACCAGATCATCAACTCTTTTACTTCACAAAACCAACACTTAGATACGAATCTTCATTCATTGATCAAAAGTAGGGAAAGTGATAGGCCCGCAAGTGCACGAGGTATCGCGTAATAAAAAGTTATCGTCCCACAGAGATTGTGCCCAAGTACAAGTTTTCACAGTGGTTCAATTATCTAGAAAATTATGAAATTAGGATTGTAATGTAGAGGATTAAGAAAAGCAAAAGTTAAGAAGAAATGCTATCTGAAAGAACTAAATGAATTCTGAAATTGAAATAGAACAAATGATGGTGAAGCTCTTGGGATTTGGTATATGATTATGCTATGTATTTAATTTTCCTAAAACCTTCCTATTTATTAATTCACACTCTAAGGTTGGATTTCTGAATTTAATTAAGCCCTCTTCTCAGAGTAACATTAATGTGCCTAAATAATAAAGAACCGCGTTCGATTTATTATGTGAACTTGTTAAGAACGGTGAAATCCTATTAAACCTCGAATTGTCATACCCACTTTCGTGACCTATGATTCTAAGTTCAATTTCATGCGTTCAAACAACTAATTAACCTTTCGATTCTCTTAGAGTTTAATTTCAATTGATCCTATCTCTAGGTATTCAAAAGCATTACGCGTTCATGGAAATTGAATAGAAGCAATGAATTAACAAATAGAAAAATCCAAAAGAGGTTTAATACATAAGCATTGTCACACCCTAATCCCAAGATAACGTTTAGCTACACATGCTCAATTCACTACAGCCCATTGATGGAATCAAATTCAGAAATTACAGAGAAAGAGAAAACCTAAGAAGAAAGCAAAGAACACAAAGCAAAAGCTCTCACTTGTGCTTATGAATCTTTCTGAAATCTGCCCAAGGAAGTTCTTCAACGCCTATGGTCTTGATTTCTTCAATAATCCCCAGTGAAAACTCTCTCTTTTTCTCTCCAAAAACGTCTCAAAAATGTCTGCGTGTTTTGCCTCTCTAAAACTGTCCCCAAAAAACCTCAGAAACTGCTCCCTAAAATAAGGAAACTGCTGTGCATGCAAAAACCCACTAGCAATGGGAAAAACCCACGGCCAGTGGATCGTACTGGAGGTCCAATTTTTACATTTTTGAGCATTCAAACAGAGGAACCCACGGCCAGTGGGTTTCTCTGGACTTCACTTTGCTGCTTTTTCATAGCTTGAAACTCTTCCATTTATCCAATGCTTCCTCGAATGCTTCGCGTTTGGAATGTATGTACCTGTAAACAAGTTTTTCCTGCAAAAACTTGAAACACCTGAGTAACAAATGCGGAATGAAAGAAAAAATACTTGGAATTAGGGACAAGATAACACAAATGACCTAGAAAAACTAAATAAAAAGGCCACTAAAATCATGCAAACAAAACACCTATCAAAACACCCCAAACTAGAATATTGCTTGTCCCCAAGCAATCATCATTGCCACAAATATGATCAATAGAGATTTATGAATTCAGAATATCTTGAGGAACCCAATTGGAAAAATTATCAACATATGATTGCAAGATTATCACAAGAGGAAACCACACAATTATTCATGCCATGTTCACAAAACTAGGCTATAGACACATCCTTTCATTTCTCTCTAAGTATTTTAAGCTTGTGTATGATTATCACTCAAATCATAGCATTTTAAGACACTACCATAGGCTTGGCAAACGACCTTACTCTCCACAGTTATTTAGAAAACAAGTTATAGTCAAAAGGTCTTTCATTTGGTTGTAATGGGGCCATGGGTTTGGGGAATGGATATCAAGGAAAAGGAAATTCAAAGGGCTATCACTCAATGGAACATCGAGAATAATTAATTTTTGAAAGGCAGACCAGAAACCCCTTTTTTTAAAAAAAAAAAATCTCAAAGGAGTCCTTGTTGTTTTCTATTTTAAACTTGACTCCTTTCTTACTTTGCTTTTCATCCTTTTCTTTGTTTTTCCAACAATTTTCTTTAGTTGGAAACACAGATTCATCTTGTTTATTTTTGTTTCCCAACTAAAACCTAGTTGTTTTCTCTTAGCCATTTTCATTCTAGCTGCCATCCTTGAATTTATGTCATTTTCTCAGTATTTTATCAAACCAATACCAAAGGATTTCAACAATAAACAAACAGTCTAAGCTCAATAGGGGCAACTAATTGTATGTTATAACATTCAAAATTCAGAGGCTGGAGAACAAAACCTACTGCCTTTTTCATTCCATAACAAGTAATCGTCAACCATTTTAAGTCGGTCGCAAGCCAAGTTCTAGAGCGCTTTAAATGTATGACACACTCAAATAGAAGAAAACAGGGGTTTCCTAAATATTTATGTTTAAAAACTACCCCATTTTGGCTCAAAAACTCTCATAATACATGGCAGGTGAAATAGACCCAGTCAGAGAAAACACAGCATCATAAAGCATAGTACCTCCAGACAATCAGTGCCATCATCAACATTAATCAAAAGTTTTTAATTTTCATATTTTTTTTTATATATATTTTTTTATTTGGATTCCTCAACAATCAATTTCCTCAATCAAAACTGATACAATTAATGGCAACAATAATCACAAGTAAACAAACATTCCTAGATGGGGGTACAGACAGGCACAGTCATGCAAAGCAAATGAAAAACAAACTACAACCTAGCATGTTCAAATGAAACCAAAAGAAAAATGCAAAGAAATTATCAAGGTGCAAAGGCTCGGAATAAGTTTCCTTGTACCTACTACCCCAAACTTAAAGTGAGCAGTGTCCTCACTGGTCAGTAGAGAGGATACCAAGTACAATGAAACTTATTTTTAGGAACAAACCCGTCATGGGGAGGGAGGAGGAAAATGGCCTTCCTGGAGGTGCCAGGAGTACATGGCATCCACGCGCTGGGCTATGTTATCGACCCTGCTTCCTTGCCGGAGTTGCTCAATAGATAAAGACTCTAAACGGGTGTTCATTCCTTGCATTAAGGAATACATCCGTTCCATAGAAAATCCGGAATCGGGAGAGGATCTAGACGGGCCAGCTGAGTGGTCATGAGGAAGAGGCATCTCCGTGTCCAAGGGGGTATCTTCTTCTGTACCTGAAAACAAAAAAGAAGTTTTGCCCTCCAGGCTAGTGAAGCTAGGGTCAGGCAAGGGGTGAGGCACAGAAAATCCAGGAATAACCAAACAGTAAATTCCACGTTCTAATACAAGCATACCCATATGGACCATCTCATCAATATCAACCCGCTTGGGTTGGCAAAGTAAGGTATCCTCTTGCAGATCTATCCCCACATACCTTGCAATAGGATTTATATAGCCTGCAATGACAATCCTTCCAGTAGTAGCCCTTCCTACCCTAGCGAATTGGCTAAAAAGCCATTTCGTAGAGTGGACCGGGATGTTATTAATCATGGCATACAAAAAATAAAGCTTAGCAGCCCTAATAGTACCAGGACTATCATATCGACCAAAAATGGATCGGGCCATAAACCTCTGAAGGTATCTAAAGACAGGGTGATGCATGAGTGAAGCTTTGGTAGAAGATGGGTCATAAGTCTCCCTAGATTTAGAGAGTCTAGACCAAAAATACTTGGCCCTAAAATCCCTAGGGATGCGAGCGGCATTTAATTTAGCAGAGGCATCTCCAGGGATAGATGGAAAACCGTAGATGGCATCCACATCAGCTAAGTCCATCCTATAATCAGTGTTATTTAGCCTAAAAGTGATTTCCCAGGTCGACTCATTATCGCAAGGCTTAATATCAATGGAACTCAGAAACTCTAATGTGGTGCGTTCATAACAGGGCTCATATAATTCAATAAAATCTTCCCACCCCATATTCTTGCACAATTTAAAGGTGTCATCATATAACCCAAGCTTCAATAAAGATTCCTTGCAAAAGAACCTAGAAGGGATAATTTCCCTAGAGGTCAAAGAAGATAAGCGCATCTTTTGTTCATCAGAGGTACATTCAATACCATCTATACTAGAATAGTTAGATGACGTACCTTTGTTTTTCCTCTTTTTGCAGACATTCTTGGTTCGTCCCGAAGACATGTTTTTGGGTCACCTAAAATTCCAATTCAAATTTCTGCATAATAGATGTCAATATAATCAACAACATGATATTGGTAGGATGGGTAAGTATAGGGAAACCCAAAAAGGATAAAAATATATACAAGGAAAAACAAAAGATTGGGTTGGGCAATTTGTCAAACACTTGGTGGGCAACAAGCTTGACACCAAGAAAGTCACCACAAAACACATTAATATGCAACCAAGTAGCAAAAATTCTGGTTTAGACATTTAGTCAAACACTTGGTATGCAACAAGTGTAACACTAAGAAAACCATGAATGTAGATGCTAAGGGTTCCCAAATTTGAACAACAACTTTAATCCATAACCAAGCAAGCACCAAGTAATCACTTATATGAAAAGGATTCAAAATCATGGAGGAAACCTCAAAGGGGTTTTAACGTAAATGAAGAATTAGAATGGATAATGGAGCATGAAGATGATTTTTTAGAATACCCATTCTAATTAGCCAATATAACAATCAAGCATAAGCATATAGAAACCTTTTTCATACAATGATATCACTTCACAATCAAGCATAAGCATATAGAACCTAAAGAACCCTAAAGGAAAACCCCAAACTAGAACATGATAAGATCACACTTACTTGAATAAAATTTGAAACAAGTAATGTAAGGAAGAATGATGAAGGATGGAGGTGTCAATTGCAATTTAGTTATGCCAATATTTGAAAAGAGAGCAAGGAGTAGGAAGCACACAAGAGGAGAGGCGTTGAGTGGAAGGAAAACACGGGTGGGGGCTGCTTTTAAGTAAAAAAAAACAATATGCTGGGTCTGATGGGTTCCCACGGCCAGTGGGAAAAACCCACGGCCCGTGGAACCCACTGGTCCAGCCCCCAAAATTTTTAATAAAATGCACTTGAAACCTGTTGAAAACCCACTGGTAGTGGGAAAAACCCACGGCCAGTGGAGTTTACTGCCTGGGGGATTTTTCAAGGTTAGTTTAACATCCTTTTCCAAGTCAGAGGAGTCCACTGGCAGTGGGAAAAACCCACTAGCAGTGGATCTCACTGTTTTTCAATCAAAATTTCCCCGAAGCCGCACCATGACTTACCTTTACTGGATTCATCTTATCCCATGGAAACACATGTTGCATTCAATCATAAGAAATATGTACAAAACAAAACAAAACCCATGCAATGCAAAATTAACAAACAATGAACATGCAACAAATTACGTTGGACTTATAAATGAAACAAACAAACAAACTTTCTTCCTTTTGTTTTTTTATTATTTTTTTTTATTTTTATATATACGATAAGAAAAATGTTTAAAGAATGATAAATGGGGTTACCTCCCCATTAGTGCTAAGTTTAACGTCTTCAGCCGGACGCTTGGCATTCTTTGGAATCAAGAATCCAATCCATCAAGCAAGTCCAAAGCACTTGCTTGTTGGATAGGTTCTCCTGTCAAGTAGTGCTTAAGCCTTGTCCATTCACTTTAAATGAACCAGACTTATCACTCCATAACTCAACAGCTCCAAAAGGATATACCTTGGTTACCTGAAATGGTCCCGACCACCGGGACCTCAATTTGCCAGGGAATAGCTTCAATCGGGAGTTGAAAAGTAACACCATATCACCAGGGTTAAAGGATCTCCTGAGGATGTGACGATCATGCCATTTTTTAGTTTTTTCCTTGTAGATCTTGGCATTTTCGTAAGCATCCAACCGGAGCTCCTCAAGTTCGTTCAACTCCAGCAACCTGTGTTCACCTACAAGCTTCATATCAAAGTTAAGCATTTTTATAGCCCAAAAGGACTTATATTCCAATTCAACAAGTAAATGACACGGTTTCCCATAAACTAGTTTAAAAGGTGTGGTTCCAATGGGAGTTTTGTAAGCGGTTCGATACGCCCATAAGGAATCGTCTAATTTAATAGACCAATCCTTACGAGAAGTATTAACCACCTTCTGAAGAATGTTTTTAATCTCCCTATTAGAAACCTCAACTTGGCCACTAGTTTGAGGGTGGTAAGGTATAGCAACCTTATGTCTCACTCCATATTTTTTCAAGAGGGTCTGAAAAGTTTTTTCAATAAAGTGAGACCCTCCGTCACTAATTATGCATTTAGGGACCCCAAACCTTGGAAAAATTGTCTTTCTAAAAAGTTTAATTACAGTCTTAGCATCCGAATGAGGCGAAGCAATGGCTTCTACCCATTTGGATACATAGTCAACTGCAACCAGAAGAAATTGATTTCCAAACGATGGGGGAAAGGGTCCCATGAAATCAACACCCCATACATCAAATAATTCAACCTCAAGAATGCTATTAAGTGGCATTTCATGCCTCTTACCAATATTACCGGCCCTTTGGCATGCATCATAAGTGAGGACATACTTACGCACATCCTTGAAAATATGTGGCCAATAGAAGCCCGCTTGCAACACCTTTGAGGCTGTCTTAGAAGTACTCATATGGCCTCCACAGGAAAGGGAATGGCAGTGATCCAGGATGGCTTGAACTTCAGGCTCGGGAACACATATCCTAATCAGACCATCTGCACACTGCTTGAATAAAAGGGGCTCATCCCAATAATAGTGCCTAACATCTGCAAAAAACTTCTTTTTCTGCTGAAAACCAAGGTCAGGGGGTACAATGCCACATGCAAGAAAATTGACAAAATCAGCGTACCAAGGCACTTGTTGGACACTTAAGCTAAGTAATTATTCATCCGGAAAAGACTCATTGATGGGAACAACATCACCCATCTCATCTTTTTCAGATGACAACCTAGATAAGTGGTCTGCAACAAGGTTTTCAGTACCTTTTTTATCTTTGATTTCTAAGTCAAATTCTTGTAAAATCAAAATCCACCTAATGAGCCTAGGTTTTGCTTCTTTCTTATTTAAAAGGTACTTGATGGCAGAATGGTCAGTATATACAGTAACATGTGAGCCTACCAAGTACGATCTAAATTTATCAAAAGCAAAAACTATAACTAACAATTCCTTTTCGGTGGTAGCATAGTTTACCTGCGCGTCATCAAGTGTACGGCTGGCATAGTGGATCACATGCAGCTTCTTATCCTTTCGCTGCCCAAGTACAGCCCGCACTGCATGATCACTAGCATCACACATAAGTTCGAATGGGAGTTCCCAATCGGGGGGTTGCACTATGGGTGCGGAAATTAACTCCTGCTTTATCCTGCAAAAAGCCTCAAGACATAAAGAATCAAAAATAAATGGTACATCCTTACCCAAAAGGTTAGTGAGAGGCTTTGTGATCTTGCTGAAGTCTTTAATGAACCTCCGATAAAACCCGGCATGTCCAAGAAAGCTTCGAATACCTTTCACATTAGTTGGTGGGGGCAATTTCTCAATCACCTCAACCTTGGCTTTATCGACTCCAATTCCTCTCTCAGACACCAGGTGCCCAAGGACTATGCCCTCCCTTACCATGAAGTGGCATTTTTTCCAATTTAAGACCAAGTTGGTCTCTTCACAGCGCTGCAAAACTTGGCACAAATTGGTCAAACAATTATCAAAGTTCAAGCCATGCACAGAAAAGTCATCCATGAAAACTTCCATCACATTTTCAATTAAATCAGAGAATATGGCCTGCATACACCTTTGAAAAGTCGCGGGTGCATTACACAGGCCAAATGGCATACGCCTATAAGCATAAGTCCCATACGGGCAAGTGAAGGTTGTTTTCTCTTGATCAGATGGGTGGATGGGGATTTGATGAAAACCAGAATACCCATCCAGATAATAAAAATAGGAGTGCTTAGCAAGCCTCTCAAGCATCTGATCAATGAAAGGGAGAGGGAAATGATCTTTCTTAGTAGCGCTATTTAGTTTTCTGTAATCTATACACATGCGCCACCCAGAAACTACCCTAGTAGAAATCAATTCCTGTTTATCATTTTGCACGACAGTCATCCCTCCCTTTTTTGGAACCACATGAACTGGGCTAACCCACTTGCTACTAGCAATGGGATAAATGACGCCCGCATCCAACAACTTCAAAATCTCTTTTTTAGCCACTTCTTGCATTTTAGGATTTAGTCTCCTAAGTGGTTCTACTGTTGGCCTACTCTCATCCTCTACAGTGATCCTATGCATGCAAAATGAAGGGCTAATCCCCTTAATGTCATCCATGGTATAACCAATAACTTTCCTATACAACCTAAGATGTTTCAGGAGTTTTTCGGTTTCCACAGCAGTCAGTTCAGCATTTACAATCACAGGATAGGTAGAGTTTGGGCCAAGGAATTCATACCTCAATGAAGCTGGTAAAGGCTTCAATTCTAATTTGTTACCCACCCCTTCATCTTGCATGACCTCAGTATCATGCTTTGGTTGGGCTTCTCCTTCGGAGCTACTTGATGTACCTGCAGGCTCAATCAAAAATACAGATTCAAGTGGTTCATCAGGAAGGGTTTCTTCCTTCACCACTTGGTCAATACAATCCATAACACAGCATACATCATCATTAAAAGGTTTTTTTAAAACATTCTGCAAGTTAAAATCAACCTTTTGGTCTCCCACAGTCAGAGACAACCTCCCATTCTGACATCTATAACCGCACCCGCAGTTGCCAAAAATGGCCTGCCTAAGATAATGGGGATCATCGAATCCTCATCCATTTCAAGAACCACAAAATCGGCAGGTATAAAAAATTTTCCTACTTTGATTAGAACATCTTCTAAAATGCCAACAGCGTACTTAACAGACCTATCAGCAAGTTGCAAAGACATCCTAGTAGGTTTTAGCTCTCCTAGTCCCAATTTCTCCGAAATAGATAATGGCATAAGACTAACACTAGCCCCTAGGTCACATAGTGCTCTATCAATAGCCATATTACCAATCACACAAGGAATAGAAAAACTACCTGGATCCTGAAGCTTGGGTGGTAGCTTCTTCTGGATCAGTGCACTGCACTCTTTAGTAAGTGCAATGGTACCATCGCCCTCCAGTTTCCGCTTATTTGACAAAATGTCCTTCAAGAACTTCGCATAGGTCGGCATTTGCTACAAAGCATCTATGAAGGGGACATTTATATACAGTTTTTTAAGGACCTCAAGGAACTTACCAAATTGTCTATCTAACTTGGCCTTGCCCAAGCGTTAAGGAAACGGCACTGGAGGTTTGTAAGGCTTCACCTCCTCCTTCTTTTCAGTTTGTTTCTCTTCCTCCACCATAGGATGAGAGTGAGGTTCATCCGCTTTCTTTTCTTGGTTAGCCTCCTCCTCTTCCTTGTTTACCGGACCTTCATATTTTATACCACTCCTAAGAGTGATAGCCATTGTGTGGTTCGATGGTCCTGCTTCGGGCTTTCCAGGGAATGTTCCTGGCGCTCTTTGGGAGGATGATGCCTGTTGAGCAATCTGGGTCTCCAGCATCTTGTTGTGGGTGGCCAAGTTGTCCACCTTTGAGGCTAAGTTTTAAATGGCGTCAGAGAAATCATCATTCTGCTTTAATTGGGTAGCTACAAAGGTTTCCATCAAGGATTCCAATTTGGATTTCTGTGGAGTGTAAGGTCCTTGTGGTCTGTAGCTACCTTGCTGATTTTGAAACTGGGGTGGCCTGCTTTGGAAACCCGGTGGTCCAAGTGGTCTAAAATTATTTCCATAATTCCCACCATAGTTTCCAATTGCATCCACCTGATGCATTTCTGGCTCGGTATGCTGATTCACTCCAAGCTGGCATCCTAAAATATTATGCCCTGAAACACCACATAACTCACAAACAGCTTTAGTAGCACCTGCTCCTACTTTATCGAACTTATCAATCTTAACGGATAAAGCTTCTACCTTAGCAGTTAATAAAGAAAGAGCATCAACAGTGTGCTTACCTGGAGTTTTCGTTGGCATATTCCGTTCTGATGACCACTGATAGGTATTTTGGGCAACCTCCTCAATGAGGTTATAACCTTCCTCCATATTTTTACCCATAAAGGCACCGCTAGCTGCGGCGTCCAAGGTCACCTTCTGGTTCGGAGACAACCCATTATAAAAAATGTGAATGGTCAACCAACGTTCAATGCCATGGGGTAATATTTGTTGAGGAAGGCGAGGGACAAGGTCTCATCTTCCCGGAGCATTCCCAGAGCATTTCCTTGTACCTTTCCCAGGCTTCGTACAAGGTCTCATCTTCCTTCTGGCTGAAGGTGATAATCAGCTTCCTCAACTGGTCAGTCTTGCTCCTGGGGTAATATTTATTGAGGAAGGCAAGGGACAGCTCCTCCCAAGTGGTGATTGACGCTTCTGGAAGAGCGTACAACCAAGCTCTAGCCTTATCCCTTAATGAGAATGGGAAAAGCCTAAGCCTGATTGCGTCACTTGAGACCCCATTCACCTTAAGCGTGTCACAATACTCAAGGAATATCTGCAAGTGTAAGTTGGGATCCTCAGATGGTAATCCACCAAATTGATTCTGTTGAACCATCGAGAGCAAGGATGGCTTCAACTCAAAATTATTCGCCTCAATGTTGGGTCTTGTGATGCTAGACCTCCTACCCATTGCATTGGGCGCTGCAAAATCACGAAGTGCTCTGTTGTCCTGGTTTGCCATGTGTATGTCGGTAGCTGAACTTGAAGCTTGGTGCTTTTCTTGTTCAAGATGCTTCCGAAGTGCTCTGATCTTACGGAGGGTCCTTTCAATCTCTGGATCGAAAATATGCTCAAGGCTATGACTCCTTCGCATATATAAACCTGCAAAAACCTCAGACAACAAATACCAAAACGTAATTCTGCAAAAAAAATAAGAACTAAAGAAAAACAGAAAAAATTATTGCAGAAAAATAAAAATCTAGTCTAATCAAAACACCGTTTAACCAATATTGGGGGACAATCCCCGGCAACGGCGCCAAAAACTTGATAGGCCCGCAAGTGCACGAGGTATCGCGTAATAAAAAGTTATCGTCCCACAGAGATTGTGCCCAAGTACAAGTTTTCACAGTGGTTCAATTATCTAGAAAATTGTGAAATTAGGATTGTAATGTAGAAGATTAAGAAAAGCAAAAGTTAAGAAGAAATGCTATCTGAAAGAACTAAATGAATTCTGAAATTGAAATAGAACAAATGATGGTGAAGCTCTTGGGATTTGGTATATGATTATGCTATGTATTTAAT
This sequence comes from Clitoria ternatea, assembly GCA_037962975.1. Taxonomy (NCBI): domain Eukaryota; kingdom Viridiplantae; phylum Streptophyta; class Magnoliopsida; order Fabales; family Fabaceae; genus Clitoria; species Clitoria ternatea. The sequence goes on from CM075670.1 coordinate 141,453,418, forward strand.
TTTCCTAAAACCTTCCTATTTATTAATTCACGCTCTAAGGTTGGATTTCCGAATTTAATTAAGCCCTCTTCTCAGAGTAACATTAATGTGCCCAAATAATAAAGAACCGCGTTCGATTTATTATGTGAACTTGTTAAGAACGGTGAAATCCTATTAAACCTCGAATTGTCATACCCACTTTTGTGACCTATGATTCTAAGTTCAATTTCATGCGTTCAAACAACTAATTAACCTTTCGATTCTCTTAGAGTTTAATTTCAATTGATCCTATCTCTAGGTATTCAAAAGCATTACGCGTTCATGGAAATTGAATAGAAGCAATGAATTAACAAACAGAAAAATCCAAAAGAGGTTCAATACATAAGCATTGTCACACCCTAATCCCAAGATAACATTTAGCTACACATGCTCAATTCACTACAGCCCATTGATGGAATCAAATTCAGAAATTACAGAGAAAGAGAAAACCTAAGAAGAAAGCAAAGAACACAAAGCAAAAGCTCTCACTTGTGCTTATGAATCTTTCTGAAATCTGCCCAAGGAAGTTCTTCAACGCCTATGGTCTTGATTTCTTCAATAATCCCCAGTGAAAACTCTCTCTTTTTCTCTCCAAAAATGTCCCAAAAATGTCTGCGTGTTTTGCCTCTCTAAAACTGTCCCCAAAAATCCTCAGAAACTGCTCCCTAAAATAAGGAAACTGCTGTGCGTGCAAAAACCCACTGGCAGTGAGAAAAACCCATGGCCAGTGGATCGTACTGGAGGTCCAATTTTTACATTTTTGAGCATTCAAACAGAGGAACCCACGGCCAGTGGGAAAAACCCATGGCCAGTGGGTTTTTCTGGACCCCAAGATATGCATTTTCTCTACATGGCAGCAAGATCCACTGGCAGTGGGAAAAACCCACGGCCAGTGGGTTTCTCTGGACCCCAATTTGTGCAAGTTTTTGTTATAGGGCAGCAGGATCCACTGGCAGTGGGAAAAACCCACTGCCAGTGGGTTTCTCTGGACTTCACTTTGCTGCTTTTTCATAGCTTGAAACTCTTCCATTTATCCAATGCTTCCTCGAATGCTTCACGTTTGGAATGTATGTACCTGTAAACAAGCTATTCCTGCAAAAATTTGAAACACCCGAGTAACAAATGCGGAATGAAAGAAAAAATACTTGGAATTAGGGACAAGATAACACAAATGACCTAGAAAAACTAAATAAAAAGGCCACTAAAATCATGCAAACAAAACACCTATCAGAAAGTTTCATCCCTTATACATTCATAGGGTCATAAATGAAAATGAGCCATACATAAAAGTTCTCATTTTCCTCCATGACCCCTAAAATTACCATTGTATATGTATGTGTTTATTATCCATACAAATATCTATTCCAGATCCAAACTATACAAAATATGCAGAATATCATACACATTACAACCATTCCACATAACTATGAAATCAAAATATTGCCGGCCAAGGTATTCTTTACCAAAATAGGCTTCCTTCACACTTCTCCTCCACACAAAAGCTCCATGTATAGCCCTACAACACAAGAGCTAAAAATATGTACCACATGGAGAATGAGTATACTTTCTCAATGATGAAAATCCGATAATTAAGACAATATATGCATGAATGCAATACAAATATCCCCTCCTCAAGAGGAGTTTATTTAACACCAAATCGTTCATTTACCAATTTCCTTGAATGCATATATCCATCAAATTTGTCAAAGTCACATCAACCAATATCACAATCATAGTTAGTAATTTAAAGAAAGGGTTCCACCTACTTTTCACATAACCTTATCAACAGGGTATCACTTTATGCCATGCTTCTATGACTAATGCACATGCTAGTGTTTAGGATGCATATGCACGGATCCGATTTCATTTCCACGGGTGATCACAACCACTATAATCATTCAATCATTCTCAATGGTTTCCTGCCTCGCAAGGGGTACTCCCTCTAGCAGCCTCGCAAGGTGCTTTCTCATGATCGCAACCACGTTTAACATTTCATAAAGGTTTCCCGCCTCACAAGGGGTACTCCCGCCTCATGATCGCAACCATGGGTACTCAATCTCAATGGTCCCGCGGGGCCTTTCATTTCAAACACCAGGTGATCGCAACCACCGGTCCAATACTCACAGGAACTCGCCAGCCCTTTTTATATTTCCAACATCAAGTGATCGCAACCACTTATCAACATCATCATGATATGCATGCCATGCCATATATGCAATGCTCAGGCATGCCTCAACCTCATTAGGATTATCTCACCCTTTCATCTAGGGTACATTCATACTCAACCACATTATTATCTACAAATTCATACTTAAACTTCAATCCTTATATCCAAGAAAACATTCCAACCAAGGATTTTAGATACTCATCATGTCATATATGAAATCAATAATACATCATCATATAATATGCCATTCATGGCCTCATTTAGGCTTCATCATACAAGCAATCATTTCAAAACACCATACACAATTCTCATCACATACACATGATATCACACCTATCCAAGACAACATGCCATATTACATTAATACATACATTATCATCACAATTCTCATGCATTTAGAAAATACACCCCTCTCCTACCTTAAGAGAAGTAGATTTCCAGGTTTGATGTTCTCGCTTCACCCGCGTTATCAAGTCCTACACCAATCATTATAGGACCACATCAATTATTCATTCAAAAGCCATTTCAATATACACATACATATCTATGTACACATGATTATTATCATGTAGAAGTTATTATAGGTTTATTCATTTGCTTACTTAGGCTTCGGGAATTCCTTCCCTTAAACCACCATTCATTATTATCAATGTAACAACCTAATTTGTTAGGTTACCCCATTTGCCAACCTTACCTTAATCCCATTCCAAGTGGGTTTTTTTTATTTATGTTCTCCAACCATCATCTCTAATCATCATTAAATGCTTCTACCTCATCATTTATTACACTTCCCTCATGAATAAATGTTAACCCCTTCAATATTACACATTTCCCCCAAATCCACAGTTAGGGTTTCCACCAAACCCACCAACCTTCATAAATACTCATTAATTTCCTTCTTTTCCCCACCATAATTACAACTACCTCATTAATTATTCATCAAGCTTACACTTAAGTCAACCCATCTTAGGGTTCCCACATTTAATGCTTCTCCTAATAACCCACATACATTAAATGCTTTCTTTACATTGAAGACACATAGTAATAGGTTTATATACTTGAAAAATAATTAGAACCCTACCTCAAATGAAGAAATGGAGAAGTTCCAAGAGTGGGGGATGATGACCACGAAAATAGGAGAGGAGGAAGGGAGTTCAAACTCCAAGCTTTTCCTTCTTGCTCTAAGAAACGAAAATGAGGGAGAGAGGTAGGTACCACCCTTTTGATTAGGGTTTTTAGAAGAAGAATGAGAAGGGAAAAGTGATAAGATGAAGAAGAAGAAGTAAGTTTGCTGAAGGAAGAGTGAGAATCATGGGAATGAGTGTGAAAAAGTGAGGTTTTGTTTTTATTTTTCATCTTTCACTTAAACTCTTCCATTTTTAAATAAACAGGCTCACATATTTGGATTCCCAACAATTTTATCTACAGCCCTGACCAACGGCATCTCAATCGGAGATACTTGGTCCGACACCCATATTTTATCCAGGTCAGTTTTCAGCTTATCCGGTCATAATATCTCACTAACAGTTTCTGAAAATCTTATTTAAATTATATCTAGCATTTGGGGATATCAATTAACCCACATTTAATTATTCAATATTTATTTCCTTAATTTAACTTTCTATTTTAAAAATTCGGGGTGTTATAGTTGACATCTGAAAAAGAAGAAACAGATAATATTCTCATCATTGAATCTTTTATGGATGAACAACTCTTGAGTCTTAGTATCCAACGTGTTCCTTGGTATGCCGATTTTGTAAATTTTCTTGCATGTGGTATCTTACCTCCTAATCTTAGCTTTCAGCAAAGGAAAAAGTTTTATGCAGATGTTAAACATTATTATTGGGATGAACTACTCCTATTCAAGCAATGTGCAGATGGTTTGATTCGGAGGTGTGTTTCACAAGATGAGGTCCATGCTATCTTGGATCATTGCCATTCTCTTTCCTGTGGAGGGCACATGAGCACCTCTAAGACAGCCGCTAAAATATTGCAAGCTGGGTTTTATTGGCCAAATATTTTTAAGGATGTACGTAAGTATGTTCTCACTTGTGATGCTTGCCAAAGAATAGGTAACATTGGTAAGAGACATGAAATGCCGTTGAATACCATTTTAGAAGTTGAATTGTTTGATGTATGGGGTATTGATTTTATGGGACCCTTTCCTTCCTCTTTTGGAAATCTGTTCATATTAATGGCAATTGACTATGTGTCAAAATGGGTGGAGGCCATTGCTTCACCCCATTCTGATGCTAAGACTGTTATTAAACTTTTCAAGAAAATAATATTTCCAAGGTTTGGGGTCCCAAAATGTGTTATAAGTGATGGAGGGTCTCATTTTTTTGAGAAACCTTTTCAGACCCTCCTAAAAAAATATGGAGTTAGGCATAAGGTTATTACACCTTATCACCCATAAACTAGTAGACAAGTTGAGGTATCTAATTGGGAAATTAAAAATATTCTTCAAAAAGTAGTGAATACATCACGTAAGGATTGGTCTATTAAGTTAGATGATTCCTTATGGGCGTATCGAACCACATACAAAACTCCCATTGGAACCACACCTTTTAAGCTAGTTTATGGAAGCCTTGCCATTTACCTGTTGAGCTGGAATATAAATATTTTTGGGCTGTTAAAACTCTTAACTTTGATCATAAGGCTGTAGGTGAACAAAGATTGTTGGAATTAAACGAGCTTGAAGAACTCCGTCTAGATGCATATGAAAATGCCAAAATTTATAAAGAAAAAACCAAACAATGGCATGACCGTCACATCCTACGAAGAACATTTAATCCAGGTGATATGGTTTTACTGTTTAATTCCAGAATGAAACTTTTTCCAGGTAAACTGAGATCCTGATGGTCGAGACCATTTAAAGTAACAAAGGTCTTTCCCTTTGGAGCTGTCGAACTATGGAGCAAGAAATCTAGTACATTTAGGGTAAATGGACATAGAGTAAAGCACTACTTGACAGGTCAACCAATACAACAAGCAAGTGACTTGGACTTGTTTGATGCTCCTGATGAGTAAATCCAAACGGTGAGAAGTCTGGCTGAAGACTTAAAGCTTAGCACTGATAGGGAGGTAACCCTATAAAAAGTTGTTGTTTTATTTTGAGCTTTGAAAAAAAAAACAACTATGTCAAATGCTGGTTTGGGGTTACTACAGGTAAGTTTTCTTATCCTTTTATCATCCATTTTAACATTGAGGATAATGTCAAATTCTGGTTTGGGGTGGTAGATAAGAAAACTTAACTGTTTTGTTGTGTGATTGTTATTTTATTTTTCATGTGTATGATTTTCCTTGTTTTGTTTGTAATCTTGTAATTTACCATGATTGCATGATAAATTTACTTTGAACACAAGGCTAAAGTATCTAAGGACCCCAAAATTTTGAGTAAAATTTTTCAAAATTTGATTGTTTAAATGCCAAATCAATGTCTAAATGAACCTTATGTGATTAAAATTTTCTATTAAAAGACTTTCCATGGTGAGACTTGAGCCAAAATGGGTAATTTATCAAACAAATTTTCAAACCCATATTTTCTTGATTGAGTGAATCTCATAGTCATTAATATTCTAGAACTTGTTTTTCAACCAATTCAAAATGGTTTTTGATTGTATGTCTTAGGATGATAAAGGCACAATTAGGTCTTATTCTTAAGCCTCAGAATTTTTGCACAATTTGACCCCTAGTTGCCCCTTTTGAGCCTGAAAGTGAAAATTTTTCTTTGAAACCTTTCATTGACTGATATTCTCTTAATGGTGAAAAAGTTGGAAATTTAGTGGAGCAAAGAAATGAAAAGGACTTAAGAAAAATATGTTATGGGATGCAAAGAAAAGCAAGAAAAAGAAAAAGAAAATCATAAGGATGATATTAAATGAATTACAAAAAGTCCATAAAAGTTCAAAAAATTTGCTCTGTTAGTTTCTGAATTTATGATGGTGATTTGAATCATTCATGGCTGTTTAAGCCCTTTTGTATTCCATTTTTCTTGAAATTCCTACCTTGACAATGCAACCCATTGCCACATTACAACCTTTGAAAAGACCTTTAGACTTTGACATACTTTCTATTTAAACTGTGGAGTTTCTGGTTAATTAACAAGCTTATGGTAATGTTTTTGACTATGATGATTTGAGTGATACACAAACTATGAAACACTTAGAGTGAAATTGTGAGAAGAGTGCCTCATGTATTACATTGAAAATTAAATCACACAAGAAAGTTAATTTTTGGCATTTGAATAAATCTATTTCGTTGTTTTGGGTTTTCTAATTCACTAAGCTAAGTGTTTTATGTATCTTATCTTGTGAATATGGTCATTGCTTGAGGACAAGCAAAGGTTTGGTTTGGGGTATTTTGATAAGTGTTTTAGACACAATAAATTAGATTTAATTCAATTAGAATTTTAAACCATTTCCACTGTATTTTCTCAAATTTACATGATTAATGCTTTCTTTCCACTATATTCTACTTGGATACTTTTATTTTGCAGAAATTAATATATTTGGAACTATTGAAGATCCATTTTAAGAATGAATGAATGTAAAAAGAAAATGGATTCAAGAACTCAAGATTTCCAACCCAAAAAGATGATCGAAGTGCCCAAGGATTAAAAGAGGAAGCCATCAACAAATTCATGCTAAAAAGGAACCAAAAAGCACCAAGAATGGCAATAACAGGGGTGTGAATCGATTCACCACTGATGGGAATCGATTCACACGTTAAAATTATCCAGAAAATGCAAAATTTAAACAATGAATCGATTCACAGCAGCAATGAATCGATTCACAACAGCATGAATCGATTCCTCTAGCTAATGAATCGATTCCTCAGTGATTTTTATGCCAGGAATCGATTCCCCTTGTCCATGAATCAATTCCTACCCCAATGAATCGATTCCCCACTTCATGAATCGATTCCTGCATCAATGAATCGATTCCTCCTTCAAATAAATCGATTCCTGCGTAAAATCAGAGGCAAAAATGAACTATATGAATCGATTTATTATTGGAATCAGTGGAAACAGCAATACGGAAATTATGAAGTGGAAACAACATTACGGGATTCTTTCGCCGAAAATTTCCACTCGTTCCTTAAATTAAGCATGTTGTTTCCTTCGCTGTCTCCTCTCCCTCACCTATAAAAGGAGAAGCATTCAAGCAGAGAGCATCCAACATTCATTCTTCATTCCTCTCTTTTCTTTTTCCTTCGTTTTCCTCTCTGTTCTATTTTATTTCTCTTTTTATTTTCTTTTCTTTCTTTCTTTTATTTGTTGTGTAAGAGTTATGAGGATTATGAAATTGAGTGTTCCAATTTGTAATTGGTGAAGGAATATTGCAACAAGAAAATACAGTGGTGAAATTATTTTAAGCTTTTGGAGAAACCCGTAAGTCTTTATTTTTACCATGTCTTGTATGTTTTATTTTTCCATCATGTGTATGAATTTGAATTATTTCATGAGTAACTAAATTAAATATCTTGGGATTTTAGGGGTGTGACAATATTTTGTGTTAATGTTATTTTGACTTTGATTTAAATAAATTTCTGTTTTCCATTTAGTTCAAATTATGCTTAATGCTCTTAGTGATTCCTAACAAGAACCTAAGTGATAAAATTGTATACTTGCGGGTATATTAGTAAGTTTAAGTAATTAATAGAATCGAGAGACTGGAAAGTTTTTGAACTAAGCCTAAGGTTTTGAAATACCTTTTGTGACCACGGTAAAATTGTAAAAGTAATCAAAATCTTTTGGGGAATAAATAAGGGATTTTCACAAAACGATAATGGGCCTTTCTTAGGGATTGAACGTTGTTCTCCATAAGTTAGGTACATTAATAGGATTCCGAGAGGAACATATTAATTAGCTTAAGGAAAATCCGCCTTGGAAAACTTAATTCAATTCTTATTTATGAAAAGTTAAAATTCATTATCATAAAATAGAGTCTTGATCCCCCGAAATCCCAAGATACTCTCAACTCTGATTTTTAAGTGTCTAGAAAATTTTGTTTATTTATTCGTATTCTGTGCAACTTTATTTTGTGTTTTATTTTAAAAAAAACATTAAAAATCAATTGTGTGGATAATTAAATTTCAATATGCTAGTACTTTGAACACAGTCCCTGTGGAGACGATAATCTTTTATATCACGCGACATAACTCGTGCGCTTCCGGGCCCTGTCAAGGTGCACTTCAACAGGTTCAAATGCATGTTATACATTTGAATTCATTGGAAAATCATTCTTAGATCCTCCACGTAGTGTCCTCCTGCCGAGTTCTTTGATATTATGTCGTCCATGTATACTTCAACCGTTTTAGATCTCATTCCTTCAAAGACCTTATTCATTATCCTCTGATAGGTAGCTTTGGTGTTCTTGAGTCTGAATGGCATGATGGTGTAGCAAAAGATGCCTTTATCATTGATGAAAATAGTTTTTTCCTTATCATCCTTCCACATAGGGATCTGATTATAACTGGAGTAGACGTCCATAAACAACAAGAATTGATATCCGAAGGAATCGTCCACTATTTGATTAATGCTGGGGAGTGGATATGGATCCTTTGGATAGCATTTGTTCGAGTAGGTGAAAACCGTACATATTCACCATTTCCCATTAGCCTTCCTTACCATCATAACATTAGAGACCCAGGATGAGTACTGAACTTCTTTGATAAAACCTGCTTTCAACAATTCCTCCGTTTGCTCACACACTGCCTGCTGCTTTTCAGGACCAAGTCTTCTCTTCTTCTGGGCCACCGCCCTTGACTCCAGGTACACCGTTAGCTTATGGCAGCAAAAGTTGGGATTAATACCAGGCATGTCTACTATGGTCCAAGAAAATAAATGCTTAAACTCCTTTAAGAGCTTTATCAATCATTCCTTCATATTCTTTTCCAAACAATAATTAACTTTGGTGGTTTTGGTGGGATCATCATACAAGGGTATGAATTTTACCCTCCTTCTAGTGTGGGGGGTCTGAAGGTTCTCTAGATCCATCGCCCATTCTTGTCTTGGGTCCAGATCAATCAAATTCACTAACTCCGGTACGGTACCACCATCATTCAATCTTTTCTTCTTGACCGACTCTTCTATTTTAGTCATTTGGACGCTGAGGTTGTAGCAGTACCTCACCACCTATTAGTCTCCTCTGATAGAAGACACCTGATTATCCTTATTGATGAATTTTATCAACAGATGTGGTGTCAAGACTACAATCTCTAGAGCATCTAGGGAAGGACACCCAAGGATCCCATTAAAGGGGGACATTACATCTATCACCAACACCCTTGTCCACATCGCTCTCTACCCCGGATCTTCTTCAAATGTAAGCCTTATGTCCAAATACCCCTTAGTAGGCTGTTTGGCCCCATTGAACGCTGTCAAGTCTTGGGTGTACGGTTACTGGTCGGAGTCTAAAAGCTCTATCTTCTTAAAACACTTGTAAAAAATAACATCACAAGAGCTTCCCTGATCGACCAACATTTCTTCTTATTGTCTTGTTGGCTATGACGACTTCAATCACAATTACATCATCACCTCCTAGAATAGTTGGGCCGTAATCATCATTTGTAAAAACAATGGGTGGGGTTTGGACCCTACATCGGAACATCCTATTATCTGTCTTCATTTGCATCGATATAATCATCCTTAAATGGTTTTCTTGAGCGGAATTCGATACTCCGCCTCCTACAAATCCTCCAACAATTGTATCTGAGCCTGGAGGTTTCAGCTATTGTTCATTATCCTCTTCAATGTTGTCTACTACCTCCTTTCCTTTGTCAGGTGTCAGTCTTCTAGAACTCCTTGCCTCCTCTTCCTTGACCAGACTTGTTTCCTTTCTCTACGGTGCTACGTTTTCCAGTTCTTGATAGCTTCGCTGTCTAAACAAGTATTACTACAACTTTCCTTCTCTAATCAGAGTCTGGGTCGCTTCTTTTAACTGTCAGCATTCATCAGTACTATGATCGGTTTGCTCATGGAACTTGCAATACTTATTGGTGTTTCCCGCTCTCTTTATAGGTACCAGCTTTTTTATTCCGTACACCATCAATCCCCTCATACTGATCTCTCTTAGAATTTATCTAGGCTGGACTGCTAATAGGGTATATTACATGAAATTAACACTCTCTTTCTCTTGGTTTTAACAGTATCTCCTTACCTTGCCCTCTTTGATCAAACTTGGGCATCCTTTTGTTATGTGTTTAAGTGGTTTTTGTTAAGTGTATTTCTCGCCCAACATACTTAGCCGTCTTCTTCCTAAAATCCTTGAAAGTACGAGGTAGTCCCTTTGCTAAAGATAAGGCAAATGGGGACTGTATTTGCAAGGTCTTTACCGTAATGTGCAATTAGATTTCTTTAGTTAACCCCAATACTAACACTGTTTCTTCGTAAAATCTCTTCAGAAACTCCCTTAAGCTCTCCTCCGGTCCTTGCTTAATCTGCACCAAAGTATGAGACATCCTAGGAATGTCTCTTGACACCATAAAATATGGTAAGAAAGCGTACGCCATATCATCCCACAAATCAATAGATCCCGATGGTAAACCTTTGAACCACCACAACGTCTTAGCAGAGAGTGTTCTTAGAAATATCCTATACATAATGTTCTTCTCAGCTCCCAAAAATAAGGATTCATTTACATAGGCATCTAGATGGCTTCCTGGATTGGACTCCCCTGTGTATTTTCCTATGGACAACGGTTGTGGAGTCTGTAGATGCCTGGGAATAGAGACACTCATCAACCTTCTCATAAAGGTTATTTTAAACTGGTATTTTACTCCCCTATTTTGTTGCATTACCCTTCTCTAGCTATTCCACTCTTCAGTCTAGTATGTTGACTCCTGCTCTTGATAAGCATGAATTAGGGACCGGTCTTGCTGCTGATGGTAACCATGATGCCTTTGGTTTCCACCTGTATTCTAACTCCTTCTATTCTTCGCAGCTCCTGGAGTTCCTGACGTAGCTGTCTAATGATTACATCTCTAGGGTTGGGTTGTGCCACTGCCTATGTTCTCAAATTCGTCCCTACGGTCTCGATTATTCCCTCGCCATAGTCTAGTGTTCATGCTACATTCTGGACATGGCCTTCCGGGGTCTTGTTTCTTCTACCACAATCCATGACTTGTATCTTGTTGCGATTATAGGACTTCTAAATTTACGTGGTGCCATTGGGCATGCCAATGATCAGATCAGTTTTCGGGGTCAAGAGTTGACCACTTATAACCGGGGTCCAATATGGCCCCACATGCTTTTAGTTTTACACCATCTCAATGGAGTACGATATTATGTACCTAGGTTCAGTGGGGAGCCTAAGTTCTTCATGTTAGGGAATGAAGTGGTATTTTATCCGTACAAATATGGAGCAACACACCGGAGGTGAACCTGTAAAAGATTCTCTGACGCTTAAGTCTATACGGTAATTACGAGAATAAAAAGATTACAAATGCTCTTAAGAAAAATGTTTAGAATCCCCTCAAGTTAATAAATGAGTTTTTTATAGAACTTCCCTAAGTTGAAGACTTGATTTGATTCCCTTCCTAACACATTAGCTATAGTATATGGCAGGGACATGTAGCCCATACCTTATCTAACTAATGTTCAGATGTCAATTGGCCTCACTGGTATCATGGTCTAATATCCGTACTAATATGCATTTAGAACATTGGTTCTATTGTTTGAAGTTCGATATCTACGGATCTTAGCAAACTGGTATCTAAATAGCTTAGTTTCCTGTGTATAAGGTGCATTCTGTCCATTGGTAATGGGGTCTGGTATACACCCTGGATCAAGACTCTTCTTAACATGAGCAAATTTAAGTGTTTAAAACTCCACCTATTCTTTGCAATCAGAGTTTTATGGATTACCTGTCACACTTGAATAGAATAGTTAGATAAACTATGCATACAAACTTCATTTTAGCTGAGTCTTGATATATATTATTAACAAATCACATGAGGTTCAAAATTCTTAGTCTTGAGTTCAGACTTGATTTTAACAATTTCCCTCTATTTGTTGATAACCAACATCAAGTCTCTAAGATAAATTGAGATTTGTATTAAAGGAAGAATTGTATTAGTGAAATTGCTTGATTCTAATTTTCTTGAGTTATCATATGTAAAGGTTTCAAGATGATCAAATTATTCGCATGTAACAATCTTCAGGTATAATAATAAAATATTTAAAGATAAGAATATGCAAACTAAACAAATTATTATTCATGTAAACAAGAAGTATTACATATAACTTCAAAAGAAAAAAAATACAGACTGCACACATCCCTACTTAGACTTATTTACTTAGACTACTTCTCCCTCTTTTGTAAAGCAGAAGCTAAAATCAAAAGGGAAGTGGAAAGAGACACCAAAATTAAACTTCCAATCTGAAGACAAAAGAAATAAGGATGGTCAGTGAGAACAATGGTGGGAACATAATTAGAGGAAGAAAGGATGGCTCTAGATGGATCATAGAAGGATGGATGAGATTTAGATATAAGGCTAGAATGACTCCAAAAGTTGTGGATGTCAACCATAATATTACTAGCAGAAGTGTTGTATGCCTGGTCTCTTTCCCAAAGATAATGTGCCCATAACAGACCTTGGGTGTGACCATTAGGAAAGGGGTCCAGACGTAGAACCTCAAAAATGTCTATAAGGAGTCTCTTAGCTATCCTTATATACTAATCTGGTGTAGTTGGAGTAGAAATCTAAATTTCCTCTTTCAATTTATTGGTGATGATCCTCTGCTTTTTAGGCATGAGACGATCTCGACGCACCAATAAACGTGCCTGAGGCTTGGTAAACGCTTGAATCCATGGTTTGGTAGGAAGCTGATGGTCTTAGAGAAGCTTACAAGCCTCTTGCTGCATGTGGATGGCTTAGGTGTAAGTGAGGAAAGGCTATAGAGATGAGGGTTGGAAAGGAGGTCTTCGGGAGAAATAAAAGGGTAGAATCTGTTCCAGGGAAAGATACGGATACCATTTCCAAGGAAGAAAGTCTGCTTGTATACAGGTAGTTCACCAAGGGCATGGCAGGGAAAGGATGGCCAGGGAGTTAAAGGATAATGAGGTAGGTTTTCTTTATGGCTAGGGGTACAACAAAGGGTTGGTAGAATTTTATGTGAGGAGAAAAGGTAATTTCAAAGTAAATAGGCCTAGGTATAGATGGTATGGGTATGATGGGTTTAAAAGTAGGTTAAGAGGAAAGTGTAGCCTTTTTTGATTTGGGTTGGGTTTTAGGTGAAGATATTTTTTGTTTAGATGGAGGAGGGATAAAAGGTTTTGTTATAGATGGGGTAGGTACACACTGAAGTGAGGGAGTAGAAGGTTTGGGTATTGGTACCTTAGGTGGTGGAGCAGACGGTTGAGGTTGAGATACCTATGGGGGAGGTACAAATGGTTGTTTGGTAGTATGGGTTGAGGCAAGAGTTTGAAGCGATACTTGTGTAGGGGTCTTTACGGAAGACACAAATGTCTTCTTTTTCTTCTTGGAAACAGCCTTCTGACCCTTAGTTTGTTCAACAGACTTGTTTTTTATGGAGGTAGTTGTTTCTGCTTTGGCTTTCTTCTTTGCTTCAACCTTCAAGGCTTCCCATTGAGCCTTCTCATATTTGTACATATCGTAGTTCAGATTATACAGATCAACCTAATCATACTTGGACCACTTAAAGACATCTACATCACAAAATTTCTTACAGTAGTAGCGAATGAAGTTAACGTATCTTTTCTTGGAAGGAATCTTAACATAGTCCTTGAAAGAAGTGGAGTAGGGATCATAGGAGCTCTTTAAAGAAGGATTTGAAGAAGCTGGTTGAGATTCTTGTGTAACAGCAGCAGTATTCTAAGTGGCTGAGATAGCTTGAACATAATTTTTTTCTTAAGCATTTGCCCAATGGGCACTTCATCATTCGATGTAGAGGATACATGGATGGGTTCAACAGGATTCTCAGTAGCTACGACTTCTGACGGCTTGGTGAAGGTGACTTCAAAAGAAAAACTTTTGAAACCCTGGCCTTCTTGGCCTGAGGTTGATCCTCAATGGGTTTAGACTTTATCTTCCTCTTCAAAGGAGTCTTCTGCACTTCAGTAGCAGATGCAGCAGTAGTTGGCTTGTCCAACAGAGGAGAAAAGGTAGGCAGCTTAGTGATCAATGGACCACTTATCATCGAGTCTGTTATAGGCTTTATATTTACATTCTACAATTTGAAGATCTTCATCAGCACAGCTGGGTAAGGCACTTTCTTTTGTTTCTTCACAACAGCGGTAAACATGTAGGTCAACAGAATATTAGCAAGGTTAACCCTTTCCTTGATCCACATATGGTAGATACAAAATCTATCCAACATAGAGACTGTATCTTTTGTAGACTCCCCAGGGCAGAAAACTTGGCGCATCAAAACATAAAGCATCTTGGCCTTGGGCAAGAGATTTCTAGAAGTGGTCTTGTCTGGACTAGCCTTTCCAAACAGAGCTTCATTAATGGTGAAGCTTGAGACTTCAGTGAACTCCAAGTCTTTAGTGAAAACTATTTATCTAGGGCTATATTACAGAACAATTACCGAATGATCTTCAGATATTTCAATCTGTTTCCCATGTAGAGTTCCAACCACTATGCCAAAAATTGGATATTATAGTTGTAACATCCCATTTTCTACTCAAATAGAAAATATATATATTAATATATCTTTAATGAGAAATACTTACTATTAGTTAGTTTATTATTATTTTTATGAAATTTTGGTATTTATATTTAACTATTTTGTTTTAAAAAATAAAATAAAATAATAATACTAATAATAATAATAATATATGTCTTTTGAATGAGAATTTTAAAATGACCTAATTAGTAGTCATTGATTAATGAAATTATATTAAGAATTTTGAATATCTTTATTATTCACAAACTTTATTTTATGTGTTTATATTTGTGTTTTTACATATTTATGATTGAACTCTTATTAGAGTTTTAAACTACAATTTTGAAGGAATTAGACTATGGTTCTTCAGAACTTTTTGATCTACATAATATTTATGACTTTTTAGAATTTTTTAAGAATTTTTGAAATATTTTAATAAAATAATATATTTTAAATCATTTTAAATTCATATAAAGTTACTTAAAATTAAAAATATTTACAATAAACTGAAGTTAAATTATAAGGAAATTTTATAAAATCCATTTCAAGTAGACTTATCTAAAAATGATTGGTTTGAAAAAAATCTTGATTTTTACCAATCGTAAAAAATAAAAAATGTACCAATAAATTTTTATTAGCAAAAAATTTTAGATTTTAAAAATTTAAACTTTATATTACTTATTATAAAATTAGTAAGAACTAATATAATATCGCTAAATTTTGAAAAGGACTGATTTTGAATATTTAAAATATACCAAGTGAATGGTTACTATTTGACTCAATAATTCAGCCAACATTTACTATGCAAAACACTCTGCATGATGTAACACCTCTAAAATTGGGGGTAAATTTTTCACGATTTAAAATTCATTTATAAGTAGAGTGAATCATGATATAAAATATTAAGTGACTTCCCCAGACCTTTTAATAACCTATCTCATATATGAAGATATGAGTAGGTATCGGAGCGCACAAGAAATACTCAAGTAGTACCATTACAATTTTCGACTGATATAATTGATTAATTCATGTGCTAATTGATTGCCCTAATTGATTGCAGGGCAGAAGTTAGTCGATTACAGAGCCATAATCGATTACAGAGGAAGGTATAATCGATTACCAAGCTCCTGTAAGTGGTGCCATGCGTCAAACCTTTTATCTAATCGATTACCAGACTTATAACATTTGATTACATTGTTTCTGTTGGGTCCATAATTGATTACCATATTAACCATAATCGATCACCATGGTTCTGGTTGGTTCATAATCGATTACAACTCTGAACACAATCGATTACATTGGTTCTGGATAATTCATAATCGATTACAACCTCTATAATAATCAATTACATTGCTACATACAAGACTGTAATCGATTGAGATAATCGATTTCCTCAAAACTAAAACCTTGTAATCGATTAGGCTAGTAAGCTAATCGATTACACCCTATTAGAATGAAGAAATTATGCAGATTTTCATAGAGAAATGAACTTCCTACCTACCAAAACATATGCAAATGATTTCAGAACGCTACCAAACTTTAACACAAGTTATAATATACCATTTGTGACGTGTGGCCGCTGGCCGCTCTTGAAAATTCCTAAAAATAAGTAAATTATGAGCATAATTGCGTTTATCTCATTTCAAGGCATTTTGAGGCAACCAAGGGGTCTATTTTCTACAAAATAGAACCATTCTTTTTTCCACAAGTCACAATTGACATATATAAGCCATTGCATTCATCACATCACACCAGAACCTCATCCATCAAAAATTGGCCATGCTAGTTCCTAACTTATGTATAAAACAACTATACAAAATCTCAAACATACATCATGAAAGATTGCAATTCATGGTTCTCATCATCCATTCATCAAGTTAAGTAAATTTCACGCTTCGTATTAACATCATACATCACTAAAGGTCATTAATGGAAATGAACCATACATACAAAGGGTCTTATTTTCCTACATAACCTCTAAAATCATCATTCATATATCAAGCTACAAAATTTGGGCATATACACATTAAATTCCATTCAAAATAACGATATATCGGCCAAGGCTCATCCATTTCCATCCCATATTTACCTTCTTCAAAATTCGGCCTCCAAAAGAGTAGGATCTACATCACACCTACAACCAAACTTAAAATGGCAACCAGGATGTGAGTAACATAATCCAAATGTATCAAAGTCATATATTTTGATGATACTCATACATACTCACACATGATACTTCCTCAAGAACATCACAATTTTATTCACAATATATGTTATTTCATTGCCATATCTTGTATACTCAAGAAAATACATTCACAACACACATAATCAAATCATTAGCATTCTTCACAACATTATGATACACACAATGTTAGTCTCACATTCCTTTTCTCTTTATTTCTCAATCATCTATCGCCACCACGGGCTTCTAACCACGCATATCTCCGGCTATATGCAAATGCTCTTAAAGCTAATGCATATGCATAAAGGAATTATTATCAAATGCGAATCCAACTGTGGGAAACAACATCAAATCAATTATGCGACAAGCATAAGTGTGCTACTATGCCCCTACTACAGTAGTAAAATGTGTACACTTATATCGCAATTCATGCATGTTCAACAACATATTTTACTGGTACCAAACCGTTATCGCCCATCTGTAGCATTAGTCACCTCGTGACTTGCGGATCAACATGGCCTCACTTGCCAAAAGTTCTACGGGCCCTTCCCAAACACACATCGAGAGAGTTGTGCCCCGTCGGACACCGAGGTAACTCGCTCACCATAAAGTCGCCTGCCCACTGGGCCCGTCACATAGGGTGCCTTGTGACCAAACTATGGACAGCTTTGTGATTCCCAGAATCACCAGGGAAATACAACAATATACTCGTGCACCGAGGTCACCCTCCCACTAGGTCCGCCTAGTGGAACCCCTAATATTCCATATAGACAACGTAGGATATGCCATGGATACAATGCAATGCAAATCAAATGCATTTCTCACACTATGCATCCTAAATATCACTCATCAATCATCCATTGATGCATGATTTATCCTTAATTCCTTAGTTTAAATATGTATAATTTGCCATTACTTATTGTGTAATTTCTTGCATTTTACACATTTTTATAATTTTAGCCTTATTTAATATTTACTTTTAAATTGAATTAAGGATTAATTTTTAATGAAAATAATGAAATCTTAGTTTCTCTTATTTTGTAGTGTATGATTGAGCCCACAATTGAAAAATAATTACCACAATTCAAATAGAAGAAGCCACACCTCAAGAAATGATAAAAAAAATACAAGAAAAGCACTAGAACAGGCCTGGGAATCGATTCACCAACCTTGGAATCGATTCCTACACTAAATCATGCCCTGGGAATCCATTCATCCCACCAGGAATCAATTCATCCCACCAAGAATCGATTCATACCCACCAGGAATTGATTCCCCTGCTGATTTTCACCTAGGAATTGATTCATCTATGCAGGAATCGATTTATTTACTTGAGGAATCGATTCCTCACCTCGGGAATCGATTCATGTGATGTTTCTGACATAATTTTCAACTGAATAAATTGATTCATGAAGGAAATCATGCAGGGAATCATGGAGGAAAAACAAGAATGTTTTCAGGTGTTACGTGAAACAGGAAGACATCACTACACAAATTATGGAAGCACTACGCCGAATGAAATATTTTATTATAACGTTTTCCTTTTCCCTCGCTATAAATATAAGGAACCCAAGGCTTCAAAGACACACCTTCACTTCACACTTCTCTCTTAGTTCCTCCTTTGTTCTTTCTTTCTTTGAAGTAGCAGAGGAAGGCTTCTGGAGGAGCTCTTCCATTCCGGGTTTGGTCTTTCTTAATTTTTTGTTTGTTTTAATTATGGAGGGCTAAAACCCTTAGATTTATTTTCTTGAAGAATATTGTAATATAATTTTGAGGTTCTTGTTTTTAATATAGTATGCTTTTATTATTGTTAATTTCTTCATAATCTTACTTATTTAATTCTATTCTGTTTAATTAAATTTGTATGCTTAATCGGTTTAATTATACAAATGGAATAAAATAAGATTTAAATTAAAAAGGATTAAGGAAATATGCATGCTTAATAAATATTTTCATAATCACTTTTAATTATTATGGTTTGTTTAATTCCATAATTTGAGAATAGATTATGTATGTAGGCGATGTTCTTACATATGGTCAATAATTCCTATATTTTATGATCTTGACTCCTTTTGCTTAATTAGGATGCTTGATTAAAATATTTATTCTTAAATGAAAGTAAAGGAATTATGAATTGAAAAAGACGCTTAGTTGATTAATTCAAATTGAGCTAAGAAATTAACAGTAATGAAAGTGTACAAATCATCTTTTGTGAACCAAGGATAAATTTGATTACAATACTCCAAGAAAATCAATCATTTGTTATTTATTGTTCTAAGTTTTATATTTACTCTGTTTTAATTTTAAGTGTAACAATCAATCCAACCCCCCTCCAAAATATTTTTGTATGTTTGTTAAAAATTAATTTTAAACTTGATTTTCCTAAATTTTTATGTTGATCCTTGAGAGAACGACCTATGTTGACACCTAGTACTACATTAATTAATTTTAATGTACTAATTTGACGGGACCACAAAAATAACGCGTCAAATTCTGGTGCCGCAGCCGGGGGTCAACGATCCTTAGGAAAATTCTTGTTTTAAATTAATTTGTAATATAAAATTGAAAATTTTTAAAAATATATATAATTTCTGTTTGTTTGTTTGTTTGTTTGTTTGTTTGTTTTATTTCTTTTGCATAATTTAGGATTTTTATGATATATTACTCATGATAATGAAATATCTTGTTGTATGCTATGTATGACTAGAAG
The DNA here is from genome assembly GCA_037962975.1 of Clitoria ternatea. Classification (NCBI taxonomy): domain Eukaryota; kingdom Viridiplantae; phylum Streptophyta; class Magnoliopsida; order Fabales; family Fabaceae; genus Clitoria; species Clitoria ternatea. Next base: position 141,473,129 of record CM075670.1, read on the forward strand.
GACTTTTGGGCATTTATATTCATTTGATCCTAAGATTGATAGAACTTTTCATAGATTAGTTAGACAAGCTAGATTTAATAATAACTTTATTGATATTGATAGTGATAGTATCTCATCTGAATCTGCTGAAAGTAGTACTGCTAGTTTTTCTGATATGGCTAGACCTCGTGAAAGAACTCTTAGAGAACTAGTTGCACCCGAATTCACATATGAAAGTTTAAGTATTCAATATCCTGAAGACGATGTCCCTTTTATGCATAAGACCGGACTTTTACACTTGTTGCCTAAGTTTCATGGACTTGCGGGTGAAGATCCGCATAAACACCTCAAAGAATTCCACATTGTGTGCTCCACAATGAAACCCTAAAATGTTCCAGAGACCATGTCTATCTTAAAGCGTTTCCTCATTCTTTAGAGTGTGTTGCTAAGGATTAGCTCTACTACCTTGCTCCAAGATCAATCACAAGTTGGAATGACTTAAAGAAAATGTTCTTGGAAAAGTTCTTTCCTGCCTCTAGAACCACTACAATCCAGAAGGACATATCTGGCATTAGGCAACTCTTTGGAGAAAGTCTTTATGAGTATTGGGAGAGATTCAAGAAACTCTGTGAAAGTTACCCTCACCACCAAATTTCTGAACAACTTCTTCTTCAGTATAATTATGAAGGTCTGCACCATGTTGATCGCAACATGTTAGATGCGGCAAGTGGAGGAGCTTTAGGAGACATGACTGCTACTGAAGCAAGAAACTTGATTGAAAAGATGGCATCCAATTCCCAATAATTCAGTGTTAGAAATGATGCTTTCAAACCCATGTAGAATTCAAATTCTAGTGCATCTGGCATTAAATTAGAGAGCAAACTTGACACTCTCACCACTCTGGTCACACAATTGGCAGTGAATCAAAACTTTATGACTGCCAAAGTGTGTGGCATCTGCTCCTCATAGGAGTATCCCACTGATTATTGGCCTTCTCTACAAGAAAAGGATGATAACAATCCCCAAGCCTATGCAGCTAACATCTACCATGATAGACCTCTACCACAACAACAACAACAAAACCATGACCTTTCCACCAATAGATATAACCCTGGTTGGAGGAACCATCCAAACCTGAGATAGGGTAACCAACAACAAAATCCCCAACCCTCATTTCAAAGCAATGCACCAACCTTCCAAAGACCTACACCTCAACCATCCACAAGTAGCCCTTCTTTGGAAGAACTGGTGAAACAAATGGCTGCACAGAACTTGGAGTATCAACAAAGGAATGATGCTACCATCCAAAGGTTGAGCAACCAAATTGGGAAATCGGCTTCATCATTGAACCAATAATAGTCTCAAAACTTTGACAAATTACCATCTCAACCAGCTGCAAAGGTAAGAAATGTGAGTGTAATTTAGTTAAGATTAGGTAAGAACCTTGAAGTACCCATACCCAAAGAACCTGAGAAACAAACAAATATGCCCACAACAGTTGAGAATGATGTACCTTCTTCAAGCACAAGGAAGTCTGAGATGCAATCACCCTAAATACCACCTCATATCATCCCACCTAAAGCAATTCTAAGCAAGAAGATGGAAGAAGTGGACAAAGAAATCTTGGATACTTTTAGGAAAATAGAAGTGAATATACCTCTTCTTGATGCAATCAAACAAATTCCCAAGTATGCCAAGTTTCTGAAGGAACTTTGTACTCACAAGAGGAGACTCAAGGGAAATGAAAGGATAAGCATAGGAAGAAATGTATCTGCATTGCTTGGTAAGGAAGTCCCAAATATCCCAAAGAAATGTAAAGATCCAGGTACGTTTACTATACCCTGTATCATAGGCAATAACAAATTTTAAAATTGCATGTTAGATTTAGGAGCTTCAATAAATGTTATGCCTATGTCTGTTTTCAAATCTTTGTCTCTTGGAAATTTACAACCTACTGGTGTAGTGATTCAACCAGTCAATAGAAGTACTGCTTACCCTGCTAGAGTCATAGAAGATGTTTTAGTTCAGGTATATCAACTGTTTTCCCTGCTGACTTTTTCATACTTGATATGGAAGAAGGTATGCCTCAGATTCCTGTTCCTATAATTTTGGGAAGACCATTTTTGAAAACATCCTGAACCAAAATAGATGTTCATTATGGAACCCTCTCTATGGAATTTGGTGACACTAGAGTTCAATTCAATATTTTTGATGCTATGAAATACCCATCTAAAGATCACTATATGTTTCATATTGACATTATGGATGAATTGATTTATGAATATCTTTCTGATATCTCTTAAAATGTTGATTTGGAATGCATGGATGATTCAAATAATTGTTTTGCATGCAATGATTCTAGAAGTTATGATATTTGTACTGAAATTAATAAATACATAACTGTTGATTTAGAGTTTTTAGATATGCCTGTTAATCATAAGGAACTAGAATGCATTAACCTGAATGCAGGATTTCAAGAAAACTCTAATAAAATTTTTGAGGTACAAGCAACGGAATCCAAATCTACTTTGTTAGTTCCATCTATTTTGTAGGCACCCAAAATAGAGTTGAAACCCCTACCTGAGAACCTCAAGTATGTATACTTAGGGGATGATGAACAGCTCCCGGTGATAATTTCCACTTCTCTTGATGAAAATCAAGAAGAAAAATTACTACAGGTTCTGAAAAGGCACAAGAAGGCTATAGGCTGGACATTGGCAGACATCCCTGGAATTAGCCCATCCATGTGTATGCATAGGATATTTTTGGAGGAAAATACTAAAGCAGTAAGATAGCCTCAAAGGATACTCAACCCTGTAATCCTTGATGTGGTTAAGAAGGAGATTACCAAGCTTCTACAAGCAGGAATTATTTACCCTATCTCTAACAGCCAATGGGTGAGTCCGATTCAAGTGGTTCCTAAGAAAACAGGGATCACAGTTGTGAAAAATGAGAAGGATGACCTGATCCCTACCAAAGTGTAGAATAATTAAAGAGTCTGTATTGACTACAGGAGACTAAATCATTTAACAGAAAAGGACCATTTCCCTTTACCCTTCATTGATCAATGCTTGAACATCTCATAGGTAAGCTCATTACTGTTTTCTTGATGGATTCTCTGGATATCTTTAGATTCACATTACACCTGAGGATCAAGAAAAGACCACATTCACCTGTCCCTTTGGCACATTTGTTTATAGGAGAATGCCCTTTGGCCTATGCAATGTTCCTGGAACTTTTCAAAGATGCATGATAAGTATTTTTCATGATTTCATTGAAAATTGCATAGAGGTGTTTATGGATGATTTTACTGTTTATGGATCTTCATTTAATATATGCCTTGATAGTTTGGATAAAGTTTTAAACAGATGTATTAAAACTAACCTTGTCTTGAACTATGAAAAATGTCACTTTATGGTAGAACAAGGAATAGTTTTAGGGCATGTAATCTCTGAGAAAGGAATTGAGGTAGATCCTGCCAAGATAGAAGTTATATCACATTTGCCTTACCCCTCTTGTGTTCGAGAGGTTTATTCTTTTCTTGGCCGTGTAGGTTTCTAGAGAAGATTTATAAAGGATTTTAGTAAGAAGGCTAGACCACTATCCAATCTGCTTCAAAAGGATGTGGTATTTGAGTTTGATGAAAAGTGTAAGGAGGCTTTTAATTGCCTCAAGCAAGCATTGATCACTACCCCAATAATCCAAGCACCTGATTGGATAGCCCCATTTGAGTTAATGTGTGATGCCTCTAATTATGCATTGGGAGCTGTCCTTGGTCAGAAGATTGACAAACAACCTAGGGTCATCTACTATGCATCTAAAACTTTAGATGCCGCCCAAGTAAATTACACCGCTACTGAAAAAGAGCTCCTGGCCATTGTTTTTGAATTAGATAAGTTCATATCTTACCTACTCGGTTCTCGAGTAGTTGTCTTTACAGACCATACAGCTCTGAAGTACTTGTTGAAGAAAGGTGAGTCCAAGCCAAGATTAATTCGTTGGATACTTTTGCTCCAAGAGTTTGACTTGGAAATTTATGACAGAAATGGAACATAAAACTTGGTGGCAGACCATTTAAGTAGAATTGAGAACGCTCCTGATTCGGCACCTATTCGGGACCATTTTCCCGATGAACAACTCATGAGTGTTTCTAACTCTTTTGATACACCCTGGTTTGCTGACATTGTTAATTATCTTATTGCTTTTATTTTTCAACCATATGCATCTAGAAACCAAATTTCAAAATTAAAAAGTGATGCAAAATATTATATATGGGATGACCCGTATTTGTGGAAGTTGTGTAATGATAGGTAATTCGAAGATGCATTCCCGATCATGAGATAGAATTAGTTCTTCGATTCTGCCATGCTTCACCAGTTGGTGGACATTTTGGTCCACAAAGAACAGTAAGGAAGATGTTGGACTCTAGTTTGTACTGGCCCACCATTTTTAAGGATGCATGGAGAACTTGTAACACCTGTGAGGAATACCAAAGAGCTAATAATGCTATCACATGGCGTCAACAGATGCCTCAACAACCTATGTTATTTTGTGAAGTATTTGATGTTTGGGGCATTGATTTTATGGGTCCATTTCCTCCATCCTATGGTTTCACATATATTTTGTTAGTTGTAGATTATGTTTCTAAATGGGTGGAAGCTAAAGCCACCAAAACTAATGATACTCGAGTTATTGTGGATTTTGTTAGATCTCAAATTTTTTACAGGTTTTGTAAAACCCTAATTTTTTTTAATAAATAATAAATCCAGAAACAGGGAAAAATTTTTCACAAAATCAACCACTGGTCAATCGGCATAGAGAAAAAAAAAGGGCAAGGGAAATAAAGGAGCATTCACACATATAGCAATCAGCGGGAGGAATAATGCTGGAACCGACCCATTCGGTTCAGCGAAACACACCAGCGCCTGGGCGAAACATCACTAGTCGCTTGGGCGAGGCACGATCCGCTTAAGCGATGCCAACACAAAAGCCTTCCGAACACTCATTCGCTGGAGCGGATCCTTCATTTGCTGAAGCGAAAAGCCTCACACGGTAAATTCATCACTCGGCATCGGGACATCCATACACTCGGTAACCGACTAAGTCCACTCGAAGGTTCATTCCTAAGTCCATTCGGAACTCCATAACTTAGCCATTCTAATTTTATCCATACGACCACACTTATACTCTACTCGGGAACTGAGGGTTATCCCACTCGGATTCCAGAACTCCCTCTCACTCGGAATATATCCTATTCAAACATCACTTGATGTAATCCAACCTTAACACAATCGGGTCGCATTTCCTATCCATTATTCGGAGCACATTCACTCATTCACTCGGGAAATCTGATAGTTAAGTCCCATTCGGACTTATTCGAAACCCAACCACTCGGGATACCAATCCTCACTCAAAATTTACATCTTTCACTTGGGTTACCGATGCCTTACACTTAAGATCCAACCCACTCTAAACCACCATTCGAACTCCTCTCTCAGAAGGGAATCACTCGAGGTTTTCACTCGGGAAATACCAACTCTTCCTCACTCGGGATTTCATACTTACTTTTACTCGGAAATCCTCAGGCCTATATTCATTCAGGGAATAGCGACTGACTCACTCGGCATACTACCATTTGATCACTCGGATTATAATTACCCTACGTTTAGAGTATATTCCAATCCAATTCACCCCATTGACTCCTTCCTCAGACGAGGATCACTTAGAATCTTCCTACTCGGGAGTACGAGCTCTTCCTCGCTCGGCATACATATAACCTTTCACTCGGAACCACTCGGCTTCACAGCCACCCATAAGCACACTAACCTCCTACGCTCATAAGACATACTCATACATTCCTCTTCACCGCTCAACATCACTTACAGTATAGAAGAACACACAACATATACATATATAAACGACAGCATTTATATAGTTACAAGAACTTCATCAAGACTTCTGTTACCCGAAGCTGTTCAAGTTTTAACGTAAGGACTAAAACCAAAACATGAGCCGGCCAAGGCTTAACAAAATGTTATACACAATATATATACATATATACATATATACATGTAGATATATGTTCCAATAGCCACTCGGATTCATTGTCCTGCACTCGGCTCCTCCTTCATCCTTCATTCCGAGAGATGTTCACTGAAAATGTAGCCACTACAGGGGTGAGCTTTTACATGTAAAATGACAATCAAGGACTCGGTATCAGTGTCAGTATGCACATTCACATCCATTCAATCGTGTCCAGATTAATTAAGGTTAGGCACGACAAAATAATATTTATGACATACATACAACACACCCAGGTATCCCCCACACTTGGAAATCATTCATAACACTCCACACACGTTGTACGTACTACTCTAATCAACCTCATATCTACATGCATGCCTGCGGATCCGACTCGAGTAATGACTTTCAGTTACAGTTTTCCCCTCTCCTGGCCCCTCGTCCTTCAGCTCTTCCCGCATGGTACCGGCCTCCCATTGGCGTCTCGAGACTCTTCTCTAGCTCCTACGGCTACCACGAGCTCCTTCGGAATCTAGCCGAGGTCTGTAACTGGAAGTCATTCCCTCGGGGCTCTTGACCTTCCACGGGTCACCCCACTCTTACATATGCAGCTAAATGCATTTACCAGCAAGCGTCATCACACCACCGATACCTCCTTCGTAACCATTAAGTAGGAACAGATTCAATGCAGCCTTTATTCGCTTTATTATTTACACCAATATGTACAACCATCAGCAATCAAAGTAATAGCATCTGACAAATCAACTAACGAGCACACATTCATATTCTCACAGTGTTAATAAAGATAGAGTCATGCATATCATTCGTCATTATCAATACTAACATACTACTTCACCACCATCTAGATTACAAGCATTTACTGTTTAACCACTATAAAACACACGGAATCCAGAATCTCAAATCATGCACAGGATCCAATCATCACACACATGCATATACACTCAAGCAGTACACTCATCCAGTACCGTTCGTGAACCATGCATTTGACATGCAAGCACCCCCTACCTACGAAAGGAACTTTAAGAGGCTTTTTCTGCTCTTCGATGTTGAATCTGACGCCCTTCTACTGATTTGTTCAGCCTTTGTCCACTCCGTTGTACTCTGCACTTGGTTCAGGGGGTGGAGTGTTGTTCTTCCTCTGCTTCAACGATCGTCCTTCACCTGTCGGGGCTCTGACCTTCTTCCCGCACTGACGTCGTGACGAACAGAAACAGGGGAAAGGAAAGAAGATGGAGACAAAGAAGAAAAAGAGAGAATAGAGTAGTGGGAGAAGTTGTACACCCACGGTGATACTGAGTATACACCTATATACGCATGCGAGGAGAAGGAGTGGGATGGGAAAGCGTGAGTCGCAGTCCACTCACACCTTCCGCCAATCACAGACAGCCACATCCCATCAATTAAGTCCAATTAACTTGTCATTAACTCTCAGGTTATATTGATTATGATTAACAACTAATTCTTTACTTTACTTCCAATTCCTTATCATTTAATTTAATTTTTTTTTATTTGGTATCAAACTTCAGAACTGGGATGTTACAGTTCTTCCCCACTCAAAAGAATTTCATCCTTGAAATTTAGTCAGTAACTCACCTTAGTAAACAACTCGGGGTACTGCTGCCTCATGGTGTCTTCGCGTTCCCAGGTACGAGAGGTAGTCTTGCCTTGTTGCCACTCCACTTCTACCAGCTGTACGTTTTTGTTCCTCAAACGCTTCACCGATCAGTCCATGATTCTGATCGGTGTAGTCACAGTGGTCAGGTCTTCCTTGACTTCCACTTCATCGTCAGGCATTGTGTGATTGGGGTCATGTAGATACTTCCTTAGTTGAGACACATGAAATACGTTGTGCAATCGTGATAAGTGGGTTGGTAATGCTATTCGGTATGCCATGGTGCCAACTCGTTCCAACACCTCATAAGGTCCAATGTATCGAGGGCTTAACTTTCCACCTTTCAAGGCTCGTCCGACTCCTTTACTCAGAGAAGTCCTCAAAAACACTCTGTCTCCGACTGAAAACTCCAATGGTTTGGTGTGGTTGTCATGGTAACTCTTCTGCCTGTCTTGAGACGCCTTCATCTTTCCCTGTATCACTCGGATTTGCTCTGTGGTTTGCTTCACAATATCTGGTCCCAATAGCAGACTCTCACCCGTTTCCAACCAGCAAAGTGGGGTTCGGCATCTTCGTCCATATAGTGCTTCGTAGGGTGCCATGCCGAAGCTGTTATGATGGCTGTTATTGTACGTAAACTCAATCAAGGGGAGGTACTGCTCCCAATCTCCTCCGTGCTCTAACACACACGCTCTTAATAAGTCTTCTAAATTTTGAATCGTCCGCTCGGATTGTCCATCTGATTGGGGGTGGTAGGCAGAACTAAGCCAAAGTTTAGTGCCCAATTCTTGATGCAGGCTGGTCCAAAACCGGGACGTGAACCTAGGATCTCTATCCGATACGATGGAAGTTGGTATACCATGTAGTTGGATAATCTCATGAACGTAAATTTGTGCCAATTTATACATCGGGTACTTCATGTTCATAGGCAGGAAGTGTGCACTCTTCGTCAGTCGGTCAATTATGACCCGAATCGCATCATGGCCCGCTCGGTTTTTGGGCAATCCCATGACAAAATCCATAGCAATCGAGTCCCATTTCCACACGGGAATCTCCAGGGGCTGCATTGCACCGTACGGCTTCTGGTGCTCCACTTTTGATTTCTGACAAGTAATACACCGAGCTACGTATTCTGCCACATTCCTCTTTAGTCTGGGCCACCAGAACTGTTTCCTCAGGTCATGGTACATCTTCGTGGTACCCGGGTGAATACTGAGGAGGCTCTTATGAGCTTCATCAAGTACCATTTTCCTTAATCCTTTCTCACTCGGTACGTATATCCTGTCTTTCACTCGGAAGATCCCATCTGATCCCTCGGTTAAGGACAAATCCTTTCCCTTGGCCTGCGTCTCTTTCATCTCAGCCAAGTAGGAGTCTGACTGCTGCTACTCGTACACGGATTTCAGGAATTCATTGGTGATTCTTAATGTACCGATTGTTATTTTCTGAGAGGAGGGGGTGTCAACATGTAAGTTCATGTCTCGGAACTGCTCCAACAACTCCACTCCTCTTGCCATCATTGTTGCCATATAGAGGGATTTCCAACTCAACGCGTCGGCAACGACATTTGCCTTACCCGGATGGTATTTCAGCTCGAAATTGTAGTCCTTTAAGAATTCTATCCATCTCCTCTGCCTCATGTTCAGCTCTTTTTGGTCAAATAGGTATTTAAGGCTCTTGTGATCACTGTATACTTCAAATCTGGACCCGTACAAATAATGCCTCCAAATTTTTAGTGCGAACACCATAGCTGCCAACTCCAAATCGTGGGTCGGATAATGCTGCTCGTGAGGTCTCAATTGCTGAGAGGCATACGCTATCACTCGATCTCTCTGCATGAGCACGCACCCTAATCTGAGTCCTGATGCATCACAATAAACTACAAATCTTTCTTGCAAGTCGGGTAATGCCAGTACTGGCGCAGTCGTCAACTTGTTCTTCAGCTCTCGGAAGCTGCTCTCGCACTCGGAACTCCACACGAAGGGAATGTTTTTCCGAGTCAATTTAGTTAGTGGTAACGCCAGCTTAGAAAAACCTTCAATGAACCTTCTATAATAACCTGCCAGGCCCATAAAACTCCTTATCTCTGAGACCGACTTGGGTCTCTCCCATGCCATTATAACTGTCACCTTTGAAGGGTCCACCGAGACACCTTGCTCGGAAATTACATGTCCGAGGAAGTGGATCTTATTCATCCAGAATTCGCACTTTGAAAGCTTCACGAACAACTGCTTCTCCCTTAACACTTGGAGTACCGCTCGGAGGTGTTCTTCATGCTCCTCGGAAGTCTTAGAATAGACTAGGATGTCATCAATGAAAACAACTACGAATCGGTCTAAATAGGGGTGGAATATGCTGTTCATGTAATTCATGAAGACAGAAGGGGCGTTTGTCACACCGAACGGCATCACTACATACTCGTAGTGGCCATACCGAGTCCTAAAGGCAGTTTTTGGGATATCCGAGTCCTTCACTCGGATTTGGTGATATCCCGATCGTAGGTCGATCTTTAAGAAGACTGAGGCTCCACGCAGTTGGTCAATTAAGTCATCAATTCTGGGCAACGGGTAACGATTCTTAATGGTGAGTTTGTTCAGCTGTCGGTAATCTATACAAAGCCTCATGCTGCCATCCTTCTTCTTAACAAGCAGCACAGGTGCGCCCCATGGTGATACACTCGGCCTAATGAATTGTTTTTCGAGTAACTCATCTACTTGCTTCTTCAGCTCGGCCAATTCAGTTGGGGACATTCTATAAGGTGCATAGGAGGCTGGCTCGGCCCCAGGGATCAAGTCTATAGAGAATTCGACTTCCCTATTGGGAGGGACACTCGGTACGTCTTCAGGGAACAATTCTGGAAATTCATAAACAATCGGGATTTCATTCACTCGGGTTTTACTCTCACCCTCGGTTAGACAGAGCATCATGAATAGTTGAGTTATACCTTGTGCTGTGCAGTCCTCATGGTGCTGTCTCGGGAAAATTATCCTTCAGTTTCTGCAATCCACTAACACCTTGTTGGTTGAAAGCCAATCTACTCCGAGCATGATATCGAGATCCTTCAAGGGTAGGCACACCAAGTCGAAAGTGAAACTCCGATCGCACAATTCGAACGTCACTTCTTTGCACATTGATGAGGTCAGTACCTTAGGACCAGTCGGATTGGCTACTTCCAAAATCCGATCCATTTCCACGGTCGGTAATTTCAAACGTTTTACACAATCATCAGCTATGAAGGAGTGGGTAGCTCCAGAATCAAAAACTACACTAAGTGTGTATTTACCGAGCGAGCACTTACATTGTACTAAGTCATTTGCTTGTGCGACTTATTCTGCGTTGATGGCGTAGACTCTTCCCGCCGCTGGTTGGTCGGTGTCTCTCCTCCTGATATTTGGGGCAACCATCATATTCCCTCTAGCTCTGTTGTTTCCGCCCCGTGAGTTTTGTCCATTATTCTTATTGCTCTTCACCTGGAACCCTTCTTGACGCACACTAGCATTTGTTTGACGGAGCTGGGGGCAGTCAGGGCGAATGTGTCCTCTATTCCTGCAGTGAAAACACTTAACATCGGTATCATTGCAACTTTGAGCAAAGTGGTCGCCACCACATTTAAAACACTTACCATACCTGGGTCGTCCACTCATCTGTCTCCCTCGGTCACCGCGACCCTGCTATCTAGTGAAGGGTTCATTTCTTCCTACGTTACCTGGCCTCTTGAAACGTGACTGCTGATGTAACATCCCAGTTTTGAAATTAAATGCTGAATGAAGAATAAACCATTAGGACTTGATTTCAACTAGAAATAACTGTTAATTGCATTTAACTAAGTAGGTTAAGCCATTAAAATATAAAAATGGTGGTGGTCAGGGGATGGGGTGGAGTACACGTGACTGCTGGGCACGCACTCTCCCATCCCACTCTTCTTTTACTGTGCGCATGCACATATATATATATATATAAAACGTGAGCCTTTGGTGAAAAACGCACTTGCTATTTCTTCAGACTCCCTCCTCCGTCACTTCATCCTCTACTTCCTCTCTTCGTCTCCATCTTTCTTCTCTTCTCCCACTCTTCGCTCCTGGAGACCTTGGTTGCAGTACTGGAGAACGGACTACACTTCATCCCAGAATCAGGCGCAGGATACGACAGAGCCAAGGAAGACCGGACGAACCAGGAGAAGGACATCGGACCCAACAAAAACAACGGAAAAGGTTTCTGAGGATTCTTCTAAGGTAGGGGGCGCTTGCATGTCGAATGCATGGTCTAAGAACGGTACCGGATGAACGTACTACTGAGTGTGGGTGTGTGTGTGTGCATGTATTTATAATCATTAAAACTGATGCATGGTTTAAGACTCTGATAGAGATTTTCGTGGCGATGGTGTAGCCTGTTAATAGCTGATGATGATGAATGATATGCATGGATCTATTTTCTTGTCACTATGAAAAATATGTATGTGCATGTTCTTAATTGGATAGCTCAATGTTGTTAGTCTGGTGACCGATTGTAACATGCGCTGGTGTGATTGATTGAATGATTACGAGTAGTGTGGGATATCCGTTCTTGCTTAATGACTACGGCGAAGGTGTTCATGGCGCGATGATGTGTAATAACGAATGTGTTAGTTGCATGAGTGAGAGTGGGGTGACCCATAGAAGGTCAAGAACCCCAAGGGAAACGACTTCCAGTTACCAACCCTGGCTAGATCCCAATAGAGCTCGTGGTAGCCGTTGGAGCTAGAGAAGAGAGAGTCTCGAGACGCCGTGGGGAGGCCGGTGCCACCTGGTAAGAGCTGAGGGACGAGGGGCCAGAAGAAAAAGGGACCGTAACTGAGAGTCTTTACCCGAGTCGGATCCGCAGGCATGCATATAGAAATAAGGCTGATTGTGGTGGTGTATAAATCTATGTATGTATATGTGTATGATTTTGAATGCATGAATATATATATTTGGATGTGGAATAAACTCTGTGTATTATGTATGTCATGAATGTTGTTTGAACTGTATGAACTTGGTTACTTGAGAAAGGTTGAATGATAGCAGGAGCGTATACTGACGTTGATACCGAATCTGTGAGTATCATTTTACATGTAAAAGCTCACCCCTGCAGTGGCCATTTTCAGTGAATGTCTCTCGTGAGGAGGATTAAAGGCAGAGCTGGAATGCTGGACGGAGTGCTGATGCATTTGGAAGGTTTAATTAAGGCGTTGTTAGATTAAGTCCTGACTGACTCATACCAGATGTTAATGTTGTGGGGATGAATAGAACTTTATGGGCAAGAAGAAGTCCGATTTTGTATTGTAAATATTAACATACACTCTTATGTATATATATGGATGTATGATTTTGTGTGTGTGATGCTATGTACTGCCTTGTTTCATAATTGTGCTCTAATAGAAACGCAGGGATAGTATGATTGAGCAGGTTATAGCCAAGTCTGAGTGAACCGAGAATTGTCTTAGGAAAATTTATGTCGGATACGTTGGGCGGAGTCGTACCCCGCCCGAAGTATGGGAGCAATTCGCCCCAGCGTGAGGATTCGCGCTGGAGCGATGTAGTTATTAGAATAAGACCCCGGTGTTGACCCCTGTTTTGGGCGTAGTGGATGAGTCCGCCCAGGCGTTGTCATAATTAGTTGAGTTGGGCGGAATAGGTTCAGACTTTTCCTTCTTCCACAATATGCTACCGCATATGTACCCTGTAACTTCCCGTTTTCTGAGTGAAGTGCAAAGGGTGAGGATTTACCTAGTGAACCCTTGTCCATACCCGATTGAGGAAATTACCTTGTAGTTGTGTTAAAGAGGCGTTATGCAGATTTCGTTTAGGCAGTGTCATACATCGCCCAAGTAACTAGGACAGTTCGCCCAAACGCGTAGAACTATGCTGAAGCAAGTAGATATTAACTCAAGATTCCGCCTATGTACCTTCCTTCTCCGTTGTCGCATTATTCTGTCTCGCTAGGCGGTATTGAACATCGCCTGAGTAAGTGAATGTTGTATTGTAGTCCGCCCAAGATAAATATACCCCCCCTAGCCAAGTAGGATGATTCTAACTCCGCCTTCCACCGAATGCTACGCGTGTGAATGTATTAACATCTTTCCCTTATCTATTTTCCCCCGTTGAGTGACCAGTGTTACTCGAAGAGAAGTCTCCTTGTGAAATCTCCTCTATCCGCTGCTACATTACCATACTCCGCCTGGACGATGTCAGACCCCGTCTAAGCAAACAAACGGTGTTGTACAATCCGCCCTAGTGCTGGTGTGTTGCGATAAACCCATTGAGCCGGTCCCAGTTTTAGCTTCCCTGTAGGTTGCTATACGCGCGTGAATGCTCTTCATTCTTCCCTTGCATGCTCCCTTTTATATCAAATGTTGCGTGACTGTTTTTGTGAAAAAAAAAAAATTCTCATATTTTTGGAATTATTAGTTGCAAATAATAAGGTGTTACAGCTGAGGCCTCAGATACTGGTTGGCTCTGCTGCTCTGGCCCGAGTGGGCCTTGTCATCTTCTTCAAATATCCTACATTTATTCACCAATGCAGGGAAACTCTGTATCTCATGGTATCTGCAGGCCCTTTTAACATCTGATCTTAATCCATTCTCAAACTTAAGGCACTTCGAGCTCTCTGTCCCAGGTTGTTGGAAGGGTGGGTAGAATAGGCACAACTCCTCGAATCTTGTCGCGTATTCTTCCATAGTCATGGAGCCTTGCTTCAACTCCATAAACTCCAGCTCCTTCCGACTCCTCACTGTGTCGGGGAAGTATTTCTCTAAGAAGCATGTCTTAAAATCGTTCCATGTCAGCTGAGCATCAACATCAGGGAATCGACTTCTGGCTATCTTCCACCAGTTCTCCGCTTCATCTCGTAGCATATACACTGCACATTCCACCTTTTGGGCCTCGGTACAACGAAGACCCCTAAAAATCCTCTCCAGTTCCTGAGTCCATTTAAAAGCTGCCTCCGGATTACGTCCTCCCTGAAACTCACTCGGCTTTCTCTTTAGGAAGCGGTCCAGCACGTGGCCATCCTCAGCTCGAGTCTGGCCCTGCCTTTCAAACACGTCCGTAAAGCGTTGGAATGCTGTGGCTATAGCCTCCATGCTTTGGCGATGCGTCATTCCTTATCCTGAAATCAACATTCGAGGATAAGTATACCGAGCCACTTACTACCGATCGGGTTTTCAGTCTAACATGCAATAGCTTAGCACATTATGTCATTCCTCCAGGTTACACACACAATCGGACCAGGAGGAAACAACCTCCTATCCACAAGCCAATATCAATCAGGTTCAACTAACGTCACAACAATTATGACCATTTAGTCAGAAAACACACAACCGCTTACACTCGGTAAGCATACCTTGGCCTTGGACCTTTCGGTCTGCTCTGATACCAAAATGTAACACCCTAATTTTTTTTAATAAATAATAAATCCAGAAACAGGGAAAAAATTTTCACAAAATCAACCACTGGTCAATCGGCATAGAGAAAAAAAAAGGGCAAGGGAAATAAAGGAGCATTCACACATATAGCAATCAGCGGGAGAAATAATGCTGGAACCGACCCATTCAGTTCAGCGAAACACACCAGCGCCTGCGCGAAACATCACTAGTCGCTCGGGCGAGGCACGATCCACTTAAGCGATGCCAACACAAAAGCCTTCCCAACACTCATTCGCTGGAGCGGATCCTTCGTTCGCTGAAGCGAAAAGCCTCACACGGTAAATTCATCACTCGGCATCGGGACATCCATACACTCGGTAACCGACTAAGTCCACTCGAAGGTTCATTCCTAAGTCCATTCGGAACTCCATAACTTAGCCATTCTAATTTTATCCATACGACCACACTTATACTCTACTCGGGAACTGAGGGTTATCCCACTCGGATTCCAGAACTCCCTCTCACTTGGAATATATCCTATTCAAACATCACTCGATGTAATCCAACCTTAACACAATCGGGTCGCATTTTCTATCCATTATTCGGAGCACATTCACTCATTCACTCGGGAAATCCGATAGTTAAGTCCCACTCGGACTTATTCGAAACCCAACCACTCGGGATACCAATCCTCACTCAGAATTTACATCTTTCACTCGGGTTACCGATGCCTTACACTTAAGATCCAACCCACTCTAAACCATCATTCGAACTCCTCTCTCAGAAGGGAATCACTCGAGGTTTTCACTCGGGAAATACCAAATCTTCCTCACTCGGGATTTCATACTTACTTTTACTCAGAAATCCTCAGGCCTATATTCATTCGAGGAATAGCGACTGACTCACTCGGCATACTACCATTTGATCACTCGGATTATAATTACCCTACGCTTAGAGTATATTCCAATCCAATTCACCCCATTGACTCCTTCCTCAGACGGGGATCACTTAGAATCTTCCTACTCGGGAGTACGAGCTCTTCCTCGCTCGGCATACATATAACCTTTCACTCGGAACCACTCAGCTTCACAGCCACCCATAAGCACACTAACCTCCTACGCTCATAAGACATACTCATACATTCCTCTTCACCGCTCAACATCACTTACAGTATAGAAGAACACACAACATATACATATATAAACGAAAGCATTTATATAGTTACAAGAACTTCATCAAGACTTCTGTTACCCGAAGCTGTTCAAGTTTTAACGTAAGGACTAAAACCAAAACATGAGCCGGCCAAGGCTTAACAAAATGTTATACACAGTATATATACATATATACATATATACATGTAGATATATGTTCCAATAGCGCTCGGATTCATTGTCCTGCACTCGG
Source organism: Clitoria ternatea (assembly GCA_037962975.1). Classification (NCBI taxonomy): domain Eukaryota; kingdom Viridiplantae; phylum Streptophyta; class Magnoliopsida; order Fabales; family Fabaceae; genus Clitoria; species Clitoria ternatea. The sequence goes on from CM075670.1 coordinate 141,489,547, forward strand.
CTCCTCCTTCATCCTTCATTCCGAGAGATGTTCACTGAAAATGTAGCCACTGCAGGGGTGAGCTTTTACATGTAAAATGACAATCAAGGACTCGGTATTAGTGTCAGTATGCACATTCACATCCATTCAATCGTGTCCAGATTAATTAAGGTTAGGCATGACAAAATAATATTTATGACATACATACAACACACCCAGGTATCCCCCACACTCAGAAATCATTCATAACACTCCACACACGTTGTACGTACTACTCTAATCAACCTCATATCTATATGCATGCCTGCGGATCCGACTCGAGTAATGACTTTCAGTTACAGTTTTCCCCTCTCCTGGCCCCTCGTCCTTCAGCTCTTCCCGCGTGGTACCGGCCTCCCATTGGCGTCTCGAGACTCTTCTCTAGCTCCTACGGCTACCACGAGCTCCTTCGAAATCTAGCCGATGTCTGTAACTGGAAGTCATTCCCTTGGGGCTCTTGACCTTCCACGGGTCACCCCACTCTTACATATGCAGCTAAATGCATTTACCAGCAAGCGTCATCACACCACCGATACCTCCTTCGTAACCATTAAGTAGGAACAGATTCAATGCAGCCTTTATTCGCTTTATTATTTACACCAATATGTACAACCATCAGCAATCAAAGTAATAACATCTGACAAATCAACTAACGAGCACACATTCATATTCTCACAGTGTTAACAAAGATAGAATCATGCATATCATTCGTCATTATCAATACTAACATACTACTTCACCACCATCTAGATTACAAGCATTTACTGTTTAACCACTATAAAACACACGGAATCCAGAATCTCAAATCATGCACAGGATCCAATCATCAAACACATGCACATACACTCAAGCAGTACACTCATCCAGTACCGTTCGTGAACCATGCATTTGACATGCAAGCACCCCCTACCTACGAAAGGAACTTCAAGAGGCTTTTTCTGCTCTTCGACGTTGAATCTGACGCCCTTCTACTGATTCGTTCAGCCTTTCTCCACTCCGTCGTACTCTGCACTTGGTTCAGGGGGTGGAGTGTTGTTCTTCCTCTTCTTCAATGATCGTCCTTCACCTGTCGGGGCTCTGACCTTCTTCCCGCACTGACGTCGTGACGAACAGAAATAGGGGAAAGGAAAGAAGATGGAGACGAAGAAGAAAAAGAGAGAATGGAGTAGTGGGAGAAGTTTTACACCCACGGTGATACTGAGTATACACCTATATACGCATGCGAGGAGAAGGAGTGGGATGGGAAAGCGTGAGTCGCAGTCCACTCACACCTTCCGCCAATCACAGACAGCCACATCCCATCAATTAAGTCCAATTAACTTGTCATTAACTCTCAGGTTATATTGATTATGATTAACAACTAATTCTTTACTTTACTTCCAATTCCTTATCATTTAATTTAATTTTTTTTTATTCGGTATCAAACTTCAGAACTGGGATGTTACAGGTTTGGCATCCCGAGAGAAATCATTAGTGATCAGGGAACACACTTCTACAACAGAACCATGCAAGCTATGCTTAGGAAGTATGGGGTTATTCATAGAGTCTCTACTCCATATCACCCCTACACCAATGGACAAGCAAAAGTCTCTAACAGAGAAATCAAAAGAATCCTGGAGAAGATAGTACAGCCTAACAGAAAGGATTGGAGCAAGAAACTAGATGATGCTTTTTGGGCACAAAGAACAGCTTTCAAGGCACCTATAGGAATGTCTCCCTATAGAGTTATTTTTGGAAAGGCATGTCATCTTCCGGTGGAGATTGAGCATCGTGCTTATTGGGCTGTAAAAGCTTGCAACTTAGCACTTGATCAAGTAGGTGAAGAAAGGAAATTACAATTGAATGAGCTTGATGAAATCTGTTTGGCAGCTTATGAAAATTCAAAGTTCTATAAGGAGAAAACAAGGAAATTCCATAATAGCTCAATAGCTAGAAAGGAGTTTGCTGCTGGACAGAGAGTATTATTATTTAATTCCCAGATGAAACTAATGGCTAGAAAATTACGCTGTAAATGGGAAGGACCTTTCATTGTCACTAATGTATTTCCCCATGGAGCTGTTGAGATAAAAAGTGATAACTCCAACAAAAGCTTCAAGGTTAATAGACAATGCTTGAAGCCATTCTATGAAAATCCTTTACTTGTCGATGTCACAATGGAGGAGCATGCTTTGGGGGAACCACTTCTTGATCCCCCTTGAGGGAGTTTTTCTTAACCATCTCTTTACTTTTTCATTTTATTGTCTTTTCTGTATGTTCTGTTTTACATTGAGGACAATGTATGATTCAAGTGTAGGGGTGGAACTACTCTTTATTTTGTTTTATGTATTATTATATGATTGTTTTTCTGTGTGAAAAAAAATTAAATAAAGGTTTTTGTGTGTGATTTTTGTTTAAAATGGCATGTTTTATTGGAATTTTAGGATATGCATGAGTAATAGGTGATTTCTTTCATGTTTGATATGAGCTTAATGATATGTTATGATTTGAACTCAAGCATTTTTTTTGGTATGTTGAGAATGACATGATAATTGATAGATGATCATATATGATAGAATTATACCTTGTGAGATTTTTGAGCATTAAAAATTTGATGGATCACTTTACACCATCTTAATTCTTTCATGTGTGATTTATTCCTGAATACTTACATCTCAATCTTTGTCCTGTTTCTTGATGATATTTGAAACTCATATACATGTGTTTGAAAGGACACAAGCATTTTGTTCAATTGAGCCACTAGCCACATAAGCTTACCATAAATAAATCATCTTTTGTTAGCCCCTTTGAGCCTATTTAACCATTTCTTTGTTACAGCTCAAATAAGCTATACACCTACTTAAAGAAGATGTTGGAAATTTAGAATCAAGTCAAAAATAGGCATTCAAATAAGTGTGGGAGTGTGATAAAAGGAGTCGCAACTCTTAGTTTAAGTATTATGCAATTGTATAAGAAAAATATAAGAAAAAAATGATATTGATGATTGCGACCAAATTTGATTAAACAAATGTTTTACCTCACTATTTGCCTATTAAATTAATTACTCCATCATTCTTTATGGCATATGAAACTAATTTCCAAATCTTTACCTTGGCCACATTACAACCTTGATAAGCCCTGTCGATCTATACATGCATTTGTGTTGATTGCGGAATTGAGAAATTTGCCAAATTTATGGGACTGTCTCTTTTTTAGGAAATATTTTTGAGTGTATACACAAACCTAAAACACTTGACAGTTGAGAGTATGTCTTGTGAGGTTCTATCACTTATGATCTTCTTTTCAGTTTGACTTAATTCTCACATACCTAAGTGTTTGGATGATTTTCATACATATCATGATGCTTTGTATCCTGCGTGTTGAATAACTCTTGTTTCTCTATATATTCTTAAGATTTCATGACAAGTATGCCAATTCTGTATGTTTATTGTTTTCAATTTAAATGTTTTCAATAAATTGTGAAACTTGTTTTTATTCTGATTTCGCCCGGGAGTGCAAAAGAATAAGTGTGGGTGTATTTGATGATGCATGATTTACCCTTAATTCCTTAGTTTAAATGTGTATAATTTGCCATTACTTATTGTGTAATTTATTGCATTTTAACACATTTTCATAATTTAAGCCTTATTTAATATTTGATTTTAAATTGAATTAAGGATTAATTTTTAATGAAAATAATGAAATCTTGGTTTCTCTTGTTTTGTAGTGTATGATTGAGCCCGCAATTGAAAAATAATTACCACAATTCAAACAGAAGAAGCCACACCTCAAGAAAAGGTAAAAAAATGCAAGAAAAGCACCAGAATAGGCCTGGTAATCGATTCACCAACCTGGGAATCGATTCCTACACTAAATCATGCCCTGGGAATCGATTCATTCCACCAGGAATTGATTCATCCAACCAGGAATCAATTCATACCCACCAGGAATCGATTCCCCTGCTGATTTCACATAGGAATCGATTCATCTATGCATGAATCGATTCATTTGCTTGAGGAATCGATTCCTCACGTCAAGAATCGATTCATGTGATGTTTCTAATGCAATTTTCAACTGAATAAATTGATTCACAAAGGAAATCACGTAGGGAATCATGGAGGAAAAGAAGGAATATTTTCAGGCACTACATGAAATAGGAAAACATCACTACGCAAATTATGGAAGCACTACACCGAATGAAATGTTTTATTGTAACGTTTTCCTTTTCCCTCGCTATAAATAGAAGGAACCTGAGGCTTCAGAGACACACCTTTACTCCACACTTCTCAATTAGTTCCTCCTTCATTCTTTCTTTCTTTGAAGCAGTAGAGGAAGGCTTCTGGAGGAGCTCTTCCATTCCGAGTTTGGTCTTTCTTAATTTTTTGTTTGTTTTAATTATGGAGGGCTAAAACACTTAGATTGATTTTCTTAAAGAATATTGTAATATAATTTTAAGGTTCTTGTTTTTAATATAGTATGCTTTTATTATTGTTAATTTCTTCATAATCTTACTCTACTTATTTAATTCCATTCTGTTTAATTAAATTTGTATGCTTAATCGGTTTAATTATACAAATAGAATAAAATAAGATTTAAATTAAAATGGATTAAGGAAATATGCATCCTTAATGAATATTTTCATGATCACTTTTAATTATTATGGTTTGCTTAATTCCATAATTTGAGAATAGATTATGTATGTAGGCGATGTTCGTACATATGCTCAATAATTTCTACATTTTACGATCTTGACTCCTTTTGCTTAATTAGGATGCTTGATTAAAATATTCATTCTTAAATGAAAGTAAAGGAATTGTGAATTGATAAAGACGCTTAGTTGATTAATTCAAATTGAGCTAAGAAATTAATAGTAATGAAAGTACAAATCATCTTTTGTGAACCAAGGATAAATTTAATTACAATACTCCAATAAAATCAATCGTTTGTTATTTATTATTCTAAGTTTTATATTTACTCTATTTTAGTTTTAAGTGTAACAATCAATCCAACCCTCCCCCCGAAATATTTTTGTATGTTTGTTAAATTTTTGTTTGTTAAAAATTAATTTTAGACTTGATTTTCCTAAATATTTATGTTGATCCTTGAGAGAACGACCTAGGTTGACACCCTAGTACTACATTAATTAATTTTAATGTACTAATTTGACGGGACCATGAAAATAACGCATCAACTACCACTTAGTGGATTTCAATATTCACAATCTTTACCTATTCTCGTTGGAACTCATACATATCGATAGTTAGTGGCAATCATATTTATCAATTCACAGATACATATTGGGATATCTCATAACATTGAATTTGATACGAACATGATCTCAACCCATTCATAACATATTTCATCAAAATACTTCAACATAACATCATATTCATCATCCCAAACACATGCCACATAACATCAATCATTCTAAATGCACTCAAATCATGAAATCATCATATCATCCATCCAAACAATCACCAAACCCAATCATATATACATATTTTCATTTCATCAATGGATGAAATCATGCATTTAGAATAGTTACCCCCTACCTCAAGAGAAGTAGTGATCAACGCGGTCCGAAGATCCCGCCTCGTCAATGGGGTTATTTCCTACATCATAATACATCACACAATCAATTTTCTATTCAAACCACTAAGATTCCAATTTTCATATATTTGACAACTTGGTGTTTTCTAGCAATTTAACTCTCAAATATCATTTATTTCATTCAATCCACCATAACGATCATGACTAGGTGTTTACATTTATTATTATTATTATTATTATTATTATTATTATTATTATTATTATTATTATTATTATGCATTTAAAGTTAAACCCATTTATGGGTTTCCGCATTAATGGTTCCTAATAACCATTATCAACCATTAATCTTCATTAATGGCCATCCACCATTAATAACACCATTTTACCTCATTAATAACATTTACCTAACACCATAAATGCTTCTCTACCCATATTTTGTATTCCCCCAAGTCTTAGGGTTAGGGTTTCATCAAAACCCAACAACTATCATAAATGTCCATCTCCTTCCAACTACACATGCATCTACTCCATTACTTCTTCCTAAAAGCTCATATTTATGGTAACCCACCTTAGGGCTCATACATATATGGTCTCTTCACAAATCCCCATTCATGCACATTACTCCCCAAGCTATAAAACTCATACCCTTGGCTATAAACCCAACAAAATGGTGAGAATAACTTACCTCATACCCAAAAATGAAATAGTTTCAAAAGAGAGGGAGAGACCATACAAAAATGGAAGTGATGGAGAAAAGGAGAAGAGGAAATAGAGAGAAAGAAGAAGCAAGTGTGTTTGCCCAAAAGCCTCAGCAAAACTTACGAAAATGAGAAGGGAGTAATGGGCTTTTGCCTTTAAAATTTTATCCCCTCATTAAACTTTCATCGTTTTGTGACAAACAAGATCTCCGTTCGGGCTCAATACTTGTTCTAAAAATTATTCCGAATACACCTTCAGATCCCTAATAATATTCTTAATAGCCCTGACCACTATCATCCCAATCAGAGATGCTTGGTCTGACACCCATATTTAATCGGGCTCATTTTCAGCTTATCTGGTTCCAATAAATTATAAACAGTTCCCAAAAATTTTAATTTAGTTATTTCCAATATTTTAGGACATTAAATAACCCACACATAATTATTTAATATTTATCTCCTTAATTAATCCTTTATTTTAAAATTTAGGGTGTTACAATCCACCCCACCAAAAAGAAAATTTCGTCCCCAAAATTTAACATACTGGAGTTAAACGCATCAGGAACCGCATAAGTGTAATCCGATAAGCCATATTACAAATTCGTTCAAGAACCTCATAAGGCCCAATAAACTTAGGACTTAATTTCTTGCTCTTCAAGGCTCTTCTAATACCCTTATCTCTTGACACCCTTAAAAACACGTGATCGCCAACTTGAAACGCAAGTGGCTTCTGCCTCTTATCATAATAACTCTTCTGACAATCTTGGGCAATTTTCATCTTTTCTTCTATCATCTTAATCTTTTTATTTGTCTCCGTAATCAATTCTGGACCCAAAGCCAAATACTCACCAGCTTCAAGCCAACACAACGGAGTTCTACATTTCCAACCATATAACGCTTCAGAGGGAGCCATACCAATAGAACTATGATAACTATTGTTGTATGTAAATTCGATTAGTGGTAGGAATCTTTCCCAACACCCACCATGCTCCAATACACAAGCCTGTAACAAATCTTCAAGGCTTTAAATTGTTCACTCGGATTGTCCATCCGTTTGTGGATGATAGGAAGAAATAAGCTTCAACTTGGAACCCATTGCCTTGTGCAAGCTTCCCCAAAATCAGGAAGTGAACCACGGGTTGCGATCCGACACAATACTCAAAGGCACACCAATTAGCCTAACGATCTCCTTAATGTACAATTGTGCCAATTTCTCCAAAGAACTCTTCATGTTCATGGGCAAGAAGTGAGCACACTTCGTCAATCGATCAACAATCACCCATATAGCATCATTTCTAGCACGTGTTCTGGGTATTCCAGAAACAAAGTCCATAGCAATGTTATCCCACTTCCAAACACGGATATCAAGAGGTCTCAAGTAACCAGATGGTTTTTGATGCTTAAACTTAACCTTTTGACAAATAATGCAAGAGGCTACACAATTAGCCACATCAACTTCATACCGAGCTACTAGAATTCTTCTTCAAATCCTGATACATTTTTGTGGAACTAGGGTGTATGCTCAACACACTCTTATGAGCTTCTTCAAGTACCAACCTTCTCAAATCACCACCAAATGGAACATAAATTTGTCCTTTCACACGCCAAATGCCATCATGACCTTTCGTCAAAAATGAATTCTTCCCATTAGCTTGAGCTTCCTTCATCTCAATCAAGTACTCATCCTTCGGTTGTTGCAATTTCACGGTTTCAAGGAATACATTTGCTACCATCAACACCTCAAGAGACATTTTCTTTGGAGTATATATTTCCACACCCTTTTCTAAATTGCTCAATTAGCTCCATTTCTTTCACCATCATAGTAGAAACATACAAAGCTTTCTGACTCAAGGCATCGGCAACCATATTTTCCTTTCCGGGATGGTATCTCAATTCGAACTCATAATCTTTTAGAAACTCCATCCATCTTCATTGGCGCATATTAAGCTCTTTCTGGTCAAATAGATATTTGAGACTCTTGTGATCACTAAACACCACAAACTTAGAGCCATATAAATAGTGTCGCCATAACTTCAAGGCAAGCACCACTGCCGCCAATTTAACATCATGTGTAGGGTAGTTAACCTCATGCGGTCGCAATTGTCTCGATGCATAGGCTATTACACGCTCTCTTTGCATCAGCACGTAACCAAGGCCAAGCTTAGAAGTATCACAGTACACTATAAAATCATCCAATAAGTCTGGCAAGGCTAACACTGGAGTAGAAGTGAGTCTTATCTTTAACTCTTGGAAACTTCTCTCACAATCGAGATTCCACACAAATAGTTGATTCTTACGGGTTAGCTTTGTCAACGGCAAGGCCAAACGGGAAAATCCTTCAATAAATCTTCAATAATAACCGGCAAGACCAAGAAAACTCCTTATTTCAGTCACAGACGTCAGTCTTTCCCAAGCATCACGGCTTCCATCTTTGATGGATCAACAACAACACCATCTTTAGAAATGACATGTCCAAGGAATTGGACCTCGGATAACCAAAATTCACACTTAGAGAGCTTCGCATACAACTCTTTCTCGCAAAGGACATTCAACAAAAGACAAAGATGTTCTTCATGCTCTTTATGACTCTTGGAATAAACAAGAATGTCATCAATAAACACCACAACGAATCGGTCAAGATACTCATGAAAGATAAGATTCATGTAATCCATGAAAGTCGCAGGTGCATTCGTCACACCAAATGGCATGACCACATATTCATAGTGGCTATATCACGTTTGAAAAGCAGTTTTTGGAATATCTTCGATCTTCACCCAAATTTAATGATATCCGTATCACACAAATCGATCTTTGAGAACACCACTGCATCCTTCAATTGATCCAAAAAATCATCAATGCAAGGTGGGGGATATCGATTCTTAATGGTTAGCTTGTTAAGTTATCAATAATCCACGCATAACCTCATGCTCCCATCCTTTTTTTTTACCAATAAAACAGGCGCACCCCAAAGAGACACACTTGGGTGAATAAACTCTCTCTCTAACAACTCTTCAACTTGTCTCTTCAACTCGGTTAATTCTATAGGAGACATCCGATACGGCGCTCGGGAAACAGGTTCCGCACCTAGAACAAGATCAATAGAAAACTCCACCTCTCATGGAGGAGGTAAACCAGGTACCTCATCGGGAAATACATCCAAAAATTTATACACAATGGGAATATCAAGGGATTGACTAGTATTTTCTCCATCCACTATGCATAGCATAACAAGAATTTAAGATATACCTTGAACATCAAAGCACTCGGTATTCAGAGAAGGAAGAACGATGCTCTGATTCTGACAATCCACCAAGACCTTGTTAGCAAATAACCAATCCATTCCCAAGATAATTTCCAAGTCCTTCAAGGGTAAGAAAATAAGAGACACTACAAATCTTTGATCCTCAAGAATCATCTCAATATCATCACACTGAGTGACTGATGAGTGTTTTGCTTATATTGAGTTTGCTGAAAGAGAATCAAGTTTGTATAATATGAACTCAATGAAATGAATGTGCCAAGTTTAAACACAGAAGTTGTAATACAGTATAGTTGTCGTTCCACTGAGGAGGTGCTAGAATGAAGACTTTAGTTTGAATTGACTTGGCAGAAAGTTTTTGTTTGGGTTTGTTGTGAATGTTGTTGAATGAAAAACAGTAAGTAACAGAATAATAGAGAATAATATTGTGCAAAAGATGACAGTAAATGAGGTTGGAAAAATCAGTTTTGTAAAACAGGGATTGGCTTCATCACATCTTCACTTCTGTAAGCTGCATAAGTTTCCATATAAGTAAATCGAAAAGATAAGTTCTACGTCACAATCAAAGTCATTTGCATCGATCCCTCGACTACAAAATTCATAAGAATGATTTCCAAACCGCTGATCCCTCAGTCACTTTGGAAACCATTCCAGCATTATCGATCGATTGTTTTGACGTTTGTTGCGTTAGACGCCATCCCTGGCTACCTACTCACAACAAGCATTTCTTTCAGAGTCTGCTTTCAAAAGTCACTTCCCAGCATACTCAAGAAAACTTAGAACAAGAAAATAGTGATCAAGTACTTTCAGGCATTAAACGCAGAAGGAAATACAGAAACTTTATCAAATCTCATTACTCAATGAAAACTTACGACAGCATTACTTCAGTGTTGAATGGATTACAGCCAATCCCATAAGGGAAATTAGTTACTCATGCCTTGCATTTTCACCATCAAAGAAATGAATACAGAAAATGGAAAGTGTGAAATGAAAAATACAGAGGATGGATCTGATGTATCAGATGTTAGGAGATTGATCGATGATGATGATGTTGTTTGCAGCTTGATTTATAGGAGTTTAGGTTCAGCTTCTCTTGCCCACTTGCGTAGAACCCATGCAGCATCTTTCAGAGACTGGTGGAAACAGAAGAAAGTGGATGAGTTTGCATCGTATTGTTGGTGAATAAAGAATTAAGAAATCCCATACTGTCTGAGTCACGCTTGAGCTTGATGGTCACGCTCAAGCGTGAAGAGTTCTGATGCTTATTGATGATCTCACGCTCAAGCTGAAGTAATTCACGCTCAAGCGTGGCTTCCTTGCCTTCTCACGCTTGCTCCTCGCTTAGCCTCACTCAGTTACGCTCAGGCGAGGCCTTAATATCCATTCCTCACGCTCAAGCGGCTTATTCCCACGCTTGAGCGTGAGAGGGGTCCTGATGCCTCTGTTTCCTTTAATTCATGCTGGCCATGCTTAATCCATGCTTAGGCTTCCATTTTTATCATTCCACGCTTAAGCTCCTAGTGTTCACGCTCAAGCGTGAGAGGTCCTGATGCTTTCCAACTTGTTCAAGCTTAAGCTTGCTTGCTCAAGCTTAAGCTTGGTTGTTCAAGCTTGAGCTTGCTGTCTTCAAATGCCCCCGATCACGCTTGAGCTTGCTCTTTCACGCTTGAGCTTGATGTTTTCACGCTTGAGCTTGCTACTTTCACGCTTAAGCTTGCCTGCTTCAAGCTTGAGCTTGATCTTTCACGCTTGAGCTTGATGCTTTCACGCTTGAGCTTGATGCTTTTACGCTTGAGCTTGCTACTTTCACGCTTAAGCTTGCCTGCTTCAAGCTTAAGCTTGATTTTTCACGCTTGAGCTTGATTGCTCCAAGCTTAAGCTTGATTTTTCACGCTTAAGCTTGCTTGCTCAAGCTTAAGCTTGCCCTGCTTTCCTGTTGAATTTCCTGCAACTTTCCAAGAGTTTTAACACAATATTTCTTTTATACACCTATCCATCACTACTTAAAAGATTCATGCTCACTTCCTTTAATAATTCATCAATTTAGCTCAAGTTCTTTACAAAATTAATTCGAATGAGTCATGAAATCAATGCTTAATCAACACTTATCAAACTCTCCCCAACCTAGATTTTTTGCTTGTCCTCAAGTAAAAAGAAGTTTAGGAAGGGGAATCAAGCGTTCAAAAATGTAAGTTTCTGTGGCAGACAAAAAGTTTAAAAGACAATAATCTGAGTTGATGTCTAGGCAAATGATTTTCTTAATACCAATTCCTTGAAATGTAATGCACCATTACCTTGTTCATAAAGCATGTAACCCATTGCTGTAAGAATATAGAACTCTCATTATTTCTTACCATGTGTCTGTTTCACTCATCCATCATTAGAACTGCTCCGTTAACATTGGCCGTCATTTCTAGTAAAACCAAAATTCAAATGAATAGCAAGGATCAAAAGGTCTTTTAAGGATGTAATGAGGCTGGGCTAACAAGAATCTTTAGTTTTTCTTGGTTTCAAAATGCATGTTTAAAGAAGAGCATAAGTGTTTTTGGTTAATTTATTTAACAAATTAGAAGGCTCCTTCTTTGCATTGAAACTTCAGAGTTTTCTTTTGTTTTCCTCCAGCTCTTTTATACATTTTTGGAGAGCTTACTATTCTTCTTGCATTTTCTTCTACTGCCTCCATTTGTTTCATCTCCTTTTGAGAAAAATATTTTATGCTCTTTTTCAAGATGAACATGCAGGTAAGATAGAATTTTTGCTTTTATGCTTAGCTCAGGGCAGAGAAAAATTTTCATGCTTTTATGGCTCAAAGATGGGCTGCCAAAAAATCAGATATTTTTATCAGGGTAGCTTTTTGGCTCTTGGCTGACTATGTTTCCAAAATTGCCTTATCATATCCTTGCTTGTTTCTTAAGAAAAGGTTTAATTAGAAAATCAGTCAATGCCAATTTAACAAATTCAAATGAGGCTCTCAAGTGTTTAGATTTCTCACTTCATAACAAGATACAAGGCTTATTTTCTTCCTTATTCTAACAGAAAAGGGTTCAAGTCATGTAAACCAGCAAAAGTACATGCATTCCAGTTCCTTGGTTCTTAATTAAGTCATTTTGCCTAAAAAAAAATCAGTGTTATTGCCTAAAAACATTCTGTTGCTTAGAAACTTTTCTTGTTCAAAAAGTAAAATCTTTGGTTGGGGTTTTCAAAATTGGTACAACTGCAAGCATGTAATGGTATATCCAAACAATCAACCGAAAGCATAAAAAAAAATTTTCAAAGTATGCTGCAGTAATGTTAGACAAAACTAACTCAAAGTAAACTAAAGCAATAAAAACTAAAGCAGTAAACTCATCACTCATCCTTAGAAGAGTCATCCTCTCTCTCATGTTTCCTTGCTGGAGGCCCTTGTGAGGAGGGTCCTGGTCTAGCCTATGAAGTCTCACCCCTCCTAAGAAAGAAGGCCTGTCCCCAGGCTAAACAATGTGGGATGCAAACTTACTTTGGATAATGAGTGGGATGAATTTGATGAGCTGCCTGCAAAATAAAAGGAAAATTCAATCTTAGGATAAAATTTACTTAAAATAAAATCAACAGGATGAAAAGAAAACATAAAAGATTGGGTTGCCTCCCAATAAGCGCTTGTTTAACGTCATTAGCTTGACGCCTAATAGATTTTTCAATATGGATCATGGAGTTGGTGGATGAGAGTGTTGAGTTTTTCCACCTCCTTGCCTAAGTCAGGCCTTGGCTTTCTTCCTTTCTGTTTTTCAAGTGCACCTTCAATAGCAAAATCAGCTTGTTCTTTTTGCACTCGAATTTTTACTTTTTTGTCATCCACATCTATGATGACTTTGGCTGCTTTCAAGAATGGTCTCCCTAGTATTAGGGGGACTTCAGGATCTTCCTCCATATCTATGACAACAAAGTTCTCATGAAATTCAAATTTATCAACTTTGACCTCAATATTTTCAGCAATACCATAAGGGGTTTTTATTGATTGATCTGCCATTTTTAAAGTCATGTTTGTTGGCTTTACTGAAAAATCCCCTATACTTTTCAGTGTGGATAATGGCATCAAATTTACACTAGCACCAAGATCTAACAAAGCTTTTCTTTTTGAAAGTTTTCCAACAGTAACGGGAATAGAAAAATTCCCTGGATCTTTGGTGTTATGCGGTACTGCTTCAGAGATGATAGTGTCATATCCATCTTCTTCCTCAGTTATTTCCTCAGTCAGTGTGGTCACAGCCTTGCAATGCTCTATTGGGTTTGTTTCAGTGTTTGCTCCATACTGAGGCTTCTGTTTCTCAGCAAGTTGTTGGGCTAGTTGTCCCAATTGTGTTTCTAAGTTCCTGAGTGATGCCTCATTGTTCTTTTGACTTGCTAAAGAAGTTTGCATAAATTTTTCCAAGGTGTCCTCCAATTTAGAAGTTCTCTCCACCAAAGAAGGACCATTATTTTGATATGGTTTATTTGAAGAGCTGGGCTCTTGCTTCCATCCTTGGCCTTGGTTTTGGTTACTTCTCCATCCCTGAAATGGTTGGTTAGAAAAATTTGAATTGAAATTACCAGACCTTCCTTGGTTGTTCATGAAGTATACAGTTGCTTCTTGTGATCCACAGTTCTCATTGAGATGATCTCCTCCACAAAAGTTACATCTGGCAGGCATTTGTTGTTGCCCTGGTTGTGATGATTGTACAGCATGTAATTGTTGTGGAAGATTGGCTATCTTTTTGGTCAATGCTTCTAGTTGTTGGGTCAGAATTTTGTTCTGTGCTAAAATGGCATCTGTGGTGTTTAAGTCAAGGACTCCTTTCCTTTGAACTTGCTGCCGATCATGTTGAGCTTGGTAGTCTGTTGAGGATAAAGCTTCTATTATCCTTGTGGCTTGGTCAGCATCCACTGTCATCATTGTTCCTCCTGCTGCTGCATCTAAAATCATTTTAGTGTCAGCCCTTAAACCACTGTAAAAAATATTAAGTTGTGCAATATCTTCAAGTCCATGGTTTGGGCATTTTCTGAGCAGTGTTTTAAAGCGTTCCCATGCCTCACAAAAAGGTTCATCTTGGCCTTGTCTAAATGTTGTAATATCTGATTTGGCCTTGATGAATCTAGATGGAGGAAAGAACCTTTGTAGAAATTTTTCTTCAACTGTCTCCCAGCTGTTCAAGCTTTGATTTGGATGAGACTGTAGCCACTCCTTTGCTTTTCCTGCTAAAGAGAAAGGAAATAGTCTTAAGTATGCAACATCAATAACATCTTGGTCAAATCCCATGGTTCCAACCAATTCATAGAATGTGGCCAAGTGAGTGTACGGATCTTCACTAGACATTCCATGGAATTGATGTGAACTAATCAAACTCAAAGATGCTGGTTTCATTTCTAGTGCTCTGACAGTGTTTGGAATTGCAATGCTTGAGAAATGTCTTGGCCCTTGCTGTAAAGCATAGTCTCCAAGTGTTCTCCTTGGTGGGTTTTGATTATTGTTGTTGTTCTCCATTGTAACAGAGGGAGTTTGTCCTACGTGGAAGTTCTGCTTGGCTTTCTTGATTTTTTTGAGGAACCTGTCTATCTCAGGATCAAATGCAAGTTGTTCTTTTGTACCCTGTCCTCTCAAGATCATAAATCAAGAATTCAAAGTAGCAAGGTAAAAAAAAATAAAATAAAAAAATAAAAAATAAAATAAAAAAACAAATTACAAACAAGTTTATTTACACTGTCTTGTCAATTCAATGCTAAAATATTCAAACTTAAATCACCTCCCCGGCAGCGGCGCCAAAACTTGATGAGTGTTTTGCTTATATTGAGTTTGCTGAAAGAGAATCAAGTTTGTATAATATGAACTCAATGAAATGAATGTGCCAAGTTTAAACACAGAAGTTGTAATACAGTATAGTTGTCGTTCCACTGAGGAGGTGCTAGAATGAAGACTTTAGTTTGAATTGACTTGGCAGAAAGTTTTTGTTTGGGTTTGTTGTGAATGTTGTTGAATGAAAAACAGTAAGTAACAGAATAATAGAGAATAATATTGTGCAAAAGATGACAGTAAATGAGGTTGGAAAAATCAGTTTTGTAAAACAGGGATTGGCTTCATCACATCTTCACTTCTGTAAGCTGCATAAGTTTCCATATAAGTAAATCGAAAAGATAAGTTCTACGTCACAATCAAAGTCATTTGCATCGATCCCTCGACTACAAAATTCATAAGAATGATTTCCAAACCGCTGATCCCTCAGTCACTTTGGAAACCATTCCAGCATTATCGATCGATTGTTTTGACGTTTGTTGCGTTAGACGCCATCCCTGGCTACCTACTCACAACAAGCATTTCTTTCAGAGTCTGCTTTCAAAAGTCACTTCCCAGCATACTCAAGAAAACTTAGAACAAGAAAATAGTGATCAAGTACTTTCAGGCATTAAACGCAGAAGGAAATACAGAAACTTTATCAAATCTCATTACTCAATGAAAACTTACGACAGCATTACTTCAGTGTTGAATGGATTACAGCCAATCCCATAAGGGAAATTAGTTACTCATGCCTTGCATTTTCACCATCAAAGAAATGAATACAGAAAATGGAAAGTGTGAAATGAAAAATACAGAGGATGGATCTAATGTATCAGATGTTAGGAGATTGATCGATGATGATGATGTTGTTTGCAGCTTGATTTATAGGAGTTTAGGTTCAGCTTCTCTTGCCCACTTGCGTAGAACCCATGCAGCATCTTTCAGAGACTGGTGGAAACAGAAGAAAGTGGATGAGTTTGCATCGCATTGTTGGTGAATAAAGAATTAAGAAATCCCATACTGTCTGAGTCACGCTTGAGCTTGATGGTCACGCTCAAGCGTGAAGAGTTCTGATGCTTATTGATGATCTCACGCTCAAGCTGAAGTAATTCACGCTCAAGCGTGGCTTCCTTGCCTTCTCACGCTTGCTCCTCGCTTAGCCTCACTCAGTTACGCTCAGGCGAGGCCTTAATATCCATTCCTCACGCTCAAGCGGCTTATTCCCACGCTTGAGCGTGAGAGGGGTCCTGATGCCTCTGTTTCCTTTAATTCATGCTGGCCATGCTTAATCCATGCTTAGGCTTCCATTTTTATCATTCCACGCTTAAGCTCCTAGTGTTCACGCTCAAGCGTGAGAGGTCCTGATGCTTTCCAACTTGTTCAAGCTTAAGCTTGCTTGCTCAAGCTTAAGCTTGGTTGTTCAAGCTTGAGCTTGCTGTCTTCAAATGCCCCCGATCACGCTTGAGCTTGCTCTTTCACGCTTGAGCTTGATGTTTTCACGCTTGAGCTTGCTACTTTCACGCTTAAGCTTGCCTGCTTCAAGCTTGAGCTTGATCTTTCACGCTTGAGCTTGATGCTTTCACGCTTGAGCTTGATGCTTTTACGCTTGAGCTTGCTACTTTCACGCTTAAGCTTGCCTGCTTCAAGCTTAAGCTTGATTTTTCACGCTTGAGCTTGATTGCTCCAAGCTTAAGCTTGATTTTTCACGCTTAAGCTTGCTTGCTCAAGCTTAAGCTTGCCCTGCTTTCCTGTTGAATTTCCTGCAACTTTCCAAGAGTTTTAACACAATATTTCTTTTATACACCTATCCATCACTACTTAAAAGATTCATGCTCACTTCCTTTAATAATTCATCAATTTAGCTCAAGTTCTTTACAAAATTAATTCGAATGAGTCATGAAATCAATGCTTAATCAACACTTATCAGTGACCGCCTGTAAACAAGTACCGGTCGGTGTAGACACCATGATAAAACCTTTCATCATACTTATTGGTAACTTTAATCGCCTCACACAGTCTTCCGAAATAAAAGAGTGTGTTGCACCCAAATCAAATAATACATCAACACAATTACCATGTATCTGGCACTTACTTTGGACAAGATCCTCGACCTGTGCCGCCTCTTCACCGGTCATGGCAAAGACCCTTCCAGTAGTCTGTTGGTTAGCACCATGATTATGACCATTTCGGCCACCATTACCATTACCTTGGTCATTCCCATTACCACGACCGTTGCCACCATTTCCATTGCCATTACCATTACGACCACCATTACTGCTGCCATTACCGTTTCTACTAGCACGGCCTCTAAAAGCACCATAGCCTCCACGATTTGCATCATTACAAACCACTATATTTGTAGCATTCAAAGGACCATCCAGACGGATGTGCCCTGGTTGGTGGCATCTATAGCACACCACCGTCTCTTCATGGTTACATTCTCAAGCCAAATGGTTTCTGCCACACCGAAAACAATGAAGACTTTGGCCATTACCTCGGCCACAATTGGTACCATGTCTTCCACCACCTCGTCCACCTCTAAATGAAGAGGAACCACGCACAAATTATCTATTCTTCTTAAAATCACCCCTTTTCTTGTAGCTAGAGGATTGGCCCTTCAATCTATGATCATGCCCAATATAACTCTTAGGAGTCACATCATTCTCTTCAAAGATTCGACATTTGTTCATAAGAGTAGGAAAGCTCCTAATCTCTTGATAACATATAGCCTTCTTGATCTCCTGCGCAACCCATTCTCAAACTTAATACATTTTGAAGCTTCAGTACCTTCCTGTTAGAAAGAAGGGTAAAACACACATAATTCTTCAAATTTTAAGGCATATTCCTCCACCAACATGTTTCCTTGTTTGAGCTCCATAAATTCAAGCTTCTTCTTGTTCTTGTAGCTCCCAGGAAAGTATTTCCTAAGGAACTCCACCTTAAAATTCTCCCAATTTAACGGAGTGTGAGCAGCAATCATACGCCCACGAGTGAGGATCCACCATGACTCAGCTTCATCTCGGACCATAAATACCACGTACTCAACTTTTTGAGCTTCCGTACACTCTATACTAGCAAATATCCTCTCCAAGTCACGGATCCAAACATAAGCGTCTTCCGGTTTATATACCCTATGAAATTTGGAAGCCTTATGTTTGAGGAATCAATCAAGACCATGAGTTGGTTGACCAGCAGGTTATTGTTGCTGTTCAAGGATATCGGCAAACCGATTGAAAGCTTCAGCCATAGCGGCTGCGTCAACATTACGTCTATTCTCCATCAATCAATCTAGACACATAACACAAACATAATTAGAAACCTCATGTTTCTTTACTCAATATATACCAATCATCATCAATTATCATTAATACAAGTATCATCATAATATATTCATAATTTGAAGGTAAATATGTGGAAGAAGATGCCTGGCCGGGCTTAATAACAATCACATAATCATCACCATTCATAATATGAATTAGTGGGCAATCTATGCCCCAACAATGCTTATCTATAGTAACAACATCATACCATTAAGCAACTAGTGCTTTCATGAGACATATCAATGATTCAATAAAAATCAATAACATTTCAACGTCAAACAATCTCAATTCAATAAGAGAGTCACTCAACCTTGGCATTTCATTCACATATAACAAGCAATGAGCATTAACAAATGCTCTGATACCAGGTTGTAACACTCCTAAAATTGGGGGTAAATTTTTCACGATTTAAAATTCATTTATAAGTAGAGTGAATCATGATATAAAATATTAAGTGACTTCCCCGGACCTTTTAATAACCTATCTCATATATAAAGATATGAGTAGGTATCAGAGTGCACAAGAAATACTTAAGTAGTACCATTACAATTTTTGACTGATATAATCAATTAATTCATGTGCTAATCAATTGCCCTAATCGATTACAGGGCAGCAGTTAGTCGATTACAGATCCATAATCGATTATAGAGGAAGGTATAATCGATTACCAAGCTCCTGTAAGTGGTGCCATGCGTCAAACCTTTTATCTAATCGATTACCAGACTTATAACAGTCGATTACATTGTTTCTGTTGGGTCCATAATCAATTACGATATTAACCATAATCGATCACCATGGTTCTGGTTGGTTCATAATCGATTACACCTCTGAACACAATCGATTACATTGGTTCTGGATAATTCATAATCGATTACATTAATGCATATAAGACTGTAATCGATTAAGATAATCGATTTCCTCAAAATAGAAACCTTGTAATCGATTAGGCTAGTAAGCTAATCGATTACACCTTATCAGAATGCAGAAATTATGTAGATTTTCATAGGGAAATGAACTTCACACCTACCAAAACATATGTAAATGATTTCAGAACACTACCAAACTTTAACACAAGTTATAATATACCATTTGTGACGTGTGGCCGCTGGCCGCTCTTGAAAATTCCTAAAAACGAGTAAATTACCTGGATAATTGCGTTTATCTCATTTCAAGGCATTTTGAGGCAACCAAGGGGTCCATTTTCTACAAAATAGAACCATTCCTTATTCCACAAGTCATAATTAACATATATAAGCCATTGCATTTATCATATCACACCAGAACCTCATCCATCGCAAATTGGCCATGCTAGTTCCTAACTTATGTATAAAACAACTATACAAAATCTTAAACATACATCATGAAAGATTGCAATTCATGGTTCTCATCATCCATTCATCAAGTTGAGTAAATTTCATGCTTCGTATTAACATCATACATCACTAAAGGTCATTAATGGAAATGAACCATACATACAAAGGGTCTCATTTTCCTACATGACCTCTAAAATCATCATTCATATATCAAGCTACAAAATTTGGGCATATACACATTATATTCCATACAAAATAACGATATGCCGGCCAAGGCTCATCCATTTCCATCCCATATTTACCTTCTTCAAAATTCGGCCTCCAAAAGAGTAGGATCTACATCACACCTACAATCAAACTTAAAATGGCAACCAGGAGGTGAGTAACATAATCCAAATGTATCAAAGTCATACATTTTGATGATACTCATACATACTCACACATGATACTTCCTCATGAACATCACAATTTTATTCACAATATATGTTATTTCATTGCCATATCTTGCATACTCAAGAAAATACATTCATAACACACATAATCAAATCATTAGCATTCTCCATAACTTTATCATACACATAGTGTTAGTCTCACATTCCTTTCCTTTTTATTTCTTAATCATCCATCACCACCACGGGCTTCCAACTAGGCATATCTCTAGCTATATGTAAATGCTCTTAAAGCTAATGCATATGCACAAAGGAATTATTATCAAATGCGAATCTGACTGTGGGAAATAACATCAAATCAATTGTGGGACAGGCATAGGTGTGCTACTATGCCCCTACTGCAGTAGTAAAATGTGTACACTTATATCTCTATTCATGCATGTTCAACAACATATTTTACTGGTACCAAACCACTATCGCCCATCTGTAGCACTAGTCACCCCGTGACTTGCGGATCAACATGGCCTCACTTTCCAAAAGTGCTACAGGCCCCTCCCGGACACATATCGAGAGAGCCGTGCCCCGTCGGATACCAAGGTAACTCATTCACCATAGAGTCGCCCGCCCACTGGGCCTGCCACATAGGGTGCCTCATCACCAAACTATGGACAGCTTCGTGATTCCCAGAATCACTAGGGAAATACAACAATATACCTGTGCACTGGGTCGCCCTCCCACTGGGCCTGCCTAGTGGAAACCTTAACATTCCACATAGATAGCGTATGATATGCCATGGATGCAATACAATGCAAATCAAATGCATTTCTTACACTGTGCATCCTAAATGCCACTCATCTATTATCCATTAATGCATGATTTATCCTTAATTCCTTAGTTTAAATGTGTACAATTTGCCATTACTTATTGTGTAATTTATTGCATTTTAACACATTTTCATAATTTAAGCCTTATTTAATATTTTATTTTAAATTGAATTAAGGATTATTTTTTAATGACAATAATGAAATCTTGCTTTCTCTTGTTTTATAGTGTATGATTGATCCCACAATTGAAAAATAATTACGACAATTCAAACGGAAGAAGCCACACCTCAAGAAATGTAAAAGAATGCAAGAAAAGCATCAGAACAGGCCTAAGAATCAATTCACTAACCTGGGAATTGATTCCTACACAAAATCATGCCGTGGGAATCGATTCATCCCACTAGGAATCGATTCATCCCACCAGGAATCAATTCATACCCACCAGGAATCGATTCCCCTGCTAATTTTCACCTAGGAATCGATTCATCTATATAGGAATTGATTCATGTGATGTTTCTGACACAATTTTCAACTGAATGAATTGATTCACGAAGGAAATCACGCAGGGAATCATGGATGAAAAGCAGGAATGTTTTCAGGCACTACGTGATGTATTTTTATGTTGATGTAGGTTTTGATAATGACACAACAAATGGAGAAATATCAAGGATGTTATCAAGCGAATTAATTATGTTTGATGATGAAAGTGATTCAAGGCATTTAAGGAAGTCTTAATCAAGTACAAGTGATCAACAAATGTGCCAAGAATCAAAGGATTGGAGCCAAGACTCATCAAATATCAAAAAGGGTGAAACAAAGTGCAAAAATACATGAATCAGGTAATTGAATCGATTCACACAGCAAAGCATAACCACATGAATCGATTCCTACGTTTGGAAAGGGCCAGGAAGTAAAAATTTAAGGTTTGAATCGATTCCTCCTTGCATTGAATCGATTCACACGGTTCAAATTGGTCCAGGATGTATTTTTAACATAATGAATCGATTCCCTTCTCTTTTGAATCGATTCACGCATGGATTTTTGCCCAGTAACCTTAGTTTAATTGCTTGAATCGATTCATATAGCATTAGAATCGATTCTTGTAGCTGTCAGAATATAAAATCATGCGCAGAATGAATGTTCCCCTTCGGTTTAATCAAAATGGAAAGCCCAAGGCAAGGTTCCATGCTTTGTCCCTCTCCACATGCATGTGTCTTATTGGAAATGCAATTAATTTGAATATTAGACAAACATGCTTCTTGATGCACATGCCATGTTCTTCTTGGAGACACTAAAAGGCTTATTGGAATTAGAATGCCAAGTTGAATGGAGACACACATGCCTAACATTTCAAGCTCCCAAGGAATTTAATATTACAAAATCCATACCATTGGAGTCTATAAATAGAGAAGGAGTTGAAGGCAAAACTTACACCAAGCATTTGAAGCATTTCCATTTGCTTTCTTCCTCCTCCATTCTCTTGCTCTTCTACTTACTCTCTTTATTCTTTGATTGGTATATTTCTTGAGAGTTAATTTGTGGGAAAATTATATTTGTGTACTTAACTTGCATATCCTCTCTTTGAGAGTTACTATCTTGTGTAAGCTTTAAACTTGTATATCCACTCTAGTGAGAGAGTTTCCTTGTACACTTAAAACACTAAACTTCATAGAAATCTTGGGTTAGGTTTCAACCTTGTAATTGTGAGATTGAGAGATTGGGTGGGGTGCCCTTGTACTTGTGAGGATTGGATTCTTGAGTGTGGGACACTAGGAAGTTGCAATTGCTCAAAGTGTATCTCTAATCTACAATAGTGGAAATCCTCTAAGTGGGTTGCTTAGAGGCGAGACGTACACCGGCGTGGTGGAACTCGTATACATCGGTTTGCAAATCTCTCTTCCCTAAACTCATTTAACTTGTGCATTCAACTTGTTTGCTTAATTCATTGCTTCATTAATTGGACTAAGTACATGATACAATAAGTTGAAAACCCTTTTTGAATAACATTGTTGAACTTGGACTTAAGCAACACTCTTGAATCAATCTTTCTAAAGTCCCATAAATTACTTTGTAACTTAATCGATTCACTATCTAAACTCTTTTAGTAGTTATTAGTTTGTCTTGTGTAATATTTGTTGTTACTTGCAATCTAGTTTATTATCTTAAATAAACATAGTAACAAAAGAATCAATTTCAAGAGCATTCCAAAGAAAATTTTTAATACTCAATTCACCCCCCCTCTTGAGTAATTGAGGCCACTTGGTTAACAAGTGGTATCAGAGCTTGACTCTTGGTAAATCAAGCTTAACGGCTTCAAGAGAACAAATGGCCTCAACCTCATATAACATGTTTCCCGAGGGTGGTGCTACAAATCGACCTCCCGCTTTTAATGGTGAGGGTTATGCCTTTTGGAAAGAAAGAATGAAAATTTTTGTGCAATCAATGGATTTAAGAGTGTGGAATGCTATTGAAAATGGTCCCTTTATACCTATGCATATTGTGGATGATAAACAAGTTGAAAAGCCTATGGATAATTGGTCTAGTGAAGAAGAAAAGAAAATGCAATATAATTATAAGGCAAAAAATCTTATTACTTTAGCTTTAGGTCCCGATGAATTCTTTAGAGTAATAACATGTAAAACGGCTAAAGAAATGTGGGATACCCTTCAAATAACTCATGAAGGAACTAGTGATGTTAAGGATTCATAAATTAGCACTTTAACTAGCCAATATGAAAGTTTTAGGATGAATCCAAATGAAGCTATCTTAGATCTTCAAAAAAGGTTTACTTTGATCATAAATCATCTCATTACTCTTGGCAAATCTTATTCTAACAAAGAGCTCATTCACAAAGTGTTAAAAAGTCTTACTATGGAGTGGCAACCTCTTGTTACGGCCATCAAGCAATCTCCCACCATAAATGAGATGTCTCTTGCAACCTTGTTTGGTAAATTACAAGAGCAAGAACAAGAGTTGAAAGATCTAAGATAAGCGGAAGAAGAAGAAAAGACATCAAAGAAGAAAGGATTAGCTCTCAAAGCTACTTCAATGGTTGAAGATGAAACCGAGAGTGAAGTTGATGAGGATGAAGAGCTAGGCCTATTTGTGAAACGGTTTGGAAAGCTAATGAAGAGCAAGCGCTTCCAAAGAAACTTCAAACCACAAGGTAAGAAATCTAAACTTAAAGAAAATTCTACTTCACCTACTTGTTTTGAGTGTGGTAAGGAAGGACACTTCAAAATGGATTGTCCAAATCTAAAGAAGAAGAACAAAGAAAGAAAAGAAAGAAGAAGAGCATATGTTGCATGGGATGAAAACGAGATAACTAGCTCGGATGAATCGGAAAATGAAGAAGCAAACCTTTGTCTCATGGCCAATCACCAAGATGAAGAGAATGAGGTAAACTTTCATGACTTAGATAAGGATGAATTACTTGATGCTCTTGATGATTTGTATGATAAATTCACCAAAGTCTTTAATAAGCTTAAATTATCTAGAAAAACTAGTAATACTCTAGAAATGCATCTCATGGAAGTGTGTAAAGAGAATGAATCTTTAAAAGAAGAGTTAGCAAATGTTCAAACATGCTCTAGGACCAAACCTTGTGAGTTTGTAAAGAAATGTGATATGCTAGAAACTAAGGTGTTGGACTTGAATAAAACTCTAGAAAAGTTTACAAATGGTAAAAACAATATAAATGATCAAGCATGCTCCAAGAATAAGCCTTGTGAATTTGTTAGGAAATGTGACATACTTGAGAAGAAAGTACTAGACTTAAACACAACGCTTGAAAAATTCACCAACGGTAGAGATAACTTAAATGCACTTCTTGGAAAACAACGTTGTATGTTTAACAAAATGGGACTAGGTTATAATCAAGGATCACATGCTCATAAGAAAGATAAACATTACAAAAATTTCTTTGTGCAACCTTGTAAATCATCTACACCTTTTGTAAAATGTAATCATTGTGGTCTTAAAGGTCATAACTCTTATAATTGCAATGTTAGAAGATTAGGACCAAAAGTAGTGAGAAAAGTATGGGTTCCTAAAGGAACATTTTCACAAACTAACCTACAAGGACCTAACATAAAATGGGTACCAAGCTCTCTAACTTGAATTGTTTTGTAGGTATGTTTTAAGGCAAGTAACACCCATTGGTACTTGGATAGTGGGTGTTCTAAACATATGACGGGAGACAAAAGTAAGTTTATATCACTTACTCCACGAAGCAAAGGATTTGTTACTTATGGAGATAACACAAAGGGAAGAATACTTGGAATCGGAAATGTTGGTAAAAATTCTTCCACCTCCATAAATGATGTACTATATGTTGAAGGACTAAAACACAACTTGCTTAGTATTAGTCAATTATGTGACAAAGGCTATAAAATCGTTTTTGAATCAAATGGTTGCATAATTGAAAACAAACTAAACAAGGAAATAAAGTTCGTTGGTCAAAGAGTAGATAACATTTACATGATTAATCTAGATTGCCTTGCTTCAAATGATGTACAATGCTTCATAACTAAAGAGGATGAATCATGGCTTTGGCATAGAAGAATCGCTCACATTCATGTAGACCATTTAAATAAACTTGTTTCAAAAGATTTAGTTATTGGCTTACCAAAATTGAAATTTGAAAATAAATTTTGTGACGCTTGTCAAAAGGGAAAACAAGTAAAGGCTTCTTTTCAAGCAAAAAATATTGTTTCAACAACAAGACCTTTACAACTTTTACATATGGATTTATTTGGACCTTCGAAAATCAAAAGTTTTGGTGGAAACTATTATGGTCTTGTGATTGTGGATGATTACTCTAGATATACATGGACATTGTTTCTTACTCATAAAAATGAAGCATATCATGCATTCAAGAAACTTGCCAAGGTCATCCAAAATGAACAAAACTTAAAAATAGCATCCATTCGAACGGATCATGGGGGAGAATTTGAAAACCAATCTTTTGAGAAATTTTGTGAAAAGTTTGGCATTGAACATAATTTTTCGGCTCCAAGAACTCCACAACAAAATGGAGTAGTTGAAAGGAAAAATCGATCTTTAGCGGAGCTTGCAAGAACTATGTTGAATGAAGCGAATATTTCAAAACATTTTTGGGCCGATGCGGTGAACACCGCTTGTCATGTTATGAATCGTTGTTTAATAAGGCCTATACTAAAGAAAACCCCCTATGAACTTTATAAAGGACGAAAACCAAATATTTCTTACTTTCACATTTTTGGATGCAAATGCTTTGTCTTAAACAATGGAAAGGAAAATCTTGGCAAATTTGATGCAAAATCTGATGAAGCAATTTTTCTAGGATATTCATCTACTAGTAAAGCATATAGACTCTTTAACAAACGAACCTATACAATTGAAGAGTCCATAAATGTTAAATTTGATGAACTTAACCAAAATCCTCCGAGAAAGGAAGTTGATGATCTTGTAGGTACCTTCCAAGAAATGAACCTAGAAGACAAAGAAGAAGCCAAC
Organism: Clitoria ternatea; assembly: GCA_037962975.1. NCBI lineage: Eukaryota > Viridiplantae > Streptophyta > Magnoliopsida > Fabales > Fabaceae > Clitoria > Clitoria ternatea. The sequence goes on from CM075670.1 coordinate 141,516,175, forward strand.
AATGAAGGAGGTGCAACACAACTTGATAAACAACAAGATTGGGTAACCTTAAAGGACCATCCCTTGGACAAAATCATTGGAGAAATAACCAAAGGGGTAAGTACTCGAAATGCCATTAGGAATGCATGCAATCACTTAGCCTTTGTATCTCAAATTGAACCCAAAAATATTGATGAAGCCATTATTGATGAACATTGGATGTTAGCCATGCAAGAAGAATTAAACCAATTTGAAAGAAATGAAGTTTGGGAACTTGTGCCAAGACCCAATGACCATCAAATAATAGGCACCAAATGGGTTTTTAGGAACAAACTAGATGAAAATGGAATAATAACTAGAAATAAAGCTAGGCTAGTTGCTAAGGGGTATAATCAAGAAGAAGGAATAGACTATGAAGAAACGTATGCTCCCGTAGCTAGGTTAGAAGCCATTAGATTATTATTAGCTTTTGCTTGTTGTATGGATTTTAAACTTTATCAAATGGATGTCAAAAGCGCTTTTTTAAATGGCTATATTCAAGAAGAAGTTTATGTAGATCAACCTCCCAGTTTTGAAAATCATAAATTTCAAAATCATGTTTTTAAATTGAGAAAAGCCTTATACGGTTTGAAACAAGCTCCAAGAGCTTGGTATGAAAGACTTAGCAAATTTCTTTTAGAAAATAATTTCAAAAGAGGAAAGGTTGACACTACACTATTTATAAGGCGTAAAAATCATGACATTCTTTTGGTACAAGTTTATGTTGATGACATAATTTTTGGTGCTACAAATGAAAATCTTTGTCAAGAGTTTGCTAAATTCATGCAAAAAGAATTTGAAATATCCATGATGGGAGAACTCACCTTTTTCCTAGGATTACAAATTAAACAAACAAATGAAGGAACTTTTATTAGTCAAACAAAATATTGTAAAGAATTACTCAAACGATTTGAAATGGATAAGGCAAATGAAATAGCAACACCAATGAGCACATCTTGCTATCTAGATAAAGATGAAAAGGGTAAGGACGTTGAAATAACTAAGTATCGAGGAATGATAGGATCCTTACTTTATTTAACTGCTAGTAGACCCGATATTATGTTTGCGGTATGCATGTGTGCTAGATATCAAGCATGTCCTAAAGAATCACACTTAACTGCCGTAAAAAGAATTTTGAAATATCTTGTGGGTACTAAAAATGTTGGTTTGTGGTATCCCAAAGGCGTTGAATGTAATCTTTTAGGATATTCTGATTCTGACTTTGCGGGTTGTAAGCTTGATAGAAAAAGTACTAGTGGCACATGTCATTTACTTGGTAGTTCCCTTGTTTCTTGGCATAGCAAGAAACAAGCAAGTGTTGCATTGTCAACGGCTGAGGCAGAATATGTAGCAGCCGGTAGTTGTTGTGCTCAAATTCTATGGATGAGACAACAACTTCTTGATTTTGGTATTACCCTGGATAAAGTCCCCATTAAATGTGACAACACTAGTGCAATAAATATATCTAAGAATCCGGTCATGCATTCTAGGACCAAACACATTGAAATAAGACATCACTTCATAAGAGACCATGTTTTGAAAGGAGATTGTGTACTTGAATATGTTGAAACTTCAAAACAATTGGCGGACATTTTTACAAAACCCCTTCCAAAAGACCAATTTATAAATATTAGAAGGGAGTTAGGAATTTTGGAAATTTCCTAATTGATTTATTTTATCACACTTTCTTACTCTTTGAACAAAATTTTGTAAATCTTTAACTTGAAGATTTCAAACTCATCTTTTCCATAAAATTTTCATTTCCTTGAACATAATACCTTCCTTTGTGACATACATACAAATTTTTGAAGACAATTTATACTCACATTTTCAATAATCAACTTAATGCTCTACAAATCTCTTGTTTTATTTAAAGACCCGTGGAGTCCCCATTTATTTTAAACATATTTTGACACAAAGATAATCTCCTATATACAACATGGTTCTCAAAAATAAATGGCAAATGACCTTTGATTTTCTTGACTTTCTTGTGCAACAAAATCATTAGCAACTTGCAAAATTTAAATCATTGTATATATCCCTCACAAAACAACCATCTAGTAACATGATTCTTCAAACTCGCGTAAAAATAGCTAGATGAATCGATTCCCATGAGACATTATGTGCCTATATGCCTTGAATGATTTCGTGATGAATGTTGCATTGCCATCTTACTTCAAAATGTATGCATCTACCTTTAAGTTGTATATGTTTCTCAAATAAGGAAATCCTTTTTGATGATGCCAAAGGGGGAGAGAAATACATACATTTAAAGGGGGAGAGAAATATATGAGAAAGGGGGAGTATGTAAATCATTGTGTATATCCATTGCATAAGAAAGAGGGAGATGATTAAGAGGAAAAGAATATATTAAGGGGGAGAGACCTTATTAAGGGGGAGAGAGACCTTTTATATTAAATATTCTCTTGATAACTTGTGCCTCTAATGTCATAAACATAATGGTATCAAATTATATGTGATAGGGCGAGTCATTCTTGCAATATATTTGATATCATTGTGATACTAACACCCCAAGAGACAAGCATTTGTTGTCATCATCAAAAAGGGGGAGAATGTATTTTTATGTTGATGTAGGTTTTGATAATGACACAACAAATGGAGAAATATCAAGGATGTTATCAAGCGAATTAATTATGTTTGATGATGAAAGTGATTCAAGGCATTTAAGGAAGTCTTAATCAAGTACAAGTGATCAACAAATGTGCCAAGAATCAAAGGATTGGAGCCAAGACTCATCAAATATCAAAAAGGGTGAAACAAAGTGCAAAAATACATGAATCAGGTAATTGAATCGATTCACACAGCAAAGCATAACCACATGAATCGATTCCTACGTTTGGAAAGGGCCAGGAAGTAAAAATTTAAGGTTTGAATCGATTCCTCCTTGCATTGAATCGATTCACACGGTTCAAATTGGTCCAGGATGTGTTTTTAACATAATGAATCGATTCCCTTCTCTTTTGAATCGATTCACGCATGGATTTTTGCCCAGTAACCTTAGTTTAATTGCTTGAATCGATTCATATAGCATTAGAATTGATTCTTGTAGCTGTCAGAACATAAAATCATGCGCAGAATGAATGTTCCCCTTCGGTTTAATCAAAATGGAAAGCCCAAGGCAAGGTTCCATGCTTTGTCCCTCTCCACATGCATGTGTCTTATTGGAAATGCAATTAATTTGAATATTAGACAAACATGCTTCTTGATGCACATGCCATGTTCTTCTTGGAGACACTAAAAGGCTTATTGGAATTAGAATGCCAAGTTGAATGGAGACACACATGCCTAACATTTCAAGCTCCCAAGGAATTTAATATTGCAAAATCCATGCCATTGGAGTCTATAAATAGAGAAGGAGTTGAAGGCAAAACTTACACCAAGCATTTGAAGCATTTCCATTTGCTTTCTTCCTCCTCCATTCTCTTGCTCTTCTACTTACTCTCTTTATTCTTTGATTGGTATATTTCTTGAGAGTTAATTTGTGGGAAAATTATATTTGTGTACTTAACTTGCATATCTTCTCTTTGAGAGTTACTATCTTGTGTAAGCTTTAAACTTGTATATCCACTCTAGTGAGAGAGTTTCCTTGTACACTTAAAACACTAAACTTCATAGAAATCTTGGGTTGGGTTTCAACCTTGTAATTGTGAGATTGAGAGATTGGGTAGGGTGCCCTTGTACTTGTGAGGATTGGATTCTTGAGTGTGGGACACTAGGAAGTTGCAATTGCTCAAAGTGTATCTCTAATCTACAATAGTGGAAATCCTCTAAGTGGGTTGCTTAGAGGCGAGACGTACACCGGCGTGGTGGAACTCGTATACATCGGTTTGCAAATCTCTCTTCCCTAAACTCATTTAACTTGTGCATTCAACTTGTTTGCTTAATTCATTGCTTCATTAATTGGACTAAGTACATGATACAATAAGTTGAAAACCCTTTTTGAATAACATTGTTGAACTTGGACTTAAGCAACACTCTTGAATCAATCTTTCTAAAGTCCCATAAATTACTTTGTAACTTAATCGATTCACTATCTAAACTCTTTTAGTAGTTATTAGTTTGTCTTGTGTAATATTTGTTGTTACTTGCAATCTAGTTTATTATCTTAAATAAACATAGTAACAAAAGAATCAATTTCAAGAGCATTCCAAAGAAAATTTTTAATACTCAATTCACCCCCCCTCTTGAGTAATTGAGGCCACTTGGTTAACACGTGAAACAGGAAAACATCACTACGCAAATTATGGAAGCACTACGCCGAATGAAATATTTTATTGTAACGTTTTCCTTTTCCCTCGCTATAAATAGAAGGAACCTGAGGCTTCAGAGACACACCTTCATTTCACACTTCTCTCTTAGTTCCTCCTTCATTCTTTCTTTATTTGAAGCAGCAGAGGAAGGCTTCTGGAAGAGCTCTTCCATTCCGGGTTCGGTCTTTCTTAATTTTTTGTTTGTTTTAATTATGGAGGGCTAAAACCCTTAGATTGATTTTCTTGAAGAATATTGTAATATAATTTTGAGGTTCTTGTTTTTAATATAGTATACTTTTATTATTGTTAATTTCTTCATAATCTTACTCTGCTTATTTAATTCCATTCTATTTAATTAAATTTGTATGCTTAATCGATTTAATTATACAAATATAATAAAATAAGATTTAAATTAAAATGGATTAAGGAAATATGCATGCTTAATGATTATTTTCATAATCACTTTTAATTATTATGGTTTGCTTAATTCTATAATTTGAAAATAGATTATGTATGTAGGCGATGTTCTTACATATGTTTAATAATTCCTACATTTTACGATCTTGACTCCTTTTTCTTAATTAGGATGCTTGATTAAAATATTCATTCTTAAATGAAAGTAAAGGAATTGTGAATTGAAAAAGGCGCTTAGTTGATTAATTCAAATTGAGCTAAGAAATTAACAGTAATGAAAGTGTACAAATCATCTTTTGTGAACCAATGATAAATTTAATTACTCCAAGAAAATCAATCATTTGTTATTTATTGTTCAAAGTTTTATATTTACTCTGTTTTAATTTTAAGTGTAACAATAAATTCAAACCCCCCCTCCCCCAAATATTTTTGTATGTTTGTTAAATTTTTGTTTGTTAAAAATTAATTTTAAACTTGATTTTCTTAAATTTTTGTGTTGATCCTTGAGAGAACGACCTAGGTTGACACCCTAGTACTACATTAATTAATTTTAATGTACTAATTTTATGGGACCACGAAAATAACGCGTCAAATTTTGGTGCCGCAGCTGGGGATCAACGATCCTTAGGAAAATTCTTGTTTTAAATTATTTTTTAATATAAAATTGAAAATTTTAAATATATATATATAATTTTGTTTGCTTGTTTGTTTGTTTTATTTTATTTCTTTTGCATAATTTAGGATTTTTATGATATATTGCTCATGATGATGAAATATCTTGTTGTATGCTATGTATGACTAGAAGGACTTTTGGGCATTTATATTCATTTGATCCTAAAATTGATAGAACTTTCCATAGATTAGTTAGAGAAGCTAGATTTAATAATAACTTTGTTGATATTGATAGTGATAGTATCTCATCTGAATCCGCTGAAAGTACTACTGCTAGTTTTTCTAATATGGCTAGACCTCGTGAAAGAACTCTTAGAGAACTAGCTGCACCCGAATTCACATACGAAAGTTTGTGTATTCAATATCCTGAAGAGGATGTCCCTTTTATGCTTAAGACCGGACTTATACACTTGTTGCCTAAGTTTTATGGTCTTGCAGGTGAAGATCCGCATAAACACCTCAAAGAATTCCATATTGTGTGCTCCATAATGAAACCCCAAAATGTTCAAGAAGACCATGTCTATCTTAAAGCGTTTTCTCATTCTTTAGAGGGTGTTGCTAAGGATTGGCTCTACTACCTTACTCCAAGATCAATCATAAGTTGGAATGACTTAAAGAAAATGTTCTTGGAAAAGTTCTTTCCTGCCTCTAGAACCACTACAATCCGGAAGGACATATCTGGCATTAGGCAACTCTCTGGAGAAAGTCTTTATGAGTATTAGGATTGATTCAAGAAACTCTGTGCAAGTTGCCCTCGCCACCAAATTTCTGAACAACTTCTTCTTCAGTACTTTTATAAAGGTCTGCACCACGTTGATCGTAACATGTTAGATGCGGCAAGTGAAGGAGCTTTAGGAGACATGACTGCTGCTGAAAGCAAGAAACTTGATTGAAAAAATGGTATCCAATTCCCAATAATTCAGTGTTAGAAATGATACTTTCAAACCCATGTATGATTCAAATTCTAGTACATTTGGCATTAAATTAGAGAGCAAACTTGACGCTCTCACCACTCTAGTCACATAATTGGCAGAGAATCAAAAATCCATGACTGCCAAAGTGTGTGGTATCTGCTCCTCATAAGAGCATCCCACTAATTGTTGTCTTTCTCTACAAGAAAAGGATGATAATAATCCCCAAGCCTATGCAGCTAACATCTACCATGATAGACCTCTACCACAACAACAGCAATAAAACCATGACCTTTCCACCAACAGATATAACCCTGGTTGGAAGAACCATACAAACCTGAGATGGGGTAACCAACAAAAAAATCCCCAACCCCCATTTCAAAGAAATGCACCAACCTTCAAAAGACCTACACCTCAACCATCCACAAGTAGCCCTTCTTTGGAAGAACTGGTGAAACAAATGGTTGCACAGAACTTGGAGTATCAACAAAGGAATGATGCTACCATCTAAGGCTTGAGCAACCAAATTGGGCAATTGGCTTCATCATTGAACCAATTATAGTCTTAGAACTTTGACAAATTACCATCTCAACCAGCTACAAATCCAAGAAATATGAGTGTAATTTAGTTAAGATCAGGTAAGAACCTTGAAGTACCCATACCCAAGGAACCTGAGAAACACACAAATGTGCCCACAACAGTTAAGAATGATGTACCTTCTTCAAGCATAAGGAAGTCTGAGATGCAATCACCCCAAATCCCACCTCATATCCCTCTTCCATTCCCATCTAAAGTAATTCTAAATAACAAGATAGAAGAAGTAGACAAAGAAATCTTGGATACTTTTAGGAATGTGGAAGTGAATATACCTCTTCTTGATGCAATCAAACAAATTCCCAAGTATGCCAAGTTTCTGAAGGAACTTTGTACTCACAAGGGAGACTTAAGGGAAATGAAAGGATAAGCATGGCAAGAAATGTATCTACATTTCTTGGTAAGGAAGTCCCAAATATCCCTAAGAAATGTAAAGATCCAGGTACATTCACTATACCCTATATCATAGGCAATAACAAATTGTAAAATTGCATGTTAGATTTAGGAGCTTCAATAAATGTTATGCCTATGTCTGTTTTCAAATCTTTGTCTCTTGGAAATTTATAATCTATTGGTGTAGTGATTCAACTAGCCAATAGAAGTACTGCTTACCCTGCTGGAGTCATAGAAGATGTTTTGGTTCAGGTAGATCAACTTGCTTTCCCTGTTAACTTTTTCATACTTGATATGGAAGAAGGTATGCCTCAGATTCCTGTTCCTATAATTTTGGGAAAACCATTTTTGAAAACAGCCCAAACCAAAATAGATGTTCATTCTGGAACCCTCTCTATGGAATTTGGTGACACTATAGTTTAATTCAATATTTTTGATGCTATGAAATACCCATCTAAAGATCACTCTATTTTTTATATTGACATTATGGATGAATTGATTTGTGAATATCTTTCTAATATCTCTCAAAATGTTGGTTTAGAATGCATGGATGATTCAAACAATTGTTTTGCATATAAAGATTCTGGAAGTTGTGATATTTGTGCTGAAATTGATAAATACATAACTGTTGATTTAGAGTTCTTAGATATGCCTGTTAATCATAAGGAGCTAGAATGCATTAACCTGAATGCAGGATTTCAAGAAGACTCTAATAAAATTTTTGAGGTACAAGTAACGAAATCCAAATCTACTTGTTAGTTCCATCTGTTTTGCAGGCACCCAAAATAGAGTTAAAACCCCTACTTGAGAACCTCAAGTATGTATACTTAGGGGATGATGAATAGCTCCCAGTGATAATTTCCACTTCTCTTGATGAAAATCAAGAAGAAAAATTACTACAGGTTCTGAAAAGGCACAAGAAGGCTATAGGCTGGACATTGGCAGACATCCCTGGAATTAGCCCATCCATGTGCAAGCATAGGATATTTCTAGAGGAAAATACTAAAGCAGTAAGACAACCTCAAAGGAGACTCAACCTTGTAATCCTTGATATGGTTAAGAAGGAGATTACCAAGCTTCTACAAGCAGGAATTATTTACCCTATCTCTGACAGCCAATGGGTGAGTCTGATTCAAGTGGTTCCTAAGAAAACAGGGATCACAGTTGTGAAAAATAAGAAGGATGAACTGATCCCTACTAGAGTACAGAATAGTTGGAGAGTCTGTATTGACTATAGGAGACTAAATCAGGCAACAGAGAAGGACCATTTCCCTTTACCCTTCATTGACCAAATGCTTGAACGTCTCGCAGGTAAGTCTCACTACTATTTTATTGATGGATTCTTTGGATATTTTCATATTCACATTGCACCTGAGGATCAAGAAAAGACCACATTCACCTATCCCTTTGGCACATTTGCTTATAGGAGAATACCCTTTGGCCTATGTAATGCTCCTGGAAATTTTTAAAGATGCATGATAAGTATTTTTCATGATTTCATTGAAAATTGCATAGAGGTGTTTATGGATGATTTTACTATTTATGGATCTTCATTTAATGCATGCCTTGATGGTTTGGATAAAGTTTTAAACAGATGTATTGAAACTAACCTCTTCTTGAACTATGAAAAATGTCATTTTATGGTAGAACAAGGAATAGTTTTAGGGCATGTAATCTCTAAGAAAGGAATTGAGGTAGATCCTGCCAAGATAGAAGTTATATCACATTTGCCTTACCCCTCTTGTGTTCTAGAGGTTCGTTCTTTTCTTGGCCATGCAGGTTTCTACAGAAGATTCATAAAGGATTTTAGCAAGAAGGCTAGACCACTATCCAATCTGCTTCAAAAGGATATGGTATTTGAGTTTGATGAAAAGTGTAAGAAGGCTTTTAATTACCTCAGGCAAGCATTGATCACTACCCCAATAATAATTATATTTAATAATAAAATATTGTTAGGTTTCTCGAATTTGAACTGTGGGACTTAGCTTGAGATCAGACTCTGACCGTTCGAACCAAGACTAGTGATCCAGTAGGGATACTAGTCCTATTAGAATCTCTCCGCGAAGAATCAACGGTGTCTGACTTAGCCTGATAAGCTCAATCAGAACCTTTGGCGTCTCTTAAGTTTGACCGTTCATATACCTTGAAATATCCGATGGTGACACGGTCAGTCTCTGATGACTCATTTCGACATTTTAGGAATTTTTCCTGAAGGGACCGCATATTGATTCGGGCTTTATCATCCTTGTTTTTCAATAAGTTGATTTCCTTAGAAATCGTTTAAAACTCGACCCGAATACCTTTGGTGTTTTGGACCCAGATTTTTCATACAATCTTAGAATCAAATGATTTGGGTCTTAATCTCTTCATTTTAAAAAGATCTTTAATTGTCATTTCTAGCCTCGAACTCCAATTCTTACTCTGTCAACCCCAAAATCAAAGATTAAGTATATTCATCTCAAAATTCCAATGTTTGGACGTTTTTCTCTGCGCATGGTTCAGAAAAATTTCATAACTTTCTCATACAACCTCCGAATTGTGCAAACTTAGTGTCAAAATCTCCGTAACAAAATTATCTATGTTTTTTGTACAAACATAAAAAGCTAAATCCTTCTATATTGGTACAGTTTAATAAATCTTTGTGACCCCTTGGCTGTTTCGTTTCGACACTGGCAGCCTTCGATAAACTTAGTGTATGTCCCTCTTCCGGTGCTTAAATCACTCCGTTCTTTTTTCTATGGATCCTTATCATAGATATCTATAATTTTCATGAAGGTCATGAAATCAAATTCCTAAGGGAAAATTAATGGTGAATTTATTTCGAAGGCCCTAGCTGATCCGAGAAGCTTCTAGAGCACCCTGTCGTAAATCGGGTATATCTCGGGCTACAAAACTTGGATCTTTGCAAATGATATATCAAATTAAAGAGAAACGGAATGTCTAAAAACTTCATGAAGATCTCAAAATCAAATCCCACTCCATAAATCCTAGAATTTAAAACACTACATCAATTCACGTTTCTCCAGAAATAACTTGCACTAGGTGCAGTATTTTCCACATATCTCTCTCATATGACCATGAAATTAAATTAGGCCTTTACCAAAATTTTCCTAACACATTTCTACATAACTTGGATGAAGAAACCAAAGTCCAATTCGTAGCTCATTTGGCCCAAAAAAATTATTTGTCAAGTGACAAAAATCCCGTCACAACCCTGCACTAGTTCCGTATTTGGGCCATATCGCACTCCATTTTTAGTGGATTTTTTTGTGCTTTATATGGATTTGAAGAGAACAAAAATTTCTACAACTTTGATGTTCATATCATTTTGAAATTCAGCCCACAAGGATCCCTAAATCCATGCACAAGAGGACGCCTCTGGTTGTGCCACACCAGCTTCCCATGCAACATGAACCAATGACTTTCTTCCACCCACTAGACACTTGTCTGGCTCTAAAAACTCCATTTCCATGCATCACCAGCCCTTGACACCTACCGTGAGAGGTGTCACCCCCTTGCTTCATTCAGCCACCACCTCCCTTTCCTCCAATCAGATTTCATACAACAAGAGTCACCATGCCATACACCATAATGTACATCCATGAAGAGTGCACATGTATTATGCCATGCCATGTATTATGCCATACATTCATTGAAAATTGTGATGTTTCCCTTGCCCATTCATGTTTAGAATTCTAAGTTAAAAAGCTAAGACTTCAAAACACTCCATTCTTTTATCACACCATGTCTTAGGCCATGCACATGACACCTTCATTCCATCCAATTACTCTAAACTATCATCATTCCTCTAATTTCTCTTGATCACTATTTCTCTTCCTCACGGCAACAGCCCACCAACATTCTCCTCTCTTAATGCTTTCATCTTCCAGTAACTACACCTTCTATCCAGCCACCATTCAGCCACCCATAGCCACCACAAATCTTATCTCCACCCCCCATGACTCCCACTAAACCTCATCACCTCCAAAAACTTACTACTACTTCTTCTTCTTCTTCCATTCTTCACCAAACCCGTGGTACCTCATCTTGTTCCAGCTCCAAATTAGCTTCCATTTTATCATCAAAAAAAGAAAATTGTCACCTAGATGGTCATTGTCAACATGTCAATTTCCCCCCAAAACCATGGCCACCATTTTAATCGTCAAAGTAAAATTTTAACTCTTGATCATTGATTCTTATTTCTTTTTGTCTTCTTTAAAATTTTAGCACTTTGCATGTCAATTCCTTGTTTTCCTTGGATGAAAACTGTGACCCTCTTTATATGTTTAATAATGCATGTTAGTTTTTAAGGATTACGAGAATGATCGGCGATGACCGACGACGAACAACGAAGGATTTCAAACAAACGGTGAACGTTCGGTAAATTACTCTTCCCATTTTAATTAAATCCATAGCTGTCCATATTGTTGTTGCCGGCCGTGACCCCTTCAATGGTTGAAAAGCTCTTACATGTCGATTTCTTAAGGTTCCAGGCACGATCGAGCGCGATCGGAAGCGATCAGAGCATTTAGTGAGTTTTCCGACAAGACCACCATTTTCTTCCTCCGGGAAGCGGCTGTCCGGAAAGGTAAGGGGGGTCTTTTCCTCGGTGGATTGTATTTTTAGTTATTCTATAATATTTCTTGCGTATTCGGTGACTTCCGTTTTAAGTTTCGTCGCGATCTAACGGTTAAATTTTAAACCGCAAGGATTTTCGTAACTAACAGCTAAAATTTCTATATTTTTAAATCAATGGGTATTTTATAAAATTTCATTGGTATAACTTGATGTTCACGTATTTGGAGGGATTTCATCGCGATCGGACAAGAAAGCATAAATCTAGAGATTTAGCGTTTCGGCGGGCTCGGTTTTATTTGATATGGTTGTGTTAATTATTTTTTTAATTTAATTTAAATTTTCCGGTAAGCCCCTTCGCTAGAAATTTAATTTATCGTTTATACGTTGCCGAAGTTATTTTAGGAATATTGCGTACTTTCAAGAAAATTTACCATTCAGGCGACTAAAATGTTTCTTTTACTAAATTATAATTAAACGTATAAAAATTTAGTAAGATAATAATTTCAAAGAAAAATATGTGTAACCATATAATAGTAGTTAAACAAACAAATCGGAAATTCCTTTTAGATAGAAAATTTTACTTAAAAACTTTATTAAGAATTTATATAACTTAGACACAAATGACATTTATGAGTTAAGTAAAGAAAATGAAATAAGTGAAGTTTTAGTATAATTCATGTTAGGAGTAATAAGTTGTTGTTAGTAACTAAATTTTTAGCAACCATCTTAATAACCAATTAAGGAAAAATATAAAAAGGGATTTTAGGAAATTAATTAAGGAATAAGGCTTGATTTAAATATCTTAAGGAACTAAGTTAGTCTAGTAGAAAAAGAAAAGGAAATTTTTAGGTCCAATTCGAAATTTTAATGAATAAAAAAAAAGAAGAAATTGAAAAGTTAGAATAGGTAAGAAATATTCATTAGAAATTTAAATATTTTAGTAAACTAGTGGAATGAAAATCATAGAAAGGGTATTGGAATTTGGTGCTAATAAATGGATAAAAAAGGTTAATGTAACTTATAAGATAACAATTATTTTGATTAAATTTGGCATTTAGGAATTAGAATGTGCATTAGATTTAAAGCATTTTTCTAAGGAAAGTACATTAAGTAGAAGGTAACAAAAATAAGAATTTTACAAGAAGTGATAATTAGATTTAGTGAGTTGGATAAAGCCTGTGGAAAATAATGAAACTTATGTAATAAAAATATTTTTAGAGAAATATACTATGGGTTATTTGAATTAGTGAGTAAAATTTAGAGACAACAACCTTTATACTAAGAACTAAAAAGAAAGAGTAAGGAGATTTTAGAAAACAAAGATAGTTTAGAAAATCTTAAGAAAAGTTCTGCGATATAGTAATAAACCAACTAAGGTAATCAAGATCTAAAATTTAAGTAAATGTATACCAAGGATGCTAAAATTCAATGAGAATTAAAAGGTAATACCATGCGATAATCAATATAAGTACATTAAAGTTCTTAAGAACGTTACTTAGAAGAAGAATTTAAGGGAAATGAATGAATACTTATATTGGTAATATATAGTGTGACCTTTAGCGAAGTTGAATACCAACTTAAAAGGTAAATGAATAATTAACTCGGTGGTAGTAAGTAAGGGACAGTAAAAGGTGTTGCTAACACCTTAATTATATTTAATAAGTACTTTTGTTAGTAATTCAAAGTGTATTTTCAAGAAACCAAGGTCATATAGTAATATACTAAATAGTTACATAAGATCACTCAGTAACAAGAGATAAGTCATGCCTTAGGAAACATAACCCACGAATACGACTTTACTATTAATAAGTTGATAAAAAAAAGAGATAATCAAGATAAATAAGTCTGATAAGATTTGAGTAGGAAACCTAGATCAAAATATTTAAGAAATATTCATAAGTATACTGGTATACGTGATCCTCTCATTATAATGATATATATCATGATTATTGTATAATATTTGTATGATGAATGATGTGTGTGATGACTATATATAATTGTGTACATGAATGAATTATGTTAATTATACATAATAAGTATGTGTGATGAGATGTATGATGAGTGTGGTATGATGACACGTGTATGGATTATGATGTTGTACTTGTATGATGCATTAAACGAATGTGTTGGGATAAATAAGAAAAGAACGAGTAAAAGAATGTCTCGGTAGGGATCTTGAGATGAATAAATTGTGAAATAATGTGATGAGATTAGATCGGATCTGATGTGATGATGGGCGTTGTGACGCCAGTATACCCATGATTTTTGGAAAATATAAGATCTCGTTTCATTTCTAAGCGTCGGATGAGTCCGTTATGAGTTAAGGCATTTTGAGAAAATAAGGAAGAGAATAAATTGAAATTTCATGAATAGAAGTAGTCCGACGTTAGAAATGAAATGGAGCCATCAAAAGAACCCTACCGACGACTAGTGGAAAGAAAATTGTGTATTGTATGCATCATATATGGAGTTGAGGAGGGATGTTGGAATGATCCCCTAGAGAAAATAGTGATGGGTACACTGGGGAACAACTAGCGTTCCGACCCTGCGGGAGGTCTTGGGAGTATGCTGGAGCGGGCGTCTAATGGTTCAGATTCGCGCCTGAGACCGGATAGTCCATGGCAAATCCAGTACACTTCGACTCAGAGCGAGTGTTGCCAGGACCGTGGAGTGCCCGTTCTGTTGAGATGTGTGCTTGGCCATTATGATGATTGCACTACGAGTCCTTACCCTTTTGTGAAAACCAGAATGAGGAGAGCTCTGATCGCTCTAGTTAGGGAGGGGAGATAAGGGTGGCATTGTTGTGCATATGGATATTGTATATGAGATTGTCGAGGAGGAGATGGGCCCACATGCATCATGATGACTAAGAAAAGATTTGAATAACGAAATGAATCCATGCATTGCATCACTGTGTTGAGATTGTGATTGCTTGTTGTTTAAATATGATTGTATAGATATTAATAACCCTGAAAGGTGACTAGGAAGATGGAAATGTTCAGCTAAGATGAAAAGTGGTGAGATAACTTAGAGTGTGTTTTAGGAATCCCAAAGAGAGTGGGTGGGACTCGATCTTGGATTGTTTGTATGTGAGTAGGTGTTGATGAGACACCTTCCCGATTGTTGTGGAGGTGAAGACTCACCCTTACACTAATTTTTCTAGATATCATAGGGATAAAGACATACTTCGAAACGAGGATCATGTGAGCTCTTCTTGGACCGAGGACGGGAAGATTAGAATAGATTATTCTATTTTCATTTGTCGGAGCCTGCATGCCCCTTCACTTTCAGTATGTACAGTTACTGTTACAACCATGTATTATATATGATATGATGTATATAAGGTGTATCTATTCCACCAAGTTTCTTCGTACAAAAAAAAACTTCCATATTTTTCTAAAACTCGTAACCTCTCAGTTGACCAGGATAATCTAGTGGAAGGGATTGTCCTAGTTAACCAAGGGAATCGATTCCTACACTAAATCATGCCTTGGGAATCGATTCATCCCACCAGGAATCGATTCATCCCACCAGGAATCAATTCATACCCACCAAGAATCGATTCCCCTGTTGATTTCCACCTAGGAATCAATTCATCTATACAGGAATCGATTCATTTGCTTGAGGAACCGATTCCTCACCTCAGGAATCGATTCATGTGATGTTTTTGATGCAATTTTCAACTGAATGAATTGATTCACGAAGGAAATCATGTAGTGAATCATGGAGGAAAAGCAGGAATGTTTTCAGGCACTACGTGAAATAGGAAAACATCACTATACAAATTATGGAAGCACTACGCCGAATGAAATATTTTATTGTAACGTTTTCCTTTTCCCTCGCTATAAATAGAAGGAACCTGAGGCTTCAGAGACATACCTTCATTTCACACTTCTCTCTTAGTTCCTCCTTCGTTCTTTCTTTATTTGAAGTAGCGGAGGAAGGCTTTTGGAGGACCTCTTCCATTCCGGGTTCGGTCTTTCTTAACTTTTTGTTTGTTTTAATTATGGAGGGCTAAAACCCTTAGATTGATTTTCTTGAATAATATTGTAATATAATTTTGAGGTTCTTGTTTTTAATATAGTATGCTTTTATTATTGTTATTTTCTTCATAATCTTACTCTGCTTATTTAATTTCATTCTATTTAATTAAATTTGTATGCTTAATCAGTTTAATTATACAAATGGAATAAAATAAGATTTAAATTAAAATGGATTAAGGAAATATGCATGCTTAATGAATATTTTCATAATCACTTTTAATTATTATGGTTTGCTTAATTCCATAATTTGAGAATAGATTATGTATGTAGGCGATGTTCTTACATATGCTCAATAATTCCTACATTTTACGATCTTGACTCCTTTTGCTTAATTAGGATGCTTGATTAAAATATTCATTCTTAAATGAAAGTAAAGGAATTGTGAATTGAAAAAGACGCTTAGTTGATTAATTCAAATTGAGCTAAGAAATTAACAGTAATGAAAGTGTACAAATCATCTTTTGTGAACCAAGGATAAATTTAATTACAGTACTCCAAAAAAATCAATCGTTTGTTATTTATTGTTCTAAGTTTTATATTTACTCTGTTTTAATTTTAAGTGTAACAATCAATCCAAACCCCCCAAATATTTTTGTATGTTTGTTAAAAATTAATTTTAAACTTGATTTTCCTAAATTTTTGTGTTGATCCTTGAGAGAACGACCTAGGTTGACACCCTAGTACTACATTAATTAATTTTAATGTACTAGTTTGACGGGGCCACGAAAATAACACGTCAACTACCACTTAGTGGATTTCAATATTCGCAATCTTTACCAATTCTCGTTGGAACTCATACACATCGATAGTTAGTGGCAATCACATTTATCAATTCATACATACATATTGGGATATCTCATAACATTGAATTCGATACGAACATGGTCTCAACCCATTCATAACATATTTCATCAACATACTTCAACATAACATCATATTCATCATCCCAAACATATGCCACATAACATCAATCATTCTAAATGCACTCAAATCATGAAATCATCACATCATCCATCCAAACAATCACCAAACCCAATCATATATACATATTTTCACATCATCAATGGATGAAATCATGCATTTAGAATAGTTACCCCTTCCTACTTTAAGAGAAGTAGTGATCAACACGGTCCGAAGATCCCACCTCGTCAATGGGGTTATTTCCTACATCACAATATATCACACAATTAATTTTCTATTCAAACCACCAAGATTCTAATGTTCATATATTTGACAACTTGGTGTTTTCTAGCAATTTAACTTTCAAATCTCATTTATTTCATTCAATCCACCATAACCATCATGACTAGGTGTCTACATTTATTATTATTATTATTATTATTATTATTATTATTATTATTATTATTATTATTATTATTATTATGCATTTAAAGCTAAACCTATTTATGCATTTCTGTATTAATGGTTCCCAACAACCATTATCAACCATTAATCTTCATTAATGGCCATCCATCATTAATAACAGCATTTTACCTTATTAATAACATTTACCTAACACCATAAATGCTTCTCTACCCACATTTTGCATTTCCCCTAAGTCTTAGGGTTAGGGTTTCATCAAAACCTAACAACTATCATAAATGTCAATCTCTTTCCAACTACACATGCATCTACTCCATTACTTCCTCCTAAAAGCTCACATTTAAGGCAACCACCTTAGGGATCATACATATATGGTCTCTTCACAAATCCCCATTCATGCACATTACTCCCCCAAGCTATAAAACTCATACCCTTGCCTATAAACCCAACAAAATGGTGAGAATAACTACCTCACACCCAAAAATGAAATGGATTCAAAAGAGAGGGAGAGACCACACGAAAATGGAAGAGGGGAAGAGATATCTTCAAGCTCTAATGATCTCTTCCAAGCTTCCTTGAAACGAAAATGAAGGAGGAAGAAGAGCCACCACCCTTTTGCTTAGGGTTTTTAGAAGAGGAGAAGAGGAGAAGCGGAAATAGAGAGAAAGAAGAAGCAAGTGTGTTTACCCAAAAGCCTCAGCAAAACTTACGAAAATGAGAAGGGAGTACTGGGCTTTTCTCTTTAAAATTTTATCCCCTCATTAAACTTTCATCGTTTTATGATAAGCAGGATCTCCGTTCGGGCTCAATACTTGTTCTAAAAATTATTCCAAATACACCTTCGGATCCCCAACAATATTCTTAATAGCCCTGACCATTATCATCCCAATCAGAGATGCTTGGTCCGACACCTATATTTAATCGGGCTTATTTTCAGCTTATCCGGTTCCAATAAATTATAAGCAGTTCCCAAAAATCTTAATTTAGTTATTTCTAATATTTTGAGACATTAAATAACCCATATATAATTATTTAATATTTATCTCCTTAATTAATCCTTTATTTTAAAATTTAGGGTGTTACAATCCACCCCACCAAAAAGAAAATTCCGTCCCCAAAATTTAACATACCGGAGTTAAACGCATCAGGAACCTCATAAGTGCAATCCGATAAGCCACATTACTAATTTGTTCAAGAACCTCATAAGGCCTAATAAACTTAGGACTTAATTTCTTGCTCTTCAAGGCTTTTCTAATACCCTTATCTCTTGACACCCTCAAAAACACGTGATCGCCAACTTAAAACTCAAGTGGCTTTCTGCCTCTTATCATAATAACTCTTTTGACGATCTTGGGCAATTTTTATCTTTTCTTGTATCATCTTAATCTGTTGATTTGTCTTCACAATCAATTCCGGCCCCAAAGCCAAATTCTCACCAGCTTCAAGCCAACACAGCGGAGTTCTACATTTTCGACCATATAACGCTTCATAGGGAGCCATACCAATAGAACTATGATAACTATTGTTGTATGTAAATTCGATTAGTGGTAGGAACCTTTCCCAACAGCTACCATGCTCCAATACATAAGCCCGCAATAAATCTTCAAGGCTTTGAATTGTTCGCTCGGATTGTCCATCCGTTTATGGATGATACGCCGAACTAAGCTTCAACTTGGAACCCATTGCCTCGTGCAAGCTTCCCCAAAATCAAGAAGTGAACTATGGGTCACGATCCGACACAATACTCAAAGGCACACCATGTAGCCTAACGATCTCCTTAATGTACAATTGTGCCAATTTCTCCAAAGAACTCTTCATGTTCATGGGCAAGAATTGAGCACACTTCGTCAATCGATCAACAATTACCCATATAGCATCATTTCCAGCACGTGTTCTGGGTAATCCAGAAACAAAGTCCATAGTAATGCTATCCTACTTCCAAACAGGGATATCAAGAGGTCTCAAGTAACCAGATGGTTTTTTATGCTTAAACTTAACCTTTTGACAAATAATGCAAGAGGCTACACAATTAGCCACATCTCGCTTCATACCGGGCCACCAGAAGTTCTTCTTCAAATCCTGATACATTTTTGTGGAACCAGGGTGTATGCTCAACACACTCTTGTGAGCTTCTTCAAGTACCAACCTTCTTAAATCACCACCAGATGGAATATAAATTCGGTTTTTCACACGCTGAATGCCATCATGACCTTCCAACAAAAATGAATTCTTCCTATTAGCTTAAGCTTCCTTCATCTCAATCAAGTACTCATCCTTCGGTTGTTGCAATTTCACAGTTTCAAGGAATACATTTGCTACCGTCAACACCTCAAGAGACATTTTCTTCGGAGTATATATTTCCACACCCATGTTCAATTTTCTAAATTGCTCAATTAGCTCCATTTCTTTCACCATCATAGCAGAAACATGCAACGCTTTCTGTCTCAAGGCATCAACAACCACATTTGCCTTTCCAGGATGGTATTTCAATTCAAACTCATAATCTTTTAGAATCTCCATCCATCTTCATTGGCGCATATTAAGCTCCTTCTGGTCAAATAGATATTTGAGACTCTTATGATCACTAAACAACACAAACTTAGAGCCATAGAAATAGTACCGCCATAACTTCAAGGCAAACACCACTGCCGCCAATTCAAGATCATGTGTGGGGTAGTTAACCTCATGCAGTCACAATTGTCTTAACGCATAGGCTATCATATGCTCTCTTTGCATCAGCACGCAACCAAGACCAAGCTAAGAAGCGTCACAGTACACCATAAAATCATCTAATAAGTCTGGCAAGGCTAACACTGGAGTAGAAGTGAGCCTTATCTTCAACTCTTGGAAACTTCTCTCGCAGTCGAGATTCCACACAAACGGTTGATTCTTATGGGTTAGTGTTAGTCCTCAAATTTTCAAAATAAACTTTAATAAAAATTTCATAAAAATTACAAAAATTAGTTTAATTTGTTAGAAAATTAGGCTTTGAATTCAATAAATGGATGTTGTTGGAAATAATCTGCCCTTGATCAATTTTCTCTAGGTTTTGCAGTGAAAAAGTTAAGAAATCAAGAGAAAATTACACTGGAGGAGCTGACGCGTAGCCTCACCCCACGCGTAGCATCAATAGTTATTTTTGATGCTGACGCTACATGTCACAGCCACGCGTAGCGTCAGTGCTGCGTGGACTCCACTTCCAACTTGGCCAAGCACTCAGCTTTGACCCAATAATGGCCACCCCACTCAGCACCAAGGGCCACCCAACTCAACACAAATGGCCAAAACACAGTGGAAACACGTCCAAGTGGCCAAGCATGATCAATTTTAAATAATTTGAAGTGGCCATTATCAGCTGTTTAATGGAAGCTGAGTCAGGGGCCTGATGCGTAGTGTCACACTGACGCGTAGCGTCAGCACCCTTGCTCAGCCCTATAAATAGGGCCATCCAACATCATTCTAAATCATCCCATAGCATCTCATTCTCTTCTTTTCTCTCTTGTGCTCGACTTTGAGTGCTTCTTTTGTGAGTTGTAGTTCTAGAATAGTTTTCTAGATACTTGAGTGTGTTTCGGTGTATTGTGATCGTTGTATCGTGAAGTTTCCATCGTCTTCATAATGTCAAACTCTGTAAGTGTTGTTTTTACTTTCACCATGTGTAACTAATCTGTTTATGTTGGAATTGGTGAACTAATCTATTGAGTATAATGTTGTGAATTCGACCTCTGCATGTTTATGATTCAAGTCCATGTTAGTATTTCAACCTTTTATTAATATGAATGTCAAACGGGAGAATGATTTTCATGTGTATTGAAACCTATTTTATTAGTATGAATGTCAAACGGGAGAATGATTGTTCATGCCGTATTGAAACTTGTTTTGACGAAAGTAAAAAGTTGGAATACCCTTGGTATCTCAATTCTATAGGGGTTGTTAACCATTGTTGCCATAAGGCCAGGTCTTAATGCAAGTTTTTACTGAGAAAGCTCACGAGGGATCGGACTTTACGGTGAATTCTTAGAATTTATATCACGAGGGATCGGTTATAATGATTTTAAGCTGCAATGACATGAAACTTGATGATTAAATATGCATGTCTTGAGTTCCTCATTGTTATTCTAGATTAGGGATCCAATTTTCAACATAATTTGTTTATCTGTGTTTATCTCAAGTATCTTACCTATTCTAGATTGCAACTCGACTTTTTAGATAGATTTTATTTTATCTTATGAACCACTCAATCATGCTATCCTATGAATATTGTATAAATTGTATATAAATCACTCTTTTGTTTATAACTTCCTTCACATTTACCATAGTAAATAGAAAATTACTGTTATTATTGGACTTTCAATCCCAGTGGAACGTATCTAAATTTTGAAAACTACAAACGATTGGTGCGCTTGCCAATTAACAAACCCGATGGTGGAAACGAACTGTTGAGACGCTATCGCCAGGTTAACAAGTTTTCTGGCGGCGTCGTCGGGGATTGAATTGTTTCAGTAAAACAGTAAATTTTTAATTACTATGGTAAATTTTTTTACCTTAGTTAAAATTTATTTATTTATTTTTATTTATTGTTACACTAACTTTCTTTGTCTAGTTTGTGTATGCAAACTCGATCTACCGCAGGTAAAATTTATTTTGATCCTGAGATAGAAAAGTTTGTAAAGAAAATGAAGTCTTTGAAATCTAAAACACAAACTAAATCTTCTTCTACTTCTCAAAACTTTGAAAATTCAAATATGGCTACTGAAAGGAGAACATTGGGACAGTTTGCTGCTATTAATGGTCCACCCCGAGTTTCGGGAATGTTTCAAGGACCAGTTTTGCCAGTGGAAATTAAACCTGTCACTTTAAATATTATTCAAAACAATCAATTTGCTGGTTTAAATCATGAAGAACCATATGAACATTTAATTATTTTTTATGAGTTATGCAACACAATTGGTTTTGAACCCAATCAAGAAGAGTCTGTTTATATGAGACTTTTTCCTTTTTCATTGATTGGTAAAGCAAAAGAATGGTTTAAATCTTGTCCACCGGGTAGTTTTGCAAACTGGTCCAATGTTGAAAGAAAATTTTTGGAAAGATTTTATTCTCCTTCAAAATATTTCAAAGCAATGACAACCATACACTCTTTTTCTCAAAATAATGATGAATCATTAGGAGAGACATGGGAACGATTCAAGGCACTCTTGAGAAAGTGTCCAAACCACAACCTGAATGATGCCAAAAAGGTAAGAATCGTTTACCATGGTTTATTGCCTCAGTTCAAGATGATGTTAGATGCTTGTATAGGTGGTTCTTTAATGAACAAGACTGTGGAGGAAGCCATAGAAATATTGGAATCAATGGCTATCAGTGACCGCCAAGCAAAGCATGAAAGAGGTAATGTACAAAGGAAGCCAGGAATGCTCGAATTGGGAGTAAATGATGCGGTGTTGGCTCAGTAAAAATTACTAACCCAACAAATTGAAGTTATGAGCAAACAATTGGAAAAACTCCAAATTGCTCAAGTAGCATCACCACCCCCTGCTCAACTTAAACAATGTATGCACTGCATGGGAGAACAACCATGTGGTTACTGTGGAAATGAGCAAGAGCAAGCCAATTTCATGAACCATCAAAGAGCACCCTTAGGTAATTTTCCTTTCAATCATGGAAATTCTTTTCCTAACAATTACCTGCAGGGTTGGCAAAATCAAAATATTGGCTGGAGACAGGATGCTAGACCTTCCAACCGACCTCCTAACAATCAATTTAAGCAACAACAAACTGACAATGCAAGATTGACAAGAATAGAGGAATCTATTCAACATTTATTGCAGTTTGTAGAGATAAATGAAGCTGCCCGAAAAGCATCAGACATACAAATGGGTCAGCTTGCAAAAGAAATAGCCGAATTAAAGAGTTCTGGGTTTTCTGCAAACACTCAAAACCCAAGGGAACAATGTAATGTTGTTTCTTCTGATGTTGTAAAAATTGATTGTAAAGAAAAGAGTGAGAAAAAGAAAGAAGAAGAAGAGAAAGAAAGTGAAAAAATAAAAAAAAATGAAAAAAATGAAAAAGAAAAAAATGTGCAAGTAAATACAGAGCAAGAAACAAACTGTATAACCCCAAAAAAATGTAAAGATCCGGGGAGTTTCACCATTCCTGTAACAATTGGAAATATCAACATCAGGAATGCGTTATTAGACTTAGGGGCTAACATCAACTTGATGCCCTTAGATTTAATAAAGCGCATTGGTGAATTTGAGCTAAAAGAGGCAAAAACAAAATTACAGTTTACGGATCGCTCTGTCAAGAAGCCTTTTGGGATTGTGGAAGATGTGTTAGTAAAGGTTGATAAGTACCACTTCAGAGTTGATTTTGTGGTACTGGATATGAAGGAGGATACTGAGATCCCCCTGATCCTAGGAAGACCTTTCATGAAGACTGCAAGGATCAGAGTAGATGTTGATCAAAGTATGGTTGCAGTCAAGGTTTATGAAGAAGAGGTAAACTTTAGTGCTCATGAACATCTAAGGACAAGTAATGAAAAAAAAGTTTACCCTTCAATCGAACCAGGTATATCTCTTCCCAATCAATTAAATTGTTTTAAATTAACCGATGCCTTGAAAGATGAAAAATAGGTAATTAAGCATCAGAGAAGAAGAAAAAGGAAGAAGAAGACAGGTGATTCCTCAATGAATATTGGGAGACCACTTGATTAATCAGAGGTAATGTCTAGCTGGAGACATTAAACCTAGCGCTCAATGGGAGGCAACCCATTCTTTTCTTGTTATTTTCAAATATTTTTAAACATAAAAAAAAATTAAAATTTGTTTTTTTTTAAAAGAAAAGGGGTTTAAAACTCAAAAGAAAAGGTTTTTGAAAATCAAAATTTTGAAAAATCAAAAACAGAAGCCCACGCGTAGCGCCACTGTGACGCGTAGCATGGACTCTGAATTTTGGACCTGACGCGTAGCGTCCTATCCACGCGTAGCGTCAGAGCCCACGTTCAGTTTTTAAAACTGAACCAGAGAGACCCATCTTAGGGTTTAAAACGTAAGATCTCCTCTCTGCCTCATTTAAGTTTTCAAAACCTCATTTTCAAAACCTCATTTTCTCTTCCAAACCTTCTCAATCCTATTTGCTCAAGGAATCACATGTAAGTGTTCTAATCATTTCTCTTTAGTTTTGTTTTTAATTTTTGATTTTTAGAAATAAATGTGGTTAGGATTAGGATTAGAAGACCATTGGAATTGATTGCTGTTAGGAATTAGGAATTGAATGGATATAATGTGGTTTGGCAACCCCTGTTTTTTTTTCTGTTCTGCACAGCTCACGCGTAGCGTACCACTGACGCGTAGCGTGAGGATGAACTGCAAGCCCACGCGTAGCGTCCTACGACGCGTAGCGTGGGAGTAACAGGATGACGCGTAGCATCCCAAACACGCGTAGCGTCAGCCTCTGTTTTGAATTTTGTTAAAATTTTGAGTGATGTTACTGTTTCATGTATGTATTTATTTTTGTTTTTAATAAATCAGTCCAGTATGCCTATTTTTGAAGTTTGTTTGTATTTTCTTTTAATTTAATAAATTTTCTTATTTAGTATTTGTTATACTTTCTTGCATTAATAAAAATTAAAAATATAAAAATTTGTTGATGCATATTATTTTGTGTGAATTTTTGTTTAAAATACAAAAATATGCATATTAACTTTCTTTATAAATCACAAAAATAAAAAAATATATTGTTGTGTGAATTACATGTGTAAATATTTATATTTGTAAATATTTGATTGATTATATATAATGTGTGATTTATTAAGTGTGTGCTTAATTTTGAAAATTTTTACTTTTTGCAGATGGCACCAAGGAAATCCATTCCCACAGCTGGTCCTTCTAAAAGACAGAGGAAGGCCACGGATACTGACACCACCTCTGAGGATCCTGATCTTCAGGGACAGGAGGTGTTAGGACCGAGGGATCCTATGAGATTTCACACTGATGTGAAATGGGCCCGCTTTCATCAGATTAAAGGTCAAAAGCTAATGTGGGAGAGAGTATTGGATCTCAGTGCTGGAGATTATCCTGAGTTGCAAGATGGAATCCAGAGGAGGAGATGGGGACCTCTATTCTCCCTACCTACTGAGAGGGATCCCATCTTAGTGATGGAGTTTTATGCAAATGCCTTCAGGACTCGCCAGGACGCACCAAGTATCGGACAGCAGCGGACGAGTTGGGTGAGGGGCCGGCATATTTCATATGACCGGGATACTATCAGTACCCTATTGGGTAATCCTTGGGAGCCTACTCCCGAGGATGACACTTGTTTCTGGAAGGAAAACAGAAACAAGATTATTACCAAGGGAGAGTTAGGATACTCCCTCGAGGAGGTTGCTCACTTCTTGAGCAAGGATGGGATCTTTTTCAACCTGAGTAGGGTTGGAAGGAGTCCATCTAACCTCCTAAAAACCCAGCTTACCCCTCTAGCCCAGGCATGGTCCTACCTCATGCTTCATAACATCACTCCTGTCACCCACCTTTCATCTCTTCTAGTTGAGCGTTGTTGCCTTCTATTTTCTATCCTCCAAGGCCATACCATTGACATCACTGAGCTTATATCTGAGCAGATTCACTTTTATGCCCTTGGGTATAAAGTGAACCGCCCCATTCCATTTCCTCTCATCATATCTGCCTTACTGAGGAGGCAGGGAGTCGTCGTACCTTCACCTGAGTTCACTAGTTCTTCGGGGAGAGTTCCCAAAGTTCTAGTGAACAGAGATTATTTCGTTCAGCAGTGCGAGCTTCCACCACTAGAGCAGGAGGCTCAGCCCAGACCGAGGAGGAGGAGACCACCAGTGCAGCCTCCATCTACTGATGCTGTCACACAGGGCTTTGCCCGGATATCACTTGAGCATCAGTATATGATGCAGATGATGGCTGCCACTCATAGAGCTTATATTCATCTTCACGATGAATTTTATCAGTACAGGTTACAGGGAGAGGGAGCACCTTATGTTACCCCAACCGAGTTTGCAGCACATGTAGCTTGGCCTGGTGATTTACCTACCTACCCTGAGACTAGTGGATCGTTTGGCGCACAGACTGACTCTGACGGCGATGATGAGGAGGAGGAGCAGGATGATGATCAGATGGAGGATTGATGATGCCATCTTCTTATTTCTTCCATTTACTTTGAGTACAGTTGTTTTTAGTTTATATTTACATTTACATTTACACTTTATATTATGGTATTTTATTATTGTGTGGTGTGTTTTTACGTAATTATTTGTTTTTTCAAAATAATCCATAAATAAAATTTATCTTTTAATAAATCAATCAAAAATTTTTGTTAGTAAGTTAATTTATACACTTAGAGTTTTTATACAATGAAACTTAATTTTGTAAAATCAATTATTGGTTCTTTTTAACTTAGGAATTTTGATAAATTTAATTACAATAGGTTTATTAAACATCAAGCAAATTTCGATAGCCCGGTGAGCAGAGAGATATCTTTTTATATACTTGAGGGTTTAATCGACATTTTTTCAATTCGAATTGATTTTGCTTTAATCTCTTATTTGTGTTGTTGTACAGAAAATTCAGGAAAATGATCAAGGCACATTTTTGGTAAAAAAACCTTGGGCCAAACAGCTTACCTTGGTAAAAATTATTTTATCCTTTGCAAGCCAATTTGAGCCTAAAAATAAAATTCCTTGATACCCTTAAACTTAAATCTGTTTTTACCATTCCCTATACTTGATTGATTAAAAGAGCAGTTGAAATAAATAAAAAATATTTTGAGTGTTCTCACAAAAAAAAAATGGGGAGTGAAAATAAGCAACTTGATTCTTTTCAGAAAAAAATAAAATATGGAAAAGAAAAGTCAAAAATAGTGAAAAGAATCAAGTTGGGGGTATTTATTTTTCATTAACAAAAGAAATGAGAGTTTGGGTCAAGAGAAAGCCTAAAAATTATAAAATGCTCTTTTATGATTTCAGGTTTTTGAATTCCAAGAAAAACCATTGATTCTTGTAAGCCAAACCTCATTACAACCCGTGAAAAGACCTTGTGATTTCTGAACTAATTCTGTATAAATAACCATTGATTAGATGACAAACAAAGTTAAATTCGTTTGATCTTATGATTGATTGAGTGAAACAGGTTACCTAATATATAGAGATAAACACCTGTGAGGTAAGCCTGAAATTCTGCTTGATTGTTAATAGAATATTGTAAAAATTTTATCATTAAACCATTGTTATACTTGATACCAACTTTTGATTAGTACAAAGTTAGTTAAATTGTGAAAATTACTTTTTGTTGTAAATTCTCGGACTAACTCAAAAATTTGATTCCAAATTTTTATTTTTCTTATTTTTCTCTCTTGCTCGAGGACGAGCAATGTCTCAAGTTGGGGGTATTTGTTAGTCCTCAAATTTTCAATAAAAACTTTAATAAAAATTTCATAAAAATTACAAAAATTAGTTTAATTTGTTAGAAAATTAGGCTTTGAATTCAATAAATGGATGTTGTTGGAAATAATCTGCCCTTGATCAATTTTCTCTAGGTTTTGCAGTGAAAAAGTTAAGAAATCAAGAGAAAATTACACTGGAGGAGCTGACGCGTAGCCTCACCCCACGCGTAGCATCAACAACTATTTTTGATGCTGACGCTACGCGTCACAGCCACGCGTAGCGTCAGTGCTGCGTGGACTCCACTTCTAACTTGGCCAAGCACTCAGCTTTGACCCAATAATGGCCACCCCACTCAGCACCAAGGGCCACCCCACTCAACACAAATGGCCAAAACACAGTGGAAACACGTCCAAGTGGCCAAGCATGATCAATTTTAAATAATTTGAAGTGGCCATTATCAGTTGTTTAATAGAAGCTGCGTCACACTAACGCGTAGCGTCAGCACCCTTGCTCAACCCTATAAATAGGGCCATCCAACACCATTCTAAAACATCCCATAGCATCTCATTCTCTTCTTTTCTCTCTTGTGCTCGACTTTGAGTACTTCTTTTGTGAGTTGTAGTTCTAGAATAGTTTTCTAGATACTTGAGTGTGTTTCGGTGTATTGTGATCGTTGTATTGTGAAGTTTCCATCGTCTTCATAATGTCAAACTCTGTAAGTGTTGTTTTTACTTTCACCATGTGTAACTAATTTGTTTATGCTGGAATTGGTGAACTAATCTATTGAGTATAATGTTATGAATTCGACCTCTGCATGTTTATGATTCAAGTCCATGTTAGTATTTCAACCTTTTATTAATATGAACGTCAAACGGGAGAATGATTTTCATGTGTATTGAAACCTGTTTTATTAGTATGAATGTCAAACGGGAGAATGATTGTTCATGCCTATTGAAACTTGTTTTGACGAAAATAAAAAGTTGGAATACCCTTGGTATCTCAATTCTATAGGGGTTGTTAACCATTGTTGCCATAAGGCCAGGTCTTAATGCAAGTTTTTACTGAGAAAGCTCACGAGGGATCGGACTTTACGGTGAATTCTTAGAATTTATATCACGAGGGATCGGTTATAATGATTTTAAGCTGCAATGACATGAAACTTGATGATTAAATATGCATGTCTTGAGTTCCTCATTGTTATTCTAGATTAGGGATCCAATTTCCAACATAATTTGTTTATCTGTGTTTATCTCAAGTATCTTACCTATTCTAGATTGCAACTCGACTTTTTAGATAGATTTTATTTTATCTTATGAACCACTCAATCATGTTATCCTGTGAATATTGTATAAATTGTATATAAATCACTCTTTTGTTTATAACTTCCTTCACATTTACCATAGTAAATAGAAAATTACTGTTGTTATTGGACTTTCAATCCCAGTGGAACGATATCTAAATTTTGAAAACTACAAACGATTGGTGCGCTTGCCAATTAACAAACCCGGTGGTGGAAACGAACTGTTGAGACGCTATCGCCGGGTTAACAGTTAGCTTCGTCAACAGCAAGGCTAAACAGGAAAATCCTTCAATAAATCTGCAATAATAACCGGCAAGACCAGGAAAACTCCTTATTTCAGTCACAGACGTCGGCCATTCCCAAGCAATCATGGCTTCTTTCTTTGATGGATCAACAGCAACACCATCTTTAGAAATGACATGTCCAAGGAATTGGACATCGGATAACCAAAATTCACACTTAGAGAGCTTCGTATACAACTCTTTCTCGCGAAGGACATTTAACACAAGCCGATGATGTTCTTCATGCTCTTCATGACTCATGGAATAAACAAGAATGTCATCAATAAACACCATAACGAATCGGTCAAGATACTCATGAAAGATGAGATTCATGTAATCCATGAAAATCGCAGGTGCATTCGTCACACCAAATGGCATCACCACATATTCATAATGGCCATCACGTTCGAAAAGCAATTTTTAGAATATCTTTGGTCTTCACCCGAATTTAATGATATCCGGATCACAAATTGATCTTTGAGAACACCACTGCATCCTTCAATTGATCCAAAAGATCATCAATGCGAGGTAGGGGATATCGATTCTTAATGGTTAGCTTGATAAGTTATCGATAATCCATGCATAACCTTGTGCTCCTATCCTTCTTTTTACCCATAAAACAGGCGCACCCCAAAGAGACACACTTGGGCGAATAAACTCTCGCTCTAACAACTCTTCAACTTGTCTCTTTAACTCGATTAATTCCATAGGAGACATCTGATACGGCGCTCGGGAAACAGGTTCTGCGCCCAAAACAAGATCAATAGAAAACTCCACCTCTCATGGAGGAGGTAAACCAGGTACCTCATCGGGAAATACATCCGAAAATTCAGACATAATGGGAATATCAAGGGATTGACTAGTATTTTCTCCATCCACTATGCATTGAATAACAAGAATTTTAGATATACCTTGCACATCAAAGAACTCGGTATTCGAAGAACGAAGAACGATGCTCCAATTCTGACAATCCACCAAGACCTTGTTGGCAGATAACCAATCCATTCCCAAGATAATTTCCAAGTCCTCCAAGGGTAAGCAAATAAGAGACACTACAAATCTTCGATCCTCAAGAATCATCTCAATATCATCACACCGAGTGACCACCCGTAAACAAGTACCAGTCAGTGTAGACACTATGATAGAACCTTTCATCATACTTATTGGCAACTTTAATCGCCTCCTACAATCTTCCAAAATAAAGGAGTGCATTGCACCTAAATCAAATAATACATCAACACAATTACCATGTATCTGGCACTTACTTTGGACAAGATCCTCGACCTGTGCCGCCTCTTCACCGGTCACGGCAAAGACCCTTCCAGCAGTCTGTTGGTTAGCACTATAATTGTGACCATTCTGGCCACCATTACCATTACCTTGGTCATTCCCATTACCACGACCGTTGCCACCGTTTCCATTGCCATTACCATTAGGATCACCATTGCGGCCGCCATTACCGTTTCCATGACCACGGCCTCTAAAAGCACCATAGCCTCCACGGTTTGCATCATTACGAACCACTATATCCGTAGCATTCAAAGGACAATTGGGACAGATGTGCCCCGGTTGGTTGCATCTATAGCACACCACCATCTCTTCATGGTTACATTCTCGAGCCAAATAGTTTCTGCCACACCGAAAACAACGAAGACCTTGGCCATTACCTCAGCCACCATTGGTACCATGTCTTCCACCACCTCGTCCACCTCTAAATGAAGAGGAACCATGCACAAATTGTCTATTCTTCTTGAAATCACCCCTCTTCTTGCAGTTAGAGGATTGGCCCTTCAATCTATGATCATGCCCAATATAACTCTTAGGAGTCACATCATTCTCTTCAAAGATTTGACATTTGTTCACAAGAGTGGGAAAGCTCTTAATCTCTTGATGACATATAGCTTCTTGATCTCCCGACACAACCCATTCTCAAACTTAACACATTTTGAAGCTTCGGTACCTTCCTGTTGGAAAGGAGGGTAAAACATGTATAATTCTTCAAATTTTGAGGCATATTCCTCCACCAACATGTTTCCTTGTTTGAGCTCCATAAATTTAAGCTCCTTCTTGTTCTTGTAGCTCTCAGGAAAGTATTTCCTAAGGAACTCCACCTTAAAATTCTCCCATTTTAACAGAGTGTGAGCAGCAATCATACGCCCACGAGTAAGGATCCACTAAGACTCAACTTCATCTCGGACCATAAATACCACGTACTCAACTTTGTGAGCTTCTGTACACTCTATTAGCAAATATCCTCTCCAAGTCACGGATCCAAACATAAGCGTCTTCCGGTTTATATCCCCCATGAAATTTGGAAGGCTTCTGTTTGAGGAATCAGTCAAGACCATGAGTTGGTTGACCAGCGAGTTGTTGTTGCTGTTCAAGGATATCGGCAAACCGATTGAAAGTTTCAGCCATAGCGGCTGTGTCAACATTACGTATATTTGCCATCAATCAATCTAGACACATAACACAAACACAATTAGAAACCTCATGTTTCTTTACTCAATATATACCAATCATCATCAATTATCATTAATACAAGTATCATTATAATATATTCATAATTTGAAGGTAAATATGAGGAAGAAGATGCCTGGTCGGGCTTAATAACAATCACATAATCATCACCATTCATAATATGAATTAGTGGGCAATCTATGCCCCAACAATGCTTATCTATAGTAACAACATCATAACATTAAGCAACTAGTGCTTTTATGAGGCATACCAATGATTCAATAATAATCAACAATATTTCAACGTCAAACAATCTCAATTCAACAAGAGAGTCACTCAACCTTGGCATTTCATTCACATATAACAAGCAATGAGCATTAACAAATGCTCTGATACCAGGTTGTAACACTCCTAAAATTGGGGGTAAATTTTTCATGATTTAAAATTCATTTATAAGAAGAGTGAATTATGATATAAAATATTAAGTGACTTCCCCGGACCTTTTAATAACCTATCTCATATATGAAGATATGAGTAGATACCAGAAAGCACAAGAAATACTCAAGTAGTACCATTACAATTTTTGACTGATATAATCGATTAATTCATGTGCTAATCAATTGCCCTAATCGATTGCAGGGCAGGAGTTAGTCGATTACAGAGCCATAATCGATTACAACGGAAGGTATAATCGATTACCAAGCTCCTGTAAGTGGTGCCATGCGTCAAACCTTTTATCTAATCGATTACCAGACTTATAACAGTCGATTACATTGTTTATGTTGGGTCCATAATCGATTACCATATTAACCATAATCGATCACCATGGTTCTGGTTGGTTCATAATCGATTACAACTCTGAACACAATCAATTACATTGGTTCTGGATAATTCATAATCGATTACAACCTCTATCATAATCGATTACATTGATGCGTATAAGACTATAATCGATTGAGATAATCGATTTCCTCAAAAATAGAAACCTTGTAATCGATTAGGCTAGTAAGCTAATCGATTATACCCTATCAGAATGCAGAAATTATGTAGATTTTCATAGGGAAATGAACTTCACACCTACCAAAACATATGCAAATGATTTCAGAACGCTACCAAACTTTAACACAAGTTATAATATACCATTTGTGACGTGTGGCTGCTGGCCGCTCTTGAAAATTCCTAAAAACGAGTAAATTACACGCATAATTGCATTTATCTTATTTCAAGGCATTTTGAGGCAACCAAGGGGTCCATTTTCAACAAAATAGAACCATTCCTTATTCCACAAGTCACAATTAACATATATAAGCCATTGCATTTATCACATCACACCAGAACCTCATCCATCACAAATTGGCCATGCTAGTTCCTAACTTATGTATAAAACAACTATACAAAATCTCAAACATACATCATGAAAGATTGCAATTCATGGTTCTCATCATCCATTCATCAAGTTGAGTAAATTTCACGCTTCGTATTAACATCATACATCACTAAAGGTCATTAATGGAAATGAACCATACATACAAAAGGTCTCATTTTCCTACATAACCTGCAAAATCATCATTCATATATCAAGCTACAAAATTTGGGCATATACACATTATATTCCATACAAAATAACTATATGCCGGCCAAGGCTCATCCATTTCCATCCCATATTTACCTTCTTCAAAATTCGGCCTCCAAAAGAGTAGGATCTACATCACACCTACAATCAAACTTAAAATGGCAACTAAGAGGTGAGTAACATAATCCAAATGTATCAAAGTCATACATTTTGATGATACTCATACATACTCACACATGATACTTCCTCAAGAACATCACAATTTTATTCACAATATATATTATTTCATTTCCATATCTTGCATACTCAAGAAAATACATTCACAACACACATAATCAAATCATTAGCATTCTCCATAACATTATCATACATACAGTATTAGTCTCACATTCCTTTCCTCTTTATTTCTCAATCATCCATCGCCACCACGGGCTTCCAACTAGGCATATCTCCGGCTATATGCAAATGCTCTTAAAGCTAATGCATATGCACAAAGGAATTATCATCAAATGCGAATTCGACTGTGGGAAACAACATCAAATCAATTATGGGACAAGCATAGGTGTGCTACTATGCCCCTACTGCAGTAGTAAAATGTGTACACTTATATCTCAATTCATGCATGTTCAACAACATATTTTACTGGTACCAAACTGCTATCGCCCATCTATAGCACTAGTCACCTCGTGACTTGCGGATCAACATGGCCTTAGTTGCCAAAAGTGCTACGGGCCCCTCCCGAACATACATCAAGAGAGTCGTGCCCCATCGGACACCGAGGTAACTCGTTCACCATAGAGCCACCCACCCACTGGGCCCACTGCATAGGGTGCCTCATCACCAAACTATGGACAGCTTCGTGATTCCCAGAATCACTAGGGAAATACAATAATATACCCATGCACCGGGTCGCCCTCCCACTGGGCCCACTTAGTGGAACCCCTAACATTCCACATAGACAGTGTATGATATGCTATGGATGTAATGCAATGCAAATCAAATGCATTTCTCACACTATGCATCCTAAATGCAACTCATCAATCATCCATTCACCACTACCACTTAGTGGATTTCAATATTCACAATCTTTACCAATTCGGGTTGGAACTTATATACATCGATAGTTAGTGGCAATCACATTTATCAATTCACACATACATATTGGGATATCTCATAACATTGAATTCGATACGAACATGGTCTCAACCCATTCATAACATATTTCATCAACATACTTCAACATAACATCATATTCATCATCCCAAACACATGCCACATAACATCAATCATTCTAAATGCACTTAAATCATGAAATCATCATATATCCATCGAAATAATCACCAAACCCAATCATATATACATATTTTCACATCATCAATGGATTAAATCATGTATTTAGAATAGTTACCCCCTCCTACCTCAAGAGAAGTAGTGATCAACACGGTCTGAAGATCCCGTCTCGTCAATGGGGTTATTTCCTACATCACAATATATCACACAATCAATTTTCTATTCAAACTGCCAAGATTCCAATGTTCATATATTTGACAACTTGGTGTTTTCTAGCAATTTAACTCTCAAATCTCATTTATTTCATTCCATCTACCATAACCATCATGACTAAGTGTCTACATTTATTATTATTATTATTATTATTATTATGCATTTAAAGCTAAACCCATTTATAGGCTTCCGCATTAATGGTTCCCAACAACCATTATCAACCATTAATCTTCATTAATGGTCATCCATCATTAATAACACCATTTTACCTTATTAATAACATTTACCTAACACCATAAATGCTTCTCTACCCACATTTTGCATTTCCCCTAAGTCTTAGGGTTAGGGTTTCATCAAAACCCAACAACCATCATAAATGTCCATCTCCTTCCAACTACACATGCATCTACTCCATTACTTCCTCCTAAAAGCTCACATTTATGGCAACCCACCTTAGGGCTCATATATATAATGTTGAGTAATTACCCCGGATCATTAATAACCGATCTCATATATGAAGATATGAGAAAGGTATCAGAGTGCACCTAGGACGACCGGACTTGAGGACGTCACAAGGGGAAAACGGAAGATGTAGTTAAATTTAAGAGTGATTTAAAATATATACCAAAAAGAGGATAAAAAATGCCTCGTCGGTTTGTTAAGCAATAGAAATATAATTTCATAATAAAAATATCATTCATACATCATCAAAGTCATTAATGAAAATTAGTCATACACATCCGGTCTAATTTTCCTACATGACCTCCAAAATTAACCGTCATCAAGTTAATTTCAAAATAAGCATACACACCATATGCTATACAAAATGAAGATATACGCCGGCCAAAGCTCACCCACATTCCTTTCATATTTACTTTCTCCGATACTCGACCTCCAAAAAGAGTAGGGTTTTACTTCGTACCTATATCAAACTTAAAATGGCAACAGGGAGGAGAGTAACATAATCCAAATGGATCAAAGTCATAGATTATGATGATACTTATACATATGTGCATTATATTCATTTTTCAAGAAAACATTACAAGTTTCACACACATGATACAACATTCCATCTCAACACATTACATATCCAAATAAGTATATTCACAAGGCAATATCGTATATATAATATATCCTTAACATTCTTAATAATCATCACACTTTCAATGTTAGTACCTCAGCTTACTTTCTCTCTATTTAACAACCATCCATCGCCACCTCGGGTTATCAACTAGGTATAGCTCTGGCTATATGAAAATGCTCTTAAAGCTAATGCATATGCACAACGGAATTATTTTCAAATGCCGATCCGACTATAGGAAAACAACAACATATCAAATATGGGACAAGCATAGGTGTGCTACTATGCCCCTACTACAGTAATAAAATATGTACACTTATATCCAATTCATGCATGCTCAACAACATATTTTACCAGTACCAAACCGCTCTCGCCCATCTGTAGCACTAGTCACCCCGTGACTGCAGATCATCATTATAGCCATACTTACCAAAGTGCTACGGGCCTCCCCTGAACACACATCGAAGGAGTCGTGTCCCATCAGACACCGAGGTCAACTTCTCATTACAGAGCCGCCCTCCCGCAAGGCCTGCCACATAGGGTACCCCGTCAACAAATTAAGGGCAGTTTCGTGATTCCCCGAATCACTAGGGAGAAATAACAGTATACCCGTGCACTGAGCTGCCCTCCCACTGGGACTACCTATTGAAACCCCTAACATTCCATATAAGCAGCGAATGATATGCCATGGATGCAAATGCCAATCAATGCATTCTCAAACTGTGCATCCTAAATGCCACTCAATCAATCATCCATTCATAATTACCACTTAGTGGATTTCAGTATTCTCAATCTTTACCAATCCTTGTTGGAACTCATACACATCGGTAATTAGTGGCAATCACATTCATCAATTCACATATACACATTTGAGATATTTCATATCATTGATTTCAATCCAAAACATGGTCTCAAACCATCATGACATATTTCATCAACATATTCAACATAATATCGGATCCGGTCTCAATACTAGTCCTAAAGTACGAATATCACTTCATTCATTCTGTATGCAATACAAACTTAATAAGTATAACATCGAACATCAAGATCGGTCTCCTCTCATTAGGATACCGGATAATCATACCGGATACATATAGCACCGGTCTAAAACCTCGGCCATCTACTGGCTCTCGTGGCTAGTCCCACACCAGATTGTTGACTCCGGCTCAGACCAGTTTAACATCATATTCATCATTCCAAATACATGCCACATAACACTAATCATTCTAAATGCATTTAATTCATGAAATCATACATCATCCACACAAGTAATCATTAAGCATAATCATATACACATATTTTCACATCATCAATAGATGAAATCATGCATTTAGAATAGTTACCCCCTCCTACCTCAAGAGAAGTAGTAATCACCACGGTCAGATGGTTCCGCCTCATAACTGAGGTTATTTCCTACATCACAACATATCACACAATCATTTTCTACTCAACCACCTCAGTTTAACATTCATATTCATTTACTTGATGTCTTCCAACATCTTAACTCTTAAGCCCCATTTATTTCACTCATTCCACCATAACCACCACGGTTTAGACGTCTTCATTTATTATTACGCATATTCAATGCCAAACCCATTACCGAGTTCCCACATTAATGGTTCCCAACAACCATTAAGCTTCATTAATGGCCATTCACCATTAATAACATCATTTCACCTCACCAATAACAATTATTTAACACAATAAATACTTCTCACTCATATTTTACATTTCCCCAAAATCATAGGGTTAGGGTTTCTCTAATAACCCAACAACACTCATTAAATCACATTCCCAACATCAAAACCCAAAAACCCATAGTTTATACTCTTGAGAAATAGCAAAAATCTTACCTCAAGAGAAAGAATGAGAGAGTTTTTCCAAGAGAGGGAAAACCACACGAAAATGAGGAGAGGGGAGGGTGAGACTCCAAGCTCCTAAACTCTTCCAAGCTCTAAACGAAAATGGAAGAGGAAAGATGACACACCACTTTGCTTAGGGTTTTAGGAGAGAAAAAGAAGAGGGGGTGAAGGAGAAGAGTAGAAAAGAAGTAGAAGCAAAGTACATGTTATGATAACCCAAGAAACTGACGAAAATAAGAAGGGGAAAAATAGGCCATTTAGCTTTTTTTTAATTCCCCATTAAAGATTCATCATTTTATGATAAACAGGATCTTAGTTTGGGCTTAATACCTTATCCAAAATTTATTCAGAACACACATTTGGATTTCCAATAATATCCTTAACAGCCTTGACCAATATCATCCCCATCGGAGACACTTGGTCTGACACCCATATTTCAATCGGGCTCATTTCCAGCTTATCTGATTCCATTAAATTATAAACAATTCCTAAAAATATTAATTTATTTATTCTCAATATTTTAGAATATTAAATAACCCAATTATAAGTATTTAATATTTATCTCCTTAATAAATCTTTTCTTTTAAAATTTAGGGTGTTATATTTTACCCTCCTTTCCAAGAGGAAGGTACTAAAGCTTTGAAATGCATCAAATTTGAGAACGGTTTGCGCCAAGAGATTAAGAAGGCGATATATCACCAAGAGATTAGGAGCTTTCCTACTCTTGTGAACAAATGTAGGATCTTTGAAGAGAATGATGTGGTGCCCAAGAATTATGCTGGGCATGATCAAAGACTAAAGGGTCAATCCCCTAACTTCAAGAAGAAGGGAAACTCTAAGAGTAATAGACAATTTGTATGTGGATCCTCTTTTCTTAGAGGCGGACGAGGTGGTGGAAGGCATGGTACAGGTGGTGGCCGAGTAATGGCCAAGGACTTCATTGTTTCCAGTGTGGCGGAAACCATTTGGCTCGTGATTGTGGTAATGAGGAGACGGTGGTATGCTATCGATGCAACCAACCGGGACACATTCATCCTAATTGTCCTTTAAATGCCATGGATATAGTGGCGTGTAATGATGCAAACTGGGGAGGCTATGGTGCTTTTAGAGGTCATGGTCGTGGAAACAGTAATGGCGGCCAAAATGGTGGTCGAAATGGCAATGGAAATAGTGGCAATGGTCGTGGTAATGGGAACGGCCGAGGTAAGGGTAATGGTGGCCGGAATGGTCATAATCATGGTGCTAATCAATAAACTACTGGAAGAGTATTCGCTGTGACCGGTGAAGAAGCAGCTCAAGCTGATAACCTAGTTGAAAGTAAGTGTGAGATACTTAGAAATTCTGTGCATGTTATTTATGATTCGGGTGCGACCCATTCTTTTATATCCGAGGATTGTGTGTGGCGATTAAGATTGTCGGTGTACCTAATGAAAAATGCCCTTATGGTTACTACCCAAACTGACGCTTGTCTCAGATCGGTTAACCGATGTGATAACGTTGGTATGCTCCTAGAGGGGAGAAAGTTTGTTACTTCTTTCATTTGTCTACCTATGAAGGGCTTGGAGATCATTCTTGGTATGGATTGGCTCTCCGCCAATAAAGTCTTAGTTGACTGTCAACAACGGACTGTTATTTTCCCTTCCTCAGATATGGGGAAATTCGATGTGCAAGGTATAACTCAACTTTGCAAACTATTATCTCTTACCGCGGAGACAAATGGTCCCGATCCCTTAAATATTCCTATTGTATCCAAATTTCCAGATGTATTTCTTAATGAGGTACCCGGTTTACCTCCTCCATGTGAGGTGGAGTTTTCTATTGATCTCATTTTGGGAGCGGAACCTGTTTCCCGAGCGCCGTATCGGATGTCTCCTATGGAATTAATCGAGTTGAAGAGACAAGTTGAAGAGTTATTGGAACGAGAGTTTATTCACCCAAGTGTGTCTCCTTGGGGTGCGCCTATTTTACTGGTGAAAAAAAAGATGGAAGTATAAGGCTATGTGTGGACTATCGACAACTTAACAAGTTAACCATTAAGAACCGATATCCCCTACCTCACATTGATGATCTTTTGGATCAATTAAAGGATGCTGTTGTATTCTCAAAGATTGATTTACGTTCCAGATATCACC
This sequence comes from Clitoria ternatea, assembly GCA_037962975.1. Lineage (NCBI taxonomy): Eukaryota > Viridiplantae > Streptophyta > Magnoliopsida > Fabales > Fabaceae > Clitoria > Clitoria ternatea. Next base: position 141,555,995 of record CM075670.1, read on the forward strand.
AAATTCGGGTGAAGACTGATGATATTCCTAAAACTGCTTTCCGAACTCGATATGGGCACTATGAGCATGTAGTTATGCCATTCGGAGTGACAAATGCTCCTGCGATATTCATGGATTACATGAATCGTATTTTTCATGAGTATCTGGACCGGTTCGTAGTGGTGTTTATCGACAACATTGTTGTCTATTCCAAAAGCCATAAAGAACATGAAGACCATCTTTACCTTGTTTTGAATATCCTTCGAGAGAAAGAGTTGTATGCAAAGCTCTCTAAGTGTGAATTTTGGTTTTTCGAGGTCTAATTTCTTGAACATGTTATCTCCAAAGATGGTGTGGCAATTGATCCATCTAAGATTGAAGCCATGCTGGCTTGGGAAAGATCTATGACTGATGTAAGAAGTTTTCTTGGTCTTGCCGGTTATTACTAAAGATTTATTGAAGGATTTTCCTGATTGGCTTTGCCTTTGATGAAGCTAACCCGTAAGAATCAACCATTCATATAGAGTCTTGATTGTGAAAGGAGTTTCCAAGAGTTGAAAGTTAGACTTACTTCTGCTCTGGTGTTGGCTTTGTCAGACTTATTGGATGATTTCATGGTGTACTGTGACGCTTCTAAGCTAGGTCTTGGTTGCGTGTTGATGCAAAAAGAGCGTGTGATAGTCTATGCGTCGAGACAGTTACGACCACATGAGGTTAGCTACCCCACACATGATCTTGAATGGGCGACAGTGGTGTTCGCCTTGAAGTTATGGCGGCACTATTTGTATGGTTCAAAGTTTGTGGTCTTTAGTGATCATAAGAATCTCAAATATCTGTTTGATCAGAAGGAGCTTAATATGCGCCAACGGAGATCGATGGAATTTTTGAAAGATTATGAGTTCGAATTGAGGTATCATCCCGGAAAGGAAAATGTGGTTGTCGATGCCTTAAGTCAGAAATCGTTGCATGTTTCCACTATGATGGTGAAAGAGATGGAGCTCGTTGAGAAATTTCAGAACTTGAACGTGGATGTAGAAATATACACCCCAAAAAAGATGTCTCTTGAGGTGTTGACGGTGGCAAATGTATTCCTTGAGACCATGAAATTGCAATAACCGAGGGATGAGTATTTAATTGAGATGAGAAGAACTCAAGAAAAAGAGAAGAACTTGTTCCTAGTGGAAGGCCATGACAGCATTTGGCGTGTGAAAGGCCAGATTTATGTTCCATCTGGTGGTGATCTAAGAAGATTGGTACTCGAGGAAGCTCACAAAAGTGTGTTGAGCATACATCCTGGTGCCACGAAAATGTATCAAGATCTGAAGAAAAATTTCTGGTGGCCCGGTATGAAGCGGGATGTGGCTAATTGTGTAGCTTCTTGTATTATTAGTCAAAAGGTGAAAGTTGAACATCAGAAACCATCCGGTTATCTGAGACCCCTTGATATTCCAGTGTAGAAGTGGGATGACATTGCTATGGACTTTATTTCCGGACTACCCAGAACACGTATTGGAAATGATGCTATATGTAACACCCTAAATTTTTACAAATAGTAATCCCAAAACAACGAGGAAATTTTATTTTTATATTTTTTTTTTTTTACAAAAGCAGCCACGAATCATTTAACACAGAAGAGAAGAAGAAGGCGAGGGAAGTAGAAGAGCATTCACACGCATATGACAAGCAACAGGGGAATTAGGACTGAGACCGGTCTATTCAGATCGGTGTGATGCTCCAGCGTCTGGGCGGATCCCAGGACGGAAGGTGACTCACTCATCCGTTGTCCAACACCGCCTGAATGATGCCACAACGGATGGAAACTCCTCAAGCAAACCTCACATCAGCGTCCACTCGCTCTCACAGGACAAACCTTTCCTCGAGGGAACTACTGGGCGCTTCAGCATAAGGGAACAGGTGAGGGAAGGAGAAGGAAGATGCACATGTGTAGTAGTTTGTGGAGGAAGGGGGCCTGAACTCACTCCGCCCAATTCAACTAGGTATGACAACGTCTGGGCGGACTCAACCACAACGCCCAAGTAGGGGTCAACACCGTTGTCTGGGACGCATTAACGTAACAATGGAGGGGAAGGGTATTTGGGCGGTGTTCCACACTGACACCTACTCGCTTCAGCGCGAGTCCTCACGCTTGGGCGAACCGTTCTAGTCACTCGGAACTCCATAACTTAGCCTTCCAATTTTATCTGTACGGCGATACTTATACTCTACTCGGGAACTAAGGGTTATCCCACTCGAATTCCAGAACTCCTTCTCGCTCGGACTTTACATCTTTCACTCGGGTTACTGATGCCTTACACTTAAGATCCAATCCACTCTAAACCACCGTTCGAGCTCCTCTCTCAGAGGGGAATCACTTGAGGTTTTCACTCGGGAATACCAACTCTTCCTCACTCGGGATTTCATACTTACTTTTACTCGGAAATCCTTGGGCCTATAATCATTCGGGGAATAGCGACTGACTCACTCGGCGTACTACCATTTAATCACTCGGATTATAATTACCCTACGCTCATAAGACATACTCATACAGTCCTCTTCACCGCTCAACATCACTTACAGTATAAAAAAAAACACACAACACATACATATATAAACGAAAGCATTCATATAATTACAAGAACTTCATCATGACTTCTGTTATCCAAAGCTATCAAGTTTTAGCGTAAGGACTAAAACCAAAACATGAGCCGGCCAAGGCTTAACAAAACGTTATACACAGTATTTATACATATATACATATACACATGTAGATATATGTTCCAATAGCGCTCGGATTCATTATCCTGCACTCGGCTCCTCCTTCATCCTTCCTTCCGAGAGATGTTCACTGAAAGTGTAGCCACTGCAGGGGTGAGCTTTTACATGTAAAATGACAATCAAGGACTCGGTATCAGTGTCAGTATGCACATTCACATCCATTCAATCGTTTTCAAATTAATTAGGGTTAGGCACGGCAAAATGACATTTAAGACACACATGTAACACACACAGGTACTCCCCACACTCAGAAATCATTCATAACACTCCACACACGTTATACGTACTACTCTAATCAACCTCATATCTACATGCATGCCTGCGGATCCGACTCGAGTGATGACTTTCAGTTACAGTTTTCCCCTCTCCTGGCCCCTCGTTCTTCAGCTCTTCCCGCGTGTTACCGGCCTCCCATTGGCGTCTCGAGACTCTTCTCTAGCTCCTACGGCTACCACGAGCTCCTTCGGAATCTAGCTGAGGTCTGTAACTGGAAGTCATTCCCTCGGGGCTCTTGACCTTCCACGGGTCGCCCCACTCTTACACATGCAGCTAAATGCATTTACCAACAAGCGTCATCACACCACCGATACCTCCTTCGTAGCCATTAAGTAGGAACAGATTCAATGCAACCTTTATTCGCTTTATTATTTACACCAATATGTTCAACCATCAGCAATCAAGTAATAGCATCTAACCAATCAACTAACGAGCACACATTCATATTCTCACAGTGTTAATAAGAATAGAACCATGCATATCATTTGTTATTATCAATACTAACATACTACTTCACCACCATCTAGATTACAAGCATTTACTGTTTAACCACTATAAAACACACGGAATCCAGAATCTCCAATCATGCATAGGATCCAATCATCACAAACACATGCACATACACTCAAGCAGTACATTCATCTGGTACCGTTCGTGGACCATGCATTTAACATGCAAGCGCCCCCTACCTACGAAAGGGACTTCAAGAAGCTTTTCTGCTCTTCGACGTTGAATCTGACGCCCTTCTACTGATTCGTTCTGCTTTTCTCCACTCCGTCGTACTCTGCACTTGGTTCGGAGTTGGGGTGTTGTTCTTCCTCTGCTTCAACGATCGTCCTTCACCTGCCGGGGCTCAGACCTTCTTCCCGCACTGTCGTCGTGACGAACAGAAACAGGGGAACGGAAAGAAGATGGAGACGAAGAAGAAAAAGAGAGAATGGAGTAGTGGGAGAAGTTTTTGCACCCACGGTGATACTGAATATGCACCTATATACGCATGTGAGGAGAAGGAGTGGGATGGGAAAGTGTGAGTCGCAGTCCACTCACACCTTCCGCCAATCACAGACAGCCACATCCCATCAATTAAGTCCAATTAACTTGTCATTAACTCTCAGGCTATATTGATTATGATTAATAACTAATTCTTTACTTTACTTTCAATTTTTCTTATTATTTAATTTTTTATTCGGTATCTAACTTCAAAACTGGGATGTTACAGTTCTCCCCCACTCAAAAGAATTTCGTCCTCGAAATTCAGTCGGTAACTCACCTTAGCAAACAACTCGGGGTACTGCTGCCTCATGGAGTCTTCGCGTTCCCAGGTACGTGAGGTAGTCTTGCCTTGTTGCCACTCCACTTCTACCAGCTGTACGTTTTTGTTTCTCAAACGCTTCACCGATCAGTCCATGATTCTGATCGGTGTAGTCACAGTGGTCAGGTCTTCCTTGATTTCCACTTCATCGTCAGGCATTATGTGACTAGGGTCATGTAGATACTTTCTTAGTTGAGACACATGAAATACGTTGTGCAATCGGGATAAGTGGGTCGGTAATGCTATTCGGTATGCCATGGTGCCGACTCGTTCCAACACCTCATAAGGTCTAATGTATCGAGGGCTTAACTTTCCGCCTTTCAAGGCTCGTCCGACTCCTTTACTCGGAGAAGTCCTCAAAAACACTCTGTCTCCGACTGAAAATTCCAATGGTTTGGTGCGGTTGTCATGGTAACTCTTCTGCCTGTCTTGAGATGCCTTCATTTTTCCCTGTATCACTCGGATCTGCTCTGTGGTTTGCTTCACAATGTCTGGTCCCAATAGCAGACTCTCACCCGTTTCCGACCAGCAAAGTGGGGTTCGGCACCTTCGTCCATATAGTGCTTCGTAGGGTGCCATGCCAATGCTGTTATGATGGCTGTTATTATACGTAAACTCAATCAAGGGGAGGTACTGCTCCCAATCTCCTCCGTGCTCTAACACACACGCTCTTAATAAGTCTTCTAAACTTTGAATCGTCCGCTCGGATTGTCCATCTGATTGGGGGTGGTAGGCAGAACTAAGCCAAAGTTTAGTGCCCATTTCTTGATGCAGGCTGATCCAAAACCGGGACGTGAACCTAGGATCCCTATCCGATACGATGGAAGTTGGTATACCATGCAGTCAGATAATCTCATGAACGTAAATCCGTGCCAATTTATGCATCGGGTACTTCATGTTCACAGGCAGGAAGTGTGCACTCTTCGTCAGTCGGTCAACAATGACCCAAATCGCATCATGGCCCGCTCGGTTTTTGGGCAATCCCATGACAAAATCTATAGCAATCGAGTCCCATTTCCACATGGGAATCTCCAGGGGCTGCATTGCACCGTACGGCTTCTGGTGCTCCACTTTTGATTTCTGACAAGTAATACACCGAGCCACGTATTCTGCCACATTCCTCTTTAGTCTGGGCCACCAGAATTGTTTCTTCAGGTCATGGTACATCTTCGTGGTACCCGGGTGAATACTGAGGAGGCTCTTATGAGCTTCGTCAAGCACCATTTTCCTTAATCTTTTCTCACTCGGCACGTATATCCTGTCTTTCACTCGGAAGATCCCATCTGATCCCTCGGTCAAGGACAAATCCTTTCCCTTGGCCTACGTCTTCTTCATCTCAGCCAAGTAAGAGTCTGACTGCTGCTGTTCGTACACGGACTTCAGGAATTCATTGGCGATTCTTAACGTACCGATTGCTATTTTCCGAGAGGAGGGGGTGTCAACATGTAAGTCCATGTCTCGGAACTGCTCCAACAACTCCACTTCTCTTGCCATCGTTGTTGCCATATGGAGGGATTTCCGACTCAACGTGTCGGCAACGACATTTGCCTTACCCGGATGGTATTTTAGCTCGAAATCGTAGTCCTTTAAGAATTCTATCTATCTCCTCTGCCTCATGTTCAGCTCTTTTTGGTCAAATAGGTATTTAAGGCTCTTGTGATCACTGTATACTTCAAATCTGGACCCGTACAAATAATGCCTCCAAATTTTTAGTGCGAACACCACAGCTGCCAACTCCAAATCGTGGGTCGGATAATGCTGCTCGTGAGGTCTCAATTGCCGAGAGGCATACGCTATCACTCGATCTCTCTGCATGAGCACGCATCCTAATCCGAGTCCTGATGCATCACAATAAACTACAAAGCTTTCTTGTAAGTCGGGTAATGCCAGCACTGGCGCAGTTGTCAACTTGTTCTTCAGCTCTCGGAAGCTGCTCTCGCACTCGGGACTCCACACGAAGGGAATGCTTTTCCGAGTCAATTTAGTTAGTGGTAACGCCAGCTTAGAAAAACCCTCAATGAACCTTCTATAATAACCTGCCAGGCCCATAAAACTCCTTATCTCCGAGACCGACTTGGGTCTCTCCCATGCCATTATAGCTGTCACCTTCGAAGGGTCCACCGAGACACCTTGCTCGGAAATTACATGTCCAAGGAAGTGGATCTTATTCATCCAGAATTCGCACTTTGAAAGCTTCGCGAACAACTGCTTCTCCCTTAACACTTGGAGTACCGTTCGGAGGTGTTCTTCATGCTCCTCGGAAGTCTTAGAATAGACTAGGATGTCATCAATGAAAACAACTACGAATCGGTCTAAATAGGGGTAGAATATGCTATTCATGTAATTCATGAAGACAGCAGGGGCGTTTGTCACACCGAACGGCATCACTACATACTCGTAGTGGCCATACCGAGTCCTAAAGGCAGTTTTTGGGATATCCGAGTCCTTCACTCGGATTTGGTGATATCCCGATCGTAAGTCGATTTTTGAGAAGACTGAGGCTCCACGTAGTTGGTCAATTAAATCATCAATTCTGGGTAGTGGATACCGATTCTTAATTGTGAGTTTGTTTAACTGTCGGTAATCTATGCAAAGTCTCATGCTGCCGTCCTTCTTCTTAACAAGTAGTACCGGTGCGCCCCATGGTGATACACTCGGTCTAATGAACTGTTTTCCGAGTAACTCATCCACTTGCTTCTTCAGCTCGGCTAATTCAGTTGAGGACATTCTATAGGGTGCACTGGAGACTGGCTCGGCCCCAGGGATCAAGTCTATAGAGAATTCGACTTCCCTATTGGGAGGGACACTCGGTACGTCTTTAGGGAACAATTCTGGAAATTCACAGACAATCGGGATTTCGTTCACTCAGGTTTTACTCTCTCCCTCGGTTAGACAAAGCATCATGAATAGTTGAGTTATACCTTGTGCTGTGCAGTCCTCATGGTGCTGTCTCGGGAAAATTATCCTTCGGTTTCTGTAATCCACTAATACCTCGTTGGCTGAAAGCCAGTCTACCCCGAGTACGATATCAAGATCCTTCAAGGGTATGCACACCAAGTCGAAAGTGAAACTTCGATCGCACAATTCGAACGTCACTTCTTTGCACATTGACGAGGTTAGTACCTTAGGACCAGTCGGATTGGCTACTTCCAAAATCCGATCCATTTCCACGGTTTCAAACGTTTTACACAATCATCAGCTATGAAGGAGTGGGTAGCTCCAGAATCAAAAACTACACTAAGTGTGTATCTACCGAGTGAGCACTTACATTGTACTAAGTCATTTGCTTGTGCGACTTCTTCTGCGTTGATGGCGTAGACTCTTCCAGTGGCTGGTTGGTCGGTGTCTCTCCTCCTGATATTTGGGGCAACCATCATATTCCCTCTAGCTCTGTTGTTTCCGCCCCATGAGTTTTGTCCATCATTCCTATTACTCTTCACCTGGAACCCTCCTTGACGTACACTAGCATTTGTTTGACGGAGCTGGGGGCAGTCAGGGCGAATGTGTCCCCTATTCCTGTAGTGAAAACACTTAACATCGGTATCATTGCAACTCTGAGCAAAGTGGTCGCCACCACATTTAAAGCACTTACCGTACCTGGGTCGTCCACTCATCTGTCTCCCTCGGTCACCGCGACCCTGATATCTAGTGAAGGGTTCATTTCTTCCTACGTTCCCTGGCCTCTTGAAACGTGACTGCTGAGGCCTCAAATACTGGTTGGCTCTACTGCTCTGGCCCGAGTGGGCCTTGTCATCTTCTTCAAATATCCTACATTTATTCACTAATGCGGGGAAACTCCGTATCTCATGTATCTGCAGGCCCTCTTAACATCTGATCTTAATCCATTTTCAAACTTAAGGCACTTCGAGCTCTCCGTCCCAGGTTGTTGGAAGGGTGGGTAGAATAGGCACAACTCCTCGAATCTTGTCGCGTATTCTTCCACAGTCATGAAGCCTTGCTTCAACTCCATAAACTCCAGCTCCTTCCGACTCCTCACTGTGTCGGGGAAGTATTTCTCTAAGAAGCATGTCTTAAAATCGTTCATGTCAGCTGAGCTTCATCATCAGGGAATCGGCTTCTGGCTATCTTCCACCAGTTCTCCGCTTCATCTCGCAGCATATACACTGCACATTCCACCTTTTGGGCCTCGGTACAACGAAGACCCCCAAAAATCCTCTCCAGTTCCTGAGTCCATTTAAAAGCTGCCTCCGGGTTACGTCCTCCCTGAAACTCACTCGGCTTCCTCTTCAGGAAGCGGTCCAGCATGTGGCCATCCTCAGCTCGAGTCTGGCCCTGCCTTTCAAACACGTCCGCAAAGTGTTGGAATGCTGTGGCTATAGCCTCCATGCTTTGGCGATGCGTCATTCCTTATCCTAAAATCGACATTCGAGGATAAGTATACCGAGCCACTTACTACCGATCGGGTTTTCAGTCTAACATTCAATAGCTTAGCACATTATATCATTCTTCCAGGTTACACACACAATCGGACCAGGAGGAAATAACCTCCTATCCTCAAGCCAATATCAATCAGGTTCAACTATCATCACAACAATTATGACCATTTAGTCAGAAAACACACAACCGCTTACACTCGGTAAGCATACCTTGGCCTTGGACCTTTCGGTCTGCTCTGATACCAAAATGTAACACCCTAAATTTTTACAAATAGTAATCCCAAAACAACGAGGAAATTTTATTTTTTTCACAAAAGCAGCCACGAATCATTTAACACAGAAGGGAAGAAGAAGGCGAGGGAAGTAGAAGAGCATTCACACGCATATGACAAGCAACAGGGGAATTAGGACTGAGACCGGTCTATTCGGATCGGTGTGACGCTCCAGCGTCTGGGCGAATTCCAGGACGGAAGGTGACTCACTCATCCGTTGTCCAACACTGCCTGAATGATGCCACAACGGATGGAAACTCCTCAAGCAAACCTCACATCAGTGTCCACTCGCTCTCACAGGACAAACCTTTCCTCGAGGGAACTACTGGGCGCTTCAGCATAAGGGAACAGGTGAGGGAAGGAGAAGGGAGATACACATGTGTAGTAGTTTGTGGAGGAAGGGGGCCTGAACTCACTCCACCCAATTCAACTAGGTATGACAACGTCTGGGCGGACTCAACCACAACGCCCAAGTAGGGGTCAACACTGTTGTCTGGGACGCATTAACGTAACAACGGAGGGGAAGGGTATTTGGACGGTGTTCCACACTGACACCTACTCGCTTCAGCGCGAGTCCTCACGCTTGGGCGAACCGTTCTAGTCACTCGGAACTCCATAACTTAGCCTTCCAATTTTATCTGTACGGCGATACTTATACTCTACTCGGGAACTAAGGGTTATCCCACTCGAATTCCAAAACTCCTTCTCGCTCGGACTTTACATCTTTCACTCGGGTTACTGATGCCTTACACTTAAGATCCAATCCACTCTAAACCACCGTTCGAGCTCCTCTCTCAGAGGGGAATCACTCGAGGTTTTCACTCGGGAATACCAACTCTTCCTCACTCGGGATTTCATACTTACTTTTACTCGGAAATCCTCGGGCCTATAATCATTCGGGGAATAGCGACTGACTCACTCGGCGTACTACCATTTAATCACTCGGATTATAATTACCCTACGCTCATAAGACATACTCATACAGTCCTCTTCACCGCTCAACATCACTTACAGTATAAAAAAAAACACACAACACATACATATATAAACGAAAGCATTCATATAATTACAAGAACTTCATCATGACTTCTGTTATCCAAAGCTATCAAGTTTTAGCGTAAGGACTAAAATCAAAACATGAGCCGGCCAAGGCTTAACAAAACGTTATACACAGTATTTATACATATATACATATACACATGTAGATATATGTTCCAATAGCGCTCGGATTCATTGTCCTGCACTCGGCTCCTCCTTCATCCTTCCTTCCGAGAGATGTTCACTGAAAGTGTAGCCACTGCAGGGGTGAGCTTTTACATGTAAAATGACAATCAAGGACTCGGTATCAGTGTCAGTATGCATATTCACATCCATTCAATTGTTTTCAAATTAAATAGGGTTAGGCACGGCAAAATGACATTTAAGACACACATGTAACACACACAGGTACTCCCCACACTCGGAAATCATTCATAACACTCCACACACGTTATACGTACTACTCTAATCAACCTCATATCTACATGCATGCCTGCGGATCCGACTCGAGTGATGACTTTCAGTTACAGTTTTCCCCTCTCCTGGCCCCTCGTCCTTCAGCTCTTCCCGCGTGGTACCGACCTCCCATTGGCGTCTCGAGACTCTTCTCTAGCTCCTACGGCTACCACGAGCTCCTTCGGAATCTAGCTGAGGTCTGTAACTGGAAGTCATTCCCTCGGGGCTCTTGACCTTCCACGGGTCGCCCCACTCTTACACATGCAGCTAAATGCATTTACCAACAAGCGTCATCACACCACCGATACCTCCTTCATAGCCATTAAGTAGGAACAGATTCAATACAACCTTTATTCACTTTATTATTTACACCAATATGTTCAACCATCAGCAATCAAGTAATAGCATCTAACCAATCAACTAACGAGCACACATTCATATTCTCACAGTGTTAACAAGAATAGAACCATACATATCATTCGTTATTATCAATACTAACATACTACTTCACCACCATCTAGATTACAAGCATTTACTGTTTAACCACTATAAAACACACGGAATCCAGAATCTCCAATCATGCATAGGATCCAATCATTACAAACACATGCACATACACTCAAGCAGTATATTCATCCGGTACCGTTCGTGGACCATGCATTTAACATGCAAGCGCCCCCTACCTACGAAAGGGACTTCAAGAAGCTTTTCTGCTCTTCGACGTTGAATCTGACGCCCTTCTACTGATTCGTTCTGCTTTTCTCCACTCCGTCGTACTCTGCACTTGGTTCGAAGTTGGGGTGTTGTTCTTCCTCTGCTTCAATGATCGTCCTTCACCTGCCGGGGCTCAGACCTTCTTCCTGCACTATCGTTGTGACGAACAGAAATAGGGGAATGGAAAGAAGATGGAGACGAAGAAGAAACAGAGAGAATGGAGTAGTGGGAGAAGTTTTTGCACCCACGGTGATACTGAATATGCACCTATATATGCATGTGAGGAGAAGGAGTGGGATGGGAAAGCGTGAGTCGCAGTCCACTCACACCTTCCGCCAATCACAGACAGCCACATCCCATCAATTAAGTCCAATTAACTTGTCATTAACTCTCAGGCTATATTGATTATGATTAACAACTAATTCTTTACTTTACTTTCAATTTTTCTTATTATTTAATTTTTTATTTGGTATTTAACTTCAAAACTGGGATGTTACACTATATGGGTAATTATAGATCGGCTGACAAAGTGTGCTCACTTCTTGCCCATAAATATGAAGAGTTCATTGGAGAAATTAGCCCGGATGTACATAAAGGGGATCGTTAGACTACATGGTGTACCTTTGAGCATTGTGTATGTAACACCCTGAATTTTGTAAAATGAGTAATTGATGAGAATGGCAAATGGTTGAATATGAGTTGAATGGAAATTGTGTGCGCAAACACTGGAGACAAGTTTTAAATGATTATTGTAAGGTATATGAAGTATGGAATTGAGTTAAATAGGCTTTGAATGGATTTTGTTATGTGTGCTATTGAGAGCTCATGTTTCTGCCCAGGTCCTGATACTTCTCGCCCAAGCGAGAGGGATTCTCGCTCAAGCGAGAATCCTTTGTGTTGATTACAAGGGCTCTGGCCCGATCTCGCCCCAGGCGAATGAGGGATCAGCGTGAGCGGGCGAGAGAAGAAATGGATTCTGAGTTTTGGTCGCTCAAGCGAGCTTGGGACGCCCGAGCGAGGGCGAAAGGAATCAGTTGCTGGATGGAACCCGCCTGAGCGAAAGGTCTTGAAGGATGGAATTCGCTCAGGCGAGGCAATTGATTAATGAGGGACCACTGGTGCTCTTGGATCATTGTAGGGCCCGGTTTCCCTTTTCTCTTTTCTTCTTCTGTGTGGTCCCCATAATGATAACTCATGTGCCTTGATGGTCAAATGGGTCCGATTTTCTCTCCCTCCTTGTCCACGTGGTGTTTGTGTAATCATTGTTGAGAGAATTGGCATTAAATGTTGATGGACTTACATTAAATGAGGATGGGATGTTGTGATGAGTGGGATGCTGATGAGGCTGAGATGATAAGGCCTTGGTTGTATGTTTTTCTACCCACTCTCTCCCTATTCCTTGGGAGTGCATGTTCTGATGAGAGAAGTGCTCCTCCTTCTCTTTAAAACTTGTTAGAGTTTTTGCTTCATCTTCTTCCTTCCTTTTATCTTCTACTTCCATTCATGTACGGTATAGAATTCTAGTGGAACTGTGTAGTGTTGAGGAACATATATGGTTGTGTGTGGAGGCTAGGTTCAGGTTCCTTTTATCCTTCCCTATTCCTTGGTGATTCCTCTTCATCTTCCTCTTCTTCTTCTTCATATGATGGGTTCGGTTGGAGCGAACAACTGTGTGTGTGTGCATGTCTCGGTTTGTGGATGCATGATGGTCCACTATGGTGAAGTTGCACTACTCTTGGGAGGATGAAGACATGCATGTTGCATGGAGGCATAGTGGTCCTCCACTGTTGTTGAAGGTGTATGGTGCTGCTGTGAGGAAGAAGGCATGCATGGAAGCTGGTGGTCCTCCATGGTGGGGAGGATGGTGCTGTACGAGTGAGGAACAACTTTGTACTAAGCTTTGGAGGTTGCTGCTCGAGTAAACAACATGGATTCCTCCATGGTTGTGAGCAGAGTGGAGCTTGGAGTGTTGAGGCTTATGTGTTGCGTCCAGATGGGCTACTGGGTGTATCTCGCTCAAGCGAGAATGGTCACGCTTGAGTGAGCCAGTGAAGAAATTGTCACTGGACCATTTTCACTCAAGCGAGTGTGTGTGAGGCTGAGCGAAAGACTGAAGACTGATGCTGGTTGGCAGGGAAGCTGTGTGGCTTTTTCCACGTTCAGAAAGCCGAGCAGAGTGCTGCTGTGGCTGGGCCGAGTGTCCATATAACCCTTGGAAGCTTCATCCAGGTAAGGGGGCTTTGCATCTCAAATGAATAGGTTATGGATGGGTTTCCAGGTAAAATTGTCACTGTGTTGTGTTTTAATGTGTATGGTATGCTGTAATTGAATAAATAGCCCGGACTATTGATGCTTATTAATTATGTAATGTATGACACCCGTTCATATGATGTGTGATGTTTATTGATGATGTTTATATTGAGATGTATGAGATGCACATGATGAATGTTGTGTTCTTTGTGTGATCCTTTATTTGTCCTTGGGTATGTTGTACCTTGAATGCATGTGAGCTTTGTTGATGCATATACTTGTGATAAATGAATGAATGGGGACTATTATGATAAATGCCAAGTAGGCTTTATGGATGAAAGCATGAAAGGCTTACTGGAGAGGATAAATCCGAGTGATAGACAATAAATCCGAGTGGGTGGCGTAGTGATTGCCGAATGCATGTGGTATAAGCCGAGTCATCTGATTATTGTTGAGTTGCCGAATGAATTTAATGTTGAACGCAGATTTCCGAGTGGGCAATCAAATGAATATGTGTTAAATTTATATGCATACGAGTTATTGAGTTATTGAATGTGAATGAACACCTTGCGGGGTGCCACAAGGGTATAATCCCGAGTGAAGAGGACGTGGTCCTAATGTTGAATGTGATGAAAGACCTCGAGTTGGACTCGGGGCAATGCCTGGGGCACTAAGCGTGGAATGATACGCTTGATGAAATGCCGAGTGCATTGGCGTTGGACGCCGAGTGAATGAAACCGTATGCATCCAATTCGCCACTGGAATGCGTTGAATGTTTATTTACCGATCGGTAATCAGATGACATTATATGGAATATGGCTAAGTCCTGAAGCTGGGCTCAGGCACACTCCTTGAGCAGGGATCAGAGTTGAGTGAAATCCGAGTGGATCAGTATACTAGTTGCTGAGTGAATTAGGCTTTATAGCTGAGTGAAATGAGTAAGAAACCCGATCGGAAGATGTTTGTGATTGCTTATGTTGGATGGCAGTGTATGTTGAATGATTGATGATATATATGTATAATTGTAATGTGGATTCCATGATTAATCCGAGCCAATATCTGTCATTTAATATGTAATGCTCACCCCTACACCATTTTTCAGTGTTTGCAGGTCGGTTGGAGTGTTCTGATGGCCTTAAACCCGAGTGATGGGTATTTATGATGAGGCTGTATGAGTGATGTAATGTACCGAGTGCAATTATTGTATTAAAGCCTTGGTTGGCTTATATAATCTGTTATACAATGAATACAAATATATGTATTGGATCCGAGTGTGTATATACAAGATTTACATTGAAATCATGTAAATGTACTGGATAATGAATGTTAGTGAATGAATAAAGTTAAGTTGACATTATCCGGGTGTAACTTCTATTGGTATGTATATACGTTTTATGTGGGCATTATGTATTGGAGTTGGTGTAGGATTAACAATGATAAATCATGTTAAGATGATGGATAATCCGAGTGTCTGTATGTATGTATATGTTTTAAGGATAACATGAATATGTATTAGGGTTGAGTATTGCTGAGTGGGTAGTCGGCTTTGGAAAGCAGAGAGTACATTTATGTATGAGGTTTATGTTGATTTGATGCTTCTTACCGACTGAAATATAATGGTGTTGAAGGAGTGAAATATAAGAGGTTTAGTGCTTTTCTGAGTGTGACTTATGTGTAAGCCTTTTTCTGAAGGGATGTAGCCTTAGTGAATTTTGAGTGAGAAACATTATTTGGATATGGAATAAAAAGGTGAAAGTCAGTTCTGATAGAACCATATGATTTGAGTTTTGAGTGAATAAATGGATATGTATGTATATAGGTATTTATGTTGATTTGATGCCTCTCACTAACTAGGGAATGATATGTTATGAATGATAATTAAGTTAATAAATTCCGAGTGGAATATTATTGTAAGAGTTGGTCTGAATATTGAGGCTTAAGTATATGAACTTCCTGAATGTGCAGGCTTGATTTCTCTCTGAGTAAAGCTATGTAGGTGGCCCTTCCCTGAGTGGAAAGTATGGGTAAACCCAAGTGGGGAATGGTTTGTGTTTCCCGAGTGGAATCTGAGTGAATCTCTTAAGGGAAGACTGGTTGTACTAACTTAGTTCGGAAATATATTCTAAGTGTACGAATTATAAATGTATTCCGAGTGGAGTATGGTTGTGGAGATTCCTTATAAGTGAAGGAAGATCCATATATTCTCTAAGTGAAAATAGGCTTGAATGCCGAGTGTGGGGCCGAATGAGTATTGGTCGAAAATGATACTAGTTACCGAGTGGAACACCACTCTGATGATGAGTTGGTTTATGAATGATTAGACCAAGTGATTAATGGCTGAGAGGAAGCCTATGTACTCTCTGAGTAAGGGAGTTCTGTTATGCCGAGTGCTAATGGTTGATGTTTTCCGAGTAACTCGAGGTTGAATTATACCGATTGGTGTTTGGTTGGGTAATAACCCGAGTGTGAGGGGTTTGATAGAATCCGACTGGAATCACCCTCATTTCCTGAGTGGATCCTTATGTTGACTCTGTGAATAAAATTGAGAGACTAAGTTAGGGGTTGCCGGGTGAGGCAATTGTTGGGGTGGTTCCCAAGTGATTAGATTTTCTTATACCGAGTGGACTAAGTTATTACCGAGTAAATGGTTATCTCGAATACTAAGTAGTGAATATGCCGAGTGTGACTTCTCGCTTCAGCGAATGAAGGCTTCGCTCCAACGAGTTTGGTTCTGAGGGAAGGCTTTTGAATGGTTTCGTCCAAGCGAATGTGTGTTCGCCCGAGCGAATTGTGCTGTCTCGCTCAAGCGGATTCGGATCTCGCTTGAGCGAATGTACGCTGTTTGTGGGATCGCTCAAGCGCTGTTGTTTTCCGCTGTGAAAGATTTTATTTACCTGTTGCCTTCCTTTCCTTCTTCTCCTTGGCCGTGGGACCAGCTCTCATATCTTCATATATGAGAGTGGATTTTATAGATCCAGGTATGTTTTAACGCAAAAAATTGACCCCTATTTTCCCTAAAAATTAGGATGTCACAGTGTACCTTTGAGCATTGTGTCAGATCGCGACCCGTGATTCACTTCCCAATTTTGGGGAAGCTTGCACGAGGCAATGGGTTCCAAGTTGAAGCTTAGTTTGGCGTATCATCCACAAATGGATGGACAATCCGAGCAGACAATTCAAAGCCTTGAAAATTTGTTGCAAGCTTGTGTGTTGGAGCACGGTGGTTGTTGGGAAAGATTCCTACCACTAATTGAATTTACATACAATAATAGCTACCACAGTTCTATTGTTATGGCTCCTTACGAAGCATTGTATGGTCGGAAATGTAGAACTCCATTGTGTTGGCTTGAAACTGGTGAGAGTTTGGCTTTGTGGCTGGAGTTGATTGTGGAGAATAATGAACAAATCATGATGATGCAAGAAAAGATGAAAATTGCCCAAGATCATCAAAAGAGTTATTATGATAAAAAGCAGAAGCCACTTGAGTTTTAAGTTGGTGATCACGTATTTTTAAAAGTGTCAAGAGATAAGGGCATTGGTAGGGCATTGAAAAGTGGAAAGTTAAGCCCTAGGTTCATTGGACCCTATGAGGTTTTGGAGCGAATTGGCGACGTGGCATATTGGATTGTACTTCCTTCGCACCTCGCTAATCTACATAATGTGTTCCACGTCTCACAGTTGAGGAAATATGTCCATGACCCTCTACATGTAATTCCTATGGACGATATTGATGTACGAGACGATCTGTCCATTCCTCCTGTTTCTGTTTATATTGTTGAACGCTCCGTGAAGAAGCTACGGAACAAATTGGTACCCTTGGTGAAAGTTGTATGGAAGCATGGAAATACAGAGATGTTCACATGGGAACGTGAGGATGATGTGAGAGCATGGTACCTCGATGTGTTCGAATCTGGTATGTTAAATTTCGGGGACGAAATTTCTTTTAGGTGGGGTGGATTGTAACACCCTAAATTTTAAAATAAAAGATTTATTAAAGAGATAAATTTAAATACTTATATTTGGGTTTTTTAATATTCCAAAATATTGAGAATAAAAAAATTAAGATTTTTGGGAATTATTTATAATTTATTGGAATCAGATAAGCTGGAAATGAGCCTAGTTGAAATATGGGTGTCAGACCAAGTATCTCCGATGGGGATGATATTGGTCAAGGCTGTTAAGGATATTATTAGGAATCCAAATATGTGTTCGGAATAATTTTTAGATAAGGTATTGAGCCCAAACTAAGATCCTGTTTATCATAAAACGATAAATTTTTAATGGGGAATTAAAAATAAAGCTAAATGGCCCATTTTCCCCTTCTTATTTCTGTCAGTTTCTTGGGTTCTCATAACATGTACTTTGCTTCTACTTCTTCTCTACTGTTATCCTTCACTTCTTCTTCTTCTTCTCTCCTAAAACCCTAAGCAAAGTGGTATGCCATCTTTCCTCTTCCATTTTTGTTTGGAGCTTGGAAGAGTTTGGGAGCTTGGAGTCTCACCCTCCTCTCTCCTTATTTTTGTGTGGTTTTCCCTCTCTTGGAAAAACTCTCTCATTCTTTTTCTTGAGGTAAGATTTTTTCTATTTCTCAAGAGTATGAACTATGGGTTTTTGGGTTTTAATGTTGGGAATGTGATTTAATAAGTGTTGTTGGGTTATTAGAGAAACCCTAACCCTATGATTTGGGGGAAATGTAAAATATGAGTGGAGAAGTATTTATTGTGTTAAATAATTGTTATTGGTAAGGTGAAATGATGTTATTAATGGTGAATGGCCATTAATGAAGCTTAATGGTTGTTGGGAACCATTAATGTGGGAACCCGGTAATGGGTTTGGCATTGAATCTGCGTAATAATAAATGCAGACGCCTAAACCATGGTGGTTATGGTGGAATGAGTGAAATAAATGAGGCTTGAGAGTTAAGATGTTGGAAGACATCAAGTAAATGAATATGAACGTTAAACTGAGGTGGTTGAATAGAAAATGACTGTGTGATATGTTGTGATATAGGAAATAACCCCAGTTATGAGGCGGAACCATCTGACTGTGATGATTACTACTTCTCTTATGGTAGGAAGGGGTAACTATTCTAAATGCATGATTTCATCCATTGATGATGTGAAAATATGTGTATATGATTATGTTTAATGATTGTTTGTGTGGATGATGTATGATTTCATGAATTGAATGCATTTAGAATGATTGATGTTATATGGCATGCATTTAGAATAATGAATATGATGTTAAACTAGTCTGAGCCAGAGTAAACAATCCGGTGTGGGACCAACCACGAGAGCTAGTAGATGGCTGAGGTTTTAGACTGGTGCTATATGTATCTGGTATGATTATCTGGTATCCTAATGAGAGGAGACCGATCTTGATGTTTGATGTTATACTTGTTAAGTCTGTATTGCATACAGAACAGATGAAGTGATATCCATACTTTGGGACCGGTATTGAGACTGGATCCGATATTATGTTGAATATGTTGATGAAATATGTCATGATGGTTTGAGACCATGTTTTGGATTGAAATCAATGATGTGAAATATCTCAGATATGTATATATGAATTGATGAATGTGATTGCCACTAACTACTGACGTGTATGAGTTCCAACAAGGATTGGTAAAGATTGAGAATACTGAAATCCACTAAGTGGTAATTATGAATGGACGATTGATTGAGTGGTATTTAGGATGCACATTGTGAGAATGCATTGATTGGCATTTGCATCCATGGCATATCATTCGCTGCTTATATGGAATGTTAGGGGTTCCAATAGGCAGGCCCAGTAGGAGGGCGACCCAATGCACTGGTATATTGTTATTGCTCCCTAGTGATTCGGGGAATCACGAAGCTGCCCTTAGTTTGGTGACGAGGCACCCTATATGGCAGGCCCAACGGGAGGGCAACTCTGTGATGAGCAGTTGACCTTGGTGTCCGACGGGACACGGCTTCTTCGATGTGTGTTCCAGGGAGGCCCATAGCACTTTGGCAAGTACGACCATAATGATGATCTGCAGTCACAGGGTGACTAGTCCTACAGATAGGCGAGAGCGGTTTGGTACCGGTAAAATATGTTGTTGAGCATGCATGAATTGGATATAAGTGTACACATTTTACTACTGTAGTAGGGGCATAGCAGCACACCTATGCTTGTCCCACATTTGATATGTTGTTGTTTTCCCACATTCGGATCCGTATTTGAAAATAATTCTGTTGTGCATATGCATTAGCTTTAAGAGCATTTGCATATAGCTGGAGATATGTCTAGTTGATAGCCTGAGGTGGTGATGGATGGTTGTTAAATAGAGAGAAAGTAAGCTGAGGTATTAACATTGAAAGTGTGATGATTATTGAGAATGTTAAGGATATATTATATATACGATATTGCCTTGTGAATATACTTATTTGGATATGTAATGTGCTGAGATGGAATGTTGTATCATGTGTGTGAAACTTGTGATGTTTTCTTGAAAAATGAATATAATGCACACATGTATAAGTATCATCATAATGTATGACTTTGATCCATTTAGATTATGTTACTCATCTCCCTGTTGCCATTTTTAAGTTTGATATAGGTATGAAGTAAAACCCTACTCTTTTTGGAGGTCGAGTATCAGAGAAGGTAAATATGAAAGGAATCTGGGTGAGCCTTGGCTGGCGTATATCTTCATTTTGTATAGCATATGGTGTGTATATGCTTATTTTGGAATTAACTTGATGACGGTTGATTTTGGAGGTCATGTAGTAAAATTAGACCGGATGTGTATGGCTAATTTTCATTAATGACCTTGATGCTGTATGAATGATATTTTTATTATGAAATTATATTTCTATTGCTTAACAAACCGACGAGGCATTTTTCATCCTCTTTTTGGTATATATTTTAAATCACTCTTAAATTTAACTACATCTTCCGCTTTCCCCTTGTGACGTCCTCAAGTCCGGTCGTCCTAGGTGCACTCTGATACCTTTCTCATATCTTCATATATGAGATCGGTTATTAATGATCCGGGGTAATTACTCGGTGTTAAATATATATATTGAATCTACTTCTAATATTTTTTAAATCATGAAAATTGACCCCTGTTTTCGGGCCAGGGTGTTACATTGCCCAAACGAAATGGGTATCTGTTGCTTCTGGGGCGATCTCGCTCAGGCAAGCTGAGCCTCGCTCAAGTGAAATTTATACCTGATGCATCTTTCCCTTTCGTCCAAGCATCCTCGCAGGCCTTGCCCAAGCGTTACCACACGAACTCGCTTAAACAAGTGTGGTACTCACTTGAGCAAGTGGCACCTGATTCCCTTAAAATGTCATTGTGACAATTACTTTGATTTTCCTTTGCATTAATATTCCTTCTTGCATCATCTTAATAATACTTTGAACATATTATGAACCATTAAATTCATGAAGTTCATTCTCTTTAAACCCAATCACACAACACCAATTTAAATGATTTCTTTCCGCTGTGTTTAATTGAAAATTTCTCATTAATCATTTTTAACTTGCCTTCTCATATTTCCATATATGAGATAGGTTTTTTCATAGATCCAGGGTGTTGATTAAAACTTCACCACTTTAATTACTGTATCAAATAATGACTTGTAAAACGCAAAAAAATTTACCCCTAATTTCTGCGGTATCACATATGCTATATTGATATTAGCTAGCAGTCCAAGATGAAAGGATGTAATTACAAGATGATAAAGTGGTCTTATCCTCAAACGGATAGGTGAAGAAACATAGCAAGAGTAGGATTCCAAAACCCTATGCTTTAAGACTAGGAAATAATTGGTCATAGTTGTAGTAGAGGTATAGTTTAGTTTTACTTTGCCTTATTACAATATCAAGTTAGATAATTGTAACAAGGTAAAGGTTAAACTTTGATAAACTTTATCATTTAGATATAATACTGTAATGATTTATCACTTATGATTTCTATAAATTATTTTTTCATTATGGACAAATATTGAAAGACAATGTTTTTTTACTTTCAATATTCAAAGGAAATCAGGTATAGATCTGTCCTTGTATATGCGAGATAAGAAATGATATATATATATATATAACTTTCTAAAAAAAGTTTTAGAAAAAAGAGAAAGCAAATATATATCTCCCGTGTATATAAGAGGGTGTTACAAAGTGGTATCAGAGCCTAGCCTCTCCTAGTACGGTATGGTTCGGGAACGAACCAGGCGGAAGCTGGTGGGCATGTGACATCCCGGTCACTGTTGAGGGCGGGGAATGATCGTCGGTGCATTGGCACGGACAAGGAGCGGCTCCTGGCAGGCTTCTAGTGGGAGGGGCACATGAACGAACCGAATACATACCAGAATGAGAGGGATCCAAAGACTATATAGGTATGGGACTATACAGTCAAGGATAGCTTAAAGAAATAAAATCGTACTACCTATACCAATAGATGCGTTAGCCTTTTCAGTGGCCTATCACTTAAGGAATCCAAAGTTAAGCGTGCTTAAGTTGGAGTAATTTTGGGATGGGTGACCTCCTGGGAAGTTCTCAAAAAGTGTGTGAGTGAGGACAAAAGCACATTAGAAAGGTCTCGTGTTGGTCTGTGGGGAAAGTCGTTCATTCCTAAAAAGCGGCCGCGGTGTTCTAGTGGTATCAAAGCAGTTCAATCCAAATCGGCTTGTGGTATGGTCTTACTAGCCTGTTAGTGTACTCTGATGGTTAAGTTAGTCAAAAGAATTTTATGATTGACAAAGGAGGAAGTTTTATTGGAGTATATGGTAAGAAGCAAGTGAAGAAAAGTTAGGAATATAGAAAGAAAGAACTAATTTTTAAAGTTTGTAAGAAGTATAAGTTAGAACTCTATAGCCTGTTACTTGAAAAATGTTATTGTAGGGATTTTCAGATTCTTTGATTAATATGTGATAATAAAATATTCAAACATTTGCTTCTTTTACTATATGGTATGGGGACAATAAGAGAGATAAGACAATAGAAAATCTTTAGGAATATTTTGGTGTAAGTTTTAGACTGGAGTTATCGTGACTTTGATTACTTAGTTATAAATTACTGGGACTGATCACCCTGAATAATTTATACTAAGT
The DNA here is from genome assembly GCA_037962975.1 of Clitoria ternatea. NCBI lineage: Eukaryota > Viridiplantae > Streptophyta > Magnoliopsida > Fabales > Fabaceae > Clitoria > Clitoria ternatea. Next base: position 141,578,547 of record CM075670.1, read on the forward strand.
AGTGAAAGACATGTCAAATGAAGGATGTTAAGATCAATGAATTTAACCCTAGGTTAATGTGGTATATGGAGAAATGGAGATAAACTTAATAAATTCTATTAGGATATTCCTTACCATGTCCTTGAAGTTGTAGAGATACTTGTGTGAATTAGAATTCCAATAGGTAGATAATTGTTGTAACCCGAAGTATTATAATGAATTGTTTAAGATAGAATCATAGTTTTTCCTTTGAGGATATATTTGATCTAAAAAAATATGTGGATGTATGCTTCATGAAAGAAATATGAAAATTTGTTCACTAACTTGTTTGGTATAACAAATAATCATACTAGGAATTATATCTTTGACTGTTTGTATTGATTCTTCTTTTGTATGACATATAAGAAATGTTAATTGTTGTTTGATTTGATGAAATTTTCCTTTATGATGCCTGCGATTGAATGATATATATGATGGTTATATATATAAATATGAATTAATGAAACTTTTATGGTTGTGACATCGAATGTAATTAATCATATATTTTTGAATTTTATTAAGTGATTTATTGTGATAAATATGTCAATAAATGATCTAAAATAAGTACTATAGATCTTTGGGAGATATTGATATTGGTTTAATATTGAGAAATTGTGTCATAAAATATTTTTGTAATTCATAACAATATGATACATGTTTATCAATTTATCTTCTTTTAGTCATCAATTTTGTTCAATGAATATACATATCTGATATAAATCATTGTTATGTAATGACCATTGTAGATTTAAAAATAAAGAAAAGTGTTAGTGAACCATGGGTAAATAGATATGAAGTCTTACTTATTAATTTAGTGTAGTTCCTATGAAGTGATTTAAATAAACCTTAGCTAACCATAAAAAAATAAAATAAATTTAAGTGAGTATTTTTAAGTCAACGTAGTGACATGTGATTATTAAGATTAGTGAATTTATCAGATCTATATAATGATTGTAGTCAATTATGATGGAATGTGCAATCACTTAGTTAAGGAATATTTAATTCATTATAGAGGACAATAAGAAATGATTACATACCCTGGATTTTCATGAAGCAAAGAACACAAGAATTTAACTAGATAAACAAGTACAACATGGACTAAGACATATTTATCCTTTCTCACTAGGATAATTTATTATACACTACATTGAGGAAAATAAAGTAGAACATCTAGAACATCATAGTTAAACGATAAGTGACCACTTATTTTCTAACAATTATCGGAGAATCATAGTAGTTAGAGGCCTAAGAGTTTTGGCAATACATAAAATACCTAAACTAGAGAAATCACCATAATAATTATAAGAAGTGAGGCACTCGTTACCATGAACTGTAGTCCATCTCGCCTTCTCTCTTCATCACTTCTAAGAAGGTTAGCCATCGAGTAGTACAATATTACTTGAGGAAAAAGATTGAAGAAATTAGATAGAAGAGAGAAACTAGGAGACCTTGAAGTTGTGATAGGAAGTGAGAATGGATTGGAAATTTATAAGCAAACAAAGGAGAGTGAGCAACGGTTATAAACGGATAGTCCAACGGCTAGTCCAACGGCTAATTGCTAATGACTAGTTGTCCAGTGATTAATTTTTAATAGTTCATTTTCATATGTTGCAAGTAGGAATTTTAATTTATAGATGTTAAGGATTATATTAAGTAATGTCTTAATGGATTAAGAAATATAATTATTGAGGTGTTTAGAGTTAACCATCAGTTTATGATGAGTATGGTTAACAAAATTAAGAGGGTAATATTTTTGAGTTGAGGAGAAAATACCTGATAAGATTAAAAGAAAGTAAGTGGCAACATCAAGGAAAGGATACATAATTATCAATAAAACTAGAAAACATATTAGGATAGTTCACTTAGTTTATCTTTGGTAAGATTTATTAACAATATCAAATTTCGAGGACAAAATTTCTTGTAGGGGAGTAGAGTTGTAACATCCCATTTTCTACTCAAATAGAAAATATATATTCATACATCTTTAATGAGAAATACTTACTATTAGTTAGTTTATTATTATTATTTTTAATGAAATTTTGGTATTTATATTTAATTATTTTGTTTTAAAAAATAAAATAAAATAATAATAATAAAATAAAAATATATGTCTTTTGAATGAGAATTTTAAAATGACCTAATTAGTAGTCATTGATTAATGAAATTATATTAAGAATTTTGAATATCTTTATTATTCACAAACTTTATTTTATGTTTTTATATATTTATGATTTAACTCTTATTAGAATTTTAAAATAAAATTTTAAAAGAATTAGACTATGGTTTTTCAGAACTTTTTGATCTACATAATATTTATGATTTTTTGGAATTTTTTTAAAATTTTTGAAATATTTTAATAAAATAATATATTTAAATCATTTTAAATTTATGTAAAGTTACTTAAAATTAAAAATATTTACAAGAAAGTGAAGTTAAATTATTAGAAAATTTTCTAAAATTTATTTCAAGTAGACTTATCTAAAAATGATCGGTTTGAAAAAAATCTTGATTTTTACCAATTGTAAAAAAATAAAAATGTACCAATACATTTTTATTAGCAAAAAATTTTAGATTTTTAAAATTTAAACTTTATATTACTTATTATCTAATTAGTGAGAACTAATATAATATCTCTAAATTTTGAAAAGGACTGATTTTGAATATTTAAAATATACCGAGTGAATGATTACTATTTGGCTTAATAATTCAGCCGACATTTACTATGCAAAACACTATGCATGAACGAAAATTTCAAACTTACACAGTAATCAGAAACGAAAATTTTAAAAATTGCACAGTACTTTTATATTAAAATAATGAAAATACATAGTGAAAAATTTTCCTATAAATAGCCGAGGTTTCTAACGAAGGAAATCACATTTTCAAATTAAATTTTCTTAATATAGTAATGTTAGAAAGATAGTGGTAGGAGTAAGAGAGAGAAATAAAATATTTGGAAGGAGGTTCTGCCAAAATCATAAGGTAAGAATAACTCTCTTTTGTACTTTTTAGGTTTATTTTCATATCATTTTAGAAATTTATTATTATACTGGATATAATATTATTTTAAGTTACTATTCTGAATAGTAAATTACTATGTCAATAGTAAATTACTATTGAGAATAGTGAATTACTATTCAAATAGTAAATTACTATTGAGAATAGTGAATTACTATTCAAATAGTAAATTACTATTATAAATAGTAAATTACTATTTAAATAGTGAATTACTATTTATTGTTACTATTTACGATTTACTATTTTCCGTTACTATTTACGTTTTACTATTTATGATTACTATTCATGTTTTACAATTTACTATTACTATTCACTATTTAAAATTTACCATTTCTGTTTTATGTAGTAATCTTAATTTTCATCTTATGCCTATACTAAAATAAATTGGTATTAATATTTCTAGAAATCGTAGGCGCAAAGTGAACTCTCTTTTGGTAACAATTCAAGGTAAGGGGGAATGAGATAAGAATATAATATGAAAAGATATAAGAATAATGTTATTATTTTAAAATTTAATAATATTATTATTTTAAATAATAACTTCTCAACTTAATTAATAATAAATATAGTATCTTCTGTAAATTATTCTAAAATACCTATGCATGGATCTGGACTATTATAACCTATATGGACTGGACTAAACCTATGCAAGGATCTGGACTTTTATAACTTATATGGATTGAACTAAACCTATGCAAGGACTTGGAGTATTATGACCTATATGGATTTACATAGACCTGTGTGAGGAATGGACTATAAGGACTTCAGATTAAGTTTATTAAATTAAATAACTATTAAATTTTAAATTATGATATTCATGAATGATATTTATTTAATTTGATTATGATTGATAATATTTGTGATTGATGATAATTGATTATGATATTACAATATTTGATTATGATTGATGAGTGATTGATGATCTTGTGATGTGGAGTTTGAGCATATAGCAAGCATGACGGGAAGCTAAAACTCAGTAAGAATATACTTATCCCTTACTCTTTAAAGTATTACTTTAAAAGAAATTATTTATAATAAATTCTCAATGTTTATTTAGATTATTGTTAAGATATTTTTCTTAAATTTTTAATAAAAGTATATAATTTCTATAATTTACTTTTATCTTTCAAAATAAATTATTTAATTGAATTTTAGAATAATTTTTAGTTATAAAAAAAAGATATTATTTTATGAAAATAATATATTCATATATGTATATATATATATATATATATATATATGAAAATATTTGATTCTTAAATGGAAATGAGATACTTCAATAATATTTCATTTTAAACTTTTGAAAATAAGAGTTTTAATTTCAAAAGTGTTTTATTATATATTTCTTCAAGTATTATAACTAAAGATGGAAAAAGGTCGATAATTCAAATTTGTGTCTAAAGTAAATTAATTTCCTATAAATGCTCTAAGGGGGTGTTTGGTATGAGGGATCTTTTAAGTGAGATTCCTGGGAATGTGTTTCCCGGGAATGTGTTTTCAGGGTAACTTATGTCCCATGTTTGGTATTAAAAATATTTACCCGGGGATCTTTTTAGTTTCTACCATTCCCATGTTTGGTATTACAAAAACTTATCCAGGAATATTAATACTTTTACAAAAATACCCTTACCATCTCATATAAACTTTTCATATTTTGAAGCCGATACCCATTGCATCATGTATGCTTGAATATATTATATTTCTTTTAAAAATTAAATCTAATATTTTGTAAAAGAACATAATGTTGCAGGTATAGAAACATTGCAGCAAAGAATTACTAGAAAGGGACAATGATATTAAAATTTTTGACTTGGATCAATTCAGTGGAAATGGTGACAAGATATCTACTCTTTCAATAGAATAACATATAGACAGAGCAACTAAATTTCTACCTACCCACATGAGTTATTAACAAAAGCTTATAAAAATATCATGAATTTTGGGGTTCAAATACTAGTAAACGTAAACAAAACAAAAAAAAGGAAATTAATAGTGTTCTATCAGTACTAGTTGAAGAATCAATGAATAAAAGACTTTTACTGAAAAAATCATATATTTTTTGCATAGTGTAATTTTTATTTTTAATTCCTTAACAAATACCTGTACATATATAGATCTTCATTTTATTTTCCTTTGAAAATTTAGATGAAGGTTGAATTTTACAGGACTTCAGGTTTTTATTTTTAACGCCCAAAAAAATAGTATCCTGATAGTGCATAAAAAAACAGTATCCTGATAATGCATAAAATAGTATCCTGATAGCTAACTGGTTTCGTAGTTGATCCCACTTCTGAAATTTTTTTTGGTTTTTTAAGGTGAATATTTTTTTACCATTCTCCCAAGCATAAAATTGACACTCACGGTCCCCATTAAATATCTTCTCACGTCAGTATTATCCAAAAACTAATGATACAAAAAAACTAAACACTAGTATCTGTTTTCGGCGCAAGTAGAGCGGAGTTAGCTAACCAGTACATGAAGAAGCAAAACAAGAACCCTTTCGAGGTGCAAACAAAATGGGGCAAACTTATTAAAAAATAATAAGGCAGGTTCAAACAAAGAAGAAAAAGAAGAAACTGGAACTCAAATTCACTTATGTCGGACGATTTTGGGGAACAAAATGGGGAAAGTGTGCAACCGTGATTTTGGGAATAAAATGGGGGCATTTTTGTCCTAAAATTTTTTATTCCCAAGAATCCATAGCATACCCATCTATTAAAATGGGAAACTGAAATTTTTAATTCCTTCATAAATAAGTTTCCCAGGAATCTCTCATTCCTGGGAACATTTTTTTTATCTTATACCAAACATGGGTAAGGGAATATTTTAAGTAACATTCCCGGGAAAGTTCAAAGATCCCGCATACCAAACACCACCTAAAGAAGGTTTGGAATATATATTAAGACTTTGAAACTCAAATCATAATAATATTGATTTGTGAATGATAAAGAAAACTGTACTGAAATTCTTCCGCGTATGGCAGAACTTATTTAAGAGTTTGGAAATATGCAGTTTATCGGGGTGGCTATGTTGTGAATTGTAGGCCCCGAAGATATAATTTATACTTGAGTTTCTAAAAGTCTTAACCAACTCAATACGCGAGTAGTTCATGCATCATGAATCGTTAAAGAGAAATGAGATGTGATATTGCCTGGGGACGGATTATAGAAACCGAGGATACATTAGAGGAGGCTTAATTGCGAGCCTTGGGATGAGAGGGTGTGAAAGGGTGCTTCAGGGGACCTGGGGTAACTCCCTAGTGTCGGGTACTTTCACAATAAAAACCTTCTCAATCTGACTAGTCTATAAGTGTTTCCATGCCAGTTGAGCTGTTCATATGCCATGAAGGCATTTATGTTATTATTATCCGGAATTATGGAACAGTGTAAACTCCTGGTTGGCATAGTGTAAATTAAAACTTTAAGGGCCCACATGCATAAAATGAATGAGATAGTAGTATTAAAAACATTGCATGACATACATGTGATTATGACATCTTATGGGTGTGGTTGTGAATGAAAGTATAATTGTTATGTTTGTGAAAACCCTTATGCTTATGTCTTATCTGTAAAGTATTATATTCTATTTCTCACTCCTTCTTGTTTGAATTTCTGTGATATATGCTATGTTGATATTAGCTAGCAGTCCAAGATGAAAGGATGTAATTACAAGATGGTAAAGTGGTCTCATCCTCAAACGGATAAGTGAAGAAACATGGCAAGAGTAGGATTCCAAAACCCTATGGTTCAAGGACTAGGAAATAATTGGTCACAATTATAGTAGAGGTATAATTTAGTTTTACTTTACCTTATTACAATATCAAGTTATATAATTGTAACAAGGTAAAAGTTAAACTTTTGATAAACTTTATCATTCAGATATAATACTGTAATGATTTATCACTTATGATTTCTATAAATTATTTTGTCATTATGGACAAATATTGAAAGACAATGTTTTTTTACTTACAATATTCAAAGGAAAACAGGTATATATCTGTCCTTGTATATGCGAGATAAGAAATGATATATATATATATATATATAACTTTCTAAAAAAAATTTAAAAACAAGAGAAAACAAATATATATCTCGTATATATAAAGGGGTGTTACAACAACACTCATATTAAAGCGTTTTTAATGAAAAATGGTATAAAAATAGTAATTGATTATTTGATGGTGTTTTCACTCTAAAATGCAATAATAGACTAGATATGTTAACAACGTTTATGTGAAAAAATGCTTTAAAAATTCATTATAATAATTATATTAATAAAATGACAGCGTTTATGCAAAAAAAAAAAATTGGTGTAATAGTCAAATTCATTTATAGCGTTTCCGTGTTATTTTTAAAACACTGTACTAGTTGTTTACATTTACAGCGTTTCTGTGTCTTTTTTATTAAATTACTATAATAGATGCTTTCGGCTACAACTTTTCATGATTTTCTATAGAAAACTGTAATAGTTGGTTCCAAGCTTTCTCTCTCGCGCACCATCAGCGACAAAAACCTAAGAGTCACAAAAACCTAGCAATCAACATCGTCAGCCATTAAAATCTGGTGATGAACCTCGTTGACCAAGAGCTCAGCGAACCTTACTCCATCTTCACGTACTGTTACTTCGTCTATCTCTGGCCTCAGCTTTCTTTCCTGGTTCCCAAACCCTCACAACTTTTCAATAGCTCTTTCATTTCCTCAATCTTTCTCTTTTTACCTTTTTTCTTTTCCTTCCTCGGTTACAGGCATGCCATAAGGGTAAATGTGTCGGCATGGTGGTTTGTAAGATGGGGGAACATTGTAACACTTTCCGAGGCTACATTGCCATGCTCATTGTCATCAAGCCCTAAAGAGGAAGAGGCATTGGTAATTTGTTTTTCATTTGAGCAAACCTTCAACCCTCAAGATTACAAGTTTTTGTGTTTGAAATTTTAAAATTTTGGATTTGGTTATGCTTTTGTTTTTGTGTGAAAAAGAGTGAAGGCTAAGAGAAAAAGAGGACTTCAGTTTTGTTGTTGATTGTTCTTGTTGGTATGAAAAATTGAGAAATGAAAACATGAAAATATAGATTTTGAAAATATAGTTTTCAGTGTGCATTCAATCGTAAGCAATGAAAGTTTGGAAGATTTGGCGTTCACTTATTTTGCATATGGAATCACATGCAACATAGTGCATTTTGCAAGTGAAATCAATGTGATGATGTGTGGAATATTTCAGTACTAAAATCTACTGGGAATTGTAATTGGATACACAATTGCGACTTTTATTAGCATGATATGAGTTCTTAGTATTTACTCTATATGTTTTGAAATGTTACTTTCACTATTAACATATTTGAGAGGTACTTTTGGGTGATAGTTAAAAAAAGTGAAACATGGCTAGTTATTCTAACATTTTAAGCACAACATGCATACACACTTGTGAGAAAAAAAACATGGTTTACTTGTGATGCAAATAGAATTGGATTATATGCAGGAGTGGAAGCGAGGGGATTCATTTTTGGTTCTTCAGTTGCATTAGGAATTAGTGTCAAGTTTGTTCCTTTATGCAAATCTCATAAGCGACCAGGTATACTTAAGTTAATTTAATATTAGTTGTTGAACACTACTATTAATCTTGGTGTGTGTTTAACTCAACTTTTGTATATTTTTGTCATTTTCTTGAAAGAACTTCTAGGAAAAAGTGATTATTCCTACAAATTTAATCCTGTAAAAACTTGATCTGTTTTAAGTGAAAAGTTGATTATGTGTTGTACCAAACTTTGGCCTAAAGAAACTGCATGAATATCCTTTTCAATGGAAAGGAGTATTCCATTTGGAGTGGAAAGGTAAGCTGGTTGTACCAAACTTTGGCCTAAAGATCTCTATTCTTTTTCATTGGAAAGGGGTGTTCTATTTTGAGTAGAAAGAGGCCTTGTCATAGATATACTTTGATTGTTCATAATTTAATTGGTTACTGTTATATTGTTTGTGTTGGTGGGTTATAAAATAGATTTTAAATTTTTAATTGATTCAACTTTTCATTGATCTTCATTAAGAAATCTTATCAAATTATCTAGTATTTGACATATCAAGATTTATTTAAAATTCCCATATTCACATTCTATTTATGAAAACAGAACACTAAACGAAGCATGTTGCTTTCTCTTAAATAATTTATTTTCTATTTATGTTTGTAGTGAATGTTTGTTTAGAGAGTGCAAGTTGAGAGTAAATTAGGGTCCGATATCTATTCTAATGAATTCATTGAAAAGGGTTCAACTCTTTTAGCTGTGTATAATCAGTTTAAATTGAAGAACTGGTTTTCCTTACTCAACTATGCCTAAACTTTGAGTTACTTCATATTTAGGTAAAGTAATTTAAGAAGTATATGCTTTAGAATATGGAACTGATTGTCTTGAGATGCATGTTGGTGCTGTTCAACCCAGTGAACGGGTCATAATTATTGATGATTTGGTTGCCACAAGCGGAACTCTATTAGCAGCAATTAAACTTCTAGGTGATTTTCCTTTTAGGCTTTTATTAATGGAATTACTATTTTTCCATGCATCAAAATGTAGTTACTAAGAATTTTTTGTGTTATTCTTAAGTTTTATCCTTTATTTCTTTCCATAAAAAAGTTATTTTCTAAAGTGAGCTTGTTTAAGCAATGAGTAAATAAGGTTGTTCAGCCTTCATGTTTTTCTTTGTTAAGATTATGAAGCACTTCATATCAAATTAAGAATAGACATACTCTTGCTTTAAAAGAGCATTTTCCCTTTTCGTTTGCTTGGTTTTTATTCACTCAAAAGTTGTTATATGAATGATGTCCCTAGAATGCTTTAAGGTTTTTTTTTTTCATTTTGTAGAACATGCTAGTGCTGAAGTAGTGAAATGTGCTTGTATGGTTGGTCTGTTTGATCTTAAGGTAATTCCTAAATCTCTGATTTTGTAATTTGTGTTTTGCTAGTTCAGCTCAGAAAATTCCATGTTCTTATTGGTAGCCCAAAAAACAAAGTTATAAATAAACCAATAATAGAGAAATTCCATTGTAAGACTATTTTTGTTAAAAGTAAATTTAGTTAAAATGAACTAACGATGGTAGTTTCCATTATTGATTGAGTTGTGATCATAAGTGACCATTTCATATTCTTCAATGGGACCCAAATAATTAAGTGATATATATAAAATTTAAAATCATAACAATAATACATAAAATACATTATTTTTTTAGAGGGCCATTGATTTTGTAGTACAAATAGAAACTTTGCAGTAAATATGTATTTATATATGCTATGGTTGCTTTTTTTATTTGATATGTCTTTTTTAAAGTTAAATCAAAGATTATTATGGATCATAAAGTTTTTCCTATAAAAATTTAATAATATTACATTTTTCAAGATTTGAATTCGAAATCAATTGAGTTAAAACATTCCTCTGTCAGCTAATCTACCCATTACTCTGCTTTGTGGTTTTGTGCTGCAGTTGCTATATGCAAGTTTCTGTAATAAATTAATTTAATTAATAAAAAAAGTGTGTTAGAGAATTATGTTATTACTTGTGTCTCTAAGGAATTTTTTGAGGGACCAAGTTTATTGTATTCCATGTTGTAATTTCCTTCTGAAGATATCACATAAAAATAAAATATAATTGTAGCTTTTTCTTAGGTACACAGAAAGCTTAATGGAAAGCCATTATATATCCTTGTGGAGCCGCGTAAAGTAGAATAATGCCCTTGAGAGGTGAAACCATAAAAAATACGTGGTCACCAACCTAAACTCAAGTGGTTTCCTCCTTTTATCATAATAATTTTTCTATCAATCCTGACATGCTTTCATTTTTTATTTGATCATTTTGATCTATTTAGTAATTTGCCGTATAATTTCAAGCCCCAATGTCAAACTCTCACCAATTTCTAACTAACATAGAGGCATTCAACACTTCCTGCCATACAATGCTTCAAATGGAGCCATACCGATACTATTGTGGTAACTATTATAATGAGTAAACTTAATTAGTGGGAGGAACTGCTCCCAACTACCACCATGCTCTAGCACGCAGGACCTTAAGAAGTCCTCCAAACTTTGTATGGTACACTTTGACTACCCATCTGTCTAAGGATGATAGGCCAAACTCAATTGGAACTTTGAACCTAACTCTTGATGCAAGCTTCCTCAAAATCAGGAAGTAAACCTCAAATCTCTAACACAATATTGGATGGTACACCACACAGTATCACAATCTTTTTGATATATAATTGTGCTAGCTTCTACAATGGGTATTTTATATTCATAGGCAGGAAATATGTAGACTTCATCAATCTATTAACAATAACCTATATAACATCATGACTAGCTCAGATTCTTAGTAATCCAGAAACAAAATCGATAGCTATGACATCTCATTTCCATATTGGTATCTCAAGTGGTTGCAATCCACCAGATGGTTTCTAGTGTTCAACCTTCACCTTTTGATAAATAAGGCAAGAAGATACATATTCAATGATGTCTTTCTTCAATCCTTGCCACCAAACATTCAGCTTCAGATCTTGATATATTTTTGTAGTACCTAGATGGATACTCAACATGTTCCTGTGAGCTTTATCTAATATCATCTTTTGCAATTCACCACTGTTAGGCACGCAAATTCTACATTTATCCTCTAAAGCCCATTAGAACCCTCTGTTAATGACAATCCCTTACCACATTTCTAAGTCTTTTTCAACTCCTACAAATAAGGATCAGGCAACTGTTGCTTATAAATTTGCTTGAAAAACTCATTGTAATTTTTAATGTGCCTACAACTAGATTCAAATCTTTAAAGTGTTCTAATAACTTTATCTTTTTCATCATCATGGTAGCTGCATGAATAGACTTCCATCTTAAGGTATCAACTAAAACATTAGCCTTTCCCAGATGATATTTCAACTCAAAATTGTAATCCTTCAAGAATTTTATCCGCCTTATTTTCCTCAGATTCAATTCTTTCTGATCAAACAAATATTTCAAACTTTTATGATCATTAAACATCTTCAATTTGGATCCATATAGATAATGTCTCTAAATCTTTAGTGCAAATACCATAACTACAAGTTCTAAATCATGTGTAGGATAGCTTTGTTCATGGGGTCGTAATTGTCTTGAGGCATGAGCAATGACTTAATCATTTTGCATCAACACACACCCAAGACCCAATTTGGATGCATCACAATACACAACAAAACCTTCCTACAAATTGGGCAATGCTAATACAGGAGTCGAAGTCAACCATGCTTTCAACTCTTGAAAACTTCTTTTGTAACATCCTAGTTATTAAAATTAATTATATGCATTGTATAGATTTAATAAATTATTGAGTATTATTATGAATTAAATTAAATTAATTAGGAGGATTTTAATCGGAATGATATTAAATTAATTAATAAAATTATGATGATAGAATATTAATTACCATAGGGTAAAAGTGAAATATATTTATCTAAATTAAATAAAAGAAAGAAAATGAAATAAGAAAAAGAAAAGACTATGTAAAAGAAAATATAAAGGAAAAAGGAGTAAAGAGACCATTACACCTTTAAGAATTAAAAACATTTCATTCTTCTTTTCCATACACGTGTGCACGCCATTGCAAGAGAGAAAGAAATTAAAACCTTTTCCCTACCATGTTCGTGCATATGGAGGCTTAAATCGAAGACCAATTTTTTCTGAAAGTTGACATTGACCGCATTTTTGGAGTCGTAATGTCAAGATGAGTCAATTGGTAGTTTTAATTTCTATTTTTATGCTCTCTCTCTCTCTCTCTCTCTTTCAAAACCAAAAATGGAGGTTCTATGGGGGTTTTTGATTTTCATGGGTTCTTGCACTTTAAAGCTTGAAAATGGGACTTGGCATAATAGGTGTTGCTAAATAATGAATGGATTTTTGTTTTGACATTGCTAGGTGGCAGAGCACGTGTTGGGAAGTCGTTAGGCGAACCAAAACTTGGAAACGGCGGTTGAAAGTGGAAAAGGTAAACGTGAGAACCTTTAAAATAAAATTTAAGTTGTTTTAGTGGATTGAATTATGGTTTAGGGAATTAGAATGCTGAACCCCTTTTGTAAACCCTTAATTTTAGATTATTGAAGTGTTTAATGTTGTGAAGAAAAGCCTAGAAGCGTAAAAATGGGGTAAGGAGGTGTACACGGTGTATAGATTACTGGAAATAATAGTGAAGGCCGATTCCGGAAAATAGGAAAAAGGGTAGGATAGTTAAGTATACTAATACGTGTGTGTATGTGTATAAGATAATGTTGATGTATATGGCTTATTTATAATAAAAGTAGCAAAAAAATCTTTCATGTGTATGCTTGAAAAGGATTAATATGGTGACATTTGGTTATATAAATGTGTTTATATGATGATGATTATAATGTAGATGAGAGATGTCATGTTGTATGTGTGAGGATTTTAGTATTACGATGAATGACATGTTGATGTATGATGACAAAATGAAATGATGAACTGCTGATGATTTGAGAAAGTGAAACATGTTATCGATGAAAGAGAAGTGATTAAAATGCTTGAGTAGCTTAGATGTGATCACAGGTTGATCGATATATTTACCCTTCGTTTTTTGCTCACGTGGTCGAGCGTGGCCCAATTGAGCTACCTAGTGGTCAGATAGGGCCTAGTGGTCAGGTGGGGAGCTAGGCAGGGCTTAGTGGACCAGGTAGGGTTCACGGATGGTCAGGTAGGACCCCCAGCTAACGGTCAATCCAATCTTAGTATCTAAATACTAGAGAGTCCTATATTATTGACTGATAGTCAGTTATGAAATTATTTGATTTGATGTTGAAACATGATTAGTTAACTGTGGTATTGAGTACTGGTGAAGTGAATGATTGTGAACTTTATTGAAGTCGAGTGAGAATGAATTGATCAAAATGTTTGTCATGTATTTTTATTAGTTTTGGTGTTTATGTTATTTATTATGTTGAAATTGGTCCTTAAAGACATCAGTGAAGAAGAGTATAGAGTTAATTTTGATAAGTAAAAGAATGGAAAAGGTCAGAGACTAAACAAAAAGGTGAACATTTTGTTGGTAATTGTGTTAACGGTATTGTATTTTAATACAAATTTAACATATTAGAAACAATCTTAACATATTAAATAACATATGGATTAAAATCAATAAAAAAATCAAGGGACTAAAACCAAAAATTGGTCAATACATATAAACCAAAATCATATTTAACCTTATGAATAATATTTATAAAGTAAAAAATTATAAAGGTACTATAATTTTAATATGATACAACTTTAAGTTCTTAAGTTAAGGCATGTATATCATTAAAAGAAAAATTTTAATTACATTAATTATACCAAATACATATTATAATTAACAAAAATAGTAAGTATTGTTAAAGATAGAATATCATAATTATAGGTAAAACAACTCCCCAACTTTAATTAAATATTAAATCTTAAATATTTTATTAATTAAATATATAATACATATTTAATAAAAAAATTGGATATAGGTGTAATTGGGTATAAATATATTTTAAATATATACTATATAATTGTATAAGTATAACATAGAAACTAAAGATATTAAGAATAATATTTTGTTTATTTATATTTTAATTGTTTAAATATAAAATTTTAATATAAGTATAGTTAATTTGGATTATATATATATCAAATAGGCTAAATTACACGTTTGGTCCCCTATCTCTTAAGTTTTTTTCAGGTTGGTCACCTATTATTTTTTTTGTTTCAATGAAGTCCCCAAACTTTTTAAAACGTGTCAACTTGGTCCTTCCATTAGAAAATTAGTAACACCTTTTGCTAACATCACATCCATTACCACTAGGCTACATGTGACTTTTATGATGTATATGTCAAGGTAACCTTTCAATATCTTGTAAAAGTATATTTAATTTAACTATTATAATAAAATATTTGTAGGTATATTTAATTTTTTATTGTTAAAATATTTAGAAATATATTTAATTTAATTATTGTTAATAAAATATTTAAAAACATAATTATTTAATTATTTTTGATAAAAATATTTAAAAATATATTTAGTTTAATTATTATTAATAAAATATTAAAAATATATTATTTATTATTAATAAAATATTTAAAGGTGAACTGGTCTAAACCGGGGTAGCGAGTCCGTGTGGTAGCCAGTCACAAATGTAGTCCTATCTACCAATGTTGTGCACTGGTCCAATGGGGATCTAGTATTATAATCTTTACTCCAATGAGGAAATAGGGTCTTGAAGTCCTTAAGATCCAACACACCGAACCCACGCGTTGAGGGGTGTAAGGTGGTGTCACCTACAAAGGGACTCTGACGCTCAAGTTAGCTAAGAATGATCGAACGTTATAAACTTGAACGTAAGTTATGAATTTTGCCAAAATGTACCTTTGTTGTGAATTGCCCTGTATTTATATACATGCATGCAAATAAAATGTGAGTCCTTTCGAGTTAGGTAACACTCTACAGAGTGTGTCAGTACAACTCTACAAATTGTTAATTCATGACATAGGCGCCTCTACACGTCTTTTCCATCAGTCATATCTGGTACTGTTTATCGAGTTGGCAAGTTGCTTTTGGTTGACCATGTGATGAGTTGGACTATCCGGTATGCAGAGATTGGTCCATACCGTTTATTGAATCTGAGGTATCAATTGCGACACCGGTTTGAATCATGGAAAACAGGTGAAATTACCCTCTAGCCCATGGGCCGGTATCTAGACCGAATCATATACGCCCTAGCTTGTTTGAGGGACTGGGTTAGTTGCCCGAATAAGCTATAACTTCTCTCCGATGTCATCCTTTATAGGTGTGGATACTGGCCTTTGGCCATTCTTTGCCTTTGCATGAAAAATTTCTAAGTCCCTAATTACTACTAATGATGAGCATTTATTACTAATAATGCATGAAAGGTTAATGATTGTTTATAACGGAGGCTGGCCAATCGTCACTTGTAACTGTTACAGTCCTTTCCTCAAATTGGACCTAAAAGTTCAACCATTACGGCCCATTATTCAATCTTCGAAATGACGCAGCTTTTGCGCACTCTGAACAAAAACGATTGCCTCGGTTGCTTATAGAATTTAGAATAACGTACGTTTTACTCCTCAAAACAACATGTTTCCTAGTCACAAATTGTCGTCTAACTTGCCACTAGCCATACCTATAAAAGGGGGACTTAACCATTCAAGAAGGCACTTGCTTTTCTTCAACCTTAGGAAAACTCTACGCGATTGTGAAGAAATTGCTTAGCTTTTGTGCGTGTGGACTTCAACAAGTTTACCCAAAACCTTTTCCTTACTTAGGTAACCTCCTCTTACCCTCTCTATTATTCCATTTCCTTCCCTAGTAGAACGACCATGCATAGTAGGAGGGCTAACGCTGGTTCTGGTTATTAGGGAGAAAGGATTTCAATTAATTATTCTAGGGTCGAGCCACATCGTTCAGAAAGGGTGAGACTCGTCAGACTAAGCGTCAGATGAGGCTACCCTCTTCAGATTCCTCTTCAAGCTTGAGGGCCAGTAATGTGCTCGAGAGCGAGGCTAGCGATGAAAATTACCTTTCTGACAATGTGGCCTTTTACAGTGGTGTTCACGCTTTCAGAAAGGCGATTCAAACCATGGCTGCCAAAGAAGGTGATGAGCCAGTCTGGACCATTCAAACAACTCTGGGATGTAGAAACGTGGTAGCACACCAGATCAACTGGGTGAGGTTGAACGAGAAATACCCCTATTGCTAGGTTAAAGACAAAATCAAGGAAACTGTGTCCCGACATGCCAGGGAAGACAAAGCAAGGATCGATCTGGGGTACAAAGTATATGTTAAGGAGAAGTACAAGAACAAATTCATGGTTCTAGCCCCCCTCCTCGGCGATACGATTTGTCACACTCCCGTATGATAGAAGCCTGTACATGTATGATTTTCTGTTATTGCCGCTTAGGATTCAGTTTCGCCTAACCAATTTCGAGATGGGCGCCCTGTAACATCCCAAATTTTAAGTAAAATTAATTAATTAGAGCAAATAAATAGAATAATTAAAGAAAATAATTATTTGATACCCTATACATGTAGAAAAAATTAATTGAGAACCCCTTGAGTTAATACGACGATTATTGTCATCGTTTAATTGATGAACGATGTATGAGCAGAATACAGAGACAGGCCCAACGGGCCGGGAAACATTAGATATTTATTGGGAATGAATATTTATGTCCCAAAGATGAACTTAAATTAATTTGAGCGTTCATGGAATTTATCGTGAATTATTCAGAATTTATCGACGTCGTTTAACGTCGGAAAATGACCAATTCAAGAAACGGGCCATAATTGGGCCTCAAAACGCACTAACCCAAAAATAATTATTGAGTATTGGAAAACACTAAAATAATTATGTTAAACACAAAAATAAACTTGGAAAAGTTTATAGATAATTAATTGGATGAAAAAGGGGCTCCGGGTGGCAAAAAACGTGACAAATTTCCTCCATTCAAATGGGCTGGGCGTGTGGTGTAGGTGGGCTAATTCTAAATCAGAATTTTAAAGCCCAAAATCTAATTTGTGCCAAAAAATGGGCCTTGGACCAAAAATTTTAAGTGGTGGCAATGTTGTAAATATCTGAAATATGCAAAATTCAATTCCTTCTTCCTTCTCCCTCATTTTTACGTGAAAACCCAACAGCCCCCTCTTCTCCAATGAAATTCCTTCTTCCCTCTTGAGACGACCCCAAAACAATTAACAGAAATGAGGGAAAATTTTTCATGATTTAAAAAGGAAAACAATTTAGGAAAAGGAAGCATTCGCGAAGTAAATTTTTAACAAGTAACCCCAGACCATTTAAATAACCTATCTCATATATGAAGATATGAGAAGGTGGATAAATTAAATCAAGAGTGATCCTTGGACAATCAATCTCATGATCATCAACAAGGAAATACGGAAGATATAAATGATTTGAAGTATATCAATGGATGTGAAAGGAGGTTCAAGAATACCCTCATTTGATCCTTAAAATTAACCAATTATATAAGTAAATTGTTACATAACCATAACAAGAGCCAAGGATACCAACATGTGTAAAAATTAATGGAAGTATGCAATAACAGGGCCATAAATCGATTCAGGCCTAAGGTGAATTGATTCATGCAAGCCTAATACCCCAAACAGTAGAGACAAGAAGGAGGGAATCGATTCCTATAAAGGGTGAATCGATTCATGTAACATCTCATTTTCAACACAAATAGAAAAAAGATATTAATATATCTTTAATAAAAAAATACTTACTATTAGTTAGTTTATTATTATCATTTTTTTATGAAATTTTGGTATTTATATTTCATTATTTATTTTTTAAAATAAAATAAAATAATAATAAAATAAAAATATTTATATATTTTGAATGGGAATTTTAAAATGACTTAATTAGTATTCATTGATTAATGAAATTATATTAAGAATTTTAAATATATTTATTATTCACAACTTTTATTTTATGTTTTTATATTTATGTTTTTAGATATTTGTGATTTAACTCTTATTAGAATTTTAACATAAAATTTTGAAGGAATTAGGCTATGGTTCTTTAGAACTTTTTGATCTACGTATTATTTATGATTTTATGGAATTTTGGAAATATTTTAATAAAACAATATATTTTAAATAATTTTAAATTCATATAAAGTGACTTAAAATTAAAAATATTTATAAGAAAGTTAATTTAAATTATAAGAAAATTTTCTAAGATCCATTTCAGGTAGACTTATCTAAAAATGATCGGTTTGAGAAAAATCTTGATTTTTTCCAATCGTTAAAAAAATTGGAAACGTATCAATAAATTTTTATTAACAGAGAATTTTAGATTTTTAAAATTTAAACTTTATATTACTTATCATAAAATAAGTGAGAACTTATATAATATCGCTACATTTCAAAAAAGATTAATTTTGAATATATAAAATATACCGAAGGAATTCTTCTTTAGAATTCACAATTTCAGATTAAGTTTTCTTAATATAGTAGTGCTAGTGAGATAGTGGTGGAAGTAAGAGAGAGAAATAAAATTTTTGAAAGAAGATTCTGCTAAAATTCTAAGGTAAGAATACACCTCTTTTATATTTTTTAGGGTTATTTTCTTATCGATTTTAGAAATCTATTATTATACTGGAAATAATATTATTTTAAGTTACTATTCTGAATAGTAAAATACTATTTCAATAGTAAATTACTATTTAAATAGTAAATTACTATTTACTGTTACTATTTATCTTTACTATTAACGATTTACTTTTTACTGTTACTATTCACGTTTTACTATTTACTGTTACTATTCACGTTTACTATTTACTGTTACTATTCATGATTTACTATTCATTATTCACTATTTAAAATTTACCATTTCTGTTTTAAGTAGAAATCTTAATTTTCATCTTATAACTATATTAAAGTGAAATTGGTATATTTTAGAACTCGGAGACGAGGCGTGCACAGACTTTCCATAACAGACTTTCCATAACGAACTAAGATACAAGAGGTAAGCGGGAGTTGGATAGGAATATAATATGAAAAGACATAAGAATAATGAGAGGAGTCTCCTACTCCTTTAAAATTTAATAATATTATTATTTTAAAATAATAACTATTTAACTTAAAAATTTATAATAAATTTTAAATTGAGTATCTTGTGTAACTTGATCTGAATACCTATGCAAATACCTGGATAACCTATGCGAACTGGACTGAACCTATGCAAGGACTTGGACTATTATGACCTGTATGGACTGAACTATATACTTATGCGAGAATTGGACTATATGGACCTACATAGACCTATGCGAGGAATGGACTATAAAGACTTAAAATTAATCTTATTAATTTAAATAACCATTAAAATTTGAATTATATTTAATTGATTTGTTTATAATTATTAGTATTTGATTATTATTGATGATATTTAATTTTGATCGATATTATTTGATTATGATTGACATTTTTTGATTGTGATTGATGATATGATTGATAATATTTGATTATGATTGATGATCTTGTGATAGGAGTTTGTGCATATAGCAAGCATGACGGAAAGTTAAAACTCAGTAAGAATTTTCTTACCTTACTCTTTAAAATTTTATTCTAAGAGAAAATATTTTATCATTATTTTAGTCTTTTATTTCTTCTTAGAAATAATTTTCATTAACTTTATTTTTAATCTCTAGAATAAATCTAGTAATAGAAAAAAGCTATTTTATGAAAATCAGAGATTGAGATAATTCATTCTTGAATTAAAATTTTTTTTTATAATTTTAAGTATTCTTAGTTAATGATTTAAAAAATATATATATATTTTCTTTTAGAAACTTAAATTGGTTTTCCCTAATGAAATAACTAAAGGATATTTTGTTATAGTCGAGCTTTCTAAACTCAATCTAGTTAAAATTCAAATTGGGAAAGATTATGTAAATATGTGAAGTTTTTTAAGAGAAAGTTTTGAGATATTTAAGGCTGAGAAACTCAATTTTGGTGAGATCTGAATTTGAAAACTGTACTAAATTTATTTCTGTATAACAGAAGTTTAAAGAAGAACTTATGGGAATGTATAGTTTATTAAGATGAATTTGTGAACCTTTATGGTATTTAATAATTGAGTTTCTAAAAGTCTTAACCAACTAAATATGCGAGTAGTTCATGCATCATGAATCATTAAAGACAAATGAGATGTGATATTGCCTGGGGACAGATTATAGAAACCGAGGATACATTAGAGGAGGCTTAATTGCGAGCCTTGGGATGAGAGGGTGTGAAAGGGTGCTTCGGGTGACCTGGGGTCGCTCCCTAGTGTCGGGTACTTTCACAATAAAAACTTTCTCAGTTTGACTAGTCTCTAAGTGTTTCCACGCTAGTTGAGCTGTTCATATGCCATGAAGGCATTTATGTTATTATTATCCGGAATTATGGAACAGTGTAAACTCTTAGTTGGCCCAGTGCAAACTAAAACTTTAAGGGTCCACATGCATAAAATGAATGAGATGGTAGTATTAAAAACATTACATGATATTCATGTGATTGTAACAATCTATGTGGGTGATTGTGAATGAAAGTATAATTGTTATGTTATGAAAACTCTACATTCATAATTTATTGTGTATATGATTGTGTTTGAAATTATTATATTAGATTGTGAAAACTCTTATGCTAATGTCTTATCTGTAAAGTATTATATTCTGTTTCTCACTTCTTCTTGTTTGAATTTCTGTGTCCAAAATATATGTTATATGATATATAGCTAGTAGTTCAATATGAAAGGATGAAATTACAAGAGGGTAAATTGGTCTTATACTCAATCGGATAGGAGAAGAGATGTGACAAGAGTAGGATTCCAAAATCACATGGTTTGAAGATAAGGAAATGATTGGTTATAGTCGAAGTAGATGTATTAAATCTTTAGTTTTAGTTTACCTTAATACAATATTAAGTTGGATGATTATAATTCAAGGTAAAGGTTAAATTTTAATAAACCTTATTCTTTGTATATGATACTGTAATCTTTGATCACTTATGATTTTTTGAAAGTTTATTTTATCATTCTGAATAATTTGAAACTTTTTACTTTCAAAATTCAAAGAAAATCAGATGTATATACGTCCTTGTATACGCGAGATAGGAAGTGATAAATATGTATATCTTTCTAAAAAATTTTAAAAGCAAGAAGAACAGATATATCTCGTGTATATAAGGGGGTGTTTCAAAGTGGTATCAAAGCAGTTCAATCCAAATCGGCTTGGGGTATGGTCTTACTAGCGTGTTAGTGTACTCTGATGGTTACGTTAGTCAAGAGATTTTATGGTTAACAAATGAGGAAATTTTATTGGAGTAGATGGTAAGAAGTAAGTGAAGAAAAATTAGGAATATAGAAAGAAGGAACTACTTTTAAGTTCATAAGAAGTATAAGTTAGAACTCTATAGCCTGTTACTTGAAAAATGTTATTGTAGGGATTATCAGAAACTGGCCATTATGAAGTCTTTCTTGACATTGTTTAAGTACGGGCGTTAATGTATGGTGGAATGATAAGGTAAATTAACTAATGCAGTTATTTCTTTTTATTTCAAATGTATTGTATGGTGTTTGATTCTCTGATTAATATGTGATAATGAAATATTCTAACATTTGCCTCTTTTACAATATGGTATGGGACAACAAGGGAGATACGACAATAGAAAATTCTTAGAAATATTTTGGTATGAATTGTAGATTGGGGCTGTCATGACTTTGATTACTTAGTTATAAACTACCGGGACTAATCACCCCGAATGACTTACACTAAGTAGTGAAAGAAATGTCAAATGAAGGATGTTAAGATCAATGAATTTAACCCTAGGTTAATGTGGTATATAGAGAAATGGAGATAAACTCAATAAATTTTATTAGGATATTCCTTACCATGTCCTTGAGGTTGTAGAGATACTTGTGTGAATTAAAGTTCCAATGGGTAGATAAATGTTGTAATCCGAAGTAGTATAACAAATTGTCTAAGATAGAATCATACTTTTTCCTTTGGTGATATATTTTGAATAAGAAAAATGTGTGGATGTATGCTTCGTGAAAGAAATATGATAATTTGTTCACTAACTTGTTTGGTATAACAAATAATCGTATTTGTATCTCTGGTTATTTGTATTGATTCTTCTTTTGTATGACATATAAGATATGTTAATTATTGTTTGATTTGATGAAGTTTTCCTTTATGATGCTTGCGATTGAATAATATATATGATGGTTATGTATATAAATATATGAATTAATGAAACTTTTATGGTTGTGACATTGAAGGTAATCAATCATATATTGTTGAATTTTTAAGTATTTTATTGTAGTGAATATGTTAATAAAGAATCTAAAATAAGTACTATAAATCTTTGGAGATAATAATATTGGTTTAATATTGAGAAATTGTGTCATAAAATATTTTTGTGATTCCTAACAATACATGTTTATCAAGTTATTTTCTTTTAGTCATCAATTTTGTTCAATGAATATACATACCTAATATAAATCATTGTTATGTAATAACCATTGTAGATTTAAAATAAAGAAATGTGTTAGTAAACCATGAGGAAATAGATATGAACTTTTACTTATTGATTTTCCTATGAAGAGAATTACATAAATCTTAGTTACCCATAACAAAAAAAATAAAATTCAAGTGAGTATTTCTAAGTCAACGTAATGATTTGTGATCATTTAAGATTAGAGAATAATGGTTGTAGTCAATTATGATGGAAAGAGCAATCACTTAGTTAAGGAATATTTAATTCATTATAGAGGACAATAAGAAATGATTACATACCATGGATTGTCATGAAGCAAAGAACACATGGATTTAACTAGATAAACAAGTACAACATGGATTAAGACATATTTATCTTTTCTCACTAGGATAATTTATTATACATGATTACACTAAGGAAAATAAAATAGAAAATCTAATACATCATAGTTAAACGATAAGTGATTACTTAATAAAGGCCTAAGAGTTTTGGCAATACATAAAATGCCCAAACTAGAGAAATCACCATAACGATTATAAGAAGTGAGGCACTTGTTACCACAAACTGTAGTTCATCCCGCCTTCGTTCTTCCTCA
The DNA here is from genome assembly GCA_037962975.1 of Clitoria ternatea. Classification (NCBI taxonomy): domain Eukaryota; kingdom Viridiplantae; phylum Streptophyta; class Magnoliopsida; order Fabales; family Fabaceae; genus Clitoria; species Clitoria ternatea. Next base: position 141,602,219 of record CM075670.1, read on the forward strand.
CTTCTAGGAAGGTTGACCATCGAATAGTATGATAGTACTTGAGAAAAAGATTGAAGAAATTAGATAGAAGAGAGAAACTAAGAAACCTTGAAGTTGTGATAGGAAGTAAGAATGGAATGAGAATTTATAAGCAAGCAAGGGAGAGAGAGTTTACAACGGTCATAAACGGCTAGTCCAACGGCTAGTTGCTAACGGCTAGTTGCTAACGGCTAGTTGTCCAGTAATTAATTCTTAGCAGTCCATTTTACTATGTTACGAGTAGGAATTTTAATTAATGGATCTTATGGATTATATTAAGTAAGGTTTTAATAGATTGAGAAACGTAATTATTGAGGTGTTTAGAGTTAACCATCAATTTATGATGAGCATGGTTGACAATTAAGACGAGTAATATTTTTGAGTTAAAAAAATACTGATAATATTAAAAGAAGGTAAATGACAATGTTAAGTAAAAGGTACACAATTGTCAAGGAAACTAGAAATATATTTTAGAACAGTTCGCTTAGTTTAGCCTTGTTAAGATTTATTAACAATATTAAATTTTGACGACGAAATTTCTTTTAGGTGAGTAGAGTTGTAACATCCCATTTTCAACACAAATAGAAAATAGATATTAATATATCTTTAATAAAAAAATACTTACTATTATTTAGTTTATTATTATCATTTTTTTTATGAAATTTTGGTATTTATATTTAATTATTTGTTTTTTAAAATAAAATAAAATAATAATAATAAAATAAAAAATTTATATATTTTGAATGAGAATTTTAAAATGACTTAATTAGTATTCATTGATTAATGAAATTATATTAAGAATTTTAAATATATTTATTATTCACAACTTTTATTTTATGTTTTTATATTTATGTTTTTACATATTTGTGATTTAACTCTTATTAGAATTTTAAAATAATATTTTGAAGGAATTAGACTATGGTTCTTTAAAACTTTTTGATCTACGTATTATCTATGATTTTATGGAATTTTATGGAATTTTAGAAATATTTTAATAAAATAATATATTTTAAATAATTTTAAATTCATATAAAGTGACTTAAAATTAAAAATATTTATAAGAAAGTTAATTTAAATTATAAGAAAATTTTCTAAGATCCATTTTAAGTAGAATTATCTAAAAATGATCGGTTTGAGAAAAATCTTGATTTTTTTCAATCGTTAAAAAAAATGGAAACATATCAATAAATTTTTATTAACAAAAAATTTTAGATTTTTAAAATTTAAACTTTATATTACTTATCATAAAATTAGTGAGAACTGATATAATATCGCTAAATTTCAAAAAGGACTAATTTTAAATATTTAAAATATATCGAGTGAAAGGTTACTATTTGGCTTAATAATTCAACTGATATTTACTATACAAAATACTGTGTATATACAAAATTTTCAAAAGATGCACAGTAACCAGGATTTAAATTTCAAAAAATACATAGTACTTTTATATTAAAATAATGGAATACATAGTAATTTTCCTTCCTATAAATACCGAAGGAATTCTTCTTTAGAATTCACAATTTCAGATTAAGTTTTCTTAATATAGTAGTGCTAGTGAGATAATGGTGGAAGTAAGAGAGAGAAATAAAATTTTTGGAAGAAGGTTTTGCTAAAATTCTAAGGTAAGAATACATCTCTTTTATATTTTTTAGGGTTATTTTCTTATCGTTTTTAGAAATCTATTATTATACTGGAAATAATATTATTTTAAGTTACTATTCTGAATAGTAAAATACTATTTCAATAGTAAAATACTATTTCGATAGTAAATTATTATTTCAATAGTAAATTACTATTCAAATAGTAAATTACTATTTACTATTACTATTTACCTTTACTATTCACGATTTACTTTTTACTGTTACTATTTACGTTTTACTATTTACTGTTACTATTCACGTTTACTATTTACTGTTACTATTCATGATTTACTATTCACTATTCACTATTTAAAATTTACCATTTCTGTTTTAAGTAGAAATTTTAATTTTCATCTTATAACTATATTAAAATGAAATTGGTAAATTTTAGAACTTAGAGACGAGACGCGCACAAACTTTCCATAACGAACCAAGATATAAGAGGTAAGAGGGAGTGTGATAGGAATATAATATGAAAAGACATAAGAATAATGAGAGGAGTCCCCTACTCCTTTAAAATTTAATAATATTATTATTTTAAAATAATAACTATTTAACTTAAAAATTTATAATAAATTTTAAATTGAGTATCTTGTGTAACTTGATCTGAATACCTATGCAAATACCTAGATAACCTATACGAACTGGACTGAACCTATGCAAGGACTTGGACTATTATGACCTGTATGGACTGAACTATATACCTATGCGAGAATTGGACTATATGGACCTACATAGACCTATGCGAGGAATGAACTATAAAGACTTAAAATTAATCTTATTAATGTAAATAACCCTTAAAATTTGAATTATATTTAATTGATTTGTTTATAATTATTAGTATTTGATTATTATTGATGATATTTAATTTTGATCGATATTATTTGATTATGATTGATATTTTTTGATTGTGATTGATGATATTGTGATTGATAATATTTGATTATGATTGATGATCTTGTGATACGAGTTTAAGCATATAGCAAGCATGACGGAAAGTTAAAACTCAGTAAGAATTTTCTTACCTTACTCTTTAAATTTTTATTCAAAGAGAAAGTATTTTATCATTATTTTAGTCTTTTATTTCTTCTTAGAAATAATTTTCATTAACTTTATTTTTAATCTCTAGAATAAAATCTAGTATTAGAAAGAAGCTATTTTATGAAAATCAGAGGTTGAGATAATTCATTCTTGAATTAAAGAAAATTTTTATAGTTTTAAGTATTCTTAGTTAATGATTTAAAAAATATATATATTTTCTTTTAGAAACTTAAATTGGTTTTCCCTAATGAAATAACTAAAGGATATTTTGTTATAGTCGAGATTTCTAAACTCAATTTAGTTAAGATTCAAATTGGGAAAGATTATGTAAATATGTGAAGTTTTTTAAGAGAAAGTTTTGAGATATTTAAGGCTTGGAAACTCAATTTTGGTGAGATCTGAATTTGAAAACTATACTAAATTTATTTCTGTATAACAGAAGTTCAAAGAAGAACTTATGAGAATGTACAATTTATTGAGATGAATTTGTGAACCTTTATGGTATTTAATAATTGAGTTTCCAAAAGTCTTAACCAACTAAATATGCGAGTAGTTCATGCATCATGAATCATTAAAGAGAAATGAGATGTGATATTGCCTGAGGACGGATTATAGAAACCGAGGATACATTAGAGGAGGCTTAATTGCGAGCCTTGGGATGAGAGGGTGTGAAAGGGTACTTCAGGTGACCTGGGGTCGCTCCCTAGTGTCGGGTACTTTCACAATAAAAACTTTCTCAGTCTGACTAGTCTCTAAGTGTTTCCACGCCAGTTGAGCTGTTCATATGCCATGAAGGCATTTATGTTATTATTATCCGGAATTATGAAACAGTGTAAACTCTTGGTTGGCCCAGTGCAAACTAAAACTTTAAGGACCCACATGCATAAAATGAATGAGATGGTAGTATTAAAAACATTGCATGACATTCATGTAATTGTGACATTCTATGTGGGTGATTGTGAATGAAAGTATAATTGTTAAGTTATGAAAACTCTACATTCATAATTGATTATGTATATGATTGTGTTTGAAATTATTATATTAGATTGTGAAAACTCTTATGCTAATGTCTTATCTATAAAGTATTATATTTTGTTTCTCACTCATTCTTGTTTGAATTTCTGTGTCCAAAATATATGTTATATGATATATAGCTAGCAGTTCAAGATGAAAGGGTGAAATTACAAAAGGGTAAATTGGTCTCATCCTCAATCGGATAGGAGAAGAGATGTGACAAGAGTAGGATTCCAAAATCACATGGTTTGAAGATAAGGAAATGATTGGTTATAGTCGAAGTAGAGGTATTAAATCTTTAGTTTTAGTTTACCTTAATACAATATTAAGTTGGATGATTGTAATTCAAGGTAAAGGTTAAACTTTAATAAACCTTATTCTTTGGATATGATACTGTAATCTTTGATCACTTATGATTTTCTGAAAGTTCATTTTATCATTCTGAATAATTTGAAACTTTTTACTTTAAAATTTAAAGAAAATCAGATGTATATACGTCATTGTATACGCGAGATAGGAAGTGATAAATATGTATATCTTTCTAAAAATTTTTAAAAGCAAGAAGAACAGATATATCTCGTGTATATAAGGGGGTGTTACAATTCAGGTGAGCTGGAAGTGCAGAGGTTCTTATTTCAACAAGGTGAATCGATTCATAGGGGATGGGGAATCGATTCACGCGTAGGGGATTCTCAGGGAGAGGGGCTTGAATCGATTCATCTTCTAGTCTGAATTGATTTACACATTCCTGCAAAAATGCATAGTAAAACTAGAGAACTTTAAATCGATTCCTACACTGCTGTCACACTGCTGTGAATCGATTCATGACAGCACAGAGACCATTTTATGTAGAAAAGTCACATTTTTGAAATTCTAGCCCCCTAAATTTTTCATATCAAATCCAATTGCCACCAAATTTTGACACAAGCTAAAATACATTATTTGTGATGTGTAGCCACTAGACGCACTCGAAAATTCCTTAATACGAGAGACTTATGCGCATAAATGTGTTTGTCCCATTTTGAGACATTTTGATGTAACTTAGGGGTCAATTCTCAATGGAATTGGCCCATTCCAGTTTCTACAAATCACAAACCATACACTTAAGATATTAGGACCATTACATGCCATTAAAATCATATAAAACTCAATTTGACCCTATTGGTTCCTCAATTTTGCATAAACGTCAAGGCTTAATTTCATATATGCATCATACAAGACTGAAATTCATGAATAAACATCATTCATTCATCACTTTGGGTAGTAATTCCAGCATCACAATTGTCATCATACATTGTCTAGGTCATACTAAAAAATTAGCCATACATCTAAGGTCCAATTTTCACCTATGACCTTCAAAATCAACATTCATCAATCCAGATACATAATGAGCATATATCACCACCATATGCTATACAAAATCAATGATTTGTCGGCCAAGGCACTTCCTATACAACTATATACCTCCATCATCAAAATACACTTTAAAAGGAGATGCACCTCACCCCAAGAATGTCCCGCATCACAAAGCTAAAAGTGGACAACATGGCAGAGTGAGTCATACATTCCAAATGATGAATATGAATACTATGTGATTATATGCATATGCATTCAATGTCATGTATACTTTTCATCAACATATGTCATTCATTATTTCAATCATCATCATCACACTATCATACATATAACTAAATCATCTCTATGGATCATAACAAAGTATATGAGCATACACACAATCAAGTCCCTCAACATATTAGACTATCACATATATCACCATACACAATATATTTCTTTGTATTCGTATCCTTTATGTTGTATTTAGGCATTTTCTTACCCAATCACAACCATCACCATTTCTCATCACCTTTGGCATACCTCCTTGCTATATGCAAATGCTTTTAAGCTAATGTACATGCATAACGGAGTAAATTAACAATTGCAGATCCGACTGTGGGAAATAAACACCAAAGTGTGGGACTCAAGCATGATCATATAACCATACCCCTACTGCAGTAGTAAAATGTGTACACTTATCATCAAATTGCATACAAATCATTATATTTTATAGGTGCCAAACCGCATCGCCTATCTTGCAACACCTGGCCATTTTCACCATGACCGCGGTAAACACTATAAACAACATAAAGCTGTTGCGGGCCAACCATGATTCTTACCATGGCAACTGTGATCTGGAGGACCACCGGGGATACCTGCTCATCAAGAGCCACCCCCACAAGGGTCAACCACATGCGGCTCCCTGTAGCACAACATGGGTAGCTTTGTGACTTACACACCGAGTCACAGGGGAAAATAAGAATGCTCGTGCATGGAGCTGCCCTCCCACTGGGCTAACTGGGGGAATCCCCTAACATTCCAACATCGGCAGCTATGCAATATGCCATGGATGCAATGCAAATGCCAATCATATGCATTCTCAAGACTATGTATCCTTATCATGCCACTCATCAACCATCATCATCATCAACATCACCACTCAAACTCTTGGTGGATTTTATTTTAATTAATCCTTGCCATTGTTATACATTTTCAATGTGGCATCACAACACTTTCATAAATCACAATACAAGTTCATCTTGTATCAATTACAATGGCTATACAAGTTTCATCATCAATACTCATAAATTAATGATCAATAACTAAGGCCTGCTAAACATCCATATTCATTCCCATTCATCATCAAGAATGACCATTCCACATTTATGGTTGAATATAGACATAACTGTAACATCCCTAATTTTATATAAATGATTAAATATTGGGAATAAATACTAAATAATTATATATGAGTGAATTAACATCCCAAAAGATTAGAAATAATTAAATTAAGATATTTAGGGGTTATTTATAATTTGTTGGGGTTGTATGAGTTAAAATTGGACCGATTAAAATATGGGTGTCAGACCAAGTGTCTCTAATTGAGGTACCATTGGTCAGGGCTGTTAAGAATATTAGTGGGAGTCCGAATATGTAATCAGAATAATTTTTAGATAAAGTATTGAGCCCAAACAGAGATCCTGTTTGATCTAAAATGGGAAACTTTTAATGAAAGGTTAAAATAACACACAAACTCTTCTCTTCTCTCTCTTATTTTCACGTGACCTTTTCTCCCTCTAAGGCAAACACTTTCCTTCTTCATCTCTTCATCTCCCATTCATCATCATCTTCTTCTTCTTCTAAAAACCTATAAGTGTGGTGTGTGCCATTACTTCCACTTTCCATTTTTAGTTTCCTCATCAAGCAAGAAGGTGAAGCTTGTGATTGGGGCTCTTCTCTCCCTCTTATTTTCATGTGTCTCATCTCTTATTCTTGGAGCTCTCCTCTTTTGGTTTGAGGTAAGGATTTCTCTTCTTTTTCTTGAGCTTTATGCCCTAGATTTTGGGTATTGGTTGTTGGGAGAGAGCTAATGCATATGGGTTATGATGGGGAGGCATTTATGATGAAGAACCCTAAGGTGGGGTGTATTTAATGTGAGTTTTATAAGGGCCTTGGGTGGCACACGAAAATGGCATGAGAATGATGGAAAATAATTAATATAAATGGTGATTATTAGGTTTTTACTAGAACCCTAACTTTATAAAGTGGGGAAATATCATTTGTGGGTAGATGAGCATTTATTATTGATGGTAGATGCTATTTATGATGTGTCATAACCATTAATAATGGTAAATGGTTGGTGGAGTTCATTAATGTGGGAACCCATGAATGGGTTTAGCTTTAAATGCACAATAATAAGATTAGACATCCAACCTGTAGTGATTATTGTAAATAAGATGAGGTAAATAAAGTTTGAGGATTAACATGGCATGAAAACACCAAGAAACAAATATGAACACTTGAGACTTGGTAGTTGAAATAAAAGTTGATTGTATGGTATGTTGTATAATGTAGGAAACGACCCCATCGATGAGGCGGGACTATCGGACCGTGTTGATTTCTACTTTTCTTGGGGTAGGAGGGGGTAACATCTCTAAATGCTTGATTTCATCCATTAATGATGTGTGTGTATATGATTATGTTATGTTAATTAGCTTGGATGAATGAATTGATGACTACTTAATTAGAAATGCATTTAGAGTGAATGGTGTTATGGGGCTTGTGTTTATGGGATGATGAATATGATGCTGAATTAACTCATAATTAATGAGAGTTGTTGTGATAGTTTGGAACCATGATTGTATTGATTACATTGTTGTTGAACATCCCATGATATATGAATTAATGATTTGTGATTGCCACTAACTGTTATGTATATGAAATCCAATGAATGTTGGTGATGGTTGAGGATGATGAGAACCTAGAGTTCCATTAAAGTGTAAAGGATGAATTATTGATGGTGGAGTGGCATTTAGGATGCATAGTGTGAGGATGCATTTGATCTGTATTGCATCTGTATCCCTGGCATATCATTCGCTGCTTATATGGAATGTTAGGGGTTCCAATAGGCAGGCCTGGTGGGAGGGCGACCCAGTGCACGGGTAGTTTGTTGTTCCCTAGTGATTCTGGGAATCACGAAGCTTCCCTTAGATTAGTAGCGAGGCACCCTATGTGGCAGGCCCAGTGGGCGGGCGGCTCTGTGATGAGCAAGTTACCTCGGTGCCTGACGGGGCACGGCTCTCTCGATGTGTGCTCGGGAGAGGCCCGTAGCACTTATGGCAAGTAAGGCCATGTTATTGAATCCGTAAGTCACGGGGTGACTAGTGCTATAATTGGGCAATAACGGTTTGGTACCTGTAAAATATTATGTTAAGCATGCATAGTTTGAGATATAAGTGTACACTTTTACTACTACAGTAGGGGCATAGTAACACACCTATGCTTGACCGACATTTGATATGATATTGTTTCCCACAGTCAGATCCGTAATTGTTATTGATTCTTTTGAGCATATGCATTAGCCTTAAGAGCATTTGCATATAGCCGGAGATATGCCTAGTCGGAAGCCCGTGGTGGCAATGGATGATTGTTAAATAAAGAGGAAGGAAGTTGTGGTACTAACATTGAATGTGTGATGACCCTTTATTAAGAATGCCAAGATTGTGATGTGTGAATTGTGAAATATAATGATTTGGACATGTATGATGTTGAATGGAATGAGATGATGTGTGAAAGAAGTTTATGATGCTTCTTGAGAAATACGTGTTATGCATATATGTCTTGGTATCACCATAATGTATGATTTTGGATCATTTGGTATATGTTACTCACCTCTTTTGTTGCCATTTTTAAAGCTTGATGTAGGTATCTTGTATACTCTACTCTTTTGGAGGATTGAGTCATGGAAGAGGTAAATATGGAATGGAAATTTGTAAGCCTTGGTCGGCCTTCTTTTTGTAAAACAATGGATATATGTATATGCTTATTTTATTTTGTGAATATTAGTATGTATTCTTTTGGGGGTCACTTGTGAAAATTAGACCTTATATGTTTTGAAAGGCCAATTTTTGGGTAGTAACCTTAATATTGGTTGATGTTGATATGGATATGTTGATTTTAGCTTACCATATAAATGAATGAACATTAATTATAAAGTTTCTTGGCCAATTGATGGCATTAGTATGCATGATGCATGATGAATTGATTAGTCGGTGAAGATTATATGTGAAATTCATGCATAATTAAGGAACCAATAGGGTCAAAATGAGTTTTATGAGTTTTGGATAGTGTGTGGTGGTTCCAATAGCTTAAATACATGATTTGTGACTTATAGAAACTGGAACGAGTCAATTCCATTGAGAATAGACCCTTAAGTTACTCAAAAAGGCTCAAGAATGGACTAAACTCATTTATTTGCATAAGTTTCTCATTTTTGAGAATTTTTGAGTGAGGCTGGTGGCCACACGTTACAAATGGTGTATTTTAGTTGGTGCTAAAGTTTGGAGTTGATATGAAAAAGTTAGGGGGTTGGAAGTCCAAAAATCATGTTTTTTCTACATGAAAACAACAACTGTGCTGTCTTGAATCGATTCAAGAGGTGCTGTTTCTACTGTTTTGGGCTCCAGGTGCCTTCGAATTGATTCATACGAGTTTGAATTGATTCAAGGGCCCCTGTTTTCACTATTTTGAGTTCTAAAGACGTTTGAATCGATTCATACGAGTTTGAATCGATTCAAGGGGTCCTATTTTCACTGTTTTGGACTCCAGAACCATTTGAATTGATTCATGGGGTGCTTGAATTGATTCATGGCCCTATTTTCACACTTTTTCCTCTGTTTTGGGGTATAATTGGTATTGTTTGACTATTATATGATTGTACAATGACCTACACACATAATTAGTACATTTTAACAATTCAATGGACCATCCTTTGACCTTCTACCACTCCCTTTCATTTTCTTAATGTAATTGTACACTTCGGCTACTCTTTGTTGATGATCATAAGATTGATCATTCAAGGTTCATTCTTGACTTAATTGTTCACCTTCTCATATCATCATATATGAGATAGGTTATTAAAAAGGGTCCAAGGATTACTTGTTAAAGTTTTCATCTCATGATTTCTTCCATTCTTTAATCATTTTAAATCGTGAAAAATTTATCCTCTATTTTTACTATCCAAATTTTATTTATTAATTTACCCCTATATTTGGGAGGGTGTCTCAACTTGGTATCAGAGCATTGATTGCTCATTAATGAATTATATAAGTTAAATGTTGTTAAAGAGTGATTGTCACTTAACGTTGATATGTTATTGTTATAGTTAAGCAGTATTGGAGCTTGAATTGCTCACTGCTTTACATTGTGGTTGATATTAAGCTCGGCCAGGCATTTCCTTTCCAATATTTACCTTCAAATTGTGAATGCATTATAATGATACATATGTTGATGATAATTGTTAATGATTGATAAATCTTGAGGAAAGAAACACAAAGTTTCTAAATGTATTTATATTATGTGTCTAGATTGATCGATGGTGAATAGACGCAACGTTGATGCAGCCGCTATGGCTGAAGCTTTTAACCAATTTACCGATATTCTAGAACGGAAACAACAACCCGTGGGTCAACCAAATCATGGTCTTGACTGATTCCTCAAGCGGAAGCCTTTTAAATTTCATGGAAGTTATAAATCGGAAGACGCTTATGTTTGGATCTGTGACTTGGAGTGGATATTTGCTAGCATGGAGTGTACCGAAGCTCAAAAAGTTGAATACGCGATAGTTATGGTCCGAGATAAAGCTGAATCTTGGTGGATTCTTACTCGTGGGCGTATGATGGTGGCCCACACTCCTTTGATTTGGGAGACCTTTAAGGTGGAGTTCCTTAGGAAATACTTTCCTGAGAGTTATAAGAACAAAAAGGAGCTTGAGTGTATGGAGCTCAAACAAGGAAACATGTCGGTGGAGGAATATGCCTCAAAATTCAAAAAGCTGTGTGTTTTACCCTCCTTTCTAACAGGAAGGTAAGCTTCAAAATGTGTTAAGTTTGAGAATGGATTGCGCCAAGAGATCAAGAAGACGATTTATCACCAAGAGATTAGGAGTTTCCCTACTCTTGTGAACATGTGTAGAATTTTTGAAGAAAACAATGTTGCTCCCAAGAGTTATTCGGGGCACGATCATAGACTGAAGGGCCAATCCTTTAGCTTCAAGAAGAGGGGTGATTTTAAGAAGAATAGACAATTTGTGCGTGGTTCCTCTTCTCTTAGAGGTGGACGTGGTGGTGGAAGATATGGTGCTAGTGGTGGCCGAGGTAATGGCCAAGGACTTCGTTGTTTCCGGTGTGGCAAAAACCATTTGGCCCGTGATTATGGTAATGAAGAAACGGTGGTGTGCTATAGATGCAACCAACCGGGGCATATTCGTCTTGATTATCCCTTGAATGCCACAGATGTGGTGGCGCGTATTGATGCAAACCGTGGAGGCTATGGTGCTTTTAGAGGCCGTGGTCGTGGAAACGGTAATGGAGGCCGTAATGGTGGTCGCAATGGTAACGGTAATGGTGCTAACGGTCGTGGCAATGGCAATGTCCGTGGTAATGGTATCGGTGGCCGGAATGGTCACAACAATGGTGCTAACCAACAAACCGCTGAGAGAGTCTTTGCCGTGACTGGTGAAGAAGCTGCACAAGCTGGTGATCTTGTCCAAAGTAAGTGCCAAATCCTTGGTAGTTGTGTTGATGTCTTATTTGATTCGGGTGCAACACATTTATTCATTTCAGAAGATTATGTGAGGCGATTGAAATATCCAATAAGCATGATGAGAGGTTCTATTATGGTGTCTACACCAACCGGTACTTGTTTGCGGGTGATCACTCGATGTGATGATATTAAGATGATTCTTAAGAATAGGAGATTTGTGGTGTCTCTTATTTGCTTGCCCATGAAGGACTTAGAAATTATTTTGGGAATAGATTGGTTGTCTGCCAATAAGGTCTTGGTAGATTGTGTGAATCGGAGCATTGTTTTTCCTTCTCCGACTACCGAGCGCTTTGAAGTGCAAGGTATATCTCAACTTCTTGTTATGCTATGCATAGTGGATGGAGAAAATGCTATTCAATCCCTTGATATCCCTGTCGTATCTGAATTTTTGGATATATTTCCTGATGAAGTACCTGGTCTCCTCCACGAGAGGTGGAGTTTTCTATTGATCTTGTCCTGGGTGTGGAACCTGTTTCTCGAGCGTCGTATCGGATGTCTTCTATGGAGTTAGCCGAGTTGAAGAGACAAGTTGAAGAGTTATTGGAACGAGAATTTATTCGCCCAAGTGTGTCTCCTTGGTGTGCGCCTATTTTACTGGTGAAAAAGAAAGACGGAAGTATAAGGTTATGTGTGGATTATTGACAACTTAATAAGTTGACTATCAAGAACCGATATCCCTTACCTCGCATTGATGATCTTCTGGATCAATTAAAGGATGTTGTAGTATTCTCTAAGATCGACTTGCGTTCCGGATATCACCAAATTCAGGTGAAGACCGATGACATTCCAAAGACTGCTTTTCATACTCGATATGGCCACTACGAATATGTAGTGATGCCTTTTGGTGTGACAAATGCACCTGCGATTTTCATGGATTACATGAATCGCATTTTCCATGACTATCTCGACAAATTTTTGGTGGTGTTTATCAATGACATCCTTGTCTATTCCAAGAGCCATGAAGAACATGAAGAATATCTTCGTCTTGTATTGAATGTCCTTCGCGAGAAAGAGTTGTATGCGAAGCTCTCTAAGTGTGAATTTTGGTTATCCGAGGTCCAATTTCTTGGACATGTTATCTCCAAAGATGGTGTTGCAGTTGATCCATCGAAGATTGAAGCCGTGATAGCTTGGGAAAGACCGACGTCTGTGACCGAAATAAGAAGTTTTCTGGGTCTTGCTGGTTATTACCAGAGATTTATTGAGGGTTTCTCCTGTTTGGCTTTGCCATTGACAAAGCTAACCCATAAGAATCAGCCATTTGTGTGGAGTCTTGATTACTAGAGAAGTTTCCAAGAGTTGAAGATAAGACTCACTTCTGCTCCTGTGTTAGCCTTGCCTGACTTATTGGATGACTTCGTGGTGTATTGCGATGCTTCCAAGCTTGGTCTTAGTTGTGTGTTGATGCAAAAAGAGCGTGTGATAGCCTATGCGTCGAGACAGTTGCGACCACATGAGGTTAACTACCCCACGCATAATCTTGAGTTGGCAGCTGTGGTATTTGCTTTGAAGTTATGGTGACACTACTTGTACGACTCAAAGTTTGTGGTCTTTAGTGACCACAAGAGTCTTAAATACCTATTTGATCAGAAGGAGCTTAATATATGCCAACGACGATGGATGGAGTTTCTGAAGGATTATGAGTTTTATTTGAGATCCCGAGAAGGCAAACGTGGTTGCCAATGCCTTGAGTAGGAAGTCATTGCATGTTTCTGCTATGATGGTGAAAGAGATGGAGCTCATTAAGAAATTTTGAAACTTGAATGCGGGTGTAGAAATATATACCCCGAAAAAGATGTCCCTTAAGGTGTTGACGGTTGCTAATGTGTTTCTTGAAACCGTGAAATTGCAACAACCAAAGGATGAGTATTTAATTGAGATGAAAAAAACTCAAGCTAATGGGAAAAATTCATTTTTGACGAAAGGTCATGATGGTATTTGGCGTGTGAAGGGCTGAATTTATCTTCCATGTGGTGGTGATTTAAGGAGGTTGGTACTCGAAGAAGCTCACAAGAGTGTGTTGAGCATTCATCCTGGTACCACGAAAATGTATCAAGATTTGAAGAATTTTTGGTGGTCCGGTATGAAGCGTGATGTGGCAAATTTTGTAGCATCTTTCCTTATTTGTCAAAAGGTTAAGGTTGAACATCAAAAGCCATCTGGTTATTTGAGACCTCTTGATATCCCTGTTTAGAAATGGGATGACATTGCTATGGACTTTGTTTCTGGATTACCCAGGACACGTATTGGAAATGATGCTATATGGGTGATTGTTAATCGATTGACGAAGTGTGCTCACTTCTTGCCCATGAACATGAAGAGTTCTTTGGAGAAATTGGCACAATTGTACGTTAAGGAGATCGTTAGGCTACATGGTGTACCTTCAAGTATTGTGTCGGATCGTGACCCGTGGTTCACTTCCTGATTTTGGGGGAGCTTGTATAGAGAATTGGGTTCTAAACTTAGGCTTAGTTCGGCTTATCATCTGTAAACGAATGGACAATCTGAGCAAACAATTCAAAGCCTTGAAGATTTGTTGCGGGCTTGTGTGTTGGAGTATGGCGGTTGTTGGGAAAAATTCCTGCCATTGATTGAGTTCACGTACAATAATAGTTATCATAGTACTATTGGTATGGCTCTGTACGAAGCATTGTATGGCCAGAAATGTAGAACTCCAGTCTATTGGCTTGAAACGGGTGAAAGCCTAGCTTTAGGGCCAGAGTTGATTACGGAGACAAATAAATAAATCAAGATGATACAAGAGAAAATAAAGATTGCCCAAGATCGTCAGAAGAGCTATTATGATAAGTGACGAAAGCCACTTGAGTTTCAAGTTGGCGATTATGTATTCTTAAGAGTGTTAAGAGATAAGGGCATTGGAAGTGCTTTGAAGAGTAAGAAATTAATTCTGAAGTTCATTGAACCGTTTAAAGTCCTCGAAAGGATTGGTGAGTTAGCATATAGAATTTCTCTCCCTCCGTATTTATCGAATTTGCACAATGTGTTCCATGTCTCACAGCTAAGGAAGTATGTGCATGATCCTACGCATGTGGTAGCCCTTGATGATGTCAAAATTAGGGAGAATTTATCTATTCCTCCGGTGTTTGCTACTATTATGGAGCGTTCCGTCAAGAAATTGCGGAACAAGCTGATTCCCTTAGTAAAGGTATCTTGGAGGCACGATGATGCGATGACTACCACTTGGGAGCACGAGGACAAAATGCGAAAGTGATATCCTGAGATATTTGGATTAGGTTGGTAAATTTCGGGGACGAAATTCCTTTTAGGTGGGGTGGATTGTAACATCCCTAATTTTATATAAATGATTAAATATTGGGAATAAATACTAAATAATTATATGTGAGTGAATTAATATCCCAAAAGATTAGAAATAATTAAATTAAGATGTTTAGGGGTTATTTATAATTTGTTGGGGCTGTATGAGTTAAAATTGGACCCGATTAAAATATGGGTGTCAGACCAAGTGTCTCTGATTGAAGTACCATTGGTCAGGGCTGTTAAGAATATTATTGAGAGTCCGTATATGTAATCGGAATAATTTTTAGATAAAGTATTCGGCCCGAACAGAGATCCTATTTGATCTAAAACGGGAAACTTTTAATGAGAGGTTAAAATAAAACACAAACTCTTCTCTTCTCCCTTTCATTTTCAAGTGACCTTTCCTCCCTCTAAGGCAAACACTTTCCTTCTTCATCTCTTCATCTCCCACTCATCATCATCTTCTTCTTCTTCTAAAAACCCACAAGTGTGGTGTGTGCCATTACTCTCACTTTCCATTTTCATTCTCCTCATCAAGCAAGAAGGTGAAGCTTGTGATTGGGGCTCTTCTCTCCCTCTTATTTTCGTGTTTCTCATCTCTCATTCTTGGAGCTCTCCTCTTTTGGTTTGAGGTAAGGATTTCTCTTCATTTTCTTGAGCTTTATGCCCTAAATTTTGGGTATTGATTGTTGGGAGAGAGCTAATGCATATGGGTTATGATGGGGAGGCATTTATGATGAGGAACCCTAAGGTGGGGTATATTTAATATGAGTTTTATGAGGGCCTTGGGTGGCACACAAAAATGGCATGCGAATGATGGAAAATGATGAATATAAATGGTGATTATTGGGTTTTTACTAGAACCCTAACTTTATAAAGTGGGGGAAATATGATTTATGGGTAGATAAGCATTTATTATTGATGGTAGATGCTATTTATGATGTATCATGACCATTAATGATGGTAAATGGTTGGTGGAGTTCATTAATGTGGGAACCGATGAATGAGTTTAGCTTTAAATGCACAATAATAAGATTACACATCTAACTTATATTTATTATGGTAAATAAGATGAGGTAAATAAAGTTTGAGGATTAACATGGCATGAAAACACCAAGAAACAAATATGAACACTTGAGACTTGGTAGTTGAAATAAAAGTTGATTTTATAGTATGTTGTATAATGTAGGAAACGACCCCATCGACGAGGAAGGACCATCGGACCGCGTTGATTTCTACTTTTCTTGAGGTAGGAGGGGTAACATCTCTAAATGCTTGAATTGTGAAATTACTTTTTGTGGTAAATTCTCGGATTAACTCAAAAATTTGATTTCAAATTTTATTTTTTCTCTCTTGCTTGAGGACGAGCAATGTCTCAAGTTAGGGGATTTGTTAGTCCTCAAATTTACAATAAAATCCTTAAGAAAAATTTTGTACAATGAATAAAAATTTGTTTAATTTGTTAGAAATTTAGGTTTTAAATTCAATAAATGGATTTTTTGGAAATTATCTGCCCTTGATCAATTTTCTCTAGTTTTGCAGTGAAAAAGTAAAGAATTTAAAGAGAAAAATTGAAGAACTGGAGAGCTGACGCTTAGTATCAACACCACGTGTAGCGTGGGGATTTTTGATGCTGACGCTACGCGTCACAGCCATGCATAGCATCAGAGCTACGTGGACTCCATTTCCAGGTGGACAAGTACTCAGCCAATTGACCCATTATTGCTAATCCACCAGCAGCTAATATCCAAGCCGAATTGGGAGACAAGGCCACACATGTCTGGGCATTATTGAATAAAAAATTCTTAATCATGGCTACTTAATCACGAGCTTAATGGGAGCTGAATCAGGAACCTGACGCGTAGCGTCAGGACCCTTCTTCAGCCTTATAAATAGGGCCATTCTCTACACATTTCAAGCATCCCATTTGAATTTCAGAACTTTTATTCTCTTTTTCACTCGAGTTTGAGTGTTCTTCTTTGAGTTTGTAAGGTTAGAGTGATTTCTAGATACTTGAGAGTGTTGTGTAGTAGTGTGAGCTCTTGTATCATGAAGTGTTTCCAAGTCTTCGTATTGTCAAACTCTGTAAGTGTTATTCTTACTTTTACCATGTATAACTAAATTGTTTATGTTGGAATTTGGTGAATCAATCTATTATATGATGTTGTGATTATGACCTCTATATACTTATGATTCAAGTACATGTTAGTATTTCAACTCTTTATTAATATGAACATCAAGCGGAAGAATGATTTTCATGTGTATTAAAACTTGTTTTATTAGTAAGAATGTCAAACAGGAGAATGATTATTCATGCCAAATTAAAATCTGTTTTAATGAAAGTAAAAGTTGAAATACCCTTAATATGCCAATTACTAGGGATAGAATTGGTAATTATTGTTGCCATAAGGTCAGGACTTAATGCAAGTTTTTATTGAGAAAGCTCACGAGGGATCGGACTTTACGGTAAATACTTAGAATTTATATCACGAGGGATCGGTTATAATGACTTTAAGCGACAATAACATGAACTTGATGATTAAGTATGTATGTCTGTAATTATTTCATTATATTTTAGTGCGAGGATCCTAATTCCAACATAATTTGTTAATCTGTGTTTTTAATCAAGTATCTGAATTATTCTGAATTACATCTCAATTTTATAGATAGATTTTATCTTTTCCATATTTTTACCTTATGAACAAATCCACTATCAAATTCTTTGAATATTGTACAAATTATTTATAAATTATTCTTTTGTTAATAATCTTTGATAAAATTACCATAGTAAATAAGAAATTACTGTGAGTTTCTAGACTTTCAATCCCAGTCAAACAATATATAAATTTGAAAACTATAAACGTTTGGTGCGCTTGCCAATTAATAACCCAACAGTAACACGGGGGTTAACAAGTTTTCTGGCGCTATTGCTGAGGATTGAATTGATTCAGTAAAACAGCAAATTTATAATTACCGTGTTTTTTTACCTTAGTAAAATTTTTCAATTTTATTTATTCATTCATTCATTCTACTTAACATTGTTCTACTAACTTTCTTTATTTAGTATGTTCATGCAAACTCGATCTTCTACAGGAAAGGTGTTCTTTGATCCTGAGATCGAGAAGTTTGTAAAGAAACTTAAGGCATTAAAATCTAAAAAAACAAAAACAAAAACTTCTTCTTCTTCAACTTCATCTTCTTTTGAAGATTTTGAAAATTCTAATATGGCTGCTGAAAGATGAACATTGGGACAGTCTGCTGCTATTAATGGACCTCCCCATTTTTTGGGGATGTATCAAGGACCTATTGCTACTATAGAAATTAAACCAGCTACTCTAAACATTATTCAAAATAATCAATTTGCTGGTTTAAATAATGAGGAACCTTATGAACACTTAACCATTTTTTATGAGTTATGTAGCACAATTGGTTTTGAACCCAATCAAGAAGAATCTATTTACATGAGATTGTTTCCTTTTTCTTTGATTGGGAAAGCTAAAGAATGGTTTAAATCTTTTCCACCTGGTAGTTTTGTAAACTGATCCGATGTGGAAACAAAATTTTTGGAAAGATTTTATTCACCTTCAAAATATTTTAAAGCAATGACAGCCATACATTCTTTTTCATAAAATCACGATGAATCACTTGGTGAAGCATGGGAAAGACTTAAAGCACTTCTTAGGAAATGTCCAAACCATAATTTGGATGATGCTGGGA
Organism: Clitoria ternatea; assembly: GCA_037962975.1. Taxonomy (NCBI): domain Eukaryota; kingdom Viridiplantae; phylum Streptophyta; class Magnoliopsida; order Fabales; family Fabaceae; genus Clitoria; species Clitoria ternatea. The sequence continues at coordinate 141,621,085 of CM075670.1, forward strand.
AGGTAAGAATCATTTATCATGATTTATTACCTCAGTTCAAGATGATGTTAGATGCATGTGCAGGTGGTTCTTAATGAACAAAACTGTTGAAGAGGCAATATCAATCATGGAGTCCATGTCAAGCATGAAAGAGGTAGTACATCAAGGAAGCCAGGTATGCTTGAGTTGGGAGTAAATGATGTAGTTTTAGCTCAGTAAAAATTGCTGGCACAACAAATGGAAGCAATGAGCAAACAATTGAAAAACTTCAAATTGCTCAAGTATCATCACTACCTCCTACTCAATTGAAACAATGTGTGCATTGCATGGGCGAACAACCATGTGGTTACTGTGCCCCTGATGGAAATGAATAAGAACAAGCCAATTATTTGATTCATCAAAGAATACCTTTAGGTAATTTTCCTATCAATCTTGGTAATTCTTTTCCTAATAATTACCCTCAGGGTTGGTAGAATCAGAATATTGACTGGAAATAAGATGTTTGACCTTCCAACAGTCCTACCAACAATCAATTCAAACAACAACCACAATCTCATCAAACAGCATGGCTAACTAAGATAGAGGATTCTATCCAACAATTGCTACAATATATGCAAACAAATGAAGCCGCATGTAAAGCGTCGGATATGCAATTGGGACAGTTAGCAAAGGAAGTAGCTGACATGAAAAGCTCTGGTTTTTCTACAAACACTCAAAATCCAAGAGAACAATGTAATGCTATTTTTACAAGAAGTGGTAAAGTTGTAGGAAATGATTGTAAAGATGAAAAAGAAAAGAAAGAAGAAGAAAAAGAAAAGAAAGAAGAAGAAAAAGAAGAGAAAAAAGAAAATAAAGAAGAAGAAAAGAAAGAAGAAGAAGAGAATAAAGAAAAAATGATGAAAATAAAAAACAAAAAATCAAAAAAACAAAAAACAAAAAAATTAGTATTTGGGTCAAACACCTCCAGTTAAGAATTTACCTTATCCACATCCACCATCAAAGAAGGATAAGGAAAAGGAATACAAGAGATTCCTTGAAATCTTTAAGCAATTATACATAAACATTCCATTTTCTGAGGCATTGGAACAGATGCGAACATATGCAAAGTTTATGAAAGAATTGCTTACCAAAAAGAGGAGGTATGATGAGGAAATTATTGAACTTGAAGCAGGTTGCGGTGTTATTTTGCAATATAACATGCTAGAAAAGTCGAAAGACCCTGGAAGTTTCACCATTCCCGTCTCTATTGGAGGTGTGAATATTAGGAAAACCTTGTTAGACTTAGGGGCTAGCATTAATCTAATGCCTCTAAGTATGATGAAGTGAATTGGTGACCTTGATTCTCGAAGAACAAAGATGACTATACAATTAGCTAATAGATCAATCAAAAGACCCTATGGTATTGTGGAAGATGTACTTGTGAAAGTTGACAAGTTCTACTTCCCTGTTGACTTTGTGGTTTTAGACATGGAAGAAGATGCTGAAGTTCCCCTGATCTTGGGAAGACCATTCATGAAGACTGCTAGAATACTCATTGATGTAGATAATGGAAAGCTGGCAGTAAGAGTACATGATGAAGAAGTGAACTTTGATGTTTTCAAAGCCATGAAACATCCCAATTCAAAGCAAGACTGTTTCAAGGTGGATGTTCTCGACGAATTTTGTTTTTCCATATCCACAGGTATGTCAATTTCTAACCCTCTAAATAAGTTATTAACTAACTCTATGGAATGTTTGAGTGAAGAAGAAGAAAAATAGGTAGACAAGTATCTTGAAGATCTTGATCAAGGGAAAGAAATTTCCCTTGAATCAAGAAAAATTGAAGAAATCCAAGAAGTACCTGTTGAAGAAATTAAGAGGCCTGAATTGAAAGTGCTACCTTCCATCTTAAAGTATATCTTTTTGAAAGAAGGTAATTTAAAACCAGTGATTATTAGTAATTTGTTAAGTGAAACAGAAGAAGAAAAACTGGTAGAAATGTTGAAAAGGAATCAAGAAGCAATTGGATGGACACTTGAAGATCTGAAAGGTATAAGCCCATCATATTGCATGCATAAGATTTTGTTGGAAGATAATTTTAAACCTGTTGTTCAACCTCATAGACGCCTCAATCCAACCATGAAAGAGGTAACCAAGAAGGAGGTTTTGAAATTACTGAAAATAGGTATTATCTATCCTATTTCTGATAGTGCATGGGTAAGTCCTGTACAAGTTGTTCCAAAAAAAAGGTGGTATGACAGTAATTGTTAATGATAAAAATGAATTAATCCCAACAAGAACTGTCACTAGTTGGAGAATGTGTATTGATTATAGAAAATTAAATCAAGCAACAAGAAAAGATCATTTTCCACTTCCTTTTATGGATCAAATGCTTGAAAGATTGTCTGGACAGACATACTATTGTTTTCTCGATGGATATTCTGGATATAATCAAATTATTGTTGACCCTCTTGATCAGGAAAAGACTATTTTTACATGTCCCTTTGGTATATTTTCTTATAGGAAGATTCCATTTGAATTATGTAATGCACCTGCTACTTTTCAGAGATGCATGTTTGCTATTTTACAGATCTAATTGAAAAGAGCATTGAGATTTTCATGGATGATTTCTCAGTCTTTGGGAATTCATTTGAATCATGTCTAACCAATTTGGACACCGTACTAAAGTGGTGTATTGAAACAAATTTGGTGCTCAATTGGGAGAAGTGTCACTTCATGGTGAAAGAAGGAATTGTACCCGGTCATAAAATTTCTTTTAAAGGTATTGAAGTGGAGTAAGCCAAAATAGAGGTAATCTCTAAACTCCCACCCCCTGTAAATGTAAAAGGTATTAGAAGTTTTTTAGGACATGCTAGATTCTATAGAAGATTTATTCAAGATTTTTCAAAAATTGCTAAACCTTTAACAAATCTTCTAAATAAAGATGTTGAATTCAAGTTTGATAAAGCATGTCTTAAAGCTTTTAATTCCTTGAAAGAAAAATTGGTTTCTGCCCCTGTAATTGTTGCTCCTAATTAGAACTTACTCTTTGAACTTATGTGTGATGCAAGTGATTATGTTGTAGGAGCAGTTTTAGGTCAAAGACATGAAAACATTTTTAGGGTTATACACTATGATAGTAAAGTTTTAAATGAAAATCAAATAAATTATGCAACTACTGAAAAGGAATTACTAGTCATAGTGTATGCCTTAGAAAAATTTAGATCATACTTGATTGGATCAAAAATAATTGTTTTCACTGATCATGCTGCAATCAAGTACCTTTTAACTAAAACTGATTCTAAACCTCGATTAATCCGATGGATTCTGCTTCTTCAAGAATATGATCTTGAAATCAAAGATAGAAAGGGTAGTGAAAATATGGTCGCTGACAAGCTTTCTAGATTGATGAATGATGAGGTCACTGCCAAAGAAAAAGACATCTTGGAAGAATTTCCTGATGAAAAACTTTTTGAAATTACAAAATGGTCATGGTTTGCTGATATAGCCAATTTTAAAGCAGCGGGAATTCTTCCAAATGATTTAACTTGGGAGCGAAGAAATTTTTTTTTCCAAGATTCAAAATACTTTGTTTGGCATGACCCTCATCTATCCAAAATTGGTGTGGATAATTTGTTACGTTGTTGTGTACCCGATTAGGAAAAGAAAGTCGTGTTGTGGCATTGTTACAAATCTCCTTATGGAGGATATTTTAATGGAGAAAGAACTACTGCAAAAATTCTTCAATTAGGTTTGTATTGGCCCTCTATTTTCAAGGATTCTCACTCATTTGTGCAAGCTTGCGATAACTGCCAAAGAACAGGTAATGTTAATAAAAAACAAGAAATGCCTCTTACAAACATTCAGGAGGTTGAGGTATTTGATTGTTGGGGTATTGATTTCATGGGACCCTTTCCTTACTCTCAATTTAATCAATACATTCTTTTGGCAGTCGATTATGTTTCAAAATGGGTAGAAGCAATCGCTTCACCTAATGCTGACACCAAAACTATAGTGAATTTCTTGAAGAAAAATATTTTCTACAGGTTTGGAACACCAAGGAATTTGATCAGTGATAGAGGACCACATTTTTGTAACAAAGTTCTTCAGAAAGTGTTACAACACTATGGAGTGAGACATAAAGTAGCTACAGCATATCATCCACAAACCAATGGATAGGCTGAGATATCAAATCGTGAAGTGAAAAGAATTTTGGAAAAGACTGTGTCTTCCTCCAGAAAAGATTAGTCACAAAAGCTTGATGGTGCACTCTGGGCATACAGAACTGCATATAAGACTCCAATTAGCCTTTCTTCTTTCCAAATGGTCTATGAAAAAGCTTGTCATCTTCTAGTAGAGAAGGAACATAAAGCATATTGGGCCTTAAAGTTTCTCAACTTTGATCTAAATGCTGTAATTGACAAAAGAAAGTTGCAATTATTTAAGTTGGAGGAAATGAGAAACAATGCTTATGAGACATCTAAAAGTTACAAGAATAAGGTGAAAGCTTACCATGACAAGAAAATTAAAAATAGACACTTCATACCAGGTCAGCAAGTTTTATTATTTAATTCAAGATTAAGACTGTTTCCTGGTAAATTGAAATCTAAATGGTCAGGCCCTTTTGTAATTAAGGAAGTTAAATCTTATGGAGTAGTTGAAATTGAAGATCCAACTTCCAAAAGAAGTTGGATGGTTAATGGGCAAAGATTGAAACCATATCTGGGTGATGAGATCGACAGACTCACTATCATTTGTTATTTGACTGATTTGTGATGTGCAGGATGTCAAGATAGAGACAGTAAATCAAGCGCTCAATGGGAGGCAACCCATTAATTCTTTTCATTGTTAAATTATGTGTAATAATAATGTTAAAAAATAAAAAAATAAAAATTTAATTTTAACTAGATTTTTAATAAAAAGGGTTTTTGAACTGGAAGAAAAGGGTTTTTGAAAATTAAATTTTTAATTTTTGAAAAAATAGAACCCCACGCGTAGCGTTCCACTGACGCGCAGCGTGGAGGTAAAAATTTCAACCTGACGCGTAGCTTCCCATCTACGCGTAGCATTAGAGCCCACGTTCAGTTTTTAAAACTGAACCAGAGAGGCCCAATTTAGGTTTTAAAAACCTAAATTTCCCTCTTTGCCTCACTTTTCTCTCAGAACCCTAATCCTCACTCTTAATCACCCATATTCTCTCAAGCTTTTGCAAGGATCTCCAAGTAAGTTCTCTTACCTTTTTCTTTTAAAATTTTTATGTTGTTTTTATTTTTAGAATGCATGTGGTTAGGATTAGGATTAGAAAACCATTGGGATTTGTTTGCTGTTAGAGTTAGGGGAATGTTTTGATTGAATGTAGTTTGGAGGGGTTGTTGTTGCACAACCCCTGTTTTTGTATTTTCTGAAACTGCGCACCTCACGCGTAATGTCCTAGTGACGCATAGCATGAGGCATGGACTGTAACCCCACGCGTAGCGTCCTACTGACGCATAGCGTGGGAAGAACAGGCTGACGCGTAGCGTCCCACCCACACGTAGCATGAGCCTCTGTTTTTGATTTTTGTTAATTTTATGATTTATATTGTTTTTCTATTTTAATAATTTTGTCCTGTTAATTTTTGTTTGTTTGTTTGTTTGTTTGTTTTTCTTTTAAATTTCTTAAATTATATGTTTGTTATACTTTCTTGCATAAAAATAAATAAATAAATTTGATAAATTTTGTAAATATATTTGTTGTGTGAAATTGCATGAAGTTAATAAAATGTTGTGTATGTTATATTTTTAAAAATCCAAAAATATACATGTTTAATTTTTTATTCAAAAATATATTGTTTTATGCTTTGTAAATATTTTGTTGTGTGAATTTTGCATGAGTTTTTATTCTTGATGTTTTGCATAAAATATAAAAACCAAAAATATGAATGTTAACTTTTGATGTTGGGCATGTTTTATTTCGTTAAAATATAAAAATCAACAATATTGTGATATGTATTTAATTTTTGTAAAATTTATTTTTACAGATGGCACCTAAGAAATCCATTGCCATTACTAGTCCCAAAAGACAGAGGAGGACCACTGACACTGATACCACTTCTGAGGATCCAGATCTTCAGGGTGAGGAGTAGCTGGGACCTAGAGATCCCACCAGATTTTGCACTAACATGAAATAGGACAGATTTCACTAAATAAAGGGCCAGAGGTTGATTTGGGAGAGAGTCCTTGATCTGAATGCTAGAGATTATCCTGAGCTGCAGGATGAGATCCAAAGGAGGAGATAGGGACCTCTGTTTTCACTGCCTACTGAGGGGGATCCCATCTTGGTAATGGAATTTTATACGAACGCCTTCAGGACTCGACAGGACGCACCGAACATCAATCAGCAGAGGACAAGCTGGGTGAGAGGTCGGAACATCACCTATGACAGGGACACCATTAGTACCCTACTGGGTAATCCTTAGGAGCCTACTCCCGAGAATGACACTTGTTTCTAGAAGGAAAACAAAAACAAGGTTGCTACTGAGGATGGTGATCTAGGATATTTCCTGGATCAGGTTGCTCATTCCCTGAGCAAGGATGGAATCTTCTTTAACTTAAGTAAGGTTGGAAGGACTCCATCGAACCTCCTCAAGACCCAGCTGACCCCTATAGCTCAGGCGTGGTCTCATCTCATGCTTCATAACATCACTCCTGTCACCCACCTTTCTTCTATCCTAGTTGATCGCTACTGCCTTCTCTACTCTATCCTTCAGGGCCACACTATTGACATTACCGAGCTTATATCTGAGCAGATTCACTTTTATGCCCTCGGGTATAAAGTGAACTATCCTATTCCCTTTCCTCTCATCATATCTGCCTTACTGAGGAGGCAAGAAGTTGTTGTGCCATCACCTGAGTTCACTAGTTCTTTAGGGAGAGTCCCCAAGATTCTAGTGAATAGAGATTCCTTTGTTCAGCAGTGCGAGCTTCCACCTCTGGAGCAGGAGGCTCAGCCCAGACAGAGACGGAGGAGACCACCAGTTCAGCCACCAATTGCTGATGTTATCACTGAGGGATTTGCTAAGATGACTCTTGAGCATTAGCATATGATGCAGATAATGGCTGCCACACATAGAGCTTATATGCATCTTCATGATTCTTTTTATCAGTACAGGATTTAGGGAGAGGGAGCACCTTATGTTACTCAAGCTAAGTTTACAGCTCATGTAGCTTGACCTGGTGATTTAACTACATATCCTGAGGCTGGTGGACCGTCTGGAGCACATGTTGAGTCTAAGGGTGATGCTGATGAGGAGGGAGATGATAAGGATGACAGCATGGAGGATTGATTGGTGTTATCTCACATTTATAGCATTTCTTTACATACATTTTGGTTTATATGAATATTTACATTTGGATTATTTTTACATTATGGATTATATTATAGTTTGTCTTTATGTGGTATGTTTTGTTTTTACGTATTTTCTTTAAATCAAAAATCAAAAATAAATTTTATCTTTTAATAAATAAATCAAAATTTTGAAAATAAAGGAAATTTATACACTTAAAGTTTTTACACAATAAAACCATTTTTAAAATCAATTATTGATTCTTTTGTAATTTAGGGATTTTGATAAATTTAATTATAATAATTTTATTAATTATCAAGCTAATTTCAATAACCCGGTGAGCTGAGAGATCTTTTAAACACTTGAGGGTTTCGACATAACTTTATTCAAATTGATTTTGCTTTAATCTGTGATTTATGTTGTGGTACAGAAAATTCAAGAAAATGATCAAGGCACATTTTTGGTAAAAGAAACCTTGGGCCAAAAAGCTTACTATGGTAAAATTATTTTTATCCTTTGAAAGCCAATTTGAGCCTCAAAAATAATTTCTTTGGTACCTGTCGCAACCTGGATCGCGACTGCGCGGCCAACCCTTAAGATGATTTTTGTTCCGAAAAGAAAAACAGGGAGTCGCCACCAACGTTTTTATCCATAGGAAAAACATTGGAAAAAACTAAGTTCAGTAAAGCACTGGTTTAAAAATGAGATTCAAGTTCGGGAGTCGGTTACGAGTAGGGAAGGTATTAGCACCCTACATCGCCTGTCAAAAACAGTACCAAGATTGAAAACGCGCAACATAAATAGCCTTACAAAAGAAGTTTTATTTCTTCCCTTTTATTGTTGTATTTTGTGTAAAAACAGAAGGAAATGGAAGGAACAAACTAAACAAACATAGAGTGTAGGTCAACAGGACGTCGCGTCCAAATTAACCTCGGCTTGGATTTAAAAAACAGAGAAAGGGGTATTTTTTTAGGAAGAGGCTAAAAGATTAATGATGGATGATGTTTTTTTTTGGCTAGTCTGAACGTGAAACACTTGTTTTTTGTTATTTATTTATTACGAACCTAGGAAGGGGTAAAAAGAAAAGAAAAGAAAATAACAGAAATTTATTTAAGTGGAAAAATGGAAAAATCGAGTAAAAAAATGGAAAAACCGAGTGAAAAAATAGAATACCGAGTGAAAATTGGAATACCGAGTGAAAAGTGGAATACCGAGTGAAAAGTGGAATACCGAGTGATGGAGTAAGAGACTGCAGAGGGGGGTCAAAAACTGACTGAAGGTGGAAGAGACCGACCGAGTGAGAAAGGGACTGACTGAGGGAGAAAGGCAGTGGGGTTGAGAAGAGTTTGAAGGTGTTTAGAGGGAAAGAGAAGGGTGCTAGACGGTGTTAGAGGACAGAGGATGATGAGGTTTTGTGGAGGATGACTGGATAGTATGGGATTTGGGAAGTGTTGGGACAGTATAGAGTTGGTGTAGGCCTGGATGGTGTGGGAGTATGGTTTTGGATCAGTGCAGTTAAGAGGATCTTGGCAGAAGACTGAACAATACTGATGCTTTTGTTTCCAAGAAAAGATAAGTGTGTTGGGGATGGGTTCTTCAAGCTTAAGATTCCCAAGTGAATTTTTGCCAGAGGTTCCTCCCTCCCAATTCCAGCCTTCTTGTACCTCTTCAGCTAAGGCATTTATAGAGGCTTTAGGATATGGGGAGAGTGCTTGGACAGCATAGCCTTCCACTCAAAGTGGAGGCAGCCTGGCCACTAACAGAGAGTTAGGGACAGCGGCTGGTGGAGAATTTTTAATTTCTCCACTTCTGCCCCCGGTCTGCCACTCCCAAGATTCGAGGATCCACTTGGGCAGTGGGAATCCAAGTCAGCCTGGGGGAAACATGGAGTCGGCATTTCCCTTCTGACTCGGTTTGGCGCCCCAGTCGGTATACTGCCACAGTGGGAAATAATCCGAGTGGAAAAGTGCTGAACGAGTGAAAGCTTGCTCGGTGTTTCTTTTCTGGTCGGTTTTGAGGTGCTGACTGAAGAGTTGGGGTTGGTGTGATTTATGGATGAGCAAAGCAGTTCTGATTGGAACACACGATCGGAACCGAGTGAAAGTGACCCGGAACTGACTGAAGAGCCTCGGAATTGACTAAGGAGTGGCTCGGAACCGCCTAAAGGGTGACTCGGTACTGACTGAAGGGTGATGAGTCAGAACTGACTGAAGAGGGATGACTCGGAACTCACTGAAGGGTGATGACTCGGAATTAGTTTGAAAAGGGATGACTCAGAATTGGTTTGAAGAGGGATGACTCGGAATTGGTTTGAAGAGGGATGACTCGGAATTGGTTTGAAGAGGGATGATTCGGAATTGGTTTGAAGAGGGATGACTCGGAATTGGTTTGAAGAGGGATGACTTGGAATTGGTTGAAGAGGGATGACTTGGAATTGGTTGAAGAGGGATGACTCGGAACCAGCTAAAGGGTGATGACTCAGAATTGGTTGAAGAGGGATGACTCGGAATTGGTTTGAAGAGGGATGATTCAGAATTGGTTTGAAGAGGGATGACTCAGAATTAGTTGAAGAGGGATGACTCGGAACTAGTTTGAAGAGGGATGACTTTGAATTGGTTGAAGAGAGATGACTCGGAATTAGTTGAAGGGTGATAACTCGGAATTGGTTGAAGAGGGATGACTCGGAATTGGTTTGAAGAGGGATGATTCAGAATTGGTTGAAGAGGGATGACTCGGAATTGGTTGAAGAGGGATGACTTGGAATTGGTTGAAGAGGGATGACTCGGAACCGGCTAAAGGGTGATGACTCGGAATTGGTTGAAGAGGGACGCAGAAGAAATTCAAATGATTCAATCGGCACTGATTGAAACGATCCAATCGACACTGATTGAAATGTTCCAATCGGCATTTCCTGAAATTTTCACTCGGCTATTTCTCTAGGATTAAATTACTTGGAAAAACTGGTTTGGATTTCCTTGGGAGTCATTCGGTAGACACTTTCTTCAATCGGAAATCCGACTGGCTTTTCACTCAGAATTTCCTTCAGTCGTCAACCATTCCTTCCATTTGAAAATTTGACTATTACTTCCTTTCCAATCAGAAATGGCAATCATCAATTGGAGGAGCTTTACTTAGCAGCACTCGGTCTCTCTACGTGCATCAGTCTTCACTCAGAATCATTCTATATGTGCATCAATCCACTCGGACATCTGAGAGTCGTCCTTATTTTACTCGATTACCGACAGGTCAGAACCACTCTTTCTTTGACTTTACATTGGTAGTCGTGAAGTAAGTTTCACTCGGAAGCTCATCACTCGGATTGAATCATAATGATTCACTCAGAATGTTGTCAACCAATTTGGAAACCCACTCAGATTCATACTTCAATCATGATGTGCTCGGATGTTGGGATTGTTTTACTCAGAGCCATCTTTTACACTTCATTCACAAGGGTTTCAATCAACATTTGATCCTCGGATTAGTTGCAATCAGAAAGCTCCCACTCAGATTCACTTCAATCAGCAATCCTTTCTAGCATTGATCCTCCAACAGAGAACCTTCCACTCGGAATGGCTTTGACAGGGAACCTTCCACTCGGATTCACCTTCATCAGTGAAGTATTCCACTCGGCAATGCCCCATTCTGAGTAATTCTACTCGGATGCTTCTTTATTTTTAAATGTCCATTCATGGCTTCCTCTGCCTTTGTTCTTATATCACTCAGCCACATCCCACTCAGAGACCTCCACTCGAAAATGATCATTCCGAGTCCTTTCACTCGGAAATGATCATTTCTGAGTCAGTTTTTTTTTTGAAATTCTTTTCATTTATAGATATCAATCAGAGCCTATTAAAGTGACCAAAAATTCCCCATTTTAGTGAAAATTGACCGGACCGAAATAGGTGTTCATAGATGCCCCTCTTTACTTCTTTTTCATTAGAAAAGCATGAAATTTCTTCTTGCTTTTAAAATGGAAAGAGAGTAAAGAAGTGAACACCATCGTTGAGGTCATGCAGAATCCAATAATCACGAAGGCCAGTATTGTTCCATTAAAATGAAGCAAGGCGTGGGAACCTAGGATTTCTTGCTTTCTCTCTTTTTCTATTCTCTCTCTCTCTTTTTCTTTCTTTCTTTTTTTTTAATTCTAAATCTGGAAAAAAGAAGTGGGGTAGTGCTCTAATTTTTTAGCAAGAAGTGGTTAACTGGGAATTATCCTTTGAATGACATGAAGCAGAAGGATTGTCTTTCAGTTAACAAGAGGCGAGAGGATTGAGTGTCTATTCTCAATTGATTGGAGATGAAAGGTGCCTCGTTTTATGACTGGAAGAAAAAGGACGCCTTCTTAGACGACTGAAAGGTAAAAGGATGCCATTTGTTCGGCGACAGGAAGGTAAAGGGTGCCATTTGATCGGCGACAGGAAAGTAAAGGGTGTCATTTGATCGGCGACAGGAAAGTAAAGGGTGCCATTTGATCGGCGACAAGAAAGTAAAGGGTGAGGATGTTGCCTCCCGGTTGACTGAAAGGTAAAGAGTGCCATTTGATCAACGACAGGAAGATAAAGGGTGCCATTTGATCGGCGACAGGAAAGTAAAGGGTGCCATTTGATCGGCGACAAGAAGGTAAAGGGTGCCATTTGATCGGCGAAAGGAAGGTAAAGGGTGTCATTTGATCGGCGAAAGGAAGGTAAAAGGTGCCATTTGATCGGCGACAGGAAGGTAAAGGGTGCCATTTGATCGGCGACAGGAAAGTAAAGGGTGCCATTTGATCGGCGACAGGAAGATAAAAGGTGCCATTTGATCGGCAACAGGAAGATAAAGGGTGTCATTTGATCGGCGACAGGAAAGTAAAGGGTGCCATTTGATCGGCGACAGGAAGGTAAAGGGTGCCATTTGATCAGCGAAAGGAAGGTAAAGGGTGCCATTTGATCGGCGACAGGAAGGTAAAGGGTGCCATTTGATCAGCGACAGGAAGGTAAAGGGTGCCATTTGATCGGCGATAGGAAAGTAAAGGGTGCCATTTGATCGGCGATAGGAAAGTAAAGGGTGCCATTTGATCGGCGACAGGAAAGTAAAGGGTGAGGGTGTTACCTCTCGGTTGACTGAAAGGTAAAGAGTGCCATCTTCGGCGAAGGGTAAGAAAACCCTAAAAAGTGCCAGCTTTGGTGATTGAGGAAGAATCTTTCTTAAAGTGCCAGCTTTGGCGATTGGTTCCACTGGGGAAGAGAATTTGGGAAGTGCCAGCTTCGGCGATTATGGTTCCACTGGTGAAGAGAAAAGGGAAGTGCCAGCTTTGGCGATTATGATTCCACTAGGGAAGAGAATTTGGGAAGTGCCAGCTTTGGCGATTATGGTTGTCGGGGAACTGTCCCTTGATTTGAAAGAGAATGAACCTGGGAAGACCCCTTAGTTCGCCATGACTGAAGGTTATTAGGGAAAATGCTTCTTGATTGAAAGAGGAAACACTTGGGATGATGTTCCAGTTTGAGGAGGTTTGAAGGAATCTTGGGGAAACTGCTCCTTGACTAGAACAAAAGAAATCTGGGAAGATGCCCCAGTTCGAGTTGTTTAGGAAGTGTAATTCTACTGGGGAAGGATTTAGTGATTTGGGGTACTGTCTCTTAGGGTGAAAGAGAATGAACCTGGAGTGCCCCAGTTTGAATTATCTGTTTTGGAACCTTGGGGAACTGCCCCTTGAGTGAAAAAATAATGAACCTGAAGTGATGCCCTGGTTTGATTTGTTTGGGAAGTGTAATTCCACTAGGGAAGGATTTGGTTGGCATCTGTCTAGGTTCCACCCGTAGAAACATTTGGTGATTTGGGGTGCCGTCCTTTGATTGGAAAGAGAAATCTGGGGAGATGCCCCAGTTTGAACAAGATCAAAAGATTTTGCAGGTATTATCCCTTGATTGGGAGAAAAGAAAGGATTTTGGGGAACTACTCGTTGATTGAAAGAGGAGATACTTGGGGTGATGCCCCAGTTTGAGGTGATTGAAGGTTGGTGAACTACCCCTTAAAGGAATATAATGAGATACTCTAATTAGAATATGATTGAAAGAACCTTGAGGTACCGCCCCTTGATCGAGAAACAAATCCGGGGTGATGCCCCAGTTTGACATAACTGAATTTTGGGATACTGTCCCTAGACTAGAAGAGAAATCCGAGGAGATGCCCCAGTATGGAAAGACTAAAAGTCTTAAGAGTACTGTCCCTTGACTGAAACAGAAATCTGGGGAGATGCCCCAGTTTAAACTATTTTGAAATTCAGGGTCCCAGTTCAAACTGTTTCAAAAATTTGGGGTATTGCCCCTTGGTTAGGAGAGAGATCTGGGGTCCATCAGGGATGTATTGCCCCAGTTTGAGTTGCCCGAGAAGTGTAGTTCACTGGGGAAGGATTTAGTGATTCAGGGCACCGCCTTCTTGATTAGGAATGGATTTGGGGTGATGCCCCAGTTTTTTTTAGAAAGATTGAAGGATCAAGGGATACCGCCCTTTGGCTGAAGGACGGACCTGGGGTCATGCCCCAGTTATGGGAAAAATTGGAAGATTGAGGGGTACTACCCCTAAGCTGGGAGAAGGATCTGGGGTGATGCCCTAGTTATTGGAAAAATTGGAAGATTTAGGGGTACTACCCCTAAGCTGGGAGAAGGATTTGGGGTGATGCCCCAGTTATTGGAAAGGTTGGAAGATTTAGGGGTACTACCCCTAAGCTAGGAGAAGGATCAGGGGTGATGCCCCAGTTATTGGAAAGGTTGGAAGATTTAAGGGTACTTCCCCCAAGCTGGGAGAAGGATCTGGGGTGATGCCCCAGTTATTGGAAAAATTGGAGAAGCTAGGGTTGCTCCTTCTTTGACAAATAGAGACCTAGGATGATGTCCTAGTTCAAACCTTCTTCTTCTTGAAATTCAGGGCGTTGCTTCTCGGCTGACAGAAGGTCGGGAAGTGATGCTCTAGTTTGAAGAGGATTGGTAGACTCGGAGGTAAAAACCCAGGTTTGAAAGATTTGGGGTTGACAGGACGTCTCGTCCAAATTAACCCGTGCTTAACATCGTTTCCAGAGAACGAGATACCCTTGACTGTTGGGATATACCAAGTTGATTTTTGGAAATGTGACCCCTAACATGCCTTATGAATGAGACAGAAACCTTGAGAAGATGCCGGCTCCGGCTATGAGGCATTGATGGAAACCTCAAAGCATTATGGAAACTTAGAAAAGTGTCGTGTTCAGCCATAGAAAGGTATTTTGTCCAATCATTTGGATGGGTTATGAGAAGGATACCCGAGGAGAACCGGTTTCAATGAGTGAAGATGAGAGTGAGCCTTAGAGACTAATGGATAAACCTCGGAAAGTGCTAGTTCTGACGGTTGAGTGGTGCAAAATAAATTGGGTTAGTACTTGTCGTGCCATCCTGTAAGAAAGGTTAGTGGTGCAAAATAAATTGGGACTTAAAGAGACCTCCTACAAAACAACAATCCTTAGAGATTCATAGTGACTCAATGATTGAAACAGAGCAGGTGAAGCAACCCTAGCTTTAGGAAAAATGTCAGGCCCAGTCTTCATAATGATTGCTTGAGGTGAGATAACATAACAGGAATATCTTGTCCTCACGACTTTAAACTTTCATTACCTTTTCAATTTTATATATTAAGGGAAAATATATGTCTTATAAATCAGGGAAAATCTCAATACAAACACGTATCAAAGAATTGTGATTGTATTTACAAGTTGAGTGGAGGGTGGGAAAAGGTTGGCCTAAGAAGCAAGTAGAGTCACATAGGAAATATTGATAATCAGGTAGAATAGGAATAATTTCACAAATCCTCCAATGAACTACAGAGAACAAGGTGTATCTCAATCCCACATCACGACTTTGAATTCACCATTTGACCCTGCCTCTGAAAAGATAGCCAGACTACGGTTCTTATGCCTTAACTTGAAATCAGACCATTCACATAAGAATCTTTAAGTTACTCTGCCAAAATCTTGATCCCAATTTATTGCCTGAGCTGCCCATTCAGGTTTTCAGCTTACCATATTGCTCTAACTTTTGCCTAGGCTGCCCTTTCAGGTTTTCAACCTAGCGAGCTTCTCCCTCTTTGTGACGTCTTCCATTTCTTTTTTTTTTGTCTCCCTCTCTCTCTCTCTCTCTCTCTCTCTCTCTCTCTTTTTTTCAAGGTTGAGCCCTTCACAACAAAGGCTTAATCTGATTTGACAATGAGCTTTTCTTGATTTAGTCTCAGCCCGTGGGGGAATAGATGTTATTTCAAACAGGAAAGTTTTCTCCAACACCATGTACCCAAGGAAAAAAGGGGTGAGCCCTTTTTTGGCACCAATGAGGGGACTTGTTCCAAGTCTTTGTCTTTTTGTTTACTCTTTCATCTCTTTTTGTTATTTTTTTTTGAATGTTTCCTTTTTTTATTTTTTTGTTTTTTTTGTTTTTTTTGTTTGAATGTTTTTTGAATGTCCCTCTTGGTACCTTTGTTATGGTCTAGCTGTTTTATTTACTCTTAGCCAATGTGGCAAAGAACTATGATATTAATGGTATCACAGTAGACTATTCCCTTGGTTACACTGGTAGGGGAATAGTTATACTCCCTTAGGGTTGGCGTGTTGATTGCGACACAGATGAAACATTGTTTTTGTCGCGTTCTTAGCTTGATAACATTTATGCCCCCATGTGGAAAAGTGATAATTTGATCTATGAATCAGCTCGCCCTAATTGGTATATGCGTAGGGCACCAACCTTGACCTCTTTTTTTTGTTTTTCTTTTTTTCAGTTTTTTTTTGTTTTTTTTTGCAGAGTATTTCTTGACCATATTCACATTTATGGGTCTTAGCAAGCCTTTGTTATCCATATTGGTCAATACTAACATTCCTTTGAAGGGTAAATACTCCATTAAGAGGTCTGGCATTATCTTTATTCATGTAGACTGTATGCCACTACCATTATACTATAACATCTTCTAAGGCTACTCAATTGATTTTCCAGTTGTTTATGAATCTTTTTCACTCTGGGTGTTGACCTTGTTGAGCGCTTCGGGATAAAACTAGAAACATCCTGGTTAATTCGGCCAAGGAACTTTTGTCTTTGCTACCCTCTTCGTCAGCGTGATCAAACAAACGGTCAAAGTCATGACATAGGATTGCGATCTCATTGTTCTCAGAAGGATCATTTTTGGATGAATGTTTTTTAGTGTATGATAGAAAGAGGAAAACAAAAGAGAACCAATGGATAAAGGGAATGTCAAAACCAATAAAGGAAGCAAAGGGAAACATTTTGAAATTTGATACGCATTTATTGAGAAAACCCTGGAATGATAAAAATATGCTTTTGCCCTTATTACATAAAATATCTCAATGCCTTAGGCATAGCGTTTGGGTTGGAAAGTCATGAAAATTTAAAGTCGTAAAGAGCTAGGTGGTCTCTTGGTCACGAACTTCTCCACTTGGCGTGCAAATCAGAGAGCTTACATCCTCTCCATGCCTTCAGTCCCTCCTTATCACACTGATCCCAGAATTCTCATGATTAGACCTGGGGTTTATGATTATATTGGGACTCCCTTCCTGGAAATCTAGCCACCTGGCTTTAATCAGATCCCTTACTTTGAATTTTAAGGCATAACAATCCTCAGTAGAGTGCCCTAGGGCTCCAGCATGGTAATCACATCGGGTATTAGGATTATAACCTTTGGGGTAAGGAGGAAACATTGGTTTCAATGGACAGGGTACCGCAAGGGAATTACGGATAAGGTGAGGCAAAAGTTCCGTGTAGGTTATAGGAATGGGGTCAAACCGGACCGGTGTTCGACTATCAGTGGGTTTTATTGAGCTTTGGTCTGGATTAGGTGGCTGAGTCTGCCCTAGCGGGGAACAGTAAGGTTGTGGAAAAGAGGGCTTAATAGTAGGTGAATGAGAATGGGAAGATGTTCGAGGGATATATGGTCGAAAGTAGGGTTGGAATGGGAAAAGATTAGAGTCCTGGTCAGGGGTGATGGCGGCCATGTAAGGTGTAGGGGGATTGGCAGGTTGAAAAGGAGTATGAGTCCTTAGTCTGGGTTGGGCCCTTTTTCGGTTATAGGAAGTAGAATTAACATTTCCTTTTCTTTTCCCCTTATCTCCTGATGCAGACATTCTTGTGATAGGTGCCTCAGGCGACTGGAAGGATTGTGAAATATGGGGGTCCACTACTTGCAAATCATAATTCTCTTGTTGGTTATGGAACGGGGGAGAGTACTCTGAGGGTACTGCATAAAACAGGTTGTTGTCTGGGCCCATGAAGTGTTGTGGTGCATCAGACATGCCATAGGTTGGTTGAGGGTTAATGATGGGGTTGGTCCTGTTGATAGTGATGGAAGGTGTCATGGAAGAGGGAATTTGCATTTTCGTCAGTCCAGGAGGGTGGAGAGGGATGGTTGGTAAATGTTGATCATTCTTGACACCCGCAGAGGGTTCCTCCTCTATGATCTTTTTTTCTAAAAGTCTGGTCATTTCTGCCACTTGCTTCTTTAGCTGGTCAACTTCACTCCTGAGGTTTTCAATTTCTTGCTCTCTTTTAGCCATGAGTCTCCTTTGAAAGTCTAGTAAGAGTGTCTTTCAGTGTCAGTGAAAGAAAAACAAGAAATGTCAGGTGACAACAGAAGGAAGGAGAATGTCGTGGGAAGCAATTACAGGCTTCGGCGAGTATCCTTTGACTATTCCTTAGAACTTATTATTCAAAAGTACTAGGTATGGTAAACATGGAAATTAATATAGGATAATTGTGAAGACAGAAGAAATCTTTCATCCTGAGGCGGGAGCCCCAAGCTCAAACATTTTCTTCGGGCAACTACAGCCCTCATTTCTTAAATTCAATCCCATGTTAATTTCCATAGATACTCAAAGGGTATTCGTTAAGTTCTGAAAAACCTTCCATAAAAATGAGGATAAAGAGAAGAAATTAGTTGTTGTCATGTTTTGGAACTGGTACTTCCCCATTGATTTAACATAAAGCAATTTTTCTTGGGGAAACAACGATTACCAAGGGTCCAAGTCGCAATAGTCATAAATTTTTTAATCGTCATCAGCGCCCCTGCTAGAGCGGAAATAAAGTTATATTTTTTTGATTTTTTGACGATTAGGAAAATCTATGACTCAGGACTCAGAGGTACACGACCAAAAGAGGATTATCTATTCACCCGAAGAATACTGTGTGTTTCAAAATGAGTCATTATTTCAAAAACTCAGTAAATCTGCAGGTGGTAGATAATTCATTTTTTTGGATAAAAGGGAAAGCAAAAATGATGTAAGGTAAAGTAAAGTTTGCCCTTTTGTGGCCTAGGTAGGGTTTTGTTGAAAGTCTTTTCTAGGCCCTATGGCTTATCTAAAAGTGACTCTCCATACCAGGTGGTTCCCACTAGACATCTAGAAGGTCACCAGAGCCAAGATCCTAACCATGACAGGGACGCAAACAGTGGGGAATCCACTAGGTGCGTATATCATGAGAGGTCGAACTCTGGTTGAGGTTCTCACGAACACTGGATAGGAAGTACATCCCATACGATTCCGTTACCAACCTCTCCTAACTTAAGCTTCATTTGGGGCCCGGGTATAGGGCGCCACTCATAGATGTGTGCAAGTAATTGTGAGTGTAGTGTGTGGAAGGGCAGTCCATACCTTTTACCTTACCCCATTCTGCACAAAGAACAAACACAGAACAAATATACAAAGTCGTCTATCCTAGGGTTTAATTATTGCGGAAAAGTAACATGGTCTTCTACCCTAGGGTTCAACAAACATGCAAAACATAGACAACGAAACAAATAACAAGACACAATTAAAACAAGAACAAACATTCATAATAATCAACAGAAAATAAAATAAGGGGAAGAAATCCGAGATAGCAACGGCTATATAAAAAGAACATGCGCTTTCAATCAAACTGGCCTGACTCTCTTAAGTATCCCCAGTGGAGTCGCCATCTGTCGCAACCTGGATCGCGATGGCGCGGCCGACCCTCAAGATGATTTTTGTTCCGAAAAGAAAAATAGGGAGTCGCCACCAACGTTTTTATCCATAGGAAAAACATTAGAAAAAACTAAGTTCAGTAAAGCACTGGTTTAAAAATGAGATTCAAATTCGGGAGTCGGTTACGAGTAGGGAAGGTATTAGCACCCTACATCGCCTGTCAAAAACAGTACCAAGATTGAAAACGCGCACATAAATAGCCTTACAAAAGAAGTTTTATTTCTTCCCCTTTATTGTTGTACTTTGTGTAAAAACAGAAGGAAATGGAAGGAACAAACTGAACAAACATAGAGTGTAGGTCAACAGGACGTCGCGTCCAAATTAACCTCAGCTTGGATTTAAAAAACAGAGAAAGGGAGGGATGCTAACAAGACGTCGCGTCTAAATTAGTCATCCTTTAATCACATACGGGGTTAGAAATGGGAAGGGGATAAACGGGACGTCTCGTCCCAAGTATCCCGTTCCTTATGGGAAAATTAACAAGACGTCACGTCTAAATTGATTTTCATGGGATTTAATCAAGACACGGGGTTAGAGATTGGGAAGGGGATAAGCGGGGCGTCTCGTCCCAAGTATCTCGTTCCCTATGGGAAAATCAACAAGACGTCACGTCTAAATTGATTTTCATGGGATTGTTAAAGAGCGGTTACAAAGGAAACGTAAAGAAAATAAAATAGGAATGAAATGGGAAAGGTGGGGATAAAAAAAGATGGGCCCGACAGGATTTAAAGTCCTGCTCCTACGTATTCTTGAGTTACCAAGAAATCAGGGTTACGTAGTTCTTTGGTGATGTTTTTTTTAGGAAGAGGCTAAAAGATTAATGATGGATGATGTTTTTTTTTGGCTAGTCTGAACGTGAAACACTTGTTTTTTGTTATTTATTTATTACGAACCTAGGAAGGGGTAAAAAGAAAAGAAAAGAAAAGAAAATAACAGAAATTTATTTAAGTGGAAAAATGGAAAAACCGAGTAAAAAAATGGAAAAACCGAGTGAAAAAATAGAATACCGAGTGAAAATTGGAATACCGAGTGAAAAGTGGAATACCGAGTGAAAAGTGGAATACCGAGTGATGGAGTAAGAGACTGCAGAGGGGGTTAGAAACTGACTGAAGGTGGAAGAGACCGACCGAGTAAGAAAGGGACTGACCGAGGGAGAGAGGCAGTGGGGTTGAGAAGAGTTTGAAGGTGTTTAGAGGGAAAGAGAAGGGTGCTGGACGGTGTTAGAGGAGAGAGGACGATGAGGTTTTGTGGAGGATGACTGGATAGCATGGGATTTGGGAAGTGTTGGGATAGTATGGAGTTGGTGTAGGCCTGGACGGTGTAGGGAGTATGGTTTTGGATCAGTGCAGCTAAGAGGATCTTGGCAGAAGACTGAACAATACTGATGCTTTTGTTTCCAAGAAAAGATAAGTGTGTTGGGGATGGGTTCTTCAAGCTTAAGATTCCCAAGTGAATTTTTGCTAGAGGTTCCTCCCTCCCAATTCTAGCCTCCCTGTGCCTCTTCAGCTGAGGCATTTATAGAGGCTTTAGGATATAGGGAGAGTGCTTGGACAGCACAGCCTTCCACTCAAAGTGGAGGCAGCCTGGCCACTAACAGAGAGTTGGGGACAGCGGCTGGTGGAGAATTTTTAATTTCTCCACTTCCGCCCCCCGGTCTGCCACTCCCAGGATTCGAGGTTCCACTTGGGCAGTGGGAATCCAAGTCAGCTTGGGGGAAACATGGAGTCGGCATTTCCCTTCTGACTCGGTTTGGCGCCCCAGTCGGTATACTGCCACATTGGGAAATAATCCGAGTGGAAAAGTGCTGAACAAGTGAAAGCTTGGTCGGTGTTTCTTTTCTGGTTGGCGTTGAGGTGCTGACTGAAGAGTTGGTGTTGGTGTGATTTATGGATGATCAAAGCAGTTCTGATTGGAACACACGATCGGAACCGAGTGAAAGTGACCCGGAACTAACTGAAGAGCCTCGGAATTGACTAAGGAGTGGCTCAGAACCGCCTGAAGGGTGACTCGGTACTGACTGAAGGGTGATGAGTCAGAATTGACTCAAGAGGGATGACTCGGAACTCACTGAAGGGTGATGACTTGGAATTGGTTTGAAAAGGGATGACTCGGAATTGGTTGAAGAGGGATGACTCAAAATTGGTTGAAGTGGGATGACTCGGAATTGATTTGAAGAGGGATGACTCGGAATTGGTTTAAAGAGGGATGATTCGGAATTAGTTTGAAGAGTGATGACTCAGAATTGGTTTGAAGAGGGATGACTCAAAATTGGTTTGAAGAGGGATGATTCGGAATTGGTTTGAAGAGGGATGACTCGGAATTGGTTTGAAGAGGGATGACTTGGAATTGGTTAAAGAGGGATGACTTGGAATTAGTTGAAGAGGGATGACTCGGAACCGGCTAAAGGGTGATGGCTCAGAATTGGTTGAAGAGGGATGACTCGGAATTGGTTTAAAGAGGGATGATTCGGAATTGGTTGAAGAGGGATGACTCAGAATTGGTTTGAAGAGGGATGATTCGGAATTGGTTTGAAGAGGGATGACTCGGAATTGGTTGAAGAGGGATGACTCGGAACTGGTTTGAAGAGGGATGACTTTGAATTGGTTGAAGAGGGATGACTCAGAATTGGTTTGAAGAGGGATGATTCGGAATTGGTTGAAGAGGGATGACTCGGAATTGGTTGAAGAGGGATGACTTGGAATTGGTTGAAGAGGGATGACTCGGAACCGGCTAAAGGGTGATGACTCAGAATTGGTTGAAGAGGGACGCAGAAGAAATTCAAATGATTCAATCGGCACTGATTGAAACGATCCAATCGACACTGATTGAAATGTTCCAATCGGCATTTCCTGAAATTTTCACTCGACTATTTCTCTAGGATTAAATTACTCGGAAAAACTGGTTTGGATTTCCTTGGGAGTCATTCGGTAGACACTTTCTTCAATCGGAAATCCGACTGGCTTTTCACTCAGAATTTCCTTCAGTCGATTATTTTACTCGATTACCGACAGGTCAGAACCACTCTTTCTTTGACTTCACATTGACAGTCGTGAAGTAAGTTTCACTCGGAAGCTCATCACTTGGATTGAATCACAATGATTCACTCAGAATGTTGTCAACCGGTTTGGAAACCCACTCGGATTCATACTTCAATCATGATGTGCTCGGATGTTGGGATTGTTTTACTCGGAGCCATCTTTTACACTTCAATCACAAGGGTTTCAATAAACATTTGATCCTCAGATTAGTTGCAATCAGAAAGCTCCCACTCAGATTCACTTCAATCAGCAATCCTTTCCAGCATTGATCCGCCAACAGAGAACCTTCCACTCGGAATGGCTTTGACAAGGAACCTTCCACTCGGATTCACCTTCATCAGTGAAGTATTCCACTCGGCAACGCCCCATTCTGAGTAACTCTACTCGGATGCTTCTTCATTTTTAAGTGTCCATTCATGGCTTCCTCTGCCTTTGTTCTTATATCACTCAGCCACATCCCACTCAGAGACCTCCACTCGGAAATGATCATTCCGAGTCCTTTCACTCGGAAATGATCATTTCCGAGTCAGTTTTTTTTTTGAAATTCTTTTCATTTATGGATATCAATCAGAGCCTAGTAAAGTGACCAAAAATTCCCCATTTTGGTGAAAATTGACCAGACCGAAATAGGTGTTCACAGTACCCTTAACCTTAAAAGAGCAATTGAGAAAAATGAAAAAAATATTTTGAGTGTTCATACAAAAATGGAGAGTGAAAATTAAAAAATTGATTCTTTTTAAGAAAATTTAATAAATTATGCATATAAATAAAAAATGAAAATATGCAAATAAAAAATAGTGAAAAGAATCAAGTTGGGGGTATTTATCATCAATAAGGGAAATGAGATTTGGGCCAAGAAAAAGCCTAAAAATTATAAAATGCTCTTTTATGATTTTAGGTTTTTGAATTCCGAGAAAAACAAAAATTTCTTGTAGCCAAGCCCCATTATAACCCTTGAAAAGACCTTGTGATTCTTTAATTAACTTTGTATAATCAACTGTTGATTAGATGAAAATCAAAGTTAAATTTGTTTGATCTTATGATCAATTGAGTGAAACAGGTTACCCTTTGCACAGAGATCAACACTTGTGAGGTAAGCCTGAAATTATGCTTGATTTGTTAATAAGACATTGTAAAGATTTATGTCATTAAACCTTTATTACATAAAATATCTATTTTTGGTTATTTTAAATGATGAATTGTGAAATTATTTTTTGTGGTAAATTCTTAGACTAACTCAAAAATTTGATTTCAAATTTTATTTTTTCTCTCTTGCTCGAGGATGAGCAATGTCTCAAGTTGGGGGTATTTGTTAGTCCTTAAATTTACAATAAAATCCTTAATAAAAATTTTGTAAAAAGAATAAAAATTTGTTAGAAATTTAGGTTTTAAATTCAATAAATGGATGTTTTTGGAAATAATCTGCCCTTGATCAATTTTCTCTAGTTTTGCAGTGAAAAAGGAAAGAATTTAAAGAGAAAAATTGAAGAACTGGAGAGTTGACGCGTAGCATCAGAGCTACGTGGACTCTATTTCCAGGTGGACAAACACTCAGCCAATTGACCCATTATTGGCCAATCCACCAGCAGCTAATGTCCAAGCCGAATTAGGAGACAAGGCCACACATGTCTGGGCATTATTGAATAAAAAATTCTTAATCATGGTCACTTAATCACGAGCTTAATAGGAGCTGAGTCAGGAACCTGACGCGTAGTGTCAGGACCCTTCTTCAACCCTATAAATAGGGCCATTCTCCACACATTTCAAGCATCCTATCTGAATTTCAGAACTTTTATTCTCTTTTTTCACTCGAGTTTGAGTGTTCTTCTTTGAGTTTGTAAGGTTAGAGTGATTTCTAGATACTTGAGAGTGTTGTGCAGTAGTGTGAGCTCTTGTATCGTGAAGTGTTTCCAAGTCTTCATAATGTCAAACTTTGTAAGTGTTATTCTTACTTTTACCATGTGTAACTAAATTGTTTATGTTGCAATTTAGTGAATCAATCTATTATATGATGTTGTGATTATGACCTCTATATATTTATGATTCAAGTACATGTTAGTATTTCAACTCTTTATTAATATGAACATCAAACGGGAGAATGATTTTCATGTGTATTAAAACTTGTTTTATTAGTATGAATGTCAAATGGGAGAATGATTATTCATGCCGAATTAAAATCTGTTTTAATAAAAGTAAAAGTTGAAATACCCTTAATATGCCAATTACTAAGGATAGAATTGGTAATTATTGTTGCCATAAGGCCAAGACTTAATGCAAGTTTTTATTGAGAAAGCTCACGAGGGATCGGACTTTACAGTAAATACTTAGAATTTATATCACGAGGGATCGGTTATAATGACTTTAAGCTGCAATAACATGAACTTGATGTTTAAGTGTGTATGTCTGTAATTATTTCATTATATTTTAGTGCGAGGATCCTAATTCCAACATAACTTGTTAATCTGTGTTTTTACATCAAGTATTTGAATTATTCTGAATTACATCTCAATTTTATAGATAGATTTTATCTTTTCCATCTTTTTACCTTATGAACAAATCCACCATCAAATTCTGTGAATATTGTATAAATTGTTTATAAATTATTCTTTTGTTAATAATCTTTAATAAAATTACCATAGTAAATAAGAAATTACTGTGAGTTTCTGGACTTTCAATCCCAGTGGAACGATATCTAAATTTGAAAACTATAAAGGATTGGTGCGCTTGCCAATTAATAACCCAATAGTAACACGGGGGTTAACAGGCATTAGAAGTTTGGAATTCTTTCTTTCCAATTTTATTGCATTCTTGGATTAGGGTTTGAAGAAGTTTAGGGTAAGTTATTAAACATTTACTAGACTTTAAATTAATGATTTATAATTGTTAGAAATGATGTTGTTAGTGTTGGAAATTAAGGATTTTGCATGTGAAACTTTAAACCCTAGGTTAGGAGATCATTGGGAAAATTGTTGTTTGTTGCTAGAATAATTTTTAAGAGCTTGAATTTGATGTGAATTAATTGTTGGAATTGAATTAATTGTTGTTGAAATAAATAAATTGGTATTGATTGACATTAGAGGAAAAATTAGAAATTAAGAGCTTACTTTAATTTAAGGAAACAATTTTATTTTAGACTTGAAATAGCCTATGGATGATTTTAAAGTTATTATGAGACTCCTGATAATGCTCTAAGATTTATTTGATGTTGGTAGAAAGTATAAGGTAGATTGTAGGCTTTAAAAGTTCTCTTGAAGTAGGAAAAATGACAAGTGACAAGAATAGGTTCGTAAATGTGTTGACCTTGTTAACGGGCTTGAAGACTCTTGTTAGATGTAGGTTATTAATTAGAATTGGTGTTAGATAATTATTAGTTAACAAAGAGTGAAATGTGTCATGAGTTAGATGTAGGACAATGTGAATTGGTGAGGAATGGGTATGTTACTAAGATGAATAAAGTTGTTAGAGCACTTTAGGATTTAAAAGAGTAATTATGAAATTATGTAAGTGCTAATGAATGTAATTTGAGAATTTGAATGGTTATTAGGTAAGAGAAGTTAAAAAGAAAAAGTGTGTAGTGTAGAAGTGGATTAGGTAATGAATATGGACTATTGGAATTGAAAGGAAGATTATTGGTCTAGAAAATATTGTTGGATCATATTAGGCATAAAAGACCACAAGATAAACTTAGAGAAGGTTATTGTTGGTAATAGGTGACCTTGTCATGAGAATGAGCTAAAGGGTTTAAGTTATGATGTAAAACTAGAAGTGACCCTAGTTATGGAATATTACTTGTAATTAGTACTAAGGGCGATTATTATGAAAGGTACGTGGCTTCAAAACTAAGGATAAGATACTTGAATATTTGTTGTCCATTAGTGACAATTTGTTGTCTAAAAAGAATGAAGAACAAAATTGACTAGAAATGCTAAGTGATGAAGGACTTGATGCCTATCATAGAAAAACCACTAAAAATAAAAAGTAATGAGGTGAACAAATTAATTAAGGCCTTAGAGAGCCTAATGGATAACTCTTTGAATTTTGGCTAATTATTAATAGTGAATTTTAAAACCTAAGATAAAAGATGTGATATGGATGATTTAGGTTTCAAATCTCCAAGATGGAGAAGGCATGAGCATAACAAAGTTTCACATACATAAATATACTTATGTATCTCTAAAAAGAGGCTTAGTTTTTGACATTGATTTAATGATAGAATGATGTTTGATGTGGTCTTGTACTTATTAAAAATATAGGCTTTGACCATTCTTGTGAAGCGGGACCATCCAACTCCTCCAACCCCATGAAATACTTCTCTTGAGGTAGGACAAGAGTTTATTTTCTAAATGTATGGCCTTGGTGTTGATGGTGTATGTATGTGTGATGTATATTTGCATATTGGCCTTGGTTGCTTTTATTGTTGCTATGTGTGATGATTATGTAAAGTAAGACTCTTGAATGACATTGGTGGTAAATTGATGATTATGATGGTGATATATCTTTGATGTGCTCTTTTGGCTTATGTATGATAATGAAGTAGGATTATGTGAAAATTGAGACATTATGTACACTTTTTACATCTCATGGCATGCATAACATATCTCATATGTGATAAATAATGATCTTGTTGTGATCTTGAGAATAACAAGCTTACGTTGGTTGATTTTATAAACGACTATGCATGGTCGTAGTGGATACCATGTGATATGTTTTATTGATCTTGCATTGATCTTGAGAATGAAACCTTGCGTTGGTTCTAAATATTAAACAACTATGTGTTGTTGTAGTCACATGAGTAAAATATGCACATGAAGAGAAAATAGAATTGTTCCAAGTTGGTCTCATTGCATATGCATTACTAATTGGATAACATATGCATTATTTGTTAGGATATGACATTTGAATTGGTGTATCTAAAAGGATTTGTCTCATGAGTACCTTGAATTGAGAAATATTATTGGTGTTGTTGGCTATTGTGTGAATGTAGTGATGACCATTGTTGGTAACATGAGATTGATATTTAAGGCTTTTGGCATGAGTTGGCCTCTGTGATGTATGATGTATGAATTTGATTGTCAAATTATAGTCTATGTATCATGTCAATGAGGTTGGATGTATTGAAGGAAAATTGTAAGATTGCTTCACTATACATGAATTATCATTAGAATTGTTCATCATTGAGAAAATATACTCACTCTCCATGTTGTCAATTTTAGCCTTGTGATATAGGTTCTCACTCATGGAGTATGATTGCATTCTTGGGGTGGCGCGTGTGAAGAGAATATGGAAGTTTCCTTGGCCGGTAAAATTTGGGACAATGATGTTTTGTGATTCTTTATATGAATTTTAATGTGTATAGGCATTATTTTGTATAGCTTGACTATTGGTGTAAATGCCTAGGTTTTTGGAATTATGAATGGGTTTGTTAGATTATTTTTTGATATATTTATATGTAAAGATTGAATTATGATCTTGTTAGTATATTGGAGGTTGGTGAATATGAACCTTTATGAATGAGGTTATTATGCATGAAAGTTGAGATTGTGTCATGATATTGTATATGTTGCAATGATGTAGTTATAGAATGGATTTACGAGGCTTGATTATGTGGGTACAATGCTGAATTTTTATTATATAATCGGTATATATGGTGTGTAGGATAAGATAATGTGATGTTTTATTCCTAGTTAAGAGTGTATAAAGAGGTTTAGTTGATTAAAGGAAAAGATTGATGATTTGATAGCATGTATGGATGGTATTGTCACCTAAGTAGGTTTTTGGAAAACTTTGTTGTGGTTGCTCACGATTATGGATTACTAGACTTGCATGTGTAGGACCATGGGTAGGTACCTTGAATTTGAAGGATTAATGACCAATATGAGAATTAGAGGAATTGGTGCATGACAATCTTATATATTGATGAAGTTAATTAGGTGCTTGCTTAACTTTCACCTTCTCATATCTTCACATATGGGTTGGTTTCTAATTAGATCTAGGGTAGTTACTATAAGTCTTAAATTGTGGTGTGCCTTAAATAAGAGTCGAAATAAGCGTGAAAAATTTTCCCCACTTTTTATTAATTAGAGGTAGATAACTATAATGTCGAATAGCAGATTTAGGGCACCACACGTCCTATGGTGTCTAGAGTGTGCCCCCTCATAGGTGCATCCGAACGGCTAAGGGTTGATGCTTGCCTTGGAAGTGTTGGCAGAGCACTTCAAGTTTACCCCTACCGTAGCCATGTTCTTCTATTACTACCAGATAATACGACACGCTAACAAGGTCGGTGGTATAAGTTTTGTCACACTCCGGTGTGATGTAAAACTCATCAACTTTAAAGCTTTTATGGAGTCAGCGAAGATGGTGGGAAAAGCTTCAAAAAATCTTTTATAAAAAATCGTGTAGAGCCAAATAAGCAAGTCTTCTCGTGAAACAAGGATGACATAAACAGATTTCCCCCGGCCTGGACCCATGAGCATTTTTTTCTTACAGGGAATGCCTACTTCACTAATGAAAATAAATTATCTCCGGAGTCGACAGAGGTCCTAAGCGCCATGCGTGATTATTCTTCCCGTTATAGGAAACTTTCTTTCAAACGCCTATTAGAGACCGCAAGTCAGCGTGTTGTGCTTCATATTTAAGTAATTTCCCTGTTCGTCCCTTGCATGGTTATAGTTTATTATAAATTTTGCATTGTATTAATGTATTGATTCTTCTTAGTGCAGAGGAAATCAAAAAGTGTAAAGTTATGCATGCTTTGAAGGCTTTGCTGGCTAGAGCCCAGCCAAACCTTGCTGAAAATAAGATTTAGGTAAAGTGAAACGCCGCCAAGGCCTAGATGAAATCCATACTGCTCACATCTAGGGTCTCCGGTGATATTCCTTTGATCGAAGGTGCTGAAAAGGCTGGCTCAAAACAGCAGCATGAAAAGAAAAAGAGAAAAAGCACTAAGGAGACGTAGAGCAAGAAGGCTCCCCTTACTAAAGTCTCGAAGAAACAGAGAACTTTAAAGGATACTGGGATGGATCGTGTCGAGGCTACTGAGAAGGTGAACATCGTCCTGGAAGAAGTAACTAATTCTAAACACATTGAAGAACAGACCAGGACGGTCAAAGAACCTCAGAAACAATGTCTGCCCTCCGTCATCATCCTCATGTCTTGCCCCCTTCTTTCTTTACAAAGAATTTGATCTAAACGATGCCAAACTCCCATCTCTGATATGTAAACTTCACCCGAGGCTCATAGTTCCTGACATGAAAAAGGCTTGCGAGGCAGCCTGGTGGCATCTAGCTGAGGTCAGCGACATACTTCAGTCCTTATCCATCACTACTGACAACGTTGATGATGCCACACGTCTCTTCGCCGAGGTACAGAAATTACAGACTACCACAAGAAAAGATAAGGCTGAGATTATGCGCCTGGAGAAGCGTGTGGAGCATTGGCAAGCACTGGTAGACCAACGTACCATGGAGCTGTCTAACCTAAAGCTGGAGATAAGAAAGGTCGATGATGAAAATGCCTAACTGAAGGAAGAGAATGCTAGACTAAAGGAGGAGGCAAGGCTGGAAAAGGAACGCTCTACCAAGCTAGTTGCAAAAATGTGGGTTTACGAGGATAACCATGCCCAGCAAGTAGATGAGTGGGATGCCTAGAGGAAAAAGCATAATGAGCAATTATCTACACTAGAGAAAGAGAATGCAAAGGCTAAATCTCTCTATAAGAAGAACCAACAGCTAATGGGGGACCTTGCCGGTATAGAACTCAAATTTAACCAAGCTTTGGGACTCTGCACCTCAGACGCTTTTAGCGGCGTGATTCAGTAGATAAAGCATCGCAATGCCGATGTGGAACTGAGTTTGAAGGGAATAAATCCTTTCTATGAGTTTCATGGAGGGAGGCTCTTCTCAGTCATAGATGACAGATATGAGGAGCCAAAAGATAATTCCTATGAATTGGCTCCTTTGCTTGAAGGGCAGAGTCTGACACCGAAGCCGGTATCTCTTAAGCATGAAGAAGAAGAGAGGGCCGGTGGAAGATCCAAGGGCCCTCAAACATTGGTGCTACTGAAGAGCCAAAAATAACACAAGATGAAGAGAGTCAGGAAAAAACTATAAAGGATGCTCTCCCATCTTAGGATTATTAACTTTTCTTTATTCACTGTGTTCTGGGATCAGCTCCAGTGTCGAATTATTAAAGCCTTGTGTTGGGATAGGCTCCGATGTTTAATTACTTTTCAGTTAAACTTACTTTTTCTTGTGAAGAAAATGCCTCTTTTTATGTTTATGCATATCTTTGCACTTCATGCTTTGGGCTGATGAATTCTTCGAACAGTTTACAAACTTTATTTGATGCATAAACCTTTCTGCTTTATACGCAATGTATTTTCTAGCTTTCCTTTATCTTAGGTTTAGCTATTGTTTGCATCTTTCATTAGGTCCGGTATGATCTTTCAAAAGATTCATCCTTGTCGTTTGCTGGTCCCAATCACGAATGCATAATTGAGATTAGGTTTTCTACTTGCACCGCTCGTCAGGGTCTGGTGTGGCCTTTTAAGAAAGAACCAACCTTGCCGCTCATTGGGGCCAAGTAGCCAATTACATAATAGGTAATTGGGGTGCCACTCATGGGGCTATGTCGTCAATTACGGACTAGGTAATTAAGACTAAGTCTTGCTTGCACCGCTCGTTGGGGTCCAATGTAGTCCTTAAAGAAAGAACCAACCTTGCCACTCTTTGGGGCTAAGCAACCAATTATAGAATGGGTAATTGGGGTTGCCACTCGTTGGGGTCTGGTATAGTCTTTTAAAATGACCAATCCTTGTCATTCATTGGGGTTATTTTCCACGCCGTTCATAAGGTCAAGTAAGACATACAAATAGAAATGAAGAAAGAACAATATTTGATAAGTGATATTTTCACTAATGATATTTGTACAAGGAAAGATGAGTTAGGACATGCCTCGTTAAAACCTTCTTGAGAAAAACCCAATGGGAAAACCCTCAAGTTAGGAAAAAGAGTACATGCCTATTTACCAACTAGCTGTAATACACTCGTAAGTTTTGAGCATTCCACTTATTACGAATAAGTGTATCGTTAAGATTTTTGAGCCGATATGACCTCTTGCTAGCAACCTCGGTAACACAATAAGGACCTTCCCATATAAGTGCTAGTTTGCCTTGATGCGCCAATTTGTTCCCAATACTAGCCTTTCTCAGTTCAAGATCTTTGACCCTAAAAGCTCTGTACAGGGCACGCTTGTTATATCAAAGGGTAGCTCTTACTTTTACAGCTTGATATCATACATGACCTTCCTCTCTGAGTTCCTAGATCACATCAAACTTTAAAGTCAAACGGGAATCATTATCCTGCTCAGAGAAATGTTGTACCCTTGTTGAAGACTTCAAAGCTCCATCGGTATCATAGCCTCATCACCGTACGTGAGTCGATATGGGGACTCATTTGTTGAAGAGTGAGGCGTGGTGCGATAAGCCCACAGGGCGTGGCATAGCTAGTTCATCCAGTCATCCTTAGTATCTCCTAAACGCTTCTTGAGGCCCTTCAACACTTGCCTATTTACGACCTCGGCTTGGCCATCAGTTTAGGGATGCTTGACGGAAGAGAACACTTGGACAATGCTCATCCCCTCTAGCAGCTCTATAAACTTTCTGTCAGTGAATTGAGTGTCGATTTTTGTTACGATCTGTGTTGGCACCCCAAACCTTGCTATAACATTTTCATAGATAAAACGTCTAGTCCTGGTTGAAGTAATGTGTACTACTGGATCTGCTTCGATCCACTTCGTGAAATAATCTACTCCTACTATGAGGTACTTGATGCCTCCGGGAGCTGTAGGGAAAGGGCCCAAGATATCTAACCCCCAGTGTTAAAAGGACCAAGGTATAACGGAAGTGGACAACTCTTCAGTAGGTGTATGATGAAGGTTAAAGAACCTCTGGCAAGGGTCACACTTCTTTACGTATTCTATAAAGTCCTTCTTCATTATGGGCCACCAATATCCAGCTCTCAAAATTTATCTTATCAAGCTTCATACCCTGGAATGGTGCCCACATGACCCTTCATGAACCTCTTCCATTACTTCATGAACCTTGTTCACATTTAAACAATGGAGATGTGGTACAGAATGGCCTCTCCTGAACAAAAATCCATCTACTATCATAAAATAAGGCAACTCTCTTCGTACTCTTTTCTTCTCAGCCTTGTCTGTAGGTAACTGCCCATTAACCATATACCGGACGAAAGGGACCACCTATGAATCTTCATTATAAGTACAACAAGTAATGGTTGGGTGTGTAGGGGTTTAAGGGATGCTAGGAGTTGTCAAAGTGCTTTAGACCATAGTGGTAGTACTCCCTGCCTGCTTCGTGCTAGCTAGCCTTGAGAGAATATCAGCTCTTCTCGGAACATGCTTAAACTCCACTAAGGTGAAACGCTCTTTCAACTCGTTGACACAACTCAAATATGGCTGGAGCTGGGGCTCCCTAGCATGATACTCTCCAATAATTTATGAAATTACCAACTATGAATCGCTACAGAGGGTCACTGTAGAAGCTCTAATGTCCAACGTGGCTCTTAATCCAGCTAAACAAGCTTCATACTCTGCTTGTGATAAGTCTTGAAAAGACTTATGTATTCAGTAATATTTAACTTTATTTTAGGTGAAAGATTAGGGTTAATTATCAAACTTAATCATTATTTAGAAGATAATTGTAAATTGTGAAAATTAATTAATTATCTATTATTTTAGCAATTACATGCCTAATTAAGAATAATTGAATAACATATTTAGAAAAGGTGTTTCTTGAGTTTTAATTTAACTGAGCGTACTAACGATTACCTTAAGCGTACCTACACTGGGATGAATTTATGAGTCAATTGTAGGATTCTAGAAGCTCAGCGTACCCACACTAGCTACCAACATGCCAACGTTGAGGAACAGGTCAGTCCAAGATAAGTCAGAAGGTCAACATGCCTATGCTGACCCAAGGCGTGCCTACACGTGCTTTAACAAGAAGGACTAAAACCCAGCATGCCCACACCCACAAGTTATATTGGAAGTAGTGATTATCAGGTGCCAAGACAAAAGGTCAAAGTGCCTACACTGATCATGCGCGTTCTTACACGCAAATAAGTGTTCAAAGGAAATGTTAACCCAGTAATCCAGCGTGCTTACGCTACCTTTTTGAGTGTGCCTACGCTCAGGTCAATTATTTGAGTAGAACCCAAACAGAAGACCAGCGTACCTACGTTGGTTTCTAATATGCTTACGTATAGACAAAAGTTCAAGAGACATTTCCAGGTAGAGAAGCAGCATACTGACGCTAGTTTCCACCGTGGTTATGCGTGCTTGTGAGGGAAAATTGGAAACACTTGAATTTCTGTTGTATTCAGTTAAGTTAAGTTTTGTTATTTACTTGTAAGCTCCTTTGGGGCAAGTTTGTAATTATGTTAGTGTTAGTTAGTTAGTTGGAACCAAACACTATATATATGTTTAGTACTTTGTAATTAATACACAGAGGCAATTATTCAGATTCATTTTCTTATATTTCACTCTCTCTCTACAAATTTTATCTTTCTACATTCTCTCCCTTCTCTCTATATCTTCCATTTCTACAATTATTTTTTCACCTCCCATGGGTTGCTAAACCTCTAAGGTTAGGATTGTCGAGGCTTCAATGGAGTTCTAAACTCTGTATTAAGCAAAACTTCAGTTAAATTGGTATGAGAACAAGGAAGGAAGTGGAACTTTATCGCTGAATTGAAAAATTCAGATCAATTTTGAGCTCTTCTCTACAGAAGAATCATGGCTTAGGGCTCAGGT
Organism: Clitoria ternatea; assembly: GCA_037962975.1. Taxonomy (NCBI): domain Eukaryota; kingdom Viridiplantae; phylum Streptophyta; class Magnoliopsida; order Fabales; family Fabaceae; genus Clitoria; species Clitoria ternatea. Next base: position 141,655,241 of record CM075670.1, read on the forward strand.
ATACTCCTTGCTATCTAGTTAATTTAGGCCTACATTCTAGGTGAATAATTAGGGTTCAATCTCCAATTTCACAATTAGTTCCTCTGCAGGTGAATACCTAGGGAATTAGGGTTTAAATGCAAGGAACTAGTGTTAATCACCTAAGGGATTAGGGGTTAACCATCTATGGAATCTAGCACATGCTTTTCACTGGAATGGAACCTCAATTGCATAAGTTAGAATGAAATTGAATGTTGAAGTGATCCTAACCTGTTTTGATTCTTTGTTTTACTCCTTAGCTTTGTGCATGCTACTAGAAAATACAAAAATATATCAAATTCAACAAAGACAAAAATATCATGAATTCTTTCCAAATTTGGTTTGGTTCAGCTAGTATTAGTCCTTGGTTTTGGTAATTACCTCAATCCCTGTGAGACGATCAAATATACAATATCTTAACGATTGTTACGCTTGCCAAGAATTTCATCACTCGATGATAATGCATCAACTTGGTTATTAGACATCTTGAAATTGAAGTGCAAAGAAATCTCCAAGTGCACCCCATTATCACTCTCAACAACCACGCCGTCCCACTACCTTTGCCATTTGAAGAACCGTCTATATACATTGTCTAATAGGAACAGGATGTCATGAGATCCGCTCCAGTCATTTCTACTACAAAGTCTGTTAATACTTGAGCCTTAATTGCTCCGTGGGGCTCGTAGGATATGTAAAATTCTAAAAGCTCTAGTGACCATTTAATCATCCTTCCTGTGAGGTCTGGCTTGCTTAGCATAGAATGAAGTGGGAGATTCATCCTTACCACAATTGGATGTGCATGAAAATACGGTCTGCGGCATCGAAAAGCCCAAATAACTATCAGGGCGGCTTTTTCTATCTTCTGATACTGGCCCTTAGCTCCTTGCATTATTTTGCCAGTAAAGTACACTGGCCTTTGACTCTCAGGTGTCTCTTTCACCAGGGCCACTCCCAAGGCGTCATCTGAAATAACCAGGTATAAAATAAGCTACTTTTCGGGGTCAGGCTTGACTAAAATAAGAGGTTTGGACAACACCTTCTTAAGATCTTGAAAAGCTTGCCCTTACTCCTGCCCTTACTCAAACTTCTTAGACTTCTTTAAAATTTTGTATAGGGGAAGCGATCGGTGAGCCATCTTAGGCATGAATCACGCTAGAGCGGTGATTTTCCCATTTAATGACTGGACCTCTTGAAGATATTTTAGGCTTTGAAGATCCTGAATCACTTGGCACTTGTCTGGGTTCACCTCAATGCCACGCTGGGTCAACATAAAACCAAGAAAGCTTCCGGTGGGTATTGTAAAAGTACATTTTAGTGGGTTTAAGTGTATGTTGAACTACCTCAGATGTAAGAAAAATTTATGTAAGTCCTCTACATGATCTCCTCTCGTCAGAGTCTTTGCAATGATATCGTCGATGTATTCCTCCACAAGCTTGGTGTGTATGCCTTCAAATACTTTGTTGATCATACGCTGGTAAGTGGCACTAGCATTCTTCAAACCAAAGGGCATGACGATGTAACAAAACACACCCTTGTCATTGATAAACACCATCTTCTCTTGGTCTTCTTCCCACATCAGTATCTGGTTGTACCCCGAATAAGTATCCATGAAACACAAGTACTGGTAACTAGATGAGTCATCAATCATCCCGTCTATGTTGTGCAAAGGATAAGGGTCCTTTGAGTAGCAATGATTTAGATCAACATAATCGGTGTACATTCTCCATTTCCTGTTGGCCTTCTACACCATCACAACATTTGAGAGCCAAGAGGAACACCAAATTTCCTAATAAAACCGGCCTTCAAAAGTTCCTTTGTCTATTCACATGCAACTTTCTACTTCTCAAAATAATCTTCTTTTTTTGGGCCACCAGCTTGGTTTCTAGGTAGACAAAGAGTTTATGGTAGCAAAAATTTGGATTCATCCCTGACATATCAGCAGCAATCCATGCAAAGAGGTCCTTAAACTCCTTTAACAACATGAATAAGCATTGTTCCATATCATTCTCTAGACTATCGTTAATGTGCGTGACTTTGGTCGGGGTATCCCCCAAGACAACTTCCCTGGAGCCTCCATCCGGTGTGGGTTTGGATGGATTCAGGGGATCAATCTTGAGTTCCGCCCTTGGATCGAGGTCGATCAAGTTAACTGATCCTGGTATAGCTCTTCCATCATTCAACGTTTTCTTCTTGTTTATTACTTCCAATTTAACCATGTTGAGGATCAAGTTATAATAATACCGAGCCATCTCTTGGTCACCTCAGACTAAAGAAACCTTATTGTCCTTATCGATGAACTTGATAAGAAAATAGGGTGTAGAGACAATGGCTTCTATAGTGTTTAAAGTGGGCTGGCCTATAATACCATTGTATGGTGACTCAACATCTATCACCAATACCCTGGACTTTACCGTTCGTGCTTCGGGCTCGTCTTCAAAAGACACGAGGGTGTCCAAGTAACCTTTCATGGGTTGTTTGGCCCTATTAAAAGCTGTCGACTCCTGCGTATAAGGCTGTAGGTTAGAATCATTAAAACCCATCTTTTAAAAATAATTGTAAAAGATAATGTCACAAGAACTCCCCTGATCAACAAGGATGCGCTTGACATCCTTATTTGCTATAACAACAATGACACCACCGTATCATCCCCTCCAGGAATGGTAGGGCCAAAATCTTCATCAGAAAAGGATATAACAGAGGCTAGCAGACCGTCGTGGAATGGGTAATTATCTTGAGGCTTGACTTGAACAGACAGGATAATTCGATGGTGGTTCTTTCTAGCCTGGATTTACGCTACACCTCCTGCAAAACCTCTGGCAATCATTTCTATCACCTCACGCCAGCCATATTGTTGTTGCGAGGGTGCTTTATCCTCCTGGGTGATTTTTGTAACTGGAACACCTTTTTGCTTTTCTGTCACTATTAGTTTTTTCATGGGACCCCAGTTATCTTCTCCATCCTTATCCTAGTCTTGGTTTCGCTTTTCCATTCGGTCTGGCTCATTAAGGGATCTCTTTAAAGAGATATTGCTTCAACTTCCTCTTGTGGATAAGTACCTCTACAACATCCTTCAACGATCTGCATTCATTAGTGCAATGGTCGGTTTGCTCATGGAAATCATAATATTTATGGGGATTTATTGGCCTTTTTACGGGGGCCGGCCTTCTAATCCCATACACGTTGAATACTGGCCAACCCACCTCTCTCAGAATTTGCACAGGTTGTGCATTTAATGGTGCATATTGGCTGAAAGTATAGACCCACCTATCCTGCTGCCTGGGCTATGGCTCTCTGAGTCTGTCTTTTTGAAAAGGCCTTTCCAGCCTAGTTTTTTCCTTCTCTCTCTCCTTTGACAGATGTAGAAATGATAAAGCGGGTTTTACTTTTGCCGTTGTGGCTTCTAAATACATTTCTACACCAACATACTTTGATGCCTTCCTTCTAAACTCCACGAAGGAAGTCGGTGGACTCCTAGCCAAAGATAAAGCAAAGGCAGATTTGGGCTATAGAGCCTCAATGATAATGTGTAATGGTATCGCTTTAGAGATATTAGGCATCATTGCTACCTCCTTATAGAATCTTTTCAAAAAATCCTTTAGGTAGTGTTTAGTATGAGGGATATTTTTAAGTGAGATTCCCAAGAATGTGTTTCCCGGGAATACGTTTCTTGGGTAACTTATTTCCCATGTTTGGTATTAAGAAAACCTACTTGGGAATCTTTTTAGTTTCTCTCATTCCCATGTTTGGTATTAAAAAAACTTACCCAGGAATCTTTTTGTTTTATGAGGATTTGGGAAGAAAATAGGGGCATTTTTGTCCTAAAATTTTTTATTCCCGGGAATGTATAGGATACCCACCTGTTGAAATGGGAAAGTGAACTTTTTAATTCCTTTATAATTAAGTTTCCTGGGAATTTCACATTCCTGGGAATCTCACATTCCTGGAATATTTTTTTTATTTCATACCAAACATGGGTAAGGAAATATTTTAAGTAGTATTCCCAGAAAAGTTCAAAGATCCCCCATACCAAACACCACCTCAGAGGTTCATTCTCTCCCTGCCTTATCTGGGCAAGGGTGTGTGAAGTCTTGGGTACATCTCAAGAGATCACAAAATGCTCCGTAAAAGCTTCTGCCATATTTTCCAAAGAATCGATCGACCCAGTTGGTAACCCTTTGAACCAACTCAAAGCTTCCCCAGTCAGTGTGCGTGAAAACATGTGACACATCACATCCTCCTGGGCTCCTAAAAACATCACCCTCGTAAACCTACGAACCAAGATGCTTACTAGGGTCAGTTTCACCTAAGTATTTCCCTATGGCAAGGGGTTATGTAGTTTGCAAGTGCCTAGGAATGGGTTCATCAACCTCCTGGAAATTAGGACGCTAAGTCTATATGTCCTTGATGCCATCACAGTTGGTTCTTTCCTCCTGGTTCTAGTTCGCTCTCCGAAATCCTGAGACTACTCTGTCTCCTCATACTTAGGAATTTTAGAATACTAGAGAGTATTAGATCTCTCCCTTCCAGAGGCCTCGTGGGTCTCCTTTGCTTAAGAGGCTACTCTCTCCTTTGTTTGTTTTCAATCATGTTTCAACTCAGCCAACTCCTCCCTTAGTTGTTTTATGATCTCATCACGAGGATCAGGTATCCTTGTGGGCATCATTCTTCGAGAACTTCCTCTAGGAGATTCAAAGATCAGGCGCCTATTTATCAGGGGCATGATGTCCTCAACATGTCCCTCTTGAGGGTCCCTCATTCTACATTTGTTCACCAATACAGGGAAACTCCGGATCTCTTGATATCTGCAGGCTCTCTTAATATCTGATCTCAATCCATTTTCAAATTTAAGGCACTTGGAGCTCTCCGTCCCGGGTTGTTGGAAGGGTGGGTAGAATAGACACAATTCTTCGAATCTAGTTGCATACTCTTCCACAGTCATGGAGCCTTGCTTCAAATCCATAAACTCCAACTCCTTCCGACTCCTTACTGTGTCGGGGAAATACTTCTCTAAGAAGCATGTCTTGAAATCGTTCCATGTCAGCTGAGCATTATTATCAGGGAATCGGTTTCTGGCTATCTTCCACCAGTTCTCCGCTTCATCTCACAGCATATACACTGCACATTCCACCTTTTGGGCCTCGGAACAATGAAGACCCCCAAAAATCCTTTCCAGCTCCTGAGTCCATTTAAAAGCTGCCTCCGGGTTACGTCCTCCCTGGAACTCACTCGGCTTCCTCTTCTGGAAGCGGTCCAGCACGTGGCCATCCTCAGTTCGAGTCTGGCCCTGCCTCTCAAACACATCCGCAAAGCGTTGGAATGCTGTGGCTATAGCCTCCATGCTTTGGCGATGCGTCATCCCTTATCCTGAAATTAACACCCTTCAAGGATAAGCATACCGAGCCACTTATTACCCATCGCATCTCAGTCTAATATTTAGTAACTTAGCGCACCATGCCATTCCTATATGTTACACAACCAATCGGACCAGGGGGTGACCTCCTATCCACAATTCAATATCATAGCATCATTCAGGTTCAGCAATATTACAATAATCCTGACCATTCGATCAGAAAGCACACAACCGCTCATACTCGGTAAGCTTACCTTGGCCTTGGACCTTTCGGTCTGCTCTGATACCAAAATGTAACACCCTAATTTTAAATTAAATAAATAACTAAGCCTAAAAACAAGGAAGGATTTTTCATAAATCAACCACTGGTCAATCGGTGTAGGAAGAAGAGGAAGGCAAGGGAAAATGAAAGAATATTCATATGCATAGCATTTAGTGGAAGGAACAAGGCTAGACTGATCCATTCAATTAAGCGAACACTTCATCGCCTGGGCGAATCCTACAAACAACGTCCACCCGCTTGGGCGAAATAGCTCAGGTCGCTCGGGCGAAGGACGATTCGCCTAGGCGATACCCACACAAGAGTCTTCCTGAAACACACTCGTAAGAGCGAATACCATGTTCGCTGGAGCGAGGAGTTCACTCGGCATCCTGCCGTTCCACTCAGTTTCTAGCGTACGGTTCACTCGGGAAAGCCCACTTCTTAACCCGCTCAGATTACATATACATATACATTGGCAACCCAAGATGATTCTCAAGTCACTCACTCGGAATCTATGAAGACTCCTTACATGGGATAACTCCCACGTCCATTACGCCGCTCGGGGTATTCTACTTACTTTTTACTCGGTAACCATATTATCTCCTGCTCTAATTCTCCTACTAAGCCAGGACTCGCTCGGGTTCTTTAGCTACTTGCTGATCTATCCCAATGGGTCCACTTAGAGTCTTAGGTGTCGTCCCCTGGTTGGTGAACTGCTCACTCGGCGAATTCTCACTTGGGAATCGTTGATTATCCTCTACTCATGAATTTTCACAATTGTTACTCAGGGGTTCGAACCAACTCCTACTCCAAGCTATGCGACTTCAATCGCTCGGATAATTTCAATCTCTCATCACTCGGAATGACTCATTATCTCGCTTCCTTCTAACGATAACTTAGCCCTACTTCTACCCATAGTCACACTGATCTCCTACGCTCGGAAGGTACGCTTATACACCCATATTTACCACTCAACGTCACCTACAGCATAGAACAACGCACAACACACACATATATATATATAGGAAAGTGTTTAGATATTACAACGCATTAGAATGTTTTTACTACCCGAAAGTATTCAAGTTCTGAGATAGGGGCTAAAATCAAAATACGAGCCGGCCAAGGCTTGACAAGACCTTACACACAATATTTACATATACACATGTATTCCATAGCGCTCGGTTCCTCTACTCTGCACCCGGTCTCTTCTTCATCCTTCATTCCGAGGGATATTCGTTGAAAAAGGTAGCCACTGCAGGGGTGAGCTTTTACATGTAAAATGACAACCAAAGACTCGGTATCAGTGTCAGTACGCACACTTACTTTCACTCAGCTATGTTCAGGATGAACTAAGATCATGCAATCGGAATAATGTCTATAACATACATACTACATAAGTTTATCTTCATTCACACGTACACATGCATCCACACATTAGGAAATCATTCATAACACTCAACACATACTATGCACACTACCTAATCAACCTCATATCTACATGCATGCCTACGGATCCAACTCGAGGGATGACTTTCAGTTGCAGTTCCCCCCTTTAATGGCCCCTCGTCCTTCGGCTCTTCCCACGTGGTACCGGCCTCCCATTGGCGTCTCGAGACTCCTCTCTAGCTCCTACGGCTACCACGAGCCCCTTCAGGATCTAGCCAAGGTCTGCAGCTGGGAGTCATTCCCTCGGGGCTCTTGACCTTCCACGGGTCACCCCATTCTTACACATGCAGCTAATGCGTTTACCCGCACGCATCATTATTCAACTGATGCCTTCTTCGAAACTATCGTAGTAGGAATAGATTCAACACAGTCCTCATATTTACTTTGCCAGCCATAACAACATGCACAGCAATCGGACAATCAAGGTAATACCGTCTAACAAATCAACCAACAATCACACATTCATGCTCTTACAGTGTTAACAGAGGTAGGACCATGCATTTCATTCGTCTATAACAAGGTTAACAGGCTACATTACCACCATCTGGGTCACATGTAATTATTGTACGACTACCATCTTACACACAGGATCCAGAATCAACAATCATGCATATTATTCAATCGCCACAAACACATGCACCCATACTTAAAGCAATACATTCACCCGGTACCGTTCGTGGACCATGCATTTGACATGCAAGCGCCCCCTACCTACTGAAGGAATTCAAGAAGCTTTTCTGCTCTCGACGTTGGGTCTGACGCCTTTCTTCCGACTTATTCAGCCTTCCTTTGCTCCGTCGTACTCTGCAATCGGCTCGGGGATGGGAAGTTGTTCTCCCTCTGCTTCAACGATCGTCCTTCACCAGTTGGAGGGGCTCTGACCTTCCTCCAGCACCGTCGTCATGATCTCCGGGAACGAAGGGCAAGCACAGAGAAAAAAGGATGGAGGCGAAGAAGAAAAGAGAGGATGAAATAGTGGGAGAAGATGGGTATCCACGGTGATACAGAGTATGCATATATACGCATGTGAAGAAAAGGAAGTGGGATGGGAAGTTGTGAGTCGCAGTCCACTCACACAACTTCGCCAATCACAAACAGCCACCTTTCACCAACTAAGCCTAATTAACTTGTTATTATTTCTTAAGCTATGTTGATTATAATTAACAATTAATTCCCTACTTGCATTCAAATTCTTAACGTTTTATTTTCATTCGGTATATAACTTCGAAATTGGGATGTTACACGGGTGAACGCTCAATATAGCGTATGTACGCTGGCCTTGCTTGAGCTCTTGAGTTCTTTCTATTTTACCTCGTGCGTCATCACTCCAATATGGGCGTTCAAACGCCCATGTATCCTTCCAAAATTTCTTAACTTCATGTTTCCAAACACCTATACACGCGTTACTACACCGAGTCTGGCATTCAAGCACTGGTTTCACCATGTATGTGTTCCTTCTTACACACGTATACACGTTGTAGCAAGCATCCAAACACCCATGGGTGCCTTCAATTGTTCATGTTTCCTTGTTTCCCTATTCCTTGCGCGTGGGGCATTGAGACGCTACTTCTGGGTGTCTATACGCCTAGGTTCTGACTTCAATCTCAAATTTTACATCCTTGGGTCGAATTATGGGATGCAAGGGGAAAAGTTAAGCATACTTAGGGTTTAGGGTTTAGGGTTTAGTTGGATTGAAGTAGGTACTATGTTTTTTTATAAAGATTATATTTAACAAGATGATGAGTAGTGATTTAAATTAGCTTATAGTTTATTTTGTCCGCTTAAAAGTTTGTTAGACAAAATAACATTTTTGATAAATGAGTTTATTTTAGTAACTTGTAATGTTTTATAAAAGCTACTTGACGTAGCATTTGAACTCATCAACTCTAAACTTATTTTATTTTTTAGACTTTTATTCTTATTGTTTTTTCTAATATAACACATATCTATTGTTTTAAAAAAATATATTTTTATATCATTTTACATCTAACAACTAGTTTTACCAAATATATTTTAATTTTAACTTCTAGATACCAGCTCTAATCAAGTTTTTAGCTAACTTTTCATCTTTTAACTAACTTATACGTTAATTTTGACAAAAAAACTCAAAACAAAGTTTGGAGTTATTGATTAATTAAGTCATGTTTAATTTACTAATGTTTATATAGTCAAAAACCAATATAAACATTTACTCAAAAAGATATATATGTTTCTTATAACTAATATCGTCCCTAGGTATCTTCATAATAGTCTAATGAGCTTACCACAATTGATATTTTTATAAAATATTAGAAGTGTAGTTGGAACATTAAATGATATATTCCTCCCTGTTTTCCTTATTGTAACATCCCGAGTTTAATTATTGGCTAATATCATAGGCCAAATGATTAAATCAAGTGTGTTAAATTATTCCTAAGCGATTGAGTTAATTTTTAGGATTTACCAGGGTAAATTTCAGGTAACCAGAAGTTACCCAGTTATTTTTAAAAATTACCTAAATACAAAAAATTACTTTGGTGCCTTTAATGAAATGTAAAATAATTGCACAATTCCTAATTCTTCTTTCCCGTATTTGTGCATGCAAGGTCAGGGAGCTTGGTTCCATTTCCTCTTCATCTTCCATGACACCATCACTTCATCCCCTTTCTTCTTCTTTTAAATTCCTTCAAGTAAAGACTAAGGCTCCTCCATCTTCTTCCTCTTTAGTCACGCGGTAGCCATGGGTTCATGTGGGAAGCTCTAATTTCTTAATTTTACAAGAGGTAAGCTTTGAAACCCTTCTTATCCATTGAGTGATTCTTGAATCCACTTCTTAATTCCTTTAATTTTATGCATTTAAAGGTTGTTAGAGCTGTTTCTTGCTCTAGATAGCTTAAGATTGTTGGGGTTTTAGGATTTCTATCATTATTGGTGAGCTTGATGGTACCCATGGCTTCTAGCTTTGCAAATCTACAAATTTGGGTATTTATAATGTTGTTTCCATGGCTTTAGGTGGTTTTAAAGTGGTTTAAAGTGTTGGACATCTTTGAGATTAGTCAAAATCAAGAATTGGTGGTTGGTAGCATTGTTCAGTAAGTCAGGAATTTACTAAATATTATATAAATCGGTAATTTTAAACCCAAAATGCCTTTAATAGTGTTTAAGTTATTAAAAATAAATATTTGATGGTTTTAGGAATTGTTGAGGTTTTATATTGGTGATTGGAGAGTTTTTGAAAGCTTTAGGGATTTCTGGAATCGTCAATTCTAGGTAAGGGAGCATTTATATTTTAAATGTATGGTTTATGGACGGGTTGAGGTATATTTGTATGATTAAATTATGATGTTGTGAGATTTGATGATATTATGATGATATGATTTGAATAGTTAATTACTTGAATGACATTATACCCCTTGTTGTTATGTTGTTATGAGATTTGATGAATTATGATAAGTTTTGTTTTTTGTCCATATTTGTTGTATTATTAAATTACATGAGATTGCAATGAAATAGTTGATTTGATGAAATGATCAATATTGGGATGACATAGCATGTGATGCTTGTTATTTGAGTTATAATGATGATGAATATATCAAGGATTGAAATGTCAAAGGATACTTGAATGGCATAGATAGTAAGGGTGACTCGGGGATGGTTAGGAACCTTGTGATGGTGATTTCAATCCTATAGATTCTTGGGCTAGGTTCTATGAGAGCCCATGACTACCATTGGAGCTAGAGTTATGTCTCCAGATGTCACAGGGTGACTGGTATCATACGGGAATGGCTAAAGAAATGAGGACGGTGTGGAATCTGTAGTTAAAATCCCATTTATTAGTTGGATCCATATGCATATGCATTGACATATTATTTGAGTATGTTAGAGCTTTAGATAACTTATGTGTTGTGCTTGATATGTGGAATATCTAAGGGAATATGAGTTATGTTGAATGACATTAATTTATGATTGGAACTGAGATATATTGATGTATACTGTAGAATTGGATAGGTTGAAATCTGATTTAATAGTTATCATTTAATATATATTATGCTCACCCCTATTATGTGGTTATCTTTTCAGTGGGTTTGGACCGTGATGGTGATTGGTGAGGAGTCACCATGCTTGTGTAGGAGCTATTGCTTATACTGTATATAGACTGTATAGCTTTTGGTAGTATAGCCTTGGTCGGCTCATTGTATATAGTTCTACTTTGATGATGTATATACTGTATAGCGGATTCTAGGTAGCTGATGACTTCACTAGAAGTCTAGTTTATGTTTTGAATATTGGATTTCATCTATATGTGATGATGTAGTTTTATTTTGATACTTGGATATGGTTGACCATGAATGGTCCCATATGGATTACATTTGTTACATCATGCTCAGGAACTACAGATTGATATGTTTGATGCATTGATTGATCATTATGGGTAGGAACTGTATATTGCATAGCAATTGGAATGTGTTATGTGTTGAAAGTGGTTTAATGTTGTAAAGTTAGGAATTTGATGATTTGTAGTGAAAATCATGCATAAATCATGAACTAGACAAGTCATATTGTGTTTTGTGAGGTTTAGATACCTCCAGATGGTTCCAATAGGTCATATTTATGATTTAGAACTTGTATGAATTGGAATGGACCAAATCAATTGAGAAATGAGGTCTAGGTTGCATGTTATAACTTTGAAATGGTCAAAACATATTTTTGTATATATCTTGGTCATATGTTAGAATTTTGGCGAGCGAACTACACCAACAACTTTAGAATGGGGAAAACATGGTGCCCATGAAGTTTCGTAGCACTCAGAGTTGAAACAGGAAAAATAGGTATGCCAAAAGTTGGTTTTGAGGTTTAAGTATTGATATTTTTGCTCAAGCAAGCCAATATTTGCTTGAGCAAGCCTATGTGTGATTTTCAGGGTGTTTTCTGGACAATGCTTACTCAAGCAAGGATAATCTCACTCAAGCGAGTGTCAAATGATTGGTTTATGCCAAATTTTCGCTTAAGCGAAAGTATTTTCGCTTAAGCAAGCATCACAATGTTGTTTCTGTCAAATTCTCACTCAAGTGAGATTTGATTTAGTTTCTGTTTCCTTCATTAAAGTTATAGATAATTTTGTCACGGTCGTTTTTCCTCTAGAATCATATCAATCAGAGGTTGGTAGCCCGAGTTATGTCCAAAATACTACAAGGTGTTCAGGCTGAAAATTTCAGCTGGGCTGGTTCTACAATTTTGTGAATTAGGTAGTCTTAAGGGCATAATTAGCCCTCGACTTCTTCATAACAATTATAGGTATTTAAGTTGCGGAGGTGCTGTAACAGCCTCGATTTTTAGACATAAGATGTCAAACCCTTGGAGCTCTCGAGGATGACCAATTGGATTTCCAGTAGGAAGTTTGGAGTCCTTAGTTGTTCCTTGACGATAGATATGAAACATCGTGAGTCTAGGAGAAGGAGTTTAGTTTTAAAAGCTTATTGAGAATTAAAAGAAAATCAGGAGATATTAGAAATTAAGAAAGGACTGAGATCGATTGAGAGTATGTGTGATAGTTATTGAAATTTTGTTAATCTTGTGAACATCATCGGTGGTGCTTTATTCCTAATAATTGTGATTTTGTGTAGATAGTAAGAACCTGTGCTAATTAAAACATGTGATAAGTAGTAAATTGTTTAGCGATTAGAAATTAGTGTTAACGTTTTCTTAATAATCACGTGGTTTGAGTAGAACAAGTGGGTAGCTTTAATTTAAATTTAGATACATGTATTTATTTGATGATTAAGAATAGTTAGTGAATTATTATATTAATTATTTAGTTATTATGGATAATTTACTAATTAAATATTTGTCTGATTAACTAATAATCAACCCATGATTAATTGTTTCATAAAATGATTAAATAATCAATAATTACTTGGTAGATGTTTAATTATTCAATTCTTTAAAAATTCCGCTTTAGAAAATTTCTAATTTATTAGTGAATAATCTTTAGTCTAATTAAAGAAAACAATAAAACATTGTTGGGACCCCTGATGTAGATTGTGGGACCAGATGGACCATTCGACCTTGGTATTGTTAGTCTCAGATTAACAATCCAATGGACAGATTAATTCTGTCTGGATCTTTTTGTAATGAATCGGAGATGTCAGACCAAGCCCGACCGGCCGGACTAAACCTTAAGCATTTCTTACGTATGATCGCGGGTATACTTCGAAATACCCGATAGTAAGGCGGTCCATTCTAGTTACTCATTACGATAAAATCAAAATCCTTCCTAAAGAAACCAATCCTAAATCAAAGCTCTTTAACTTCGCCTCTTAAACAAATGATTAGTTATAGTTAATCTTTATAAGCTCAGTTTAGACATCTTTGGTGTTTTAGACCTAACTTTTGTGTACGAACTTGAATTGAACAATTTTGGTCCCAAATTCTTCGTTGTAAAAAGATCTATGATCTCTATCTCTGGCCCCAAACTCAAATTCTTTCTCTGTCACCCTCAAAATCATGAGCCAAGTATTTGTTCTCTAAAAACCTATTATTCCATATCCTTTCTTTGTGTATTGTTCCTTCAAAAATTCATAATTTATCCATAAGACTTCAGGTTCGTGCAAACCCAGTCTCAAAATCTCCACGATGGAATTCTATACATTTTCCATGCAGGCCCCAAAGGCTGAATCCTTCCCAATTAGTACAGTTTTCATAATCTTTGCACACCTATCCTATTCCTGCAGTAACACTATACACTTTTAGAAAAAAAATCATATCTCCCTTATACGATATTGAAATGACTTTTTTTTTTGATATTGTTCCATATTGAAGAGATCTACAAACTTCATGAAGGGCACAAAAGCTAATTCCCTACCCATTTTTCCCAGCAGATTTATTTTTTCACAAATTCATTTTCATCACAGCCTAAGTAATTTTTGTATTTTGGGCATATCTCCCTCGTCTGATATTAGAATTTTGCGTACCATATCTAGTTTTAAATAAAAAATAAAGATCTACAAGTTCTCCATTGTCAATTTTTCCAGATTCCTACTCTACAAATTATCACCTATTTATCTTTAACGCCCTTAAAATCTGGCCACATGGTTCAACTTTACTTAAGTCAAACCAACTCCCACCATGCCTAGCCATACCTCCGATCACCTTACCACCTCAACATCCAATCTCCTTGCATGCAAACTGCCAACTCCATTTAACCCTTTTCCTTTCCCTTCATTCACGACACCAACACCCTAGCAAGCCATCATCACTTTTCAAAACCAAAGCCGATAATCCAACTTCTCTTTCCTTCTCTTTAGCTAACATGAAACACCCCCCACACAGCATTATTTCTTCTTATTTCATCATCATCTAAAGAAAAAATCTAGCACCTAAACTCCCTAATATTTCCTTACTTGGCCGTGACCCTCCTTGGTCCAAAAGGTAAGGTTTTTGCACTTAAGCTTCTTGATTCATGATCATCCTTTCTTTCTAAAAATTCTAGCAGCCATGCATGTGATTCTAAGCCTTTTTTTTCTCTGCTTTGGGTGGCTATTTTTGGGAATTACATGGTTGATCTTAGGTTCCGCAAAGCCATCAGTAGAAATCAATGTTGAAGCAGTGAAGAATCCGGAAGCCAACGGTAAGTTAAACGGTGAGATTTTCCCTTTATTTTGACAAATGTCTTGGTTGTTTGGTGGCTGCCCATAACCTTCTAGGTGCCTAAAAATCTTGCATGTCATTTTTCTAACAATGTAATAATGATTCGCGACGAGTTCGACAATCTAAAACCGTTATTTTGAATTTCAATGCGATCCAATGGTTAGATTAAGAGATAAATGATTTTCTATATTGCTGCATTTTTGGTGTTATTTTGTATAGATCACGTGTTTTGGTAACTCTCGAAGAGATGAAGAAAATTCATCAACTCGCTAAAAAGAAAAGTGATAAAATAAAATTTTCACGTGATTTGGTTAAACGGTAGGAAATGATGTGGGCTCGATTGAATAATTCGATATGGTTGTATATAATTATATTTATTTGTAACTCGATGTAATTTATAAGATTTTATCCGGTAAGTCCCACTAGATTTAATGCAAATTAATTAACTAGTATATCACGAATAATTTGGTCGTTTATGCTTAAGAAAAAAAAGATTTCTGACGTAATATCGCTAAATTTTATGTTTAAAAATTTTAAAGCCATTGATAACTTAGAAAGTTAAGTAGAAATGGTTTCTTATAGTTAATAGAATATTATTAGATCAATTTAATTAAATTGGGAATTGTTTTTAAGTTATAAGAATTTTTTAGAAAAAATAGAATATTTAAAAGAAGCAATTAAATTCAAAAGGATGTTTCTAGTATATTAGAGAAAAAGAAGTCTTCTTAGAGTAAAGTGGGTAATTCATAAATGTTAGAAAAAGAGATCTTTTCCTAAAAAGTAAAATAGATAGCTTTACAAATTCTACTAAAGAAAATCTTTTCTTGAAAGGAAAATGGGTAACTTGATAACTTCTAGTAAAGAGAAGGACTAGGTACCATAGAAATAAATTAGAGTCTTAAAAACATAAGAAACTTCACCTTAGTGTGACAAAATAGTGGTGTTAGTAAGTTATAGTATTCAAGATAATTAGAATGGATTAAATCATAATTAGGATAATTGAAGGCACGTATGTAGTAGTAGCATTAGATGAAAAGAAGAAAAGAAATAATAATGACTAGTAGCAATATAGATTATAGTAAGTGATAAATGTCCAAATTTGTATAAATTCATGATGATATTTGGACTATTTTGTAAACGAAATATGTGGTATTTGATGATTTTATATGAATTATGAATCTAAATATTACACATGTAAATTTGTAAATAGGTATTACCAATCCCTAATTTTTGATGTATTTTTAGGTATGGAAAGAAAAGTAAGAAAAAAGAAAAAGAAAGAATCAAGTTTCACCTGAAATCCCTAAGTTTTAAGCAAGATTTTGCAATTTCGCTCAACCGAGCCAGAAATCCGCTTGAGCGAATCCTTTGCTGCAGCCAGATGAAGACTCGCCTGAGTGAATGGGCCTTTAAAGATGTTAAGCATCAAATGTGAGATTCACTTGGAGCGAAAGCTAGTTCGCTTAAGCGAGGTTGAGCTAGAATGTGATTGAAGAAGATTTTTCTCAAGCGAGACTTCTTTGCTTGAGTGAATATCATCCAGAAAGCAAATTTCGTTCAAGCGCCCAGGGGAAATAACAACAGCAAAATTCTTCCAGTGAGTTCCACTTGTGAATTTGCTTGAGCGAGATTCTTTCACTCAAAGCGAAAATCCTCCAGAATCAAAAAGTGATTCATTCGCTGCAGCTAAAACATGAATGGCTTAAGCGAGTAAAAAATAAGGGAATTGCCATATTGAAGACTCGCTCAAGCGAGACTGCTTGCCTAAGTGAATACACAACAGGTGAAGCAGGACAAAAAGCTTCCTTCACGGTGAAGTACTCTGCACGCTCAAGTGAAAGATAAACTCGCTTGAGCGAGTCGACCATTATAAAAGGAAAAACAAAGAAATTTGAAAGAAAAAGAAAAAAGGAACTTTGAAAAGGATTTTAAAGAACAATTATGAAGACTTTGTTTTATCTTTTCTTATCTACTTTTCTTGAGCTTTTGTAATGTCTACCATGTGTAGCTAACTCCTTTATTGGGATTGGATGTAACCACTCGAAACCGATGAACATGTGCTATGTATTTATGTATTTGGTAACTTTGTTTTATGATTCTTGGTTTTTCATTTTATGTTCATTACTTGAATCTATCAAATCAATAGTTTCTCGATCTAAGTTTCCGTCTGTTATTAGAAAATAGCTTTCGAAAATGGATCTAAATGAAAGACTCGTTACGTCAATTATTCAGAATAATATTTGATGGAACGAATATTAATATAATCATGTGTAATGCTAGAATGGATTTGAAACAATCAAGGGATTGACGAATTCAAAACCATTCTTATGAATTTCGTAGTCGAGGAATCGATATGGATGACTTTGATTGTGACGTAAAGGATAAAACCTCAAAAACCTCTTATATAAATATATGTCGTGTGTCGAAAGGTGAGAATGGTGAATTCATATCCCAGTTTTTATAATCTGTTATTTCAGTTACCTTATTTGCGTTCTTGTTTATGCATTCCTTTTGTTATTTCTTTAAGTCAATCAATATGGCAATGGTTTTCCGATTTTGGTGTAATAATTTGATTTCATCTTAAACACGATCCTCTATGGGAACGACATTTATTCATCTGAACATATACTACACCGACAGTGGTTCACTTGCCACACCTCAGTACCCTAATCTTAAAGAAATCAATCAATAAGTTTTGGCACCGTCTGCCAGGGATTGGTTTGTTTAATTTGATTCTGAATTATATCGACGCGTGAATATAGTATTTCTGTGAATAGTATTATGTTTCTATATATTTTTCTCTGTTAACCTTGTTGTGTTAGCTTTGCTTATGATATTAAGAAGCAAGGGATCCAAAGATCAAACTGACATAGATCCTGAAATTGAGAGGTCTTTAAGGAAAATTAAAGGAAAAGCAAAGAAAAAGCAACAACAAGATAAAGGACAATCTTCTTTTGTATCTCTCACATCACAATCATCTCCAAACTTTGAAGAGCAAAACATGGAAAGGCAACAGAACAATCCACCACCAAGGCGTACATTGGGTGATTATGCAAATCAACAAGGGCCTAGATATTTTTCAAGCATTGCAATTCCACAAGCTAGGGCCTTGGAGATGAAACCAGCCTTTCTTAGCTTGATTAGAGCTTATCAATTCACAGGAATATCAAATGAAGATCCATACACTCATTTGGCAACTTTCTATGAGTTAGTGAGTACCATGGGTTTTGCGCATGCAGATCTTGAATCAACATATCTTCGCTTGGTCCCATTTTCATTGGCTGGAAAAGCTAAGGAATGGTTACAATCACACCCAAATCAAAGCCTGAACAATTGGTCCAATGTGGAAGAAAAGTTTTTATTCCGCTTTTTTCCTCCATCAAGATTTATCAAAGCCAAATCAAATATTTCACCTTTCTTCAAGGACCAGAGGAGCCATTTTGTGAGGCATGGGATCGCTTTAAATCATTGTTGCGTAAATGTCTGAACCATGGCTTTGAAGATATTGCACAACTGAATATCTTCTACAATGGACTCTGACCGGTTACAAAGATGATATTAGATGATGTAGCTGGTGGCACAATGATGACAGTAGATGCTGACCAAGCCACAAGGATAATTGAGGCTCTATCTTCAATAGATTATCAAGCCCAACATGATCGTTAGCAAGTCCAAAGAAAAGGATTCCTTAATTTGAATACCATTGATGCTATTTTAGCTCAAAATAAGATTTTGACCCAATAAATAGAAGTTTTGACCCAACAAATAGCCAAACTTGCATAGCAATTACATCTAGTGCAATCATCACAACCAATGCAATAACAAATGCTTGCAAGATGTGATTTCTATGGAGAAGACCATCCAAATAGACACTATGTCACAGGAAGAAGTTGTGCATTACATGAATAACTAAGGTAGGCCTGGTAATTTTAATTCCAATTTCTCTAACTAACCATTTCAGGGCTGGAGAAATATGTTGTTCAAGTGGCCTCAATACTCAAGAGGGGGGGTGAATTGAGTTTTAAAACTTTTGATTGGAATACCTTTGAAATTGATTTTTATAACCAAGTTTGTGAGATTATGCAAGTGAAATTGAATGGAGGATAACAAGCAATGTACTATAATGAGAAATGTTGCTGAAGCAATTTACCAAACACTTGGTGTGCAATATTAGGGATATAACAAGTTAAGCAAGTTCAAGTATGCTCCTCTCAACCAATCAATACCAATCAACAAATATGCAGTAAATGAAAGTAAAAGAGTAAGGAAGAGAAGCTTGCAAACCGATATAACGAGTTCCACCCAATCCGGTGTACGTCTCGCCTCTAAGCAACCCACTTAGAGGATTTCCACTATTGTAGATTAGAGATACAACTTTGAGCAATTGCGGCTTCCTAGTGTCCCACACTCAAGAACCCAATCCTCACAAGTATAAGGGCAACCCACCCAATCTCTCAATCTCACAATATCCCAAAGGTTGAGTCCACAACCTTTATAACCACTCAACCTAGAGTGAACAACCACTCAACCTAGAGTGAATAACTTGTGTGTTTGGTGTTTGTTTACAATCAATACACTCTCAATAGAGCAGATATACAAATGAAAAGCTCTCCCAAATTCTAATCTCTCAAGATGAGAGGATATACAAGTGAAAGTACAATATGCAAGAAATAGGCTTACAAAGCACAAAAATAGAGCTATGAATTATTGCTACTTGGTTGTAGTTGGTTACCTCTTGTGCTTGTGTTCTTCTTCCATTTATAGAGCCATGATAGCAGTTGAGGTGTGCCCTAGTTCATCATAGCCGTTGCACTTAGTGGGAATTTGAAGAATGGTGGAGACATGAGCTGGTTTCCCACTTAAATCTGTTTTTCCACTAGCGTAATCGATTACACCCTCGCGTTGTAATCGATTAGCTTCAAGTCAGAGACTTCCTAATCGATTATTTCACTTCCTCTAATCGATTAGCATCTGTACTTGATGTATTTAATTTGATTTCACATCTGCCTAATCGATTAGACTGTCTTGCAATCGATTACCTTAAATTCCAGTGGCTTCCTAATCGATTGTGTGGCTTCCATAATCGATTAGCCATCATACCTGATGCATTTGGTTCCATTTCTAATTGTTGTAATCGATTAGCCTCTGGTGTATAATCGATTACCTTAATTCCAGTGAGTACCTAATCGATTGTTCAGCTTCCTAATCGATTAGCTCTCATACCTGATGCAATTTCTTCCAAAACAGAAAGCTCCTAATCGATTAGCATCTATGGCCTAATCGATTAGCTTCGCTGTTACTTCAATTCTGATTTCATGTCTTTGTTTTTGCATCGGTTTCTTCAAGAGTGCTTGTCATTATCAAAATCTTTGCACATCTTTGGACCTGTTAACATATTCAAACACATTCTCCCCCTTTTTGATGATGACAACTATGTTCATCTCTTGAGGGTTGTTAGTTTAAATGATATAGACTTATCTCTAAATTTATCTTTTTGCAAAAACAACTCTGCTACATTATCTCTTTTTCAAGTAGCAGATGACCAATTTCAAAAATTAGAGTAATCACATTCAGCAGCCAATGTCTTATCTCATTATTGTCTATTATCTCTTATCTATAACTCTCCCCCTATCAAAAGGAATTTAACAAACAGATAATATTTTTCAAATTTTGTTAACAGAGCATCTATTATCCATATTCTTAGTATCAGAGCATATTCAAAATTGTAGTCAGAGCATCTATCAATATTATCCATATTTGTATCAGAGCATTATCCAACATATGAACATATATTCTTCTCCCCCTTTGTAATCATCAAAAATAATTAGAGCAGTGAAGAGAAATAAACTGAAATAAGATACTTTTATTGAATTAATAAAAATGGGAAATACAAGAAGTAAAATTATTCAGAATTCATAAAACAGTAAAAAGAAACCAACAGCTAAACATAACTAAAAATCTAATTATCCGGGTTGAAGAAGCGGATTTCTGCAATTTGGTGATCCAACTCTTCATAACGCTGCTGCATCATCTCAAAATGTTGCTGCTCGGTCATTGAAAACTCTTGGAGGGAGTTTTCAAGTCGATCGAAGCGGCGATCAAGATGGGCGTAGAGAGATGCAAATGGGTCTACTTGGGGTGCAGATGAAAAGGCTGATGGTGCAGCTTGTGGTTGAGGTGGAGGAGGAGGAGCAGCAGGTTCAGCAAAGGGGTTGGCACCATGTTCCCGGTCACTCCTTAGAATCCACATTCCAGCAATGTTGACCATGCCCATTTTATTTAGGTGGGAAGTGCTAATGCAAGCTCTTGGGGGCACTTTTTCAGAGAGTTCCCCTGCCAAATCAACACCACAGAATTTAAAAATTTTGGTGAGGAGGATACCATAAGGGAGCTTCTGCTGGTCCTTGGCATGGCGCATGTGGAATTTGATCAACTGAACCCAGTTGATCTCTTTGTGGTTCAGCATGGCCCACATTAAGAGGACATCATCCTCTTCAACCAGAGTATAGTTCCCACCACGGGGAACAATCATCTTGACCAAGAAGAAGTGGAGCAGGCGGTTGTTCATGGTCAAGTGGCCAACTAGTTTGTGGTTGCTCCTGGGAGGAGCCGGCTTCCACAAAGAACGGCGGACAGTGATGGGATTAAAACCCCATTCATCCTCGGGTTCGCCTCCATCAAAGTCAGCATTGTTGAGAGGAAGTTTGGAAATTTCTGCAAATTGGGCATTTGAGAGTTTGATGGTGGTGTTTTTCACCTTGGATTCAACCATCCCATTGACAAGGCGGAGGTTGCAGTAGAATACTCTCATAAGCTCAGGATAGTATTCTTCTTCTTTGAAGGATAAGAAGGGGAAGAGGTTGTAGTGGTTGAGGCTTTGGGTGAAGGTAAGGCTTGGGTTGTCAAAGGTGTCAGCAACGGTGTAATGAGGGGTCATAATCTCCCTTTCAGAAAAATTCTTCATAAAATTTTGAAGTTCTCTGGGAGAAGAGAAGAACCTTGAGAAGTCAAGGGGGTTATGGGCTTGAGCAGCAGAGGACCTAGCTCTCTTGACATTTCTAGAGGTAGACATGGTTGGAAAATGCAAAAGAAGAAGATGAAGAGAGATGAGTGGTAGAGAGTTTTTGAGAGGTTTGAGAGGAAGGAGGTAGTGTGAGATGAGAAGGTGAATGAAGGGATATTTATAGTTGAAAATTAGGTTTAGGAAGGAGGAAAGAGAGTTTAGAAAGGAGTGAAGTGAGTTAAGAGAGGGAGTTGTTCGAGTGAGCCTAGGAAATTGGAGTTTTGACTCATCAGAACGCGCGCTAATCGATTACGAGACAGGTGGTAATCGATTAGGTCATTGTTTCTGGGGAATTTCAAACGTTTCATACAGAGGGTAATCGATTAGAGGCTTAGGGTAATCGATTAGTTTAGTCCTAATCGATTGGAGCAATGTGGTAATCGATTATGAAGAAGAGGAAACGTTTTGAACTTGAAACAGAAGCTTCGTAATCGATTATGGATCATGGATAATCGATTATCTTAAAAACAGAATGATTGTAATCGATTATGGGTGAGGTCTAATCGATTATCTTAGAAACAGAAGCTTAGTAATCGATTGGGATTAACAATGTAATCGATTATGGAGTCAAAAACTTCAAACATATCAAACAGCAAGGTTCCAAACATGAAATGTGATAAATATCATGCATCATGCCATTCAACAAGGTTCTTATCAAAATATTCAAACACAGCTGGACATGTCAAGAATGCCTAACTCTCTTCTTATGTGAATGAATTGCTCTCTAGCCAAGGGTTTTGTGAAAATATCCGCTAGTTGCCTAGAGGTTTCTACATGTTCAATTACACAATCCTCTTTTAACACATGATCTCTAATAAAGTGATGCCTAATCTCAATGTGTTTGGTCCTAGAGTGCATTACTGGATTCTTGGAGATATTAATGGCACTAGTGTTATCACATTTAATGGGGACTTTATTCAAGGTAATACCAAAATCAAGAAGTTGTTGTCTCATCCAAAGAATTTGAGCACAACAACTACCAGCTGCTACATATTCTGCCTCAGCCGTTGACAATGCAACACTTGCTTGTTTCTTGCTATGCCAAGAAACAAGGGAACTACCAAGCAAATGGCATGTACCACTAGTGCTTTTTCTATCAAGCTTACACCCCGTAAAGTCGGAATCAGAATATCCTAAAAGATTACATTCAACGCCTTTGGGGTACCATAGACCAACATTTTGAGTACCCACAAGATATTTCAAAATTCTTTTTACGGCAGTCAAATGTGATTCTTTAGGACATGCTTGATATCTAGCACACATGCATACCGCAAACATAATATCAGGTCTACTCGCAGTTAAATACAGTAAGGATCCAATCATACCTCGATATTTGGTGATTTCAATGTCCTTACCCTTTTCGTCTTTGTCTAGATAGCAGGATGTGCTCATGGGTGTAGCTATCTCGTTTGCCTTATCCATTCCAAACCTTTTAAGTAGTTCCTTACAGTATTTAGTTTGGCTAATGAACGTTCCATCAATGGCTTGTTTTATTTGTAGTCCAAGGAAGAAGGTGAGTTCTCCCATCAAGGACATTTCAAACTCATTCTGCATAATCTTGGCAAATTCTTGACAAAGATTTTCATTAGTAGCACCAAATATTATGTCATCTACATAAATCTGTACCAAGAGGATGTCATTATGTTTGCGTTTTATAAACAATGTAGTATCAACCTTTCCTCTTTCAAAGTTGTGTTCTAAAAGGAATTTGCTTAATCTTTCATACCAAGCTCTTGGAGCTTGTTTCAAACCATATAAAGCTTTTCTCAATTTGAAGACATGGTTTGGAAATTTATGATTTTCAAAACCGGGAGGTTGATCTACATAAACTTCTTCTTGAATGTAGCCGTTTAAGAACGCACTTTTGACATCCATTTGATATAGTTTGAAATCCATACAACATGCAAAAGCTAGCAATAATCTAATGGCTTCTAACCTAGCTACGGGAGCATATGTTTCTTCATAGTCTATTCCTTCTTCTTGGTTGTATCCCTTTGCAACTAGTCTAGCTTTGTTTCTAGTTATTATACCATTTTCATCTAGCTTATTTCTAAAAACCCATTTGGTGCCTATTATTAGATGATTATTGGGTCTTGGCACAAGTTTCCAAACTTCATTTCTTTCAAATTGATTTAGCTCTTCTTGCATGGCCAACATCCAATGTTCATCAATAATAGCTTCATCTATGTTCTTGGGTTCTATTTGTGATACAAATGCTAGGTGATTGCATGCATTTCTAATGGCGTTTCGAGTACTTACCCCTTTGGTTATTTCTCCAATGATTTTGTCCAAGGGATGATCCTTCAAGGTTACCCAATCTTGTTGTCTCTCAATTTGTGTTGCACCTTCATCATTGTTGACTTCTTCTTCTTTGTCTTGCAAGTTCATTTCTTGGAAGGTACCTACAAGATCATCAACTTCCTTTCTCGGAGGATTTTGGTTAAGTTCATCAAATTTAACATGTATGGACTCTTCAATTGTATAGGTTCGTTTGTTAAAGAGTCTATATGCTTTACTAGTAGATGAATAACCTAGAAAAATTGCTTCATCAGATTTTGCATCAAATTTGCCAAGATTTTCCTTTCCATTATTTAAGACAAAGCATTTGCATCCAAAAATATGAAAGTAAGAAATATTTGGTTTTCGTCCTTTATAAAGTTCATAGGGGGTTTTCTTTAATATAGGCCTTATCAAACAACGATTCATAACATGACAAGCGGTGTTCACCGCATCGGCCCAAAAATGTTTTGAAATATTAGCTTCATTCAACATAGTTCTTGCAAGCTCCGCTAAAGATCGATTTTTCCTTTCAACTACTCCATTTTGTTGTGGAGTTCTTGGAGCCGAAAAATTATGTTCAATGCCAAACTTTTCACAAAATTTCTCAAAAGATTGGTTTTCAAATTCTCCCCCATGGTCCGTTCGAATGGATGCTATTTTTATATTTTGTTCATTTTGGATGACCTTGGCAAGTTTCTTAAATGCTTGATATGCTTCATGTTTATGAGTAAGAAACAATGTCCATGTATATCTAGAGTAATCATCCACAATCACAAGACCATAATAGTTTCCACCAAAGCTTTTGATTTTTGAAGGCCCAAATAAATCCATATGTAAAAGTTGTAAAGGTCTTGTTGTTGAAACAATATTTTTTGCTTGAAAAGAAACCTTTACTTGTTTTCCTTTTTGACAAGCGTCACAAAATTTATTTTCAAATTTTAATTTTGGTAAACCAATAACTAAATCTTTTGAAACAAGTTTATTTAAATGGTCTACATGAATGTGAGCGATTCTTCTATGCCAAAGCCATGATTCATCCTCTTTGGTTATAAAGCATTGTACATCATTTGAAGCAAGGCAATCTAGATTAATCATGTAAATGTTATCTACTCTTTGACCAACAAACTTTATCTCCTTGTTTAGTTTATTTTCAATTATGCAACCATTTGATTCAAAAACAATTTTATAGCCCTTGTCATATAATTGACTAATACTAAGCAAGTTGTGTTTTAGTCCTTCAACATATAACACATCATTTATGGAGGTGGAAGAATTTTTACCAACATTTCCGATTCCAAGTATTCTTCCCTTTGTGTTATCTCCATAAGTAACAAATCCTTTGCTTCGTGGAGTAAGTGATATAAACTTACTTTTATCTCCCGTCATATGTTTAGAACACCCACTATCCAAGTACCAATGGGTGTTACTTGCCTTAAAACATACCTACAAAACAATTCAAGTTAGAGAGCTTGGTACCCATTTTATGTTGGGTCCTTGTAGGTTAGTTTGTGAAAATGTTCCCTTAGGAACCCATACTTTTCTCACTACTTTTGGTCCTAATCTTCTAACATTGCAATTATAAGAGTTATGACCTTTAAGACTACAATGATTGCATTTCATAAAAGGTGAGGAGGATTTGCTTGGTGGTGCAAAGAAACTTTTATAGTGTTTCTCCATTTTATGGTTACTATGTTCTTGGTTATATCCTAAACCGGTTTTACTAAACATGCATTTTTGTTGCCCAAGTAGGATATTCAAATTATCTCTTCCATTTGTGAATTTCTCAAGTGTCCTATTTAGGTCTTCAACCTTGGTTTCTAATACAATGCACCTTCTTGCAAAATCACATGGTTTATCCTTAGAGCATGTTTGAACTTTCTCTAGTTCTTCTTTTAAGCTCTCATTTTCTTTACATACTTCCATGAGATGCAATTCAAGGGTTTCACTGGTTTTCCTAGATGCTTTGAGTTTACTAGAGATTTTTGTAAATTTATCATATAATTCTTCAAATGCATCTAACAGCTCATTTTTATCTAAGTCAAGAAGATTTACCTCATTATCTTCTTCTTGATGATTTGCCATTAAGCAAAGATTGGCTTGCTCATCTTCCGAGTCGTCGGAGCTGCTCACATCGTTCTCATCCCAAGCAATATAGGCTCTTCTTCTTCTTTATTTGTCCTTGCCCTTCTTTTTGAGGTTTGGACAATCGGCTTTGAAGTGCCCTTCCTTGCCACATTCAAAACAACTTGGTGAAGAGGAAGTTTCATTAGAGGTAGGTTTCTTACCTTGAGGCTTAAAGTTCTTTTGGAACTTTTTGTTCTTCATGAATCTTCCAAATCTTTTTACGAATAGCCCAAACTCTTCTTCTTCATCTAAGTCACTACATGATTCTTCCTCATGCATGGAGGTGGCTTTGAGGGCTAGCCCTTTCTTCTTGGTGGATTTCTCCTCTTCCTCGGCTAGCTTCAATGCTTTAAGTTCTTGCTCTTGTTCTTGCAATTTTCCAAAGAGTGTTGCAAGAGACATTTCATTGATGCTAGGAGATTGTTTTATTGCTGTGACAAGAGGTTGCCATTCCCTGCTAAGACTTTTCAAAATTTTGTGCACAAGCTCTTTGTTAGTATATACTTTGCCAAGAGTAATAAGATGGTTGATAATAAGTGTAAACCTTTTCTGCATATCTACAATAGATTCTCCTGAATTTATCCTAAAGCATTCATATTGGCTAGTCAAGGTACTAATTTTGGAATCCTTTACATCATTAGTACCTTCATGGGTTACTTGAAGAGTATCCCACATTTCTTTAGCAGTTTGGCATGTCATT
This sequence comes from Clitoria ternatea, assembly GCA_037962975.1. NCBI lineage: Eukaryota > Viridiplantae > Streptophyta > Magnoliopsida > Fabales > Fabaceae > Clitoria > Clitoria ternatea. The sequence continues at coordinate 141,682,110 of CM075670.1, forward strand.
ATCCTAAAAAATTCATCTTGACCTAAAGACATAGTAATGAGATTTTTGGCCTTGTAGCCATATTGGACTTTCTTTTCTTCCTCGCTTGTCCATTCATCTATAGATTTTTCAACATTCTTGCTATCTATGGTATGCATTGGTATATAAGGACCATTTTCAATGGTATTCCATATTCTCAAGTCAATTGATTGAATGAAGATTTTCATTCTCTCTTTCCAAAAGGCATACCCTTCCCCATTGAAAGCGGGAGGTCTATTTATCGCACCACCCTCGGGAAAAACATTTTGAGAACTTGAGGCCATTTAATCTCTTGAAGCTGTTAAGCTTGATCTACCAAGAGTCAAGCTCTGATACCACTTGTTGTTCAAGTGGCCTCAATACTCAAGAGGGGGGGTGAATTGAGTTTTAAAACTTTTGATTGGAATACCTTTGAAATTGATTTTTATAACCAAGTTTATGAGATTATGCAAGTGAAATTGAATGGAGGATAACAAGCAATGTACTATAATGAGAAATGTTGCTGAAGCAATTTACCAAACACTTGGTGTGCAATATTAGGGATATAACAAGTTAAGCAAGTTCAAGTATGCTCCTCTCAACCAATCAATACCAATCAACAAATATGCAGTAAATGAAAGTAAAAGAGTAAGGAAGAGAAGCTTGCAAACCGATATAACGAGTTCCACCCAATCCGGTGTACGTCTCGCCTCTAAGCAACCCACTTAGAGGATTTCCACTATTGTAGATTAGAGATACAACTTTGAGCAATTGCGGCTTCCTAGTGTCCCACACTCAAGAACCCAATCCTCACAAGTATAAGGGCAACCCACCCAATCTCTCAATCTCACAATATCCCAAAGGTTGAGTCCACAACCTTTGTAACCACTCAACCTAGAGTGAACAACCACTCAACCTAGAGTGAATAACTTGTGTGTTTGGTGTTTGTTTACAATCAATACACTCTCTCAATAGAGCAGATATACAAATGAAAAGCTCTCCCAAATTCTAATCTCTCAAGATGAGAGGATATACAAGTGAAAGTACAATATGCAAGAAATAGGCTTACAAAGCACAAAAATAGAGCTATGAATTGTTGCTACTTGGTTGTAGTTGGTTACCTCTTGTGCTTGTGTTCTTCTTCCATTTATAGAGCCATGATAGCAGTTGAGGTGTGCCCTAGTTCATCATAGCCGTTGCACTTAGTGGGAATTTGAAGAATGGTGGAGACATGAGCTGGTTTCCCACTTAAATCTGTTTTTCCACTAGCGTAATCGATTACACCCTCGCGTTGTAATCGATTAGCTTCAAGTCAGAGACTTCCTAATCGATTATTTCACTTCCTCTAATCGATTAGCATCTGTACCTGATGTATTTAATTTGATTTCGCATCTGCCTAATCGATTAGACTGTCTTGCAATCGATTACCTTAAATTCCAGTGGCTTCCTAATCGATTGTGTGGCTTCCATAATCGATTAGCCATCATACCTGATGCATTTGGTTCCATTTCTAATTGTTGTAATCGATTAGCCTCTGGTGTATAATCGATTACCTTAATTCCAGTAAGTACCTAATCGATTGTTCAGCTTCCTAATCGATTAGCTCTCATACCTGATGCAATTTCTTCCAAAACAGAAAGCTCCTAATCGATTAGCATCTATGGCCTAATCGATTAGCTTCGCTGTTACTTCAATTCTGATTTCATGTCTTTGTTTTTGCATCGGTTTCTTCAAGAGTGCTTGTCATTATCAAAATCTTTGCACATCTTTGGACCTGTTAACATATTCAAACACAAAATAATCAAAATCAAGGCCAAGGATGGAAGCAGGAGCCAAGTTCTTCAAATAGACCTTACCAAAACAACTATCCTTCGTTGATGGAGAAAACTTCAAGACTGGAAGACACTTTGGAGAAGTTTATGCAAGCTTCTTTGATAAATCAAAAGAACACCGAGGCGTCCATTAGAAATTTGGAAACTCGGGTGGTACAATTAGCCTACCAGATGGCTAAGCAGAAAAGACCTCAGTATGGAGTAAACACTAAGCAAAACCCTAAAGAGCAATGCAAAGCTATGGTAACTTATAGTGGAAAATAGTAGGATTTGAGCTGAGTGAAAAAGAAAAGGAGGAAGAAGAGATTCTAAAAGAAAAGAGAGACATAGAAAAAGAAAGAGAGAAAGAAAAAGATCAAGAAGAAAGTGAAAATAAAGTAAGTGAGAATGTAAATAAAGAAAAAGAAAAAGAAAAAGAAAAAGAAAAAAAGAAAAATAAAAAGAGTGAAGTTGAAAAAGGGAAGGCAAAAGCTGATGAAGAACTTCTACAATTAAAAAGTATGCCTTACCCTAAAAATCCTTCAAAGTGTGACAAGGAGAGGCAATTTGCTAGATTCATGGACATCTTCAAAAGATTGCATATTAATGTTCCATTTATGGAGGCCATGGAGTAGATGCCTACATATGCAAAATTCATGAAGGATTTGCTTACCAAGAAAAAGAGATTATCTAAAGAAACAGTTGAACTGGAGGTTGGGTATAGTGCCATCATTCAAAAGGCATTGCCTATGAAAACCAAGGATCCAAGAAGTTTCACAATTCTTGTTACCATTGGTAATCTGCGGGTGGGTAAAGCATTACTAGACCTTAGAGCCAGTATCAATTTAATGCCATTATCCATCCTAAAAAGGACTAGAGATATGGAGATTAGGTCGACTAGGATGACCTTGCAATTGGCTGATAGATCGATGAAAGTTCCTTATAGTGTAGCAGAGGATGTTTTAGTGAAGGTAGAGAATTTTTTGTTTCCCGTGGATTTTATGATCATGGATATGGAGAAGGACTTAGAAGTGCCTCTGATTTTAGGGAGACCATTTATGAAGACTGCCAAAGTCATCATAGATGTGGATGATGGAAAATTAAAGGTAAGAGTTCAAGATGAAGAAGTTAATTTTGATGTTTTTGAAGCAATAAAGCATCAAACAGATAAACAAAGCTGTTTTAAAATTGATATGGAAAAAAGTAATTGAAGAACAGTTCAGCAAGGTGCAGAATTCAAGTTCTCTTGAAAAGGTTTTAGTTTGTGTTATCGAAAGTCTTGATGATTCTGAAGCTGATGAAGTAAATAACATTGTTAAGAGTCTTGATGCAAGCAAAGTGATTGCAAGTAATGAGGGATCTACATAGAGTCTTCCTGATAAACAAGTCACTAAAATTCAGAAGCTGGAATTAAAAGAGTTACCTTCATATTTGAAGTATGCTTTTTTAGATGATGAAAGTCAAAAACCAGTTCTAATTAGCAACAGCTTGTTGAAGGAAAAGGAAGAGAAACTGATTAAGGTTTTAAAGAAGAATGAAGGAGCAATTGGATTGAGACTGAATGATTTAAAAGGCATTAGCCCTTCATATTGTATGCACCATATTTTCATGGAGCTAGAGTATAAACCCATAGCACAACCTTAAAGAAGGCTGAATCCAACCATGAATAAGGTCGTGAAAAAGGAGGTGATAAAATTGTTAGAAGCTGGGATGATTTATCCTATTTCAGACAGTGCTTGGGTGAGTCCCGTGCAGGTTGTACCAAAGAAGGGTGGCATGACAGTGGTGAAAAATGAAAATAATAGGTTGATTTCCACCAGGACAATGACTGGGTGAAGGATGTGTATCGACTACAGAAGACTCAATCAGGCGACAAGGAAAGTTCATTTTCCATTACCTTTCATGGATCAGATACTGGAGAGACTCGCTAGTCAAGCGTATTATTGCTTCCTGGACGGATATTCAGGTTATAATCAGATAGCTGTAGCTTCAAAAGATCAAGAGAAAACAACATTTACTTATCCTTTCGGTGTTTTTGCTTACAAAAAAATACCTTTTAGACTTTGTAATGCCCCAGCTACCTTTCAAAGGTGTATGCTTGCCATCTTTGCTGACCTTATGGAGAAAAGCATTGAAGTTTTCATGGATGACTTTTTAGTTTTTGGGAAATCATTTGATATATGCTTGGAGAATCTTGACACTGTACTTCAAAGATGTATGAAAGCTAACCTAGTGCTAAATTAGGAAAAATTCCATTTTATGGTAATCAAAGGCATTGTGTTAGGCCACACAATTTTAAGCAAAGACATTAAAGTAGATCGTGCAAAAGTGGAAGTGATTGAAAAGCTGCCTCCACCAATCAGTGTGAAAGGAATGAGAAGTTTTCTAGGGCATGCGGGATTTTACCGAAGATTTATCAAAGATTTCTCAAAAATTACCAAACCTTTGAGTAACTTGTTACAAAAGGATATTCCTTTTCATTTTGATGATTCTTGCTTGTCTGTTTTTCAATTATTGAAAGAAAATTGATCTCTGCACCTATCATAGCTGCTCCTGATTGGAAACTTGATTTTGAACTAATGTATGATGCAAGCGACAATGTAATTGGTGCAATTTTGGGTCAAAGAAAATCCAAAATTTTCATCCTATACACTATGCTAGTAACGTCTTAAATGAGGCTCAAATTAATTATGCAACCACTGAAAAAGAATTACTAGCAATAGTGTATGGCCTTGAGAAATTTAGATCTTACTTAATTGGTTCTCAAGTTGTTGTTTTTACAGATCATGCAGCCATTAAGTATTTGTTGAACAAATCTAATTCCAAACCTAGACTAATCAGGTGGATTCTTCTTCTATAAGAATTTGACTTGATTTTTTGGGATAAAAAAGGGAGTGAAAACCATGTAGCGGATCATTTATCCAGGCTGATCAATCATGAAGTTACCAAATTACAGCCTGAAGTCTAAGATGACTTTCCAGATGAGAAGCTATTGCTATTTCAGGAAAGGCCATGGTTCGTAGACATGGAAAATTTTAAAGCTGCAAGAGTGCTTCCTGAGGATTCACATGGCAATAAAAGAAGAAGTTTTTGAAAAATGCACAACAATTTGTGTAGGATGATCTATATTTATTCAAGCTTGGATTAGATAATATCCTTAGAAGATGTGTGTCTCAACAAGAAGCCAGGAGTATTTTATGGCACTGTCATAGATCACCTTATGGAGGACATTTCAATGGAGAGAGGACAACAACCAAAATTCTTCAATTTGGCTTCTATTGGCCTTCTTTATTTAAAGATGCTAATGCTTATGTGTACAATTATGATGCTTGCCAGAGGACAAGAGGTATATCTAAGAGAAATGAGATGCCATTGATAACCATTTTGGAAGTAGAAGTGTTTGATTGTTGGGTTGTAGACTTTGTTGGCCCTTTACCTACCTCACTCTCGAATGAATATATTGTTGTAGCAGTGGATTATATCTTGAAGTGGGTGGAAGTAATGGCCTATGCCAAGGCGGATGCCAAAACTGTTATCAAGTTTTTTAAAAAGAACATTTTCAACAGATTTGGTACCCTTCGTGTGCTAATAAGTGATGGAGTTTCTCACTTCTGTAATGCTCAACTTCAAAGGTGTTTAGAGCACTATGGAGTAAGGCATAAGGTGACATCTCTATATCATCCTCAAGCCAATGGTCAAATAGAGGTATCCAATAGAGAGATAAAGCGAATTTTGAAGAAAACTGTGTCCCGAGTAGAAAAGATTGATCTTTAAAATTAGATGACGCTTTATGGGCATATCAAACTACTTTCAAAGCCCCAACAGGGTTTTCACCCTATCAGTTGATGTATGGGAAGAGCTGTCATCTTCCTGTGGAACTTGAACATAAAGCTTATTGGGAAATGAAGTTACTCAATTTTGATCCACAGGCATCAGCACAAGAAAGAAAAATTCATATTGAGAAGCTAGGAGAATGGAGGTTAGAAGCCTATGAATCTTCCAAGATCTACAAGGAAAGAATGAAAGCCTATCATGATAAGAAAATAGTGAAGAAAAGCTTATATCTAAGTCAATATGTATTGTTGTTTAATTCTAAATTGAAGCTCTTTCCAGGAAAGTTAAGATCTAAGTGGTCAGGACCCTTTGTAGTTAATAATGTTAAATCATATGGTGCCATTGAATTGAAAAATCTAGAATAAAAAAGGACTTAGATAGTGAATGGCCAAAGACTCAAACCATGTTTGGGAGGAGGTGTGGAGAAGCTTGACATGCTAATCCACTTGCATGATGTGTAAGAATGTATCAGGTGTCAAGCTAAAGACGTTAAACAAGCGCTTACTGGGAGGCAACCCAGCTTTATTATTGTTTTGATGATTTATTTTTGTGTAATTTTAGGTGTTTTGATATTTGTATGTTGACCTTGTTGTGTTTAGTGTATGCATGTTATATGAAAATAAGGAAGAAGAAAGAAATTGGCATTTTGACTTAGAAATGTTCATATGCATTTTGATGAAGAATATTGAGAAAATCAAATTTGATTATGATTTTGATTGCAAAGTTAAAAATTTTGTTACATATTTATTGAGTTGGGATTGAATTATATGATTGAAGAGTTTAGGTTAGTTGAAGACTTTGTCAAATTCCCATGAGAATCTTAAGTTTTTATGAATATATAGTCAATTCGCTCAAGTGAATCAAATTTCGCTTAAGCGAATGTTGCAAACAATGCATTTATTATGCATTTAATAAGTTATCTATTAAACTCACTCAAGCGAGACAAGGTTTCATGGTAAACGCTCAAGCCAAAAAGTATTTCGCCTAAGCGAAAGGTGACAGGATACATAGTGTATGAAATTTGCCCATGCGAGATTTGCTCGCTCAGGTGAATTAATATTGAATTTGATTCTGTCTCTTTTTCACTTAAGCGAACTTCATTAGCTTAAGCGAAGTCTTCCAGGGGATTTTCAGAATTCAAGTAATTATGCTTTTGCTCAGGCGAAAGGGGGTCGCTCAAAAGAATTTAAAGAGGATTTGATTCTGTCAAAATTTCACTCAAGTGAGATTATCTCGCTTAAGCGAATCACAGCTGAGATACACACTGCCTCAATTTCTCTTGATCCTTCCTTCTTCGCCCAAGCGGATTTTTAAATATAACTTTCAGGGGGTTTCTACTATTTTCTCACTACAGCGAGTAATAATGGCTCAAGCGAGTTTGCGTCTTTTCAGTTTCGAAACGTAAAATTCACTTCAGAGAACCATTTTCGCTCAAGCGAATTTAAGCGGTAAGGCTTTTTAAGGAACTTTCAAATCATTTGGGCAGTTACAAATCATTTTCCAAAGTTGAAACGCTCTTTCCCCTCTTTGAAAATCCCATTTCTCTCTTCAAAGTCTCTAGGTTTTACTTTTTGATTCCATTTTTGTCAAAATATTCAGCTCAAGTATGTACCATTTCTTCTCTTCCCTTTCTCTTTCTTCTTTTCCCCTGTTTTCTTGTTCGTGTATGTTTGAAGTTAGAAAATTTTTGCTTTTATGCCTTATTTCGTTTTGGATGATATGAAACCATTAGAAATGATGTGTGGTAGTTTGGAATGGTAGTTTTGCATCTTTAAAGGAATGGTAGTTGATTGCCCTAAAACATACTCTGTTTCTCTATCCTTCTTTATCTAGGCATACGACTCGATGGGTTTGGAGTGTAACTATTGATGCATGGTGTTGTTTGGTTGAGATAATGTACATTTTGAGTTGTAAATTTCACTAATGAATCTGATGCATTGCTGGTCTAGTGCTCTGATTACCATTTTTTTGAATAAATTTGACTAAGTAATGCAATATTGATAATGTCTTTGTAATATATTGTGTTGTGTAAAAATGCATTTTGTACATGCTAAAATTAGAAGTTCGCACTGAATTTGGTTATTTAATAGGAAGCTGAATTGCTTTATGTAAGTTTTCATGAACAGAATTTTATGCTTCAGTGTGTCGTATTTTAATGAATTGTATTGGGCAAAAGTTCGAGCTTAAACGAAGTCTTCCAGGGGATTTTCAGAATTCAAGTAATTATGCTTTCACTCAGGCGAAAGGGGGTCGCTCAAGCGAATTTAAAGAGGATTTGATTTTGTCAAAATTTCACTCAAGTGAGATTATCTCGCTTATGTGAATCATAACTGAGATACACACTGCCTCAATTTCACTTGATCCTTCCTTCTTCGCCCAAGCAAATTTTTAAATATAACTTTTAAGGGGTTTCTACTATTTTCTCACTACAGCGAGTAATACTGGCTCAAGCGAGTTTGCGTCTTTTCAGTTTCGAAACGTAAAATTCACTTCAGAGAACCATTTTCGCTCAAGCAAATTTAAGCGGTAAGGCTTTTTAAGGAACTTTCAAATCATTTGGGCAGTTACAAATCATTTTCCAAAGTTGAAACGCTCTTTCCCCTCTTTGAAAATCCCATTTCTCTCTTCAAAGTCTCTAGGTTTTGCTTTTTGATTCCATTTTTGTCAAAATATTCAGCTCAAGTAAGTACCATTTCTTCTCTTCCCTTTCTCTTTCTTCTTTTCCCCTGTTTTCTTGTGCGTGTATGTTTGAAGTTAGAAAATTTTTGCTTTTATGCCTTATTTCGTTTTGGATGATATGAAACCATTGGAAATGATGTGTGGTAGTTTGGAATGGTAGTTCTGCATCTTTAAAGGAATGGTAGTTGATTGCCCTAGAACATACTCTATTTCTCTATCCTTCTTTATCTAGGCATGCAACTCGATGGGTTTGGAGTGTAACTATTGATGCATGGCGTTGTTTGGTTGAGATAATGTTCATTTTGAGTTGTAAATTTCACTGATGAATCTGATGCATTATTGGTCTAGTGCTTTGATTGCTATTTTTTTGAATAAATTTGACTAAGTAATGCAATATTGATAGTGTCTTTGTAATACATTGTGTTGTGTAAAAATGCATTTTGTACATGTTGAAATTGGAAGTTCGCACTGAATTTGGTTATTTAATAGGAAGCTGAATTGCTTTATGTAAGTTTTCATGAACTGAATTTTGTGCTTCAGTGTATAGTATTTTAATGAATTGTATTGGGCAAAAGTTCTAGTTTTCAGGGATAGTACGCACAAAGACAACAGGTGTTGATCCTTCGCAACAAAGCGACCGCAAAAAACGCCAAAGATCATCAGCTCCTTCTCCAACACGCCGAAACAAATTCCGAGGCAAAGAACATGGAAAGCGGTTTAACAACATCCAGCATTGGACTTTCATACCAGAATACCGAGTCGACTTGAGGCAAGGCGACTGTGATAAGTTTCTACAAGTCCTCCGAGATAGAAAATGGCTGAGGATGGCAAATCCTCAAACAAGTATGACCCAGAAGTTGTGGGCCAATTCTATGCCAATGCTTGGAACACACAAGGCTCTTCTGAGCGGAAGACATGGGTGCGAGGCACCTGGATTTCTTACACTAGAGACATAATTAATGACCATTTAGGTGATGTGCTATAGCTAGATAATGGAGAGCTTTGTACATATGGTAGACTCAAGAAAGAACGTCACATATATGATACTCATGAGTTAGAGCGAGCCTTATGTCTCTGTGATCATCATCTTCATTGTAGAGCAAATCAACAACTTACCTGACTTCTGAGGAGGGACATGAGTATGTTGACCAGAGTTTGGACTGCATTTCTGTTAGCCAATGTTGTTCTGAATGCTCATGTATCAGACCTTTCGATGCCTAGATGTGAGCTACTGTTCTGCATTCTCAACCCAAGAATATTAGTGGACATTGCCCAGATCATATCAGATGAGATCTTCTGATTTGCACAGCAGAATCCACAGACCACCATTGCAGATGCCAAACCCAAGGGCACATTTGGATTCCCTGCATTCATCACTGGACTATATGTAGCACATGGGGTTGATGTCCACCCCATCATTCTGATTCGCCTATCCATAGATCGGAACTTTATTAATCAGAATTGCTGGATTCCACCATCACCTTCTACATCAGCAGCAGCACCACCACCATAAACCACCCCCATCCCTTTCTACTGACCCCCTCCTCCTTGCTCATCTTTTACATATATAGAGGCAGCAGGCGGCTATCCATTGGGGCATGCTATACCTTTATCGGGCTAATTATTACAGTTACCCGGTGGGACCTTTTATGTCACTGGGTGAGTTTAAGGATTATGTTGCTTGGCCTGGGGACAGTCCTGTTCTCCCAAAAGAGATGAGGCTGGCAGCTGAGCTGACAGCATCTAAGTCACCACAACCAGTAGCATTAGTGTCATCATCTGGACCATCTAAGATACCAGGCACAGCACCTTCATCTGTACCAGAGTCATAGCTAGTTGAGACAGATACTCAGAAGGAGCTCACTGAGGAGCAGTAGGCAGCAGAGGATAGGGAATTTGAGGAGCAGTTGGATCGTGTAGTCACCGACATACTAGCAACAAAGGACTGATCAGCTCCTATGGTTTATTTTATTTTGTGTTACTATTTTGGGTTCTTTAACTTATGTTACTTTTATGTAGTATGGTTTAGTTTGGTACTTATTTTGAATTATGTTATGTTTTGCACCCGCTAGTGTTATATATGTTTAGGCGCGGTTCTTTTTCGGTGTTTTGATATGTAAAGAAATGAAGAAAGATGTACATTAATCTTAAGTTGCATCAGTAAAAAATTAACCAGTTTTTGAAAATATGAGTTTCCTGATAAATGCTAAATGCAATCTTTGTAAATTTTAATTTGTGAAATAGCCAACAGTAGTCGAACCTTTTTCTGTTTAAATCAAGAAATCAAGCCTGTTAACCGTGTGAGTGAGTGAAACTTAAACATAGAGAGTCCGTTGATTCTTATATGGTTTTTCATTGCATAATTTTCTGGCAGAGATCATTGCTTAGGCAAATATAGATATGATAGAGGCAATTTTGTATAGAATAGGAAAAGCTAGAGCTAAAAAGTTACCCTGTGATTAAATGCATTCCATTTTGTTCATAACCCCCTTTGAGCTGAAAGTTTTGTTCCATAACCCTTATTGTAGCATGTTGTAATTAAGATCCTACCTTTTTGCATGCTAAGGGCAAGGAATTTGTTCTAGAAAGGTTATGTTGGATGAGTTTGGTTCTATGGAAAGTAAAAAAGAAAAAAAAGGCTAAAAAGAGCAAGAGCAAGGATAAGAAGAAAAGCAATTCCTCAATATGAATAATTTGTAAAAACTTCAATAAAAAGCAAAGAAAGTTTGAGGAATAACAACCTTAATTGAAAAAAGAAGGGAAGTATAGAATTAAGGCAACTGAGTCAGGTATGAATGGCATGATTCTTTGTCCTTAGTATGCCCTTTGAATTCTTAGAAAGACCATGAGTTTCTTTGTTTAGCCTAGCCAAATTATAACCCTTTTGAAGACCTCTTGATCCATGATTGTATAAGTGATTATCTTATGCATTGAAATGAAGTGCAATGATTGACTAAGATTTGATCAGTGATTGATTGAGTAAACACTCACCTGTGAGATATTGATAAAGTGGATTTCTTGTTTTTACAGCGATTGGTTGCTTTCATTTGTATAGTGAATCACAAATTTCACATTATCTAGATGAATTGAAGCAGATATTCAGGAGATGTCATTTGTAAATATTTTTTAGTTATTTTCTCTATGTGCATAGTTAGATTGAGTAAAATCTTCCTCTCATTTTGATAGTTTTGACCTTTTGCTTGAGGGCAAGCAAAGTTCTAGGTCAGGGAGAGTTGATAAATGTCCAAATTTGTATATATTTATGATGATATTTAGACTATTTTATAAATGAAATGTGTGGTATTTGACAATTTTACAAGCATATATGATATGAATTATGAATCTCAATATTACACATGTAAATTTGTAAATAGGTATTGCCAATCCCTAATTTTTGATGTATTTTTAGGTATGGAAAGAAAATGAAGAGAAAAAGAAAAAGAAATAATCAAGTTTCACCTAAAATCCCCAAGTTTTAAGCAAGATTTTACAATTTCACTCAAGCGAGCCAGAAATCCGCTTGAGCGAATCCTTCGCTGTAGCCAGATTAAGACTCACCTGAGCGAATGGGCCTTTAAAGAAGTTAAGCATAAGATGTGAGATTCACTTGGAGCAAAAGCTAGTTCGCTTAAGCGAGGTTGAGCCAGAATGTGATTGAAGAAGATTTTGCTCAAGCGAGACTTCTTTGCTTGAGCGAATATCATTTAGAAAGAAAATACAAAGGCTTCATTCAAGCGCCCAAGGGAAATAACAACAGCAAAATTCTGCCAGTGAGTTCCACTTGTGAATTCGCTTAAGCGAGATTCTTTCACTCAAAGTAAAAATCCTCCAGAATCAGAATGTGAATCATTCGCTGCAGCTAAAACATGAATGGCTTAAGCCGGTAAAGAACAAGGGATTTGCCATATTAAAGACTCGTTCAAGCGAGACTGCTCGCCTAAGCGAATACACAACAAGTGAAGCAGGACAAAAAGCTTCCTTTATGGTGAAGTACTCTGCTCGCTCAAGCGAAAGATAAACTTGCTTAAGGGAGTCGACCATTATATAAGGAAAAATGAAGAAATTTGAAAAAAAAGAAAAATAGGAACTTTGAAAAGGATTTTGAAGGAAAATTGTGAAGACTTTGTTTTATCTTTTCTTATATATTTTTCTTGAGCTTTTGTAATGGCTACCATGTGTAGCTAACTCTTTTATTGAGATTGGATGTAACCATTCAAACCCGACGAACATGTGCTATGTATTTATGTATTTGGTAACTTTGTTCTATGATTCTTGGTTTTTCATTTTATGTTCATTACTTGAATCTATCTGATCAATAGTTTCTAAGTTTCCGTCTGTTATTGGAAAATACCTTTCGAAAACGGATCTAATGAAAGACTCGTTACATTGATTATTAGGAATAATATTTGATGGAACGAATGTCAATACAATCATGTGTAATGCTAGAATGGATTTGAAATGATCAAGGGATTGACATCTTCAAAATCATTATGAATTTCGTAGTCGAGGAATCGATACGGATGACTTTGATTGTGACGTAAAGGATAATAGCTCAAAAACCTCTTACATAAATATATGCTGTGTGTCGAAAGGTGAGAACAGTGAATTCCAATCCCAGTTTTTATAATCTGTTATTTCAGTTACCTTATTTGCTTTCTTGTTTATGCATTCCTTTTGTTATTTCTTTAAGTCAATCAATATGACAATGGTTTGATTTCATTTTGTAATAATTTGATTTCATCTTAAACACGATCCTCTCTGGGAACGACATTTATTCATCTAAACATATACTACACCGACAATGGTTCACTTGCCACACCTCAGTACCCTCATCTTAAAGAAATCAATCAACAAGTTTTGGCACCGTCCACCAGGGATCGGTTTGTTTAATTTGATTTTGAATTATATCAGCGTGTGAATATAGTATTTCTATGAATAGTATTATGTTTCTATATCTTTTTCTCTGTTAACCTTGTTGTACTAACTTTGCTTATGATATTAAAAAGCAAGGGATCCAAAGATCAGATTGATATAGATCCTGAAATTGAGAGGTCTTTGAGAAAAATTAAAGAAAAAGCAACAACAACATAAAGGATAATCTTCTTCTGTATCCCTCACATCACAATCATCTCCAAAATTTGAAGAGCAAAACATGGAAAGGCAACAGAACAATCCACCACCAAGGCGTACATTGGGTGATTATGCAAATCAACAAGGGCCTAGATATTTTTCAATCTTTATAATTCCGCAAGCTGGAGGAAATGTTACTAGTTAACGGTGATATAGACTAGTAGTAAGTAAAGAACTAAAAGGATATTACTAAGAATAAAATATAAAGGGAGTATATTAGAATCTGATTGATAATTATTTGATGTAAAGAGAATGGAGGCAAGTTACTTAAATGGTGGAACTAATCCAGTTAGTTAAGGAAGAAAAAGGATAACTTACTTAAGGAGGGTTTAAGTCCCACACAGGAATAGGAAATTCGGTCACTTAGAATTACAATAATGTATGGATGCATAAATGAGTAAAGAATGCTTGAAAATAAATAATTGAAGGGTACATAAAAAATTAAATCAAGTGACAGTATGCTTTTAACAATGAGCTAAAACAAGAAAAGGCGTAATCACTGTTAGTCCTCAAATTTACTGTTATTTTCTTAATAAAAAGTATGTTTAAAATAATAAAAATTAGTTTAATTATAATAAATTTAGCTTTTAATTATAATTAATGGAAACTATTGAATTTGAACTGCCATGATCTATTTTCTCTAGTTTTACAGTAAAAAGCCAAGGATTTAAGGAGAAAATTCATTCAAATATGAACAGCTGACGCGTAGCATCAACCCCACGCATAGCGTCAAGGTTTTGGTGTTGACGCTACGCGTCAGAAGCTACATGGACTCCACTGGCAGGTGGCTTTACACTCAGAATTGGGCCAATTAATTAATCTAAAAGGCTAATCCACTACCAGTAAATGGCCAAACTCAAAGTGGAATCATGTCTGAGCATTATTAGGACTAAAATGAGGGATTGTGGCCAAAAATCAGGAAGGTTAATGGAGGCTCAGTAGCGTTAGGACCTCTGCTCAGCCCTATAAATAGGGCTCCATATATTTTTGGTATCCCTTTCTTTATTTACTCAAATTCAGAGTGCCTTTTCTGAGTTAGTATTCTAGAATAGTTTCCATATACTTGAGATTGTTGTGTTGTATTGTGTTCTTTTCGTATCGTGAAGTATGATCAAGTGTTCGTGATGTCATCAACTGTAAGTTATGTTTTTACTTTCACCATGTGTAACTAATCTGTTTATGTTGGAATTAGTGAACCAATCTATAAATATGATGTTGAGATTATGATCTCTGCATGTTTATGATTGACATACCATGTTAGTATTTCAATCTTTCATTAGTATGAACTTTAAATGGGAGAATGATTTTCATGCATGTTAAACTACTTTAACGAAAGTAAAAGTTGAAGTACCCTTAATATACCAATTACTAGGGATAGAGTTGGTAATTATTATTGTGTTAAGGCCAAGACTTAAAGCAAATTTTTACTGAGAAAGCATATAAGGGATCAGACTTTATAGTAACTATTTAGAATTTATATCACGAGGGATCGAGTATAATAATTTTAAGCTGCAATAACATGAACTTGATGATTAAATATGCATGTTTATGATTATTTCATTATGTTTTAGTACGGGGATCCTAATTCCAACATAGTTTGTTAATTTTTGTTTTCAATCTCAAGTATTGGATTTGTTTTGAAGCACTACTCAAAGTTATTTCTAGAAAATTTAGAATATACATCATTCTTTTGTTTATAAGTTTTGATACATTTACCATAGTAAATAAGAATTACTGTTTTACATTGAAAACATTCAATCCTTGTGGGAACGATATCTATTTCAAAAACTACAATGATAAATTAGTGCCCTTGCTAATAAAGAAGCGCAACACGTTTTATGGGGCTAACAAGTTTTCTAGCGCCGTCGCCAGGGATTGAATTGATTCAGTAAAATAGTAAATTTTTAATTACTGTGGTAAAAAAAATTCTTACTTTTTACCCTAGGTAAATTTTCAATTTTACATTTTACTTATACATTCATTTATTTACTTTTTCTTCAATTATTATTGTTACACTAACTTTTTCTATATAGTTTATTTATGCAAACTCGATCTTGTGCAGGGAGATTGTTCTTTGATCCTGAGATCAAAAAGTTTGTAAAAAGACTCAAAGCTTTACAATCCAAAAAACAAACTACTTTTTCTTCAACTTCATCTTCTTTTCAAAATTCTTTAAATTCTAATATGGCTGAACAAAAAAGAACATTAGGACAGTTTGCTGCTATCAATGGACCACCCTGTGTATCGGGGATGTTCCAAGTGTTGGTGTATGCACTACGAGCTATTAATGTATCAATTTTAACTTATTAATAAAATTAGTATTTTTAGTTTTAGACAAATGCTATTTATCCTGGAATAATAGGTCATATGAGAATTATTCCTAAAACGTCCCTAATCAAGTATTTACATGGGGACATGTAAATACATTAAGATTAGTGTGTGAATGTACTGATGATTTGATCTCACAAATCATGGATATATGATATCAAGTCTTTACACGGGTACACATTAAGAGTAATGTTGTACTGGACAGACCCACCATGAGAACGTTGCATGGATCGTTACATGAGTGTCATAAACGGTTCTCAATGTGATAATGGTATGTAGTCCTTCGACCTGAAGTCACTACGATTCCTACATAAGGAGTTTATTGTTTTCATACAATCAAACGTTATCTGTAATAAGATGACCATAAAGATTGTGATTCGGCAATAGATAAATTATGCAGAGAGATGTGAGTGATGTAGATGGAATTTGTCTCTCCTATGTGACAGGAGTGATATCTATGGGCCACTTGATGGAGTGAGACTAATGAAATGCATGGCCATGCTAGGACGAATAAATATTAGATATTTATTCTATAAAGTCTACTCTGGTATCAAGTAAAATGAATTGGGCCATACAAGGATGACGACGACCATGCCTTGGGCCCAATTAGATATCGTGACAAAAGGAATAGATATATAAAATAATTATCACTTATAGGTCATGTCGATGATAAATAATATTCGGACATAATGATGTATTGCTAGATACCGCTCTTATTTTATATTAATAATAAAATAGTTTATTATTAATATAACCGAATATTTTACCTATAGGGTCACACACATAGAGTAAGCCCACCAGAGGATAGTTTTATTTTAGTTGGACTGAAAATAAAACTATTTGGGCCTAACTCATTTAGAATGAGTCAGGAGCCCAATGTTTAATGAGAGCTCAGGTCAAGACCTAAGCCTATATATAGAGCATGATATGCTCATAGGCTGGTGCTCAGAAATTAGATTACACTAAAATTCCGTACTAGCATTCGGATCGTTAGTTTTCTGGTGGGAGTGCTCGTGCGGACTCCTAAGGGCGAAGCTACAATTGCTTCGATCGAGGATCTTGTTCTGCGTCTACAAGAGGTAAACCCTAATTAAAATTTTTAATTTAGCATAATGCTTTGAGACATACGTGTTTACAATTCTTTCTTGGGAATCCTTTGTGTTTCCGCTGCCTGACCCTAATAGGATTCCTAACACCAAGGACCTGTCGATGCGATGAAAATTAAACCTGTCACTCTAAATATAATTCAAAACAATCAATTTGCTAGCCTAAATCATGAAGAACCATATGAACACTTAATTGTTTTATATGAATTATGCAGCACAATTGGTTTTGAACCTAATTAAGAAGAATTTGTTTACATGAGATTATTTCCTTTTTCTTTGATTAGGCAAGCAAAAGAATGGTTTAAATCTTGTCCACTTGGTAGTTTTGCAAACTGGTCTGTTGTTGAGAGAAAATTTTTAGAAATATTTTATTCTTCCTCTAAATATTTTGAAGCCATGACAACTGATGATGCATGATTTATCTTTAGTTCTTCACTTTAAATGTGTATAATTTGCCATCACTTATTGTCTAATATATTGCATTTTAACACATTTTCATCATATGAGCTTTATTTAATATTTGATTTTAAAATGAATTAAGGATTAATTTTTAATAAATATTGGTTTTCTCTTGTTTACTTGGGTATTTTATTTTGCAGAAATTAATAAAATTAAGGAACAAGTACAAAGATAATCCAAGGGTCAATAACAAGAGAAAAATGACCATCAAATGATAAAGAAACAAGAAGAACAAGCCCCGGTGAAAAGAAAGCTACAAAAGCATGAAAATTGGCTATTAGTGCGCTATCTATTAGTGCGGTTGTAACAGGAACCGCACTAATAGGATGGGAATCGATTCCTACACCAAATCAGCCCATGGGAATCGATTCATGCACTTGGGAATCGATTCCCAGCCTACATGAATCGATTCATTTGATGTTTTTCACCTGGGAATCGATTCCCAACCTATAGGAATCGATTCATGAGCCTAGGAATCGATTCCCCTTGCTAGGAATCGATTCATGAGCTGTATTTTACGCAAAAATGAACTGGAGGAATCGATTCATCAGTGAAATCATGCGCCGAATCATTGGAAACAACAAAACGCAACTTGGAAACAACTTGGAAACAGCTGGAAATCATCTGCACCGAAAGTTTCCACTTGCAACGCGTTTTCCTTAGCTGGCTTCTCCTTTCATTTGCCTATAAATAGAGAAGAACGAGAGGCATCAGAAATCATCTTCAGACACTTCACTTCACACTTCTCTCTTAGTTCCTTTTCTTTCTTTTAAGCATTAGAGGAAGGCTTCTGGAGGAATTCTTCCATTCCGGGTTAGGTCTTTCTTATTTTTAGTTTATTTTAATTATGGAGGGCTAAAACCCCTAGATTGATTTTCTTGGAAAATATTGTAATATAATTTTGAGGTTCTTGTTTTTAATATAGTATGCTTGTATTATTGTTATTTCTTCATAATCTTACTCTGCTTATTTAATTCCATTCTGTTTAATTAAATTTGTATGCTTAATCGGTTTAATTATTCAAATGGAATAAAATAAGATTTTAAATTAAAATGGATTAAGGAAATATGCATGCTTAATGAATATTTTCATAATCACTTTTAATAAT
The DNA here is from genome assembly GCA_037962975.1 of Clitoria ternatea. Classification (NCBI taxonomy): domain Eukaryota; kingdom Viridiplantae; phylum Streptophyta; class Magnoliopsida; order Fabales; family Fabaceae; genus Clitoria; species Clitoria ternatea. The sequence continues at coordinate 141,700,562 of CM075670.1, forward strand.
TATGGTTTGCTTAATTACATAATTTGAGAATAGATTATGTATATAGGCGATGTTCTTATATATGCTCAATAATTCCTAGATTTTACGATCTTGACTCCTTTTGCTTAATTAGGATGCTTGATTAAAATATTCATTTTTAAATGAAAGTAAAGGAATTATGAATTGAAAAAGACGCTTAGTTGATTAATTCAAATTGAGCTAAGAAATCAACAGTAATGAAAGTATACAAATTATCTTTAGTGAACCAAGGATAAATTTATTTACAATATTCCAAGAAAATCAATCGCTTGTTATTTATTGTTTTAAATCCTATAATTACTTTGTTTTAGTTTTAATAGTCACAACAAAATCAATCAAACCCCCCCCCCTAATTGTATGTTTGTTGAACTTATGTTTGTAAAAAATTTTAAGTTGTTAAGTTTTTATTTTTAATTGTTAAAAATTAGTTTAAGACTTGATTTCTCCTAAATTTTTGTGTTGATCCTTGAGAGAACGACCTAGGTTGACACCCTAGTACTACGTTAATTAATTTTAATGTACTAATTTGACAGAATCACGACTGTAAAAATATTCACGTCAACAACCATTCATTCTTTTTCATAAAATCACGATGAATCACTTGGTGAAGCATGGGAACTGATGCTAAATCCCTGAGTCATTAACTTGGTTGGAAAATCCTGAATTAATATTGACTTATAGTGTGACTCTCAGAGGATTTATTTCTTTTGGCAAGCGCACCAATCGTTAAATTTGTAATATATTTGATCGTTCCCATAGGGATTGTGGTAATTACCGCAATCTTAGATTAGTACAAGCTGAACCAACACAATGCAGATAGGATTCATTTTGTTTTTGTTGTTTTTATGCTTTCTATGTTTTTGTATTTTCAGAGACAGTATGAAAGGTGAAATGCGATTAATGGAAGATAGGTTAGGATTGCTTCAGTTTACAATTTCATCAAAAAACATGCAATTAAGGTTTAATCAAGCTTCAGACTCAAGAGGACAATTCACAAATGGTTAATCCCTAATTCCTTAGGTGAATAACACTAATTCCTAGCATTAAACCCTAATCCCTTAGGTGTTCAATTAACAGAGAAATCTAATGTGAAATTGGGGGTTGAACCCTAACTATTCACCTAATTACTAGGCCTGAATTAGTTAGGAAGCGAGAAGTTACCTAAGCCTCAACCATGATTCCTCACTGGTGAGTTTCTTCATCATATCTGGATTTGTCAATCCAGCAAAGTAGATCCACTCCTCAGCTTGTTCTCCTCACGATTTAGAAGTTGACTTCTGTAACATCCCGATTTAATAATTATTTGCCGAATGAATATAAATTGCTAAAATAGTAATTCCAGAAATAGAAAATTAATTGTTAATTATATTCGATTTAACTTGAGGAATAGTGACGAATTAAATAAGCTTAACTGGTAAGGGGTGGCTGTTTGCGATTGGTGAGTCCGTGAGTGGGACTGCAATCCATGATTTCCCACCCCACTCTCCTCTTCCTCGTGCACGCGTATGCTTATACATATATGTGCCCTGGGTCATGGAAGCTATGCATCTCCTTTAGATTTCTCTTCTTCTCTTCTTCGCTCTTCACTCTCCTTCTCCTCTTCTTCTTTCTCTACTCGCTGTTCCTGCGAGCTCGCAACAATGGTGGTTGAGGATCGGGGTCCTCCTTCTTCACTCGACGAGCCAGAGAGAGTGCAGGTGTGCCTTCCTCCTGCAAGCAACCTGTCTCCCTCCTTGTTCCTTCGACGACTTCCTCTTCTTGCTCGAAGCTGCCAAGCCTCAGTGGAGATCTGCGAGGAACTTCAAGATGGTAGGAGTGTTCACAGCATTGAGATGGAGCTCCTCCAGGGAATGAACAGAGAGCTGGGCATCTCAGGAACCCAAATGGTCTCCCTGCTCTTGCATGTAGATGTGCTGAGTGTGACTCAGCGTCCCTCTGAAACTGGGTGTCGTCTTGGCCGACTGAAAACTCCAGTCCAGGTAGGGGGAGTATCTTCTATCTTAAATGCATGGGTTATGAACAGGTTCCGAGTGCTGATGCTTGCTATATCCGTGCTCTGATTGTGTGTTGTGTTGCATGCGAATGTGTACAGCCCAGTTGCATGACGAGTGAAAGATGAGTGTTGCATGTTAGCATCTTCCTTAGAAATGTATGCGTTGTGGAGTCTTGTTACCATGGAACCCGATTGCACGTTGTGTTGTAGTGATGTTGACGATTACCGTGTATTTTACATGACCTGCAGGTTGCTATAAGCTTAGAATGCTGACTGCATGAGATAGAATATGACTCAGTGAATCTAATAATGTACCATACCAATTGCATGTGTTGTCTGAGTCCTGACATTGCTTAATACCGATTGCATGTATGTTGTTTGAGTCTTGTTGATGTGTTAGATGCGTGTATTGTTGAATGCTGATGATGTATAATGCCGACTGCATGTGACGCATGTGTTGTGGAACGCTGTTAATGCCTAGCAATGATTACATGAGATGCATATGCTATTAAGTTCCGAGAAAGTGTAACACCGACTGCATGAGATACATGTGTTGTTGAGTACTGTTAATGTCGAGCATTGATTGCATGAGATGCATGTGCGGTTGAATGCTGATGATGTATGATGCTGATTGCATGAGATGCATGTATGGCTGTGTATATGAACTCTGTGTGTGTGATGAATCTGCGTGTGGCGCATGGGATGCGTTTGTGCTGAGAGCACGTAGTGTGGGACACTACCATCGGTTTTTAAAGCGTGGGACACTATGAAATCCTTGAGTGGGACTCAAGGTAGCCCTTGAGTGGGACTCGGGCAGCCTGTGAACACCTCCATTGGCGCTGAGAGCGTTGGTGTCACCTGTGGGCAAACGGTTGGGTACCTGTAAAACGGCCAAGCAGCTGGGAGCTGATTTGATAGCTGAGAGCTATGTATAAAAAGGCTGAGAGCCTACGTTGCAACGTCTAAACCGATACACACGAATGCGGAACCGAGTGAAATAATATGTGCTTATTAACTGTTGACAATGCGTGGAATTGGTTGTGCATGCGAAAGTGTTAGTGAGATGGTGTATGTATATAACCGAGTGAATTACTCCGTATATATGTATTGCTGATGCTGATTGGAAATTGATTATGCATTTGATAATGTCTATGAGTATGATGAACGTGTATGCCCGAGTGAATTATTCCGCGTGTACATGTCCTGGATGCTAAGTGAAATTTATTTCCTGAATATATATATGTATCGGTGTTATTGAAATGTTATGTGTATAACCGAGTGAGAATTGTTGGATTCTGATTGAGATTCAATATGTGCATTTTGATTCATGGGTATTATTATGTCACTGATTGTTGTATGATGCGTGTATAAGGCCGAGTGATAATTGGTGGATTCCGACCGGTAAGAGTCTTATATGTGTCCTGATTGATTGGTGTTGCTCTGAATATAACCATTGCCATGTATAATTGTGTGCGTGTATATATATATAACGCTGTATAATTGTGAGACAACCTGAGTCGGTATCTGTCATTTAAAATTTAAGATGCTCACCCCTGCAGTGGCAATTTTTCAGTGTGCAGGTCGTACTTGGAAATGATGATAGGACCTCAAGCCCGCGTGTAGTGCACTCCAATTGCTGAGTATTTGTATTGCATTAAAGTGTTCTGTCCGTGTAGCCTTGGCCGGCTCATAATAACAGTGTTGTAAAACGAATATGAATATATATATATAAAACGTGATCCGAGTTATTGTGACCCGAACGCATATTTTGTACGTGTATGGTTACATGTTATGGGTCGGTAGATTTGATTGTGGGCAGATTCATGTTTTTGAAGACATGTATTCACATGTATGTGCTTCGTACCGATTCGATTTGCTTCCGACTGAGAAGTGTTGCTAGAGGTTTTGAGGGCCGTTGAGGAGTGAAATTATGTCAAGTTGTGGTTCCGAGTGAAGACATTTGGGTGGCTTCTCCGAGGGAGCATGTTGAGTGATTCCGAGTGAAATTATAAGAAAGACCCGAATAAGGAAGAGTTTGTATTTCCCGAGTGAAAACCTCGAGTGATTCCCTTCTGAGAGAAGAGTTCGAATAGTGGTTTAGAGTGGATTGGATCCTAAGTGTAAGGTATTGGTAATCCGAGTGAAAGATGTAAAGTTCGAGTGAGTGAGGATTGGTATCCCGAGTGGTTGGGTTTCGAATAAGCCCGAGTAGGACTTAACTACCTGATTTCCCGAGTGAAGTGCAAGCATGAGGATTTGCCGAGTGAACCCTTGTCCATACCCAGTTGAGAAACTACCTTGCATCTGTATTGGAGGGGCTTTGTGTTGACCTCGCTTAGGCGGAGTCACACCTCGCCCGAGCGACTAGGACGGCTCGCCCAAGCGCGTAGGATCGTGCTGAAGCGAGCAGATGTCAACGTGGAACTCCGCCCAATTACCTCCCTTTTCTGCTGTTGCACTTCATGTCTCTCTGGGCGGTGTTGGACATCACCTGAGTGAGTGGACGTTGTGGTGTAATCCGTCCAGGCGTTGTTGTGCCTTGCTGAACTGGATGGGCGGTGTAATCACTTCCTCCTTCCGTGGTTGCACTGTTATGCTTCGCTCAGGCGGCGTCGGACCTCGTCTGAGCGAGCCAGTTATCTTAGTCTTCGCCTAGGCGCTGTTGTGTTTCGCTGGGCAGTATGGGTCAGTCCAAGCCTTGCTTCCTCCTCCAACTGTTATACGTGTTAATCGTACTTTTATTTACCTTGTCCCTTCCACCGAATGCCATGCGTGTGGATGACCTCTCATTTCCCCTGCCTTCCTTCCCTTATTATTCATGCCCGGTTCTTCTTGATTGTCTCTGGGAATGGAGCGAAGGGAGTGCTGATTGGACTGATTTAAGCTGCTGTGCTCTGCTGAATACCGGCTGAGTGCTTGTCCTTCCTTGCACTCCGCCCCTTTTGTTATCCGGTTGCCTTATAGTCTATTTGGTTACTTATTTTTGGAAAAAATTTTCCCGTATTGGTTCTTATTTATTTATTAAATTAGGGTGTTACATTTTGGTATCAGAGCAGACCAAAAGGTCCATGGCCAAGGTTTGCCTACTGTTAGTGGGCGGTTAAGTGCATTATGCCAGCTTATCATAACTGCTTGTGGTATTTCATTAAACGTTAATATATGTTTAGTCATGACTTGTGTGATGATATGTTCTTATGAACTTCTATTGGATTTGGTATATGATGACTATGAATGGTGTGGTTGTATGCCTGTGTCTTGTTGAGGAATTTGAATGTGTGAACAATGAATGGTGCATGATGTATGTGATTTGTAGTATAAGGGATGGGTTGTAGTTCCAGGTTAAAAATCTGGGTGTGTATTAAGCGAGTGAAGGTGAGGACGGATGTATGTTAAAATTGGGCCTGCGTCTCGGTGGCGATTGAGGAAACCAAGCGAGTGATGGCTAGATGCTGGACCGATAGGAATAGTGACCTAGTTGATGAGGCATGACCATGAACGAATGAATGTGAAAAAGAACATCTGTATGACCTGGATGCTATCTTGGTTTGGTGTGTGAAAAACCGAGTGAATGGTACTAGACCTTATAACGATGTTTGAATATTGTGAGGTACCCATTGTGGAATACTGGATAAATAATGACCCCTTAGGGATTCTAAACCTGATAGTTTATTACCTTGCGAGTTGTTGAGCTGAGTAGAACAATTGCGTAGTAGCTCATTGAGGCTTGAATGATTATTATTTGATGTGTTGCGTATGAGATGTGTTGGTAGCTGTACTATGATTGCGTAATGATGCATGCGAATCCCTGGATTGTAGTATTGAAGACTGTTTAGTGATTGTACGACTCCGTCCACGAATGCATGCTAATAATTCTATGAATACTGACTGAATACTTGTAAAATAGGAGTGTCACCATTACTGTCGAGAGCTATTGTGATGGATGAACCCCGCGTAATATATATATATGTATACCTGATGTAGGTGATTAAGGGTGAACTATGTGAATGTGTGAATATGATATTGTGAATGAAACCCTTAATGTAGTTGGAATTGATTTGGGTAAATCTGATTGGATGGGCGTATGTATATGTCAAGTGCAATGTGTGTTATGATTATGATGTATGCTGTAGTAAACAATGATATAACCATGAATAATTGGTGTGACATCTGAGTGAGTGTCTGTATGTACATTAGTGCTGTTGCTGAAGCTCGTGGTGTGTTATAGCATATGTGATTGTGAATTGCTTAAACCTGAATGAATTGCATGAACCCGAGTGAGTGATGTCATCACATTGCTGGGGATTGAGAATTTAATCCGAGCCATGATTTTGTGTTGAATAGGATTAGAGGAAATAATTACTCGGTATTGGCTAGGAGCCGATTGTTGTATTGCCATCAACTGTTTTACAGAAGTGATGAATAATTTTCATGATTATTGATACGTGATGTACCCTATGTGATGCGTGATGTTAAAGTGGGTGTATTACTTATATGTGTGAACTGCCATTAACTACCGTGTGAATTTGTATTAGTTGGGTGAAGTCTGGTTCGTGTGAGGTATGCTGCTCTGAGATGACTCTTCCTGCCATAGGTAATGTGGTAGCGTACACGTTGCAGTGACCATGTAATTGTTGTAACCCTATAGGAATGAGACGTCATCCTATAAGTTGGATGCAGTAATTCATGAGTCAGGCAGGTGAAGCTGTAACTACTTATGGTGATGGTGAGTCCTTCAGACGTTTTTGAGTGATAGTGCGAGTTATATCGAATGAGTGTTATGCGATTGATCATCAAAATGAGGGAAGAGGGTTTATTTGACCTTGGCGTGTCTGTTTCCGAGAGGATTAGAGGTCGTCGGGTACGGATTAGCTACTAAAAAGTTGGTTAATTACTGGGATGAGAAGGGCGGTCAATCTGTCGCTGAAGTTGTAAGTTTTATAAGATTAACCGAGTGGTATTGTAAGCCTAAAGAGGAGAACAGATTTTTTTTTTTAACCAAACTACATTGCAAAGTGAGGATTTGCTTGGAAAGGGAATTAGTGTATCCCGAGTGTGTAAAAGTGGGGATAATTCCGAGTGAAGTCTTATGAGGAAGCATTGCTGAGTAAGGACTAGAGTGTTCCGAGTATAACCTCATAGAAAGTGCTATTACTAAGTTAAGAGGATAGTATCCGAGTGAAACATTCTGAGTTAGGTGAGATACAAGTGGTGTGTCTCAGAATGTATCACTTCCGTGTAGAATGGAACCATGTTGGACGACTCTACGAAGAAAGATGCCGAGTGTAAAATTCTTAATGCCCTTGTGATGTCCAACCGAGTGATCTTCCCGGAGAAAAGTCCTTCTGGACGAAAATGAGACTCCGAGTGAGTGAGTTTAGCCAAATCATGGGCAGGAACCTAAGATTTCCACGCTGAGCGTGGTGCCTGTGCGAATTAAACCCTAGCAGATGGTACTGACTGGAGCATATGGAAGCCCTTTTGAGCATTCATTCTGGTGTAAGGAAGAAATCTTGTGGTCAGATTTTGAAAACCCGAGTGTTTAAACCGAGAGGAATTGGTCAGGAGTGGGTATTTTTGGGGGTCGGTGATGTTGTTTACCTATTAGATTACTCCCAACTAGATGATTAACCCCCATCACGTGTCCATGTGATACAATTTTGGGTTTATACCCTGTATGAGTTGTAGTTGTACCGAGTGACTCACTTGAGTCAGGGAAACCGAGGGTGTAAATACACCAGTCGGTGTTGAGGGCACGGGGCCGAGCGGCCAAGAAATTAGGAAGTGCCCCTGCTTGTGATGAATTGGCCGAGTTAAAATGGGGTAAATAGTACGTTTTAGGAATTGAATTCCCGAATACATTAAATTCTGTGATGAGGTTGTAATCAGGTAAGGCCTGACTTTTTATGTTTTGCTGACTGAATTGCGGTGCGGTCGGTAAACCGCTTGAGTAGTGAATCCTTGCCGAGTGAAATTGCGATCCGATCGGTGAATGCTTGTGGAAGCGCAGTCGTGTGGGTGATTGAGACAGCAATTTTCTGAGTTAATTATTTAAGGTAAGTTACCGATTGAATTTCGAGGACGAAATTCTTTTGAGAGGGGGAGAACTGTAACATCCCGATTTAATAATTATTTGTCGAATGAATATAAATTGCTAAAATAGTAATTCCAGAAATAGAAAATTAATTGTTAATTATATTCGATTTAACTTGAGGAATAGTGACGAATTAAATAAGCTTAACTGGTAAGGGGTGGCTGTTTGCGATTGGTGAGTCCGTGAGTGGGACTGCAATCCACGATTTCCCACCCCACTCTCCTCTTCCTCGTGCACGCGTATGCTTATACATATATGTGCCCTGGGTCATGGAAGCTATGCATCTCCTTCAGATTTCTCTTCTTCTCTTCTTCGCTCTTCACTCTCCTTCTCCTCTTCTTCTTTCTCTACTCGCTGTTCCTGCGAGCTCGCAACAATGGTGGCTTAGGATCGGGGTCCTCCTTCTTCACTCGACGAGCCAGAGAGAGTGCAGGTGTGCCTTCCTCCTGCAAGCAACCTGTCTCCCTCCTTGTTCCTTCGACGACTTCCTCTTCTTGCTCGAAGCTGCCAAGCCTCAGTGGAGATCTGCGAGGAACTTCAAGATGGTAGGAGTGTTCACAGCGTTGAGATGGAGCTCCTCCAGGGAATAAACAGAGAGCTGGGCATCTCAGGAACCCGAATGGTCTCCCTACTCTTGCATGCAGATGTGCTGAGTGTGACTCAGCGTCCCTCTGAAACTGGGTGTCGTCTTGGCCGACTGAAAACTCCAGTCCAGGTAGGGGGAGTATCTTCTATCTTAAATGCACGGGTTATGAACAGGTTCCGAGTACTGATGCTTGCTATATCCGTGCTCTGATTGTGTGTTGTGTTGCATGCGAATGTGTACAGCCCAGTTGCATGACGAGTGAAAGATGAGTGTTGCATGTTAGCATCTTCCTTAGAAATGCATGCATTGTGGAGTCTTGTTACCATGGAACCCGATTGCACGTTGTGTTGTAGTGATGTTGACGATTACCGTGTATTTTACATGACCTGCAGGTTGCTATAAGCTTAGAATGCTGACTGCATGAGATAGAATATGACTCAGTGAATCTAATAATGTACCATACCGATTGCATGTGTTGTCTGAGTCTTGATATTGCTTAATGTCGATTGCATGTATGTTGTTTGAGTCTTGTTGATGTGTTAGATGTGTGTATTGTTGAATGCATATGATGTATAATGCCGACTGCATGTGACGCATGTGTTGTGGAACGCTGTTAATGCCTAGCAATGATTACATGAGATGCATATGCTATTAAGTTCCGAGAAAGTGTAACACCGACTGCATGAGATGCATGTGTTGTTGAGTACTGTTAATGTCCAGCATTGATTGCATGAGATGCATGTGCCGTTGAATGCTGATGATGTATGATGCCGATTGCATGAGATGCATGTATGGCTGTGTATATGAACTCTGTGTGTGTGATGAATCTGCGTGTGGCGCATGGGATGCGTTTGTGCTGAGAGCACGTAGTGTGGGACACTACCATCGGTTTTTAAAGCGTGGGACGCTATGAAATCCTTGAGTGGGACTCAAGGTAGCCCTTGAGTGGGACTCAAGGTAGCCCTTGAGTGGGACTCGGGCAGCCTGTGAACACCTCCGTTGGCGCTGAGAGCGTTGGTGTCACCTGTGGGCAAACGGTTGGGTACCTGTAAAACGACCAAGCAGCTGGGAGCTGATTTGATAGCTGAGAGCTATGTATAAAAAGGCTGAGAGCCTACGTTGCAACGTCTAAACCGATACACACGAATGCGGAACCGAGTGAAATAATATGTGCTTATTAACTGTTGACAATGCTTGGAATTGGTTGTGCATGCGAAAGTGTTAGTGAGATGGTGTATGTATATAACCGAGTGAATTACTCCGTATATATGTATTGTTGATGCTGATTGGAAATTGATTATGCATTTGATAATGTCTATGAGTATGATGAACGTGTATGCCCGAGTGAATTATTCCACGTGTACATGTCCTGGATGCTAAGTGAAATCTGTTTCCTGAATATATATATGTATCGGTGTTATTGAAATGTTATGTGTATAACCGAGTGAGAATTGTTGGATTCTGATTGAGATTCAATATGTGCATTCTGATTCATGGGTATTATTATGTCACTGATTGTTGTATGATGCGTGTATAAGGCCGAGTGATAATTGGTGGATTCCGACCGGTAAGAGTCTTATATGCGTCCTGATTGATTGGTGTTGCTCTGAATATAACCATTGCCATGTATAATTGTGTGCGTGTATATATATATAACGTTGTATAATTGTGAGACAACCTGAGTCGGTATCTGTCATTTAAAATTTAAGATGCTCACCCCTGCAGTGGCAATTTTTCAGTGTGCAGGTCGTACTTGGAAATGATGATAGGACCTCAAGCCCGCGTGTAGTGCACTCCAATTGCTGAGTATTTGTATTGCATTATTGTGTTCTGTCCGTGTAGCCTTGGCCGGCTCATAATAACAGTGTTGTAAAACGAATATGAATATATATATATATAACGTGATCCGAGTTATTGTGACCCGAACGCATATTTTGTACGTGTATGGTTACATGTTATGGGTCGGTAGATTTGATTGTGGGCAGATTCATGTTTTTGAAGACATGTATTCACATGTATGTGCTTCGTACCGATTCGATTTGCTTCCGACTGAGAAGTGTTGCTAGAGATTTTGAGGGCCGTTGAGGAGTGAAATTATGTCAAGTTGTGGTTCCGAGTGAAGACATTTGGGTGGCTTCTCCGAGGGAGCATGTTGAGTGATTCCGAGTGAAATTATAAGAAAGACCCGAATAAGGAAGAGTTTGTATTTCCCGAGTGAAAACCTCGAGTGATTCCCTTCTGAGAGAAGAGTTCGAATAGTGGTTTAGAGTGGATTGGATCCTAAGTGTAAGGTATTGGTAATCCGAGTGAAAGATGTAAAGTCCGAGTGAGTGAGGATTGGTATCCCAAGTGGTTGGGTTTCGAATAAGCCCGAGTGGGACTTAACTACCTGATTTCTCAAGTGAAGTGCGAGCATGAGGATTTGCCGAGTGAACCCTTGTCCATACCCAGTTGAGAAACTACCTTGCATCTGTATTGGAGGGGCTTTGTGTTGACCTCGCTTAGGCGGAGTCACACCTCGCCCGAGCGACTAGGACGGCTCGCCCAAGCACGTAGGATCATGCTGAAGCGAGCAGATATCAACGTGGAACTCCGCCCAATTACCTCCCTTTTCTGCTGTTGCACTTCATGTCTCTCTGGGCGGTGTTGGACATCACCTGAGTGAGTGGACATTGTGGTGTAATCCGTCCAGGCGTTGTTGTGCCTTGCTAAACTGGATGGGCGGTGTAATCACTTCCTCCTTCCGTGGTTGCACTGTTATGCTTCGCTCAGGCGGCGTCGGACCTCGTCTGAGCGAGCCAGTTATCTTAGTCTTCGCCCAGGCGCTATTGTGTTTCGCTGGGCAGTATGGGTCGGTCCAAGCCTTGCTTCCTCCTCCAACTGTTATACGTGTTAATCGTACTTTTATTTACCTTGTCCCTTCCACCGAATGCCATGCGTGTGGATGACCTCTCATTTCCCCTGCCTTCCTTCCCTTATTATTCATGCCCGGTTCTTCTTGATTGTCTCTGGGAATGGAGCGAAGGGAGTGCTGATTGGACTGATTTAAGCTGCTGTGCTCTGCTGAATACCGGCTGAGTGCTTGTCCTTCCTTGCACTCCGCCCCTTTTGTTATTCGGTTGCCTTATAGTCTATTTGGTTACTTATTTTTGGAAAAATTTTTCCCGTATTGGTTCTTATTTATTTATTAAATTAGGGTGTTACAACTTCCTTAATACACTTTCAAGAATTCATTACAAACCTTCGCAATCCCAACCCTAGGGGTTTAGAAACCCATGGAAATGGATTCTGTCGAAGGAATGTGGAGAGACATGGATGAGAGAATTTAGAGAGAGAAAAGAATTAGAGAGAGATTGAAAATGGGAAAATGAATCATATTATGTATGCTGCCTCTACCGTCCATTTTCTACAGAGTATGTACAAGTATATATAGGAATCTAACCAACTAACTAACTTAATTAATTACAAAGGAGACTTAATTAATAATTAAACTAACTAATCTAAATACATAATTACAGGAAATAACTAATTACATACATTACTTAAATTACTATAGTACAGCAGCAAAACAAAAACAGCAACGGTGCAAAGCTTCTTTTGGAGGGAAAATAGCATATTAAATAACCACCTTCACGCTTGAGCGTGAAGGGATCGCGCTTAAGCGCAATCGAATTATTTACTGCACTTCAGGAATTCACACTTGAGCGTGATGGAGATAAGCTTAAGCGCATCCTTGAATATATGATTATAGAGGATTCACGCTTAGGCGTGACTAGGCAAGCTTGAGCGAGGTCGTGCTTTCCTTTCACGTAACTTACATGGTTCTCAAGCTTAAGCGTGAAGCTTATGTTACTGCACCTGCACATGAAAACAAATAAATTCCTAGCGTATGTAAGTTGGCTGTTCAGCGTATGTACGCTGGATTAGTGAATTTATAAATAAACAAATTTCCTGAACTAATTATTATTTTTAATTATTTTCTTACATAAATTAAACACTTTTGAAATAAATAAATAAAATAAGAATTAATGACAATTTATTAAATAATAATACCAAACTAAACAAAATTTAATGGATTATGTTAAATAAAAGATGAAATAATTAAGTCTTTTCAAGACTTATCAGGAATGATTCAAAGCGCTTCTTAGAAAATATCCAAACCATAACTTGGATGATGCTAGAAAGGTAAGAATCATTTATCATGGTTTATTGCCTCAGTTCAAGATGATGTTAGATGCATGTGCAGGTGGTTCATTAATGAACAAAACTGTTAAAGAGGCAATTGTCGTAATGGAATCCATGTCCACAAGTGACCGACAAGCATGAAAGAGGTAACGTAACAAGGAAGCCATGTATGATTGAATTGGGGGTAAATAATGTAGTTTTAGCTCAGCAAAAATTACTGACACAACAAATAGAAGCAATGAGCAAACAACTTATGAAATTATAAATTGTTCAAGTATCATCACCACCCCCTGCTCAATTGAAACAATGTGTGCATTGCATGGGTGAACAACCATTTGGTTACTGTGCATCTGGTAGAAATGAACAAGAGCAAGCCAATTTTATGCTCCACCAAAGGATACCTGTAGGTAATTTACCTTTTAATTTTGGTAATTTTTTCCTAACAATTACCCACAGGGATGGCAGAATCAGAACTTTGTTTGGAAACTAGATGCTGGACCTTCCAATAGACCTCCTAACAATCAATTCAAACAACAACCACAATCTGATCTGGCATCAAGGCTGACAAGGATAGAGGAATCTATCCAACAATTGCTGCAATACATGTAAACTAATGAAGCCGTATGTAAAGCGTCAGATGTTCAATTGGGACAGCTAGCAAAGGAAGTAGCCGACATGAAAAGTTCTGATTTTTCTGCAAACACGCAGAACCCAAGAGAATAATGTAAGGCTATTTTCACAAGAAGTGGTAAAGTTATAGGAAATTATTGTAATAAAAGTGAAAAACAAAGTGAAAAAGAAGAGGAAAAAGAAAAAAATGACAAAGAAAAAGAAAAGAAAAAGAAAAGAAAAAGAAAGAGAAAGAGAGTGAAAAAGAAGAAAGTGAAGAAAAAGAGAACAATGAAATAAAAGAAAAAAGATGAAAAAGAAAAACAAAAAAATCTAAAAAATAAAAAATAAAAAAATCAATATTTGGGTCAGACTCCTCCTTGTTAACCAAGTGGCCTCAATTACTCAAGAGGGGGGGTGAATTGAGTATTAAAAATTTTCTTTGGAATGCTCTTGAAATTGATTCTTTTGTTACTATGTTTATTTAAGATAATAAACTAGATTGCAAGTAACAACAAATAATACACAAGACAAACTAATAACTACTTAAAGAGTTTAGATAGTGAATCAATTAAGTTACAAAACAATTTATGGGACTTTAGAAAGATTGATTCAAGAGTGTTGCTTAAGTCCAAGTACAACAATGTTATTCAAAAATAGTTTGCAACTTAATGTATCATGCACTTAGTCCAATTAATGAAGCAATGAATTAAGCAAACAAGTTAAGTGCATAAATTAAATGAGTTTAGGGAAGAGAGATTTGCAAACCGATGTATACAAGTTCCACCACGCCGGTGTACGTCTCGCCTCTAAGCAACCCACTTAGAGGATTTCCACTATTGTAGATTAGAGATACACTTTGAGCAATTGCAACTTCCTAGTGTCCCACACTCAAGAATCCAATCCTCACAAGCTCAAGCAATTTCTATGAAGTTTGGTGTTTAAGTGTACAAGGAAACTCTCTCACTAGAGTGGATATACAATTTAAAGTTTACACAAGATAATAACTCTCAAAGAGAGGATATGCAAATATTAGTACTTCAAGAAAATATTTTCTCTCTTAAAAATAATTAATTAGCAAGTCTAGAAAATAACTTTTCTCATCAATATTTACTCTCAAATTAATAAGCCAAGAATTAGAAACAGAGAGCAATTAAGAGAGTAGAAGAGAGTGATGCAGCGAGAGAGAAGAAGAAAGCAAAGGAACTGCTTCAATGCTTGGTGTGTTGAATCCTTTGCAAGGCTTCCTATTTATAGCAAATGGAAGCATGGTCCAGACAGTAAATAATTTCTTCGACAATTTGAATGGAGCATTGTTTTGCAATTAAAAATTCCTTTGATGACATGGAGCAACATGTGAAGCCATGTATTTAATTTCCACAGCAAGCTAGACCAGTGGAGAGTATGTTTGTTCTTAGTTACTTAAATTGCAACTTGCGTAGTAGAGACTTCGAGAGTGCAATCTGCTCAGAGAATGTTGGAATGTTTGTATTCATAGTGTGTTTCAGTTTGTCCAAGTGCGATGTAAGGCTGTCATATATTCAACACGGGTTCAAATTCAAATTCATATAACTTATTTAAATTAAATAAACTTATCTGACTCATGATGACATAGGTTAATCATCTGAGAGTAGCTTGATGTTTGAATTTGCTTCTTGGAACTTTTAATCTTCAACTGCACATCATGCTATAATTAATTCAGTGGCCTCCTCGCTCAAGCGAGTTTAATCACGCTTAAGCGAACCATGTATATTTCCTTTGATTTCTCTTCCACGCTTACTCACGCTTGAATCTACGCTCAAGCGAGCTTGTCCAGCGCTTAAGCGAGTTGGTCCTACGCTTAATCGAACCTCATGTTCACGCTCAAGCGAGCCTTGTTTACGCTTAAGCTTGTAGACCCCTGATGCTCACGCTTGAATCCGCGCTCAACCATGTTATCACGCTCAAGCGTGTTGTCACCCTCTGTTCCACGCTCAAGCGAGCCTAACTCACGCTCAAGCGTGACTTATAGTTTTTGGACTCCTGATGCATCTCGCTCACACCCGCGCTTAAGTTCCATTGCTTCACGCTCAAGCGTGACTTATCCAGCGCTTAAGCGCCAAGTTCCTCGTCTACGCTTAAGCGTGTCTTTATTCGCGCTTAAGCTAGCGCTCCTTACGCTCAAGCGTGCTTCCTTCACGCTTGGGCGTGCCAGGCACCTGATTCTCATGATTCACGCTTGGTCCTTCGCTCAAGCGTGCCAGTATCATCAAGATTTTCAACCTTTGTTCCTTTGGCATTTAACAAGACTATTTGTCACTTGTTTTAACCACTGAAGTAAATGCCTTGATATTTTCATGATTGAATTTTGAGTCTTGAGCGTTTGCTTTGCTTGTTTGTCATTATCAAAACCTATAACAACATATAAACACATTCTCCCCCTTTTTGATGATGACAACAAATGCTTGTCTCTTGGGGTGTTAGTATCACAATAGTTCAAATATATTTCAAGAAAGACTCCTCCTTTGACATGCAGTTTGATACCATATATTTATGACATTATAGGCATAAGTTATCAAGAGAGGATAAAAGGTCTCTCCCCCTTAGTAAGGTCTCTCCCCCTTAATATATTCTTTCCCTCTTAATCATCTCCCCCTTTCTTATGCAATGGATACATACAATGATTTACATACTCCCCCTTTCTTATATATATCTCTCCCCCTTTGGCATCATCAAAAAGACTTAAAGGTAGATGCATACATTTTGAAATAAGATGACAATGCAACATACATCATGAAAGCATATTAGCACATAATGTCTCATGGGAATTGATTCATCTAGGTCTTTTTACGCAAGTTTAAAGAATCATGTTACTAAGGGATTTATACAAGGATTTAGATTTTGCAAGTTGCCAATGATTTTGTTGCACAAGAGAGTCAAGAAAATCAAAGGTCATTTGCCATTTATTTTTGAGATCCATGATGTATATAGGAGATTATCTTTGTGTCAAAATATGTTTTAAGTAAATGGGGACTTTCATAGGGTCTTAAATACATACGACAAGTGATTTGTGAAGCATTAAGTAGATTATTGGAAGTGTGAGTATAAATTTTCTTCAAAAATTGTATCACAAAGTAAGGTATTATGTTCAAGGAAATGAAAATTTTTATGGAAAAGATTAGTTTGAAATCTTTAAGTTAAAGATTTGCAAAATTTTGTTCAAAGAGCAAGAAAGTGTGATAAAATAAATCAATTAGGAAATTTCCAAAATTCCTAACTCCCTTCTAATATTTATAAATTGTTCTTTTGGAAGGGGTTTTGTAAAAATGTCCGCCAATTGTTTTGAAGTTTCAACATATTCAAGTACACAATCTCCTTTCAAAACATGGTCTCTAATGAAGTGATGTCTTATTTCAATGTGTTTGGTCCTAGAATGCATGACCGGATTCTTAGATATATTTATTGCACTGGTGTTATCACATTTAATGGGGACTTTATCCAAGGAAATACCAAAATCAAGAAGTTGTTGTCTCATCCAAAGAATTTGAGCACAACAACTACCAGCTGCTACATATTCTGCCTCAGCCGTTGACAATGCAACACTTGCTTGTTTCTTGCTATGCCAAGAAACAAGGGAACTACCAAGTAAATGACATGTGCCACTAGTACTTTTTCTATCAAGCTTACAACCTGCAAAGTCAGAATCAGAATATCCTAAAAGATTACATTCAACGCCTTTGGGATACCACAAACCAACATTTTGAGTACCCACAAGATATTTCAAAATTCTTTTTACGGCAGTTAAGTGTGATTCTTTAGGACATGCTTGATATCTAGCACACATGCATACCGCAAACATAATATCGGGTCTACTAGCAGTTAAATAAAGTAAGGATCCAATCATACCTCGATATTTAGTGATTTCAATGTCCTTACCCTTTTCATCTTTGTCTAAATAGCAAGATGTACTCATGGGTGTGGCTATTTCGTTTGCCTTGTCCATTTCAAACCTTTTGAGTAGTTCTTTACAATACTTAGTTTGACTACTGAACGTTCCATCGTTTGCTTGTTTTATTTGTAATCCAAGGAAGAAGGTGAGTTCTCCCATCAAGGACATTTCAAACTCATTCTGCATAATCTTGGCAAACTCTTGACAAAGATTTTCATTAGTAGCACCGAATATTATATCATCAACATAAATTTGTACCAAAAGAATGTCATTATTTTTGCGTTTTATAAACAGTGTAGTATCAACCTTTCCTCTTTCAAAATTGTGTTCTAAAAGGAATTTACTTAGTCTTTCATACCAAGCTCTTGGAGCTTGTTTCAAACCATATAAAGCTTTTCTCAATTTAAAGACATGGTTTGGAAATTTATGATTTTCAAAGCCGGGAGGTTGATCTACATAAACTTCTTCTTGAATAAAGCCATTTAAAAATGCACTTTTGACGTCCATTTGATAAAGTTTAAAATCCATACAGCATGCAAAAGCTAACAATAACCTAATGGCTTCTAACCTAGCTACGGGAGCATATGTTTCTTCATAATCTATTCCCTCTTCTTGATTGTATCCCTTTGCAACTAGTCTAGCTTTGTTTCTTGTTATTAAACCATTTTCATCTAACTTATTTCTAAAAACCCATTTGGTGCCTATTATTAGATGGTCATTGGGTCTTGGCACAAGTTCCCAAACTTCATTTCTTTCAAATTGGTTTAATTCTTCTTGCATGGCCAACATCCAATGTTCATCAATAATGGCTTCATCAATATTTTTGGGTTCAATTTGAGATACAAAAGCTAAGTGATTGCATGCATTTCTAATGGCATTTCGAGTACTTACCCCTTTGGTTATTTCTCCAATGATTTTGTCCAAGGGATGGTCCTTCAAGGTTACCCATTCTTGTTGTTTATCAAGTTGTGTTGCACCTCCTTCATTGTTGGCTTCTTCTTTGTCTTCCAAGTTCATTTCTTGGAAGGTACCTACAAGATCATCAACTTCCTTTCTCGGAGGATTTTGGTTAAGTTCATCAATTTTAACATGTATGGACTCTTCAATTGTATAGGTTTGTTTGTTAAGGAGTCTATATGCTTTACTAGTAGATGAATAACCTAGAAAAATTGCTTCATCAGACTTTGCATCAAATTTGCCAAGATTTTCCTTTCCATTGTTTAAGACAAAGCATTTGCATCCAAAAATGTGAAAGTAAGAAATATTTGGTTTTCGTCCTTTATAAAGTTCGTAGGGCGTTTTCTTTAATATAGGCCTTATTAAGCAACGATTCATAACATGGCAAGCGGTGTTCACCGCATCGGCCCAAAAATGTTTTGAAATATTAGCTTCATTCAACATAGTTCTTGCAAGCTCCGCTAAAGATCGATTTTTCCTTTCAACTACTCCATTTTGTTGTGGAGTTCTTGGAGCCGAAAAATTGTTTAATGCCAAACTTTTCACAAAATTTTTCAAAAGATTGGTTTTCAAATTCTCCCCCATGGTCCGTTCGAATAGATGCTATTTTTAAATTTTGTTCATTTTGGATGACCTTGGCAAGTTTCTTAAATGCTTGATATGCTTCATGTTTATGAGTAAGAAACAATGTCCATGTATATCTAGAGTAATCATCCACAATCACAAGACCATAATAGTTTCCACCAAAACTTTTGATTTTTGAAGGCCCAAATAAATCCATATGTAAAAGTTGTAAAGGTCTTGTTGTTGAAACAATATTTTTTGCTTGAAAAGAAACCTTTACTTGTTTTCCTTTTTGACAAGCGTCACAAAATTTATTTTCAAATTTCAATTTTGGTAAACCAATAACTAAATCTTTTGAAACAAGTTTATTTAAATGGTCTACATGAATGTGAGCGATTCTTCTATGCCAAAGCCATGATTCATCCTCTTTAGTTATAAAGCATTGTACATCATTTGAAGCAAGGCAATCTAGATTAATCATGTAAATGTTATCTACTCTTTGACCAACAAACTTTATCTCCTTATTTAGTTTATTTTCAATTATGCAACCATTTGATTCAAAAACAATTTTATAGCCCTTGTCACATAATTGACTAATACTAAGCAAGTTGTGTTTTAGTCCTTCAACATATAATACATCATTTATGGAGGTGGAAGAATTTTTACCAACATTTCCGATTCCAAGTATTCTTCCCTTTGTGTTATCTCCATCAGTAACAAATCCTTTGCTTCGTGGAGTAAGTTATATAAACTTACTTTTATCTCCCGTCATATGTTTAGAACACCCACTATCCAAGTACCAATGGGTGTTACTTGCCTTAAAACATACCTCATTTTCTTCATCTTGGTGATTGGCCATGAGACAAAGGTTTGCTTCTTCATTATCCGATTCATCCGAGCTAGTTATCTCGTTTTCATCCCATGCAACATATGCTCTTCTTCTTTCTTTTCTTTCTTTGTTTTTCTACTTTAGATTTGGACAATCCATTTTGAAGTGTCCTTCCTTACCACACTCAAAACAAGTAGGTGAAGTAGAATTTTCTTTAAGTTTAGATTTCTTACCTTGTGGTTTGAAGTTCCTTTGGAAGCGCTTGCTCTTCATTAGCTTTCCAAACCGTTTCACAAATAGGCTTAGTTCTTCATCCTCATCAATTTCACTCTCGGTTTCATCTTCAACCATTGAAGTAGCTTTGAGAGCTAATCCTTTCTTCTTTGATGTCTTTTCTTCTTCCTCCGCTTGTCTTAAATCTTTCAACTCTTGTTCTTGTTCTTGTAATTTACCAAACAAGGTTGCAAGAGACATCTCATTTATAGTGGGAGATTGCTTGATGGCCGTAACAAGAGGTTGCCACTCCCTAGTAAGACTTTTTAACACTTTGTGAATGAGCTCTTTGTTAGAATAAGATTTGCCAAGAGTAATGAGATGATTAATGATCAAAGTAAACCTTTTTTGAAGATCTAAAATAGCTTCATTAGGATTCATCCTAAAACTTTCATATTGGCTAGTTAAAGTGCTAATTTTTGAATCCTTAACATCACTAGTTCCTTCATGAGTTATTTGAAGGGTATCCCACATTTCTTTAGCCGTTTTACATGTTATTACTCTAAAGAACTCATCGGGACCTAAAGCTAAAGTAATAAGATTTTTTGCCTTATAATTATATTGCACTTTCTTTTCTTCTTCACTAGACCAATTGTCCATAGGCTTTTCAACTTGTTTATCATCCACAATATGCATAGGTATAAAGGGACCATTTTCAATAGCATTCCACACTCTTAAATCCATTGATTGCACAAAAATTTTCATTCTTTCTTTCCAAAAAGCATAACCCTCACCATTAAAAGTGGGAGGTCGATTTGTAGCACCACCCTCGGGAAACATGTTATATGAGGTTGAGGCCATTTGTTCTCTTGAAGCCGTTAAGCTTGATTTACCAAGAGTCAAGCTCTGATACCACTTGTTAACCAAGTGGCCTCAATTACTCAAGAGGGGGGGTGAATTGAGTATTAAAAATTTTCTTTGGAATGCTCTTGAAATTGATTCTTTTGTTACTATGTTTATTTAAGATAATAAACTAGATTGCAAGTAACAACAAATAATACACAAGACAAACTAATAACTACTTAAAGAGTTTAGATAGTGAATCAATTAAGTTACAAAACAATTTATGGGACTTTAGAAAGATTGATTCAAGAGTGTTGCTTAAGTCCAAGTACAACAATGTTATTCAAAAGTAGTTTGCAACTTAATGTATCATGCACTTAGTCCAATTAATGAAGCAATGAATTAAGCAAACAAGTTAAGTGCATAAATTAAATGAGTTTAGGGAAGAGAGATTTGCAAACCGATGTATACGAGTTCCACCACACCGGTGTACGTCTCGCCTCTAAGCAACCCACTTAGAGGATTTCCACTATTGTAGATTAGAGATACACTTTGAGCAATTGCAACTTCCTAGTGTCCCACACTCAAGAATCCAATCCTCACAAGTACAAGGGCACCCCACCCAATCTCTTAATCTCACAATTACAAGGTTGAAACCCAACCCAAAATTTCTATGAAGTTTGGTGTTTAAGTGTACAAGGAAACTCTCTCACTAGAATGGATATACAATTTAAAGTTTACACAAGATAATAACTCTCAAAGAGAGGATATGCAAATATTAGTACTTCAAGAAAATATTTTCTCTCTTAAAAATAATTAATTAGCAAGTCTAGAAAATAACTTTTCTCACCAATATTTACTCTCAAATTAATAAGCCAAGAATTAGAAACAGAGAGCAATTAAGAGAGTAGAAGAGAGTGATGCAGCGAGAGAGAAGAAGAAAGCAAAGGAACTGCTTCAATGCTTGGTGTGTTGAATCCTTTGCAAGGCTTCCTATTTATAGCAAATGAAAGCATGGTCCAGACAGTAAATAATTTCTTTGACAATTTGAATGGAGCATTGTTTTGCAATTAAAAATTCCTTTGATGACATGGAGCAACATGTGAAGCCATGTATTTAATTTCCACAGCAAGCTAGACCAGTGGAGAGTATGTCTGTTCTTAGTTACTTAAATTGCAACTTGCGTAGTGGAGACTTCGAGAGTGCAATCTGCTCAGAGAATGTTGGAATGTTTGTATTCATAGTGTGTTTCAGTTTGTCCAAGTGCGATGCAAGGCTGTCATATATTCAACACGGGTTCAAATTCAAATTCATATAACTTATTTAAATTAAATAAACTTATCTGACTCATGATGACATAGGTTAATCATCTGAGAGTAGCTTGATGTTTGAATTTGCTTCTTGGAACTTTTAATCTTCAACTGCACATCATGCTGTAATTAATTCAGTGGCCTCCTCGCTCAAGCGAGTTTAATCACGCTTAAGCGAACCATGTATATTTCCTTTGATTTCTCTTCCACGCTTACTCACGCTTGAATCTACGCTCAAGCGAGCTTGTCCAGCGCTTAAGCGAGTTGGTCCTATGCTTAATCGAACCTCATGTTCACGCTCAAGCGAGCCTTGTTTACGCTTAAGCTTGTAGACCCCTGATGCTCACGCTTGAATCCGCGCTCAACCATGTTATCACGCTCAAGCGTGTTGTCACCCTCTGTTCCACGCTCAAGCGAGCCTAACTCACGCTCAAGCGTGACTTATAGTTTTTGGACTCCTGATGCATCACGCTCACACTCGCGCTTAAGTTCCATTGCTTCACGCTCAAGCGTGACTTATCCAGCGCTTAAGCGCCAAGTTCCTCGTCCACGCTTAAGCGTGTCTTTATTCGCGCTTAAGCTAGCGCTCCTTACGCTCAAGCGTGCTTCCTTCACGCTTGGGCGTGCCAGGCACCTGATTCTCATGATTCACGCTTGGTCCTTCGCTCAAGCGTGCCAGTATCATCAAGATTTTCAACCTTTGTTCCTTTGGCATTTAACAAGACTATTTGTCACTTGTTTTAACCACTGAAGTAAATGCCTTGATATCTTCATGATTGAATTTTGAGTCTTGAGCGTTTGCTTTGCTTGTTTGTCATTATCAAAACCTATAACAACATATAAACACACTCTTGTTAAGGATCTGCCTTATCCTCATGCACCATCAAGAAAGGATAAGGAAAGAGAGTATAAAAGATTTCTTGAAATTTTTAAGCAGTTACACATAAACATTCCATTTTCTAAGGCATTGGAACAAATGTCAACTTATGGCAAGTTTATGAAAGAACTGCTCACTAAGAAAATAAGGTACAATGAAGAGATGTTGAACTTGAAGCAGGCTGTAGTGCTATTTTTCAATACAACATGCCGAAAAAGTCAAAAGACCCCAGAAGTTTCACCATTCCTGTCTCAATTGGAGGTGTAAATATTGGGAAGGCTTTATTAGATTTGGGAGCAAGCATCAATTTAATGCCCCTAAGTATGATGAAGCGCATTGGCGATCTACATCCTCAAAGAACAAAAATGACTCTGCAATTGGCTGATAGATCAATCAAGAGACCCTATGGAATTGTGGAAGATGTACTTGTAAAAGTTAACAAGTTCTACTTCTCAATAGATTTTGTGGTTTTAGACATGGAGGAAGATACTGAAATCCCTCTGATTCTTGGAAGACCATTCATGAAGACGGCTAGAGTATTGATTAATGTAGACAATGGTAAGCTCACAGTCAGAGTGCATGATGAAGAGGTAAACTTTGACGTCTTCAAAGCTATAAAACATCCTAATTCAAAACAAGATTGTTTTAAAGTGGATGTCATTGATGAAGTTTGTCTCTTCGTATCCAAAGGTATGTCTATTTCTGACCCTCTAAATAACTTATTGATTGACTCTGTTGAATGTTTGAATGAGGAAGAGGAGAAGCAGATAGACAGGTGTTTAGAAGAACTTGAACGAGGGAAAGAAACTTCTCTTGAATCAAGTAAAATTGAAGAAATCCAATAAGCACCTGTTGAAGAAATCTAGAGACCAGAATTGAAAGTGCTACCTTCCAACCTAAAGTACATCTTTTTGAAGGAAGGTAATCTTAAACCAGTTATCATTAGTAATTTGTTAACAGAAACAGAAGAAGAAAAACTAGTAGAAGTGCTGAAGAGAAATCAAGAAGTAATTGGATGGACACTTGAAGATTTGAAACGCATAAGTCCATCATACTGCATGCATAAGATTTTATTGGAAGATGATTTTAAGCTTGTAGCTCAACCTCAAAGGTGCCTCAATCCAACCATGAAAGAGGGAACAAAGAAGGAGGTTTTAAAATTGTTGAAAGCAGGTATCATCTATCCTATTTGATGTAGGATAGGGGTGGATCTAGCTATCTACAAATTGATTGGGAAAAGGTTACCCTAAACCTAACAAAACTAATAAGAAGCATGGAAACATGGAAGATGGTTGGAGGTTGATGGAAGGGATGGAAGATGATGAAGGAGATGCCACTAATGACTTGGATAAGTCTCTGCCCGCCATTCTAGGGATGGTCACCTACTGATAAGAGCTTGAAAGGGGTTAGACTTTCTCTAACCTAAAGGAAAGACTAAGCACTCACAAAATTCACAAAATGTGTATATTCTCTAAAATGTAATGTGTTGGAGTACATGGAGAGCATGCCTT
Source organism: Clitoria ternatea (assembly GCA_037962975.1). Classification (NCBI taxonomy): domain Eukaryota; kingdom Viridiplantae; phylum Streptophyta; class Magnoliopsida; order Fabales; family Fabaceae; genus Clitoria; species Clitoria ternatea. Next base: position 141,725,076 of record CM075670.1, read on the forward strand.
TATATAGGCAAGGCGGAGTGGTGGCCAAGCTAGTCAACTTGGGCTTCGCACTCTTCCTTAGGCCCAAAAGCAACTAATCTACATAAAGCCAAATACAAGGCCCAAAACATTTACAAAGGCCCAAAAGTGACCTAAAAATAAATCTAAACTATTTTGAGTACAATTGAAATTATTTACAAACTATGCCCTCATCATACTTCCCCTCTTAAAAAAAGATTTATCCTCAGATCCTGTAAAAGAAAAAGAGTAATGAGTTGAAAAATAAAGGAAACTAAGAGGTACAAGAAATAAGGTAGGGTATTGACTACCAGGATCAAACACTAACCTTTTTATTTTTGAAAGGGTGATATAAGAAATAACATCAAAGAACACAATCAAAAGTTCCCATAAGAATGCACATGTGAAACTATGTATACTTCTATGACAGTTACTTACGCTACTATCTAATTTCACTAAAATGAACATATGAGTAGATGTAGTTATATGATCATGTGAGATATGGAAAAATATTGACTTATCCTCAAAAAGATAGATTCTTCTAAAGGGATCATAGTGAGTAATGGAATCTAAAGTTGGTAATAAAGTATGCATGTCATGTAATGTTGCCAAAAATTCTCTATGTAACCCTTTATAAAAATAAATCATATCAACATGATCATAGATAACATGTGAAAAATGCAATGAAATTGACATGTTAATTGATGGATAAAATGTTAATCCTATAAAATTTCTACTATGCAACATGATAACATATGAAATGACTCTTGGAAAAGACAATTCAAAAGAGAAAAGATATATGTTAATCCTATAACATCCTATAATGATTATATACATGCTAGAAATAACTCTTAGACAACTATGAACAATGATTGACCAATTCTCTTTACTATGGATAGGAGAAAAAAGGTATGATTCTTCTATACTTCTAAGGTCATCTCGAGGCTTAGAACTGATGATGGGTAGAGGCAAATTATCACTAATGCTAGAAAAACTATCACTAATGCTTGGAATGGACAAACTATTATTGGACATAGGAGTAGTTAAACTATGATCAAGGTGATTATCTGTTGAAACACTAAAGTTGCTTAAAGATAAGCTATTATTCTCTACCTTATATTCTCTATTTTTATTTTCACATTTGATTACTTTTTTGTTTTTCTTATACCTATCATATTCTTTCCAATTAAGTTTCACTTTTTCATCCATAGCTCTATTATGTTTGTGCCTTAATTTCTCTATTTCTTTTTCATTGCTACATAAACCAATTTTTAAATTTCCAATGGTATCACATTCTAAAATATGATCCCAAAGTTCTTTTAATTTTCTATAGATTTCCTCAAGAACTTTTTTTATCTTTTTATTTTTTTTCTATGGAAGAATCATGCTTAGACTCATAATAATCTATTTTAGAATGAAAGACACCTAGTTTTCAATTAAAACCTTAAATTTATTAGGTGTTCTATCTTTCCTATTTCTTTGCCTAGTTTGATCATTTCTATTTTCTAGGTTATCTAACCTAGAGTTCATTTTATTAAGATTTTTCATTATTGCTCTAAGTGTGGACATGTTATCTCTATCACTAGATGACATGTTGAAATTTACAAAAATAGATAAGAAAACAATCAAGAGATACTAGTCGAGGATGTATGCAAGACAACAATTAAAAATGTAAAAAATGAAATTATGATGCAAGGGGAAAATCCTAAGATGTTTAAACTAAATTGTCTATCTAAGGTTGTTATCCTATGTTTATGTCTTTACTAGGTTAATTATGATGTTCCAAGACAAATACACTACCTAGTACTTACCTAGAATTCAGTTATGGTAGGTTTTACTAACTAAAAATTAGGTCAAACATCTAACAACTTCTAACTAAATTTGGTTATGAAGTTATTATTGTTAGAACTAACCTATTAGTTATAACTAATCCTAACCAAATTCGGTTTTAAGATGATAACAACTAACTAAAATTAGTTTAATGTCCTAACAAATTTAACTAAATTGATTTTAGAAGTTATAACAATCTAACCAATTAACTACTTTGTTAAAACTAATAACAAACTCTAAAAAATATGCAAGTAAATGATGTATGAAATTAACTAGCAGAAATTACCCTATGCAAAACTAAAATTTAACCAATGTCCAAGTCCTTTTTGAAATTTAAAGGTCCAAAATACAAGGACTAGAATGAAAAAAATTCAAACTGTGTATTTTTTATATATACAAGGCTTTGTTTTCCTCCTTACAAAGGTCTTCAAGCTTGTACTTCAAGTTCTTTCTCCACCAATTTTGCTACACAATGAACAAACTTAAAACAATTGTTAGCAAAAATTAAATCCAAAATCTAACCACTCCTCTCAAAATTGTGTTTCACTCAACTTCTCCTTTAGGCCTTCAATTGTTTTCACCTCTTTCAATTTTTACTCTTATCTACTATTTCCTAAAGAATGCTACTCTTTGAGATGGAGGAAGAGAGAAATCGAAGAGAATTTCAAAGGAAATGGAAACTCAAAGACAAAACTAGAAGAGAAGAAGACAAGCAAAAAAAGTTTAATTTGAAAGAATTTGTTACTCAAAAGGATTTTAAAATTTGATAAGAAATTAACCTAAAAAAATCAACAAATGTTCAAATGAATGAAGATGGCTCTCTATACCATGGATTAATTCCAAGACATACAATAGAAGAAAAAAAATAAAAAACTAGACAATCAACAAAATTAAAATGCAAACACAAAATTTTAATACCTAGAACTTCTAGAAAAATAAAAAGAAAAAGAAAATCTGATTTTTTTTTGAACTGGGCTTATTTGAAATCCTGGGTCACAGTACTTTAGCAAAACAAAATGGTCAACGATTTCTAAATTTAGTGCAGACAACAAATTATACAGCCGAAATCAAATGATCAATGAGCTTTGCACTAAATGTCAATGCCTTATATCAATTATGCCAAGACCAAATGACTAACAAAAATCAATTGTAGTGGATTTGCCAAACCAACCAGAATTCAAAAATTATAGTGTATCCTTTGTGAATTCATGCCAAGATCAAGGAAACAACAAATTGATTGAACAAAGAATGATGAATTAATTGACCATCAATAATCAGCGTGCCAAGAATTTGTCAAATTTGAATGACCAATTTTCAATTTGAGTGCGTACAGTATTTACAAAAGCCAATTACGAATGACCAATTGTTTTTCGAATTCAAGACTGAATGAAGAATCACATTCAATTGCCAAGACTGAAATAAATTTGCATAGTAATTGATCAAGACTCTCGAAATTGCACATGTATACTTCAATTGACCAAGAGAAACAGTAAATTGCCAAGATGAAATAACTATTGCATAGAAATTGACCAAGAAACAAATTTTCAAACTGAACACGTACAACAAGTGCTAAGAACGAAAGAATTTTGGACACAGTAATTAGACCAGCCAAGAAATTGAATGACCAGTGAAGGATTTCCTAAATTCAATTGTACTATTGCATGAAAATCATGTCAATTCAGTACCAACACTTTATCAATGGGAAGTTTTAATGGGTATCAAGCTTTCAAATTGAACAAAATAATGCATTTTGATGCGCATACAGCTAAATTCGGCACTGTAATTGACAAAGAATTTAAAGCAGGGTCGAAGGCAATTTTGATTCACCAGTAAAAAGAATTTCAATGTGCCAATAATTGGATAAAATGAAAAAAATAGGCACGTACTGTTTCAGAATTGCAAAATTGGAAGATTGAATTGACTAATCAGTGTGATTTGATGCCAATTGCAAAGAATTTGAAGCAAAATCACCAGAATCCAAGATCAGCGTGAGTAGTAATTTGACCCATCATATATTTTTGATTGCACGTTACAACACTTGCCCAGATGAAATGAATAATATGGACCCAGAATATGTAATGCAATTTCAATATGCTATAGAATATTCTTATAGTGTTGGACAAAAAGAAAATTAAATGCTAGTGAAAAAAAAATTAAAATTGAAAACCTAAACAAATACAAAATTAGATCACCTAAAAAATAAGATGACCAACACAAGAAATTAGAGCTTGGACCATTAAAAGGGTATCTATTAATGGCATAAGAAATTCAATACTTCTATCACAAAATCAATGAAACTTAGCAACAAGACAAGCTCCAATTATGCACCATACACCTAGTTTTGGCTCTAGAATTTGCATGTATTTATCATGGCATTTGAACAAGACTAAAGCTGAATTTTTAATGGTGCAAGACTAAGAACTAGAGAAGATGACAAATAAAATTCTAAAAATTTAAAGAACTCAATCAATATGCACAAAATGAAAAGAAACTCAAAAGAAGAAAGATGACACCTTAGACTTTTGATACCACTTGATGTAGGATGAGGGAGGATCTAGCTATCTTTCTTCAAATTGATTGGGAAAAGGTTACCCTAAACCTAACAAAACTAATAGGAAGCATGGAAACATGGAAGATGATTGGAGGTTGATGGAAGGGATGGAAGATGATGAAGGAGACGCCACCAATGACTTGGATAAGTCTCTGCCCGCCACTCTAGGGATGGTCACCTACCGATAAGAGCTTGAAAGGAGTTAGACTTTCTCTAACATAAAGGAGAGACTAAGCACTCACAAAATTCACAAAATGTGTATATTCTCTAAAATGTAAGGTGTTGGAGTACATAGAGAGCATGCCTTTATATAGGCAAGGTGGAGTGGTGGCCAAGCTAGTCAACTTGGGCTTCTCACTCTTCCTTAGGCCCAAAAGTAACTAATCTACATAAAATGGCTAAATACAAGGCCCAAAACATATACAAAGGCCCAAAAGTAACCCCAAAATAAATCTAAACTATCTTGAGTACAATTGAAATTATTTACAAACTATGCCCTCATCACTATTTTTTATAGTGCATGGGTAAGTCCTGTTCAAGTTATTCCAAAAAAGGGAGGAATGACAGTAATTGTGAATGATAAAAATGAATTAATCCTAACAAGAACTGTCACAAGTTGGAGAATGTGTATTGATTATAGAAAACTTAATCAAGCAATAAGAAAAGACCATTTTCCTCTCCTTTTTATGGATCAAATGCTTGAAAGACTATCTGGACAGGCTTATTATTGTTTTCTTAATGGATATTCTGGTTATAATCAGATTGTTGTTGACCCTCTTAACCAAGAAAAGACTGCTTTTACATGTCCTTTTGGTATTTTTACTTATAGAAAGATGTCATTTGGATTATGTAATGTACCTGCTACTTTCAAAGATGCATGTTTACTATTTTTGCATATCTAATTGAAAAGAGCATAGAGATTTTCATGGATGACTTCTCAGTTTTTGGGAATTCATTTGAATCAAGTCTATCCAACCTGGACACCGTACTAAAGTGGTGTATTGAAACAAATTTGGTGCTGAATTGGGAGAAGTGTCACTTCATGGTTAAACAAGGTATTGTACTTGACCAAGAAAAAGTTGAGGTGATCTCTAAACTCCCACCCCTTGTAAATATGAAAGGTATTAAAAGTTTCTTAGGACATTCTGAATTCTATAGAAGGTTTATTCAAGACTTTCCAATAATTGTTAAACCTTTGACAAACCTTCTAAACAAAGATGTTGAGTTTAAATTTGATGAAGCATGTCTTAAAGCTGTTAATTCCTTAAAAGAAAAATTAGTTTCTGCCCCTGTAATTATTACTCCTAACTGGAACTTAGCCTTTGAACTTATGTGCGATGCGAGTGATTATGCTGTTGGAGCTGTGTTAGGTCAAAGGCATGAAAAGGTTTTTAGGGTTATATACTATGCTAGTAAAGTTTTGAATGAAAATCAAATAAATTATGCAACTACTAAAAAAGAGTTACTAGCCATAATATATGCCTTAGAAAAATTTAGATCATATTTGATTGGCTTAAAAATAATTGTTTTTACTGATTATGCAGCCATCAAATATCTTTTGACCAAAATTGACTCAAAACCTCAGTTAATCTGATGGATTTTGCTGCTTCAGGAATATGATCTTGAAATCAAAGATAAGGAGGGTAGTGAAAATATGGTCGCTGACCATCTTTCTAGATTGATGAATAATGAGGTCACTGCTAAAGAAAAAGATATTTTGGAAGAATTTCCTGATGAAAATTTTTTTGAAATAACAAAGTGGCCATGGTTTGCTGATATGGTCAATTTTAAAACGGCGGGAATTCTTCCAAATGATTTAACTTAGCAGCAAAGAAAAAAAAATTCAAAGATGCAAAATACTTTGTTTGGGATGACCCTCACTTGTTCAAAATTGGTATGGATAATTTATTGCGTCGATGTGTGCCTGATTAGGAAATGAAAGATATGTTGTGGCATTGCCACAAATCACCTTATGGAGGACATTTTAATAGAGAGATGACTGCTGTAAAAATTCTTCAATCAGGTTTGTATTGGCCCTCCATTTTTAAAGATTCTCACTCATTTGTGCAAGTTTGTGATAACTGCCAAAGAACAGGTAATGTTAACAGGAGGCAAGAAATGCCTCTCACAAACATTCAAGAGGTAAAGGTATTTGATTATCGGGGAATTGATTTCATGGGACCCTTCCCTTATTCTCAATTCAATCAATATATCCTTTTGGCAGTTGACTATGTTTCAAAATGGGTAGAAGCAATCGCTTCACCTAATGCTGACACCAAAACTGTAGTGAATTTTTTGAAGAAAAATATTTTTTACAGGTTTAGGACACCAAGAACTTTGATTAGTGATGGAGGTTCATATTTTTGTAATAAAGTTCTTCAGAAGGTGTTACAGCATTATGGAGTAAGACATAAGGTGGCCACAGAATATCATCCATAAACTAATGGACAGGCTGAGATTTCAAATTGTGAAGTGAAAAGAATCTTGGAAAAGACCGTGTCTTCTTCCAGGAAGGATTGGTCACAAAAACTATGCACTCTAGGCATACAGAACTGCATTTAAAACCCTCATTGGCCTTTCCCCTTTTCAGATGGTCTATGGAAAAACTTGTCATCTTTCAGTAGAGATGGAACATAAGGCATACTAGGCATTAAAATTTCTCAACTTTGATCCAAATGTAGCAGCTGACAAAAGAAAGTTGCAGTTACTTGAGTTAGAGGAAATGAGGAATTGAAGACCATGAAGGATTTTGATAATGACAAAGCCAATGCCAAAGGTTAAGAATGAAGATCCAAGACCAAGGCATAATCATAGTAAGACTCTATAAAAGAAAATATGGTCGTTAAAATAAAAATGTTTAAAAAATCATACATTCTGAAGTAATGTAATCGATTACTTCATTAGTGTAATCGATTACACTATAACGAATTTTAAATTGCATGATTTCAAATGAATGTAATCGATTACCTCAGCAATGTAATTGATTACCATGAATTTAAACTTAAAAAAAAGAGATGTTTCAGAAATGTTTTAAAAATCCTTTGAAGTAATTGATTACCCTCATTACGTAATTGATTACAATATGAACGTTATGTTTTAAAAACAGATTTTAAAAAGAAGTAATCCATTACCTTTTTCATGTAATCAATTACAAAGTATCAGAAAGCATTAAACATTGCATCCTTTCATGAAAAAACTTGGTGAAACATTATAACTTTCATAAATTATTATTTTATTCAAGAGGTACCTTTTCAATTATTTTAATCAAAAATTTCACACCTCTTGAAAGCATTTCTACTCCTATAAATAGGGATGTCCATCATTTGTAAAAATACACAAAATTCTTCCAATCCTTTCTTAAGACTAATAAAGGCCATATTCTCTTAAGAAGAGTTATTACCCACTTTTGTTCTTCAATTTGTTTATATGCTCTAAGAAAGAGAGTGTTCCTTTGATAACTTTGTTCAAAGTTTGAGATACTTGATTGATTGGGAAGTTTTCCCAAGGATTATATACGAGAGTAGTGAAACTCTTTTTGTGTTTAGAAACTTCACACAAAGGCAGGGGTGTGCCAAGGTGTAGAAGATTCTGTGTATTGTTTTTGAGAATAGTGAAATCCTCAAGAGGTTCTTAAGAAGACTGGATATAGGCAGTGGTTGACCGAACCAGTATAAAACACTATTTGTAATCTCTTAACCCTACTCTCTATCTTATATTTATTTAATATGCTGTGTATTATTAATTCTATCTTGTATTTTATCATCTTAAGTATTGAAATTTAAATAAAGTGCATCTAGATAATTAAAATTAGGAGAACTTAATTCACCCCCCTCTTGCGTTACTAGAGGCCACTTGACTAACAAGTGGTATCAAAGCAGGCTTATTGTATAAAGTTTAGACACTTCAAGAAGTAAGAGATGGCCTCTCCTAACCCTATCTTTCCTAAAGAAAACTTCATCCATAGACCTCCTGTATTTAACAAAGTAGGGTATCAATATTGGAAAACCTATATGCAAATTTTCATAGAAGCTACTAATATAGACATATAGGATTCCATAGAGAATGGCCCATTCACACCAACTAAAATTGATGGAGAAGTAACCATGATTAAACCTAGAAGTGAATGGACTGAAGAGGATAAAAGAAAAGTCCAATACAAGCTCAAGGCCAAAAATATAATAACCTCAGCTTTAGGAATGGATTAGTACTTTAGAATATCCACTTGCAAAACAGCAAAGGAAATGTGGGATACTCTAGAAGTAACTCATGAAGGAACATGTGAAGTAAAGAGATCAAGAATAAATACCCTAACTAGGGAGTATGATTGTTTAGAATGAATAACAACAAAAATATACAAGACATGCAAAAGAGATTCACTCACATAATTAATCATCTTGCATGCTTAGGAAAAACTTTCTCAAATGAAGATTTAATTGACAAAGTCTTGAGATGTTTGAACAGGGAATGGCAACTGAAGATGATAGCTATATCTGAATCAAGAGACCTAGCTACAATGTCACTTGCTACTCTGTTTGGAAAACTACAAGAACATGAACTTGAACTTACCAGATTAAACCAAAATGAGGAAGAAGATAAAAGGAATAGAGGTATTGCTCTCAAGACATCCATACAAACATCAAATGAAAGTGATGAAGAAAGTCTGGAGGAAACCAAAAGCATAGATGACACTGAAGAATTTGGAATGCTTGTTCGAAGATTTAACAAATTCTTGAAGAAAAAGGAAGGACAAAGGAAGTCAAATTTCAGGAAATCATTCAAGAAGAATGATGAATCTAACCAAGGTCCAAAATGTTTTGAATGTGGAAAATATGGACATATGAAAATGGAGTGTCCGATTCTAAATAAAAAGTCTGACAAGCAAGAGAAAAAGTATTCCAAAAATAAAAAAAGAGCCTATATTTCCTGGGATGAAAATGATCTAAGCTCATCTAAGGAATCAGACCATAAAGAAGCAAATCTCTGCCTAATGGCAAATACTGATGAGGTAATTGATTTAAACCCTACTTTTGATGAACTGCAAGATGCATTTGAAGATCTTCATAATGAATACCAAAAATTAGCTAAGAAATTCTTAAATATGAAAAACTCTAACCTAATCTTAGAAGAAAGCTTATCAAAACTCAATCAAGAACTAGGACAAATTAAAATAGAAAAGGAAAACTTAGAAACTAAGTTTAAGACTGAAACTACCATTAAACATACATGCTCAACATGTCAAAAACATACTCAAGAGATTAATGATTTAAAAAATACATTAGCTAAATTTACTATGGGAAGAGACAACCTGGATATACGCCTTGGAAAACAAGGATGTCATTTTAATAAAGCAGGACTAGGATTTGATCCTTCCAAAAAGCAAAAGTTGTATAAAAACTTCTTTATTTCACAAAAGACCTCAACTAGCCCATTTGTTAAATGTTATCATTGTGGGAAAAAGGGTCATACAGCATCAACATGTAACATAAGAAAAAATGGAATTCAAAATTCAAAAATGATTTGGATTAGGAAGGAAACCCCATCAAACTCTAACCTTCAAGGACCCAAGTAGGTATGGGTACCTAAGATAAAAACCTAATCTTTGTTACAGGTATGCTTGGTTAGTAAACAACCAAGCTGGTATCTTGACAGCGGCTGCTCCAGGCACATGATGGGAGACATATCAAAATTCTCCTCACTGGTTATGAAAGAAAAAGGATATGTCACCTATGGTGATAACAACAAAGGCAAAATCCTTGGAGTTGAAAAAGTTGGAAAGAATCCTACAACCTCCATTAACAACGTACTGTATGTTGAAGGACTAAAACACAATCTGCTAAGCATAAGTCAACTATACGACAAAGGTAACAATGTCATATTTAACTCTGACACATGCTTAATAAAAGGAAAAAATAATGACACTATAAAATTCATTGGAAAAAGAATTAACAATATTTACATGATAAGCTTAGATAATCTATCATCTAGTTAAGCAAGTTGCTTAATAAGTCATGAAGAAGATCCATGGCTTTGGCATAGAAGAATAGCACACATACACATGGATCACTTAAATAAAATAATTAGAAAGGATCTAGTCATAGGTGTCCCAAAATTAAAATTTATGAAAGATAAAATGTGCGATGCTTGTCAAAAGGGAAAATAAGTAAAAATTTCTTTTAAATCAAAAAATGTTGTCTCTACAACAAAACCTCTACAATTACTGCATATGGATTTGTTTGGGCCATCAAGGACTAGAAGTTTTGGTGAAAACTACTATGCACTAGTAATTGTTGATGACTATTCTAGATTTACCTGGACCCTTTTTCAGAAAAATAAAAATGAAGCCTATTCATCTTTTAAGAGATTAGCTAAGATAATCCAAAATGAAAAAGAACTTAAAATTATTAGCATTAGAAGTGATCATGGAGGAGAGTTTGAAAATAGATTATTCGAAAAGTTCTATGATAAAAATGGCATTAAACATAACTTTTCAGCTCCTAGAATCCTCTAACAAAACGGTGTTGTTGAAAGAAAGAATAGATCACTAGAAGAATTAGCTAGAACCATGCTCAATGAAACTAACCTTCCTAAATATTTTTGGGCAGATGCCGTTAGTACTGCATGCTATGTAATGAATAGGGTGTTAATTAGACCTATCCTAAAGAAAACACCTTATGAACTATATAATGACAGAAAACCTAATATATCCCATCTGCATGTGTTTGGATGTAAATGCTTTGTGCTAAACAATGGAAAGGATAATCTAGGAAAATTTGATGCTAAAGCAGATGAGGGAATTTTCCTTAGATATTCTTTGTCAAGTAAAGCATTTAGGATATATAACAAAAGGACTCTGACCATTGAAGAATCTGTTCATGTGTCCTTTGATGAAACTAACCCCATTAGTTTAGAAAGAATTATAGATGATGTTGCAAATTCTCTTGAAAATGTACAATTGGACAAAAAGATGGAGATTCATCAAAACAACCAAGAAGAAAGCCCAATACCATATGATGATCTGCCTAAAACATGGAAGATCAATAAGAATCATCCAATCGATAACATCATTGGTGATATTTTGAAAGGGGTAACAACTCAAAAATCTCTTAGAAATGCATGCAATTCTATGGCATTTGTATCACAAATTGAACCTAGAAATATTAAGGAAGCAACAGATGATGAAAATTGGATAATAGTCATTCAAGAAGAACTAAACCAATTTGAACGAAATTAAGTATGGGGTTTAGTACCAAAACCTAGTAACCATCAAATCATAGGAACTAAATGGGTATTTAAAAATAAGATAGATGAATATGGAATAATTATAAGAAATAAGGCAAGGCTAGTTGTAAAGGGTTACAATCAGGAAGAAGGCATAGACTATGAAGAAACCTATGCTCCTGTAGCTAGATTAGAAGCCATAAGAATGCTCTTAGCCTTTGCAGCATACATGGATTTTAAATTATATCAAATGGATGTTAAGAGTGCATTCTTAAATGGATACATAAATGAAGAAGTATCTGTCTGTCAACCACCGGGATTTGAAAATGATAAATTTCCTGATCATATGTTTAAATTAAAAAAGGCATTATATGGTCTTAAACAAGCACCCCGAGCATGGTATGATAGACTTAGTAAATTTCTGCTAGAAAATAATTTCAGCAGAGGAAAGGTAGACACAACACTATTCATCAAAAGAAACAGTAATGATATTCTATTAGTTCAAATATATATTGATGATATTATCTTTGGATCAACTAATGAAAAACTGTACAAGGAATTTTCCCAAGTAATGCAGAATGAATTTGAAATGTCAATGATGGGAGAACTAAACTTTTTCCTTGGGCTACAAATAAAGCAATCACAAGAAGGCATATTCATCAATCAATCAAAATACTGCAAGGAATTACTAACAAAGTTTGGGATAATTAATGCCAAAGACATTTCAACACCAATGAGCACAGCTTGCTATCTTGATAAGGACGAAATTGGAAAATCCATTGACGCTAAAATGTATCGAGGTATGATCGAATCACTACTGTATTTATCTGCAAGTAGACCCGATATTATGTTTAGTGTTTGTCTATGTGCTAGATTTCAAGTTAATCCAAAAGAGTCTCATCTAAAAGCAGTTAAGAGAATCATGAGATATCAATAGGTACAGGAAATTTAGGCCTATGGTACCCTAAAGGATCATCTTGAAACCCAGTAGGATATTCTGACTCTGACTTTGTAGGATGTAGAACAGATAGAAAAAGTACCAGTGGTACTTGCCATTTAATAGGGTCAGCCTTAGTATCCTGGCATAGTAAAAAGCAAAATAGTGTCGCCTTATCCACTGCAGAAGCAGAATATGTCACTACTGGTAGTTGTTGCGCTCAAATATTATGGATGAAACAACAACTACTAGATTATGGAATTTACTTAGATCATATCCCTATAAAGTGCGACAATACTAGTGCAATAAACCTTTCAAAGAATCCAGTACAACACTCTAGGACTAAGCATATACAAATCAAACATCACTTCCTTAGAGATCATGTTCAAAAAGGTGATTGCACATTAGAATTCATTGAAACCTATAAGCAACTCGCAGATATTTTTACAAAGCCTTTGCCTAAAGAACAATTTTTCAATCTTAGAAATGAATTAGGCATCATTAATTTTTCTTAAAAATATAAAAATACATCCAAAACTGGCCACTGTAATTGATTACAGTAAACAAGTAATCGATTACCAATTCTCCTGATCCAGTCAGCAAATGAACAAGATATGTGGCTCATATACTTAAACTTCAGTAATCGATTACAATATTATAGTAATCGATTACAACATCACGAGACAGGTCGGTAACACTCTATCCTCACTTTTTTCATTAAAATATTAACTAGATTTTCTGATCTATTAAATTTTAAATTTTAAATAAAATCCCTCTCATCTTTTGCTATAAAAATATTTCTTTGTGACCGTTACCTTTCTATTCACTAACAAATATTTTAATTAAAAATATTTTAAAGCACACAAACTAATGTCATTTCAATTTTTTGTTCCATTCTGTTTTAATATAAATCTTCATCAGTAAATTAATTTTCTTATTTTCGGTTATACATTCTCCATTAACATGTGTTTTTTTTAAAAAAATCCATTCCCCATAAACTGCACAGTCTCTTCCATACTCTGACCACACGTCTTCCAATAACTACCCCTTCACACGTCCCCGTCCTTTCACCTCTCACGTCTCGTAATTGACGCTCAGTAATCGATTACATCCTCCTCGGTATTTTTATGTAATCGATTACCCCTGATCTGCCTAAACCTTCCACTTAAAGTAATCGATTACAACTTCATGTGTACTTCTATGTAATCGATTACGTCGGTTATACCAAAACCTTCGTATTCTAGTAATCGATTACGCTCCGCATACCTTTCTTCAGGTAACTGATTACCATCCATGAGGCACTTTAAAAACAGCCTTTCATGTATATTGCCTTCTTCTTGGCCTCACAAAATTTTCCTCTTCTCCTCTGCCATGGAAGACCATTCTCCCATATACACTCCCACTCCACCTTCACCATTCGTTCCCACAAAGAAAAAGAGGACTCTTGGCTCCTTTTCCTTCTCTGAACAGCCTGCACAACAGCCTTCCCTTCATACTTTTGTGGAGTTTTTCTCCACCACTGCTCAACAAACTCATTTTTACTCTTTTTTTCACAGTAGAGACGTCATTGACCCCAAGTATATTGATCTACTTGTGATCGAAAATGTGGATTGTCATCAGTTCTTTGATATCCAAAATTTGATTCCCTTCCTAACCATCAAAGAGGACCACTATCTTGATCTTGTCCGGCTTTTCTACTCTAATCTTCAGATTACAGATGGCTGCATTGTATCTGAAGTAAAGAAGGTCCTGATTTTCATTGATTCTGGTCTCTTTTTGATCTCATTAACCTTTCTTCCGTCGGTGAAATTTATGAAGGTCACCTTTCTGAAAACAGGGAGCGTGACTTTAATAATCTGGAAGCCAGCAGACGTGTATGCTCCGATACTGCTGAATTCACTGGTCGTCTTTTGGCTGGCTCCATTTCTTTCAATTGCAGGGTCATGCATTATATCCTTGTCCGAATCCTTGTTCCCCGAACCACCAATTTGGCCCAAATTACTAAAGAAGACTTGGTTCTTATGTGGTCTCTGTTAACTGTTCGCCCTCTTAGTTGGACCACTCTCATTCGCTATCGCATGAAGAAAGCTCTCAAGGCCAACACTCCTCTTCCCTATACAGGACTCATTACCCGAATCCTCCGCCTCTTCAAGGTCCCTATCTCTGACGAATTATGCATCAAGCCTCAGCGCTCGTTTATCATTGGCAAGACTGCCCTCACTTCGTTTGGGTACAAGCAGAATACTGAAGGTGAATGGATCCCCAAACATTCTGCTCCTCCCCAGGATCCTGATCCCGTGCCTGGTTCCCTCTCCATGGTTGATTTGGCCACTGAACTCCAATCCCTTCGTTCTTACATTCGTGACAGATTTGATCATGTGGACTGCACCATGCAAAGTCTTTTGTCCCGCTTTCCACCGCCAGCTTCTGATTAAATTCTTTTTGTCTTCTTGTTGCTTATCTTTAATAATTTTTCTTTTATGCAAAACAAATCCTACTTGTTATGTTCTATTTCTAGCATATAATAAACGCTTTTTTCAGTTTTTATAGAGTTTTTTTTCTTACTCTTTTTTTGATAATGACAAAGGGGGAGAAAATCTTACCAAAAATAAAAATAAGAGGGAGCAAAAAATATTTATATCAGAATTAACTAAATCAATTAATTGGCTAAACTAAAAAATTAAGGGGGAGTACCTAAAAATTTCTACAAAATAATTCTTTAAAACCGATACAAATGATTAAAATTGAAAATATACCATATTGCAAAAATCATTTCTCAGGCTATTTATTGTTAGCATAACAAAAGGAGAGAATGAAGACCATGAAGGATTTTGATAATGACAAAGCCAATGCCAAAGATCAAGAATGAAGATCCAAGACCAAGGCATAATCATAGTAAGACTCTATAAAAGAAAATATGGCCATTAAAATAAAAATGTTTAAAAAATCATACATTCTAAAGTAATCTAATCGATTACTTCATTAGTGTAATCGATTACACTATAATAAATTTTAAATTGCATGATTTCAAATGAATATAATCGATTACCTCAGCAATGTAATTGATTACCGTGAATTTAAACTTAAAAAAAAGACGTTTCAAAAATGTTTTGAAAATCCTTTGAAGTAATCAATTACCCTCATTACGTAATCGATTACAATGTGAACGTTATGTTTTAAAAACAGATTTTAAAAAGAAGTAATCGATTACCTCTTTTATGTAATTGATTACAAAGGATCAGAAAGCATTAAATATTGCATCCTTTCATGAAAAAACTTGGTGAAACATTATAACTTTTCATAAATGATTATTTTATTCAAGAGGTACCTTTTCAATTATTTTAATAAAAAATTTCACACCTCTTGAAATCATTTCTACTCCTATAAATTGGGATGCCCATCATTTGCAAAAACACACAAAATTCTTCCAATCCTTTCTTAAGACTAATAAAGGCCATATTCTCTTAAGAAGAGTTATTACCCACTTTTGTTCTTCAATTTGTTTATATGCTTTAAGAAAGAGAGTGTTCCTTTGTTAACTTTGTTCAAAGTGTGAGATACTTGATTGATTGGAAAGTTTTCCCAAGGATTGTATACGAGAGTAGTGAAACTCTCGTTATGTTTAGAAACTTCACACAAGGGCAGGGGTGTGCCAAGGTGTGGAAGGTTTTGTGTATTGTTTTTAAGAATAGTGAAATCCTCAAGAGGTTCTTGAGAAGACTGGATGTAGGTAGTGGTTGGCCGAACTAGTATAAAACACTGTTTGTAATCTCTTAACCCTACTCTCTGTCTTATATTTATTTAATCTGCTGTGTATTATTAATTTTATCTTGCATTTTATCATCTTAAGTATTGAAATTTAAATAAAGTGCATCTAGATAATTAAAAGTAGGAGAACTCAATTCACCCCTCTCTTGTGTTACTAGAGGTCACTTGACTAACGGGAATAATGCTTATGAGTCATGCAGATGTTACAAGAGTAAGGTGAAAGCTTACCATGACAAGAAATTAAAGAAAAGACACTTCACACCAGGTCAGCAAGTTTTACTATTTAATTCAAGATTAAAATTATTTCCTGGTAAATTGAAATCAAAGTGGTCAGGCCCATTTGTAAGCAAGGAAGTTAAACCATATGGAGCAGGGGAAATTGAGGATCCAACTTCCAAAAGAAGTTGGATGGTAAATGGGCAAAGGTTGAAACCATATTTGGGTGGTGAAATCAACAGACTCATCACCATCTATTATTTAACTGACTTGTGATATGTAGGGAATGTCAAGCTAGAGACATTAAACCAAGCGCTCAATGGGAGGTAACCCATTATTTTTCATTTATGTTATTTTTTTGTAATAAAAAAAGAAGAAAAATGTGTTTTAATTAATTAAAATTTTTTATAATAAAAAGGGGTTTAAATTACATGAAAAAAGGTTTTCAAATAAAAAATGGAAGAAATTTAAATTCTGGTATAACACCCCCTTATATACACGAGATATATAAAAAAAATTTTAGAAAGATATACATATTTATCACTCTTTATCTCGCGTATACAATGACGTATATACATCTGATTTCCTTTGAATATTGAAAGTAAAAAAAAAACATTGTCTTTTAATATTTGTCCATAATGATAAAATAATTTATAGAAATCATAAGTGATAAATCATTACAGTATTATATCCGGATGGGAAAGTTTATCAAAGTTTAACCTTTACCTTGTTACAATTATCTAACTTGATATTGTAATAAGGCAAGGTAAAACTAAACTATACCTCTACTACAAATATGACCAATCATTTCCTAGTCCTTGAACCATCGAGTTTTGGAATCCTACTCTTGTTATATCTCTTCATCTATCTGATTGAGGAGGAGACCACTTTACCCTCTTGTAATTACATATCCTTCCATCTTGAACCGCTAGCTACATATCACATAACATATATTTTGGACACAAAATTCAAACAAGAATGAGTGAGAAACATAATATAATACTTTACAGATAAGACATAAGCATAAGGATTTTCACAAACTAATAAATTAATATCATTCAAAATCTTGTACACAATTAATTATAAATAAAGGGTTTTCACACACATAGCAATCATACTTTCATTCACAACCATCCATACAGAATATCACAATCACATGTATGACATGTAATGCTTTTAATGCTACCTCATTCATTTTATGCATGTAGGCCCTTAAAGTTTTAATTTACACTGGGCCAACCAGAAGTTTACATTGTTCCATAATTCTGGATAATAACATAAATGCCTTTGTAGCATATGAACAGCTCAACTGGCGTGCAAACACTTAGAGACTAGTCAAACTGAGAAGGTTTTTATTGTGAAAGTACCTGACACTAGGGAGTGACCCCAGGTCCCCTGAAGCACCCTTCCACACCCTCTCATCCTAAGGTTCACATTTGAACCTCCTCTAATGTATCCTCAGTTTCTATAATTCGTCCCCAGGCAACATCACATCTCATTTCTCTTTAATGATTCATGATGCATGAACTACTCGCATATTTAGTTGGTTAAGACTTTTAGAAACTCAATTATTAAATACCATAAAGGTTCACAAATCATCTCAATAAACTGTATATTCCCATAAGTTCTTCTTTGAACTTCTATTATACAGAATAAATTTAGTACAGTCTTCGAATTCAAATCTCACCAAAATTGAGTTTCCAAGCCTTAAATATCTCAAAACTTTCTCTTAAAAAAAACTTCACATATTTACATAATCTTTCTCAATTTGAATCTTAACTAGATAGAGTTTTAGAAATCTCGACAAAATATCTTTTAGTTATTTCGTTAGGGAAAGCCAAAATATTTTACTTTAAACTTCTAATTTCTAAAAGAAAATAATTTTAAAATCATTAACTAAGAATACTTAAAACTATAAAAAATTTCTTTAATTCAAGAATACTAGATTTTATTCTAGAGATTAAAAATAAGTTAGTGAAAATTATTTCTAAGAAGAAATAAAAGACTAAAATAATAATAAAATACTTTCTCTTAGAATAAAAATTTAAAGAGTAAGGTAAGAAAATTTTTACTGAGTTTTAACTTTCCGTCATGCTTGCTATATGCTCAAACTTCATATCACAAGGTCATCAAAAACAATCAAGTATTGTAATGTCATCAATCATAATCAAATATCATCAATCACAAATATTATCAATCATAATTACATATCATTAATCACAGTCTAATATTATAAATCACAATATCATTAATCAAAATCAAATATAGTTAATTATAATCAAGTCAAATCAACTAAATATCGCTCATAAATATAATTCAAAATTTAATGGTTATTTAAATTAATAGAGTTGATTTTTGAGTCCTTATAGTCCATTCCTCGCACAGGTCTATATAAGTCCATATATATAATCCAGTCTTCGCATAAGTATAGTTCGGTCCATACAGGTCATAATAGTCCAAGTCCTTGCATAGGTTTAGTCTAGTTTGCATAGGTTATACAGGTCTTTGCATAGGTATTTCAGATCAAGTTACACAAGATACACAATTTAAAATTTTTATAAATTTTAAGTTAAATAGTTATTATTTTAAAATATTATTATTATTATTAAATTTAAAATGAGTAAGGGACTCCTCCCATTATTCTTATGTCTTTTTATATTATATTCCTATCTCACTCCTCCTTACCTTGAATTGCTACCAAAAGTGAGTTCGTTTTGCACCTACGAGTTCTAGAAATATTAATATTAACTTATCTCAATATAGGCATAAGATAAAAATAAAGATTACTACGTAAAACAGAAATAGTAAATTTTGAATAGTGAATAGTGAATAGTGAATAGTAAAACGTAAATAGTAACAATAAATAGTAAAATGTGAATAGTAACTGTAAATAGTAAAACGTAATAGTAATAGTAAATAGTAAATCGTAAATAGTAACAGTAAATAGTAATTCACTATTTAAATAATAATTTACTATTCGTAATAGTAATTTACTATTTGAATAGTAATTCACTATTCTCAATAGTAATTTACTGTTGACATAGTAATTTACTATTTAGAATAGTAACTTAAAATAATATTATATCCAGTATAATAATAGATTTCTAAAAAGATATGAAAATAAACCTAAAAAGTATAAAAGAGAGTTATTCTTACCTTATAATTTTGGTAGAACCTCTTTCCATAAAAATTATTTCTCTCTCTCACACTCCTACCATTATCTCTTAACACTGCTATATTAAGAAAATTTAATCTAAACTATGAATTTTCCCTTCGGTGCTCCCCTCTATTTATAGTAAAAATATGTACTATGCATTTAATTATTTTATTATAAAAGTACTGTGTATTTCTGAAACTTTCGTTTCTGGTTACTGTGCAAGTTTGAAATTTTCGTTCATGCACAGTGTTTTGCATTGTAAATGTCGGCTGAATTATTAAGTCAAATAGTAACCAATCACTCGATATATTTTAAATATTCAAAATCGACCCTTTTCAAAATTTAGCGATATTATATCAGTTCTCACTAATTTTATGATAAGTAATATAAAGTTTAAATTTTAAAAATCTAAAATTTTCTGTTAATAAAAATTTATTGATACGTTTTTATTTTTTTACGATGGGTAAAAATCAAGATTTTACTTAAACCGATAATTTTTAGATAAGTCTACTTGAAATGGATTTTAGTAAATTTTCTTATAGTAATAAATTCACTTTCTTGTAAATATTTTTAATTTTAAGTAACTTTATATGAATTTAAAATTATTTAAAATATTATTTTATTAAAATATTTCAAAATATTCATAAAAATTCTAGAAAATGATAAATATTATGTACATCAAAAAGTTCTAAAGAACCATAGTCTAATTCCTTCAAAATTTTATTTTAAAATTCTAATAAGAGTTAAATCACAAATATGTAAAAACATAAATATAAAAACATAAAATAAATAATAAATATATTTAAAATTCTTAATATAATTTTATTAATCAATGAATACTAATTAAGTCATTTTAAAATTCTCATTCAAAATACATAAATATTTTATTATTATTATTATTATTATTATTTTATTTAAAAAATAAATAATTAAATATAAATACCAAAATTTCATAAAAAAATGATAATAATAAACTAACTAATAGTAAGCATTTCTCATTAAAGATATATTAATATTTATTTTCTATTTATGTTGAAAATGGGATGTTACGACTCTACTCCCCTAAAAGAAATTCCGTCCTTGAAATTTGATATTGTTAAATCTTACCAAGGATAAACTAAGTGAACTATCCTAATATGTTTTCTAGTTTTATTGATAATTATGTATCCTTTCCTTGATGTTGTCACTTACTTCTTTTCAATCTTATCTGGTAATTTCTCCTAAACTTAAAAATATCACCCTCTTAATTTTGTTAACCATGCTCATCTTAAACTGATGATTAACTCTAAATACCTTAATAATTACATTTCTTAATCCATCAAAACATCACTTAATATAATCCGTAACATCTATAAATTAAAATTCTTACTTGTAACATAGTAAAATGGACTGCTAAAAATTAATTACTGGACAACTAGCCGTTAGCAACTAGCCGTTGGACTAGCCGTTAAACTAGCCGTTATGACCGTTGCATCATTCTCCTTTGCTTGCTTATAAATTTTCAATCCATTCTCACTTCCTATCACAACTTCAAGGTCTCCTAGTTTTTCTCTTCTATCTAATTTCTTCAATCTTTTCCCTCAAGTAATATTGTACTACTCGATAACCAACCTCCCTAGAAGTGATGAAGAACGAAAGCGAGATGGACTACAGTTTGTGGTAACAAGTGCCTCACTTCTTATAATCATTATGGTGATTTCTCTAGTTTGGATATTTTTTGTATTGCCAAGACTCTTAGACCTCTCTATCTATGATGTACTAGATGTTCTACTTTATTTTCCTTAATGTAATCGTGTATAATAAATTATCCTAGTGAGAAAGGATAAATATGTCTTAGTCCATGTGTACTTGTTTATCTAGTTAAATCCTTGTGTTCTTTGCTTCATGACAATCCAGGGTATGTAATCATTTCTTATTGTCTTCTATAATGAATTAAATATTCCTTAACTAAGTGATTACACATTCCATCATAATTGACTACAATCTTTACATAGATTTGATAAATTCACTAATCTTAATAATCACAAGTCACTACGTTGACTTAAAAATACTTACTTAAATTTCTGTTATAGGTAGCTAAAATATATGTAACTCTTTTCATAGGAACTACGCAAAATCAATAAGTAAGGGTTCATATCTATTTCCCCATGGTTTACTAACACATTTCTTTATTTTAAGTATATCATTACATAACAATTATTTATATAGGGTATATGTATATTCATTTTACAAAATTGATGATTAAAAGAAAATAACTTGATAAACATGCATCAAATTGTTAGGAATCCAAAGAAAATATTTTATGGCACAATTTCTCAATATTAAACCAATATCGATATCTCCCAAAGATCTATGATACTTATTTTTAATCATTTATTGACATATTTATCATAATAAATCACTAAAAAAATTCAAAAATATATGGTTAATTACATTCGATGTCACAACTATAAAAGTTTTATTAATTCATATATATATTTATATATATATAATCATCATATATTATTCAACTACAGACATTATAAAGGAAAAACTTCATCAAACTAAACAATTAACATGTCTTGTATGTCATATAAAAGAAGAATCAATACAAATAGTCAGAGATATAATTACTAGTACAATTATTTGTCATACCATACAAATTAGTGAACAAATTACCATATTTCTTTATAAGGAATACATCCACACATTTTTATTTAAAATATATCATCCAAGGAAAAATTATAATCCAAAAAAAACTATGATTCTATCTTAAACAATTTGTTATACTAGTTTGGGATTACAACAGTTATCTACCCATTGGAATTCTAATTCACACAAGTATCTCTACGAATTTAAGTACGTGAAGGAATATCCTAATAGGATTTATTGAGTTTGTCTCCACTTCTCCATATACCACATTAATCTAGGGTTATATTCATTGTTCTTAACATCCTTCATTTGACACGTCTTTCACTACTTATTGTAAATCATTTGGGGTGATCAGTCCCGATAATTCATAACTAAGTAGCCAAAGTCATGACAGCTCCAGTCTAAAATTCATATCAAAATATTCCTAAAGATTTTCTATTGTCTTATCTCTCTTATTGTCCTCATACCATATTGTAAAAGAAGCAAATGTTTGAATATTTCATTATCACATATTAATTAAAGAATCAAACACCATACAATACATTTGAAATAAAAGGAAATAACTACATTAGTTAATTTACCTTATTATTCCACCATACATTAACGCCCGTTCTTAAACAATGTCAAGAAAGACTTTAGAATGGCCAATTTCTAATAATCCCTGCAATAATATTTTTCAAGTAACGGGCTATAAAGTTCTAACTTATACTTCTTACGAACTTAAAAATTAGTTCTTTCTTTCTATATTCCTAACTTTTCTTCACTTGCTTCTTACCATTTACTCCAAGAAAATTTCCTCCTTCATCAACCATAAAATCTCTTGACTAACTTAACCATCAGAGTACACTAACACGTTAGTAAGACCATACCCCAAGCCGATTTGGATTGAATTTATACACGAGATATATAAAAAAAACTTTTAGAAAGATATACATATTTATCACTCTTTATCTCGCATATACAATGACGTATATACATCTGATTTCCTTTGAATATTGAAAGTAAAAAAAAATTATCTTTCAATATTTGTCCATAATGATAAAATAATTTATACAAATTGTAACGCCCTGGCCGCTTTTCAAGAATGAACGACTGGTCCCACAGACCAACACGAGACCTTTCCAATGTGCTTTTGTCCTCACTCACATATTTCCTGAGAACTTCCTAGGAGGTCACCCATCCCAGAATTACTCCAAGTTAAGCACGCTTAACTTTGGAGTTCTTAAGTGATAGGCCACCGAAAAAGCTAATGCATTTATTAGTATAGGTAGTACAAATTCATTTCTTTAAGCTATCCTCGACTGTATAGTCCCATACCTATACAGTCTTTGGATCCCTCTCATTCTGGTATGTATTCGGTTCGTTCATGTGTCCCTCCCACTGGAAGCCTGCTAGGAGCCGCTCCTTGTCCGTGCCCATGCACCGACGATCACTCCCCGCCCTCAACAGTGCCGGGATGTCACAGAAATCATAAGTGATAAATCATTACAGTATTATATCTGGATGGGAAAGTTTATCAAAGCTTAACCTTTACCTTGTTACAATTATCTAACTTGATATTGTAATAAGGCAAGGTAAAACTAAACTATACCTCTACTACAAATGTGACCAATCATTTCCTAGTCCTTGAACCATCGAGTTTTGGAATCCTACTCTTATCATATCTCTTTATCTATTTGATTGAGGAGGAGACCACTTTACCCTCTTGTAATTACATATCCTTCCATCTTGAACCGCTAGCTATATATCACATAATATATATTTTGGACACAAAATTCAAACAAGAAGGAGTAAGAAAAAGAATATAATGCTTTACAGATAAGACATAAGCATAAGGGTTTTCACAAACTAATAAATTAATATCATTCAAAATCTTGTACATAATTAATTATAAATATAGGGTTCTCACACACATAGCAATCATACTTTCATTCACAACCATCCATACAGAATATCACAATCACATGTATGACATGTAATGCTTTTTACTACCTTCTTTAGTTTATGCATGTGGGCCCTTAAAGTTTTAATTTGCACTGGGCCAACCAGGAGTTTACACTGTTCCATAATTTTGGATAATAACATAAATACCTTTGTAGCATATGAACAGCTCAACTGGCATGGAAACTGTAACAGCCCTCATTTTTAATGTTAGGTCCTTGAGATTAGTTGTCTGTATTCTGTGCAAATTTTGTGTGTACTGATGAATGGGCTACGGCCGATTTGATTATATGTCCGTTTTAAAGAAATTTTGTGAGTATAAGGTAGAGGTTCTAACTTTAATTATGAGATTAATCGAGATAATTAGGATAATATAATAATGTGTTTAATAACACTTTAATAACACAGATTTATAAAATAAAACATTAAGTGATTTAAATATAAATATTTAAATAATGGTTTTAAATTAATAAAACAGAGTAACTCCCCGGTTTGAGCCCAGAAATTATCGGAGGGACTTGAGTAAATTATTTTTATTCCAAAACATCCCTCATATTATTCCTAACAACTTTCATGAAGATCCCAACACCCAATTTTAAATAACCAAGCTTTAAAACGTTGAATTGAAGTTACCTGGGTAAGCCAAAATGCGCATGTTTACGTATTTTGGGCGTAACTTTCTCTCCTGATATTGGATTCGAGTCATTATTGTCCCAAAATCTCTTTATTGAATTTATCTACAACTTTCATGTTGATCACTAAGGCCAGTTCTCACCCTATAATTCCCAAAAATTAAAATACTACACCAATTCACATTTTTCCAGCAACAGTTTGCACTAGGTGCAGTATTTTCTTCATAACTCTCTCATATGGCCATGAAACTGAATGAGGTCTTCACCAAAAGTTTCCTAACACATTTATCCATAACTTTGATGAAGAAACCAAAGTACAATTCATATCCCATTTGGCCCAGAAAAATTGTTTGTGCAAGGGACAAAAATCCCGTCACAGCCCTACACCCTTTTAGTATTTGGGCCATATGTCACTCAATTCGCAATGAAAATTTTTGTACTTTATATGGATTTAAAGAGAAAACAAAGTTATACAACTTTTTTGTTGAGCCTATTAGCAAATTCGGCCCATAAACCATCCTAAACCTTCGAGAAAATTACTACCCTGCATGGGACACCTAGGCTGACATGCATAAACAACCAATAACATGGCTCCACCACTTGGACACTTGTCCCAGCCATGCATAACTCTCCTCCACATCATTTTCAGCTGTTGTTGACACCTTTCTCATGCATGGAACAAGTGTGACACATGCCTATCCATTGCTCCAGCCGTGTGACTCCTTGGAGGCTAAGGAAATCACATGCAAAACTTGTCTTTGGCAACCATGCTTTGTTCTCCTTGCTTTTTCTTCATTCTTCTAACTTAGAGAGAAAAATTCATAGTTGTCTTCTTCATTTTTCATACACTTTCTTCATCTAAATCATCATCCCATACCCATCATCATCTATTCCAAATCATCACACCATCCCTCCTACATTCTAAAATTAAGTTATTTCCTTCTCATGACCATATCTTCTTACTAAATCTTCTTCAAACAACAAACTTTTCTTCCCTTATTCACCACCATAATCACATTAACAACCACCCCTCTAGCATCCACCTCTTTCTTCTTTGATGAAGCAATCCATGGTGATGATCTAGAAGCCAACCTTGGGATCCTTGGCTTTTCTCTTGGAGGACAAAAATCTTGTTGGTAAGGGGGGTACTTTGCTTGATTTAGATCCATAAAATTATGCATGCATGGTGAAGTATAAGTGTCCTAACACTTATACTTTAATATTTCTTTAAAGATCTAAGTTTCTATGGTTTGAATCTTGAGAAATTTTTATGGAAAAAGATGGATCTTCAAGAGATATTATGGCTACACCATGGTTGTTGTTAGATCCTTTGGATTTTAAAATTTTTATGAAGATCACTAACACTTAAAATTTTATAGCTGCGGATTTTTTATTGTAATCATATTGCATGTAAAGATCTTGTTTGATTATGTACTCTTGGCCTAATGGGTGACTTAGAGCGTGAATAATAATTTTTTTAGACAATGTAAAACATTTCCAAAACAATTTTATAACTTATACTAAATTAATGTTGCTGCTGGAAAATTTTGATAACTAGTGAACAACTTGGAAATTTTTGATTTTAAAAGTATAACTTGAAAGAATTAATTTTTATGATTCAAATTTGAAAACGTACCTTGATCTTAAAATTTTATGAGATGAAAATTAATTTTAATGTAAAATGGTAATTCTGGATTTTATTATTATTAAAAATAAAAGCAAGTGACTGTATATTCATATATGTTGGTGAATATTTAGAATTAATTATAATTATGACCTTAAAGGAAGTAATTTACATGAGTTTTAGAATTAAATTCTTGGTGAATATTTAGAATTTATGTTGCTGTTGTATATTCATATATTTGAGGAATATTTGATCATAAAAATATTATGGATGTGATAAATGTTAAAAGAATTAAAAAGGGACCCAAGTTAGGCGCAAACGAAACGTCGAAAATGGTATAAAACGTGTTTTGTGGAAAAATGAAAGGAAATGGAAAAACTGTTTTGGAGAATTATTTTGTGGCATGAAAGATGAATTTTGAGCATGAGAAAAATACCCAAAGAAGAAAAATTGGTTGGATGAATTTTTGACACGTGAATTGTCCTTAAAACGTATTTTTACAAACGTTGAAATGACTAACCTTGGCATTTGTTGAAATTTCATGTAGGGGTTATTTTCTGGACAGATTTTATTTTTAATCTTACTTTATTAGTTATTATTTTCAAAGTTAAACACTTTTGGCTTTGGAATCACTCGAATCGGAATTTTATAGACAAAATACGATGAAAATAATGTTTTAACAACGAAATGAAAATTTATTACTTTGTGTATTTACTTTAGAAAAGAGGATTCTTTTATTCTCAATATAGAATTAGGAAAGATACCTTATAAATATTTCATCTATTATTTTAGAAAGATAAAATCAAGTTCTTTAGTTTATTATAAGTAAATACTACGAAACGACTTTAGTAATCGAAAAATCAAGATAAACTTTTATACCTTATACTTAAGTTAACGTTGAATTCTCTTAAATTATAAGAAACATGGTTGAAATTTTATATTATCTCTTTTACTTAAATATCTATCATACAAATAAATTATATATTTTTACAGTAAAGAATTTTTAAAGGAATTACTAGTAAATAACTTGGAAATTCTCAAGAAATGAATTTAGTAATATTGAATCTTGAGACTTGGCCCCTACAATATGAAAAGATTTATGGTTAGACATTTACGAGTTTATAAGGACAAATGCGCTATATGAGAACTAGGTTCTGTCTAGACTCTGGGTACCCTAAGTAATTGAGAATGAAGAATGATTATATGAGAACTAGGTTTCGTCTAGGAATGGACTTATATAGGGGTGATGGTGATGACGCCCATGGAGTAATTCTTGGCATGACGTCAATGGGATCATTCTTGAGGATTCCTTTGTCATGTGTTCAAGAGTTACATGTACGGAGAGACGGAGATCTACGAGAACATATCGGCAGACGCCCAGAGCTTATTGGCGGAGGGTTACGAAGCCTACAGTAGTCGAGTACATGGGCCGATCCGAGTAGATAGCGACCAGACGGTCAAGAGTTTAGATCCCTTCGGATCATCACATCCTCCGGATGTAACATCCCGGATTTTTAAATAAAATAAATTTATTGGATGATGATAATTGATTGTTTATGGTCAAATAATTATGGGAGATGTTGTTAGATATTAGAGGTGAATTATCGGTAAACTAAAATTTACCGGAACCGAGTAAATTAACAGATATGTGGGACCCACTTGGTGAAATTGAGTATTTGATGGGTCTAGAATGTTTAGAAAATTATTATGGTTGAGATGGTGTATTTGGAATAATTTTTAGTATTAAGGGACTAATTAATTGGACTCGATGTATGATAATAACCGGGGAAAATATGAACCAATTGGAATAAAAAGAAAACCAAAAATCCCATTTCTCCTCCCATTATCACCGTGGCCTCTTTCTCTTTATCACTTGGTTCTTTTACCCGTTGGATAATGGGGAATTATTACCCATTGGTAAAAGCAAAATGTGGCATCCTTTTGACCATTGGACAATGTCCAATTTTGGCCTAATTTTTCCCTTCTCTTCCTCATTCTCAGTACACTTTTCTACTCCACTCCATCGTTATCATTTTCTTCTTCTCCATTCTTCTCTTGCCCAAACCGTGGCCACCCCTCTCCCTTGTGTAACATCCCAGTTTTGAAGTTAGGTACCGAATAAAAATTTAATAATAAGAAAATTAAAAGTAGAGACTTAGTTGTTAATCATAATCAGTATAGCCTGAGAGTTAATTGGACTTAATTAATGGGACGTGGCTGTCTGTGATTGGTGGAAGGTGTGAGTGGACTGCGACTCACACTTTCCCATCCCACTCCTTCCCCTCGCATGCGTATATAGGTGCGTATTCAGTATCACCGTGGGTGCAAGACCAACTTCTCCCACTACTCCACTTTCTTTCTTTTTCTTCTTCGTCTCCATCTTCCTCCGTTTCCCCTGTTTCTGTTTGTCACGACGACAGTGCGGGAAGAAGGTCAGAGCCCCGTCAGGTGAAGGGCGATCGTTGGAGCAGAGGAAGAATGACACCTCAACTCCGAACCAAGTGCAGAGTACGACAGAGCGAAGAAAGGCTGAACGAATCAGTAGAAGGGCGTCAGATTCAACATCGAAGAGCAGAAGAGCTTCTTGGAGTCCCTTTCGTAGGTAGGGGGCGCTTGCATGTTAAATGCATGGTCCACGAACAGTACCGGATGAATGTTCTGCTTGAGTGTATGTGCATGTGGTTGTGATGATTGGATCCTATGCATGATTGGAGATTCTGAATCCCGTGTGTTTTATAGTGATTGAACCATAAATGCTTGTGATCTAGATGGTGGTAAAGTAGTATGTTAGCATGGATAATAATGAATGATATGCATGAAAGTATGAATGTGTGCTTGATTGATTTGTCAGATGCTATTACTTGATTGCTGATGGTTGATCATATTGGTGTAAATAATAAAGCGAGTAAAGGTTGCATTGAATCTGTTCCTACTCAATGGTTATGAAAGAGATATCGGTGATGTGATGACACTTGTTGGTAGATGCATTTAGCTGCATGTGTAGGAGTGGGGCGACCCGTGGAAGGTCAAGAGCCCCGAGGGAATGACTTCCAGTTACAGACCCCGGCTAGATTCCGAGGGAGCTCGTGGTAGCCATAGGAGCTAGAGAGGAGTCTCGAGACGCCAATGGGAGGCCGGTACCACGCGGGAAGAGCTGAAGGATGAGGGGCCAAGAGAGGGGAAAACTGTGACTGAAAGTCATCACTCGAGTCGGATCCGCAGTCATGCATGTAAATACGAGGTTGATTAGAGTAGTACGTATAACGTGTGTGGAGTGTTATGAATGATCTTCGAGTGCGGGAAATACCTGTGTGTGTTATATGTGTGTCTTAAATGCCACTTTGTCGAGTTTAACTTTAATTAATTAGAAACCAATAGAATGGATGTGAATGTGCATGCTGACACTGATACCGAGTCTTTGATTGTCATTTTACATGTAAAAGCTCACCCCTGCAGTGGCTATACTTTCAGTGAACATCTCTCGGAAAGAAGGATGAAGGAGGACGAGCGCAGGACAATGAATCCGAAGTGCTGTTGGAACATATGTCTATATGTGTATATGTGTATATCTGTGCAAATGTTGTGTATAACGTTTTGTTAAGCCTTGGCCGGCTCATGTTTTGGTTGTAGTTGTCGCAACCTGGATCGCGACGGTGCGGCGAGAGAGAGTGAAACCTTGTTTGAAACAGGGAGTCGCCACCAACATTTTTATTCATAGGAAAAACATTGGAAAAAACTAGGTCCAGTAAAGCACTGGTTTAAAGAATGAAATTCAAGTTCGGGAGTCGGTTACGAGTAGGGAAGGTATTAGCACCCTACATCGCCTGTCAGAAACAGTACCAAGATTGAAAATACGCAACATAAATAGCCTTACAAAAGATGTTATATTTCTCCCCTTTTAATGTTGTACTTTGTGTAAAAACAGAAGGAACAAACTGAACAGACATGGAGTGTAGGTCAATTGGACGTCGCGTCCAAATTAACCTTGGCTTCGGTATAAAACAGGAAAAGGGAAGGATACTAACAAGACGTCGCGTCTAAATTAGTCATCCTTTAATCAAAATACAAGGTTAGAAACGGGAAGGGGATAAACCGGACGTCTCGTCCCAAGTATCCCGTTCCTTGTGGTGATGGCCTACCAAAGATAAGGGAAAATCAACAAGACGTCACGTCTAAATTGATTTTCACAGAATTTAATCAAGATACGGGGTTAGAAACGGGAAGGGGATAAGCGGGACGTCTCGTCCCAAGTATTCCGTTCCTTGTGGTGATGACCTACCAAAGATAGGGGAAAATCAACAAGACGTCATGTCTAAATTGATTTTCATGGGATTTAATCAAAATGCGGGGTTAGAAACGGGAAGGGGATAAGCGGGACGTCTTGTCCCAAGTATTCCGTTCCTTGTGGTGATGGTTTATTAAAAATAGGGGAAAATCAACAAGACGTCTCGTTTAAATTAACCTCTTTTGGATAAAACAATTTTTTTTTAAAAAATAAAAATAAAAAAATAAAAAAAATAAGTAGTAAAAATTTATCAAAAAAACTAGACGAAGAATACACAGACTTACTACAGTGAAAGATAGGTCATGTTTTTTGGTTGAAGATAATGTTGAGTTGTTAAAATTTTAATTAGACATAATTTTGAAATAACAGAAAGAAAAACAGAAACTAAAAAAAAAATAAAAAAATAAAAAAATAAAAAAATAAACAATCACATTTTTGTTAAGCCTTGTTCAACCCGGTTCTTTCAAAGATGAGCGAGTGCCTTAAAAAAAAAATTACACCTTAACTATACGGTAAACGAATTATCCAGAAAAAGAAATAGTATACAGAGGAGGACTGATTCCTTGTAATAGGATTAATATTCTGGGCAATAAAATTATGATCGCAACTATCCTTCATACAATTTAAATTTATACAGAAACAAAAACATACACTAACAACTTGAGCAATAACGTTGGGCAATAAATAAACAGGAAAAGTAACATGAACAGAAATAGAGCAGAGATAGAGTGGAGATTCAAACATACATCACAATATGCTACTGTAAAAACCATATTATAATAACAACAATAGACAACAGAACAGAGAGTCCAATACAACAATACTAATCTGATCCTTATACAAAAATTTAATATTTTGGAAAATAAACACTTTTTTCACAAAATATATAATGTTCTTTCTCACTGATTGAGTTCTTGCTCACTCTTGCTGTTTTTGCTGTTGCTGTTGCTGTTGCTGTTGCTGCTGTTGCTGTTGCTGTTGCTGCTGTTGCTGTTGCTGTTGCTGCGAATTTCTACTGTAAAAAATCCGGAAGTGCCTTTCAAAACTCAAGAATGTTGAGATAATCTCCTTCCTAGGAAATCCTTTCCAAACCTCTCTAGAGAAAAATTTTCGAACCCCTATTCTTCTGTACAGAGGGGTATTTATAGCCTCTGTTCCTTGCCCCCTTCTGTAAAAGAAATCTGAAAGTGGAAGCTCCACTTACTGCTTTAATGGAGGATGAAAAGGATGGCACCATTAGTTGAGTGGTTCTTCTAGCTGGACTTCCACCCTTGCAAGTGGCCTTGAAGCTCCTGAAAACCCTCCCAAAAATCCGTTGCACTCTCTCTGTTTCTTGTTCTTTTCTTTACCTCCCAAAAATAATAGAAACCACTCCACCCTTCTAGCCTTTTCCTTTGCTCATTCGCCTTTCTCTCCTGAAGGTCCCCCCCTCTTTCTTCATATGCTTCTTTAATTTTTTTCTTCCGTCCACTAACCCTTCTCTTCCCCAAAA
The DNA here is from genome assembly GCA_037962975.1 of Clitoria ternatea. Lineage (NCBI taxonomy): Eukaryota > Viridiplantae > Streptophyta > Magnoliopsida > Fabales > Fabaceae > Clitoria > Clitoria ternatea. The sequence continues at coordinate 141,757,355 of CM075670.1, forward strand.
TTTTATCATAAAGAATTCCTATATGTTGCCGTGGGAATGACTTAGTGGAGTTTTTCCACTCACTCCATTTTTAATTGCCTTCCTGATGCCCAATGCCATGATCCTAATTTTCTATTGCATAACCCATTATTTTATGTGAATGTGATGGCATGTTGGTGGATTTTTTTATTGAAGCATGGTTTGTTCTTCGATTTGTGCAAACCGCGTGAGCACATGGTGTTCCAGGCCTTGTATTAAAATACACCTTTTCAACCATGAATTGCTGTAAGACAAAAGGTGGGTAAGCTTCTCATTTTCTAAATTGTTTATTCTTACACATGCTCCATTTCTTTTGCCTTTCACCGAATGCACAAAAGTCCATGGGATAGTGTTTTCTTATCAAAGCCATGTGGAGTCATCCTTGCATAATTTAATATGCATTTAGATCCTTCTCTTGACCAAAACCGTGACCATCTTTGTGTGGTGGGTTCTTAACTTTATATTTTATTACAAAATCACACAAATTCTCTTGCATTCACGTTGAAGCATAAATAAAGGGGGGGCTGATTTTGCTTTAATTATTTGGCTTTAATCCCATGTAGCTTGACATGTATATTTTGACTTGGTCAAAATTATGTACCTTAAGTGAAAACATTGCAAATTGGAATGCCATTAACGTGAATGTTGTCTTAGTGGTGGGTCCTTGACTTTGAAAGTTTGGCAACTTCGTTTATGCTTTCCATTGCAAAAAATTTGATCAGTTTCCCTTGCATTTCAGCATCATTTCACATGAAGACAAAAAGGGGCTGTTGTATCTTAACAAAATCATGAGCACTTCTTGTGGTGGGTTCCATTCTCTTCATTACGAAACTTCCTTGAATATTTAAGGACAGACGCGTGCCAAATTTGAAGAAGAGTCCAACATGAAAATTGTAGATCTTTCTCTTAGCTTTAATTTGATATATGGCACAAAAATTTTCATCAAGAAACGAGGGAGATATGGCCCATCTACCAAAACTGCTCCAGAGTGTGACGGAAATACATTTGCAAGCAAAATAAATTCACTGGGCAAAATGGGTGGAGAATTAGCTTTTGTGAACTTCATGAAGTTTGTAGATATCTTTGATGTGGAGCCACAGAAAAAAGAACGGGGTCATTTCAGTATCATATGAGGGAGATATGAATTTTTTCCTAAAGATGTGCAGAGCAATCATGAAACTGGAACAAGTCTAGGAAGATTATTAAAACTGTACCAATTGGTAAGGATATAGCCTTCAAGGTCTTCACAAAAGTCATAGACAATTTTGCTACGGAAATTTTGAGACCAGGTTTGCGCAAATCGAAGGTCGTATGAAGGAGTTATGAATTTCTAAGTGAACCATGCGCAGCAGAGAGTGCCCAAAGGATGGAACTATACCAATTGGCCGGACAAAAAGAGGTGTTCACAGTAGTTCTTACGTTAAAACTGACAGCTTTGGGTAACAGAATTCATGGTGAAGTTTTTGTAATCATATGAATGATTTTGCTTATATAAGTATATGTTGTGTGTTCTTCTATACTGTAAGTGAGGTTGAGCGGGGAGAGGACTGTATGAGGGCTTCCGAGTAAAAGTAGGCATGAAATCCCGAGCGTAGGAGGCCGGTGTGGCTATGGGTAAGTAGTGGGTATAAGTTTGGGGTTGAGAGGATGAAATAAAGGGTTTAAATATGCTTCTAATGAGGGAGGAACGAAAGACGAGCGAAAACCTCGAGTGATTCCCTGTTGTGAGAGGAGTTCAATTGGCGGTTTAGGGAGGATTGGATCCTAAGTGTATGGTATTGATAATCCGAGCGAAAGATGTAAAGTCCGAGTGAGTAAGGATTGGTGTCCCGAGTGGTTGGGTTTGGAGAAGCCGAGTGAGACTTAACTTCCCAATTTTCCGAGTGAAGTTCCTCGCTTCAGCGAGCAATATACTCGCTCTAGCAAATGCGGGCTAGGAAGACTTAGGTTGAATTCGCGTGGGCGGAGTCATACCTCGCCCGAGGTACTAGAGCAGTTCGCCCAATCGTGAGGACTCGCGCTAGTGGTCAAAGTGGGATACCGCCCAATTACCCTTCCTCTCCGTTGTGACGCTAATGCGTCCCCAACAACGGTGTTGACCCCGGCTTGGGCGTTGCGATTGAGTCCGACCAGGCGTTGTCATACCTAGTTGAGTTGGGCGGAGTGAGTTCGGACCCCTCTTTCCTCTACAATCTTCTACTGCACATGTACATCTCCCTTCTCCTTCCCCTTATCTATTTCCTCCTACTGACTGACTAGTGTTACTCGTGGAAAGCTTTCTTTGTGAATCCCCCTCCATCCGCCGCTGCATTACCATACCCCGCCCAGGCGGTATCAGACCCCGCCTGAGTGAGCCAACGATATTATGTAATCCGCCCTGGCGCTGGTGTGTTTCATTAAACCAAATGAACCGGTTCCAGTCTTAGCCTTCTGTTATTTGCCTTATACGTGTGGTTGATCTCTCGTTTCCCTTGTCCTTCCTTGCACACCGTCCCTTTTGTTATCCGGTTGCCTTATAGACTATTTGGTTTACTTAATTTTGGAAAAATTTCCCCGTCTTTGGGTTTATTTCATTTTGTTAAATTAGGGTGTTACACCTTGCCACTCCACTCAAAAATTAAATGGTTTCCACGGATTTGTGAGGCTTGAATGGCGTCTATGGAGCATTGGAAGCTTGTGGGGTCATCTCCTTTCTCTTCTTCACTTTCATTTTCATTTTTGGTGGAGCTTGGATTTGAGGTAAAGATCTTTCACCCCTTCCTTATCTAATTATGATTTTGGGGTATTGGGTTGAAAATGGTGATGTTAGAAACCTTGCATGTGGGTGGAAATGGAAACCCTAGGCTTGAATGTTTGGAAAGGGAACCCTAAGTATTAATAATTTGGGGATTTTGACCCACTTGATGATTTTGATGATTTTGGTACCTTGGAATGATGTTATACATAGAAATGAGTATTTGAAGGATAGGAGTTGAATATTGATGTGATAAAATGGTGAAGTAAGTCATGAGTTGCAAAGGAAGATATATGCATGTATATGGGTATGTTGATTTGAGGGATTAATCTTAAGTGTTGATGTTGTTGGATTTGTTTAACCCTTAAGACTTGGAGAATCTTAGCTTTGGGGAAAGGAATTCCCGAAGCCTAACATGGGTATATGAAATTGGGGTATAGACAAGTCTAGGACTTGATCATAAGTTAAGAGAAGTGATGTTTTGTGATGATTTATTGATTTCACGTGTATGTATAATTGTTGATAGGATTGTATTCCGGACGTGATGCGGAAAGATCGACGTAATCGCGTGGCGGTTCTTCTCTTGACGTAGGAGAGGAGTTTGCATTTCAAATCGCATGAATGAATTCATTGTTAATTATGTATATGTTAAACTCATGCAATGCCTTGCCATGAATGTTTTATATGATTAATTTGATGAAGTGATGAATGATGGCTTGGCTTATGTTGAATGTTATAAAAATGTATGTATTTATATCATATTGATGATAAGTGGTTGATGGTCCCTTGGTTGGACGTGAACTAATGATGGTGAAAATTTATGAATGAACGAGTTAAAATATAGAGGATTATTTTGAGATGAGTGATTATAGCTGATGAATTGGAATTTAAAGGAGTAATTGATGAGTTGGAATGAGAAATCCTAAGTATGAATGGTCAGAGCGAGTTTTATATGCCTCATGTGATGAGTATGATGTATTAGTGGTGAATCAGTTGGTCTAGAGTGAGATTTCAGGTGTTAAGTTGTAAGAATTGCTGATTCTGCTTATGTCTGAGTGGTCTCGCTCAAGTGAGAAGGGATCTCGCTTAGGTGAGAATCCCCTGTATTGGTATAATAGTCTCTAGACCAATTTCGCCTAGGCGGGTGAGGTTTCCGCTCAAGCGAACTGCATATTATGCAATCAGGGGAGTTACTGGATGAATCTCGCTCAAGCTGGCATGGCCGCGCTTGAGCGAGCTAGTGAGGAAATGGTCACTGTACATTTTTCGCCAAAGCGTGTGTGAGTGGCTTGAGCGAAAGTGTGAAGTCTGATGCTGGGATGGTGCTCACTCAAGTGAGTGACTGGTATGGTTGTGTCTTAACCAAGCGTGACGAGTGAATGGTGAGCAAGTAAGATTCTAGATGAAATTCCACTCGAGTGGGAACCTTAGAAAATAATTTCATGATGAGGTGAATTTCCGAGTGAAATCCGAGTGAGCTATGTCTGAGTTAGGGTCTTTCGAGTGAGGAAACGGACATAATCCGAGTAAGAAGGCTTTTGAGTGTGATGATCTGGGCAGTAGAGTCTCGAATAGGGAATTTCCGAGTCCAGTGTAACCTGTCCCGAGTGGAGTGCCTCCGAATGTGCAATTCCAAGTGGTATGATACCGATTGGGGTTACTCGGTGTGAGTTTGTCCAGAAGTACTCTGGAGTAACTCTGTTTGAATGAAAAGAAAGGAAGTCGGATTTGGAACGAAACGCCGAGTGAGAACTGGTCCGGTGATGAGTCAGTTTTGAAATGAGATGCCGAGTGAGTGACCAATTAGGTGGTGAGTCGGTCTCTGGAATGTTTACCGAGTGGAACCCTGTGTGAGTGAAGACTCGGATTTAGAATGAATTTACCGAGTGGAAGACTGATTGAGATGACTCGGTTTTGGAATGGAATTACTGAGTGAAAAGACTGATTGTGAGATGACTCGGATTTGGAATTAATTGACTGAGTGAATGATGGGTCGGTCAGGATTATCTTGCTTAGTGGAAAACTTGAGTGCTTGAACCGGTTTCAGGGAAATTCTGCCAAGTGGAAACCTGAATGTTGGGAGTCGGTTTTGATTGATTTTACTGAGTGGACAACCGAGTGAGATGAGTCGGTTTTGAATGAATTACAGAGTGAAAACCGAGTATTGGTAAGAACGACCCCTGGTCGGATTTTGCTTAAGCGAGTAGGTGCCTCGCTCAAGAGAATGTTAGAGGAATTAGTTACTGGATAATTCTCGCTTGAGCGAGTGACCGAGTGTGATGGTGTTTCGCTCGAGCGAGTGAGCGTGAAAACGCTACTGGATGTTTTTCGCTTACCCGAAAGGGAGTCGCCCAAGCGAACCTGGCCTGTCTCGCTCAAGCGGATGTGAATCTCGCATGAGCGAGTTTCCACCAGAAGGGGAATTGCTCGATTTTATTTGTGGCAGGCTTATGTTAGAGCCTCTTCTTGGTATTAGGGGATAATTGTGAGATGATTATGGGTATGTATGAAGGGCGATATAATGGTAGTATAGCATGGTGGTGTTTGAGATTGATAGGCGCATTGGGGCTAATTAATTATAACCCAATACCACTTAAAATAGAATAGTGAAAGGATGATATTGAGAACCTGATGATAGGATTATGAAATATAGATCCTTGGGTGAATTTGAAATTGATGAAGGGATAATTGAATGACATGATATACAATATAAATTGATGAATTGAAGAAAATATGATACAAAATAATGTTAGATGAGGTTGAGTACTCTCTTTTACAAAGAGGTGTATATCATTATTGATAAATTGTTGGGTGCCATTGTGTGTGATACAAGCATGGTCTTGTATGCGTGGTATGAATTATGTAATTGAAAATGTTGTGAATGCCACACAAATAAAATATATATATATATATATATATACATATATATGTATACATGAGATAATGGTAATGAATAATGAGATGAAAATCCACTAAATGAAAGTGTGATAATATTGATGAATATTATGTGATATTAAAATGCCATAGTGGCTGATTGCAAGTATTGACTTGCGTGTATGATGTGAAATATATGTGAAATATGTTGAGATGAAAATGCCACATTAAAACTTGAAAGCAATGACTAAGAAACAAACAATGATGAAATCCACTAAGGTGTATGGTGGTGTTGGTGATTATGATGATGATGTTTGAGGAATGGCATTTAGGATGCACAGAGTGAGAATGCATTTGATTTGCATTGCATTGCATCCATGACATATCGATCGCTGTCTATATGGAATATTAGGGGGTTCCACTAGGCGGGCCCAGTGGGAGGGCGGCTCAGTGCACGAGCGTATTGTTGTTTTCCCCTGTGGCTCGGTGTATGAGTCACGAAGCTGTCCATAGTTTGGTGACGAGGTACCCTATGTGGCGGGCCCAGTGGGCGGGCGGCTCTATGGTGAGCGAGTTACCTCGGTGTCCGACGGGGCACGGCTCTCTCGATGTGTGTTTGGGAGGGGCCCGTAGCACTTTTGACAAGTGAGGCCATGTTGCTGATCCGCAAGTCACGAGGTGACTAGTGCTACAAATGGGCGATAGCGGTTTGGTACCAGTAAAAGATGTTGTTGAGATGCATGCATGCTTTGAGATATGTGTACACATTTTACTACTGCAGTAGGGGCATAGTAGCACACCTATGCTTGACCCACAACTTGGTGTTATTTCCCACAGTCGGATCTGCATTTGTTGTTGATTATTCCATTGTGCATATGCATTAGCCATAAGAGCATTTGCATATAGCATGGAGATATGCCAGAATATGATGATGATTGATGATGATTGAGATGATGGTATTGGTGTTGATGAGATGAGAAGTTAATATAATGAAAGACCATATAAAAGTAATAAATAATATGAATGAATGAAATGATGTGGATATGATGATATGTATGATATGGCCCAATGTAATGAAGGGCGAATTTGTTTATGACTGATAATGATTATGTTAGCCTGTGGTGGCTTTGATGAAAGATCTGAATGGTCTATATTGATATGTGTTGGCCATTGTGGCGGTGTGATGGATGTGTATATGCCTGCTTTGCTATGATTTGATGTATAAGTATATATTGATGAGTTAATGATATATGATGATTGTTGATGGGTTTAGCAAAGCATACATGATGTTGATATACATATGCACATAATTTCAATTGTATTCATATCGTCATTTGAAATGTATAACTCACTCTCCCATGTGGTCTACTTTTTAGTATTGATGTAGGAAAACCATGGGATGAGAACGCTTATGAAGTAAAGCTTTTGGGAAGGTAAATAGTTGTAAAGGAATGCCTTGGCCGGCAGCATTGTAATTTAATGAGTTAAGTATGAAATGAATATCATGATGTTGTTAATTATTGTTATTGATAAAGGAACTGTGAATATATATATATACTTGGATAATGTACTAATAGTGGATATATGAATCTGAGGCTGAACTGGTTATGATCTATTATAAATATGAATGTTGGAGATGTATGTTGCATGATCATACAGATAGGTATATACATACATCGTAGGCATCGCATGCTTATGCGATTATGTAAAATGATGATGGTTGTATATTAGGCTTATGATATGCCATTGCATTCTTGCCGAGCCTTTTCTCATATCATCATATATGGGACTAGGCGTGTGCCCGGTATACACATTCTTCTTCCACTGTAAACTCTGTTATTTTCGTATACCGAATGGGCAAACTATTTATCGATCCAGTTATAGGTTACTTAATCTCACTCTTTGGTTTTCTGTGATTCGGGTCTTGATGTGATCATGGTAGAGTCTTGGAAATATTCTCAAACGTGAAAAATTTATTCGCATTTTTATTAATTATGACGATTACATCGGGATTCGAGTACAGAAAATCAGGGGTGTTATACCGGACCCCTCTTAGCCAGCTACCACATCAGAGCTTCCCGAGTCTCCTTGGTCGGATGAGGACTTCATAGGAGGAGGAGACTAGCTTAGTTAGGTTCTCTTTTATTTATGTATTTTCTTTTCTGTATTTTGATTAGGGAGCCTGCGTGCCCCTTTTTATTTTCAGATGTATGGACTTGTTGGAGTTATTCCATATTTATGCGACTCTGTTATATATGTATGTTGTTGCTACTGTTCCACCGTTCATTATGTTGTACAAACAAAATTTTCATATTTTTCTAAAACTTGTAACCTCTCAGTTGATCAGTAATCTAGTGGAAGAAGTTGTCCTAGTTAACCGAGGGTGTTATAGGTGTACCAAATCTCAATTGGAATTGTGTAACTCTAATTTGACACAAATTATTGAGTAATGTGTAAGAAACCGACGTGCTGAAAAATTTTATTTTAACAATTTTGGAACTCTCAAGCCTTAAATATGTTATTAGGGATTCATAGAGTCATATGGAGTCATCCTAGGACGGATGTGAAATTTTTGAAAAAATTTCCTCTATATTATGGAATTCAATTAAGATATTGTAAAAAAGTCTAATTTATTCTATATTTTGATTTCAGAATGAAATAATTTTAAACTGAATAAGTTTAAAGTGAATAAGTTTAAAGCAAAGAAGGTTTTTAGAAAAGATTTAAAAGAACCTTATTGTAATAGAAGATGAATTAATTAGATGTGTCCAGTAAATTTAGTACTCATTAATAAGAAAAATAACACTAATAATAATAATAATAAAAGACTGCTAGCCAAAAAGAAAGAAAGAAAATGTTAAAACGACACATTGACAGAGCAAAACGGTAGCTTAGTGTTTTCAATTTCATAAAGTAGAGCGAATTTATCTTTCAAACATGGTTCCCGTCTCTTGCTTGAAAACAAGCAGACATTTTCATTGATGTGTTTTCCTCATCCTTCGATTTCTTCTGCTTTCAAATCCAAACACCCTCTTCATTACCTTCTCTCTCTCTTCTGTGATAGACGCAATTTCAATTTCCTTCTACTGCAGCCACCCTTCACCCTTCACCCTTCATTCAGGTCCGTATTTCTAATTTTATTTTGTCTTTTTGCAAACTATAGAAGTAGAATGAAAAGGGTAATGGCTTATGACATATTTGAGTTCTGATAATTAATTAATGGGTTTTTTCTTTTTTAATTTCGTTGTTTAGCCCTATTTTGGATTTTTTTTTTTTGTGACTCGAGTAATATTTGTTGCAATTTTCGTGTGAGTGTGAGAGGAAATTTCTTGCTGTTGAAAACCGGCTGGGGTAAATTCTTCGCACCTGGGAATTCTCGATCTTTTTAACATTAACAGTGTTGGAGGTCATTGAATTTGATATTTTTATATACCGCAATACACGTTATAAGAATAAATGAATGAGTGTGATTTACTATGACATAAACTTTATGTCAGATGAAAGTAATAATTTTTCATTTTCTCTCTCTACCATAATTGGCTTTAAAATAAACCATGGTTCTGACGATAATGGTATGTTGAATAAATTGAGTGGTTTTTTTATTAGGAAGGCTTGCTTGTTGATTTGTTGGTGGAAATTGATGATCCTTAGAACTGGTGATTACTGATTAGGCAAAATGGGGAGGATCAAACCTCAAGCTCTGCTACAACAAAGCAAAAGGAAGAAGGGGCCATCTCGCAAAAGTGCCACAGCGATCCTATTCTATGCTGTCATCCTTGTCATATTTGCACTTTTCCTGTTTGCTACATACAGACATTGGCCTGGCAGGTTGGTTAAGAGTGTGTTGTTCTGGTGAGGAGGGCAGGTTTATAGTTTAACAAATGATGTCATTGTTTTTCTGTTTCCTAAATGCAAAACACATAAAGAAGTAATAAGAAGGGTGTTGGCATAGTGATAAAGACATATTATTACTCTGATAGAAAAATCTTGAGCCCTATGGAGGATACCAAATCTTATTAGCTTGAGTCCTAATAGTATGTATGAACTAAGGGTGCGTTCTGCAGTGATAGAACTGAGTTTTGATTGATATAATTTTGTAAAACTGATTGTGTAAAATTGATTTTAAAGTAATGTAATTTTTGTTTTGATAATAGATCTCAGGAAAGTGATTTTAGTAAAGAATGGTGTTTGGATGCACTTTATAAAATTACTTTTGAGGTGTATAAGACATTGTATAATGTATAATTGCTTTTGTCAGAAGTATAAGCAACTCCAAGTTACTTCTCTTCCAACCATGGTTATGTTATGAAACAGTAATTGATTATCCAAAATTTATCCATGCTAAAATCAATTTTGATGTATACAAATTTTACAAACCATGGTTTGATTTGATCACTCCAAAAGTGATTCCAAAGTCCAAACACACACCAAAAACATGTAAAGAAGTGATACAAATTAATATTTGTTGAAATTTAGCTCTACCTTAGCTTGTGTGAGAATACTCTGAATTTGTTCAGCATTATTGTGAAGATGTTTTCGGTTGCTATTATTTCTGGCTTTATTTTACTATTGGCCATTTTTGTTATTGGTTTTCATGGTTGAATTATCAACATAGTTTGTAGTGATTGAATTGAACCTTATCCTGATGCTACTTTAGCTTGAGCCCTGCCACGTGTAGAAGGAATTTTTTGTTTGCCAAGACGTGTGAAAGCTTTTTTGGTTTTACCCATGCATTTTTGTTGAGTGAGTTCAAGATGAATTTAGATGGAACAATCATTTGTAACATGGTTTCTCATAAGACAATTATGATAAACAATGGATATTGACTTCTAACAGTACATATCACATTTTCTCATATAAAATGAACTTCAGAAGAATATCTTCAGTTATCTAATAAGTCATTATCTTACCTGCTGCATTCAGGACAAGATTTCAACAGGAGAACTACATATCAGTCTCCGAGGTAGGCCCTTAAAATGCATTATAGAGGGTTTCCATAGCTTTGAGTTTTGACCATTTTAACATTTATGTTATTTGGCACCTCGCTGAATGTGTCCTTGCTTTTATTATTCAAATACAAATACATATAATATGTGTGTTTAGTGCATCACACTGAGAAATGGCTGTTGGAAAGTCAAAGCTTCCCCTTATCTACATCAGTAACTATAGCATTTACACTGTGTGTATGGATATATGTATACACACACAATTTCAAAATAATCATAACTTAAAAAAATATTTAAATCAAATATTGATAACAATTTTTAATGATGATAAACCTTTTTAAATAAAATATATTAAACATATATAATAATAAAATCATAACAGTCAAATAATATAAAAATAGACATCAGAAAACAAAAATTAATTATATGTTATTACATAGCAAAAAATATTACATTATATAATATAATTAATTTTCTAAATATTTTATAAAAAATATACTCAATGAATAATATTACTAAAAAGTTGAAAGAAATAAAATTCATAACATAGAGCAGATTGAATCATTGTCATCTATGGTACTCACCACACCATTTCTCCTAAGATTGAACTTCGTATATATATAATTTTTTTTACAATTATTCATTGTAATAATACAATGCTATCCTTGGTTCTAAATATAAGCAAAAGTAACTACTTTTACACATATTAAGAATGATGGTTGGAAGTAGTTTTTGCATTAATGTTACTTAAATATTTGATGTAATATCTTAAAATACCCATAATATCATTTATTACACAAAGCATTAGTTGTCTTTAAAATATATATAAGGAAGACATATTTGGTAGACAAACATTTAATGATATTAGAAAAGTATAGTTTTGTTTATATTCTGGGATCAAAAAATTCTACTAAAATTTGCTTATATTTGGAATCAGGGGTAGTATATTATTATAACAAATATTATATAATTAATATAATTTAAAAGTATTAAATAATTAATATTATAAAGATAAAAAATATATAATTGAAACGATATATATATATATATTCTATTATAATAAATAATTTCATAATTACTAATATTAAAAAAAGACATTACACATGCATCACTGCTTAGTTGAATAGAATTATATTATTATTTTTCTCTGTATCCTTGATATTTCTAATGATTTATGGAGATTCTTATAGAAACTACCTTTTCTGTAGGATGAAAAGGCGTTTGTCAAATCTAAAAAATCTGATCTACCTGGATATGCTGTAAGTTATTTCATCCACCAGGCCACCTTAATTCCCTTTCTTTGAATATTTTTAATCATGTTATTTTGTTTTTTCAATGGTGTCTAGGAATTAGGATGATAGTCAATTGAAATTAGTATTCATTTATGAATATCTTATAAACTATTTATTCATTCCTTATCATAGGTTTTAACTACCTCAAAAGGTTCTATTGTAGTAGAACTTTACAAGGAAAGTGCTCCTGAAGTTGTTGATGAATTCATTGACTTATGGTGAGTACATTTTTTTTTTCTCTTAAATGTTTTCCTTACCTCCACAGATTAAAATGGTGGCTGATGAATTCTTTGAAGTTCATTTGTTGGAAACATATTATTCTGTGTTGTTCACTGTTTTTTTAGTATAATTTAATTGAGTTGGGGAGCATTGAAAGAAAAGATGAAAGAAATATAGACCAAATTGAGGAGATAGATTATTTCTTGGTTAGAAATTTATGGATTTGAATTGAGATTTAGGGATTGGGAATGCTTCTCTCTTGATGAGATTTGCTAGGATTTAGTCTTGCTTGATATGAAAGGAGAGCACAGTGGTGGTTCATTTCAGTCTACAGTCTACAGTCTCACTAGACTTGGTTTCTGGTTTTGTTTTTGGACTTTGTGCTCCTCCTTGGCATGTTTGACCTGATTTTGATGTTAGTGCCTATCCCATTATGCTGATCACTGAGCACTAGAGAACAATAATTTAAGGAAGTGTAGCAAGCTTCTAAAGTGTGGCAGTGGTAGGGTCTACATTCCATTCTTTATGACAAAAATGGAGTTGCTTAATGAAAGGTAAAAGGCAGGAATCAAATATTCTTTGAGACCTTAGGGTTAGAATCTAGAACAGAGGAGATTTATTCCTCAGGTAAATCAGAATTCAGAACCAGACAGACCAATTTCTCTGAAACAAAGGGATATGGTGAAGGTTTAGGATTGATTTTGACATGGTGCTAGCTACTCACAGTAGAAACCAGTTAGAGACAGAACTGCAGTCTCATTTGGTTAGATGATGGAGATGCTTGCTCTAGATTGTTCTGCAATGAGAAGAAAAGGCTATGTAAAGTTGTTTGAGCCTTATTGGAGACATTACCTTTATTGCATACAGTTCTGTTCTGTATTTTTTTTTTTTATCTCCACGGGCTGTCCATTGTGTCATTTTCTTTCAGGCTAAAGGTAATGGTTAGAAAGACCTTTTAAAGAGCATGAAATTCAGACTTCAGAGATCTATTTGGAGTATGGATGAGGATAAAGCTCCAAGATGCTAAGGTTTTACTGCTGCACTTTCCAGAGCTGATGGCGCAAATATGAATTTCTGAGTAACAAAGAAGAATAGACAGTAAAGCATTATAGACCTATATATAAGTGCGGTCTCTGGCTTTTACAGGTTTAATGCCAAGGTCCTTTACTCTTTTCTACAAGGCTGGGTGATGTTTTGTCAAATATTTGTCCACTCACAGTTTCTGAATGTAGACTTCCTTATTGGTGAATATTTGGGGAGTAATATGAAGCATGTAATGGATTCGAAAATTGAGTTGAATGTTACAAGTTGGAGTGTGGCTATATTGCTGGATGTAGCATTACATGTCATCTGCACTTATGGGTGTATATTACTCTTTATTGACATTGTTTTGGCTTAGTGGTTTATTCATTTAAAAGTGGTTTGCTGTATGAAATTTCTTTAAAGTATATTCTGTTTATGCTTTCAATCTAAGCTACATTTTATATTTTTTTCCCAGTCAAAAAGGGCACTTCAAGGGGATGCTTTTTCACCAAGTAATTAAGAATTATGTGATTCAGGCAGGTCATAACAATGGGCCAGAAGCTACTGAAGATTGGAACCTGAGAGGAAAGAAATATATAAGGTTTTCTTTAATTTTTGGTTTGTGCAAGTTGATGTTTATTTGATTACATCCATATACCATTCTAGTGATACTCTGCCTACAGTTGCATAATCAATGTTTATAATAAAACCATCCAGGCTCCAGCTATACTGCACGGTTAATCAATCCGACTTTGTTTCTTGCTTAGAACTTATGATGGCAATTTTGTATTGTTAACTGTAATTGTGGCATTTGTTTGCCTAAATTTTCTGACTTATTTACCTGTGAATTTTTGGTTTCACCCCATGCAGTATGCTTGGGGTACTCATCCAGTTTTTTCTAATTACTAAATATTGTGGTGATTAACTAGTATTAGACATGAAGCATTCATGCTTGGAAAGGGAAAATACTTTAACAAAGGGTTTGATCTTTTCATCACAACTGCACCAATACCAGATCTAAATGAGAAGCTTATTGTGTTTGGTCGGGTCATCAAGGGAGAGGAAGTTGTTCAGGTGACTGAATTTGCTATATTCCCATTGTTATCTCTGATACTGTATGTTGAATTTTTGTTTTACCTTTTCCGTTGTTGCTTATCCTGTCCTTTCCATTCCTATTTTTTAAGATGACATTTTGCTCATCTTTTCATTCATTCACAATAAGTGCATATCATTTTCTACAAATTTTCAAACATAATATATAAAAGTTAAATATTCTGGTTAATACTGTTATTAGTTGATTCATAACTTTACATGTATGTTGTAAATATTGTTTGAAACTAAAGTAACAAAAGCTATAATATTTTATAGAAGTTACATACCATATTTTTAATCTTGGCATCAGAATAAATTGGTTAAACACAACAACATCTGGCTTGGAATGACATGGAAAATTGTGGGAATATAATTTCATTTATATATGAATTTCATTATTGTTTCAGGAAAATTATAGTTATTAATGCTCATACATAAAGTTTGTTAAAAAGCAACGGTGACTTTCATGATTTCAGTCCATGTTGATAGTTCCCCAATCCTATGCCAGGAAATTGAAGAAATGGACACAGATGAACACTACAGACCAAAAATTTCTATTGGGATACTTGATGTGTCTCTTAGACAGATGATGTGAAGGCTCTCTTCTTGAATTAATAGCATAATGGTTTCTCATAACTACGTTGCTGATAACCTGTTCTAGTATACTCTGGTCAAATCTTTTCTACAGGGATGATGAACTCCAAGGATTTCTCCCTAGGTTTGCAAATCAAGCGTTTGAATTTTGATGGAGTCTAAGCTACAATCAAGGATTATATGAAATCTCCCTTTTCTCCTTTTGTTTGGCCTTTTGATGTGGTGAGATGGATGTAGGAAGGTCTGTAGCTGGTTTGGTGATATCACCTTGTTTGTCTCCTTTATTTTGGCATTATTCATTATTGTAACCTCAAAGAGGCACATTGAGATCGCAAAAAGGCTTTTTTTGGCTTTTGTTTTCAATTCGAAGAACTTAAGTTTTGTGAGACAAGAAATAACATGTATATGTTGTATCATTACACAACACAAACAATCTCATATATGGTATACAAAAAGTGTTTGTGATTATGTGTATCTTAAATTGTAGCTTCTCCAAGTCCAAATGGTATTGAATGTTACTGGAATCTTAATATATAGTGGAATAGGAGGGTTGGTGGTATAATAATGTCAAAATGAGGTTAAGGGTGGGAGTGAGTGATATGTGCTTTTGGGAGGATAAATGATATCAAGTGGGAAAGTATGTATCTGATCTATGGTTTATTCTTTGGTGGAGGTATAATAAGTCTATATTTGATGTGTACGCTAAGAGGAGGGATGGTGAATGGTATTGGAGGAGAAGGTTATTTGTGTGGGAAGAAGATTTGGTTCATGAGTTAGAAGAGATTTTTAGTCAGGTGAGGTGGTGTTGAAGGATTCAGTTACTGATACATGGTAATGGAAAGAAGACATTATTTGAGTTTGGCTTATGTAACAGGAGTATTCCTCTCAAGATAAATATTTTTTGTATGCCAATATGTTCATGAGTGAATCCAAACTTCAAGAATTGTCAAAAAGAAGACTAAATGTAACACCCTCGGTTAACTAGGACAATCCCTTCCACTAGATTGTTCTATTTAACTAAGAGGTTACTATTTTAATAAAAATGTGGAAGTTTATTTTTTTTTTATTTTATAAACTCAAACCATAAATCGTAACGACATCATAACATAAAACTGAAATACCATAAAACAAACAACTAAAACCAAGGTGATAACGTTGAGTACATTAAAGTGTAAAATCAAAAGAATAACATCATCACTCGTGGTGGTTAACATCATTAGGATATATACATCAGTACAAAAGACCAGCATCATCAGTCCCATCCTACTAGAACTACAGGGGCACCTAGGCTCCCTGGCTATACATCCAAACAAAACAAGGCAGAAGACATCTCGTCAGTCCCTAGTAATCATTAAGAGGAGAATCTAGACGGTCTGGTGTGACACCCTCGATTAACTAGGACAAATTCCCACACTGGAACGTCCTACTTAATTAAGTAATCACTAAAAATAGGAATATTTTTTTTTATGGTGATCATCAGCATACGAATTAAAATAAATATATTACATAGATCAATTCTTCAACATGAGAGTATTTAAAAGAGTACGGAGTCCATAGACTCCCAACAACTTCTACAAAATAAAAGCATAACAGAAATGTCGAATCCATAGCGATCTCGACGCGAACAGAAAATATACACACAACGACGCTCCCGAACTGGCGTCCTCTACTGCAGGTATTCCAAGTCCTGACTACGCTCACCTTGTCCTTCAACTGATGATCACAGAAAAAGAGAAACAACATACATAACAACGAAAGGGGTGAGTACAAAGCTCTCAACCCATAACATATACATACAAGGGTGGCTTAATATTTTAAATTACAGAAAAGATTGTATACAGCATACCTTAGAACAGAAATACAAAACTTCACATACACAATTGTCAACAACAAGCAGAGGGTTAGTCATATAATGATGGCATGCTATGCATGTGTTAGATTCAATTACTATAAGTTATAATTCGTTACCAATATGCAATGGGGCCCAACTTCCATTCCTCAATCTCATATATCAACAATCATGTGCACAACCCGCCATCCTTATCACCCCTGCCCAACTAGAGCGACCGAAGCTCTCCTCGTTCTGGTTTTCACAATTGGGTAGGGACTTACAGTCCCGATCATCAAATGGCCAATCACATATCACACATCACCATAGAACGGGAACTCCACGGTCATAGAAAATCTTGCCTCTTGTTGAAGTATACCAGAGTTTGCTACGGGCTGTCTGGCGACGGGCGCGAATCCGATGCCACTTGGAATTCCCGCCTCCGGTTATACTCCCTAGACTGCCCTCAGGTATTGAGGCGCGGCAGATTCTTCAGTGTACCCATCACTGTATGCTCTAGGGGATTTTTCCAACATCCCTCCTTAACTCCGAATGCAAAATGCCATGTACTTGTTTCAATTACTTAGGGTACCCAAAATCTAGACGGAACCTAACTCTCATATAGCGTATTTGTCCTTAAAAACTCGTAATTGTCTAACCATAAATTTTTTTCATATTGTAGGGGCTAAGTCTCAAGATTCAATATTACTAAAATTTATTGCACGAGAATTTCCAAATTATTTACTAGTAAATCCCTTAAGAAAATTCTCTACCGTAAAATATATAATTTATTTGTATGATAGATATCTAAGTAAAAGAGGTAACATAAATTTCAACTATGTTTCTTATAATTTAAGAAAATTCAACGTTGCCTTATGTATGAGGTATAAAAGTTTTCCTCGATTTTTCAATTACTAAGGTCGTTTCGTCGTATTTACTTATAATAAACCAAAGAACTTGATTCTATTTTTCTAAAATTTTTCATAAAATAGTAGATGAAATATGCATAAGATATATCCCTTAATTCTATATTGTAAATAAAATAGTCCTCTTTTCTAAAATAAATATACAAAGTGGTAAATTTTCGTTTCGTTGTCAAAACATTGTTTTCGTCGTATTTTGTCTATAAAATTCCGATTCGAGTGATTCCAAAGCCAAAAGTGTTTAACTTTGAAAATACTAACTAAATAAAGTAATATTAAAAATAAAATCTGTCCAGAAAGTAACCCCTACACAAAAATTCACCATATGCCAAAGCTCGTCGTTTCAATGTTTATAAAAATACGTTTTAAGGACAAACCGCGTGCCAAAATTCTTCAAACTAATTTTTCTTCTTTGGGTAATTTTCTTATGTTCAAAATTCACTTCTCATACCACCAAATACTCTTCCAAAACAGTTTTGCCAATTTCATCCGTTTTCTCACAAAAACGCATTTTATGCCATCTTCGACATTTTGTTCGCGCCTAACTCGGGTCCCTTTTTAATTTTCTTATCATTTACCACTGTTCACAACATTTTCATGATCAAAAATATTTTTCAACCATATAGATACAGCAGCAACAATAATCTCAATTAATCATCAAGAAATGTTTCTAAAATCATGTAATTCGCTTTTCTTAATGCCATAAACTTATCACTTAATTATCACAACTCAAGCCACTTGCTTTTATTTTTAATAAAAATTCCAGAATTAAAATATCATGTTAAAATTTATTTTTATTGCCTAAATTTTCAAAATCAAGACTTGTTACAAATTTTTAACCACAATTCAATTTTTTTCCAAGTCACATGTTAAGATTTTAAAATTTATCAAGTTACTTATTAACAATTAAAATTTTTCCAGCAGCAACATTAATTTACTTTTCATTATAAAACTCATTTTTAAAGATTTTATATTTTCTAGAATTGTTACTAACACAACAAACCACCAATCAAACCCATCAACACATACTTAACAATTTATCACATGCAATATAAAGTTACAACCAAAAATCTATAACACATAAAATCCAAGTTAGTAATCATCATCAAAAATTTCAAACTTTAGAGGATTAATTTAAAACTTATGGTGTAGCCATAATGTCTCTTTAAAGATCCACAATTTTCACAAAATTTTTCAAAATCTAAACCTTATAAGCTAAATCTTTAAGGAGACACCAAAGTATAAGTGTTAAGGGACACTTATACTTCACCATGCATGTACAAATTTATGGATTTAAATTAAGCAAGGTACTCCCCCCTTACCAACAAGGTTTTCGTCCTCCAAGAGAAAGGCTAAGGATTCCAAGGTTGGCTTTTAGATCAACACCATGGATTGCTTCATTAAAGTAGAAAGAGATGAATTCTAGATGGATGGTTGCTCACGTGAATTTAGTGGGGAATAAGAGAAGAAAAAGCTTGCTGTTTGGTGGAGGAAAAAAAAGATTTTGATCTTAGAAAGTGGTATCTTGAACTTTTAATGTGGTGTTTGTGATTTAGGATGGATGATGATGGATGTGGGATGATGTTTAGATGAAAGAATATGAGAAGGAGAGCTTGAATGTTGCTGGAAAAATTTTGCCTAAGTTAAAGAAAGAAGAACCAAAAGAGAACAAGGCATAATGACCAATTTTTTGCATGAGTTTCCCTTGGTCTCCAAGGAGTCACACAGCTTTGACAAGAGAATGGGCATGTGTCACTTGAGATCCATGCAAGAGAAAGGTGTCAATAGCAGCTTATGCATGGCTGGGACAAGTGTCCAAGTGGTGGAGCCATGTTATTGGTTGTTTATGCATGACAGCCTAGGTGTCCCATGCAGGGCAGTGACTTGCTCAAAGGTTTAGGATAGTTCATGGGCTGAATTTGCAAATGGGCTCAACAGAAACGTTGTAGAAATTTTTGTTCTCTTTAAATCCATGTAGAGCACAAAACTTTCCATTGAGAATTGAGTGAGATATGTCCCAAATACTAAAAGAGTGTAGGGTTGTGACGGGATTTTTGTCCCTTGCACAAATAATTTTTCTGGGCCAAATGGGCTGCAAATTAGACTTTGATTTCTTCATAAAAGTTGTGGAGCAATGTGTTAGGAATATTTTGGTGAATGCCTCATTCAATTTCATGGACATAGGAGAGAGTTATGAAGAAAATACTGCACCTAGTGCAAACTATTGCTGGAAAAACATGAATTGGTGTAGTGTTTTAATTTCTGGGAATTATGGGATGAGAACTGGCCTTAGTGGTCAACATGAAAGTTGTATATAAATTTGATATGAAGATTTTGGAACATAAATGACTCAAATCCAATATTGGGAGAGAAAGTTAAGCCTAAAATACGTACAGATGCGTATTTCGGCTTACCCGGGTTACTTCAATTCTACGTTTTTAAGCTTGGTTATTTAAAGTTGGGTGTTGGGCTCTTCATGAAAGTTGTTAGGAATAATATGAGGGACGTTTTGGAATAAAATTAATTTACTCAAGTCCCTCAGATAATTTCTGGGCTCAAACCGGGGAGTTACTCTGTTTTATTAATTTAAAATAATTACTTAAATATTTATATTTTGAATTGCTTAATGTTTTATTTTATAAAACTATGTTATTAGGGTGTTATTAAACACTTTATTATATTATCCTAATTATCTCGATGAATCTCATAATTAAAGTCAGAACCTCTACCTTATACTCACAAAATTCCTTTAAAACAGACATATAATCAAATCGGTCGTAGCCCACTCATCAGTACACACAAAATTTGCACAGAATACAGACAACCGGTCTCAAGGACCTAACATTAAAAATGAGGGCTGTTACATCTGGCTCGCAAGTGGATAGTGATAGAGATGTAAGTCAGACGTCTAGTAATGGTCTTAAGCTCGATGACGGCTGATCAAGTGTGGGTGAAGGAAGTTGTCCGTATGTCTCGTGTAAGCATCAAAGGACTCCCGCATCAAGTCTCTCGCGGCAGGGGGACATCTCATGAAACTCCTTGTCTGAGGAATTTGTGAGACTGGTCACACTGTTTCTTGGCAAGGAAAACATCCATCTGAGTGGTGACCGGAGCAACGAGGGAAACCAAATCCTCCATCATCATATTTGGTACATACATCCTTACTGGCTTGTCTACCAACATTACCGGAGCAGGAGTAGGTACTGACGCTGCCACTGCGTCAAGGGACTCTACAGGTAGAAGCTGGACTGGTAGGGGAGGTAGATCCGTTAGGTCGGCCATAGACATGTCAATCAAGGTAGGTCCAGGGCCTCCTAGAGATTCCTTCTCTAGATCTTCATTCTCTTCTGGAACCTCCATGATAACTGGTAGTCGGGCGGATATTGGTGGGAGGTCAGTAGAATCAGTCATTGTTATGTCAGCAGGACCGAGTCTATGGTCTCCTTCAGATACAATCTTGGCGTGCTCACGCCTAACATGTGAACGAAGGCGAATCGGTGGTCTGCAATAGGCGTAAGGGTAAGCTCTCTCTTCCAAATAAAGTAGAAGATGTCATTTCTGACGTTCTCTCACAATCATCAATCAAGCATGACATACGACATACGCACTCAAGGGAGACCTACTTCTTCTAAGTTATCTCACACCTTTCCAACTCCTTAACGTTCCCAGTCTCATAATCAGATATCTGATTAGTTCTTAGTATTTTTAAGAGTTATCTTGTCATAACACTTAATCATTCACAATCACAATATATCCATGTTATGTAATGCAATGTATGAGTTCTTTCATCATATTTTCATTACTCATCTTTCTTATTAGTTCATATGATTACATATGGGTCCATTCTCATCTCATCTGTCATACTCATCATCATCGTTCTCAGAACCCATCCTGTACAGGCTGCCCCTGTACACAACGTTTCTGAACTAGAGCAGTGGAGCCCACCAAGTCCTCTCATCTCATACTCAGGTACGACGGACTCACAAGTCCACTCAATATTAGTCATCCCATCATATCAATAATAATAGGACTTGGCTCTCCATGACCATAGTCACATTTTGTCTGAGTCGAAGTACATTAGGGTTGCAACGGACCGTCCGGCATTGGGCGCGACTCCAAGCTATTGGATGATCGAACCAATGTACTCCTAAGGCTCTTCGCGGAGGCCGGACGCTACTGCCCTTCAGCGTACCCTGGTGTATGCTCTAGTTTTCATTCTCATGTATGATGCATGTAACACACCAAATCTCATTCTTTCTCTTTACCCCCGTCACAAGTTGAGTTCCGTCGATGATTCATTTTTATTCTCAACACCTTTAATTTCATAGGTATTATTCAAGTATGAGGGTAGGTTTTATAGGTTATATGAATAAATAAAAAATCATGCTAGTTGGGCTTTTGAAGGTTGGGTATGGTTTCACATATTATCACCTCCTCATGCATACATTCACATTACTTCTTTGGTGACTAGGTAATTGAGAATGAAAATGACTCAACGTATCATCTCTTTACACATCGGGTATGATTCATCACTTTCTCCTACTTATCACCTTCCACACCATATACTTCGCTTTTCATTATGGAACTTGTTACCGTGACAGGTACATATTAGTAATTTCTTTCAGATGCATCAACAATATTTCATATTACATAGTGTATACAGTATGATCAAGCTATCATAATATCATCACCAAAACAATATCATATTGTTCATCCATTTACAACTCATTCATCATACAGATTTCACCTATTTGTTCCTTACCTTTCACCCTTATATTTTCGCTTCTATCAATCAAGTTGTATTTTATCGAGTGTATTATTTCCTAAGCGTTATGTCTCTTCGTCTACAAGTCTAGTTCTTATGTTCAATTGGGTGTTTCTTTGGAATATCCTTCCCATATACTATTTCTTTCACTTATTGTTTATTAATATCTTACTAAAAGAATATAAACTACTTACAGAGTTGTTCTTTCTTAAGACCTATTTACTTTATCCCAATCTCCTAGTTAATTATTGGTTATTTCCTGAATGTTCTAATTTTCTACTTCTTTGGATATCGTCCATTTATTCGAGGCTAATCTGACCGGTTCAACTAATTGTTATATACCTTAATCATTCTATAATTCATTTAGTCATTTCGCCCCTTTAGTCTAATGAATCTGATTAAAGTGATCTATAATTTAGAACTAGTATTGCTAACCCTTATTACTTGTTATTCTCTTCTTTATTAATCCAAGTAATAATTATTTCTATGTCCTTTTTAACTAACTCCTTTCCTTGTCTTAGTTTATTTTCTTGTTATTAACTCACCAGGCGTTAAATTATTTGATTATTATACTCATATTTTATTTTAATTCTTTGATCTTAATAATTTAGCCGTATTTCTAACATGAACTCTATAAAATTACAAGACTTATTCCTAGTGATATTTAGCTCATAAATATTCCATTGTTCTAATTTACGTATTTTAGCTGTTTTATTATTACTATTTTCATTTAAGTATTTTTAACGTTTACTAAACCATTAATCACATAATTACTTATTAATTTCTTTAACCTTTATCATATTATTTAATTTATTTTTATACTACTTTTTAACTTAGTCTTAACTACCTTATCATCTTTAAAGGGACCTTAGGAAAATATCGTTGTAAATCTGGTGAAATAACTATCGAAAACGTCACCAAGAGTGGTAGTTTTAATAATAATAATAGTAATAATTATGAGGCGGCAAGGCCGACCATTATTTTCGATAATATAAATGACACAATTGAAGGAAAATACTAAGAGTGACGGCAAAGCCGGCCATTATGCTCAATAATATGGTAACAAAATTAATAAAGAGTTTCTTAGGAGTGACGACAGAGTCGACCATTATGCTCAATAATACAGTAACATTAATAGAGAAAATATCTAAGAGAGGTGGTAGGGCCGACCATTATGCTCAATAATATAGTTATCAAGAATGAAAGAAAATATTAGGAGCGGTGGCAGAGCCAGCCATTATGCTCAATAATATAGGGTAATAGAAAAATGTTTAAGAGCGGCGGCAAAGCCGACCATTATGCTCAGTAATATAATAATAAATAGTAATAATAATAATAATAATCATTTAATGATAATTTTAGTATTACTTGTTTACTCATTTATTATGAATGCCCAATTAAATTTATAAGCCTCATAATTTTATCAAATAAAAGATGAGGCGCATTATTGAGGCACGTATTATGAGATTGTATAAAATACTAATTTTAATTTATTTTCATTTTTATTATAAAAAAATTATCGGTTATCAAAAATTGTATAGTTTGAAATCCGACCGTTGGATCGCACCGAAACTTAAAACTATGATCGTCGGATACTAGATTAACACATCGGGACAACTCTAAGACACAATGAACTAAAAAGGAGCTCCCCTTAACTCATGGATGCTCTCGGGTTTTGAGGAAGAAACAATGGTGGTTCGCGAAAATTCCGCCAAACGCCTCCGATCTTCCGCCGATAAATACCGATAACTCCCAATCCTAGTGAAACACACATGCATGGTTAAAATTAAATGGAGACAGCCACGGGTTTGGCCTCCAAACAACAAGGAGGAGATCATTTAATTTCACAATGAAAGCTAATTTTGAGTTAAGAAAACCAAGAAAAGATTTAAGAGGAAGAATTGTCAAAACCCACCTTGGAGGAACTTGAGTGGCTCACGGTTTAGAAGATCTTTGGGCAAGAGGATGAAGTTGGTTTTATGAGTCTATTTTCATGCAAGAAAATTAAGAGAGAGTGGCTGTTTTGGTTATGGCCTAGCCGTGGTTAGAAGAGAAGAAATGAGGGGAAGTAAAAATTTTAAAAGTATGGAAGGTGATAGGTGGAGGGTGGCCGTGCTTTTGGTGGTTAAGGGTGGTTGGTTATGGTGGTTTATGGTGGTAATTGAAGAGGAGAACGGTTGCTGGAGTTTTAGAGAATTAGATGAAAATAATTATGGATTGGTTTGGCCGTGAATGAATAATGAAAGGAGTGAAGGAATGCTGAATTTATTCTAGGCAAGGAATATGTCATCATGAGTTTGTTTAGCATTAATTGCTAAGTGGTGGGCAGGTGGTGGGTCAGGTGGCGGCGTGAAGGGGCTAGCCTCTCCTGGAGGTGACACCTATCCTAGGAGGTGGCGGGTGATGGCGGTTGACTGGAAACCAGTGGCCAAAAAATTAAATTGTTACCCGATGGTTTTAGGCGTACAGGCTTTTTAGGAACCGAAAATGAAGGGTGTTAAAATAAATACATGATAATTCGTAGGAGCAGAATCTCGAAAAATGCCCAACATGAAGCTTGTAGATCTTCGTTTTCCCTTTGATTTGATATATCATTTGTGATAATCTAATATTTATAGCCCTATATATGCTTAGAACACAACAGGGTGATCTAATCATCCCCGAATCAGATAGGGCTGAAAAGATAAATTTGTAGTTATTTTTCTTTAAGAATTTGCCTTCGTGCCCTTCATAAGACTTGTAGAGTTCTTTGGTATGGATCCACAACAAAAAGAACAAAGCGATTCTAATACAGGAAGAGGGTGATATGCCTATTTTTCTGGAACCAGTCAGCATAGTGATGTGATGAACATAGGTCCTTAAAGATCCTAAAAACTCTACCAATCTTGGAGGATTTAGCTTTCAAGGTCACACAAAAAATATAGATAATTTTGTTATGGAGATTTTGACACCAAGTTTACATGAATAGAAGGTCCTACGAGGAAGTTATGAATTTTTAAGTGAAGCATGCGCAGAGTAAAAATGTGAATGACATGGTTTTAAAATGAATTTACTTAATCCTTGAATTTGAGCATGACAGAGGAGGAATTTGGGGTCAAGATTAGAAATAAGGACTAAAGATCTCTTTGAAACAAAGTGAACGAGACTAGAATCATTCCAATCAAGCATAATTTGAGAAAGTTAGGTCCAAATTACCAAAGACGCGCAGATTGAATTTTTGAAGAAATGAGGTAGCATGGAAATAAGGTTGATAGAGTCCGAATCAAGGCTCGGCCTCTTCAGGAAACATTCCTAAAACGTCGAAATAAGTCACCAAAAACTGACTGTGTCACCATCGGATACTCCAAGCTATATACACGACCAAACGTAGGTGACATCGAAGATTCTGATTGGCCCGATTAGACTTGATCAGTTATTTTCGATCCACTACAAGTAAACCCTACTGTGGCTAACCTCCTTTATGGATTATTAGTCTCAGGTTGAGTTACTAGAAAAGTTCGACAACTGGGCCCCATAGTATAATACCAGGAAAACCCTTAGTATTTTATTATTAAAATATTATTATACATTATAATTTAATTAAAAACTAAATAAAATATTATTTTAATATTATATATGTTTATATATAATTTTGAATAATTATAATTATATATTTTAATTATATCTTCACTAATTTCTCCTAATTAACCAATTAATCTACACCTAGTTTACTAAAGGAATATCCTAAACAATTAATCATAATTTAACAAGATAAATTTAGTCATTAATAATTAATTATTAACATCTAAAATATTTCAACTCACTCCCTTCTTACATTTCTCTATCATTCCTTACACATTTCTCTTTCTCTAGTACTCTTTACCATTTTCATAAATCTCTATTATCCTACCACACCTCCCTCTTACTCTTACTTAGCTATTTACCAGTACCTTGAACACTTATTTCCTCATTATTTCTTCTTTCTCGTAGTCACGCGGATCAGGCCGAGGCCTCAACTTCCACTAAAATACTTAATAGAACACTTTCAGAGATCCTAAGAGTCTAGACCCTTATTCTAAAAACTAGGGCTATCACACTAAACACCCCAGTTAGTCCCTGACTCTAGTAGCGTGGGACACTTAGGTCCTCCTATTAGTAAGTTAGTCCCCTATGTCTATCATCGTCATACATATAGGTCCCTGTTGTTTGGTAGACTACAAACGTCCGTTAGAGTCAACTGACGTGCCTCGTTAAATGCCAATAGGGATGCCACATATCCATGAAAACAACATCGTTTTGCTATCTAAAAACCAATGTACTCACATAGAAACCCAACGGCGTCGTTTTTGGGAATGAAACCCTAAGTAATTTCACCTTCTTATAGTTCTCCTATTCTCTCGTGTTTGTTTCGTCTTCTCCTCGTGTCTCTAGTTTTCTTCATCTTTTGTCATATTTTTTCTCCTGCAGCAAACCTCCCCGTCATTGTGGAGGCTAAGGCGAAGCCACCATGGAAGGTAGGAGTCAGAATCCAAGCCAGAGATCATCGTCCTCATTATCCAGCCAACCTCGACGCCGACTCTGTTGCCGTTTTGGCGACCTACCAGCGTTGCGTGTATCCCACACAGTGAACAACCCGAATCGTCAGTTTTGGAGATACGCACGACTCCAGGGAGGACAATGCAATTTCTTTGCCTAGGTCCAGGATGAGGATTTAGTAATTCACGAGGAAGAATTGAAGAATACGCTGATTTGTAAGCTAACAGGGATGGAGTCTGTGATTTCAAAGCACAAATTTGATGTTCATAGGGATGTTATGAAGCCATGACCCAAGTTATACAGAACGAAGAAGGTAAATGACAGATGCACATGGAATCATCGGTGAAAGAGGGCTTGGAAACCTAACAAGAACTACAATAGTTGAAGATGGTTTTTGTTACTCAAAGTGTTATAATTTTGTATTTTGTAATGAGGTTGTTGGTTATGATCATGAAAGTATGATGGGGATCTTGGTTTCCTATTTGTAATGGTTTATCCAATACATAAAAATCCAGGCAATGGTTATGATGATGAAAGTTAATTGATGTTTTTTGATTTTTTTATCTTTAAGGTTTTTTGATTATGTTGTCTCTTTTTTCCACCAAATTGATGTTTTATGTTATATGGTTTTTAAGCTCTTAACTTTGTTATTAATGGTGAGTTTAGTCAAACTATATAAGTGATGAGGTGAGCACATGAGTCTGTAGTGCCAATAAATGATTGCTACAAATCCTTTCATTGGTAAGATAGGTTCCACAGTGTGCATAATGTCTTCCCATTGCCAAGACTCATCTGCTACACTATCAGTAGAGTTCATAATTAGTATACCTGTTTCCATAGCATGAAAACTAATAAATGTTATTTCTTTTCAAAATGTCAACCCTGTAAATTAAGTAAGTAAACCTCAACATACACATAACAAATTGTTCATAATGAGTTTGATTAAACATCAACATACACATAACAAATTATTCAAACATCAATAACATGGGTATCAATTGTTGTTACATCAACATACACATGAGAACCTGTTCAAACATACAACATAATAAATTGTTCAAAAATAGGGACAGTGCATAATGAGTACAAACTCATTTCTTTAATTTAGGGGCTTCCATGAAAACCATTTGTCTTGGTTTTTGGATAAGCAGTTTCCTTCTCAAATTGTATTGCTTGTTGGGTGGTGAAGTTGTGGTCATGGTAGGTTATGGAGATATGGCAGGGGCTGCCAACCTGGGACTCCTCCTAACAGGACATGTAGATTTGGTTTAAGATAGTGGCTATAAGACAATAATGTCAATCACTTCCTGTGACTATTGAGGTGTGGGGTTGGTTGGGTTGGCTGCCTCCAAGGTTGTCAGACTCGAGAGTCTACTTAAACTTATTTCGGCTAGGTAGACTCGACTTGTAAACTCATAAAAGTTTACCTCAAACTAAAAATTATATAAAATTAATATCAGACATGCATCCAAACAAGATATAACATCCTAAAATAGTTAAAAACTAAACATTCAAACATCCAATTGTCAACAAGTCATAACAAACACAAAGTTATATAACAAACACACATAAACCATTGTCCCCTAGTTGAAACTAGAAGCAGCATAAAAGAAAATATGATTATCAAATTCAAATATCTAATGATCCTCCATCTCCACCATCTTCATCTCCATCATCATCATCATCATCATCATAGTCTTCCTCATCATTAACATAGACATCCATATTAAGTCCAAAATCATCATTTGCACCACTTAAACCTCCCATTTCCATTTGGACCACATCACATTGCTGCTTGGTATGTCTTCTTCATCCCCTTGTTGAACATTTTCTTCTAGTAGATTCTCTTCCGCCATCCATCCATCATCAGATTGAACATTCTCAAAAGATACAGTAGCAATATCCTTTCTTCTTTGTCTATTCTTCAACTTCAGGTTGTACATAAATAAACCAAGTCATTCATTTTTTTGATGAAGGCGGTTTCTTCTCTTTGTATGAACCTATAAACAAAGCCATTCATCAATTTTCTAATTTTAATTTCTAACTAATGCAAAGGTAAAGCTATCATAAAAATAAATTACTTACCATTTCAAAGGATCTCCAATTACGTTCATATCCCGACGAGCCACAAGTCAAGCATAGAATACAAATAGCAAACTTCTTCAATTCAGGACATGTGGATCCATACAAATCCCACCATTTTGCTGGAAAATGCTTCTTCCTAGTACTCTTTGCAATGTCAAGCCTAAAATATCCTTTAGCATTATGAAATTTAGCAAGTTACAAGGAAATTTTACTCCTCTCTTTGAGATCACCAACCAACCTTTCTATATGTTAAACAATCCTTGCTTCACCTCAAAGTCACCATCTCTAAAGTTTGCATCATAATGAAAACTAGGATTAAGGTAGTAAGCAGCTACATGTAAGGGCCTATGCAATTGACTATCCCACCTTTTATCAATGATTTCCCATAAGGGCCTATAACTACAAATAAAAATAAACACCTTTAATTTTAAAGTTACCTATCAATGATAACAAACACTAAATAAAAATAATGCATGTTTACCATTTTTTAACATCTCTAAATTTAGATTTGATCATCTCCTTAGCTGTATCCATGGTGTCATAAATGAAATCTGTAACATCCTAAATTTTATATAAATGATTAAATGAGAGAAATAAATATTAGATAACTACATGTGGATTATTTAATGTCCCAAAAATTAGAAATAGTTAAATTGGAAATTTTTATGGTTATTCATGATTTATTGTGGCTTAAATAACTGAAAATAACACCCAGTTAAAATATGAATGTCAGACCAAGTATCTCTGATTGAGGTACTGTTGGTAAGGGTTGTTAAGGATATTAATGTGAATTCGAATATATGTTCAGAATAATTTTTGGATGAAGTATTGAGCCCGAACGGAGATCCTATATATTATAAAACGGAAAACTTTTAATGAGAGGCTAAGTTTAAATGTAAAAACTCTATTTCCTCTCTTACTCTCACGTTGGTTTCCTCTCCCTTGGCAAAGATTTCTTTTCTCTTCTCTTTTCATCATCTCTATCTTCTTCTTCCATTCTCTAAACCCTAAGTGTGGTGTGTGCTTCTCCCTTCTCCTCCATTTTCGTTATCTTCTTGCTTGGGTGGAGAAGCTTGTGGTGCATTGGAAGCTCTCCCTCTCCCTCTTATTTTCGTGCTCTTTCTCTCCCTCTATTGGATCTCTCTTCTCTTGGCTTGAGGTAAGGTTTCCTCACCATTTTTCTTGAGCACTAGCCCTTGGTTATGGGTTATTATGATTTTTAAGAGAGTATATGTATGGGTTTGATGTTGGGAGGCATTAATGATGCAAAACCCTAAGGTAGGGTGCATTCAATGTGAACATTGATGATGGTTGTTGGGTTTTTAATGAAACCCTAACCCTATAATTTAGGGGAAATGTAGAATGTGAGTGGATAAATGTTTATTAAGGTTAGGAGAACGTATTTAATGATGTGAGATGGTAACATTGATGGTGGATGGTCATTAATGAGGTTAGATGATTGATAATGGTGGTTGGAAACCAATTAATGTGGGAACCCATTAATGGGTGTGGCTTAAATTGCATAATGAATAATTTTGAGCATCAAACCCATGGTGGTTGTGGTGGATGAAATGAAATAAATGAGGTTTGAGATTGAAATGGTATAAAACACCAAGTAATTAAATATGGGCACTTGAATCTTAGTGGTTTGAATAGAAAATAATTGTATAGTATGTTGTGAAATGTAGGAAACAACCCCATCGATGAGTGATAGCCTACCGCAAACGCACGAGGTATCGAAGTAATAAAAAGATATCATTCCCACAGAGATTATACCCAAGTACTAGTTATAACAGTGGTTCAATTATCTTGTGAATTGATTAGAACGAATTGCTAAAACTATGATGAACAGTAAATTAGAAAACATAAAATCCAATGTCTTTTATAGAAGAAAATCAGAGTAAGTTTAGGGAATTCAATTAAAGGAAGGTCTTGGGATTTAAAGGTTCATATGCTAGTACCAAAATTAAAGGTCAATTGCCTATCCAATTATATGATTTCCGTTTCTAGGGTAGATACCCCTGATTTAATTAATACGTTTCTCTTGAAAGCCTATTAACGTGCCTAATTCCCAAAGAACCATATTCAATTCGTTAATTAAGCCCTTTAAGTTTTATGGGAATCTAATTAATCCTCAAATGAGTTCGCTTACCATCGTAAAACAAAAACATAGGTTCAATTTATGTGTTTTCCAATAATATACCTACTCTCGTAGCATATACAATTTTGAATCAACTACACTTATCTCTAAGTCTCGTAGAAGCATTACGATACATAAATCAAATAGAAACATGAAATCATATCATTGAAAGGTAAAGAACAATTAATTGAGATACATAAGCGTATTACATCCTTTAATCCAAATAATGAAGGTTTAGTGTGCCATAAAGATTGTCATCATCATGTCATACATAACAAAATCAATGTCAAACATAAAAGGAATCAAAAGTGTAAACTAGGGTTCCAAAATTACAAATTAGTTCTCACTAGGATTGCAAACGTTTTCTCCCAAATCTGCAGAATTGATCTCCCTTGATGAATTGATTCTTGATTTCCAATGAATTCTTCCTCAAAGAGCCCTCATAATCTCCCAAAAGTTGTCTCTCAAAACTATCCCGGAAGAAGTATCTCTAACTCTACTCAAGTGCCCCCACAAAAACCCTAAACAAATTAGATATTTCGGCTTCGTAGGAAATAACCACGACCAATGGTGGATAACCACGACCAGTGGTTCGAGCCTATTCCTCTTAAACATTAAATGCGTAATTTTGGGTAATAGGTAGAGCCAACCATGGCCAGTAGTGGATAACCACGGCCAATGGTGGATAACCACGGCCAATGGTGGCTTCTGACTTCCTGTTCTTTGCTTCAACAATGCTCCATAGTGTTCCATAGTGCCCACCACAGCCAGTGGTGGACAACCACGACCAGTGATGGCCTCTAACCTACTTTTCCCTTTCTTCCAGTGCTAACCACGGCCAGTGGTTGTCCACCACTGGCAGTGGTTTCCTCCAACCTTACCAAAATGCACTCCTAAAGGCCTCAAAAGTCTCTTCTTTCATCCACTTTGCCATTTTTCCTAAAAAGAGACCTAAAATATCATTGATCCTGCAAAATAGGAACAACCAACTAATATGTGTGGAAAAGAATCAAAATCAAGGGAATCGGGCATGAACAATATGAAAAAACCCTAAAAACTAGACCTAAAAACAACCAAAAACAACATACAATATACACTTAACAAAATACTCCAAACTAAAACATTGCTTGTCCTCAAGCAATCACTGAATCCATAAAAGCATATAATGAAAGATCAGTAGACCCCAACAAACTTAAGGAATCTTGTGTTTATTTATTTTCTTTGTTTTTGTGTTTTTAAGAGGCTGCATAAATTACCAGAATATACAATAATCAACAGTTAAACCATATTCACTAAGATTAGACCTAGGGTACTCTTTCTCACTTTCCACTCAGTGTATATGCTTGTGTTTCTATCCACTCAGACTATAACATTCTAAACACTACCATAGGCTTGGCAATTGACCACAGACTCCATAGTTATCAAGAAAACATGCATTGGTCAAAAGGTCTTTTAAAGGGTTGTAATGGGGCTAGGGGATTCATAACATAGGAATGGAAACTAAGAAAAGGGAAATGCAAAGGGCTTAATTATGTAAGAAGAGCAGTATCACAAGAAGGCATGCAAACCTCAATTCAATAACTCTCTATACTTTCAAACCATAAAGGGTATGCTTTATTTTTCTTTTTCTCTTCTTTTAATTTTGAGATCAAACTCCTTATCTTTCTTTTTCTTTGAATCACACATCCCAAACTCTCATGGTTTTTGTTTTTTAATTTAACCACTTTTAGTTAGCTTACCCTTTTTGCCTCTTCTATATGTGAACCCGAAATCCTAATGTTAAAGGTTTTGAAAGAAAATATCATATTATTTCATGGCTCAAAAGGGACAACTAAGGGGTTAAACGTTTCAACAAATTCTGAGGTTAAAGAAAACAAAACCTAAAGTGCCTTTTTCATTCCAAGCATGCATTCACAAACCATTTTGAATTGGTGAAAAGCCAAGTTCTAGAGTGCCTAAAAATGTGTAAATCACTCAGTCAAGGAATCATGGGTTGAACACCCTATTGGCTCAAAAGCTCACAGTGGTAATTGGCCTAATCAAGGAAACATAGTCTTCATGTAGAGTGATTATTCTGGTAAAAATAGCAATCAAGAATTTATATATATATATATATATTTTATATAAGATTCACCCAAGTAATGCTTAAAATCCAACCAATCTACATCACATGTCATACATGTAACAATAACTACAATTAGCAATCAATGCTAGCCTAAGGCATATGAGTAGACATACAATCATGCAAATGAACTAGAAAATAAAAATAAACAAAAATAAAAAGGAATAAAGAAAGAACGAGCTAAACTTTTGTGTACCTATTACCCCAAACTAAAACTGGACATTGTCCCCAATGTCCATATCAAGGGGACCAAAGAGGTCCGTAATTGAGGAACCAGGGGTAAAAGGACACAAAAGATCAATTGTTACTTGTCATGGAGAAGGGGGGTGGAAGTGACCTTGCTGGGTATGTAAATCATACATGGCATCTACTCGGTCAGAAATCTGATCTATACGGGCCCCCTGACGAGTTTGCTCAGCGGACATCTGCTGAAGCAAAGTGTATATTCGTTGCATGGAGAAGAGGGCTCCTTACCACAATGAGATGGCTCACCCTGCTCTGGAGGCCCGGTGGGTAGTGGCATCTCGGTAGAGAGTGGAGTATGATCATCTGTCTCTATAAAAAGAAAAGATGTCTTGCCTTCCAAATTAGTAAAAGTAGGGTCAAGCAAGGGGTGAGGCATAGAAAAACCAGGTATGACTAAACAATAAACATTATGCTCCTTGACAATCATTCCCATGTTTATTAATTCACCTTTATCTACCCTTTTTGGTTGGTGAAAAAGAGTATCCAGCTTTAAATCTATACCCACATACCTTGCTATAGGATTAATGTAACTTGCAAGAACAATTTTACCTATAGTGGCATTGCCGACTCAGGAAAATTGGCTACCTAACCATTTAGCAGAGTCAATGGGAGTATTATTAAGCATAGAGTGCAAGAAAAATACCTCAGCTTGCTGGACGGTACCGGGACTATCATACCTACCAAAAATAGAGGGGGCCATAAACCGTTGAAGGTATCGGAAAACGGGATGATGAATAGAGGAAGCTTTGGAAGAGGAGGCATCATAGTTACCTCGTGCATTGGAAATAAAGGACCAAAAGTATCCTGGTCTAAAGTCCTTTGGGATGCTAACAACACCTCCTAGGGGAAAACCATAAATTTCTACTACCTCATCCACATTCATTTTATAATCAGTATTGTTCAGTCTAAAAGACATTTTTAGTTGGGTACCTACTCACCTCCACTGAACTTAGGAATTCTAAAGAGGTACGCTCATACACGAGTTCAAACAATTCAATAAAGGAATCCCAACCCACATTTTGAAATAAGCATAATGTATGTTCAAAAATTCCTAATTCCATTAAAGTATCTTTACAAAAAAAAATCTAGAGGGAATAAGCTCTCTACTCAATAAAGATTCCAACCTCATCTTTTTCCCCTCCGATGGGCATTCAATATCATTCAAATCGGAGTAGTTAGAAGACTTACCTTTGGTCTTCATTTTCTTTGAGGGAATCTTAGGTGCCATGGAGTTGAATAAAAACTTGGAGATGTCTTAATAAAACCATGCAAAGAAGGTTAAAAAGCATTCTAAATCAAAGCTCTAAAGTTTTGTATCATGACAAGAAACAACACCTAGTAATCTCATACGTTCATGGCATGTAATAGAGAAATGAGCATATATGAATAATTAAATACCATGAGAGATGAACTCGACCAAATGCATACTCAAACCATGCATCAATTCAAAAAATTTTCTTCTTGGGCATTTCATCAGACACTTGGTGGGCACTAAATAAATGAGTGCTAAATGCAACATTCAAGAGCAATGTTTCCACCCATCAAGTTCAATAGCCACAATAGACAACCAATTTCAGAATTTAATCCACCAATTAAACATTCAAACCACCAAAGATCAAAGTTTTCACAAAAACACAAATGAGGTACATGAAAAGGTATGAACACTAGATGAAGTTCATGAATGTTTTAATGGTACCCACTTGGTTTTATAGCATTCAATTTCATCATAAATGATAAAGGAATCATAAGATTGAACAATGGTGTCACTTTCAAACCAAATCCCCAATATGCAAGAATACCCCAAACTACAAAAAGAGAAACCCATAGTTAAGAATGTGAAGATTACTTACTTGATTTAGAGAGATGGAATGATGTATAAAGAAAATAATTTATGCAAATTGCAAGATAGTTCAAAGAGATTGAGAGTTTCTCCAAGGCAAAGAGGGTTTCTTGATATTTTAAGGGAGTGAGGAGTGAAAAGCAACCAAGTAAAACGTGTGGAATGAGGGGTTTAGGGCATGGGGTGTTTAAAAACATGAAAATCTCCACGCTGGGCCAAACCACGGCCAGTGGTGAATAACCGCGGCTCATGGTGTGCTCTGTTTTGGCCCAGGTTTTG
Source organism: Clitoria ternatea (assembly GCA_037962975.1). Classification (NCBI taxonomy): domain Eukaryota; kingdom Viridiplantae; phylum Streptophyta; class Magnoliopsida; order Fabales; family Fabaceae; genus Clitoria; species Clitoria ternatea. The sequence goes on from CM075670.1 coordinate 141,792,890, forward strand.
AAAAACAAGCATCCCATGGTACCTGATGGCAACCACGGCCAGTGGTTGCCTCTGACTTGTGCCCAAAAATTCTTAAAATGCAGGGGGAAATTCCAGAGCTAACCACGGCCAGTAGTTCTCACTGTTTTGTGCCCAAAAATTTAATGTTTTCAGTGGGAAAAGCTTGGGCCTAACCACAGCCAGTGGTTTGCACTGTTTCTTACCCAGAAAACACTTATACATCCATGAAAATTATTGGGTCAAACCACTGCTTTTTAATCCAAAAATTATGTCAAGCAACCCAATTTAAAACACCTCCTTTTGATTCCAACCAAATCATGCAAGATGGTGATTAATTCAAATTTCTTACTCCACAAAAGGCAACATTAAAATATTTTTGTGTTTTTTATTATTTTTTTTACACCAAGCATGCAAGTAAACAAATTCATGCAAAACAATTGAAATAAATTGACAAATGGGGTTACCTCCCCAACAGTGTTAAGTTTAACGTCTTCAGCCAGACGTTATTCACCATTTGGACTTACAAATTTGATGTATCAAGAAAATCCAAAGCACTTGCTTGATGAATGGGCTCGCCTATTAAGTAGTGCTTAAATCTTTGCCCATTTACTCTAAATGGTCCGGACTTTTCGCTCCATAACTCAACAGTGCCAAAGGGAAATACTTTCAAAACTCTAAACGGTCTTGACCATCGGGACCTCAGTTTACCTGGAAATAACTTCAATCTGGAGTTAAATAATAGGACCATATCACCTAGATTGAATGTCCTCCTAAGGATGTGACGATCATGCCAGCGTTTTGTTTTTTCCTTATAAATCTTAGCATTCTCATATGCATCCAAATGGAGTTCCTCTAGTTCATTTAGCTCCAACAACCTATGCTTACCTGCAACCTTATGATCAAGATTAAGCATTTTAACAACCCAAAATGATTTATACTCAAGTTCAACATGCAAATGACAAGGCTTTTGTTAGTCCTCAAATTTTCAATAAAAGCTTAAATAAAAATTTCATAAAAATTATAAAAATTAGTTTAATTTGTTAGAAAATTAGGATTTAAATTCAATAAATGAGTGTTGTTGGAAATAATCTGCCCTTGATCAATTTTCTCTAGTTTTGTAGTGAAAAAGTTAAGAAATCAAGAGAAAATTACACTGGAGATCTGACGCGTAGCCTCACACCACGCGTAGCATCAAGTGCTATTTTTGATGCTGACGCTACGCATCAAATCCACGCGTAGCGTCAGTGCTGCGTGGTCTCCACTCCTACTTTTGGCCAACCACCCCACTTGGACCCAATAATGGGCACTCCACTCAGCCCAATGGCCACCCCAATCAGCATAAATGGCCAAAAACTCGTGGAAACATGTCCAAGTGGCCAGGCATGATCAAGATTAATTATTGAAAGTGGCCATTATCAAGTGTTTAATGGAGGCTGAGTCAGGGATCTGACGCGTAGCGTCACAAGGACGCGTAGCGTCAGCACCCTTGCTCAGCCCTATAAATAGGGCCATCCAACACCATTCATAGCATCCCATTCCATACACTTCTCTTCTCTTCTCTCTTGTGCTCGACTTTGAGTACTTCTTTTGTGAGTTGTAGTTCTAGAATAGTTTTCTAGATACTTGAGTGTGTTTCGGTGTATTGTGATCGTTGTATCGTGAAGTTTCCATCGTCTTCTTCGTAATGTCAAACTCTGTAAGTGTTGTTTTTACTTTTACCATGTGTAACTAATCTGTTTATGTTGGAATTGGTGAACTAATCTATTGAGTATAATGTTGTGAATTCGACCTCTGCATGTTTATGATTCAAGTCCATGTTAGTATTTCAACCTTTTATTAATATGAACGTCAAACGGGAGAATGATTTTCATGTGTATCGAAACTGGTTTTATTAGTGTAAATGTCAAACGGGAGAATGATTATTTATGCCGTATTGAAACTTGTTTTGACGAAAGTAAAAAGTTGGAATACCCTTGGTATCTCAATTCTATAGGGGTTGTTAACCATTGTTGCCATAAGGCCAGGTCTTAATGCAAGTTTTTACTGAGAAAGCTCACGAGGGATCGGACTTTACGGTGAATTCTTAGAATTTATATCACGAGGGATCGGTTATAATGATTTTAAGCTGCAATGACATGAAACTTGATGATTAAATATGCATGTCTTGAGTTCCTCATTGTTATTCTAGATTAGGGATCCAATTTCCAACATAATTTGTTTATCTGTGTTTATCTCAAGTATCTTACCTATTCTAGATTGCAACTTAATTTTTTTAGATAGATTTTATTTTCTTTTATCCTATGAATCACTCAACCATGCTATTTTGTGAATACTGTATAAATTGTATATAAATCATTCTTTTGTTTATAATTTCCTTCATATTTACCATAGTAAGAAGAAGATTACTGTTGTTATTGGACTTTCAATCCCAGTGGAACGATATCTAAATTTCGAAAACTACAAACGATTGGTGCGCTTGCCAATTCACAAAGCCCGGTTACAACCGACGGGCGATCAAGTTTTCTGGCGCCGTTGCCGGGGATTGAATTGTTTCAGTAAAACAGTAAAATTTTAATTACCGTGGTAAATATTTTTTTTTTACTTTAGATAAATTTTTTTTTATTTCATTATCATTATTACACTAACTTTCTTTGTCTAGTTTGTGTATGCAAACTCGATCTACCACAGGTAAAATTTATTTTGATCCTGAAATAGAAAAGTTTGTAAAGAAAATCAAGTCTTTGAAATCTAAAACACAAACTAATTCTTCTTCTACTTCAAAAATTTTTGAAAATTCAAATATGGCTGCTGAAAGGAGAACATTGGGACAGTTTGCTGCTATAAATGGTCCACCCCGAGTTTCGGGAATGTTTCAAGGACCAGTTTTACCAGTGGAAATTAAACCTGCCACTTTAAATATTATTCAAAACAACCAATTTGCTGGTTTAAATCATGAAGAACCGTATGAACATTTAACTGTTTTTTATGAGTTATGCAGCACAATTGGTTTTGAACCCAATCAAGAAGAGTCTGTTTACATGAGACTCTTTCCTTTTTCATTGATTGGGAAAGCAAAAGAATGGTTTAAATCTTGTCCACCGGGTAGTTTTGCAAACTGGTCCGATGTTGAAAGAAAATTTTTGGAAAGATTTTATTCTCCTTCAAAATATTTTGAAGCAATGACAGCCATACACTCTTTTTCTCAAAATAATGATGAATCATTAGGAGAAACATGGGAACGATTCAAGGCACTCTTGAGAAAATGCCCAAACCACAACCTGAATGATGCCGAGAAGGTAAGAATCGTTTACCATGGTTTATTGCCTCAGTTCAAGATGATGTTAGATGCTTGTGCAGGTGGTTCTTTAATGAACAAGACTGTGGAAGAAGCCATAGAAATATTGGAATCAATGGCTATTAATGACCGACAAGCAAAGCATGAAAGAGGTAATATGCAAAGGAAGCCAGGAATGCTCGAATTAGGAGTAAATGATGCAGTGTTGGCTCAGCAAAAATTACTGACCCAACAAATTGAAGTTATGAGCAAGCAATTGGAAAAACTTCAAATTGCTCAAGTAGCATCACCACCCCCTGCTCAACTTAAAGCATGTACGCACTGTATGGGAGAACAACCATGTGGTTACTGTGGAAATGAGCAAGAGCAAGCCAATTTCATGAACCATCAAAGAGCACCCTTAGGTAATTATCCTTTTAATCATGGAAATTCTTTTCCTAACAATTACCTGCAGGGTTGGCAAAATCAGAATATTGGCTGGAGACAGGACACTGGACCTTCCAACAAACCTCCTAACAATCAATTCAAGCAACAACAAACTGACAATGCAAGGTTGACAAGAATAGAGGAAGCTATTCAACAGTTATTGCAGTTTGTAGAGACAAATGAAGCTGCCCGAAAAGCATCAGACATACAAATGGGTCAGCTCGCAAAAGAAATAGCTGAATTAAAGAGTTCTGGGTTTTCTGCAAACACTCAAAACCCAAGGGAACAATGTAATGCTGTTTCTATTGATGTTGTAAAAATTGATTGTAAAGAAAAGAGTGAGAAAAAGAAAGAAGAAGAAGAAAAAGAAAGTGAAAAAATAGAAAAAAATGAAAAAAATGAAAAAGAAAAAAATGTGCAAAGAGATACAGAGCAAGAAACAAACTGTATAACCCCGAAAAAATGTAAAGATCCGGGGAGTTTCACCATTCCTGTAACAATCGGAAATATCAACATCAGGAATGCGTTATTAGATTTAGGGGCTAACATCAACTTGATACCTCTAGATTTAATATAACGCATTGGTGAATATGAGCTAAAAGAAGCAAAGACAGAATTACAGTTTGCGGATCGCTCTGTCAAAAAGCCTGTTGGGATATTGGAAGATGTGTTAGTAAAGGTTGACAAGTACCACTTCAAAGTTGACTTTATGGTACTGGATATGAAGGAGGATACTGAGATCCCCCTGATCCTAGGAAGACCTTTCATGAAGACTGCAAAAATCAAAGTGGATGTTGATCAAAGTATGGTTGCAGTCAAAGTTTATGGAGAAGAAGTAAGCTTCAGTGCTCATGAACACCTCAGGATAAGTAATGAGGAAAAAGTTTACCCTTCAACCAAACCAGGTATATCTCTTCCCAATCAATTAAATTGTTTTAAATTAACCGATGCTTTGAAAGATGAAAAACAGGTAATAAGGCATCGGAAAAGAAGAAGAAGGAAGAAAAAGACAGGTGATTCCTCAAAGAATATTGGGAAACCACCTGATTAATCAGAGGTAATGTCTGGCTGGGGACATTAAACCTAGCGCTCAATGGGAGGCAACCCATTCTTTTCTTTTTGTTTTTAAAGTTGTTTTACATAAAAAAAAAAAACATATTTCAAAAATAATTAGATAGAATTTTATTTTGAAAAGAAAAGGAGTTTAAGATTGAAAAGAAAAGATTTTTGAAAATCAAAATTTTGGAAACAGAAGCCCACGCGTAGCGCCCCCTTGACGCGTAGCGTGGACTCTGCATTTTGGGTATCACGCGTAGCGTCCCACCCACGCGTAGCGTCAGAGCCCACGTTCAGTTTTTAAAACTGAACCAGAGAGGCCCATCTTAGGGTTTTAAACCTAAAACTTCCTCTCTGCCTCACTTAGTTTTCAAAAACTTCAAAAAAAACCTCCTTTTCTCTCTTCCAAACCTCTTCAATCCCATTGCTCAAGGAATCACAAGTAAGTATTCTAATCCCTTCTCTTTAGTTTTGTTTTTGATTTTTAACTTGTAGAAATAAATGTGGTTAGGATTAGGATTAGAAGACCATTCGGATTGATTGCTGTTAGGAGTTAGGGATTGAATGGATGTAGTGTAGGTTGAAAAGGGGTTGCTGCTGTGCAACCCCTGTTTTTTCTTTTTTCTGCGCATCCCACGCGTAGCGTCCCACTGACGCGTAGCGTGAGGATGAACTGTAAGCCCACGCGTAGCGTCCCACTGACGCGTAGCGTGGGCAGAACAGGCTGATGCGTAGCGTCACACCACGCGTAGCGTCAGCCTCTGTTTTTAAATCTTGCTGTTTGTTTGCTGTTTGTTGTTTTCTTTTGAAATTAATAAATTTTCTTAGTTTATATTTATACTTTCTTGCAACTTTGTATGAATTTTGAATAAATTTTTGTTTTGTATATTATTTGAATATGTATGTTAATTTCTTTAAATATTAAAAATTCAAAAATATGTCGTTGAATTGCATTTTTATTTGTGAAAAATTTTAGAAAACCCAAAAATATTTTACAAATAATTGTTTGCTTGTGTGTGATTTATTTAGTGTGTTTAATTTTAAATTTTTACTTTTTGCAGATGGCACCTAAGAAATCCATTCCCACAGCCGGTCCCTCTAAAAGACAGAGGAAATCCACAGACACTGACACCACTTCTGAGGATCCGGATTCTCAGAAACAGGAGGTATTGGGACCGAGGGATCCTACTAGATTTCACACTGATGCGAAGTGGGCGAGATTTCATCAGATCAAGGGCCAGAGACTGATCTGGGAGAGGGTCCTTGATCTGAGTGCAGGAGACTATCCTGAGCTGCAGGATAGAGTGCATCAGAGGAGATGGGGACCTCTATTCTCCCTGCCTACTGAGGGGGACCCCATCTTAGTGATGGAGTTTTACGCGAATGCTTACAGGACCCGCCAGGACGCACCAAATCTTGGGCAGCAGCGGACGAGTTGGGTTAGAGGCCGGCATATCTCTTATGACCGGGACACCATCAGTACCCTACTGGGTAACCCTTGGGAGCCTACTCCCGAGGATGACACTTGTTTCTGGAAGGAAAACAGAAACAAGATTCTTGCTGAGGGAGAGTTAGGATACTCCCTCGAGGAGGTTGCTCATTTTCTGAGCAAGGATGGAATCTTTTTCAACCTAAGTAGGGTTGGAAGGAGTCCATCTAACCTCCTCAAGACCCAGCTTACCCCCATAGCCCAGGCGTGGTCCCACCTCATGCTCCATAATATCACTCCTGTCACCCATCTTTCTTCCCTTCCAGTGGAGCGTTGTTGCCTCCTTTATTCTATCCTCCAGGGCCATACCATTGATATTGCCGAGCTTATCTCCGAGCAGATTCACTTTTATGCCCTTGGGTATAAAGTGAATCGCCCCATACCCTTTCCTCTTATCATATCTGCCTTACTGAGGAGGCAGGGAGTCATTGTACCTTCACCAGAGTTTACTAGTTCTTCAGGGAGAGTCCCTAAAGTTCTAGTAAACAGAGATTATTTTGTGCAGTAGTGCGAGCTTCCACCACTAGAGCAGGAGGCTCAGCCCCGACCTTGGAGGAGGAGACCACCAGTGCAGCCTCCATCTGCTGATGCTGTTACACAGGGCTTTGCCCGGATGACACTTGAGCATCAGCATATGATGCAGATGATGGCTGCCACTCACAGAGCTTATATTCATCTTCACGATGAATTTTATCAGTACAGGTTACAGGGAGAGGGAGCACCTTATGTCACCCCAGCCGAGTTTTCAGCACATGTAGCTTGGCCTGGAGATTTACCCACCTACCCTGAGACTGGTGGATCTTCTAGTGCACATCATGACTCTGATGGTGATGATGAGGAGGAGGAGGAGGAGGATGATGATGATCAGATGGAGGATTGAGGATGCCATCTTCATTTATTTTGAGTACATTTGTTTCTAGTTATATTTGGATTTACATTTACATTTATATTTACATTTTATATTATGGCATTTTATCATTGTGTGGTGTGTTTATTTGTTTTTGCTCAATTTTCTTTCGAGAAATAATTCTTCTTTTTAAAATAAATGAATCAGATTTTCGTTAGTAAGTTAGTTTATACACTTAGAGTTTTTACACAATAAAACCAATTTTGTTAAAATCAACTTTTGATTCTTTATAACTTAGGAATTTTGATAAATTTAATTACAATAAGTTTATTAACCATCAAGCAAATTTCAATAACCCGGTAAGTTGAGAGATCCTTTTTACACACTTGAGGGTTTTAATCGACATATTTTCAATTCGAATTGATTTTGCTTTAATCTCTGATGTGTGTTGTTGTACAGAGAATTCGGGAAAATGATCAAGGCACATTTATTGGTGAAACGAAACCTTGGGCCAAACAGCTTACCTTGGTAAAAAGTCTTTTATCCTTTGCAAGCCCATTTGAGCCTAAAATAAAATTCTTTGGTACCCTTAAAGCCTAAATTTGTTTTTACCATTCCCTATACTTGATTGATTAAAAGAGCAGTTAAAATAAATGAAAAATATTTTGAGTGTTCTCACAAAAATGGGGAGTGAAAATAAGCAACTTGATTCTTTTCAAAAAAGAAAAAGAAAAGAAAAGTCAAAAATAGTGAAAAGAATCAAGTTGGGGGTATTTATTTTTCATCAATAAAAAATAAATGAGAGTTTGGATCAAGAGAAAGCCTAAGGATTGTAAAATGCTCTTTTATGATTTCAGGTTTTTGAATTCCAAGAAAAACCATTGATTCTTGTAAACCAAGCCTCATTACAACCCGTGAAAAGACCTTGTGATTTTCGAATTAACTCTGTATAAATAACCATTGATTAGATGACAAACAAAGTTAAATTCGTTTGATTTTATGATTGATTGAGTGAAACAGGTTACCAATTGCATAGAGATAAACACTTGTGAGGTAAGCCTGAAATTCTGCTTGATTGATAATAGAATATTGTAAATAATTTTATCATTAAACCTTTGTTATATTTGATATCAGTTTTTGATTATTACAAAATAGTTGAAATTGTGTAATTATTTTTTTGTGATAAATTTTCGGACTAACTTAAAAATTTGATTTCAAATTTTTTCTTCTTATTTTTCTCTCTTGCTCGAGGACGAGCAATGTCTCAAGTTGGGGGTATTTGTTAGTCCTCAAATTTTCAATAAAAGCTTAAATAAAAATTTCATAAAAATTATAAAAATTAGTTTAATTTGTTAGAAAATTAGGATTTAAATTCAATAAATGAGTGTTGTTGGAAATAATCTGCCCTTGATCAATTTTCTCTAGTTTTGCAGTGAAAAAGTTAAGAAATCAAGAGAAAATTACACTGGAGATCTGACGCGTAGCCTCACACCACGCGTAGCATCAAGTGCTATTTTTGATGCTGACGCTACGCATCAAATCCACGCGTAGCGTCAGTGCTGCGTGGTCTCCACTCCTACTTTTGGCCAACCACCCCACTTGGACCCAATAATGGGCACTCCACTCAGCCCAAGGGCCACCCCAATCAGCATAAATGGCCAAAAACTCGTGGAAACATGTCCAAGTGGCCAGGCATGATCAAGATTAATTATTGAAAGTGGCCATTATCAAGTGTTTAATGGAGGCTGAGTCAGGGATCTGACGCGTAGCGTCACAGGGACGCGTAGCGTCAGCACCCTTGCTCAGCCCTATAAATAGGGCCATCCAACACCATTCATAGCATCCCATTCCATACACTTCTCTTCTCTTCTCTCTTGTGCTCGACTTTGAGTACTTCTTTTGTGAGTTGTAGTTCTAGAATAGTTTTCTAGATACTTGAGTGTGTTTCGGTGTATTGTGATCGTTGTATCGTGAAGTTTCCATCGTCTTCTTCGTAATGTCAAACTCTGTAAGTGTTGTTTTTACTTTTACCATGTGTAACTAATCTGTTTATGTTGGAATTGGTGAACTAATCTATTGAGTATAATGTTGTGAATTCGACCTCTGCATGTTTATGATTCAAGTCCATGTTAGTATTTCAACCTTTTATTAATATGAACGTCAAACGGGAGAATGATTTTCATGTGTATCGAAACTGGTTTTATTAGTGTAAATGTCAAACGGGAGAATGATTATTTATGCCGTATTGAAACTTGTTTTGACGAAAGTAAAAAGTTGGAATACCCTTGGTATCTCAATTCTATAGGGGTTGTTAACCATTGTTGCCATAAGGCCAGGTCTTAATGCAAGTTTTTACTGAGAAAGCTCACGAGGGATCAGACTTTACGGTGAATTCTTAGAACTTATATCACGAGGGATCGGTTATAATGATTTTAAGCTACAATGACATGAAACTTGATGATTAAATATGCATGTCTTGAGTTCCTCATTGTTATTCTAGATTAGGGATCCAATTTCCAACATAATTTGTTTATCTGTGTTTATCTCAAGTATCTTACCTATTCTAGATTGCAACTCAATTTTTTTAGATAGATTTTATTTTCTTTTATCCTATGAATCACTCAACCATGCTATTTTGTGAATACTGTATAAATTGTATATAAATCATTCTTTTGTTGATAATTTCCTTCATATTTACCATAGTAAGAAGAAGATTACTGTTGTTATTGGACTTTCAATCCCAGTGGAACGATATCTAAATTTCGAAAACTACAAACGATTGGTGCGCTTGCCAATTCACAAAGCCCGGTTACAACCGACGGGCGATCAGCTTTCCATATACTAGTTTGAAGGGTGTGGTTCCAATAAGGGTTTTATATGCGGTGCGATACGCCCATAAGGAATCGTCTAATTTAATAGACTGGTCCTTACATGATGTATTGACCACTTTTGGAGAATATTTTTTATCTCCCTGTTGGAAACCTCAACCTGTCCACTAGTTTGAGGATGATAAGGTGTAGCAACCTTATGCCTCACTCCATATTTCTTTAAAAGGGTCTGAAAAGTTTTCTCAATAAAATAAGACCCTCCATCACTTATAACACACTTGGGAACCCCAAACCTCAGAAATATAATCTTTTAAAAAAGCTTAATAACAGTTTTAGTGTCCGAATGAGGTGAAGTAATGGCCTCCACCTATTTAGACACGTAATCAACTGCTACCAAGATAAACTGATTTCAAAAGGAAAAGGGAAAGGGTCCCATGAAATCAACCCCCCACACATAAAACAAATCAACCTCTAAAATGCTATTAAGTGGCATCTCGTGCCTCTTGCCTATGTTACCTATTCGTTGGCAAGCGACACAAGTCAGGATATACTTACGCACATCCTTAAAAAGGTATGGTCAGTAGAACCTGACTTTTAATACTTTTGAAGCTGTCTTGGATGTGCTCATGTGGCCTCCACAGGAAAAAGAGTGGAAATGGTCTAGGATGGCATGGACTTTGTCCTCCGGTACACACCTCCTAATCAAACCATCTATATATTGTTTGAAAAGGAGGGGCTCATCCTAATAGTAATGCTTAACATCTGCAAGAAACTTCTTTTTTTGCTGAAAACCGAGGTCAGGGGGTAAAATACCACAAGCAAGAAAATTAAAAAAATCAGCATACTAAGGACTTGTTGGACACTAAGACTCAGTAGTTGTTCATCTGGAAAAAACTCATTGATGGGAACAACATCACCCAACTCATCTTTTTCAGATGACAACTAGATAAGTGGTCAACAACAAGGTTCTCAGTACCCTTTTTATCTTTTATTTCTAAGTCAAATTCTTGCAAGATTAAGACCTACCTAATTAGCCTAGGCTTGGCTTTTTTTTATGTAAAAGATACTTGTTGGTAGAATGGTGAGTATATACAATAACATGCGAGCCTACCAAGTATGATCTAAACTTATCAAAAGCAAAGACAATAGCCAATAATTTCTTTTCAGTGGTGGCATAATTTACATGCGCTTCATCAAGTGTACGATTAGCATAATGGATTACATGTAGCTTCTTATCCTTTCGCTGCCCAAGCACAGCCCCCATTGCGTGATCACTAGCATCACACATCAGCTCGAATAGGAGTTCCCAATCAGGGGGTTGTACCACAGGAGCAGAAATCAAAGCTTGTTTAATCCTACAAAAAGCCTCAAGACAAGATGAGTCAAAAACAAAAGGCACATCCTTACCCAAAAGATTAGTCAAAGGCTTGGTGATCTTACTGAAGTCTTTAATGAACCGCCGATAAAACCCGGCATGCCCAAGAAAACTTCAAATACCTTTCACATTAGCCAGCGGGGGCAATTTTTCAATCACCTTCACCTTAGCCTTATCCACTTCAATTCCTCTCTCAGACACCAAGTGTCCAAGAACTATGCCTTCTCTTACCATGAAATGGTATTTCTCCCAAGTTAGCCTTATCCACCTCAACTTCCATCATATTCTCAATCAAATCAGAAAAGAAAGCCTGCATACACCTTTGAAAGGTCGTAGGTACGTTACACAGGCCTAATGGCATTCTCTTATATGCATATGTCCCACAAGGGCAAGTGAAGGTAGTTTTCTCTTGATCAAATGGATGGATGAGGATTTGATGAAAACCTGAGTACCCATCCAAATAACTGAAATAAGAGTGCTTAGCAAGCCTCTCAAGCATCTAATCAATAAAAGGAAGAGGGAAATGATCTTTCTTGGTGGCGCTATTTAGCTTTCTATAATCAATGCATATACGCCACCCAGAAACTATCCTAGTAGAAATTAGTTCCTATTTATCATTTTTCACAATAGTCATCCCTCCCTTTTTAGGCACCACATGAACTGTACTTACCCACTTACTACTAGCAATAGGATATATAACACCAACATCAAGCAATTTCCAAATTTCTTTCTTAACCACTTCTTGCATTTTTGGATTTAGTCTCCTAAGTGGTTCTACTATGGGCTTGCTCTCATCCTCTATAGTTATCCTATGCATGCAAAAGGAAGGGCTAATCCCCTTTATATCATCCATTGTATAACCAATAACCTTCTTATACAACCTAAGTTGTTTTAAAAGCTTCCTAGTTTCACATGGATTCAATTCAGCATTTATAATGACAGGATATGTAGAGTTGGGTCCAAGAAATTCATACCTCAATGAAGCCGGTAAAGGCTTTAATTCAACATTTGAGCTTACCTCTTTCCCACACATAACTTCAGTATCATGCTTAAGTGGGGCATTTTCTTCTAAACAATCTAATGTTCTTACAGGCTCAATTAATAAAGCAAATTCAAGTGGATCCTTAGGAAGGGTTTCCTCCTGCACCACTTGGTTAATAAAATCCACAGAACAAACATCATCAAAAGGTTTTTTTAAAGAATCTTTCAAACTAAAGTCTACCTTTTGGTCTCCAACAGTCAGAGACAATTTTCCATTTTTAACATCTATTACCGCGCCCGCGGTTGCCGAAAATGGTCTGCCTAGAATAATAGGACCATAGAGTCCTCATCCATTTCCAAAACAACAAAGTCAGCAAGAATGAAAACTTTACCTACTTTAATAGGCACATCTTCTAAAATACCTACAGGATATTTAACAGACCTATCGGCTAATTGTAATGACATCCTAGTAGGTTTCAATTCACCCAATCCCAATTTTTAGCTATAGATAATGGCATTAAGCTAACGCTAGCTCCTAAATCACATAGTGCTCTATCAATAGCCATATCACCAATCACACAAGGGATAGAAAAACTACCTGGATCCTGAAGCTTGGGTGGTAGCTTCCTTTGGATCAAAGCACTGCACTCCTCAGTAAGTGCTACGATACCATCCTTCTCTAATTTTCTTTTATTAGATAAGATGTTCTTTAGGAACTTTGCATATATCGACATTTGCTGCAAGGCATCTGTAAAAGGAACATTAACATAAAGCTTCTTAAGAACTTCAAGAAACTTACCAAACTGTTTGTCAAGCTTAGCCTTGGCCAAGCGCTGAAGGAATAGAACCGGAGGCTGATATGGTTTTACCTCCTCCTTCTTTTCACTTTGTTTCTCTTCCTCATTTACTGGATGAGAATGAGAATCTTCCATCTTCTTTTCTTTCTTGGCCTCCTCCTCAGTCATACCAACCGGGCCATCATACTGTGTACCACTCCTAAGAGTGGTGTGACTGGATGCTTTTGTCTCGGGTTTTCTAGGAAAGGTTCCTGGCATTCTCTGAGAGGATAAAGCCTGCTGAGCAATCTGGTTCTCTAATATTTTATTATGGGTGGCAAGAGTGTCCACCTTAGAGGTCAGCTTCTTAATAGCATTGGAGAACTCATCATTTTATTTTAACTGGGTGGTCACAAAGGTCTCCATCAAGGACTCCAACTTAGATTTCTGTGGAATGTATTGTCCTTGTGGTTATCTGAAATTACTCTGATTTCCTTGATACTGAGGTGGCCTATTTTGGAAACCAGTGGACCTTGTGGCCGCCAGAAATTATTGCCATAATTTCCACCATAGTTCCTAATAGCATCCACCTGTTGCATCTCTGGCTCGGCATTCTAAGTCACTCTAAGCTGACAACCTGAAATGTTATGACCTGAAATACCACACAACTCATAAATAAGATTAGAAGTACATGTTCCTAATTTATCAAATTTATCAATTTTAATAGATAATGCCTCTACTTTAATAGTTAATAAAGAGAGAACATCAATAGAGTACTTACCTGGAGTTCTTGTTGAACTCTTTTCTGAGGACCATTGGTATGTATTTTGGGCAACCTCCTCAATGAGATTGTAACCTTCCTCCTTGTTCTTACTCATGAAGGCACCGCCAGCTACGACATCCAAGGTCACCTTCTGGTTCAGAGTGAGCCCATTATAGAAAATATGCACAGTCAACCAGCGTTCAATACCATGGTGTGGGCATTCACGAAACATTTCTTTATACCTCTTCTAGGCATCATAAAGAGTTTCATCATCTTTCTGAGCCAAAGTGATGATTTGCTTCCTCAACTGATCTGTTTTGCTTTTTGGATAGTACTTCTTGAGGAAAACATAAGACAACTGCTCCCATGTAGTGATTGACCCATCCGGGAGTGCAAACCAAGCTCTAGCCTTGTCCCTTAAAGAGAATGGGAAAAGCCTAAGTTGGATTGCATCGTTTGAGACCCCATTCACCTTCAGCGTGTCACAGTACTCAAGGAAAATCTGAAGATGCAAGTTGGGATCCTCAGATGGCAATCCTCTAAACTGACTTTGTTCGAGAGCAAGAATGACTTTAACTCAAAATTATTCTCCTTAATGTTGGGTCTAGTGATGCTAGATCTTCGTCCCATCACATTAGGTGTTGCAAAATCACGAAGTGCTCTGTTGTTGGGATCTTCCATTTGTGCTTGACTTATTGAACTTGAAGGTTGATGCTTGTTTTGTCCAATGCGTGTCCTAAGAAGTTTGATCTTTCAATCTCAGGATCAAATATATGCTCAAAGCTGTCGCTTTTTCGCATAAAGAGGCCTGCACAAATCTATGAACAACCAAAAAAAATAAGCGTAATTCTGCAGAAAAATTAAAATAAAATTGAAAATACAGAGAAAAAATATAGAAAATGCACACTAGTCTAATCAAACATCGCTTAGCCAATATTGGGGGAAACACAATCCCCGACAACGGTGCCAAAAACTTGATAGCCTACCGCAAGCGCACGGGGTATCGAAGTAATAAAAAGATATCATTCCCACAGAGATTGTGCCCAAGTACTAGTTATAACGGTGGTTCAATTATCTTGTGAATCGATTAGAATGAATTGCTAAAACTATAATGAACAGTAACATAGAAAATAAAAAATCCAACGTCTTTTGTAGAAGAAAATCAGAGCATGTTTGGGGAATTCAGTTAAAGGAAGGTCTTGGGATTTAAGGGTTCATATGCTAGTACCAAAATTAAAGGTCAATTACTTATCAAATTATACAATTTCCATTTCTAAGGTAGATACCCCTAATTTAATTAATACCTTTCTCTCGAAAGCCTATTAACGTGCCTAATTCCTGAAGAACCGCGTTTAATTCGTTAATTAAGCCCTTTAAGTTTTATGGGAATCCAATTAATCCTCAAATGAGTTCGCTTACCGTCGTTAAACAAAAACATAGGTTCAAGTTATGTGCTTTCGAATAATATACTTGCTCTCATAGTGCATACATTTTGGAATCAACTACGCTTATCTCTAAGTCTTGTAGAAGCATTACGATACATGAAATCATATCATTAAAAGGTAAAGAACAATTAATTGAGATACATAAGCGTATTACATCCTTCAATCCCAAGAATAAAGGTTTAATGTGCCATAAAGATTATCATCATCATGTCATACATAACAAAATCAATGCCAAACATAAACGAAATCAAAAGTGTAAACTAGTGTTCTAGAATTACAAATTAGTTCTCACTAGGATTGCAAACTCTTTCTCTTAAATATGCAGAATTGATCTCTCTTGATGAATTGATTCTTGATTTCTAATGAATTCTTCCTTAAAGAGCCCTCATAATCTCCTAAAAGTTATCTCTCAAACCTGTCCTAGAAGAAGTCTCTCTAACTCTCCTCAAGTGCCCCCATAAAAACCCTAAACAAATTAGATATTTGGGTAGGGGACAACCACGACCAGTGGTGGATAACCACAGGCAGTGGTTTGAGTCCTGTTCCTCTTAAACATTAAATGCGTAATTTTGGGCAACAAGCAAAGCCAACCACGACTAGTGGTGGCTTCTGACTTCCTGTTCTTTGCTTCAACAATGCTCCATAGTATTCCACAGTGCCTACCACGGCCAGTGGTGGATAACCATGGCCAGTAGTGGCCTCTGACCTACTTTTCCCTTTCTTCCAGTGCTAACCATGGCCAGTGGTTGTCCACCACTGGCAGTGGTTTCCTCCATCCTTCCCAAAATACACTCCTAAAGGCCTCAGAAGTCTCTTCTTTCATCCACTTTGCCATTTTTCCTCAAAAGAGACCTAAAATATCATTGATCCTGCAAATTAGGAACAACCAAGTAATATGTGTTGAAAAGAATCAAAATCAAGGGAATCAGGCATGAACAATATGCAAAAACCCTAAAAACTAGACCTAAAAAAACACACAATACACACTTATCAACGAGGCAGGACCTTCGAACCGTGTTGATTTCTACTTCTCTTGAGGTAGGAGGGGGTAACAATTCTAAATACATGATTTCATCCATTATTGATGTGTATGTATGATTGTGTGATCATAAATTAACTTAGATGAATATTCTTGATGTTTATGTAAATTTGAATACATTTAGAGTGATTGGTGTTATGTGACATGTTGTTGGGAGGATAATTGTGATGTTAAATTTGACTCTTGCTAAAGAGATTTGTTGTGAATGACTTTAAGACCATGATTGAATTGATTGTAATGATGTTGAACATCCTATGTTATGAGATTTGATGAATGATGATTGTCACTAACTATTGATGTGTATGAAATCTAATGATAATTGGTGATGGTTGAAGAATGTTGAGTATATTGAGTTCCACTAAGTGATGGTGGTGAGTTATTGATTGTGGAGTGGCATTACAGGATGCATAGTGTGAGAAATGCATTGATTGGCATTTGCATCCATGGCATATCATTCGCTGTCTATGTGGAATGTTAGGGGTTCCAATAGGCGGGCCCAGTGGAAGGGAGGCCTAGTGCACAGGTAAGATTATATGTTGTTCTTTAGTGATTCTTGGAATCACGAAGCTGCCTATAGTTTGGTGGCAAGGCACCCTATATGGCAGGCCCAGTGGGTGGGCGGCTCTCTGTGAGCAAGTGACCTCGGTGTCCCTATGGGTTATAGCTCTCTCGATGTGTGTTCGGAGGGGCCCATAGCACTTTGGCAAGTGAGGCCATGTTGTGAATCTACAAGTCACGTGGTGACTAGTGCTACATATGGGCGATAGCGGTTTGGTACCAGTAAAAGAGTGATATTATGCATGCATGATTTGAGATATAAGTGCACACATTTACTACTGTAGTAGGGGCATAGTAGCACACCTATGCTTGACCCACATTTGATATGTTGTTATTTCCCACAGTCGGATCCGCAATTGTTATTGATTCCATTGTACATATGCATTAGCCATAAAAGCATTTGCATATAGCCGGAGATATGCTGAGTTGGTAGCTCGTGGTGGTGATGGATGATTGATAAGTAAGGGAAAGGAAATTATGGCACTAACCTTGAATGTGTGTTGGTATTTGATGAGATTGCCAATGACTTGATACATATATTGTGAATGTGATGATTGGTATATGTACTATGTTGAAATGAAAGGATATGACATGTGAATGGAGCTTATGATGCTTTTTGAGAAATGTGTGTCGTTTATATGTATATATGTATCATCATAATGTATGATTTTGATTCATTTGGTATATGTTACTCACCTCCTAATTGCCATTTTTAAAGGTTGATGTAGGTATGTTGGGCATCCTACTCTTTTTAGAGGTTAAGCATGGTGAAGGTAAATATAGAAATGGGAAAAGTTTGTACGCCTTGGCCGACATTCTTTTGTAAAGTATTCGACATATGTATATGCCTATTTTGTATATGAATATTGAATGATGTTTAGGCATTTATTTTGTGGGTCACTTGTGAAAATTATACCCTATGTGTTTTGGAAGGCTAATTTTTGGTAGTGACCTTAACAATGGATGTGTTTGATTGTGATACAATGATTTACATGTTATGTTGATGCATAATTGATGATACTTATATTGATGGAATCCATAGATGGATGAATTGCTTAGATTATGAGTGGTGTATATGATATTTATGCATAATTGAGGAACCAATAGGGTCAAATAGAGTTTTATGAGATTTGGATAGTGTGTGATGGTTCCAATAGCTTCCATATATGGTTTATGATTTGTAGAAACTAGAATGGGCCAATTCCATTGAGAATTGACCCTTGAGTTGCATAGAAATGCCTTAAAATGAGCTAAATGCATTTATGCGCTGTCGCGACTGGGATCGCGGCGGCACGGTCGACCCTCAAACATTTTGTTTAAAACGTTGAACGTGTTTCGAAATCCTTTCGAAAAGAAAAATAGGGAGTCACCACCAATATTTTTTAGGATAAAATACCGGGAAAACCTTTTGTTAAAGCATTGGTCAAAAAATAAGATTCCAAATTCGGGAGTCTAATTACAGGTGAGAAAGGTATTAGCACCTCACAACTGTCCGTTATAAAAATGGTTACCTCAACATGATAGCGCGCATTATGATTAACTTAGAAATTATTTTAACTTCTTCATGAAAAGAAAGCATACGAAATGATGAAATATACAAAGATAAACACAAAATTTTTACATGAGATTAACAGGACGTCTCGTCCAAATTAAACTTGCTCCTCATTTTTAAGAAAAGATATTATAAAAAAATGAGATTAATAGGACATCTCATCCAAATTAAACTCGCTCCTCCTTTTTAAGAAAAGATATTATAAAAAAATGAGATTAACAGAACGTCTCGTCCAAATTAAACTCGCTCTTTCTTTTTAAGAAAAGATATTATAAAAAAAATGAGATTAACAGGACGCCTCATCCAAATTAAACTCGCTCCACCCTTTTTTAAAAAAATAATAAAAATTGCAATAATAATAATAATAATAATAATAATTACAACTTTTATGCTAGTCCAAATAGAATGTGTGAAGCACTCATTTTTATTAATATTTATCAATCAATAGAAATTAATCAATAATTGAAAAAGAAATAGAGTCATCAAACAACAATTAATTTAACAGAAAATAAACAAATACAAGTATTAAAAATGAGGAGCAGAATGTGACCGGTGTGGTGAGAGAGAGAGCCGGACGCCGGAGGGGTAGGACGGTGTTGTGGGTTTAAGGAGGGGCTGGACCGTGCTAGTTTAAGAGAGGGACAGTGTTGGTGAGGATTTGAGGGGCTGGACAGTGTAGAGTTTAGGAGAAGGACGGTATGGTGAGGATTTGAGGGGAGCAGGAGGGTATTGTGAAGGGAGATTTAAGAGAAGCTGGATGATGGTGTGGATATAAGAGGAGTTGGATGATGTGGAGTAGAGAGGTTGGGCGGTATGGTGGTTTAAGAGAGGTTGGACGGAGTGGGTTTAAGAGAGGGACGGTGTTGGTAAGGATTTGAGGGGCTGGACGGTGTGGAGAGGATGAGGGACGGTGTTGAAGATTTGAGGGAGGACGGTGTGGAGAGGATGAGGGACGATATTGGTGAGGATTTGAGGGGCTGGACGGTGTGGAGAGGATGAGGGACGGTGTTGAAGATTTGAGGGAGGATGGTGTGGGTTTTGGTGGAGAGAGAGAGCTGATGTGAATTTGAGGGGAAAGGGACTGCGTGAAGGATCCAGGAGGAGCTTGGACAGTGTGGGTTTCAAGACAGTGTTTCTTCTCTCTAAAAGAAAAAGCTTCAGAGTTCTCTCCAATGAAGGCTTCAGGATCCCTTTTCTTCTCTTTCGTTGGGGTATTTATAGAAGTCCCAGGTGTGCTGATTGCTTGAACAGCCCAGAGACAGCCTCGCTACCAATGATGGGAACAACAACTGATGAATAACTTATTATTTTAATTTTTGTTTGTTATCAGCCGCCCCACAAAATTAGCAAATCAACTTGGATGGTGTGTTGGGGAAACAGCCTGGACCTTGACAACCATAGGGAATGGCAGCTGGTGGGAATTCTTTATTATTTCTTCCTTTGTCTTGTTGCTGACCACCCCCCATAATTCAAGGATCCACTTGGACAGTGGGAATCCAAGTTAGCATGGGCAAACAAGTGGAAATATAGAACCGGTGTTCTCTTTATGACTCGGATTAGTGCCTCAGCCGGTACCCACCCACAGTGGGAATTAATCCGAGAGGAATAAATGCTCTCATATAAAAGACCGAGTGAAAGCTTAAATCCACAGGTCGGATCCGACCTCTGACACTCGGTGTGGGATTGAATTCGTAGATTATTGACTCGGAAATGGTTTTCCGAGAAGCATTGATTGGGACCTCTGTTGCTTCACTGGGTATTTCTTTGCCCGGATGTATCACTGTTTGAAGCGCTCAATCAGAGTTGCTTCAATTGGAGCTATTTTGCTCGGATCTTGTCACTGTTTGAAGCATTCATTCGGAATTGCTCCAATTGGAGGTGCTTTGCCCAGAAGTGCTTTTGCTTGGAACATTCATTCAGCCCTCTTCTCTCACATGTAACCCACTCAGGAACACCTCATTCGGGAAACCTTCATTTAAAAATTAATTTGATCAGTACTCCAAAAATGTTTTACTCGGATATATCCTAGGCCGACAAGTCAAAACCATTTTTCTCTGACTTAAAATTAATTCAATCGGGAAGTAAGCTTCACCCGGAAGCACAACACTAGAAATGGATCACTCAGAAAAACCTCAGTCGGATAGATTGCTCGGGAATAATTCAATCAGGCACATTCATCAAGCTTGCCTTTCACTCAGAATTGTTTCAATTGTGCATCAACCCATTCGGATGTACAATCGGGAATCCTCCTTGTTTTTTTCAATCAGAATGGAACTTGAGAAAATCTGACCATTCAGACGTATTTACTCGGGAACCGACCTTACATTTCAATTAGAATGGTTTCACTCGTCAACCAATCCCTCGGATATATTCACTCGGGAGCCGACCTTACTTTCCACTCGGAATGGTTTCACTCGACAATCAACAGTTCGGATGCACTCACTCGGGAGTCGGCTTTCTTTTCACTCAGAATTTGGAACTCAGCTTCAATAATCCTTCAGGTGCATTTACTCGGGAGCTAGCTTTACTTTCCACTCAGAATTTGGAACTCAGCTTCAACAATCCTTCGGGTGCATTCATTCGGAAGCCGGCCTTACTTCCCACTCAGAATTTGGAACTCAGCTTCAACAATCCTTCGGGTGCATTCACTTGGAAGCCGGCCTTGAAGGAGATGTTGTACGAAAGAGGATCATTCATGATCAGAGATTTTTCTGCACTCGGGAATAATTCCCTTGAATCGGTCTACCCGGAAATATCTCATTCGGAAGTGGGGAATTTGAAACCGAAGTGTTTCTTTGCTCGGAAACACATTCCTTGAACCAGTCCACCGAGAAATATCCCATTCGGAAGTGGGGAACTCGGAAACTCATCCCTCCGAAACGTACTACTCGGAAAAAACCTGTTCTTTGCTCGAGGTTGCCATCTTCCGAATCACACTACTCGGAAACCATCCTTATTCATCAAGTGTCCATTCAGGGGCTTCCTCTGCTCGGATAATAGTCTTTGGGATGGTATTTGTTCACAGTCAGTCCCTTCTTCACTCAGAGTGGCTGCAACCGAGGACCTTCCACTCAGATTTATCTCTAATTGAGGGATACTCACTCATAACCAGTCTCATTTCGCTCGGAATGTCTTTCCCTCAGAATAAACTACTCAGAAATCACCATTAGGACATATGGAAATTAAAAGAGACTTTACCCGAGATGTTTTTACTCATAGTCAGAGCCTTTTCTTGTTTGGAGGTAACTCCTACACCTGAAGCCCATTGGGAAATGCCTTACCTGGAGACATACCACTCGGCCATGTACCACTCGGAGACCCCTACTCGAAAATGATCATTCCGAGTCATCTTACTCGGAAATGATCATTTCCGAGTCGATTTTTTTTTTTTAGAATTCTTTTCACTTGTGGATATCAATCGGAGCCTAAGACAGTCCTGAAGATGAATACACATAGAAAGAAGGGGTTCCAAGTGACGAAAATTCCCCATTCTTGGTGAAAATTGACTGGACCGAAATAGGTGTTCACAGATGCCCCTCTTTACTTCTTTTCCATGAGAAAAACATGAAGTTTCTTCTTGCTTTTGAAATGGAAAGGGAGTAAAGACGTGAACACCATTGTCGAAGTCATGCTGACTCTAATAACCAGGAGTAACAGATGAGGGGGAAAACCTAGGAATTGACACTTGAATCTTTTTCTTTTCTTTTCTTTTCTCTTTTTTTCTTTTTTTTCTTTTTTTTCTTTTTTTTAACATAAAGGATTGCCCTAGTATCTTGAGCAGCCTAGAAATGGGTATCCGAAGCTTTGGAGAAAAATGAATGAATTGGGGTGTGCTTGGAAATTGTCTAGGCAGGGGATTTCTAAATCTATGACTGGAAAGTAAACGGCATGGGTATTGCCTCTCAGTGAGCAAGAAAAGTAAAGGTGAGGGTGTTGCCTCTCAGTTGACAGGAAAAGAAAAAGGTAAGGGTGTTGCCTCTCGGTTTATAGGAAAAGTAAAGGTGAGGGTGTTGCCTCTCGGTTGACAGGAAAAGTAAAGGTGAGGGTGTTGCCTCTCGGTTGACTGGAAAAGTAAAGGGTAAGGGTGTTGCCTCTCGGTTCACAGGAAAAGTAAAGGTGAGGGTATTGCCTCTCGGTTGACTGGAAAAGTAAAGGTGAGGGTGTTGCCTCTCGGTTGATTGGAAAAGTAAAGGGTGAGGGTGTTGCCTCTTGGTTGACAGATCTGGGGGTTAATAGGACGTCCCGTCCAAATTAACCAGGATTTAGAGCTTTGGGGTGATACCCTAGCTTGAGATGATTGAAAGAATCTTGGGGTACTGTCCCTTGATTGAAAGAAGGAGAGCTGGGGTGATGCCCCTGTTTGAGATGCTTGAAAGAATCTTAGGGTACTGCTCCTTGGTTGAAAGAAAGAGAGCTGGGGTGATGCCCTAGTTTGAGATGCTTGAAAGAATGTTAGGGTACTGCCCCTTGATTGAAAGAGAAATCTGGGGAGATTCCCCAGTTTGAGTTGCTTGAAAGAATCTTAGGGTACTGCTCCTTGGTTCAAAGAAAGAGAGCTGGGGTGATGCCCCAGTTTGAGATGCTTGAAAGAATCTTGGGGTATTGCCCCTTGATTGAAAGAGAAATTTGGGGAGATGCCCTAGTTTGAGTTGCTTGAAAGAATCTTAGGGTATTGCTCCTTGGTTGAAAGAAAAAAAGCTGGGGTGATGCCCCAGTTTGAGATGCTTGAAAGAATCTTGGGGTACTGCCCCTTGATTGAAAGAGAAATCTGGGGAGATGCCCCAGTTTGAGTTTTTTTTTTGGGAAATTTGGGGTACTGCCCCTTGACTGGAAGAGAAACCTGGGGAGATGCCCTAGTTCAACTCGGGGTACTGCCCCTTGATTGAAAGAGAAATCTAAGGAGATGCCCCACTTTGAGCCCTTTTTGGTGAGAAGAGCTATTTGGTAATGGTGAAATCACTGGGGAAGGATAAGTTCTCCTAAGCTTGATCAAAGAAATATCTTGGTTGAGGGAGCTGAGCCCATTTTGAAGTTTTCCTCGGGAGGGATCCTCAGTCTACGTTCCACTTAGGTACGAACAGTGGGTCTTGCTAGGGGGAAAGCTTTGGGCGAATACCTGTTTTTGGATGATGGATTCGGGCGGTCCCTTTAACAAGAAAGTGAGTTAGTATAAAAAGACTTACAAGTAAATCTTCCCTGGCGACTGGCTTTTTCAGTTAACTCATGGATGAAATAGAACCATCCTTTGACTTGGGCGAGTGTATTTAGTGGAGATGGTTACGCTTATACCAAGCGAAGTCTGGCGCTAGGATGCATATCGTTCCCCATAACTTTACGCTCTATCGTTTTTAATTTCAAAAATTTCTTTTAGGCAAAAACTTGTTTATTCATAAAATTTAGCCATAAACACATGTAGAAAGAAGGGAGAATTTTATTTATAAACATCAGGTATGTACAACAGAGATGAAAATAATATTAAGCACAGAGATGTGATAAGATATAAAGAATTAAAGGCAAATGGAAAGGGGAAAGCTCATATATCCTCCGGTGATCTTCTGAGAGCGATGAGAAACTTGACCCTTTATCACGACTTCGTGTTCATCCTCTGATTTTGCTTTTGAGGGCATAATTTGACAATGACCCCAATCCCTTGTTTATGTTGCAGAGTCGAGTTTGTGATTCCATCTGAGCCGCCTTATCAGGTTTTCGACTCATCTTGCTGCTCTAACTTTTGCCTAGGTCGCCTTTTCAGGTTTTCAACCTAGCGAGCTTTTTTCTCTCTTCTTCTTTTATTTATTTATTTTTATTTTATTTTATATTATGCAAAGTATTTCTTCACTGCATCGGTATTGACAGGCATCGGCAGGTCGTCTCCATCCATGTTGGTGAGTATGAGAGCTCCTCCGAAAAAGCTTTCTTTATAACATATGATCCTTCATAATTAGGTGTCCATTTCCCTCAAACATCTTTCTGAATTGGCAAAATCTTCTTGAGGACCAGATCCCCTTCTTGGAACTGTCAGGGGCGCACTTTCTTTTCATATGCCCGCTTCATACGTTTCTGATATAATTGCCCACGGCAGAGAGCAGTTAACCTCTTCCTGTCAATCAGATTCAGTTGGTCATATTTGGCCTGGACCCATTCATCTTCTTCCAGTTTGGCTTCCATGATCACCCTAAGGGATGGAATTTCCACTTCAAATGGTAGTACATCTTCCATTCCATATACCAAAGAAAATGGGGTTGCCCCAGTTGAGGTTCGCACCAAGGTTCGGTATCCGTGTAGTGCGAAAGGGAGCATTTCATGCCAGTCTTTGTAGGTTACCACCATTTTCTGCACTATCTTCTTGATATTTTTATTAGCTGCCTCGACTGCTCCATTCATTTTTGGACGGTACGGAGAGTAGTTGTGATGGGAGATTTTAAAGCTCTCGCAAAGCTCCTTCATCATTTTGTTGTTTAAATTTGTACCATTGTCCGTGATGATTTGGTTTGGTAGGCCGTACCGGCATATCAGCTCACGCTTGACAAATTTGACCATAACATTTTTCGTCACATTGGTGTATGAAGCTGCCTCCACCCACTTGGTGAAATAATCGATGGCCACCAGAATGAAACGATGACCGTTTGAGGCTTTTGGCTCAATGGGCCCAATTACGTCCATACCCCATATTGAAAAAGGCCATGGTACTGATAAGACATTTAGGGATGAAGGTGGCGCATGAATATGATCAGCATAAATCTAACATTTATGACACTTCCGTACATAAGCAAAATAGTCTGCTTCCATAGTCATCCAATAATATCCGGCTCTCAGGATTTTTCTTGACATAGCATGCCTATTTGTATGAGTTCCGAAAGATCCTTCATGGATATCTTTCATGATTTAGTTTGCCTCGACGGTATCAACACACCGGAGGAGAACGAAATCATAATTTCTCTTGTATAGCACGTTACCGCTCAATAGGTATCCCATAGCTAGCCTTCTCAAAGTCTGTTTGTCATTAACCGTGACGCCTTCAGGGTATTCTTGGCACTGGAGGTATCTTTTGATGTCATGATACCAAGGCTTTCCATCTGGCTCTTCTTCTATGACCTGGCAATGGGCAGGTTCTTGCCGTTTCTTTACTTCAATGAGAGGCACTTTGTAACACCCCTGATTTTCTATACTCAAATCCCAATGTGATCAACATAATTAATAAAATTGTGAATAAATTTTTCATGTTTGAAAACATATCCAATACACCATCATGACCACGTCAAGACCCAAATCACAGAAAACCAAAGAGTGAGATTAAATAACCTATAACTGGATCAATAGGTAAATTGCCCATAAAGGTATACAAAGGTAATAGAGTATACAGCGGAAGAATATGTATACCGGGCACACGCCTAGTCCCATATATGACGACATGAGAGAAGGCTCGACAAGCATGCAATGCCTAAGATATAACTAATATTATATACGTTCGGGAATGTACTCCCGACTATCTCAATTATCAATGAATATCATTCACTTTCAATCCTTCTAATACACATCAAATCATCTCTTATATTCTACACATATATATATTCATCATCCATCAATTCAAAGAATTATCTTATACATACTCAAAATCTCTAAATCATCTATATATTCATATACAATTTATTCATTACACAAGAATCCATAAATGATGCCGGCCAAGGCAATTCCTCTACCACTATTTACCTTCATCCAAGCTTGTTCTTTATATTCGAACTCGTCCCATGGTAACCTGCATCACAATGCTAAAAAGGAGACCACATGGGAGAGTGAGTTAAACATTCAAAATGATGAATAATATATATATATATTGTGATCATGTGTATATGCATACAAACATCATGTGTGCTTTGCTATCAAAACATCAAATTATCATTCATTCATTATCTAATTATCACAATAGGCATACAAGCCTCATGAATCGCAATTCATATCATAAATAAGCACAACATATACACAATCACAAACACTATCACTTTGCCACTTATTAACAAGGGCATTCATAATCATTATCATCATTAATTCACTAAGGTCTCACTCAATACCTCCTCGCAAGGGGTTTCTCAACACTTGTGGTCATTCCATCTCAAATACCATGGTCTTAAAGCTCATGCATATGTTAACTGTTTAATGCATATGCAACGGATCCGATTTCATATCACGGGTGATCGCAACCACCAAAATCAATTATTCATAATCATTGGTTTCCCGCCTCGCAAGGGGTACTCCCACCTCATGATCGCAACCATGGGCATCATAGGTGCTCGCAAGCCCTTTATCATATCAAATACCTAGTGATCGCAATCACTGGCTCATCATCATACAATGGTCCCCGCAGGGCCTTTCGTATTCCATAATCAGGTGATCGCAACCACCATTACAATATCATATCATCATCAAGTTGGTTTCCCGCCTCGCAAGGGGTACTCCCTTCATAGAATCCCGCAGGATCTTTCATCACTGTGATCGCAACCACATAATACCAATTCTATGCCATGCCATGAATGCAAGATGCAATAATGCATATGCTCAACAACAACCTCGCAAGGATATCTCACCCTCTCAATTAGGGATATAATTTAATCTGGCATTTTCAAGAATCATATATTTATTTGCAAGCCCCTCAAGGACACGTAGATGTCTAAAGGCATAGCAATAATCATAACATCAAGCCACACATGTAACAACAAGGTGTTTTTTGGAATATAAAAACATATATATAGCAATCGTCATTGCCACTGCACATACAAGTCAATTACTTGTATCAATCACTAGGGTGTCATAATATTTCATGTTATCCATCAATATCATTATATATGTTCATTGGTGATTCGCAACCCAACATAAGTATCGTAATAATTCTCATTAATTATCAAATTGCCATTTCACTTAATTCAAAACATATACATAACAAGGCAAGCATGAGTATCCATCACATACATCAATCACTATTAAATTTACTCATGCAATTTGAATGTTAAATCCTCTCCTACCTTGAGGGAAGAGCCGAGCCATTCCAATGCTCCAAAAGCTCCTTTGCACCATTCGGAATACGATCTACATATTATACATATGCACTCATACAATTAATAAGCCATCACAAGGCATTCCTTATAGTTTTTAGACATTTTCTAGCTTATCATTGTAACATCCCAAATTTTAATAAAGTACCGAGTGAATAAAGCCATTATAGTAATAATTTCAGAAGTGGGAATTTGCTTATTAAGTACCATTAATTTAATTAATCAAAGGGTGTGCTGATTTAAAGGGAGGATTGACCTTAGTGGGTGCTGATGGGACTGGGTGACATGAGTGGACTGCTTCTCATGTTTTCCCACCCCACCATTCCTTCCCTCATGCATGTGTTTATAAGTGGACGATGGTTCTCCTTGCCATTCGTTCTTCAGAGTTCCCTGCAAGTTTCTTCTTCTTCTTTCTTCTTCTCTTCTCCTTCTCTGCTCTCTGTTTCATTCCCTGTTTCAGAAGCCAAGTGACGGTGCTGCAGAGGAGTCAGAGCTCCCTCACACGAGTAGAAGATGAGCGTCGAAACAGAAGCAGAAACAACCCTGCACCACTCGTGGAGGGCAGTAGCGTTCAAATAAAGGCTAAGCGAGTGGAAGCGTTGAGTGAAGCAGCAAAGAAGGGAACCAACACCCAAGCAGAAAAGTCTCTCGGAATCTCGTAGTTGGTAGGGGGAGTACCTTACATGTTAAATGCATGGGTTATGAATGGGTTCCGAGTGTTAAAGTGATAGTTCTGTATCCTGTTGCATAATAATGCTTGCATATGGAGTAACCGAGTGTGAGACAAGTGAGAGTGAGTGTTGCATGTTATTATCTTCCTTAAAGATGCATGCGTTGTTTGAATTCTGATACCCTATAACCCGATTGCATGTTACGTTGTGTTGACTGGAATGCTTGTTGAATCCGTTCATGTTCGTATGCATGCATGTGTTGACTGAGTCTTGACACTATTGTATACCGATTTCATATTATGTTGTACTGATTTGAAATGTTTGTTGGAACCTGTTGATCTTCATATGGATGCCTGTGTTGAGTAAGTTCTGATACTATTGTGTACCGAGTGCATGTTATGCTTGAGTTGATAAGAACGCTGATAGAAGCTTGATATTGATTGACACCGATTGCATTGGACTTATATGTTGTTAATAGAGCTATGATGATGATTGCATGGAAGTATTTGTGTGTTAAATAAATATGTGGAATCCTGGAAATGCGTATTACCGACTGTATGTGAAATATGTATAACTGAGTGAAGGTTGTGCGCATGAATACTATGTTGTGTGATGAATCCGCGTGTGGCGCATGGGATGCATTGTGCTAAGAGCACGTAGTGTGGGACACTACCATCGGTTATAAAGCGTGGGACGCTATGAAATCCTTGAGTGGGACTCAAGGTAGCCCTGAGTGGGACTCGGGCTGCCTGTGATCACCTCCGTTGGCGCTGAGAGCGTTGGTGTCACCTGTGGGCAAACGGTTGGGTACCTGTAAAATGGCCAAGCAGCTGGGAGCTGATTTGATAGCTGAGAGCTAGGTATAAAAAGGGCTGAGAGCCTACGTTGCAACGTCTAAACCGATACACACGAATATGGAACCGAGTGAAATGCTATGTGCCTAGTAATTGTTGATATTGTTTGAAATTGGTTATGCATGCGAAGGTGTTAATAAGATGGTGAATGTATATAACCGAGTGAATATTCTGTGTCTATATTGCTACGGATGTTGTGTAGAATTAACTATGCTTGTGACGGTGTTGGTAAGATGATATATATATATGTCCTCATGACCGAGTGTACTATTCCGTGTGTATATGTTGTTAATGCTGATTGAAATCTATTCCATGAATGTATGTTATGTATTGGAGAGTTGTATATATATATATATATATCCGAGTGAGGATTGTGGATTCTGACTGATAATTGTTCAATAGAAGCATTCTAATTCACGTATCGCAATATACTACCACTGATTGTTGTATGTTGATATTATCAAGTTGATGCGTGTGAAAGGCCGAGTGATATCTGATGGATTCCGATTGGTAAGGATCTTGTGTGTGTTCTGGCTGATTGGCATTGCCCCGACTATAATTGTTGCCATGTATAATTGTGTATATATATATTGTTGTATAAAGGTGAGGCAACCTGAGTCAGTATCTATCATTTAAAATTTAAGATGCTCACCCCTGCTGTGGCAAATTTTCAGTGAACATCTCTCGTAATGAGGAGTGGAGGAGGAGCTGAAATGCCGGGTGAAGTGTTGCTGCACTATGAGATATCATGACTGTGCATATGCTGTATATAGTGTTTTGAGTTAAGCCTTGGCCGGCTCGTGTTTTGTTGTTAGCCTTTAAATCAGAATTGAATTCCTTGGATCGGGAACATGACTTCTTGGTTGTAAAATCATGATATACACTTCTATATATATATGCCTATACTTATGCCACGTCGTATGTCTATCTCATGTTGTGAAATGTCTGGGTGATCTATATATATATGTGCGTTCATATCTCCGATTGTGTAGGAAATAACATAACCCAACGTGAAGGAAGCCAATTCATGGTCTAGAGGGTGAGTTTACGATTCTGTAACCGAGTGGAAGAGATTTAGATGTTCGGAGTGAGTGAAAATCAGATAGCTCCGAGTAGGGATTGACGTAGAAGACTGCCCCAACGACTAACTGCTAGGAATCCTCCCGAGCGTAGAATAGTCAATAATTCCCGAGTGAGAATTTACTGAGTGGTGGTTTTCCCGACTAGAGAGTGACACCTTAGACTGTAGATGACCCCACTGTGGTGAACTATTGGTAATAAAGGAATCTGAGTGAGTCTTAGCTTAGTAGGATGCTTAGAGTAGGAAGGTGATGGTTACCGAGTGAAAACTAGGCGAGATATCCCGAGTGACAAAAAGGGGCGCGAAGGTTGTCCCGAGTGAGAGGGTTCCCATATATTCCGAGTGAGAGCCAGTGAGGACCATTTCCGTATTATTCGTGTATGTATTCTGATTGTTGAAGCTGTGGAATAAATTACGTTTCCGAGTGAATTGAGATCGAATTCTTTCGAGTGAATTAGGCACTGGAATCCGAGTGCGGAAATGCCGAGTGAAATGAGCAGATACCGAGAGAAGCCTTCGCTTGAGCGGGTATGCATAGCTGCGTGGTTCGCTTAAGCGATTTCCCCTTTCTTCCGCTGTCATCTCCTCTGAATCGGTTTTATCTCTCTTGTTCTCTTTTCCTTTCATTTTCTTGTGCCAAGGCATTCTGATTTTCCTTTAATTGTGAAAAAATTTCCCCTAATTTTCTTGCTTATGATTTGTTTAATTTAGGGTGTTACATTTTGGTATCAGAGCAGATCGAAAGGTCCAAGGCCAAGGCATGCTTACCGAGTGTAAGCGATTGTATGCTTCTGACCGAGTGGTCATCCTGATTGTGATGTTAGTTGAACCTGATTGATATTGACTTATGGATAGGAGGTTGTTCCCTCCGGGTCTGATTGATTGTGTAGCATATAGAGATGGTGTGATGTGCTAAGTTACTGAACATTAGGCTGAAATTCGATCGGTGGTAAGTGGCTTGGTATACTTATCCTTGAAGGGTGTTAATTTCAGGATAAGGAATGATGCATCGTCAAAGCATAGAGGCTATAGCCACAGCATTCCAACGCTTTACGGACGTGTTTGAGAGGCAGGGCCAGCCTCGAGCTAAGGAGGGCCAAGTGCTGGACCGCTTCCTGAAGAGGAAGCCGAGTGAATTTCTAGGAGGACGGAATCCTGAAGCGGCTTTTAAGTGGACTCAGGAGCTAGAAAGGATTTTTGGGGGTCTTCGCTGTACCGAGGCCCAGAAGGTAGAGTGTGTAGTGTATATGCTACGAGACGAGGTGAAAAACTGGTGGAAGATAGCCAGAAACTGATTCTCTGATGATGATGCTCAGCTGACATGGAACGATTTCAAGACATGCTTCTTGGAGAAGTACTTCCCCGACACAGTAAGGAGTCAGAAGGAGTTGGAGTATATGGAGTTGAAACAAGGCTCCATGACTGTGGAGGAGTACGCGACCAGATTCGAAGAGTTATGCCTATTCTACCCACCTTTCCAACAGCCTGGGACGGAAAGTTCCAAGTGCCTTAAGTTTGAGAATGGGTTAAGATCTGATATTAAGAGAGCTTGTAGATACCAAGAGATACGGAGTTTTCCTGCATTAGTAAACAAGTGTAGGATATTTGAAGAGGATGACAAGGCCCATTCGGGCCAGAGCAGCAGAGCTAACCATTCTTTGAGGCCCCAACAATCCCGCTTCAAAAGGCCAAGCAACGTTGGTAGAAACAAGTCTTTTTCTAGATTTGGAGGACGGAATCAGTCTGAAAGATGACCAGTGATGGGAGATGGAAAATGTTTCAAGTGTGGAGGAAGCCACTATGCCCGAGACTGCAACAGCAATGGTGAAATGGTGTGCTTCCATTGTAATAAAAGAGGACACATTCGCCCCGATTGCCCCCAACTCCGTCAAGCAAACACCAGCGTACGTCAAGGAGGTTCCCAAGGGAGAAACCGAGTGAGTGATAACCAACGACCGGGCGGCGGAGACAACAGAGCCAGAGGAAACATAATGCTTGCTTCAAGTAACCGAGAGAAGAATGCCGACCGACCAACAGTAGGAAGAGTCTACGCCATCAACGCAGAGGATGCTGCACAAGCAGATGACCTGGTACAATGTAAGTGCTCACTCGGTAGTCATACACTTAATGTTGTTTTCGATTCGGGAGCCACCCATTCTTTTATAGCTGATGAGTGTGTAAAGCGTTTAAAGTTACCGACTGTATTTATGGATCGGACTTTGGAAGTGGCCAATCCGACTGGCCCTAAAGTGTTGACATCGTCAGTATGTAAAGATGTGACATTTGTGCTGTGTGATCGGATAATTTCACTTTCGATTTGGTGTGCATACCTTTAAAGGATCTGGATATTGTGCTCGGAATAGATTGGCTTTCAGCCAACAAGGTGTTAGTGGATTGCAGAAACCGAAGGATAATCTTCCCGAGGCAGCACAATGACGACGACACAGCACAAGGTATAACCCAACTGTTTATGATGCTTTGTCTAACCAAGGGTGAGAGTAAAACCCGAGTGAACGAAATCCCAACTGTCTGTGAATTCCCAGAGGTGTCTACGTACCGAGTGTCCCTCCCAATAGAGAAGTCGAATTCTCTATAGACCTGATCCCTGGAGCCAAGCCAGTCTCCAGTGCACCTTATAGAATGTCCTCAACTGAATTGGCCGAGCTGAAGAAGCAAGTAGATAAGTTACTCGGAAAACAATTCATTAGGCCGAGTGTATCACCTTGTGGCGCACCTGTACTGCTCGTTAAGAAGAAGGATGGCAGCATGACGCTTTGTATAGACTACCGACAGCTAAACAAACTCATGATTAAGAATCGGTACCCGTTGCCCAGAATTGATGACCTCATTGACCAACTGCGTGGAGCCTCAATTTTCTCAAAAATTGACCTGCGATCGGGATACCACCAAATCCGAGTGAAGGAGTCGGATATTCCAAAAACTGCCTTTAGGACTCGGTATGGTCACTACGAGTATGTAGTGATGCCGTTTGGTGTGACGAACGCCCCTGCTGTCTTCATGAATTACATGAACAGCATATTCCACCCGTATTTAGACCAATTCGTAGTTGTTTTCATTGATGACATCCTAATTTACTCCAAGACTCCTGAGGAGCATGAGGAGCATCTCCGAGCAGCATTATCTGACTCACGACTTAGAATTGGCAGCTGTGGTGTTCGCATTAAAAATCTGGAGGCATTACTTGTTCGGGTCCAGATTTGAAGTATACAGTGATCACAATAGCCTTAGATACTTATTCGACCAGAAGGAGCTGAACATGAGGCAGAGGAGATAGATGGAATTTTTAAAAGATTATGATTTTGAGCTAAGGTACCATCCGGGTAAGGCAAACGTTATTGCCGACGCGTTGAGTCGGAAATCCCTTCATGTAGCAGTGATGATGGTGAAGGAGGTAGAGCTATTGGAACAGTTCCGAGACATGAACTTACACGTTGTCACCCCCTCTTCTCGGAAGATGATGATCGGCACGCTGAGGATTACCAATGAATTCCTAAAATCCGTGTGCGAGCAACAGCAGTCAGATTCCTACTTGGCTGAGATGAAGGAGACTCAGGCCCGAGGTAAGGACTTGTCCTTAACCAAAGGATCAGATGGAATCTTCCGAGTAAGAAACAGAATGTACGTGCCGAGTGGAGGAGAATTGAGAAGAATGGTACTTGATGAAGCTCACAAGAGCCTGCTAAGTATCCACCCGGGTGCCACGAAGATGTACCATGACCTGAGAACTCAGTTCTGGTGGCCCGGATTGAAAAGGAACGTGGCGGAATATGTGGCTTGGTGCATCACCTGTCAGAAGTCGAAAGTGGAGCACCAGAAGCCGTACGGTGCATTACAACCCCTGGAGATTCCCATGTGGAAATTGGACTCAATTGCCATGGACTTTGTCATGGGATTGCCCAAAAACCGAGCGGGCCATGATGCGATTTGGGTCATTGTTGACCGACTGGCGAAGAGTGCACACTTCTTGCCTGTGAACATGAAGTACCCGATGCATAGGTTAGCTCAGATTTATATTCGCGAAGTTGTCCGACTGCATGGTATACCGACTTCCATCGTATCAGCTAGGGATCCTAGGTACACGTCCCGGTTTTAGACTAGTCTGCACCAGGAAATGGGTACAAAACTTTGGCTTAGTTCTGCTTACCACCCCCAATCTGATGGGCAATCTGAGTGAACAATCCAGAGCTTAGAGGACTTACTAAGGGCGTGTGTGTTAGAGCACGGTGGGGATTGGGAGCAATACATTCCCCTGATCGAGTTCACGTACAACAACAGCCATCACAATAGTATTGGCATGGCACCCTACGAAGCACTGTATGGTCGAAGATGCCGAACCCCGCTTTACTGGTCGGAAACGGGTGAGAGTCTGCTATTGGGACCAGAGGTTGTGAAGCAAACTTCAGAGCAGATCCGGGTAATAAGAGAAAAGATGAAGGCGTCTCAAGATAGGCAAAAGAGCTACCATGACAAACGCATTAGACCATTGGAATTTTCAGTCGGAGACAAGGTGTTTTTAAGGACTTCATCGAGTAAAGGGGTCGGGCGAGCCTTGAAAAGCAGAAAACTGAGCCCTCGATACATTGGGCCTTATGAAGTGTTGAAACGAGTCGGCTCCATGGCATACCAAATAGCATTACAGACTCATTTATCTCGATTGCATGACGTATTTCATGTGTCTCAACTAAGGAAGTACCTGCCAGATTCTACTCACACAATGCCTGATGATGAGGTGGAAATCAAGGAAGATCTGACCACTGCAACTATACCGACTAAGATCGTGGACCGATCGGTAAAGCGATTAAGGAGTAAGAATGTGCAACTGGTTGAAGTGGAATGGCAGCAGAACGGGTATGCCTCTTATACCTGGGAGCGCGAGGATGCCATGAGGCAGCAGTACCCCGAGTTGTTTGACCAAGGTGAGTTACCGACTGAATTTCGAGGACAAAATTCTTTTGAAGTGGGGGAGAACTGTAACATCCCAAATTTTAATAAAGTACCGAGTGAATAAAGCCATTAGAGTAATAATTTCAGAAGTGGGAATTTGCTTATTAAGTACCATTAATTTAATTAATCAAAGGGTGTGCTGATTTAAAGGGAGGATTGACCTTAGTGGGTGCTGATGGGACTGGGTGACGTGAGCAGACTGCTCCTCACGTTTTCCCACCCCACCATTCCTTCCCTCATGCATGTGTTTATAAGTGGACGATGGTTCTCCTTGCCATTCGTTCTTCAGAG
Source organism: Clitoria ternatea (assembly GCA_037962975.1). NCBI lineage: Eukaryota > Viridiplantae > Streptophyta > Magnoliopsida > Fabales > Fabaceae > Clitoria > Clitoria ternatea. The sequence continues at coordinate 141,828,229 of CM075670.1, forward strand.
TTCCCTGTGAGTTTCTTCTTCTTCTTTCTTCTTCTCTTCTCTTTCTCTGCTCTCTGTTTCATTCCCTGTTTCGGAAGCCGAGTGACGGTGCTACAGAGGAGTCAGAGCTCCCTCACACGAGTAGAAGACGAGCATCGAAGCAGAAGCAGAAACAACCCTGCACCACTCGTGGAGGGCAGTAGCGTTCAAATAAAGGCTAAGCGAGTGGAAGCGTTGAGTGAAGCATCAAAGAAGGGAACCAGCACCCAAGCAGAAAAGTCTCTTGGAATCTCGTAGTTGGTAGGTGATGCTGAAATCCTGAGCCATTAATTTGGTGCAAAAATTCTTAGTAAAATAAAATGTGACTCTCGGATTTACACTTATGGCAAGCGCACTAGTCGTTAAAATTGTAGTGTATTTGATCGTCCCACAGGGATTGTGGTAAGTACCTCAATCTAGGACTAGTACAAGCTGAACCAACAGAAAATACATGAAGTTCATTTGGTTTTTATGGTTTTAGTGTTTTATAGTTGTTTTTGTATTTTCAGAAACAGAGTTTAGATGAATGTGGAAAGTGATTAAAAGAAAACAGGTCAGGATTGCTTCGGCTCACAATCTCCTCAAGAAACATGCAATTAAGTATAATCGAACTTCACAATCTAGAGGACAATCCGCTTGTGGTTATTCCCTAATTCCTTAGGTGAAAAACACTAATCCTTAAGCAATGAACCTTAATTCCTTAAGTGCTCGATTAACCTAAGAATCTAATGCGAAATTGGAGGTTGAACTCTAACTATTCACCTAAATTGATTAGGCCTGAACTAGTTAGAAAGCTGGAAGTTACCTAAGCTTCAACCATGATTCTGAAGTTGCATATGTAAGTATGCAAAGTAGTTTTGATGAATGACAAAGTATTCATGATGATGATGGAATGGCGAAGGTTCAGAAACAAGAAGGTTCAAGCACAAAGACAATGGCTAAGAACAAAGAGATGAAGACGCCTTACAAAGAGTTAAAGAAACATGAGCTATGGAAGACAAGGTTGATGACATGAACTAAATCATGAAGAACAAGCTCATAAGTTGAAGAAGAATCAAGGAAACAAGCATGAGGATCAAAGGAATAAGCCATAGGTCAATACATATCAAGAACATATCAAAGACCTTGAAGAAGTACATGTGCTAATCGATTAAACCATTGCCATAATCGATTATATAGGTTCTAGAATGAACATAATCGATTACAGATAAAAGGCTAATCGATTACCAATTGAAAAGGTTGAAGACTGAGCATCAGGTATTTGGAATAATCGATTACAAGAGAGAATCTAATCGATTACTGAGCTTCTGTTTTGTCCATAATCGATTGCACAAGTACCTAATCGATTACCATGCTGCGAGACACAAATTAAGAGCATCAGGTATCAATCAAAATCGATTACAAGGCAAGGAATAATCGATTAGAATGGTTCTGTTTCATAGCTAATCGATTACAATAGAAATGCTAATCGATTACCTACTGCATAATACTGAAGATTTTAAAAGCTAATCGATTACAGCTCGAAGGCTAATCGATTACCACAGTGTCAGAACGTGGGAAAATGCTTTTAAGTAGAACTCCAGCTCATTTTTTCACTCCCACATTATGCCCATGCTAAGGTATCCGTTGGAGACAATGTGCAACGGCTGAAAACCCTCAAAATGGCTATAAATGAAGCATGGATTCAAGCAAGAGAAGAGGGCACCAAGGTGGAGACCAAGGCACAACACAAGGCAACAAACATTTCTCTTCTTAAGGTCTTCTTACTAGATTTCTCTTGTATATTCTACAACTCTTGTTTCTAAACTTGCATATTGCTTAAGAGTTGTTAGATTGTGAGTTTCAATTTGCATATCCTCTCTTGTTGAGAGTTAGAATTTGTGAGAGCTTTCATTTGTGTATCTACTCTATTGAGAGAGTTAATTTCTTGTAAACCAAACACCAAAACACCAAGGTTTTTCACTCTAGGTTGAGTGGTCACAAAGGTTGAGGTTCAACCTTTGGGTATTGAGAGATTGTGAGATTGGGTGGGTTGCCCTTTGCTTGTGAGGATTGAGTTCTTGAGTGTGGGACACTAGGAAGCTGCAATTGCTCAAAGCTTCTATCTCAAATCTTCAATAGTGGAATCCTTCAAGTGGGTTGCTTGAAGGCGAGACGTACACCGGGTTGGTGGAACTCGTTAAATTGGTTTGCATTTCTCTCTACCTTGAACTCCTTATACAACTGCACATATAAACTGTTTGTTGAAATGCATGAGCTAAATATGTGAATCAAAGTTATTGTTCAAGTAGAATACTTAACTCTGCATGCCAAGTGTTTGATAATTTGCTTGAATCAATATTTGGTGAAGTTCTTCAAAACTGGAAATTGCTATAACTTACCAAATATCTAATACATTGTTTCCTATTAAGTCTTGTGTGATACTTACTTGATTGCTATTACTTCTCACATTCACAAGGTGTTTGATAACTTGAATGAGCTGAATCTTTATAGGAAACATCACATTATTGACAAATAAATCTGTGCACTCCAACTGTTTGATAAATTGTTTAAACCAATAACTTACCTTGTTTATCACACTTATAGCTAAATATTGTCATTACACATCAAGTGTGTCATAGTGTGATATGTGCATAAAAGTTGTTGTCTCTTCATCATTGCATCATTTGTATATTACTAACCATTTCCAAGGGGATTCCGCGCGAAAATTTGAAACACTCAATTTACCCCCCCTCTTGAGCGTTGAGGCCTTGGCTAACAGATTCCTCACTGGCGAAGTTCTTCATCGGTTCTGGATTTGTCAATCCAGCGATTCTGCTCCACTCCTCAGCTTGTTCGCCTCAGGATCTAGAAGTCGATCTACTCGCTCACAGCTTCAAGACTCCATTGCTCACCTTCACAATCCCAACCTTAGGGGATTAGAACTCCATCGATGTTGGATTCATCGAAGGAATACAGAGAGACATGGATGGGAGAGTTTAGAGAGATGAAAATGTAGTGAGAGATTGGAAATGGAAAATGAAGTGTATTATGTTGTACGTTGTTCTGTTCTTTTTTTTACAGAGTATGTACATGAATATATATAGGCATCTAACTAAACTAACTAACTTAACTAATATCTAAAAACTGAGTTCTTAATTAAACTAAACTAATTAATTGAATAATTACAGAATAATTAACTAATCACAGCTCAGCTCGTAGCAGATTCCAGTTCATCATTAGCTAATGTACAGCTTAGCACCAGCTAATTGACAGCTCACTTCTTAAGTTACTTAAGGTTGCAGTAGTAGAGAAGAAGGCAATGGAAGCGGAACAGTACTGCACCAAGTGTGTTGTTGGAGGGAAGGAACAGTGTTTAAATTACTGCCTTTATGCTTCTGCTGAGTTTTCGCTTAAGCGGATTAAACTTCGCTTGGGCGAGTCCGGATTTCACTAGGACAGATTAAATAATGAATAAGCACATCGGTTTCTCATGTAGCATTCCGATCTTCTTCTCTTTTGGAGCCGGTGTCTTGGAAGTGTTCTTAAGTTAGCTTACTTGAAGTCTCGCTTGGTCAGTATTTGGGCTCTTTTCAGTTGGATTCAGGAAGTCTCACTCGGATTTATCAATTCCTGCTCGGATTTGTAGGATTTCACTCGAAATTTTCTTCTTATCTCGAGTCCGCCCTGTTCCTGCACCAATAAACAGCTACTTGCCTAGCAATTATACGCTGGCTGCTTAGTGAATTTATCAATACTTCAAAATTCCTTATCTAATTAATATTTTCAATCGGTTTCTTACATAAATAGCATACTTTTGAAATAAATAACTAAAACCTGAATTATTAACAAATTATTAAATAATACTATCAAAACTAGACAATACTTAGTAAATTATGTTAAATAAACAGTGGAATAATTAAGTCTTTTCAAGACTTATCACATCCCCAAACTTAAAACTTTGCTTGTCCTCAAGCAAATATTCAGACTTATTAACTAACAGCATTTGATCAACACAATCAACCTTTCCTTAACTTAATTCATACTATAATTATTGAATACCGATCATGCTTTCTTCTTGCAATTTCTAAAAGTATAAATACTTACACCTCCTTTGGAAGACAAGCTGCTGATGCTTTCCTCACTGGTCGGTGTTTAACTCTCGGTGTGTAAGGTAAATAGAATGCACTCATCACCTGCATACTAGTTAGATCAACATAGGCTTGCAACAGTTCTAAACGTCATGAAATATGCCAACTCAATCGGATCAGTAAGGGCTTTTTAAGCTTATAATGGGGCTGGGCTACAGGCTCAATTATTGTTTTTCCGAGTCATAGATAGGTTACAAGATGTATCCACTGATGCCTTGCCTCAATTTTTTAACTTAACTGCCTCTTCTTAGCAAGTTCCATTATTTTCCGATTGAATTCCTATTTAAAACTTTCGGTGCTTTGCACCTTCTTCTTTTTCTTTCAGTCCTTCGGACTTTTCCTTTTCTTTCTTTTCTTTTCTTCTTTTTCCGATCGATTTTTTTTTTCTTTTCAGTACTTTGTTCATTTTTTCTCTCGGCTTTGCCTTTCTTCCTTTTATTTTCCTACATATTTATCCATAATTAAGGTCGGAGTGTGTCCTTAATTACTGTTAGGCACACTCTTCATCCCCAAACTTAGAAATTGCTAGTCCCTAGCAATAAGCAAAAACCGAGTAATTCACCAGTGGAACATCCAGGGTACTCTAGTCGGGTTTTTCTTGGATAATTAGGCTTGTAACATTAGGTGTATAAAACGAATGAAAAGGTCTCAGGCTCAAACATAATTATTGGGTCAAAGGATGATTAATGAAATTAGGATGGCAAATTTTTGGCCCTGGCTAAATAATCAAAGAAGGCCTTCATCATTTCCGATTGGCTAGCATACGACAATTAGCAAGAACTAAGGCAAATTCTGTCTCACTAACTAGCATGCAAGTTCACTAGGAAAAGAATAATACAGGCTCAAAAGCTCATATATAATAGTTAATCAGCCAGTCATGTCCCCAAACTTAATGTAAGATCATACATTTAGATTGCTAACTAGCACGCCGAGTAAACAATTTAATTAATGATGAAGAATAGTTATGGACAGGGATCATGAGTTAAGCAAAAACCAATTAATTAATATATCCGACTACAGCTTAACGAATCAGCAACTTTTAAATTATGAAGACGGAGTGAAAAAAAAACAATAAGCATACTTTTGCAACTTATAATTAAGAATATTAATTAAAGAATAAGTTGGAAAGAGACTTCCCTTTTTACCTGAGTGGCTGTGGACGGAAAAACGCGTAATCGGATTGGGACTCATGGATTTTACCAACACATATGAAAAAAAACGAATAATACAACAAATTAACAGAAAATAAAATTTTCATTACATAATAAAAATAGAAACTAGTTTACTGTTCAGAAAGCAGTTACAATAACATTAAATTAATTACATAGGAAACATCATAAAAACGTGGAACAACTGCTTAAACATTCTGATCTTCACTGTCTTTGTCCTGCTGAGAGGGAATCGTAAATCCAATGGAAGCTAACCACTCATTTCTATCCAGTGGGACTCCCATTTCTGCTGAATGTTCAACCCTCAGTTTCGTGGCAATCTTCCTGAGCATCTGATCGTGGTTCAAAACCCGATCATAAATTTCAAGTTGCATCTTCTTCACAACCTGTAATTCCTGTAATACCAAAAGAATGTCAGAAGAGGAAAAAGAAGAACCAGCTCCTACAGATTGCTTGGGACGTTCTGGTTCTGTGGCTTTAAACTTCATAGCACAGTTTTCAACAGCCTTAACACTTTCAACCTCTGGTGATTCATGTTCCTCACTCGCATGAGATACATTCCTTTGAACCAGAGGAGATACATCCCTTTGCTCCTGACTTCGACTAGGTACATGTACAGACGAATAAGATATAGTGATGGTTGCCACTTCTCTTTCGTTATCTATTTGTTTCCTTCGCACACTTCCTTCTGCAAAATTTGGTCTAGGTTTCTGCAGAAGTCTTTGTGATCTTCTTTTCATGATTAATGTTAAAATAATGATGATAACCAACCTAAGTAAACAAAAAAATAAGAACAGCAATCCAACAGCAACCAAAAACTATAAGACGCATGGCTTGTGAATAGCGGAAAACAATAACAATGAACAAGAAGATAATAAACATGAACTTACAAATGCACGAAATCAGTGAAAGAAGTGGAAAGGTGATACCTTTCTTAGAAACCGGAAATTGTCTTTTCGTCTTCAGCCCAAGTTTAGCATAGGTACTGAGGGTTGGAAGCTGAAAGGGTTTCTCTTTTATATTGTTGAATTCAATTTTCAAGAAACGCGTAAATGTGTTCAGCTTTAATTATTACTTTATTATTTATATTACTACTATTATTATTATGTTGTTTATTATTTATTTATTTATATATATATATATTAGTTTTTTTTTAGAATACTTAATTACTAGAGGGGTAGAAAATCGAGTAAGAGTGGGATGATACCAATGTGATGCCAAATGGACATAGGAGAATGGAAGATGAATAAATGAACAGACGATAAAACAAAATGGGCAAATGAAAACTTTAAATAAATGAAATAGAGCGTATGAGAAACGAGTGAACTATTGTAATGAAATACGAGTGAATCAAGAAGCGAATAATAAAAAAAACGAATAGAAGTATGAACGAATGAAGGAATACCGAGTAAATGAATAATGAGCGAAAAGAGTGAAAAGGGTGAAACGATGATAACCGAGTGAGAATGGAGAAAGGTACCGAGTGATAAAAATCTGAGAAATGAAGAACGAGTTGGAAAAATAAACAAACAATAATTGCAGAGAAGGAATGCGTAAATGGAAATACTGATGAATAACAAATGAATGGAAAACTGAAAGTAAAGCTGAAGAAATGAAACAAGAAGTGGAATGGTACCCGAGTAAATTTAGGAATGAGTGGATTGAGGGTGGTTGAGAAAATCAAATAATTGAAAGAATAAATTAGGAAATGACTGAGAATATTCCGAGTGGGGATGAGTAAAGGGTATACCGATCGATGAAAGAGGTGAGTAAATGAAGGAACGAGTGAAAGAAATCGAGTGATCTAGATCTGAGATATGAAGATTGAGTGAATGACAATGAGAGTTCGGTCGAAAAAAAAAAATGACAGGAGTGGAAAATGGAATGAATGAAATACCGAGTAAATGAAAGGCCGAGTAAACAAAACGAATACAGCGAGGGGCCGAGTGAATGGAGAAACTAGGGGAATGAAAAACGAGATGACAAGAAATTGAGTGACTGGAAATACTGAGTGTGACAATCGCGAATGAAACACGAGTAGATGAAAGAACGGAAAAACGAGTGGAAGAACATGAAAGAATGAATGAATGAACGGGTGAATAAAAAAAACGAGCGAACGACAGAAGAAGACGATGATAAGCTGAGTGGATAACTGAACAACTTCAGGGGAAACTGAGTGAATAAAAATACTGAGTGGAAGAGGTCGGGGAAGGAAGCGGTGAGGGAAACAAGCGAACAAATGGCCGAGTGAACAATATATGTGTATTACACATACGTGAACGAAAGACAGAGAGATGAGTAGAAAAACAAAGGGATAAGAAACTGACTGAAATAAACCGAGTGAATGTAAAACGAGTTAATGAGTGAGTGAGAAAAAGTGAATAAAACACTGACTGAAAAGGTACTGAGTGAATGAATACCGAATGGGTCACAGAATGGGTGAAAGAATGAATGAATAAAGAAAAGTGTATGAGAACCGAGTGTGACAATGAATGGACGAGTGCACAACTGCCATGAGATACGAGTGAACAGAGAAGTGAGTGGAAGAAAGAATGAATGAGAGTAAGGCTGAGTGAAAGAAAGAACGAGTGGAGGAAACCGAGTGATCTAGCGAGAAACCGAGTGAATGAGGAAATGAGTGAATGAAAGGTTGGACGAACAACCAACACATGCAGAGAGATCGGGTGATGAAACCGAGGAAGAACTCAGGTGGATTGAAAGCACGAATGAATGAATCAACGACTGAGAGGAAGAGATAAAATATGGGAATGAGTGACGAGTGAGAGTGGACTACAGAACATATGAAAAGAAGGCCGAGTGACACATAAATGAAAGAAACTGAGTGAGGAGTGAGGAATGAGGGATCCGAGTGATGAAAAGCTGACTGAAGTAAGTCACTTTTCACTATCTGACCCGTTCATTACATCAACGATCAGAAATCCTTCAAAGTCTTCCTTTTATTCGCATCAGAATTTGAAATTTTATTGAAAAATGACTAGTGAAATTCAATCGGGAAGAAGGATTAGAGCTAAGTAACAGTTATCCGAGTGCACTATTTTTACTCAAAACTCAGTAATTTCTTGCTTAACTGTGAAACAACACCCAGCAGTGTCTCGCCTAAGCTACACGTGCTTCGCCTGAGCGAAAATAGAAGAATCTAACTCGGATTTCCTTCTTCAACTTCACAACTTTATTCACTAACTTTTTAGTTTTTCTTCTTTTTATTCATTCTGATTCAAAGTTCTAAACAAAACAATCAGAACCTAGGGCTGCCTCCCTAGAGCGCTTCTTTAAGGTCACTAGCTTGACCTTATTGTATCTATGGAGATGGCTTCAGTAACAAGGAGGTTTTCCGCCTATCAAACTCTCCTCCAAAGTAGAGTTTGAGTCGCTGGCCATTCACCTTGAAAATCCGATCGGTAGTCAGATCTTTCAGTTCGACTGCACCATGAGGAAAAACCTCATTTACAGTAAAAGGCCCGGACCACTTGGATCTAAGTTTTCCAGGGAAGAGTTTCAGTCGGGAATTGAATAACAAAACCTGATCGTCCTTCTAAAACTCTTTCTTATTAATTCGCTTATCATGCCATTTCTTTGTTTTCTCCTTATAAATAGAGGCACTTTGATAAGCGTTGAGTCGGAACTCCTCTAATTCATGGAGTTTCAAAACTCTTTCCTCCTGAGATTGGTCACAGTCCATGTTTAATAGCTTTGTGGCCCACCACGCTTTGTGTTCCAACTCCACAGGGAGATGGCAAGCCTTACCGTACACCAATTGATACGGGGACATTCCAATCGGGGTTTTGAAAGCTGTTCGGTAAGCCCACAATGCATCATCTAATTTTACCGACCAATCTTTTCTGGATTTTCCGACCACTTTTTCTAAAATTCTCTTGATTTCTCTATTTGACAGTTCGACTTGTCCACAAGTCTGTTGTAACACCCTAATTTAACAAAATGAATTAAACCCAAGGACGGGAAAAATTTTCCAAGATTAAGTAAACCAAATAGACTATAAGGCAACCGGATAACAAAAGGGGCGGAGTGCAAGGAAGGACAAGGGAAATGAGAGATCATCCACACGCATATGGCAAATAACAGAAGGCTAAGACTGGAACCGGTTCATTTGGTTTAGTGTAACACACCAGCGCCAGGGCGGATTACATAATATCGTTGGCTCACTCAGGCGGGGTCTGATACCGCCTGGGCGGGGTATGGTAATGCAGCGGCGGATGGAGGGGGATTCATAAAGAACACCCCATATCGGTCCTCACTCGTCTTCTCGAAGAGGATCCACAAAGAAAGCTTTTCCACGAGTAACACTAGTCAAACAGTAGAAAGAAATAGGTAAGGGGAAGGAGAAGGGAGATGTACATGTGCAGTAGTGGATTGTGGAGGAAAGAGGGGCGCGAACTCATTCCGCCCAACTTGACTAAATATGACAACGCCTGGGCGGACTCAACCACAACGCCCAAGCCGGGGTCAACACCGTTGTCGGGAACGCATTAGCGTCACAACGGAGAGGAAGGGTAATTGGGCGGTATCCCACTCTGACAACTACTCGCTTCAGCGCGAGTCCTCACGCTTGGGCGAACTGCTCTAGTACCTCGGGCGAGGTATGACTCCGCCCAAGCGTATCCGACATAAGTCTTCCTAGTCCGTACTCGCTAGAGCGAGTATATTGCTCGCTGGGGCGAGGGAACTTCACTCGGGAATACAGACTCTCCCCCACTCGGGTTTTACTTATATTTCTCACTCAGTGGTCATCTCTCTCACCATCACTCAAGGATTTCACTCGTTTCTTACTTGAGGTACGTTTAGGACCTATTCGGAGTACTCATAGCTTATTACTCGGGAAGATCTCCCACATCGATCCCCACTCAGGGTTGCATACTCCCATTTACTCAAATCGTTTAAGACTCTCTTCCTAGAGACGATTTATAATTCACTCTGTCTTGGCCATGGTATGCTAAATCATGCTGTCCCTGCGTATCCATTAAAGCACAAGTATGAAATAAGGTAGCACATAGCATGTCACACACGAAACCATACATATATATATATATAAGAGCGTATGTTAACATTTACAAACACAAAATCGGATTCCTCTTTGACCATAAGGTTCTATTTGTCCAAAACACTAACATCCGGCATGAACCGGTCAGAGCTTAATCTAACTTCGCATTAATTAAGCCTTCCTAATGCATCAACACTTCACTCAGTGTTCCAGCTCTGCTTCTGATCCTCATCTCGAGAGACATTCACTGAAAAATGGCCACTGCAGGGGTGAGCATCTTAGATTTTAAATGATAGATACCGACTTAGGTTATCTCCCAATCATACAACAATACATATACGTACAAACACGATTGTAACAGAGCAACATCCATTAGCCAAGACATATATACATAACTCTTACCGTTCGATATTCACCAATCCTCACTCGGCTGTACTCATAACATTTTCAATGACACAGATACGCTTGCATACATATATACATATATTCATGAAACAGTTTTCATTCAGCATCCAAGGCACGTACACACGGAATGGATCACTCGGCATACACATTCATTATCCTCATACACCATATCAAATGCATAATCAGATTTTAGTCAATAACACATACACGGAGCATTCACTCAGTCCTACGCATTCACCCATTCACTTACCACTCAGCATACCTAGCCAATTCCAAACAATATTAACAGTAGTAACAATATTAACAGTAATAAGCACATAAGGTTTCACTCGGTTCCGCATCGTGTGTATCGGTCAAACGTTGCAACGTAGGCATCTTAGCCTTTTTATACATAGCTCTCAGCTATCAAATCAGCTCCCAGCTGCTTGGCCGTTTTACGGGTACCCAACCGTTTGCCCACAGGTGACACCAACGCTCTCAGCGCCAACGGGGGTGTTCACAGGCAGCCCGAGTCCCACTCAGGGCTACCCTAAGTCCCACTCAAGGATTTTGCAGCGTCTCACGCTGGATGACCGAAGGTAGTGTCCCACACTACGTGCTCCCAGCACAACGCATCTCATGCGCCACACGCGGATTCGACACACAACATTCGTTTCACGCATGCATTCTCTTATTCAAGCACACATATCATGCAATCGGTAATACACATCATCAGAATTCAGCATGTCAGTTTAACACATATAGCCTTCATGCAATCCATTATCATTCCATTGTAACGTATGAGTCCCATGCAATCGGTATCAATCCATATCAAGCATCCATAAACATTTTCGTTCAATCAAGTGTGACATGCAATCGGTTTACAGCACCATTTAACCTTAAACAACGCATGCATCATTATGAAAATCACAAGTTCACTCAAGCATTTCAAGTCATCACAACATAACATGCAATCGGTGTAGGACAGTGTCAGAACCCGGTTAAAGCAGGCATTTCCTGTACGCAAACAAGTTCATTAAAGCATTCATATCAACACATGCATTTATAAGAAAGATGCTAACATGCAACACTCATCTTTCACTCGTCATGCAACTGGGCTGTACACACTCGCATGCAACACAACACACAATCAGAGCACGAATATAGCAAGCATCAGCACTCAGAACCTGTTCATAACCCATGCATTTAAGATAGAAGATACTCCCCCTACCAATTACAAAACTCCGAGGGATTTTTCTGCTTGATTGGTGGTTCTCCTCCTTGCTGCTTCACTTGGCACCTCCTCTGGAGTGCTACAGTCTCCTGCGAGTAATGTAGTATTTCTGCTTCTTCCTTGGCGATCGTCCCTTCCCGTGTGGGGAAGTTCCACTCCACTGCAGCACCGTCACCTTGGCTCTCGAAGCAGGAAATGGACTGGAGGGCAGAGAAGGAGAGAGAGAAAACAAGAGAAAAGAAGAACGAAGAAGGAAGTTCGCAGGGGTTCTCCGCGTGAAGAGCATGGCCATCACCCGTATAAATACTCGCGCGGAGAACAGGATGGTGGGATGGGGAAATGCGAAGAGATAATCCTGCCCATGCCACCTTGTCTCCACGTTAATCACCCTATTCCTTCTAGTTAATTAAATTAAGGGAAGTGTTAACTTGTTGACTTTTCATTTAATTCGGTTGCTTATAATTAAAATGGGGATGTTACAGTTCTCCCCCACTTGAAAAGAATTTCGTCCCCGAAATTCAGTCGGTAATTCATGCGAAACTTCAGTCGGTAACTCACCTAAATGAACAACTCGGGGTACTGCTGTCTTATGGCATCTTCGCGTTCCCACGTGCAGGAGGTGGTCTTGCCTTGCTGCCACTCCACCTTAGCCAGCCTTACGTTTTTGTTTCTCAAGCGTTTTACCGATCGGTCCACGATTCCAATCGGTGTAGTCACGGTGGTCAGGTCTTCTTTGATCTCTACTTCATCGTCAGGCATCGTGTGGCTGGGGTCATGTAAATACTTCCTTAGTTGAGATACATGAAATACGTTGTGCAATCGGGACAAGTGGGTCGGTAATACGATGCGGTATGCCACGGGGCCGACTCGTTCTAACACCTCATAAGGCCCAATGTATCGAGGGCTTAGCTTTCCACCTTTTAAGGCTCGTCCGACTCCTTTACTCGGAGAAGTTCTCAAAAACACTCTGTCTCCGACTGAAAATTCCAATGGTTTGGTGCGCTTGTCATGGTAGCTCTTTTGCCTGTCTTGAGATGCTTTCATCCTTCCCTGTATCACTCGGATCTGCTCTGTGGTTTGCTTCACGATGTCTGGTCCCAATAGTAGACTTTCACCCGTTTCCGACCAGCAGAGTGGGGTTCGGCACCTGTGTCCATATAGTGCCTCGTAGGGTGCCATGCCAATGCTGTGATGATGGCTGTTGTTGTACGTAAACTCGATCAAGGGAAGGTACTACTCCCAGTCCCCACCATGCTCTAACACACACGCCCTTAATAAGTCTTCTAAACTTTGAATTGTCCGCTCGGATTGTCCATCCGATTGGGGGTGGTAGGCAGAACTAAGCCAAAGTTTGGTGCCCATTTCTTGATGCAGGCTGGTCCAAAACCGGGACGTGAACCTAGGGTCCCTATCTGATACGATAGAAGTAGGTATGCCATGCAGTCGGATAATTTCTTGAATGTAAATCCGAGCCAACTTATGCAACGGGTACTTCATATTCACAGGTAGAAAGTGCGCACTCTTAGTCAGTCGGTCAACAATGACCCAAATCGCATCATGGCCCGCTCGGTTTTTGGGTAATCCCATGATAAAATCCATCGCAATCGAGTCCCATTTCTATACGGGAATCTCTAGGGGCTGCATTGCACCGTACGGTTTTTGGTGCTCCACTTTTGATTTTTGGCACGTAATACACCGGGCCACATATTCCGCCACATCTCTCTTTAGTCCGGGCCACCAGAACTGTTTCTTCAGGTCATGGTACATTTTCGTGGTTCCCGGGTGGATACTGAGTAGGCTTTTGTGGGCTTCGTCAAGCACCACTCTCCTTAATTCTCCTCCGTTTGGTATGTATATTCTGTCCCTCACCCGGAAGATCCCATCTGATCCCTCGGTCAAGGATAAATCCTTTCTTTTGGCCTGAGTTTCCTTCATTTCAGTTAGGTAGGAGTCCAACTGTTGCTGCTCGTACACGGACTTCAAGAATTCATTGATGATCCTCAATGTACCGATTGTCATTTTCCGAGAGGAGGGGGTGTCAACATACAAGTTCATGTCTCGGAACCGCTCCAACAACTCTACTTCTTTTGCCATCATTGCTGCCATGTGGAGGGATTTCTGACTCAATGCGTCGGCCACGACATTTGCCTTACCCGGGTGGTATTTTAACTCAAAATCGTAATCTTTTAAAAACTCAATCCATCTTCTCTGTCTCATGTTCAGCTCTTTCTGGTCGAATAGGTATTTGAGGCTCTTGTGATCGCTGTACACTTCAAATTTGGACCCGTACAAGTAATGCCTCCATATTTTTAATGCAAAAACTACTGCTGCCAGCTCCAAGTCATGGGTCGGGTAATGCTGCTCGTGAGGTCTCAATTGCCGAGAGGCATATGCTATCACTCGGTCTCTCTGCATAAGTACACACCCTAATCCGAGTCCTGACGCATCACAATAGACCACGAAGCTCTCTTATAACTCGGGTAATGCCAGCACTAGAGCAGTCGTCAACTTGTTCTTTAGCTCTCGGAAGCTGTTCTCACACTCGGGACTCCACACGAAGGGAACGTTTTTCCGAGTCAATTTAGTTAGTGGTAATGCCAGTTTTAGAAAAACCTTCGATGAACCTTCTATAATAACCTGCCAGGCCCATAAAACTCCTTATCTCCGAAACCGACCTGGGCTTTTCCCATGCCATTACAGCTGTGACCTTCGAAGGGTCCACTGAGACACCTCGCTCGGAAATCACATGTCCGAGGAAGTGGATCTCATCCATCCAGAATTCGCACTTCGAAAACTTCGCAAACAATTGTTTCTCCTTCAACACTTGAAGTACCGCTCGGAGATGTCCTTCATGCTCCTCGGAAGTCTTAGAATAAACTAGGATGTCATCGATGAAAACAACTACAAACCGGTCTAAATAGGAGTGGAATATGCTGTTCATATAATTCATGAAAACAACAGGGGCGTTTGTCACACCGAACGGCATCACTACATACTCGTAGTGACCATACCGAGTCCTAAAGGCAGTTTTAGGAATGTCTGAGTCCTTCACTCGGATTTGGTGATACCCCGATCGTAGATCGATTTTTGAGAAGACTGAGGCTCCACGCAGCTGGTCAATTAAATCATCAATTCTGGGCAGTGGATACCGATTCTTGATTGTGAGTTTGTTTAGCTGTCGGTAATCTATACAAAGTCTCATGCTGCCATCCTTCTTCTTAACAAGCAGTACGGGTGCGCCCCATGGTGATACGCTCGGTCTAATGAACTGCTTTCCGAGTAACTCATCCACTTGTTTCTTCAACTCGGCTAACTCAGTTGAGGACATTCTATAGGGTGCACTGGAGACTGGCTCGACCCCAGGGATTAAGTCTATAGAGAATTCGATTTCTCTATTGGGAGGGACACTCGGTACGTCTTCAGGGAACACTTCTGGGAATTCACAAACAATCGGGATTTCGTTCACTCGGATTCTACTCTCACCCTCGGTTAGACAAAGCATCATAAACAGTTGGGTTATACCTGGTGCCGTGTCGTTCTCAGTGGGCTGTCTCGGAAAAACTATCTCTCGGTTTCTACAATCTACTAACACCTTATTGGCTGAAAGCCAATCTATTCCGAGCATGATGTCAAGAGCCTTTAAGGGCATGCAAATCAGATCGAAGGTGAAACTCCGATCATACAACTCAAACGCTACATCTTTGCACATTGACGATGTGAACACATTAGTGCCAGTCGGGCTGGCCACTTCCAAAGTCCGATTCATAGACACAGTCGATAACTTCAAACGCTTCACACACTCATCAGCTATAAAAGAATGGGTGGCTCCCGAATCGAAAACAACATTAAGCATATTCATTCCGAGTGAGCACTTATATTGTACTAGGTCGCTTGCTGGTGTAACATCCTCTGCGTTGATGGTGTAGATCCTTCCTGCCGCTGTTGGGCCAGTATTCCTCCCTCGGTTATCTGGGGTACGCATCCCATTTCCTCTGGCTCTGTTGCCTCTGCCACCAGGACGTTGGTTATCATTCACTCGGTTCCTTTCTTGAAATCCCCCCTGACGCACATTAACGTTTGCTTGGTGTAGTTGGGGGCAGTCGGGGCGAATGTGTCCTCTCTTGTTGCAGTGAAAGCACACTACATCACCATCATCCTTGCAGTCTCTCGCAAAGTGGTTTCCTCCACACTTGAAACACCTTTCGTCTCCTACCACTGGTCGTCTTTCAGGTTGATTTCGACCCCCAAATTTGGAAAAAGGCTTGTTCCTGCCAACATTGCTTGGCTTTTTGAAACGAGGTCGTTGGGGCCTCAGGGAATAGTGGTTTCTGCTGCTCTGGTTCGAATGGGCCTTGTCATCCTCCTCAAATATTCTACATTTGTTCACTAATGCAGGGAAAATCCATATCTCATGGTATCTGCAGGCCCTCTTAATATCCGATCTCAATCCGTTCTCAAACTTAAGGCACTTGGAGCTCTCCGTCCCAGGCTGCTGGAAGGGTGGATAGAATAGGCACAATTCCTCGAATCTGGTCGCGTATTCTTCCACAGTCATGGAGCCCTGTTTTAACTCCATAAACTCCAGCTCTTTCCGACTCCTCACTGTGTCGGGAAAGTACTTCTCTAAGAAGCATGCCTTGAAATCGTTCCACGTCAGTTGATTATCATCTTCAGGGAATCGGCTTCTGGCTATTTTCCACCAGTTCTCCGCTTCGTCTCGCAGCATGTACACTACACACTCTACCTTCTGGGCTTCGGTACAGCGAAGACCCCCAAAAATCCTCTCTAATTCCTGAGTCCACTTAAACGCCGCCTCAGGGTTCCGTCCTCCTAGGAATTCACTCGGCTTCCTCTTTAAGAAGCGGTCCAGCACTTGGCCCTCCTCAGCTCGAGGCTGGCCCTGCCTTTCAAACACGTCTGCAAAGCGTTGGAATGCCGTGGCTATAGCCTCCATGCTTTGGCGATGTGCCATCCCTTATCCTGAAATCAACATTCAAGGATAAGTATTCCTAGTTACTTAATTCCAATCGGATTTTAGTCTAATATTTAGTAACTTAGCCCATTATGTGTTCTCGTATGTCACACAATTAGTCAGGTCAGGAGGAACAACTCCCCTACCCATGATTCAGTAACAGAGTATCAATCAAGTTGAATTCACACCATAACAATCATGACCATACACACAACCACTTACACTCGGTAGGCTTACCTTGGCCTTGGACCTTTCGGTCCGCTCTGATACCAAAATGTAACACCCTAATTTAACAAAATGAATTAAACCCAAGGACGGGAAAAATTTTCCAAGATTAAGTAAACCAAATAGACTATAAGGCAACCGGATAACAAAAGGGGCGGAGTGCAAGGAAGGACAAGGGAAATGAGAGATCATCCACACGCATATGGCAAATAACAGAAGGCTAAGACTGGAACCGGTTCATTTAGTTTAGTGTAACACACCAGCGCCAGGGCGGATTACATAATATCGTTGGCTCACTCAGGCGGGGTCTGATACCGCCTGGGCGGGGTATGGTAATGCAGCGGCGGATGGAGGGGGATTCATAAAGAACACCCCATATCGGTCCTCACTCGTCTTCTCGAAGAGGATCCACAAAGAAAGCTTTTCCACGAGTAACACTAGTCAAACAGTAGAAAGAAATAGGTAAGGGGAAGGAGAAGGGAGATGTACATGTGCAGTAGTGGATTGTGGAGGAAAGAGGGGCCCGAACTCATTCCGCCCAACTTGACTAGATATGACAACGCCTGGGCGGACTCAACCACAACGCCCAAGCCGGGGTCAACACCGTTGTCGGGAACGCATTAGCGTCACAACGGAGAGGAAGGGTAATTGGGCGGTATCCCACTCTGACAACTACTCGCTTCAGCGCGAGTCCTCACGCTTGGGCGAACTACTCTAGTACCTCGGGCGAGGTATGACTCCGCCCAAGCGTATCCGACATAAGTCTTCCTAGTCCGTACTCGCTGGAGCGAGTATATTGCTCGCTGGGGCGAGGGAACTTCACTCGGGAATACAGACTCTCCCCCACTCGGGTTTTACTTATATTTCTCACTCAGTGGTCATCTCTCTCACCATCACTCAAGGATTTCACTCGTTTCTTACTTGAGGTACGTTTAGGACCTATTCGGAGTACTCATAGCTTATTACTCAGGAAGATCTCCCACATCGATCCCCACTCAGGGTTGCATACTCCCATTTACTCAGATCGTTTAAGACTCTCTTCCTAGAGACGATTTATAATTCACTCTGTCTTGGCCATGGTATGCTAAATCATGCTGTCCCTGCGTATCCATTAAAGCACAAGTATGAAATAAGGTAGCACATAGCATGTCACACACGAAACCATACATATATATATATATAAGAGCGTATGTTAACATTTACAAACACAAAATCGGATTCCTCTTTGACCATAAGGTTCTATTTGTCCAAAACACTAACATCCGGCATGAACCGGTCAGAGCTTAATCTAACTTCGCATTAATTAAGCCTTCCTAATGCATCAACACTTCACTCAGTGTTCCAGCTCTGCTTCTGATCCTCATCTCGAGAGACATTCACTGAAAAATGGCCACTGCAGGGGTGAGCATCTTAGATTTTAAATGATAGATACCGACTTAGGTTATCTCCCAATCATACAACAATACATATACGTACAAACACGATTGTAACAGAGCAACATCCATTAGCCAAGACATATATACATAACTCTTACCGTTCGATATTCACCAATCCTCACTCGGCTGTACTCATAACATTTTCAATGACACAGATACGCTTGCATACATATATACATATATTCATGAAACAGTTTTCATTCAGCATCCAAGGCACGTACACACGGAATGGATCACTCGGCATACACATTCATTATCCTCATACACCATATCAAATGCATAATCAGATTTTAGTCAATAACACATACACGGAGCATTCACTCAGTCCTACGCATTCACCCATTCACTTACCACTCAGCATACCTAGCCAATTCCAAACAACATTAACAGTAGTAACAATATTAACAGTAATAAGCACATAAGGTTTCACTCGGTTCCGCATCGTGTGTATCGGTCAGACGTTGCAACGTAGGCATCTTAGCCTTTTTATACATAGCTCTCAGCTATCAAATCAGCTCCCAGCTGCTTAGCCGTTTTACGGGTACCCAACCATTTGCCCACAGGTGACACCAATGCTCTCAGCGCCAACGGGGGTGTTCACAGGCAGCCCGAGTCCCACTCAGGGCTACCCTGAGTCCCACTCAAGGATTTTGCAGCGTCTCACGCTGGATGACCGAAGGTAGTGTCCCACACTACGTGCTCCCAGCACAACGCATCTCATGCGCCACACGCGGATTCGACACACAACATTCATTTCACGCATGCATTCTTTTATTCAAGCACACATATCATGCAATCGGTAATACACATCATCAGAATTCAGCATGTCAGTTTAACACATATAGCCTTCATGCAATCCATTATCATTCCATTGTAACGTATGAGTCCCATGCAATCGGTATCAATCCATATCAAGCATCCATAAACATTTTCGTTCAATCAAGTGTGACATGCAATCGGTTTACAGCACCATTTAACCTTAAACAACGCATGCATCATTATGAAAATCACAAGTTCACTCAAGCATTTCAAGTCATCACAACATAACATGCAATCGGTGTAGGACAGTGTCAGAACCCGGTTAAAGCAGGCATTTCCTATACGCAAACAAGTTCATTAAAGCAGTCATATCAACACATGCATTTATAAGAAAGATGCTAACATGCAACACTCATCTTTCACTCGTCATGCAACTGGGCTGTACACACTTGCATGCAACACAACACACAATCAGAGCACGGATATAGCAAGCATCAGCACTCGGAACCTGTTCATAACCCATGCATTTAAGATAGAAGATACTCCCCCTACCAATTACAAAACTCCGAGGGATTTTTCTGCTTGATTGGTGGTTCTCCTCCTTGCTGCTTCACTTGGCACCTCCTCTGGAGTGCTACAGTCTCCTGCGAGTAATGTAGGGGTATTTCTGCTTCTTCCTTGGCGATCGTCCCTTCCCGTGTGGGGAAGTTCCACTCCACTGCAGCACCGTCACCTTGGCTCTCGAAGCAAGAAATGGACTGGAGGGCAGAGAAGGAGAGAGAGAAAACAAGAGAAAAGAAGAACGAAGAAGGAAGTTAGTAGGGGTTCTCCGCGTGAAGAGCATGGCCATCACCCGTATAAATACTCACGCGGAGAACAGGATGGTGGGATGGGGAAATGCGAAGAGATAATCCTGCCCATGCCACCTTGTCTCCACGTTAATCACCCTATTCCTTCTAGTTAATTAAATTAAGGGAAGTGTTAACTTGTTGACTTTTCATTTAATTCGGTTGCTTATAATTAAAATGGGGATGTTACATCTGTGGATGGTAAGGAGTGGATATCTTATGTAAA
The DNA here is from genome assembly GCA_037962975.1 of Clitoria ternatea. NCBI lineage: Eukaryota > Viridiplantae > Streptophyta > Magnoliopsida > Fabales > Fabaceae > Clitoria > Clitoria ternatea. The sequence continues at coordinate 141,848,647 of CM075670.1, forward strand.
ACCTCATAGTGACGCAGGGCTTTTTCCATTATCTTATTGCAAAAATGTGAACCCCCATCACTAATAATTACTCTCGGAACTCCAAACCTAGAGAAAATATTCTTCTTGATGAACCTAAGCACAACCTGTGCATCATTGGTTCTGGTCGGAATTGCCTCCACCCATTTGGAGACATAGTCCACAGCAACAAGAATATATTCGTTGGAGAGCGACTTAGGGAAGGGTCCCATGAAGTCGATACCCCAAACGTCAAATAATTCCACAATTAAAATATTTGTCAAAGGCATGCCAGCTTTAGCAGAGAGACCTCCACTCCTTTGACATTTATCACACCTTTTGACATATTCTCTGGAATCCTGAAAGATAGTTGGCCAATAAAAGCCACTCTGGAACACCTTTGCTGTGGTACGGGAGGCACCATGATGAACTCCGTAATAGGAATCGTGGCAGTGCCACAAGAGCCTTTCTTGCTCGGATTCAGGCACACAGTGCCTGATTACTCCATCTTTGCCTATTTTAAACAAAAATGGATCATCCCAAAGAAAAGCCTTACTATCATGAAAGAATTTTTTTCTCATTTGGGATGTCCAACCATCAGGTACCACTGAGGCACTTTTAAAGTTTGCCATGTCAGCGTACCATGGCCCAGTTATAATTGCCATCAACTTTTCGTCTGGAAATTCTTCTTTTATTAAGATAGAATCCGACTCAACTTCCAGACGAGACAATTGGTCTGCAACTGAGTTCTCTACTCCTTTTTTGTCTCGTATTTCTAAGTCAAACTCTTGGAGTAACAGAACCCACCTAATCAGTCTCGGTTTAGACTCTTTTTTAGCTAGTAAATACTTGATTGCCGAGTGGTCTGTATATACGATGACTTTGGCACCAACCAAGTATGCACGAAATTTATCAAATGCATACACCACAACAAGCATTTCTTTTTCAGTCGTGGTGTAATGTATTTGATTTTCATTTAACACTTTACTAGCATAATAGATCACATGAGTTAATTTCCCTTTTTTCTGACCCAGCACAGCTCCGATTGCAAAGTCACTTGCATCACACATCAATTCAAACGGTAAAGACCAGCCGGGTGATGCAAGGATCGGAGCTGAAGTCAAACTTTGTTTCAATTTTTCAAATGCCTTGACACAGTTTTCATTAAATGCAAACACCTGATCTTTCACAAGCAATTCGGTCAAGGGCTTAGCTATTTTTGAAAAATCTTTTATGAATCTTCTATAGAACCCAGCACATCCTAGAAAACTCCTCACTCCTTTCACATTGATCGGAGAAGGAAGTTTTTCAATAATTTCAATTTTTGCTCGGTCCACCTGTATGCCCTCAGCAGAGATCCTATGGCCAAGGACTATCCCTTCCTTAACCATAAAGTGGCATTTCTCCCAGTTAAGAACGAGATTGGTCTCTTGGCATTTCATCAGCACCTTAGCTAAGTTGCTGAGGCATGTGTCAAAATTGCTCCCAAATACCGAGAAGTCATCCATGAATACTTCAATAAATTTCTCCACCATATCCCCAAAAATTGCTAGCATGCACCTTTGGAAGGTTGCTGGAGCGTTGCACAAGCCGAACGGCATGCGCCTGTATGCAAAAATTCCATAGGGACATGTGAAGGCAGTCTTTTCTTGATCCTTCGGGTCAACCACAATTTGGTTATAACCCGAGTACCTATCAAGAAAACAATAGTACTCATGTCCTGATAACCTCTCGAGCATTTGATCAACAAACGGAAGGGGGAAATGGTCTTTCCGAGTAAAGTTATTCAGCCTTCTGTAATCAATGCACATCCTCCAGCCTGTAGTTGGCCGAGTGGCAATGATTTCACCCTGGTCATTTCTTACAGTCGTCATTCCTCCCTTCTTGGGCACCACTTGGACTGGGCTAATCCAAGTGCTGTCCGAGATCGAGTAAATGATTCCCGCATCAAGGAGCTTGACCACTTCCTTTCTCACTGCTTCCTTCATAATGGGGTTCAGTCTGCGTTGTGGCTGTACAACAGGGGAATAGTCATCCTCCATCAGGATTTTATGCATATAAAAGGATGGACTGATTCCCTTTAACTCAGAGATATTCCAGCCAATGGCAGATTCATGAGCCTTTAATACCCCAACTAGTTTACTCTCATCCTCTTCTTTTAAGTCGGCATTAATAATGACAGGATGAGTGTCATTTCCTCTCAGGAAAACATATTTCAGATGAGAAGGTAAAGGTTTTAAATCACATTTTTCTTCCAAAAATTCCTTTCCTTTCTCAGCTTCAATATTTTCCAAATCATTTTTCTTTTCGAAATCACCTACTTCCAAAACTTCCAGTAGGTCCAGTATTTCCGAGTGAGAGTCAATTGACTCGGTCTCGGAGTCAAAGTCATCCTCTAAAAAAGTTCGTAGAGCCTCTTCCTTAGTTTTTAATAGTAATGGAGTCTGGTAATTTTCAACCTCTTCAATCATTAGGCAATCCATCCGTTCAGTCGAATGTTTCATGGAATTGAAGACATTAAAAATTACTTGCTCCTCCTAAACTCTCAGCATGAGTTCATCCTTTTCTACATCAATCAATGCTCTGCCAGTGGCTAGGAAGGGTCTTCCTAAGATCAAAGGGATCTCTCGGTCAGCTTCCATATCCAACACTATGAAGTCTGCTGGAAAGATAAATTTATCTACTTTTACTAACAAGTCTTCCAGCATCCCTTGGGGATATTTAATGGACCTGTCAGCCAACTGCAAGGACATGCGAGTCGGTTGCAAGTCATTAATTCCCAGTTTTTTCATCAAAGATAGAGGCATCAGGTTTATACTGGCTCCTAGATCACAGAGAGCACTTCCTACATGAATATCCCCTATTGCACATGGTATTGTGAAAGATCCAGGATCCTCTAGCTTTTGGGGAAGTTTCTTTTGAATGATTGCGCTACACTCTTGAGTGAGAGTAATCATTTCATCCCCCCTAAGCTTCCTCTTCTTAGACAATAGTTCCTTTAAAAATTTTGCATAGGAAGGCATCTCTTGCAATGCCTCAGCAAAAGGGATATTAATGTGAAGTTTCTTGAAGACCTCTAAGAACCTAGCAAACTTCTGCTCCTCTATTTGCTTTTTAAACCTGTGCGGAAACGGAGCATTCCTCAGTTTTTCAGGAGTCAGCTTAGAAGCTTCCTCCAGAATCAGATCAACCTTTTTCTTTTTCTTTTGATGGACTTTATTTCCTTTTTCTTTTTCTGATTCATTTTTATTTTCTACTTCATCTTTATTGTCCTGCTCGGTTTCTTATATTATTTCTTTTTCTTTTTCTGAACTTATTTCTTGACCCGGAGATGGAGAAATAATTTTTCCACTCCTAGTAATTATGGCCTTGCAATGTTCCCTTGGATTTACCTCGGTATCTCCAGGGAAATTGCCTGCTTGCCTCTCAGCTAATTGTTTAGAAAGCTGTCCTACTTGATTTTCTAAATTTCTTATGGATGCTTCCTGATTCTTAAAACTGGCCTGAGTGGCCTGGATAAACTGAGAAAGTACATTCTCGAGTTCAGATTTTTCTTTAACAGGAGGGTGAGAAGGTTGTTGTGGTCTATTTGTGGGTTGACTCGGTGGGATATTCTGATTCAAATGTGGACCTTTCTGCCAGGAAAAATTGGGGTGGCTCCTGTAATTAGGATTGAAGGAATTAGAAGGATAATTCCTTTGATACTATTGCTGCCCCATATAATTCACTTGCTCGGAAGGCACAACTGGATCACACATTCTATTTTCATGGTCTCCACCACAAAAGTCACAACTGATCATAGAAACTTGACTCGGCTTTTGGAGTTCTGAAATCTGAATGCTTAATTTTTCCAAAGCCTGAGTCATCAGTTTGCTCTGAGCCAGATAAGCATCTTGTGCTTCTAATTCTAATATTCCTCTCCTAGGGACTTGGTTCCTCTCACTAATCAGACATTCATTAGAAGCCATCACATCAATCAGCTCTATAGCTTCTTCTACAGTTTTAGTTGTTAATGAGCCTCCAGCCGAGGCATCAATCAAGACTCTAGTAGCTGGCCTGACACCATTATAGAAAATAGTCACCTGCTGTACATCAGAAATCTGATGATGAGGACATCTCCTCAGGCTTTCTTTATACCGATCCCATGCTTCCATCAAGGACTCACCTTCTCTTTGCTGGAAACATGTGATTTCATTGCGCAACTTTGCATATTTAGAAGGAGGAAAGTATTTAATCAAAAATTTCCTTTGCAAATCCTCCCAGGTGGAAATGCTACCTCTCGGTTGACTCTACAACCAGGCTTTTGCTCGGTCCCTTAGAGAAAATGGAAACAACCTTAGTCGGATTGCTTCATCAGAGACCCCATTCATTTTTACTGTATCACAGATTTGGAGGAAGGTTGCTAAATGCAAATTTGGATCCTCAACCTCACTTCCTCCGAATTGTTCATTTCTTACCAGCTGTAGTAAAGCTGGTTTAAGTTCAAAATTGTTAGCTGCAATTGGTGGCCTAAGGATGCTAGCCTGCGATCCTTCTTCAGTCGGTCTGGAGTAGTCACCTAGTGTAACTCTCCTCTGTTCCATTTCCTGTTGTTCTTTTTGCTTTTTCTCTTTTCTAAGTTTACATTCTAACAAATCGATGTCAGGATCAAAGAAGAAAGGTTCTCCTCTGCTCCTTGACTGCATACAACAATTGTTAACACAACAAAGCAACTCACAACTACGACTACACAAAACAATAACTACTAAAAAAAAATACGTATTGACTGCAAACAGAAACAAAAGCAAATGGTTCAGTCTAGTACCGGTCCAAGGATTGTTGATATTACTCAACAATCCCCGGCAACGGCGCCATTAACTTGATGCTGAAATCCTGAGCCATTAATTTGGTGCAAAAATTCTTAGTAAAATAAAATGTGACTCTCGGATTTACACTTATGGCAAGCGCACCAGTCGTTAAAATTATAGTGTATTTGATCGTCCCACAGGGATTGTGGTAAGTACCTCAATCTAGGACTAGTACAAGCTGAACCAATAGAAAATACATGAAGTTCATTCGGTTTTTATGGTTTTAGTGTTTTATAATTGTTTTTGTATTTTCAGAAACAGAGTTTAGATGAATGTGGAAAGTGATTAAAAGAAAACAGGTCAGGATTGCTTCGGCTCACAATCTCCTCAAGAAACATGCAATTAAGTATAATCGAACTTCACAATCTAGAGGACAATCCGCTTGTGGTTATTCCCTAATTCCTTAGGTGAAAAACACTAATCCTTAAGCAATGAACCTTAATTCCTTAAGTACTCGATTAACCTAAGAATCTAATGTGAAATTGGAGGTTGAACTCTAACTATTCACCTAAATTGATTAGGCCTGAACTAGTTACAAAGCTGGAAGTTACCTAAGCTTCAACCATGATTCCTCACTGGCGAAGTTCTTCATCGGTTCTGGATTTGTCAATCCAGCGATTCTGCTCCACTCCTCAGCTTGTTCGCCTCAGGATCTAGAAGTCGATCTACTCGCTCACAGCTTCAAGACTCCATTGCTCACCTTCACAATCCCAACCTTAGGGGATTAGAACTCCATCGACGTTGGACTCATCGAAGGAATACAGAGAGACATGGATGGGAGAGTTTAGAGAGATGAAAATGTAGAGAGAGATTGGAAATGGAAAATGAAGTGTATTATGTTGTACGCTGTTCTGTTCTTTTTTTTTACAGAGTATGTACATGAATATATATAGGCATCTAACTAAACTAACTAACTTAACTAATATCTGAAAACTGAGTTCTTAATTAAACTAAACTAATTAATTGAATAATTACAGAATAATTAACTAATCACAGCTCAGCTCGTAGCAGATTCCAGTTCATCATTAGCTAATGTACAACTTAGCACCAGCTAATTGACAACTCACTTCTTAAGTTACTTAAGGTTGCAGTAGTAGAGAAGAAGGCAATGGAAGCGGAACAGTACTGCACCAAGTGTGTTGTTGGAGGGAAGGAACAGTGTTTAAATTACTGCCTTTATGCTTCTGCTGAGTTTTCGCTTAAGCGGATTAAACTTCGCTTGGGCGAGTCCGGATTTCACTAGGACGGATTAAATAATGAATATGCACATCGGTTTCTCATGTAGCATTCCGATCTTCTTCTCTTTTGGAGCTGGTGTCTTGGAAGTGTTCTTAAGTTAGCTTACTTGAAGTCTCGCTTGGTCAGTATTTGGGCTCTTTTCAGTCGGATTCAGGAAGTCTCACTCGGATTTATCAATTCCTGCTCGGATTTGTAGGATTTCACTCGGAATTTTCTTCTTATCTCGAGTCCGCCCTGTTCCTGCACCAATAAACAGCTACTTGCCTAGCAATTATACGCTGGCTGCTTAGTGAATTTATCAATACTTCAAAATTCCTTATCTAATTAATATTTTCAATCGGTTTCTTACATAAATAGCATACTTTTGAAATAAATAACTAAAACATGAATTATTAACAAATTATTAAATAATACTATCAAAACTAGACAATACTTAGTAAATTATGTTAAATAAACAGTGGAATAATTAAGTCTTTTCAAGACTTATCAGTAGGGGGAGTACCTTACATGTTAAATGCATGGGTTATGAATGGGTTTCGAGTGTTGAAGTGATAGTTCTGTATCCTGTTGTATAATAATGCTTGCATATGGAGTAATTGAGTGTGAGACAAGTGAGAGTGAGTGTTGCATGTTATTATCATCCTTAAAGATGCATGTATTGTTTGAATTCTGATACCCTATAACCCGATTGCATGTTACATTGTGTTGACTGGAATGCTTGTTGAATCCGTTCATGTTCGTATGCATACATGTGTTGACTGAGTCTTGACACTATTGTATACCGATTTCATATTATGTTGTACTGATTTGAAATGTTTGTTGGAACCTGTTGATCTTCATATGGATGCCTGTGTTGCGTAAGTTCTGATACTGTTGTGTACCGAGTGCATGTTATGCTTGAGTTGATAAGAACGCTGATAGAAGCTTGATATTGATTGACACCGATTGCATTGGACTTATATGTTGTTAATAGAGCTATGATGATGATTGCATGGAAGTATGTGTGTGTTAAATAAATATGTGGAATCCTGGAAATGCGTATTACCGACTGTATGTGAAATATGTATAACTGAGTGAAGGTTGTGCGCATGAATACTATGTTGTGTGATGAATCCGCGTGTGGCGCATGGGATGCGTTGTGCTGAGAGCACGTAGTGTGGGACACTACCATCGGTTATAAAGTGTGGGACGCTATGAAATCCTTGAGTGGGACTCAAGGTAGCCCTGAGTGGGACTCGGGCTGCTTGTGATCACCTCCGTTAGCGCTGAGAGCGTTGGTGTCACCTGTGGGCAAACAGTTGGGTACCTGTAAAACGGCCAAGCAGCTGGGAGCTGATTTGATAGCTGAGAGCTAGGTATAAAAAGGGCTGAGAGCCTACGTTGCAACGTCTAAACCGATACACACGAATGCGGAACCGAGTGAAATGCTATGTGCCTAGTAACTGTTGATATTGTTTGAAATTGGTTATGCATGCGAAGGTGTTAATAAGATGGTGAATGTATATAACCGAGTGAATATTCTGTGTCTATATTGCTACGGATGTTGTGTAGAATTAACTATGCTTGTGACGGTGTTGGTAAGATGATATATATATGTCCTCATGACCGAGTGTACTATTCCATGTGTATATGTTGTTAATGCTGATTGAAATCTATTCCATGAATGTATGTTATGTATTGGAGAGTTGTATATATATATATATATATCCGAGTGAGGATTATGGATTCTGACTGATAATTGTTCAATAGAAGCATTCTAATTCACGTATCGCAATATACTACCACTGATTGTTGTATGTTGATATTATCAAGTTGATGCGTGTGAAAGGCCGAGTGATATCTGATGGATTCCGATTGGTAAGGATCTTGTGTGTGTTCTGGCTGATTGGCATTGCCCCGACTATAATTGTTGCCATGTATAATTGTGTATATATATATTGTTGTATAAAGGTGAGGCAACCTGAGTCAGTATCTATCTTTAAAATTTAAGATGCTCACCCCTGCTGTGGCAAATTTTCAGTGAACATCTCTCGTAATGAGGAGTGGAGGAGGAGCTGAAATGCCGGGTGAAGTGTTACTGCACTATGAGATATCATGACTGTGCATATGCTGTATATAGTGTTTTGAGTTAAGCCTTGGCCGGCTCGTGTTTTGTTGTTAGCCTTTAAATCAGAATTGAATTCCTTGGATCGGGAACATGACTTCTTGGTTGTAAAATCATGATATACACTTCTATATATATATGCCTATACTTATGCCACGTCGCACGTCCATCTCATGTTGTGAAATGTCTGGGTGATCTATGTATATATGTGCGTTCATATCTCCGATTGTGTAGGAAATAACATAACCCAGCGTGAAGGAAGCCAATTCATGGTCTAGAGGGTGAGTTTACGATTCTGTAACCGAGTGGAAGAGATTTAGATGTTTGGAGTGAGTGAAAATCAGATAGCTCCGAGTAGAGATTGACGTAGAAGACTGCCCCAATGACTAACTGCTAGGAATCCTCCCGAGCGTAGAATAGTCAATAATTCCCGAGTGAGAATTTGCTGAGTGGTGGTTTTCCCGAATGGAGAGTGACACCTTAGACTGTAGATTACCCCACTGTGGTGAACTATTGGTAATAAAGGAATCTGAGTGAGTCTTAGCTTAGTAGGATGCTTAGAGTAGGAAGGTGATGGTTACCGAGTGAAAACTAGGCGAGATATCCCGAGTGACAAAAAGGGGCGCGAAGGTTGTCCCGAGTGAGAGGGTTCCTATATATTCCGAGTGAGAGCCAGTGAGGACCATTTCCGTATTATTCGTGTATGTATTCTGATTGTTGAAGCCGTGGAATAAATTACGTTTCTGAGTGAATTGAGATCGAATTCTTTCGAGTGAATTAGGCGCTGGAATCCGAGTGCGGAAATGCCGAGTGAAATGAGCAGATACCGAGAGAAGCCTTCGCTTGAGCGGGTATGCATAGCTGCGTGGTTCGCTTAAGCGATTTCCCCTTTCTTCCGCTGTCATCTCCTCTGAATCGGTTTTATCTCTCTTGTTCTCTTTTCCTTTCATTTTCTTGTGCCAAGGCATTCTGATTTTCCTTTAATTGTGAAAAAATTTCCCCTGATTTTCTTGCTTATGATTTGTTTAATTTAGGGTGTTACAATCATCAAGTCCTAGACTTGTTAAACACCAAGTTATATAATTGTATTAGGCTTCGGGAATTCCTTTCCCAAGGCCAAGATCCTTTAGATCATAAATGCCAACTAACCCAACAACATTATCATTGTTACTCAAAATTTAACTTAGCTCTCATATCCTTCCATAACCATAATTTATCACTCAAATTTAAATGGCACACCACAATGGTCTAGAACCTCATCAAGTCACAATCTTATCATACCAACATGTATATCCATTGATTCCACCATTAAGGATTATCTACAATGTTCATCATTGTTCATCACTATAACTAACAACTTACCTATCAAACATTACCTATTCACTTCCAATTCAACCTTCAAGTCACAATATATACATTTTTCCCCATTTCTTAAGGCAAGGGTTTTTCATTAAAACCCAATAATATTTATCCATGCTCATTAATCACCATCAATGCTCATCTTTTATCATTAATCTCATTCTCCAATATCATGAAACCTATCTTCTATTCACATTTCACACTTTCCCCCCAATTTATTAAAGTTAGGGTTTCACTAAAACCCATCAACATCATAATTGCTCATTTATTTTCGACTCATCCAAGTATTAATTCATGCATCTATAATAACCCACTATAAAAGCCATAATAACAACACCCCACCTAGGGTTTCCTCACTTTAAGCTTCTCCCAACAACCCATATACACAATAAATACTCCCCTAAAACCAAGAACCCAAAATCTAGGGCATAAACTTATAAAGAATAGTGAGGAACTTACCTCACCCAAGAGTTGGCCATGAGCTCCCAAGGAGAAGAGAGATCCACACGAGAATAGAGGAGAAGAGTGGAAGAGGATCCAACCATGAGCTTCTCCTTTGAGCCTCCATGAAAACAAATATGGGAGAGGGTAAGAAAGCTCCACACGGTTTTGGTTTTTGGAGAGAATAAAAGAGGAGATGGGGAAGGGAAGAAGACGAAGAAGAAGAGTAAGGAAAGAAGAGGAAGAAGTGACATGAAAGTGGGAGAAAGTGAGAGTTTTTTTTTTGATTTAATATTTTCTTCCCCATTAAAATCTCACTGTTACATAATAATTAAGATGGCAGCCCAATAATCCATCATGCCATGTTATATTTACAATAATATCCTTATATGTCTCCTCGGTATCTAATAAAATAGGGGAGAAGGGACCAAGCCATCAGATCCGAGAGAAGAATGAAAAATACAAACAGAACCGAGAGAAAAAGGAAGGGAATTCCATTAGGGGAGTAGCTCGCTCAAGCGAGTCCCAATCCGCTTGAGCGAGAATGCCCATCTCGCTTGAGCGCCACAACTCGCTCGGGCGAAATCAAGCCGGTAACCATTTCCACACTTGCTCGCCTGAGCGAGGCATCCATTCGCTTAGGCGAATCCGACAAGAAGTCGTTCTTCCAATCACTCGGTTTTACTCAACTTGGGTTTCCAATCAGCAAAGTCCCACCAAAACTGACTCATCTCTTGATTGACCGCTCACTCGGTAATTCATACCTCTTCTCACTCGGAGAATACCTTAACCATTCATTCCTCAAGAATAAACTCCTTAATCAAATTCCACTCAGAATTGCTTAACACTTAGCCACTCAAAATACATGAAATCTTATTCACTCGGAATTTATACTTAACATTCACTCGGAGTCCGAACCTCATTCACTCGGAATGTATATAACATCACTCACTCAGCATTTCATTCCCAAAACTGACTCAGCACCTGATCGGCTATCACTCAGCCATTCATCTCAACACCGACTCAACCTACTTGGTTTTCTACTCGGCAAAATCAATCAAAGCCGACTCGTCTCTCACTTGGCCTTTCACTCGGTAAATTGTTCCAGATCCGAGTCAACTCTTAACCAGCCTTTCACTCGGCAATGCATTCCAATTCCGAGTAATCACAATTAATCTTACACTCGGTAGTTTCTCTAAAACCGACTCATCACTCATTCGGTCCTCACTCGGAAAAATATTCCAGACTGAGTCTTCACTCATATGAGATTCCACTCGGAAATGGTTCCACGATTACTCCACTCGGAGTCAGGGGTTTCAATCGCTCGGAAATAACTCCAAGCACATACATCCCATAACTTAATATCTTTATTCACAAGGTCACACAATAATCCACTCGGGAAATGAGGGTTATCTCACTCGGGTTCCACAAAGCCCTCACTCGGGATATCACCCAATCAAACGTCACTCGGTATATCACTCAGAAGTTTTACCACCACTTAGTTTATTTCTAAACCTCCCACTTGGGCAGGGTTCATCCACGAACTCATCCACTCATCATTCAATTGTCTCGCCTGAGCGAATGCCATCCTTCAAGGCCCTTCGCTCGGGCGGGTTTCATCCAGTAGCTAATTCCCTTCGCCCTCGCTCGGGCAAAGCTCCATTCGCCTGGGCGAAATTCCTCCAGAGAGCAAACACTGATACTTGCAAATTTCTTCCAGAGAGCAAACACTGATACTGGGCAAGTTCGCTTGAGCGAGATTCACTCTCGCCTGAGCAAGAATTGCCCAGAAGTAATTTCCAAACAGGTGAGTCTCTCACTTGGGCGAGAATCCAATTCGCCTGAGCGAAATTATCAGCACTTACGCAGAAAATGAAGGCTCTCACCACTCAGCATATGAAATCACATTCAAAGCCAATTTAATCATATCCAAGCTATCATGTACATTATATAAGACATATATAACTTGTTCTAAATATTCCCTCTCGGAATTTCTTATTATAAACCAAATTTGAATTTATCCCACAGCTCATACACATCGTAAAGGACTTATACAGCCTGTTTGAGCATTCCTACTTACAAAATTCTCATTCCAACATATTATCCATGTTAAATTCAAACTCATCTTCATCTTATATATATATATATTCATACTTTGCCACAACAAATTCACATATCCCCACACATCATCCTCAATAATCAACCATTTACCATTCTCATTAATTACTCATTTTTATAAAATTCGGGATGTTACAATCCACCCCACCTATAAAGAATTTCGTCCTTGAAATTCAACATCGATATACATATCACAAGGCCATACCTCAGACCCCACATCAACAAGATTCAATGACGCCATAGAACAACATTGGACTTCTCAAAGTCCATCAAGACATGTTCATCATCACTTCATCATCCTTAACATAAAATTTCTACATCAAAGGTGTTTTATATTATCAATTACAACTCATCCAACAGAGCTCACATGTTCATACTCAGTATGACCAAATAGGCTTAATACATTCACCATAAGCAGCTACAATCCCTACACCTGCCCGGCCTATGTGTTGTTGCATCTGGCATACAGGAAGGCGTCCCAATCCTGTAGTGGTTACCACAAACACATAAAGTTGGCGCATAAGTGCATGTTGCCACAATGCCTTTGGCATGTAAGACCATATCAAGGCTAGTACCTCATATTCACATTGCTCATATTGGTCACATATATTCAAATGATACCAGTCTATATAAGACTTGGTGACAATCCTCACCAGTCCACAACCAAAATACTCATACTTCATCATCATTATATAGATAATTTGGCATCCATCATGCCATATCAATCATCAAATATTACTTAACATCATAATAAATCAGTGTATTAACCATAAATCTTCAATCATCACAAGGTAAATACCATATCCTTGGGTTTCATCCATCCAAATACATGTTCAAACAGCCTAAAATTCTTGTCTCCCTTACATATTTGTTGCCTATAAATCAATTTGAGTCTTAAAAGATTCACCAAACCCTCATCAAGTAGGTTACTTAATCATACAACAAGCCTTCATAATAGGGATTTTCCTCATAGATCACAATTAAAGTCTATAAATTAAACATATAACTCACATCATATCATATCACAGTGTGGTTTCTATCATCAATATAACATCCTTCAAATAAAATAGGAGGTAATGGCACGATTAAATTTCTATTCACCATTTTATAATCACACAAGTCATCCATAAATCATATCGTCCTCCATAATTATTCCAATGATCATAATCTCTAAGGCACACAATTTAGCCCAAGGTCATTTCGTAAAATCACATACTATAATCAATTTCAATTATACCCCCAAATTCAATATTATTATTCATCAATCATCAAGGGTTACCTAGCACCCATTGTGGAGTTCTCACACACCACACAACATCATTAGATATGGCTCACAAAACAACATAGAGCCTAGATCGCCATAAGGTCCAATTTAATTAATTCTTTACAACATTTGATCATACAAGATCATATCAATCAATGAGGTCACCACATCTAGTGGGTTATAATCAATTTAATTATCCACTCGGTTTTCATACACCAAAACCCGAGACACAACCTCAATTCAACACATATTCGATTTCATATTTAATCACTTATCACATATTCAAATTCCCAATCTAGGGAAATACAACGAATCACTTATATCATATAACACATAGGGTTCTTGTGCCAAAGGATATAAAATCCATCCTTCACAAATGGCACACCCAAACATTTAAATTCTAACATATCAATACTAGGGAATTATTCAATATTATTCATTCATTCAATTCCTCATGTGAGTTTCATTTCATTTAACAAGCATTCCTTGGCTAAACGCCACAGGCATAATGCCTATAAAAGACCTAACCAACAATTCAATTTCCAGGTGCATATACACATCAAGGTCTCAACATATATGGTCGACTACCATATCAATTTCTTTCTCAATATTCCCTATCCGTAATCAACATACGGCATAGGTCCATCATTAAATCAATATATATATATATATATATATATATCATATCCATGATCAACACATGGCATCAAATCATCATCATATTAATTCATATCTCATATCTCATATTCACATCTCAATATTTCATTTCCCAGATTAACATCCAACATAGATTTATCATCAAATCAATTTGCATTATATATATATCAACATCAATGCACAATAACAATATATTCATCATTTGAAGGTAATAGGGTAAGGAACTTGGCCAGACTTACACAATACATACATCCATAATAGCAAATCCTCACAGAGCAGCCATGCTCTGGTAATAACCAATAACTCCAATTCAGAGCAAAATATGCTCTGATACCACCTTTGTAACACCCCTGATTTTCTGTACTCGAATCCCAATGTGATCAACATAATTAATAAAATTGTGAATAAATTTTTCGCGTTTGAAAACATATCCATTACACCATCATGACCACATCAAGACCCAAATCACAGAAAACCAAAGAGTGAGATTAAATAACCTATAACTGGATCGATAGGTAAATTGCCCATAAAGGTATACAAAGGTAATAGAGTATACAACGGAAGAATATGTATACCGGGCACATGCCTAGTCCCATATATGACGATATGAGAGAAGGCTCGGTAAGCATGCAATGCCTAAGATATAACTAATATTATATACGTTCGGGAATGTACTCCCGACTATCTCAATTATCAATGAATATCATTCATTTTCAATCCTTCTAATACACATCAAATCATCTCTTATATTCTACACATATATATATTCATCATCCATCAATTCAAAGAATTATCTTATACATACTCAAAATCTCTAAATCATCTATATATTCATATACAATTTATTCATTACACAAGAATCCATAAATGATGCCGGCCAAGGTAATTCCTCTACCATTATTTACCTTCATCCAAGCTTGATCTTTATATCCGAACTCGTCCCATGGTAACCTGCATCACAATGCTAAAAAGGAGACCACATGGGAGAGTGAGTTAAACATTCAAAATGACGAATAATATATATATATATTGTGATCATGTGTATATGCATACAAACATCATGTGTGCTTTGCTATCAAAACATCAAATTATCATTCATTCATTATCTCATTATCACAATAGGCATACAAGCCTCATGAATCGCAATTCATATCATAAATAAGCACAACATATACACAATCACAAACACTATCACTTTGCCACTTATCAACAAGGGCATTCATAATCATTATCATCATTAATTCACTAAGGTCTCACTCAATACCTCCTCGCAAGGGGTTTCTCAACACTCGTGGTCATTCCATCTCAAATACCATGGTCTTAAAGCTCATGCATATGTTAACTATTTAATGCATATGCAACGGATCCGATTTCATATCACGGGTGATCGCAACCACCGAAATCAATTATTCATAATCATTGGTTTCCCGCCTCGCAAGGGGTACTCCCACCTCGTGATCGTAACCATGGGCATCATAGGTGCTCGCAAGCCCTTTATCATATCAAATACCTAGTGATCGCAACCACTGGCTCATCATCATACAATGGTCCCCGCAGGGCCTTTCACATTCCACAATCAGGTGATCGCAACCACCATTACAATATCATATCATCATCAAGTTGGTTTCCCGCCTCGCAAGGGGTACTCCCTTCATAGAATCCTGTAGGATCTTTCATCATTGTGATCGCAACCACATAATACCAATGCTATGCCATGCCATGAATGCAAGATGCAATAATGCATATGCTCAACAATAACCTCGCAAGGATATCTCACCCTCTCAATTAGGGATATAATTTAATCTGGCATTTTCAAGAATTATATATTTATTTGCAAGCCCCTCAAGGCACAACATACATATAATAGGCACTTCAATGGCCACAACATCATTCATGACAATCCACACGTAGATGTCTAAAGGCATAGCAATAATCATAACATCAAGCCACACATGTAACAACAAGGTGTTTTTCGGAATATAAAAACATATATATAGCAATCGTCATTGCCACTGCACATACAAGTCAATTACTTGTATCAATCACTAGGGTGTCATAATATTTCATGTTATCCATCAATATCATTATATATGTTCATTGGTGATTCGCAACCCAACATAAGAGTATCGTAATAATTCTCATTAATTATCAAATTGCCATTTCACTTAATTCAAAACATATACATAACAAGGCAAGCATGAATATCCATCACATACATCAATCACTATTAAATTTACTCATGCAATTTGAATGTTAACTCCTCTCCTACCTTGAGGGAAGAGCCGAGCCATTCCAATGCTCCAAAAGCTCCTTTGCACCATTTGGAATACGATCTACATATTATACATATGCACTCATATCATTAATAAGCCATCACAAGGCATTCCTCATAGTTTTTAGACATTTTCTAGCTTATCATCAAGTCCTAGACTTGTTAAACACCAAGTTATATAATTGTATTAGGCTTCGGGAATTCCTTTCCCAAGGCCAAGATCCTTTAGATCATAAATGCCAACTAACCCAACAACATTATTATTGTTACTCAAAATTTAACTTAG
Source organism: Clitoria ternatea (assembly GCA_037962975.1). Lineage (NCBI taxonomy): Eukaryota > Viridiplantae > Streptophyta > Magnoliopsida > Fabales > Fabaceae > Clitoria > Clitoria ternatea. Next base: position 141,865,231 of record CM075670.1, read on the forward strand.
CTCTCATATCCTTCCATAACCACAATTTATCACTCAAATTTAAATGGCACACCACAATGGTCTAGAACCTCATCAAGTCACAATCTTATCATACCAACATGTATATCCATTGATTCCACCATTAAGGATTATCTACAATGTTCATCATTGTTCATCACTATAACTAACAACATACCTATCAAACATTACCCATTCACTTCCAATTCAACCTTCAAGTCACAATATATATATTTTTTCCTATTTCTTAAGGCAAGGATTTTTCATTAAAACCCAACAATATTTATCCATGCTCATTAATCACCATCAATGGTCATCTTTTATCATTAATCTCATTCTCCAATATCATGAAACCTATCTTCTATTCACATTTCACACTTTCCCCCTAATTTATTAAAGTTAGGGTTTCACTAAAACCCATCAACATCATAATTGCTCATTTATTTTCGACTCATCCAAGTATTAATTCATGCATCTATAATAACCCACTATAAAAGCCATAATAACAACACCCCACCTAGGGTTTCCTCACTTTAAGCTTCTCCCAACAACCCATATACACAATAAATACTCCCCTAAAACCAAGAACCCAAAATCTAGGGCATAAACTTATAAAGAATAGTGAGGAACTTACCTCACCCAAGAGTTGGCCATGAGCTCCCAAGGAGAAGAGAGATCCACACGAGAATAGAGGAGAAGAGTGGAGGAGGATCCAACCATGAGCTTCTCCTTTGAGCCTCCATGAAAACAAATATGGGAGAGGGGAAGAAAGCTCCACACAGTTTTGGTTTTTGGAGAGAAGAAAAGAAGAGATGGGGAAGGGAAGAAGACGAAGAAGAAGAGTAAGGAAAGGAGAGGAAGAATTGACATGAAAGTGGGAGAAGGTGAGAGTTTTTTTTTGATTTAATATTTTCTTCCCCATTAAAATCTCACCGTTACATAATAATTAAGATGGCAGCCCAATAATCCATCATGCCATGTTATATTTACAATAATATCCTTATATGTCTCCTCGGTATCTAATAAAATAAGGGAAAAGGGCCCAAGCCATCAGATCCGAGAGAAGAATGAAAAATACAAACAGAACCAAGAGAAAAGGAAGGGAATTCCATCAGGGGAGTAGCTCGCTCAAGCGAGTCCCAATCCGCTTGAGCGAGAATGCCCATCTCGCTTGAGCGCCACAACTCGCTCGGGCGAAATCAAGCAAATAACCATTTCCACACTTGCTCGCCTGAGAGAGGTATCCATTCGCTTAGGCAAATCCGACAAGAAATCGTTCTTCCAATCACTCGATTTTACTCAACTTGGGTTTCCAATCAGCAAAGTCCCACCAAAACTGACTCATCTCTTGATTGACCGCTCACTCGGTAATTCATACCTCTTCTCACTTGGAGAATACCTTAACCATTCATTCCTCACGAATAAACTCCTTAATCAAATTCCACTCAGAATTACTTAACACTTAGCCACTCAAAATACATGAAATCATATTCACTCAGAATTTATACTTAACATTCACTCGGAGTCCGAACCTCATTCACTCGGAATGTATATAACATCACTCACTCAGTATTTCATTCCCAAAACTGACTCAGCACCTGATCGGCTATCACTCAGCCATTCATCTCAACACCGACTCAACCTACTTGGTTTTCTACTCGGCAAAATCAATCAAAGCCGACTCGTCTCTCACTTGGCCTTTCACTCAGTAAATTGTTCCAGATCTGAGTCAACTCTTAACCAACCTTTCACTCGGCAATGCATTCCAATTCCGAGTAATCACAATCAATCTTACACTCGGTAGTTTCTCTAAAACCGACTCATCACTCATTCGGTCCTCACTCAGAAAAATATTCCAGACTGAGTCTTCACTCACATGAGATTCCACTCGGAAATGGTTCCACGATTACTCCACTCGGAGTCAGGGGTTTCAATCGCTCGGAAATAACTCCACGCACATACATCCCATAACTTAATATTTTTATTCACAAGGTCACATAATAATCCACTTGGGAAATGAGGGTTATCCCACTCGGGTTCCACAAAGCCCTCACTCGGGATATCACCCAATCAAACGTCACTCGGTATATCACTCAGAAGTTTTACCACCACTTAGTTTATTTCTAAACCTCCCACTTGGGCAGGGTTCATCCACGAACTCATCCACTCATCATTCAATTGTCTCGCCTGAGCGAATGCCATCCTTCAAGGCCCTTTGCTCGGCCGGGTTTCATCCAGTAGCTAATTCCCTTCGCCCTCGCTCGGGCAAAGCTCCATTCGCCTGGGCGAAATTCCTCCAGAGAGCAAACACTGATACTTGTAAATTTCTTCTAGAGAGCAAACACTGATACTGGGCAAGTTCGCTTGAGCGAGATTCACTTTCGCCTGAGCGAGAATTGCCTAGAAGCTAATTTCCAAACAGGTGAGTCTCTCGCTTGGGCGAGAATCCACTTCGCCTGAGCGAAATTATCAGCACTTACGCAGAAAATGAAGGCTCTCACCACTCAGCATATGAAATCATATTCAAAGCCAATTTAATCATATCCAAGCTATCATGTACATCATATAAGACATATATAACTTGTTCTAAATATTCCCTCTCGGAATTTCTCATTATAAACCAAATTTGAATTCATCCCACAGCCCATACACATCATAAAGGACTTATACAGCCTGTTTGAGCATTCCTACTTACAAAATTCTCATTCCAACATATTATCCATGTTAAATTCAAACTCATCTTCATCTTATATATATATATATTCATACTTTTCCACAACAAATTCACATATCCCCACACATCATCCTCAATAATCAACCATTTACCATTCTCATTAATTACTCATTTTTACAAAATTCGGGATGTTACACACTTCGTAATCATTGTTGACTTCAAACATAGCAGCTAGGGTGGCTAAAGCATCTGTCATTTGGTTGTCCTTCCATGGAACATGATGGAAGGTAATTTCGTCAAACTCTTTGATCATCTTTTTGATGTGAGCATGATAGGGAACTAGTTTACTGTCTCTAGTTTCCCACTCATCTTTCAGTTCATGGATAACCAAAGCAGAATCTCCATAAACTTCCAGGATCTTTATTTCCATGTTCAGAGCCGCTTGCATTCCTAGAGAACATGCTTCATATTCCGCAACATTGTTGGTGCAATCAAAACAGCCGAGCGCAAATAGGGATGAATTCCTTATCAGGCGAGATTAGGATAACCCCAATTCCATGCCCTAGCACGTTGGAAGCCCCGTCAAATCTCATAATCCATCTGGTTTCTAGATCATCTTCTCCTTTGAAAAGGGCCAAAATATCCTCATCCGGGAAATCATGCCGCATTGGTTGATAAGCCCCAATGGGTTGGTGTGCCCAATAATCTGCTAGCGCACTCCCTTTGATGGCCTTTTAGGTGATATATGTGATGTCATATTCTGTCAGTAACACTTGCCAACGGGCAATTCTCCCAGTCAGAGCAGGTTTTTTAAAGATATACTTAATGGGATCCATCTTAGACACCAGCCAAGTGGTATGATTGAGCATGTATTGCCGTAAGCGCCGGGAAGCCCAGGCCAATGCACAACATGTCTTTTCGAGAGAAGAGTATCTCATCTCGCATTCAGTAAATCTCTTGCTCAAATAGTAGATGGCACGTTCCATCCTCCTAGTCTCATCATGTTGACCTAACACGCATCCCATGGATTCGTTCAGCACGGTCAAATATAGGATTAGCGGTCTCCCATGAACGGGTGGTACCAAGACTAGCGGCTCTAACAAGTACTGCTTCATCTTCTCAAATGCAGTTTGGCAATCCTCATTCCACTGCCCAGGCTGGTTCTTACGAAGCAATTTGAAAATTGGCTCACAAGTTACCGTCATTTGGGAAATAAATCAGGCGATGTAGTTCAATCTTCCCAGGAACCCTCAGACTTCTTTTTTAGTATGAGGCGGAGGCATTTCCAGAATTGCTTTGACCTTGTCAGAATCAACCTCTATCCCTTTCTCATTCATGATGAATCCTAACAATTTACCGGATCTTGCACCAAAAGTGCACTTGGCGGGATTCAATCTAAGCTTGAATTTCCTTAACCTTTCGAAAAGTTTTCTCAGATCAGCAATGTGCTCTTCCTCAGATCTAGATTTGGCAATTATGTCATCCATATAGACTTCTATCTCATTGTGCATCATTTCATGGAAGAGAGTCACCATTGCCCTTTGATAGGTGGCTCCCGCGTTCTTCAATCTAAAAGACATTACTTTGTAACAAAAGGTGCCCTATAGAGTGATGAACATGGTTTTTTCCATATCCTCCGGTGCCATCTTGATCTGATTATACCCTGAAAATCCATCCATAAATGAGAAGATGGAGTGCTGGGCTGTGTTATCAACCAGTATGTCAATTTGAGGTAAAGGAAAATCATCTTTAGGGCTAGCCCGATTCAAGTCTCGGTAGTCCACACACATCCCCACTTTCCCATCTTTCTTCGGAACGGGAACTATGTTGGCTACCCATTGCGGATACTTAGCTACGGCCAAGAAACCAGCATCGAATTGTTTCTTGACTTCTTCTTTGATCTTAAGAAGTATTTCTGGTTTCATTCGTCGTAACTTTTGCTTGATCGACAGACATTCCGGCTTTAAAGGCAACCTGTGTTCCACAATGTTATTATCCAGACCCGGCATATCTTGATATGACCATGCAAAAATGTCTCAAAATTCCCAGAGCAGTTTAATCAATTCACTCTGCCGCTGTTCGCTTAAGAAGGTACCTATCTTGACTTCTTTATTTCCCCTTTATCTCCCAGGTTAATGGTCTCAATCTTTTCCTGATGAGGTTGAATTTCCTTATCTTCCTGTTCCATTAATCTTGTCAATTCGGGCGAAGGTTCAAAGTCTTTCTCACTCTCCTCATAGGCGTAATCATTAGGATTATCAGAGTCATGAAACAAAACTGAGTTCTCATTACTCTCAAAGGAATCGCTTTCAGATCTGCATTTGGGTTATATTATAATGAATGAAAGAAAAGAAAGACAAGCAAGTAAAAGGTTTAAGAGAAAGAGATTAAACAAAGGTGAAGTATGAAATTGGACTGCGTTCATTTAATTTAACAAATAATCAAGTTTTTGCCCTTATTACAAAATGGATCCCAAAGCCTTAGGCATAGCAAAGGGACCGACAAGTTTTGAAAACAACAGCAATTACTTTGACTGAGGATTGATAGTCGTGGGGAACTCCACGATTTCCCAGTTGTCTAGTTCTTGACCGGGTGAGCAAGCATGCACTAATTCCACATCATAGCTGGGCCCGTCTCCAACAATGGCCACCTGACCCGGATACATAATCCCGGCACTCCTGAAGCTTTGATAGAGGTCACAGATAGGGATTCTAGCAGTGTCGAATTCTTAACCGGTAAGGCGAGCAATCCTTCTCTCCCTTCTTTCTTCTCCTACCCTTTTTCTGTCCACTGTTGTGGGCTTGTACCCCAGACCGTATCTATCCTTGTTTTCTAGGAGGCATATAGGTTTGGTTCTTCCTTCCAATTCTCGTCCTAACCCTCTTCCCAACTTGTATCCTTCTCTTAACATTGTTTTTGCAACCATTAGAGGTACGTTTGGGAAGGACGTGTTCGTAATGCTTGTTGTATTGGCTACCTCTAAAGCCTAAAATGAGGTTTCGAGGGCTTCCTCGGTTGCTTCAATGTATGGGATATTGGCAGGTTTACTGACCAACAAGTCCTCTTCTCCAGAGACAATCACTAACTTATTGTCAATAATGAATTTCAACTTTTGATGTAGAGTGAAAGGGACTACCCCAGCCGAATGGATCCACGGCCTTCCCAACAAACAACTGTATGCGGGCGTAATATCCATGACTTGAAAAAGGATTTGGAAGGTGCATGGTCCAACCTGTATAGGCAGTTCAATTTCCCCATAACCTTTTGGTGAGTTCCGTCAAAATCCTGGACTACCATAGAACTGGGTCTCATATGTGTCCCATCAAAAGGCAACTTGGCCAATGTAGATTTTGGCATCACATTTAGGGATGACCCATTGTCAACAAACACCTTTGCCATGATATGATCTTGGCATTTCACAGAGATATGAAGGGCTTTGTTATGCCCTCTTCCTTCCACCGGTGTCTCGTCATCCGTAAAGGTCAGATAATTGTTGGCCATAATGTGTCCCACTATGCCCGTGAATTTATCTACGGGAAAATCATGCTTCACATGTACTTCACTCAAAACCTTCATCAGTGTGTTCCGGTGCGGTTCAGAACTTATCAGTAAAGATAACAAAGAGATCTTTGCCGGGGTATGGTTCAGTTGGTCCAACACCTGATAATCACTATGGCGGATGAATCTTAGAAACTCTTGGGCTTCCTCTTTAGTTACAGCCTTCTTTGCTTCACCAGTGGATTCTTCCTTCCCAGGTCTGACCTCTACTGTAGCTTTGTCAAGTTTTGGTTCTGGGGGAGCATATACTCTTCCACTCCGAGTGACACCCCCAATTCCAGCAATATTTGTGACAGGGGATGATGGCGTAAAACCTACTGCCTCAGAACTAGTAACAACCACATCAGTGCCATACTTCCATGGCACAGCTTGTGAATCCTTGTAAGGAAACGGGGTTGGCGCATTCACCGTGATGACAGTTTTAGCAGGAGTCGGAGCCACCGGTGTATTTTTGTTGTAGAATATGACTAAAGGCTTTGGGGCTCAAACTCGGCTTTGCTCTTGTATCATGTTTATCCTGCCTTCACGACGCCTGCAAATTTCTATGATATGACTGTCCATAAGTCCTTGAAGGGTTTTTCAAAAGTCCCTTCGCTTTGCAGACTGGAGGTCATTGCACTCTTCATCCCATGATTCTTCTATCAATCCCATCTTAAGAAATGGGATGAAGTACTTCCAATCATCTTATCGTAGAAAGGCGACTGGAGCGTATCAATGAATGTGGAAATCACCTCCTTTTCTGATAGAGGCGAATCAACCTGTGTCGCTACCTCACGCCACCGCTGGGCGTACTCTTTAAACGTCTCGTTGTCTTTTTTGGTCATGTTTTGTAAGTGTACTCTATCTGGCGCCATGTCCAGATTATACTTGTACTGTTGCATGAAAGCATCTGCCAGATCCTCCCAACAGCGTATACGAGATCATTCAAGATGATTGTACCAAGTCAGAGGTGCTCCAGTCAGACTATCTTGGAAACAATGAATGAGCAGAGGGTCATTGGAAGCATGAGAAGCCATCTTCCAACAGTACATGGTAAGATGGTTCTTCGGACAAGTTAGCCCCCGATACTTATCAAATTCGGGCATTTTGAATTTGGGAGGAATAACAACATCGGGAATCAGACAGAGTTGTGTAGCACTGCCCATTCCAAACTGGTTCGTTCCTTCTATCTCTCTTAACCGCCTTTCCAGGAACTCTAACCTTCCCTCCTGGGTAGCGGCAGTAGCACTTGGACATGCAGCGACATGATGACTAGTACTCCTGATTGGCTGATCGACATATGTCGGGTTTGCATTCGGCATTGAGGTGTGGGGTCTGGCTATTGCTTGGGCAGCTTGTGGTTGCATGGCTTGTGTATGGATCAGAATCGTTTGAGGATCCAGGACGGGTGGGACGTTTGATTGAGCCATATAAAGGATCATTTCTTGATAATCAGGCTCTTCTTGAAGTGGTGGGAAATAGCCCTGTGGCAATCCATATTGCGGAAAGGGTATGACATTACCTTCCGCATCTATGTAGATAGGCTGCTGGGTGTCAGTAGGGTTTGATTTTCTAACGTGAATAGTTAGGGGAGGCGCAGCAGGGTTTGAGCTTGGCCCTCCAGTAGGACCCTGAGTATGTTGGGGAATGGATGGTCGTTGTCTAGCGTCTTCAACACCTGCTGAAGAATCCCCTTCTATGACTCTCCTTTCGAGAAGCTTGGCCATCTCAGCCATTTACTCTTTCAGCTGATTGACTTCAGCTCTCAAGCTCTCATTTTCTTGTTCCATTTCAGCCATGAGTTTTGTATTAAGCCTAGTCGCGTAAGGATGTCTACCCGTTATGTCTGGGAGGTCAACAAAAAATTGTTAAAAAGAAAGCATTAAATAAAAGCAGTAAAAGAAAAACAAATGGTATGTGAAGCGATCACGGAACTCGGCCAGTATCCTCCGACCTTTTTCAGAACTATGTTCAAAAGTGATAAGTGGAAGTTAACATGAGATAGTTGTGGAGACAAGAGAATCTTTTTTTCTGAATTCTAATAATACATTACTGCTGCCAGTCTATTTTTTTATGCAGAATAAGTAAATCAACCATTCCTAACTCGGGCAATCATGGCCCTCATTTTACAAATCCTTTTTCTAGAGTAACCAAGGAAGGTCACGATTTCTCTTGGGGTGTTAAATAGATTAACCGACCCCTCAGCTTGCTTAAGTAGGAGCGGGAAGTCTTCCAGAACTCCATTAGCTAAATGTGCCAAGTGGGCGAAGCGGTTCATCCATGAATGAATAACTTCATCTTGCTGTGTTATTTCAGTTTTCAAAACACGGATAGCCTCACCACATTCTTGCTCAGTATCTATCGCGCACCATCACTCGCCATTTATCTCATGCTGGCAAGCTTCTATCACTTTATTAAGATGATGCTTTAATCGGCTAACTTACGATCGCAGAAGCTCTTTTTGTACCAGGGCATTTTGTTCGTGCTCTTTGGCTTTTGCCAATATGCCCCTTAAGAGTTGCTTGTCAGTCAACATGGTATCCCTTTGCTTGTCCTTCATTCTCAGTTGAGTATTAGCTGTTCGGAGGCACTGACTTTGTTTCCTCAAGTAATCCCTTTCGATTTTTCTCTTTTTCCCAATCTCCTTGATGGTTTGCTTGCTTTCTAAGTTCTCCCTTTTTTGAAGGGCACATTCTTGTTGAGACATCAGCAAGTCTTTCTCTAGCTCCTTGTTTTTGGCGATTAACTCTTTTATCTTGGCTTTCATTGCCTCCTCTTCAAGGGTAGGTGGGGTAATATGTGTGCTTGTTGGGAGATAGGAGGGACTCCTGAAAGGCAGCTTGACAATAAAAACCCTATTTAGGACCCATTGATAGTACTCTTCCTTCACAGTGTGGCTTCGAGTTCCTAGTTCTTTCCCTTGTCTGTGGACTTTCTTCCATGCATTTGCTATATCCCGAATGACAGAGGTACAATCTCCTTCTGAGTAGTAAACGATAAAAGCAGTAAGAGATTCTTCATCGGGTGACCCAAGTAAGGGGTAGGCTAGCTGACGTTTGGCTATGACAGGGTTGTAATTAATGCATCCCTAGGTACCCATGAGAGGAACGTTCGGGTAATTTCCATAATGGTGAATTATGGTGTCAACCTTCAACCACTACGGATACCACCTCACTTTATCAGTCGTGAGCCCTACCAGGTGATTGGCCCATTCACGCCCATTCTTTACTACTAACTGACATAACTTCAGATCAGAGACAGGACATTCAACTTTGCTGACTTGGTGGAAGACATGTGACGTAAGCCACACATATAGAGCAGGTAAACAATAAATGATTCTCTTTCCACCTTGTGTATAGCAGAAGTCCATGGTGCAGTATATATTTACCAAGATAGCAGTGACAGGATTTTCAGACTTGAACTTACGGGCAAGGAAAATGCCAATAGCATCATAGTCTACGTAATTATCAATATTAGGGAACAAGATAACACCATAAATGGTGAGAGCCAAGGTATCCATGAAGGCTTCCCAATCTCCTTTCTCAGCCAGCAGGTGTATGTGCTTCTCAAAATATTCCCGATCAAACCCCAGGACCTGATTTCTATTCAGTTGCGCACTCCTTAACACTTCCGGGTGAATCCATAGGACATTAGCGATGGTAACAATATTTGCTTGACGTCCAAGGTGGCGGTAAGGCATTTGTTCTTCTAATGGCATCCCCAGAATTTGTTCAAACTCCTCAACAGACGGAGCCAATTGAAAGTCTCAGAAGGTGAAACAACGGAGAGGTTGGTCATAGAACTAAATCAAAGCAGTAATTGCCTCGACTTGTACCTCCACTTCTAGCAACTTTAGAATCCTCCCATATTTCTTTGAGAAAATCATTTTCTGATTCATGTCCAATTTCTTCCCTAATGCTTGTAAACTGGTTGTATCGACTTTCCTAGCCTTAACATGCAATAATTTTTTTAATTCGGGTACATTTTTACCACAACTATCTGATCTCATGTTAATTTCCATATTTTCACTCAGAGGTACTGGCTAAGCTCTTGATAGCTTTCTGTAAGAACATAAAGAAAAGAAATAAAATTAGTCATTAGGAACTGACATGCTTTGCAAATTGATACTCCCCTAGAAACTTTCTTGAAAACATTTTTGTATTCAGGGAGGTTACAATTTGACAAAACTTGCAATAAATTAAGGATCATGTGAGCTATGGATTTTCTAATCATTGTCAATAAAAAATGATTTTTCATATTTTTTATAAAAAAAAATTGTTTTTTTTCGATGATTCAGAAAATCCGTAACTCAAGATCCTAAGACTTAAGTAAATATAAAAGGAAAGGACCAGTTGCCCATTAAAGGATCACTAGTTAAAAGTAGGTCATTTTTTGAAACCGTAATCCACTAAACAAACAAGTGGTCCTCTAATTTGGATCAGAAGGGAAAGTGGGAATGAGAAAAGGTAGAAGTAAAGTTTGCCCCTTTATGCCTTAAGTAGTGTTTTTTTGAAGGTCTCCTAATGGTTCTAAGGTTTGTCTATCAGTGATATCTCGCATTAGGTGGTTTATTCTAAAACTTCTAAAGGTCACTAGAGCCAACATCTTACTCATGATGTTGACCACAACAGTAGGAAGTCTACTAGGTGTGGGCACCATGAATAAGTTGAACTCTAGCTGAGATTCTCACGGTAACCAGACAGGAAGTACATCCCAAATGGCTCCGCTACCAACCTCCCCTAATCTTAAGTTTCATTTGGGTCCGGGTATAGGGTCTCACTCAAAAGTGTGTGCAAATTGTGAGTGTAGTGTGTGAAAGAGGCATTCAATACCTGTACCTTACTCATCCTTCACATAAAACAAACACAACAAAATAAAGTCGTCTAACCTAGGGTTTAATGATCACACAGACATTAACAGAACATAAATGACAGAATACAAACAAAACAAAAACCATATACAAATATTAACAGAAAATAAAATAAAAGAAGAAGTTAAATAATTATTATGCTAATTAAAACATGTGCTATCAAATTGATTGGCTTGACTCTCTAAGTCCCCAGCGGAGTCGCCATCTGTCGCGACCGGGATCGCGGCGGCACGGCCGACCCTCAAACATTTTGTTTAAAACGTTGAACGTGTTTCGAAATCCTTTCGAAAAGAAAAACAGGGAGTCGCCACCAATATTTTTTAGGATAAAATACCGGGAAAACCTTTCGTTAAAGCATTGGTCAAAAAATAAGATTCTAAATTCGGGAGTCTGATTACAGGTGAGGAAGGTATTAGCACCTCACAACTGTCCGTTATAAAAACGGTTACCTCAACATGATACCGTGCATTATGATTAACTTAGAAATTATTTTAACTTCTAATGAAAAGAAAGCATACGAAATGATGAAATATACAAAGATAAACACGGAATTTTTACATGAGATTAACAGGACGTCTCATCCAAATTAAACTCGCTCCTCCTTTTTAAGAAAAGATATTATAAAAAAATGAGATTAACAGGACATCTTATCCAAATTAAACTCGCTCCTCCTTTTTAAGAAAAGATATTATAAAAAAAATGAGATTAACAGGACGTCTCGTCCAAATTAAACTCACTCCTCCTTTTTAAGAAAAGATATTATAAAAAATGAGATTAACAGGACGTCTCGTCCAAATTAAACTCGCTCCACCCTTTTTTAAAAAAATAATAAAAATTGCAATAATAATAATTATTATTATTATTATTACAACTTTTATGCTAGTCCAAATAGAATGTGTGAAGCACTCATTTTTATTAATATTTATCAATCAATAGAAATTAATTAATAATTAAAAAAGAAACAGAGTCATCAAACAGTAATTAATTTAACAGAAAATAAACAAATACAAGTATTAAAAATGAGGAGCAGAATGTGACCGGTGTGGTGAGAGGGATCCGGACGCCGGAGGGGTAGGACGGTGTTGTGGGTTTAAGGAGGGGCTGGACCGTGTTAGTTTAAGAGAGGGACGGTGTTGGTGAGGATTTAAGGGGCTGGACGGTGTGGAGTTTAGGAGAAGGACGGTATGGTGAGGATTTGAGGGGAGCAGGATAGTGTTGAGGGGAGCAGGACGGTATTGTGAAGGGAGATTTAAGAGAAGCTGGATGATGGTGTGGATATAAGAGGAGTTGGATGGTGTGGAGTAGAGAGGTTGGGCGGTATGGTGGTTTAAGAGAGGTTGGACGGAGTGGGTTTAAGAGAGGGACGGTGTTGGTGAGGATTTAAAGGGCTGGACGGTGTGGAGAGGATGAGGGACAGTGTTGAAGATTTGAGGGAGGACGGTGTGGGTTTTGGTGGAGAGAGAGAGCTGATGTGAATTTGAGGGGAAAGGGACTGCGTGAAGGATCCAGGAGGAGCTTGGACAGTGTGGGTTTCAAGACAGTGTTTCTTCTCTCTAAAAGAAAAAGCTTCAGAGTTCTCTCTAATGAAGGCTTCAGGATCCCTTTTCTTCTCTTTCGTTGGGGTATTTATAGAAGTCCCAGGTGTGCTGATTGCTTGAACAGCCCAGAGACAGCCTGGCTACCAATGATGGGAACAGCAGCTGATGAATAACTTATTATTTTAATTTTTGTTTGTTATCAGCCGCCCCACAAAATTAGCAAATCAACTTGGATGGTGTGTTGGGGAAACAGCCTGGACCTTGACAACCATAGGGAACGGCGACTGGTGGGAATTCTTTATTATTTCTTCCTTTGTCTTGTTGCCGGCCGCCCCCCATAATTCAAGGATCCACTTGGACAGTGGGAATCCAAGTCAGCATGGGCAAACAAGTAGAAATATAGAACCGGTGTTCTCTTTATGACTCGGATTAGTGCCTCAACCGGTATCCACCCACAGTGGGAATCAATCCGAGAGGAATAAATGCTCTCATATAAAAGACCGAGTGAAAGCTTGAATCCACAGGTCGGATCCGACCTCTGACACTCGCTGTGGGATTGAATTCGTAGATTATTGACTCGAAAATGGTTTTTCGAGAAGCATTGATCGGGACCTCTGTTGCTTCACTCGGTGTTGCTTTGCCCGGATGTATCACTGTTTGAAGCGCTCAATCGGAGTTGGTTCAATTGGAGCTATTTTGCTCGGATCTTGTCACTGTTTGAAGCATTCATTCGGAATTGCTCTAATTAGAGGTGCTTTGCCCGAAAGTGCTTCTGCTTGGAACATTCGTTCAGCCCTCTTCTCTCACATGTAACCCACTCAGGAACACCTCATTCGGGAAACCTTCATTTAAAAATTGATTCGATCGGTACTCCAAAAATGTTTTACTCAGATATATCCTAGGCCGACAAGTCAAAACCATTTTTCTCTGACTTAAAATTGATTCAATCGGGAAGTAAGCTTCACCCGGAAGCACAAGACTGGAAATGGATCACTCGGAAAAACCTCAGTCGGATACATTGCTCGGGAATAATTCAATCGGGCACATTCATCAAGCTTGCCTTTCACTCAAAATTATTTCAATTGTGCATCAACCCATTCAGATGTACAATCGGGAATCCTCCTTTTTTTTCAATCAGAATGGAACTTGAGAAAATCTGACCATTCGGACGTATTTACTCGGGAACCGACCTTACATTTCAATCAAAATGGTTTCACTCGTCAACCAATCCCTCAGATATATTCACTCGGGAGCCGGCCTTACTTTCCACTCGGAATGGTTTCACTCGACAATCAACAGTTCGGATGCACTCACTCGGGAGTCGGCTTTCTTTTCACTTAGAATTTGGAACTCAGCTTCAACAATCCTTCGGGTGCATTCACTTGGAAGCCGGCCTTGAAGGAGATGTTGTCCGAAAGAGGATCATTCATGATCAGAGATTTTTCTGCACTCAGGAATAATTCCCTTAAATCGGTCTACCCGGAAATATCTCATTCGGAAGTGGGGAATTTGAAACCGAAGTGTTTCTTTGCTCGGAAACACATCCCTTGAACCAGTCCACCGAGAAATATCCCAAAAAACCTGTTCTTTGCTCAAGGATGCCATCTTCCGAATCACACCACTAGGAAACCATCCTTATTCATCAAGTGTCCATTCAGGGGCTTCCTCTGCTCGGATAATAGTCTTTGGGACGGTATTTATTCATAGTCAGTCCCTTCTTCACTCAGAGTAGGTGCAACCGAGGACCTTCCACTCGGATTTATCTCCAGTTGAGGGATACTCACTCATAACCAGTCTCATTTCCCTCGGAATAAACTACTCGGAAATCACCATTAGGACATATGAAAATTAAAAGAGACTTTACCCGAGATGTTTTTACTCATAGTCAGAGCCTTTTCTTGTTTGGAGGTAACTCCCACACCTGAAGCCCATTGGGAAATGCCTTACCCGGAGATATACCACTCGGCCATGTACCACTCAGAGACCCCTACTCGGAAATGATCATTCCGAGTCATCTTACTCAAAAATGATCATTTTTGGGTTGTTTTTTTTTTAGAATTCTTTTCACTTGTGGATATCAATCGGAGCCTAAGACAGTCCTGAAGATGAACACACATAGAAAGAAGGGGTTCCAAGTGACAAAAATTCCCCATTCTTGGTGAAAATTGACTAGACCGAAATAGGTGTTCACATGCGCATAAGTCTCTCATTTTTGAAAATTTTTGAGTGCGGCCAGTGGCTACACATCATAAATAATGTATTTTAGTTGGTATTAAAATTTGGTGGCCATTGAATTTGATATGAAAAGTTATGGTGGTTAGAAGTTGGAAAATTATGAAAATTCTGCATTATGCAGCAGGGATGCTGTCATGAATCGATACATGACTTCTTTGAATCGATTCATGGGCCCCTGGAGTGGTCTGAATCGATTCAAATAACCCCTTGAATCAATTTAGAGGCTATTGGAATGGCTTGAATCGATTCATACGAGGTCCTGAATCGATTCAAGAGCTCCTATTTTCACTGTTCACCATTTCCAACTTGCTTGAATCAATTCATACAAGCTGGATCGATTTAAGGGCCCCTGTTTTCACTATTTGGAGGTTCAAACACACATGAATCGATTCATGGAGGTCTTGAATCGATTCATGGTCTTGTTTTCCCAAAAATTCATAAGTTTTAATGCATGTTTGGAAGGGTTGAGCCATGGCATGATTATTCAATAACACGTATGCATATTTAACATATCCTTGGCACTTAATTAGAGTACTTTGAGCCTCTTTTCACACCCTTCTATACTCCTTGGAATAACATACACTTCCGCTATCCCCTGTTGATGATCATGTGATTGATTATCTAGGGAGCATTCTTGATTTAATTACACACCTTCTCATATCTTCATATATGGGATGGTTTCTTAAAATGGTCCAGGGTTACTTGTTGGAGTTTTACATTGCGGTTTTCTCTTCATTCCTTAATTGCTTTTAAATCGCAAAAAATTTACCCTAGTTTTCATTATCTAAATTAATGATATCTTTATTAATATTAATATGTGAGGTCTCCTCCGGTCCCCACAAAAGGTGGTATCAGAGCATTGATTGCTTATTGGTTGATTATTTGAGTTAAATGCTATTGAAGGGTGATTTCTCTTATTGAATTGAGTTTGTTTGCCATTAAAATATGGTTGTTTATTGTCGAAACATGGTTGTACCTTACTAGAGCACTAGTTGCTTAATGTTGTGATGTTATCACTATAATTATTATGGAGCATGAATTGCTCACTATACATTGTGGGGTGATTTTTTTGAACATGAGTTGAAAACCCCATGAATAAATCTTGGATTGTTTATTTATTTGTGAATGATGGTGATGATTATATGATTGATATTAAGCCCGGCCAGGAATTTCCTTTCCAATATTTACCTTTGAATTATGAATACATTATGATGACATATGTGGTTATGATGATTATTTTTGGTTGGAAAATCTTGAGTAAAGAAACACAAGATTTCTAAGTAATGTTATGTTATGTGTCTAGATTGATCGATGGAGAATAGATGCAATGTTGATGCAGCTGTTATGGTTGAAACTTTTAATCGGTTTGCCGATATTCTTGAACAACCACAACAGCCTATTAGTCAACCGAATTATGGTCTTGACCAATTCCTCAAGCGGAAACCTTCTAAGTTTCATGGGGGGTTACAAACCGGAAGACGCTTACATTTGGATTCGCGACTTGGAGCGAATATTTGCTAGCATGGACTATTCTGAAGCTTAAAAAGTTAAGTATGCGGTATTCATGATCTGCGATGAAGCTGAGTCTTGGTGGATTTTGACTTGTGGGCGTATAATTTCGGCTCACACTCCCTTGACTTGGGAGAACTTCAAGGTGGAGTTCTTGAGGAAATATTTTCTGGATAGCTATAAGAGCAAAAAGGAGCTTGAGTTCATGGAGCTCAAACAAGAAAGCTTATCGGTTGAGGATTATGCCTCAAATTTTGAAGAGCTATGTGTATTTTACCCTCCTTTTCAACAGGAAGGTACTGAAGCTTCAAAGTGTGTTAAATTTGAGAATGGATTGTGCCAAGAGATTAAGAAGGCGATATGTTACCAAGAGATAAGGAGCTTTCCTACTCAGTGGGTCAAACTGTACCCTTCAAGCTATTCACCGAAAAATTACAAATTGAATGTCTTTTGTTGTCTGTCCACCCATCTGACATAATTATACAACCGGTCTTCTTCTATTCTGCCTTGAAATCTTCATGCATTACTTTAGTTTGACCCACTGCTTGCTTCAAAAGTGTCTTTCTTACTTCATGATATGATTGAGGTTTATAACTAACTCCAAAACTGTCTAATTTCCTCACATAAACTCTGGATTTTTAATCACATTAAAGGGGATGTCACTTGTATAAAAAAATCTAGCAACTTTTTCATTAACACCCCTTTGATGTTCTTCATCATTTGGTTAATGGTGGCTTGAACACCACTACTAGGTCCACTGCTAATTTTCTTTCCCCTTGCTTGCATATGAACATGCTGCCCATCATCATCACCTTCATCCATATCAACCAAACCCTTTTCTTATTTGAGTTGCCACTTTAGCCTCTGCATAAATCCTTATCATCAATTCCTTAGTTTCATCAGGCACACTAGGACAAGGCTCTGAATCCTCCCTAGTTCCTACAAGGTGGTACTTGAACTTGAAAACACCTTTAACAATCTTTGCACAATAATTGCATTGGACTCTCTTCCCATTCCCATCAACATCAACCCTATGTTTTCAACCAATGTCAGACCTCTTTCCTGGGATATTTTTTCTTGCTTGAAGAGGAGCTTGAACAATGTTGCTGTTGGCCTTTGAGCCACCATCTTTCCCAATTTCAGAGATGTTGGATACAGAGGAACTTGAGGAGGATGAGAAGAAAGAAATAGCTGGCCTTTAATCAAAGTGAAGGAGTAAGGAAAAAATAAAAACACACACCTATTCCCAAAGGGTTTTCGTCGCGGTGCCATGGGACAGGGAGTGCAGGTGGGTGTCACGGTGGGTGGTGGGTGTCGCAGGTGGTGTAGTTGCGGGTAGTGGCTCTCGTGTGGTTGTAGTCGAACAGGGGCAAGGTAGCGCCCAAGATGCGAATAAGAAGAACAACAGTGGTTGCAGTCACAAAGAGAAAGAAGAATGGTAGCGTCAACGTCAGAGTCAAAGACCACTGGTGGCTATTGTGCAGTCAAATGGAGGGATCGGGGCAGAGGGTGTTGTGTTGTGCAAGAAGTGATGAAGCAGAAGAGGGAGGATGTACGTGAATAAGGAAACAAAGGGTCTGAAACGGTGTCTTTTTAAAAAATTGGGAATTAGGGTTTCATGATGCATAGACTCGTGAACTCGCTAAAAACTCACGAGTTTGCACGAGTTTAACCGTTTCTACCCGAGTCCAGCTGAGTCTATGTATGTGCGAGTCTACTAGCGTGTTAACATGATTTCCCTTGGTAGAAACATAGACTCGTACGAGTCTATGAGTTGACTCTAGAGTTTGATAACCATGGTTGCTTCAACCGAATGTTGAGCCTGAGCCTTTATCTTTTCTTTGGCAACTAGGCATGATAGCTTCCTGTTTCCTACCTGACCATATTTACCATATTTTCCAGGTTGCAGCTTTCTCTTCATTTTCTTTATTAGGTTGTTATCCCCTTTGTTGTTTTTGTCATCTGTAGTTGAGTCCATACTCTTACCTATTTTCTTTCTCTTTATCTTGGGCCTCCCAATGGTCCTCTAGTCTTTCTCCTTTATGGGCTATGGCTGTATAAGCATGTTTGTATGATATTCCTGCAATTAACATTGAACCATCATATAACAACATAATACATTGACCACTTAAAAAGTAAACATTGAACACATAAAATAATACCTGCCAGTTGTCATACTTTACAAGTGTATTGTTGGGTTCCCAAGTTAACAGAAAGCTTGTCTGGAAAAAAGCTAACCTCATACCTTTTAGTACCACCATCACCTAGTCAGAAATCAAAACATGAGTCATATACATCATATGTGAAAAAAGAACAATTACTGGTGAAAACACAATTAGTTACCTGTCCACACTACACTCTAATTGTTACTTGTAGACTTTTATTTCTCCAACCTACTCTATTGAACTGGGGGTAACTTTCCACAGTGTTTTGTTAACTTTAACTTATGATTTCCCATGGTGATCATAATGTATATCCTACCTCTTCCAGCATTGTCACAATTGGCTTGCACCTGATATGCACAAGTTTGGAGAAGAAGTACCAATTCCCTTCTCTTTATCCTTTCTCCAATCCTTTTTGGGATGGGAGTCCTTTTTTTCCTTTTCACTTAGACCTAAAGGGATTTTCCCCCTTTGTGGTAGGAGCCTCCCTCACTTAATTAACTCTCCACCTTAGTGCATTGGTGAAGGAGTTCCTGAATATCTACATAAGGTAAGAGCTCTACCCTTCTTTTAATATCCCTATTAAGCCTATGAAGAAACCTATGCATGAAGGTCTCCTCATCCTCTTCTATATTAGCCATAATCATGGCCGTCTTAAGGGCTTTATAGTAATCTTGTACACTTTTTGTTCCTTAGAAGAGTCTATTGAGTTTAGTAAAAAGCTCTCCTCTATAATAAGAAGGCACATATCATTTTCTTGATAAGGCCTTGAGTTCATCCCAATCATCAATTAGAGAGAAGTTATCCCTCTTCCTCTCTTTACATATTTGGGTCCACCAAACTAAAGCGTAATTTTGGAAGGAAAGGGTAGCAACCCTAACCTTATTTTCATCTTTTATTTTATAAGAGTTAGTCAACTCTCATTTCCCATTCTATGTAGGCCTCACTCTTACCATGAAATAGGAGAACCTCTAATTTGACTTCCCTAAGCCCTACATCCTCATGATGCTTATAGTGTCTCCTCGGCCTCTAATCTTCTTCATTTTCATCATGGTTATGTCTACTATGTCTCCTATGAGTTCTAGCGTCTCTTGTTCTAGGTCTTTTTTCTTTCCTCTCTATTTTTAATATGATCTAATCTAGAATTCACGGCATTCAATTATTCAAGAATCACTCTCATATAGGGAGGTGTGTTATCTGATAAAGAATGACCTTCAAGAAAGGGATGGATCTAGCTTTCTTCTTCAACTTTCTTTAATCTTTATGATGCTTTCTTGAATTTTGATGATTTTTAATGGAAGAGGATGTTTGTGGCCGAATGGTAAAGGTATGGTAAAGAGGAAAGAAATGGAACCTAAGAAATAGGCTAAGGTATGGAAGGATGGTGGAAGATAGAACATAATTTGAGAGGTATGGTGATTCCAGGTGATGGTGCCACTCTAAAGGGTGGAGATGAGCCTAGTATTCGCTACCCAAGGGGGAAGCCCAAGGGATGAGAATGAGACCAAGTGTTATACACTTGAAAGAAGTTAGAGAGAGAAAGAATCTCACTTATCTCACTAGATTTTCACAAAATGATTCATTAAGTCTTGATTACAAAGGGGAGAAGGCTCATATACCTCCTCCTAAATTTGGAATTAGCTTAGGTGGGCTTGTAAAGTTTCACTTAAGGTCCAAAATCTAATCATACATGGCTCAAAAATGGCTCAAGGCAAGACTATGTCCATACAAGGCCCAAAACAACATACAAAGCCTAAAATTGGCCCAAATAGAGTCCTAAAATTATTTTTATTACAATTTTATTAAATCTAATACATGAGAAACATATAGAAATTAGATCCTTATTATGCTCTCACTCTTCAAGAGGATTTATCCTCAAATCCAATATATGAGTTCCTACAATGAGAAGGCTTATATACCTCTCCTAAATTCGGAATTAGCTTGGGTGGACTTGTAAAGGCTTCACCCAAGGTCCAAAATCTAAACATATATGGCCCAAAACAACATACAAAGCCTAAAATTGGCCCAAATAAAGTCCTAAAATTATTTTTATTATAATTTTATTAAATCTAATACATGAAAAACATATAGAGACTGATCCTTATTATGTTCCCCATCTTCAAGAGGATTTGTCCTCAAATCCAAGACTTGAATTCCTACAATCAGAAGGACAAACAATGAGTTCACATTATGATAAAGGAAAATGAAAGAACAAGAAATTGACTTATTTATTTAATAGCAAGAATCATCCGGGATCAAAGACTAACCTTATGTCCCTTACAAAAATTAAAACACATATATCAGTGATATGTCTAGTGTCCAAGGTAAAGATTTAACCTCTCGCAACCAGAGTCCAAAATAACCTCACAGACTCTGTATTTTACACCGTCTTAGTAGAGTATGGTATTATGCTCCTAGATCCAATGGGGACCTAAGTTCTTCACGTTTAAGAGATGATTTAATGTGTAATCTAAACTATTATAAGAGAAACACACCAGAGGTGGACCTGTAAAAGATTCTCTGATGCTTAAGTCATTACGGGTATTTCAAAAAATAAAGAGATTACGGAGGCTCTTAAGAACGTGTTCAGAATCCCCTTCAAGTTAATAAATGAGTTGTATTTATAGACCTTCCCTGGGTAGAAGAATTGATTTGACCTTTTTTCCTAACATACTATAGCAACAATATTGGCAGGGACATGTTGCCCATACCTTATCTGACTTGCATTCAGATGTCAGTTGTCTGACCGATATCATGATTTAAAATCTGTACTTATGCTTGCTTAGGACATCGGTTCTAAGGCACGTAGTCTAGTAGTTGAGTAGTTGTAGATGCCTTTTGTAGAACAATGGGTATTTTGTCCATCGAGTATAGGGTTCGGTATGCACCCCAGATTAATCAATAAAAAATGAAATGAGGTAGTCCTATAAAAATACATAGAAAAAACTATAGGGTATCTCACTAACCGTATTGATGATACTATGGGTTATATGCATAAAGGATATGCTAGATGAAATAGATGGAAAGACAATGAGTGTAACATGAAACACTGGCATATCATGAATAAGCATTGGATGTAATGCCCTAAGAGGTTTGACAGCGCCCGTAAGTGCATGTGTTTGTTGCGTAATATAAAAAATATCTTCTACATAGTGTTCTCAAGTACTCAATTTTAATCCTATCTATCTAAACAAGCGATTAACAGAATTTTGGTCAAAGAAATTAAAAATAAAATAAATAAAGATCTCAACAGAGAGGGTTTTCTGGAAAAGGAATTAATTAAAATACGTCTTGGGATCCTAGGGTAGTGAATTGTTGTGTTGGTGTTTAAAGGTTTTACATTATCTTTTACTTTCATGTAAACAGGGACCAATTTCCTAAGGTTCTAACTTTCCCTTCTCAAAGCTCTATTAGATTACTCATAAATCAAACAAACGTTCATTCAATTTGAAAATAGAGTTATTAAGGTTGCGTTTAGTTACAGAAAATTATTCTAGTTTTCTGGGAAAAATTTTCTACTTGTTTTCCAAAATTTTCATTTCCTGGAATAGTTAGAAAAATTCTTGAAAAGTTTTTCCACTTTTCAATTTTCTTGGAAAACTTCTTTAAAGACTTCTCTATTTTTATTTAAAAAATAGAAAACCTAGTTTTCAGTTTTCTATAAATTTTCTTTGAATATTTTGTAAACAAATACCTTTTTTATTTTTCCAATTTTTCAAGAATAGTTTTCTATTTTTCTTAAAAAACTTACGAACTAAACACGACCTAAGTATTATGAAACTTTCAAGTTCTCAGAACAATAAAAAAAAGTTCGCTTCTTAGTCCCTCGTAATTTTAATTATTATAAAAAACTTAGGTCCTCAAAAGATCAAAAATAGTACACTTATTAGTCCCTCATAGTTTCAATCTTAGGTTCAATATCTTGAATTAGATTAAATAGGTTCACTTTTTAGTCATTTCTAAATTTAATAAAAGGTTACTCAAAGCCCATCTCTAGATTATTTAGCGTGAATAAGACAATCAAGAATTGAAGGTAAACATGATTTCATTGATGAAGCAAATTAGAGATTACAACCAATCACATTACAAGTCACCCTTAAATCCCAAAAAAAAAAATTCTAGCGACTCATGGTGAAAAAGAATTCAAAACATTTAATTGAAGCCAGAAAGACTCACAACAAGGATTACAAAAAGTCAAAATAAGAGAAAGTAAAAGAATCCTAAAACCAACCACTATGAAGTAGAGATTCTTTGAGTTATTCCATTTCTCTATTATTTTCCTCCTTGAAAAGCCTTGATAGAATCCTCCCAAATCACTTATTCTGCTATACATAGTGCCTCCTAGCCTTTAGAATGCAGAACCCCTAAAGTTGGCCTATTTTTCCCCTTTTATAGAACAAAAAACATGAAACATAGTCTGTCAGTCATGAACCATGATCGTGGTAACTTCCATAGCCTGGCCGTGGTTAATTTTATGCAGTGAACTCCATGGACATGGAAAGAACCAGGGCCTGGTCGTGGTTCCCAATGTTTGGGTAACTGTTTTTCTTCATTTTTCATGGCTTTTGTCGTGCAATTATTTTTCTATCCATTGACTTTAAAAAGAGTCTTCAAACTTAAAAATTCCTACAAACTAGCCAACAAAGTAGCAAATGAAGGAAAAAGAAAAATGCACAAGGGATTTAGGGGAGATTTATTCAAATTAACCTAATTATGCCTAGCAAATGCATCTTAAAATGATGTGTTTTAGAGACACATCAAGGACCATATTAGGTGATGGAGTTTAAACTAAGGGTTATTATAGGCATGGCGCATGAAAAGATGCAACTAGTACTCTATGTAAACCTTCATGCAAATGGATGGTATTAAGACGATACAAGTTATTATAAGGTGGTAAAGGAGTCCTTAGGGCAATGATATGAGGTAAAGAAAAAGGTAAGCCTATATACATCCTAAAGACAAGTAAAACAACATAAGAAATAACTCTTGGGAAGGTCATCTCAAATAAGTATAAACATATCCCTACACTATAAAAACCTATAACAACTATATATATTCTACATGTAACCCAAAGAGAGTTATGTACAATTATTGTCCTATCCATCATAGTTGAAAGAAAAAGTTGGAGAAGCTTCCATATAAGCTCACAATGTATTACTAAAGGCTTTCCCAAAATCTATGTAACATGATGGGATAGAAAGAACATTAGTAAAATAACAAGTAAAGGGATAAAGGGACTTAAAGAATGTTTCACAAGATTTGAGCATTTCACCCCTACTTGTATGACTACTTTCAAGAAATTCTAATTTTTATGATTTTTTAGTGGCAAACAAAGAAGAATGCCTCTTGAATTCATCATATATGACAACTCTTATAACCTTTATTTGTTTTTGATTTTCTAGTTTGTTAGTGGAAGGTCCAACCTCCCTATCCCTTTTCAACTTCATTTGAAGTTGATCCTTCATTACTTATTCTAGAGTCAAGGGATGTAGAACAAACTTTTTATTGTTGTAGATAAAGGTGAGGGTGTTTGTGAAGCCCTCATGGTGACCCTTTTATCAAACTATATGATCTATCTAATAACACGTGTATGGCCTCTATAGGAACTACATCACACCATACCTTATAGGTTCCTATGGAAAATGCAAGATGAACTTGTTTGTTGACTAGCATCTCACCTTTTTCATTTAGTCATTGTAGTTTATAAGATCTTGGGTGATTTACTAGTTGACAACCAAGTTTGTGCACTATCTTGGCTAGCCATATTAACACAACTGCCACTATATATAATAAGAGAACATAATTTTTCACTAATATAACAAGTATAAAAGATGTTCTCTACTTGGTAGTGTCATCTTCTCTAATATGGCTTCTAAGAAGCCTACTTATCATGTATAACTCACCCATATCTTATAAGACATGTTCACTTTCATAAGAATAACTATTATAACTATCACTAGCTTATTACGAGGAACAATCCTCTTAGCTTGAGTAGTGATCCTGCCCTCTTAAATTCATGGTTTTATATGTTAGGAATTAAGAGGCTATATGACCTCTTCCTAAGCATTTAAAACATTTAATTAAGTTAGTCTTAGAAGAACATGGTTTGGATGATTCATTAGACCTATCATGTTTAGAGGGTTTGGCAGAAGAACCCTTTTTATGCACTTCACTTTTTATTTTATGAGAAGGGGTGCCCACTGCCTTCTCCCCATCTTTTTTCTAACTCTTTCTAAGATACGAATCCTTTTTTCCCTTCCACTTGGGCTTAAAAGGTTTGTTGTCCCTTTTGTAGTCGGAGTCTCCCTCACTTAATTGACTTTTCACTCTAGTGTATTGGTGGAGGAGTTCCTCAATGTCAACATGAGGTAATAGCTCAACCCTTCTTTTTATGTCCCTATTTAACCCATGAAGGAGCCTATACATCAAGTTCTCCTCATCTTCTTCTATGTTAGCCCTAATCATGGCTATTTATAGGGATTTATAATAGTCTTCTATATTTTTAGATCCTTGGGTTAGTCTATTAAGTTTGGCCAATAAGACTTCCCTGTAGTATGAAGGCACATACCTTTTGCATAGTAAGACCTTAAGATCTTCCCAATCATCTATAGAGAAGTTATCCTTCTTCCTTTCTTTACAAACCTGGGTGTTAGTCCTCAAATTTTCAATAAAAGCTTGAATAAAAATTTCATAAAAATTATAAAAATTAGTTTAATTTGTTAGAAAATTAGGATTTAAATTCAATAAATGGATGTTGTTGGAAATAATCTGCCCTTGATCAATTTTCTCTAGTTTTGCAGTGAAAAAGTTAAGAAATCAAGAGAAAATTACACTGGAGGAGCTGACGCGTAGCCTCACCCCACGCGTAGCATCAACAGCTATTTTTGATGCTGACGCTACGCATCACAGCCACGCGTAGCGTCAGTGCTGCGTGGTCTCCACCTCCACTTTGACCAACCACTCCACTTGGACCCAATAATGGGCACTCCACTCAGCCACAAGGGCCATCCCACTCACCATGAAAGGCCAAAAATTGGTGGAGACATGTCCATATGGCCAAGCATGATCAAATTTAATAATTTGAAGTGGCCATTATCAAGTGTTTAATGGAGGCTGAGTCAGGGGTATGACGCGTAGCGTCACAGGTAGCACCCTTGCTCAGCCCTATAAATAGGGCCATCCAACACCATTCAAATAATCCCATCCCATCCCATTCCATAGCATTTCTTTTCTCTCTTGTGCTCGACTTTGAGTACTTCTTTTGTGAGTTGTAGTTCTAGAATAGTTTTCTAGATACTTGAGTGTGTTTCGGTGTATTGTGATCATTGTATCGTGAAGTTCCCATCGTCTTCGTAATGTCAAAATCTGTAAGTGTTGTTTCTACTTTCACCATGTGTAACTAATTTGTTTATGTTGGAATTGGTGAACTAATCTATTGAGTATAATGTTGTGAATTCGACCTCTGCATGTTTATGATTCAAGTCCATGTTAGTATTTTAACCTTTTATTAATATGAACGTCAAACGGGAGAATGATTTTCATGTGTATTGAAACTTGTTTTATTAGTATGAATGTCAAACGGGAGAATGATTGTTCATGCCGTATTGAAACTTGTTTTGACGAAAGTAAAAAGTTGGAATACCCTTGGTATCTCAATTCTATAGGGGTTGTTAACCATTGTTGCCATAAGGCCAGGTCTTAATGCAAGTTTTTACTGAGAAAGCTCACGAGGGATCGGACTTTACGGTGAATTCTTAGAATTTATATCACGAGGGATCGGTTATAATGATTTTAAGCTGCAATGACATGAAACTTGATGATTAAATATGCATGTCTTGAGTTCCTCATTGTTATTCTAGATTAGGGATCCAATTTCCAACATAATATTTTTATCTGTGTTTATCTCAAGTATCTTACCTATTCTAGATTGCAACTCGTTTTTTTAGATAGATTTTATTTTCTTTTATCTTATGAACCACTCAATTATGTTATCCTGTGAATATTGTATAAATTGTATATAAATTATTCTTTTGTTTATAACTTCCTTCCCATTTACCATAGTAAATAGAAAATTACTGTTATTATTGGACTTTCAATCCCAGTGGAACGATATCTAAATTTTGAAAACTACAAACGATTGGTGCGCTTGCCAATTAACAAACCCGGTGGTGGAAAAGAACTGTTGAGATGCTATCGCCGGGTTAACACTGGGTCCACCAAACTAGAGCATAATGTTGGAAGGAAAAGGTGGCTATCCTAACTTTCTTTTCATTTTTAATTTTGTGAGTTAAAGAGTTGTTTCCTTGTAGCTTGGTGACTTACCTTGACCTTGGTGGAACTTTGAACACATTGTATTTAGAGAGCACCATTTTATAATAACTTAGTAGTTCTTTGTGTGTCTCTTGTATTTTTATTTTTCCTTATATTTAAGGAACTTTATTTTTAAGTATTTTTCTTAGTCCTTGTATTTGAACTTTAAGGACTTTGGACTTTGGACTCAAGCTATGAGGAATCTTTCTTTTCACACTCTAGTGAAGGCTTCAGTAATGATTCCTATGAGAGTGAACATGTTATAGGAGATGAAGAAGAGCTTTTCATGATTAGAAGGCTTCTTGGAAGCATATAAAATAATGATGACACTACCCAATGAGAGAACATCTTTTACACAAGATGTTACATTAATGAAAAACTTTGTTCTCTCATTATGGATAGTGGAAGTTGTGCTAATGTGGCTAGTCAAAAGATAGTCCATAAACTTCGTTGTTAGCTAATTGATCACTCTGGACCTTATAAATTGTAATGGCTTAATGAAAGGGGTGAGATGTTAGTGGACAAACAAGTTCATATCCTTATATCCATAGGAACATACCATGATAAAGTTTGGTGTAATGTTGTTCATATGGAAGCCACACATATCCATGAGGGTTCTATCAACACCCTCACATTCTTGCATAATAATAAAAAGTTTGTCTTACATCCCTTGTCTCCCAAGCGGGTCTTGGAAGACCAACTTCAAATGAAGTTGAAGAGGGATAGGGAGGTTGGGTCTTCCACCTCCCACTCACCAAATAGAAAATCAAAAAAAGATAAGGGTAAAGGAGTTCTCACTTATGATGACTCCAAGAGGCACTTTCTTTTCTTGCCTCTAAGCATGATATGAAGCAAGCTTTGCTAGTTCATAAATCTTTTTACATGCTTTACCCTTCTTCCATACCTAGCACTTCCTCTCCTTGATGGGCTCTTCTTCCACTTCTATGCCCAAGGGAGTGCTCAAGTTTTTGCATGAGTTTTAGGATATCTTTCCAAAAAACCATCCTTATAGGTTTCCACCCATTAGGGGGATAGA
This sequence comes from Clitoria ternatea, assembly GCA_037962975.1. NCBI lineage: Eukaryota > Viridiplantae > Streptophyta > Magnoliopsida > Fabales > Fabaceae > Clitoria > Clitoria ternatea. The sequence goes on from CM075670.1 coordinate 141,893,099, forward strand.
ACATCAAATTGACCTTACTACTAGGGCTAGTCTTCCCAATAAGCCCGCTTATAGGTGCAGCCCTAAAGAAAGCTTAGAAATTAAAAAACAAATAAGTGACCTACTTTCCAATGGGTGGATAAGAAAGTCTTAGCCTTTGTGTTGTACCATTCTTTTAGTTCTTAAAAAGGATAGTTCATGGAGGTTATGTATTGATTGTAGAGCAATCAACAACATTATCATCAAGTATAGGCATCCAATACCTAAACTTGATGATATATTGGATGAACTTTATGGCTCTACCATATTCTCCAAGATTGACCTTAAGAGTGACTATCATCAAATAAGAATTAAGGAAGAAGATGAATGGAAAGCCACTTTTAAGATTAAACTTGGTTTATATGAATGGTTGGTGATGCCTTTTGGCTTAATCAATGCTCCTAACATTTTCATGTGCCTCATGAATCATGTTTTGAGGGACTTTATTGGGCACTTTGTTATGGTCTATTTTGATGACATTTTAATATATTCTAAGACCATGGACTCTCACATTATTCATCTTAGACATGTCTTACTTGCCTTAAGGACAAACAAACTTTTTTCTAACCTTGATAAATGTTCGTTTGGCTTGGATCATATTGTCTTCCTTAGATTCATAGTTAGTGCTAAAGGGGTCCAAGTTGACCATGATAAAGTTAAATCCATTGGTGCTTGGCCTACCCCTAAAAATGTGCATGATATTAGAAGCTTCTATGGCTTAGCTAGCTTCTATAAAAGGTTTGTGAAAGACTTTTCTACTTTGGCCTCTCCCATAAATGATTTGTTAAAGAAAAATATACCTTTCACTCAGGGACCAAAGCAAGAAAAGGCTTTCAATGAACTTAAACATAGGCTCACACATGCTCTTATCCTTACTCTTTCTAATTTTAACAAAACTTTTGAGCTTGAGTGTGATGCCTCCAATATTGGCATATGTACGGTTTTGCTTCAAGAGAGGCACCCATTATTTTCTTTAGTGAAAAGCTCAATGAGGCACCTTAATTATCCCACCTATAACAAAGAACTTTTTTCCTTGATTAGAGTCCTACAAACTTGGGAACATTACTTGATCCCAAAAAATTTTGCCATTCATAGTGACCAAGAGTCACTCAATTACATCAAAGGGCAACATCAATTGAATAAAAGGCATGCTAAATGGGTAGAGTATTTGGAGAAATTCCCTTACGTCATCAAGCACCAAAGTGGAAAAGTTAATGTGGTGGCTGATGTTTTATCTAGAAGGCACACTTTACTTTCTTCCTTGGGTGCCATACTTCTTGGTCTTGATGAAATAAAGAAGTTATATCCATATGATTTGGATTTCTCTTCCATTTACTACTCTTTTGGTCCTTCTTTTTCTTCTCATGGCTTCCATAAGTTGGATGGCTTATTATTTAAAGCCAATAAGTTATGAATTCCTAGAGGATCCATAAGAGAGTTACTTATTCGTGAAAATCATGAAGGAGGACTTATAGGGCACTTTAGGAGGGACAAGACTTTGTCTACCCTTAATGAACATTTCTATTGGCCCCAAATGAAACATGACCTGCAAAGGCTTTACTCTAGGTGCCTTTCATGTAAAAAGGCCAAATCTAAGGTTTCACCTCATGACCTTTACACTTCCTTGTGCATTTCTACATCCCCTTGGGTTGATATTAGTATGGATTTTGTGCTTGGTTTTCCTAAGACCCAAAGGGGCATGGATTTTATATTTGCCATGGTGGATAGGTTTAGCAAAATGGCTCACTTCATTCCTTACCATGAAGTGGATGATGCTAACTATATTGCCAAACTTTTCTTTAGAGAGGTTGTTAGACTTTATGGGATCCCTAGATCTATTGTTAGTGATAGGGATACCAAGTTCCTTAGCCATTTCTGAAGGACCCTATAGGACAGGCTAGGAACTCATCTCCTTATTTCCACCACTTGCCATCCACAAACAGATGGCCAAACTGAAGTTGTAAATAGGACCCTTTCTACTCTTCTTAGGGTCCTAGTTAAGAAAAACATTAAATCATGGGATGAGTGTCTATTACATGTAGAATTTTCTTATAATAGGGTAGTTCACTCAATCATTAAGCATAGTCCTTTTAAGATTGTGTATAGTTTTAACCCTCTCACACCATTAGATCTTTTACCTTTTGAAATTTCTAATGATAGCCATCATATAGATGGTGAGGCTAAAGCTTATTTTGTATAAGAACTACATGAGGAGGTTAAAAATCATATACAAAAGAAAAATGATCATTATGATAGGTGTGTTAATAAGAAGAAAAAGGAAGTTATCTTAGATGTAGGGGATTGGGTTTGGCTTCACCTAAGGAAGAAACATTTTCCTAACCTTAGGAAGTCAAAACTTAACCCAGAGGTGATGGTCCATTTCAAATTCTTAAAAAGGTGAATAATAATGCTTATATACTTAACCTCCCTGGCGAGTATGGGGTCAGTGTTATTTTTGATGTTTTTGATCTAAACCCTTTGTGCTATAGATGAGCTGGATGACGTTGCCTCAAATTTAAGGACAAATCCTTTTAAAGATGGGGAGCATGACACAGGCCTCACCCATAGAGAAGCCCTAGATCCTATATAAAGCATAGAGGTTGCCTTTGAGAGCTTTAATGGCCCTTTGACTAGGTCAAGGGTCAAGAAAGCCAAGGAGACACTCCAAAAGCCTTTGGCTTCTTTGATGACTTCCTTGGATGGGCCTAAGCCTAAGGAGTAGTTTTTAAAGGCTTTTTACTTGCTTCACTTGCATTATTTTGGAGCCAAGGTCTTTTGAGCTATTTTTAGACCTCTTTTGGACCATCTTTGGACCTTGACATTTCTTGTAAATATTTTAGTATTCTTTTTTATTTGTTTAGGAATTTATTAGAATTAGGAAATAGGTTTTAGTTTGGGCCTTGCATGGCCATTTGCTTTTGGGCCACTTTTGGGCCTGTATTTTGGACCATTAGTGTAGGTAATTAGGATTGGGCCAAGGAGCATCTCCTAGGTCCATTAGGTGACTGAATATGTCTATGAGGTATATATACCTTAATTCTTTTGTATTTTGACATAACTTGAATCATAAGTGCATTTTTAGTGAGATAGAGTGTGACATCTCTAGAATTTAAGCTCTTAGCTCTCTCCTCTTTGTTTCTTATCCTTTGGACTCCTCCCAAATGGGGTGAAACCTCACAAAGACCTTATCTCTTCTCTAAGAGTAGTGGTTCCCTCTTCCTTCCCTTGCCTCTCCATTATTCCATCTTTTTTAGCCTTAAATCTAGGTAATCCAAGCACATTCCTCACCTTTTCCACTACATACTTGTCTCAGCCTACATCATTACTCTACAAATTCAAGTATTATTTCAAGATTTAGACATCTCTTAGCTTAGATCTCAAGGAATTCAAGAGGAAGATCCACCTCTTCCTTAGGAAATTGAAGAATTTCCTACATCAATTTTATGACACCTACAATTAGCCTAAAGATACCTTACAACAATGCACAAAAACAACAATTAAGACTAACAACTAGCATTTAGGCTTGCATCAACTTCCAATCATAAATAAGGATAGAAATCATGATTTATAACATAAAAACAATTGTTTAAGATGAAAACCAGTATGCAAAAAGATTCCCTAATGGTGGTGGAAAATTAAAATTAAACACTAGATAAAAGCCTATGGAATTACCTAACAATCCTACAAAATTTAAGTTATAATTTCCACCTACAAGTGAGGTGGATCAAGAAACTTAAAGGATCTTGTTAGACACTTTACCGAATGTGAATAAAGTGCCTAGAATTCTAGCAACTAGACCCAAGCAAAGTTGTACATAAAAATCCTAAAAGATTACTAAGAACAAACTCCAAAACACATGCACCTTTATCCTAATATCTAAGCATTAAGACCAAGCATCAAACACATGGTAGGCACACCTAAAAATACTTGAAATTGGAAAGGTTCCAAACTGGAATTTTACTTCTAAAAATGAAAATAACAAGATACAAAAGAAAAATGCCAAGTAACACCACAATATGCTATCAAAGTAAGGGAATCTTGCACAATAAGCAACCAATGGTCAAGGAATTGACTTCAAAAAAAATTTGCACCAAATCACACCAAACTCAAGGGTTATTATTTAGTCATATGCAGAAACATATCTTGTGAAGGCACTTTGAAAAATTCAAAGCCAAATTGCAAGATTCAACAATTCAAGAATTGACAATATTTTTGTATTTTCATGCAATTTCACTTATAAGACTAGGAAATGGAACCAAGAACACATAGAACAATAACAATAGAACCTAATTTCAGAATTATGAACATGAATTAAAACATCTCAAAGAAAATGAAAAAGAGAGGCAAGAGACTCAATGATACCACTTTATATAGTCCTTTCTTGAAAGGAAAGGTGGATCTAGCTTTCTTCTTCAACTTTCTTCAATCTTCATGATGCTTTCTTGAATTTTGATGATCTTTAATAGAAGAGGATGTTTGTGGCCGAATGGTAAAGGTATGGTAAAGAGGAAAGAAATTGAACCTAAAAAGGAGGTTAAGGTATGGAAGGATGATGGGAAATGAAGGGAATTTGAGAGGTGTGGTGGTGCTAGGTGGTGGCGCCACTCCAAGGGGTAGAGATGAGCCTAGTATTCGTCATCCAAGAGGGAGGAGCCCAAGGGATGAGAATGAGAGCAAGTGTTATGCACCTAGGAGGAGTTAGAGAGAGAGAGAGAGAGAATCTCACTTTTCTTACTAGATTTTCACAAAATGATTCATTAAGTGTTGATTACAAAGGGGAAAAGGCTTATATACCTCTTCCTAAATTTAGAATTAGCTTAGGTGGGCTTATAAAAGCTTCACCTATGACCCAAAATCTAAACATACATGGCCCAAGGCAAAACTATGGTCATACAAGGCCTAAAACAACATATATACAAAGCCTAAAATTAGTCCAAATAAAGTCCGAAAATTATTTTTTTATAATTTTATTAAATCTAAGACATGAAAAACATATAAAGACTGGATCCTCATTATTATCTTTCTCACGTAAGCTATAAGATGACATGTTGTCTAGTAACCTAATTCGTAAAGTGAACAATGAGATGAAATACTAGTCAGATTTGCAAGAAAAGAGATAAGCAAGTAAACTAGCCTATTTGCAAAGAAAAAAAGAAAACTATCCTAAAATAATTAATAACAATATACTAGTTGATTTGCAATTAAGAAAACTAGTAAACTAACCTTAGAATCAAGCAAGTGAAAAGCAAGTATACTAGTTATGGTGCACAAAGTAAACTAATATCTAAGCGTATTACCCTAATAAACTAATTAAACCAAAGTCCAAAGTTTAAAGTCTAAAAGTCCCCTAAATAAAAGGGTCAAGAAAATATTGAATTAAAATATTACTATTTTTTTTCTTTAAACGCTCCCAAAATACAAGGAAAAATCAAATACAATTGACACACAAAGTATATTATATATTACAAAAATGTGCTCTCCATGTACAAGTCTTCAAGCTCCACCAACAATATTAGTAAAAACTTTAAACACAAGAAAATTGTTAGCATAAAAATTATTATTTACAAAATGAAAAACTCTTAAGCTCTCAAGCACTCAAGTGTATACACTCAATATCTCTCAAAAGAGTCTCAAATGCTTAGAACAAGCTCTCAAATCAAATCTCAACCACCCCAATTATGCTACCCTAAAGTTGGTAATCACTTAACTTATCACAAGAAGGTCAATACAGATAAATATTCAAAGACACAACTAGAGATGAAAGAAGACAAGCAATAAAAGTTCAATTTAGGAAGCAAAACCAAATTGGATGAATATGAGACAAATTAAGAATGTGAAAAACAACAAAGGCAAAAAATGAATAAAGGTAAACTAAGAATGGATTTTAATATGTGACAAACCAAGAATCAACAAAGAGAAACTAAAAGCAAATGCAACAAAAAAGTAAGCACACAAAAAAGATATCTAAAACTCTAGAATGCAAGCTAAACACTAACAATTCACAAGTCTTTATGCTTTTTAATTTTAATACACAAAGAGGAAAACAAATATACTTTAGGGGCCTGCACAAAACCACTAAGGTGTTGCTAAATATTTTCTTGGAGATTCACACACTATTTTCAATGAATTTTTCCAAGGACCTAATAAAATTATATAATACAAAAGCCTTTCAAGCCTTTTCTTTTTCAACTTTTTTTATACTTTTTCCCTGTTTTCCTTTGTTTTTACTACACTTTTACTACACCTACAAAGAGCCCCAAAAAAGCCTCATAAGAAATGCACAAAACTACAAGAATGAACACTAAACAACTAGTATTTATATTTACATCTTCTCCTAACATAAAATATGGATGGAAAACGTGGTTTATGACATAAATTAAAATTATTAAAGATGAATTACAACATGTAAAAGAGTGTCTAAAGTTGCTAGAAAAATGAAACAAACACTAGATAAAAGTCCTAAGAACACTAACAATCCTACAAGATAATGAGCAATTAAATCCAACAAAAATTATGATAGATCAAGACATTTTTTAGGGGATTATGTTACACTTTATAAAATGTGAATAAAGTGCCTCAAATTTCAGTCATTAACACTAAAGCAAAAGTGTAAGGAAAAAGTCTAGAAAACACTCAAGAATAAGCACCAAACACTTGTACCTTAAAACATAGCATTCTAAGACTAAGGTAATCTATCAAACATATAGGACTACACTACCTAAAAGACATATAATCTATAAGGTACAATACTAGAATTTTAATTCTAAACACAAAAATGACAAGAAACAACAAAGATATGCCAAGAAACAACACAAAAATATAAGAAATGAAGGTATCTTACACTACAAGCAACTAGAGTCAACACTTTTGACCTTCAAATTTTTTCTCCAAATCAAACCAAATTTAGAGGTTATATTTTGGACCATGGCAGCAACAATTTTTGTAAAGGAAATTTGTCAAATTCAAAGCCAAAAAGTGTAGATCAAAGATCTAAGAATTGACATTTTTTTGCATTTTCTTAGAATATCACATATGATATGTCAATTTGAAGCTAGAGATAAGGTCAACAACAAGTATGGAATGAAAATTCAAAATCACACTTGAAACAAAATAGATCTAAGAAAAAAAAAAGCAAAGACAAAGGCTCAATTATACCAATTGATGTAGGATTTCCTTGAAAAAGATATAGATCTAGCTTTGCCTTCTTCAATAGATCTTTATCTTCTTGCAACCTTTTCTTTGATTTCTCAAGAATAATGGTGAAGCGCAGGTATGTCCGTGAGTTATATGTAAGGAAATGAAGGCTTTACTTTAGGAAAATGGCAAGGAAAGGTGATGCAGGAAACTTAGAATAGAAGAGAAATGGTGGGCAAGGAATAAGAGATAGTGTGGACGCCACTCCTAGGGAGATAAGTCCAAGGGAATTCGCCACCTTTGGGGAGGATATCCAAAGATAAGAATTGGTGAAGTGCTAAGCACATAAGAGAGGCTAAAGAGAGATAATTCTTAACTTCTCACTAAAAAGTTCACAAATGAATTCAAAGGTGTGATTTACAAAGAATTAGAGCCTTATATTCTCCATGTAGAATTTGGCCACTCACTATGGGCCTTGGCTTCCTTAAGGCCTAAACACTAAACCTTTAGAAACTTGGCCTAAAAGTAAAAGCAAGCATATAAGGCCCAAAAATGGCCCATAACTATCATGGTCATACAAGGCCTAAATCCTAAAGCTCATTGGGCTTATCTAAGTAATTTTATTACCAGTATAAGATGTCCTAACTATTTACAAAATGTAGTATAAAACCCAATCTAGGCCCAAGAAGAGTTCAAATCCACCTAAAAACCATAGTCTTTACTATGGAACAAGACATATGAGTAAAGGATTTCATTATGGCTTCTTTGGTCTTGGACCTATGGATTGGTAATAGGAAGAGTGTCAAGGCTTTAGAGAGGTCCTATTTTTCCTTCTTGGTCCTTGACCTAGTCAAGGGACCACTGAAAGCTTCTAAAGTATCCTCCATCCTTTCTCTTGTCTCCACATGGATGGTGTCCTCATTATGTCCGCAAAGACTTTAACTTTATTAACACTAACTTGAATTTTCTCTTTTAGAAGCTTCATTCACCTTTCTAGACAAGTCTCTCAATGAAATTCATTATATGGGAGAGCCTCATGACTCAAGTACCATATGTAACTCCCTTGGTTACTCAATATGGGGCTATTATCATTACCGTCCCCTTTAACGATTGGCATCCACAATGACTTTAACTCTATTGACATTGACTTGATGGTAGCCTTTTTATCTTTTGGAAGCTTTATTCACCTTTCTGGACACGTCTCTCAATGAAAGCACCAGGTGATAAAACTTAAACAAACAAAGAAAACCTAACCCAAAAAATTAGTTATTAGGTGAGAGAGTCATATGACTTAAGTAATTTATTGAGCTCCCTTAGTTACTTAATATGTGTCAAATGGTAATCAAAATTATGTCTTTTTATGTAAACTGAGGTATATATATATATATGTTTGAAAATTGTCTTAGGTAAAAATAGCTTGGATGTCAAAGTTTTGATAATGACAAAGTAATCACTTGAAGAATCATGCCAAGGAGATGAAGTGTCAAAGTGCAAGGTTTATGAGAATAAACCTCTGAAAATGAAAATGCAGAAGAACAAATAGACTACAACTCAAATCATACATCAGAGATGTATTTTTGATGAAGGATAATCGATTACACCCTTGTCCAAATCGATTACATTGGTTCTGGAATGAAGCATAATCGATTACATCAAGTAAGCTAATCGATTACGATGCTGTGTAACAGGAATTAAGTGAATCAGGTATAATCCATAATCAATTATAAGGCTCTACTAATCGATTACCATGGTTCTGTTTGTCACCTAATCGATTACAAGGCAAGAAATAATCGACTACAGAGTTTCTGTTTAAAGGATAATCGATTACAGCATATAGACAATCGATTACAGGACTACCATAAAGGAATTAAATGCATCAGGTACATTTCACAATCGATTACAAGAAATAGGATAATCAATTACACTGCCATAATCAATTACAAGGTAATTCATAATCGACTACACAGCTACTGAACAATTAAGTAAGTGGAAAACAATGAAGGCTCGAGGTGTAATCGATTACGCAAGTGTCAGAATTTGGGGAAAGTGACTTTTAAGTGTAGAACCAGCTTACTTCTCCATAAAAGCTCAAATGCCCATGCTGGGCAATGGCTCTGAAGACTTTTAAGCTCCTCTCCAAGGCCTATAAATGAAACTCTCTTTCAAGCTACTAACAGCTGAGACGCCCCCGGAATTTCGGGGAAATTTTTTTCACGTTTTTATAAATCATAGTTCAGTATAAAGAGAATAAGTGGTGAAGCGTTTAATACAACACCTGGATCCATAAAAGCCACTCCCATATATGAAGATATGAGAGGGTAATTAAAAATATGATTTAGTAATAATTGTCCAATTAAAAACAGCGGAAGAATTAATTTAAATTGATTGATGTATGGGTGAATTTAAGAGGAGAGAGTTATAAGGTTCCATGATTCATAATATATCAATAATACTCTTAAGGTAATGCTTAATGAAGAATTAGTGCATTGGAATCAAAAATTTATTTGAAACAAGCAATTATGTGAGTTAGTATGCCCCTCGCTCAAGCGAGAATCCCATTCGCTTGAGCGAGCCAGCGTAGTCACGCTTGGGCAAGGCGAGGTGAGACTGGGCGAAGAGAGATAATTTGCATCTGGGGCTCCTCTCGCTTGAGCAAGCCCTATCTCGCTTGAGCGAGATGCGAAGGGAATCCTTAAATGGGCCAGCGAGACGCTTGAGCGAAGGGAGGAGGTATGCATCAGGTACCAATCTCGCTTGAGCGGAACATGTCTCGCTTGAGCGAGATTGTTCCAGTAACATTGGTAACTCTCTGGCCGATTTTCACTTGGGCGAGGTATCTCTCGCCTGAGTGAAAATCGTCTAGTATCAAATTCCCTTCCTCCTCGCTTGAGTGACCGCCGTTCTGCCTGAGCGAAAATAGTCCAGAGGCTAACCTTTGATTCCATGACAATCTTGCTTGGGCGAAATAGACACCCGCTTGGGCGAAATCAGGTCAGAGGCCAAAACCTTGTTTCATAACAATCTCGCTCGAGCAAGATTCTCACTCGCTTGAGCAAGTTCTGTAGAACTTGTGCAGAAACAGAAAATTTTCATAACATGGCATACCGAGTTACAATTCATGCTATATTAACCTTATTTAATGCATTATATCCCCTCCAACATGTAAATATAATCTCATCTAACTACCATTCACCCAATGCATATAATTTGAAATCATCATTATTTCACCAACTCCATAATATGATACAAAACACAATACACACCATTCATTCATTAGAATTAACATCATCGATCATCATAATTCATTCTTTACCTCATCTAGGTCATAAATGAAAATTGACCTTGCACATCAAGGCTTAATTTTCCTTCATGACCCTCAAAATCAATTATCACTAATCTAGATATCAAAACAAGCATTCTTATACATTACATGCTATACAAAAATCTAGATTTTGCCGGCCAAGGCACTTCCTACACCACTATTTACCTCCTCTAGCAAAGTGTACTTCAAAATGTCAACCCCTTCCCATGAGTACCCTGCATCACAAGTCTAAAAATAGACAAAATGGGAGAGTGAGTCCATATTCTAAAGGTATGAATATGAATACCATGTGATTATGTATATATGCATCTAAACATGTATACTTTGCACATCCATAACATTCACCATGCCATATACCATCACAATTCCATCGTACATTTATCATAAATACATCACAATTCCAAACAAAGTACACAAGCACATACATAATCACGTCCCTCAACAATTAAACTATCACGCAACCATTATTTAGTATTCATATCTTTTATGTTGTCTTAAAATATATTTTTACTTCCTCATCACATCCATCATCATATCTCATCATCTTTGGCATACCTTCTTGCTATATGCAAATGCTCTTAAGCTAATGCATATGCACAAAGGATTATTTCATCAATTGCTGATCTGACTGTGGGATTTTCAACACCGAATGTGGGATTCAAGCATGGTCATCTAACCATACCCCTACTGCAGTAGTAAAATGTGTACACTTATTCTTAAAATTTGCATGCCTTCACCAATTTTTTTACTGGTACCAAACCGCATCACCCATCTTGCAACACCTGGTCATTTTCACCATGACTGCGGCACATAACATATCAATATATGGTGTTGCAGGCCAGCCAGATATTAAATCATGGCGTTTGTGATCTCAAGGACCACTGGGGTCACCTGCTCATAAAGAGCCACCCCCACAAGGGTCGGCCACATGTCGCTCCCCGAAGCAATACATGGGCGGCTTCGTGACTTCACACCATGTCACAGGGGAAAATACAATTTGCTCGTGCACCGAGCCACCCTCCCACTGGGTCGGCCGAGGGAACTCCCCTAATGTTCCACAACGGCGGCTATGCAGTATGCCATGGATGCAAATACAGATCATATACATTTTGTAACATCCCTGTTTTTAGAAACAGTTTTAATCTTGTAATTTTGAAGTATGGAAAGTTTGTAAGTAAGAATAAGTGAATAAATACCCTGCAGATGGTATGTGATATCTCAGAAATATCATTTTTGTGTATAATTATGGAAATTATATAGACCATTAATGGTATTATGCAAATTTTGAGTGAAAAAGGGCTCTGTTCCGAGTGACAGAGAGAAATTCCGAGTGAAGGAACAAAATTCCGAGTGAAGGAATGAAATTCCGAGTGTAAGGTTACGTTTTCCGAGTAAAACATGACCAAGAGGGATACTATCGAGTAAAATCTTGGTGTGGAGAGAAGTGTGTTCAAGAGAACCACTTCTGGGTGAAATTTCCAAGTCAAACAACCTCGAATGACTCGTTTCCGAGTCAAACCTTGCAAGTACTTCCTTTTCCGAGTGAAACTCCCCTAAGTGTGAGAATCAGAGAGATACACGTTCAATTGGAGAAAAAACTCATTTCTGAGTAACAAAATCCAAGTGGTTCCATTCAGAAAGGAAGATCTGACCGAGTGTTTCAAGAGGACAGTTCCGAGTGAGTGTCCAATTAGGTGGGAGTCGGTTTTGGAAGGCTTTACCGAGTGGAACCCGAGTGAATGAAGACTCGGATTCAGCACAAATTACCGAGTGGAAGTCTGAGTGAGAAAGAACTCGGTCTGGACAGATTCTACCGAGTGAGAAACCAAGTACTTGAGTCGGTTTCAGATGAATTCCGAGCGAGTATGCATGACTCGCTCAAGCGAGTCGGATTTCACTTGAGCGGGAAGGACCCCTGATACAAAATCACTCATTTCGCTCAGTTCCTTCCCTTCGCCCAAGCGAGGACAGCAAGACTCGCTCAAGCGAAGCAAGGTGGAATTTTGCCTTGCTGACACAGCGTGAAGGACCCACACAGTCGGTCCTGTTTCCTTTTCTCTTCACGTGCAGGCACTTTTCACTCCAAACAAAACACCTTTATATATTTTATTATATACTCATTCCAATCAATGCAAGCTGACATGGAAAGGGGTCAAAAGTTTCCATTATTTTCTACCTAACCTTCAGTCACGGGAAAAGCTGTCTCCCACTTGTCTCCTCCTTATTAATCAATGCCACCATTCATTCCCAAGTTCAGAACCTACTGAAATTAACACCAGCTCTCTCTTCTTCCTCCTATTACGAACAAGCTTCCTCTCTCTCAATTCCTTTCCTCTCCCACTCGGAACTGAAGCAAGGACAGTGAAGGGAACATTTTCTTCTCATCCAAGAACTCCATTAAGGTAAGGGGGGTATATTCTCGGGTATTCTAGGGAAATTCGAGTGAAAGAAAAGGTTAAGGAACCTTGTTCCTCACCTTTCCAGGGCAGTTCAGGATTTGTTTGATTAAATGTTTTAATGTTTTATTATTTTATGCATTTTATTTGAATATGTATATGATTAAATTGATTGTAATGATTATTATTATGCATGATAATTTAGCGAAATGTTCAGTATTGATTTGTGAAAAGATATGATTGTTGTTGGACTGTGAAAATACTAAGAATCATGGGTGCTTATGTGATTCCCAGTTAAGAATTAGAAACAGAAGTTGGAATCCATAATAACAAACTCGGTTTTAATAATCCGACCGGTTTTACATCAATAACAAGCTCGGTTTTGCATAATTCCAATTGGATTCTACCTTACCCGAACGTGATTCATTCTGACAGAACAATTCCTCACTCAAAAAACATTTTAACTTCACTCAGAAAACTCTTTTCAGTGATTCCACACGGAAACATAGTTATTTTCACTCAGAAACTCATTTTCACTCGGATTCATAAACGTTTTTACTCAGGAAACTCTTTTCAAACTGATTCCACTCGGAATCATATTTTATTTCACTCAGAAACTCATTTTCACTCAGAAAGTCCTTTTCAGTCTGATTTCACTCGGAATCAAACATTTTTACTCGGAAAATCTGGTTCCCAACATTTTCACTCGGAATCAGACTCATTTCACTCAGAAAAACAGCTTTCCAGCTCAATTTCACTCGGATTTTTAGTCAATTCATTTAGAAAACTCTTCTCAGTATGATTCCACTCGGAATCATAATTATTTCACTCGGAATTACACTTGTTTTACTCGGAAAACCTACTTTTCACTCGGTACCAAACTCTTTTTACTCAGAAAATCCATTTTCACTCGGTAAATAACTTATTTCATTCGGAAAACTTGGTTTTTGACATTTTTCACTCGGATTTTCATTTACCAAACTCTTCTTTACTCCTTTTTGAAATATTGGAAGGTTACAATAATCATTATTGTTCTTATTTCTATTATTATTATTATTATTGTTATTATTATTATGATTCTTATTATCATTGTTATTCTTACTATTATTAACTAATATTATTATTATTATTGATATTAATATTGTCTTAATTATGAGTAATTAAATAAGGAATATATTATTTTACTATTTACAAAGTATAAATTTCAACTAGGAAATAACCTATATATTTTCTCTAATACGACAATAAAACGACTTGCAACGTCTAAACAATTTATGAGATTCAAGAGCTTATGAACAAGTATATGAGACTGGAAACACATAAATACCCAAGGATCAAATGATAAAAATAATGCATTTCGCATCATGAAAATATATTTTGAAGGAGAAAAACTAGAGCATACACCTGGTACGCTGGAGGATATTCACGTTCGATCTCTGAGGGGAATCTTGGGAGTACGACTGGAACGGCAACCCAATGGCATCAGAGTCGCGCCTGATAGCCGGGTGAGACGATGCAATTCTGGTGTACTTCGACTAAATGACGGGATGTATCTATGATCGTGTAGAGCCAAGTCCCAAGATGAAATAATATATATTGATGAGAACCTGTGAGTTCATTCGTACCCTATGATAATGAATGGAGGACTTGGTGAGCTCTGATCGCTCTAGAATGGAAACGTTGTGCCCAAGAGACAACTTGAGCAGGATGAATTCCAAATAATGAAAGAATGATGATGGTGGATTGATTTATTGGGCCCACATGCATCATGAGACTTAATTAAGATAAATCATAATAAACCCTACTCATGCATTCCATGACAACATGCTTGATTATTATAATTGTGAATATGCTAATTGTATGATTTATGTGATATTATCTGTTGACTGGATTATGTCCGTACCGGGTGACCTTCAGGATCTTGGGTTATACTCACCCTTACTGTTGAATATTTTCAGAGGAATTAGGAAATCAAGAACCCGAGTATGAAGAACAGCAATATGCTGAACCAAATGAGAGCGCTCCTTAAATAGAATATAAGTAGTTGAATATTTATGGATGACTGTATAATATTTAAGGGTGCCTACGTGCCCCATTCTGTTAAGAGTGCAATTACTTATAGTTTGTGAATGACTATGTGATTATCTACTATTTTCTTCCACTGATCTGCCATCTCTTTATTTAAAAAAAAATATTCACTTTTTCCAAAAACTTGTGACCTCTCAGTTAAATAGGATAAACTTACAGAAGGGTTTGTCTTATCTAACCGAGGGTGTTACAGTGGTGGTATCAGAGCATAGTCGATTCATTAAGCTTGGGGAGTGGACCATTAGGTTTCCACGTACTCTGATAGAATTATTACATAATCCATAAAATATCTAGGACTAAATTTTCTATGAGGAAGTCTCCACATAACTTATACCCTGAACATTTTTGTTGATATTCTTACAGCAAATTCCTAATGGCTCGCCGAAACAATGACCATGTCATGGAGGAACTTCTTACCCGAATTGTGGAGGTAATAGAACGACAGGAGTTACCTCATGCTTCTACTAGGCAGAGCCAAGGATTAGCTGATTTTCAGAGGAACAATCCTACGCAGTTCAAGGGAGGCTTCGATCCAGAAGGAGCACAATTATGGATCGAACACCTTGAAAAGATTTTTGCTGCTATGTGATGCTCTGACGAGGACAGGATAACTTTTGCCATCTTCATGCTAGTTGGGGAAGCAGAACACTGGTGGACTCATGCTAGAATCAGATTAACAACTGATGGACACGTCCTCACTTGGGGATGATTCAAGACAGAATTTCTCGCCAAATACTTCCCTGAAGACATAAGGAGGCAGAAGAAGCAGGAATTCTTCAATCTGAAACAAGGTAATATGACAGTTGGGGAGTACGCTTCCAAATTTGATGAATTAGCCAAATGTTGTCCCTATTACACTCAAATGGGAGAAGCGTCGAGATGTGCAAAGTTTGAAGCAGGGCTATGACAGGAGATCCGTCAAGCCATATGTTGCCAACAAATCACTTAATTCTCTACTTTGGTTGACCGATGCCGCATATTTGAAAATACCTCTAATCTTCGACGACCTGGAACGTCTAATCATGGTCCAGAATGATGGATGCTAGATCGATAACAAAGAAGGGATTTCCAAACAGATCGACCATATTTCCGACCTTCCAACTCAGCCAACCGAATTCCTTCAAGGGATCAAGGGAACAGTCGGAACTTGAAATGCTATATCTGCGGAGGACCACATATGGCAGTAAATTGTAGAACCTGCACAATTTATGGACGGACTGGACATCGTGATGCCGAATATTGGTACAAGGATACAAATAACCAGCGACAGATGACTCAGAGGCAGGTAGTACGACCAACAGGTCAAGGGAGTGGAGGACCTGCTACAAACACCTCTGCAAACAATGCCCCGAGGATGCAGAATGTTCACTGCGGCAACAACTTCAATCAGAACAATAATCCTAGAAGGCCTGGAAATGGTTCAACCAGAAGACAGGGTGGAAATCCCAGAGTTTTTACGATGAATGGTGCGGAGATATCACAAGGGAACGACCTTATGCAAGGTACATATTTTATAGGAAGCACTCTATTAAATGTACTATATGATTCTGGAGCCACTCACTCTTTCATATCTGAGAACTGTGTAAAACATTTAAGGCTTCCTACAACCTCTCTACCCAATAAGATGATTGTCACAACTGCTGCCAATAAGCCTATTTGCCCTTCCTTCATGTGTTTGGAATGTCCTCTCAACATCGAAGGGAAAGTTTATCAAGTAGATCTGATATGTTTACCTTTGATTGATCTAGATATTGTTCTAGGGATGAATTGGCTTGCTTCCAACCATATTCTTATTGACTGTCATAATAGATCCATCTCTCTCGGGTCTACTACATTTGAGTGTGATCAAGTCATTGATTCTTGTCCTGTTAGCTCAGAAAAGGTAATTCCAGCAGAGCAAGTCCAACTATACATGATTATTACTGATACTGAAAGTAGGGACACTTCTCAAATTGATCAGATTCTTGTTATTCAAGAATTTCTGGAAGTATTCCCTGAGGATATACGAGAGCTACCTCCAGAGCGAGAAGTTGAATTCAATATTGACATTATACCAGGCGTGGGACCAATCTCTATTGCTCCTTACCGAATGTCACCCAAGGAACTCAGTGAGCTCAAAAAGCAAATAGAAGAACTTTTAGAGAAAGGAATGATCAGACCCAGTGTCTCACCTTGGGGAGCACTAGTTCTTCTAGTCAAAAAGAAGGATGGCAGTATGCGGTTGTGCGTTGACTATCGTCAGTTGAATAAAGTTACGATCAAGAATCGATACCCTCTTCCAAGGATTGATGATTTGATGGACCAACTATGAGGAGCCACTATCTTCTCAAAGATTAATCTGCGATTAGGCTACCATCAAATAAGGGTGAAGGAAGATGATGTACCCAAAACAGCGTTCAGGACGCGATATGGGCACTATGAGTATCTGGTCATGCCCTTTGGAGTCACCAATGCACCTGCAGTCTTCATGGGATACATGAATCAGATTTTCCATGAGTACTTGGACAAATTCGTGGTGGTATTCATTGATGACATTCTTGTCTACTCCAAGAGCCATAAAGAACATGAAGAGCATCTCCGAATTGTTCTAAATACCCTACAAGCAAGACAATTATATGCCAAGTTGTCAAAGTGTGAATTCTGGCTGACTGAAGTAAAATTTTTGGGACATGTCATCTCTAAAGAGGGAATTGCCGTGGATCCTACAAAAGTTGAAGCTGTACTAAAGTGGGAACAACCCAAGAATGTGATAGAAATTCACAGTTTTCTTGGACTTACTGGATATTATCGTCGATTCATCGAGAATTTCTCTCGAATTGTAGCACCTTTAACTAAGCTGACCCATAAAGATCAACCATTTGAATGGATCGATAAATGTGAAAGCAGTTTTACAGAGTTACGCCAACGACTCACTAGTGCACCTGTCTTGATTTTGTCAGATCCTGCCAAGCCATATGAAGCACATTGTGATGCATCAAGACAAGGACTGGGATGTGTTCTAATGCAAGAAAGAAAGGTTGTTGCTTATACCTCACAACAACTAAGACCACATGAAGTTAATTATCCTACACATGATTTGGAATTAGCTGCAGTTGTGTTTGCCTTGAAAATTTGGAGGCACTACTTATATGGCACATATTTTAAAGTCTTCAGTGGCCATAAGAGCTTGAAATACCTGTTCGACCAGAAAGAGTTGAATATGCGACAACGTAGGTGGATGGAATTCATCAAGGATTATGATTTTGAACTCCGATATCATCCTGGAAAAGCAAATGTTGTGGCTGATGCACTCAGTAGAAAGGCTTTACGCCTATCATATATGATGACGAAGGAGTTGGAATTGATTGAACAGTTTCACGATCTGAATCTGGCAGTAACACCTAAAAAGGGAAGCCTTATGGTTGGAATGTTAAGAATTTCCAATGATTTCCTGGAACAAGTCAAAGAAGCTCAAGCTAATGACCAGGAATTACAAGGCCTAACAGAAAAGACAAGAGAAGAAGGCTCAGAATTTAGCAAAGATGAACATGGGGTGATCAGGTATCAACAAAGACTCTGTATTCCAGTCAACACAGATCTTAAAAGATCCATCCTGGATGAAGCACACAAAAGTAAATATAGTATCCACCCAGGATCAACCAAGATGTATCAGGACTTGAAGAAAATATTCTGGTGGTAAGGAATGAAAAGGGATATCGTTGAGTATGTAACAGCTTGCCTGATGTGTCAGAAGGTAAAGGCGGAACAACAACGACCAAGTGGGACCCTTCGACCTTTAGAAATTCCAGAATGGAAATGGGATGAGATTGCTATGGACTTCGTGACCGGACTTCCTAGAACATCCGCTGGATATGATGTCATTTGGGTAATCGTGGATCGATTAACAAAGACTGCTCACTTCATTCCTTTCAATATGAAGTATTCTCTAGAGAAACTCACCCAGATCTATATCAAGGAAATCGTACGATTACATGGAACTCCCACTGCAATTGTGTCTGACCGAGATCCTCGTTTCACATCATAGTTTTGGAAGAGCCTGCAACAAGCTTTAGGAACTCGCCTAAAGTTAAGTTCCGCATATCATCCACAGATAGACGAACAATCAGAAAGAACAATCAAAACTCTTGAAGATCTGTTACGTCTTTGTGTCTTAGAACATGGGGGTAGTTGGCAAGAATATCTTCCACTAGTTGAGTTCACTTACAACAACAGCTATCATGCTAGCATCGGAATGGCCCCTTATGAGGCTTTATATGGAAGGAAATGTCGTACACCTTTGTGTTGGTATGAGACAGGTGAGAAGACGATAATTGGACCTGAGATTATTCAGAAGACTACAGAACAAGTCCAAAAGATCCAAATGGCAATGAAGACCTCGCAAGATAGACAAAAGAGTTACTACGACAAACGTCGGAAGCCATTGGAGTTTGAGGAGGGAAATCATGTTTTTCTCAAAGTTACCCCTACCACTGGAGTAGGAAGAGCTTTGAAGGCCAAGAGTTAAGCCTCAGATACGTAGGACCCTATCAGATTCTGCAAAAGATAGGAACTCATGCGTACTGTATTGCTCTGCCACCCGAGCTAACAAACCTTCATAATGTTTTTCATGTCTCTCAACTCCGCAAATATGTACCAAGCCCTGATCATGTTCTGAGTCCTGATCAGTTTGTTCTGAGAGAAAACCATACCTTTGAAACATCACCAGTTAAGATTGTTGACCAACGTCTCAAACAGTTAAGAGGAAAGGAAATCTCTTTGGTCAAAGTTGTTTGGAGTCAGACAGATGATGGGGACGCTACTTGGGAAATTGAGGAGAAGATCAGGGAACTGTACCCTCAATTGTTTCAACTTTGAATTTTGGGACGAAATTCCTAAAAGGGAAGGAGAGTGTAACATCCCTGTTTTTAGAAACAGTTTTAATCTTGTAATTTTGAAGTATGGAAAGTTTGTAAGTAAGAATAAGTGAATAAATACCCCGCAGATGGTATGTGATATCTCAGAAATATCATTTTTGTGTATAATTATGGAAATTATATAGACCATTAATGGTATTATGCAAATTCCGAGTGAAAAAGGGCTCTGTTCCGAGTGACAGAGAGAAATTCCGAGTGAAGGAATGAAATTCTGAGTGTAAGGTTACATTTTCCGAGTAAAACATGACCAAGAGGGATACTACCGAGTGAAATCTTGGTGTGGAGAGAAGTGTGTTCAAGAGAACCACTTCTGGGTAAAATTTCCGAGTTAAACAACCTCGAATGACTCGTTTCCGAGTCAAACCTTGCAAGTACTTCCTTTTCCGAGTGAAACTCCCCTGAGTGTGAGAATCAGAGAAATGCACGTTCAATTGGAGAAAAAACTCATTTCTGAGTAACAAAATCCGAGTGGTTCCATTCGAAAAGGAAGATCTGACCGAGTGTTTCAAGAGGACAGTTCCGAGTGAGTGTCCAATTAGGTGGGAGGAAGGCTTTACCGAGTGGAACCCGAGTGAACGAAGACTTGGATTCAGCACAAATTACCGAGTGGAAGTCTGAGTGAGAGAGAACTCGGTCTGGACAAATTCTACCGAGTGAGAAACCAAGTACTTCAGTCGGTTTCAGATGAATTCCGAGCGAGTATGCATGACTCGCTCAAGCGAGTCGGATTTCACTTGAGCGGGAAGGACCCCTGATACAAAATCACTCATTTCGCTCAGTTCCTTCCCTTCGCCCAAGCGAGGACAGCAAGACTCGCTCAAGCGAGTCGGAATTCGCTTGAGCGAGGTGGAATTTTGCCTTGCTGACACAGCGTGAAGGACCCACGCAGTCGGTCCTATTTCCTTTTCTCTTCACGTGCAGGCACTTTTCACTCCAAATAAAACACCTTTATATATTTTATTATATACTCATTCCAATCAATGCAAGCTGACATGGAAAGGGGTCAAAAGTTTCCATTATTTTCTACCTAACCTTCAGTCACGGGAAAAGCTGTCTCCCACTTGTCTCCTCCTTATTAATCAATGCCACCATTCATTCCCAAGTTCAGAACCTACTGAAATTAACACCAGCTCTCTCTTCTTCCTCCTATTACGAACAAGCTTCCTCTCTCTCAATTCCTTTCCTCTCCCACTCGGAACTGAAGCAAGGACAGTGAAGGGAACATTTTCTTCTCATCCAAGAACTCCATTAAGGTAAGGGGGGTATATTCTCGGGTATTCTGGGGAAATTCAAGTGAAAGGAAAGGGTTAAGGAACCTTGTTCCTCACTTTTCCAGGGCAGTTCAGGATTTGTTTGATTAAATGTTTTAATGTTTTATTGTTTTATGCATTTTATTTGAATATGTATATGATTAAATTGATTGTAATGATTATTATTATGCATGATAATTTAGCGAAATGTTCAGTATTGATTTGTGAAAAGATATGATTGTTGTTGGACTGTGAAAATACTAAGAATCATGGGTGCTTGTGTGATTCAGAGTGAAGAATTAGAAACAGAAGTTGGAATCTATAATAACAAACTCGGTTTTAATAATCCGACCGGTTTTACATCAATAACAAGCTAGGTTTTGCATAATTCCAATTGGATTCTACCTTACCCGAACGTGATTCATTCTGACAGAACAATTCCTCACTCGAAAAACATTTTAACTTCACTCAGAAAACTCTTTTCAGTGATTCCACATGGAAACATAGTTATTTTCACTCAGAAACTCATTTTCACTCGGATTCATAAACGTTTTTACTCAGGAAACTCTTTTCAAACTGATTCCACTCGGAATCATATTTTATTTCACTCAGAAACTCATTTTCACTCAGAAAGTCCTTTTCAGTCTGATTTCACTTGGAATCAAACATTTTTACTCGGAAAATCTGGTTCCCAACATTTTCACCCGGAATCAGACTCATTTCACTCGGAAAAACAGCTTTCCAGCTCAATTTCACTCGGAATTTTAGTCAGTTCATTTAGAAAACTCTTCTCAGTATGATTCCACTCGGAATCATAATTATTTCACTCGGAATTACACTTGTTCTACTCGGAAAACCTACTTTTCACTCGGTACCAAACTATTTTTACTAAGAAAATCCATTTTCACTCGGTAAATAACTCATTTCACTCGGAAAACTTGGTTTTTGACATTTTTCACTCGGATTTTCATTTACCAAACTCTTCTTTACTCCTTTTTGAAATATTGGAAGGTTACAATAATCATTATTGTTCTTATTTCTATTATTATTATTATTATTGTTGTTGTTGTTATTATTATTATGATTCTTATTATCATTGTTATTCTTACTATTATTAACTAATATTATTATTATTATTGATATTAATATTGTCTTAATTATGAGTAATTAAATAAGGAATATATTATTTTACTATTTACAAAGTATAAATTTCAACTAGGAAATAACCTATATATTTTCTCTAATACGACAATAAAATGACTTGCAACGTCTAAACAATTTATGAGATTCAAGAGCTTATGAACAAGTATATGAGACTGGAAACACATAAATACCCAAGGATCAAATGATAAAAATAATGCATTTCGCATCATGAAAATATATTTTGAAGGAGAAAAACTAGAGCATACACCTGGTACGCTGGAGGATATTCACGTTCGATCTCTGAGGGGAATCTTGGGAGTACGACTGGAACGGCAACCCAATGGCATCAGAGTCGCGCCTGATAGCCGGGTGAGACGATGCAATTCTGGTGTACTTCGACTAAATGACGGGATGTATCTATGATCGTGTAGAGCCAAGTCCCAAGATGAAATAATATATATTGATGAGAACCTATGAGTTCATTCGTACCCTATAATAATGAATGGAGGACTTGGTGAGCTCCGATCGCTCTAGAATGGAAACGTTGTGCCCAAGAGACAACTTGAGCAGGATGAATTCCAAAGAATGAAAGAATGATGATGGTGGATTGATTTATTGGGCCCACATGCATCATGAGACTTAATTAAGATAAATCATAATAAACCCTACTCATGCATTCCATGACAACATGCTTGATTATTATAATTGTGAATATGCTAATTGTATGATTTATGTGATATTATCTGTTGACTGGATTATGTCCGCACCGGGTGACCTTCAGGATCTTGGGTTATACTCACCCTTACTGTTGAATATTTTCAGAGGAATTAGGAAATCAAGAACCCGAGTATGAAGAACAGCAATATGTTGAACCAAATGAGAGCGCTCCTTAAATAGAATATAAGTAGTTGAATATTTATGGATGACTGTATAATATTTAAGGGTGCCTGCGTGCCCCATTCTGTTAAGAGTACAATTACTTACAGTTTGTGAATGACTATGTGATTATCCACTATTTGCTTCCACTGATCTGCCATCTCTTTATTTAAAAAAAAAAATTCACTTTTTCCAAAAACTTGTGACCTCTCAGTTAAATAGGATGAACTTACAGAAGGGTTTGTCTTATCTAATCGAGGGTGTTACACATTTCTCACTCTATGCATTCTATACATGCCACTCACCATACATCATCATCAACACCAACATTACCCCAAGGTTTTTAATGGATTCAATCTTGTTGGTTATTCTTATTAATTTGAATCTTTGCGTGGTGTTCTCAATAGTTATCAATCACATCACTCAACTTTAATACTATACAAGAATACAATTTATTCTCCATCAAAATCATTAGCATTCGTTATGCTTTCTCGGTGAACATATATTTATCTAACCACACATTCATCAAACAATTCATGCCACTACACCACACATCAAAATTTCTTCTAAATGCATTCAAAGCATGTTGCCAAACATATCATCTACATCATACACCACATCATCATTTCTAACAACATTCAAGCAAGGCTAACATGCATGATAATACATACCACAATCAAATAACATTCAAATTCATGCATTTAGAACTTAAGACTCCTCTCCTACCTAAAGAGAAGAATTTCGATTGATAAGACGCTCCCGCCTCGTCGTTTGGAATAGGCCCTACATCAATATTTATGTAAAACCTCAATCAATCAACTACTCAAGTCATTAATTCAATTCTATTTAGTCATATTCATATCTATAATTTCACAACATGTGCTAGACATGTTGTAGATACTATTTTTATCCTTTATTAGGCTTCGGGAATTCCTTCCCATTAAACCACCATCATTAAGTTCAAGGGTTATAAGACAACTTTTGTCCTAACTCTTCACAAAACACCATCTACCAACATTCATATTTCTCAATGTCATGTATTTCTTCATAACACATATTCTTAAATCAACATTAACTATTTTTCCAAAATTTCAAAGTTAGGGTTTTCTCAAAACCCAACAACTCTCATTAATGCATCATCAATCTCCATTTCCCACATCATTAATGCACCAACCACCATTATCCCTATCATAAATACTTACATTTATGGTAACCCATTCTAGGGCATAAGCATTAAATGCTCTAGTAAACATCCATGTACATGCATTACTCCTCCAAACCCCCACATCACATAATATCAACATGAACCCATCCTAAAATGGTGAAAGGAGCTTACCTCACACCCAAAATGAAATGGGTTTTCAAGGGGGAGGAAGGCCACACAAAAATGGGAGGAAAAGGAGGGAAGAACTCCAAGCTTCCAAGCCTTCTTCAACGAAAATGGGGAGAGGGGAAGAGGTCACCACTTTAACTTAGGGTTTTTGAGAGGAGGAAGAAAAGAAGAAGAATGAAGATATGAGAATGAAGAAGAAATGGAGAGAAGAAGGAGTCTAGTGTTTTTTCCAAAATCCTCTCAACCAACTCACATGGAAAAAGAAAGGAAAATTGAGCTTTTGGTTTTTAATTTTAACTCATTCATCAAGATTTTATCGTTTTATGACTAACAGGTTCTTCGTTTGGGCTCAATACTTTATCTGAAAATTATTCCGTATATATATTCAGATTCCCAATATTATTCTCAATAGCCCTGACCAATATCATCTCAATCACAGATACTTGGTCCGACACCCATATCTCAATCGGGCTTATTTTCAACTTAACCGGTCTCCATAAACCACCAACAGTCCCCAAAAATCTTAATTTAATTATTTTCAATATGTTGGGACATTAAATAATTCATATTCAACTTGTCAATATTTATTTTCCTTAATTAATCCTCTATTTTAAAATTTTGGGATGTTACAACAACAATCAACTCACATCAAAAGGAACTTATTCATATCCTACTCTTGTGCCTTGTGAGTCCATTTACTTTGTATAGTTTCATTTTCTGAAACTCTTGCTCTTACATTTGTAAATCCTCTCTTGTTGAGAGTTACTATCTTGAGTGAGCTTTCATTTGTACATCTACTCTATTGAGAGAGTTTATCTTTGTAAATCAAACACCAAACACCAAGGTATTCACTCTAGGTTGAGTGGTCACAAAGGTTGGGGTTCAAATTTTGGGTATTGAAAGATTGTGAGATTGGGTGGGGTGCCCATTTTCTTGTGAGAATTGGGTTCTTGAGTGTGAGACACTAGGAGACAATTGCTCAAAGCTTGTATCTCAAATCTTCAATAGTGGAATCCTTCAAGTGGGTTGCTTGAAGGCGAGATTTTTCCTTAGTTTAGCCCTAGCAAATATATTATGAAAAGTCAAAAGTGGTAAAATAACTTTATGTTGATTGTTTTCTAAATTCAAGTTTTCTTCTTCTGCATATAAAAAGGGAATAAATAAATCAATCAAATTTCGTGAGGCTTTATAAAGTGCTTCCTTAGGAGTTAAACTTCCATTTGTCCATATTTATAGAAAAAGTATCTCTTGTTTTTCACTTCCATTCACATAAGAATGAATACTATGATTTATATTTCGAACAGGCGTGAACACAACATCTATAGTATAACTTCCGTCTTGAGAGTTTTTTAGTGTTTTTACACGATAGCGCGTACACTGGTTTGGTGGAACTCGTTAAATTGGTTTACATTTCTCCTAACCTTGAACTCTCTATTTATTTATGCATATAAACTATTTGTTGTTTTGTCTGAGCTGAATACTTGAATAGATCTTGCTGCTCAAGAAGGAACATAACCTTGCACACACACTGTTTGATAGAATTACTAAACCAATATTCTGTTTTGCTCTTCAATTTATAATTAAGGTTATTTTGATTCTAGAGTTAAATATATTGATTCAATCAAATTGAAGTGTGATATATACTTGTTGTTTGAAAATTCTTGCATATCTTATTAAAATTGCATAAAGAACCAAAGTTCAAAGGAATTCCAAGTAAAAGCTTTTAAACACTCAATTCACCCCCTCTTGAGTATTGAGGCCACTTGAATAACAATATATATATACAGGCAGAGGAAGTTTTAGGCACTAAATAAGGGATATACAATATTGACAGTAAATATTATGCAAATAACATCCCTTAATTAGAGGGGTTCCTATAATTACATATCTCTGTAAAAATTAAAATAATATATCAAAGAATCTGTAATTGTATTTACTCACGCCAATACTTCTCCTCAAGTTGGTGCGAAGATATCACTAACACCTAACTTGCCAAGTGAGTCATAAAAATTTTTACTGGAGATAGCCTTTGTGAGTATATCAGCTAGTTGGTCTTCAAACTTGACAAAAGGAAATTGGATGATCTTCTCCTCTAGATTCTATTTAATAAAGTGCCTATCAACTTCAACATGTTTTGTACGGTCATGCTGGACAGGATTATGGGGCAAGTCAATTGCAGCTTTATTATCATAGAACAGATTTATTTATGAATTAGGCTTAAAACCAACCTCTGTCATTAACCTTCACAATCATAGAAACTCACAAAGCCCTTTATCTATACCTCTAAAATCAGCCTCAGCACTGGATAATGCCACCACCTTTTGCTTCTTGCTCCTCCATGTATCTAAGTTCCCTCCTACAAAGGTGAAATAGCCAGATATGGATTTTCTGTCTACCATATTCCCTACCCAATCTGCATCTGTATAGCCTTCAATATTCAGGTGACCATTCTTATAGAACATCAACCCTTTCGCTGGTGAAGATTTTAGGTATCGAAGAATTCGAATAACTGCATCCATATGTTCTTCACTAGGCCTATGCATAAATTGGCTAACCACACTTACACCATAAGCAATATCTAGACGAGTGTGAGATAGATAAATAAGCTTACCTACTAGTCGTTAAAACCTCCCTTTATCAGTGAGCACTTAGTCCGAGCGTTCCCTAAGCATATGGTTCTGAACAATAGGAGTATCTACAGGTTTGTAATCCAATAAACCCACCCCTGTCAATAAATCCAGCACATATTTCCTTTGGGAAAGGAATATACTTCTCTTATATCTTGCCACCTTTATTCCCAAAAAATACTTAAGGCCACCTAGGTTCTTCATTCTGTATTCATTTGACAGTTTCCTTTGTAACCTTGAAATTTCCTCTACACCATCCCCTGTAATTATCATGTCATCCACATAGATAATCGAGGACGTTACCTTTCCATGTTGGTGCCTTCAGAAAAGGGTGTGATCTGCATTGCTTTGATGATAACTGTATTTTCTCATGGCCAAACTGAAGCGACCAAACCATGCCCGTGGTGACTATTTCAATCCATATAGAGCTCGTTCTAGTTTACATACAACTTTAGTTCTGGATAAAGTTGTGTAACCTAGAGGAATATCCATGTAGATTTCTTCTTCGAGATTGCCATGGAGGAAGGCATTTTTCACATCAAGTTAGAGTAGGGGCCAATCTAAATTTGTTACTAGAGACAATAAAACTCTAACAGTATTTAGTTTTGCTACAGGTGAAAAAGTTTCTAGAAAGTCCATGTCTTGTGTTTGTGTAAATCCCTTCGCCACAAGCCTTGCCTTGTATCTCTCAATCGATGCATCGGTCTTGTATTTTATTGAGAACACCCATTTGCACCCTACCGTCTTTTTTCCCTCTGGAAGCGGAGTCAACTTCCAAGTATTATTTTTATTTAAGGCCTCTAACTCCTCCTGTATTGACCTTACCCACCTTGGATCAGCTAAAGCTTCTTTAATATTATTTGGATATAGCAAGATGACAGGATCTGTGTGAATGACTTCAGAGGCTCAGATAAGTGTTGAGTAGACACATAATTAGCAATTTGGTATCTAGACCACCTCTCTTCTTCCGGAGAATACTTATTGGGTGGTTTCTCGCGGTTGTGCCTGAAAGGTAGAGTATATCTAATAGGGGCATCCAAGGGGTTAGCATATGGGGAAACATTATAAGAGCTTACCTTAGGGAAGTTCTCAATGGGAGAGGATTGTTCAGGTACTGAAGTGAGAGGGGGGTCTGTATTTATGCCTTTCTCATTTGTATACTCCTCAATGGCTAGCTCTTTATTACCAAGGTGGTTTCTATCAAGACAATCCTCAATCTCTGTGTCAGAATAAACGTGGTTTCGTTCAATATCTCCATGGGTAATTTTACTTCTTGTTCCATCCTCTACCATTGACATCATATTCTCATTATCGCAAATGGAAATATCATGTTGTGGTGCATCATGTTGTGGTGCCAACATTATCTCCCTTTGTGATAACATTAACCAATTTGGCTATTCATTCTTAGCCTCCTCCTGACAAGCTGAATGGGTCACCATGGATTGATAGAATGGTTTAGACTCCAAAAAGGTTACATTCATGGTAATATAGGTTCAGTTTTTAGTAGGGTCAAAGTATTTGTAGCCCTTTTTATGTAGTTCATATCCCAAAAAAATGCAACATATTGCACAAGGATCAAGTTTAGTGTGTTGGTTCTTATAAACGTGAACAAACACAACACATCCAAAGATCCGAGGAGGAACCAGAAGAATGGTAGGCAAAGCAACAAAAGAAGATAAAGCTTGTAAGGGAGTTTTGAAATTTAAAACTTTAGAAGGCAATCAATTAAGTAAGTACACTGCCGTAGCAACTACACTATCCCAATGTCGATTAGGAACATGTGTACTAAGGAGCAAAGCTCGACCAATCTCCAAAATATGTCAATTTTTCCGCTCGGTAACACCATTCTATTATAGAGTTTGGGATCATGACGTTTCGTGTAGGAGTCCATGATGTTGAAAATAAACTTGAAAACGATTATTGATAAACTCCCCACTGTTGTCAGATCGAAGAATTTGTATTTTGGCTAGGAATTAAGTATGTACTATCGTATGAAATACTTGAAAAATAGGGAACACTTCATCCTTGGTTTTCATCAAATACAGCCATGCCATACGGGTACAGTCATAAACAAAAGTTACAAACCAACGATACCCAGAGGAAGCGGTAACTTGGGAAAGACCCCATACATCAGAGTGTATTAATGAAAAAAGGGGTAGTACTTTTATTCATACTTACTGGATAAGAGACTTTATGGCTTTTGGCCATTATAGATGTATCACAATTGAAGTCTACATTTTTAACATAGAAAATAAATCTGGAAATAGGTGTTGTAGGTAGCCAAAGGATAGGTGTCCCAAGCGACGGTGCAATAACCAGATCTGACTTTCTTTGCTGCTGATTGAGCATTGTATATAATTTGCTCGTCCTGAACTAAAGTCATCCAAGTAGTATAACCCCCTTCTCTTAGTACCACGCCCAATGATCTTCTTGTTGAGAATATCCTGGATAAGATAAAAAGTAGGGTATAATATGATAGCACAATTTAAATTTTCAGTGACTTGACTTACTGACAACAATTTATTAGATAGTGATGGAACAAGAAGAGTATGGGATAAAGAAAGAGAAGGTGTAAAGGGAACAGTTCCCGCTCCAATAACAGGATAAGCTACTCCATTGGAGTTTGTAATGCAAGTTCTCTGAGGTTATGTTGTGTGTGAGAAATCACCGGGGTCAAAAGTCATGTAGTCAGTTGCCCTTGAGTCAATAATCCAAGCACCATCATTTGTGGCTAAAGAGTTATAGAGAGCTTTTCCATAGTTACCTTGATCAGAGTTTGCAGCAATAGAATCTTCCATTTGGAAAAGTGACATATTATGTTCAGTGACAGTCATAGCAGTACGGCCTATGCTTGCGGTGGAAGTGGTAGTTTCCCATTTTTTTCGAGCTTGTAATTTATGCCACCAATCTGGATAACCATGTAATTTGAAGCAAGTATCTCATGTGTGCTTTGTGTTTCCACAGTGAGTGCACTTTCCTCCATCCACTTGGCCTTTTGCTCCTGTCCTTGCAGATTGTGGTTGGCCTGATTTGATTCCTTTAGTGATCATAACAGCACTAATAGGGAGATTCTCTATCGTAGATGCCATCACAGCTGGGCGTGTATCCTTCCTCCGAAAATATGCGTAAGCTTGTTCAATAGTGGGGAATGGCTTTATTTGAAGTACATCACTTTGAATATTATCCAATCAGTCATCTAACCCATCCAAAAAAATATAAACCCTTTCTTTTTGTAAGAGAGAGTTTTATTTTTGTACATCTATTCCATAAATCATTGGGTTGGGCCGACAAAAATCAATCACGCCCCATAACCCCTGTAAGTCATTATAGTATTTCTCAATTGATCCTCCTCCTTGTCACATTCGAGATACATGCCGTCGGAGATCATACACTTATGAAGTGTCTGATCCGTCAAAGTACGTCATCGTAATAGAATCCCACACCTCCTTCGCTGTTGTAAAATGGATGAAATTCCTCACCAAGGAGGATTCCATAGAGTTAATCAACCATCCTTTCACAATGGCATTCTCAGTTTGCCATTTTCAAAAACACAGTTTTGTGTCTTGTGGTTTAGGGAGGTCTCCATTGATATATCCTAGTTTGTCTTTGCTTGAAATATACATCTCAGCAACCTATGACCATAAGGCATAGTTAGAGCGATCTAACTTGATGCTTATTGGCACTGTTGAGGAATCGATAGTGGATGATTGTTGTGACAAGGTTTGAACTCGTGTCAACATTTCCGCCATCTTGGTCGTCAAACTGTCTTGTCTAGTATGGAATTCGTTAAGGTTTACGATGTCTCTTCCATAGCTCTGATACCATGTCAAATGGTAATCAAAATTATGTATTTTATGTAAACTGAGGTACACACAAACACACACACACACACACACACATATATATATATATAGGCAGAGGAAGTTTTAGGCACTAAATAAGGGATATACAATATTGACAGTAAATATTATGCAAATAATATCCCTTAATTAGAGGGGTTCCTATAATTACATATCTCTGTAAAAATATTAAAAGTATCAAAGAATCTGTAATTGTATTTACTCACGCCAACAATATGAGACTCCTATCATATCTCTTTTATGAAATAAATTAATTTTGCACTTAGTACCTTTCTTTAAAAAATACACAATAAGCCAAATATAATTTCCAATCTAAAATGCAAATTTATGTATAATTTGATTAGGATATATTGACTTAAAAATGATATACTAAATATTTTTCATATCTACATAATTCTATTATATAATTTTATATCTAGATGAATTAAATTTAGTTTCATTTTTTAATTGTACTAGCATCGAAAGTACGTCTTCTTTGGTTTTATTGTCTAATCTAAATAAAGTTTGTATTACACAAGTGGAAAAAAGACTTTTTACACCGGCCCTTTTTGGCTTTTTACACTGGTTGTAAGACTGATGTAGATGGAGCAGGTGAGAAAAATATGTTTTTTACACTGGTTTTAGGACCGGTGAGAAAACTAGTTTTTACATCGGGCCTTTGGATTACAATCGGTGTAAAATATACTATTTACACTAGTCTTGTTTGTTACAATCGGTGTAAATATTATATTTTATACCGGTTCTATTGATAACAACCTATGTAAATATTATATTTCCCACTGGTTTTGTTTGTAACAATCGGTATAAAAGATAGACATTTAACACCGGTTAGTTACTACAACCGGTGTAAAAACTTATTTTTTTCTTTTTCTTTATTTTTTGTACTTTCCTTTTTGTTTCCACAATTAGCACACAATGACTCCATAGTATTTGGCCAACCATTTTCTTCTTATTTTCAATTTTTTGCTAAAAAAATAACATACTTACCAAACATAATTACTTTAATATAATACTTTCACTAAAAAGTAATTTTTAAGGCCTAAAAGACAAAAGGCGAGACAACAAAATTAACCAACAAAACCATTTGAGAAGAGAAAATTAAAAGAGATCAATTTTCTTATTTCCTCCCCATGGCCAATCAAACATGAATAGACCAAAATTAATACAGGGAAAGCACTGAACAAGTGTTAGTCCTCAAATTTACAATAAATTCTTTAATAAAAATTATGTAAAAATAATAAAAATTAGTTTAATTTGTTAGAAATTTAGGTTTTAAATTCAATAAATGGATGTTGTTGAAAATAATCTGCCCTTGATCAATTTTCTCTAGTTTTGTAGTGAAAAAGTAAAGAAATTAAAGAGAAAAATTGAAGAACTGAAGAGCTGACGCGTAGTGTAACATCCCAGTTTTGAAATTAAATGCTGAATGAAGAATAAACCATTAAAATTTGATTTTAACTAAGAAATAACTGTTAATTGCATTTAACTAATTAGGATCAAGCCATTAAAATATTAAAAATGGTGATGGTCAGGGGATGGGGTGGAGTGCACGTGACTGCTGGGCACGCACTCTCCCATCCCACTCTTCTTTTACTGTGCGCATGCACATATATATATATATATAAAACGTGAGCCTTGGGGAGGAACGCACTTACTCTTTCTTCAGACTCCCTCCTCCGTTACTTCATTTTCTACTTCCTCCCTTCGTCTCCATCTTTCTCCTTCTTCTATCTTACTCTTCACTCCTGGAGGTCTTGGTTGCGGTACGGGGGAACGGACCACACTTCATCCCAGAATCAGGTGCAGGATACGACAAAGCTAAGGAAGACCGGACGAACCAGGAGAAGGACATCGGACCCAACAACAAGAACGAAAAAGGTTTCTGAGGATTCTTCTAAAGGTAGGGGGCGCTTGCATGTCGAATGCATGGTCTAAGAACGGTACCGGATGAACGTATTGCTGAGTGCGGGTGTGTGTGTGTGCATGTATTTATAATCATTAGAACTGATGCTGTGCATGTGTGCATGTATTCATAATTACTAAAACTGATGCATGATTTGAGATTCTGATAGTGATCTTCGTGGCGATGGTGTAGCCTGTTCGTGGATGATGATGATGGATGATATGCATGGATCTATTTTGTTGTCACTATGAAAAGTATGTATGTGCATGTTCTTAATTGGATTGCTCAATGTTGTTAGTCTGATGACCGATTGTAGCATGCGCTGGTGTGACTGACTGAATGATTACGAGTAGTGGGGGATATCCGTTCTTACTTAATGACTACGGTAAGGTGTTCATGGCGCGATGATGTGTAATAATGAATGTGTTAGTTGCATGAGTAAGAGTGGGGTGACCCATAGAAGGTCAAGAACCCCAAGGGAAACGACTTCCAGTTACCAACCCTGGCTAGATCCCAATAGAGCTCGTGGTAGCCGTTGGAGCTAGAGAAGAGAGTCTCGAGACGCCGTGGGGAGGCCGGTGCCACCTGGTAAGAGCTGAGGGACGAGGGGCCAGAAGAAAAGGGGACCGTAACTGAGAGTCTTTACCCGAGTCGGATCCGCAGGCATGCATATAGAAATAAGGCTGATTGTGGTGGTGTATAAATCTATGTATGTATATGTGTGTGATTCAGAATGCATGAATATATATTTGGATGTGGAATAAACTCTGTGTATCATGTGTGTGTCATGAATATTGTTTGAACTATGTGAACTTGGTTACTTGAGAAAGGTTGAATGATAGCAGGAGCGTTTACTGACGCTGATACCGAGTCTGTGAGTATCATTTTACATGTAAAAGCTCACCCCTGCAGTGGCCATTTTCAGTGAATGTCTCTCGTGAGGAGGATCAGAAGCAGAGCTGGAACGCTGGGCGGAGCGCTGATGCATTTGGAAGGTTTAATTAAGGCGTTGTTAGACTAAGCCCCAACTGGTTCATACCGGATGTTAATGTGTTGGGGATGAATAGAACTTTATGGACAAGAAGAAGTCCGATTTTGCATTGTAAATATTAATATACACTCTTATGTACATATGGATGTATGGTTTTGTGTGTGTGTTGCTATGTGCTGCCTTGTTTCATAATTATGCTTTAATAGATACGCAGGGACAGTCTGATTGAGCAGGTTATAGCCAAGTCTGAGTGAACCGAGAATTGTCTTAGGAAAATTTATGTCGGATACGTTGGGCGGAGTCGTACCCCGCCCGAAGTGTGGGAGCAATTCGCCAAGCGTGAGGATTCGCGCTGGAGCGGTGTAGTTGTTAGAATGAGACCCCGGTGTTGACCCTCTGTTCTGGGCGTGGTGGTTGAGTCCGCCCAGGCGTTGTCATAATTAGTTGAGTTGGGCGGAATAGGTTCAGACTCCTCCTTTCTCCACAACCTACTAACGTATATGTACCCTGTAACTTCTCGTTTTTTTCTGAGTGAAATGCGAGTGTGAGGATTTACTTAGTGAACCCTTGTCCATACCCGATGGAGGAAATTACCTTGTAGTTGTGTTAGAGAGGTGTTATGTAGATTTCGTTTAGGCGGCGTCATACCTCGTCCAAGTAACTAGGACAGCCCGCCCAAGATGAATATACCCCGCCTAGCCAAGTAGGATGATTCTAACTCCGCCTTCCACCGAATGCTACGCGTGTGAATGTATTAACATATTTCCCTTATCTCTTTCCTCCCGTTGAGTGACCAGTGTTACCCGAAGGGAAGCCTCCTTGCGAAATCTCCTCTATCCGCTGCTGCATTACCATACTCCGCCTGGACGGTGTCAGACCCCGTCTGAGCGAATAAACGGTGTTGTGCAATCCGCCCTAGTGTTGGTGCGTTACGATAAACCCATTGAGCCGGCCCCAGTTTAGTTTCCCTGTAGGTTGCTATGTGCGTGTGAATGCTTTTCGTTCTTCCTTTGCCTGCTTCCTCATATATCGAATAATACGGGACTGTTTTGTGAAAAATTTTCTCATATTTTTGGAATTTTTAGTTGCAATTAATAAGGTGTTACATTTTGGTATCAGAGCGGACCGAAAAGTCCAAGGCCAAAGTATGCTTACCAAGTGTAAGCGGTGGTGTGTGTGTCTTTTTGATTGAATGGTTGAAATTGTTCTGATGCTAGTTGACTTGATTGATGATTGACTTGAGAACAAGGGGTTGTTTTTCCCCGGTCCGATTGTGTGTATGACCTAGGCGAATGATATAATGTGCTAAGCTATTAATTGTTGGACTAATAACCAGATCGGTAGTAAGTGGCTCCGTATACTTATCCTTAAATGTCAATTTCAGGATAAGGAATGGCGCATCGTCAAAGTATGGAGGCTATAGCCACAACATTCCAACGCTTTGCTGATGTGTTTGAAAGGCAAGGCCAAACTCAACCTGAGGATGGCCATGTGCTGGACCGCTTCCTGAAGAGGAAGCCGAGTGAATTCTTAGGAGGACGGAACCCTGAGGCGGCGTTCAAGTGGACTCAGGAATTAGAGAG
Organism: Clitoria ternatea; assembly: GCA_037962975.1. NCBI lineage: Eukaryota > Viridiplantae > Streptophyta > Magnoliopsida > Fabales > Fabaceae > Clitoria > Clitoria ternatea. The sequence goes on from CM075670.1 coordinate 141,928,536, forward strand.
AATTTTTAGGGGTCTTCGCTGTACCGAAGCCCAGAAGGTGGAATGCGCAGTGTATATGCTGCGAGATGAAGCGGAGAATTGGTGGAAGATAGCCAGGAGCCGATTCCCCGAAGATGACAATCAACTGACATGGAACGATTTCAAGGCCTGCTTCTTAGACAAATACTTTCCCGACACAGTGAGGAGTCGGAAAGAGCTGGAGTTTATGGAGTTAAAACAGGGCTCCATGACTGTGGAAGAATACGCGACCAGATTTGAGGAATTGTGCCTATTCTATCCGCCCTTCCAGCAGCCAGGAACGGAGCACTCCAAGTGTCTTAAGTTTGAGAACGGACTGAGATCGGATATCAAGAGGGCCTGCAGATACCATGAAATCCGGAGTTTCCCTGCCTTAGTGAACAAGTGTAGAATATTCGAAGAGGATGACAGGGCCCATTCGGGCCAGTGTAGCAGAGCCAACCAGCACCTGAGGCCCCAGCAATCACGTTTCAAGAGGCCAGGGAACGTGAGGAGGAATGAACCCTTCACCAGATATCAGAACCATAATGACCGAGGGAGACAGATGAGTGGGCGACCAAGGTATGGCGGATGCTTTAAATGCGGCGGTGACCATTTTGCTAAGGAATGCAATGATACAAATGTTAAATGCTACCACTGCGGAGAGAAGGGACACGTTCGCCCGGACTGCCCCCAACTCCGCCAGGCAAACACCAATGTGCGTCAAGGAGGATTTCAAGATCGAACCAGAGTGAATGATAACCAATGACCTGGTGGCAGAGGCAACGGAACCAGAGGAAATATGATGCGTGCTCCGAACAGCCGAGAGAGGAACACCGGCCCAACAGCGACAGGAAGGATCTACACCATCAATGCAGAGGATGTTGCACCAGCAAATGATCTAGTACAATGTAAGTGCTCACTTGGAATGAATACGCTTAATGTTGTTTTCGATTCGGGAGCAACCCATTCTTTTATAGCTGATGAGTGCGTGGAACGGTTGAAGCTACCAACTGTGTCTATGAACCGGACTTTGGAAGTGGCCAGCCCTACTGGCCCTAGTGTGTTCACATCGTCAATATGTAAAAATGTAGCATTTGAGTTGTATGATCGGAGTTTCACCTTCGATCTAATTTGCATGCCCTTAAAGGGTCTTGATATTGTGCTTGGAATAGATTGGCTTTCAGCCAATAAGGTATTAGTAGATTGTAGAAACCGAGAGATAGTTTTCCCAAAACAACCCACTGAAGATGGCACGGCACTAGGTATAACCCAACTATTTATGATGCTTTGTCTAACCAAAGATGAGAATGAGACCCTAGTGAACGAAATTCCGGTTGTCTGCGAATTCCCAGAAGTGTTCCCAGAGGACGTCCCGAGTGTGCCTCCCAATAGAGAAGTTGAATTCTCTATAGACTTGATCCCTGGAGCTGAACCGGTCTCCAGTGCACCCTACAGAATGTCCTCAACTGAATTGGTAGAGTTGAAGAAACAAGTGGATGAGTTACTTGAGAAGCAGTTCATCAAAATAAACATTTACGTTATCATCAAAATAACTGAGTAAAGCCAAAGCAGCCAAATAGGATCTCAATTGTAATTTCCCTAACACTCAGTCATTGTACATAAAACTGGTTGAAAATGAAACTTGTTAACTACTACATTCAACATCATTTTGTTTTTCCTCTTAAATATTCTCACGCTGAGTAAAAACTAAAAAAAACAAGATAGTGAATTTTTGCCCTAAAATCAAAGGATGAGGCTTTAGACCTTTGATGGAATGCTTACATCAAGCCCAAGAATTGAAGGGGAATTTAGTCCACACCTATATAGTAACAAACAAGTGAATTAGCCTTATTATTTAAAAGCAAAATCCCAACAACCAATTAAAATCACCTCACTGATATGATTCAGCTCTAGGGAACCCCAAACCCAGCTTCCTTTTAAAGAAAAATCAGCAATGTATGACATGATTTACATTAAAGCCTTGACAGGCAAAAACAGAAACATTACACTTTGAACATTTGGCAACAGCATACCAATCTACCTGTCATAAATCTCAATACCTCCCCTTAAACTTGTCAGATTTGTAGCAGAACAAGATAATTTATATAATGAATGAACTAAGAATGGTTCAAAAACTCTATAAGCAAATACAACCTAGACATATAATATAACAACTGCAATAATTTTCTTTGAGAATAAAAACCAAAGAATTGTAATTGTAATTTCCTTAGGAAAATGCAACATATGGAATAAACTTAAAACCATAATACCGAAATGAAATCTGATCAAACTCAAGACACAACTATATAACATAAACAACCCACTTACCTCACAATCTTAAATCAGGAGTTCTAATAGAACCAGCAAGCCAACACTAGGTCTTGGATGCACAAGAAGGTAAGAGGAACTGCATGATCTGTGTCCAATATTATCAAAAATTCACACATCCAAGGGCCCCGAGCAGTACCTGTTTAACAACTACAACAGAGGCAGAAGGGGGGAAATTACAAAGAAGCATGACAAAGAAGAAAGTGTTCAAATAGGTTGAAAGGGTGCCCTTTTCTTAGAAGTATTCATTCATCACAAAACTTGCAATGGAATCAAGAAAAGTTTAAAACTTTCAACCACCCCAAGGTTTGAAAAAACTACAACAACTAGTAGTAGGTGGCAATGTTGTGTTGTTGGATAAACATTTTACATGGGGGCTGAAGATAAGGAGGAAAAACCAGTTTTTGTAATGTCGAAGAGATCTAAGACGTTGAGATACGAGAAGTATATGTCCACATGTACAAACCATCAAAACTTTTAAAGTTTGAACATTTTTTAATGTAAAAATTATAATATTATGAACAAGAAAAAATTTAAAATAAGAAGCAAAATGTACTGTATTCCAGTATATGTAAGGTTGAAAAGTACCTTTTTCTTTGGACTATGGCAGAGATGAAGAATCAATCTTTCTCAGTCAGAAGATGATAATGAAAGTAATAAAAATGTTGTGTTCAATTCAGTCACACACATCACTTTAGCACTCTACTTTATTTTATATTTTATATATCTTAAGGACATGCGTGTATATTTGGGTTTTTTCTCTAATGAATTGTGGAAAATGGATTTGTTAGCTTAATCCAGCCTTTTTCCTCAAATTTGTCTTTTTTTCCTTTCCTTTTAATCATGGAAACATTTCCTATTTTTTTATTTATGATAGACTGAAAAAAATAAAGTTTCAACAAAAAAGATGAAAATTTTCATAAATTATTATCTTTATTCTATCCATCCATGAGGGTTCAATTGAGAGAATAAAATTAAAGCAAAAAGTAAGTCCATGTAATTTCAACCGTTATAAATGTCTGCAGTGTCGTGGAAAGTTGTTCTCTTTTGTTTTTCATTATCTTCTTCTTATAGTAAAATTAAATCACAAAAGCTATTAAAGTAAATGTATGATTTTATCTTTGTGTGTTTGTTAGCTTCCATCGAACCAACTGCTAAAGTCAAGCAATCCATATTTTTCACATCTTCGAAGGTCCTAGTAATGTTTCTATACTAATTTATTCTCCTTTTTAAAGAAGTCATTCTTTTTAACCTTTTTTTAAATTTAAAATCTTTTCAATTAACTACACATATTTTTATATAAGTTTAAATATTTTTATCTTTAACTTTATTTTTGAATTAGCAGGGCTTAAAAACCCAATTTAACTTCACTTTATTTTATTCAAACTTAAATTAATTGTTAACTTAGGACTTTTTTCTAGTACTCTGTCACGTTAAACATAACTTCATCATTATTATCATTCTCACCATTAAAGGGTTAGTCACTAAATTAGTATCTTATTTTCATATCATTTTTATCTATTTTGTTCTTACTCTACCTTTGATTTTTGTCTAGAAAAACAAAACAAGTTTGAAATGGCTAACTTTTTTCTTGTCTTTTATAAAAATAATTTATGTCATAAAAAACCAATCATCACATTACTTTATTTTTTGTTGCATAAAAGTGTAGAGTAACACAAGATTCAGCTCAACAGTTTTACCAAAATTTATTATTCAAGAGGGTTAAAACTTATCTTTTATGGCACCTGAATGAAATTGTTCTCTATTCAATTCTATAAAAATCAATAACAAAGATCTAATGTAATACATTTTATATTTATATTATCTGTCAATAATAAGTAAGAAGCTAGCAGCTTACCTTGTAATAGCTTCATTGAGTCTGGTCACCGAAATGATAATAGTTAGAATGAGGACTACAATAGTCTAAGAATTCCATTCCAAACACACACACACATAAAGAGAACATATAGATAAAGTTAAAGATGTGCATGTTTTGTTATTTACCACAAAGATCATTTCAGACAACAGGAGAGGAATGAGGATAACAAATAAAATACCTTCGGGTATCTTCCACCAAAATAGAAAGGTGTCCTGTAGCAAAAGGAAGTAAAATCGCAAGGTTCATTTGCCTAAAAGGCAAGAAAAACCAAGTTAACATAAAGTCATATATAATCTTAGTAGACAATGAAAATATAAAGTCAATGGCTCCCAAGTTTAATTTTAATATGAAGCAAAGCAAAACAAAACAAAACATATCCCACTGTGGACCCATGATTCAAATCAGCAAGGATTTATGATACAGATAAATTTGAAAACAAAACATTTTGAGTTCTGACAAACACGAAATCATCATGAAAGCAAAGAAAACAAATTTCAAATACATTTAGTCAAGAACAAAGGAGGAGAATCAATAATTACCATTTCTAGCAAGAATTTACAATAGTTAAACTTGAGAAGAGAGATAGAATCCCCATTTTAGAGGGGAGATTAAATGAAGGGTATCACTATTGCTACCTGTTAAGAGAGACAAAGAGAAACTACACACAAAAAGAATTATTGAAATTGGAAGTGGAATCTAACAGGTGTCAATCTGTGGTTAATCCTCATTCCCTCCAAAAACCCTCTCCTCTCATTTTATTTTATTTTTTATTTTTTATTTAAATCTTTACTTATTTTTTATTTTTATATTTATTTTATTTATTTTAAATGACTCTTAAAAATAAACGTTTCAAATTCCCAGTCATTCATTGCACCTTTGTCTGACATATGCGGCCATCGCGTTTTTCAATAAGTTTTCCCCTCTCATTCCTTTTTCAAGAAGCTTTCCCCTCCCCCAATTTTCATTCACTATTTCGCGGTTTTGCTCTTCTTTCCAGGGAGCTGAAGGTGTTCTTTCAAATTCCATTTAAGCGACCTTTCAACTTAAACTTCGTTCTCAAGAAGGTTTGTTTTTTTTCTTAATTTCTATTTCTATTTCTGTGTTCCTTGAATCCGTGGGTGTGGTTACGCACCGTCAACAAAGTGTCGCCTTCTATGAAACTGTCTCCCTCAACGGTTGTGTTGAATTCTCAGATGACGCGAGGGGAAACTTCTGCTTTTGATGGGTCACCCAATAAGGTTTGTCTTTTTTCTTTGTCATTTTTTGCATGTTTCTTTAAACCTTCGTCATTTGTTGATGTTGCACGCAAAAAGGTTTGTCTTTTTTCTATAATTCTTTTTGCATGTTTCTTTAAACCTTCGTCGCCTACGATGGTCATGTTTTTTCCCATTACGGTATGTTTTTCATAAACTATGCTTTAATCATTTTGGTCTGTTCGTTGAATCTGTGGGTATACGCATTGTAATGTTTTTTCATTGTTCGTTGAATCTGTTCGTTGAATCTTTCATTTTTTCATTGTTTCATTGAGTTGTTGTTTCATGTTATACCATTAACTTAAATTCTGTAAACCCTTCAGTTGCAAGATGAGAAATCTCCATTTGTTGGTTCTGTCTTACAGGATAAGGTATGTATTATTTTCAGTTATTTGAAAAAAATTGAATAGATTGGTGGTTCTTAGATTTTTGGGTTTCAATGATCATGTATGTATATTTTCTTTTTAGCTCACTTAGTATTTTGTTTTCGTTTTTTAATTTTTCACATGAATCAGGGGAAAGCTCCGTCTATTCATCATGAGCCAGCCAATATGGTATTTTTTTCCTGCTTATTTTTGGTTTGATGTTATACCATTAAATTAAATTGTCTGAATGGTGAACCCTTCAGGTGGAAGATGGGAAATCTCCTTCTGTTGGATGTTATTACATGTAGCTTTCATTAAAATAATAACAATGTGTGTGTTAAATGTAACAGCAAGATGGACCTAAAGATGCAGAGGTCATTTTTTTAGACGATTCTGATGATGAAGTATGTCCTACTTTTAATCTTTGCACCTATACTTTATCTGTATTCAAATTCAGCTAATGGATGTCATGTACTATATTCAATTTTGTTTTCATTATGACCCCTGTTTGTCAATCAGAATCACATGGCAGCTCAAGATGCAAATGTCATAGTTATTGGTGACTCTGATGATGAGGTTTGTCCTGCTTTAAGTCTTTACAAACTTGATTATGTTTCCTGAGTGAATGATTCTGACAAGAATAAATATCGGATTGATAAATTCCATTTAAATCCTGCTCGGATTGGTCTTCAGTTTCCGAGAGCTTGAGCGAGACCGAGTGGGCGCTTGGGCGAGCTAGCATACGTTCACTCGCTTGAGCGAGTGCCACATCCAGAGGCCTTTCGCTTAAGCGAAAATGGTCCAACGGCAAAATACCTAACTCACGCTCGGGCGAGACCCTACTCGCCTAAGCGATTTTTCTATAGTGGGTTTGTCCTGCTTTTAGTCTTTCTTCCTCTATGCCTTAAACCTTTTTCATGTCATCAAATCTGCTTATTTAATTGTTATTTTAAACAGCTGCCTCCGACTGTCCATGCTTCTAAAAAATTTGTCTCTTGCAATAGACAGATTGATAACTTTTTATACTCTACCACCAAAGTACTTACCAAGTTTCAACGGGAAAATTTTTTGGTTCGTCATCTTACCTCATCACCTTTTCATATTTTTTGTAACATGTTAGTGATGTTGTTGTTTGTTTTTCAGGATCTACCCTCGACTTTAGTTCCCCTGATTTTCCCTCACAGGCCAACAAAAGTACTCACGAAGATGGAAGGATTTGATGACGTGTTATCCCTTGAGCTTCGTTGGACCGGGCGAAGGCCTTGGGAAGTTCACCTTGGCTCCGGTTGGCCTCAGTTTTGTATGAAGTACATGTTGAGAAATAGTGATAGGATTCAATTCGGGATGCCTTATGTTAGGGCTGCTATCCTTTATTTTAGGGTTATTAATTGACCATGTTGGTTTGCTTTGTTTGCTTTCTTTTCGAATTGGAGCATTGTTCTCTTTTATGTTAGTTTGCTTTGTTTGCATTGATGAAAAAAATAGAGATTTAAATGGCAACTTCAGTTCTTTGTATGGTTAATAGTAACATTTTAAGCTGTGGTTCTTAATATAGAATCATGGTTCTTAATCACGGTGAAAGGCTATTTGAATATAGTTCGAGTATGGTAATATACTATAAACCTGTTAATAGTTCCGAGTGAAACCTCATTAACAAAACCATTTAGAAGAGTTAATACATTATCCGAGTGAAACGTCTGCCAGAGGAACGAGTCCGATTGAGTTCTTTCCGAGAGAAGTACTTATTGTAATAAGAGCTCTGATTTCAAACACTCGAGTCAAGATATTTCTGAGTTGTTGACCCCCGATTGAGGTCTGACTTCCCGAGTGAAGTGTCTCTGACTGTGACACTCAGGAGTGAACTGAAACCGAGTAACACGATTCCAAGTGGAAAGGCTTCAAGTGAGAATATTCTAATTTCCATGTGATGTGGCACCGATTGGGACATACCCGTGCGGGTCTTTCCTGGAAGTGCTTTTGGACAAAGAGACAAACTCCGAATGAGTACTTTTTGAGTGAATAATTCCCGAGGAGTTAATATCCGAGTAGTGAACCTTTCAAGTGGACTGAATTCGGAGAAAGCAATTGTAATAAGAGTGAAACCTGTTGATAGTTCCGAGTGATAGTTCCAAGTGAAACCTATTGATAGTTCCGAGTGAAACCTCATTAACAAAACCATTCTGCGAGAGGAACGTATGCGAGTCGTTGACCCCCGATTGTAGTATATCCGAATTGAAGGTTGACTTTCCGAGTGACGTGTGTCTGAGTGTGACACTCAGGAGTGAAATGATACCGAGTAACACGATTCCAAGTGGAAAGGCTTCAAGTGAGGAAATTCTAATTTCCGTGTGATGTGGCACCGATTGGGACATAACCATGCGGGTCTTTCCAGGAAATGCTTTTGGACAAAGAGACAAACTCTGAATGAGTACTTTCTGAGTGAATAATTACCGAGGAGTAAATATTCGAGTGGCAAAATTTATGTAATTTGTGCTCGGGTCGATCTTTACAGTTTACGATAGCTCCTGCTCGGTTTCGTGTTCAAGATAGCCTTCGACCCTGAGTAATCCTTTCAAGTGGAATGAATTCCGAGAAAGGAATTGGAACAGTTATGTGTTGTTAGTTTGCTTTGTTTGCACAGGACCAAAAAAATAGAGATTTCTGAGAGTAAATAAATGGTAACTTCAGTTCTTTGTATGGTTGATAGTAACATTTTAAGCTGTGGTTCTTAATATAGAATCATGGTTCTTAATATAATATCAACCTGTGTAATAGGTAACGGTGAAAGGCTATTTGAATATAGTTCGAGTCTGCTAATATACTATAAACCTTTTGCAAGTTAGAAGGTGATGTTTTTTGCATGTCCTCATTTAATTCCCTGACAACTTTCATATAGAAACGCATTCGTCACTTCCTTTAGACAATTTCTTTTGTGCGCAGCTATTTTATAATCAATAATAATAGCCACCTATGACGCTACATCTTGGGAAATGAATCGTCACTTCTACCTTTGAAAGTTCGAAGCTAATGCTTTTTGCATGCCCTGATTTAAGTCACTGACAACTTACATATAGAAACGCATTCGTCACTTCCTTTATACAATTTGTTTTCTCCGCAGCTATTTTATAATCAATAATAATAGCCACCTATGACGCTACATCTTGGGAAATGAATCGTCACTTCTTCCTTTGCAAGTTCGAAGGTGATGCTTTTTGCATGTCCTCATTTAATTCACTGACAACTTACATATAGAAACGCATTCGTCACTTCCTTTAGACAATTTCTTTTGTGCGCAGCTATTTTATAATCAATAATAATAGCCACCTATGACGCTACATCTTGGGAAATGAATCCTCACTTCTACCTTTGCAAGTTCGAAGCTGATGCTTTTTGCATGCCCTTATTTAAGTAACTAACAACTTACATATAGAAACGCATTCGTCACTTCCTTTATACAATTTGTTTTCTCCGCAACTATTTTATAATCAATAATAATAGCCACCTATGACGCTACATCTTAGGAAATGAATCGTCACTTCTTCCTTTGCAAGTTCAAAGGTGATGCTTTTTGCATGTCCTCATTTAATTCACTGACAACTTACATATAGAAACGCATTTATCACTTCCTTTATACAATTTGTTTTGTCCACAGCTATTTTATAATTTTATAATCAATAATAATACCCACCTATGACCCTTTATAATTCCCGTAAATATCCTTTTATATAAGGTTTTAAACTTACCAGTTTTTCCACTTAGCCTCCTAACTTTTTTGAAGAACTCTTTATTTTGTCTGTTACATTCTTCTGTTTGACTCCAATGGCTGTCGTCCCTGCACGTTATGACTTGGTCAAGGATGTTGATGCTGGCTTTGATGATAAGATTTGGCGGTTGAAGGTTAGGATCCTACGCTTATGGAAAGTCCCCAACAAATGATTCCCATCCCAGGATTCAGCTGTGGAGATGGTTGTCGTTGATGAGCAGGTTAGTACATAGTTTAATTATTTTTTCCCTTCACCTAAAAATTCTATATTTTATATCTGATTATCTTCTGTTTGGTTCTGTTGTTGTTCATTTCTTTTGTTCAAGTCTGACACGATACAGGTTTCTGTTAAGCCCATCTATACATATCTGTTTGAGAGGGCATTGTATGAGGGAAATGTTTACATCTTCTCCAATTTTGTTGTTGCTTTAAATGACCAAATTTACAAACTACAACTCATGAGTTCAAGGTTTTCTTCAAAAGGGAGACTCAAGTAAGGTTGGTAGAGGACTCAGAAATTCCCAAGAATGTATTTCACATTGTTGATTTTGTAGAAATTCTCAATGAGCCACTTGAAGAAAACAAATTGGTTGGTAAGTACATACATTTTTGTATCTTTGTGTTTTACTTTGGTTCTTGCTAACAATGTTTGTCTTGGGTTGTAGACATTCTTGGTATGGTTACCGGAAAAGGAGACTTGGTTGAGTTTAAGAAAGGAGGGGTCTAACTACATTGTCATTGAACTTGACAATCTGGAGTAAAACTTTACATCCAAAGCTGTTGTCCTTATGTTTTTGTTTTTTTATTATGCATAAATTGTAACACCTTATTGTTTGTAACTAATAATTCCAAAAATATGAGAAAATTTTTCACAAAAGCAGTCACGTATTATTCGATATGGAAGGAAGCAGGCAAGGGAAATAAAAACACTCATACGCATATGGCAATGACGGAAAGGCTAAGACTGGAACCGGTTCGTGGGTTTAGTGTAACAGACCAGCGCCAGGGCGGATTACATAATATCATTGGCTCACTCAGACGGGGTCTGATACCGCCTAGGCGGGGTGTGATAATGCAACAGCGGATGGAGGGAAATTCTAAAGGAGAAACTCTTCCACGAGTAACACTAGTTCGTTCAGTAGGAAGTGATTACACCGCCGTCCAGTTCAGCAAGGCACAACAACGCCTGGATGGGCTACATCACAACGTCCACTCACTCAGGCGATGTCCAACACCGCCCAGCGAGACATAATAAGGCGACAACGGAGGAGGAAGGTACATAGGCGGAGTCTCACGTTGATATCTGCTTGCTTCAGCATGGTTCCACGCGCTTGGGCGAACCGTCCTAGTTACTTGGGCGAGGTATGACACCGCCTAAGCGAGGTCAGCACGACACCCCACAAACACAAGGTAATTTCTCAATCGGACTTTACATCTTTCACTCGGATTATCAATGCCTTACACTTAGGATCCAATCCACCCTAAACCACTAATTGAACTCCTCTCTCTCTCGATTTTTAACTTCAAAATTTGGACGTCACAGTGTACATATGCGGTAGTAGGTTGTGGAGGAAGGAGGAGCCTGAACTTATTCCACCCAACTCAGCTAATTATGACAACGCCTGGGCGGACTCGACCACAACATTCGAGCCGGGGTCAACACCATTGTCGGGGTCGCACTAGCGCCACAACGGATAGGAAGGATAATGGGCGGTATCTCACTCTGATAATTACTCGCTTCAACGCGAGTCCTCATGCTTGGGCGAATTGCCCCCATGCTTCGGGCGGGGTACGACTCCGCCCAAACGTATCCGACATAAGTCTTCCTAGAGACAATTCATAATTCACTCAGACTTGGCTATAGCCTGTTAAATCATGCTATCCCTGCGTATCCATTAAAGCACAAGTATGAAACAAGGTAGCACATAGCATGTCACACACGAAACCACACATCCATATATATATAAAAGAGCGTATGTCAACATTTACAACACAAAATCGGGTTTCTCCTTGTCCATAAGGTTCTATTTATCCCAAAACACTAACATCCGACATGAACCAGTCAGGGCTTAATCTAACATCGCATTAATTAAGCCTTCCAAATGCATCAGCACTTCGCTCAGCGTTCCAGCTCTGCTTCTGATCCTCATCTCGAGAGACATTCACTAAAAAATGGCCACTGCAGGGGTGAGCATCTTAGATTTTAAATGATAGATACCGACTCAGGTTATCTGCCAATTACACAACAATACATATACGTACAACACGATTAAGATCAGGACAACATCCATCGGTTAAGACATATATGAGTAACTCTTACCGTTCTATATTTACCGGTCGTCACTCGACTGTAGTTATAGCATTTTCAATGACACGGATACGCTTGCATGCATATATATGTATACGTATATTCATGAAACAGTTTTCATTCAGCATCTAGGGTACGTACACACGGAATGGATTACTTGGCATACACGTTCAGTATACTCATACACGATATCAAATGCATAATTAAATTTCAGTCAATAACACATGCACAGAGCATCCACTCAGTCCTACGCATTTACCCATTCACTTCCCACTCGGCATACTTAACCAATTTCAACAACATTAACAGTAATAGTAATATTAACAATGATAAGCACAGAAGGTTTCACTTGGTTCCGCATCGTGTGTATCGGTCAGACGTTGCAACGTAGGCATCTCAACCTTTTTATACATAGCTCTCAGCTATCAGATCAGCTCCCAGCTGCTTGGCCGTTTTACAGGTACCCAACCGTTTGTCCACAGGTGACACCAACGCTCTCAGCGCCAACGGCGGTGTTCACAGACAGCCCGAGTCCACTCAAGGGCTACCCCGAGTCCCACTCAAGGATTTTACAGCGTCCCACGCTGGATGACCGAAGGTAGTGTCTCACACTACGTGCTCCCAGCACAACGCATCCCATGCGTCACACGCGGATTCGACGCACAACATTTATTTCACGCATGCATTCTCGCATTCAAGCACACACACACACCATGCAATCAGTAGTACACATTATCCGGACTCAATATATAGCTTCCATGCAATCAGTTATCATTCCATATTCAGACATCCACAACATTTCGTTCGATCAAGACATGCAATCAGTTTACAGCTTCATTCAACGCATGCATCATTCTAAAAATCACAAGTTTGCTCAGGCATTTCAATTCATCCCATCCTAACATGCAATCGGTGTAAGACAGCGTCAGAATCTGTTTAAAGCAGGCATTTCCTATACACAATAATTTATTAAAGCATTCATATTGATACAACCCGACATGCAATGTGAGATCCTGCAGCACATACCTGTATGAAAGGTGCTAACATGCAACACTCATTTCTCACTCGTCATGCAACTGAACTATACACACTCACATGCAACGCAATACACCATCAGAGCACGGATATAGCAAGCATCAGCACTTGAAACCTGTTCATAACCCATGCATTTAAGATAGAAGATACTCCCCCTACCAATTACGAAACTCCGAGGGATTTCTTCCTGCTTGGGTGGTGGTTCTCCTCTCTTCTGCTTCACTTGGCGATCGTCCTCTCTCGTGTGGGGAGTTCCACTCCACTGTAGCACCGTCGCCTTGGTTCTCGAAGCAGGGGATAGACTGGAGGGCGGAGAAGGAAAGAGAGAAAACAAGAGGAATGAAGAAGGGAGTTCGCGGAATTTCCTGTGTGAAGGGCATGGCCTCGCCTGTATAAGTACCCGCGTGGAGAACAGGATGGTGGGATGGGGAAACGTGATAATCCTGCCCATGCCACCATGCTTCCACGTTAGTTATCCTACTACTTCTTAGTTAATTAAATTAAGGGAGGTGTTGACTTGTTGACTTGTTATTTAACTCGGTTGCTTTAATTAAAATGGGGATGTTACAGTTCTCCCCCAGTTGAAAAGAATTTCGTCCCCGAAATTCAGTTGGTAATTCATGTGAAGCTTTAGTCGGTAACTCACCTAAATGAACAACTCGGGGTACTGCTGTTTTATGGCATCTTCGCGTTCCCACGTGCAGGAGGTGGTCTTGCCTTGCTGCCACTCCACCTTCACTAGTCTCACGTTTTTGTTTCTCAAGCGTTTTACCGATCGGTCCACGATTCCAATCGGTGTAGCCACAGTGGTCAGGTCTTCTTTGATCTCTACTTCATCGTCAGGCATCGGGTGGCTGGGGTCATGTAAATACTTTCTTAGTTGGGACACATGAAATACGTCGTGCAATCGGGACAAGTGGGTTGGTAATGCGATACGGTATGCCACGGGGCCAACTCGTTCTAACACCTCATAAGGTCCAATGTATCGAGGGCTTAACTTTCCACTTTTTAAGGCTCGTCCGACTCCCTTACTCGGAGAAGTTCTCAAAAACACTCGGTCTCCGACTGAAAATTCCAATGGTTTGGTGCGCTTGTCATGGTAGCTCTTTTGCCTGTCTTGTGATGCTTTCATCCTTTCCTGTATCACTCGGATCTGCTCTGTGGTTTGCTTCACGATGTCTGGTCCCAATAGTAGACTTTCACCCGTTTCCGACCAGCAGAGTGGGGTTCGGCATCTGCGTCCATACAATGCCTCGTAGGGTGCCATGCCAATGCTGTGATGATGGCTGTTGTTGTACATAAACTCGATCAAGGGAAGGTACTGCTCCCAGTCCCCACCGTGCTCTAACACACACGCTCTTAATAAGTCTTCTAGACTCTGAATTGTTCGCTTGGATTGCCCATCCGATTGGGGGTGGTAGGCAGAACTAAGCCAAAGCTTCGTCCCCAATTCTTGATGCATGCTAGTCCAAAACCGGGACGTAAACCTAGGGTCCCTATCTGATACGATAGAAGTAGGTATGCCATGCAGTCGGATAACTTCTTGAATGTAGATCCGAGCCAACTTATGCAATGGGTACTTCATATTTACAGGTAAGAAGTGTGCACTCTTCGTCAGTCAGTCGACAATGACCCAAATTGCATCATGGCCCGCTTGGTTTTTGGGTAATCCCATGATGAAATCCATCGTAATCGAGTCCCATTTCCACACGGGGATCTCTAGGGTTGCATTGCACCGTACGGTTTTTGGTGCTCTACCTTCGATTTCTGACATGTGATACACCGGGCCACGTATTCCGCCACATCCTTCTTTAGTCCGGGCCACCAGAACTGCCTCCTCAAGTCGTGGTACATTTTCGTGGTTCCTGGGTGAATGCTGAGTAAGCTTTTGTGGGCTTCGTCAAGCACCATTCTTCTCAATCTTCCTCCACTCGGTATGTATATTCTGTCTCTCACCCGGAAGATCCCATCTGACCCCTCGGCCAAGGATAAATCCTTTCCTTTGGCCTGAATTTCCTTCATTTCAGCTAGGTAAGAGTCCGCCTGTTGCTGCTCGTACACGGATTTTAAGAATTCATTGGCAATCCTCAACGTACCGATTGTCATTTTCTGAGAGGAGGGGGTGTTGACATACAAGTTCATGTCTCGGAACCGCTCCAACAACTCTACTTCTTTCGCCATCATTGCTGCCATGTGGAGGGATTTCCGACTCAATGCGTCGGCCACGACGTTTGCCTTACCTGGGTGGTATTTTAACTCGAAATCGTAGTCCTTTAAAAACTCAATCCATCTTCTCTGCCTCATGTTCAGCTCCTTTTGGTCGAATAGGTATTTGAGGCTCTTATGATCGCTGTACACTTCAAATTTGGACCCGTACAAGTAATGCCTCCAGATTTTCAATGCAAAAACCACTGCTGCCAGCTCCAAGTCATGAGTCGGGTAATGCTGCTCGTGAGGTCTCAATTGTCGAGAGGCATATGCAATCACTCGGTCTTTCTGCATGAGTACACACCATAATCCGAGTCCTGACGCGTCACAATAGACCACGAAGCTCTCTTGTAACTCGGGTAATGCCAACACCGGAGCAGTCGTCAACTTATTCTTCAGCTCTCGGAAGCTGTGCTCACACTCGGGACTCCACACGAAAGGAACGTTTTTCCGAGTCAATTTAGTCAGTGGTAATGCCAGTTTAGAAAAACCTTCGATAAACCTCCTATAGTAACCTGCCAAGCCCATAAAACTTCTTATTTCCGAGACCGACCTGGGCCTCTCCCATGCTATTACAGCAGCTATCTTCGCAGGATCCACCGAGACGCCTCGCTCGGAAATCACATGCCCGAGGAAGTGGATCTCATCCATCCAGAATTCGCACTTCGAAAGCTTTGCAAACAATTGTTTCTCCTTCAATACTTGGAGTACCGCTCGGAGATGTCCCTCATGCTCCTCAGACGTCTTAGAATAAACTAGGATGTCATCGATGAAAACAACAACAAACCGATCTAAGAAGGAGTGGAATATGCTGTTCATGTAATTCATGAAAACAGCAGGGGCGTTGGTCACACCAAACGGCATCACTACATACTCGTAGTGACCATACCGAGTCCTAAAGGCAGTCTTAGGAATGTCCGAGTCCTTCACTCGGATTTGGTGATATCCCGATCGTAGATCGATTTTTGAGAAGACTGAGGCTCCGCGCAGCTGGTCAATTAAATCATCAATTCTGGGCAGTGGGTACCGATTCTTGATTGTGAGTTTGTTTAGCTGTCGGTAATCTATACAAAGTCTCATGCTGCCATCCTTCTTCTTAACAAGTAGTACGGGTGCGCCCCATGGTGATACGCTCGGTCTAATGAACTGCTTTTCGAGTAACTCATCCACTTGTTTCTTCAACTCAGCCAATTCAGTTGAGGACATTCTATAGGGTGCGCTGGAGACCGGCTCGGCTCCAGGGATCAAGTCTATAGAGAATTCAACTTCTCTATTGGGAGGCACACTCGGAACGTCTTCAGGGAACACTTCTGGGAATTCGCAGACAATCGGGATTTCATTCACTTGGATTTTACTCTCACCCTCGGTTAGACAAAGCATCATAAACAATTGGGTCATACCTGGTGTCGTGTCATTCTCAGTGGGCTGTCTCGGAAAAACTATCTCTCGGCTTCTACAATCTACTAATACCTTATTGGCTGAAAGCCAATCTATTCCGAGCACGATGTCAAGACCCTTCAAGGGCATGCAAATCAGATCGAAGGTGAAACTCTGATCATACAACACAAACACTACGTCTTTACACATTGACGATGTGAACACATTAGTGCCAGTCGGGCTGGTCACTTCCAAGATCCGATCCATAGATACAGTCGGTAATTTCAGACGCTCTACACACTCGTCAGCTATAAAAGAATGGGTGGCTCCCGAATCAAAAACAACATTAAGCGTATTCATTCCAAGTGAGCACTTACATTGTACTAGGTCGCTTGCTGGTGCAACATCCTCAGCGTTGATGGTGTAGATCCTTCCTGTCGCTGTTGGGCCGGTATTCCTCCCTCGCATCCCGTCTCCTCTGGCTCCGTTGCCTCTGCCACCAGGACGTTGGTCATCATTTACTCGGTTCCTTTCTTGAAATCTCCCTTGACGCACATTAACGTTTGCTTGGTGTAGTTGGGGGCAGTCGGGGCGAATGTGTCCCTTCTTGTTGTAGTGAAAGCACACTACATCACCATCATCCTTGCAGTCTCTGGCAAAGTGATTTCCTCCACACTTGAAACACCTTCCGTCTCCTACCACTGGTCGTCTTTCAGGTTGATTCCGACCCCCATATCTGGAAAAAGGCTTGTTCCTATTGGCATTGCTTGGCTTTTTGAAACGAGGTCGTTGGGGCCTCAGGGAATAGTGGTTTCTGTTGCTCTGGTTCGAATGGGCTTTGTCGTCCTCCTCAAATATTCTACATTTGTTCACTAGTGCAGGGAAACTCCGTATCTCATGGTATCTGCAGGCCCTCTTAATATCCGATCTCAATCCGTTCTCAAACTTAAGGCACTTCGAGTTCTCCGTCCCAGGCTGCTGGAAGGGTGGATAGAATAGGCACAATTCCTCGAATCTGGTCGCGTATTCTTCCACAGTCATGGAGCCCTGTTTTAACTCCATAAACTCCAGCTCTTTCCGACTCCTCACTGTGTCGGGAAAGTATTTCTCTAAGAAGCAGGCCTTGAAATTGTTCCACGTCAGTTGATTATCATCTTCGGGGAATCGGCTTCTGGCTATTTTCCACCAGTTCTCCGCTTCGTCTCGCAGCATGTACACTGCACATTCTACCTTCTGGGCCTCGGTACAGCGAAGACCCCCAAAGATCCTCTCTAATTCCTGAGTCCACTTAAACGCCGTCTCAGGGTTCTGTCCTCCTAAGAATTCACTCGGCTTCCTCTTTAAGAAGCGGTCTATTACTTGGCCCTCCTCAGCTCGAGGCTGGCCCTGCCTTTCAAACACGTCTGCAAAGCGTTGGAATGCCGTAGCTATAGTCTCCATGCTTTGGCGATGTGCCATCCCTTATCCTGAAATCAACATTCAAGGATAAGTATTCCTAGTTACCTAATCCCAATCGGAATTTAGTCTAATACTTAGTAACTTAGCCCATTATGTGTTCTCACACAATTAGTCGGGTCAGGAGGAACAACTCCTCCACCCATGAGTCAGTAACAGAGTACCAGTCAAGTTAAATTCACACCACAACAATCATGATCATACACACAACCACTTACACTTGGTAGGCTTACCTTGGCCTTGGACCTTTCGGTCCGCTCTGATACCAAAATGTAACACCTTATTGTTTGTAACTAATAATTCCAAAAATATGAGAAAATTTTTCACAAAAGCAGTCACGTATTATTCGATATAGAAGGAAGCAGGCAAGGGAAATAAAAACACTCATACGCATATGGCAATGACGGAAAGGCTAAGACTGGAACCGGTTCGTGGGTTTAGTGTAACAGACCAGCGCCAGGGCGGATTACGTAATATCATTGGCTCACTCAGACGGGGTCTGATACCGCCTAGGCGGGGTGTGATAATGCAACAGCGGATGGAGGGAAATTCTAAAGGAGAAACTCTTCCACGAGTAATACTAGTTCGTTCAGTAGGAAGTGATTACACCGCCGTCCAGTTCAGCAAGGCACAACAACGCCTGGACGGGCTACATCACAACGTCCACTCACTCAGGCGATGTCCAACACCGCCCAGCGAGACATAATAAGGCGACAACGGAGGAGGAAGGTACATAGGCGGAGTCTCACGTTGATATCTGCTTGCTTCAGCATGGTTCCACGCGCTTGGGCGAACCGTCCTAGTTACTTGGGCGAGGTATGACACCGCCTAAGCGAGGTCAGCACGACGCCCCACAAACACAAGGTAATTTCTCAATCGGACTTTACATTTTTCACTCGGATTATCAATGCCTTACACTTAGGATGCAATCCACCCTAAACCACTAATTGAACTCCTCTCTTTCTCGATTTTTAACTTCAAAATTTGGACGTCACAGTGTACATATGCGGTAGTAGGTTGTGGAGGAAGGAGGAGCCTGAACTTATTCCGCCCAACTCAGCTAATTATGACAACGCCTGGGCGGACTCGACCACAACATTCGAGCCGGGGTCAACACCATTATCGGGGTCGCACTAGCGCCACAACGGATAGGAAGGATAATGGGCGGTATCTCACTCTGATAATTACTCGCTTCAGCACGAGTCCTCACGCTTGGGCGAATTGCCCCCATGCTTCGAGCGGGGTACGACTCCGCCCAAACGTATCCGACATAAGTCTTCCTAGAGACAATTCATAATTCACTCAGACTTGGCTATAGCCTGTTAAATCATGCTATCCCTGCGTATCCATTAAAGCACAAGTATGAAACAAGGTAGCACATAGCATGTCACACACGAAACCACACATCCATATATATATAAAAGAGCGTATGTCAACATTTACAACACAAAATCGGGTTTCTCCTTGTCCATAAGGTTCTATTTATCCCAAAACACTAACATCCGACATGAACCAGTCAGGGCTTAATCTAACATCGCATTAATTAAGCCTTCCAAATGCATCAGCACTTCGCTCAGCGTTCCAGCTCTGCTTCTGATCCTCATCTCGAGAGACATTCACTGAAAAATGGCCACTGCAGGGGTGAGCATCTTAGATTTTAAATGATAGATACCGACTCAGGTTATCTGCCAATTACACAACAATACATATACGTACAACACGATTAAGATCAGGACAACATCCATCGGTCATGACATATATGAGTAACTCTTACCGTTCTATATTTACCGGTCATCACTCGACTGTAGTCATAGCATTTTCAATGACACGGATACGCTTGCATGCATATATATGTATACGTATATTCATGAAACAGTTTTCATTCAGCATCTAGGGTACGTACACACGGAATGGATTACTTGGCATACACGTTCAGTATACTCATACACGATATCAAATGCATAATTAAATTTCAGTCAATAACACATGCACAGAGCATCCACTCAGTCCTACACATTTACCCATTCACTTCCCACTCGGCATACTTAACCAATTTCAACAACATTAACAGTAATAGTAATATTAACAATGATAAGCACAGAAGGTTTCACTTGGTTCCGCATCGTGTGTATCGGTCAGACGTTGCAACGTAGGCATCTCAGCCTTTTTATACATAGCTCTCAGCTATCAGATCAGCTCCCAGCTGCTTGGCCATTTTACAGGTACCCAACCGTTTGTCCACAGGTGACACCAACGCTCTCAGCGCCAACGGCGGTGTTCACAGACAGCCCGAGTCCACTCAAGGGCTACCCCGAGTCCCACTCAAGGATTTTACAGCGTCCCACGCTGGATGACCGAAGGTAGTGTCTCACACTACGTGCTCCCAGCACAACGCATCCCATGCGTCACACGCGGATTCGACGCACAACATTTATTTCATGCATGTATTCTCGCATTCAAGCATACACACACACCATGCAATCAGTAGTACACATTATCCGGACTCAATATATAGCTTCCATGCAATCAGTTATCATTCCATATTCAGACATCCACAACATTTCATTCGATCAAGACATGCAATCAGTTTACAGCTTCATTCAACGCATGCATCATTCTAAAAATCACAAGTTTGCTCAGGCATTTCAATTCATCCCATCCTAACATGCAATCGGTGTAAGACAGCGTCAGAATCTGTTTAAAGCAGGCATTTCCTATACACAACAATTTATTAAAGCATTCATATTGATACAACCCGACATGCAATGTGAGATCCTGCAGCATATACCTGTATGAAAGGTGCTAACATGCAACACTCATTTCTCACTCGTCATGCAACTGAACTATACACACTCACATGCAACGCAATACACCATCAGAGCACGGATATAGCAAGCATCAGCACTTGAAACCTGTTTATAACCCATGCATTTAAGATAGAAGATACTCCCCCTACCAATTACGAAACTCCGAGGGATTTCTTCCTGCTTGGGTGGTGGTTCTCCTCTCTTCTGCTTCACTCGGTGATCGTCCTCTCTCGTGTGGGGAGTTCCACTCCACTGTAGCACCGTCGCCTTGGTTCTCGAAGCAAGGGATGGACTGGAGGGCGGAGAAGGCAAGAGAGAAAACAAGAGGAATGAAGAAGGGAGTTCGTGGAATTTCCTGTGTGAAGGGCATGGCCTCGCCTGTATAAGTACCCGCGTGGAGAACAGGATGGTGGGATGGGGAAACGTGATAATCCTGCCCATGCCACCATGCTTCCACGTTAATTATCCTATTACTTCTTAGTTAATTAAATTAAGGGAGGTGTTGACTTGTTGACTTGTTATTTAACTCGGTTGCTTTAATTAAAATGGGGATATTACATAAATGGATCCATTTATTTTTTTCTAATGTTTTTTAGGGGTTTGAAGCTGCGATGCACTTTATGGCAAGAATTTGCCAAAAAATTCATTTCTTTCTTATCAGATAACTCCGATCAGAATGTTGTGGTTCTTCTACAATTCGCTATGATGAAGAAGTGGAAGGGTGCGTCTTTCAAAAGTTTTATCGATATATTTTTTCTTTTACATTTTGTGTTTATCGTTGTTTTTAATTATTCATGTAACATATTCTTATATATTTTTATAATTTGTATGGTGTATAGATGTGATGAGTGTCTCAAACACGAACTATACTTCTAGATTATACATCAATGACCCCATTCCTGAGATCAAACTCTTCAGGGCTAGGTATGTTGTTAAGAAACATATTTTTTCTTCCTGAGTTAGTCATATTATTTTAAGGTATTCTAAAAACAAATGTTACATAAATCAGCAACTGAATTTCTTCATATTCAAAGTACATCATTGAATATTTTATTACTTATATATATGTTTTCTGTAGGATTCAATCCAATGAGTGTGTCTCTTCTCAGCAATTGACCCCATTATTCAGTCGGGCCCAAATATCTGCACAAGATGACTTCCTGAAACTTACATCCTCTAAATCCATAGAAGAGTTAAAAGAACTCAAACAGGTATGTAATTGATATTTTTTAATATGGTGTATGGCTTATGATATATAGATGCATTTATGCAACGTGTGAATACAATTGGCCAGTATGTGGGCTCTTATGTAATTATTTTAAAAAAAATTTCATTCAGTCGTAAACAATATATGCAAATAACATAGTCTTTTCTCTCCTGTATGTACTAAACATTGTATTAATAGTTTGTATATACAGATTTTCTTATGTGTGCGTAAATTTTCACTTTATAGAATGGAGTATTTGTCAGTATTGGGATAGTCAAGCAGATTGAATCTGAGTACAGTTGGTGTTACAAAGGATGTATCAAGTGTGTGTATGGGGTTCAGGTTGATGGAGATATGTTTTATTGCAAAAATTATCGAACACATTTCTCATCTTTTATTATGAGGTTTGTACATTTACATTTACATTAAATGTTTATTTTCTGATTACGTTTGCTGATACTATTTTCTTATAGCTGATAATTTAAACTAATGTCATTTAATTATTTTCTGATAAGGTATTGCATTCATCTAAGGGTGGTGGATGAATCAGATTCTGCATCATTTATCCTCTTTGATAAAGAGGCTGCCAACTTCTTGGGCATGTCTGCCAAGGATCTCCACACTGCTTATTCTTCAAGGGTATCATTAAATTCTTTTGAGGTAGTTCTGAATTATAAAATGTTGTATCTTTAATTATTGTCTTTCATATGTAAAGGGTGGTGATAAAAACATGTATCCGGAAGAATTGGATGCTCTGAAGGATAAAAAGTTCATTTTTAAAGTTCAAGTGAAGATGCAGGAGTTCATGGCATTAGTTCCATACACAATCAACGTCATGAAGATATGCGCTGAACCCGGATTGATTACTGAGTTTGAAAACAAATATAAGGTTTATGAGGTATATTCAAATTGTTTTTAAAATTTTTGTTATTATATATACACTCAAAATTTAAAACAAAAACCAATATAATTGTTTGTTTTCTATTTTTCAGTCTCCTTTTCCTGTTGAAAATTCTGAAATCATAACTTCCATTGTAGAGTCAACGGATTATGTCAAGGTGTGCACTGATTTTGTGGTTATTACTATTATTGATGAACCCATCTATTAGTTAGGGGTTTATTATCATTAAATTTAACTTGCCATATAATCTTTGTATCTTTGCATTTTTAATGAACAGGACAATCAAACAGTGTCATCTGATGCAGTTATTCCATTAGCCACTCAGTCTTCTGATGCAGTTATTCCATTAGCCACTCAATATACTTCTGTCATGCCAATTTCTATTGTCCCTTTGGATTCCATTGAGGTAGTGTTTCTGATCATGTTAATTCAAGCTTTCACCACTCAATTTTAGATAATCATATATTTTTGTGCCTCATTCAATACACAGGGAAATCAAGCAGATGCATTCATAGGAAATGATTCAACTCCTGTCATTGAAAATGTTGAAGGCATAAAGGTAATCCCTGTGAACAAATTTCATTTCACATTTTTCAATTATAATATCCCTATTGTTAACTTAATAGTCATTATTATAACCTTAACCGTTGCTGTGGAAGTTGACATAAATGTTTTTGTAATATACAGTAGTAACGTACATCACTATGTATCACTATTCATTTATATCTTTATTACTTTAACACATAGCTGAGAAAACATTGTTTATTATTTTTAAACCTGGATTAAACTGCATATTCTTTTTCAGACCCGTGGAATTGATGTTGGCTTCGGAGATCAATCAATGTTTACGCCTGAGAAGTCCATAAGTGGTGACAACTGGATTAAAGAACGAAAGGATTCCCATGATGAGTTTGAACTTTCATCCAACAAAGCTAGGAAAATCATTAAGCAAGAACGCAATTGAAACATCAGTGAAACTTCAATTTCTTTTGATTGTAATGTTTTGAATCAGTCACTTTTTATTTACCCTTCATCGTATTTTTATGTATTTTGGATTTAAATCAAACAATGTTGAACAATCGTCCTTAATGAAATTAACGGTTGATGTCACAGTTTTCTAATCATTGTCTATATATTTAATATTTGATCGCTTAAGCGAAACTAACCAGAAACCTTCCCTCTATTCACACTCGCTGGAGCGAACCCTTATTCGCTGAGGCGAGTAACTCCACTCGGTATTTATTCACTCGGCTTCAGGGGTTCCTTTCACTTGAGATTAGGGGAGTTGTTCACTCGGGGTCGACCCCAACACACATGCCTCCCTCGGAAGCTCATACATAATTCCTTATTTTTATTCAGGAAAGTCATACGCAAGATCCACTCGGATATGATTCCCTTGATTACTCCACTGGGAGTCCACAGACCTTCCCTCACCCAGATTATTTCCCCAGTCCAATACCACTTGGTATATTTCAGACTCAAAACATTCGAAATGTATTACACATTCACAAATCGGTAATTAAATCCAAAACCAGGATGTTACACTTGCTATCTGTCTCGATCGTTTTCACATCCAACTCCAGAATGAATATATAAATAAATTTTAGGGTAATTAGGATTATGAAATTTATAGAAAGTTGGTAGCATTACTAAAAAATTTAATAACAAATAGAAAAATACAGTGCTTAATAAATGTAAACATGTCAGTTTGTGGTTTCTTCTACGTCTCCTTTTGGGAGTGGTTTTAAATAATTGTTAATTGTCATTAGAATACTGAACTAAACTGCATAAAATTTTAGCACTTTTCATAAAGAAACTTAAGACTCATAATTTATAGTAAACAACTTAAAAGTATTTGAACCAACATAACTTTTGGTCAATTTAAAGACAAGGAGTTATTAACACATATTAAATATAATTAATCAGTTCGATATTGTCAACCATATTTAACTATACTTAAATATCTAAAACCTTACGAGACAAATATGGAAACCTTAATTAACTAAATATCATTTAGAATATTCAAATAGTCAAATATATCTTTTAATAGCCAAAGCTAAAATTAAAAATCACGTATTCCATTCACATTGCTTGCTGAAACAACCCGATTTAATTAAAGATAAAACCGAGACCATGGAAAATTTTTTTCCAAAATTTAGAGCGTACACAACATTCATAATCAGCCCAGATTAAGAGTCGGAGTAAATGAAAAACAGCATAAAGGCAAGATAAGACAAAAGCGGACCAGAAGAAGGGATTGCCGAGTCAGCCACACGCTGGTAAGACTCGCCTTCGATAAACAAAAGCCAACAGAAGGCAACGCATAGGCGAGCCCAATACAGTGTTCACTCGCTCAAGCGAGACCCAAATCCGATTGAGCGAGACAACCCATCTCGCTTGGGCGAACCACCCCTTCGCTTAAGCGAAACTAACCAAAAACCTTCCCTCTATTCACACTCGCTGGAGCGAACCCTTATTCGCAGAGGCGAGTAACTCCACTCGGTATTTATTCACTCGGATTCAGGGGTCCCATTCACTCAGGATTAGGGGTTCCATTCACTCCGGGTCGACCCCAACACACATGCCTCCCTCGGAAGCTCATACATAATTCCTTATTTTTATTCAAGAAGGTCACACGCAAGATCCACTCGGAAATGATTCCCTTTATTACTCCACTAGGAGTCCACAGACCTTCCCTCACCCAGATTATTGAAACCAGTCCAATACCACTTGGTATATTTCAACCTCAAAACAATCGGAATGTATTACACATTCACCAATCCGTAATTAAATCCAAAACCGGGATGTTACACTTGCTATCTGTCTCGATCGTTTTCACATCCAACTCCAGAATGAATATATAAATAAATCTTAGGGTTATTAGGATTATGAAATTTATAGAAAGTTGGTAGCATTACGAAAAAATTTAATAACAAACAGAAAAACACAGTGCTTAATAAATGTAAACATGTCAGTTTGTGGTTTCTTTTACGTCTCCTTTTGGGAGTAGTTTTAAATAATTGTTAATTGTCATTAGAATACTGAACTAAACTGTATAAAATTTTAGCACTTTTCATAAAGAAACTTAAGACTCATAATCAATACATAGATGTCATCGATTCATCCTTTTGGCCCATATTCTCACAATTTTTATTCTCCATTCTTCCAGTACCAGTTTCCCACCATTGTTATCCCAATCAAAGGTCCTTCTTTGTTCATCCCATTTGAGAACCTTTCATTTATTTAAGTATCTGTTGATGCAATTTAGATAGAAATACATCATCTTCCACGATTTTGTTTTATTATTCTGTTTTTAAATGCAGTAGTTGACTATAAGAGTAGCTGAAAGGTCTCATTCATGGACTGGATGAACAAGTTAGAAAAAAAGATTGCAAGGTTACATAGACAAAACCAACAACGACAAAGAAGAAAAAAATATGGTATGTCTGATTCATTTAAATGGTAACGTTTTGTTGACATTTTCTTCTATATAATTCCATGGTTCCTTCAATGACACAAGAAGAAAGGAAATGTTACTGCATATTTGAATCCTTTCTAAAGCCATCTTATATTTGAATCCTTTCCAAGATCTCCCCTTCAATTTTTTGTTGTTTCATATCTTACTTATCATTATTTCACATAAGAGTTTGTCCTATATTATTTCATTGGTTCTGCAATCATGGATAATTTCTCCAACTGTTAAAGACCATTTTAACCAACCTCAAAGTTCAGAACACCCGAATATGCATAAAATGTTATCACATGTTCTTGCAGATTTGGATCATTTTTTCACTAATGTTATATATAATGTCATGATTTTGAAATAGATAACACAGACGTGAATATTCAATTTGAAGGTCAATCAACAATACATTCCCCAAACCATCCCTCTGTATCAACTCCTGTTGTTCAACCGAAAGGTAAACATACAAAATTTCTTCCATAAAATGTTGTCTTTCTTATTCATATGTCAATTTCATACAATGATCCAACCAAAATTGATGTTTTGTTTTTACTATAGGAAATGGACCATTAACATTGTCAATGACCCCACATTTCATTCAACATTCGATGAATAGGACCCCATTATCAGACATAACTAATGGTATAATAAGTTATTTCATTTATTTTTCTTTTAAAAATGTTGAACAATATTGAATAAATAACATTAATGGTTTTAAAATGTCCTCAGAGGAAGGGATTTTGAAAAGAGGATCCAACATTTCTACCTCAAGGCAAATTCTAAAGAGAAAGAGTATTGAAGGTGGATTTTTAACGATTATTTAATGCTAATATTCATTACACAAGGACTTATCCTTTACAACAAATATATTACAGGTGATTCAAACCTCAAATCTGAATTATGTCATCTTTTCCCCAAATGCAGGTAAGGTTATTGTGTTTATGTTTATCATGTCATGAAATAAAGTTCGTTGAGTTGCCCATTGTTCCTGTGATATCGATGAGACCATGTTGTGAAAATAGAATTTTGTATATTAATCAATTGCTCCATGTATGCAGTTCATAGGACCCGGGAAGCATAAAATTGTTGACTCAAAAATAATTCATGACCATACTTCAAAGAACCTCTCAACATTGTTTGAGGCAGAAGTTTCCAATCAAGCAGAACTTGGACAACATGCAGGATCTGGTGCATCTAATTTAACAGATAATTATAAAGGTTCTTTCTTCAACCCTTACAAAAATTTACATGTACCCTTTAATCCATTTGCTATACATGACACAAACAAAATATTTGATTGTCTTCAAAGTTAGTGCAGTGGTAGACGGTGGGAAGCAGGTCAGTTTCCATCAAATTGAGAGGAATCTTTCGGACATCTTTGATGGAGTTAATGGAGGTAATTTGTAGTATAAAAATGACTCCAAGTTAATGACTTCAGTTCTTTGTATGGTTAATACTAACATTTTAAGTTGTGGTTCTTAATATAGTATCATGGTTGTTAATATAGTATCAACCTGTGTAATAGCTAACGGTTTATAAATTTAACATACTTTTTTATTCAAATGAAAACTCAATCATTCATCAACATGTAGACGAGTTTCCAATCTTTGAAGCAGATGGGAGCAATCAAAATAATTATGAACCCCAATGTAAAGGTATTTTCTAAACTCCTCTTTTTTCTTTCCAAAATGATAGCTAAACTTCATTACCTTACTCTTATATCAACAAAAAATTTGCTTCTTTTTTTAGACGTTCATATTCTTGACATTGGAGATCCTGTATACCAATGTGAACATTGCAAGGCATTCATGTGGTCAGATGAAAGGTTGTCTAAATCAAAAAACTCTAAGAACCCAAAATTTTCCCTTTGTTGTATGGAAGGGAAAGTCCAGCTTCCATTATTAAAAGAACCTCCTCAATTACTTATTGATCTACACAACGGCAATGATGAAAGGAGTCGTTATTTTCTAAAAAATATACGATCATTCAATGCAATGTTTGCATTCACGTCAATGTCTGGGAAGATCAATTATGGTATTAATGATGGCTCTGCTCCTCCTATCTTTGTCCTTGGAGGACAAAATTTTCATTCCGTAGGAAGCCTTCTCCCAATTGATTCTGAAAGAGCTAAGTTTGCCCAGTTGTATATTTATGACACCGACAATGAAGTTAACAACAGAATCAATGCTTTTAGGTATTTCATAATTTGTACTGATAACACTTTTAGACTATTAATTTTTTTGTTGTGTTTATTTTTTTCTCACAGTTTGTATTTTATTTTGCAGAGTTATCATAGATTGTTTTAATATTGATGTCCAAATTGTCACAAGCTTGAAAGACATGCTCAACAATCATAATGTCTTGGCAAAATCATTTAGACACGCGAGAGACCGATTTAAGGAAGGAAATTTTAATGATGTCAAATTGAAGCTAATTCGTAAGAGAAATACCGATGGAAGAACATATAATCTTCCAACGATTTCAGAAGTTGCACCATTGATAGTTGGGGATATTGATGAGTCTATTGTTGAAAGGGACATTATACTTGAAACAAAGTCCCGTGACTTACAGCGAGTTGATGTTCTTCATCCCCTATATCTTGGATTGCAATATCCAATGTTATTCCCATATGGTGAAGATGGATATCGACCTGACATCCCGACTCAAGTCTCTAATCGGAGTAGAGCAAATGCAAAACGTTTAAAGGTTACAATGAGGGAATTTTTTGCATACAGGATTCAAGACAGAGAAGGTGATTCTCCTTTGTTGTTATTGCCTAGGAGATTGTTCCAACAGTTTTGGTTGATGCATACACTATGGTTGAATCTGAACGATTAAAATACATTCGTTTTAATCAACCTAAATTAAGGGCGGATCAATATAAAGGCATTCAGGATTCGTTATCACAAGGTCATGGCCGAGCATCATCTACTGGGAAACGGATAATTATTCCAAGTTCTTTTACTGGGGGTCCTCGATACATGTTTAACAACTGTAAAGATGCTTTTGCTATATGCAAGCATTACGGCTATCCTAGCTATTTCATTACTATGACTTACAATCCTGAATGGGATGAGATTAAAAGATTTGTTGCCTTAAAAAATGTCAAAGCTGAAGATCGTCCAGATATTCTTTGTCGGGTTTTCAAAGTCAAGTTAGACCACCTAATTCGGGATCTCAAAGATGGACTTATTTTTGGAAAAATTGTTGGCTGTAAGTGCTTTTGTGTACTTATTATTCATTACTGTTATTGTTTATGTCTATTGGTATAAAATGGATGACATATGATTACCATTTAAATTACTTTTCTTATCTATATTTTTTGTAGATGTTTGCACTGTTGAGTTCCAAAAAAGAGGATTGCCCCATGCCCATATTCTATTATTCATGCACCCATCTGATAGACCACGGTCACCGGAGGATATTGACAAATATATTTCTACAGAGATTCCAGATAAACAAGCTTACCCAACACTTTTCGAAGCAGTTCAAAAGTATATGGTACATGGACCATGTGGTGCATATAATAGAAAGTCTCCGTGTATGAAGAATGGGAGATGCTCCAAGAACTTTCCTAAGAGGTTTCATAATCACACAATCTTAGATGAAGAAGGGTTTCCAAAGTACAGAAGAAGAGATGATGGACGTACTCTTAAAAAAAAGATATTGATTTGGACAATAGCTTTATTGTTCCTTACAATGCGAATCTGCTTCTAAAATATTCATGTCACATCAATGTTGAATATACATGCCAATCAAGCTCCATTAAATATTTGTTTAAATATGTTCATAAAGGGAGTGATAGAGTTACAGCGGCATTACTTAAAGAGGATGTCGCAGATGAAATTAAGGCGTTTTATGACTGTAGGTAGATCACTATCTTCTAATCTTTTATAGGGCTCATTTTCTATTTTTAAAAGAAAAGTCAATTTTATTAAAGGGATTTTGTTCAGATATTATTGTATGAAATAATTTGCTCTATGATTTATTAATACAACGTTTAACTATATTTGAACATTCATAATGTGAAGCCAAGGTTTCGTTAAACTAATCTATATGAAGGAATTGAATTTTTTTTATAGGTACATTTCAGCATGTGAAGCTGCATGGAGATTATTTGGATTTGACATATAATACAAAGAACCTCCAGTTATCCGTATGAATTTTCATTTGCCTGGAGAGCAAACAGTTGTGTATGAAGATGCGGAGATGCTTGAAAATGTCCTTCTACGAGCAAATTTAAAGGACACAATGTTTCATGGGTGGATGACAGCAAATACAATGTATCCAGAGGGGAGATCTTTGTTATACGCTGAATTTCCAACAATGTTTGTATGGAAAGAAAATCTAAGCATGTGGATGAGAAGGAAGCAAGGTCATGCTATAGGAAGGATATCTCATGTACCCGCTGGAATTGGAGAACAGTACTACCTACGTCTTTTGTTAAATGTACAAAAAGGATGCCAAAGTTTTGAGGATATTCGAATAATAGATGGCAAGGTTCTACCAACATTTAAAGAAGCTTGCTATGCTTTGGGGTTGCTACAAGATGATAGAGAATTTATTGATGCAATAAATGAAGCTTCCTATTGGGCTTCTGGCCATTATCTTCGCAAGTTGTTTTCAATACTACTCCTTTCAAATAACATATGTAGTCCGGAAGTTGTTTGGAATACCTGTTGGAAACAATTATCTGAGGATATTGTTTATAGGCAAAGAAGATTTATGGAGTGTGATGGTAAGTTAACTTTCACATATCCAAAACAAAGATATTATTCTATATATCTGTATGTTACTATCCAAATATATATATATATACAAAATTCCTTTATGTTATTTATTCTTTTGTCTGATAAAACATATCTTCATATGTTTATAGCAATCAACTTTGGAGATGCAGAGATAAAGAATTTATGCCTTGCAGAAATAGAGCAGATCCTACAACATAATGGGAGAACTCTTAGAGAATATCCTACTATGCCTTTCCTATTGGGTGATTTAATTTTGAATCTACAGGACAGAATTATTGCTGAGGAGCTAAACTTCAACCGAGACTATTTGGATACGCTTCTTGCTAAGTATCTATCTTCTCTTAACAGGGACCAAAAAAATGCCTATGAAGTTATCATGGAAGCAGTTCATCAAAATAAAGGGGGTTTCTTTTTCCTTTATGGATATGGTGGATCCGGCAAGACATATGTTTGGAACACTTTATCTGCAGCTATAAGGTCTAATGGTCAGATATGCTTAAATGTCGCTTCAAGTGGGATTGCATCATTGTTACTTCCAAACGGACGAACAGCTTACTCAAGATTCAAGATCCCTCTTATTGTTAATGAAGATTCAACTTGCAACATAAAGCAAGGTTCTGTCCATGCCAAACTATTGGAGAAAGCAACATTAATCATTTGGGATGAGGCTCCAATGATGAATAAGTTTTGTTTTGAAGCTTTAGACAAAACATTAAGAGACGTTCTAAGATTTTCTGCTTCATATGATCCTAATCTCCCTTTTAGAGGGAAGGTTGTTGTTCTAGGGGGCGACTTTAGACAGATTTTACCAGTAATACCAAAAGGATCAGGCAGGACATATGTCAAGCAACAATCAACTCCTCTTACCTTTGGTCTTTTTGTAAAGTGTTGACTTTATCTGAAAACATGCGACTTACTCAATGTAGCACCCCACATGTGTCATCTGAAATAAAGAAATTCAGTGCTTGGCTTCTTCAGATTGGAGATGGTTTGATTGGAGACTCGAGTGAAGGAGAATCTGAAGTTGAAATACCACAGGATATTTTAATATCTCCCTCTAATTCTGCGTTAGATGATTTGATTTCCTTTGTTTATCCATCAATTGATACACAAATGTCCAGTGAAGGATATTTCAAAGAAAGGTGTATTCTTGCTCCTACCTTGGACATTGTTTCTAATGTCAACAACTATATAATGGATCAGTTTCATAGAGAGGAAAGAATTTACTTCAGTTCAGATAGTCTTTGTATGGAGGAAAAGCATTCCAGTTTTGAATTAGAAACTTTTACACCGGATCTTTTGAAATTAATTGCTCAGGATTACCCCCACACAAGCTCTCTTTGAAAATTGGGGTGCCTGTGATGTTGTTGAGAAACATAGATCAATCTCAAGGACTATGTAATGGTACAAGACTGCAAGTAAAACGAATGGGGAACCATGTTCTTCAATGTCAGGTGTTAACTAGAACCCATGTTGGAGATGTAGTTCATATTCCTAGAATGACAATGAGTCCTTCCACTGAAACTCTTCCTATTAAATTTAATCGAAGACAATTCCCCATCATTGTTTCCTTTGCAATGACCATAAACAAGTCTCAAGGACAAACTCTTTCCAGTGTCGGTGTTTACCTACCCCGACCAGTTTTCACGTATGGCCAACTATACGTTGCATTGTCAAGAGTGAGGTCAAAGGAAGGATTAAGAGTCCTGTTGGAAAATCATGAAGATGTCACTCAAGGGCATACTATTAATGTTGTCTACCGGGAGGTATTTACAAACTTGATTTAGGTATAACAAATCTATCTTCTATATGTCAACCTGTTGTTTTTTTGTAATTCACTCTGTATTTACAAACTTGATTATGTACCGATTTGAATACTCAATTGCCTATAATTGCCTCAAATCCTTTGAATACTCCTAGCACATGAAATTGAAATTGTAGGTCCCTCATTGTTTCCTGAGTGAATGATTCCGAGAAGAATAAATATCCGATTGATAAATTCCATTTAATTCTTGCTCGGAAAATAATTCACACAAGAGTGACTGATCGAAAGACCGGGTGAGGGATCAAGACCGTGAAAGAACTAGAGTGAAAGACTAAGTGGATGAAGGGAACCAAGAGAGGGAGAGACGAGTGAAAGAGTGACTTTGAGAGTGAGAGACGAGTGATGGAAACCGAATAAGGGATCGAGAATTGTTTTATCTGAAAAACTAAGAAAGAAATTCAGAATGAATTCCCGAGTGATGAAAGACCGCGTGAATTTGTTGTATGAATTCAGAATGAGATTCAAGCTGATGATCCCCTGTTCAGCATTCGCTCAAGCCATGACCCATCCGCTGTAGCGATTTTGTTGTATTTTGGTTTTGGATGAATATCGCTTGAGCGAATATATCTCGCTCAAGCGAATTCATCATTGGAACTTCATTGGATGAATTTCGCTGGGTGTGTTTTACTGGTACGCTTGAGCGAAGCCCATGTCTTTGCTTTCTGGATCAAGTTCGCTTAAGCGATATCACTTCGCTTGAGCGACTTCATCAATGAGCCTCACTGGTCCAGATTCGCTTAGGCAAATAAGTCATTCGCTCAAGCGATGGATGCCCTGTTACTTGCATCTTGAGGAAAGACCGGGTGAGGGAGGGAGACTGTGAAAGAATGCCTTTCAACCAGGCGGTTTCTGCCAAGTCACGTCAGGTCAAAATCGCACCATGAGGAAGCGGTTTCTGTGATTTGAAATAGACGAATCACATTGAGTTTCCCCTTCCAGATACAAAGTTTGCTCTTAAGATTGAGTGATGGACCGAGTGAATAAAGGAAACCGACTGAGGGAGAAAGACTGAGGGAGTGGCCAGTGAAAGAAAGACGAGTGATTGAGAGACCGAATGAGGGAATGACGAGAGATGGGGTGAGAGACCGAATAAGGGAATGACGAGAGATGGGGTGAGAGACCGACTGAGGGAACGAGAGACTGGAGAGGGAGTCAGAGACTGACTGAGGGAGAAAGAGACCCACTGAGGGAGTTAAAGACTGACTGAGGGCGAAAAAGACCGAGTAAGGGAGGGAACTGAGTGATGGACCTGAGAATTGTTTTATCTGAAAAACTAAGAAAGAAATTCAGATGAATTCCCGAGTGATAAAAGGCCGAGTGAATTTGTTGTATGAATTCAGAATGAGACTCAAGTTGATGATCCCCTGTTCAGCATTCGCTTAAGCCATGACCCATCCGCCGCAATAATTTTGTTGTATTTTGGTTCTGGATGATTGGGTAGTCGGATTTGTGAATTAGAGAGTATACATATACGTGTATTCGATATGGCCATGTTATGACTTGGGTTGAATATAAATGATTTGAATGAATAATTCTAAGTTAATGAATTCCGAGTGGAATATAGGAGGCTTAGATCCTTTTCTGAGTGAGACATATGTGTATGACCCCATTTCCGAGTAAGACTCATATTTATGGGCCTTTTTCTGAGTGGTAATGGCCTTAATGAAATTCTGAGAGAAATTCCTTTTGTTGAACTCATTCTGTGTAGGATTTGATGGGAGAATTTCCCGAGTCATCATGGGCCTAAATATTACCGAGTGAAAAATATGAGTTAACCCGAGTGGCAATAGTTTGAATATTTCCGAGTGATCCTCTTCCGAGGGAAGAGCTGTTGTAATGGTTCAGATTGGGATGTATTCTAAGTGTGATATATATATATATAATCCGAGTGAATGAGGTTCCATATCCCGAGTGGGAGAGACTTAGAACAAGTCCGAGTGGGACTTAATTTAATGGTTTCCTCCGAGTGAGTAAGATGTCGTATGCCGAGAGAATCTGGCTGGAATATTCCAAGTGGAGTATGGTTGTGGAGACCCCTTCTGAGTGAAGGAAGGTCTATATGTCCTCCGAGTGGGAAATGTGAAAATATACCGAGTGATGAATGTAAAGTACATTCCCGAATGTGTTGAGGTTAAATACACCGAGTGGTGTTTGATTGGGAAATATTCCGAGTGAGGAAGGTTTATGGATTCCGTGTGGGATAACCCTCATTTATCGAGTGGATTGTATATGTGACCCTTGAGGATAGAGGATAAATGACTAAGTATGATATGATGGGTTGTTCCCGAGTGAATGGAACTCTGGAACTGAGTGACCGAATACCGAGTGTGACTTCTCGCTTCAGCGAATGAGGCATTCGCTCCAGCGGGTGTGAGTTGCTGGAAGGCTTTTGGTATTGGTTCGCTTAAGCGAATGGTCCTTCGCCCGAGTGAGTTGGGCTGTCTCGCTCAAGCGTGCTGGATCTCGCTTGAGCGAGTGGACGCTGTTTTGTGGGCTTCGCGTGTTGTTCTTCCGCTGGGCTGCGCAGTGAATGGTTTTCCATTTCACTTGCCTTCCTTTCCCTTCTTTTATTGTGCCCGGTTCCATTGGTTTATTTTGGAAAAAAATTTTCCCTTATTTCGGATTTATTTTTAATTAAATTAAGGATGTTTCAATGGATGCCCTGTTACTTCCTATATATATGGCATTCTATATTTTATTTTTTGTATATTACATAGCATATTATGTTACAAATATTACAACAATTAATATAACATATTAGTTAATAATTTTAATCAATGGTCATAACCCATGCGTCCGCACGGGTACATAACTAGTTATTTATAAAATTGTTACCGTTTTATTTTTTATACCGATCATAATACAACCGGTGTAAAAACTCTAATGTAAAAAGTTTTTTTTTCCACTAATGTATAAAATATGTGAATTAATAAGTAAAAGTTGTAGCATGAGTTCTGCTACCTCATACCTTGCTAATTTTTTATTTTAAATATGTTATTGAGTTGTAAGTCTGTTATCAGATCAACAAATTAAAAGGTAATGAACTCAACAAATCAACAGACTTAAATACCTAATTAGTTTTAACAAGATAAACTAATTATAAAAATTGTTTTAATTTAAATCACTTATATTTAAATATAATAATTTACATGTTTCTAATCTCAATTGAAAATCTACCCAAAATATAAGTTATATTATCATGGATTTTGAGTATGTATATATTTCCTTATTATTAATAAAGGGTTAGGAAAAGTGGATGAGAGGGAGAGACGAAAATTGATAATTACATTTAGGTGGAATTAGATATGCTTTATCGTCCTGTTTTAATTAACAACGGTTACCCTAACCGCCTCTAAATACCCAATTATTCTTGTGCTAATGGTTGTTTGCCCCTTTTTTTTAGTATCAATCAGCGACAATCACTTTGACCGCCTCTAATAGACCTTACTCCTTTTGTGCTAATGGTTATTTTTCTCAAACTTTGTAGATGATAAAAAGTTTGCAAATAAATATATACATATTGGGACCGATTCTTTTTCTTTTCTTTAAATAGGACAAAGTTCGTAATTAATTGTTAATTTTTTAGTTTTTGTATTTTTTATTTGTTTTGGTAAACCGGGGTTGTCACATGAACAATATGTATTCAATTTATACTAAAAAAACTCAAAGAACCTTTTTTTTCTCTTTTTCGAAAATTCAAAACATCGATTATATGAGATTTCTGATTAATAATGCTAACTACTAATTGAAAGGAAAATCTCATCTATGTGCTTCCCATTCCCTCATCACCGATTCGCATATTGTTTTGATTTCTGTTAAGTACTTGCTCTATTTTTGTTTAATTGTTCAGGTGTGGAGACAAATCTTGTTTCTATATATTTATTCATTTAAAAATTTTAAATAAGTATTAATTTCTCTCTTCTAAAAATATCTTCATTATATTGATATAAAAATAGAGATAATTTTAAGAGTAATAAATAAGAAATAGATATGAATAATAGAAAACAAATAATTATTTTATAAAAATTGACATCATTAATTATACACTTCTTAATATTAATTTTTATATATATTTTCTTCAGAGAGTTACATAGAATGAGTAAAATCTAATACTTTTTTCACATGCAAAAGTACAATCTAATTCTTAATTCTAGCATTACTGAGATGTCTGTATATGTTGCTGGTTATAAATCCTCATTTTTTTTATAGAAAATATAGTAGGCCAGTTGATAATAAGTTTTAAATTAGAAAAAAGTTCTGAGACGATAAATAGTTCTTATATAATTGTTTTTACTTAGTTTGATACGGTGCTCATACATATACACAATAGAAAACCTCTATAAATAATTGTAAAGTCACGGATCACAAATTAAAATATATATATATATATATATATATATAGAGAGAGAGAGAGAGAGAGAGAGAGAGAGAGAGTGAGTGTGTTCAGTATTAAAACACAAAATTTTACGTTAGAATTGATAAGCTATATTCGAATGAAATTGAGGGGGTATTAATTATTGGTAGACATGCACAACACCTATTATTAGCCTTGAAATCTTTAGGATTTTGTGTTAACGGGAGAGATGAATACTTCAACACTCTTGTTATTTTTCACCTTTCCCTTGATCTCGATTTCCCATGCTAGGCCTTCATCGACACTTGTATGCAAAGATGTTGGGAATGAGAGTGATCGATGTTTGAAACTTCGACGCTTACCCAAAATCGCCTCATCCAAACACTATCTTGAACTTTGCAGGCAAATCCTGGAGATGGCAATTACGAAAGCGAGATCTGGTCAGAATTGTTTTGTGGAAGGGATGAAT
This sequence comes from Clitoria ternatea, assembly GCA_037962975.1. NCBI lineage: Eukaryota > Viridiplantae > Streptophyta > Magnoliopsida > Fabales > Fabaceae > Clitoria > Clitoria ternatea. The sequence goes on from CM075670.1 coordinate 141,966,284, forward strand.
GACAACCCTTCTCCAGCCACAAACGAAGGTGTGATTAATTACTATTTTGCGTCGGTTCATGCGTTCAAGGAGGCATTGCCTCAGCTTAGTGGTGCCAATGATATAGAACTCACAGGTAACCCCTATTTGTTTTGATTTTCATGGGAAAAACTTATTTTGATTTGATCTAAAAGAAATTTAATCTTGATCTAATTGTGATAGAGATGAGAACAAGTTTGAAAATAAAAAAAATTCACTAATTTTAATAATTATAATAGTTAATAATAATAATAATAATAAATTAGTATATTTTTCTTAAAATATGATATAGCTCTCAAGTTTTTTTTTTAAAAAAAAGTTAGGATTATTTTTAAATGTTACTTTGTATTAGATATATATTACTTTTATTAAAATATATATTTACGTCATTAAAATTAATAAAAGTTAAAAATATAATAGCACATGAAACCTAAGGGTTTTTCCAGATCCAACAGGACCCACAAGGATGGGTTTATGTTGCATAGTTTTAAATTTGTCTCTGTTAAACTCATATTCAAACCCACCCTTGCTTTTCATGGAGTTGGGATCGGAGAGACGTAAACTTGCTCCCGGCCTGCTTTGTTGCCAACATCAGCTGGGTTAATTGATAATCCAATGCTAGCAAGTTAAAGTGTTAATATTATTGGAGATGGACCCATTAATGTGATTTAGCCCTAGGTAAAAAAAAATAGTTTACCGTTCTCATCCTACTATAAATAAACACATAGATTTTGAGTAAAGTTGCATCTTTTGTCACTCATAGGCATAACAACGGGATGGGCCGAGGCGGTTATGCTCTCCTCATCTTTGTCTCTATAAAAGTTGGGACAAGTTCAATTAAAATAAAACGGGTTTGTAATTTTAGAATCCATCCTCATCAGTTGGTTCTCTGTCAGGTTCGGAGAAACCTGTGAGGGTCTTATCATACTTTGTTTTCTTTATTTTTTTCATCTTGATAACTTAAATATATAATTTTAAATAAATTATATATATTCAAGACATCTTAATTAAAATAATATATAAAGTAAACATTAAGATTCTTTATAAATAATAAATTTTATGATTATATTATTTTTAAAAATATATAAATTTATTATTATCATTTAACTATAACTATAAGTAAAATTATTGAATTTGTATATTGAGGAAAATTCAGGTGTGGGGTCGGGATGGGTAGTTGATTCCCATACTCGCCCCCGTCTCCATCAAAAATGGGTTGCGGTTAAGGCCGAACGAGATTTTATTTATCCTCGGTCAAAATGAGTTTTAATCGTCATACTCGGGGTTGAGACGGGTTGTGATATGAATCAAAAGGCAACTTCATTATTAAAAATATTATTTTTTATTTTTTATATAATTTTTTAATTTAAATTTAAGGTAAACTTTTTGATGACTTTTGTATTTCCATAAGTCAGATTTTAATTTTTTTGAGTTCTTTAAGTCATTAAAATAGTTAATGAGAGTTTATTTCAAGTTTTAATATTATGGAAGTTAAATAGTTAGTGGGTATTAGTGAGAATTTATTTCCTTAAGAATTTCAATAGTTGATTAAAGCTAGATATTATGTAAAGCAAATGAAATCAACTTGAGTTTAAGTAAATTGAGTTTTCTCTTTTTGAGAGTTTCTTTTAAGTTCTTGAATGGATCACTTTTTAATCTTATCAGAAATTTTCATTCTTGTGATGATCTTAGACTTATCAATCTTTGATTGTTGTGTCTACTCTATGACTTATTACTCATCATTATCCTCCTCCTAGAGTGAATTTCAAGGTGATCCTCTTTTGTTCAAGTCAGGTTGATATACACATGTTTATATACAATTGCCATGCCTAGTCATAAGACATCTCATTAAGCATTAGTAATAGATTATCATTTAGATCACACTTCTCACGTCTTAAGAGTTGGTAGGCTCATATTTATATCGGCTATTGTTAAAAAATATTAAATTACTTTTTCTTTCCTTCACACACATACACACACACACACATATATATATATATATATATATATATATATATATATACATGATTCAGTGTGCATACCAGTCTCTATAATCATTGGTGACACCAGTCAACGCGTAAAACTAAACAAGTCAAGCTTAAACGCTAGACGAGGTGCGCCAAAATTGATGTAATCAGCAAGTCTCAGTACAGATTTATAATCATGACCCCAGTCAGGAAAGCTGACATCTGAGTGCGAGTCAGATAAGGTATGGGTACCATGCTCCTGCCAGGACTGTAGCTACAATACTTTAGAAGAAGGGTCAAATCATTTCTTATATTCAGGAAAGACCTATAAATATAACTCATTAATAAACTCATAGGACATACTTATTAAACTTATGCAATCACCAAATTTCCGTAATAACCATACTAATTTAAGCATTGAAGCCTCTTTTGCAGGTACACCCTCAGTGCGTCCCAATGACTACGGTTGGAATTGACTTAATACTTCACTTGAAGAACATAGAATTCCCGCTGGATCTGTGTGCATAATACCGAACTCCACTAAGACGGTGTAAAAGAGAGAGAGAGAGAGAGAGAGAGAGAGAGAGAAATACTTTAGACATCAGTTATACGTGGTGTACTGTGCACCCCGGATACTGTTGCGGTATTGGCAAACACACCAATTTATCATTGCAATTTTCAAAAATTTAAATATCATTACCACAAGGATTGATTCTTCACAATAAGTGACAGTAATTTTTATTTAATAATGGTAAAAAGTATCAAAACTTATTAGCAAAAGAATGTTTCATATACAGTTTTGTAAAACGGTTTATTGTGTAAAAACTTCAAGTAAAAAGAATTTTCAATTTTTTCAAAAATTTATTATATGATTATTTTATTTATTTTAATTTAAGCTAAAAACGTAAAATATCAAATCACACCAAATAATCAAAATAACCAAAATATCATAGTAATATACTGTAATAATATAAATGAAAAATAAAGTAATGCAAAATACTGAAAAAGTAAAAATGGCCTCCAGTCCTCCTCATCATGCATCTGATCATCCTAAATCATCCTCAGCAGTTTCTTCATTTGTGTTAGTATGCGCCCCAGATGTGCTACCCCCTCAAGATATGTTAGCCTATCCCCAGGCCAAGCCACATGAGTAGCAAACTCAACAGGTGTTAGATAAGGTACCTCAGCTCCTTGAACCCTATATTGATAAAAAGAATTGTGTAGGTGCACATAGGCTTTTGTAGGAAGCGGTCATCATCTAGGTCTGGTGTTGCTGCTCGATACTCATCCTAGCAAGCTCCTGGAGAATAACATCAGTGGAAGTCGCCTGAGGTGGTCGCCTAAGCCTCGATTGAGGTCGAGCCTCCTCGTCAGTAGGTGGTAGCTTACAATGCTATACAAAATAAATCATGTTCACCAGAACATTGGGTACTCACCCCGATGAACTGGTGAACTCAACAGATGGTACCTGTACTCCTTGCCTCCTTAATAAGACAGAGATGATCAACAAGAAGGGAACCGGGTGATTCACCTTGTATCCAAGGTCATAATAGTGAATCTGCTCTAAGATCAAAGCAGTAATATCGATGGTGTGGCCTTGCAAAATAGTATACAATAATAGCACCCCTCAACTGGTAAACTGGATAAATGGGTCACCGGCACAATGTTGTGAAGCATCAAATACATCCACGCTTGTGCGATCAGGGTGAGCTGGGTCTTTAGTAGGTTAGAAGGCGACCTGTTAACCTTGCTAAGGTTAAAATAGATCCTTTCCTTGCTCAAAAAATGAGCAACCTGCTCTAGATCAAAGCCCAGAGTACTATCCTCAATAGGGGTCTTACCCCTATTCGTCTGCCAAAAGCATGTATCATCCTCGAGAGTAGGCTCCCAAGGATTACCCAAAAGGGTACTGATGGTGTCTCGATCATAAGCTATGTGCCTTCCCCTCACCTTAACTACTCCTCCTATGCTCAATGCTTGGCGAGTCTTGTCGCGTCCTGTAGGCGTTGGCATAGAACTCCAACACTAAGATAGTGTCTCCCTCAATAGGTAAGGAGAACAATGGCCCCCATCTCTTTCTCTAGATCTCATACTACAGCTCAGGATAATCACCAGCTCCAAGGTCAAGCACTCGCTCCCAAATAAGTCTGAAGCCCTTCAACTCGCAGAATCTAGCCCATTTCGCATCAGTCTTAAACCTGGTAACATTCCTAGGTCCAAGCTGCTCCTTCATCTATGGGTCCTCAGAGGAAATGGTATTGGTCCTCTTCCTTCTTTTAGGACCAGAAGCTGGGATGGACTTCTTTAATGCCATCTTAAAAATAAGTTAAAAATTAAAATAATCCAAACCACACATTTTAAACAATCAAGCGAATTATCAATTAGAGAAGAAAAAAATTAAATACATAAATTAAGACAACATGCTTCGCACAAATTTCAAAAAGTCATACATAAATAGCATAATTGGTAATTAAAGCAAAATATTACTCAATTTAAAACACACATTTTATTTAAATAAATTAAAACAACATTAAAAACAAACAAACAAATTATCATACAAATAAAATTAAAACAACATAACAAAATATTTTTTTTAAAAATAAAACCACAATTTATATAATTTTAAAACATAAAATATACAACACACCTTTTTATTTATTAAAAATGGAAATTAAAAATTAAAAAAACAACAAAAAACTAAAAAAAATGAAACAGGGGCCTGGTGCATAGCGTCAGCCCTGTTGCCTCACGCTACGCGTGGGCTTGTAGAACCAACAACTTAAAATTTGGGGGTTGCATAGCAGTAACATCTCTTTCAAACAATCAATCAAAAATAGAATTTTGCACAATCCTAAGGATCTCTAATCTTCTTATACTATCCTAACCGCATGCATTCTAATAAAAAAACAAAAAAGTGAAAAGAGAAAAGAGAATGAAATATACGTACTTGGATATTGAATACAAGAAAGAGAGAATGTGGAATGTGGGTTGTTTTGAAGGAATTAGGTTTTTGGAATTTTAGGTTTCTGAAGAAGGAGGCAGCAAAGAGGCAATTTTAGGTTTTTAAAATCTTGGAATGGGCCTCTCTATGAAATGGGCTCAGTTTTTTAAAAACTGAACGTAGGACTTGACGTTACGCGTTAGTGGGATGCTATGCGTCAGGTCAAATTTTCTTCCCACACGTAGCGTGGCTCTGGCGCTACGCGGCAGAGTCAACCATTCACCATTTTTTTAAATCTTTGATTTTAAAACCTATTCCTTACCTTTTTAAACCTTTTATTCCTTAAAATACTCAATTTTCTTAAAAACATTTTCTTAACTTCAATATTTATTTTAAAACAAACAAACATGGAAATTAATGGGTTGCCTCCCATTGAGCGCTTGATTTACTGTCTCTTGCTTGACATTACATGCACTTCACAAATTTGTTAGATAACAAATGGTGGTGAGTCTTTTAATCTCACCGCCCAAATAAGGTTTCAGCCTTGTGTCCATTAATTATCCAACTTCTTTTAGAAGTTGGATCTTCAATTTCATCTACTCCATATGACTTTACCTTCTTAACTATGAATGGGCCTAACCATTTAGGTTTTAATTTACTAGGAAATAATTTTAATCTTGAATTAAACAATAAAACTTGTTGACCTGGTGTGAAGATCCATTTTCTTATTTTCTTGTCATGGTAGGCTTTCACCTTGTCTTTGTAGCACCTGGATGACTCATAAGCATTGTTCTGCATTTCCTTTAACTTAAATAGTTGCAACTTCCTTTTGTCAGTTGCTGCTATCTGATCAAAGTTGAGGAATTTAAGTTCCTAGTATACTTTATGTTCCATTTCCACAGGAAGGTGACATGATTTTCCATAAACCATTTGAAAAGGGAAAAGGCCAATAGGTGGTTTGAATGTAGTTCTGTGTGCCCAGAGTGCATCATCTAATTTTTATGACCAATCCTTTCTTGAAGAAGACACGGTCTTTTCCAAGATTCTCTTCACTTCTTTATTTGAAATCTTGGTTTACCCATTGGTTTATGGATGGTATGCTATGGCCACTTTGTGTCTAACACCATAATGCTATAACATTTTCTAAAGAACTCTATGGCAAAAATATAAACCTTTGTCACTTATTGTAGAAATTTTGTGACCAAGAAGAATTCCTTCTATCACTATGAAGTGACATTTCTCCTAGTTCAGCACTATATTTGTGTCAATACACTGCTTCAGTATAGTGTCTAAGTTGGCTAGACAGGTGTCAAAAGAATTCCCCAAAATAAAGAAGTCATCCATGAAAATCTTGATGCTCTTTTCAATTAGATATGCAAAAATAGCAAACATGCATCTCTAAAAAGTAGTAGGTGCATTACATAATTCAAATGGCATTTTCCTATAAGAAAAAAGTCCAAAAGGACATGTGAAAGCAGTTTTCTCCTGATCAAGAGGATCACGCAACAATTTGATTATATCTAGAGTAACCATCAAGAAAGCAATAGTAAGCTTATCCTGATAACCTCTCAAGCATTTAGTCTATAAAAGGAAGTGGAAAAATGTCTTTCCTAGTTGCTTGATTTAATTTTCTATAATCTGTACATATTCTCCAACTAGTGGTAGTTTTTGTAGGAATCAATTCATTTTTATCATTAACAATGACTGTCATACCTCCCTTTTTTGGAACTACTTGGACCAGACTTACCCATGCACTATCAGAAATGGGATAGATGATTCCAGCTTTCAACAATTTGAGAACCTTTTTTTTGTCACCTCTTTCATTGTTGGATTGAGGCGCCTTTGAGGTTGAGCTACTGATTTGTAATCATCTTCTAGTAAAATCCTGTACATGCAGTAAGATGGACTTATACCTTTTAAATCTTCAAAGGTTCATGCAATTACTTCTTGATTGTTCTTTAACACCTCCACCAGTCTTGCTTCCTCTATTTCATTCAATAAATTACTAATAATGATTGGTTTGAGATTACCTTATTTAAAAAGATATACTTGAGGTAAGAAGGTAACACTTTCAGCTCTGGTTTCTAGATTTCCCAGTAGGTGCTTCCTTGAGTTCTTCTATCTTCCTTGTTTTAGGGGAAATGTCTTTCCCTCTTTCCAGTTCTTCTAAATACCTATCTATTTATCTTTCCTCTTCCTCATTCAAACAATCCACAGAGTCAATGAACAATTTATTCAGAGGATCAGAATAACGCATACCTTTGGTTATGGAGAGGCAAACTTCATCTAGTGTATCCTGTCACACCTTAATTTCCCGGACCCGAATCCTGATGTAATCAAGATAAATAATTAATAAAAATGCAGTTAAATTTTTCACATTTAGAATATTTCTAAAACACCTTAACAATTACATCAAGACCCAAACCACAGAAAATCGAAGAGTGAGATTTAAGAATTTATAACTAGATTGCAAAATAAATTGCCTATATGTGTATACAAAAGTAATAGAGTTTACAGCGGAAGAAGAATATGTATACAGGGCAAACACTTAGTCCCATATATGAAGATATGAGAAAAGGCTTGACAAGGCATGCAATTACGTAACATAAGCCTATTAGGCCGCAACCAAGCAAGCATCCAAATATCATTCATTGCCTTTCGTGAAATTCAACCTCAATTCATGTATTATCAATACTTGTACATATACAAAAGGACTACATATCCAACATCATTTCATCCATCAAAATGGGTATAAATTCCAATACCCCAAATATCAATACATTATTCACTTATGTTGCCATCTATACAATATCCATCAACTCAATGATTATCAACACTAATCATATACATTACATTCAAAATTCTACAATTAATAATCGTTGTCGGCCAAGGCAATTCCATTACAACTATTTACCTTCTCCCAAAAGCTTTATTTCAAAACACATCCTTATCCCATGATATTCCTGCATCACAGTGCTAAAAATGGATAACATGGGAGAGTGAGTTATACATTCCAAGTGACAAATATGAATACAATTGAGACTATGTGCATATGCATATCAACATCATGTGTAATTTGCTTTAAACCATCAATCATCATTATAATCACCTTAATCAATAACACATATGTGTGTGTATATATATATATATATATATCTAGTTCATTGATTGAACCCATAGCAAAGTAAACACACATATACATCATTATCCATCATCACAATGGACTAACACGAATCTCATCAACAACATATCAAACATCATCATGATTGCATCGTTTCCACACATATACATATTGTAATCATATTCTATGAATTATAGCATGGCATCAACATATAGACATAATTATGCCCTTCATCATATTGGGCCATCACTCACAGTATCATCATATACAATATCTTTTCTTTGTATTCATATTTTACATGTTGTCTTTAGGTATTCTTTTACCCATCTCATCATCATCATATCTCAACACCTTTGGCATATCTTCATGCTATATGCAAATGCTCTTAGGCTAATGCATATGAATAATGGAATTATCAACAAATATGGATCCGACTGTAGGAATAAACACTAAATGTGGGTTTGGGCATGATCATATAACTATACCCCTATTGCAGTGGTATAATGTGTACACATATCTCTTAATACATATATAACACTAATTTTACTGGTACCAAACTGCATTGTAACGATGCCCATAATCCGGTAAATAATATTAATTAGATATTAAAAATTAGAGTAAATTTTTCACGTTTACAAACCACCATTGGAAGAAGAACGCAATGAAATAAAACTTTAACAAGTAACCCCGGACCATTTTAAAAACTCATCCCATATATGAAGATATGAGAAGGTGTGTAATTTTTAAATCAAGAGTGCTGCTTGGGCAACCAATCACATGATCATCATTGAGGAATAACGGAAGTATAGGTTATTGCAAGAAATGCAAAAGGGTATGAAAAGAGACTTAAAGATACCCTTAATGATTTCCAAAAATATGGTAAATATGTGTGCATTTTTTTGTATAATCATGTCAAGGTTCAACAATACCAAGCATATATCAAAACTTATGAGTTTTTGTCATGAATCGATTCAAGCAACTCCTTGAATCGATTTATACATGTTGGAAACTCAAAGCAGTGGAAACAGAACCTCTTGAATTGATTCAAGCCTCGTATAGCAAATTGGAAATTGTGAACAGTAAAAACAGAACCTCTTGAATCGATTTAGGACTTCGTATGAATTGATTTAAGCCATTCCAGTAGCCTCTGTATCAATTCAAGGGGATATGTGAATCGATTCAGACCATTCCAAAGGCTCATGAATCGATTCAAGGAACTCATGAATCGATTCATGATAGCATATTAGCTACATAATGCAGATAATACACAATTTCCCAACTTCCAACCACCCTAACTTTTTCATATGAAATCCAACGGCTACCAAATTTTAACACCAACTAATATACATCATCTATGATGTGTAGCCACTGGCTACACTCAAATTCTAAAAAACGAGGGACTTATACACAGAAATGAATTTATCCCATTTTAGAGCATTTTTGGGTAACTCAAGGGCCAATTTTTAATAGAATTGGCCTATTCCAATTTCTATAAGTCATAAACCATACATGGAAGCTATTGGAACTATCACATGCCATCCAAATCTTATAAAACTCTATTTGACCTTATTAGTTCCTTAGTTACGCATAAACATCAAGGACACAACCTCACACATGCCTCATAAAAGGTTATAACTCATGAATAACATCATCCATTCATCATTTTGGCATTAGTCAAGAGTCACAATTGTCATCATACATTGTTAAGGTCATAATAAAAAATTAGCATACACATAAGGTCCAATTTTCATAAATGACCTTCAAAATGAATATTCATCAATCCAATTACATAATGAGCATATATCAACATCATATGCTGTACAAAATCAATGGTTGTCGGCAAAGGCACTTCCTATACAACTAATTTACCTTTATCATCAAAACATACACTTCTAAAAGAGATGTAATCTCACCCCATGAATGTCCTGCATCACAAGGCTAAAAATAGACAATATGGGAGAGCGAGTTATACATTTTAAAGGATGAATATGAATACATTTGTGATTATGTACATATGCATTCAATGACATTTATACTTTTTATCAACATACCATTCATCATCATAATTTCATCATCTCATCAACATACATATCTTAATCATCTCTATGATTCATAGCAAAGTATATAAGCATACACACATTCATGCCCCATATCATATTGGGCTATCACACACATCATCACCATACACAAATTTATTTCTTTGTATTCATATTTATATGTTGTATTTAGGTATTCTTTCACCCAATCACAACCATCACCATATCTCATCACCTTTGGCATATCTCCTTGCTTTATGTAAATGCTCTTAGGCTAATGCATATGTACAATAGAGTTAACAACAATCGCGGATCTGACTGTGGGTATATAAAAACCAATTTGTGGGTTCAAGCATGGATTCATAACCATTCCCCTACTACAATAGTAAAATATGTACATTTATCATAAATTAGCATGTGTAACAGCCCTGATTTTCTAGGATGGAAATCTAAACCCTTGAGACCTTTGAGAGTACCTTGTTGAGTATTTTAGGAGGACAAGGCTTAGGCCTGATCCTCAAATCACCCTGATAGTGTAAGAAAGCGAGACTTAAGATAAGGTAAGTAGTGAGTTCATCGGTCGAGTGAAGTAGACGAGTAAGGGAAATTTTTATGTTAATATGACTCCTAGAGAGATGTTTGAATTTTAAATAAAAATATGAAGTGATAGTACATCCAATTCAATAAATTTATCTATCACTGAAGCATTTATATTTGGGGGTATACTGCTATTATTGTTGCTTGACAATTTATCTACCACTGAGATAACTATATTTATGAATGTATTTTATTGTTATTGATAGACATGCTAGGAATGATGTTTAAATTGATAATTATAAGTAATAATAATTAATTTTGAATAAGAATATTTAAAATTACCTAATGTAACCGAATTTGATTTCAAAACTTAATGATTGGTGAAGTCCAAAATTTCATAAGACTTACTTAAACTTTTTTTCTGTTACAAAGTGATATTGAATAATATGTTATTTGAATATTAACGGTTAAATAGATGTTATTGTTAAAGATTTTAGTTAATTGAGAAAATGAGAATAAATAGATGATAACTATTTTAATATGTAACATTATCAGTAATGAGTGTGAAACATAAAAAGTGTATTTATAATAAAGTTTAACTAAGAACAGAATCAAATTATTATTATTTTAATGATAATTGTCGCCCGGTTCCTCAAAATTTGAGCTATGGGACCTAGATTGAGATCGAACTCGGGTCATTCGACTCAAGACTGGTAATTTAATGCGGAAGTTAGTCCTCTTAGGATCGTTTCATGAAAAATAAAGGATGCCCGACTTGGCCTAACCGGCTAAGTCAGATTCCTTAACGTTCCCCATGTTTGACCGTTTATATTCCTCAAAAGGTCCGATGGAGATCTGGTCAGTCTCCAGTAACTCATTTCGAAGCTTTATACACTTTTCATGAAGAGACCGAGACCCGGTGCAGACTCTACCATTATCGATTTCAATAAAACAATTTCTTCAAAAAATATTTTAAGACTCGACCCGCATATACTCAGTATTTTGGACCCAACTTTTGTAAACAACCTTAGAATGGAACAATTTTGGTCTCGCTAAAGATCCTCAACTTTCATTTCTAGACCCAAACTCCTATTTTTACTCTGTCAATCCCGAAATTGAGAATTTAGTAGATTCGTCTTAAAATTTTATTAATAGGACATTTTCTCTGCACCTGATTCGGAAAAAAATTCATAACTTTTCATACGACCTCTGATTCATGCAAACTTGGTGTCAAAATCTCCGTAACAAAATCATCTACGTTTTCCTTGAAGAAACTGAAAGCTAATTCTTTCCAAATCGGTACAGTTTAATGAATCTTCATGATTCATAAACCGTCCCATTTTTATGTTGGCTGTTTGTGGGAAACTTCGCGTATCTTTCTCGTTCGATACTTAAATCACTCTGTTCTTTTTGATATGGGTTGATATCGAAGTACTCTGCAATTCTTATGAAGGGTCAAAAGGTTAATTCTCAAAGGAGAATTTTAGGCGAATTTATTTCTGAACCCCTGCCTGATTCGGAGGCATTTAGGACAGCCTGTCGTAAATCTAATGTATCTTGGGCTAACGATATCGGATCGTCGCATATGATATATCAATTTAAAGAGGAAAAAAAGATCTATAACTTTTTTTTTGGAAGTTTTCTCTAATTTTGAATCCATGAATTATCCCAGAATTAATTATAACGTTCTTGTTTTTCCCAATTCATAAAAATCTTGCACACTTCGGTTTCTTGCTCGACAAGTTAATTTTCCGACCACCTCACTATTCTTGGAGACTCTCTGGACAGGTATCACCACCGTGTCCTCCTTACCCACTCAGCTGATTACCTCCACTCTAACCACTAGAAATTCATGCAATTGATGGGAGTGATTATGCCTCCACTTTACATCACATTGTAGCTTCTAATCATGCCCATTATTTCAGCCTATTCCCTTCCATCCATCTCCTCATTCACAGCCAGGAGTCCAGCCCACCCTTCATCCATCCTAAATTCCAAAATCAGCTACAACTAAGCAACTTCATTGATACAAATTCTGTCCAATTTATACTAAGCACTCATAACCTTCTTCAACCCTCCTTATCTAACTTCCTAAATTCTAAATACACTTGCATGCATGGCTTCAAGGAAATCATTTTACTTCCTAGCTTGAAGAAGGTCCCAAACCGTGGACATCATCATCCACTCAAAGGTGAGTCTTGGATATCTAATTTTGTCAACCATTCTTAGATTTCATGTGATTCAAACCCTAACAATTTAGTAACTTAAGTAAGTCTTCTTGCTCATGGAAGGAGGAGAAACTGTGACTGCCATCCTTCTTGTGGAGCTAAAAAAATCACTAATTCATCCATCCATAAGGGTAAGGATAATACCATTTTATTCTCTTGATTGGTGCCTTTATCCCTTAAATTAAAATTCCAGCCCTTGCATGTTGAATTTATGACATGACCTCATGCTGTTGAAGACCAAAAAAAAACCGTGACTGTTTTCCCTCTCTTAGCGGTGCATATTTATTTTTTTAAGATTCGGAAGCTTAGATTGACGACCGGAGTACCTTAAAAGCATTCGGTGGAATTTTTTGGCGAAATCCTTAAAGATCTTTTCTGGACAGCAGCTTCAAGATGAGGTAAAGGGGTTTCCATCTCATTGACTTGAATTCTGGCTGTACTATAATAATGTTTGAGTAGTTAGGAGCGTACGTTTCAAATTTCAGTGCGATCCAACGGTCGGATCTTAAATCGTAGAAATTTTCGTAACCGACGACAAAAGATCACGTTTTTAAATTAATTGAGATTTTGAAAATTTATTCGACGCATCAAGATGTTCGTATATTCAAATAAAATTTATGGCGATTAGCTACGTAAAAAAAAAGATTAGTAAAGATTAGCGTTTAGGCGGGCTCGGTTACGTTCGATATGGTTGTAATTAAATTTTATTATTCTAAAAAAAAATTTATGTAATTTGTAGCATACTTTCAGTAAGTCCCGCTATTAGATAATTAATTATTCCCTTAACTCGGTATTGAATCATTTTAAGAAGTATTACCTCCGGTAAAAGAATTTGGTTTTAATTGGATAATTACAAAACTTTATTTTAGTCACTTGAAAAAGGTTAGAATTTAGAAGTTAAATCGTTGGAATATTTTCTTTATATGACTTATAAATTGAATACGAAGAAATTCACTTGAAGAATTGATGATGAAGAATTATACTCTTGATTATTTATTTTGGATAGTTTCCAAAGGTAAGTTTAAAAAAATACTTTTATGTTTCCATAGTTAGGAAAAGGAGAAGAACGTAATCTGTATAACTTAGGCAAAAATAAAATTTTGAAGGAGATGAAATAAGTGAATTTTTGCATAATGAATACTAAAATTAAAAGAAGAAAACATTAGTAACAAATGTTAGTGACTATTGTAGAGATCACCTTAGAGACCACATAATAATAATAATAATAATAATAATAATAATAATAATAATAATAATAATAATAATAATGATAATAATAATAATGATAATATTAATAATAATAACAACAATGGTCTTGAGATTAGAGAAAAGAATGGACTTTAAGGAGGAAATTTTATTAGAAATAGTAAATCTAAAAATTAGTGACATTAGAAGGCTTAAAATAATTGGAAATAAAAGAGAACTTGACATTTTGACTAAGATTCTAAGAATAATTGTTTTTTTTCATTTTTATAAAGCTAGGACCGAAATTTTTGGATAACAACATAGTGGAAAATCAAATAAATTATAGTAGAAATAAAGAATTAAAAGAAAAACTTTGATCTAGATTAGATTTATTAACAACTAAGAGATAGAATTTGGGTCACATAAAACTTTGGTATATCATACAATAAATAGAATTGAAGTAGATAAATCTAAAAGAAAAAGGATTGACTATGATTAAAGAAAATTGGTTAACTAAATGACTTATTAAGGAAAGAACTATTTAATCTAATAAGATAACGTTTAAGGTAAATAATGTAAGGAGCTAATATAGGGTAAAAAGAGATATATGATTTGTTGAATAGAAGGAAAACTATTAAATTCAAGGTATATTTATGAGTGAACAAAAAAAATAGCCAATAAGTGTAATAAAAAAATTAAGGATTTGGATAGACCCACTTTACTTGATCAAATAGTAAAAATAATTTTACCCAAAAGATCTACCGTGTAACTGGGATACTAATCCACATACCACTGAATTTCTTAAAATAGCTTAATCTTTACAAGTGCCAAATAGAGCAAGATAATTGGTGTGGTAGTATAAATGATTGACGAGATGTGCTAATAGATATATGAATTTGAGTGATATATCTCTTAAATGTATTTCTCTGATAAATGTTGTGTGATGCATGAAAATCCTAAATAATATGTATGAATGTGGGGTTTGGTACCAATAAGGATTCCCGAATGTGATTGGATGTGAAATGCATGGTATGTTGTGATGCTACTGAATACTCATTGATGCGGCATGGTTGTGAATATTGTATGGTGCATGGATAACTAAATAAGAAAAATTATGAACAATAGACATAAAAAAGGGTATCGGTACGGGTCCCGAAATGACCAAAATGTGGAAGTATGTGAGACTCGGATCCGAGACGAGATGTGGGTGTTGAAGCGCCAATGTACTATAAATTGTTAAGAAAGTAAGAAACCCCATTTTATTCCCAATTGTCGAGTAAATTTACTAAGATAAAGAAAATGAGAAAATTTGATTACACTGGGTAAAAAAAAGGACTCGACATTAGGAATGGAAGGGAGTCATTTGGGGAACCCTACCGAGGACCATTGAGCAAAAATGAATTATTGAATTGTGCATCATGAATTGGAGTTAAGGAGGGATGTTGGAATGATCCCCTAAAGTATACAGTGATGGGTACACTGAAGAATCTGCCGCGCCTCGATACCCGAGGGCCGTCTAGGGAGTATCACCAGAGGTGGGAATTCCAAGTGGCATCGGATTCGCGCCCATCGTCGGACAGCCCGTAGCAAACTCTGGTGTACTTCGACGAGAGGCGGGATTTTCTATGACCGTGGAGTGCCCGTTCTGTGGTGATGTGTGATATGTGTGATTGGCCATTTTGATGTTAGGACTAAGAGTCCTTACCCATTTATGAAAACCAGGACGAGGAGAGCTCTGGTCACTCTAGTTAGGGAGGGGAGATAAGGGTGGCATTGTTGTGCATATGGATATTGTATATGAGATTGTTGAGGAGGAGATGGGCCCACATGCATCATGATGACTAATAAAAGATTTGAATAACGAAATGAATTCATGCTTGCATTACTGTGTTGAAATTGTGATTGCTTGTTGTTTAAATATGATCGTATAGATATTAGTAACCTTGAGAGGTGACTGGGAAGATAGGAACGTTCAGTTAAGATAAAAGGTAGAGAGATAACTTAGAATGTATTATAGGGACCCCAAAGAGAGCGGGAATGACTAGATTCTGTATTGTTTGTATTGTGTAGGGCAGGTATCGATGAGATACCTCCCGATTGTTGTGGGGATGGCGACTCACCTTTACAGTTGACTACTCAGGCCACTAGTTAGACATGTTTACCGCACTAGAGGAGTAACATGTAAAGAAGGCCAGACAGGTCCTCGTCAGCTAGCAGTCATTCTTGAGGATGTTCCAGTGGATATTCCCCCACCACCACCTCAGTAGGATACGGGGAGGCCCTACGACAGAGACGTGGAGGTCATCGAGAGTTCGATCAGGAGGTACGGTGATCCACCCTGGCCCATAGGTATGGCAGAGTTTGAGGAGATGACGGAGCGAGATGCAGCTCTATTGATAGATCCCCTTAGTTTCCACCCCCTACCAGCCCCACTTTCGACCTTGCCTCCTGTCCAACTAGCCGATGTTCCCGCAGCACCAGTTCCAGATGATCTAGTCTAGAGAGGACCGACACCGGAGTATACTCCACTCCCCATGGACGAGAACGAGGAGGAAGACCCCGAGGAGTTTCCTCTTGAGGATATGCCAGAAGGTTTGGTAGATCTGGCAACATTCCCAGTTCTGCCTCAGCAGACTCAGCCAGTAGCCCCACCAGTAGTTCACAAGGTGGGAAGAGTAGAGAGTACCCATGTGCAGTAGGGAGTTCTGATTATGACACCTATGGAGAGATATCTAGTGAGACGATAATGGGACCACTCTCAGGGCTTCCTTCGACATATCTACTGGAGTTACAGGTATGGCAAGACGGAGGGGTACATCGTGATGTCAGCTACAGCTCAGAGTCTATTAGCTGAGGCCTATATTAGTCGCCAGCACCAGAGGATTTATGACATCAGTGATATACCATCTACTAGTACGGCTCCTCCAGACTATTCTCGGTGGACATCTGTCGTTGACCTTCCTGCATCTCCATGGTCCGATGATGAGCTTCCAGATAGGGACTCCTAGTATTTAGGTTGCTTTATTTTCATTTCATGTATTTTATTTAAGGAGCTTGCGTGCCCCTTTTTCTTTCAGTTGTACAGTTGTTGTTATGACCATGTGTTGTATATGACTATGTTATATATATATATGATGTATCTGCTCCACCAAGTTTTATGTATATAAAAAAAACTTCCATATTTAAAAAAAAACTCGTAACCTCTCAGTTAACCAGGATAATCTAGTGGAAGGGATTGTCCTAGTTAACCGAGGGTGTTACAACATGCATATCACCATATTTTGCTAGTACCAAACCACATCGCCCATCTTGCAACATCGGTCATTTTCACCATGACCGTGGTAAACAACATAAACCATATAAAGGTGTTACGGGCCAACCATGGTTTATACCATGGCAGCTGTGATCCAAAGGACCACTGGGGACACCTACTCCTCAAAGAGCCACCCCCATAGGGTCAACCACATACAGCTCCCCGTAGCTATACATGAATAGCTTCGTGACTTACACACTGAGTCACTAAGGGAACAACAATATCGCTCGTGCACAGAGCCATCCTCCCACTAGGCCAACCGGAGGAACCCCTAACATTCAATCACTAGCAGCTATGCAATATGTCATGGATGCAATGCAAATGCAAATCATATGCTTTCTCACAACTATGCATCCTATCATGCCACTCATCAATCATCACCATCACCAACACCACCACACAATTCTCAGTGGATTTTATTATCATTAGTTATTGCCATTGTTTCAAGTTTTAAATGTGGCATTCATAATATTTCTCATCAACACAATCTCATACATACAAGTCAAGACTTGCATTATTCATAATGGCATCACAATGTTCAACTATATTTATCAATCTTTCATCAATATTCAAGGTATGCTAATCATCCATATTCATTCTCATTCATCATCAATAATGATCATTCCATATTTATGGTGAATATAAACACAACCACATCATATCAAGACATAACACTTGCCAAGCAAATAGCATCACCATATAGCATATCATAAATATTCTAAATGCACGATACATATTGCCGAGCACAATTATCATCATCATGTTCAACATCTCAATTTGTCATCACGATACAAGCAAGGCAAACATGTATATTGTCACATATGACAATCAACCATTACTCAATTCATGCATTTAGAATATAAAACTCCTCTCTTACCTCAAGAGAAGTATTTTAAGCGATTTGACATTCCCAACTCGTCGTTCGAAATAGGTCCTACATTTCACAAGGCACCATATCATTTATTTTCTACTCAACTACTAAGACTCACATGTTTTCTATTCTAGTACTTGGTGTTCATAGCATTTTCATTACCAACAACATTTCATTTCATTAATTTCACCATAATCACCATTGAAATGTCATACATTTCCTTTCAAAATATATTCTCCAATTAACATTTATTATTTTCCCTAATTTTTAAAGCTGGGGTTTTACCAAAAACCTAACAACCATCATAAATAATCATCAATTTCCATCATCTTCCAACATTAATTTTGTGTGCCCATAACAACCCTCATTAACATCACATTTATGACACCTCACCTTAGGGTTTCCACATTTAATGGCTTCATTCAATACCCCATATACATTAAACACTCACCCAATAACCAAAACCTAAAACCTAGGGCATAAGCTCATGAAAAATGGTGAGGGACTTACCTTAAGCCAAGAAAAGAGTGAGCTTCCAAGAGAGGGATAAGTGAACACGAAAATGAAAGAAGAGAGAAAGGAGCCTCAAGCCACAAGCTTCTCCTTCAAGCCCAATGAAAAACAAAAATAGGGAAGGAAGATGCACACACCACCACCACTTTGCTTAGGTTTTTAGAGGAAGAAGATGAGGAGAATGAGAAGGAGAAGGAAAAGAGAGTGTATTGCCTTTTGGGAAGCAAGAGCCAATGTGAAAATAAGGGGAAAAGAGATGGGTTTGTATTTAAATTTTTAACCCCTTCGTTAAACTCTATCGTTTTATAACATACAGGATCTCCGTTCGGGCTCAATACTTTATCTAAAAATTATTCCGAATATAAATTTGGATTCACAATAATATTCTTAACAACCCTAACCAGTAGTACCTCAATCAGAGATACTTGGTTTGACATCCATATTTCAATCAGGTATAACTTCAGCTCATTAAGTCTCAATAAATTATGAATAATCATAATACTTCCTAATTTAATTATTCCAATATTTTGGGACATTTATTAACCCACGTGTAATTATTTAATATTTATTTCTCTTATTTAATCATTTATATAAAATTTGGGATGTTACACGCATCGCCTATTTTGCAACACCGGTCATTTTCACCATGACCGCGGTAAACAACATAATCATTAACATGAGGTATTGCGGCCAACCATGAATCATATCATGGCAGCTGTAATCCAAAGGACCACCGGGGACACCTGCTCCTCATAAGCCACCCCGCACAGGGTCAACAACATGCAGCTCCTCGTAGCTAAGCATGGACAACTTTATGACTTACACATCGAGTCACAGGGAAACAACAAGAATGCTCGTGCACAGAGCCGCCCATCCACAGGGCCAACTAGGGGAATCCCCTAACATTCCTTACCAACAGCGTATGATATGCCATAGATGCAATACAATTCAAATGCATTCTCACACTATGCATCCTATTATGTCACTCATCATTCATCATCATCACCAATATAACCATACGATTCTTAGTAGATGTTATTATCATTGGTTATTGCCATTGTTTTAAGTTTTAAGTGTGGCATTTCATATCAACATACTTTATCTCATACACAAGTCAATACTTGCATCAATCATAATAGCATCACAATCATTAACAATATTCATCAATCTTTCATCAACATATAAGGTATGCTTAGCATCCTTATTCAACTTTATTCACCATCCACACTACTGCATAATTCTTAGTGGATTTTCATTTCACTGATCATTACCATTGTTTCATATTTTAGTGTGGCATTCACAACGTTTCACCGATACAATTCAAACCGCACATATAAGATCACACTTGTATCAACCACAATGGCAGTCAAAAATCATCAATAATAAAAATCATCATTTGTTCCAGGTATGATCAACAACAACATCCATTATAATAACACATTGTCATTCAATTGTTCCCTCATTAGTTTCATCATTAATCAAGGGTGTGTCATACAACTACATCATTTAACTTCTATCATCATTCATCACAACATATCAATAGTGGTGGAGCATAATGTTTTCACAACATGGCATAGGCACACACATACTTTGCCAGAGCCTTAAGCCATTCTCAATCACCACTAAGACACACCACAATCATCTACCCTTAGTACAATCTCTAGTTTTATGTATAATAAAAAGGGTTTTAGACATTAACAAACACTTGGCAACTTTCAAACACCAAGTTATACGAGGGACATGATAATATCATCATGCATCGATTGCTAAAATGTATTAAAAAGGTGTACAATTAATTGCATAAATGTGTCATGATTCAACAACACCAAACAACATCAAAACTTATGGAAATTTGACAAACAGCAAGTCATGAATCGATTTAGGCAATCCATGAATCGATTCATGTGATTTAGAATTCCAGAACAGTAAAAACAGAGGCTTGTGAATCGATTCAAGGCTCGTATGAATCGATTCATAGGAATTAAAAAGCAATCCCATACAAATAGTAGACTCTGAATCGATTTAGGCAATCATGTGAATCGATTCATGATCTTGGAAGTCATTCCTTTTGGAAACAGAATGCCATGAATCGATTCAAGCTCTGGCATGAATCAATTCATGCAAATCTAGTAGCCTCTGAATCGATTCGGAAGAACATGTGAATCGATTCAGGAGTTGGGAAAGCCATCAAACAACATCTTTAACTTAGGAAACATCATTCTATACTCCCATTCATCGAACCCAACATCAATCATGCCCAAAACATGCATTCACATAGAATCTTAACTCAACAAACCATATATCTATATACATACACATACTCCATCTCATCATGGATTATTCACCAACAAATGCATCATTCCCTTCAAAGGGATTCTAAAACTCTTATTGTCATCTCGTATACATATTTATATAATTCCTAAAGCCAATAAATTGTTAATCACTTCATTCAACAAATTATGATTTATCTCATCATTTTAACATAATCATGACAAGGCAAGCATGAGTATAATCATATACATTAATCACCAATCATCCAACTCATGTAATTGAAATGTAAACTCTTCTCCTACCTCGAGAGAAGAACAACAATTTGAATGTTTCCATCATTCTGCCGCATCATCTGGAACACAATCTACACGGTCACCCCCTAATTTTTCGAACCCAAATCCCAATGCAATCAAGATAAATAATTAACAAAAATGCGAATAAATTTGTTACGTTTAAAATAATTTCAAAACACCTCCAAGATTACATCAAAACCTGAGCCACAGAAAACCAAAGAGTTAGATATGAGAATTTACAAACTGGATCGCTAAGTAAAATGCCCATAAGTGTATACAAAATATTAGAGTTTATAGGAGAAGAAGGATGTGTATACAGGGCATACGCCTAGTCCCATATATGAAGATATGAGAAAAGGAATAAAGCAATCATGTAATTACATAATATAAGCCTATTAGGCCACAACCGACTACGCATATAAATCATAATCATACATCATCAATTGTAGGTGGCCTCTACATGAGGTATTAATCATTAAATCAAATTATGGGTTATCCAATTCCTAGTGTCCTTACATCCCCGATGCCTCAAATATATATATATATATATATATATGATTATACAACACTCAAATCCACTAATCACATTCCATAATTGACCTCACACATCACCAAATTGGTATCATTTCAAATATCACTATCATCAATATACATTGATATATACATGTTTATAAATCACTATTTATGAACATCAATATACACAAATCATTCACTACGCCATGTTTAACAAATGCTGCCGGCCAAGGTATTCCATTACCGCTATTTACCTTCTCCAAAAGCTTTATTTCAAAATCATCGTCTCATCCCATGACAATCCTGCATCACAGTGCTAAAAGGAGACAACATGGGAGAGTGAGTTATACATTTAACATGATGAATATAAATATATTGTGATCATGTGTACATGCATACAAACAACATGTGTGCTTTGCTAAAGATTCATCAATTCATCATAAACCATTACCCAGATATTATCTTAGGCATGCAAGCCTCATTGTTCACAATTCATGTCAAGCACAAGCATATACACATTCAGATACACATTTATATTTCCCTACATCATTATGGGCATTCATAATTATCATCATTAAGTCATTAAGTCTTTATTCAAATTACTCTTTTAAGAGGTTATCATTACTCTTTGGTCATCTCCATCTCAAATGCCATGTACCTATGACTAATGCATATGTTAACTATTTAATGCATATGCAATGGATCCATTTCAATCACCCATACGCACATGGTATCTCAAGTGATCACAACCACTTATAATTTATCAAACATATGTCCCCATGTAAGTGTCCATTTTCATAGAATCCTGCAAGATCTTTTATTGTAATCGCAACCATATCTTAATCATTTTTATATTAGTTTCCTACCACGTATAGGGTACTACCCTCATAGTCCCGTAAGACCATTGTCATTTTAATACACTGGTGATCACAACCACCTTTATCACTTCAATCTATCATGTGATTGCAACCACATCTTAATCATTCTCATATTGGTTTCCCGCCACGCATGGGGTACTACCCTCATAGTCCCGTAAGACCATTGTCATTTCAATACACTAGTGATCGTAACCATCTTTATTATTTCAATCTGTCATGTGATCGCAACCACAGACTCATTCCCCCACGCTTAGGGTACTCAATCTCATAGAATCCCGTAGGATCTTTATCATTTCAATATACTCGTGATCGCAACCACTTTTATTCATTCACATATTGGTTTGCCACCACGCATGGGGTACTCTCCTGATATAGTCCCACAAAACGTCTATCATTGTGATCGCAACCACATATTCAATGTTATGCTATGCATGTCATGAATACAATAATGCATATGCCAAATCTTAACCTCGTAAGGATTTCTCACCCTCTCACTTAGGGGTATATTTTATGTTTAGTTTTATAATTAGTGGTACGCATCCAACTCAAAGCCCCTCAAGGCATACCATTCATATAGTTTGCATTAAAATGGCTAATCATTCACATCATCATTAATCCATACATGGAAATCAAAGGCATAGCAATCATCATAGCATTAATCCACACATGGAAATCAATAAGGTATTTCACAATATATATTTATAAGTCACCATCTTAACTCACATACACAAGTCATTGTTTGCATCCACCACAGTGGCATCATACTCAACAATAATATCAAGCATTATTTATTCAAGGGTATGTTCAACAACAATATCCCCTTTCATTCAATATCATTATTCATCATTCAATATGTGTGGCATCATCCACTTATAACCATCATCGACATTATTTCCAATTCATCATCTTATAACAGCTTATTGCCATTCAATTGTCCCCTCATTAGTTTCATCATCATTCAAGATGTGTTATATAGCCACATCATTTACTTTTCATAATCAATCATCATGTCATATCATTAGTGGTGGAATATTCATGTTTTCATAACATGATTTAGGCATTACACATTTTGTCAATACCTTAGATCAACATCAAACACCACCAAAACACACCGCAATGGTATATGTGGCGCCCTAGTCCTTTGATTAATCACACTTCCCATATATATAAATATAAGAAGAGATATGAGAAAAGTTCATGTTTAGTCTTAGAAATAGTGGGACATGTCATAAATATCACCTATTAGTCCCAAATTAAAAATCATAAAAAGTTACGTCCAAAACCCCTTTTAAATTTGAGTTTTTCACAGCAGTGGGTCTGGCGTTTTACATCTAATGAGAGCTAGAAAACTTCAATTAAGGTAAGACCAATTTTCACACCTCTATAACATAATTATCTACAACTTTCATGAATAAGTAAGAGGCCAAAAATATCATTAAGATACCCAAAGGAGCCAAAAACAGCAAGGGAAAAGCAGCAGTTGGAAAAATCCTAACAATGGCAAAAAACAAGGCCGTGAATCGATTCCCACAATTCTGGAACATACCCTGGGGAAACAGCAGCCTAGGAACCGATTCAAGGGAGTCCTGAATCAATTCAAGGACCTCAAAACCTCCCCCAAACCTTAAAATTCATCAAATCCACATCAAATAAGCCCCAAATCATGCATCACCCATCAAATTTCAATTAAACAAGAATTATAGCTTATCAAATCATGCATTTAACTTTCAACCTTATCATCAATACCATCACAATGGCTGTCACATTCAATGATAAGCATCCACATGAAATTCTCAATTCACAAAACATATACTTTATCCCCTCAAGGATTGTTCGTTAACATGTACATATTCCAACCCCTCATGGGTTATTCATCAATAACACATCATTCCCATCAAAGGGACAACTAAACATTCATCATCTCATATACATATAATTCCCAAAGCCAATAATTTGCCAATTATTTTATTCATCAAACTTCATTCATCTCATCATTTCAATATAAACATGGCAAGGCAAGCATGAGCATTATGATATGCATAAATCACTAATTATTTAACTCATGCATTCAGAATGTAAAACTTATCTCCTACCTCGAGATAAGTACCACAAATGATCTACACGTTCCAAACATTCCGCCACATTGCCCAAAGTATAATCTACATAATGCATACATAGACACATGCACTCAATTGATGAGTCATCCCAAGGCATCATCACAAGTTTAAATAATTGCCAACATCCCTTAGAGTTCAACATCAAGTCCTAGACTTTGTCAAGACACCAATTTACATAATTGTGTTAGGTTTCAGGAATTCCTCTCCCAAAACCAAGATATCTTAAGTCTCTAAGGGCTAGTCATACCCAACAATAACAACATCATATTCTTCCCTCATCTAAAATGCATTCCATATTACCTCAGTCATTCAAATGTCATCATTGTCACTTAGAGTTCATTATAAGCCATCTTAGCCCCTATCAATCATCATCTATCAACAAATTCAATGGCATACAACATGGTCTAAGACCTCATCAAGTCACATTCTTATTTCCTTAATCCCTCACATTCATCATGGTTTTGGTGTCTACATTCATTATTACATATTCATAATAACACCTATCTATAGGTTTCACCATCAATGGTTCTCTATCATTTTCACTATCACTTATCATCATACAAATCAACACCCAACATTGAGTATCATCCATCCACTTTCAATTTAACCCTCCTAGTCACAATATAAACATTCTCCCTACTCTTAGAGTTAAGATTCTTTAAAAATTCAAGAACAACCATTCACATATTCCCATTAATTCAATTCATCCACAACAATATCATAACTTCTACCACACTTAGCAACTTAGAGTCATCACTCTATTTTCTTGATTTCACATATCCTTATCATCAATGATCAATGTCACATACTTAAAAGCTCATTCCTACATACCAAATCACTCTAATACCAAATTATCACCATGTTTTCAAGATTTACCGTAAAGCCCCAAATCCCCATTTCTAGGGTTTTCATAAAAAAATTCATAAATATCAATTCCAACCACGTGTATGCATCATTCCAAACATCCTTAGGCTAGCAACAATTTATTTCATTCATTATCAACAACAACAATAAATCCCTAATGGTCATCTAACCTATGGTTTAGTTCCACATACTATTATTCATCAAAATAACATCTAACCTCTTATTACAATACTTCAATAACTCAAAAACTACCAATAAAAGCGATGGGTGTTTAAAAATTATACCTCTTTTAAGAGCACCAAGGTGAACATGAAAATGAGAGAGGAAGAAGGAGAAGTGAACCAAGCATTGCCCCAATGTCCAATACAAGCTTCATGAATCCATAAAAACCAAGAAATTTTAGTGGGTAATGGTCATAGAGGGAGTCCCACGGTTTGGGGCCAAGGAGAAGGAAGGAAAAATGAAAAATGAGGGAGAAGATGGTGGAGAAAAGGGGGCTAACGAAAATAGAGGGAAGTAGGGAGAGAGAAATGTAAAAATTAGGTTTTTACCCAATGGTTAATGTCCTAACTTTTTGCTCTTGCCCTTTGGTCCATGATCCCCTTTTGTCTAATGGTCAATAGTGATTAGAGAAATAGAGGGAAGTATACCACGGTGAAATAGAGAGGAGAAAAGGGATTTAATGTTTTCTTTTAATTCCATTTGGTTCGTATTTTTACTGCTTAATAGCATATGTCATGCCCAAGTAATTATCGCAACACCAAAAATTATTACCTTAATTATAATAATTTTCTAAGTATTCTAGACCCATCAAATATCCAATTTGACCAAGTAGGTCCCATATCATCTGTTAAAACATCCGGTTTCGATAAATCTTAATTTACCAATAATTCACCTCTAGCGTCTAATTAATTTTCCCACATGTATTGGACCATAATTAATTAATTATCATCATCCAATAAAATTTATTTTCTTAAAAATTTGGGATGTTACATACACCAATACACATATATATGCATTCAATCAACAAGTCATCTCAAGGCATCATCACAATTTCAAACAATTGTAAACATATCTTAAGGCTTGGTAACAAGTTCTAAACTTGTCAAAACACCAATTCATACACTTGTATTAGGTTTCGGGAATTCTTTTCCCAAAACTAAGATTCTTTAAATCTTTAAGAGTCAACCATACCCAACAACAACAACACCACATTCATCACCATAATGATCTCAATATTACACAATTATCCAATGTCATCATTGTCATCCAAAATTCAACATGAGTCATCTTAGCCTCCTTAAACCATTAAAAACCAACAATTTCAAATGACATATATTATGGCCTAATAACTCATCAAATCAAGATATCCATTTCATTAACCCATCACTCATGGTCATCCACCATCATTATCATCATCATAAATATCACCCAACATTGAATATTTCAATTTCATTTTCAAAATCAACTCCTCTAGCCACAATGTATATGCACATTTATATTCTCTAAATCTTAAGATTGGGTTCCATCTAGGTTCAATAACTTGTATTTTCACATATACATAATTCCAATCATCTTTTCTACCTAACAAAGTCATTCTTATGACAATTAAATCAATAATTTCCCAATCATTGCCAAAAGCCCCAAATCATCAACTCTTAAAAGTTTCTCATAAAGATTCCTAAATCATCAATCACAACAACTTCATACATTATTTCAAACACAATATCATTATCAATGTGTCACATTAATTGTAAATAGCAACCAATAATCTCAATGATTATCTAACCTAGGGTTTGGGTTTCATATGCAATATCATCATCCATAATAATATTTAACTTAGTTCAAAATTTCATCATCATCAATAATTGATTCCAACCCTCCAAAACTTCATTTTCTTCATATGAAATTATTCTAAAGGTACAAAATCATTAACACCATCAATTTTACCAAAAACCCCAAAATACCAACACTTAAGGCTTGCTCTAAAATCACCCAACAACATTCAATTCCAACCATTTCCTTGAATCATTATAAGCTCAATAACCCACATCCTCATTTAGCATAAAACCATAATCAAAAGTCATGTCTCAAACATTCAATCCTAGTGCTTCACCATTTTCATTAACACCCATAAAACCCAATGCTAATATTTCAAGCTTAAGCATCATAAAAACCATAAATAGAACAAGATGAGTCCAAAACCATACCTCATCCCCAAGCTCAAATAGGAAACACAAAAATGAGGAATGAGGAGAAGAGACCACTAATTATTTACCCAAATGTGCCATCCATGCCTCATGAATCCAAGCTTTGTTTTAATTTTTGCAAGAAAATGGAGTGGAGAGGGTGAGGTTCAGTTTTGCCATGAGAGAAAGAGGAAAGTGAAGAAGAAAATGAAAGAAGGTGGAGAGAAAGGGGAGCCACCAAAATTGAGCCAGAAAAGAGAAAGAAATTGACCAAAATTGGTCATTACCCAATGGATAAAGTCGTGCACTTTTGCCTTTTGTCCTTTGTATCATAAAACCCCATATCCATTGGGTAAAAGAATGAAAAGTAACATGAGAGAGAGGAGAAATGGACGGTTGAGTAGGGAAGGGAAAATGGAAATTTATATTTTCTTTTAATCCCAATTGGCTTATTTTTTCACCGTTTAATAACATATGTCGTGTTCGAATAGTTATCTCCTCAACACCAAAAATTAATTTTAATCATATCACCATAACCAGAATAATTTTCTAAGTATCCTAGACCCATCAAATATCCAATTTGA
Organism: Clitoria ternatea; assembly: GCA_037962975.1. Taxonomy (NCBI): domain Eukaryota; kingdom Viridiplantae; phylum Streptophyta; class Magnoliopsida; order Fabales; family Fabaceae; genus Clitoria; species Clitoria ternatea. The sequence continues at coordinate 141,994,723 of CM075670.1, forward strand.
CCAAGTGGGTCCTACACCATCCGCTAGATCATCCAGTTTCAGTAAATCTTAATTTACCAATAAATCATACTTAGTGTCTAACTAATCTTTCCACATATATTGGACCATCCTTTCCTAATTATCATCATCCAATAAATTTATTTTTCTTTAAAATTTGGGATGTTACACACCCACTCTAAAACAGTCATATTTTAGGTTAGGATGTTTGATGGCTTGAAAGACATCGAAATTTACCTCTTCGTCATGCACTCTGACCGCAAAATTCACATTGTCAACATCGATCAAAACTCTCGCAATCTTCATGAATGGTCGACCAAGAATTAAGGGGACTTCAGTATCCTCCTCCATGTCTAGCACTAAAAAATTGACTAGCAAGTAGAACTTGTCAACCTTCACAAGCACATCCTCTACTATCCCATAGGGCCTTTTGATGGAGCGGTTTGCCAACTAAAATGTCATCTTTGTCCTTTGTGGATCAAGATCACCAATTTGCTTCATCATGCTCAGAGGCATTAAATTGAAGCTAGCCCCTAAGTCTAACAAAGCCCTTCCAATGTTCATGCTTCTGATGGACACAGAGATGGTGAAACTTTTAGGATCTTTAGACTTCTCTGGCATGTTATATTGTAGGATGACACTACAACCTGCTTCTAGCTCAATAATCTCTTCATTGTACCTCCTCTTCTTAGTAAGCAGTTGTTTCATAAATTTGGCATATGTTGGCATTTGTTCTAATGCCTTTGATAATGAGATGTTTATCTGTAACTGCTTTAAAATTTTAAGGAATCTTTGGTATTATTTTTCCTTATCCTTTCTAGAAGGTGCATGTGGATACGACAAATCCTTGACTGGAGGTGTCTGACCCAAGTACTATTTTTCCCTGTTTTTTGATTTTTTTGTTTTTGTTTTTCTTCTTTTTCTTAATCTTATTTTTCTTTTTCTTTTTCCTTTTCTTTTTCCTCACTTTCTTTTTCTTCCTTCTCTTTTTCTTTTTCTTTTTCACTTTCTTTAGAATTTTTATTACAATTAGTTCCTAACATTCTACCACTTCTAGTGAAAATAGCTTTACACTGTTCTCTCAGGTTCTAGGTATTAGTAGAAAAACCATAACTTTTTATCTCAACTACTTCCTTTACCAATTGACCCAATTGCAGATCTGACGCCTTTCAGACGGCCTTATTTGTTTACATGTATTGCAACAATTTCTGAATAGATTCTTTTGTCCTTGTCAATCTAGTTATCTGATCATGTAGTGGTTGTTGTGGAAACTAATTTTTAGGAGGTCTGTTGGAAGGTCCAACTTCTTGCTTCCAGCCAAAATTCTAATTTTTCAACCCTCTTGATAATTGTTAGGAAAATAATTACTAGAATTGAAAGGATAATTAACTACAGGTTGTCTTTGGTTATTCATGAAATTGGCTTGCTCATGTTCATTCTCATCAGGTTCACAGTAACCACAAGGTTGTTCACCCATGCAATGTATGCACAATTTCAACTAAGCTGGGGTTTGTGTTGACACTTGAGCAATCTGTAGTTTTTGCAGTTGTTTGCTAATTGCTTCAATCTATTGTGTCAACAATTTTTGTTAGGCTAGGACAGCATCATTCACTCCTAACTCAAGCATTCCTGGCTTTCTAGAAAAATTACCTCTCTCATGCTTTACCTATTTATCACCGGTGGACATGGATTCCATGATAGCTATTACTTCTTCAGCTGTCTTGTTCATTAAAGAACCTCCTGCACAAGCATCTAACATCATTTTGAACTGAGGAATAAACCATGGTAAACGATTCATACCTTTCCTCTGTCGTCCAAATTATGGTTTGGACATTTTCTTAGTAACGCCTTGAATCGTTCCCAAGCTTCACCTTATGACTTGTCATGATTTTGTGAAAAAGGTGTATGGCTGTCATTGCTTCAAAATATTTGGAAGGTGAATAAAATCTTTCTAAAAATTTTCTTTCAACATTAGACTAGTTTGTAAAACTACCAGGGGGACAAGACTTGAACCATTCTTTTGCTTTTCCAACTAGAGAAAATGAAAATAATCTCATGTAAACAGATTCCTCTTGGTTGGGTTCAAAACCAATTATACTACATAATTCATAAAAAATAGTTAAATATTCATAAGTTTCTTCAAGCTTTAATCTAGCAAATTGATTGTTTTGAATTATGTTATGTGTCGCAGGTTTAATCTCTACTACTGCAACAGGCCTTGCAACATTCCCGGCACACGAGGTGGTCCATGAATAGTAGGAAATTACCCCAAAGTCTGTCTCGGTTGCTCTCCAACCATTGTAAAATTTTTTACTTTTGAAAAGAAGATAAAGATAAAGATGAAAAAGTTTGTGTTTTAGATTTTAAAGGTCTAAGTCTTTTTAAAAATTTCTTAATCTCACGATCAAAGAACACTTTTCCTATGGAAGACTAAGTTTGCATATACAAACTTAATAGAAAAGGCTAGTGGAACAAGAATAATCAAAGAATAAACAAATAATTGTCTAAGTAAAAAGTAAAAGTGAAAAAAAATTTACCTAACTTAAAAAGTAAAGAAAATTTACCATAGTAATTAAAAATTTACTGTTACTAAAAATCAATTCCATCCGCCGACGGTGCCATAAAACTTGTTGTGGTATTGGCAAGCGCACCAATTTATCATTGCAGTTTTCAAAAATTTAGATATCGTTGCCACAAGGATTGATTAATCTCAGTAAGTGACAGTAATTTTTATTTACTAATGGTAAAAATATCAAAACTTATTAACAAAAAAATGTTTCATATACAGTTTTGTAAAATATTCACAGGTTTAAAGATAGATTTATGCATCGAGTAAAAGAATAATAAAAAGTAACTATAAGATAGTAATAAAAGTAAACACTTATAAAAATTAATACCTTAAAACAACAATAAAAATTCTTAAGATGGTAAAAAAAATGACAAATTATGTTGGAATTAGGATCCCCGCCCTACAAATATAACAAAGTAACTCTAAACATGCATATTTAATCATCAAATTTATGTCATTGCAGCTTAAAATCATTAAACTCGATCCCTCGGTGAATAAATTCTAAATAGTTACCATAAACTCTGATCCCTTATATGTTTTCTCAGTAAAAACTTTCTTTAAATCCTGGCCTTAACACAACAATAATTACCAGCTTTATCCCTAGTAATTGGTATATTAAGGGTATTTCAACTTTTACTTCTATTAAAAGTAATTTTAACACGCATGAAAATCATTCTCCCATTTGAAGTTCATACTAATAAATGATTAAAATACTAACATTAAACTTGAATCATAAACATGTATAATTCATAATCACAACATCATATCAATAGATTGGTTCACCAAATTCCAATATAAACAAATTAGTTACACATGGTAAAAGTAAAAACATAACTTACAAGTGAAAACATAATGGAAAGGACTTGGAAATGACTTCACAAATGGAAAGAACTATGCCTAAAGGAAAACTCGAGTAAATGGAGATGTTCTACAGTATAGAGGATTCCCCTTAACCCTTGGCAATGACCCCTATTTATAATGAAGGGCTGGCTAAATTTTGGTCCTGACGCTATGTGTGGGCTTCATGCAATGCTTCAGCTCTAAATTTTGGCTCTCATGCTGAGCATAGGGTTGATGCTACGCATCAGGACCTGCTGACTTAGATTACATTGCTTTTCTCTGATTTCTCTCAATAATTTGCAATAATGCAAGGAATAATGCGTAGACAAGTGTCTAAATTCTCTCCTACTAAACCTCTGCCCATCCTTGTTAGTGGATTAGTTCATTACATTTAAATATTATGCACTGTTGAAGTGGGAGACAAGCTAACATTGGAATACACATTGAAGTTGATGCTACGCGTGGGCATAGCGCTATGCGTCATGGTCAAAATCCTGATGCTGCTTGGACGCTACGCATCAGATCTTTGAGTTGCATTGTTTTTCTCTTTCAGCCTTAATAATTTACTACAAAATAAAGAAACATGTCATGCCAAGTTAAAATAATTACTTCCATTTATTTACAAACTAACCTAATTTTTATACTTATTTATGCTTTATTTTATTTATTTTATCACACATTATATAATAAAATTAACAAATATTTAAGGACTAACAAATATCAGTCAAATCATTGGCACCCCTAGTGGGACCACGTAAATTGAAGTCTCACATCGCAACGAAGAATAAGTCATGGAACACAATAGGAGGAATGGAACCCCAAAGGGCCACGTTTAAAATATAGCCCGAACCCTGGACTACGGTGTCAGAATGGTTGAAACTCTAAGCATAGAGAGAACCTAAGGAAGAACACAAGCTATAGTGCATCTCGTCCCTCAGGATAAGATCATCAGACAACTACGTTTGGAACTTTAGGAGCTTAGAAGAACGGAAGAAAGAGAAAATACAGGTGGGAACTAGAGGCAACGTGAATTTTATCACACCCAGGATCAATCGCAGGCCCAAACTTATGATGAACAAGAATCAATATACTGAATCGGAGAGTTGAATAGCCAAAGGAGATTGTTACAACAAAGCAGAGAAGAATATCATTTCAAAATTCCTTTTACGAGAAGGCTAGTGAATGTTCCCATTCCAAGACATCTGTAGACCCTACAACCGTTGTCGATAGGAAAGTACAGTAGAGAAACTGAACCAGGGAGCCACCTAAACACCTATGTGAATGAGTCACTTTTCCCGGGAGCTGAAGAGGATGTTATGTGTAGGATGTTTCCTAGGACATTGTTCATTGAGGCATTGGGATGGTTCAAAAGCCTACTATTAAGGTTCCTCGATTCTTGGAATGATATGGCACATGTCTTTAATGGTATCAAGGGACGTCCTCAAAACGTCTCATACCTTGGCACAAATTAAGCAAGGGCAGAGAAAAGCCTTAGAGATTTTCTAAAAAGATTCTATAAAGAAGTAGCGCTTGTACTGGGGTTGATGAAGCAAATCCAATTACAAATTACGGTAGAGACTCTCCAACCGTAGTCCCCTTTTGCCTTGTCTTAAACAAAGGGACCTCCTCAAACCTTTGAAGAGTTTAGAAAAAAGGCAACAAAGTATGTAGGAAGAGAGATACATCTTGTGACAACCAAAGAAAGAAATCCAATTTCAGAAGAAGGAACTACGGCACATGAAAAGAAAGGACTAAGGTTTGATCCTAGAGGTCATAACCAGGATGTAGCCCCAAGGCAAAAGAAACGCCAAAGTGTCAACCCTTAGTAGTCCAGCCAGGGAAGATTCTGAGAGAAGTAGGTTGGCAAGGATTGATGGTATACGGGGTAAAGAAGCCCATACCAGTGAAGAGGCTTAGAAATACCAGTAAATATTATGAATTTCATGAGCAAACCAGTTATAACACTGATGAATGTTGACAGTTGAAAGAGGCAATTGAAACTTTATTTGAGAAAGGAAACTAAAGCAATATTTATTCAAGCAGCAAGTATATAGAGAGTCAAAAAAAATGGCACCTCAAAGAAGAGAGAACGGTCCGGGTGAAGAGGAGGAGGCTAGGAGTTCAAAAAAGCCAATCCTTGATAAGGGCAAAACCGTTGTGGATAGTATTGAAGAAGATGATTATTCATGTATGAAACCCCTAAGTTCAGGAAGGAAAGACGTAATCAATATGATTGTAGGAGGTTTTATAAGGGGCAGAGTGTTCAACACTGATTGAAAGAACCATTTAAGGATGATCAAGTCTGTGTAAGTAAAGGTAGACAATCAGCCGTTCTGAGGTGGGATCCAGACCCCACCAATCATATTCACAAATGATGACTACAGCCCGACTCTTTCAAGAGGGGATGACACAATGGTGATTGAAGTCATTATCGTAAATAAAATAATTAGGAGGACTTTAGTGGATCAGAGAAGCTCATGTGATGTAATATTTTATGAGTGCTTCAAGAATATGGGACTCTCGGATTCTGATCTGCAACCTTACACTCAGGATCTTATGGCGTTCAATGGAGCTAAGCAACCCACAAAGGGCTATTTAGATACAAGGCTGACATTTAAGGTGGAGTCGGAGTGCAGAACAGTCCAGACTCGAGTTTTGGTGATTGATGTGAAATCCTTTTTCAACGGGATCCTTGGAAGACCATCCCTTAACGCCTTAGAAGGAGTAATTTCAACACCTCATTTGTTGGTAAAATTTATTGACAAAGACAATCAAGTCTCTTCCGTTAGAGGAGATCAGTAGATGGTGAAGTATTGTTATAACCTTAGTGTCCAAATGAGCAAGGTAGAAGAGTCGATTAAGAGAAAAAGATTGAATGACAGAGGAACCGTTTTGGAGTCGGTGAACTTAATTGACCTAGATCTAGGGAGGAGTTGATAGTCAATCCGGTAAACCCTAAAAGGCCCACATCGGAGGGAGGAGTTAAAGCAGTTTCATTGGAGGAACACCTCGATAGGAGCACCGAAATTAATGATTCCCTAGAAGCAGGAATAGATGAGCGGTTGGTAAAATTATTGAGGAAGTTTAAGCATATGTTTGCACAGATTGAGGCAGACATACCCGACATTCATCCAAATTTTGATTTCCATAAATTGGCAGTGTATCCAGAGTCAAGGGTGGTTGCTCAAAAGAAGAGGAAGTTAGGGCCTGAAAAGCAGCAGGCGATATGTGAACAAATAGAAGAGTTGTTAAAAGTTGGTTTCATTAGGGAAGTTCAGTATTCTTCCTGGGTCTCCAATATGGTTATGGTAAAAAAAAGGCTAACGGTAAGTGGCGGATGTGCACAGACTTCATAAATCTAAATAAGGGTTACCTAAAAGACTCATATCCTCTACCTAGTATTGATCATATGGTAGATGATTCTTCAGGATATCAATTCTTATCTTTTATGGATGCTTACTTCAGTTATAATCAGATTCTGATGTGGAAGGATGATGAGGAGAAAACTACCTTTATCAATGATAGAGGAGTATTTTGTTACACAGTCATGCCATTTAGGCTTAAGAATGCGGGAGCTACTTACTAGAGAATGATGAAGAAAGTTTTTGAAGGAATGAGGTCTAGAATAGTGGAAGTATATGTGGACGATATCATTGCAAAGACCCGGATTGGAGGTGACCATGTTGAAGATTTGAGGAAAGTGTTTTAGAGAGTTCAAATGTATAACATGTGGTTAAATCTACTGAAGTGTACTTTTACAATTCCTGTAAGACAATTTTTAGGTTTCATGTTAACTCATAGGGGGATCGAAGCCAATCTAGATAAGTGTAAGGTGATTAGAGAACTCCAAAGTCCAATAAATATTAGAAAAGTCTAATCTTTGAATGGGAAGGTCACTGTGTAATCTCGTTGTACAAAGCGTTGAAGAAAAACAAGAAGTTTTAGTGGGGAGAATAGCAAGAAAGTGTCTTTCAAAGTTTAAAAGAAGTGTTGGCAAATCTACCCTGTTGATAAGGCATGACACCGGTGAGCAATTATTCCTCTACCTTTCTGTGTTAGATGAAGCCATTGGAGCGGCACTTGTATAGGAGATGATGGAAGGGTAGCGACTGGTGTGTTTTATTAGAAAAGTACTTCAAGGGTTAGAGAGCTGATATCAAAAGTTAAAGAAGGCTACTTTGGCTCTGGTATGGACGTCTGAGGCAATACTTTTATGCCCATCTAGTTATAATTCGGATTGATCTACCCTTGCGAGCAGTTTTCACAAACTAGACTTAGCAGGAAGAATAACCAAGTGGGCTATTGAGCTTTCAGAGTTTGATATTTTCGACGAACCTAAAACGACTATAAAAGTGCAAGTCTTAGCAGATTTTGTAACAGAATTAACCGGTGAGGTACCTACACCACTACGGGAACACTGGACTACTTATGTAGATGGTTCCTCAAATACAAAGTGATGTGGAGCCGGAGTAGTCATTGAAAGTGAAGACGGAGTGAGTATAAAGATTTCCCTTAGATTTGACTTCAAAACATCAAACAATCAGGTGGAGTACGAAGCTTGCTTGGCAGGATTAAGAGCGGCCCTAGATGTTGGGGCCAAAACCATTGTCCTTTGTAGTGATTCATAGTTGGTAATATCCCAAGTTAATGGTAACTATCAAGCTAAAGAGCCACTGTTGTAATCGTACCTCGTTAAGGTAAAGTAGTTAGAGGAAAAAATTTTCAAGATCGAATACAAACACGTACCAAGAGAGGATAACGTCAAAGATGATGTCCTATCTCATCTAGCAAGTACCAAGAAAGTTGGGTCCATAACCACTGTTATCCAAAGCACTCTGGTGACACCAAGCATATCAGCCCTAATAAGAGTCTATGCCATCGAGTTAGAGCCCATCTTGATAACTCTTGGGTGATCCTAATCATATGATATATGGTGAGTGGATAACTCCCAACAGATCTATTAGAAAAGAAGAAGTTAAAGAAAGAACTACCAAATTTTGTCTTAGTTGATGAAAACTTGTTCTAGAGGGAAATATAGGCCCCGTACCTGAAATGTCTGAATGAAGCAGAAATAAATGAAGTAATGGCTGAACTGCATAAAGAAATGTATGGTCACCACTGTGGTGGAAAGAGTTTGGCAAGAAAGGTACTACGGGTAGGTTACTGGTGGCCCACTATGACCAAGGATGCTATTGAGTATGTTAGGAAATGTGACGCCTACCAAAAATATAGTAATGAGCATCATGTCCCGGCGAAAGAGCTATTCACATTGGCTACCCCTTGGCTTTTCTATCAGTGGGGTATGGACATTTTAGGTCTAATCCTAAAAGCACCAGGCGGAGTTAAATACTTAATTGTTGGGGTGGATTACTTCACTAAATGGATCGAGGCAGAAGTAGTAGTCCACATCATATCTACCCAAACTTGTAGGTTCTTGTATGAAAACATAATTACCAAATTTGGCATTCCAGGAAGGTTGTTACTAACAATAGAACATAATTTACAGATGCTAAGTTCATGAGTCTCCTTGAAGGGCTTCAAATCCAACAAGTATTTTAATCTATTGAACACCCACAAACTAATAGGCAAGCCGAAGTAGCAAACAGAGAAATCTTGAAGGGATTAAAGAAGTGGCTCAGAGATACAAAGAGGGAATAGACCAATCAACTGTGCCATGTCCTTTGGACGCACCACACTATGCCTCATTCATCTACATATGAAACTCTACTCTGGTTGGTGTACAGTGTCGAGGTAGTTATATTAGTTGAAATTAACCAGTTTTCTCCCAGAGTCCAGCAATTTAGTGAAGAAGATAATGACCCAAGTTTGAACAATGAGCTAAACTCACTTCACAAAGTTTAGAAGGCAACTTTTGTCTGAGATCAAGCAATTAAGGCTAAAGCCGTAGTATGCTACAAAATGAAGATTTAGAATCGAAGGTTTAACATCGGTGACCCAGTCTTGAGGAAAGCATCAGTTGGAAACCGCTTTACGCATCAAGTAAAACTTACACCTACATGGGAAGGCCCATACCGGGTGAATGATGTCACCCCAGGAGGAGCTTACCTTTTGGAAATACTACAAGGTAAGGTGTTTAAAAAGAAGTGGATGTAAAGAACCTTTGTGTATATTATAGCTAACTGACATCATGAGCCATGCACTCTTTTTCCCTACCTAAGGCTTTTTCCATAGGGTTTTTCCTAGGAGGTTTTTAATGAGGCATGCAGCCGGGGTGCTCATTCAAAAATAAAATTAGTTTAGAAAAAAATGATGATTTTCTATTCTTGTTTTATCTTGACTACGGACTATCTAAATAAAACCCCAGAGTGATTAAGTAAATTTAAAACCCTGGAGTGGCTATCAAGCCTCTAGAGTAGTTAAATAATTTTAAAACCCCAGAGAGGTTGAAAAACCCCAAAGTGGTTAAATAATTTTAAAACCCTAGAGTGGCTATCAAGCCTCCAGATCGGTTAAATAATTTTAAAACACTGGAGTGGTTGAAAACCCCAGAGTGTTACACGATAGCCTCGGTTCCTCTCGATTTTTAATCTAATACACAAATTTATAGGTTTCGTTAAGTTGGCTATATGTTGTGTATTATCAACGATTTCTATAGAAGGTGGTAAAATGATGTCTTGAGCAGTTATATATCCAGGACCAATAAAACAAATACACGCATCTTGAGTTCCATATAGATTACTCCTCAGTACAATTTCTTTCAAATTCATTAAGATTTCATGTACTGATTCCTGAATACCCATTATGGTAGAATATTCATGAAATAAGTTCAAACCCCGGAGTGGCTATTAAGCCTCCAAAGTGGTTAAATAATTTTAAAACCTAGAGCAGTTGAAAAACCCCAGAGTGGTTAAATAAGTTCAAACCCTAGAATGGCTATCAAGCCTCCAGAGCGGTTAAATAATTTTAAAACCCTAGAGCGGTTGAAAAACCTCAGAGTGGTTAAATAAGTTTAATCCCTGAAGTGACTATTAAGCCCCAAGAGCGGTTATCTAAAAATAAAACTCGGAATGAGTGATATGGTTACATAAAGTAGCGTTTTACGAACATTATACAAAGAGACAGAATCCAGATATCATTGTAAAGAACAAAGGAAAGTGAATATTTCTAAGTTATGAAACATAGCCGTAAACGATAAAAAATAAATCAATTCAAGATTGTAATAAGCAAATAATAAAACTGGCATAGCAAATCAACAAACAATATCATCATTTAAAAAAACCAACATTCACAAAATATGAGTGGTTGTACCCTAACAAAAAAACATAAGGGAACCTAGGCAAAATTAGATAAAGGGTTATAAAAATGGACAGAGCTCATCTCGTTACAGAGCTAGTCAGCATAAAAATTTAAGGATCAATGTGACTGTCGTTCTCTTCTTCCTCCTCATTATGGCCGTTGTCAACCTTCTCCTCACTGAGGTCTTCCTCTTCCTCTCTGTCCTTGTTCCCTTGATCTTTTATGAAAAGATCTTTGTAGTAAGTGCTGGGGAGTGTCATCTTCTCCCGCTGCCAGGGGAGTAAATCTAAATAGCTCATCAAAAGGAATGAAGGCCTTACCATTAACCTCGGTGACTAGCTCCCCATTACGGAATTTGTTAAAAAAACCCAATCACATTCAAGTTAAGCTCAGCACCTTGGTTGTGAAAAACAACCTGACAAACGACATGACTAAAGGCGTCCATGGCGGCATGGGCAAAAAAGGCCATATCTTAGGTACACTTTGTTTGCCCATCCTGTATCATCGTAGAGATACTTTCATTCTTGTTCTGCAGTTCAGTTGTCAACTTCTTCAGCTCATCCACCTCTTGGCGGAGTCGATCATTCTCTTTCTTCAGATTTCCTTCTGACTTCTGAAGTGGTTGATTATTTTTGTTCAAGGTTTTGAGCCTCTGGTGAACCTAGGCTTGGTCCTCCAAAAGGCGATCATTCTTTTGTTTTAGCCGTTCTATCTCCCTTAGCAGACCTATGGAGGCAATGGAGTAGATGACGGAGAAGGTTTTCAAATGGCCTACATCGTCATCTCAAGGGCAAAAGTGATATCATTGACATTCAATCCCTCCTTGAGACAGTATGGAAAGAGGAATTCAGTTGATGAGGAAGTGGCTCGATCAATGAGATCTTCCATAGCATCCAGACTAACGTCCCTTTCAGGGTTCTCTCTTCTCGACGAGTCCTCAATAGCGATAACCTTGCCTTTGTTAACATCCCTTTCCCCGACAGCGGTCTTTTGTTTTTTACTGAGGCCTCCAGCTTGTTTATTTTTCCCTTTTTTTTGGAGGCAGCGTCTGTCTCAACCGGGATGGTGCCACCTGAAATCTGGAGGGAGAGGGCCTTCTTTGTTTGGGGAGTAACCCTGTTCTCTTGAGAAACATTGACCTTCGAGTCAGCTAAAAGCTTGCGAAGAGCATCCAAAGCTTTATCGCTTATGTTTCCTGGAATAATTACAAATTAAAAGTTAGTTAAAAATTGATGTGGCAAAAAATGAAGTAAAGAGAAAGAGGAAGAAGCAAATACCCAAATGAACAAGGTACTAATTTTTGGTCTCCGTGCAACCAATGAGAGAGCAGCATTTTAAGGGTGCACCCCGGGAGATTGTGTATAAGGCATCAACGACGGTCCTAGAATAATTAGAGAGCTAGTTTTCCTCGACTGTATATGTCTAGCTCTTAAGAAGGAAGTGCTGGTGAGTCCAGTCGGTACGTAATAAGAATCAGCCTTCCTTGTCTTTCTAAAAAGTGGAATCGGGCCCTTTTATAAAAATTTTGAAGAATGAACTTTTCAGGGAGGCTCCCACGATCTTGCAAGAATTCACGAAGGCCTCAAAGTTAATGATGTCACTTTGACACTGCATGTTGACAATGCCCATACCAACATAACCTCAGTGCATCACCCAAGTATATCAAAAAAAGATGGCGACATTTGGAATGAAAGGGAACTAGACTCCAACCTTTGTCAGTGTGAAATCATGAAAAAATAAAAATCTATCGTGAAGGATATGGAAAATCCATTCCTCGAATGACGGGACATAAAGAGTGAAGGAGTGCTTATATCTCCTAGAGCGCCAAAAGGAGCCGGCCTCTAGCTCAACACCGTCGTTAGCGTTAGCATGTCGGCTATAGGTGGCCACAAAGTCTTTGACAACCTAGAAGTAAGGATCTTCAGCCTTACGGGCAAGCCAATTCACTTTGTCCGCTATCATGAACATATCTTCACGATCGTTTCTCACAACGGGAGATCCAGTGGCATCCATGGCAATGACGTGTTCTAAAAAGGGAATAGTTAGATAAAAGTCAGTATCATCAGTGTAGTAATGGACTACACTGGAACCCGCATCTCAGTCTGGAGATGATAGTGGTAATGGCGACCAGAGTGAGGTAAAATCAAAGAAAGAAGACTCTCGATTAGAGGGAAAAATCGCCGAGTTTGGTAAGTCCCTAACACGACCGCCCTAGTGGCCTACAGTAACCTATATGTGTATATTCACTTCGGTGAATTGCGGTCTCTACCGAGAGACCTTTACTGGCCAAGAGATGGAAGGGTTAGAAATGACTTCTACCAAATTATCTCCTTCTTGGTCATTGATAATGGAAAAATTAGACATCTTAATGGAAAAAAGGATGTTGAAATATAGTAAAATGGCTACATGTATGAATGTATCTCGTAGTTTTTCGAGGACAGAGTGTAATTTCACTTGCATGAAGGAAAGACAAAGGCTCGAGGTAAAAGCAACAAGTGAGAAAGCACCTAAAATCTTACCCTTTTATAGACGGCAAAGTAGCTATAGGCTGAAGTTCAAATGTCGTAGCCCATAGACGATAGAAAGATGAAACAACGTGGCCCACTGAGCTAGCATTGCTTAAACTCCTAACAGCATGATCGTTCTGATAGGTTGGCACGTGGCCAAAACACACAAATCATGGTCTACCATGTCAGCAATCTGTGTGCCATGTCACTTTTCTGAAAGATATCAAACAATACGCATGCAACCGCCAGACGTAATTAATAAAGCCAAACTGGGTAATTGAAACCCTAATTAAGTCAACCACAGTGACAAAATCCCCCATGAACTCGTAATGACTACCACCACAGTCAGGAGTAACCACTATGGTAGAGGCAGCTTTAACTGATATACCTTAAGCAAGGGCTGATGGTAAAAATGAAGTAGCTCATTACTACAACACCGTCGTAATAATAAGCTAGGGGGTAAATGATCCGGTGTACATACTGGTCTATATGATCACTGGTGACACCGGTCAACGTGTAAAACTAGACAATTCATGCTTAAACATTGGACGAGGTACGCCAAAACCGATATGATTAGTATGTCTAAGTATGGATTTATGATCATGACCCCGATCAGGAAAGTTGACATCTGAGTGTAAGTCAGATAAGGTATGGGCACCATGTTCCTTCCAGGACTGTAGCTACAGTAGTCTAGAAGGAGGGTCAAATAATTTCTTATATTCAGAAAAGACCTATAAATACAACTCATTTATGAACTCATAGGACATACTTATTGAACTTCCGTAATCACCAAATTTCCATAATAACCATACTAACTTAAGCATTGAAGCCTCTTTTATAGGTGCACCCCCAATGTATCCCAGTGACTAAGGTTAGAATTGACTTAATGCTTCACTTGAAGAATACAGAATCCCTATTGGACCTGTGTGCATAATATTAGACTCCATTGAGATGGTGTAAAAAAGTGAGAGAGAAATACTTTAGACACCGGTTATACATGGTGTACTGTACACCTCGGATACCAGTAAGATCAACATATATTCTATTTTCAATAAATATTTATCACTTAATTTTTTAATATACCCTAGTGTGTAATTTTTCTTCAATTAATTTGATGAGTCACAATTAAAAGTTATGCTTACTGGATGAATATATTGATATAAGTATGTGAAAGTGTAATATGTGTGTGTACATATATGTATGTTTTATTCATGAAGTACAATATTTATTACAAGAGTAATTTTAAAAAATAAAATAAATGCATCTTGAATTCAATGAAAGACTAAGAAAATGAACAAATTTAAAATCCTAAAATGAGGGAGCACAAAAGAGGATAATCAAGAAGGTAAGAAAATTGTTGGGATGTCTTATGTCTAGTGTGCGGGGTGCAAAGTTCTCCTTGTGAAACTAGTATCAAATGTTCCTTATTTTCTCTCTATTTTACATCATCTTAGTCGGAGTCTGGTATTGTAAACACAGGTTTAGTGGGAATATTGTGTCCTTCAAGTCTTAAGAATGCTTCTGGTCAATTCCAAACCAGAGTGGATTGGACGCAACAGAGGTGTACATGCAAAAGGGGCTCTGAAGCTTAAGTCAATATGAGAATAACAGAGTAATAAAGAGATTGCGGAGGGTAGTTAATGAGAGTAAATGTTATAACTAGTGAACTAATGCATGACTTCTATTTATAGAACTTCCTTAAGTACAACTTGTGATTTGACCCCTAATAGTGAACAGTGTTACAAATCTTGCATAGAAGTAAGTTGTCAACTTGCGTTTGACTTTGATTGAGGTATCTGTTTTCCCAACTGGGGTCAGGTTCTTAAATTTGTACCAAAGTCTGATTATCAGTCTAGTTTTAAGGTACTTCATCCAATTCTTGATTTGACTTAGCATTTATTAATATTTTACCGTAACTGATATCCCTTGCCTTTAGGAGCTGGTATGAACACCAGATCATTTCCCCCTAGCTTGTTATTATGACGATGTCACAGTAATGATCTACTTTTGCTTTTTGGTACTTAGCTCTTCCGATGTTGAGAGAATACCTCTTGCCCGTAGTGAAATTACATGGTCGATGTTGATGTGTTTAATTAAGCCTTTAATCGCTAATTAAGGTTAATTAAATTCGTCTTAAGGCTTCGTTTAAGAAGCGTTGTTGACATGGCAAAGATTAGTGCATTATTTCTACACGCCATCTTGTTAGAACTATTTTACCATTGGGAACTGAAGCGACGTTGGCCTCATGGGTCGGGTTGTTTTGAATTTCACATTGTCCATGGGCTACGACAGTTGAACTTTGGCCCACTATGACTTCGATGGCAATAAAAGGAGGAAGAGTTGCAATTGTTTCTTCACTTTGCTATTTTTCTCCCCCAAACTCTACTTCTCTGGTGTTGCTTCTGCTTACACTCCATCCTGGCCCGCACCAGAAGAACTACAAGACTAATTTACCCAGGTACCCATCTCTTCATCCCGACCTTTTATCTCTTACTTTTGTGATGTCAGATCTAACTACTAATAGTGTCTAAGCAAGGGACAACTATGGAAATTATTTCTAACCCTACCTCATAGCCACTTGAGGGATCTCGGCCTAGACCTTGGTTCTCTTAGAAACTTTACCAACCTTTCCTTCATGGTAGCTTCCACATAATCATTGATTTGTGGTTCTGGTGGGGTCTTCTTCTAGGGTAACTCCTTTAATTCCTCCTTCCGATGTGGGCCTCAGGGGTTCACTAGGTGATAGCCAACCGCAAGCGAACGGGGTATCGAAGTAATAAAAAGATATCATTCCCACAAGATTGTGCCCAAGTACTAGTTATAACGGTGATTCAATTATCTAGTGGAATTGGATTAAAATGAATTACCAAAACGATTATGAACAGTAAATCAGAGAACAGAAAATTCAACGTCTTTTGTAAAAGAAAATCGGAGCGAGTTTAGGAAATTAAATCAAAGGTAAATGTTGGGGCATTAAGGGTTCATATGCCAGTATCAAAATTAAAGTTACCCGTCTATCCAATTATACAATTTCGTTCCTAAGGCATATTCCCCTAAATTAATTAATACCTTCCTCTCGAACGCCTATTAACGTGCCTAATTCCCAAAGAACCACATTCAATTTGTTAATTAGGCCTTTTACATTCTATGGAAATCTGATTAAACCCTCAAACAATTTCGCTTACTGTCGTATATTAAAATTATAGGTTCAATTTAGGTATTTTCGAATTACATGCCAATCTCTCGATTACCCATATAATTTGTGATCATCTACGCTTATCGCTAAGTCTTGCAGAAGCATTAGGCATACATAAATTGAATAGAGATTGAAATCATATGAATTGGAATACGAAGAACAATTAATTGTAACATATAGGCATACTACATCCTTAGCCCCAAGAAAAGAGATTAGTATGCCATAAGGATTGTTGTCATTATGTCACACATCACAAAATCAATGCCAAACATAAAAGATATCAAAAGTGTAAACTAGGGATTCAGAAATTACAAATTAGTTCTCACTAGGATTTCTAATTCTTCCTCCCAAATCTACAGATTCGATTGCTCTTGATGAATTTGACTCTTGATTCCCAATGAAATCTTCCTAAAGAGTTCTTCAAAATCTCCTAAAAGGTGTGTCAAAATCTGTCTATCTAGAGATCCCCTTCAAATCCCCTAGAGTGCCTATTAAAAACCCTAAACAATTGAAAGATTTGGGCCTCGTAGGGGAAAACCATGGCCAATGGTGGACAACCACGCCAGTGGTTTGGTTTTGTTCCATAAATTCACATTTTCTAAAACAAACAGAGCCAACCACGGTCAGTGATGGGTTTTGACTTGCTCTGCTTTACTCCATAGTGCTAACCACTGACAGTAGTGGCAACCACGACCAGTGGTGGTGATGCTAATGATGTTTTACCCTTAAACAGAGCCAACCACGGCCAGTGGTGGATAACCACGGCTAGTGGTGGGTTCTGCCACCAATTTCCTCTTTTTCCAGTGCTAACCAAAGCCAATGGTGGCCACCACTGGCAGTGGTATCTTCCAACCTTGCCAAAATACACTCCTGAGGGTCTCAAAGGTCTCTTCTTTCATCCACTTTGCCATTTTTCCTCAAAATAGACCTAGAACATCATTAATCGTGTAAAAATAGGAATGACCAAGCAGTATGTGTGGAAAGGAATCAATATCAAGGGAATCTGACAGAAATAATATGCAAAAACCCTAAAAACTAGACCTAAAAATAACCAAGAACAGCACACAATGCACACTTATCAAAATACCCCAAACTAAAACATTGCTTGTCCTTAAGCAATCACTGAATCCATACAAGCATATATTGAAAAACCAACAGACCCAAACAAACTTAAGGAATCTTGTGTTTATTTTTTTTTAGTTTTTGTGTTTTTAAGTGATTGCATAAACCACCAGAATATACCATAACTAACAGTCAAACCATATTCACTAAGATTAAAATGAGGGTACTCTTTCTCACTTTCCACTCAGTGTATGTGCTTGTATTTCAATCCACTCAGACCACAACATTCTAAACACTACCATAGGCTTTGCAATGGACCACAGACTCCACACTTATAAAAAAACATGCATTGGTCAAAAGGTCTTTTAAAAGGTTGTAATGGGGCCAGGAGATTCATAACATGGGAATGGAAATCAAGAAAAAAGGGAAATGCAAAGGGCTTAATTTTGTAAGAAGAGCAATATCACAAGAAGGCAAGCAAACCTCAATTCAATAACTCTTTATACCTTCAAACCATAAAGGGTATGATTAATTTTTCTTTTTCTCTTCTTTTTTATTTTGAGATCGAACTCCTTATCTTTCCTTTTCTTTGAGTCACACACCCCAAACTATCATGGTTTTTATTTTTCAATTCAACCACTTTTAGTTAGCTTACCCTTTTTGCCTCTTCTATATGTGAATTAGAAACCATTATGTTAAAAGGTTTTAAAAGAAAATAATCATTTATTTCATGGCTCAAAAGGGACAACTAATGGATTACACTTTCAACAAATTCTGAGGTTAAAGAAAACAAAACCTAAAGTGCTTTTTTCATTCCAAGCATGCATTCACAAACCGTTTTGAATTGGTCAAAAGTCAAGTTCTAGAGTGCCATCAAATGTGTGAATCACTCAGTCAAAGAATCATAGGTTATTTACAATTTAATGCACTGAACACCTTATTGGCTCAAAAGCTCACATTGGTAATTGGCCTAATCAAAGAAACACAATCATCATACAAAGTGATTATTTTGGCAAGAATAGCAATCAAAATTATTATTATTATTATTATTATTATTATTATTTTTAATTAAAAGATTCACTTAAGCAATGCTTAAGATCCAACCAATCTACATCATATGTCATACAGATAACAATAACTGCAATCAGCAATCAATGCTAGCCCAAGGCATATGAGCAGACATACAATCATGCAAATGAACTAGAACATAAACATACAATCATGAAAATAAACTAGAAAATAAAAATAAACAAAAATAAACAAGAATAAAGTAAGAACAAGCTGAACTTTTGTGTACCCATCACCCCAAACTAAAACTGGACATTGTCCCCAATGTCTATATCAAGGGGACCACAATGGGCTGTAATTGAGGAACAAGGGGTAAAAGGACACAAAATTTCAACTGATACCTGTCATGGAGAAGGGGGTGGAAGTGACCCTGCTGGGTGTACCAATCATACATGGCATCTACCCGGTCAGAAATTTGATCAATGCATGCCCCCTGATGAGTTTGCTCAATGGGCATTGTTAAAGCAAAGTATACATTTGATGTATGGAAAAAGGTGGCTCCTCACAAAAATGAGAGGGGTCACCCTGTTCTGGAGGCCCGGTGGGTAGTGGCATCTCTAAAGAAAGTGAAGTATGATCATCCTTATCTGCAAAAAGAAAAGATGTCTTGCCTTCCAAACTAGTAAAAGTAGGATCAGGTAAGAGGTGAGGAATAGAAAAACCAGGTATGACTAAACAATAGACATTATGCTCCTTTACAATCATTCCCATATTTATTAATTCACCTATATCTACCTTCTTTGGTTGGTAAGAAGATTATCCTGCTCTAAATCTATACCCACATACCTTGCTACAGGATTAATGTAACCTACAAGAATAATTTTACCAATAGTGGCATTGCCAACTCAGGAAAATTGGCAAACTAACCATTTAGTAGAGTCAATATGACTACTATGAAGCATAGAGTGTAAGAAAAATACCTCAGCTTGCCGGACGGTACTGGGGCTATCATACCTACCAAAAATAGAACGGGCCAAAAACCACTGAAGGTATCGAAAAACGGGATGATGAATGGAGGAAGCTTTGGAAGAGGAAGCATCATAGTTACCCCATGCACTGGAAATAAAGGACCAAAAGTATCCTGGTCTAAAGTCCCTCGGGATGCTAGCAGCACCCCCTGGGGGAAAACCATAGATTTCAGCTACCTCATCCATATTCATTCTATAATCAGTATTGTTTAGTCTAAAGGACATTTTGCATCCATCGGTAGTTGGGTACCTATTCACCTCCACTGAACTTAGGAATTCTAAAGAAGTTCGCTCATACACGGGTTCAAATAATTCAATAAAGAAATCCCACCCCATATTTTGACATAAGCGTAAGGTATCTTCAAAAATTCCCAGTTCCATTAAAGTATCTTTATAAAAAAATCTAGAGGGAATAATCTCTCTACTCAACAAAGATTCCAACCTCATCTTTTGCCCCTCCGATGGGCATTCAATATCATTCAGGTCGGGGTAGTTAGAAGACTTACCTTTGGTCTTCCTTTTCTTAGAGGGAATCTTTGGTTCCATGGAGTTGAATGTAAAACTTGGAGATGACCTAATAAAACCATACAAGGAGGATTAAAAAGCATTCTAATTCAAAGCTCCAAAGTTTTTCATCATGACAAGAAATAACACCTACATAATGTCATAAATTCATGGTATTTATGAGAGAAATGTACATATATGAACAATTAAATACCATGAAAGGTGAACTAGCCCACATGCACATTCAAACCATGCAACAATTCAAGAATTTTGTCTCTTGAGCATTTCATCAAACACTTAGTGTGCACTAAACAAATGAGTGCAAAATGCCACATTCAGGAGCAATGCTACCCTTCATCAAGCTCAATACCCAAAATAAACAACCAAATTCAGAACTTTACCATCAACCAAACATCCAATCCCCACCAAAGACCATAATTTGGATATGAACACAAATGGGGTACATGAAAAAATATGAACACTAGATGAAGTTCATGAAGATTTTAGTGTTACCCATTTGGTTTTACAACATTCAAATTCATCACAAGGCAATTAGGGAAAGCTTAATTGAATCAATTTTAAGATTTTCATGCTAGATCCCTAAATTTTTTAGAAACCCCCCAAAACCAAATGAAAAACCCAAAGTAATGAGAAAGAATATAATGCTTACTTGATTTAGAGATGAGAAGAGATGATTCAAGTAGCAAGATAGTGATTATATGCAAGGATATTGAAAGGGATTTGAGTTTCTTAAGTAGCTTGCTTGGTGTTTTCAAAAGATATAGGTGAAGGAACTAACAAGGCAATGCATAAAAAAGGGGTACTAGGGCATGGGGTATTTAAAAACTTGAAAACCCCCACGCTGGGTCAAACCACAGCCCGTGGTTAGTGCTGTTATGTGTAATACCCCGATTTCCTATCTTGAAAACAGGGTTAAATTTTTTGCGATTTAAAATAAAAATGCATATGTTATTCTGTATATATATATAATATCAAGTAATTACCTCGGATCAATGAATGACCGATCTCATATATGAAGATATGAGAATGGTATCAGAGTGCACCTCGGACGAACAGACTGTAGGCCGTCACAAGGGGAAAGCGGAAAATGAAAATAATTTCAAGAGTATTTGAAAACAACTACCAAAAGAAGATAGAAGATACCTCATCGGTTCGTCAAATGATAGAAAATATAATTTAAAATAATATCAATATCATTCATACATTATCAAGGTCATTAATGAAAATTAGCCATACACATCCGGTCTAATTTTCCTACATGACCTCCCAAAATCAACTATTATCAAATTAATTTCAAAATAAGTATACACACCATATGCCATACAAAATGAATACATATATGCCGGCCAAGGCTCACCCACATTCCTTTCCTATTTACCTCCTCCAATACTCGACCTCCAAAAGAGTAGGATTCATCACACCTACATCAACCTTAAAATGGCAACAGGGAGGTGAGTAACATAAACCAAATGAATTAAAGTCATACATTATGATGAGATTTATACATGTGTGCACTACATTCATCTTCGAGATAACATCACGCACATGACACATCATTCCATCTCAGCACAATACATGTTCAAATAAGCATATTCACAAGGCAATATCATATATATAACATATCTTTAGCCTTCTCAATAATCATTACACATATAATGTTAGCACATCGGCTTACTTTCTCTCTACTCAACAATCATCCATCGCCATCTCGGCTATCAACTAGGCATATCTCAGCTATATGCAAATGCTCTTAAAGCTAATGCATATGCACAACGGAATTATTTTCAAGTGTAAATTCGACTGTGGGAAAACATCAACATCAATTGTGGGACAAGCATAGGTGTGCTACTATGCCCCTACTGCAATAGTAAAATGTGTACACTTATATCCAATTTCATGCATGCTCAACATTATATTTTACTGGTACTAAACCGCTCTTCACCCATTTGTAGCACTAGTCACCCCGTGATAGCGGATCAACAATATGGCCGTACTTGCCAAAGTGTTACGGGCCTCCCCCGAACACACATCAAGGGAGCCGTGCCCCGTCGGACACCGAGGTAAACTGCTCATCACAGAGCCGCCTTCCCACAGGGCCTGCCACATAGGGTGCCTCGCCACCAAACAAAGGGCAGCTTCGTGATTCCACGAATCACTAGGGAGCAATAACCATATACCTGTGCACTGGGCTGCCCTCCCACTGGGCCTGCCTATTGGAACCCCTAACATTCCATATAAGCAGCGAATGATATGCCATGGATGCAAATGCCAATCAATGCATTCTCGTACTGTGCATCCTAAATGCCACTCAATCAATCGTCCATTCACGACCACCACTTAGTGGATTTCAACATTCTCAACCTTTACAAATTTTCGTAGGAATCCTCACACATCGGTAGTTAGTAGCAATCACATTATCAATTCACATATATGACATTTAGATATTTCACATCATTGATTTTTAATTCAAGCATGGTCTCAAACCATCATAACATATTTCATCATCATATTCATCACAATATTTGGTCCGGTCTCTATACCGGTTGTAATACCCTAATTTTTAATAAATAAATAATCCCAAAAAAGGAAAAAAATTTTTAACAAAATCAACCACTGGTCAATCGGCATAGAAAAAGAAAGATGAAGGCAAGGGAAATAAAAGAGCATTCACACATATAGCAATCAGCGGGAGGAACAAGGCTGGAACCGACCCATTCGGTTCAGCGAAACACATCAGCACCTGGGCGAAATCCATGACAACTCTGACTCGCTCGGGCGAGATCCAGGACGCTTGAGCGAGACAATTCACTCGCTCGGGCGAGATCCAGGACGCTTGAGCGAGACAACTCACTTGCTCGGGCGAAGTTCCAATCGCTTGGGTGATACCACGACAAAAGCCTTCCAGCAGCACACATTCGCTGGAGCGGATCCTTCATTCCCTAAAGCGAGAAGCCTCACACGGCAAATTCATCACTCGGCATCGGGACATCCATACACTCGGTAAATGACTAAGTTCACTCGAAAATTCATTCCTAAGTCCATTCGGTATTCCATAACTCCTTCTCACTCGGAATATATCCTATTCAAGCATCACTCGACGTAATCCATCCTTACCACAATCGGCTCACATTACACTTCCACTATTCGGTATACATTCACATTCGCTCGGAAATCAGGTAGTTAGGTCCCACTCAGACTTATTCAGAACTCAACCACTCGGGATGCAGACCCTCACTCACTCGGATTTTACATCTTTCACTCAGATTATCAATGCCTTACACTTAGGATCCAACCCACTCTAAACCACTATTCTAACTCCTCTCTCAAAAGGGAATCACTCAAGGTTTTCATTCGGGAAATACAAACTCTTCCTCACTCGGGATTTACTTATAATTTTCACTCAGAGTCACCCAACATGTTCACTCGGAAAAGCCACCCAGAAATCTTCACTCGGAACCACCACTTGACATAATTTCACTCATCAACGGCCCTCGAGTCATTTAGCAACACATCCCAGTTGGAAAATGCATCGAATCAGTATGAAGCACATACATATGAATACATGTTCTCAGAAACATAAATCTGCCCACAAATCCAATCTACCGACCCATAAACATGTAACCATATACTCGGAATACTCATTAACTTGATATTATGCATTCACCAATACTTACGATACCATACAAGTGATACCATGCCTACTCAATCTTTATAAATGAATATATTTAATCGTCATTTTACATAAGAGCCGGCCAAGGCTACACGGACAGAACATAATAATGCAATACAAGTACTCAACAGTCGGAGTGCACTACACTCGGACTTGAGACCCTATCATCATTTCTGAGTATGACCTGCACACTGAAAAATGGTGTAGGGGTGAGCATCTTAGATATTAAATGATAGATACCGACTCAGGTTGTCCCACAATTATACAGCAATATACATATTCACGCAATTATACATAGCAACGAGTAAGGTCAAGCAATATCAATCAACCAAGACACACATGGAACTCTTACCGATCGGAACCCACCAGTATCACTTGGCCTTATGCACATATTAATCCAATAATATTAACATACAACAATCAGTTTCATAATAATACCCATAAATCAGAACACACATTGAACATTTCTCACTCAGAACCCAACAATTCTCACTCGGCTATATATGCACAACTTTCCAACAATATTAACATATGTTCACAGAGCAGATTTCGATCAGTATCAACAACACATGCACACAGAATAGTTCACTCGGTTATATACGTTCATCATCTCCTTAACATCATCACATGCATAATCAAATTCCAGTCAGCAGCAGCAATACATATACACAGAGTATTCACTCGGTTATACACATTCATCCTTCCATTAACCTCATCACATGCATAATCAATTCCAACAATATCAATCAGTTAATACAAACAGAGTATTTCACTCGGTTATAAACATTCATCATCTCATTAACACCTTCGTATGCATAACCAATTCCAAACAATATCAACAGTTAATAGGCACATAGTATTTCACTCAGTTCTGCATTCATGTGTATCGGTTTAGACGTTGCAACATAGGCTCCCAGCCTTTTTATACATAGCTCTCAGCTATCAAATCATCTCCCAGCTGCTTGGCCGTTTTATAGGTACCCAACCGTTTGCCCACAAGTGACACCAACGCTCTTAGTGCCAACGGAGGTATTCACAGGCAGCCCGAGTCCCACTCAAGGGCTACCTTGAGTCCTACTCAAGGATTTCATATCGTCCCACGCTTTTATAACCGATGGTAGTGTCCCACACTACGTGCTCTCAGCACAAACGCATCCCATGCGCCACACGCAGATTCATCACACAACACAGAGTTCATATACACAGCCATACATGCATCTTATGTAATCGGCATCATACATCATCAGCATTCAAACAGCACATGCATCTCATGCAATCAATGCTGGACATTAACAGAACTCAACAACACATGCATCTCATGCAGTCGGTGTTACACATTCTCAGAACTCAATAGCATATGCATCTCATGCAGTCGGCATTATACATCATCAGCATTCAACAATACACGCATCTCATGTGACTGGTATAACACAACATCAGGACTCAAACAACATACATGCAATCGGCATTAAGCAATGTCAGGACTCAGACAACACATGCAATCGGTAAGGTACATTATCAGATTCACTAAGTCATATTTTATCACATGCAGTCAGCATTCTGAACTCATAACAACTTGCAGGTCATGTAAAACACACGGTAATCATCAACATCACTTTAACACATTCCTTTCACACAATCGTTCAACATTCATAGGCCATCAACATGCAACACTCAACTTTCACTCGTCATGCAACTGGGCAGTACACACTCGCATGCAACACAACACATAATCAGAACACGGGAACAGCAAGCATCAACACTCGGAACCCGTTCATAACCCATGCATTTAAGATAGAAGATACCCCCCTACCTGGACTGAAGCTTTCAGTCGGTCAACACGACACCCAGTTCCAGAGGGACACTGAGTCACACTTAGCACATCTGCATGCAAGAGCAGGGGAGACCATTCGGGCTTCTGAGATGCCCAGCTCTCGATTCATTCCCTGGAGTAGCTCCATCACAACGTTGTGAACACTCCAACCACCTTGAAGCTCCTCGTAGCGCAGATCTCCACTGAGGCTTGGCAGCTTTGAGCAAGGAGAAGAAGTCAACGAAGGAACCGCGGGGAAGAAGACTGGTTGCATGCAGGAGGAAATGCACACCTGCACCCTCTCTGGCTCGTTGAGTCAAGAAGGAGGACTCCGATTCTCAGCCACCATTATTGTGAGCTCACAGGAACAGAGCGCAGAGGAGGGAGAAGAAGATCGAAGAGTGAAGAAGAAGAAGAAGAAGAGAGAACGGAAGAAGAGGAATCTGAAGGGAAGAATGAAGGATAGTGTACCCATATATGCATGTACGAAGAGAAGGAAGAGTGGGGTGGGAAAGCGCGCACAGCAGCAGCCCCCCCCCCCACGCGTCATACGCACATAGTCACATCTAATCAGTCATTGACAACTAATCACCATCAGTCAGCCTTTCTTTTCTTAACTTAAATTAATTAAACCAATTATAATTAATAAATAATTCTCCCTACACTTATCAATTTATTATTTTAATGATTTATTTTCATTAGGCAATTAATTATTAAATCGGGATGTTACACCGGTACTAGAGTACGGATATCACTTCATCCGTTCTGTATGAAATACAAACAACGAGTAAAACATCAGACATTTAGATCGGTCTCCTTTCATTAAACCAGATAATCATATCGGATACTTACAGTACTAGTCTATAACCTCAGCCATCTACTGACTCTAGTGACTGATCCCACATTGAGTCATTGACTCCAGCTCAGTTCAGTGTAATAACATAATCATCATCCAAATACATGCCACATAACATCAAACAATTATCATACCGCCCACACAGCAATCAACCAACACAATCATATACACATATTTTCACATCAAGAATGGATGAAATCATGCATTTAGAAAAGTTACCCCCTCCTACCTCAAGAGAAGTAGTATTCACCATGGTCAGAAGATTCCGTCACGTAGCTGGGGTTATTTCCTACATCACAATATATCACACAATCAATTTCCCATTCAACCACATCAGCCTAACGTTCATATTTATTTACTCGACAACCTCTAGCATCTTAACTCTCAGTCCCGCTTATTTTATTCGTTCAGCCACCACCACCTCGGTTTAGGCATCTACATTTATTATTAAGCACATTTATTGCCAAACCCATTACCGGGTTCCCACATTAATCGTCCCCAACAACCACTAAGTTTCATTAATGGCCTTTCACTAGTAATAACATCATTTTACCTCACCAAAACAGTTATTTAACACAGTAAATGTCTCTTCACTCATATTTTGCATTTCACCCAAATCCTAGGGTTAGGGTTTTCATTAAAACCCAACAACATTTATTAAATCACTCTCCCAATATAAAAACTCAAAAATCCATAGTTCATACTCTTGAGAAATAGCAAGATGTTACCCTAAGAGAAGGAATGAGAGAGTTTTCTAAGAGAGGAAAAATCCACACAAAAATGAGGAGGAGGGAAAAGAGACTTCAAGCTCCAAGCTCCTCCAAGCGCCTTCAAGGACGGAATGGGAGAAGAGAAGGGAACCATCACCCTTTTTTTTGCTTAGGGTTTTTGGAGAGAAGAAGAAAAATGAAAAGTGATGGGGGAAGAAGGAGTGTGCACGGTTTTGGAGAAGGGAAAGAGAAAAAGACGACCATTCTGGTCACTGTCCAAGGGTTAAAAGGGTACATCATCTTTACTTTTTCCCAATGGTTAATAATTCCTAATACCCAATGGATACAAATGCTAATCAAGAGGAAAAATGCACACGGCTGAGTGAGGAGAAGAAAATGGAGTTTTTCAATTTCTTTTAATTCCATTTGGCTCATATTTTCTTCGTTTAATAACATATATCGAGTCCGATTAGTCCTTTCCTTAACACTAAAAATTATTTCAACTATACCACCATAATCACAATAATCTTCTAAACCCTCTAAACCCATCAAATATTTAATTTAACCAAGTAGGTCCCACATTATCAGTTAAATTATCCAATTCTGATAAATCTTAACTTACCTATAATTCACCTCTAGTGTCAAATTAATTCTCCCACATTTAATGGACCATAATTAACTAATTATCTATATTCAATAAATTTATTTTCTTTAAAATTTAGGGTGTTACATTATGGCCCAGATTTTAGCATGCAAATAATCATGGTACCGTGGTTGCCTCTGTTTTTGGCCAAAATCTCTTGCATAAAAAGGAAAAGTCCCCTGTTGGCAACCACGGCCAATAGTGGGAATCCACGGCCAGTGGTTGCCTCTGTTTCGTGCCCAGAAAAACTTAAAATACAGAGGGGACTTCTAGTGCTAACCACAGCCAGTAGTGGAAAACCACGACCAATGGTTGCATTTGTATGGTGCCCAAAAATTTCATATTTTCAGTGGAAAATGCCTGGGCCAAACCATTACTAGTGGTGGCAATGCACAGCCAGTGGTTGCCACTGTTATGTGTCATAAAACAAAATGCAAAAACACCAAGTTTGGCATATATTCATCTAATTTAAATTAGGATATGCATCATGGTAATAAAAAATCATGCCTTACTCCACAACCTAATAGAGTTTATTTGTTTTTCTCTTTATTTGATTTTTTTTTTATTCTTACCAACTAAAAAAACTTCAAAGAAAACACAGAGTTATAAACAATTATGGGGTTACCTCCCTACAAGTGCTAAGTTTAACATCTTCAGCCGGACGCCTTACCCATTTAGATTTACGAATCCGGTGCATCAAGCAAATCTAAAGCACTTGCTTGATGAATGGGCTCACCTGTCAAGTAATGCCTAAGTCTTTGCCCATTTACTTTAAATGGTCCAAACTTTTCACTCCATAACTCAATAGTGTCAAAGGGAAATACTTTCAAAACTCTAAACGGTCCCGACCATCAGGACCTCAGTTTACCTAGGAATAACCTCAATCTGGAGTTAAATAACAAGACCATATCACCTGGATTGAATGTCATCTGAAGGATGTGATGATCATGCCAACATTTTGTTTTTTCCTTATAAATTCTAACATTCTTGTACGCATCCACATTATTTGAAAAAGGAGGGGCTCATCCTAATAGTAATGCTTAACATCTGCAAGAAACTTCTTTTTCTGTTGAAAACCAAGATCAGGGGGTAAAATGCCATATATAAGAAAATTAACAAAATTCGTATACTAAGGAACTTGTTGGACACTAAGACTCAGTAATTGTTCATCCAGAAAAGACTCATTGATAGGAACAACATCACTTAACTCATCTTTTTCAAATGACAACCTAGATAGGTGGTCAGCAACAAGGTTCTCAATACCCTTTTTATCTTTTATCTCTAAGTCAAATTCTTGTAAAATCAAAATCCACCTAATTAGCTTAGGCTTTGCTTCTTTTTTATGTAAAAGATACTTGACGGCAGAATGGTCAGTAAATACAGTAACATGCGAGCTTACCAAGTATGATCTAAACTTATCAAAAGCAAAGACAATATCCAATAATTCCTTTTTAGTGATAACATAGTTTACCTGCGCTTCATCAAGTGTACGACTAGCATAATGGATCACATGTAGCTTCTTATCCTTCCGCTGCCCAAGCACAGCCCCCACTGCGTGATCACTAGCATTACACATCAACTCGAATAGGAGTTCCCAATCAGGGGGTTGTACCACAGGAGTAGAAATCAAAGCTTATTTAATCCTGTAAAAAGCCTCAAGACAAGATGAGTCAAAAATAAAAGGCATATCCTTACCCAAAAGATTAGTCAGAGGCTTAGTGATCTTGCTGAAGTCTTTAATGAACCGCCAGTAAAACCTGACATGCCTAAGAAAGTTTCGAATGCCTTTTACATTGGTCGGTGGGGGCAATTTTTCAATCACCTCCACCTTAGCCTTATCCACCTCAATTCCTCTCTCAAACACCAAGTGTCTAAGAACTATGCCATTTCTTACCATGAAATTGCATTTCTCCCAATTTAAGACCAAGTTAGTCTCCTCGTAGCGCTGCAAGACTTGGCATAAATTAGTTAAACAATTATGAAAATCCAAACCATGCACAGAAAAGTCATCCATGAAAAGTTCCATCACATTCTCAATCAAATCAGAAAAGATGGCCTATATATACCTTTGAAAACTCGCAGGTGCATTACACAGACCAAATGGCATTCTTCTATATGCATATGTCCCATAAGGGCAAATGAAAGTAGTTTTCTCTTGATCAGATAGATGGATGGGGATTTGATCAAAACCTGAGTACCCATCCAAATAAGAGTGCTTAGTAAGCCTTTCAAGCATCTGATCAACGAAAGGAAGAGGGAAATGATCTTTCTTTGTGGCGCTATTTAGCTTTCTATAATCAATACACACACGCCACCCAGAAACTATCCTAGTAGAAATTAGTTCCTGTTTATCATTTTTCACAATAGTTATCCCTCCCTTTTTAGGCACCACATGAACTGGACTTACCCACTTATTGCTAGCAATGGCATATATAACACCAGTATCAAGCAATTTCAAAATTTCTTTCTTAACTACTTCTTGCATTTTTGGATTTAGTCTCCTAAATGGTTCTACTGTGGGCCTACTCTCATCCTTTATAGTTATCCTATGTAGGCAAAAGGAAGGGCTAATCCCTTTTATCATTCATTGTATAACCAATAACCTTTCTATACAACCTAAGTTGTTTCAAAAGCTTCTCAGTTTCACATGGATTCAATTCAGCATTTACAATGACAGGATATGTACAGTTTGGTCCAAGAAATTCATACCTTAGTAAAGCCGGTAAAGGCTTCAATTCAACAGTTGAGCTTACCACTCTCTCACACATGACTTCAGTATCATGTTTAAGTAGGGCATTTTCTTCCAAACAATTTGATGTTCCTGCAGGCTTAATTAATAAATTAAATTCAAGTGGATCCTTAGGAAGAGTTTCTTCCTTCACCACCTGCTTAATAAAATCAATACAACAAGCATCATCAAAAGGTTTCTTTAAAGCATCTTTCAAACTAAAATATACCTTTTGGTCTCCAACAGTCAGGGACAATTTTCCATTTTTAACATCTATTACCGCACCTGCAGTTACCAAAAATGGCCTGCCTAGAATAATAGGGACCATAGAATCCTCATTCATTTCCAAAACAACAAAGTTAGCAGGAATGAAAAATTTACCTACTTTAATAGGTACACCTTTTAAAATACCTACAGGATATTTAACAGACCTATCCGCTAATTGTAATGACATCCTAGTAGGTTTCAATTCACCCAATCCTAATTTCTCAGCAATAGACAATGGCATTAAACTGACGCTAGCTCCTAAGTCACATAATGCTCTATCAATAGCCATGTCACCAATCACACAAAGGATAGAAAAACTACATGGATCCTGAAGCTTGGGTGGTAACTTCTTTTGGATCAAAGCACTACATTCCTCAATGAGTGCTACTGTACCATCCTCCTATAATTTCCTTTTATTGGATAAGATGTCCTTCAGGAACTTCGCATATGTCGGCATTTACTGCAAGGCATCTGTAAAAGGAACATTAACATAAAGCTTCTTAAGAACTTCAAGAAACTTACCAAATTGTTTATCAAGCTTGGCCTTAGCCAAGCACTGAGGATATGGAACTGGAGGCTGATATAGTTTCACCTCCTTCTTCTTTTCACTTTGTTTCTCTTCTTCAATTTTAGGATGAACTCTTTCCCCTTCTTCTCTTTCTTGGCCTCCTCTTTAGTCAAACTAACCAGCCCATCATATTGTGTACCACTCCTAAGAGTGATAGCCATGGTGTGATCGGATGGTCCTGTTTTGGGCTTTTTAGGAAAGGTTCCTAGCATTCTTTGGGAGGATGAAGCCTGCTGAGCAATCTGGTTCTCCAAAATTTTATTATCAGTGGCAAGAGTGTCCACCTTGGAGGTTAGCTTCCTAATAGCATCGGAGAACTCATCATTTTGTTTTAACTGGGTGGCCATAAAGGTCTCCATCAAGGACTCCAACTTAGATTTTTACAGAATGTAGGGTCCTTGTGGTTGTCAAAAATTACTCGAGTTGCCTTGATAGGGAGGTGGTCTGTTTTGGAAACCGGGTGGTCCTTCTGGCTGTCAGAAATTATTGCCATAATTTCCACCGTAGTTCCCAATAGCATCCACCTGTTGCATCTCTGGTTCAACATTCTGAGTCACTCCAAGCTGACATCCTGAAATATTATGACTTGAAACACCACACAACTCACAAACAAGATTAGAAGTACATATTCCTAATTTATCAAATTTATCAATTTTAACAGATAATACTTTTACTTTAGCAGTTAATAAAGAGAGAACATCAATAGAGTACTTACCTGGAGTTCTTGGTAAACTCCTTTCTGAAGACCACTGGTATGTATTTTGGGAAACCTCTTCAATGAGATTGTAACCTTCTTCCATGTTCTTACTTATGAAGGCACCGCCAGTTGCGGCATCCAAGATTACCTTCTGGTTTGGAGTGAGCCCATTATAGAATATATGAACTATCAACCAGCGTTCAATACCATGGTGTGGGCATTCCTGGAGCATTTCTTTATACCTTTCCCAGGAATCATATAGAGTTTCATCATCTTTTTTAGCGAAAATGATGATCTGCTTCCTCAACTGGTCTGTTTTGCTTCTTGGATAATATTTGTTGAGGAAAGCATGAGACAACTGCTCCCATGTAGTGATTGACCCCTCCAGAAGCACATATAACCAAGCTCTAGCCTTGTCCCTTAAAGAAAATAGGAAAAGCCTCAGTCAGATTGCATCGTTTGAGACCTCATTTACCTTGAGTGTGTCACAATACTCAAGAAAAATCTGGAGATGCAAGTTGGGATCCTCGAATGGCAATCCTCCAAACTGACTTTGTTGAACTATCGAGAGCAAGGATGGCTTCAACTCAAAATTATTTACCTCAATGTTTGGTCTAGTGATACTAGACCTTCGACCCATCGCATTAGGTGCTGTAAAATCACAAAGTGCTCTGTTGTCTTGATTTTCCATTTGTGTTTAGCCTGTTGAACTTGAAGGTTGGTGCCTGTTTTGTTCAATGCGTGTCCTAAGAGTTTTGATCTTTTGAAGGGTTCTTTTAATCTCAGGATCAAATATATGCTCAAAGCTGTCATTTTTTTGCATAAAAGGGCCTGCATAAATTTATAAACAACAAAAGAAAAACAAGCATAATTCTGTAGAAAAACTGAAATAAAACTGAAAAATACAGAAAAAATAAAAAATGCAGACTAATCTAATCAAACACTGCTTGGCCAATATTAGGGGAAAACACAATCCCCGGTAACGATGCCAAAACTTGATAGCCAACCGCAAGCGCATGGGGTATCGAAGTAATAAAAAGATATCGTTCCCACAAGATTGTGCCCAAGTACTAGTTATAACGGTGATTCAATTATCTAGTGGAATTGGATTAAAATGAATTACCAAAACGATTATGAACAGTAAATCAGAGAACAGAAAATTCAACGTCTTTTGTAAAAGAAAATTGGAGCGAGTTTAGGAAATTGAATCAAAGTTAAATCTTGGGGCATTAAGGGTTCATATGCCAGTATCAAAGTTAAAGGTTACCCGTCTATCCAATTATACAATTTCGTTCCTGAGGCATATTCCCTTAAGTTAATTAATACCTTCCTCTCGAAAGCCTATTAACGTGCCTAATTCCCAAAGAACCACGTTCAATTTGTTAATTAGGCCCTTTACATTCTATGGAAATCTGATTAAACCCTCAAATAATTTCGCTTACCGTTGTATATTAAAATTATAGGTTCAATTTAGGTATTTTCGAATTACATGCCAATCTCTCGATTACCCATATAATTTGTGATCATCTACGCTTATCTCTAAGTCTTGCAGAAACATTAGGCATATATAAATTGAATAGAGATTGAAATCATATGAATTGGAATACGAAGAACAATTAATTGTAACACATAGGCATACTACATCCTTAGCCCCAAGAAAAGAGTTTAGTGTGCCATAAGGATTGTTGTCATTATGTCACACATCACAAAATCAATGACAAACATAAAAGATATCAAAAGTGTAAACTAGGGATTCAGAAATTACAAATTAGTTCTCACTAGGATTTCTAATTCTTCCTCCAAGATCTGTAGATTCATTTGCCCTTGATGAATTTGACTCTTGATTCCCAATAAAATCTTACTAAAGAGTTCTTCAAAATCTCCCAAAAGGTGTGTCTAAATCTGTCTATCTAGAGATCCCCTTCAAATCCCCTAGAGTGCCCATTAAAAACCCTAAACAATTGAAAGATTTGGGCCTAGTAGGGGACAACCACGGCCAGTGGTGGATAACCACGGCAAGTGGTTTAGGTTCTGTTCCATAAATATGTATTTTCTAAAACAAACAGAGCTAACCACGGCTAGTGGTAGGTTCTGACTTGCTCTGCTTTGCTCCATAGTGCTAACCACTGGCAGTGGTGGCAACCACGACCATTGATGGTGATGTTGATGATGTTTTACCCTTAAACAGAGCCAACCACGGCCAGTGGTGGATAACCACGGCTAGTGGTGGGTTCTGCCACCAATTTCCTCTTTTCCAGTGCTAACCACGGCCTGTGGTGGCCACTACTGGCAGTGGTTTCCTCTAACCTTCCCAAAATACACTCCTGAGGGTCTCAAAGGTCTCTTCTTTCATCCATTTTGCCATTTTTCTTCAAAATAGACCTAGAATATCATTAATCCTGCAAAAATAGGAACAACCAAGCAGTATATATGGAAAGGAATCAAAATCAAGGGAATCAGGCAGAAATAATATGCAAAAACCCTAAAAACTAGACCTAAAAATAACTAAGAACAACACACAATGCACACTTATCACTAGGTCAGCCACTAATTCCTCACTAGGATCCAAATCAATTAAATTCACAAACCCCAGAATAACTCCTCTATCATTTAAACGTTTCCTTTTTATTGACACCTCAACCTTGGTTATTTGGACACTTAGATTGTAGCAATATCGCGTTATTTGCTGGTCTCCCCTCATAGAAGAGACTTGGTTGTCCTTGTTAATAAACTTTATCAAGAAATATGGTGTTGACACCACGACTTCCAAAGCATTGAGGGATAGTCCCCCCTAGAATC
This sequence comes from Clitoria ternatea, assembly GCA_037962975.1. NCBI lineage: Eukaryota > Viridiplantae > Streptophyta > Magnoliopsida > Fabales > Fabaceae > Clitoria > Clitoria ternatea. The sequence continues at coordinate 142,029,463 of CM075670.1, forward strand.
CCATTGAATGATGATTTAACATTGATCACTAAAACCCTGGTCTAAATTGTCCTCGACCTTGGTTTGCCTTCAAAAGTCAACCTGGTGTTTAAGTAGCCCTTCATTGGCTGCTTTACTCCATTAAATGCAGTCAAATCCTGGGTATAAGGTTGTAAGTCTGAATCAAACAAGCCTATCTTCTTAAAGCATTCATAGAAAATCACGTCACATGAACTTCCTTGGTCCCCTAAAATCCTTTAGATTATTTTATTTGCAATCACGACTTTAATTACCACTGTATCATCTGTTGGTGTATGCACTATGAACTTTTATGCTTCTTCATTTGTATCATTTTTCTACTTATCAATAGAATAAATATTTCAGTTTAAAATTGTTTTAAAACATATTTATCCTTGGAGTAATAGGTCATATAAAAATTATTCCTAAAATGTCCCTAGTCAAGTATTTACATGGGGACATGTAAATACACTGAGACTAGTGTGTGAGTGTACTGATGACCTGATCTCACAGATCATAGATATAGATGATATCGAGTCTTCACACAGGTACACATTAAGAGTAATGATGTACTGGACAGACCCACCATGAGAACGTTGCATGGATCGTTACATGATTGTCATAAACGATTCTCAATATGATAATGGTATATGTAGTCCTTCGACCTGAAGTCACTACGATTCCTACATGAGGAGTTTATTGTTTTAATACAATTAAACGTCTTCTGTAACAAGAGGACTATAAAGGTTGTGATTAGGCAATGAACAAATTATGCAGAGGGATGTGAGTGATGTAGATGGGATTTGTCTCTCCTATGTGACAGGAGTGATATCCATAGGCCACTTGATGGAGTAAGACTAAGAAAACGCATGGCCATGCTAGAAAGAATAAATATTAGATATTTATTCAGATCCAGTCTACTCCGGTATCAAGTAAAATAAATTGGGCCGTACAAGGATGACGCGACCATGCCTTGGGCCCAATTAGCATATCGTGACAAAAGGAATAAACATATTAAATAATTATCACTTATAGGTTATGTTGATAATATTCGGACATAATGATGCATTGCTAGATGCCGCTCTTATTTTATATTAATAATAAAATAGTTTATTATTAATATGACCGGGTATTTTACCTATAGGGTCACACACATAGAGTAAGCCCATCAGAAAATGTTGTCTTATTTTAGTTGGACTAAAATAAAGCTATTGGGCCTAACTCATTTGGAATGAGTAAGGAGCCCACTTTTAGAGAGAACAAATTAGGTCAAACCTAAGCCTATAAATAGAGCATAAGATGCTCATAGGCCGTTCACTCAAGTGAGACACAAATTCACAAAAGTTGCAAGAGCTACACGCCGTCAAACTAGCAGTTGGCAAGTGTTGCGATTCTGGTGGGAGTGCTCGTGTGGACTCCTAAAGGACGAGGCTACGACTGCTTCGGAGTTCTTCAAGAGGTAATCCAAAATGAATTTCGAGATTATTTTGTGCTTTGAAACACGGAACCTTGCAAATCCTATGGAATCCCTTTTATTTTTCCGCTGCTCATGCTTAGGGATTTCCTAACATCATCTCCCCCCAGAATGGTGGAATTGTAGTCATCATCTGAAAAATGATAGGCGAGGTATGAATCCCACCTCGGTATGGCTGGTTATTTATCTTAGTTTGTATAGACATAATTATTCCTCAAGTGATTCTTAGTATTTGAAACTCCCCCTATGAATCATCTAGCTATCATTATCGATCACATCCTTCCTTCCCGAAGGTAGGGGCTTCATCCATCTATCATCATCCTCTTCAATATTATCAACTATGACCTTGCCTTTATCTAAGGCTGCCTTTTTAGAACTTTTAGTCTCTTCTTCTCCTCCCGAAGCATACTCCCTCCTCTGGTGTATCTCTTTTTTTGGCTCTCTAAACGTGCGTTGCTTAAAGAGGTACTATTTCAACTTTCCCTCTCTGATCAAATTCTTAATTGCCTCTTTCAGCTACCGACATTCATCAATGCTATGACCGGTTTACTCATGAAATTCACAATATTTGCTAGTATTCCTTGGCTATTTCATTGGTAAAGGTTTCTTAACTCCATATACCATTAATCCACGTAATCCAACCTCCCTCAAGACTTGTCTTGGCTGGACTGACAAGGGAGTGTAATGAGTGAAGTTAACACTTTTGCGCTCCCTCTGCTTTAGAGCCGCATCTCAGTTATGACTTCTAGGCTCGAACTTTGAACTTCGCTTCTCATGAACCGAGGTCTTTTCTTCTACTACCAGGGTCTTTCCTTTAGTATCCGCGAGGTGTATTTCCCTCCCAATGCACTTTATTGCTTTCTTCCTAAACTCCTCAAAAGTCTATGGGGCTCCTTTTGCCAAGGACAATGTAAAAGATGACTACGGTTGAAGGGCCTTAATCGCTATGTGCAATTGAATTTGCTCTATCAACCCCGACACTAGAGCTGCTTCTTTATAAAACCTCTTCAATAAATCTCTTAAGCTTTCATCAGTACCTTGCTTTACCTGAGCCAAGGTGTGAGATGTCCTTGGAACATCTCGGGAGATGACGAAGTGCTATAAGAATGCTTGGGTCATATTGTCCCAAGAATCGATGGACCCCGGTGGCAATCCCTTGAACCAACCTAGGGCCTCAGCAAATAGAGTCCTAGGAAACATCCTACACATAATGTCCTCCTTAGCACCCAGGAAAATAGATTTATTCGCATAAGCATCTAGGTGACATCCTAGGTCAGTTTCTTTGGTATACTTTCCTATTGACAATGGTTGAGGCACCTGTAAATGCCTTGGGATTAGTAATTCATTAACCTCTTTGTGAATGGAATGTTGAATCGGTACTCTCCACCTCCCCTGCCTTGCTGCAAGGGCCTCCTCTGGCCATTCAAAGCCTCCGTTCTATAGGTTGACTCCTGCTCATTATAGGTTTGAGCTCACGAATATTCCCGAGTGAGGGATGATTCATGTTGTTGTTTTTGATTTCTAACCGCTGTCTCCCTTGTCTCTTCACTTCTTTTCAACTCCTGCAACTCTAACTATAGTTGCCTTATTATCTCGTCCCTAGGGTCGGGATGCACTACAGCGGCTATTCTCCCTTGATTCTGATTTGTTCCCGGAGTCTCAACAATACCAGCGCCATACTCTAACACGCGGGGCTCCACCTTCTGGGTTAAATTCTGAACGTGGCCCTCTAAAGTGTCATTCCTTCTATTCTGCTCCATGACTTGCTTACTTCTTACGATGTGAGACTAAATTTATACTATTCCACCAGACATGCCAATGTTATGTCCAGTGTGTGAGGTGCAAAGTTCTCCTCGTGCAACCAGTATCAAATGTTCCTCTCTTTCTCTCTATTTTAGATTGTCTCAGTGGGAGTCTGATATTGTAAACACAAGTTTAGTGGGAACACTACGTCCTTCAAGTCTTAGGAATGCTTCTGGTCAATTCCAAACTAGAGTGGATGAGACACACCGAGGGTGTACCTGCAAAAAAGACTCCGATGCTTAAGTCAATATGAGAATAACGCAGTAATAAAAAGATTACAGAGGGTAGTTAAATAGAGTAAATGTCGTAACTTGGGAATTAATGAATGACTTCTATTTATAGAACTTCCCTAAGTGCAACTTGTGGTTTGACCCTTGACAGTGAACAATGCTACAATTCTTGCACAGAAGCAAGTTGCCAACTTGTGTTTGACTATAATTTAGGTGTCAGCTTTTCCAACCGGGGTCTAGTTCTCAGATTCGTACCAAAGTCTGATTATCAATCCGGTTTTAAGATACTTTGTCCAATTCTTGATTTGACTTAGCATTTATTAATATTTTACCATAACCGGTGTCCCTTGCCTTTAGGGGCCGATATGAGCACTAGATCAGGATGTAACTAAAGTTAATTGTCTTTGTTTTTCTTGCTAAGTAGAAGTTCATTGGTTATACTCTTTCTTTAGGGATTATGAATGAATCTTGAACACTTTCCTTGTTATGAATGATGGGTTGCCCATTTGGGTGAATTTTTCAGGTTTTCGTGGGTTTTTGGCAGACTCGTATAATTTCTTTTACAAAAAATTTCAAAAATACAAAAGCTAAAAATATATCATTTTTTACATGCTTTAAATCAGTTACAATATCTACTTCAAGTAAAAAAAATATGTTGCAAGCTACATGCAAATCAGTTTGGCAAAAGCCCGATTGGTGTACGGACTTTCTTAGGCTGAAATTAAAAAACCCAATTTTAATTCGAGTCCTTTTTTAATGTCAAAGACCGCCCATTTTATGGGCCAAGTTCGTTTTAACATTTCTAATTATAATTTTTTCATCTTTTTGCATCAAAAGAATATATGGTTAATGGAAAAAAAAGCTTAATTAAAAATTTATACCATAAGTTATTTTTATATAACAGTTGATGCCTATAAACTGAATTATAAAATTTATTGGAATACATTAAAAATAACTTATTTTAATAAGTTTATTAAAATAAATCACACATATAATTTTTAGAAGTTAAAAAGTAATTGATTCATGTAATATATAGTTAATTTTACATTTTAGTAACTCTATACGAACTAAAGTGACGATTAGTCAGCCGAGTAAGGGTGGAGTCGTGAGTCACGACTACCCCAAGCCCGTGCGTTTATATTAATGTTAATATTATGGCTTAGAATCCCCGCGCTCGTCGCTTTCGCATACTGCATTTCTTTTTCTCCAACTCCGATTCTTCTACCTTTTTCTAACTCCACAACGTTCAACCAACTCTTCCCTTCGTCTCCCAACTTTCTCTCCTCTTTCTCACTCTATCTCTAAAACCCACCACACTAGGGCACACACGCGAACCCAATGAAGCCCGAGTTATACGAAATCTCCGACGACGAATGGGAGAAACACTCCTTCAAACCCTCTCGGGTTCTCAAGCGACCACGCTCTCCCTCCAACCCTCCACCACCCATCGAATCCTTCGCTTATACCTCCCACAACGTCAACATCGAAGTTTCCAGTGACGACGACGACGATTGCGTCGAAATCGCGCCAAACTCTATCGGTTTTCGAGATAACTTCGACGACTTGCAGGATGCTGACGATGACTGTGGTGGTGGTTGCGCCCCGGCAAGCCGCGGCCGGAGGTTTATAATTGACGAGGACGACGACGATGAAGACGGCATCGAGGAGAACGCTGGAGGAAGGGATAGAGACGTTGCAGAATTGTACGAGGTAGTGTCGAGCGAGGAGGAGGAAGAGGTCGAAGAAGGAAACGGAGGCGATGTTGTTGGTAGGGCTTTACACAAGTGCGCCAGAATCTCTGCGGAGTTGAAGGGAGAGCTCTTCGGTTCTTCGGGGACCCCTTGCGAGAGGTATTCAGAGGTGGAATCTTCTTCAGTGAGAATCGTAACTCAGGTTAAATAGCGATTTTCGATTTTGTTTATTTTTATAATTATTGGCTAGGTTGAAAAATTGAAGTCTGTTTGAGCTGAAACGACGTGTCGTTGATGGTTGTGTGGTGTTGGTAGGAGGATGTTGATGTTGCATGCGGGTCTGAGGATTCGGATTTTCAGCCTCTGCTCAAGCCGTATCAGTTGGTTGGTGTCAATTTTTTGCTTCTGCTGTATGGGAAGGGTATTGGAGGAGGTAATTGTTAGGTTTCTTTTTGCTGTGCTGAGTTTAAATTATGCGGAATGAATTTGTATGTTTGTGCTTGATTGTGGCTATGTTTTGAGTTGTCAGTGTCCTACGGAAAATGCAAGGTGGGTAGATAGATAGCTCTTTCGCTGCAGATTTCTCAATCTTGTGACATTTCTGTGTCATGGTTTCGCATGCTTTGTTGTGGAATGGCATATTTGTTCTGTATTGGTGCTTGCGGCTCTGGAGTGTGTGCTTATTGAAACATCATTATGTGATGTCATTTTGATTTTGATTTGTGTTTATCTGTTTCATATCTCAGGTTAATTGGTTTTTTCCCCCTTTTTTTTATTGATATTTCTGGTTTGCTAATTCTGCTATAAGTTTTTGCATTATATTAGAGATTAGTGTGCTTGTCTTGAGTCTCGTGATTGATATTTGATTTCATGTGTCACACAGCCATATTGGCAGATGAAATGGGACTTGGAAAAACAGTTCAAGTATGTTATCCTCCCCTCTATTTATTCTTCTTATGTTATTTGTAATCCTTGACATTTTAGAGTAAGATATGTCATATATGTTTGTCTTCCAGGCCATCACGTACTTAACTTTGTTGAAACACTTGCATGATGATTCTGGTCCACATCTTATAGTGTGTCCTGCTTCTGTTTTGGAAAACTGGGAAAGGGAACTCAAACGGTGGTGTCCGTCCTTTTCTGTTCTTCAATATCATGGGGCTGGACGTGCAGCATACTGCAAGGAGTTGAGCTCCCTGTCCAAGGCGGGATTGCCTCCTCCATTTAATGTTCTGCTTGCGTGTTACTCACTTTTTGAACGGCACAGGTTCATTCCTATATACTTAAGTGCCATACTGCCATTTATATATTTTTTCTTCAAATGTTGATGAATTTTTAATTTATATTCATGCTAGTGCACAGCAGAAAGATGACCGTAAAATCCTGAAGCGGTGGAGGTGGAGTTGTGTGCTGATGGATGAGGCACATGCTTTGAAGGACAAAAGTAGCTATAGGTGGAAAAATCTGATGTCTGTGGCAAGGAATGCGAATCAACGCTTAATGCTAACAGGGACACCACTTCAGAATGATCTACATGTATGTTTGACTTATAGACTATGGAGTGAATTCCTTGCTGCAGCGTGTTTATATTTTCATAGCTATTTGTTATTACTGAACTAAACAAGCTTTGCATACATTACTGGAATATATATATATATATATATATATATATATATATATTTTTTTTTTTCTCTTAGGTGAGTTTCATATGTTGTGCTTGGACTGTATTACAATGATACTTTTATATATACTCAAAGCATATTTGCAAATTCTGTTCATTGCTGAAGCATGGTACAAATTCCTATCTTCAACTCTTCAATATCATGTGTTATGCATTTAATAATGCCTTAAGCTATCCACTGAACGTGACTCTAAGCTGAAAGGTTAAGCTTTCAAATTGTCTGATGTTTCCTTTGTATAATTGGAAGTATTATTGTTTCATTCCAATTTGTAAGTCTCTAATACCACAGAGACTGATGATGCTACTTTTGGATGAAAGCATTGAGTCAATGGATTAAGCAGAATGAAAGCTGAGGAAGTAAAAAGACATTTAGGAAGAGGAAGTAAAGTGATAGACATCTTAGCAAGGTTATTAGAATCGAGATTCTACCTAGAATTGTGGAGCCTTTGGTGACTTGTAAAAATTGAGACAACACAATTCTACCTGTTATTAAAAAATTTTAAAAATAAAAAAATAAAAAAACATAATTGTATATAGACAACACCAAGACACTAACTATAATAGATAGAAAGATAACATAAGTCACATAACAATAACATTCCAAAAATTTAGTTCAGTATCTAATTTGTGTAACCATCTTAAGATTTAACAGTATATAATATATATAGGGAAAATTGAAATTAAAATGCCAAATTAGTAACCGTCTTAAGAGAATGTAGTGTGTAATGTGAAAACTAAAAACAAAATGCTAAATTAGTAACTATCTTAAGAAAGTGAAAACAATATAGTAGTCACTATCACAAAGGAGAACTTGCCGGAGGAAGGAGGAGAACACACACAATCACACAGAGGGTCAAGGGGGAGAGTCAAAAATGCATGCAAAATTAGAGATTAGGGTTCAGTATTTTAATTTTTTTAATTTCCCTTTGCAAAACAGTGTACTTTTGATGTTTTAAAGACAAAAAGTAAAGAAAACAAAACCCTTGGTAGAATCGATTCTACCGATTTTACCTACGATTCTACTTCCACTATGATTCTATTCTACTACCAATTTAACTCGAATGCGGAGGTAGAGTTGTAGAATCAGACTAAAATCGTTTGATTCTGTAAGAAGCGTCTCAATTTAAACAACCATGCATCTGAGTGATTTTGAGACAGATAAGTAGGCTTGTTAGAGATTTATGTCTTTTATAGTGGATTTTGAGACTCGAGAGATGGATATTTCTAATTACTTTTTGCTGATGACACCTTTTTGTATCCAATAGCAAAGGGATACATCTCTTGCATTTCCTCCATGTAGATTTAGGAGTTCTTTGATTTGCACATTTACCTCTTTTGGGGTTTCTTTTAGCCTGCTTTGATTAGGATGGTATTGTTCTTCTCATTTATTTGGCTTCTCGTATTGCTGCCATGTTCTCGAGATCCTTTCTGTTTGAGTGGAAAGTTGAAACTTTATGTTACATAATGGTATGATACTATACTGGTTCAAATACCGGTATGGGGTATGGCATTTTTCCAAAATCAAGGATAAGAGTATGGATATATATATAAATCCATAAATAATATAATATCACTTCAGCAACATATTTTCAACACACATGTAACATATTTTCCACAACCATATATTCAATATATGTTTTGATATTCCATCAACTAACAAAGACATGCAAAATGCAATGATATCACAACACAGAATGGATTAAGAAGTTCATAGCAGGCTGCTAGGGTAAACTTAAAAAAAGGGAGAACACAAGCACAACAGAGGTATAGAGGAAGGGAGGGGTGCAAGCCAATGGAGGCACAGAGGGCAACCGGGGGAGAACTGGAGATGCATGGCAGTGGTGTAGGAGGGAGAGAAGGGTGTGTCTGCAGGTCCAAAAGAAGGTAGGCATATGATAATAGTCAATCCCGAATTGCGGTACATTGTGGCCTATCGTGGGATAGTTAATATAATATAAACTACACTATCTAGTATCTACACGTATACAAATGCTGATCTTTTGTAAAAAAAGCTTAACACATCCAAATTCATAAGTAAACACATCCAAATTCATAATAAAAAAAACATAATAAACACATGTAAACAAAAATAGAGATGTTGGTGGCATCACAGCAAGGCAGGGTGAGAGATAACAGAGACAGACTATGCTGGTGTCGGGTGCAGTCATAGCCGGTGTCACAGCAGGAGGGAGGGGGGGAGAGAGAGGACTTTGCCGGCATCAAGGGCAGTTGCCGCTGGTGTTGGACAAGGCAGAGTGAGTAAAAGAAGAAACATAGACGGGCGTTGAGAGAGATGGGAGATGAGGGTTCTGGGTGTGTGAACAGGGGGAAGAGGGGACGGCGGAAGAATGACCGAAACGAAACCCCTTAAAAACAGGGCAAGTGGTTGAAATTTAAGGTCAAAGCTGAAATTTCACCCTTGAAACTAACACAGCTGCAACTGGCTGTTGTGAGAGCGCAAGCATGATCTCTCTGCAACAGCTGTATTGATAGAGCAAGGCATGATACAAGGTGGATGTGTGGTGGCCGGTGGGGCTACGTAACATGATGCGGTTTTGGGATTGTGCTTTATTTGACTACTATGAGGTAGAGGGGCCATATTCCTCCTTGCCCGAAGGCATGAAATCTGGATTCAATTCAGAATTTTTAAATGATAAGAAAACTGTTTTTTATAGCTATTTCATAATCTCATTATTTGTCAAAAGCAAACTAATCAAAACATGCAGTAATATAAATATGCTGTGCCAATAACGTACTTGAATATTTATAAAAATTTCTACCATTCTCCATCTGTTTGTTTTGCTACTATTAATACAATTAAATGTATTTGCTGAAGCAAGCCTTATTGTGAAAATGTTGCAGGAGTTGTGGTCATTGTTGGAGTTTATGATGCCTGATATTTTTGCTACTGAAGATGTTGACTTAAAAAAGTTACTAAATGCAGAAGATAGAGATTTAATTGGTCGTATGAAGTCCATCTTAGGGCCTTTTATTTTACGGCGACTAAAATCTGATGTGATGCAGCAACTTGTTCCAAAAATACAGAAGGTATGGATGTCACCTTCAGTGCCAATTTCATTGAGTTGTTAAACCTTTCGTCGGTTCATCTTCAGCATGTCCTATTGTTGTTTTCCTCCCTTGTAATAAGCTTGCCATATGCTCTAAAGACTATTGGGATAATATTTTCCTATTCCAGGTGGAATATGTTGTAATGGAAGAGCAACAGGAAGCTGCTTACAAGGAAGCCATTGAAGAGTATCGCGCCGTTTCACAGGCTCGGATGGCAAAATGTGTTGAGCTTAATTCAAAAAATATTGTTGAAGTTCTTCCTCGAAGACAGATAAATAACTATTTTGTTCAATTCCGCAAGGTTCCCAATCTGTGCATATTTATATTTTGACTTATAATCCAGCTATTTGTTCTATTGAATTTATATAGCCCTCTTTCTGTTTTTTTAAATATTTCTGCATTCTTATTTCTTATTCCAGATTGCAAACCATCCCTTGTTGATAAGGCGAATCTATAACGATGAAGATGTCATCCGCTTTGCTAGGAAGCTACACCCAATAGGTGCTTTTGGTTTTGAATGTACTTTGGACAGAGTTATAGAGGAACTTAGAAGTTACAATGACTTCTCTATTCACCGGGTAAATTTTCTACATGGAACAGTGCACTTAGTTATTGACAATCTCCATGTTTGGCTTTCATCAAATTTCCCCCCTCTTGTAGAGTTATTAGATTGAAGTTCCAGATTTATTTAGCTGTATTTGTCAATAATAGTGTGGATGTGGGTAAGTGTTCTGCCACATGTCGGCCTGTTATGTGTTTTTGTGGAGGGGCAATCATTGATGAGATTGTGCATGTTTCACAGCTAATTCGCATCTTTTTAATCTTATTCACTTCATAGTAGTCAATTCACGGGATTTCAGGCGCGATCACGACTCGTTGTCACGTTGGGGGTCCGCCATTAGAAACTTTTTTAAGGGCGAAAAGGTAAGTTGACATTTCCCCACTTTTTCCCTAAGATTTTTTCAACAAATCCCTCTTCTATCTCCCTGTCGTTCAGCTTTTTTGTCTTCTCCATCTCCCTCTCTTCTTTGACAAAACCCTCCTTCAAACACCGGCAACCACTGCCACTGTTGTCAGACTCCGGCGACCACTGCATGGACTCCAGTGACCTCCTCTGAACCATGTGCACCTTCCGACGACCTCCAAACAGCCTCTGATGACCTGCTGTAGCCTCTGACAGTCACCAGAAGCCTCCAATAGCTTTCTGCAGCCTTCGTCTTCTGTTTTTTTTTTCCTTTTTCCCCTTCCCTTTTGGATGTTCTTAGTTATTCTTTTTTAACTTCTTCTGCACATATAATTATATATGTTTATTTATTTTACCCTGTGATCGTGTAAAATAACATCCGTGATTTGCTTTGTGATCCCGCGATTCCAGTTTTGGAGTTGGCCGCAACGCGACGCTATTTGAGATTGACTACTATGATTCACTTCTTCTCCAGCTGTGGCAAAAGCACCCATTTTGTCAAACCTTGTCTTCATTAGCATGCTTTTTTTTTAAGTTAATTTTAAGATTTCTTACCTTTTTTTACTGCTTAAGAAATTCTTTAGTTTTATTTTTTCCCTTACTTTTTCAAAATTCAGCAGCCAAAATGCAAAAGTTCCATTTTTCAAGCCCCCCTTCTTTTCTGGTCAGTTTGCTCCCCTTTCCCACCTTTTTGTGCTGTTCCTGACCTGACCTACCTTATTCAGTCTGTGATCTGCTTTGTAGGTCTGTGCCCTTCCTTGTGTTTAAAGTTTAAACTTTGCAGGCGTTTCCCTGTGTTTGAATTGAACTTTGAACATCCCAGGCTTTAATGTATTGCTACAATTAATATTAAGGTTTTTTGATTTTTACAGAAACAGGTACAAACTTAACTTGTGTATGCATTGACTGTTTATTTAGGATTTGTTTTTGTACTTTTTGTAGCTTTTGGTAGATGTGTTAGAATTAGAATAGCATGAAACACAGCATGAATTCTATTCTGAATTTTTGGTGCATTCTAAAGATAAAATTTAACTGAACATATGGTTAAGACAGTGGTACATTTTGTTTGCACGAACGCATTGTTTGGATTCTAAGAAGAAATAGAGTGGAAAGAAATAGAGTAGAAAGTAGATGAAAATTCTGTGTTTGGATGGATGATAAAATTTGACAAAGAAATTTCTAAATAATGGGCGTACAAAATTGTCCATCTTTTATTATTTATATTAACACAATTTCTATTAGAGAATAAAATTCTTCAATTGATTTTCCAGTGTTGTGTACTTAGCTGTTCTAGAATATTCTGTATTCCGTTATTTTTGCTAATGTGGCATAGCCACCGTCTCTATATATAGAGTGCACCTCTTGTGGATCATCACTCAATTCAATAATAACAAATTACAACATTCTCTCTCTCTCTCTCTCTCTCTCTCTCTCTCTCTCTTCTAATATGGACCAGCCCCATTTGATCCTTGAGCCATGATGATGGGTAGTCCGACTGGTAGTTACAGCATTCTCTCTCCCTCTCTCACTTCTAATAACAAAGAGTGAACAATCTGATTTTTATGATTGCCGCCAACATTTTCTTTCAATTATTTTTTCTTGCTATTGTTACCAATGATGTACATTATATTGGTTTCTAGTGACAAATTACAATGTTTGATTTATTTAGGCTTGCTGACCCATTTTTAAGTATTCTAGAGTTTCATTTGTCAATTTTTTGACACAATAATAATAATACCTTGTGTTCTTAGCATGGTTGGTAGACTTGTGTTTCCGGATGTAGAAACGGCCGAGTCTATGTCCGACAGGCGTGCCACCATCCCACTTTTCTGGCTGAGATGGTTTCTGGTAGTGACGGAGTAGAGACGGGCTCCGAGACGTAAACATGGAGATGACAACGTCTCTGTCACGCGAATTCTGGGTTGGGAGAACCGAGTCAAACGGGCGGCCCGGTTCTAAAAATAACCCAACCCATTTGAAACCCTAATTTTCCCTTCCCTCTGTTTCATCTCTGTCTCTTTCGTTGTCTTACGCTTTGTTTTCGCATTGCTGTTCTTCCATTGTCGCACGTGTTCCCTTCGTCTCTGTTAGAGCTCACCGCCTCCGTCAGAGCTCTCTCCCTCCATTGCAGCTCCCTCCATCGTACGTTGCCTCTTCTTGAATCGTGCTCTATCTGTCGCACCTCCCTCTGTCGCACTCTGTTCTTTGACTCCCTCACTCCGTCGCATTCTGTTTCTATTCCTCTCCCTCTCCCTTGAGCTCTCTATGGCTGTGTGTGCTGTCTCGTGCTCCTCTCCTCCATCTCTCTCTCTAAAGGAAAATGTCAACCAGTGAGGAAGGGGTGGGTGGGTCTGGGTCCAGTGGTGAAGCAAGGGCAGAGGTAGGTTTGTGGCATGGTTATGTTTTATGACATGAGTTTATGTTTATGTTTATGACATTGAATTTGGTTTAATATTATGAAGTTTATGAGTTAGTTTGATATTTGTTATATTTATATATACTTTAGTATTTCTGGTAGACTCTTCCTTTTCGTCTTAAGTTTCACGAGTCTACGTTTCACAAATCTCCGTCGTCTCAATGTAGAGTTTACATCTTAACAACCTTGGTTGTTAGGAATTAGGGCGTATTTTATTAATATGTGCTTTTATGGTGGGGTTATATAAATAAAATAATTTTACTAGATGATTGTTCTACTTTGTGGATGGGCTTAAGTTTCAAGCTGTAAATTTTTTATTTGCAGCTTTTACTTCATTATGGTGTCAATGATAGAAAGGGGATCCTTCCAGATAAGCATGTTATGCTGTCTGCAAAATGTCGGGTATGATTTTTACGACTCTAAAATTCTGTAACTGTCAACTATACAGCGGCAGCATGATTATTTGCTGGGTATGCTGAGATTGAGCTGCTCCATGGATAATGTAGGCCTTGGCAGAACTTCTTCCTCCCCTAAAGAAGGGTGGTCATCGTGTCTTGATCTTTAGTCAGTGGACATCCATGCTTGACATATTGGAGTGGACTTTGGATGTCATTGGATTGACCTATAAACGGCTTGACGGAAGGTACTTCTGTTTTTTATCATTAAAACTTTTTAATAACCAATTAGTGTGTATATGGCATGTTTTAGGCTTAAATATGTTTTTGGTCTTTGTGTTTTGATCAATTATTGATTTTGGTCTCTCAATTCTTTTTATCATTGGTTTCAGTCTTTATGTTATTTAATGTGTTGAAATTGGTTTCTAAAAGCATTGACGGAGAAAATAGGCTCCATTTTGCGAAGTTAAAAAGTGGAATTAATTGGAGAAACTCAAGATGACGTAGCATTTCCATTTATTGGGTTTGTAGTTGTCAACAATGTTACATTTTAGGGACTAATTTCAACATATTAAATAACATAAGAACTGCAACCAATGAAAAAAAACTAAGGGACCAGAACAAAAATTATGGTCAAAAAACATTAAAAACATATTTTACCCCATGTTTTATATAGGATCATTTTGTCCAGTGATTTAATAAGGAGAAAGCTAAGTCATCTTTGGGAAGGGCATGACAAAAGTAATCCAATGCTTGACATTATGTAACAAAAGTAAAAAGTTGGCAAGGTTTGGTGTAGTTTTTAGTTTTTTAAAATTCAAAACTGAAAAATAAAAACCAATTTTTAAGATTTTGATATGTAGTTTTAAAATTGTTTTAAAATGTATAAAATGGAATCAAAACTATTGTATTTAAACCAGTTTTATTTCCAAATTTGCTTTATCCTGCATATAACTGAGTTGGACACCATTAGGCAAAAGTCCTAATGGCAGTGATGAAGGAAATGGTTTCTGTACTCCTGAAGATGTAACACTCACCTGAGACTACTTATTCATCTTCTTAACATTTAATTATGTATTAATATTATGATCGAGGGAGTGCCTTGACCCCTGGGAACCTCATGCACTGGATTGCTCTTTATGTATTAATATTTCGCATGCTTATGGAGTGTGGAAATTATGGGTCCATTATACATGGTTATCAATCTGGATAGTGGTCTGTGGTGGCCCACCCCCAAAACAGTGTTGCAGGACAGTGCATATCTCATGACACTATTTTAAAATTATGTATGTGTGCGTGTAAATCATAAATATGTTAAGGATTTTACTATGGCTGACCTGTACTTAAGAGTAAGACAGCCTTTAAGTTAATAGAGAGAAGGTCTATTGGTCCGGTAGGGTGTGGTAAATCATATATATGTTTATAAGCAACTGTCTTGCACTTTCAAGCTTTTATGATATGCACTTTCAACAACTTGGGCCAGAGTCTATAAAAGACAACATCACAGGTATTTTATCACCTAAGCAATATTTTTGGAACCCGACACTCAAAAGTTTAATATGACTCATCCTTCAATGAGAGGCATGCAGGTCTTGATAGATGAGCCTGAGTGAATCCAACTGTCTAGAGAGAGATGGACACCACAATATCTAATCCAAAATGAAGCTTTTTGAGTGACATGATATTGGAGATAAATTGCCGGAGGATTACAACATAAAGGAAGGACCAAATAAAATTTAAAATCAACATAAAGCCCACCAAACCACTATTTACTGAATTATGTTCAAAGTTGGGTGGTTCTTAGAAATCATTAGGACTTTGTAGTAGAGGAAGTTTTAGGAAGAATAGGTATCTGCCTCGAAAAAGTTATTGTATATTAGCGAAATTGAAGATGAGAAACCATTATCAAGGATGAGCTATGAAGCACCTCTCTATGTTAAAGTGTGCATATTTCCAATACTAATTCTTCCTCAACACTTGTCCAACACATGTCAGGTGCCTAGATAAAAAGTTATTTTAAAGGGCTCACCGTTCCGACACTTGGCCTGACATCTTTGTTCATTCTAGCCACTTGAGTTGACACTTTGGAATAGATGACACACATTAATATTGCTAAAACTATATTTATATTTTTACACTTTAAAGAAGTTAAAATTAAAATATAATATAAAGTATTAAAAATAATGCTTTTCATTTGTTTTTCTTGGGCTTTTTATCGTAGTAAAATGTAAAGCTTTGTTTGATTTGAGATGGTGAACACACCTATCTTAGGCCATATAATTTCATCTTTTTATTTCGAGATATTCTGTAAGGGGCGAAATAAATAATAGGAGAAAAGTTAATATACTTAGCAATATATGTGTGTGGTGTCCTAGCGTGTCATTTTGTTCATGAGATCCTTTCTTGTGTTTGTCTTGTCAAAAGACCAAGAAACCTTAACTATTAACCGATGTCTAAAATACTGTTTTGATCTTTTAAGTTTAACATAAATTTTATATTGGCCCTTTAACTTGGTTTTGTTCAACCGTTTTGGTCTTTAAAGTTTAACATAAGTTTCATATTGGTTTTTTGACTTGGTTTTGTTTAGTGTTTTATTTTGTATCCTTTACTAGATAGATATGATGATAAAATTTAACTGGTTTAATAACTGGTTTGATTTTAAAAAGTTGGTACAGACCATTAACATAATGATATTGTTTTGTGCCATGTAGGAAACCCTTATCTAATTTGCTAATGATAGAAAAACAACTTAGGAATTCTAACCTTTTTAAAGTTATATGACCAAAATAAAACTTAGGTAAAACATAGAGGACCAAAATAGTATATTAGCCAAAACAAAAGCCGTTATGTTAGGGTGCCCATATCTGCTACAACTGCACTTTGACCTGTAGATTTTCTTTGCGAGGCAAGAAAGAATTTTAATTATATATATGTATTAATGTATTAATACTTAGATAATTTTAGTATTTTACAACGCCCTACTAAATATACTATGAATAGATGGAAGTTTTAGATTAACTATTTTTTCTCCCCTTTTCATGTACTGAGTCAATCAAGTAGGTCATGGCTCCTTTCTAATTTACTAGAATTAGAATATTAGGTATTTCATATGTAATGAATTATTTATTATGAAAAGAACTAGTGTCCAATTAAGTCTTGATATCTCCATTGAAAGTGTGACTCTGTAAACTGTAAACTGTGTACTGTTTTCAAGTATTCTTCACCATATGCTTTCCCTTACTCCTTCCTATTATTTGACTGCCAGTACACAGGTAGCCGAGAGGCAAACAATAGTTGATACCTTCAATAATGATAATTCAATATTTGCATGCTTGCTTTCCACGAGAGCTGGTGGACAAGGCTTAAACTTAACAGGAGCTGACACTGTTGTAATTCATGACATGGATTTTAATCCACAAATTGATAGACAAGCAGAAGATCGTTGTCATCGAATTGGTCAGACAAAGCCAGTAACCATTTATCGGTATTTATCTGTTATTTTTATTCAATCCTAATAGCATTAGAAAAAGTATTAACCGTTGGGTGTGTGTATTTTGTTGTTCTTATCTGATCCCTATATTTGCATGCTCTAGTTGGCTGTTTTCTCATAACATTAAATTGCAGGCTTGTGACAAAGGGAACAGTTGATGAAAATGTGTACGAGATTGCCAAGAGAAAGCTAGTATTAGATGCTGCTGTTCTGGAGTCCATGGAGGAGATTAGTGAAGGTGACAACATGCCTGAGAAGACCATGGGAGAGATATTGTCTGCCATTCTGTTGACTTAAAAATATTGAACCAATGAAAGCGTATAGCTTACTTTATCATCAACTGCCTTCTACATATTGCCTCTCTAGGTTTGCACTCCTTTCCTTTCTGATCTTGTATTAATCAGTTGATTTGGGAGAAAAGAGAACTGGCCGCTCTACAAATCGGTAAGAATGTGGTACTGGTACCGATGTACATTAGTCTTAATGTTCACGTGTTAATGAGTGAATAATCTTTGTAGTTAGAATCAATAGAATTAGTATGAAAGGTGAGGTAGAAATTAGCTAATTTGTTGAAGATTATTCTTGAAGCCTTAATAGAAAGGCGCTTACCCATCATTTAAATATTATTAGATTATTAGAATATATAAAATTATATTATCATATCTGGGAATATCTTGGTATATACCGTAATATCTCTCAAGATTAGTTATTATATTTTTATTTTCTATTATGATTTATTTTTCTAATTATATAAGATTATAATAATTAGTATTTATTATAATTAATATTAATAGCGAATAGTTCTCTAGTTTTTATATGCACATCAAGATATTGTGATTCTTTTGATATCAATTTTTTCGTCTTTTTCTCCCTCTACCTAATACCTAAAACCTTAATCTCAACCTTAATCTCAACATGATATTAGAGTGGTATCATCCTCCGAGATCTATTCTATGACTTTCATTATCAAGTTTGGTCAATTACGGAGCTAATTTATTGCATGACTCTTCCATCATCTTTTTTTGTTTTGTTTCTTATGACGTTTGTGTTTTCTTAACACATGTTATTTCTTCTAGTAAGTTCAACTCTCCTTTAGGCATGTTCCGACTGCTTTGTTTATCTTTGCTTTCACCATACAATTTCACGAGTATTTTAGTTTAGTTTGTATCTTCCTTTTGATTGTTTTATTTTGATAATTTGTTAGTATTTATGTCTCCATATTTAATCTCATCCTCATGTCAAACATGCGTTGTGATTTGAGACATCAAT
The DNA here is from genome assembly GCA_037962975.1 of Clitoria ternatea. Classification (NCBI taxonomy): domain Eukaryota; kingdom Viridiplantae; phylum Streptophyta; class Magnoliopsida; order Fabales; family Fabaceae; genus Clitoria; species Clitoria ternatea. Next base: position 142,047,942 of record CM075670.1, read on the forward strand.
CTTATAACATCCCTCCTAATTATTTAGGGTTAAATAGTTTAATTACCTTAATTAACTCTAATTTATTTTAATTAATCCAATGCGCGTAATGCAATAGGAACACAAATAAGAGAATTCGTAGTAAATTTTTCGTGGCAAGTGTCGAAGGTTAACATGTGGCAACCCAAAGCGATACAAAAATATATTAACAAGTTAAACATGTGGCAACCTAATGTGGACAAGGAAGAGATATCATCAATAGGACCCAAGAGTTCCCGAGAATAATCATCAAGTAATTCAAAGAGATGAGAAAAAGTCAAGTTAGACTCAATTTGCTCAAGTGAGTTTAATTGGCTTGAGCGAGAATTCAACAGGAGTAAGCCACACATGCAAAGCCTCCTTCGCTTAGGTGAGGCGCCTAAGTGAGAAGCACAGGACCACGACCAATCTCGCTCAAGCGGAACCTTCGCTCAAGTGAAAATGGACCAAGCAATAGAGGTAGCGTACTCGCTTAAGCGGAACAATTCCCTTGAGCAAAAACAAGATAGAAGCAAATCCAAGCTAATTCGCCCAAGCGTGGATATACTCGCTTAAGTGAAAATCACAAAATCAATTCAAGAGCCCAACTCGAGTTAATTCACTCAAGCGAGGAATATCTGCTCGAGTGAAATTACTCCAGCAGCAATTCCAAATTAATTCATTCAAGCGAGGGAGCTCTCGCTCAAGCGAAATTTGAAGAATTTCCCAAAGTCCCGACTTCCAAGGTCACTAATTTCTCCAATTGGACTCTAATTGATATCAAATTTCATAGGGGACACGTTTTCGCCATTTCAGAGCTATTGGTGAAGTCCGTTCGCCAAAATTCCAACACATGAAAGAGATATGCAAAGGAATGCAATTTGACCATTCCAACCAATTTCATGACATCCTAAGGCATAGACGCACTTTCCAACTTATTCTAAGCCTACATACTAGTCCAATGTACACACATAGATCCAAGGAAACCTTTTGGGGAGTCCAACTCCCACAGACTCAAGGTATGATCCATCCAGTTCCATTTAACACCCTAAAGTCTTATGCATACTTATATCACCATGATTAACACCAAAACTATCACCTACATCAATCATCTAACATTTCCTATCTTCTACAAAACTTGCCTATATCAACATAAAGATATATCAAGGATTGGCTCATTACCCGCACAAGAACACAACATATTCACTTGGACATTTCATGCAATTTCTTGTCACACAAGCGCTACACATAACATTTTAACCTTAAATAATATTCATAGTTAAGTAGCAACTTCCGCTATCACACTAACACAAAACATAAACACCAACATATATACATGTTTATACATCAAAATGTCCATCAACACAGGATCTCTGACATTGCCCTCCACTTCACTTTGCACTGGTATTTGATGCCTCTGTAATCTCCCTGTCTCCAGTCACTGAAACAACTGTAAGGGTGAGTGATTGGCCATATAATTCAATACAAATAATCTTAATAATATATATTAAGTAAAACAGTCATACTCAATTAATTCAGAACGTCATTATCAATTCCTCATTATCAATTTATCATCTTTGATTTCATCATCATCAATCTATCATTACCAATTTATCATTTTCAAAACTAACTCTCAATCAAATGTAACATAAGACGCTCTAGTATCCAGATTACTAAATGGATCAGCCATTGGCTGGGAGTCCACCTGACATCCCATGAATCCACTTGGTCCATCGAGCCCACCTAGCTCCTCACCTTAATCACTGGGTCCTATTTGACCACTAGGTAGCTCAATTGGGCCACCAACGACCATGGGAGCAAAAAACGAGGGGTAAATCATACCGAATGGCTGTCCGCATCACATAATATATATCACTACATATAATCATGGTATATCATCACCCAATCATCATCATCAACTATCCTTGGGCATAAAAGCCATCATCTCGAGATATACATATACATACACACACACAATACTCCTCATAATGCACCAATCAACAGTAAGCCACACATGTAATAAATTATGTCATCATCATTTCACAGTTCCATAGTTTCCACACCCACATGTCATAAACACAACTCAAGAATATAAAATTATCATATAATCACTCAAAAGATCAAAAGCAACAAAATTAAAGTTCATTATCATACCCTTGTAACACGCTTACATATTGAGTAATCGTCTGCGCCATTTCTTTAATGAAAACCATATTTTCGCTTACGGGCCTCAAAGGGTTATAATGAAATTTATTTCTACTAAGTTATACACCAAGGACACCCCTTTTATCTCAACTCTGCGCTCTTTAACTTCTATTTGATCGTCGGTTCCTTCTAAGGGTATTAACACTCTACAACGAGAAGCAACAAGAATCAAAAAATCAACTTCATTGCCTCTAAAACTAAAACCATTCCTCGATAGCATTCTAGTTTATCAATTTAAAGTCACTGCAACTTACTGATATCACTTTCGTCTTGATTCTCAACTTCCTTCTTTACGATTTCACCGTCGACTCTCAGTTCGTACCCTAATATCAACGAAATGAAACCACATTGGTTATCTTGGAATACCCAATGTCTCAACAAGCCTCTACAAGCTCTAATCATTGCAAGAACGAATAGGAACCACGCCTCCATAGAAACCCATTCACGACCAAGAAATGGAGAAAAAGGAGAAAGTGAAACGTAAAATTGAGGGTACCTACTTGAAGCCTTTACCCCAAGGACTCAAAATGCCCTCAATTGCGAAAATAGACCACGAATCGACTTCCAATTTGAAGTTTAAAGATGAGATCAATGACATGCACCCTCTATTTCTTCCCTTCGGTTTTTCACGCGAGAATGAGACAAGGCATTTGGCATTTCTCAATTCAATAAAGACAAGGGCGAAATGGTCATTTCCCTTTTTCCCTTGCCTATTTTCTTTCAACCCTAAAAATCAATTTCCTTTCCCTTTTCTTATTTCTTCTAACTTATTTAATTTCACCTTTTATCATGGTAATTAATTATTTACCACCGCCTCACCTTCAGTTTAACCACCGTTTCCATTATTGGTCAATCAAGTTTATTATAATTTCAGGGATGTTACAAATCTCATCCCATGACTTTCCAAGAGACATGAGATTGACTATGCAACTTTATCAAAGAAATCAATTTGGCCTTAAGACTTCATTAGAAGGATCCCATAACTTTTCTAGAATCATCAAGTAGGCTTTGTGGCTTTCTCAAAGATGAGCTTCTAGAGAAATTAGTCTAGTCTCACAAATTTATTAGAAGTATCAATTAGCCCTATAATAGTCCAAAAAAAATTATTGCCCTCTTTAAATATAAGATATTTTTTTACCTAATTCATGCGAATTAAAAAAGTTATTAATTTAGCTAAAAGTATTAAATTTGTTTAAAATTTTTTCTAGTTTTCTAAAATTACCCTTGGGTTCATCATTAATTTTCTCCACATAGTCTCTCTACTTGATCTTTCTTTAATTGCTAGCCAATTATTATGGGAGGAACAAGTTATACATCAATAAGAGTATTTTAGTCAAAAAAATAATTAAAGATATGAAAATTAGAAAGAGAATTCTATATTAAGGGACATTTTTTTTCTAAAAAAGGTCTTATATTTAATAATGGAAGTAGTAGTTCAAATCTTAATTTATGTTTCATTTATTTGTAACATATTAAAACTTTAGTAAGCTTTAGGTCAGGGAAGTATTATAATATAAGAAATTATATTATCATATATCTAGTAATATTTTAGAATATTAGATAATTGATTACCATTAATAATATTTTTATTTATTATTCTTAATTATATCTCTATATGTATAAAAGATCATAATTGGTATTAATCGGAAATAATTAACCTATTGTAATTATTTTAACATTAATTATTTCTTTCTCTTTCACCTTTCTCCCTCCATATTAAAACTTTAAAGGCCATAATTTCAACACATTACATCTTGGGACTGACATCCTTGAACTAGTCAGGTATACCTGTAACTGGCCTTCGCTTGTGAGAAATATGTATTATCACGGGCATTTTCATTCATGGTTATTGATTTTGGATATACGATACCTTTCTTTTGAAGAACATATTCATAGATGTACGTTTACTCACTAAAATGTTATTTTTCTTACAAGCTCTGCTGCTTAATCACACATCCCCTTGAGGATGATCTTCATTCTGGCAGTTTGGAAGATTACTATTCAATGTTCTTCAATACAGCTTGTTCCATAAATTAATATTACCTAATGAATCAAATATCAATTGGGTTTCTGGGTGGTCGTTGGTTAGGAAGGTTTTGACAGCATTGGATTGTAGGACATTTAACCATCTTTTTGGTTGGCATTAATATATTATAAGTCCGATATAGTTATTATGGCCATTACCAGTGGTTCTATCCCCCCGACGAGGCATGTTACTCAATTGCCTATTCCGCATGTTAGTTACACGATGATTGTACGTGATGGACGTTGTAGTAGCTAAAATATTCACGAGTAATGGTGTTTATATATACAATCTTAGTAGTAGCTAAAACATGGGTAGATTAGAAAATTAGACTCGGTTTAGGTGCGATATGATAAAATACTGGTTAAGCTTGGCAAGGTTGGACAATAGAATCTTAAGGTGCAGATATAATTATATCAGCTTGTTTGGACATGAAAGTCATAGTTTGATTGGGAGTGTTTTTTTTTTTAAATTTTTTTTTGGTAAGCAATTAAATTGTGTGAAAATGGAGTTTTTTTTTTTTGGGAAAATGGAGTTATATATCGACAAAAACAGTGGTCCAGAAAGTAATGGGCTTTTATTGCTAAGCTAGTTCCCATTTAAGGTTGGAATATAATTAAGGGAAAGGACCTTTACGGTGAGTATTACACTAAAAGAGTTTGGCTCTCTATAATTCTTTTCTAAATGCCTATTATCTTATAAGATTAAGCCCTATATCAATTTGGAATGGGTTAGCCTTACCTTAACCGATTAAGTTCTTCCCGAAAGGTGTTTTTCATTGATGACCTTCTAAAGCAAAATTCAATAGGTGTTCACGGTATGCACTTTCCTAACAACAACCACTAGGTCCAATACTTTCACAGCAAAAAGCGACGAAATTGTAATTTTTTTCTTTTGGACAATGACGAAATTGTAAGTTGTCATACGATTCATACCCATTGGGCTCCTACTTCACTTCTGGGTAATTAAATGGAGCAGACCCCAGGATCCGTCCTTTTTTTAGTTCACCATGTCTCTTCTCTATTTTGTTGCCGCATATATAAACCAATAGTTGTTCCTAGAATTTTCTTAGGTTTTAGCATATGCATATATACTTTCATTAAACATATATCACGTGTAACGATACACGAGTTATTTATGTTAAAAATGTACCTAATTTTAAAGAATGTCTTTTTATATGTTAGCTGTTGAATGGAGTGTTTAGTGGAGTGGTTATAGTAAGCAGTGCCAACCAAATATTTCTCTAGTTCTCTCCCTTTGAAGCAATGGAAAGGAACCCTCTCATATTGTAGTAAAGAGGATATCTTTTTATATGTTAAAGTAAGCAGGATATCTTTTTATATGTTAAAGTAAGACTTGAAGCAATGGAAAGGAACCCTCTCATATTGTAATGCATACACCATGCAGTGTATGATATATGTATATGTATATCTATGCAAAGCCAGATCGCGTGAGGCTTTTCTTTTTTATATAAATTGTCCGAAGTGTGAGTGTTGGTAAGAAGACAAATTACGAAAGGAAGAGGAAGGCAGCCAAAAGCTGTTCTTGTTAAAGTTCCACGTACACAAAGATATCGGTTTGCATAAATGTGTGATGCTCTACGTGAATCATCTTCGATACTCTTTCTCTCTCTTTAGTCCATGCTAGTAGGAAGTTTACCTGCGACGAAAAGATGGCCATTAATTCTTCATTTCTTTCTTAAAAGACTCATAGTACGCAAGTACAGTTCAATCTTGCAGCCCAGTCCTTAAATTCTCTATATATAACTCAAATTTTGTAAAGAAAAATAATAATCGTATAAATGTGTGATTTTGTATCTAAAGAGATAGATGCATAGAAGATTAGAGAGAAATATAAGATAAGATGCATTTTGTTTCGGAAATTAATATTTTGTTGTATAATATATTGCAGTAATTTGATTATACCAGCAGGTCAATTTTTTACGAGACTTTCAATTCAACCATTAAACTATGGCTATATGATCTAAATTGTCAGCTATGTCAAGTCACATTTGGTTAAAATTAAATAACTATAGAATAATAATAAAAGAGATTTTGTTCTAAATAAATTTAATTGGTACGCTTTCATAATATGAAACTAAATTAATTGAACTAGTAAACTTCCTACACACATATACTTTTTATATACGAAGAGAAATCAATTTATTTTATAATTTAAACCTGTTATTATACTCTTAACAAGTTAAAATTCCATGGTTGAATTGATAGATACCTTATTTATATATGTCTTTTCAAATGTATTATAAATATATTATATTTTTTATTATACTAGTTTGGTCTAACATTTAGGATTGTTTTATTTATTTATTTTTTTGGTTGCTCAATGTGAGACACCCAACAAAGGTTTTTTTTACATATATAAAGTCTCTAACCTGGAATCCTACTTAAGCGAAACTAAATCACTTATTATTTGGATCAACCCCTCTTGATCTATTGCTTTACTTTTTTATGAGCTGCATTGTGATTATTCAAACATAAATTATGTGTCACTGTTATATTTTGACGGATAAAAACTTAGGTGAAGGATTCACTAGGATCAAAGTTTGATAAGTATTTATAAAGATATTTTCGAATCACTTATCGATAAGGTTTACACGTTGATAGAAGATTTAAAGTTGAATCAAGAATATGAGTAGGCATGGCAACGGTACCCGAGTCCGTTGCCTCGAGTTTGACAGGTAAAATTTGTTTTGACTGGGAATAAACAAAAATCATACCAACTCTGACTCGATTTTGATAGGGACTGGGGTAGGTGTAGGAAGCAATTACCCACCCTAACCTAGACTCAAACTCGCCCTTATATACAAATTCAATAATTCTACTTATAATTATGGTTACATGAGAATAATAAGTTTATATATTTTTCTTAAAATAATATAACCATGAAGTTTATTATTTATAAAAAATTTTAATGTCTATTTTATATATTATTTAATTAAAATATTTTAGATATTATTTAAAATTATATATTTAAATTATCAAAATAAAGAAAAATAGAGTATGTAAGATTCTCATGGATTTCCTTAAACCTAACATAAAACTTACAAGCACTGAGATACGTTCTAAGATTTTAAACCTACCTTATTTTAACTTGACCTGAACCCACCTTAACTTTTATGTGAATAAAGATGAAGAGAGCAAAACCAATCCTAACCTACGCGTTGCCATGCATAAATGAGTTAATCTTGGGGTGTGAATCCTAATTTCTACATAGTCAAAAATTATATTTTAGATATAAAATTATTTAAATCTCTCTTATATATTGAACCATCATCTAAAACTATCATAAATACAATGGAAATATTTTAAGCATACCAAATATATTTATAACACTTCTAGTAAATATAATTCCCATACAATATAATTCTCGAGAAACATAATTTCGGACATTCAAACAAATATTTGTATCAAATCCCCTAAGAGTGAGAGAAATTCTGAGAATAATGATATATAAGAGAGACGAAGATAAAATAATTATTTTATAGAAATGACACTATTGGTATTATATTATAAATGTATATTCACAATACTTAGTTGGGAGTCAGGTATAGTTATTCTGTGCTTTTGGTACTATCCTTTCATTACACTTGGAGGTTCGTCTCTTAACCAAATTTGAGGTGAATCCAATGGTGTCTCCTAACGAAAGTTGAAGAATAATTTATTTTATTGAAGTAGATATTGTTTCTTTCAATAAAGTATTTTCTACTTATGACAAAATTCGAATCCCGTGACTGCAAGATGCTTTAAGAATGTGTAAGGCTAAATTTATCGGTATCTCCATGAACCAATTAATTACTACATTTGTCCTTTAATACATGACTCTTTTACTTAATTCATGTGTATTATTAAAATAGATTAATTTAGTTAAGGTTATTAAATTTAGTTAAAATTTATAGTAATATTCCAAAATTATCCTTAAGGTTATTATAACTCATCATTCTACTCTTCCCATTTATTCTTTCTCCATTTAACCTTTCTACTCATCACTTAATTATCATAAAAGATATGAATGATCTAATTGATGTATTTTATGTTATTTTGATAGAGTATTTTGGTTAAAAATAATTAATTGTATAAAAATTTAAAAGATGATCTAATAGTCAAAGATATTTTTTACTAAAATCTTATATTAAGGGATAAAAATAGTATTAATTGAGAAGTTTTCGAAATAAACTTTACTAAACAACGTAAACTAAATTTAAACAACCGGACGTAGTTTTCCCCCCTTTATTTTAGTGCATAAAGAATGTTTGTGTGAAGGGAAAGGGAAGGTTAGAGCATATATTTATCATATTTACAATTTATTTATTTTATTCTATATGTGAAAACTATACTTTTAATGATGACTTAATAATCGCTTCAACAACCATGCCTTCTTCAACCGCGACCTAGTGACCTGGATGTAACTTCAAATTTGGTTAAAATGAAAAAATGATACTAAAACCATGCACAATTACCCTTTCCGTACGTATATATGTTTTATTATTGTCTATCGTTTTCCCTTTTGGAGCTCCTTTGGGTACTTTAGCCCACACCATGTCTCAAATTTGAGCTTCAATTGAAAAGGAAGCCACACACAACAGGGTCCACATAGTGACCCAATTTCATGTGTCCTTCGAATGTCAAATCACTGCCTTGCGTTGGCTTCAGCAAGCAATTCACATGTCTGCATGTGTCCCTCTCTATTGTTTCTTTCTTTTCCTTATGTTATTCCTATTGCCACAACTATATCATTCTGATATTTTCATTTTTATAATATTTTTCAATATCCTCTTTTATCTTTATTTTTCTAAATACATAACCTATAAAGTGAGGTAAAAATCTAAGAAAATGATTGGTAGACATTTTATTTACAAGTTGTTTAATCCAGAAAATTAAATCCATTTCTTTTTATCTTGCGCAATTTTAAAACACACACTTATTAAAAAATTATTGAATGATTTCAAATACATAATTTTATTATATAAATTTTTACTACTTTACTCTTGTATTTCTATCTCCTTATTTATTTTACAACTTAATTTTAATTATTTATTTTAAAAGTAAAGATATAATAAGAAAAAATAATAAAAATTTATTAAACTCTTAAAATAGTCGATAAAAAATTAATTTTTTAAAATTACATGAAATAAAAAAGAATGGAGCTAATACCCCTTATTCATCCTCGCAAGTGTCTTTCTCATTTTGGCCTACGGACGTACAAGTTTATAATTAATTTCGCAGAAATATGTACCAGTACCTACACAATTAATGCTGATTTTTCATTGCGGATTATTAAATTTACATAGGTGGGTGAAGCGTACCTATGTAGCTCCCAACAAAATCCAACAGAATGTATAAATAACTTAAAGCTTAAATATGTTTCCAGAGATTTGAACTATTACATATCTTGAAAGAATTAATTTTCAATTTTTAACTGAAGGAACCTGAGTTTACAAAACAAGATTGGCTATGTAATTATGGCTTGAATTTCGAATATTACAATTTCACTCATGTCTTAAAAGATTTGGTTGGAGGTCATTTTCTCTTTGGAACATTCAATAATTTCAGTTTTATGTGCAGGAAAAGTGGCCTCTCATTTATAATCAACACGTCATAAATTTCACAAATTTTATAGTGGTATTAAGTTAAAGTATATTTCACTTTTCTAAAATGATGCATATTTTATTTTAATATAAACAATAAACAATTTTGGACATTGGTTAGGACGATTTGTTACTACTAATAAAACATTAAAAGATTAAATGAATTTTTAATATACCAGACTTGTCCGTTTCATTTACTTATTAAACTTTTATATTATATATAGGTTAAATTAATAAAAAATAATAAGTTTTTTAAATATTCTTTTTTAATAAACTTTTTTTTGGTCAAGTTTTTTCTAATAAACTTTTAAGATTTGTTTTGTGATATTGTACGATGTATTGTTGGATACTCTTAGGCTTTATGTCCACTTATATTTTAACCATTCATATTATATTCTTTTTGTACAGTACGTGATTAATGAATATTGGATAAGATTGTAACCATGAGTGCTTAATTTTATTGTATATTTTTTTCGTTTTACAGCTAAGTCTAAATAGACTTTTCGATTTGTTTGTGTTAATAAGCACGAACGACCTACAATTGTGCCAATAGGCTAATTGACTTGTATACAAACTTTTGTGTAAATTAAGCATACCCTTCAAATATTTTCAGGTTAGGCTGATCATTAAACCAAGTTGATGACATTATTGCTAGGATCCTCAACACATACAATATATATAATTAACGATTAAACACAAGTTACATGATGCATAATCCACAATAATTCTTGAGTGGTTTAGTAAACTTACATGGTGTTTGAATCAAATAATGAAGTTGTAGTGTATGCCAAAGATGTGAGATTGTTTGTGATTCCGCAACGTTCATAAGGAGACTAGTATAAACAACAAAAAAAAAAAAAAACGTTGTTAGCAATAGATTTATCCATGTTAATAGAAAAAAAAAACTAATGTCAAACATATAATAACTTACTCTAAATATGATTTGACTTTAATATAGATGATCAAGATATATTCATGGAGTGATGATATGTATTCTTAATTGGTAAGTCAACACTTTTCATTTTTGTCACTAGATTGGTATAAAAATTGAGTTTTCATGAACGTTATCATCCATCATTTGTGGATCATTCCTTGTATTTCATGAACATTATCATTCATATTCCTGAATAGTAATTTTTGAAGTAATGTAAGGTGAAGTATGTTGTCTCTTGGTTTAGATAAAAGCTTAAAATTGAGCCTCCAATGTGTGCCTTAGTTTTGACGACATTCTTTAACTCTCCCCTAAATCTATAAAATGAATAAAGTATAATTTAAAAATTAAGTAATGAAGTACAAAAAGTAATTGAAGATATTACAAGAAGAATTGTGTCAATTACCTCTCAAATGAATACATTTATCTATAATGCACATGACCACCTAACTTGGCTTCTCTAGGTAGATACATTGGAAGATATTTCAGTGAATCTTAAAAGTTTGGAGGCATAACTTTTTGCAATTAACATAAATAAGCAAAATGTTCTCCTCTAATTTGGTATCAATTGTCAATTGATAATTTTGACTTGGAGTACAACAGTTGGTTTAACAATTGATAATTTTGACTCAATGACACCATCATAAATAGGTTCATTGACAAATGTCATGTTTAAAAATTTTCAATAATAAGGATTAGGCTCCTCAGATTCATTTCCCATATCATCATTTTATACATCATCACCAATATATTCATCATCAGCACCATAATGCATGAACGCATTGTGTATCATTTGACTTATGTCGTTAAAATTATTTTCATTTATTGAGCGAGCACTAGTGCTACACTCTAATAAACCAACAAAATTTAAACACTTCACCATGCGAGTCCTAACCAAGTAATTCGGTTGGACACTTCATTTGTAGAAATGAACCCTAACATAATTTTCATTTAATATATTCAAACAATGACATTTAACATAAGGGCATTTAACATAACCATTATAATGTTAAATAATTATTCCTTAGCGTTGTTCATAGATTCATTTACCCCATTCACAAATTCATGTTTCAAACATCTATCAAAATCAATTTGGTCATACATCCATCAACCATCCATTATCTACTGATGGTTCAGAGTCAAACTTAGAAGAGAGATTGAATACATCTTAGACTCTTTTCGTGGAAATTGAACCTTTAAAGTGCAAGGAATTAGACTTGATAAAAAGCAAGGAAAGAGAAGAATGAACACCAAAGATTTATACTGGTTTACTTCCAACATAGAAGCTACGTTCAGTCCCTTCTAACTTAAAGGATTTCCACTATTGTAAAATCTCTTTTACAATCACAGCATCAAACTTGTGCCATAAGTATTTTTTACTCCAGCCACTCCTGACTTAAACACAAGTATTCTTTCAACAAGTCACTCCTGACTCTAAACCCAAGTATTCTTTCAAAAGCCTCTTCAGGCTACAACTATTTCCCAATGAAACTAAGGCTGGCAACACACGATACTTTTACACACTAACTAATTTGAAAGAATAGTGCAAGGGTGTTTCACAGAACTTAGTGTATGAAGGATGTACAAATATGAACAAATACACTAAGTTAATAAATATAGAAGGACCAAGGTCTGCTAGAGGCAGGACAACAAAGAAGGCCTTATAGTCTGAGAGAAACTCGTTAGACAATCTGGTGAGGAGATGTAGCCGTTGAAAATCCTTTGAAGGAGTTTTACTTGATTGTAAGCACCGGACTTTTGATGAACTGAAGAGATGCCAAAATGTCTGGTAGCAAGGAACTTTGACACTTTGCATGAATAGAGTGTTCCTTGATATTTTCAGAGCATAAAGCTAATTGTTGGCTTTCTTTTTTCTAGCAAACGCGTAGATAACAATGTTGTTATCCTTCTATAACTTTTCTATCACATAAGCTGACTTGATTCAACTTTTCTGAATTACGTAGAGTAGTTACGTTGATTTCTTAAAAAAAGCTGTTTTGATTTATCCATTGATTTGTCTCTTATTCTTTCTGATGGTAAGCACAGTTGTATTGATAAGGGCTTAATCTTCAAAGCATTATCAAAAGGTTTTAGAACATTATATGATTGAAATTTTGAAGTAACGTTCATGTTGCATGAAAAACCTGAGGTCTGATTTGTTGGTCCATAAGTTTGGAAGGTCTTAAATCAGACTCTTTTGGGTAAAGTCTAGAATCAGACTCTTGATTTGATGGACTCCTTTTTTTTTGTAACATGTGTACTTAGTATATGTTTCCTAAAACATTTAAATAAATAGATTAGATCCCACATAGACAAACTTCATTTAACTTAAATGCATTGATACGTGTTATTAACAAATCCTAGGATATGGTTATAATGACGTAGCTTGGGGTTTGGTCAAAGATATTAACTTTTTTTCAAGCCAGACTTGTTCTCAATATCTATGTTACAAATATGTTAAACATTTATTCCCAACAAAAGTATAATAACATGAAACACTAATCAGTAGCTTAACTCCAAACATATTATATTTTACGAATAAAATATAATTATTAACATATTAAAAATTATCTCAACTTACTAAGTATTTAAAAATATTTAACTTCAACTCAAAATCACCTAATATAATATTTTTTAAAAAAAATTAGACAACATAACTTCTACAATATGGACATAAAAACATTAACAACACCGAATAGTAATTCCAAAACAACATACAATAATCATCCACCATAATGTTGTATTACATTTTAGTTTTGGATTCCTACTCAACAAAGATATATAAACTAAAAGGAGTAAAAAAATAACTAACCTCTAGCTAAAATGAAAATCAATCGGCTAGAAATACTTTAGTTTTGGTCATGAAAACAATGGTATATTTTTTCCATAATGAAGTACTCAATGAAATATTAGAGGGAATGAAAATGGTAGGGAAATGGGTGTTGGGTGGTATTATGATGAAGAAAAGAGGAGAGGAAGATAAAATGGGAAGACAAGTTTAATGATGTCAATTTACGTAATGTTTGCATCAAAGGTTTTCCACACAACAGCCAAAATCTCTGACACAACGCCTAAGCGTAACTTTATTTTTAAAATTATGCATATAGCGTCAAAGTTTTCCAATGCTACATAAAATAATCTGGCGTAATGTCACATCTATAAGATGTGAAAACTTTGTCGTAACTCTAAAACCAGACTTTGTTGTAGTTCCCACCTACAGCAAGCTGGAGAATGGATATCAAACATTTCTAGCTTAGAGTGAATGAGCATGTAGGAAGCAGGAGGAAGTGCCTCAGTGAAGATATCAATGAGCTACTAAGAAGATGAAATCGACAACAACTTGATCAAACAATATTTAAGATTTTCTCGAACGATATGGAAATCTATCTTAATATGTTTGGTTTATTCATGAAAAATAGATTAGCTGAAGTGTGAAGAGATGACTAATTATCGTAGTAAAGTAGTGTAAGGCACGAAAGCCACATAAAATCCATCAAGAAAGTAAGTGTGCCATTGAAGCCCACAAATGGTGAGAGGTAAAACACAATATTCTTTCTTAGGGGAGTTGTAAGAGAAAATGACTTGTTTCATAAAGTGCCATGAAATCAAATAGGAGCCAAGATATGTTACAAAACCAATGATAATACATCAGGGATCAGGGTAACCTTCCTATTTCAAGTCACCTAATGCCTTGAATTATGGAGAGCCATGTGCAAAGAAGAACAAGCCATAATGAGGAGCACTTTTGAGGTAACAATGGACACACAAGGTAGTCTAATGAAAAAGTTAAGCAAGGCTAGCAACAAACTTAGACACTGTATAACATATGAAATGTATGATTGGGTGGTGGTGAAATAAATAAGATGTTTAACCAAACAACGATAAAAAGAAGGATCGTTAAGTGGAGTACTAGAAATTTGATGAAGAAGAGTATTAGAGTTAAGTGGAGTGATGATAAGCTTAGAAGCTAGCATGTCATGATCCTCTAATATGTCTAAAGACATACTTTTGCTGCCTAATAAGACTAATGCCTAAAACATTGCAAGCCACCTAAAAAATGACATTCAAATGTACAACAATGAAGGTGATGATTAGAATAAGTCATTGGTAGACAAAATAATATCATCAACACAGATATGAAGCGCAATAAAAGGACCCTAAACACCATACATAAGGAATAAAGAATAATCTGAATTAGATAATTGATATTCACAAGAGACAAAAAATATAGATAATCGAGCATACCATTGGCGATGTGCCTATTTCAAACCATAGGGAGATCATTCCAATTTACAAACTTGATTAGCTTGAGAGAAACAAAGTCCTGGTGGTAACATATTATGAACCTCCTCATGAAACTCGTTGTGTAAAAGGACATTGTTTGCATCAAGTTGCTTCAAATACTAGTCATGAATAAACGGTTGCTAAGGAAAGCAATAACTGAACAATAGTCATTGTTAGTTGTCAATTTTTCCTTGTTTTCACTATTTAAAACCACTTCAAATTTACTACCTGAACTTGTATTTTATATGAAGACATAGTCATTTTCACAAATTCCGAGTTTGAGGTGAAATTTCCAATTAACTTATATTTTTCTTAGTGTGTTATGGTATAAAAAGGTTCATTTTTAGGAATTAGAGTTCCAATTTCACTAAGTACAAAATGTCAGCTTCACTTTAGTGTAGAAGTGTGCTTCAATGATTAGAGACCCAAGGGTAATTTTGTCATTTCAATATATTACTTGAGTCAGAAGAATGCAACTAGCAATACCCCATGTAAAGAAACCTTGCCCATGTTGTGCTTAAACAAAAATATGTTCATTTGAGCCAAATTAATAGAAATAGAAAAACCCCAACTACGTGCTTCAACAAGAAATTGGTTGCTTAAGTGAAATCATGTTTTCCACCTACTTTGTAACACCTTATTAATTGCAACTAAAAATTCCAAAAATATGAGAAAATTTTTCACAAAACAGTCCCGTATCATTCGACATATGAGGAAGCAGGCAAAGGAAGAACGAAAAGCATTCACACGCACATAGCAACCTACAGGGAAACTAAAACTGGGGCCGGCTCAATGGGTTTATCGTAACACACCAACTCTAGGGCGGATTACACAACACCGTTTGTTCGCTTAGACGGGGTCTGGCACCGTCCAGGCGGGGTATAGTAATGCAGAAGCGGATAGAGGAAATTTCACAATGAGGCTTCCCTTCGAGTAATACTGGTCACTCAACGGGAGGAATAGATAAGGGAAATATGTTAATACATTCACATGCGTAGCATTCGGTGGAAAGGCGGAGTTAGAATCATCCTACTTGGCTAGGCGGGGTATATTTATCTTGGGCGAGGTATGACTCCGCCTTAACGAAATCTGCACAACGCCTCTCCAACGCAAATGCAAGGTAATTTCTTAATCGGATAAGGAAAAGGGTTCAGTAGGTAAATCCTCACACTCGCACTTCACTCGGGAAAAACAGGAAGTTACAGGGTACATATGCGGTAGTAGATTGTGGAGGAAGGAGGGATCTGAACCTATTCCGCCCAACTCAACTAATTATGACAACGCCTGGGCGGACTCAACCACAACGCCCAAATCAGGGTTCAACACCGGGGTCCGGATTGCGTTAGCATCACAACGGATAGGGAGGATAATTGGACGGTGTCCCACTCTAACAACTACATCGCTCCAACGCGAGTCCTCTCGCTTGGGCGGATTGCTTCCATACTTCAGGCGGGGTACGACTCCGCCCAACGTATCCGACATAAGTTTTCCTAAGACAATTCTCGGTTCACTCAGACTTGGCTATAACCTGCTCAATCAGACTGTCCCTGCGTATCTATTAAAGCATAATTATGAAACAAGGCAGCACATAGCAACACACACACAAAACCATACATCTATATATATACATAAAAGTGTATATTAATATTTACAATGCAAAATCGGACTTCTTCTTGTCCATAAAGTTCTATTCATCCCCAAAACATTAACATCCGGTATGAACCAGTTGGGGCTTAGTCTAACAATGCCTTAATTAAACCTTCCAAATGCATCAGCGCTCCGCCCAGCATTCCAGCTCTGCTTTTGATCCTCCTCACGAGAAACATTCACTGAAAATGACCACTGCAGGGGTGAGCTTTTACATGTATAATGATACTCACAGACTCGGTATCAGCGTCAGTAAACGCTCCTGCTATCATTCAACCTTTCTCAAGTAACCAAGTTCACATAGTTCAAACAACATTCATGACACACACATGATACACAGAGTTTATTCCACATCCAAATATATATTCATGCATTCCAAATCACACACATATACATACATAGGTTTATACACCACTACAATCAGCCTTATTTCTATATGCATGCCTGCGGATCCGACTCGGGTAAAGACTCTCAGTTACGGTCCCCTTTTCTTCTGGCCCCTCGTCCCTCAGCTCTTACCAGGTGGCACCGGCCTCCCCACGGCGTCTCGAGACTCTCTTCTCTAGCTCCAACGGCTACCACGAGCTCTATTGGGATCTAGCCAGGGTTGGTAACTGGAAGTCATTTCCCTTGGGGTTCTTGACCTTCTATGGGTCACCCCACTCTTACTCATGCAACTAACACATTCATTATTACACATCATCGCACCATGAACACCTTACCGTAGTCATTAAGTAAGAACGGATATCCCCCACTACTCGTAATCATTCAGTCAGTCACACCAGCGCATGTTACAATCGGTCATCAGACTAACAACATTGAGCAATCCAATTAAGAACATGCACATACATACTTTTCATAGTGACACAAAATAGATCCATGCATATCATCCATCATTATCATCCACGAACAGGCTACACCATCGCCACGAAGATCACTATCAGAATCTCAAATCATGCATCAGTTTTAGTAATTATGAATACATGCACACATGCACAGCATCAGTTCTAATGATTATAAATACATGCACACACACACACACCCGCACTCAGCAATACGTTCATCTGGTACCGTTCTTAGACCATGCATTCGACATGCAAGCGCCCCCTACCTTTAGAAGAATCCTCAGAAACCTTTTTCGTTCTTGTTGTTGGGTCCGATGTCCTTCTCCTGGTTCGTCCGATCTTCCTTGGCTTGTCGTATCCTGTGCCTGATTCTGGGATGAAGTGTGGTCCGTTCCCCCGTACTGCAACCAAGACCTCCAGGAGTGAAGAGTAAGATAGAAGAAGGAGAAAGATGGAGACGAAGGGAGGAAGTAGAGAATGAAGTGACGGAGAAGGGAGTCTGAAGAAAGAGTAAGTGCGTTCCTCCCCAAGGCTCACGTTTTATATATATATATATATGTGCATGCGCACAGTAAAAGAAGAGTGGGATGGGAGAGTGCGTGCCCAGCAGTCACGTGCACTCCACCCCATCCCCTGACCATCACCATTTTTAATATTTTAATGGCTTGATCCTAATTAGTTAAATGCAATTAACAGTTATTTCTTAGTTAAAATCAAATCTTAATGGTTTATTCTTCATTCAGCATTTAATTTCAAAACTGGGATGTTACAGTTCTCCCCCACTGAAAAAGAATTTCGTCCCTGAAATTCAGTCGGTACTTACCTAGGTAAACAATTCGGGGTACTGCTGTCGCATGGCGCCTTCGCGTTCCCACGTGTAGGAGGTGGTCTTGCCTTGCTGCCACTCCACCTTAACCAGCCTTACGTTCTTGTTTCTTAAGCGTTTTACCGATTGATCCACGATTCCAACCGGTGTAGTCACAATGGTTAGGTCTTCCTTGATCTCTACCTCGTCGTCAGGCATCGTGTGGCTAGGGTCATGCAAATACTTCCTTAGCTGAGACACGTGAAATACGTTGTGTAATCGGGACAAGTGAGTTGGTAACGCGAGGCGGTATGCCACGGGGCCAATCCGTTCTACTACCTCATAAGGTCCGATGTAGCGAGGGCTTAACTTCCCACTTTTTAAGGCTCGTCCAACTCCTTTACTCGGAGAGGTTCTCAGAAACACCCGATCTCCGACTGAAAATTCTAATGGCTTGATGCGCTTGTCATGGTAGCTCTTCTGCCTGTCTTGTGATGCTTTCATCTTCTCCCTTATTACTCGGATCTGTTCTGTGGTTTGCTTCACGATGTCTGGTCCCAGTAATAGACTTTCACCCGCTTCCGACCAACAGAGTGGGGTTCGGCATCTACGCCCATATAATGCCTCGTAAGGTGCCATGCCAATGCTGTGATGATGGCTGTTGTTGTACGTAAACTCGATCAAGGGAAGGTACTGCTCCCAGTCCCCACCGTACTCTAACACACACGCTCTCAATAAGTCTTCTAGACTCTGAATTGTTCGCTCAGATTGTCCATCCGATTGGGGGTGGTAGGCAGAACTAAGCCAAAGCTTCGTCCCCAATTCTTGATGCATGCTGGTCCAAAACCTGGACGTAAACCTAGGGTCCCTATCTGAGACGATGGAAGTAGGTATGCCATGCAGTCGGATAACTTCTTGAATGTAGATTCGAGCCAATTTATGCAATGGGTACTTCATATTTACAGGTAAGAAGTGTGCACTCTTCGTCAATCTGTCAACAATGACCCAAATGGCATCATGGCCCGCTCGGTTTTTGGGTAATCCCATGATAAAATCCATCGTAATTGAGTCCCATTTCCACACGGGGATCTCTAGAGGCTGCATTGCACCGTACGGTTTTTGGTGCTCTACTTTCGATTTCTGACAAGTGATACACTGGGCCACGTACTCCGCCACATCCTTCTTTAGTCCGGGCCACCAAAACTGTCTCCTCAAGTCGTGGTACATTTTCGTGGTTCCTGGGTGAATGCTGAGTAGGCTTTTGTGGGCTTCATCAAGCACCATTCTTCTCAATCTCCCTTCACTTGGTATGTATATTCTGTTTCTCACCCGGAAGATCCCATCTGACCCCTCTGCCAAGGATAAATCCTTTCCTTTAGCCTGAATTTCCTTCATTTCAGCTAGGTAAGAGTCCGCCTGTTGCTGTTCGTACACGGATTTTAAGAATTCGTTGGCAATCCTCAACGTACCGATTGTCATCTTCTAAGAGGAAGGGGCGTCAACATGCAAGTTCATGTCTCGGAACCGCTCCAACAACTCAACTTCTTTTGCCATCATGGCTACTATGTGGAGGGATTTTCGACTCAATGCGTCTGCCACGACATTTGCCTTACCTGGGTGGTATTTCAACTCGAAATCATAGTCCTTCAAAAACTCAATCCATCTTCTCTGCCTCATGTTCAGCTCCTTTTGGTCGAATAGGTATTTGAGGCTCTTATGATCGCTGTACACTTCAAATTTGGACCCGTACAAGTAATGCCTCCAGATTTTCAATGCAAAAACTACTGCTGCCAGCTCCAAGTCATGGGTCGGATAATGCTGCTCGTGGGGTCTCAATTGTCGAGAGGCATATGCTATCACTCGATCTTTCTGCATGAGTACACATCCTAATCCGAGTCCGGACGCGTCACAATAGACCACAAAGCTTTCTCGTAACTCAGGTAATGCCAACACCGGAGCAGTTGTCAACTTATTCTTCAGCTCTTGGAAGCTGTTCTCACACTCCGGACTCCACACAAAAGGAACGTTCTTCCGAGTCAATTTAGTCAGGGGTAATGCCAACTTAGAAAAACCTTCGATGAACCTCCTATAATAACCTGCCAAGCCCATAAAACTTCTTATTTCCGAGATCGATCTGGGCCTCTCCCATGCCATTACAGCAGCTACCTTCGCAGGATCCACCGAGACGCCTCGCTCGGAGATCACATGCCCGAGGAAGTGGATCTCATCC
This sequence comes from Clitoria ternatea, assembly GCA_037962975.1. Classification (NCBI taxonomy): domain Eukaryota; kingdom Viridiplantae; phylum Streptophyta; class Magnoliopsida; order Fabales; family Fabaceae; genus Clitoria; species Clitoria ternatea. The sequence goes on from CM075670.1 coordinate 142,068,514, forward strand.
TTCCAGAATTTGCACTTTGAAAGCTTTGCAAACAACTGTTTCTCCTTCAACACTTGGAGTACCGCTCTGAGATGTCCTTCATGCTCCTCAGATGTCTTAGAATAAACTAGGATGTCGTCGATGAAAACAACAACAAACCGATCTAAGAAGGAGTGGAATATGCTGTTCATGTAATTCATGAAAACAGCAGGGGCGTTTGTCACACCGAACGGCATCACTACATACTCATAGTGACCATACCTAGTCCTAAAGGCAGTTTTAGGAATGTCCGAGTCCTTCACTCGGATTTGGTGATATCCCGATCGTAAGTCGATTTTCGAGAAGACTGAGGCTCCACGCAGCTGGTCAATTAAATCATCAATTCTAGGCAGTGGGTATCGATTCTTGATTGTGAGTTTGTTAAGCTGTCGATAATCTATACAAAGTCTCATGCTGCCATCCTTCTTCTTAACAAGTAGCACAGGTGCGCCCCATGGTGACACGCTTGGTCTGATGAACTGCTTCTCAAGTAACTCATCCACTTGTTTCTTCAACTCTGCCAATTCAGTTGAGGACATTCTGTAGGGTGCACTGGAGACCGGTTCGGCTCCAGGGATCAAGTCTATAGAGAATTCAACTTCTCTATTGGGAGGCACACTCGGGACGTCCTCTGGGAACACTTCTGGGAATTCGCAGACAACCGGAATTTCGTTCACTAGGGTCTCATTCTCATCTTTGGTTAGACAAAGCATCATAAATAGTTGGGTTATACCTAGTGCCGTGCCATCTTCAGTGGGTTGTTTTGGGAAAACTATCTCTCGGTTTCTACAATCTACTAATACCTTATTGGCTGAAAGCCAATCTATTCCAAGCACAATATCAAGACCCTTTAAGGGCATGCAAATCAGATCGAAGGTGAAACTCCGATCATACAACTCAAATGCTACATTTTTACATATTGACGATGTGAACACACTAGGGCCAGTAGGGCTGGCCACTTCCAAAGTCCGGTTCATAGACATAGTTGGTAGCTTCAACCGTTCCACGCACTCATCAGCTATAAAAGAATGGGTTGCTCCCGAATCGAAAACAACATTAAGCGTATTCATTCCAAGTGAGCACTTACATTGTACTAGATCGTTTGCTGGTGCAACATCCTCTGCATTGATGGTGTAGATCCTTCCTGTCGCTGTTGGGCCGGTGTTCCTCTCTCGGCTGTTCGGAGCACGCATCATATTTCCTCTGGTTCCGTTGCCTCTGCCACCAGGTCGTTGGTTATCATTCACTCTGGTTCGATCTTGAAATCCTCCTTGACGCACATTGGCGTTTGCCTGGCGGAGTTGGGGGCAGTCCGGGCGAACGTGTCCCTTCTCTCCGCAGTGGTAGCATTTAACATTTGTATCATTGCAATCCTTAGCAAAGTGGTCACCGCCGCATTTAAAGCATCCGCCATACCTTGGTCGTCCACTCATTTGTCTCCCTCGGTCATTATGATTCTGATATCTGGTGAAGGGTTCATTCCTCCTCACGTTCCCTGGCCTCTTGAAACGTGATTGCTGAGGCCTCAGGTGCTGGTTGGCTCTGCTACACTGGCCCGAATGGGCCCTGTCATCCTCTTCGAATATTCTACACTTGTTCACTAAGGCAGGGAAACTCCGGATTTCATGGTATCTGCAGGCCCTCTTGATATCCGATCTCAGTCCGTTCTCAAACTTAAGACACTTGGAGTGCTCCGTTCCTGGCTGCTGGAAGGGCGGATAGAATAGGCACAATTCCTCAAATCTGGTCACGTATTCTTCCACAGTCATGGAGCCCTGTTTTAACTCCATAAACTCCAGCTCTTTCCGACTCCTCACTGTGTCGGGAAAGTATTTGTCTAAGAAGCAGGCCTTGAAATCGTTCCACGTCAATTGATTGTCATCTTCGGGGAATCGGCTCCTGGCTATCTTCCACCAATTCTCCGCTTCATCTCGCAGCATATACACTGCGCATTCCACCTTCTGGGCTTCGGTACAGCGAAGACCCCTAAAAATTCTCTCTAATTCCTGAGTCCACTTGAACGCCGCCTCAGGGTTCCGTCCTCCTAAGAATTCACTCGGCTTCCTCTTCAGGAAGCGGTCCAGCACATGGCCATCCTCAGGTCGAGTCTGGTCTTGCCTTTCAAATACATCAGCAAAGCGTTGGAATGCTGTGGCTATAGCCTCCATACTTTGACGATGCGCCATTCCTTATCCTGAAATTGACATTTAAGGATAAGTATACGGAGCCACTTACTACCGATCTAGTTATTAGTCCAACAATTAATAGCTTAGCACATTATATCATTCGCCTAGGTCATACACACAATCGGACCGGGGAAAAACAACCCCTTGTTCTCAAGTCAATCATCAGTCAAGTCAACTAGCATCAGAACAATTTCAACCATTCAATCAAAAGACACACACACCACCGCTTACACTTGGTAAGCATACTTTGGCCTTGGACTTTTCGGTCCGCTCTGATACCAAAATGTAACACCTTATTAATTGCAACTAAAAATTCCAAAAATATGAGAAAATTTTTCACAAAACAGTCCCGTATCATTCGACATATGAGGAAGCAGGCAAAGGAAGAACGAAAAGCATTCACACGCATATAGCAACCTACAGGGAAACTAAAACTGGGGCCGGCTCAATGGGTTTATCGTAACACACCAGCTCTAGGGCGGATTACACAACACCGTTTGTTCGCTTAGACGGGGTCTGGCACCGTCCAGGCGGGGTATAGTAATGCAGAAGCGGATAGAGGAAATTTCACAATGAGGCTTCCCTTCGAGTAATACTGGTCACTCAACGGGAGGAATAGATAAGGGAAATATGTTAATACATTCACATGCGTAGCATTCGGTGGAAAGGCGGAGTTAGAATCATCCTACTTGGCTAGGCGGGGTATATTTATCTTGGGCGAGGTATGACTCTGCCTTAACGAAATCTGCACAACACCTCTCCAACGCAAATGCAAGGTAATTTCTTAATCGGATAAGGAAAAGGGTTCAGTAGGTAAATCCTCACACTCGCACTTCACTCGGGAAAAACAGGAAGTTACAGGGTACATATGCGGTAGTAGATTGTGGAGGAAGGAGGGATCTGATCCTATTCCGCCCAACTCAACTAATTATGACAACGCCTGGGCGGACTCAACCACAACGCCCAAATCAGGGTTCAACACCGGGGTCCGGATTGCGTTAGCATCACAACGGATAGGGAGGATAATTGGACGGTGTCCCACTCTAACAACTACATCGCTCCAACGCGAGTCCTCTCGCTTGGGCGGATTGCTTCCATACTTCAGGCGGGGTACGACTCCGCCCAACGTATCCGACATAAGTTTTCCTAAGACAATTCTCGGTTCACTCAGACTTGGCTATAACCTGCTCAATCAGACTGTCCCTGCGTATCTATTAAAGCATAATTATGAAACAAGGCAGCACATAGCAACACACACACAAAACCATACATCTATATATATACATAAAAGTGTATATTAATATTTACAATGCAAAATCGGACTTCTTCTTGTCCATAAAGTTCTATTCATCCCCAAAACATTAACATCCGGTATGAACCAGTTGGGGCTTAGTCTAACAACGCCTTAATTAAACCTTCCAAATGCATCAGCGCTCCGCCCAGCATTCCAGCTCTGCTTTTGATCCTCCTCACGAGAAACATTCACTGAAAATGACCACTGCAGGGGTGAGCTTTTACATGTATAATGATACTCACAGACTCGGTATCAGCGTCAGTAAACGCTCCTGCTATCATTCAACCTTTCTCAAGTAACCAAGTTCACATAGTTCAAACAACATTCATGACACACACATGATACACAGAGTTTATTCCACATCCAAATATATATTCATGCATTCTAAATCACACACATATACATACATAGGTTTATACACCACTACAATCAGCCTTATTTCTATATGCATGCCTGCGGATCCGACTCGGGTAAAGACTCTCAGTTACGGTCCCCTTTTCTTCTGGCCCCTCGTCCCTCAGCTCTTACCAGGTGGCACCGGCCTCCCCACGGCGTCTCGAGACTCTCTTCTCTAGCTCCAACGGCTACCACGAGCTCTATTGGGATCTAGCCAGGGTTGGTAACTGGAAGTCGTTTCCCTTGGGGTTCTTGACCTTCTATGGGTCACCCCACTCTTACTCATGCAACTAACACATTCATTATTACACATCATCGCGCCATGAACACCTTACCGTAGTCATTAAGTAAGAACGGATATCCCCCACTACTCGTAATCATTCAGTCAGTCACACCAGCGCATGTTACAATCGGTCATCAGACTAACAACATTGAGCAATCCAATTAAGAACATGCACATACATACTTTTCATAGTGACACAAAATAGATCCATGCATATCATCCATCATTATCATCCACGAACAGGCTACACCATCGCCACGAAGATCACTATCAGAATCTCAAATCATGCATCAGTTTTAGTAATTATGAATACATGCACACATGCACAGCATCAGTTCTAATGATTATAAATACATGCACACACACACACCCGCACTCAGCAATACGTTCATCCGGTACCGTTCTTAGACCATGCATTCGACATGCAAGCGCCCCCTACCTTTAGAAGAATCCTCAGAAACCTTTTTCGTTCTTGTTGTTGGGTCCGATGTCCTTCTCCTGGTTCGTCCGGTCTTCCTTGGCTTGTCGTATCCTGCGCCTGATTCTGGGATGAAGTGTGGTCCGTTCCCCCGTACTGCAACCAAGACCTCCAGGAGTGAAGAGTAAGATAGAAGAAGGAGAAAGATGGAGACGAAGGGAGAAAGTAGAGAATGAAGTGACGGAGAAGGGAGTCTGAAGAAAGAGTAAGTGCGTTCCTCCCCAAGGCTCACATTTTATATATATATATATATGCATGCGCATAGTAAAAGAAGAGTGGGATGGGAGAGTGCGTGCCCAGCAGTCACGTGCACTCCACCCCATCCCCTGACCATCACCATTTTTAATATTTTAATGGCTTGATCCTAATTAGTTAAATGCAATTAACAGTTATTTCTTAGTTAAAATCAAATCTTAATGGTTTATTCTTCATTCAGCATTTAATTTCAAAACTGGGATGTTAGATACTTTGCCTTCAAGATTAAGTAACATTTTACCTCTAAATAGGGAGCAGCTATGAGCTTATGATTCGTGTGGCTTAGATGGAAGAATCAAACTAGTTCCTAAGTTTTAACCATTTTGTCTTGCTTTTATTTTGAGTTCTCGGAGGTGTTTTAGCCTTTGGTGTGGTGTGACAAGAGATTTCTGCTCCATTACAGAGGTCTTGAAAGTGACAGTTACAATGCTTTATAACTTGCCTCTATGGTATTCTTTTCCTTTGGGAATAGTTCACATGAAAATGTAGTGAATCTTCTCTCAGGAGCTATGTATTGATTTGATTATGTATGCTTAGTTTTTTAATGTTAGTTTTTTTTTCTATACTTCATGTGTTGCTTAGTATGAGAAGAACATTGCATGATTTCTATGTTAGTGTTGCCGTTGGGAAGCCACTCATTAGTGTGGTGCATGTACTAAATTACTCAGACCACTGTATGATAACAAAGGGATAGTTATCATTAGGAAGTATTTCATTAAATAGGATTTAAAATAGAATCCTATTCTCTTATTTGTCTAGAAATAGAACTTAAGAGTTAGATACTTTAAAGCCTGCTTGAATAATATAAAGTTATTTTTGTTAAAGTTGTTAAGGGATTAAGACTTTAGGAGAACTTGAACTCTAGATCCATCCACCAAGGAATTTGGTTTAGTGAATTTTTTGATGCCTTAACATGTCAAATTTTAAGTATACATGACACGATAATACATAATTCTTTGAGAAGTGAAACAAAACTTAAATCACAACATTATTTGTATGCCTTATTTACTTTATATCATTTATATGTTAAAAACCTAAATTTTAACAACCAACCATATCATAAATTTGTGTTATAGCTTTTTTAGTTATTTCTTTGTAAAAATATTTTTATTGTTTATCGAGTTATCTAACAAATATTTATGGATTCAACACTCTGACTCCTATTTAGAAACTACCATGATAGTTGGTGTACTTGCCAACCATGTTTAGAAACACTCACGCAATTATCAGTCATCTTAGTCATTTGGGGAGAATGTTTAAATAATCTAGCCTTTCTTTTTGAGTGTACCGTTTGGCAACCATACAGGCTTTATACCATTTTACATATCCTAACCTTGAAATTTCATCTTAAAGACCCAACAGTAACCAATGACATACTTATATGGAGGAAGATTAGTAAGGATCAATGTATTATGTGATTCTAAAACATGTAATTCTATCTTGCATGGCCTTAATCCAATAACTACCCTTGGATGCCTCATGGTAAGAAATTGTTTAAGTGATAGATAAACAGAAAAAATGAAAGACTTATGTAAGTGAGAAAAATAATCATAAGAAACACAAAAAAAAATTGGATACTTGACTTGTTAAGGATAGTTGCCAACAATTAAGATGAAACTGCATTGAAAATCCTAGAGATATGATGGATTGCATCAAAGATGTTAAGATTAGCGTGGTTTGGATGGCGAGGGAATAGAAGATGAAGTATTAGATAAAATAATAGTGTGGTCATGAGTAGTAGGAGATGTTGCCACAATGTTGTCGAAAAGGGGAGATGGTGTGATATTAGGTTGAATAGAGGGTAAGTTTGAAGAGGGGTTAGAATAAGTATGAAAATTGATCTGCATCAAATATTACATTATGGGAAACTTGATTTCTTTCAAACTTGATTTCTTTTAAATTGATTTAATTCTTCTTGCATTGCTAACATCTAATGTTCATCAACAATAGTTTCATCTATGGATTTAGGTTCAATTTGAGAAACAAAAGCTAAATGATTACATGTATTTTTAATAGAATTTTGAGTACTTACATTTTTTGAGATATCATCTAATATATATTTGATTGGATAGTGCCTAGATATGATACATTCCTTTGGAGTGTTAATAGGTCGATCACTTCTTTGTAAGGTTTCTTCTTCTTTCTTATTTTCTTATTGTTCTTCTTTGATTTCTAAGGTTGTGTTTTGAAAATATTCTGTAAGATCATCAACACATTCCTTTCTTGGAGGTTTTTTGGTTAAACTCATCAAATTTAACCTGAATTGACTCTTCAATTGTATAAGTTCGTCTGTTAAAGATTCGATAAGCTTTACTTGTTAGAGAGTAACCAAGAAAAATTGCTTCATCTGACTTAGCATCAAATTTACCTAAGTTATCCTCTCTGTTGTTTAAAACAAAACATTTGCATATAAAAATATGAAAATAAGAAATATTTGGTCTTCTTCCTTTGTAAAGTTCGTAAGGAGTTTTCTTTAAGATAGGTCTTACTAAGCACCTATTCATGATATAACAAGTTGTGCTAACTGCATCAACCCAAATGTATTTCATAATTTCACTGTCATTTAATGTAGTTATTACTAGCTCCTCAAGAGATCGATTTTTCCTTTCAACCACTCCATTTTGTTATGGAGTTCTAGGAGCTGAAAACTTATGTTCAATGCCGTGTTTTTCACAAAAATTTTTAAATTCTCCCCCATGATCGGTTCGAATGGATACAATCGTCATGTTCTTTTCATTTTGGATAACTTTAGCAAGTCTCTTAAATGCATTATATGCTTCATATTTATGAGTAAGAAATAATGTCCATGTAAACCTAGAATAATCATCCATAACCACAAGTGCATAGTAATTACCACTAAAGCTCTTGATTCTTGATGGTCCAAAAAGGTCCATATCTAAAAGTTGTAGAGGCCTAGTAGTTGAAACAATATTTTTGACTTGAAAAGAAGATTTTATTCGTTTTCCCTTTTTACAAGCATCATAAAATTTATTTTAAATTCGAGCTTTGGTAATCCAATTACTAGGTCTTTTGAAACAAGTTTGTTTAAATGATCAAAGTGAATGCATGCAATTCTTCTATGCCATAACCATGATTCATCTTCTTTGGTTAGGAAGCATTGAGGATTATTTGAAGACAACCTATCTAGATTAATCATATAAATGCTATCAATTCTTTGACCAATAAACTTTACCTTTTTGTTTGTCTTATTTTTAATTATGCAACAATTTGATTCAAACAACACTCTATATCCTTTGTCACATAATCGGCTAATACTAAGTAAGTTATGTCTTAGTCCTTCTACATATCACACATTATTAATTGAGGTAGAGGGATTGTTACTGATATATCCATAACCAAGAATTTTTCCTTTGGTGTTGTCACCATAGGTTACACTTCCCCTTTTTCTTGAAGTGAATGAAGTGAACTTGGTTATATCCTCGGTCATGTGTTTGGAGCACCCACTATCCACATACCAATTGGTGTTACTTGCCTTGAAACATACCTACAAAATAATTCAAGTTAGGATTTTTGGTCCCCGTTTTATGTTGGGTCCTTGAATGTTAGTTTGTGGTGGTAATGTTCCTTTTGTAACCCATACCTTTCTAACAACCTTAGGTCCTAAATTTCTGAAGTTGCGAGTAGAGGAAGTGTGCCCTTTAATACCATAATGAAAACATTTAACAAAGGGAGTGGATGACTTCTTAGGAGGAACAAAAAAGTTCTTATATAATTTTTCATGTTTAATCACATTAAACCCTAATTTGATTTTATCAAACATGCATATTTATTTTCCTAATAATGCATTGAGATTGTCTCTACCATTCATGAATTTTTCAAGAGTTTTATTTAAATGTAGAATTTCTATTTCAAGAGTTTCACATTTCTTGAACATTTCACATTTCTAAGAATTACTACAAGGTTACAGATTTTTAAGCTGTTGTTTTCTTTTTGCAAACTTTCATTTACCTTGCTAGTTTCTAATAAATTTAATTCAAGAGTATCAATGGTTTTTCTAGGTAACTTATATTTACTAGCGAGTTTAACAAATTGAGAATATAATTCCTTAAATGCATTTAGAATTTCTTCCTTAGTAAAGTCATCCTCTAGGTCAAAATCATTTAAGTCATTTTCTTCTTCATCTTGACTTGCCATGAGACATAGGTTTGCTACTTTATCATCTGACTCATTGGAGCTACTTAGGTCATTCTCATCCTATGCTATGTATACCCCTCTGCTTTCTTTCCTCTCTTTAAACTTCTTCTTTAGGTTTGGGCAATCGACTGTCCTTCCTTTCCATATTCAAAGCAAGTAGGTGAAGAATTATTTTCTTTGGGAATAGTTTTCTTACCTTGATTAATGACATTCCTTTGGAATTTCTTATTCTTCATGAACTTTCTCAATTTCTTTATGAATAAGCTTAGGTTCTCTTCATCAAGATTTTTCTTGTTGGATTCCTCTTCATCTATTGGTTTTCTTTGAGAGTAGTGCTCATTTTCTTCAACAACTTCTCCTATTATTCTACCATCTTCAAGTCTTTCAACTCTTGTTCTTGTTCTTGTAATTTTCCAAATAAAGTTGCTAGAGATATTTCACTCATATTTGGCATTGTTTGATAGCTGTGACTAATGGTTGTCATTCCCTAGTAAGACTTCTTAACACTTTAAGAATAAGCTCTTTGTTAGAGTAAGATTGACCAAGAGTGATAAGGTGATTAATAATCAAAGTAAATCATTTTTGAAGCTCTAAAATAGTTTCTCTGAAATTCATTCTAAAGCTTTTATATTGACTAGTTAGAGTTCCTATTTTAGTGTCTTTAACATCACTAGTTCCTTCATGTTTAGTTTGTAAAATGTCCCACATATCTTTGATGGGTGTACAAGTTACAACTCTAAAGAACTTATCCAGGCTTAAGGCAAGAGTGATGAGATTTTTAGCTTTGTAATTGTATTGGACTTTTCTTTCTTCATCACTAGTCCAATCATCCATATGTTTTTCAATTTCTTGTCCATCCAAGATACTTTTAGGTATATAAGGACCATTTTCAATGACATTCCAAATTTTTAAATCAATAGATTGATAAAAATTTTCATTCTTTCTTTCCAAAAACCATACCCTTCACCATTGAAGGCTGGGGGCTTATTTGTGGCACCACCCTTAGGAACAAGAGTATAGGATACTGAGGTCATCTTTTCTCTTGAAGTTGTTAAGCTTGATTAACTAAGAGTCAAGCTTTAATACCACTTGTTACCAGGTGGCCTCAATACTTAAGGGGGGGGGGGGAATTGAGTGTTCAAAAAATGTTTGAAATGCCTTTAAAAATAATTCTTATGTACTTAAATCTGCAAGTCAAATTAATAATTAAAATGAAATGTAATACTCAGCTAGAACAAAGAAATAATCAATTGTTAATACAATAATTTAAACTCAAACTATAGTAGCAATTATAAAAAGTTTAAGGTAGAAGAGCTTGCAAACCAATATACTAGTTCCACCACTTCCACTTATGGTGTACGTAGTCCCCAAACAAACCACTTGGAGAATTTCCACTATTGAAGATATGAGATACACTTTTGGAGCAATTATAGTCTTTCAATGTCCTACACTAAGAACTTAATTCTCATAAAAAATTGGGCACCCTACCCAATCTCACAATCTCTCAATATCACACCCAAAGGTTAAACCCTAACCTTTGAAATCACACTTAATCATAATGTATGATGTAGAACAATTGAAAAGACTCTTAATATAGTAGATGACACAAATTGATGCTCAAAGAGATACAACTCTTAAAGAAATAGAAAACTTAGGACCTAGAATTGCTAAAACTCGAGAGGTGAGTGGATACCAATCAAATCTTATGTGTTGTATCCTTGTGATTGGAACCCAATTTATAGAGCCTTAGAGCTGGGATGGCCATTGGAGAAGATCAAGGTTTCGAGCTAATTTGGGATTTGATTGATTCATGCAGTATTTAAACTTATATCTGTCATTTTTATACTCTCTAATTGATTAGGCTATTTGGCTAATTTATTAGGACCGAACTAATCGATTAACTATTATTTTCTAATCGATTAAGTTATTGAGTCATGCCTGTTTTTGAATCTTTTCATTATCTAATCGACTAGGCCTTCATCTCTAAATGATTAAGACTCGTGATTTTTGGTACTTTTACATGATAAAGACCTTCATACATTGTTATTCCTTTAGCCTATTCATCTTATACATGTATTTCTAAGAAAGCATAAGTATATAAAATATAAGAACTTGATTTGATCTTGAACTTGTTGCACATGTTCTAAAATTCATTGCTTTTTCATTTGATCTTGAACTTAATTCTTTTGATCTTGGAGGAATTCCTTATCATTATCAAAACCTGTTATAGCATGCAAACACATATAATGCCTAGAAATTTTCACCTTAACTAAACTTTAACGACTGTCAACTTTTTTCTATGTATATAGATTATTTTCAAACCACTTTGATGTAAATAGTACCAACTTGTTGGAGGGTGATTAAGTGAATTCCAACTCAACAATATCTTTGAGGATTCCATAGATGTCATCCTCAAGTTGACTATTTATCCTTCTTACACAAACACCATAGTTGGAAGTCCACACTCCTTTATTCCAGCTTATGGTATTAAAATTATACCCATTGATGATATAAATTGGTCATTTGGGAACTCTTTCTTGACGACCCTCCATGACACTGATATTAGTAAGGTTTGTAACTTGGTTGCTTGGATCTCAAACCTACGTCCACAAACATTATTCATCAAGTTATTATTCATTAAATACATTAATTCATTATCCAATAACGACGATTCATGCATTATTTCCGTCCTTTTTATAGATAACACTTAAAAGTTAGCAACGAAATTATTATTTCGTCTCTAACTTTTAATAGTTACAAAAAAATACCGCTAATTTGATTGACAGTTTCCTATTAGCGATTGCTTGCTTTGATGCGTTCCATATTGTAGTTACCAAATATTTTTTTTATTGATTTAGTGACTGAGTTTGTGAACGAGGTTTAGTGATAATTGTTATTCAGTCCTTAAATTGGTCGTAAAGTGTTACTAGGGTCTAGTTTGGTCCCTAAATAGCTTCAATCACTGAATTTAGTTTCCAATTATGACGCATACAATTTGGTTACAGAATTTGGTTATCGGATTTCATGTTTTCTAGTAGTGTTAGCGACTAATTTTTGAAGCCACTATTAAGTATTTTCTAGTTGTGCAAGGACAAATTACTTTTACATAAAAGATAATACCAGTACATTCAATACATATCCATTTTTGTAAGATTATTTTGACGTCACTTATATAATTACAAAAAAAATTGTGAGAGGTTAATGTTAACAAAAAAATTAATATTATGTTTTTTTATATAAATTGATTTTCTTTATCAATACAGAGATAGAAACAAAGTATTGAATGCAATTTTACTATAGAAACTGTGAATATAATTGAATATATTTTTTACTATGCTAAAAATTATAGGATTCATGTAAATTTTTTTTCAAAAGCTTATATGAATTTCTCCTCTATTAAATTAAACAAAATTATTCTCTTTAGCTAGTTATAAATGCTCATTTATAATACTTTATTTCACCACTTTTTGAATGAGTTAATTTTTTAATATCAAGCTAAAGAAATAATGTATAATATTACTATTTTCAATTAAGAAGATAATCCTTAATGCAATCCATAATAGTCAGTGTCACACAATGAACCAGTATTAGCTAGAGGTTAGGGGATTCACAGGGGCATATCGATCCATACCTACAAATATGTTAGAAATGTCTATGCTTATGTCAATTTTCCTTGAACTTTATAGGGAAAGTATTGACACAGAGACCAAGACATTCAATCACCACTCAACTCTATAAATACTACTCATTACTATAGTTTTGAGGTACATTCAACTAATCCTAACGCTTGATCTTCGATATTGATATCAGAGTGATTTAGGCATCAAAGTGTCTTTGTATATGACACTCTATTTTTCCATACAACATGAGATATTGGTGTGTGTTAGATGGAGTACAACAAGACCTTGAGATTTCCTCGAATTTAAGGATATAATATATAAGCCCCACTAGACCTGTGTAAGATAGATTAGACACATAAGTTGAGTTTCCATACCAGAAGTCTATCCCTCATATCGGATAGATAAAATATCTTTGTCTTGCATAAAGTTTTCAAATGCAAAGTCTAATTATGTAAAATTTATGTTATGGTGTAACTTGAAGAACTATTGAACCATCTAGTATAGGGGAACGAAACTATGAGATGAATGCCTGGTATCAATTTCTCTCCCTCATTCAATATTACACTGGTCTAGTGAGAACTTAGAGTCTTCAGATCTTTAGGTCTGGAATGTTTATTGTAAGTCTGTATGAGGGGTATATTCAAGAGTTACCTGCAAGGACACTTCGAAGCTTAAGTTAGTAATCAATTCAATACTAGAGCATTACGGGTAATAAATATTGTACCTTATGTGTTATTGAATACATGTATTTATAGACTTAATTTAAGAGGACAAACCCTGCTGTGAGGTCTCCCTACCAATTTACTTGTTATAGAAAGACTATCATGCTAAGCGTTTTTCTACCACACTGGCAACCTTTTGATTCGGTATGTACATACAATCTCGGGTTCCTCAAACCATTTATAATGGACCTGGGTAGGGGAAGTTTGGATTTCATACTTGTGGTTCTTCTATTATTGGTGTCACTTTATGGGATTAGCATTGATGTCACTTTATGGAATTAGTACCGTTATCATGCCCAGATTAACTCTTATATTATGTTTGTTACTATCTATTGCAATTAGTTATTAGCTCTAGTTTGTTATAGTTTTGTTTTGTGTTTCAAAATTATCCTTATCTCTTATAGTTTGTTATTGATATCTCAGTCTTTATAAAGAATGTTGTAAATCATTTATCGTAATCAATAAAATATATTCAAGGCCATTGTATTCTCTTTATGGTATGAGATTTAAGCCTCTTGCTTCTTTAGCATATTTCTTGATCCTAGTGGCTTTCAACACTTCCACTATTGATGGCACTCACACAACCTATCCCATCCTCGAAGAACTAGTTACATTAAACATAACCAATTAACTCCCTATTAGGATAAACTCTTTAAACTACCCAGTCTAGTTTAGACAGGTTGAATCTTTATGCATTACTCATGATGTTGAAGGGCATGTCAGTGAACCTAATCACTGTCCCTCTCTTATGATCAAGGATATAGATTCCACCAAACCCAACCCAACATACTCGCACTGTGCACGTTGAGACAAGTTATTGTACATAGCACCATTGGTTTTTGTGATGTTAAGGCCTTAGCTATGATGGCTTCTATTGTGACATCACATGATGCATGACTTCTTTTACAATGGGCTTCATTAGTTTTTCACACTTATGATTAATGTCCTTTAAAAAGCATCTTACATCTACCATTAAGGGCTTTGCCTTTGTTACCACTTACATGCAGTCTCTATGTGCCATTTTTATTGAGTTTTCTCTGATTTCTATCCCATATATGATATTGATCTAATGTTTCATGCTCTAAATGGCTTAGATGACTTGTTATATTTTTTGATGTGAAAAAATGTTAATTTTCAAAAAGATTTTAACCGCGATAAGTCTTCACACCTACGAGCAAGCATACTTGTCAGTGTAGTACGAGAGGTATTTTTAGACCCCTAATTATTGAACTCATAGAGGATAATCACAAGCGTTTGCTATTAATGCTCTTTGAATGTTAGGTGAATCAAAAGGGGAGTATGAGTAAAAACAATTAGAAAGCAAATAAAAAAGAAGAATAAACATAATGTAACAAGAATTATGATGATATGATTTATAAGCTAGGGGCTTCAAATCCTACTATGATTTCCTCCTAATGTTCCCTTATCAAGTCTTTTTTAAAGGTTTTTAGGACAAATATGTTAAGGTAGTTACTGGTCACTCATGCTAATATTACAAACACTTTGGACCACCCCTTACTTTTGAGTAATCTACCCTAAACATCAAAACTAAGTCATGTCCTAAGATGTATAAAGATCTATATGAGTTTGTGAATAAATTCACTAATTAGAAGTGTAAGTGATTAGAATAAGTACCTATGACTATCCCTTTAACACTCACTCTAATTCCTAGGTCTACTGATGAAACTGGTACAACCGTCTGTATGCTCATTAACTAATACTAAGAATAGGGGTAATCAAATCCTTAACTAGAATTAAAACAAGGAATTGGAGAATAACCCATAAATGGAACATAAAAGAAGAGAAACATTAATGAGGTTCAAAAGGACATTGAATAATCAACATACAAGTGTTACCAAATACATTGAATAATCCAAAATAAAACATAAATCATACTCTAAAGATAGAAAAGAACCACCCGTGACGAACTGCTAAGGATGTCACCACACTTTGTCATAGTAAGGGGAGATGGAGAAGAAATATGGAGTAGACCCTCCGAAGAGGAGGATTGAAAGGTCGTCTAATGTGTCATATCGCCAGTGTTGTATTAAGAGCATTAGAGAAACCTCCTTTTTTAATGTTTCATAATTGCTTCCAAGGATTTTTCCATTTTAAGGCCCAATTTACGTATCCAATTAGGGTCGTGCTCAACTCTGAACTCTTTAGCACGTCTTTAATCCGAGCACGATCGTGCTTATCTAAACAGGGATTGTGCTTAACTTTTCTTTTTTGCTTCTTAGCCCATCTCTTTTTATTTTTAACCCAATTCTTCTAATAATGTAACTCTTTGGTCCAAAACTATCTTTTACCATTTTTCTACAATCTAAACAAATAATTAACTCTTTAATAAGAAATATACATTCCTGCAACAAAATAACATAACGATTAAATGACATTTTGACATTTTATCACGACTCCTTCCATGAGTTCATGGCCTCTATTGAAACTTATGATGATACTTTCTTATTTGATGAGCTATATGTCAAACTCCTAGATTATGAAATGAAGACACAAGGCTGTGCAATATTATTTTGATAATGACAATAATGAAAACAAGCAAAGCACAACTAATGATTTTCCATGAAGGAAACCACACCAAGTCATTTCAATTTAATAAAGAATTAAGTCACGAGGCTTAGAATACGTTGTAAGACTTAGTTGAATATATTATGGCCTTAAGAATTAAATTAAAACATAAAACATGCATTTTAAGAGTTTATTTTTTGAAATCTGACTTAAAGCAATGGATTACAACATTAGTGTAATCGATTACCACTTGAACAATACAATTATTTAAAGTTTGAAAAATCCAGTAATCGATTACAACATCAATGTAATCAATTACATGGTTAAATAGTAAAATAATTTAAAATTTTGAAAACCTCGTAATCGATTACAACATTGTGGTAATCGATTACATTGAAGTCAGAATTGCAAAAAAGTTGCATATCTTCATCGTTTCTTGCATGAAAAGTCATGTTTCTTCATCCAAACTTTTGAAACATTGCATCCTTTTGTAATAGCATTTTTCATGATATATGAACAATAAAAAATACATCTTTTCATGACAAAATCTCCTCTATAAATACATTAGAAATTTGAGCTTTTACAAAACAAAATCAATTATCTAAGTTATCATTCATCAAGCTTGAAAAGCACTCTAAAGGCCATTCTATTATTCTAAATCTAAGTCATTAGGAACTTCAAGTTGTGTATCTACTCTAAAACAATGTTCATTATTAAGTTCTTCTTTTCTTTTTTTTTAACTTCATAATTTGGGTGAGGTATCCCAAAGAGTGTTTAAAAAAGAGTGAGGTATCTCATTTGGTTTAGAGACTTCACATAAGGGTGAGGCATCCCAAGTTGTTTGAAGTACTCTGCTCAGTATAAATCATTCAAAGAATAGTCGAAATCTCAAGAGATTGCTTGAGAAAATTGGACGTAGATAAGTGGTTGACCGAACTAGTATAAAACCAAGTTTTCACTTTGTTATCCTTATCTTTGAATATTTTATATCTTTTGCCTCAAAGTTTTTATTGCATATTAAGTTTAGTGAAAAAAACATGTCATTTGCTTAAAAGTATTAAAACTTAATTCACCCCCTTGTTGAGTCCTTAGAGGCTGCTTGACTAATAAGTGGTACCAAAGCTACTTTCCTGTGTAAGGTCTAGAAACTTTAAGAAGAATCTATGGCCTCTCCTAACTCCCTTTTCCCAAAGGGAAATTCTATTAATAGACTACCCGTATACAATAGAGTAGGATACCAATATCGGAAAACCTGTATGTAAATATTCATAGAAGCTATTAATCTAGATAATTAGGATGCCATAGAAAATGGTCCTTCATCCCAACAAAAATAGTTGAAAATAGATCAATAAACAAGTCTAGAAGTGAATGGAGTGAACAAGAAAAGAGGAAGGTTCAATACAATCTTAAGGCTAAAAACATAATTACTTTTGCCTTAGGAATCGGTGAATATTTTAGAATTTCAAACCGTAAGAGTGCAAAAGAAATGTGGGATACCCTAGAAGTCACCCATGAAGGAACTAGTGAAGTAAAAAGATCCAATATAAACACATTAACACAAAATATGAATTATTTAGCATGAATAATAATAATAATATCCAAGATATGCGAAAACGATTAACATATATTGTTAATCATCTTGCATCTTTAGGAAAGACTTTTCAAATGAAGATTTAATTAACAAGGTGCTGAGATGTTTAAAAAGACAATAGTAACCTAAGGTAACAACAATATCAGAATCAAGAGACTTAGCCAGCATGTCACTTGCCACTCTATTCAGAAAACTTCAAGAGCATGAACTAGAACTCACAAGGTTGAACCAACATGAAAAAAATGACAAAAAGAAGAAAGAAATTGCTCTAAAAGTATCTTCATCAACTCTTGAAGATAATGATGAAGAGGTCAATGATGAACAAAAAGGTATAGAAGAAACTGATGAATTTAGTTTATTTGTTAAAAGATTTAATAGGTTTCTAAAATAAAAGGAAAGACAAAGAAAACTAAACTTCATATTCAAAAAGACCTTCAAGAAAAATGATAAGTCATCACAAGGCCAAAAATGGTATGAATGCAGAAAACATGAACACATGAAAATGAAATGTCTCATTTACAACAAAAAGGTAGCGAAAAATGAAATGAAATTTCCCAAAAACAAGAAGGAAAGAAGAGCCTAAATTGCATGGGAAGAAAATGACACAAGTTCATCTGACTAATCAGAACATGAGGAAGCTAATCTTTGCCTCATGGCAGACACCGATGAGGTACATGACTTAGACCTTCTTAACCGTAGCTATGATGAATTACAAGAAGCTTTCAAAGAATTACATAATGAATATAAAAAATTTACTAAGAAATTTGTAGGGCCAAAGAAAAGTAACTTTCTTCTAGAAGAAAAAGTTTCAAAACTCAATAAAGACATACACAAGATAAGTACGGAAAAAGAAATACTTGAATCACAACATAGCACATGTTCCCTTCTTAAGGTTCAAAATTTCTCACCACGTGTATCTTGCACCACATCAAAACAAGAAATTGAAGATTTGAAAAACACTTTAGCAAAATTTACCATGGGTAGAGATAACTTGAATATATTACTAGAAAAATAAGGGTGTCATTTTAACAAGACAGGATTAGATTATGATCCTTCAACACAACAAAATATTTACAAAAATTTCTTCATTTCCAAGAACACTTCTACTTGTCCTTTCATCAAATGTTATCATTGTGGAAGAAAAGGACATACTGCATCTACATGTAACATAAGGAAAAATGGTATTCAAAATGGAAGCAAAATTTGGATTCGAAAAGGTACCTTGCCCAAAACTAACAACTAAGGACCCAAGAAAATATGGGTACCTAAAGTAAAAATTTAAGTTGTTTTTACAGGTTTGCTTTGGTTGGGAAACATTCAAACTGGTATCTTGATAGTGGTTGCTCAAGACATATGACAAGAGACAAATTGAAATTCTTATCTTTATCTATTAAAGAAGAAGGATACGTTACCTATGAAGACAACAACAAAGGAAAAATCCTCGGTGTTGGAAAAGTTGGTAAATCTGCTTCAACCTCCATTGATAATGTCTTATAAGTATTAGCCAACTTTGTTATAAAGGAAACAAAGTAATTTTTGACTCAAATACATGTATAATGGAAGGAAAAGAGGATAACGTGACTAAGTTCATTGGTCATATAATTAATAATATCTACATGATTATTTTAGATGATATTCATCAAATGATGCATAATGCCTTATTAGTGAAAAGGACAATTCATGGTTATGGCATAAAAGGATTGTTACCTAAGTGGCCTCTAAGGAACTCAAGGGGGGGGATGAATTGAGTAGTTAAAGACTTACTGCTAATAATTTTATCTTCTAAAAATTTATTATGAAATGAAAAGTAATTTAAACAACAATACTTAAAATGCATAGAGTTAAGGGATAGGAAAATACAAACTTGATTTTTATACTAGTTCAGCCAACACCCGCCTACGTCCAGTTCTCAAGAACCTCTTGAGATTTCCACTAATCAATTCTTTTATTACAGCACAATGGGGATAGTCCACCTCAATTACATACACCCTTGGGATGCCTCACCCAAGTACAGAACCCTCAGAGATACTTCACTCTGAGTACCAATAATAATTCAGGGATACCTCTCCCAAAGCAATCAAAACAAGATAACAACAAGAATCTCTCTTTTAAAAGTAAAATAAACAACTTGAAGCACTCTATGATTTAACTCAAAATATTAAGATAATTGCTATTGAAAGCTTAGTAGATAGAATGATGCAAGAATGATTTTTGAGTTCTATTCTAAAATGCTTAAAATAATCTTAATTTAGAGGCTTTCAAGAGATGCTTTAAAAAGGTATCATTTCAAAAGCTTGTGTCTTTTGAACCAGATTGATTTTCAAAGGATATGTTATTTCATGGAGTTTGAAATGAAAAGCCATCTCTTTTCCTACAGAAAACGTGAACAGAGGCAATCTTGGAAATATGGTAATCGATTACTACAGTTTGGTAATCGATTACTGTAGTTAATAATTTGACTGCCACGTTCATTGGTAATTGATTAATCTTGTGTTGTAATCAATTACTTTTTGTTTAGTAATCTATTATTGTTATTTTGTAATAGATTACTAAGTATCAAAAAATTTACTTTTGCATGCTGAGTTGGGTTTATTTGATGCATTCATGCATATGTGTTTGTTTAAAATATTTTAAGGCCATGATCTTAGTATTGAGAGTAAACCTTACATATTTTTCATGACTTATTATTTTCTTGAATTGGTTGCTTGAATCTTCAAGTCTTCAAATGCTATGATGATTTATTTGTTGATCTATTCATGTTGTTGATATCAAAACCTTAGATCTTTATTCTCCCCTTTTCTGATATTGACAATATTACCTGAGAAGAAAATAAGATAGCATATAGAAAAAAATAGAACATTCTTTCTCCTCCTTGATTTTGGTTTGGTTGGCAAGGATTAATTAAGTTATGATAATCATTTGTAATTGATTCGATTTTTCTTCTCACTAAATCACTGCCCCTTTGTCAATGACAAAAAGAAGGTAAAAATATTCATTTCTTTGATAATAAAAATTTGATCATAAAAACTTTAATGAAAAACTAAACATAAGTAAAACAAAAGCATTTTAAGAAACTAGATGAGTGGAAAACAGGATTGAAGGTTGCAAATAGAATCTTCAAGAGAGTCAAAGCGAGCATCAACGCGAGGTTTAAAAGATTCAAAGTGTGTTTAGACGTTGTTGATTGCATTCATGAGATCACACACGAGGGAGATTTTTCAGTATCAATAGGATCAGATAGATAAGCCACTCGCTTGCTTACCCATTCACCTTTCATATTTTGCTTGTACCCAAATGAAGAAACAATATTTATACTATTAAGATAAGAGCATTGTGGGTTGACACAAAGTTCATCATTAATAGGGACATTAAAGTGTTGCATGATTTGGGTTATAAAAGCAGCACAAGAAAGATGGGTGTTATCATGTAAAGCTTTCTTCATGCAATTACGAATGAGATATGTCTAATTGATAGGTCAAGCAGTAAGTAGAGCCCACATGATAATAATTTCTTCTTCGGTGATTTGTGCCAAATTTTTTGTGTGAGGAAGACAAGCCCAAACAATAATATAAGGTAGTAAGTGGCACTCTATTTTCAAGGATCCTGCAAGAATACGACCAGAAATATTTGTTTCTTCAGAGAAAATAAGGCTTCTTTCTTCAAGGGGGTCATAATCAAGTTCCTATTCTTCAGGAACTTGGCCATCAAAAATTTCTCCACCAATAGGAAATCGGGTAAGTGAATGAAAAGGTTATCATCAATGATAATAGGCACCTTTTTAATTTTGGATTAAATGCAATCATCTTTGATCTCAAGGTTACTGTAGAAGAGGTAGGCATGATCAGGATAATGATTTTCTTTTGCACATAGAAACACTAAAGTATTTTGAGCAGCAAGGGATTGAAAGCATTAAAATTTGTTTATAATGAAATTATCAACATATTTTGGATCAATGATGTTGGGAATGGAACTTTGAGTAGTATTTTTCTTGTTGAAGAGAGGTATAAAAGAATTCAACATAGGTATAGAGAGAAGGATTTCTAGGCACTGAAGAGTTTCATTTCTAGAAGCAGTCATCTTTTTCTTTGGAACTCTATGAAAGGAGGAAAGCCTTGGAAATTTGGAAGGAAGAAGATGCGCCACGTATGCTATTGGAAACATGAAATACATAGCCAAAAACACGTGGTAATCGATTACAACCATGACGTAATCGATTACTTTAAAATGACAATTATAGTGACGAAGTATGAGTAATTTTTATGAGTAGAGGAAATTTAAAAAATCATAACTAACGCTGTTATTATCATTAAAAAGAGGAAGATATTGTGTATAGGGAATCAATGTGGAGAGAAGAAGAAAGGAGAATCAAGAGTCACCAGCCCTTAAAAAGTTATGAGGAAAGAAATTAAAATTTGAAATGTTTGAAAGTTTTGAAATTTAAAAAGAAACGTGCAGGTCTTAAAAAGACTCATGGAATTGATTTGGAAAAGATAATTGTTTAAAATAATGTAAGTTTTGAAATTTAAAACAAATAATTTTTAGAAAAGAATAAGAAATATGATATAAATGACTTAGTAAAAGAATTGATTTTAAATAATTTGAAATTAAATATAGGAAACAGTTGCAATAATGGGTGATATAAATTTTGAAATTTGAATTGGAAAATTAAAGAAACATATGAATTAAGGAAAACTATTGAGCATTAATTGGCAATTAGAATTTGAGAGATTTTGATTTAGAAAGAGGAGAGAGAAATGGTCAGGGCATGGGAGATTCATTCTGACACGTGGGCAGGGAGATGTGAGTGAACAGACATGATCATTTAGTTTTGTTAACATGCAAAACATATGGTAATCAATTATATAAACATAAAAGGTATGGTAACCGATTACTTATATGATGTAATCAATTACAAAGGAAACAAAATTAATTTTAACATGCTCTATGATAACTTAAGAATTTTAAGAAGGATTAAGTACTATATTAGCTGATTCCAATCCAAGCAAAGAATGATACCACACATTGTTTGATATTACTTGTTAACACTTGCTGATTGATAGCCAATTCAAGGAATTTTTCTTTTTGGATGTTATGTGTCCATTTTTCCTGGGAGCAAGAATGAAGCCTTTTTAAATATTTCCCATTACCAAAAGCTCCTGCATCATTTAAAACTTTGGATTTTGGTACCCAAATTTTCTTGGGTCCTTGAGAGTTAGATGTAGGTTTGGTACCCTTAGGAACCCATATCATTTTGGTGCTAATGTTACCATTTTTCCTAATATAGCATGTTGATGCACTATGTCCTTTTCTTCCACAATAAAAACATGTTAGAAAAGGTGAACTGGCAAAGAAATTTTTATATAATTTTTGTTGTTTTTTCGAGTTGTATCCTAATCCTGTTTTGTCGAACACACGTCTTTGTTTTCCTAATAGAACATCTAAGTTGTTCTTTCCAAAAGTAAACTTTGACATATCATTCCTTAGATCATTTATTTCTTTTTCAATATTTTAACAGGAAAGGCCTTTTGAATTTAAGTTGTTTTCTATGATTTCCTTTTCTATTTTAGTTGTTTCTAGTTCTTGTTTTAAGTTAGAATTTTCTTTTTCTAGATTAGTGATGGTTTTCTTTTATGATTTTACTAGTTTGCTAATCTAATGTATTCTTTATGTAGTTCATAAAATGCATCTTGCAATTCATCAAATGTAGATTCATGGTTGATGTCACTTACCTCATCGTTGCTTTCTTGTTCCTTGGCCATAAGGCATAGGTTGATTTCCTCATTTTCTGAATCACTTGATGAGTCCATATCATTTTCTTCCCAAGTGATGTATGCCTTCTTTGGCTTCTTATCTTTGGAATCTTTCCTTCCAGATTTTTCTAATTTCTTTTTGTATATAGGACAATCCATTTTCATGTGTCCTAGTTGGTTATATTCACAACATCTTGGAGTGTAGGAGGATTCCTCATTCCTTTTGAGATTCTTTATCGGAATGAAGTTTGTCTTCCTTTGATTTTCTCTTTTCTTTAGAAACATGTTAAACTTTCTAACAAATAGACCAATTTCATCATCGTTCATAGTACTTTCTTGATCACTATCTTCAGTGTCAGTTTCATCATTTATTAAGTATGCAGCCTTGAGTGCAATTCCCTTTTTCTTTTTGTCATTCTCCTTATGTTGGTTTTGTCTTGATAGCTCTATTTCATGTTCCTGTATTTTTTCAAAGAGAGTGGCTAGTGACATGCTAGATAGATCTTTGGATTCTGTAATTACCGTCACTTTGGGTTGCCATTGCCTGTTTGGAAATCTTAACACTTTGTTAATTAAATCCTCATTAGTAAATATTTTTCCAAGAGATGCAAGATGATTAACAATATGTGTAAAACGTTTTTGCATATCTTGAATATTTTCATTAGAGTTAATCCTAAACAATTCATATTCTTATGTTAAGGTATTAACTTTTGATCTTTTGACTTCACTTGTTCCTTCATGTGTAACTACTAATGTGTCCCACATTTCCTTTGCAATTTGATAATTTGAAATCCTAAAGTATTCATCTATTCCTAAGGCAGAGGTGATAATGTTTTTAGTTTTAAGGTTATGTTGGACTTTTCTTTTCTCTTCATCGCTCCATTCACTTCCAAGTTTATCTACAGTTTTACTACCAATTATTTTGGTGGGAACAAAAGGGCCATTTTCTATGGCAGGCTTCTATGAAAATTTTTATACGGGTGTTCCAATATTAGTAGCCTTCTCCATTAAATACATGTGGTCTATATATGGAATTTCCTTTGGGGAAGAAGGGATTAAAAGAGGCCATGGATCCTTCTTGAGGTTGTTAAACCTTGTACAAGAAACTAGCTTTGATACTACTTGTTACCCAAGTGACCTCTAAGGAACTCAAGAGGGGGGAGGGGTTGAATTGAGTAGTTGAAGACTTATTGCTAATAATTTTGTCTTCTAAAAACTTATTATACAATGACAAGTAATTTAAACAACAATACTTGAAATGTAAAGAGTTAAGGGATAGAAAAGTGCAAACTTGATTTTTATACTGGTTTGACCAATACCTGCCTACGTCTAGTCCTCTAGAACACTTTGATATTTCCACTAATAAACTATTTGATTACAGCATAATGGGGATAGTCTACCTCAATTATATACACCCTTGGGATGCCTAATCCAAGTACAAAACCCTCAGAGATACTTCACTCTGAGTACCAATAACAATTCAGGGATACCTGTCCCCAAGCAATCAAAACAAGATAACAACAAGAATCTCTATTTTAAAAGTAAAATAAACAACTTGAATCACTCTATGATTTAACTCAATATTAAGATAATTGCCATTGAAATCTTTTTAGAGATAAAATGATGCAAGAATAATTTTTGAGTTCTGTTCTAAAATGCCTGAAATCATCTTAATTTAGAGGCTTTCAAGAGATGCTTTAAAAAGGTATCATTTTAAATGGTTGTGTCTTTTGAACCAGATTGATTTTCAAAAGATATGTTGTTTCATGAAGTTTGAAATGAAAATCCATCTCTTTTCCTACAGAAAACATGAACAGATGCATTCTTAGAAGTGTGGTAATCGATTACTGCAGTTTGGTAATCGATTAATCTTGTGTTGTAATCGATTACTTTTTGTTTATAATTGATTATTATTATTTTGTAATTGATTACTAAGTATCAAACAATTTACTTTTATATACTGAGTTGAGTTTATTTGATACCTTCATGCATATGTGTTTGTTTAAAATATTTTAAGGCCACGATCTGAGTATTGTGAGTAAACCTTACATATTTTTCATGACTTATTATTTTCTTGAATCAGTTGCTTGAATCTTCAAGTCTTTAAGTGCTATGATTATTTGTTTGTTGATCCGTTCATGTTAATGATATCAAAACCTTAGATCTTCAAGGATAACATATATTCACATGGATTATTTGAAGAAATTAGCTTCCAAAGAATTAGTAATAGGTTTACTAAAACTCAAATTTGAAAAAGAAAAATTATGTGATGCTTGTCAAAAAGGAAAAAATAAAGGTTTCTTTTAAATCTAAAAAGTCATATCTTCTTCTAGACTTTTACAACTTCTTTATATGGATCTTTTTGGTCCATTTAGAACTATAAGTTTTGGTAACTATTATGCTCTAGTAATTGTAGATGATTTCTCTAGATATACTTGGACTTTATTCCTTGCTCACAAAAATGATGCATTCCATGCTTTTAGAAAGTTAGCAAAACTAATTCAAAATACGAAAAATGTAAATATAATGTCTATTAGAAGTGACCATTGGGGTGAGTTTGAAAATGAATCCTTTAGTAAATCTGTGAAAAACATGGAATATATCATAATGTTTTTGCCCCAAAAACTCCATAACAAAATGTAGTAGTTGAAAGAAAAAATTGGTCCCTACAAGAATTAGCTAGAACCATGTTGAATGACTTTAACACTCCAAAATATTTTTGTGGAGATACAGTAAATATTGTATGTTATGTTATGAATAGAGCCTTATTAGACCTATTTTAAAGAAAACCCTTTATGAATTATATAAAAAAGGAAAACCCAATATTTCTTATTTTCATATTTTTGGTTATAAATGCTTTGTTTTAAATAATGGTAAATATAACTTAGGAAAATTTGATGTTAGATCAGATAAAGGAATTTTTCTTCGATATTCATTGCATAGCAAAGCCTTTAGAATTTATAATAAAAGATCTATGACTATAAAAGAATCTGTTCATGTTGTCTTTGATGAAACTAGCTTCTTAAAACCAAGAGAAGAATTTATTGATGATCTTATAGATATGATGGAAAAATCCCGTATCAATGAAGAAGTAGACCACTCCAAAGAAGATGATCTCAAAGAAGATACAAATCAAAGTGTTCCCGGTTTTGAAAGAATGAAGATTTTTAAAGAATCATATTGTTGACAACATAATTGGAGATATATCAAAAGGGGTAACAACTTGAAAACCTCTAAAAGATGCATGCAATAATATGACATTTGTTTCATTAATTGAACCTAAGAATATAAATAAAGCTATAATTGATGAACATTGGATTAATGCCATGTAAAAAGAATTAAACCAATTTGAAAATCTATTAGAATGTTTCTTGCTTTTGGCTCTATAATAAATTTTAAACTTTATCAAATAGATGTCAAAAGTGCCTTCCTAAATGAGTTTATTCAAGAAGTATATGTAGATCAACCTCCCAGATTTGCAAATTTTCAATCACCCAATCATGTTTTTAACTTGAAAAAGGCTTTATATGGCTTAAAACAAGCACCAAGGGCTTGGTATGAATGATTAAGAAAATATCTTTTAGAAAAAAGATTTACAAGAGGAAAGGTTGATACTACCTTATTCATTAAAAGGCATAAGCATGATATGCTTCCAGTTCAAATTTATGTATATGATATAGTGTTTGGTGCCACTAACAACTCTTTGTGTAACAAATTCTCAAAAATCATGCAAAGCGAGTTTGAAATGTCTATGATGGGAGAATTAAAATTATTCATTGGCATTCAAATCAAACAAACTAATGATGGGATCTTCATAAATCAATCCAAGTATAGCAAGAAGTTTCTTAAAATATTTGGCATGAATAATGCTAAGCAAATTTCTATTCCAATGAGCACAACATGTTACTTTTATAAGGATAAAACAGGAAAATCCATCGACATCAAGAATACCGAGGTATGATCGGATCCTTACTCTATTTATCTACTAGTAGGCCAAACATTATGTTTAGTGTTTGTTTATGTGTGCGTTTTCAAGTTAATCCTAAAGAATCTCACCTTAAAGCTGTCAAAAGATTAATGCATTATCTATTAGGAACAGTAAACCTTGGTTTGTGGTACCCTAGTGGAACATCTTGTACTCTAATAAGTTATTCTGATTCTGACTTTGCTGGCTGTAAGACTGATAGGAAGAGCACTAGTGGAAGATGCCACATGATAGGTTCAACTCTAGTATCCTGGAATAGCAAGAAAAGAAAAGTGTTGCCCTATCCACAACAAAAGTAGAATATGTTTCTGCAGGTAGTTGTTGTGCTTAGATATTATGGATGAAACAACAACTCTTAGATAATTGTATCACCTTAAATCAAATCCCCATTAGGTGTCATAACACCAGTACAATAAACCTATCCAAAAATCCTTTCCTGCACTCAAAACAAAGCATATTGAAATTAGACATTATTTTCCTAGAGACCATGTGAAAAAAGGTGATTGTATTTTAGAATTTGTAGAATCTTCCAAGCAATTAGCAGATATCTTCACCAAACCTTTACCCAAGGACCAATTCTTCTATATAAGAAGTGAACTAGGGATTCTACAACCCTCTTAAACCTCCACAACATGCAAAAATAGCCCAAAATACACTTGAGCTCTATGTGTAATCGATTACACTATCCTAGTAATTGATTACCTTATTGCCAGTCATTGAGTAATCAATTATAATGCTTCTTAACATTGCAGGTCTGATGCGTCATGTCCTTTCACACCCCTTCAAACTCTGCCATTATGTCAATATGCCTCTTCCCTGTATGTTGACCATACCTCTTTATTTCCCCTTTTATTTCAAATTTAATTTTAAAAAAACTGAAACAACAAGATTTAAAGTTAAATTTTATCTTTCTTTTCAAAATTAAAATTTTATCTATTAATTTAATCTTAACATTTCATTTTCCCAATTTTATCCCTTTTAAACAAAACACAGTCTATTTTAAATTCTTTTTTTTCATTCTCTTAATCAATTTTTCAATAATATGTTCAATTCATTTAACTTCCCACATTCCTTGATTCACATGTTTCTCTTTCCCATGACTGCACTCACATCCCTATCAAATCCCTATGCATGTTTCCCATGCCGCTCAAATCTCTAAACTCACATTAACCACCCATCATAATCGATTACATGTGGTAATCAATTACAACATAATCTATTTCTCCAAAACTATGTCTTGTCTATTTTCTTGATCCTTTCCTCCACTTCTCTACATGAAAAGAAGCACAGTTCCTTACTCTCTATATCCCTAATCTCTTTTTCATGGCCTCCTCCTCATCTCAACCTATTGCAAAAAAGAAACAAACCGCTACCACCTCCTCCCCTAAACCCATACCATGAAACCCTTGTCTACATATCTCTATGGAGTTCTTCTCCGCTTCTTCACAGCAAGAATGATTTTATTCTCTCTTCCACTCTCAAGAAGTCATTAATTCTAAATATGTTGATGACTAGTATATGAACACCATTAGATGCTTTCATCTTTTTGACACTCAAGACCTTTTATCTTTTCTTTCCATGAAAGATCTCTATTTGGACCTTGTTCGTCTCATTTACTGCAATCTGAAAATAAAGGATGATTGCATTTTTTTATATAAAAAAGGTTAAAATTGTTATTGATGAACCATTGTTTTACACCTAGGCATGGCAAAAAAATCCATCCCCGTGGGTAACCGCACTGCACCGCCCCCGTTTGAGTGGGTTTTCCCCGTTTTGTTAGTTTCGGGGACGGGGATGGTTTTTACCCGGTAGGAAAAAGTCGAGGACGGGGGCGGGGATGGTAAAACTAGTATCCGCCCCGCCCCCGTCCCCGTACCCGTCCCGACATACTTAAATTACTTAATACTCTTACTATATATATATTACAAAAGATGATTTATTAGAGAATGTTTAATAATTGTATCCAAGATGATTTATTACTATTTTTATTATTGTATGTAAAAGATTTCATACTTGTATAGATACAACAAAAACTTTTAAAATACTTGATAAGGAAATTTTTTTTATAAAAACGGGGAAGGGGACGGGGACGGGTTTCCCCGATCCTGACTGGGGACGGGGACAGTAGTCATTTTATCCCGCCCGACGGGTATCGGGTGTAACATCCCGAATTTTATAAAAATGAATAATTAAGGAGAATGAATAAAAAATGATTGTATATGAGAGGATTTGTGTCCCAAAAATATTGGAATGATTAAATTAGGATTTATTATGGATAATTATGATTTATTAAGATTTAAGGAGAGGAAATTATACCCGATTAGAATATGAGTGTTGGACCAAGTATCTCCGATTGAGATGCCTTTGGTCAGGGCTGTTAAGAATATTAATGGGAATCCGAATCTATATTTGGAATAATTTTTGGATATAGTATTGAGCCCGAACAGAGAACCTATGTATTATAAAACGGAGAAATTATTAATGAGGGCTAAACTTTAAAATAAAAATCCCTCCCCTTCTCTTAATTTTCACGCCACTTCTTCTTCTCCTCCTCCTTATTCTCTTCTCTTCATCACTTCTCCTTCTCCTCCTCTTCTTCTTCTTCTTCTCCTCAAAACCCTAAGCTAATGGTGGCCCTCTCCTCCTCCACCATTTTCATCTTCTTGGGAGCTTGAAGGAGAAGCTTGTAGCTGGAACCCTTCTCTCTCTTCTCTTCCATTTTCGTGTGGCCCTCTCCTTTTCTTGGGAGCTACCCATTTTCTTCTCATGAGGTAAGCTTCTTACCATTTCTCAAGAGCTTAAACCTTTGGTTATAAGTTGTAGGTGTTGGAAGAGTGGTTTATGTATGTGGGTTATTGGTAGAAGCTATTTTTATATAAAACCCTAAGTGGGGTATGAGAAATATGTGTTTTTGTGTGGGTGTTGGGGGGTACACAAAAATTTAGTGTTTAATGATGGAAGATGATGATTATTTATGATTATTGTTGGATTATTAATGGAACCCTAATTATAAGATTTGGGGGAAATGAGTAATAATGCCATGAAAAATGGTTTTTAGTGAAAACCCATGATAATATGTGTATGGGTGTTGTTAATGATGGAGATTAATGGTTATTGGAAATGATTATTGAGCTTTGAGGAAACCCTAAGTATGATAAATTGGGGGTCTTAGCTAAATAAGTGATTTTGATGATTATTGATGTCTTAAGAATGATTTTATATGAGGAGATGAATGTTTGAAGCATTGGTGTTGATTAATGAGGTTGGAGGAATTAAATTGGATTGTTGATGTTTATGATGATGTTAAAAATGGTTGCAAGCTATTGATAAAGGATTAAGGAAATAGATGCTTGAGTTGATGAGTAAGTAGACCTTGATATATGCCATGTTTATAGTGAAATGATATGAATGGCAAATTGTTGGCTATTGATGATAATGTATGTGTATATATGATGATGAATAACCCATGAGGGGTTGAAATATGTACATGTTAATGAACCATCCTTGAGGGGATGAAGTATATGTTTTGTGAATTGAGAATTTATGTGGATGATTGGCATTGAATGAGATGGCCATTGTGATGGTATTGGTGATAAGTTTGAGGTTTATGCATAATTGAGGAACTCATAGAGTCAAATTGAGTTTTAGGTGATTTTGATGGCTTGGGTTAGTCCCAATAGCCCATATATATAGTTTATGACTTGTAGGAATTGGAATGGGCCAATTCCATTGAGAATAGGCCCTTGAGTTGCATAAAAGTGCCTCTAAATGGGTAAAACGTATTTATGCACATAAATCCCTCAATTTTGAGAATTTCTGAGTGAGGTCGGTGGCCATGCGTCACAAATAATGTGTATTTGTTGTGGTTAAAATTTCATAGCATTTGGAGTTCATACGAGAAAGTTAGGAGGGTTAGAAGTTAAAAAATCTTGCGTTTCTGCATAAAAACAGCAGCAGGGCTGTCTTGAATCGATTCAAGACCCTTTGAATCGATTCAAGAGGTGCTGTTTTCACTATTTTGGGCTCCAGGGGCGTTTGAATCGATTCATACAAGTTTGAATCGATTCAAGGCCCTCTGTTTGTCAAAATTTGAGATTTTGGGATGCTTGAATCGATTCAGAGCCCTGTTATGGCCACTGTTGTGCTGTTTTTCCAACTAGTCTATTTTCTTTGCTGTTTTTGGCCCGTTTGGGCATCTTAATGACATTTTTGGCCTCCGACTTCTTCATGAAAGTTGTAGATAATTATGTTACGGAGGTGTGAGAATTGGTCTCACATTAATTGGAGTTTTCTAACTCTCATTAGACATAAAACACAGACCTACTGCGCATAAAATTCAAATTTAAGGGGGTTTTGAACCCAACTTTTTATGGTTATCAAATTGGGACTAATAGGTGATATTTGTGACATGTCCCACTATTTTTAAGAATAAAAGTAAGCTTTTCTCATGTCTTAATGTTGAAATTATTATGGGCTCACTATTGCACAAAATCCCTTTTAGTATGGAAAAACAAGAGAATTCACTAAGGGTATATATGTGGTTTGTCTTAGAGGTGATTGGGGAATGACTTAAGGCCATGGCAAGCTAAGTATATGTCTATGCTATGTTACGAAATCATGTATGTTTCCCCTCTATTGATATATTATGAATCTTGATGAGAAGTAAATGATGTGGAATGTAGTTAGCCTTTAAGATCTAGAGGATCTTGGCTTTGGGAAAGAAATTCCCGAAGCCTGATACAATTACATAGCTTGGTGTTTACCAAGTATAGGACTTGATGTTGGGCTTTATGATAAGCTAGCAAATGTTTAAGAATTATGAGGAATGCCTTGAGATGGCTTATTAATTGTATGAATGCATATGTATATTATGTAGATCATATTCCGGGTGATGTGATGGAGCATTCAGAGCATTGGAATCGTTTTGGCTCTTCCCTTGAGGTAGGAGAGGAGTTATATATTCAAATTGCATGAGTAGTTTGATGGTGATTGTTGTATATGTTCTATAC
This sequence comes from Clitoria ternatea, assembly GCA_037962975.1. NCBI lineage: Eukaryota > Viridiplantae > Streptophyta > Magnoliopsida > Fabales > Fabaceae > Clitoria > Clitoria ternatea. The sequence continues at coordinate 142,100,782 of CM075670.1, forward strand.
TCATGCTTGCCTTGCCATGTATATGTATTGAATTAATTGAAATGACAATTTGATAATTATTGAGAACTATTATGATATCCTTGTGATGGGTGCAAGTAATTGACTTGCATGTGTGTGAGGCAATAATGGTTGCTATATATGTATATGTAATTCGTAACACCTTGTTGCCACGTGTGTGGATTAATATTATGATGATTGCTATGCCCCTTTGATATCCATGTATGGATTGTTATGAATGATGAGATGAAAATCCACTAAATGAAGTGTGGTAATATTGATGAATAATATGTGATGTTGAAATGCCATAGTGGCTGTTTACAAGTATTGACTTGCGTGTATGATGTGAAATATATGCGAAAATATGTTGAGATGGAAATGCCACATTAAAACTTGAAAATAATAATTATGAAACCAACAAGGTTCAAACCCACTAAGGTGTATGGTGGTGTTGGTGATTGTAATGATGATGATGATGATGTTTGATGAGTGGCATTTAGGATGCACAGAGTGAGGATGCATTTGATTTGCATTTGCATTGCATCCATGGCATATCATCGCTGTCTATGTGGAATATTAGGGGGTTCCACTAGGCAGGCCCAGTGGGAGGGCGGCTCAGTGCACGAGCGTATTGTTGATTTCCCCTGTGACTCGGTGTGTGAGTCACGAAGCTGTCCATAGTTTGGTGATGAGGCACCCTATGTGGCAGGCCCAGTGGGCGGGCGGCTCTATAGTGAGCGAGTTACCTCGGTGTCCGACGGGGCACGACTCTCTTGATGTGTGTTCGGGAGAGGCCCGTAGCACTTTTGGCAAGTGAGGCCATGTTGTTGATCCGCAAGTCACAGGGTGACTAGTGCTACAGATGGGCGATAGCGGTTTGGTACCAGAAAAAGATGTTGTCGAGATGCATGCATGCTTTGAGATATGTGTACACATTTTACTACTGCAGTAGGGGCATAGTAGCACACCTATGCTTGACCCACAACTTGGTGTTTATTCCCACAGTCGGATCCGCATTTATTGTTGATTATTCCATTGTGCATATGCATTAGCCATAAGAGCATTTGCATATAGCATGGAGATATGCCAGAATATGATGATGATTGATGATGATTGAGATGATGGTATTGGTGTTGATGAGATGAGAAGTTAATATAATGGAAGACCACATAAAAGTAAGAGAATATATGAATAAACGAAATGATGTGAATATGACGATCTGTATTTACGGCCCAATGTGATGAAGGGCGTGACTGTTTACGATTAATGATGATAATGAATATGAATGCCCTCGTTGATAAGTGGCTGGTGATTGTGTATATGATTATGTATGTGCTTGTCCTTATTTTTGATATGAATTGTGATTCATGAGGCTAGTATGCCTATTGTGATAATGAGATAATGAATGAATGATAATTTGAGGTTTTGATAGCAAAGTACACATGATGTTGGTATGCATATACACATGATCACAATATATATATATTATTCGTCATTTTGAATGTATAACTCACTCTCCCATGCGGTCTCCTTTTTAGCATTGTGATGTAGGTTACCATGGGATGAGTTCGAATTTCAATTAAAGCTTGGGTGAAGGTAAATAGTGGTAATGGAAGTGCCTTGGCCGGTATCATTTATGGATTCTTGTGTAATGAATAAATTGTATATGATTGTATAGATGATTTAGAGATTTTGAGTATGTATAAGTTACTCCATTGAATTGATGAATGATATATATATATATATATATATATATATATATATATATATAGAATGTAAGAGATGATTTGATGTGTATTAGAAGGATTGAAATTGAATGATGTTAATTAATGGTTGTGATAGTCGGGAGAAGATCCCCGAATGTAGATGAATATATTTATGTATATGTAATTATATCTTAGGCATTACATGCTTATATAATTATGTAAAAGGATGATGGATGTCTATTAGGCTTACGATATGCCATTGCGTGTTTTGCCGAGCCTTTTCTCATATCGTCATATATGGGACTAGGCGTGTGCCCGGTATAAATATTCTTCTTCTGCTGTAAACTCTATTATTTTCATATACCGTTATGGGCAATTTATTTATCAATCCAGCTTTAGGTTTTATAATCTCACTCTCTGGTTTTTCTGTGATTTGGGTCATGATGTGGTCATGGTGATGTCTTAGAAATATTTTCAAACGCAAAAAATTTATTCGCAATTTTTATTAATTATGTCGATCACATCGGGATTCGAGTACAGAAAATCAGGGGTGTTATATCGGGGACAGGCATGGTTAGGGTCTTGGATAACAGGGATGGGGATGGTAGGAGTCAAACCCGTCCCCAAACCACCCCGTTTCCATCCCTATTTACACCCTTACTCAACACAACTTTATCGGAGAAATTTATGAAGGATAGCTTTCTAAAAACTAGGCATCAGAGTTTAATAATCTTGAGGCATGATAGTTAATCTAAAATGATAATGCTGATTTAAGTGGTTGCCTTCTTGCTGGGTCTCTCACGTTTAATTGTTGTCCCATGCATTATATCATTGCTTACATTATACTTTCTCAGATGACAAATTTGGCCCAATTAACTAAAGCTGACATCATTCTCATATGGTCCCTCATCACTATTCGCCCTCTCAATTGGGCTTCTCTCATTTGCCACCGCATGAAAGAAGCCCTTAAGACCAATGCTCCTTTACCTTATGCTGTTGGTGTATGCACTACAAGCTATTAATGTATGAATTTTAACTTATCAATAAAATTAGTATTTTCAGTTTTAAAACTAATTTTAATGCTATTTATCCTGGAATAATAGGTCATATGAGAATTATTCCTAAAACGTCCCTAATCAAGTATTTACATGGGGACATGTAAATACATTAAGATTAGTGTGTGAATGTATTGATGATTTGATCTCATAAATCATGGATATATGATATCAAGTCTTTACACGAGTACACATTAAGAGTAATGTTGTACTGGACAGACCTACCATGAAAACGTTGTATGGATCGTTACATGAGTGTCAAACGGTTCTCAATGTGATAATGGTATATAGTCCTTCGACCTGAAGTCACTACGATTCCTACGTAAAGAGTTTGTTGTTTTAATACAATCAAACGTCATCTGTAATAAGATGACCATAAAGATTGTGATTAGGCAATAGACAAATTATGCAGAGGGATATGAGTGATGTAGATGGAATTTGTCTCTACTATGTGACAGGAGTGATATCTATGGGCCACTTGATGGAGTGAGACTAATGAAATGTATGGCCATGCTAGGACGAATAAATATTAGATATTCATTCTGTAAAGTCTACTCTGGTATCAAGTAAAATGAATTGGGCCATACAAGGATGACGACGACCATGCCTTGGGCCCAATTAGATATCGTGACAAAAGGAATAAATATATAAAATAATTATCACTTATAGGTCATGTCGATGATAAATAATATTTGGACATAATGATGTATTGCTAGATACCGCTCTTATTTTATATTAATAATAAAATAGTTTATTATCAATATAACCGAATATTTTACCTATAGGGTCACACACATAGAGTAAGCCTACCAGAGAATAGTTTTATTTTAGTTGGACTAAAAATAAAACTATTTGGGCCTAACTCTTTTAGAATGAGTCAGGAGCCCAATGTTTAATGAGAGCTCAGGTTAAGACCTAAGCCTATATATAGAGCATGAGATGCTCATAGGCTGCTGCTCAGAAATTAGATTATAATCAAATTTTCGTACTAGCATTCAGAACTTTGTTTTTCTAGTGGGAGTGCTCGTGTGGACTCCTAAGGGCGAAGCTACAATTGCTTCGATAACTCGCTTTACGTCTACAAGAGGTAAACTAAATCAAAAATTTAATTTTGGATAATGCCTTGAGACATTTATTTTTGCAATCCTTTTTGGGAATCCTTTGTGTTTCCGCTGCTTGACCCTGATGGATTCCCTAACATATGCTTCCTTGGTTACCTGCATTATTCACTATTTTAACATTCACATTACTAAGGAACTTTGCATCAAACCCCAACGATCCTTTCTCATTAGTACAAATGCTCCTTCCTCATTTGGGTACAAACATATTAATGATGGTGAATGGGTTCTAAAACATGATGCTCTTCCTGCTGATCCTGAAAATGTCCTCGCTTCTTTCTCCATAAATGACCTTGCCATAGAAATTTGATCCCTCCGTATGTATGTGTGAGACTGCTTTGACCATGTCGACGCCACTCTACAAACTATCCTTACCTATCTTCCCCCACATGACCCGGCCTAGTTATTGTTGTTGTTTTTAATTGTTCATTTTGCTTCCTTGCTTTTAATATGTTTCAGTATTTCCTCTTGGTCCATACTATAATGCTTCCATTTTCTTAATAATACAATTATTCTATTTTTCCCTTATTTGGTTATCTCACTTTTTGCTATGCTATCTTTGTTTTTGATAATGACAAAGGGGGAGTACATTCCATAAAACACGATAAGAAAAAATTATACTAAATTGAAAAATAAAAGGGGAGAACACAAAAAAATAATAATTACATTTATTAACTTACACTTAAGTCACAATCATAAGTTCAAAAAGGGAAACCATATATATTTGTAGGAATTTTCTTGTCATTCTTTCTGGATTAACTTGTCTTCATTAAAAGGAAGGAGAATGAAGACACAAGATTATGGAATATTTTTTTGATAATCTCAAGAATGAAATTAAGCAAAGCATGACTAAAGATCGCCCATGAAGGTAACCACAATAAGTCATATCAAGTCAATGAAGAATTAAGTCACAACTTACAATACATTGTAAGACTTAATCGAATATATTATGTCCTTAAGAAATAAATTAAAACATCAAAACATGAATTTTAAGAATTTATTTTTTAAAATCTGACTTGAAGTAATCAATTACAACACCAGTTTAATCAATTACCACTTGAAGGTTTAAAGTTTGAAAAATCCAGTAATAGATTACAGTATCAATGTAATCGATACGCAATTAGACGGTAACAGAATTTAAAGTTTTGAAAACCTTGTAATCGTTTACAACATTGTGGTAATCGATTACATGGAAGTCAGAATTGTCAAAAAGTTACATCTCTTCATTGTTTCTTGCACTAAAAGTCATGTTTCTTCATCCAAACTTTTGAAACATTGCATCCTTTTGTAATAACATCTTTTCATGATACATAACAAATCAAAAAGGTATCATTTCATGACAAAATCTCCTCTATAAATACATCAAAAATTCAAGCTTTTAAAACATGCAATCAATTATCTAAGTTATTATTCATCAAGCTTGAAAAGCACTCTAAAGGCCATTTTATCATTATAAATCTAAGTCATTAGGAACTTCAAGTTATGTATCTACTCTAAAAGAGAGTTCATTATTGAATTATTCTTTTCTCTTTTTAAACTTTATAATTTGGGTGAGGTATCCCAAAGAGTGTTTAAATAAGAGAGAGATATCTCTTGTGTTTTAGAAACTCCATATATCAGTGAGGCATCCCAAGTTGTTGGAAGTGCTCTACTCAGTGTAAAGCATTCAAGGAATAATGGAAATCTCAAGAGATTGCTTGAGAAAACTAGACGTAGGCAAGTGGTTGACCGAACCAGTATAAAAACAAGTTTGTACTTTCTTATCCTTATCTTTGCATATTTTATATCTTTCACTTTAAAATTTTTATTTCATACTAAGTTTAACAAAAAGAGCATGTTATTTCCTTAAAAGTATTAAAACTCAATTCACCCCCTCTTGAGCTTTTGGAGGTCCCTTAACTAACATGAAATGTACCTTTTACACTAAGATAGATGTAACACCCCCAGTTAACTAGGATAGTCCCTTCTACTAGATCATCCTTCTTAACTAAGGGGTTACGAGTTTTAGAAAATTATGGAAGTTTTTTTTGTACAATAAAATTTGGTAGAACAGATACATTATATATAACATAGTTATATACAATACATGGTCATAAACAACAAACTGTACATACTCAAAATCAGGGACGTGTAGGCTTCCATACAAAATAAATAAAGAATAAAAGATAAAAAGTAACTACTCTAATCACCACCTTCTCACGGAGACTCTGAAATGATCGTACTGGTAGTGGGCTTCGCAGGAGGTGGCTGGGTGGTTAGGCGGTGATAACTGTGATAAGCATCATGTGCCTCTGCTAATAAATCTCGAGCCTCAGATGTCATAGTGGTGTAGTCCTTAGTCTGACCATACATAAAACTAAAAAAAACATGGTGGAGAAACTTTCGTGAGTGATCCCACTGACGTTTAGCAAGAAATCTCTCCATTAGTGACTATACAGGCGCGAGTTAATAGACCTACACCTCTACCTTTGCATTAGGAACATAGGCTACCATTAGCTCCTCCTGTATGACCTGCTGTGGTAGGGCTGGAAGGTTATTTTTGAATCAGCTGCCATAATGTCCATTGGCTCCTACTTAGGATCTTCCTAAGGTCTTCTCCAAGCTCGTCTTCATTTTCTCCTCCTAGAACAAACAGAACATACCCAAGAGTGAGTGACCTAGAAAGACGTGGGGGATCTAAAAGAGCAAGAGGTCCAAAGGGGTCCTCTACCATAACTGTCTCTCTGTTGGCAAGCTCTTCTAGTACCTATACCCCAAGAGGCAATGAGGGATCTCTGTAACGTTAAACCGTACTCTCGATCACTTCAACGTCCTTCTCGAAGGGCCACTCTACCCCAAGTGGTTGACCTGTAGAGACATCATCTGAGTCTTCTATGAGAACTACAAATGTCCTAGGACTAGGTCGATCAATAATAAGGGGTCACCCCTAATCTCTGGGATGACGGGCATGGTGTCTGATCAGAGGTCTAAAATGATCTATAAGTTTGAGTATACTCTTCCACAATAATCAGAGAAATCTTATTTCTGACTTCCTCCTACATAGTATAAGATGTATGATCACATTTCTCATTCTAGTTGAATCACTGACTTCTCTCATTTACTATTCTGATATATGCTACTTATTCTGTACTAGTTAACTATTTCACTCATATGCTCCCAGCTATCTTTGACTTTATGATCCCTCATAGTATTATGAATATATTCTATCTCGTATTATCTATCACAATATTTAAAAATAGTTGTTACAACAACTAGCAGTCACAGACGCAACGTAAGTCAATCAAGAAATGAACATGTAATGTTATACATGAGTTTAATTTAGATAAATTTTATCTTGCTCTTAAACCATTATGATGCATATGGGCCCTTGAAATCAATTCATCATACGCCTCTATAGTACGTCTATTGTAAGATCTCAATATCGTCATCGGAATCTGTCTTGCTGAGTTTGACACTGGGCACAACATTTCTGCATTAGAGCGACCGGAGCCCACCAAATTCCCCTAAACATCTAGGTACTATAGGACACTCAGGTTCTCAAATATAAAGATCCTTCCACAATCAAATCACAATCATACAATAACAAGAATCAACTCTCCTTGGTCCTAGTATGCATCATCAGTTAGTCGAAGTACACTAGGTTTGTATTGTTTCCAGCTCGGTCTTGGTGTGTTACTCTCGAGCAATTGGGGGTCCCAGCCTAGTGTACTCCCAAGATCCTCCCTAGGATCGAACATGAACGTACTCCAGCGTACCCGAGGTGTATGCTCTAGTTTCCATAAGATCATATGCATATGATGCATGCTCAATGCCAAATCCTTTTATCTTTCAATATATTCGTCATTGGTAGGGTCCTTCTAACTGCCCACTTCTATTCTTAATGCTGGAATTTACATTCTATCATTCTTGATCCTTACTGAGTAACTATGTCTTTTCGTTACTCTCACCCGCCTTATGAGGTGTGGTCAATCAGGGGTTACTCTAAATTTCCTTATGATATTATTCTTTGTATTACTAAAGGGGAAATTTATTTGATTTAAGATGTATTAATTACTCAGGGTGTAGATTACCCTAGTTCATTTATAAGTGTATTGAGTTTTATTTATTCTTATGTAGTTATCTAGTTTATTTACCTATGACTTTGTTTTATGAGGGATTTAGTTAGTCAAGTTATATTTTGTTCTTATCCTTTAACTTGAACTTTTATGATGACTCATTAATGTCCATTCAGTTTATTTTAAACCGCTAACTAACAATTAAGAATAAAATAGGTTGCTTAAGATTATCCATTATATCTCAAGATATTCACTCTCACCTTAATGCGCCATTATTTCATCTTATTCATACGGGTACATCTCATCATTTCACATCACATCTTGTCACCTCATCATATATCATTATCATATCGTACCAGGACCCTACCAAGACTTATTCTTATTTTATACTTCACATCATGGTTCATTATAGCATTCATACATAGACCTTATATTATCATTACATACATCCATTCTACATTCATACACAAATACACCATTTCATATAGTTCATTCAAAAGTACGTACATATTCAAGCATTACACCAATCAGTCACACACATATCAATCTACTCGGTATATTTTTGTAAAATAGGTGAAGTATATTTATATTAATTTTATATAGTATAAGTTTATTAACCTATAAAAATATCTTTCTAGTCACCTTATTGATATATCTTTCTTTTTACTTCCAAATCTGATTATTCTTTATAAATAACTTCCTATTGGCTAATAGTTATCAATATATGTATATATAGGTGTGTGTGTGTGTATATAGGCATGTGTAAATATATTTGGAAAATCTCCAAAATATAATTTAATTATAAATACTTTATAAGTTGGTTAAATTTCATTGTAACTTAACCTATTATTATTATTATTTCATTTTATGGTTAGCCTAATATATTCTGTTTAAATACTCGTAAAATCCAACTAATTGTAATTCTACTTTTAAATAAATAAATTCATAAGTTGTTATTACTATTATTATTATTATTATTATTATTATTATTATTATTATTATTATTATTATTATTATTAAGTAACCTTAAAGCTAGTAACTCATTGTTTATCCTTTTTTAAGTTGATTTTATCTTAGTTATAAATCTAATACGTTATTTAATTCAATATTCATTTATATTTCAAAAATTCATCATATATATATATATATATATCTCTCCAAAAATTGATAAGAAAATGTAGTTTATTTTTGATAGAACAACCTTGTTAAAATTACCATTATTATTATTATTTTAATATTAATTTTTATTTAACCCTTTTTAACTTATTACTTATTTTAATTATTGAAATAAACTTAAAATAGATCGTAATTGAGTACAAGTTAGAAGAATTGCCTGTAACACGTAATTCTTCCAGCAGACCTTTAGCAATGTTCCTCGAACGTTGGCAGGACTCCTCAAACTCTGGCAGGGCGACTTGTTTAACCTTAAAATAATGTTGGGTCTTTTTATTGGCAAGCGCACCAATTTATAAGTTGCAGTTTTCAAAAATATATCGTTCCCTCAAGGATTGAATGTTCCAATAATTCACAGTAATTCTTATTTACTATGGTAAATTTATCAAAACTTATTAACAAAAGAATGATTTATAAACAATTTATATAATATTCACAGAATTTTATGATTGATTTGTTCATGTGGTAAAAATATGGTAAAGATAAAATCTATCTAAAAAGTTGAGATGTAATTCAGAATAGCTCAGATACTAGGTAAAAACACAGATTGACAAATTATGTTGGAATTAGGATCCTCGCACTAAAACATAATGAAATAATTACAAACATAAATATTTAATTATCAAGTTCATGTTATTGCAGCTTAAAGTCATTATAACCGATCCCTGGTGATATAAATTCTAAGTAATTACCGTAAAGTCTGATCCCTCAGATGCTTTCTCAGTAAAAACTTGCTTTAAGTTCTGGCCTTAACACAACAATAATTACCAACTCTATCCTTAGTAATTGGTATATTAAAGGTATTTCAACTTTTACTTTCATTAAAACAAGTTTTAATATGGCATGAATAATCATTCTCCCATTTGACATTCACACTAATAAAACAAGTTTCAATTTGCATGAAAATCATTCTCCCGTTTGACGCTCACACTAATAAAAGATTGAAATACTAACATGGCATTTGATGCTTAAACATGTAAAGGTCGTAATCACAACATCATATAATAGATTAATTCACCAAATTCCAACATAAATAATTTAGTTACACATCATAAAAGGGAAAACAACACTTACAAAGGTTACGAACAATTACAACTCTTCACGATACAAAAGCTCACAATACTACACAACACTCTCAAGAATCTAGAACTATTCTAGATTTACAAACTCACAAAAAAACACTCAAACTTGAGTGAAAAGAGAGGAAAGAAGCTCTGAATGCAGAATAGGATGCCTTGGATGCTTTAAGAATGGCCTATTTATAGGGCTGAGGAAGGGTCCTGACGCTACGTGTCAGGTTCCTGACTCAGCTTCCATTAAACATGTGATTAAGGGCCATGCTTAAGCAATTTTTAATTACATAATGCCTAGACAATGGTTCTACATGTCTCCCAATTTGGCTTGGCAGCTTGCATGAGTAGATTGGCCATTATTTGGCCCTTTTGGCTGAGTGCTTGACCACCTGGAAGTGTAGTCCACGTAGCTTCTGACGCTACGCGTGACTGTGACGTGTAGCGTCAACATCAGAAGTTCTCACGCTACGCGTGGTGTTGATGCTACACGTCAGCTCTCCAGTTCTTCAATTTTCTCTTGAATTTCTTTAATTTTTCACTATAAAACTAGAGAAAATTGATCAAGGCAGATAATTTTCAATAACTTCTATTTATTATAATTAAAACCTAAACTTCTAACAAATTAAACTAATTTTTATTATTTTTAACACAAATTTATTAAGAAATTTATTTTAAATTTGGGTACTAACAAATATCCCCAACTTTAGGACATTGCTCGTCCTTGAGCAATAAAAAAGCTTTTAAAAACAATTTTGAAATGAAATTTTTGAATAGTTTGAAAATTTACCATAAAAAGTAATTTCACAATTTACCATTTGAAATAATCAAAAATAGATGTCTTATGCAATAAAGGCTTAAATAAATTATTTTTTCAATGTCTTATTAACAAATCAAGCATAATTTCAGGCTTACCTCACAAGTGTTTTTCTCTGTACAAACTTAACTTGTCAGCTCAATCGATCATAAAATCAAACAAATTTAATTTTGATTTTCATATAATCAATGGTTATTAATACAGAGTCAAACAAGAGTCACAAGGTCTTTTAAAGGGTTGTAATGAGGCTCGGCTACAAGAATTTATGGTTTTTCTTGAAAGCAAAAACCCGAAATCATAAAAGAGCATTTCATAATTTTTAGGCTTTTTCTTGGCCCAAATCTCATTTCCTTTTTTGGTAAATACCCCCAACTTAATCCTTTTGATTATTTCTTTTTATTGTTATGCATATATATTTATCTTTTTCTTTTTCATTTTAATTTTTCATATACATGCATTATGATAATCTTGAAAAGAACCAAGTTATAATTTTCACTCCCCTTTTATGTAAGAACCTCGAACATTTTTGTTCAAAAATGATCTTTTATTCAATCAAGTAAAGGGAATGGTTAAAAATTATTTACCGATTTAGGGTGCCAAAGAAATTATTTTTAAGGCTCAAAATTGGCTATCAAAGGATAAATATGATTTTACCATGGTAAGCTTTTTGGCCTTAACTTTGTGTTTACCAAAAAATGTGTCTTGATTATACTCTTGGATCCTTTGTATAACAACACAAATCAAAGAATTAAGCAAAATTAATTTGAATAAAATTATGTCAAAACCCTCAAGTGTTTAAAGATCTCTCAGCTCACCGGTTTTCAAAATTAGCTTGATACTTAATAAAATCATTGTAATTAATTTTATCAAAATTCCTAAATTACAAAAGAATCGATAATTGATTTTAAAAATCGTTTTATTCTGTAAAAACCTTAAGTGTATAAATTTCTTTATTTTCAAAAATTTGATAATACCTTTTTTTTATAGAAAGTATGCAAAAATAAAAACACACCACACAAAATAAAAACAAACCACAATATAATCCAAGTCAAATATCAAACATACTAAAGTAAATACCAAAATATCAAAGTGCTAGAAGTAATGAAAAATGCATAAGAAAAATGGAGATGGCTCTCAATCCTCACCTTCATATGATCATCCTCTTCCTCCTCATCAGCATCACCCTTGGTGTCATCATGAGCTCTAGAAGGTCCACCTGCCTCAGGGTATGTGGGCTGGTCACCAGGCCAAGCTACATGAGCAGCAAAATCAGGTGATGTCATAAATGGTGCCTCCTCTCCCTGTAACCTATACTGATAAAATGAATCATGTAAGTGTACATAGGCACGATGAGAAGCAACCATCATTTGCATCATATGCTGATGCTCTACACTCATCCTAGCGAATCCCTCAGTAATGGTATTAGTAGATGGTGGCTAGGCTGGTGGTCTCATTCGTCTCTGTTTGGGCAGAACCTCCTGCTCAAGAGGTGGAAGCTCACACTGATGAACAAAATAATCCTTGTTCATTGAAACCTTGGAGACTCTCCCAGAAAAGCTAGTGAACTCTGGTTATGGCACCTGTACCCCCTGCCTCCTCAGTAATGCATAAATGATGAGAGGGAAAGGAACAGGGTGATTCATTTTATACCCAAGGGCATAAAAGTGAATCTGCTTAGAGATAAGGTCAGCAATATCAATGGTGTGGCCCTGAAGGATAGAATAAAGAAGATAGCAACGATCAACAAGTATAGAAGAGAGATGAGAAACTAGTGTGATATTATGGAGCATCAAATGAGACTACACCTGAGCTATAGGGGTCATCTGGGTCTTCAGGAGGTTTAATGGAGATCTGTTAACCTTACTTAGGTTCAAGAAGATTCCATCCTTGCTCAAGAAATGAACAACCTGATCCAGGAAGTATCCTAGATCACTACCCTCAGTAGCAATCTTGTTTTTGTTTTCCATCCAGAAACAAGTATCGCCCTCGTGAGTAGGCTCTTAAGGATTACCTAGTAGGGTACTAATAGTGTCTCTATCATATGTAATATGCCGACCCCTCACCAAACTCGTTTTTTGCTGACTAATATTTGGTGAGTCCTGGCGTGTCCTAAAGGCGTTGGCGTAAAACTCCATGACCAATATGGGATCCCCCTCAGTAGGTAAAGAAAATAGGGGTCCTCACCTTCTCCTCTATATCTTATCCTGAAGTTCAGGATAGTCTCCAACACTAAGATCAAGGATCTTCTCCTAAATCAGTTTCTGGCCCTTGATCTAATGAAATCTTGCCCACTTGGCGTCAGTTCTAAATCTGGTGGGATCTCGGGGTCCCAACTGCTCCTCACCCTGAAGATCAGGATCTTCAGAGGTGGTATCTGTGTCAGTGGCCCTTCTCTGTCTCTTGGCACCAGTAATGAGAATGGATTTCTTCGGTTCCATCTGCAAAAGAAAATTTATTTAAATAAAACATAAAAATAAATCACACAACAACATACATCACACAATATTTTTGGTTTTTAATAAGTTAGAGTAAAATAAAACATACATGTTCACACAAAGAGTTTAAGCAGAGAAACCCTAAAGAATTTCTCTAGGATTAGGTTTATTAATTCTCAATATGTGTCACTTGAGTCATAATGTGAGCTTCTAGACTGTATTTATACATTTGTACAATAAAGGAAAGAGGGGAATCTAGACCCAGACCCAATAAGGGAGATAACCGCTTCTGGTGGGATAATGGAGAATCATTATCTGCTAAATTAAAGGGATGAAGGGTTACCGTGGGACCCCCTCTGACCAGGGAGGGAACAACACATGTTTTTTATTTTAATATTTTTAACAAAATAATTTAAACATATAATTATATACATTACTCATACAAGTAATAAAACATGCAATTTGGATTTTTCAATTTAAACACACAGTATTTATAAAATTCAATAAATTTATTTATTTTTACATTTAAGAAAGAAAGTATAACAAACATACATTTTAAGAAATTTTATTAATTTTAAAACAAAAACAAACAAACAACAATTTTATTCCAATAAAATAAAAAAGGAACAATATTTTTATTTTTTCAAAAATCTCAAAAATTAAAACAGAAACAACAAGACATGTATTTTACAGAATTTAAATAAAACACAAGAAATAAAAAAAATCAAAACAGAGAATGATGCCACGCGTGGGTGGGACGCTACGCGTCAGCCTTGATCTGCCCACGCTACACGTCAGTGGGACGCTACGCGTGGGCTCGCAGATTCTGGAACTGTAAAATAGGGGTTGTGCAGCAGCAACCCCTTCTAACACATATTCAATCGTAAATTTACCTATTTCTAACAGCAAACAATTTCCAATGGTCTTCTAATCCTAACCTAACTGCATGTAATTCTAGGAATTGAAAATGAAACAAGCTAAGGAAAGGGAGAAGATCACGTACTTGAAATCCTTACGAAATTTAAGAGAGAATGTGGGAATTGAGGGTTATGAGAAAATATTTTTAGGGTTTATGAAATGTAGAGTGAGGGAGGAAAAATAGGTTTTTAAAGTATAATGGATTTGGGTCTCCCTTTGGTTCAGTTATAAAAACTGAATGCAGGTCCTGACACTACGCGAGGCAGGGACGCTACTCGTTAGTGCAAAATTTGTACCTCCTCGCTACGCGTCAATGGGACACAACGCGTGGGGTTCTGTTTTTCATTTTCTTGAATTTTTCATTTGAAAAACCTTTTTCATATAATTTTAAACCCTTTTAATTTTCAAAAACACAGTTTTAAGCTAAATTTTTTAATCATAAATTTAAATAAAAATAAAGAAAGAATAATGGGTTGCCTCCCATTGAGTGCTTGATTTACTGTCTCTAGCTTGACACCCTACATATCACAGATCAGTCAAATAACAAATGGTAGTGAGTCTGTTAATCTCACCACCCAGATAAGGTTTCAATCTTTGCCCATTAACCATCCAACTTCTTTTGGAAGTTGGATCTTCAATCTCAACTACTTCATATGATTTAACTTCCTTAATCACAAATGGGCCTGACCACTTAGATTTTAATTTACCAGGAAACAATCATAATCTTGAATTAAACAATAAAACTTGTTGACCTGGTGTGAAGTGTCTATTCTTAATTTTCTTGTCATGGTAAGCTTTCACCTTATTTTTATAACTTCTAGATGACTCATAAGCATTGTTTCTCATTTCCTCTAACTCAAGTAACTGCAACTTTCTTTTGTCAGCTGCCGTGTTTGGATCAAAGTTGAGGAATTTTAAGGCCCAATAGGCTTTATGTTCCATCTCTACTGGAAGATGACAAGATTTTCCATAGACCATTTGGAAAGGGGAAAGGCCAATAAGGGTTTTGAATGTAGTTCTGTATGCCCAGAGTGCATCATCAAGCTTTTGTGTCTAATACTTCTTAGAAGAAGACACAGTCTTTTCCAAAATTCTTTTCACTTCACAATTTGAAATCTCAGCCTTTCCATTGCTTTGTGGATGATATGCTGTGGCCACCTTATGTCTCACTCCATAATGTTGTAACACTTTCTGAAGAACTTTATTACAAAAGTGTGATCCTCCATCACTGATCAAGGTTCTTGGTGTTCCAAACCTGCAGAAAATGTTTTCTTCAAGAAATTCACTACAGTTTTGGTGTCAGCATTAGGTGAAGTGATTGCTTCTACCCATTTTGAAACATAATCAATTGCCAAAAGGATATATTGATTGAATTGAAAATAAGGGAAGGGTCCCATGAAATCAACACTCCAACAATCAAATACCTCAACCTCCTAAATGTTTATGAGAGGCATTTCTTGTCTCCTATTGACATTACCTATTCTTTGACAGTTATCACAAGCTTGCACAAATGAGTGAGAATACTTAAAAATAGAGGGCTAATATAAACCTGATTAAAGAATTTTTGTAGCAGTCCTTTCACCATTAAAATGTCCTCCATAAGGTGATTTGTGGCAATGCCATAATACATCTTTCATTTCCCAATCGGGTACACAACGACATAGCAAATTATCCACACCAATTTTGAATAGATGAGGGTCATCCCAAACAAAATATTTTGCATCTTTGAAATTTTTTTCTTTGCTGCCAAGTTAAATCATTTGGAAGAATTCCTGCTACTTTAAAATTGGCCACATCAGCAAACCATGGGCGCTTTGTTATTTCAAAAAGTTTTCCATCGGGGAATTCTTCTAGAATGTCTTTTTCTTTGGCAGTAACCTTATCATGCATCAATCTAGAAAGATGGACAGCGACCACATTTTCACTACCCTTTTTATCTTTGATTTCAAGATCATATTCCTGAAGGAGCAGAATCCATCGGATTAACCGGGGTTTAGAATTAGTTTTAGTCAAAAGGTACTTGATTGCCACATGATCAGTAAAATAATTATTTTTGAACCAATCAAGTATGATCTAAATTTTTCTAGGGCATATACTATGGCTAGTAATTCCTTTTCAGTAGTTGCATAATTTATTTGATTTTCATTTAAAACTTTACTAGCATAGTGTATAACCCTAAAAAAATTTTCATATCTTTGACCTAAAACTGCTCCCACAATATAATCACTTGCATCGCACATAAGTTCAAAGGGTAAGTTCCAATTAGGAGCAACAATTACAGGGGTAGAAACCAATTTTTTTTTCAAGGAATTAAAAGCTTTAAGACATGCTTCATCAAACTTGAATTCAACATTTTTATTTAGAAGATTTGTTAAAGGTTTAGTAATTTTTGAAAAGTCTTGAATAAACCTTCTATAGAATCCAGCATGTCCTAAGAAACTTTTAATACCTTTTACATTTACAGGGGGTTGGAGTTTAGAGATTACCTCAATCTTAGCTTGGTCCACTTCAATACCTTTAGAAGAAATCTTGTGACCAAGTACAATACCTTCTTTCACCATGAAGTAATATTTCTCCCAATTTGGCACCAAATTTGTTTCAATACACCGCCTCAATACGGTGTCCAAGTTGGTTAGACATGATTCAAATGAATTCCCATAGACTAAGAAATCATCCATGAAAATCTTAATGCTCTTTTTAATTAGATCTACAAAAATAGCAAACACTATCTCTGAGAAGTAGTAGATGCATTACACAATCTGAATGGCATCGTTCTATAAGCAAATATGCCAAAAGGACATGTAAAAGCAGTCTTTTCCTGATCAAGAGGGTTAACAAGTATTTGATTGTATCCATAGTATCCATTAAGAAAACAATAGTAAGCCCGTCCAGATAATCTTTCAAGCATTTGATCCATAAAAGGGAGTGGAAAATGATCTTTTCTTGTTGCTTGATTTAATTTTCTATAATCAATACACATTCTCTAACTGGTGATAGTTCATGTTAGGATTAATTCATTTTTATCATTAATAATTACTGTCATACCACCCTTTTTTGGAATAACTTGTACAGGACTTACCCATGCACTATCAGAAATGGGATAGATAATACCTGCTTTCAACAATTTCAAAACCTCCTTTTTGGTTACCTTTTTCATGGTTGGATTAAGGCGCCTTTGAAGTTGAGCAACAAGTTTAAAATCACCTTCCAATAAAATCTTATGCATGCAGTATGACGGACTTATACCTTTCAGATCTTCAAGTGTCCATCTGATTGCTTCTTGATTTCTTTTCAGTACTTCTATAGTTTTTCTTCTTCTGTTTCACTTAACAAATTACTAATAATTACTGGTTTTAGATTACCTTCTTTTAAAAAGATGTACTTTAGGTTGGAAGGTAACACTTTTAGTTCAAGCCTTTGGATTTCTTCAACAGGTACTTCTTGGATCTCTTCAATTTTTCTTGATTCAGAGGAAATTTCCTTCCCTTAATCAAGGTCTTCAAGATACCTGTCCATTTGTCTCTCCTCTTCTTCACTCAAACATTCCACAGAGTCAGTTAATAACTTATTTAGAGGGTCAGAAATTAACATACCTTTGGATATGGAAAGGCAGACTTCATCAAGAACATCCACTTTGAAATAGTCTTGTTTTGAGTTGGGATGTTTCTTGGCTTTGAAAACATCAAAGTTCACCTCCTCATCATGTATGCTTACTGCCGGTTTTCCATTATCTACATCAATAAGCACCCTAGCAGTCTTCTTAAAAGGTCTTCCCAGGATCAGGGGGACTTCAATATCCTCTTCCATGTCTAAAACCATAAAGTCAACAGGGAAATAGAACATGTCAACTTTTACAAGTACATCTTCCACAATACCATAGGGTCTCTTGATTTATCTATCAGCTAATTACAGAGTCATTTTCATTCTTTGTGGATCGAGATCACCAATACGCTTCATCATGCTTAGAGGCGTAAGATTAATGCTAGCCCCAAAGTCTAACAAAGCCTTCCCAAGATTTACACCTCCAATGGAGATGGGAATGGTGAAACTTCCTGGGTCTTTCGACTTTTCTGGCATGTTGTATTGTAAAATAGCACTGCAACCTGCATCAAGTTCAACAATTTCCGCATTATACCTCCTCTTTTTGGTAAGCAATTCTTTTATAAACTTTGCATAAGTTGGTATCTATTCCAATGCCTCAGAAAATGAGATGTTTATGTGTAACTGCTTGAAAATTTCAATGAATCTTTTGTATTCTTTTTCCTTATCCATTCTTGATGGTGCATATGGATAAGGTTGATCCTTGACTGGAGATGTTTGACCCAAATACTGATTATTTTTTTAATTTTTTTTTGTTTTTCTTTTTCATCATCTTTTATTTCATCAACATTTTTTTCTTAATTTTTTTTCACTCTTTTTCTTTCTTTTTTTTTTCTTCTTTGTCAGTTTTTTCTTTTTCTTTTTCTTTTTATTTTTCATTTTCTTTACAATCATTTCCTATAACTTTACCACTTCTTGTAAAAATAGCCTTACATTGCTCTCTTGGATTTTGAGTATTTACAAAAATACTATAGTTTTTCATGTCGACTACTTCCTTTGCTAACTGTCCCAATTGTATATCCGACGCTTTACGTGTGGCTTCATTTGTTTACATATATTATAGCAATTGTTGGATAGATTCCTTTATCCTAGTTAGCCTTGCTGTTTGATCAAATTATGGTTGTTGTTGTTTGAATTGATTGTTAGGAGGTCTGTTGAAAGGTCCAACATTTTGTTTCCAACCAAAGTTCTGATTCTGCCAACCCTGCGGGTAATTGTTAGGAAAAGAATTACCAAGATTGATAGGAAAAGTACCTAAGGGTATTCTTTGGTGAACCAGAAAATTAGGTTGTTCTTGATCATTTCCAATAGGGGCATAATAACTACATGGTTGTTCACCCATACAATGCACATATTGTTTTAATTGAGCGGGGGGTGGTGATGATACTTGAGCAATTTGAAGTTTTTCTAATTGTTTGCTCATTGCTTCTATTTGTTGTGTTAGCAATTTTTATTGAGCTAAAACTGCATCATTCACTCTCAACTCAAGCATGCCTGGCTTCCTTGGTGCATTACCTCTTTCTTTTGCTTGACGGTCACTAGTTGACATAGACTCCATGATTGATATTGCCTCTTCAATAGTTTTGTTCATTAAAGAACCACCTGCACATGCATCTAACATCATCTTGAACTGAGGCAATAAACCATGATAAACAATTCTTACCTTTCCAGCATCATCCAAATTATGGTTTGGACATTTCCTAAGAAGCGCTTTGAATCTTTCCCATGCTTCACCAAGTGATTCATCATGATTTTGTGAAATAGAATGTATGGCTGTCATTGCTTCAAAATATTTTGAAGGTGAATAAAACCTTTCCAAAAATTTTGTTTCAATAACGGACCAGTTGCAAAACTACCGAGTGGACAAGATTTAAACCATTCTTTAGCTTTCCCAATCAAAGAAAAAGGAAATAATCACATATAAACAAATTCTTCTTAATTGGGTTCAAAACCAATTGTGCTACATAACTCATAAAAAATAGTTAAATGTTCATAAGATTCCTCATTATTTAAGCCAGCAAATTGATTATTTTAAATAAAGTTAAGAGTGGCAGGTTTAATCTCTACCACAGGAATAGGTCCTTGGTACATCCCCGAAACACGGGGTGGTTCATTTATAGCAGCAAACTGCCCCAATGTTCTTCTTTGTTCAGTAGCCATATTAGAATTTTCAAAAGAGGATGAAGTTGAAGAAGAAGTAGTTTGTTTTTTTGAGATTGTAAAGCTTTGAGTCTTTTTACAAACTTCTTGATCTCAGGATCAAAGAACACTTTCCCTGCAGAAGATCGAGTTTGCATAAACAAACTAAACAGAAAAGTTAGTATAGTAAATAATTAAAGATAAAGTAAATGAATAAATGAATAATTAAAAACAAAAAGTAAAAAATTATTACCATAGTAATTAAAAATTTTACTGTTTTACTAAAACAATTCAATACCCGTGACAACGCTAGAAAACTTGTTTAACCCTAAAATAATGTTGGGTCTTTTTATTGGCAAGCGCACCAATTTATCAGTTGTAGTTTTCAAAAAGATATCATTCCCTCAAGGATTGAATAGTACAGTAATTCACAGTAATTCTTATTCACTATGGTAAATTTATTAAAACTTATTAATAAAAGAATGATTTATAAATAATTTATACAATATCCACAGAATTTTATGATTGATTTGTTCATGTGGTAAAAATATGGTAAAGATAAAATCTATCTAAAAAGTTGAGATGTAATTCAGAATAGCTCAGATACTTGAGGTAAAAACACAGATTGACAAATTATGTTGAAATTAGGATCCTCGCACTAAAAGATAATGAAATAATTACAAACATACCTATCTAATTATAAAGTTCATGTTATTGCAGATTAAAGTCATTATAATTGATCCCTCGTGATATAAATTCTAAATAATTACCGTAAAGTCTGATCCCTCAGATGCTTTCTCAGTAAAAAAATTACTTTAAGTCCTGACCTTAACACAACAATAATTACCAACTCTATTTTTAGTAATTGGTATATTAAGGGTATTTCAACTTTTACTTTCATTAAAATAGGTTTTAATATGGCATGAATAATCATTCTCTCGTTTGACATTCACACTAATAAAACAAGTTTCAATTTGCATGAAAATCATTCTCCTGTTTAACGTTCACACTAATAAAAGATTGAAATACTAACATGGCATTTGAGGCTTAAACATGCAAAGGTCGTAATCACAACATCATATAATAGATTGATTCACTAAATTCTAACATAAATAATTTAGTTACACATGGTAAAAGGGAAAACAACACTTACAGAGGTTACGAACAATTGTAACTCTTCATGATAGAAAAGCTCACAATACTACATAACACTCTCAAGTATCTCGAACTATTCTAGATTTACAAACTCACAAATGAACACTCAAACTCGAGTGAAAAGAGAGGAAAGAAGCTCTGAATGCAGAATAAGATGCCTTGAATGCTTTGATAATGACTTATTTATAGGGCTGGGGAAGGGTCCTGATGCTACGCGTCATGTTCCTGACTCAGCTTCCATTAAACATGTGATTAAGGGCCATGATTAAGTAATTTTTAATTACATAATGCCCAGACAATGGTTCCACTTGTCTCCCAATTTGGCTTGGCAGCTTCATGAGTAGATTGGCCATTATTTGGCCCTTTTGGTTGAGTGCTTGGCCACCTGGAAGTGGAGTCCACGTAGCTTCTGACGCTACAGGTGGCTGTCATGCGTAGTGTCAGCATCAAAAGTTCTCACGTTACGTGTGGTGTTGATGCTACGCGTCAGCTCTCCAGTTCTTCAATTTTCTCTTGAATTTCTTTAATTTTTCACTACAAAACTAGAGAAAATTGATCAAGGCAGATAATTTTCAATAACTTTCATTTATTACAATTAAAACCTAAACTTCTAACAAATTAAACTAATTTTTATTATTTTTAACACAATTTTATTAAGAAATTTATTTTAAATTTGAGGAGACCGCCAACTTTAGGACATTGCTCGTCCTCGAGCAACAGAAAAGCTTTTAAAAACAATTTTGCAATAAAATTTTTGAATCGTCCAAAAATTTACCACAAAAAGTAATTTCACAATTTATCATTTGAAATAATCAAAAATAGATGTCTTATGCAATAAAGGCTTAAAGAAATTTTTTTTTCAATGTTTTATTAACAAATCAAGCATAATTTCAGGCTTACCTCACAAGTGTTTATCTCTGTACAAAGGTAATCTGTCAGCTCAATCGATCATAAAATCAAAGAAATTTAATTTTGATTTTTATCTAATCAATGGTTATTAATACAGAGTCAAACAAAGGTCACAAGGTATTTTAAAGGGTTGTAATGAGGCTCGGCTACAAGAATTTATGGTTTTTCTTGAAAGCAAAAACTCAAAATCATAAAAGATCATTTCATAATTTTTAGGCTTTTTCTTGGCCCAAATCTTATTTCCCTTTTTGGTAAATACCCCCAACTTAATCCTTTTCATTATTTCTTTTTCTTGTTATGCATATATATTTATCCTTTTCTTTTTCATTTTAATTTTTCATATACATGCATTATGATAATCTTGAAAAGAACCAAGTTATAATTTTCACTCCCCTTTTATGTAAGAACCTCAAACATTCTTGTTCAAAAATGCTCTTTTATTCAATCAAATAAAGGTATTGCCAAAGAAATTAGGAAAAACTTTCAACATGAAAATTGTTGAGTATTATTCCTCTTCAAAACGGTATATCATGAACGAAATTCCAGTAAAGGTAGCCTGAGTTGTGGCCGAACTAAGGAAAAGTGCTCTCGAAGCTCCTGAATTCTATAGGGCTGAAAACATGAATTTACTGGGACCAAGGCTTTAGGAATTGGGTTTTGAGCCCTTCATAAAATTTGTAGGTTTTTTATACAAAATCATAGAAAAAAGAATGAAGTGGTTTCAGCGTCGTATGAGAGAGATATGTGCAATTTACTAAAACTAGGTGAAGTTGTCACGAATTGAAATGAGACTTGGAAAGATTTGCAAAATTGTACCAATGGGG
Organism: Clitoria ternatea; assembly: GCA_037962975.1. NCBI lineage: Eukaryota > Viridiplantae > Streptophyta > Magnoliopsida > Fabales > Fabaceae > Clitoria > Clitoria ternatea. The sequence goes on from CM075670.1 coordinate 142,123,753, forward strand.
TGAGATTTATCCTTCATGGTCTTCATGAAGATTGTTAAGGATTTTGTTATGGAAATTAGAAAACTAGAATCGCTTGAATTAAACATCGTATGGGCGAGATATAATTTTTCGAATGAACCAAACACAAAGTAAATGGATTAATTAACGGGGTTTCAAAGTACAAAAACTTGGTTCTCGAATTAGAGGCTATTATCATACGAATTAGCCGTTGGGGCTAGAAATATGGATTGTTAGATTTTTCATAATGAAGAAATCAAGATGAGAATCGTTTGATTTTGACTTCAAATAGAAAAGCTAGGCTCAAAAAATTAAAATGCTCAAGCCAAATTCGGGGCTTCCAATTCAATAGATTGTTTTCTCAAGAAACGGGTCGATAGAGCTCGAATTAGGATTTGTTCCCTTCAGGAAAAGTGTTTAGATTGTCAGAATAGTTCATTAGGGATTAGCCATTGATAAATTCCTAAATTATATATATTTTGGATGTTAATTGGGTATAATTTTTGATAAAATGGTATCGTATCTGGATGTTTTGTGGACTGTAATTGATAAAACATGAAATCCAAGTATTGTTTAATGATTTGATGTAAATATGTGTTTCTTACCTCAAATTCTATGTAATTGTAGATGAAAAGGATGAGGAAGAAAACGAGGAAGAAAGTTAAAAGATTTTCCCAACAAAGCCCAAGAAAAAGTGCAAAAATTGATGAACTTGCTTGAGCGAACTTACAATCGCCTGAGTGAATTTCATCCAGAGAACAGAATTTAGGAATTCACTTGAGCAAGCCTAATTAGCTTAAGCGAAAATTAGGCAGAATTGAAAACAAGACTAATTCGCTTGAGCGAGTCTATTTCATTGAAGCGAAATTCTTCTAAAGGCTGAATAAAAAGAATTCACTTAAGAGAGTAACAATGGCTCAAGCGAATAGAGAACAAAGGAAACAGGGCATAGGTGAACTCGCTTGAGTGAACTACTCGCTCAAGTGAGTTTACGTGGGAAAAATAAAGTGACAAGAAGCTTTCTTCAAGGTGAAGAAATCAATTCGCTTGAGTGAATCATTAATTCGCTTAAGCGAATTAACGAGGATATAAATAAAGAAGAAAACACTGTAAAAGGGAGGAGGACAACAATATAAGACGATTTAGCTCTCTCTCTGGAAAACTTCATCGAAGACGATTTAGCTCTCTCTTCTTCTTCTTCTCCTTCTTCTTCTTCTTCTCCTATCTCCATTTTTATGTGCTTGATTGTAGGGGCTACCATGCGTAGCTAAACTTTTCCTTGGGATTGGATGTAATCGACTCAAACCCAATGTAAGCTCGTTATATTTTCATACTTGGTACTTTTGTTCTATATCTTTTTGTTTTCTCTTTTATGTAAAATGCTTGAATCTATCTGATCAATAGCTTCTTTATTTGAGTTTCTGTTGGTTATTGGAAAATAACTTTTGAAAATGGATCTAAATGGAACGTTCGTTACGACGATTATTAGGAATAATAATCGATGAAACGAACATCAAAACAATCAATCTTAATGCTGGAATAAGTTTAGAATGATTGAGGAATCAATATATCTGGGGTTATCCTTATGAATTTTGTAGTCGAGGAATTGATATGAATGACTTTGATTGTGACGTAAAAAGCCGTAGTTCGAAAACCATTTATATGAATATATATAGCGTGTCGAAGGGTGAGATAGATGAAATCCAGTTCCAGTTTTTTTCATTTGATTTTCGTACTTATTAATACTTGTATTATATTTATTTAGTGTTCAAAGTTATATTTTGATCTCTAGTCATACTCTATTAAATGAATCAAAACTTTGTTTCCCACCTAAATCATATGAAATCATATTGTTGAAACACCACTCCTTAGTGGAACGACACTTTAATATACTACAATTCGACGTGGAAAACTTGCCGCTACTCATATCACCCTTAACCAACATCAAGTTTTGGCGCCGTTGCTGGGGAGTAGTATGATTTTGATAATTTTGATTCCATATATTTAGGCATTTTGACTATTGTGAATATTATCATTATCGTTGTTACTTGATCTTTTTCTGTACTGACATTGCCGCAACAGTTTTGCTTTATGTTATTGAGAAGTTAGGGATCTAAAGATCAGTTAGAATTTGATCCTGAACCTAAAAAATCTCCAACGAAAAGCAAAGATAAAGCAAAGAAGAAGCAGCAACAAGAGCAAGGATAATCTTCTAGACTTATTCTAGAATCAATTACAAAAGAAGGAAATAATAATCAAAATCCTCCAAGGAGAACACTGGGAGATTATGCTAATCAGCAGGGTCCCAGATACTTTTCTAGCATTTCCATTCCATAGACAACGACGACATTAGAAATGAAGCCAACTTCTGAGTCTTATAAGTGCACGTCAATTCACTGGAATGTCACATAAAGATCCATACACTCATTTATCAACATTCAATGAGTTGGTTGGCACTATGGGTTTTGAACCAGGTAATTTGGAAGCTGCTTACTTGCGACTATTTCCTTTTTCTTTAACAGGAAAGGCCAAAGAATGGTTGTAATCTCATCCAAATCAAAGTTTGAATAGTTGTTCAATGTGGAAGAGAAATTTTTACAGAGATTTTTCCCTCAATCCAGGTTTATTAAGGTAAAATCAGATATTTATACCTTTAGACAAGGAGAAGAAAAACCTTTCATTGAAGCTTGGGACAGTTTTAAATCATTGTTAAGAAAATTTCTGAACCATGGTTTTGAAGACATAGCCTAGTTGAACATTTTCTGTAATAGATTGAGAGCGGATACTAAGATGATATTAGATGCAACAGCAGGAGGTACTATAATGGCAGTTGATATAATAAGGACACACCAAGGGAGGACCTATATAAGGAGCTCTCCTCTTGTAAAAAGTTACACAATTATGCATTTTAAGATTTTTACCACTTTAAAGTGAGTTTTTAGTGAGAGATTCTCTTCTTTCTCTCTAGGATTAGGAGATCTTTCACAAGCTCTCATCCAAGAGGTTCCTCCCTCGTTGGCAGCAAGCTAGAGGAGTTATCTCCCTCTTGGAGTGGCCTCCCATTCACCCATTCCCATTCCACTTCACTTCTCCTCCTTTCCCTTCCTTTCCTTTTATCTTTTCATCCATTTTCCCCTCTCCATTTTCATCCAAACTCTTAGAAGTCTTAGAGTCTAGGATTCAGTTTCCCTCTTTGAAGAAGCAAGTATCCCTGGCTCATGAAGGTTGAAGAACGAAGAGGGCCAAGATCCACCCATTTCTAGGAGAGTAGAAGCTCATCCTACATCATTTAGTATCAATTGAGCCTAAGAGGTTCCTTTCTACTTCTTTTTCCTTTAACATTTGGTTTTATGCTCTTTTTGCTGGCTGGTTATGTAAGTTTAATTCATATACTTGTCTTGTTGATGCCATGATATGATAGAAAATACATAAAAAGTTGTTTCTTTGAAGTTTTGTGTTAGTTCTTTCTTTTCTTCAAATTTTTGCATATTGATCTTTCATTTTCGGTTTGGTATGTCTTGATTATATTTAGGCTTTCAAAATTCAGATTTGGCACAAGTTAGTTTTCGGTTTTAGTTTGTTACTTTGGTTGTTAGAAGTTTGTTACTTGTTAGTTGAGAAGTTAGAGCCAACTAGGTGTGTTAAGTGCCATTTGGAACCTCTTTCTTTTGTTCTAGAAAATTTGTTGATTCAACCTTTAGTAAAAAGTAGCCTTATTAGAAACTTGTAAACTTTAACACTAAAATCATAGTCGCGTTTTCAAAATTCCATAACCTTGAAGTGACATGTTTACTAGTTGACATTTTTTACACATTTTTATTTGAACTTTGATTGCTTAGTGTTGCAACTCTAGAATTTCTAAGCTTAGGTTGTACCTTGCTTTTGTTGTTGCATATTATTTTCTTTGCTTGTCTAGTTTTGTCCATCATCAAATTTTGAAAGTATAGCCTTTATTTCTTTTGAACATTTATTGCTTTAGTGTCTTGTCAATCAAAAATCCAAAAACATTTCTATTTAAGTAGCTTCTCTTTCTTAAGCCTTTTTAGTTTGTCTTGATTCTTACTTAAGTTTTGTCATTTGAGTTTTTTTATCTTTCAAACTTCTTGGTAATTCCTTCTCTATACCATTGAAGGTAGTATCTTGGAACACTTGAGGTGAGAGTGATAATTTCTTAAGTGAGCTTGATCCAAAGAGAAATGGTAAGAATTTATGAAGATACACTTGAGAGACACACTTGTGAGTTTTCAAATTTTGTCATTTCCCTTAACAATTTCGTTTGGAGTTGTTCTTTTGTGTTGTTTTGCTAGGTGAGGTAGAGCTTATACATCAAGGGAAGAGCTTGAAGACCATTGTAAAGGAAGCAAAAGCCTTGTAACTAGTAGAACATAGGGAAATTTTCAAATTCTTAGAAAAAGTGTAGTAGGTTTTTGTCTTGTATTTTAGGACACCAAAAGGACTTTGGACTTTGGACACTATTATTTTCATTTCCCTCTAGTTAAGTTCGTCTAGCTTTAGTTGCATTTGCATTTATTTGTTAACTACTTTTAGTTAATTAGTTAGGAGGTTACAACTATAAGTAGTTAGTTAGTTATTGGTCTTAACTAATTTGGTTAGTCAATTAGTAGTTGAAACTAATTCTAGTTAAACTAACTAATTGTAACCGAAATCTAGTTGGCATAACCAATCCATAACCGAATTTTGTTAAGTGGTTAGAGTGGTTAGACTTAGTTACAACCATAATAACTAAATTTAGTTAGGGTTAGTTGGTGTTAGTTAGAGTTAGTTGATTTGTTAAAACTAATTGTTACTTCTAACTTCCCATAACCGAATGTAGGCTTGTTTAGGATTAGTTACTTGATTAGTTACAACTTAGGATCATCATAAGGAACATAGGTAAAAATAACCTAGGTCTTGCATAACTAATCATAATACTACATCCTAGGATACAACCTAGTACAAGACAACTTAGGTTCTTGTTTTCCCCTTAGGAAAGAAACCTAGTACTTGTATTTTAGGATTGTTGTGTGTTTTCTAATACTTGCTTTGCATCAAGCATCCTCGACTAGTTTGTTTACAACTTTGTTGCCTTGTCTTATTTTCTTTGACAACCTTAAACCATGTCTTCTAGTGATAGGGAAAACAAATCTATGCTTCATAACATAATGGAAAGTTTGAATAACATCAACAATAGGTTAAATAACCTAAAGCATAATGAAAACCCTAGAGCTAGACATAGAAATCAAAGAAATCAAAGACATAACAATAGTGATAGTGAGGATGAACCTAGACATAGAAGACACCATGAACATAAAAGAGAAGACATGGGCTTAAGAGAGGTAAAACTTGAAATTCCCCCATTTAATGGAAAGAGTGATGTTGAAGCTAACATAAAGTGGGAGATGAGAGTTGAGCAATTGTTTAATTCTCATCAAATAAAAGAAGAAAAGAAAGTTAGGATTGTAACTTTTTCTTTCCAAAATTATGCCTTAGTGTGGTGGACTCAAATTTGTAAGGAGAGGAAAAGAGATGATTTCCCACCCATAGATGATATGGTAGACTTGAAAGCCTCCTAAGATAAAGATATGTTCCTAACTATTATAGAGGGGAGCTATTAGCAAAGCTAAATAGACTCACCCAAGGCTCAAAAAGTGTAGAAGATTACTACAAAGCCTTAGAGATAGCCATGATTAGGGCCAATCTAGAAGAAGATGAAGAAACCCTAATGCGTAGGTTCTTACATGGCCTCAATAGAAACATCAAAAATAGGGTAGAACTCCTTCCTCATGTAGATATCGAAGAGTTACTACACCAATGCACTAAGGTAGAGAACCAATTTAGAGAGAGAGAATCCTATAGTGGGGAAAATAAAGCCTACAAGTCTAAATGGGTAAGTCAAGAGAATAAGGGTAGGTTTGAGAGAAACCCTAGGGAGAGGGAAGTTGGCACTTCTTCTTCCAAACCACAAAATGAGTTGCATAAGAATGGCAAAGTTTTTAAAAACCAAAAAGATAGGCATGAATCCACATCTAAACCATAATCCTCTAGATCTTCTACCATAAAATGTTTTAAATGCCTTGGTAGAGGTCACATTGCTTCTGACTGTCCAACAAAAAGAACAATGGTTTTGAAAACTAATGGAACCTACTCAAGTCAATCAGAGTCTAATTCTGATTCTCACTTTTCCAATAATGAGTCAAGTAGTAATTCCTATGACAGTGAGCATATTTTAGGGGATGATGGTGAATTGTACATGATTAGAAGGTTACTTAGTAGTCATGTTAAGCTAGATGACACTACATAAAGAGAGAACATCTTTTATACAAGATGTTACATAAATGACAAACTATGTTCTCTTATTGTGGATAGTAGGAGTTGTGCAAATACAGTGAGCCAAAGACTAGTAAATAAGATGGGCTTAGAACTAATAGATCACCCTAGACCTTATAAGTTGCAATGGTTAAATGAAAAGGGAGAAATGTTAGTTAATAAGCAAGTCTTAATCAACTTCACCATAGACACATATAAAGATGAAGTCAATTGTGATATAGTACCTATGGAGGCAACTCATATCCTATTAGGAAGACCTTGGCAAATCGATAGGAAGGTCATCTATGAGGGGTTCACTAACACCCCCACATTCAAGTTAGATGGTAAGAAAATAGTTTTACATCCCCTAACTCCACAACAAGTAGCTAAAGATCAATTATAAATAAAGTTAAAAAGAGATAGAGAGTTAGGATCTTCTTCCTCTAATCATCTAGAAAAACATAAGAAAAACAAAAAAGAGGATAAAGGAAAAAGAGTTATCATCTTTGATGACTCTAGAGCCAACTACTTGGCCAACAAACATGATGTGAAATATGCTATGTTTTCACAAAAACAATGCTTGATCATGTATGCAAAAGATATCCCTAGCACTTTTTTATTCTCTATGGGCACTTCTCCTCCTCCTTTGCCCAAAGGGATTCAAAACAATCTAAATGAATTTAAAGATCTCTTCCCAAAGGATATCCCCAAAGGCTTACCTTTTATTAGGGGCATTGAGCACCAAATAGACTTAATTTCTGGTGTTAGTCTTCCAAATAGACTGGCATATAGGTGCAACCCTAGGGAAAGCCTAGAAATAGAGAACTAAGTGAATGAACTACTATCTAAGGGTTGGATTAGAGAGAGTTTAAGCCCTTGTGCTTTACCTATTTTGCTAGTTCCTAAAAAAGATGGTTCATGGAGAATGTGTACGGACTGTAGAGCCATCAATAACATTACGATCAAGTATAGGCATCCCATACCTAGACTTGATGATATGCTTGATGAGCTTAGTGGTTCTTCAATCTTTTCCAAGATTGATCTTAAAAGTGGCTATCACCAAATAAGAATTAAAGAAGGAGATGAATGGAAAGCCGCTTTTAAAACCAAACTTGGACTATATGAGTGGTTAGTTATGCCTTTTTGCTTGACTAATGCACCCAGTACTTTTATGAGACTTATGAATCATGTTTTGAGGGAATTCATTGGGCATTTTGTTGTGGTTTACTTTGATGATATTTTGGTGTAATCAAAGACCATGACCTCTCATCTAAACCATCTTAAACAAGTTATGCTTGCCTTAAGAACAAATAACCTCTATGCAAATTTTGAAAAATGTACTTTTGGCATGGATAGCATTGTATTCCTTGGATTCATAGTGAGTTCTAAAGGTGTTGAGGTTGATCACTCTAAAGAGAAGGCAATCCAAGATTGGCCAACACCTAAAAATGTGAGTGAGGTTAGAAGTTTCCATGGTCTTGCAAGTTTTTATAGGAGATTTGTGAAAGATTTCTCTACCTTAGCCTCCCCTTTAAATGAGTTAGTGAAAAAGAATGTTCTTTTTGTGTGGGGGCCAAGGCAAGAGAAAGCCTTTCTAGATCTCAAAGAGAAGCTCACTCATGCTCCAATTTTAGCAGTTCCAAATTTTTCTAAAACCTTTGAGCTTGAGTGTGATGCTTTAAACGTGGGTATAGGAGCTGTGTTATTGCAAGAAGGTCACCCTATTGCCTTCTTTAGCGAAAAGCTTAATGGGGCAACCCTCAATTATCCCACATATGATAAAGAGTTCTATGCATTGATTAAAGCCCTTCAGACTTGGGAACATTACTTGATCCCAAAAGAGTTTTTCATTCATAGTGATCACTAATCACTAAAATTTATTAAAGGGCAACATAAGTTGAACAAATGAAATGCTAAGTGGGTTGAGTACTTGGAACAATTTCCATATATCATCAAGTACAAAAATGGAAAATCCAATACGGTGGCTGATGCCTTATCTAGAAGTCATTCTTTACTTGCCTCTCTTGGAGCCAAAATTATTGGACTTGATGAGATTAGGACTTTGTATCCGAGTGATATTGATTTTTCAAACATTTTCAACTTATCCTCCACTTCTTCATCTCATAAAGGCTTCTATATTCTAGATGACTACCTCTTTAAAGCCAATAGACTTTGCATTCCTAGAAGCTTTTTAAGAGATCTTTTACTTAGGAAAAGCCATGAGGTAGGCTTAATGGGCCATTTTAAAAGAGATAAAACATTAGCCATTTTACATGAACACTTCTATTGGCCTAAAATGAAAAATGATGTATAAAAATTTTGCGCTAGGTGTATAGTATGTAGGAAAGCTAAATCTAAACTTTCACCTAGTGGCTTGTATACTTCATTGCCTACACCTATTTCTCCTTGGGTTGATATTTCTATGGATTTTGTGTTAGGCTTGCCTAGGACCCAAAGGGGAATGGATTCTCTCTTTATTATGGTAGATAGGTTTAGCAAGATGGCTAACTTTATTCCTTGTCACAAAGTGGATGATGCAAGTCATATTGCTAAGCTATTTTTCAAGGAAATTGTAAGACTTCATGGTGTTCCTAAAACTATCATTTCTGATAGGGACACCAAATTCCTAAGCCATTTTTGGAAAACTCTTTGGTCAAGGCTAGGAACAAAGCTTCTCTTTTCTACCACTTGTCATCCTCAAATAGATGGACAAATTGAGGTAGTGAACAAGACTATTTCTCAACTACTTAGGGTCTTAGTGCATAAAAATGTTAAATCTTGGGATAAGTGTTTACCCCATATTGAATTTGCTTATAATAGGGTACAATACTCCACAACTAAGCATAGTCCTTTTGAAGTTGTTTATGGTTTTAACCCTCTCACTCCTTTGGACCTTTTGTCCATTGATGTTTCTGATTCTATCATTCACTTGGATGGAGAGGCAAAGGCCAAGTTTATCAAAGATTTTCATGAGAAAGTTAAAAACCAAATACAAGCTAAGAATGAACACTATGCTTTTTGTGCTAATAAGAAGATAAAGGAAGTCACCTTTGAGGTTGGAGATTGGGTTTGGCTACATCCTAGAAAGGAAAGATTTCCAAACTTAAGAAAATCCAAACTCGACCCTAAAGGTGATGGCCCTTTTCAAATACTCAAGAAAATGAATAATAATACCTATGTCCTTGATTTTCCAGGAGATTATGGTATGAGTGCTTCCTTCAATATATCTGATCTATCTCCCTTTGATTTAGATGAAGAGGATGATGCCTTAGATTTGAGCATAAATCCTTTCGAAGAGGGGGGCATAATGAGGATACACCAAGGGAGGACCTTCACACCACCCTAGATAAAGGACTTGAAGCTTACAAGGGTCCCCTCACAAGAGCAAAGTCAAAGAAAGCCAAAGAGAGCATCCACAAAGCATTAGCTTCCTTCCTCTCTTTGTTTAGTGGGCCCAAGCCCAATGAGGACTCCTTAAGGATCTACTCATACTTTTCTTGTAATATAGTCTCTAGTTAGTTTCTCTAGGCTTATAGGTTTTATTTGGGCCTTGCAAGGTCAAATGGGCCACTTTAGGGCCATGTACTTTCATTTTGGGCCATGTATAGGCCATCTTCCTTTCTTTTTCTCTTTTTGGGCCTTGGATCCGTGAACTAAGCCCATTAGCTCCTCCTTGGCTGAAATCATGGAGGCCTATATGAGGAGATCTCCTCTTGTAAAAAGTTACATAATTATGCATTTTGAGATTTTTACCACTTTAAAGTGAGTTTTTAGTGAGAGATTCTCTTCCTTCTCTCTAGGATTAGAAGATCTTTTGCAAGCTCTCATCCAAGAAGTTCCTCCCTTATTGGTGGCGAGCTAGAGGAGTTATCTCCCTCTTGGAGTGGCCTCCCATTCACCCATTCCCATTCCACGTCACTTCTCCTCCTTTCCCTTCCTTTCCTTACATTTTTTCATCGATTTTCCCCCCTCCATTTTCATCCAAACTTTTAGGAGTCTTAGAGTCTAGGATTCGGTTTCCCTCTTTGAAGAAACAAGTATCCATGGCTCATGAAGGTTGAAGAAAGAAGAGGGCCAAGATCCACCCATTTCTAGGAGAGTAGAAGCTCATCCTACATCATGATGTTGATCAAGCAACCAGAATCATTAAAGTCTTGTCTTCTACAGATTATCAGGCTCAGCATGATTGTCATTAGGTCCAGAAAAAAGGAATCCTTGATTTAAAAACTACTGATGCAATTTTAGCACAAAAAAATCTTGACTCAGCAGATAGAAGCATTGACCCAACAAATGGCTAAATTACCTCAATAGTTATATGTTGTGCATTCTTCTTCTACTATACAACAGTAGTTGCCATTGAGACATGATTTTTGTGGAGGTGAGCATGCTAATGGATATTGTGGTTCTCTAGATAAAGTGGTGCATTACATGGGAAATCAACCCAAGCAAGCTAATTTCAATTCCAATTATTCTAACTAACCATTTCAGGGCTGGAGAGGCAATCAGAACCGAGGATGGAAACAAGAAGCTAGTCCATCTAATAGACCAAATTATCAGCAAAACTATCCTTCCTTGCATGAAAAGACTTTAAAGTTGAAGGATATATTAGAGAAGTTTATGTAGGCTTCACTGACTAACCAGAAAAATACTAAGGCATCCATTAGAAATCTTAAAACTCAGGTGGCTCAGTTAGCACTCCAAATTACTGAACAAAAAGGACCTCAGTATGGAGCAAATACTCAACCAAACCCAAAGAAGCATTGTAAAGTGGTGACTACACGAAGTGGTAAAACTGTGGGAGTTGAGTTGAGAGAAAAAGAAAAAATTAAGGAAGAGATTTTGAGTGAAAATGAAAAAGAAAGAGTGGGTGCAAGAGAGAGTGAAAAAGAAAAAATGACAAATGAGAACAAAGAAAAATAGAGTGTAAATAACAAAAAGAGTGAAAAAGGAAAAAAATTAAGAAAGAGAGTCTGATAAGGGTAAGGAGAAGTCTGATGATACATTGCCACAGTTGAAGAGTATGCCTTACAGGAAAAATCCTTCAAAGTGTGATAAAGAAAGGCAATTTGCTCGCTTTATGGACTTTTTCAAGAGATTACAGATGAATGTTCCATTTATGGAGGCTATGGAGAAGATGCCCATCTATGCCAAGTTTATGAAGGATTTGTTATCAAAGAAGACAAGATTTTCAGAGGAGACAATAGAACTGGAAGCTGGATGCAATGCTATAATTCAAAAAGCATTACCTCAGAAAACTAAGGATCCAGGCAGCTTTATTATTCCTGTTACCATTGGTGCTCTACCAGTGGGGAAAGCTTTGTTAGACCTTGGGGCCAGTATCAATTTGATGCCATTATCCATGCTAGAAAGGATCAGAGATCTAGAGATAAGGCCAACAAGAATGACTTTACAGTTGGCAAAAAGGTCGATGAAGTTTCCTTATGGAGTTGCAGAAGATGTCTTAGTAAGGGTAGATAAGTTTGTGTTTCCCGTGGACTTTGTCATTATGGATATGGAAGAGGACTCAAAGGTACCTCTGATCTTGGGGTGACCTTTCATGAAAACTACCCAGGTAATTATTGATGTGGATGATGGAAAGTTAAAAGTAAGAGTTCAAGATGAGGAAGTGAACTTTAATGTTTCTGAAGCTATGATATATCCAGAAGATAAACAAAGTTGTTTTAGAGTGGATTTAGAAGATGAAGTGGTTTAGAATGAAATAAATAAGTTGAGTACTTCAAGCATTCTTGAAAAAGCTCTTGTGTGTGCAGTTGAGGAGTTTAATGATGATGAAGCCAAGGAAATGGATGAGATTCTACAAAATTTTGATGTAAGTAAATCAATTCCTCTTAATGATGACCTTGTAGAGAAACTTCCTGAAAAGAGAGAAATTGAAATTTAGAAGCTGGAGTTAAAGAAGTTATCTTCACATTTGAAATATGCTTTCTTGGATGATGAAGGAAAAAATCTAGTTATAATTAGTAACAGTTTGTGTAAGTCAGAGGAAGAGCAGTTAATTGATGTGTTGAAGAAAAACAAAGGAACGATTGGATGGACATTGCAATACCTAAAGGGTATAAGTCCCTCCTATTGTATACATAGAATTTTTATGGAGCAGGAATATAAACCCATAGCACAACCTCAAAGGAGATTGAATCCAACCATGAAAGAGGTGGTTATAAAGGAAGTTATGAAATTGCTAGAAGCAGGGATGATCTATCCAATTTCAAATAGTGCTTGGGTCAGTCTTGTGCAGGTTGTTCTGAAGAAAGGAGGCATGACTGTTATAAAGAATGAAAAGAATGAGCTGATACCGACCAAGACTGTGACTGTGTGAGGAATGTGCATTGATAACATAAAGCTTAATTAGGCGACAAGAAAAGATCATTTTCCACTGCCATTCATGGATCAAATGTTAGAAAGATTGGCTGGTCAGGCGTATTATTGTTTTCTGGATGGTTATTTAGGTTATAACTAGATAGTAGTGGCCCCTGAAGATCAAGATAAGATAGCATTTACATGTCCTTTCATTGTTTTTGCTTATAGAAAAATGTCTTTTGGACTTTGTAATGCTCTAGCTACTTTTCAGAGGTGTATGTTTGCCATCTTTGTAGATCTTGTTGAAAAATGCATTGAAGTTTTCATGGATGATTTTTCTGTATTTGGCGTATCATTTGATCTTTGTTTGGAGAATTTAGACATAGTCTTGCAGAGGTGTGTAGAGACGAATTTAGTGCTTCATTAGGAAAAATGTCATTTCATGGTGACTAAAGGCATTGTACTGGGCCACAAGATCTCAAGCAAAGGCATTGAAGTAGATCAGGCTAGTGAAAGTCATTGCAAAGCTACCACCACCTGTCAATGTCAAAGGAGTCAGAAGTTTCTTAGGGCATGCTGGTTTCTACAGGCGATTCATCAAAGACTTTTCCAAAATCGCCAAACCCCTGAGCAACTTGTTGAACAAAGATGCTTTTTTTCATTTTGATAATTCTTGATTATTTGCATTTGAATTGTCAAAGCAAAAGTTGATTTCTATGCCTATCATAGTTGCTCCTGGTCGAAAAATTAATTTTGAACTTATGTGTGCTGTGAGTGATTATGCTATAGGAGTAGTTTTGGGACAAAAGAAATCTAAAATTTTTCATCCCATTACACTATGCTAGTAAAGTTTTAAATGAGGCTCAAATTAATTATGCTACTACAGAAAAAGAATTGCTAACAGTTGTGTATGGTCTTGAAAAATTAGATTATATCTAATTGGTTTTAAAGTGATTATTTTTATAGATCATACAGCTATAAAGTATTTGTTGAACAAATCTGAGTCAAAGCCTAGATTAATAAGGTGGATTCTTCTTCTGCAAAAATTTTACCTAATCATTCAAGACAAAAAGGGAAGTGAGAATTATATTGCTAATCATTATCTAGGCTTGTTAATAAAGAAGTCACAAGGTTACAGCCTGAGGTACAAGAAGATTTTCCTGATGGAAAGTTATTGTTGATCCAGGAAAGTCCATGGTTTGCAGATATGGCCAATTTCAAAGCTACCGAAGTTATTCCTGATGGCTACTCCTGGCAATAGAGGAAAAAGTTTTTAAGAGATGCCAAACAATTCATTTAGGATGACCCCTACCTCTTTAAAATTGGTGCTGATAATGTTTTACGTAGGTGTGTATCTTTGCATAATTCTAGAAGCATTCTATGGCATTGCCATAGTTTCGCTTATGGTGGCCATTTAAATGGAGAAATGAAATGCCATTAACAACAATCTTGGAAGTTGAAGCATTTGATTTAGGGCATAGACTTTGTTGGCCCCTTCCCTGTATCCTTTTCAAATGAATATATTTTAGTTGCAATAGACTATGTTACTAAATGGGTAGAAGCTGTTTCTTTTACCAACTCTAATGCTAAAATTGTTATCAAATTCTTGAAAAGAAATATATTTTGCAAGTTTGGCACACCAAGAGTTCTAATAAGCGATGATGGTTCTCATTTCTGGAACAGTCAACTTCAAAAGTGCCTTGAACATTATGGGGTTAGGCATGAAGTTGCCTCTGCATATCATCCACAAGCCAACGGGAAAGTTGAAGTCTCAAACAGGGAAATTAAGAAGATTCTTGAAAAAACTGTATCCCATAGCAGAAAGGATTGGTCAATCAAGTTAGATGATACGTTATGGGCATACAAGACAACATTTAAGGCTCCTACAGGTTTCTCACCTTACTAGTTGGTCTATGGTAAAAGTTGTCATTTACTTATGGAGTTAGAGCATAAGGCATATTGGGCAATTAAGATGCTGAACTTTGATTCAAAGGCTTCAACAGAAAGAGAAAGTTACAAATTTCAGAGTTGGAGGAATGGGGATTGTAAACATATGATTCCACCAAATTTTATATGGAAAAGATGAGGGCATATCATGACCAAAAGATTATAAAGAAAAATTTTTATCCAGGGTAATCTATTTTGTTGTTCAATTCAAGACTCAAACTTTTCCGGGTAAGCTCAAATCCAAGTGGTCAGGACCTTTCTTGGTGAAAGAAGTGAAAGCATATGGAGTAGTGGAGTTGTAGGATCCAGAATCTAAGAGGACATGGACTATGAATGAACAAAGGTTGAATCCATACATTTGTGGTGAAGTGGAGAGGCTCATAATGCTCGTCCACTTACATGATCTGTGAATTCAAACAGGCGTCGAGCTAACAACGTAAAACAAGCGCTTCCTGGGAGGCAACCCAGTTTTATATTGCATTTTGTTTAATTTGTGTGTTTGTGTTTAAGAAATCTAGGTTAGTAATGTTATTTACCCTTTTTATGATGCAATGAGTGCTTATTTTGAGTTAGAAGGGAAGAATGAGGTATTGGTTGAGGAAGATGTTGATTGGAAAGTTGAATTGGGAGATTGACATGATTTGATGCTAATTGTGTTGAATAACATAATTGATATGTTCATTGTGGGAGAAAACAAGCAAAATTTGGTTTGAATTTGATGCATATATGAGTAAATTGATAAAATTTTGAAGATTGATATTGCTTGTGGAAATATGCTTGAATTCATGTCAATATCGATGCCAAAATACCAAAAACCAAGAATTGATCATTTAATTATGCACATGTTGATGTATTGATGTTAAATGCAAGGAATTGTTAGATTAAGTTGTGATGTTTGATTTGGCATGTTGAGATTTTTGAATCAAGTCTTAATTGTGTTTGAATTGATGATCAAAAGTTGGCAATCAATTTTGAAATGGTCAATTTTTAATTGTTTAGCAAGGACTTGACCAAGTTTTAGTACAAAATTGGGTAATTCGCTCAAGCGAATTTATGATCACTCAAGTGAATGTTGCAGACAAACTCATTAATGCTCATAAATGCATGTCTACCATATTCTCTTAAGCGAAGTAGTCCATCGCCCAAGTGAAAGTGCCAAGAGTCAGCTACGCTTAAGCCAAATAAATTTCGCCCAAGCAAGTGAGCATTAAATTGATTCTGAACAAAATTCACCCAAGAGAATTTATTTTGCTTAAGCGAATTAAAGGGAAATCCATTCTGTTAAAATCTTACCTAAGCGAAATCAATTGGCCCAAGCAAAAAATAAGTGAAAGTATCAGGGGGTGCATCAATGTTAAGTCGCCAAAGCGAGTTTGTCTCCGCTTAAGCGAATTTAGGGCAATAAGATTCTGTGAAAAATTCGCCTAAGCAAAACTGGACTCGCTTGAGCGAATTAATTAAATTTAGACACTGCCAAAAATTTGCTCAAGCTAATCAACTCGCTTAAGCGAAATTTAAGAAAGTATCAGGGAGGTGCTTTGAGAGCAACTTCGCATAAGTGGTTACTCCCTCACTTAAGCGGATTAATTGTGAATTTTATTCTGTGAAAAATTCACTCAAGCGGTTTTCACTCGCTTGAGTGAATACTTTTGAAAATAGCCACTATTAAAAGTTCACCTAAGCGATGGGGTCACTCAAGCGAAAGAAAGAGGGAACTTGTTTCTGAAAGATTTTCGCCCAAGTGGTTCCATATCGCCCGAGCGATATGGCAACTTCTGGACTTTTCTGGGTTAATTCGCTTAAGCAAATTGAATCTGCTTGAGGGAAAGATCACGATTTCAATTTTTAAAAAAGGAATTCAAGTCATTTCTAATAGTTACTAAGTTAAACCCTCTTTTCTCTCTTCTTCGTGTGATTCCCCATTATTCTCAAGGATTTGCCCTAACCCTACCTTCTTTCCCCTTCATCTTCTAACCAAGTAAGTCTTCTTGTTCCCTTTTCTTCATTTTCCCTTTCCCATTGCATGTTATTATGTTGTCTTCAATTTCCCTTCTTCTTCTTCTTTTTCATTTTCATTGTTAGTATATAGATTATTTTTCTTTTTTGCTTAAAGGTTCACAGTACGATATTAGGAAATACATTGTGCATCTACAAGCATTTGTGTTTTGTTATTAAGTTGTAAGAATAGTATCAAGTGTTTGAGGTTTTGTGATGCTCTGGTTTTGGACCACCGTGGGTTCTTCCATGCTTAGGCTCTATTTATACTATATATATGACCGTGTATGGTTTAGATTGTTTCTTTTGAGTTGTTTATATGGATTTTAAGTTGGATAAGCTTAGTTGATGCATGTTATGTGTTTATGTTGAATCAAAGAATACTTAATGCCAAACCTCTCTTTGAATTTTTGTTGTTTAAAGGTTGTGCCAATGACTAATGTTCACTTTGATAAGCTACCTTGGTTCTTCATTTGTCTTAACTACATGAAAGTGTAATTTTTGTACTGTTGCTGGAATTGTTGATCATGGGTTATTGACCTTGAGCTGTTAGGTAATGAGAATACTTGGTATGCTAATTTATTTAAATATGGCAAGTATGGGATGAATGTTTGGTGTAAGTGTGCAAATGTGACCACCGTACATGTTGGTTATTTATTTCTTTCAAAATTAAATGTAGTAGCTTACTTCATTCCTGTTTTTATTTCATTATCCATACTTGGTGTTCTAATTTGATGGAATCTCCTTGCACTGCACTGGGAAAAGTTTAAGTTTCAGGATGGTGCAAACCAAGACAATAGGTACTTCTCCGTAACACCAAGGCCAAGGTTCCACTTCTGAGTAGAGGCGTGATAAAGGCAAGCGACAAAGGACTTCTGAACCATCTCCATCGCATGGACAGCGTTTCAGATATAACAAAAGGGTTGTCAGATTTGAGAAATTACAAACTGGGACTTTCATTCCTGAGAGGTGAGTTGATCTTCGCCAGGGACAGTATGATGCTTTTATGGATGTGCTACAGGACAGAGATTGGTTAAGACTAGCCAACCCAAGACCCAAGTTTGATCTTGAAGTAGTTAAAGAATTTTATGCGAATGCATGGAACAAAGAAGGTTCTTTGGAGAGGAAGACCTATGTTAGAGGGACGTGGATTTCATACTCCCGAGATGCTATCAATAGTTACCTTAGGGATATTGAGACTTCCCTGAGGGGGACCTATGTACTTATGGTAATCTGAGGCAGAGGAACCATATTTTCTTCACTAGTGGACATCATTTGCAGCAAGGACCTGGGGGTTTTCTTCTTCGCCTGCTGTGAAAGGACATGGAGGTTCTCACTAGATTTTGGACCGCCTTCCTACTTGCTAACATTATAGCTACCAATCATGTCTCCGATCTCCCCATCCCTCGATGCAATTTGTTGTATTGTATACTGAAGCCAAACATGATAGTGGACATCGCTGCTATTATTTCTAAAGAGATTTATAGGTTTACACAATCTGACCCGAAGACCACTATTGCTAGGGCTATACCAAAAGGAACATTGGGTTTCCCTACTTTCATCACGGCTTATTGTGCTACTCATGGGGTTGAGGTTAACCCCACCACTCTAATCCGACCGTCGATTAACCGTAACTTCATTTAATTGAACTACGGAGGAGCCCCTACTATTATTGGCTCATCTTCTACTAGACCTTCTTCTTCACCTCAACAACCACCACCCCCACTGGTTGTTCTACCACCTCTAACACCCATCATAGCAGTTCCTCCTACAGATCCTATTCTTTTGGCTCATTTGACCCACCTTCAGAAGCAGCAGGCCTCTAATCACAAAGCTCTCCATCTGTATAGAGGTTTATATTTTGGTAGTCCTTCTACTACCCTCTGGTGCCCCTCCGAGTTTGAGGCTTACATTGCGTGGCCTGGGGACAGTCCTATTTTTCCGGAGGAGGGTGGCCCTTCAGCATCAGCTTCTACACCTGAGACACCTATAGCACCTACAGAGAAAAGGGACACATAGGTTGTAGAGCCAGCTGACACTAGAGCAGTTAAGCAACCAGAGCAATTGTAACACCCCTGATTTCCTGTACTCGAATCTCGATGTGATCATCATAATTAATATAAATGCGAGTAAATTTTTCGCATTCCAAACTAAGTTCAGCATCACACCGAAACTCGAATCACAGAAAACCAAAGTGTACAATTTTAATACATTAAACCTGGATCTATAACTAGTTAGCCCATAAAGGTATACAAAAATAATAGAGTATACAGCGGAAGAATGTGTATACCGGACACACACCTAGTCCCATATATGACGATATGAGAAAAGGCTAGGCTAGCATGCAATGGCATAATTATAAGCCTATTAAACAACCACCATCATTCTACAATTAATTCCATAAGCATACAGAGCCTAAGGTATAACTATATATGTATATATATATATGTACACACGGGAATCTTCTCCCAGCCTTCGCTATCATCAATATACATCAATTAATTTTAATCCTCCCAATACACTGTAAATCATCTCTTACATTCTACATATTTATTCACCATCTGAAATTCACAATTCCGAAGGATCATTCTATACGTGTTCAAATTCATTAAAAATCGCCTACATTCTCAGAATTCATTCATCATACAAGAACCATAAAGGATGCCGGCCAAGGCACTTCCATTACCACTATTTACCTTCACCGAAGCTTTGACTAGAAATCCGAACTCATCCCATGGCAACCTGCATCACAAGGCTAAAAAGGAGACCACATGGGAGAGTGAGTTATACATTCAAAATGACGAATAACATATATTGTGATCATGTGTATATGCGTACAAACATCATGTGTACTTTGCTAACAAAACATCAAATTATTAATCATTCATTATCTCATTATCACAATAGGCATGCAGGCCTTAAGAATCGCAATTCATATCATAAATAAACACGAGCACATACATAATCATATACATAATCACCTGCCACTTATCAACAAGGGCATTCTCAATCGTTATCATCCTCGATTCATTTTATCTTTTATTCAATACCTCCTCGCAAGGGGTTTCTCATCACTCGTGGTCATCCTATCTCAAATATACAATAGATCCGATTCCATATCAACGGGTGATCATAACCACCATACCATTCATTTCTCAATAATTCTAATAATAATATCATCACTCAAGGATTCACCCTTCGTGGCACCCCGCAAGGTGATTTATTTCGATAAATATCACCATATCATCATCACTCAGGGCTACACCCTTCGTGGCACCCCGCAAGGTATTTCATTTCACAATAAATAACATAATACCATCATCACTCAGGGATACACCCTTCGTGGCACCCCGCAAGGTGATTCTCTTCACAATAATTATCACAATACCATCATCACTCAGGGATATACCCCTCGTGGCACCCCGCAAGGTGATATACTCAACATTATATTCAACATCATCTTCACTTCAGGATTTACCCATCGTGGCACCCCGCAAGGTGATATATCCAACATTATTCAATAACAATAGGACAACGTCCTCTTCACTCAGGGATTTACCCTTCGTGGCACCCCGCAAGGTGATACATTCAACAACATTCAATAACAATAGGACAACGTCCTCTTCACTCAGGGATATACCCTTTGTGGCACCCCGCAAGGTGATTCACCTCATAATAATTATCACAATACCGTCATCACTCAGGGATACACCCTTCGTGGCACCCCGCAAGGTGATATATTCAACAATAAATCGACAACAATAGGACAACGTCCTCTTCACTCAGGGATTTACCCTTCGTGGCACCCCGCAAGGTGATTCATTCAATAATAATGCATATTAATGCCATGCTATGCCATGAATGCAATAATGCAATAATGCATGTGCCCAACAACCTCGCAAGGATATCTCACCCTCTCAATTAGGGATAAATCGTATATTTAATCCTTTTATCATTGGCACATAAGAAATCATAAGGCCCCTCCAGGCACAACATTCATAACCACATCAAACCACACATGGTAATTAAAATCATATCAAGCATCATGGCATTTATCCACGCATGGAAAATAACAAGGTATCTCAAAAGTATATGTTTAACATCATCATTGCCACCATTTCAAATCCATTGATTTATACACTCGTGGCCATTCAATTTTCCCTTCATTGGTTTTATTATCACACAAGGTGTGTCATATAACCACATCATTTACTTTTTATTATGATTCATAATACATCAATAGTGGTGAGGCACACATGTATTCATAACATAGTATAGGCATACACGTACCTCTCCAAGGCCTTAAGCCATTCCTCAATCACCACTAAGACACACCACCCATGGACCCCTAATGAAATCACTTGTTGTTACATAATAAAAGGGGTTTGGGGCAATAATGAGCCCATGATTAATTTCAGCACTAAGGCATGAGGAGTCTTACTTTTAGTCTTAAAAAAATAGTGGGACATGTCACAAATATCACCTATTAGTCCCAATGTCACAAATATCACCTATTAGTCCCAATTTGGCCACCATAAAAAGTTGGCTTCAAAACCCTCTTAAATTTGAATTTTTCAACGCAATAGGTTTGGTATTTTTCACCTAATGAGAGTTAGAAAGCTCCAATTAATGTGAGACCAATTCTCACACCTCCGTGACACAATTGTCTACAACTTTTATGAAGAAGTCAGAGGCTAAAAATGTCATTAAGGTGCCCAAACGGGCCCAAAACAGCAAAGAAAACAGACCAGTTGGAAAAACAGCACAACATCGGCCATAACAGGGCTCTGAATCGATTCAGACTCGTGTGAATCGATTCAAGCGTCCTAAAATCTCAAAATTTGACAAACAGTGGGCTTTGAATCGATTCAAACTCACATGAATCGATTCAAACACCCCTGGAGCCCAAAACAATGAAAACAGCACCTCTTGAATCGATTCAAAGGGTCTTGAATCGATTCAAGACAGCCCTACTGCTGTTTTTATGCAGAACAACACCAAAATTTCAACTTCCAATCACCCAATCTCATTCAATTCAAATCCAATGCCCATCAAAATTTGTCACAAGCTAAAATATATTATTTGAGACGTGTGGCCACCGACCTCACTCAAAAATTCTCAAAATTGAGAGACTTATGCACATAATTGTGTTTTACCTGATTTAAAATGTTTTTAGGGACCTCAAGGGTCAATTCTCAATGGAATTGGCCCATTCCAATTTCTACAAGTCATAAACTACACATAGAAGCTATTGGAACTAACCCAAGCCATCAAAATCACATAAATCTCTATTTGACTCTATGAGTTCCTCAATTATGCATGAACCTCAAACTTATCACCAATACCATCACAATGGCTATCACATTCAATGCCAATTATGCACATAAATTCTCAGTTCACAAAACATATACCTCATCCCCTCAAGGATGGTTCAATAACATGTACATATTTCAACCCCTCATGGGTTATTCATCATCATATATACACATACATTATCATCAATAGCCAACAATTTTCCATTCATATCATTTCACTATAAACATGGCAAGGCAAGCATGAGTATCAAGCCATACAATAATCATCAATTATACAACTCATGCAATTTGAATGTAAACTCCTCTCCTACCTCGAGGGAAGAGCTGAAATCCGAATGCATGCTCCGAAAGCTCTGCCACATAGTCCGGAACACAATCTACACAACATACATATGCATTCATACAATTAATAAGCCATCTCAAGGCATTCCTTATAATTCTAAACATTTGCTAGCTTATCATAAAGCCCAACATCAAGTCCTAGACTTGCCAAAACACCAATTCATACCATTGTGTTAGGCTTCGGGAATTCCTTTCCCAAAACCAAGATTCTCTAAATCTCAAAGGGCTAACTATACCCAACAACATCAACATCACCTCCCTTATCCATAATACATCCTATCATCATATAAATCATCTATTTGCCATCATTGTCACTCAAATTCATTATAAGCCCTCTTAGCTTCACTCAAAGCCATCAACAATTCACAAAATTCAAGTGACACACCTTATGGTCTAAGGCCTCATTAAATCCTTATCTTAACTTATCTATTCATCATCAATGGTTATCCACCACCATCATCATCATTATCATCATCATAGTTTCCAATACTCAAGGGGTTCAACTCCTCTAATCACATACACACTCACATGCACTCATCACCCAATCCTCAAGAATCAACACCAATCTTTCAAACATTCATCTCCTCATATAAAATCATTCTAAGACGTCAAAATCACCTATTTAGCCAACACCCCCAATTTACCATACTTAGGGTTTCCCCCAAAATTTCCCATCAACAATCAACAATCATCTCTTTCAACCATTTATATACATTCATAGGTTAACAACAATGCATCCCACTCATCATCAACAATAACACTAAATCTCCAAGGGTTAATCAACCTAGGGTTTGGTTCCTCAAGCCATTTTCCATCAAAATAACACCCAATCATCCATCATAATACTTAAATAGACTCAAAACCATAAACAAGAGCCATGGGTGTTCAAGATCTTACCTCTTTCTCCAAGCTCAAGTTCCAAAACGAAAATAAGGGAAAAGGAAGAAGAAGAGAGCCAAGCTTGCTTCTATGTCCATTAATCCTTCATGAATCTTGGGTTGGAAGTTGATTTTTGTAAGAAAAGTGGAGGGGGGGAGGTGAACGGTCATGGGTGTGAAGGAGGAAGAGAAAATGAAAAATAAAGGGAGAGTAGAAGTGGAGAGGAAGCCAACGAAGAAATAAGGAAGGAAGGAGAGAGGAGAAATTAAAATGCACCCCTTATTCATTAAAAGCTTTCCGTTTTATAATAAACAGGACCTTCATTCAGGCTCAATACTATATCCAAAAATTATTCCGAATATAGATTCGGATTCCTATTAATATTCTTAACAGCCCTGACCAAAGGCATCTCAATTGGAGATACTTGGTCCAACACTCATATTCTAATCGGGTATAATTTTCTCTCCTTAAATCTCAATAAATCATAATTATCCATAATAAATCCTAATTTAATCATTCCAATATCTTTGGGACCCAAATCCTCTCATATACAATCATTTATTATTCATTCTCCTTAATTATTCATTTTTATAAAATTCGGGATGTTACAGCAATAGTCAAAGCAGGATAGAGGAGTAGCTGATTTGGAGGATCGAGAGTTTGTGACCCAGCTGGACAGAGTAGTCATGGATATAATAACTAGGGAGCATCAGGATATGGCTCCATGAGCGATTTATTTGTTTTATGATTATGCGCAGTTTACTTTAGTTTTTCTTATTTTAGCACGTTATTTTACTTTCTGCTTTACTGGATATATTTCATTTTGGTTTATATATACATTTTGGATCATTACCCGCAAGTGTTATATATATATATATATATAGGCGTGGTATTTCATTTTGTTATATTTGATAATGTTCATAGTATTTACTATATAAAGTGAACTAGGATGTCATATAATCATCAGATGCATAAGTTAGAAATAACTTTATTTTGTGTTTGTCAGTATCCTGGTTGAATTTAATTGAAATCAATTTGGATCCCAAAGCTGTAAAATAACTTAATAGTGTTTGAACCTTTGTCTGTTTTAATAAAGAAATCAGGCCTATTAACCGGGTAAGTGAGTGAATCCTAAACACCGAGAGTTCATTGATTATTGTATGGTTATTATTGCATAATTTTCTGTTAGAAGTCAAATGCTTAGGCAAGCAGGGATAGGATAGAGGCAATTTTTCATAGATTTAGGATTAAGCTAGAGCAAAAAAAGCTAACCTGTACATAAATGCCATTTTGTTCTTAACCCTTTGAGCCTTAAAAATTTTGTTCTAAGTCCTTTACCTGTAGTAAGTTAAATTTGATTTCTTACCTAAATAGCAAGCTAAAGGTAAAAGAAGATATGATATATATATATATATATATATATATATATATATATATATAAAGAAGGGTATGAGATGCTTATCGGTTCATTGGCAAAGAAAGAAAAATAAAAAGGTTGTAATATAAAAGGTGAAGATGAAAAGAAGAAGAAATTCCTTAAGTGAAATCAATTGAAAAATAGAAAACCATTAGAAGAGGAATTTGGAAAACCAAAAACAAAATATGAGCTTGATGAGATAAATACTGTGAAAGAAGGGTAGCTAAGGTTATGGATGAATGTCATAATCTCTTCTCTTTTACCGTGCTCTTTGAATTCACAAAAAAAACAATGAACTTTATTGTTTAGCCAAGCCACATTATAAACCTTTTAAAGACCTCTTGGTCCTTGTTGTTTGGGTGATTACTCTTCTGTTTCGAGTAAACACTCACCAGTAAGATATTGAGTGGATTTCTTGTTTTTACAGCCAAATGGTTATTGTCACTTGTTTTGTGATTTGCGGAATTGGGCATTTAGCTTGAAGGGTTTTTAAGGATACCAAGAATTGTAATTTGTATATAGTTTAGGTTGTTTCTTATCTTATGCATCATTGTGATTAGACGAAATATAATGTTCACTTTAATATTTTGTACCTTTTCGTTAAGGACAAGAAAAGTTCTAGGTCAGGGAGAGTTGATAAATGCCCAAATTATGTATATTTTGTATGTTAATTGGGTATAATTTTGATAAAATGGTATCGTATCTAGATGTTTTGTGTACTAAAATTGATAAAATATGAAATCCAAGTATTTTTTAACAATTTGATGTAAATATGTGTTTCTTGTAACATCCTATTTTCATCACAAATAGGAAATAGATATTAATATATATTTCTTGAGAAATACTTACTATAAGTTAGTTTATTTTAAATTTTGGTATTTATATTTTTATTATTTGTTTTTTTTAAAATAATAATAATAAAAAAATGAAAATATTTCTGAATGAGAATTTTAAAGTGACTTAATTAGTATTCACTAATTAAGAAAATTATATTAATAATTTTTAATATCTTTATTATTCACCATTTTTATTTTATGTTGTTATATTTTTGTTTTTTTTTACATATTTAAGATTTAACTCTTATTAGAATTTTAAAATAAAATTTTGAAGGAATTAGACTATGGTTCTTTTGAACTTTTTGATCTACATAATATTTATGATTTTCTGGAATTTTTTGAAATTTTTGAATTATTTTAATAAAATGATATATTTTAAATAATTTTAAATTCATATAAAGTTGCTTAAAATTAAAAATATTTACAAGAATGTAAAGTTAAATTATAAGAGTAAATTTTCTAAAATCCATTTCAAGTAGACTTATCTAAAAATTATCGGTTTGAGAAAAATCTTGATTTTTTCTAATCGTTAAAAAATTAGAAACGTATCAATAAATTTTTATTAACAGAAAATTTTAGATTTTTAAAATTTCAGCTTTATATTACTTATTATAAAATTAGTGAGGACTGATATAATATCGCTAAATTTCAAAAAGGACTCATTTTGAATATTTAAAATATACCGAGTGAAGGGTTACTATTTGACTTAATAATTTTGCCGACAGTTACTATGCAAAACACTGTGCATGTATAAAATTTTCAAAAGATGCACAGTAACCAGGAATAAAAAATTCAAAAATGCATAGTACTTTTATATTAAAATAATAGAATGCATAGTGAATTTTTTTCCTATAAATACCCAAGGATTTCTTCTTTAGAATTCACAATTTCAGATTAAGTTTTCTTAATATAGTAGTGCTAGTGAGATAGTCGTGGAAGTGAGAGAGAGAAATAATTTTTTTTGGAAGAAGGTTCTGCTAAAATTCTAAGGTACGAATACCTCACTTTTATATTTTTTGGGTTATTTTCATATCGTTTTTAGAAATCTGTTATTATACTGGAAATAATATTATTTTAAGTTACTATTCTGCATAGTAACACTATTTCAATAGTAAATTACTATTTCAATAGTAAATTACTATTCAAATAGTAAATTACTATTTACTGTTACTATTTACCTTTACTGTTACTATTTACCTTTACTATTCACGTTTTACTATTTACTGTTACTATTCACGATTTACTATTTATCGTTACTATTTACGATTTACTATTTACTGTTACTATTCACGTTTTACTATTTACTATTACTATTTACTGTTACTATTCACTATTCACTATTCACTATTCACTATTCAAAATTTACCATTTTTTTATTTTAAGTTGTAATCTTAATTTTCATCTTGTAATTATATTAAAAATGAAATTGGTATGTTTTAGAACTCGGAGACGAGGCGCGCATGGATTTTCAATAACGAATCGGTATACAAGAGGTAAGGGGGAGTGAGATAAGAATATAATATGAAAGACATAAGAATAAATGGAGGAGTCCCCTACTCCTTTTAAATTTAATAATATTATTATTTTAAAGTAATAACTTCTCAACTTAAAATTTATAATAAATTTAATATATTGTGTAACTTATTCTGAAATATCTATACATGGATCTGAATTATTATAACTTATACGGACTGGACTAAACCTATGCAAGGACTTGGATTTTTATATCCTATATGGATCGAACTAAACCTATGCAAGGACTTGGATTATTATGACCTATCTAGACTGAACTATACCTATGCGAAGACTGGATATATGGACTTATATAGACCTGTGCGAGGAATGGACTATAAGGACTCAAAATCAAATCTACTAATTTAAATAACCATTAAAAATTTGAATTATATTTATAAGCGATATTTAGTTGATTTGACTTGATTATAATTAATTATATTTGATTTCAATTAATGATATTGTGATTTATAATATTAGACTGTGATTAATGATATGCAATTATGATTGATGATATTTGATTGTGATTGATGAGATTACTATACTTGATTGTGGTTGATGAATGATTGATGACCTTATGATATGAAGTTTGAGCATATAGCAAGCATGACGAAAAGTTAAAACTCAGTAAGAATTTTCTTACCTTACTCTTTAAATTTTTATTCTAAGAGAAAGTATTTTATAATTATTTTAGTCTTTTATTTCTTCTTAGAAATAATTTTTATTAACTTTATTTTTAATCTCTATAATAAAATCTAGTATTAGAAAGAAGCTATTTTATGAAAATCAGAGGTTGAGATAATTAATTCTTGAATTAAAGAAAATTTTTATAGTTTTAAGTATTCTTAGTTAATGATTTCAAATTATTTTCTTTAGAAATTAGAAGTTTAAAGTAAATTATTTTGGTTTTCCCCAACGAAATAACTAAAGAATATTTTGTGGAGATTTCAAAAACTCAATCTAGTTAAGATTCAAATTGAGAAAGATTATGTAAATATGTGAAGATTTTTAAGAGAAAGCTTTGAGATATTTAAGGCTTGGAAACTCAATTTTTGTAAGATCTGAATTTGAAGACTGTACTAAATTATTTCAGTATAACAGAAGTTCAAAGAAGAACTTATGGAAATGTACAGTTTATTGTGATGATTTTGTGAACCTTTATGGTATTTAATAATTGAGTTTCTAAAAGCCTTAACCAACTAAATATGCGAGTAGTTCATGCATCATGAATCATTAAAGAGAAATGAGATGTGATATTGCCTGGGGACGGATTATAGAAACCGAGGATACATTAGAGGAGGCTTAATTGCGAGCCTTGGGATGAGAGAGTGTGAAAGGGTGCTTCAGGTGACCTGGGGTCGCTCCTTAGTGTCGGGTACTTTCACAATAAAAACTTTCTCAGTCTGACTAGTCTCTAAGTGTTTCCACGCCAGTTGAGCTGTTCATATGCCATGAAGGCATTTATGTTATTATTATCCAAAATTTATGAAACAGTGTAAACTCCTGGTTGGCCCAGTGCAAACTAAAACTTTAAGGGCCCACATGCATAAACTGAATGAGATAGTAGCATAAGCATTACATAACATTCATGTGATTGTGACATTCTATATGGATGGTTATGAATGAAAATATAAGTGTTATGTATGTGGAAACCCTATATTCATAATTGATTGTATATGAGATTATGACTGATATTACTATATTAGTTTGTGAAAACCCTTATGCTTATGTCTTATCTGTAATATATTATATTTTGTTTCTCACTCCTTCTTGTTTGAATTTTTGTGTCCAAAATATATGTTATATGATATATAGCTAGCAGTCCAAGATGGAAGGATATATAATTACAAGAGGATAAAGTGGTCTCATCCTCAATCGATTAGATGAAGAGATATGACAAGAGTAGGATTCAAAAACTCGATGGTTCAAGGACTAGGAAATGATTGTTCACATTTGTAGTAGATGTATAGTTTAGTTTTATTTTGCCTTATTACAATATCAAGTAGATAATTGTAACAAGGTAAAGGTTAAACTTTGATAAACTCTTTCATTCGGATATAATATTGTAATGATTTATCACTTATGATTTCTATAATTTATTTTGTCATTATGGACAAATATTGAAAGACAATTTTTTTTACTTTCAATATTCAAAGGAAATCAGATGTATATACGTCCTTGTATACACGAGATAAAGAGTGATAAATATGTATATCTTTCTAAAAGTTTTTTTTAAAGTAAGAAGAATACATATATATCTCGTGTATATAAGGGGGTGTTACATTTCTTACCCCAAATTCTGTGTAATTGTAGATGAAAAGGATGAGGAAGAAAAGAAGGAAGAGAGTTAAAAGATTTTCCCAACAAAGCCCAAGAAAAAATGTAAAAATTGATGAACTCGCTTGAGCGATAATTGGAATTGCTTAAGCGAGTCAAGGAATTCAAGTTTTAAGCATCAGAGGTAAAAGTCGCTTAAGCGAACCTACAATCGTCTGAACGAATTTTGTCCAGAGAACAGAATTTAGAAATTCACTTGAGCGAGCCTAATTAGCTCAAGCAAAAATCCAGCAGAACTGAAAAAAAGACTAATTCGGTTGAGCGAGTCTATTTCACTCAAGTGAAATTCTTCCAGAGGCTAAATAAAAAGAATTCACTTGAGCGAGTAAGAATGGCTTAAGCGAATAAAGAATAAAGGAAACAGGGCATATGTGAACCCGCTTGAGTGAACCACTCGCTCAAGCGAGTGTATGTAGGAAAAACAAAGTGACAAGAAGCTTCCTTCAAGGTGAAGAAAGCAATTCACTTGAGCGAATCATTAACAAGGATATAAATAAAGAAGAAAACACTTTGAAAGGGAGGAGTACGGCAACGTACGACGATTTAGCTCTCTCTCTAGAAAACTTCATCAAAGACCTTTTCTTCTTCTTCTTCTCATTTCTTGTCTCCATTTTTATATGCTTGATTGTAGTGGCTACCATGCGTAGCTAAACTTTTCCTTGGGATTGGATGTAATCGACTCGAACCTGATGTAAGCTCGTTATATTTACATACTTGGTACTTTTGTTCTATAGCTTTTTGTTTTTCCTTTTATGCTTAATGCTTGAATCTATCTGATCAATAGCTTCTTGATTTGAGTTTTTGTTGGTTATTGGAAAATAACTTTCAAAAAATAGATCTAAATGGAACGCTCGTTACGACGATTATTAGGAATAGTAATCGACAGAATGAACGTCAAAATAATCGATCTTAATGCTGGAATAAGTTTAGAATGATTGAGGAATCAACATATCTGGGGTTATCCTTATGAATTTCGTAGTTGAGGAATCGATATAAATGACTTTCATTGTAACGTAAAAAGCCGTAGTTTGAAAACCATTGATGTGAATATAAACAGCGTGTCGAATGGTGAGATAGATGAAATCTAGTCCCAATTTTTCTCATTTGATTTTCGTACTTGTTAGTACCTGTATTATCTTTATTTAATGTTCAAATTTATGTTTCGATCTTTAGTCATACTTTATTAAATGAATCAAAACTTTGATTCCCACCTAAATCATATGAAATTATATTGTTGAAACACCATTCCTCAATGGAACGACACTCTAATATACTACAATACGACACAGAAAACTTGCCGCAACTCATATCACCCCCAACCAACATTAGCCATGCTGAGATTAGATGTCCCGAAGTGCTTGTACGACCAAATGTGAGGGGTACCTTAGGTACGGGTCGAGCCTATTGGACCAAACCAATCTTCCTTGATTTACTACGAGATTGTCATAACAGGACTAGTTTCCCTATAGGATTACTAGTCTCAGGTCGGATGGCCAATATCTGATCATTTACTAGATCCTATAGTTAAACTTGAGAACGTAACAATATTTTATTATTAACTATAATTATCAAATAAAAATAATTATTAATTAAATAAAATATTATCATTATTATATAAATATATAAATATATATTCAAATTTTTCTTAATTAAATAAAGAAATATTAATTAACTATTAAATTTAAATATTAAATAAATATTATTATTAACTATTAAAATTAAATAAATAATATTATTAACTATTAAAATTAAATATTAAATAAATATTATTAACTATTATAATCTAATTTAATATTATTAACATAAAGAAATCATAAATATTATTAACAAATTAATACTTAACTACACAAAATCATTAAATATTAACCAATATTGAACTAATGTCTCGTTATTAATTAAATAGCATTATCAAAGACTATTATTCACTCACACTACATTACTCACCTATACTCATTCTCTCTTCTCAATTCTTCTTTCACTAGCATCACACATCCTCATTCTTCCTCACAATTTCCTGTACTTCCATATTTCAATTTCTAATTACTCATACTTTCTCAAAGTTCCTACATAGCTCACACCTAATACTTAAATTTGGTCCACCTCTCAGGTTTTCTTATACTAAGGGTAGTTCAAGGGTTAGACTGAAGCCTCATGCTTTCCACAGAAAGCTTAACAGGGTATCCTCAGGGTTTCTAAGGGTCTAGGTTCCTATCCTAAAAATCAGGATTGTTACACCCTCCCCACCTTTTAGGAATTTCATCCCCGAAATTCACTGCGCTTACTACAGGCATCAAGGTAACCTTGGGCACTGACCCTTGGTATCCCTGTCTGATGCTTCAACTACTTAAGTTTAATCAAGTAGTTCCTACCACCCAAGTCCTATTGATTGTCAAATAAAAAATTTCAGAGTACAACGGGGCATAGTAGTGCATACCCCAAGCTTGTTAAACTGACCATGCTCTGATACCACCAATGTAACACCCTTGGTTAACTAGGATAATCTCTTTCACTAGATTATCTTACTTAACTGAGAGGTTACGGGTTTTAGAATCCTATGGTAAAGGCTATCAAGACTTGGTTATTGAATAACATCTCACCTCTCTCATTTAACCATTGAAGATTATAAGGTCTAGGGTGATCTATTAGGTTTAAGCCCATTTTATGCACTAGCCTTTGACTAGCAACTTTGGCACAACTTCCACTGTCCACAATGAGAGAATACAATTTTTCATTTTTGTAACATCTTGTATAAAAGATGTTTTCTCTTTATGTACAATCATCAACCTTTACATGGCTTCCAAGTAACCTTCAAATCATGTAAAGTTCACCATCATCTCCCAATGTATGTTCATTGTCATATAAGTCACTACTTGAGTCATCACTTGAAGACAGAACATCAAAATCAGACTCTGATTGACTTGAGTAGTTCCTATTATTTTTCATCTTGAAGAAAAAGGGGATGGATCTAGCTATCTTTCTCTCTTTAAATCTTGTTGTTGATTGCCTTAGAACATTGAGAGCATTTCAAAAGTGTGAAGAAAGTGGTAAAACCAAAAAGGAAAATATACTAAGGAAAAAGCTAAGGTATTTAAAGAGGAAAGGTGAAGGAAAAGGGTTAATGGTGGAACTAGTTTGATGAAGGTGAATGGAATGGATGGAAATGATTGAGGAGA
Organism: Clitoria ternatea; assembly: GCA_037962975.1. NCBI lineage: Eukaryota > Viridiplantae > Streptophyta > Magnoliopsida > Fabales > Fabaceae > Clitoria > Clitoria ternatea. The sequence goes on from CM075670.1 coordinate 142,156,127, forward strand.
TGCCACCAAGAGGCTTGGATAAGTCTCTAGCCTATCACTCTAGGGATAGTCACCTAGTGATGAGAACTTGAAAAAGGTTAGAACTTTTTCTAGCCTAAATTCCCATAAATTTGTATTTCATTCAAAACTAATGGTACCAAATACAAAGGAGAAACAAGCTTTATATAGGCCATGATGTATTCAGCCAAGGCATGCTAAGTTGGGCTTTTAACACCTTCCTAGGCCTAATTAGCTAAAATAAGAGAAAGATGACCCAGGTAGGAAGTACAAGCCCAAAAGTGGCCCAATAACCATGCAAGGCCCAAATCCTATCTATAAACTATATGAAACCCAAACATACACTTAAAAATAATATCTAAAACTATTTATGAAAGAAAAAATAAAAATCTCATATAGTCTAAAAGAAGCCTATTGGCCATGTCCTCATCAATTACTGAGTAACTCTGTCTTTTAATTACTTTCACTCACCTTATGAGGTGTGGCCTGTTAGGGGTTTCTCTAAATTTCCTTATGATATTATTCTTTGTATTACTGAAGGGAAAATTTATTTGATTTGAGATGTATTAATTACTCAGGGTGTAGATCACCATAGTTTATTTATGAGTGTATTGAGTTATATTTATTATTATGTAGTTACCTAGTTTATTTACCTATGACTTTGTTTTATGAGGTGATCCGGGGTTCATACTGGACCCATTACCAGTGGATGGAATTCACTGTACGCAGAAGGAAACCAAGCTATTTAGATGTCAGACTGCTAAAACCCTTAGATACCGGATTTCAAACTAAGGATCCGATGTTCTAAATGCATATCAGTATAGATGTTAGCCCTGGATACCAGTTAGGTCACCTGACATCTAAACGCCAATCAGATAAGGTATGGACAATAAGTCCCCCCACGCACTGTAGCTACAGTATGTTAGGAAGGGGGTCAAATCAAGTCTTCAACTCAGGAAAGTTGTATAAATACAACTTATTTATTAATTTTAAGGGGATTCTGAACATTTCTTAAGAACCTCCGTAATCTACCTATTTTATGTAGTTACCGTACTGACTTAAGCATTGGAGAATCTTTTGCAGGTTCACCTCCGGTGTATTGCTCCATAATGGTTCATCCTATAACGTGAAGAACTTAGGCTCCCCATCAGACCTAGGTATATAATACCGTATTCCACTGAGACGATGTAAAATTGAGAGCACGAGAGGTTACTTTGGATCCTAGTTAGAAGAGGTCAACTCTTGACCCTGGACACCAGTCAGATCATGAGGGATTTAGTTGGTCTAATTATATTTTGTTCTTATCCTTTAACTCAAACTTTTATGATGACTCACTAATGTCCATTCAGTTTACTTTAAACCGCAAACCGAAAATTAAATATAGAAGGGGTTGCTTAACATTATCCATTATATCTCAAGATATTCACTCGCACCTTAATTTTCATCTTATTCATTTGGGTACATCTCATCATTTAACATTACATCTCGTCACCTCATCATATATCATTATCATATCGTACCAGGACCCTACCGAGACTTATTCTTATTTTATACTTTACATCATGGTTCATTATAACATTCATACATAGACCTCATATTATCATGACATGCATTCACTCTACATTCATACATAAATGCACAATTTCATATAGTTCATTCAGAAGTACGTATGTATTCAAGCATTACACCAATCAGTCACACGCAGATCAATCTACTCTGTATATTTTGGTAAAATAGGTGAAGTGTATTTATATTAATTTTATATAGTATAAGTTTATTAACCTATAAAAATATTTTTCTAGTTATTGATATATCTTTCTTTTTCTTTCTAAATCTGATTATTTATTCATAAATAACTTGCTATTGACTAATAGTTATCAATATAAGTATATATATATATATATATATATATATTATATGTATGTATATAAGGCATGTGTAAATATATTTGGAAAATCTCCAAAATATAATTTAATTATGAAAACTTTATAAGTTGGATAAATTTCATTGTAACTTGACTTATTATTATTATTATTTCTTTTTTATGGTTAGCCTAATATATCCCCTTTAAATACTCATAAAATCCAGTGTAATTCTACTTTTAAATAACTAAATCTATAAGTTATTACTACTACTATTATTATTAAGTAACCTTAACGCCATTAATTCATTGTTTATCCCTTTTTAAGTTGATTTTATCTTAGTTATAAATCTAATACTTTATTTAATTTCATATCTGTTTATATTTCAAATTTTATCACACACACACAAACACACACGCGCGCGCGCACACACACACATATATATATATATCCAAAAATTCATAAGAAAATGTAGTTTATTTTTGGATAGAACAACCTTGTTAAAATTAGCATTATTATTATTATTATTATTATTATTATTATTATTATTATTATTATTATTATTATTATTTCAATATTAATTTCCATTTAACCATTTTTAACTTATTACTTATTTTAATTATTAAGTTCATTTTTAAATTACTAATACCCATTTGATTAATTATTTAGGTCCTTAATGTGATATTTTTAAAATAAACTTAAAATAGATCGTAATTAAGCGTAAGTTTTGGCAGAAACGCCCATAACGTGTAATTCTTCCAACAAACCTTCAGCAATGTTCCCTGGACACTGGTAGGACTCCTCAAACTCTGGCAGGGTGACTGTACAGGATGGCAAGGCTTACCGAAAAATTATAGAAAATTAGATAAATTTTATAATTAATTACATACCAAATTAAAAATAAAATTAAGCTTGTAATAACCTTCTGTAAGCAGGAATCGAGGCGGTAGAACTGCCGATACTCAGGTAGAACTCATGCAGAGGTTGGCAGAGCTCACAATCTTTGATGTACGACTTACAGAAACTCACATAAATATATGAATACATTCAAAAGCACAAACAGAATTCACCGGTGGCGATAGAAAATTATGAAGCTATCAATAGAAATATCGGAATACAACGAAACTTGATAGAAATATTCCTGGATGCCACAAATATAAGTTAAATCAACTAAAAATGAGATTAAACAAAGAGAAACTCCCTTTACCTCATGCTTAGTTCACGGGTTTGAAGGAGTCAAAGGAACTGGGTGCCAAAAATTCATTGATCGTTAGTTTCTTCGCTTTGATTATTCCTGATTGTTCTTGGGACCTTAGAAAACTTAACATGCATTCTCAAAGAGGAAAAAGGGGTCATGATTTTTTGGATAGAATCAAGAGGAACAGCCATGCATGGTGCTGGATTTTGAAGAAAAATTGAAGAAGACAAGGAATTAAGACAATGGGGAACCGTAACTGACACATGACATAATGAAAGAGATGTGAAAAGGTGTAATGGTTTAGCTTTTGCCAGCATTCAGAAACATCAAGGTAATCAATTACTGGTATGGTGTAATCGATTATAGAGAGGCTAATGTAATCAATTTCCAAGATGGTGTAACTTATTACTTGAGGGACGAGGTGCTTTTAGACAGATTTCTTTGATGCTTCAAGAGCTTATAGAGGTTTCATGATACCTAGTTCAGTTTTGATATGGAAGAACTAATCTTGGGGCAAGGATTTAGTTAAGATATTAACCAATTGTTTTGATGATTCTATGAATTCTAAAGTGCAATCACCTTTTTGCATATGGTCTTTAAGGAAATAATGTCTAATTTCGATGTGTTTAGTTCTAAAATACAAGATAGGGTTTTGGATAGATTTATGGCACTTGTGTTATCACACTTTATGGGAATGTGGTCTAAGGTGATACCATAGTCTAGAAGCTATTGTTTCATCCATAATATTTGAGCGCAATAGCTACCAGCAATAACATATTCTGCTTTGGCAGTGGATAAGGCTACATTGTTTTGTTTCTCACTGTGCCAAGGGACTAGGGTAGAACCTATCATGTAACATGTTTCACATCGATTTTATAGCTGACAAAATTAGAATCAGAATAACCTATTAGACTACAAGACATTCCTCTAGGGTACCAAAGTCTTAAGTTTACTGTTCCTAATAGGTAACAAATTATTCTTTTAATGGCTATTAGGTGAGACTCTTTAGGATTAACTCAAAAACATACATATAAGCAAGCATTAAACATAATATCTAGTCTACTAGTAGATAAGTAAAGTAAGGATCCAAACATACCTCGATATTTCTTAACATCAATGGATTTGCCTACTTTATTCTTTGCTAAGTAGCATGTTGTGCTCCTTAGGGTTGAAATTTGCTTAGCCTTATCCATGCCAAATCTTTTAAGTAATTCCTTGTAGTATTTGGATTGATTTATAAAGACCCCACGATCAATTTGTTTGATTTGAAGTCCAAGAAATAAGTTGATTTCACCCATCATTGACATTTCAAATTCACTTTGCATAATTTTAGAAAATTCAGTGCACAAAGACTCCTTAGTGGCACCAAATACAATATCATTAACATAGATTTAAACCAGAAGAATATTGTGGTTATGCCTTTTGATGAATAATGTAGTGTGAACCTTTCCTCTTGTAAATCCTTGTAGTATTTCTGAAAACCCATTTAGTGCCAATGATAGGATGATTATTAGGTATGGCCACTAATTCCCAAACTTGATTCCTTTCCAATTGGCTTAGTTTTTATTGCATGACAATGATCCAATGTTCATATACTATAGCTTTATTTATATTTTTAGGTTCAATTAATGAAACAAAGGCCATGTTATTGCATGCACGTTTGAGTGAGTTTCGAGTTGCTACCGCTTTTGATATATAACTAATTATATTATTGATTGGATGATTTCTTGAAAATTTCCACTCTTTTGGTAGTTCAAAAACATCTTATTTTGTATTATCTTTCTTGCCATATTCCTTTTGTGGTTGGTTCTTTCCCCCATTGATTTTGGTTTTCTCCATTAAATCTATAAGATCATCAACAAATTTTTCTCTTGGCTTCAAGAGGTTAGTTTCATCAAAAGCAACATGAATAGATTCTTTTATAGTCAAAATCCTTTTATTAAATACTCTAAAGGCTTTGTTATGTAAAGAATAGCCAAGAAATATTCCTTCATCTGATCTAGCATTAAATTTTCCTAGATTATCTTTACCATTATTTAGCACGAAGCATTTACAACCAAATATGTGAAGGTGAGCAATGTTGGGCTTTCTACCTTTGTCTAAATCATATGAGGTTTTCTTAAGGATTGGTATAATTAAAGCTCTATTTAGAACATAACATGCAATGTTTATTGCATCTACCCAAAAATATTTAGGAATGTTTAGGTCATTTAACATAGTTCTAGCCTTTCTATTAGGGATCTATTTTCCTCTCTACTACTCTATTTTGTTGTGGAGTTCTACGGGCAGAGAAGTTATGATCTATTCCATGTTTTTCACATAAATCATTAAAGAATTCATTTTCAAACTTACCACCATGTTCACTTCTAGTAGAGACTATGTTTTCATTTTTTTTCATTTTGAATTATCTTTGCTAGTTCTCTAAAGGCATGAAATACATCATTTTTATAAGCGAGAAAGAGAGTCTATGTATATCTAGAATAATCATCAACAATTACTAAGACATAGTAATTACCACCAAAGCTCATTGTTCTAGATGGTCCAAAAAGATCCATATGTAATAATTGTAAAGGTCTAGAAGATGATATACATTTTTGGATTTAAAGGAAACTTTTACTTGTTTTCATTTTTGGAAAGCATCACATAGTTTATCTTTTTAAAACTTGAGATTTGGTAGTCCTATAACTAGATCCTTAGAAACCAACTTCTTTACGTGATCCATGTGAGTGTATGCTATTCTTCTATTCTATAGCCATGAATCATCTTTTCTACTACAAGACATTATAGGTTTGTAGATGACTTATTTTCTAGATCAATCCTATATACATTATTGACTCTCTATCCTACTAGTTTTATTTGACTATTATTTTTATTCTCAATCAAGCAATGATGTGTGTCAAATATTACTAGAAATCCTTTGTCACATAATTGATTGACACTTAAAAGAGTATGCTTAAGGCCATTAACGAGTAAAACATTTTGAATGGAGGTAAGAGTTTTAGTACCAATTTTTTTTATTCCAAGAATTTTTCCCTTAATGTCTCCATACGTTACATGTCCATTTTTCTTGGGAGTCATGTATGAGAATTTTGAGGCATCTCCCGTCATATGTTTCAAGCATCCATTATCAATGTACCAACTTTGTTTTGTGATATCCTGCATCACATTTATAACTTTGATTTAGGTACCTAAATTTGTTTGGGTCCTTGTGAGTTAGATACAGGTAAGGTACCCTTAGAAATACATATCATTTTTATGCTAGTGTTTCTATTCTTTCTATAGTTGTATGTTGATGCACTGTGTCCCTTTCTACTATAATAGAAACATGTTATGAATAGTGAACTAGATTTACTAGTAGGAACAAAAAAATTTTATATAGCTTTTGTTGTTTTTAAGTTTTATCCTAATCCTGCTTTGTCAAATACGCATCTTTGTTTTCCTAAGAGAATATCTAAGTTGTTTTGCCAAGCATGAATTTTGACACAATATTTCTTAAATCATTTATTTTTTTAAATTTTTGGCAAGAAAAGAATTTTGAATTTGAGTTATTTTCTAGGTTTTCCTTTTTTATCTTAGTTGTTTCTAACTCTTGCTTTAATTTAGAGTTTTCCTTTTCTAGATTAATGATGGTTTTCTTAAATGATGTTACTAGTTTTGTTAGCCTAATAGTTTCATCATGTAATTCAAAAAATGCATCTTGTAATTCATCAAATGTAGGTTCATGGTTGGTGTAACTTACCTTATCGTCGCTTTTGTGTTCCTTGGCCATAAGGCTTAGGTTGACTTCCTTATTTTTTGAGTCGCTTAATGAGTCTATATCGCTTTCTTCCTATGTGATATAGGATATCTTTGGCTTTCTATCTTTGGGGCTTTTCCTTCTATCTCTTTCTATTTTCATCTTGTAATGGGACAATCTATCTTCATATGTCCTGGCTGGTTACATTCAAAGCATTTTGGAATGTTAGAGGTTTTGTCATTCTTCTTGAAGTTCTTTTTCAAAGTGAAGTTTATCTTCATTTGATTTCTTCTCTTCTTTAAGAACTTGTTAAATTTCATAATAAATAGACTAAATTTGTCAGTTTCATTTTACCTTCTTGATCATTTTCAGTTTCTTCGTCGCTTTTATTGATGGTGGATGAAGTAGCCTTGAGGGAGATTCCTTTCTTCTTTTAGTCGTTTTCCACATGTAGATTCAATCTTGCTAATTCAAGCTCATGTTCTTGGAGTTTTCCAAACAAAGTAGGAAGGGAGATGCTTGCTAGATCTCTTGATATTGTAAGAACTGTTACCTTTGGCTGCCATTGCCTATTTAAGCATCTTAGAACTTTGTTAATTAAATCTTCATTTGAGAAGACTTTTCCAAGAGATGTAAGGTGATTAATAATGTGTGTAAATATTTTTTGCACGTCTTGGATGTTTTTATTGTTGTTTATCCTAAATAATTTGTATTCTTATGTTAGAGTACTGATTCTAGATCTCTTAACTTCGTTTGTACCTTTATGTGTTACTTCTAATGTGTCCCATATTTCCTTAGCACTTTTACAGGTTGAGATTCTAAAATACTCATCAATTCCTAAGGTAGATGTGATGATATTTTATCTTTAAGATTATATTGAACTTTTCTCTTTTCTTCTCCACTCAACTCACTTATAGGTTTCTCTATGGTTTTACTATCAACTATCTTAATGGGGATAAAAGGTCCATTTTGTATGGCATCCCGGATATCCAAGTCTATTGCCTCAATAAATATTTGCATTTGTGTTTTCCAATATTGGTATCCTTCACCGTTGAGTACAGGTGGTCAATTGATAGAGCTTTCCTTAGGGAAAAAAGAATTAGAAGAGGCCATATATTCTTATTGAGGTTGCTAAACCTTACACAAAAAGCCAGCTTTGATACCATTTGTTAATAAGTGGCCTCTAATACTCAAGAGGGTGAGGGGGGTGAATTGAGTATGAAATTAAATTTTTTTATACTAATTTATTAATATCTTAGTGTATTCAATGATAGTTATCTTAAAGTAAAAGTAGTTAAATATGCAAAGATAAGGGATAAGAAGGTGCACACTTAATTTTATACCGGTACAACTATCAACTTTTCCTACATCCAGTTTTCCCAAGAAACCACTTGAGAATTCCACTATGATTGCAAGGTGATATAATTGTTGAGTACTCCAACACAAAGGGATACCCTTCCCTTGTATGAATCCTCTAAAAAGAGTCATTCTTCTTACTTCACCACACTTTAGGGTCACACCAAAATATGAAATCTCAATAGAGGATAAGATAAATAGCCGAAACTTCTCAAAAAGTAAATAAACAACTTGAAGAGCTAATGACTTGGTAGAGAGATAGTATGACCTTAAAGCTTTGAATTCTTTTTACAAGTGATGGAAAGAATTGATGTGTTTGAGAAAATGACTTTTTGCTCTATTTATAGATAAGGAAAAGTCTTGAAAAGATGTATTTAGATAGCCTTGAGTCTTGAAGAGACACATTTACAAAAGGATGAAATGATTCATGGGTTTGGATGAAGAAGCATGACTTTTCATGCAAGAAATGATGAAGAGATACAACTTCTCAGTCATTCTGACTTCTGTGTAATCGATTACCATAAATATAAAATTGATTACATGGATTTAAAATTTTAAATAATCTCAATGTTTAAAGGTGTAATCGGTTACACTATTATGGTAATCGATTAGAGATGCAACTTTTCAGCCATTAAATAATTTCAACATTTAAAGGTGTACTCGATTACACTATTGTGGTAATTGATTACTCAATATTTTAAAATATGAATACCTTTAACATTTGACTGTGTAATAGATTACACAAAACACATAATCAATTACTGTGAATTAGAAATTAAGAAATGATGCAATGTTTATTATGTTTATCATTTGTTTGGGCCGTGCTAAATTCCATTAAGTCTTACATTTTATTCTAGGCCTATATCTGGATTCTTCATTGCCTTGGATTCTTTATTACCTTGGACTTTTGGTCATGTGTGGCTTGTAATTATCCTTTGTCACGATCAAAATATTATCAACTTGTGCCTTCATTTGATCCTTTGCCTATAAAAGAAAGCTAATTCATCAAAATGCAAGGAAAGGAAGTGATGTTTGTATTTACCAAAATTGAAGAACATTTTAACACAAGAAATGGATGGAATAAAGCACATATAAAGGCTATATTTATATCCAATGAAACTCAAATATTATATTATTTTTGATTCAACTGACATTTTTTATATTATATTATTTTTATTGATCATTTTTTTAAGTATATATGGTTATATCCAATGAAACTCAAATATAACGTTGTCATCATATTTCCTATATTTAAAAATTTGGTTGACAAACAATTCAAGTGTCAAATAAAAAACTTTTATTCTGATAATGGTGGCGAATACATCAAGTTTAAATTCTTTATTTCAAGCTTATGGAATTTATTATACACCTCATAACATAATGGTATATCTGAAAGGAAACATAGTGCTTTATTAGAAATATCCCATTGTCTTCTAAACCAACATCACTACCTCCTATATTTTAGACATTCGCTCTCCAAATTGTAGTTTATATAATAAATAGAGACTACCAACTCAAGGTATTCATATTAAGTGTCTTAATTCTATATTATGCAAGAAGCATCCTAACTACTCCAAACTAAAATCTTTTGGTTATTTGTGTTACCCTTGGCTAAAGCATTACACTCACCATGAGCTTGAACCATAATCCTAACCATGCCTTTTTCTTGAGTATAGTCTTTCCCTGAGTGCATATATATGTTTTGATTTAAAAAGCCACAGACTCTATTGTTCTTTCATATCCAATTTATTAAGGATATTTCCCCCTACTTTTCCTTACATAAGCTTTCTTTTAACAAGTCTTCAACAACAATCACTTCACTAAGCCTTTCCTCTCTAACCATTAAACATAAACTTATGTCTAACTCATCATCACTCATTTTTCAACAAACTGACTTTATCTCCATAACAACTAATTCCTTACGTATTCCCTAATAATTGGAAATTAAAGCTTCTAACATTATTCATTCTTTGCCAACTCAACCCTCAAAATTACAACAAATTACCTCACTTCATCCTATGATTACACATGTAAAAATTAGTATATTGAAAGAAAATATCCATTTCCTTCTTCACTAGAGCCAACTTGTGTGACACAAGCCTTTAAAGATCCATTATGACAACAAGTAATGTTAGAAGAGTCTATAACATTGATGAAAATAGGACTTGGACCCTTGTCCCTTCTCAACCCCATTACAATGTTATAGAAAATAAATGGTTATTCCATCTCAAGCATAATCCTCATAGTTTTATATCTCTTTATAAGGCTTACCTCATGGCTAAGAGATTCCACCATAGGCAAGGTCTTGACTCCAAGGACACCTTTAGCCCTGTTGTCAAACCATAAACTATTAAACTGGTTTTCTTGCTCTCTCTTGCAACCGATCCCTTTGTCTCATGGATGATAACAATGTGTATCTGCATGTATCCATCACAAACAAAGTTTACATGTCTCAACTTGTGGGATTCATTCATCCAAAATTTCCCCGTCATGTCTGTAAACTACAAAAGGGACTTTATAGGCTTAAATAGGCCCCTCGAGTTTTGTTCCATGCTCTTTGTGATTTCCTTCTCAAGCAACACTTTATCAACTCCAAATTAGATACCTTAATGTTTATTTACAAAAATGGCTATATTGTTTCTTATTTTCTTATTCATGTTGATGATATTTTGTTAACAAGGAATGATCCTAGGTTCCTTCAGATCTTTAAGGAGTCTTCAGCTACCAAGTTCTCCTTGAAAGACCTTGGTTACCCAAGCCACTTTTTAGGGTTTGAGCTCATACCCTCTTTATATGGCATTTTCTTGTCTCAAAAACACTATATTAGAGATCTTATTCAACATGCTCACATGGCATATATATAAAGTCAGTTTCTAGCATGATGCCCATTTCCTATTCATTCATAAACAAGACAAATGAAACACCTTATGATGGATCTCTCTTTCAAAGTCTAGTTAGTTCCCTTCATTACCTTGTAATCACCATTTGGATATGGCCTTTCCTATATAGAAACTTTCTCTATATAGGCAGGCACCCATTAATGACTATATGCCAATTTTGAAACACATTTTATGAAACCTAAAAGCAATGATATCCCATGACTTACACCTCAAACGTGTTTCCATATTTGGCGTTTACAACATGTTGTGTTGTCTGGGGTAGTGATACCAATGATTGTAAATTCATCGGGGAGTATATAATTGTTTATTTGGATCTGAATGTCATCTCAAGGTCTATTAACACAACCAACTATTTCTCAAAACTCAATTGAAGTGGAATATTGGATAATTGGCATTACAACAATTAAACTCTTATGAATTCAATAATTGCTTCTTGAACATGAGGTTACTGCCAAAAGCCCTTGTGATATACTCAGATAACATTAGTTCCATGTATGTGTGTACTAATCCAGTGATCGACAAACATATAAAGCATCTTATAATTGACTAACATTTTAGCCCAAAGCAACTATTTCTTTAACATATATACCATTAAGTCACTAGCTTGTAAACCTAAAACTCTCTCTTAATGTTGTCTGACTCAGGAGACTAGGTAATCTTGTTTAGGCTTCGTAAACTTGTTTGACAAGTTAAATCATAAACTCATAAGAGTTTATGTCACATCGAAAATAAAATAATAATCATATATATATATATATGTCTATAACCTTAAAATATTAAAATATAATATCATAAAACACTAAAAAATCACACCTCAACTTCAAATAATAAAACACCATAGTCTATTAGTCTTTAATAATAACATTGCAAATAATAAAACATCCCCAGTTTAAATAATAAAACACCATAGTTTTTAAATGTTCATAATAAAAAACAATGAAAAAATAGTAGAATGAACATAATAGATAGATTATAATAACAAGAGCAAGATTAAGCAATGAACATCATAACATGATCAATCAACATTAAATATGAACTGGTCTGAACCGGGGTCAAGGATCCAGTGTAGGACCAGCCATAAATATTCTCTTCTTTAAATGGTTTGTACACCGGCTCAGTGGGGATCTGGTATTATAGCCTTTATTCCAACGGGGAAATTGAAGACTTGGAGTCCCTAAGATCCTTCACACCAAGCTTTTATGTTGTAAGGGGGAAAAGAGGTGTCACCTGCAAAGGCACTCCGACACTCAAGTCAGTTCGCAGTAAGGAAGCAATTCTCTGTTATTCAAATGGCCTCAATACTCAAGAGGGGGGTGAATTAAGTTTTTAAAACTTTGCTTGGAATGCCTTTGAACTTGATTCTTTTATCACAAGTTTAAAGATTATGCAGGTTAAATCAAGTTTAATGCAAGAGACAATGCAAAACAAGAGGTGTATGTAGCTGAGACAATTCGTCAAATACTTGGTGTGCAATATTCAAAGTTAACTAATTCAAGAAGGCTTAAGTATATAAATCATAATCAACCAACACAAATCAATTAAGTGTAGTATATGAATGTAAAAGAGTAAGGGAGAAGAGCTTGCAAACCAATTTAATGAGTTCCACCAACCCTGGTGTACGTCTCGCCTTCAAGCAACCCACTTGAAGGATTTCCACTATTGAAGTTTAGAGATTACAAGCTATGAGCAATTGCAGCTTCCTAGTGTCCCATACTCAAGAACTCAATCCTCACTAGAGCAAGGGCAACCTACCCAATCTCTCAAACTCTCAATACCCAAAGGTTGAACCCTAACCTTTGTGACCACTCAACCTAGAGTGAAAACCTTTGTGTTTGGTGTAGTGTTTACAAGCAAGTAACTGTCTTAATAGAGTAGATATACAAATGAATGCTCACTCAAGTTTCTAGCTCTCAACAAGAGAGGAATTACAAATTAAAGCTCAACTTTCAGAAAATGCAAAGATATAAAACTCACTAAGCACAAGGAATGGATGAATAATTGATTGCCTCTTATCTTGTGTTTTTGTGCTTGAGTTTGGCATGCATTTATAGAGCCTTGATAGAGCTTGGTGGAGTTCCTAGCCGTTATAGAACATGGGCACTGAGTTGGAATGGAGAAATGAGCTGGTTTCCACTTAAAAGGAACTTTCCCTAAATTTTGGCACGACTCTAATCGATTACGCCTCGACCAATAATCGATTAGCTTTTGAATTTTACAGTGTTACATAGTAGATAATCGATTAGGCATTTTAGTGTAATCGATTAGATTGAAAATAGGGACTTGCTAATCGATTATTTTATACTCTGTAATCGATTACTCTTAGTACCTGATGCATTTAATTGTGTCTCGTAGCATTGTAATCGATTAGGCCTTCTTGTAATCGATTAGGATGACAAACAGAACTTCAGTAATCGATCATGTCTGACTTGGTAATCGATTAGCTTGACTGCCTGATGCTCAATCTTCAAACTTTCAACTGGTAATCGATTATCCCCTAAGTGCAATAGATTATCTTTGCAAACAAAACTTAGGTAATCGATTGGGTCTATAGGTGTAATCGATTACTTCATAAATAGAACGTATGTAATCGATTAGCTTGAGTCCTCTAATTGATTAGTCTGCACATTTTTGTCTATCTGATTCTGTTTTCTCTGTTTTTCATGGTTGCTTGGCTTTTTGCTTCAATCCTTCAATGTGCTTTGTCATTATCAAAATAATTCAACCTGAAATGTATTCAAACACATTCTCCCCCTTTTTGATGATGACAAACAATGTTCATCTCCTTAGGGTGTTAGACCAAACAGATTTATTTAAGAAGGTTATCTCTAAGGAAATTTTTAATTTCATCTCTTGAGCATTATCTGTAAAAATATATCTGTTTCAAATTTTGCGCAATGTTGTCTTTAATAGGTTATCTCTTGATAAATATGTATATATATCTCCCCCTATTTAAATCATATTATGCTATCTTTTTAACAATTATAAAGATAAATAATTTCTTTGACACCACTTGTTATTTTTAGCCAAATTTCTGATTTAATAGCCAAGTCAATTAGATGAACTTTAATTATTCTCCCCCTTTATAATCATCAAAAATAAATAAGATAATAGAAATATCATCAAAGGAAATTTTATTCATTAAGGGAAATTACAGAAGCAAATTTCATAATGGAAATGTAAAAACATAAGAAACATAAGTAAAAAAAATGCATCCTAAACAGAGCAGACTAAACAAGGGTTCTAGTTATCCAGATTAAAAAATCGAAACTCAGAAATTTGATGAGACAGCTTGAGACACCCCAAAAATAGGGGTAAATTTTTATTTTTTTTCACGATTTTGATGTTATTGATTTTATGAAAACACAGGTGGTGAAGCTATTCATTTAATACCCTGGATCTAAGAAGAACCTATCTCATATGTGAAGATATGAGAAAGTAAGTTAAGAGGAGCAACCATGAAGGAATGCTCAATTAAAAATAGTGGAAGAATTTGAATAAATTAATGCTATGTGATTGGATTTTAAGAGGTAAATCACTTTGAAATTAAGAAGCCCAATTTTTATGCCCAAAGTATTCATGAAGTAATGTGGGATTAAGGTTTAATGTGAAGAAGAGAGGAAATAATTTGAATAATGTGTTTTTGGGAAATCATTGTCCCATCGCTCAAGCGAGATCCCTACTCGCTTGAGCGAGTGCCATATAGAACGCTTGGGCGAGACAGGAATGGCTGAGCAAAAAGAGGTAAAGAAGCTTCAAGGGCCATCTCGCTCGAGCGAGGTTCATCTCCGCTTGAGCGAGAACGGGTGGGGCGCTTCAGCAGGCATCACCACACGCTGAGCGAGAAAACTAATGGAGAATCAGGGGCCAACTCGCTTGAGCGAGCCCTGTCTCGCTTGGGCGAGACACACAAGAATTGCTTAGGCGGGGCCAGCGAGCGCGGGCAAAAATTGTCCAGAACCAAAATTAGTACCCACTCGCTTGAGCGAGCAAAATCCCAAGGCCATTTGCTCATGCGAAATTTAGTCAGTATCAATTTTCCCTCGCTCCCGCTCGGGCGAGATCCTACTCGCCTGGGCGTGTTTCCACTAGAAACCAAAACACTGATGCTAGGACAGTCTCGCTTGAGCGAGACCCACTCTCGCCTGAGCGAGAATTATCCAGAGAGCAATTTCCATACAGGGGGATTCTCGCTTGAGCGAGATCCCATCTCGCTTGAGCGAGAATATCAGAAAACATGCAGAAACGTGGTAATTGAATAACACAACATATCAAAACTCATCTCAAGCCAATTTACTTCAATTCATTACATCATAACCATCAAATTAGTCATTTAAAACTTGTTCCATACAAGCATACTCATAAATTTGCATTACATTTCATTAGATGCATACAAGTATCAAACTATCATCTCCTCTACTTCACAAAATTAACACTTAAATATGATTCTTCATTCATTCATCAAAGTAAGGAAGGTTTCATCATGAGTTCATCCTTCATATATTCATAGGGTCATAAATGAAAATAAGTCATAAACAAAAGATCTCATTTTCCTCCATGACCTTCTAAAAATCACCATTATATATATATATATATATATATATTCATTACCCATACAAACATCTATCCCAAATCCAAACTATACAAAATATGTAGAATACTATATACATCTCGAACAGTCCACACAACTATAAAATCAAAATATTGCCGGCCAAGGCATTCTTTACCCAAAATAGGCTTCCTTCACACTTCTCCTCCACATAACAGCTCCAAGGCAAGTCCTACAACACAGGAGCTAAAAAGATATACCACATGGAGAGTGAGTATACTTTCTCAATTATGAAAATCTAACAATTAAGACAATATATGCATGAATGCAATGCAAACATCCCCTCTTAAAAAGGAGTTCAATCAACACCAAGTCATTCATTTATCAATATCATCTAAATACATATATCCATCAAATTTCTCAAGGTCTCATCAATCAAGATCACAATCATAGTTAGTAGTCTTAAGAAAAAGGGTTCCACCTACTCCTCACATAACCTCATCAACAGGGTATCACTTTATGCCATGCTTCTATGGCTAATGCATATGCTAGTGTTTAAAATGTATATGCACGGATCCGATTTCAATTCAATAGTGATCTCAGTCACATAAATTAACATCATGGGTATACCCTTCGTGGCACCCCGCAAGGTGATATATTCAACAATATGATAAACATCATCTTCACTCCGTGATTTACCCTTCCTGGCACCCCGCAAGGTGATATATTCCACAATATGATAAACATCATCTTCACTCCGGGATATACCCTTCGTGGCACCCCGCAAGGTGATATATTCAACAATATGATAAACATCATCTTCACTCCGGGATTTACCCTTCGTGGCACCCTGCAAGGTGATATATTCCACAATATGATAAACATCATCTTCACTCTGGGATATACCCTTCGTGGCACCCCGCAAGGTGATATATTCAACAATATGATAAACATCATCTTCACTCCAGGATTTACCCTTCGTGGCACCCCGCAAGGTGATATATTCCACAATATGATAAACATCATCTTCACTCCAGGATATACCCTTCGTGGCACCCCGCAAGGTGATATATTCAACAATATGATAAATATCATCTTCACTCCAGGATATACCCTTCGTGGCACCCCGCAAGGTGATATATTCAACAATATGATAAACATCATCTTCACTCCAGGATTTACCCTTCATGGCACCTCGCAAGGTGATATATTCCATAATATGATAAACATCATCTTCACTCCAGGATATACCCTTTGTGGCACCCCGCAAGGTGATATATTCAACAATATGATAAACATCATCTTCACTCTGGGATATACCCTTCGTGGCACCCCGCAAGGTGATATATTCAACAATATGATAAATATTATCTTCACTCCAGGATATACCCTTCGTGGCACCCCGCAAGGTGATATATTCAACAATATGATAATATCATCATCACAATATGCATGTTATGCCATGGATGAAATGCTCATGCATGCCTTAATCTCAATAGGATTCTCTCACCCTCTCATCTAGGGTACGTTCTCACTCAACTACACTATTATTCACAAGTTCAAACATAAACATCAATCTTTATATTCAAGAAACATTCCAACCAAGGATTTTAGATACTCATCATATCATTTATGAAATCAATAATACACCATCACATATTATGCCATTCATAGCCTCATTTAGGCTTCATCATATAAACACTCATTTCAAAACACCATACACAATTCTCATTACACACACAAGCTATCATACTCATTCAAGAAAACATGCCATATTACATTAATACATACATTATCATCAAAATTCTCATACATTTAGAAAATATACCCCTCTCCTACCTTAAGAGAAGTACACTTCCGGGTTTGATGTTCCTGCTTCACCCGTCTTATCAAATCCTACACCAATCATTATAGGGCCATATCAATTATTCATTCAAAGGCCATTTCAATATACATATACATGTCTATGTACACATGATTCTTATCATGTGGAAATTATTATAAGTTTATTCATTTGCTTACTTAGGCTTCGGGAATTCCTTCCCTTAACCCACCACTCATTATTATCAAGGCTACAACCTGACTTGTTAGGTTATCCCATTTACCAAGCTTACATTTAATCTCATTCCAAGTAGGTTTTCATTTATGTTCTCCAACTTCCATCTCTAATCATCATTTAATGACAATGCCTCATTATTTATTACACTTCCCTCACAAATAAATGTTAACCCCCTTCACTATTATACTTTTCCCCCAAAATTTCATAAGTTAGGGTTTCCATCAAACCCACCATCCATCATAAATACTCATCATCTCTCAACCCTATCTTTATATACCGTATTTATTACTCATAAATGTCCACATTTATTTCATCCTTACCTTAGGGTTTATGCATTTAATGTTTCCTCTCACCACTCATAAACATGTAATACTCTCCCAAGTCTTAGTAACCCACATTCTAGGGTCCAACCAACATTAAAATGGGGAGAACATACCTTAATCAAGAAACAAAAATGAAAACCAAGGGGGAAATGATGAACTCAAAAATGGAGGAGAGGAAGGGAAGACTTCAAGTACCCAATGCTTCTCCTTGCTTCAATGGTGAACGAAGATAATAGAGAAGAAGGGCTCCAAGCTTTTCTTAAGTGTCTAGGGAAGAAGAGAGTGAAGAAGGTGAGTAGGAAGAAGATAGAAAAGAGAAGAGGTATGTTTGCATAAGACAGAGTGAGAGTTACGGGAAAATGAGAGTGAAAGAGTGAGGCTTTTGTTTTATTTTTATTCCCATTACTTAACTCTTCCATTTTTCATTAAACAGGCTCTCAGTTCGGGCTCAATACATATTCTAAAAATTAATCCGAATACATATTCGGATTCCCAACAATTTTATCTACAGCCCTGACCAACGGCATCTCAATTGGAGATACTTGGTCCGATGCCCATATCTTATCCGGGTCAGTTTTTAACTTATGCGGTCAAAATAACTCACTAACAGTCTCTGAAAACCTTATTTAAATTATATCTAGTGTTTTGGGATATTAATTAACCCATATTTATTTATTCAATATTTATTTTCTTAATTTACTTTCTATTTTAAAAATTCGGGGTGTTACACAGCTCGTCATAGCGTTGTTGCATGAGTTCAAAGTGTTGCTGCTCAGTCATTTAGAATTCTTGGAGGGAGTTCTCAAGCCTATCAAAGCAGCGATCAAGATATATAGTTAGGGAGGTAAAAGGATCAGGTGGAGCGGAAGATTCGCCTTGAGGTGCAGGAGTAGGAGTAGGATCAACGGTAGGAGTAGGATGGTCTTCCTCAAATGGACTACTGCCATGAATTATGTCACTTTTAAAGATCCATCTTCCAGCTACACAAACCATGCCCATTTTGTTGAGATGGTGAGTGCCAATGCAAGCTTGAGAGGGCACTTTTTCAGCAAGTTCTCCAGCCAAGTCCACTCCATATGCCTTGAAAATTTTTATGAGGAGAATGGCATAAGGCAGTTTATATTGCTCCTTGGATTTCAACATGTGGAGCTTGAGGAGTTGAATCCAGTTTATGTCCTTGTGGTTGATGATGGCCCATATGAGAAGAACATCATCCTCCTCAACCAAGGCACAATTTCCACCGCGAGGGACAAGCATTTTAACTATAAAGAAGTGGAGGAGACGGTTGTTGAGAGTTAAATGGCCTACCAATTTATGATTGCTGAGGGGACGGTTGGCCTTCCAAAGAGATTGGCGTACTGGAATGGGATTGAAGTCCCACTTATCCTCAGGATTACCCCCTGCAAATTCAGCAGTAGAGAGGGGAATTTGGGTGATTTCAGAGAGTTGTTGGTTGGTGATTTTCAGAGTCACATTCTTGACTCTAGCTTCCAAAGTTCCATCAAATAATTTTACATTGCAGAAGAATACCCTCATTAGTTTAGGGTAATAAAACTCTTCCTTGAGAGTAAGGAAGGGAAGAAGATTATAGTGGTAAAGGAGTTAGGTGAAGGTAAAACAGGGGTTTTCAAAAGTTGGGGCATCAATAAAATGGGAAGTGATGATGTCTTTCTCCGAAAATTTCTTTATGAAGTTTTGGAGGCCTCTTGGTGAAGTGAAGAACCAAGAGAAATCTAGAGGATTTATGGGTTGGTTCATGGAGGACCTAGCCCTCTTCACTTGTCTTGAGGAAGACATGGCAATGGAAGGGAATGCAGAGAAGAAGTAGAAGAAAATGAGAAAGTGGAAAAGCTCTTGAGAACTTGGGAGAGTGGAAGAGGAGTGGTGTGAGATGAAAGAATGAAAGGGGGTTTATTTATAGGGAAAAGTAGGGTTTAGAGATGAAAGAAGGAGTAATAATGGTGATGGATTATTGGCCCAAACGCATATCACACGGATTCTGCATTAAAAATTTGCACCTGATACGATGCTAATCGATTAGGTAACTGATGCTAATCGATTAGAGTGTGTATTCTAGGGAAGATGAAACATTGTTGCACAGAGCTAATCGATTATGGCCGGTGGAATAAACGATTGCATTAAAAATAGAAACTTTGTAATCGATTAGAAGGAAATGCTAATCGATTATTTGGGGAACCAGAACGTCCGTAATCAATTGGTTGAATATGTAATCGATTTTATTAAATGACAGAGACTTCGTAATCGATTAGATATAAAAGGGTAATCGATTATCAACGAAACAGAGAGTATGTAATTGATTATGGAGGAAGGTGTAATCGATTATGGAGGAAACAGAGAGTCTGTAATCGATTACACTGAACATGGTAATCGATTATGGATGCCCAAAACTGTTCTAAACTTAACAGATTTCAGATGTAACATTAACCAATGAACATATTAAGCATCAACACATAATAGATCAAGAAATTATCAAAATCATTGAGTATTCAAACACATTTTGACATGTCTAAGATTCCTAATTCTCTTTTAATGTGTATGAATTGTTCTTTTGCCAAGGGTTTTTATGAAAATATCTGCTAGTTGCTTAGAGGTTTCAACATGTTCAAGTACACAATCACCCTTTAATACATGATCCCTAATGAAATGATGTTGAATTTCAATATGTTTGGTTCTTGAATGCATTACAGGATTCTTTGAAATATTAATAGCACTTATGTTATCACATTTAAGAGGTACATGGTCTAATATAACACCAAAGTCAAGAAGTTGTTGTCTCATCCAAAGGATTTGAGCACAACAACTACCAGCTGCAACATATTCTGCCTTAGCTGTAGATAGTGCAACACTTACTTGTTTCTTGCTATACCAAGAAACAAGAGAACTACCAAGCAAGTGACATGTTCCACTAGGGCTTTTCCTATCAAGTTTACATCCTGCAAAATCCGAATCAGAATAACCAACTAAAGTGTATTCAACCCCTTTGGGGTACCATAAACCAACATTTTGAGTTCCAATGAGATATTTCATTATCCTTTTTACTGCAGTAAGGTGTGATTCTTTTGGACATGCTTGGTATCTAGCACACATACAAACAGCAAACATGATATCTGGTCTACTTGCGGTTAAGTAAAGTAAGGATCCGATCATACCTCTATATTTTGTAAGTTCAACATCCTTACCCTTCTCATCCTTGTCCAAATAACATAAAGTGCCCATAGGTGTGGCAATGTCATTTGCCTTGTCCATGTTGAATTTCCTAAGCAATTCCTTGTAATACTTTGATTGACTAATGAAAGTGCCTTCATTAGTTTGCTTAATTTGCAGTCCAAGGAAGAAAGTAAGTTCCCCCATCATGGACATCTCAAATTCTTCCTGCATTAGCTTAGCAAACTCTTTGCACAATGATTCATTAGTAGCACCAAAGATTATATCATCAACATACACTTGAACCAATAGTATGTCATTTTTCTTGTGCTTGATGAATAATGTTGTGTCAACCTTTCCTCTTTCAAAATTGTTTTCTAAAAGGAATTTACTTAATCTTTCATACCAAGCTCTTGGAGCTTGTTTTAAACCGTATAATGCTTTCTTTAGTTTGAAAACATGATTTGGAAATTGATAGTTTTCAAAACCTGGAGGTTGATCAACATACACTTCCTCTTGAATGTATCCATTCAAGAAAGCACTCTTGACATCCATTTGGTACAATTTAAAGTCCTTACAACATGCAAAGGCTAATAATAACCTAATGGCTTCTAGCCTAGCTACGGGAGCATACATCTCTTCATAATCAATGCCTTCTTCTTAATTATACCCTTTAGCAACTAGCCTAGCTTTGTTCCTAGTGATTATACCATTTTCATCCAGTTTATTCCTAAACACCCATTTTGTTCCTATTATTTGGTGATCATTGGGTTTTGGCACAAGTTCCCAAGCTTCATTTCTTTCAAATTGATTCAATTCTTCTTGCATGGCCAACATCCAATGTTCATCAATAATTGCTTCATCAATGCATTTGGGTTCTATTTGTGATACAAAGGCTAAATGATTACATGCATTCCTAATGGTGTTTTGAGTACTTACACCTTTGGTCATTTCACCTATGACTTTGTCCAAGGGATGATCCTTCAAGGTGATCCATTGTTGTGGTTCCTTATGTTGTGTTGCATCTTTGTCTTTGTTCTCTTCTTCTTTATCATTCAAGATTAAATCTTAAAGAGTACCTACAATATCATCAACATCTTCCTTTCTCGGGGAGTTATGGCTATTTTCATCAAATTTGACATGAATGGACTCCTCAATGATGTTTGTTTGTTTGTTAAAGATTCGATAAGATTTACTAGATTGTGAATATCCTAGGAAGATTGCCTCATCAGCTTTAGCATCAAACTTTTCTAGATTATCCTTTCCATTATTGAGCACAAAGCATTTACATCCAAAAATATGAAAATATGAAATGTTGGGTTTTCTTCCCTTGTAAAGTTCATAGGGGGTTTTCTTTAGAATAGGCCTTATTAAACATCTATTCATAACATGACAAGCGGTATTTACCACATCGGCCCAAAAATATTTCGCAATGTTATTTTCACTTAACATGGTTCTTGCAAGCTCCACTAAGGATCTATTTTTCCTTTCAACTACTCCATTTTGTTGTGGAGTTCTAGGAGCTGAAAAATTATGATTGATACCATGTTTTTCGCAAAACCTTTCAAAAGATTGATTTTCAAATTCTCCCCAATGATCGGTTCTAATGGATGCTATTTTTGAATTTTGCTCATTTTGGATAATCTTAGCAAGTTTCTTGAATGCATAATATGCTTCATTTTTATGAGCAAGAAACAAGGTCCATGTATATCTTGAATAATCATCTACAATCACTAGACCATAGTAATTACCGCCAAAGCCCTTGATTTTGGAGGGTCCAAATAGATCCATGTGCAAAAGTTGTAAAGGCCTTTGTGTGGAAACAATATTTTTAGCTTGAAAGGATGCCTTTACTTGTTTTCCCTTTTGACATGCATCACAAAATTTGTTTTCAAATTTAAGCTTTGGTAAACCAATTACTAATTCTTTAGAAATAAGTTTATTCAAATGGTCTACATGTATATGAGCTATTCTTCTATGCCATAGCCAAGTTTTATCCTCTCTAGTCATGAAGCATTGTACATCATTTGAGGACAAACTATCCATATCAATCATGTAGATATTATCAATTCTTTGACCTACAAACTTGATTTCCTTATTAATCTTATGTTCAATTATGCAACAATTTGATTCAAACAAAACTCTATATCCTTTGTCACATAATTGACTAATGCTAAGTAAATTGTGTTTGAGGCCTTCAACATACAATACATCACTAACAGAAATAGAAGAATTCTTACTAATGTTTCCAATGCCTAGAATTCTCCCTTTGGTGTTATCTCCATAGGTCACACTTCCTTTCCTTTTGGGAGTGAATGATGTGAATTTGCTTATGTCTCCCGTCATATGCTTTGAACACCCACTATCCAAATACCAATGGGTGTTGCTTGCTTTGAAGCATACCTACAAAACAAGATTAATTTAGAGAACTAGGTACCCATTGTATGTTGGGTCCTTTTAGGTTAGTTTGTGGTAATGTCCCTTTAGGAACCCACACCTTTCTAATAACCTTTGGTCCTAATTTTTTAACATTACAATTTGAAGAGTTATGACCTTTAAAACCATAATGATTACATCTCATGAAAGGTGATGATGATCTCCTAGGTGGTACAAAGAAGTTTTTGTAGTATTTTTCCTTTTTGGTAGAGTTGTATCCTAAACCGGTTTTATCAAGCATACATCTTTGATTTCCAAGTAATATATTTAAGTTATCTCTACCATTTGTAAATTTTTCTAATGTTCTATTTAAATCTAAAACCTTGGTTTCTAGAATATCACATTTCTTTACAAATTCACACGGTTTGGTCCTAGAGCATGCTTGAACATTTTCTAATTCATCTTTCAAACATTTATTTTCTTTACAAACTTCTATAAGATCCTTCTCAAGAGTGTCAATGGTTTTTCTAGATACTTTATACTTACTAGAGAGCTTAACAAATTTATCATACAATTCTTCAAATGCATCTAGTAATTCATCCTTGTCTAAGTCAAGAAGACTAACCTCATTATCTTCCTCTTGATGATTGGCCATCAAGCAAAGGTTTGCTTCTTCACTTTCGGACTCATCGGAGCTACTCACATCGTTTTCATCCTAAGCGATGTAGGCTCTTCTTCTTCCTCTTTTCTCCTTGTTCTTCTTCTTAAGATTTGGGTAATCCATCTTGAAGTGTCCTTCCTTGCCACATTCGAAACAATTTGGTGAGGAAGAGGTTTCATTAGAAGTTTGTTTCTTACCTTGGGGTTTGCAGTTCTTTTGGAATCGTTTGTTTTTCATGAACTTTCCAAATCTTTTCATAAACAAGCCAAATTCTTCTTCTTTTTCAAGGTCACTACATGATTCTTCTTCATGTGTAGAGGTGGCCTTGAGAGCTAAGCCTTTCTTCTTGGAGGATTTTTCTTCTTCCTCCGCTTGCTTCAAATCCCTTAGTTCTTGCTGTTGCTCTTGTAGCTTTCCAAAGAGTATGGCGAGAGACATCTCGTTGATACTTGGGGATTGTTTGATGGCAGTAACAAGAGGTTGTCATTCCCTGCTAAGACTTTTCAAAACTTTATGCACAAGCTCTTTGTTAGTATATACTTTTCCAAGAGTAATAAGGTGATTTATTATAAGTTTAAATCTCTTTTGCATTTCTACAATGGTTTCTCCACAGTTTATCCTAAAACTCTCATATTGACTAGTTAAGGTACTAATCTTGGAGTCTTTTACATCACTAGTACCTTCATGGGTTACTTGTAAAGTATCCCATATTTCTTTATCCGTTTAACGAGTCATCACTCTAAAGAATTCATTGGGTCCTAAAGCAAGAGTAACGAGTTTTTTAGCCTTATAGTTGTATTGAACTTTCTTTTCTTCATCATTAGTCCACTCATCCATGGGTTTCTCAACATTCTTGCCATTAATAGTATGCATGGGTATATATGGACCATTTTCAATGGCATTCCAAACTCTTAGATCAATGGATTGAATAAAGATTTTCATTCTTTCTTTCCAAAACGCATATCCTTCCCCATTGAAAGCGGGAGGTCTATTTGTAGCACCACCCTCGGGAAAAAGGTTTAGAGAACTTGAGGCAATTTTATCTCTTGAAGCTGTTAAGCTTGATCTACCAAGAGTCAAGCTCTGATACCACTTGTTATTCAAGTGGCCTCAATACTCAAGAGGGGGGGTGAATTGAGTTTTTAAAACTTTGCTTGGAATGCCTTTGAACTTGATTCTTTTATCACAAGTTTAAAGATTATGCAGGTGAAATCAAGTTTAATGCAAGAGACAATGCAAAACAAGAGGTGTATGTAGCTGAGACAATTTGTCAAATACTTGGTGTACAATATTCAAAGTTAACAAATTCAAGCAGGCTTAAGTATATAAATCACAATCAACCAACACAAATCAATTAAGTGCAGTATATGAATGTAAAAAAGTAAGGGAGAAGAGCTTGCAAACCAATTTAACGAGTTCCACAACCCCGGTATACGTCTCGCCTTCAAGCAACCCACTTGAAGGATTTCCACTATTGAAGTTTAGAGATTACTAGCTATGAGCAATTGTAGCTTCCTAGTGTCCCACACTCAAGAACTCAATCCTCACTAGCACAAGGGCAACCCACCCAATCTCTCAAACTCTCAATACCCAAAGGTTGAACCCCAACCTTTGTGACCACTCAACCTAGAGTGAAAACCTTTGTGTTTGGTGTAGTGTTTACAAGCAAGTAACTCTCTTAATAGAGTAGATATACAAATGAATGCTCACTCAAGTTTCTAGCTCTCAACAAGAGAGGATTTACAAATTAAAGCTCAACTGTCAGAAAATGCAAAGATATAAAACTCACTAAGCACAAGGAATAGATGAATAATTGATTGCCTCTTGTCTTGTGTTTTTATGCTTGAGTTTGGCATGCATTTATAGAGCCTTGATAGAGCTTGGTGGAGTTCCTAGTCGTTGTAGAACATGGGCACTAAGTTGGAATGGAGAAATGAGCTGGTTTCCATTTAAAAGGAACTTTCCCTAAATTCTGGCACGACTCTAATCGATTACGCCTCGACCAGTAATCGATTAGCTTTTGAATTTTATAGTGTTACACAGTAGATAATTGATTAGGCATTTTAGTGTAATCGATTAGATTGAAAACAGGGACTTGCTAATCGATTATTTTATACTCTGTAATCGATTACTCTTGGTACCTGATGCATTTAATTGTGTCTCGTAGCATTGTAATCGATTAGGACTTCTTGCAATCGATTAGGATGACAAACAGAACTTCAGTAATCGATTATGTTTGACTTGGTAATCGATTAGCTTGACTACCTGATGCTCAATCTTCAAACTTTCAACTGGTAATCGATTATCCCCTTGGTTCAATCGATTATCTTTGCAAACAGAACTTAGGTAATCAATTAGGTCTATAGGTGTAATCGATTACTTCACAAACAGAACGTATGTAATCGATTAGCTTGAGTCCTCTAATCGATTAGTCTGCACGTTTTTGTCTATCTGATTCTGTTTTCTTTGTTTTTCATGGTTGCTTGGCTTTTTGCTTCAATCCTTCAATGTGTTTTGTCATTATCAAAATAATTCAACCTAAAATGTATTCAAACACATTCTCGAGCGTAAGTTAAAGAATGAAGAAAAACGTGCCATTGTTGGGAAATCCTTGGTATTTATATGCATGCAAGGAATGTAATAGTCCCTTAGGCATGGGGAACAGTTCATACATTGTGTCAGTACAATTCTGCAAGGATCTAACACACAACGTAGGTGCCCCGTGTCTCTCATGAACGTTGCTCCCCACAGCTATACCTTGTACTATTTGTTAGGCGTGGCAGGTTACTTTCCAGTATGCCTTGGTGATGACTTGGACTACCCGGTATGGAAGATGGTTTATACGGGTATTGAGTCTGGAGGTTCACCTACAACACCGATAGATGGGAGAAAATAGGTGAAGTTACCCTCTTGCCCATGCACCTGTATCTGGATCAGATCATGTGCCCACTAGCTTGTTTGAGGAACTAGATCAGTTGCTCAACATAAGCTATAATGCTCTGTCAGGGTCTTCTTTGTGAGTATGGATATCGGTTCAGACAGCGTTCTACCGAAGTCTCCTTTTGTAGGTGTGGATATCAGCTTCAGACAACATTTTGCTTTTTGCATGAAAAACTTAAGAGTTTTAAAGTTTGTAACTTCCTAGCCTTGAGACACCACCAATGATGAGCATATATTACCACTAATGCTTAAATATTAGCAGTTATGTCCACGAGGATTGCCAATCGTCACAGATAGCAAGTATTGGGCCTGAGACTCAAATGTTATGACCAATTTGATTTCAGAATTACTAGAAACGGCACCATTTTCATGTGCTTTGTATTAAAACGACGATGTCGTTGACCTTTGAAATGAAGCGCTCCCTGATAAACGACGTGTTTCCTGACCAGTGGTTACCTTTCCCCCTGCCATAGCTATAAAAGGGTAACATAGGAATTTTTCAGATGCTACTTGCTTCCTTCAACCTTAAGAAACTCTACCAAATTCTTTCTCAAAGAAGTTGTTGTCTCTGTGCCCGAGTGAAGTTCTTTCTGTCACTTACCGTCTTCCAAAACTTACTTAGGTAACCCTTCTTTATCCTTTCTTCAGTTAATTTCTACTTTACTAGCATTGTCACCATGCGCTCTAGGAAAAATCGCACTGGTTCTGGCTATCGAAGGGGAAGGATCCCTGCAAGGCCTTCTGGCTATCGAGGGGGAGGATCCATGTAAGTGACGATATGTAGTTGGATGGTGTGAACACCTCTTTTGGTCTGGTCCAAGTGGAATGAATATTTTTTATACTGAATTCCAATTCAGAGTGGTCAAATTCGAGTAGAATGGCTCTAGAATAATCAGAACCGAGCGAAATAACTCAGAATGAAGCTTTTCCAAGTGGAATATTGCCCTGTTGGATGCAAATCCGAATGGAATGACTCAAAAATGATCAAATCTGAGTAGAATGACTCAGATTAAAGCATTTCCGAGTGAAATACAGCCCTGGTAGAGATAAATCTGAGTGAAAAAACTCAAAAAGGGTTAAATCCGAGTCAAAATGAAGCATTTCCGAGTGGAATAGGCTCCTGTTGGGAGAATCCGAGTGGAATGATTCGAAAAGGGTTAAATCTGAGTCAAAATGAAGCATTTCCGAGTGGAATAGGCTCCTGTTGGGAGAATCCGAGTGGAATGATTCGAAAAGGGTTAAATCTGAGTCAAAATGAAGCATTTCCGAGCGGAATGACGCATAAATGATCAATTCTGAGTAAAAGACACCCGAGTGGTATTTGGCCGAGTGTGGCAAGCAAAAATAAAGGAAAGGCTTGAAGAAAAGACCCAGTAAAGGGCAATCTGAGTGAAATGACTTAGTTTGGGACAAAATCCAAGTTGAAGGCTCCCTGCCAAGCCATTCCGAGTGGATTATGCCCATATTGAAGAGAAGTCCGAATAAAATCACTCAGAAATGATCAAAGCCGAGTGAAAGGACTCGGAACAGATCAAATCCGAGTAGCAGTAATCAGGATGAGTCATTTCCGAGTGGAATGTGCTCCAGTGTGAGTGAATCAGAGTGGGATGACTTAGAAATGATAAAAACCGAGTGAAATTACTCAGAATGAGTCATTTCCGAGTGAAAGTACCCCGTTTATAAGTCCTGAGTGGGAAGCAAACGCTTTCCGAGTGAAAATGCCACGTTCCGACTGAAACATTTTTAGGAAGGAGTGAATCTGTGCCGAATGATCAATCTTCAATCGGTTTCCGAGTGACAACAACCGAGTGGAAGGATTTCCGAGCCAATCTTCACTCATCCGAATCCCTTTCTTTTTTTCACCCAGATTCCGAGTCCTCCTTTACCCATTTCCGAGTCATTTTTACGGATTTCCGATTCATCATTCTCTCCAGTCAGTTCTTGGTCAATCTTCAATCATTTCTGACTCAGTTTTTACCAAACCCGAGCCAACTTCAGTCGGAACCGAGTGGCAACTTAGTCAGTCAGCCCTCTTCAAACCAATTCTTTTCATCCTTCCTGAAGCCAATTACTGAGTCCATTTCCACCAATTTCCGAGCCATGATTAAATCTTTCCCGATCCCTTTTGGCCAATGAATTCTGAGCCCCCATCTCCAGCAATTTCTGAGGCATACTTCAAACCATCACCGAGCCACTTTTCACCCATTCCGAGTCACACTTCACACATTTCAGTCGGTTCCGAGTCATTTCAACTCGGAACTCTACCATTCTTACTCGGATTACACCATTTTCTCTCGGATTTGACTCCCAGTATGGATCCGAGCCATTCTCACTCGGTTTTCCACTATTTTCACTCAGAATTCCACCATCTCTTTCGGATCTTCATCTTGCTGACCTGGATTCCACCACCCAAGTGGCAGACAGGGGGTGGCAGACAGGGGCGGAGGTGGAGGGAATTAAAAATTCCCACCAGCCGTTGTCCCCCCACTACCCAAACCGAGTGGAAGCCTGAGCTGGCATTCCACTCGGAAGTGGAAGCCTGAGCTGGCATTCCACTCGAGCCAGCCTATAAATAGGCAGGGCAGAGGGCAGCTAAGGGGGGAGGCATTCAGAGGAGGAAACTCTGCCAAAAAATCCTTCGTGCTCTCTTCTCTCTCACACCAATTCTTCTCTTCTTCTCCTTCCATCATCTCTCACTCTACATACACCCTCTCTCCCACCGTACTCTCCCTTTCCTCTCCTTCTCTAAAAACCAAACCACACACACACACCTCACGGTCACTTCAATCCGTCCTCTCAACCCATACACCATCCAGCTCCCTCTCTTTTCTCCTTCCAACCCACACCACACCGTCTAAGCCAGCTCCACACCGTCCAGAATCCCTCTCCTCAGTCAGTCTCACTCGGCAGTCCACTTCTCACTCGGTAATCCTCTTTTCATTCGTTTTCCTTTATTTCCACTCGGATTTGCACCGTTTCACTCGGATTTTTACTGTTTCAGTCGGATTTTCACTGTTTCACTCAGATTTTCACCGTTTCACTCGGATTTTTCATAGTTTCACTCGGTTTTCTTATTTTTCACCCGGTTTTCTTATTTTTCACTCGTTTTTTTTCATTTTTTACACTCGGTTTTCTCTTCTCCCATTCAGTTTTCACTCATCTTTTTTCTTTTCTTCCCTTTTCCGAACTTACTGTCTTCTTTTCTCTCTTATAGCTTCTGTTACCTTTCTTTTTTCGCTTTGTACTAAAAATATAATAATAGGAAATATTCCTATAATTTCTTTCTAGTTTAAGTAATAAAAAAAGCAAAATAAATCGTTCTTAGTCAGTGTCGTACAGAAAATACTTCCGTCTACACCACCTTTATAGGATCCGTGCACGTGCGAAGCACTTCGCCTTGTATGGATTCTTCGCTAAAATGATGCCCATCAATATCTTCCTAATCTTTTCCTAAAAAAAAACATTCAGAACTACGTAACCCTGATTTCTTGATAATTCAAGAATACGTAGGAGCAGGACTTTAACTCCTGTCGGGCCCATCTTTCTTATTTCCCTTTACTGATTTATTTCCTTGCTTTTTGCGTTTCTTTCGTGTTGTTACTTTTTGTCGTTTCCGTGAAAATCAATTTAGACGTGACGTCTTGTTGATTTCCCCCTAGTTTTTGTTCAAACCTCGCCACAATTCATAGGGAAGGGATACTTAGGACAAGACGTCCCGCTTATCTCTTTCCTATCCCTATCCTTTTTACTCGAGGATGTATAATTTAGGCGTGACGCCTTATTAGCATTCTTTTCCCCTCTCTGTCTCATATCGAAGTCGAGTTTAATTCGGATGAAACGTCCCGTTAACCTCGCTTCGACATTCTATGTTTGTGCAAATTCTCTCACTCCATTCCGTCGTTTTTAAATAAAAAGAGATACAACAATAAAAGGGAAGAAATAAAATATCTTTTGTAGGGCTATTTATGTTACGCGTTTTCAATCTTGGTACTGTTTTTGACAGGCGATGTAGGGTGCTAATACATTCCCTACTCGTAACCGACTCCCGAACTTGAATCTCAATTTTTAACCAGTGCTTTACTGAACCTAGTTTTTTCCAATGTTTTTCCTATGGATAAAAACGTTGGTGGCGACTCCCTGTTTCATTCCACTTTTTCTCTCTTTCTCGCCGCGCTGTCGCGATTTAGGTTGCGACAGATGGCGACTCCACTGGGGAGACTTAAGAGAGTCAGGCCAGTTTGATTGAAAGCGCATGTTCTTTTTATATAGCCTTTGTTAGCTTGGATTTCTTCCCTCTTGTTTTATTTTCTGTTAATTGTTGTGAAACTTTATTCTTGTTTTAATCGTATCTTGTTATTTGTTTCATTATCTATGTTTGCATGCTTGTTGAACCCTAGGGTAGAGGACCATGTTACTTTCCTGTAATTATTGAACCCTAGGGTAGACGACTTTGTATATTTGTTCGGTGTTTGTTCTTTGTGCAGAATGGGGTAAGGTAAAAGGTATGGACTGCCCTTCCACACACTACACTCACAATTACTTGCACACACCTATGAGTGGCGCCCTATACCCGGGCCCCAAATGAAGCTTAAGTTAGGAGAGGTTGGTAACGGAATCGTATGGGATGTACTTCCTATCCGGTGTTCGTGAGAACCTCAACCAGAGTTCGACCTCTCATGATATACGCACCTAGTGGTTCCCCACTGTTGCGCCCCTGTCATGGGTAGGATCTTGGCTCTGGTGACCTTCTAGAAGTCTAGAATAAGCCACCTGGTGTGAAGAGCCACTTTTAGACAAACCATAGGGCCTAGAGAAAACTTTCAGCAAAACCTGACCTAGGCCACAAAAGGGCAAACTTTACTTTACCTTACGTCATTTTTGCTTTCCCCTTTTATCCAAGAAAATGAATTATCTACCACCCGTAGATTTACTGAGTTATTGAAATAATGACTTGTTTTGAAACGCACAATATTCTTCGGGTGAATAGATAATCCTCTTTTGGTCGTGTACCCTTTGAGTATCTATGGAAATTGACATGGGATTGAACTTAAGAAATAAGGGCTGTAATTGCCCGAAGAAGATGTCTGAGCTAGAGGCTCCCGCCTCAGGATGAAAGATTTCTTTTGTCTTCACAATTATCCCATATTAATTTCTATGATTACCATACCTAGTACTTTTGAATGATAAGTTCTAAGGAATGGTCAAAGGATACTCGCCAAAGTCTGTGATGGTTTCCCACAACATTTTCCTTCTTTCTATTTCCACCTAACATTTTTTCTTCTTCTTTTTTTTTAAAAAAAAAAGAGACACCAACGTCACGGGTAGGCATCCTTACCAGACCCGGCTCCAAAAGAAACTCATGGCTGAGGCAGAAGCTGTTGAAGGAAACTTTAGAACCGAGTTCGATCAGCTGAAAGAGCGAGTCACAGAGTTAACTAAACTCTTAGAAAAGAAACTTACCGAAGGAGGCTCCTCTGCAGGTGTTGAGGATGCCCAACAGCAGCCTGCCACCGCGCCACCTCCCCTTGGTTCTGACCCAGCAAGAACCCAACTCCCTAACACAACGACACCCCCTCTCACCATTCATGTCGGGAGACCTAACCCTGCCATTGAGACCCAGCCACCTTACGGCCAGTCTTACGCATAGCATACATTTGTCAGTCTAGATGGCAACCCAGTACCCTTTCCACTTTATGGCCTACCCCCAGGGTACTATCCCCCGTTCGCTAACCAACAAGACGCCCACAACCAGCAAGCGGCAAATCCTCATGCTTCATATCCCCCACAACCAAATATGCCACCACTCCACCAAACCCAAAACACGCAAGCCCATGACCAAACCCAAAACACACAAGCCCCGATGGCCCAGCCAACCTACAACGCCCAAGCCCAAAATACACAAGCCCAGATAACCCAGCCGACTTATGTTGTGGCCCATCCTCAAGGTCCCTCACCAAATACAGGCCTAGTAAACCAGTCCCATGTGTTGCCTCCGTACAACCAGTCATTCGGCTATGCGTATGGATACGGAACCCCCTATGGGACCAACCTCCAAGATACAACCCGCGCGGTCGCGGCTCCTCGAAGGGAAAGGATAGAGATCTTAAAAGAGCGTTTAACAATGATGGAAGGCGCCGGAGGTTTTGGACTAATGGATGCTTCGGAGCTATGTTTAGTCACAGATGTTGTTCTCCCACCCAAATTCAAGATGCCAGACTTTGACAAGTATCGGGGAATGACTTGTCCTAAGAATCATCTCACGATGTACTGTCGAAAGATGGCATCTTACTCTTCTAATGACCAACTATTGATCCACTGCTTCCAAGATAGTCTAGCAGGAGCTGCTCTTACATGGTATGCTCACCTTGATCGGAACCATATCCGTTGTTGGAAGGACCTGGCAGATGCCTTCCTTAGACAATACAAGTATAACATGGATATGGTACCCAACAGGGTTCATTTACAAAATATGGTGAAGAAGGACAGTGAAATGTTCAAGGAGTATGCTCAACGATGGAGAGAGACAGCGGTGCAAGTGGATCCCCCATTGTCGGAAAAAGAAATAGTCGAGATGTTTATCGACACGCTCCCATCACCTTTCTACGGCAAGATGATTGGTAGTGTTTCAGCCAACTTCTCTGACATCATGACTATTGGGGAAAAAGTGGAGAGTGGAATACGAACGGGTAAGCTCACTCAGGGCTCGTCTGGGGTGAACATGACAAGAAAGCCGGCACCTGGGAGAAGGGATGGAGAAACTAATTTCGTCTCTTCTAATCAAAAGACGACTCCGCTGAGACCATTCACCCCTACCGTGATTCAAACTCCCAATCCTTATGTGGCCATAGCCACTGGTGGCCCAACAGCTCATACTCCTCACTTCCGCCCGCCCATGGTAAGAGCGCCAATGCCGCAACCTATGCCATATCATCACCCGCAGCAAGTGGCTCGACCACCCAATCATAATCAGAACCCAAGGAATCCCAACAACGAGCGCACCCCTGTGTAGTTCGATCCAATTCCCATAACATATGCCGAACTTCTTCCAGTCCTTGTTGAGAGGGGAATGATAGCTCCATGCCCCATGAGGCCGTTGCAACCTCCTTACCCGAGGGGGTATGACCCGAACGCTCATTGTGATTACCATGCAGGAGCACCAGGGCACTCCACAGAAAATTGCATGGCTTTGAAATATAAAGTGAGAGATTTGATCAAAGCCGAGTGGATTAGTTTTCAAGAAGGAAGCCCTAATATGACCGTAAATCCCCTGCCTAATCACGAAGGTTCAGGAGTTAATGCCGTGGTGACAGATGTTGGAAATGGTTTTTGATGATAATGCTGATTTGGGTGGCCGCTTGCCCGCCGGGATGAGAGCTCAGTAACTGGGAAGCTGTCGAACTCCCTACGATTTTAAATGATTCACCAAAGTAATCTGTCACTGCCTTAAAAGTCTTGTTTATCCCTCTGCTATGCCTAAGGCTTTGGGACTTTCCATGTAATAAAGGCGAAAAAAAACTTGTTTTACCAGTCAATCAATAAATGTGTATCGAAATTCTAAAAAGATTTTTCTCATTCCTTTATCCTTGCTTTGATCCATTGTCTTTACTTGTTTGTTCTTTTTTTTTTTCTCTCCATTTTTATTTCTTGCCATAAAGCGCTAAAATTACAGATCCGAAAATGATCCTCTTGAGACTAATGAAATCACAATCCCATTTTACGACCTCAACTACCCGGTCGATTGTGCTGACAAAGAAGGTAGGAAAGCTTGTGAGTCACCACACAAGTTAACCAGATTGTTAGAACAAGAGGTTAAGGAATACCCCTGAGCCAAGAATGACTGAAGGAATCACGGGGCAATATATCAGAAGACATTAGTAATATTGTTTCAGGACGTGGAAATAATCTATGTGAATGATAACATTGCCAAGTCCCGAATCGGACAAGTGGTAGGCCAGTCAACTAAGAAAACCACAACAGTTACCAGCATAAATAGGGGAAAATTGCTAATGCCTTAAATGCAGATACAGTCAAGGGAGACTTGGCCAAAAAAATAAATAAATAAATAAATAAAAAATGATGAAAAATGAAAAAATGGAGTCAAGCTTGAAGTCCAATGCACATACCAAGCGGGGAAAGCCGGTTACGTCCAGATCCTTGACCAAGCTGTCATTTTCTGTATAAGGGGAATAAATGTCGTCAGGCCAAGAACTCGCATTCTTGTCATCATCAACATCTCAAAGAGTACGCCATTCCTTATGCCTATATAGCCAAGGAAATAGTCTGTCAGATTGAGTCATTGCGTCATTAAGGGGGTTAAAAAAAACACAAAACAAAAACAAAAAAAAAGAAAAAAAGGGGCAAACAAACAAAAAAAATCAATCAAAAAATCAAAAAAAAAATATAAAGGCCAAAATGATGACTCGAATTAACCCCCTCTCATCGATGCCCAAAGACTCACCAATGTTTCCTTGGATACATAGCATAGGAAAAGACTCTCTTATTTGAGGTAACATCAGCTCCTCAAAGGATCAAACTAAAATTCAGAAAAAGTTAGGCAGACTCAACTGGAGTGTGATCTGTTTCAACTTTTTACTGTGAAGGATGCAGCCAAAAATAAACAAGAAGATGAAAAGCTCGCTAGGCTGAAAACCTAAAAAGGCGGCCTAGGCAAAAGTTAGAGCAACCAGGTGAGTCGAAAACCCGAAAAGGCAGCTCAGGTAAAAATTAGGGTCAAGATTTTGGCAGAGTAGCTAAAGCTCCCAATGCAAAACATGCAAACTGAGGCATCAGGTACATGGTCAAGCTACCCTCTCAAAGGCAGAATTGAGCGAGATACTTGAGGTTGTGACGTGGGATTAAGGTTCTCGCTAGTCTCAGGATTTCACTGGAGGATCTTTGAACCTTTCCTATTTCCCTTGGCCTTGACCTGTCCTACGAGGCTTCACTTCATCCCCTGTATTTTCCCTGTTGTCCATTCTCTGTATTCTGTTTGACCTACATGAATAAAATTTATCCCTTTTTCGATACGTGTTATGAATTGCATTGATCTGATAAAACATTGTGTTTTTTTTATAAAAATAAATGAAAGAATAGTGAACATTTAAAGTCGTAAGGGACAAGACACTCCCACTACTTGACCTCGCCTTAGACAATCATCACAAGGATTCAGCCAGGCATGCGCTTCAAAGCTATGATCGCCCCTTTGAATCTCCTCTGCCCATGAGTTATCCTAAGGGCCGCGGTTTCACAGGACCTACCCAGTTTTTTGAATGTATCTTTGCACTACTTACCTTTTTTCTGCAGGTTATTATAACGGACAGTCATGTCAAGCTCTGACGCCTCAATCAAGACCTTTTCCTTAATGGAACCGCAGCTGCCAAAACTAGGATCATTAAAGTCTCCTCCTTAATCGCCAAAGTTGGCACTCCTCAAAGCCCTTCCCCAAATCACCAAAGTTGGCACTTCTTGAAGTCTTCTCCTCAACTGCCAAAGCTGACACTTTTCAAACTCCCTTCCGGGGAATCTACTTGATACACTCCAGCAGTCAAGCAAGAAGAATTCTCCCCAAAGAGCCCCAGCACGTTTTTCTTGGTAAATCTACACATACTAGGCGGACCCCAGATTTTACCTTCCCAATCTAGGAGTGATGTTCGAGCCATCAATCCTTCTCCAGTGGAATTACACTTCCCAGACAAATCGAACTGGGGCATCACCCCAGAATCATTTCCTTCTCGCTCAAGGGGCAGCTCCCTGAGGTTTCAAAGCAAATAGTTCAAATTGGGGCATCACCCCAGGTTCATTCTCTTTCGCCTAAAGAGGCAGTACCCCGAACCATCAATCCTCCTCTAGTAGAAATACATTTCCTAAACAACTCAAACTGGGGCATCTCCCTAGATTTCTTTTGTTCATTCAAGGGGTAGTTTCCCAACAACCTTCAAATTACCTCCAAACTGGGGCATCTCCCCAGATTTCTTTTGTTCTAGCCAATTTCCAAGAATCCCTCCAATCATGTCAAACTGGGGCATCACCCTATGTTTCTCCTTTCTCAATCGAGGGGACGATTCCCCATGTTTCTCCTCTTACCGTCAAGGGGACGATTCCCCAAGATTCTCTAAAAATCATGTCAAACCAGGGCATCACCCCATGTTTCTCCGTTCGCAATCAAGGGGGCGATTCCCCATGTCTCTCCTCCTACAGTCACAGGGGATGATTCCCCAAGGTTCTTTCAAGAACCTTCAAACTGGGGCATCTCCCCAGATTGCTTTTATTCTGGCCTTTCTCCAAGATTCCTTCAAACCATCTCAAACTGGGGGGCATCTCCCCAGGTTTCTTCTGTTCCAGTCAAGGGACAATTC
Organism: Clitoria ternatea; assembly: GCA_037962975.1. Classification (NCBI taxonomy): domain Eukaryota; kingdom Viridiplantae; phylum Streptophyta; class Magnoliopsida; order Fabales; family Fabaceae; genus Clitoria; species Clitoria ternatea. The sequence continues at coordinate 142,193,601 of CM075670.1, forward strand.
CCCAAGAACCTTCAATTATGTCAAACCGGGGCATCGCCATGAACCTTGAAGTCCAGTAAGTTAAGGTTGACGAGACGTCCTGTTAGCTCCCCCAACCTTTGCATTTCCTGCCAGCAGTGAGTTAATTTGGACGAGACATCCTGTTAGCTCCCCCAACCTTTACATTTCATGCCAACAGTGAGTTAATTCGGACGAGACGTCCTGTTAGCTCCCCCCTAATCTTTACTTTCCATTCGCCTATTCAGGCATTCTTTCCCGTCTGTTAGCCTATCAGGGCACCCTTTCCCTTCTTGCCGCCTATTAAGGTAACTTTTCCTTTCCATTCACCTATTCAGGCACCCCTTTTATCTTCCAGCCGCCTATCAAGGCATCCTTTATCTTCCAGTCGCCTATCAAGGCATCCTTTATTTTCCAGCCGCCTATCAAGGCATCCTTTATCTTCCAGTCGCCTATCAAGGCATCCTTTATCTTTCAGTCGCCTATCAAGGCATCCTTTATTTTCCAGCCGCCTATCAAGGCATCCTTTATCTTCCAGTCGCCTATCAAGGCATCCTTTATCTTCTAGTTGCCTATCAAGGCACCCTTTATCTTCCAGTCGCCTATCAAGGTATCCTTTATTTTCCAGCAGCCTATCAAGGCATCCTTTATCTTCCAGTCGCCTATCAAGGCATCCTTTATTTTCCAGCCGCCTATCAAGGCATCCTTTATCTTCCAGTCGCCTATCAAGGCATCCTTTATTTTCCAGCCGCCTATCAAGGCATCCTTTATCTTCCAGTCGCCTATCAAGGCACCCTTTATCTTCCAGTCGCCTATCAAGGCATCCTTTATTTTCCAGCCGCCTATCAAGGCATCCTTTATCTTCCAGTCGCCTATCAAGGCATCCTTTATTTTCCAGTCGCCTATCAAGGCATCCTTTATCTTCCAGTCGCCTATCAAGGCATCCTTTATTTTCCAGCCGCCTATCAAGGCATCCTTCATCTTCCGTTCGCCTATCCAGGCATCCTTTCCTACCCGTTCACCTATCCAGGCATCCTTTCCTACCCGTTCACCTATCAAGGCATTCTTTATCTTCCAGTCGCCTATCAAGGCATCCTTTATCTTCCAGTCGCCTATCAAGGCATCCTTTATCTTCCAGCCGCCTATCAAGGCACGCTTTATCTTCCATCCACCTATCGAGGCATCCTTTATCTTCCAGCCGCCTATCAAGGCATCCTTTATCTTCCAGTCGCCTATCAAGGCATCCTTTATCTTCCAGCCGCCTACCGAGGCATCCTTTATTTTCCAGCCACCTATCGAGGTACCCTTTACTTTTTATTCACCCACGAGGGCAACCTTTACTTTCCAGTCTACTGGGGGTCAATCCTGACCTCATTACCTCCCGTTAACTAAAAGACAATTTTTCCCTGTCCATTCAAAAAAAAAAGAAGAAGAAGAAGAAGAAGAGAAACAGAAGTGGAGAATGCTCGTTTTAAGAAAAAAAGGTCACACAGACTCGTGATTGCCCATACCATCAGTTGCCATACCGATCAAGAGATCCCACTTGGCCCCCTACATCGGTGTTCATATCTTTACTTCCTTTTCACTTCAAAAACACAGAAGCTTCGTGTTTCTTTTGTGAAAAAGAAGTAAAGAGGGGCATCTGTGAACACCTCTTTTGGTCTGGTCCAAGTGGAATAAATATTTTTTATACTGAATTCCAATTCAGAGTGGTCAAATTCGAGTAGAATGGCTCTAGAATAATCAGAACCGAGCGAAATAACTCAGAATGAAGCTTTTCCAAGTGAAATATTGCCTTGTTGGATGCAAATCCGAATGGAATGACTCAAAAATGATCAAATCCGAGTAGAATGACTCAGATTAAAGCATTTCCGAGTGAAATACAGCCCTGATGGAGATAAATCTGAGTGAAAAAACTCAAAAAGGGTTAAATCTGAGTCAAAATGAAGCATTTCCGAGTGGAATAGGCTCCTGTTGGGAGAATCCGAGTGGAATGATTCAAAAAGGGTTAAATCCGAGTCAAAATGAAGCATTTCCGAGTGGAATAGGCTCCTGTTGGGAGAATCCGAGTGGAATGATTCGAAAAGGGTTAAATCTGAGTCAAAATGAAGCATTTCCGAGCGGAATGACACATAAATGATCAATTCCGAGTAAAAGACACCCGAGTGGTATTTGGCCGAGTGTGGCAAGCAAAAATAAAGGAAAGGCTTGAAGAAAAGACCCAGTAAAGGGCAATCCAAGTGAAATGACTTAGTTTGGGACAAAATCCGAGTTGAAGGCTCCCTGCCAAGCCATTCCGAGTGGATTATGCCCATATTGAAGAGAAGTCCGAATAAAATCACTCAGAAATGATCAAAGCCGAGTGAAAGGACTCGGAACAGATCAAATCCGAGTAGCAGTAATCAGGATGAGTCATTTCCGAGTGGAATGTGCTCCAGTGTGAGTGAATCAGAGTGGGATGACTTAGAAATGATAAAAACCGAGTGAAATTACTCAGAATGAGTCATTTCCGAGTGAAAGTACCCCGTTTATAAGTCCTGAGTGGGAAGCAAACTCTTTCCGAGTGAAAATGCCACGTTCCGACTGAAACATTTTTAGGAAGGAGTGAATCTGTGCCGAATGATCAATCTTCAATCGGTTTCCGAGTGACAACAACCGAGTGAAAGGATTTCCGAGCCAATCTTCACTCATCCGAATCCCTTTCTTTTTTTCACCCAGATTCCGAGTCCTCCTTTACCCATTTCCGAGTCATTTTTACGGATTTCCGATTCATCATTCTCTCCAGTCAGTTCTTGGTCAATCTTCAATCATTTCTGACTTAGTTTTTACCAAACCTGAGCCAACTTCAGTCGGAACCGAGTGGCAACTTAGTCAGTCAGCCCTCTTCAAACCAATTCTTTTCATCCTTCCTGAAGCCAATTACCGAGTCCATTTCCACCAATTTCCGAGCCATGATTAAATCTTTCCCGAGCCCTTTTGGCCAATGAATTCTGAGCCCCCATCTCCAGCAATTTCTGAGGCATACTTCAAACCATCACCAAGCCACTTTTCACCCGTTCCGAGTCACACTTCACACATTTCAGTCGGTTCCGAGTCATTTCAACTCGGAACTCTACCATTCTTACTCGGATTACACCATTTTCTCTCGAATTTGACTCCCAGTATGGATCCGAGCCATTCTCACTCGGTTTTCCACTATTTTCACTCGGAATTCCACCATCTCTTTCGGATCTCCACCTTGCTGACCTGGATTCCACCACCCAAGTGGCAGACAGGGGGTGGCAGACAGGGGCGGAGGTGGAGGGAATTAAAAATTCCCACCAGCCGTTGTCCCCCCACTACCCAAACCGAGTGGAAGCCTGAGCTGGCATTCCACTCGAGCCAGCCTATAAATAGGCAGGGCAGAGGGAAGCTAAGGGGGGAGGCATTCAGAGGAGGAAACTCTGCCAAAAAATCCTTCGTGCTCTCTTCTCTCTCACACCAATTCTTCTCTTCTTCTCCTTCCATCATCTCTCACTCTACATACACCCTCTCTCCCACCGTACTCTCCCTTTTCTCTTCTCCTCTAAAAACCAAACCACACACACACACCTCACGGTCACTTCCATCCGTCCTCTCAACCCATACACCGTCCAGCTCCCTCTCTCTTCTCCTTCCAACCCACACCACACCGTCTAAGCCAGCTCCACACCGTCCAGAATCCCTCTCCTCAGTCAGTCTCACTCGGCAGTCCACTTCTCACTCGGTAATCCTCTTTTCATTAGTTTTCCTTTATTTCCACTCGGATTTGCACCGTTTCACTCGGATTTTTACTGTTTCAGTCGGATTTTCACTGTTTCACTCAGATTTTCACCGTTTCACTCGGATTTTCACTGTTTTACTCAGATTTTTCACTTTCACTCAGATTTTCACTGTTTCACTCGTATTGTCACTGTTTCACTCAGTTTTCCCTATTTCTACTCGAATTTTTCATAGTTTCACTCGGTTTTCTTATTTTTCACCCGGTTTTCTTATTTTTCACTCGTTTTTTTTCATTTTTTACGCTCGGTTTTCTCTTCTCCCATTTAGTTTTCACTCATCTTTTTTCTTTTGTTCCCTTTTCCGAACTTACTGTCTTCTTTTCTCTCTTATAGCTTCTGTTACCTTTCTTTTTTTGCTTTGTACTAAAAATATAATAATAGGAAATATTCCTATGATTTCTTTCTAGTTTAAGTAATAAAAAAAGCAAAATAAATCGTTCTTAGTCAGTGTCGTACGGAAAATACTTCCGTCTACACCACCTTTATAGGATCCGTGCATGTGCGAAGCACTTCGCCTTGTATGGATTCTTCGCTAAAATGATGCCCATCAATATCTTCCTAATCTTTTCCTAAAAAAAAACATTCAGAACTACGTAACCCTGATTTCTTGATAATTCAAGAATACGTAGGAGCAGGACTTTAACTCCTGTCGGGCCCATCTTTCTTATTTCCCTTTACTGATTTATTTCCTTGCTTTTTGCGTTTCTTTCGTGTTGTTACTTTTTGTCGTTTCCGTGAAAATCAATTTAGACGTGACGTCTTGTTGATTTCCCCTAGTTTTTGTTCAAACCTCGCCACAATTCATAGGGAAGGGATACTTAGGACAAGACGTCCCGCTTATCTCTTTCCTATCCCTATCCTTTTTACTCGAGGATGTATAATTTAGGCGTGACGCCTTATTAGCATTCTTTTCCCCTCTCTGTCTCATATCGAAGTCGAGTTTAATTCGGATGAAACGTCCCGTTAACCTCGCTTCGACATTCTATGTTTGTGCAAATTCTCTCACTCCATTCCGTCGTTTTTAAATAAAAAAAGATACAACAATAAAAGGGAAGAAATAAAATATCTTTTGTAAGGCTATTTATGTTGCGCGTTTTCAATCTTGGTACTGTTTTTGACAGGCGATGTAGGGTGCTAATACCTTCCCTACTCGTAACCGACTCCCGAACTTGAATCTCAATTTTTAACCAGTGCTTTACTGAACCTAGTTTTTTCCAATGTTTTTCCTATGGATAAAAACGTTGGTGGCGACTCCCTGTTTCATTCCACTTTTTCTCTCTTTCTCGCCGCGCCATCGCGATTTAGGTTGCGACAGATGGCCTCAACGACGTTAGGAACCATCACTGCCTCTTTGTAGAATCTTTTCAAAAAATCTTTCAAAGACTCGCTCTCACCTTGTCTTATCTGCGCCAGTGTATACGATGTTTTGGGAACGTCTTTATAGACGACGAAGTGGTTGCTGAAGGCCATTGTCATATCCTTCTATGAATCAATCGATAAGGGCCACTCCAGTTAGGGTACAAGGGAACATATGACACATCACATCTTCTTCAGCCCCTAGGAACATCGCCTCATAAGTGTAAGCATCCAAATGCTTACTTGGATCAGTGTCACCCGAGTACCTCCCTATGGAAAGGGACTGCGTTGTTTGCAAGTGTCTGGGGATAGGCACACTCATCAGCCTTATGGAAAATAGGACACTGAGTCTATAAGTCCCCGAAGCTATCATAACTGGTTCCTTCCTTTTGGTTCCAACTCGCTTCCTAGAATCTTGAGACTGCTCCATCTTCTCGTACGTGGGAATCTTGGAATATTGAAGGGTATGAGACTTCTCCCTTGCTGAGGCCTCGTGGGTCTTCTCTGCCTGAGAAACTTCCTTCTCCTCAGCGCACTTCCTTCTCCTCAGCGCATTTCCTATCTCTCTTCAACTCAACTAACTCCCCCCTCAGTTGCTTAATAATTTTATCGCGAGGATCAGGCATCCCTACAGGCATCATTCTCTGAGAGCTTCCTCTAGGGGATTCAAAGACTAAGCGCCTGTTGGCCAAGGGTGTGCGTCCTCAACATGCTCTTCATGAAGGTCCCTCATATTTCCCTCCATCAAAGCTTTAAGACTTCTGCAAAAATGGGAGTCAATCTATTGAGTCTCATTGGGCATGCCAATGAACTGGTTTGAACCAGGGTCAAGGATCTGGTATGGGACCAACCATAAATATTCTCTTCTCTTAATGGTTTATACACCGGCCTAGTGGGGATCCGGTATTGTAGTCTCTATTCCAGTAGGGAAATAGAGGACTTGGAGTCCCTAACATCCTTCACACCAAGCTTTCACGTTGTAGGGGAAAAAGGAGGTGCCACCTGCAAAGGCACTCTGATGCTCAAGTCAGTTTGTAGTAAGGAAGCAATTCTTAAGCGTAAGTTAAAGAATGAAGAAAATGTACCATTGTTGGGAAATCCTTGGTATTTATATGCATGCAAGGAACGTAAGAGTCCCTTAGGCCTGGGGGACACTCCATATGTTATGTCAGTATGATTTTGCAAGGATCTGACACACGACACGGGTGCCCCGCGTCTCCCACGAACGTTGCTCTCCGCAACTGTACCTTATATTGTTTGTCAGGTGTGGCACGTTACTTTCTAGTGTGCCTTGGAGATGTCCTAGACTACCCGGTATGGAGGATGGTTCATGCAGTATTGAGTCAAGAGGTTCACCTACGACACTGGTAGATGGGAGAAAGCGGGTGAAGTTACCCTCTTGCCCATGCACCAGTGTCTGGACCGGATCAAAACCTAAAATGTACCTAATTACTAAATTTAGATTTTAGGATAAATAACAACACACAACATGAACTCCAAAAGCTATAATATTAATTAGCAATCAACACCAATGAGATATCAACAATACAGAACATAGGATTTTAGGATGGCAGAACAAACTAATACTAATAGGAATTTACAATTTACAATCAACATTTTAGGATAATAGAACAGACTAACACTAACACTAATAAAACAGAGGAATAAATAATCAACATTGAAATGAACAATAATACCTTACCTACTGAAACCAAAAGGTCCCAATCCGGAATAGAGGACAAGGTGGTCATGTGGTAGGGCCCTGATGAGAAGGTTGCGGCGATCAGCAGAACAATGATCAGGCAACGAAGAACAAAACCTTTGAACTTTGGAGAATTGAAGCTCACACCTACAACGAGGAGTAGAACACCTGAATCTTACGTTGATGAGGAGCTTTCATGATGAGTGGCCTTTGAATTCTATCACAAACGATTAGGTTTAGGCGAGGGAGGAGAATAAGGTTTACCCTTTCAAAGAGAAGGAGGGAAAAAGAGAATTAGGGTTTTGAACATAAGAGATTGAAAATTAAGGACCAAAACTATGTTGTTTTGGGCTGCAACTAGCTATTTCCCCCTAACTCATGGTTTCGTAGGCAAACTCGTGATATCACCTAGACTACACAAGTTCAAACGAGATCAGCCAAGATTAACCACATACAAGTTTCACAAGAGTTAACAAGTCTGGATAAGTGGTCTCGTAATAAACTCATGTAAATGTACAAGACATCTTGTAAAATTAACAACCATGCTCTTTCTCCATCTCAGCATTTGTTTCTTCGAAACAAGATTGATGTCATTGAAGATATAACCATCTTGCAAGGGCGTGAAGAACTCTTATTTTAAGTTTGTTATTGATCCGGTCCTAACACCGGCCCCCAAGAGCATGGCTTCAATGCCTTGCCAGATCAGCATTTTGAATAAAGAGAAGTACTCTTCAAATACACTACAAATACTATACGGAGTGCATACCGCCAGGGAAGTAACGCCGCCAAGGTTCATGACTCCGCCCAGGCACGTTACCCCGCCAAGGAATGTAACTCCGTCCAGGCATGTTACTCCGTCAAGGAGTGTAACCTCGCCAAAATTGTTACTCCGCCAAGCCATAGGCTCAACTCAGGCGGAATACTGAATTTCCCACACTGCGTAGCGAGCCCATACTTACAACCCCGGCACGAGATTAACTCTGTCTTGAGAGGTTAATAATGGGAATCACGCTGTCACGCATAAAGGGAAATAACAATAAAATATTAAAGCACTAACGCTTTCCAGACAAGTTGTGATACCTACTACAATAATGGTGCATGTAAACGGCGCAGGGACCCACAACCTTTTCAGCATTATGCCCGAAGACAAGGAGCGGGTCCTACCAATAATGCAGCACCAGTAACAGGTATATAAACCTCTCTCAAAAAGGTATAAGGGATCTTTTTTCCATTCTCTGAACCTTACACTCTATTACTTGCATAATTCTCTCTGATTGTCTTTCTAAGTCTCTAAGTATTCTGAAATACTGACTTGAGCGTCGGAGAACGATTGCAGGTACAATCCCCAATTGGGTCAAGGCAATTCAGATCCCGTCAGACGGACTGTGACACCGCCCCGCAATATATTACACTCCGCCTCAGTAAACAAAGACTCTCCGTATATACATTTATACGCATAGTGCTTTGTATCAAGAACACATTTATATGTATATTTTGAGTTGTTCTACAAGCATACTTCTACACCCCCTGTAAAGAACAGTTCATTGGCACGCCCAGTGGGACCTGTAAACTAGGGAATCCCACAATCTTGATCAATCTTCATCATCAATGGAGAGACAGGGACCAGAGATGCAGAACGAGGATTCTCCTCCACGCAATCCCAGACGTCTTAACTTCGACGATGGTGCTCAGAAAAAAGCAACGCAAGCTGATTCTCTAGATCCAAGAGATGACATGATTCGAATGTTGAGAGAAGAACTTGCGGAACTTCGTCGTGAAAAAGCAAACCCAGCGCATGAGAAAGCTGGTCCCGCAAGACAACCACATCATGAATCACACATGCAGGAGGAATCAAGTACTCCTCACTACTCTCGCATTCCTACATACATGGAGGAGCAACGAAGCCTCCCACTGGTGAATGCTCAGCATCAAGAAGGAAGGAGAGCAGGCTCAAACGCATCCCCCTCAGGATATAAGATGAGCATCCTATTTTCCAAAAGGCTCATGAATGTACATGTACCCAGACATTTGCAAACTATGCAGCCCATTTCTATAGGGAAATATACTGGGGAAACAGATCCCTCTAAGCATTTAGATGCTTATATCTACGAGGCCATGTTTCTAGGAGCTGAGGAGGATGTCATGTGCAGAATGTTCCCCAGAACTCTTACAGGCGAAGCTCTTAGTTGGTTCAAGAGCTTACCTTCAGGTTCCATTAATTCGTGGGAGGAGTTGGCCTCAGCTTTTGGAAGCCACTTCGTGATCTCCAGGGATGCACCCAGAACCTCTCATACCTTGGCTCAGATCAAACAAGGCGACAAAGAATCTCTGAAGGATTTCCTTAAGAGATTTTATAAAGAGGCAGCCATGGTCCCTGATCTGACTGAGGCAATCCAGTTGCATATTCTCATAGAAGCTATGCAACCAAAGTCACCTTTCGCTTTGTCTTTGGCAAAGGGACCTCCAACTACGATGGAGGAATTTCGCAGGAAGGCGTCCAAGTACGTGGGTATTGAGATGCATCTGGAAGCCACTGCATCTCGCAGCAAACCACTCCCTGCAACTCCACCTCAAGACAAAGGGAAAGATAAATTGTTGAAGAATGACAAATCCCACCAAAGGGACAAAGTAGGGAACCAGCCTTTCAAACAGCAAGACAGACGCGTGTTCAATTTTGCTCACTATGCACCATTGAACACAACTTGCGAGCAAATCTTGCGGGAGATAGGATGGACCACCCTCAATGTTTATGGAATTCAACGTCCACCCCCAATCAGGCGTGGTGGAAACCCAAAGAAATATTGCGAATTCCATGAATCAGTTGGCCACACCACAGAAGAATGCAAGCAACTCAAAAATACCATTGAGGTGCTCATTCGAGAAGGTAAACTGAAACATTACCTGTTCAAAGGCAAATCTCATGATGAGCCCGAGAAGTTTGAAAAGCGACATCGTGATCGTTCTCCGGATCCTGATAATACTCGGGAACTAAAACGTACGACGGTGTCAGAGAAACAAAAAGGCATTATTCTGGAGTCCGCCCAACGAGAACCGAGCCCTGAACCTAGATCACGAGGTAAAAGACAGGTGGTAGACATGATTGCTGGAGGCTTCGCAGGAGGCGGACCCTCAAACAACGCCCGGAAAAATCATCATCGTATGATCTTATCTGTGCAGGGCAAGAACAAAGAATATCGCCCATTTAGGGACGGAGTTCAGACTCCGCCTATAACTTTCACAGATGATGATTTTGGCCCAACCATCCCTGAAGGAGATGATGCGGTAGTGATCATTGCGGTGATCGCTAATATGGATGTAAAACGCATCCTAGTTGATCAGGGAAGTTCCTGCGACGTTATTTTTTATGACTGTTTTAAACGCATGGGACTGTCTGACACAGATTTGCAGCCTTACACACAGGATCTTACAGCTTTCAATGGCGCCAAACAGCCTACTAAAGGCTACTTGGACACAAGGATTACCTTCGATGGTGAACCTGGAGCAAGGACTGTGAAATCCAGGGTTCTTGTCATTGATGTTAAATCTCCATACAATGGCATCATTGGGCGGCCTACTTTGAATGCCATGGAAGCCATCGTTTCAACTCCCCACTTGTTAATCAAGTTCATTGATAAAGATAATCAAGTCTCATCCGTCAGGGGTGACCAGGAGATGGCTCGTTACTGTTACAATTTAAGTCTTAACATGGTGAAGCTCGAAACCATGTCTAAGAAAAGAAAACTGAACGGAGGAAACAGTGCGGCGGCATCCGTCAACTTGGTGGATCTTGATCCCAGGGCGGAGTCTTCTATAGACCCACTGAACCCTTTGAAACCAACTCCTGATGGTGGTTCCAAGTCTATTGTTTTGGGCAGCACCCCGGAGCGAATAACTAACATCAATGACAAGCTGGAGCCTAACTTGGAAGCAAGACTGATTGCACTCCTCCATGAGTACAAGGAGATTTTTGCCTGGACAGCCGCAGACATGCCTGGTATGGATCCTAACTTCTGTTGCCACCGCCTGGCGGTGTATCCTGAAACTAAGCCAGTGGCACAAAAGAAACGACGTATGGGTCCTGCCAAGCAAAATGCTGCTTGCGAACAAACCGAAGAGCTCCTTAAGGCGGGATTCATCAGGGAACTCCGTTACTCTTCTTGGCTGTCCAACGTTGTTATGGTGCAGAAAGCCAATGGCAAATGGCGCATGTGCATAGACTACGTTGATTTGAATAAATGTTGTCCCAAAGATCCTTATCCTCTCCCCAACATTGACAGACTAGTTGATGACTCATCAGGATATAAGTATCTATCCTTCATGGATGCTTACTCCGGATACAACCAAATTCCAATGTGTGAGGATGATCAGGAGAAAACAGCATTTATCAATGACAGAGGAGTCTTTTGCTACAATGTCATGCCATTTGGGCTGAAAAACGCTGGGGCCACCTACCAGCGCATGATCAACAAGGTCTTTGAGGGCATGCACACAAAGATGGTGGAGGTTTATATTGATGATATCATCGCCAAGACTCCAGAGGGAGGAGACCATGTTGAAGACCTACGCCTCATTTTTCAACGCTTGCAGCAATACAACATGAGACTCAACCCGCTAAAATGTACATTTGCTGTACCTGGAGGAAGATTTTTAGGTTTCATGTTAACGCAAAGAGGCATAGAAGCTAATCCTGACAAGTGTCGTGTGATACAAGAGTTGCAGAGCCCCAAAACATTGAAAGAGGTACAATCCCTCAATGGCAAAATCGCTGCTCTAGCACGATTCATGCCAAAAATGGCTCATCGCTCTCTCCCCTTGTACAAGATGCTGAAGAAGGATAAAAAATTCAATTGGGGCCCAGAGCAAGAGGCGGCCTTCCAGAGCTTGAAAAATGTCTTAGCCAGCCCTCCAATCCTGGTAAAACCAAGCCCTGGTGAGCAACTCATCGTTTATTTGTCTGTTTCAGATGAAGCGCTGGCAGTGGCCCTGGTCAAAGAAACAGTCGAAGGCCAACGACCGGTATACTTCACTGGTAAAACATTGCATGGTGCGGAGTGCCGTTATCAGAAGATTGAAAAGGCAGCACTTGCAGTTGTTTGGGCCTCACGACGTCTAAGACCATATTTCCATGCACATCCCATCCTGATTCGCACAGACTTGCCACTCCGTACTATATTGTTCAAGCCAGACTTGGCAGGAAGGATGATCAAATGGGCCATAGAGCTCTCTGAATTCGACATATCCTACGAACCAAGAACTGCTATTAAGGCACAAGTCCTAGCAGATTTCGTAGTTGAATTAACAGGCTCTAGCCCAGATGCAGATCATTCACACTGGACAGTATACGTCGATGGGTCTTCAAACAGCAAAGGATGTGGGGCAGGAATCGTTATAGAAAGTGATGACGGGGTACATCTTGAAATTTCATTGCACTTTACCTTCACTACGTCTAACAATCAGGCGGAGTATGAAGCCTGCTTAGCCGGACTCAGAGCAGCACAAGATATTGGAGCTAAAACTGTCACCCTATGCAGTGATTCTCAATTAGTCATCTCACAGATTCTTGGTGAGTATCAGGCTAAAGAACCTCTACTGCAACAATATCTAGACTGCGTCAACGAGTTGAAACAGCGCTTCGATGAAGTAACTTTCAAGCATGTACCTCGTGAAGAAAATACGCGTGCTGATATCCTGTCCAGATTAGCCAGCACAAAGAAGGCGGGGTGTACAACCACGGTTGTACAGAGTACTCTGGCCGAGCCAAGTATATCCCTTCCCTCTTCAATTCATATGATTAAAAGCCGCCCCGTTGATGATAACTCCTGGGTAACACCAATAGTTCGTTATCTTGTTAATGGACAATTACCCACGGATGATCTTGAGCGAAAGAAGCTAAGGAGGGAGGCACCCTATTATACGCTCCTAGATGGGCAGCTATACCGCCGAGGAATTTCTGTCCCATACTTAATTTGCATAAATGAAAACGAGGTGCAAGCTGTTTTGGAAGAAGTCCATGAAGGGCAGTGTGGACATCATCCAGGGGCACGAAGTCTAGTGAGAAAGATCCTCAGGGCGGGGTATTGGTGGCCCACTATGAAGCAAGACACCGCCTCATATGTTCAAAAATGCGATCAATGTCAACGATTCGCGAATTTTCACCATACTCCAGCTGAGGAAATGTCATCATCAATAACGCCCTGGCCTTTCTATCAATGGGGTATGGATATTCTAGGTCCATTCCCAACTGCTCCCGGCGGTATCAAATACTTGATAGTTGGTGTTGATTATTTCACCAAATGGATTGAGGCAGAAGCAGTGGTGCACATAACGTCAGCCAGGACTCGAAGATTCGTTTATGAGAATATCATTGCACGTTTCGGAGTCCCTGAACGCATAGTCACTGATAATGGCACCCAGTTCACAGATCGCAAGTTCACTGAACTCTTAGAAAATCTCAGCATCACGCAAATTTTCTCTTCTGTGGAACACCCTCAAACCAATGGACAAGCAGAGGTCGCCAACAGAGAAATCTTGAAGGGCCTCAAAAAACGCCTTGGTGAGGCAAAGGGAGACTGGTCAAATCAGTTATGCCACGTTTTATGGGCATATAGAACCACCCCACACTCCACTACGAATGAATCTCCATATCGGCTGACATACGGAGTCGAGGCGGTCATTCCCATTGAATTAACAGCCCCTTCAGCTCGAGTCCTCTATTTCAATGAGGAAGCCAATCAACAGAACCTCGCACACGAATTGGAGGTTTTGGCGGAGTTGAGAGAGGAAGCCTTTGTGAGAGATCAAGCTGTCAAAGCAAAGGCCGCCAAACGGTATAATGCACGCATGTGCGAACGCCGTTTCAAAGAGGGAGATTTGGTCCTGAGAAGGGCCAACATTGGCAACAAATTTGCACACCAAGGCAAATTGGCACCAAATTGGGAAGGTCCATACCGAGTCATCGAAGTTTTGGGCAAGGGTACATACCGCCTAGAAAACTTAGATGGTACTCCGGTCAGAAATAAATGGAACATTTTGAATTTACGCATATATTACAGTTAGCTGGGTGATACGGTATGATCTTTTCTTCCTAACTCAAGGATCTTCCTCTGTATGCTTTCCTTGAAAAGGTTTCGAAAAGATATATCCCAACTCAATCTTTTATGTAATTCCATTCTCAATGAAATGCCTTCCTGTATTTAATCTTCGCTCTAACTTTGAATTGATTATCCATGGCAGAATTTGTTCCCATGTAGATAAAACAACGACTCTAAAATTGAAGCACAAACGCATAACTCTTTATTCCATAAAGATCAACCAACATGCAACGCCGCTTCACAAACCGAGTCAACAAAAACTCCTTGGGGAATTGGTGTCTCAGCTATATGCTGCACCATACCGACCCTAAGGTACAGAAAACTCCTTGGGGGGAAAGGATTGGTGTCTCAGCTATATGTTGCACCATACCGACCCTAAGGTACAGAAAACTCCTTGGGGGGAAAGGATTGGTGTCTCAGCTATATGCTGCACCATACCGACCCTAAGGTCCTACAGGCCGCCTATGGAAAGAACTAGTGTCACAGCTATATGCTGCACTAATTCACCCCCAAGGTCCTGCAGGCTTCTTGTGGGAAGAGCTGGTGTCACAGCTATATGCTGCACCACGCTAACCCCAAAATCCAACCAAATTCTTGCAGGATGAATTGGTGTCACAGCTATATGCTGCACCATACCGCCTCGAAGGTTTAACCAAATTTTTGCAGGATGAATTGGTGTCACAGCTATATGCTGCACCATACCGCCTCGAAGGTTTAACCGAATTCTTGCAGGATGAATTGGTGTCACAGCTATATGCTGCACCATACCGCCTCGAAGGTTTAACCGAATTCTTGCAGGATGAATTGGTGTCACAGCTATATGCTGCATCATACCGCCTCGAAGGTTTAACTAAATTCTTGCAGGATGAATTGGTGTCACAGCTATATGTTGCACCATAGCAATCCGGACTTGATAATTTTCATTCGATCAGGAGTCGCACTCCAATCAAAATGCAAAAGGATGAACATTCCATCCAAAACCTGCCTCTGCCTAACTCCCAACGTTTCACGGAGTACATGAGCAACAAACTCAAGCACTACTCAACAAGTTCAAGTAAGTTCAATACTTGTAAAATTGTGCTTCATCGAAATTCCTAAGAGGCTACTCCGTCCTCTTACGGAATCCAATCATTTTTAAATTCCTAAGAGGACACTCCGCCTTCTTACGGAATCCAATTCATTGAAATTCCTAAGAGGCCACTCCGCCTTTTTACGGAATCCAATTCATTGAAATTCCTAAGAGGCCACTCCGCCTTCTTACGGAATCCAATTCATTGAAATTCCTAAGAGGCCACTCCGCCTTCTTACTGAATCCAATTCATTGAAATTCCTAAGAGGCCATTCCGCCTTCTTACGGAATCCAATTCCTTTTAAATTCCTAAGAGGCTACTACGCCTCACTATTAAAATCATTTCAACGAAATTCCCAAGAGGTTACTATGCCTCATTATCGAAGTAACTTCAGTTAAATTATCAAAAAGGCTACTCCGCCCCATTACTGAATTTGTTTCACTGAAATTCCTAAGAGGCTACTTCGCCTCCTCACTGAATTTTACTTCGCCAGAATTGCAAAAAAGCTATTCTGTCTCGATTATACTTAGCCATATTTCATTAAGTCCTCAGATGAATATTCCGCCTTCTCAATATCATTATACAAGGCATAAATACGACGGACTTAAACACTACATCTATGAACAAGTATACACTTGCAGGAAATATGTTTTATTGAATATTGCCAATATTAATAAAAATCCAGAGCCTATCCTGGAACAAGGCGATATCATTAAAATACTAATAAAAACAAAACTTGCAAAGAGACTGAGAAGGAGACTGAGAAGCTGATCTTCAAGGGTCAGACGGCTTCCCTTCTTGCTGAGTGGAGGTGAGCTGACCTTCTCCTAGCCTGGTCAAACTTTGGGAAGGAGGCAAGTCCGCCAAGACATATTCATCATTGGGCGCGGGCATATGACCTCCTTGCACAGGCACCATCAATTCTCCATTGATGAACTCGTAATAAGGATGAATGCCTGTGGTGGAGAGAGCAACACCTGGGTTGCGATAGCGGAGTTGGCGAACAGCCATGCTGAAAGCATCATCAATCGCCACCTCAGCTGCGTCCAAGGCAGATTGTAATTCTTTGTCGAGCCTCTCACTGGTAGCATCTGAGGCAGTCTTCTCAGCTTCCAACTCTTGAACCCGCACTTCAAGATTTCCATATGCGGTTGTTGCCTCGCTCAACTCCGCTGCCCAGGCATCTTCAGCAATGGTTTTATTTATTTCTATGGAAACCAGCCTCTGCTGAAGAATGCTCACGTCTCCGCCCAAAACTTGGTTCTGCTGATCTAAAGTTGAAACTTGTTGTTTCAGCAGAATATTATCAACCTTGACCTGGGAAAGTCCACTCACCACCTCGCCCAGCTTTTTATTCTGTTGTTCTAGCTGGGCTTTCTCAGCCTTCACCTTAGCCAACTCCTCCGTTAACTTCTTGATATTGGAGTCGGCGGTGTCCAGATGTTTGTCCTTGGCCTTGATCACCTCGGACAACTGCTCATTGTCATGCTCCAAGCTACGAATCTTTTCCACTGACTCGTGGTAAGACGCTTGGAACATGTTCGCCTCAGCAGCAACGTCAGCTATCCGGGGAACAGAAGCCAAGAAACCATCTAACTCAGAAAGGTGCCACCTCGCAGCTGCAGCGGCCTCCGGTACCTCCTCGAAGTCGATGTCAGGGCGGAGAATGAATTCTGGGTCACGCCTCTCTGACTGGCGGAATCCCGTATTTGTAAAGTATAAAAAGGGATTCAAGCGAGACCCTGCCTCAGGCAAAGAAACAAGCCGCCTGGATGTTTCCCCTGGTACATCAATTGGAAAAACGGATGTCCCTCGGGTGGTCAAGCTCAGGGCGGGATCCTCAGACTGGCGGACTGGGGAAGCTTGAACTCTTCCCGCCTCGTCCCCATTCTCATGGTCAGAAGAAGCTTGGAATCCCTCTGTTTCTCCCCTTGCAACATCTTCTTCGGGGATGCCTTCAACACCGCCCATACCAGCAGAAGTACCCGTAACAGGTACCTCCTGAGTCTCCTCCAAATCAATGGCGGCATCAATTGACGTCCCCGCCTCAGCCTTCTTCTTGCCCTTAGTCCTCCTTCTTTGCAAAGGATGAGGATCTACTTCTTCTTCTTCTTCAGCAGCTTCTGGTTCTTGACGTTTTTTAGAACGCCTTTCAACAGTAGCTACTGAAGATCCTGCACCACCTTCAAAATTTACTATGTTGGTGGATACAGGGAAGGGGAGAGTTTTTGTCAGGACGGCACCCAGATTCCTCCTGGGTTGCACATTATTCTCCGCGTTCATTTCCCTGCGGCTCATTTGCAGCTGCTTAATACGATCCATCCCAGGGAACTCAGCGATTTCTCCTGCGAAATAACAAGATGAGGATCCAGTTAGAAAATGCAAGATAGAGGAAATACTCAATCACATTGCAATTGTTCATAATATTACTCAAGTATCCTTGAGCATCCCGCCCAAGCAGCCTTCGACAAAGAATCAGCTTGTGGACGGAGTTGTACTCCTTCAACATCCGGAGTACTTCCACAGACGCCGCCGATAGAGCACCCTCCTCAACTTCATATGCTCGTTTGGTTAAGAGAAAGTGCTCATGCGTCCATGCCACTGGGAATCTGTCAACACCCTCCTTATTCCGCCAAAAAATAGGTTTGTCCTTCCTGACGGATACCTTCACAAAACTCATCCTGAAGTGAAGTCCGCCTTCCTTGGCGGAGTCAGCAAACGCCTTAAAGTTTAAAATCTTTGGCTCCGCCCGGAGAGTCACAAAACCCATGCCGCCGGTTTTCATATTTACTCTCCTCATAATGCGGCAAAAGGAGAAAAACAACGCCACTGTAGGCGTAAACCCCAAATGTTCAGCCATCACCTCAAAGCTGCGCACTATTCCCCAACCATTAGGATGCAACTGGGAAGGGGCACAATCCAAGAACCTAAGCACACCCATCTGGAATTTATTCAATGGGAAACGCACCCCTAACTGGGTAAATAAAATGTCGTACATATATATGGTACGATTATCCTGAGGACGATGGCAGACCCGTTCATACGTCTTGGGTGAACGGACGATGAACCTATCCTCATACTTCTCGTCCTTCCAAACCGGAACAGGCAACTCCACTACCCCTCCGCTTGTCGTCGCATGTCGAGAGGAAGCATCCTTGACATCTTCCTCAACCCAACAGTAAGGGTCATTTTTGAGTGTTTTCTCCCAATCCAACCCATGCAATACAACATTTCTGCACTCTGCCATAGTCAGCACTTGTGTATGGGAAACACCTCCTGACACAAATGAATGTACAACATTACTAAAGTACTCCACGCTGCTATAAAACGTCGAGTCCCTCCCAGTATAAAAAGCATCATCTCCACTCTCAATGTCAGAAAACATGGGACGAACAGAAACCCTAGAACGTGACTCTGACCTCTTTCCTCTCATCTTCCTTTTCACAAACACGCAATAAGGGAAAACAAAACCAACCCAGTGAAAATGGAGAAGCAAAGAAAAAGAAGAAGCAAGTACCTTAAGCTTCTGAGAAATAGAAGAACTCCAAACACCAATAAACTTGCAAGAGGGTAGCAAAAACACTTTCAGCAAACAAATATGAAGCGAGGAATGCAGCAAAACATTTCCCTTCTGAGAGTTTACCTATTTATAGGCATGGCTTGGGGGGAAAAATAAGCGAATCCTCAGAAATTTCGAAGATGTGTTTGCAGCCGTTAGATAAATCTCATCAACGGTTAGATGTGTTTGCAGCCGTTAGATAAATCTCATCGACGGTTCTAAAATTGAAACATGCGATTACAACTGTTGGATTTGTCTCAATGACGGTTCCTGTTTTGCTGAAACCGATAGATATATCTAAGGGCAGATATTTCATGGGCCACGTTTTCAAAATCCAAGGCCCACGGTAATAACCTCGAAAACGGTTCTCCATTGCCATCACGCGCATTTACGTCCCATCATTGGAATGGCAACCGTTACGAGGGCATACGTGGCAATAGGAGACTGAAGAATAAAAAACGTGGTTACGAGGCGCATTAATGACAGGCGTGTCAAGTGATGACAGCTAATAAATGCACGAAAGCACTTGTCCACAAAACCTGGACTAGCAAATACCGCCTAAACCCATGCCTACAAAAGCTAAACTTAAGTGTTATAGCTTATTAAAGTGACCCCGCCAGTCACTATAACAAGCTAGGGGGCATATGATCCGGTCCTAACACCGGCCCCCAAGAGCATGGCTTCAATGCCTTGCCAGATCAGCATTTTGAATAAAGAGAAGTACTCTTCAAATACACTACAAATACTATACGGAGTGCATACCGCCAGGGAAGTAACGCCGCCAAGGTTCATGACTCCGCCCAGGCACGTTACCCCGCCAAGGAATGTAACTCCGTCCAGGCATGTTACTCCGTCAAGGAGTGTAACCTCGCCAAAATTGTTACTCCGCCAAGCCATAGGCTCAACTCAGGCGGAATACTGAATTTCCCACACTGCGTAGCGAGCCCATACTTACAACCCCGGCACGAGATTAACTCTGTCTTGAGAGGTTAATAATGGGAATCACGCTGTCACGCATAAAGGGAAATAACAATAAAATATTAAAGCACTAACGCTTTCCAGACAAGTTGTGATACCTACTACAATAATGGTGCATGTAAACGGCGCAGGGACCCACAACCTTTTCAGCATTATGCCCGAAGACAAGGAGCGGGTCCTACCAATAATGCAGCACCAGTAACAGGTATATAAACCTCTCTCGAAAAGGTATAAGGGATCTTTTTTCCATTCTCTGAACCTTACACTCTATTACTTGCATAATTCTCTCTGATTGTCTTTCTAAGTCTCTAAGTATTCTGAAATACTAACTTGAGCGTCGGAGAACGATTGCAGGTACAATCCCCAATTGGGTCAAGGCAATTCAGATCCCGTCAGACGGACTGTGACACCGCCCCGCAATATATTACACTCCGCCTCAGTAAACAAAGACTCTCCGTATATACATTTATACGCATAGTGCTTTGTATCAAGAACACATTTATATGTATATTTTGAGTTGTTCTACAAGCATACTTCTACACCCCCTGTAAAGAACAGTTCAGTTATTATCTATTATAATTTGTTATTAGTTCTAATTTGTTAATATGTTATTGTTTATTTCAATCTTTATCTCTTATGGTTTGTAATTGATATCTCCGTAAATCACTTATTGTAGTCAATGAAATATAATTAAAGCCATTGCTTTCCTTTTATAACTCACTTTCAATTATAGTTCTTGGTTTTTTGTAACCACACTTTGATATTTGTACATAGGTTGATGTGTTTCCACTCTATGTTTTAATCAAATCTTATTTGCAAATAAAAAATACATTATATATATATTGCACAAAATTAACTGATCATAAATTGATACATCATCAATTTTTATCGACTTGTGTGCTATCTATATTAATTCACTAGTGTAAAAATTGGATATAACAACGGGGATATATTCACGGGTAGAAGAGAATCAGTGATAAAAACATGCGCGGTGGCATTTTTGAAATTATAAGGTGAACGTTTTAATCAGAGAAAACTATATATCCACGATTAACATCATAACCGTGAACGTACCCATCAATATATATTCACGGTTGAGGAGTCAACCGTGGATATATAGTACCTGAAATATATATCGACAGTTGTATTCACAACCGTGAATATATATTTTAGGGTACGATCACGGTTATGATGTGAACCGTGGATATATATTGAAATCTATAATCACGGTTGTATTTCCAACCATGGATATATAGTTCAGGTTTTAGGGTTTAATCACTGGGTACTGTATGTCCACGGTTGTTTCTATAACTGTGATTATAGATTTCAATATATATCCACGGTTGGGATCATAACCGTGGATATATAGTTAACATTTATCCACGGTTGTTTGTTAAACCGTGAATATATGTGTAATATATTCACGGTTTCAAGGGGAACCGTGAATATACATCCTTTCTGAAACTTCAAAAGCCGCGCCTTTCACTCTTTTTTCACTTTCTCTTCTTCTGCGCGTTGGTTGTCGTCTTCTCCATTCTCTCTGAGCTTCGTCCCCTGAGCTTCGTGCCCTTCTCTCTGTTCAGCATCTTCTTCCTTTCTTCATTCAGGTAGGTTCCCTGAACCCCCATTGTCATGCGTGTTTGTCATTCGGTCACTTGCTGCTGAGAACCCTCTGTTCCCTGAACCCCCCATTAAAATACGTATGTAGTAGAAGCTGAACCAATGTTGCCTCTGTGTGTGTCTTTTCATTGTTAATGTTACCTCTGTATCTATATTTGTTGGATGGCCTGCACAGAGGTCACCCGGCGTAGGAGCAGCGACGAACACTTCTTCTTCCTTTGTTTGTTATTTTGTGTTGTTTATGAATGGTCCTGTTTTGTTAGGTCGTAAGTACATAATAATTTCATTGTTCAGTTATTGATTCTTTCTCTGTTGGTACATAATAATTTGATTCCTTGTTTCCTGTGACACGATAGTTATTGGTTCAAAAGCTTAAGTTATAGAGAAAATTACCAGGTTTAAACTCTGTTTATATATCACAGATAATCGATTTTGCAACAGTGAAAATTTATCACCTATATATTCTAGAAAATTAAGATGGAAGCCTTATATTCATAGGATAACTAGTTACATTAACAATCTTTGGATGAACCAACCTATTGATTTGTAGTTGTAAGTTTAAATTGGGTGTATGAACTTTAGAAATATTATAAGATACCTCTTTTGGTTAAAATGTACTCCCTAAATTGAAAAGTTCTAAATGGTTGAGATTACTGTTCTCCTAGAACTTATATTGTTCTTCTTAAGTAGAATTTAACCAAATTCAACACCATGTCCATAAGCCGTAATCCATAAAATAAAAGTACAAATCTCAATTCTCATAATCCATAATCCATCATCTAACACCTTAGTTCTACTTGAAAATAATAGAATTTAAAAATATCATATTAATTACTAAATAAAAGTCTAAAGTTTGAACCTGCATTATAAACCAACATCATAATCCATAATCCATAATCCATACTCCAACACCATACTTCTACTTCAAAATAACACAAATTAAAAACATCATACTAATTTAGGAAAAAAGTTAACTAAATTATTATCCATTTTATTTCTGTTATTGTTGGTTGCTCTTATATGTTATGTTTATTGCTGTTGTATGTGTGTGGTTGTTAACTAGTATGAAAGTTGTTGTGCATATGAGTGAACCGTAGTTCCCCGTTTGAGATTCGACACAAATGGTCATTAAATCAATTAATGTCATCGTTTGTGTTGAATCTTGAATTGTCCGTTTGGACAGTTTGGGATGAACAATTATTTTTTATACGTCATTGTTAGTATGTACAAGTTAGGAGTTATTTTAAAATTTGATAAAATTTCGGTAACTTGCATTTTGTGTTGTTCTCTGGGTGCATATTTGGTTGTGGTTGAATTTGATTTGACCACTCTCATTTTGTGTACATAGAGACCAATGCGAAATGCTGCCGAAATTTCATCAAATTTTAAAATAAGTCCTAACCTGTATATATGAATGACGTATAAAAACAATTATCATGCTGAATGGGTATAGGACCACCACCTTTGTATAAAAAGTGAGGTTGATCATAGCACCTTGTAAACAGTTGGTATGGATCGGAGTTGGATAACTGCATCACGCCTAAGTCTGGAGTACGAGGGGGGATTTGAATCATTTATAGAATTCGTAGCGAGGAATGCAGTGGGGGTGAATGGAAAGTATTTTTTCCCTTGTGTTAAATGCTTCAACCTGCGTCGGGTAGACTTGGAAGAGGTGCGAGAACATCTACTGTGTGACGGTTTTCTACGTAGTTATACGCATTGGATATGGCATGGTGAAGATGTGGTGGTGCCAAGTAACAGCTCTCAGACTAAAAATCGAAGCTCGATGCATGACAACGATGTCGACATGGATGACCGACTCGAGGATATGATCCGTGATGTAGGGGTAGAAGGTTTTAAGAAAGCTCATGTATATACAACTTTGTGTGAGGACTCTGAGCAGCCGTTGTATCCAAACTGCCTCAATTTCACGAGGTTATCAGCAGTTTTGCGATTGTTTAATTTGAAGGCCATAAACGGGTAGACGGATAAAAGTTTCACTGACTTATTGAAGTTGTTGAAAGAAATGCTCCCAGCTGGAAACACCTTGCCGAATCGTAACTATGAGGCCAAAAAGGTGTTGTGTCCTATGGGTTTGGAGTATGAGAAAATACATGCATGCCCAAATGATTGTGTATTATTCCGGGGTGAGTTAGAAATGTTGCATCGATGTCCTAGATGTGGGGTGTCACGGTATAAGAAGAAAGAGGCAGATTCTGATGAGGTATGCACTAAAGGGTCTCCTGCAAAGGTGTTGTGGTATCTACCTATAGTTCCAAGACTAAAGCATCTGTTTGCCAATGCAGATGATGCAAAACTTATGAGATGGCATGCTGATGAGAGGGTTGTTGATGGACTACTTAGGCATCCAGCCGATGGGTCGCAATGGAAGAAAATGGATAGGATTTTTCCAGAATTTGCCAATGAACCAAGAAATGTTAGGCTTGCACTAGCCACAGACGGCATGAACCCGTTTGGGAACCTGAGCACAAACCATAGTTCGTGGCCTGTTTTGTTGTTTGTTTACAACTTGCCGCCATGGTTGTGCATGAAGCGAAAATATGTGATGTTATCAATGATGATTTCTGGTCCACGACAACCGGGGAACGACATTGATATATATTTAACTCCATTGGTTGAAGACCTCAAAAGGTTGTGGGAAGACGGGGTTGAAGTGTTTGATGGGTTTACCGGGCGATCATTCAAATTGCGTGCCATGCTATTTTGCACAATCAATGACTTTCCAGCGTATGGTAACTTATCTGGGTACAGTGTGAAGGGTCATAAAGCTTGTCCAGTGTGTGAGGAGGGGACTAGTTCTGTGCGGTTGCATCATGGCAGGAAAAATGTTTATCTTCGACATCGAAGGTTTCTTAAAGCGAATCATCCGTTTCAAAGGTTGAAGAAGTCGTTTAACGGTGCCCAAGATTTTGAAATGGCTCCTCCACCACTATCTGGTCGCCAGGCATATGAAAAGGTGAAGGACGTCAACGTGCAATTTGGTAAGTGTGAAAAACAGCACCCGACACAAAACAACTGGAAGAAAAGGTCAGTGTTTTTTAACCTGCCATATTGGAGGGAGCTTGATGTAAGACACTGCATTGATGTAATGCATGTGGAGAAGAATGTGTGCGACAGTTTAGTTAGTACACTCTTAAACATACCCGGGAAGACTAAGGATGGCCTAAACTCGCGTATGGACTTAGAGTTGATGGGTATACGTCAGGATTTGCATCCACAATCAAAGGGCAAAAGAATATATTTGCCTCCAACATGTCATACGTTATCCAGAAAAGAAAAGCAAAGTCTGTGTGAATCATTACGAAGTGTGAAAGTTTCGTCTGGTTATGGCTCCAACATCAAGTCTTGTGTTTCCATGAAAGATTTGAAGTTAGTTGGGTTGAAGTCTCACGATTGTCACATGTTGATGCAGCAGTTTCTGCCTATCGCCATTCGTGACATTCTTCCTAAAAATGTGAGAAATGTCATAACAAGGTTGTGTATGTTTTTCAATTCCATATGTTACAAGGTAATCGTGCCCGGCGAATTGGATGTGTTGGAACAGGAAGCATCACTTATATTATGTCAGCTTAAAATGTATTTCCCGCCCTCTTTTTTTGACATAATGGTCCACTTAATCATCCATTTGGTGAGAGAGGTCTGTTGGTGTGGTCCAGTGTTCTTACGGTGGATGTATCCCGTTGAGCGATATATGAAGATATTGAAAGGGTATATGAAGAACCAACGTCGTCCCGAAGCTTCAATTGTGGAAAGATATATTGCAGAGGAAGCAATTGAGTTTTGTACTGAATACATGTCACATGCTGCAAGCATTGGTATTCCAACGACTCGTCATGAAGGGAGATTGGATGGGAAAGGAACGATTGGAAAAAAAGTGAAGAGCATGCCACGTGCTGATGTCCTTCAGGCACACTTGTATATTTTAAACAACACGGACGACGTGCAACCGTATCTAGCCACACACAAGGAGCTAGTCAAGAAAACCAACCCTAAAATGACTGAAAAGTGGTTGTTGAATGAACACAACAAGAGTTTCATGCAGTGGTTCCAAAAGACCGTCCTGAAAGATGCATCTGCATCCTCGACATTACATCGACTAGCACAGGGCCCGAACTTTGATGTCCTCACCTTTTGTGGGTATGACATGAACAACTATTCATTTTATACAAGGACACAGGATGAAAAGAGTACAAATCAAAACAGTGGAGTGGTGGTTGTGGCTCAGTCAATGCATTTCTCAACTGCAAAGGACAACAACCCTGTGATGGCCGAGTCATGCTACTTTGGTGTGATTGAAGATATATGGGAAGTTGATTACGGTCCCTTCACCGTTCCTGTGTTTAAATGCAAATGGGTTGACAATAAGAACGGTGTCACAACTGATGATTTAGGAGTTACGTTGGTGGACCTCAACAAGATAGGGCATAAGGACGAACCATTCATAATGGCAACGCAGGTGAAGCAAGTTTTTTATGTGGCTGACCCAGCTGACAAACGGTGGTCAATTGTTATCCAAGGTAGACACATTGGAGACCCCAATGTTGATATTGTGGACATTCCATCAACTACAACACGTATTCCAACATCTATTGTGGATATTTTGACTACCGCCATCGGCAGGCCAGAGCACCCAGGAAGAGTGCGTGCTATTGGTCGAGGTGTAGGTAAGTGCTAACTAACTCTATGCCTTCATTTTGTTATCTGTTAAACAATTATGGGCTAATCATTCACATTTCACAGGCCTCCGCACCTATTACGGTGCTCCCGACCCTGCCCCATCCCTTGAGCAAATGGTGGAGCAAAAGGTGGTTGTTGTGAAGGCTGAGTACCAGGAGGAGATATCTAGGCTCCACTAGGAGATGGCCCGATTCAGGGAGGAGATGAAGGCCTCACTCAGCCATCACCAGGAGACTACTGCACCAGCCAGCGACCCACAGGTTAGATTCTTTATTTAATTTCCTCAATTTTATTGTTTGTAATCACTTTATTTCATTGTTGAATAACTTCTGCTTGATGTGTAAATATGTAGGTACGGAAGGTTAGCACTAAGGGGTCGTGCGCTGCGGCTGACCCTGACGATGACGGGGTCGAGCCACCAGACACCCGTCAATGTGACCTGTTCATTGACGGGTCGGAGGAGCCAGTTGCCACTGGTATGGTGTACAACTTAGGCCCTGTGGTTCACCATCAGACATTACCTGATGGTATGTCCAGGGTCTCGGTTGTGCTCGTCCTCGAGGAGGATGCTGCTGTGCCAGTGGCAACTCAGGAGGTGAAGACCGTCGGTCAGGCGGTGGGCCACTTTCTGATGTGGCCCAACAGACTTCTGGTGATTGCCCCTGGACAGGTAAAAACCCTAAACACTAACTAGCTTTATTTCCTTGTCAATTATGGTACAAAATGTGATGGTTGTCAATTGTTCAACAGGAACAGACATTGAAGAAGCCAGACCTGGCCAAGGATCCCATCCGGATGCTATGGCGCATCGGGTATGAGCAAGCAGGCGACACTGTTCAGGTCCCATGGCAGCCACTAGTGTTCGGCCGTCCCAGTGATTTTCCAGTTTACGTTACAAATTCTGACATTTATGACATTATTTCGGGGACGTCAATGCTGAACGGCTCCATCTTTCAGTTGTGGGAGCTGTAAGTATATCCTTGTTTTGTCCAATTTTTTCATTATACAAGTTATTTGTCGCTAACCATGTCTTAACTTGTTTAGGTTTCTGGCAAAACTCTGTGTGGACTTGGGTTTCCAAGGAACTTACGGTTTCTTAGAGCCCTCTCTCATACAGAGGCAAGGAAACACCTCGCAGAACACCCAGACATACATCCAGAATTGGATGTTTGAGTCTGGGAAGCCTATATACATGGGCCCCTATCATAAAGGGTAATATTCTATTCCATAATTATTGTCATGAATTTTTGCATTTTGAAATCTCACTTATCACTGGTAACTGCAGGGCTCACTGGACGCTTCTGGTGATCTGTCTGAAGGACTATCTTGCTCTGTACTTTGATAGTTTGCATCGGACAGCTCCACAAGACCTGAAAGATATAGTAGACCGGTAAGTTCATCCCTAAAAAATAACCACAAATTCGATTACATCATTTTTAGAACTATACAATTCTAACTTATCTTGTGTTTTGTTTGACGTAGGGCGGTGGTTGGATACAATCTACTGATTGGAAACAAGCCCAAAGGAAAAACAGTTGTATGGGTGTACCCAAAAGTAAGTCAATCGTATTCATTCAAATCTTCAGTACATATTTTTTAAGTTGCGAATTCACTTATTCTATACTATATGTCCATTGTAGTCTTACAGGCAGAAGGGTACCTACGAGTGTGGCTATTTCGTCATGCACACTATACTGACCATTGTCCAACATCATTTAGTAGATGGATGGATAGAGGTAAGTCTCATCATTTAGACTACTTTTCTACCAATTTCATCAATTTCATGTAATAAATAAAGCTTTTGTTCTAATTGTTTTGTGCATTGTTTGCAGTACTTTAATGACCGGTCATTTTTTCCAAAGGAACTTATAGATGATGTTAGAAGGCAATGGGCCTCACACTTCATTGAAGTTAGACAAAGCTAGATATAGGATCTTTATTCTTTTATATATGTATCTAGTAGGATTTAGGGTTTACTTTTATTAGATTACATTCAACTTAATTGTATATACTTTCATTTTTTAGGTTGTTATGAATTGATATAGAAAATAAATTGTTATATATATACATACCATTCTTTTGATATAGTGTTGCTGTGGCATACTGTATACTATACTGGTTGTCTGAATGCAGGGTTGGGAAACGATAAAATAGAATCCATTTTAAAAAAAAAAAACCTCAGTATTTATTCACGGTTATGGCAACAACCGTGAATATAGACTATATTTAT
Organism: Clitoria ternatea; assembly: GCA_037962975.1. Classification (NCBI taxonomy): domain Eukaryota; kingdom Viridiplantae; phylum Streptophyta; class Magnoliopsida; order Fabales; family Fabaceae; genus Clitoria; species Clitoria ternatea. The sequence continues at coordinate 142,221,702 of CM075670.1, forward strand.
CCACGGTTACTACCATAACCGTGGATATAGATATATTTTATCCACGGTTGTCCATCATAACCGTGAATATAAGTATTAAAAGGTTTCAGTTACAAACTACTTATATTCACGGTTATGATGGACAACCGTGGATAAAATATATCTATATCCACGGTTGTCCATCATAACCGTGAATATAAGTGGATGTAACTGACACCTTTCAGTTCTTATATTCACGGTTGTGCTCGATAACCGTGAATATAAATAGTAAATTATATTCACAGTTGTTCTTAACCGTGGTTAGATGTGATTTATTACCACGGTTGTTAACCGTTGTTAAAGACCATCATCTACTACCACGGATGCAACAACCACGGTTCTTTAACTGTGAATAAAGGCCTTTTTTAACCGTGATTATATCCATTTTTTCCACTAGTGATTATTCATAAAAAATTAATTAGTTAATGGTATAAACTTCTATACATTTTCCGTGAATCAAACTTAAACCCGTAGAAAAAGCATCTTTTAATTTGAGCTGGTATTATTATGAGAATGATTTTTTTTAATGTGTATCTAATGGTATATTTTAAATAATACAAGAAGGTAAATATTTTATTAAAAATTATGTTAAATTTATATTGAAATTAATAAACAACTAACTTCTAACTTCTAAAGAATTTTTTTCACTTATATATTATTTAAAATCTATCATAAATCACACATAAAAAAAACCGTTATAAGAATAAGTTGATAATAATTAATAGGCAATTGGTCCTGAGGGAAGGAAAATAAGGAAAGAGCAAGCAAGTTGTGTGTTTGTTGGCAATAAGAAGAGAAAGAGAGATAAGGAGACTGCAAGGCCTACAGGTCGGTGGCCCCAAAGCATCATCTGCTAAGGGACACAGTAGACTGTGCTGTGCAAGAGCTGCATAATAGAGACATAAATTACCCTCCATCCTTATAATTCACTTTGCTACTTCACCACACTGAATTATTATTTTCCCTTATTACAAAATATGCACAATTAACTAGGATGAGCAAAAATGCATATAAAGGCAGAGAAACAGACAAAACATAGAGAGAGAGAGAGAGAGAGAGAAAGAGAGAGAGAGAGAGAGAAGATATGGGTATGCGTATGGGTGGACAAGTATGCTAAGTATTATTTATGTAGAAGACATCAAATGATTGAGGAATAAGGAAGAAGTGAAGCAAAATTTTATGCATAACAAAACAATAACTAGCTAGCCAGAGAGAAGATGAGTAGGTTTTCAGAGTGATATTGTTCTCTTCTCTCTTCTTTTCCGAATTTTTGCTGTCTCCTTTGATAAAATTCTTCTTGGTGGTTTCTGGGTTTAATCTCAAAAGCTTTCAAAGAGACAAGGAAGCAGGAAAAATCAACATATATATAGCTTCAGCCAGGTCCTAATTCTTTCTTCCTTTTTTTCTTATGACCTTTTTTCCCCTTTATTTTAAATTTTATTTATGGTAATTTCCAAGAGGCAAAAAAGGTGTATATATATTAATTTACACTATATGAAATTAAAAATTTTCTTTTATTTAAGAACTTCCAGATTGGCTCTAAACTTAATTTGCAAAACAATATGGCTGCTGCTTCTTCATCCACACCCTTCTTGGGAATTAGACAAGAAAATCAAAGTCAGATTACACAACAACACCAATCATCCACAGCTGCTTCTTCTTCAACTACCACCACTGCTACTCCAACCACAGTGCCACAGAAGAAAAGAAGAAATCAACCTGGAACACCATGCAAGTAGCTCTATGCATTCTTCATTAAATCTGATTATTACTTAAAAGCATTTAATGTTCATGGAAAATGCCCCTTTTCAAATCTGTAGCTGGTTTTTCTTTTCTTCTCTCCTTGAGAAACAAACATCACAAGGAAACCCTAAATCTTGAATATTATGTAGGGCTACCAAGTTCTTTAACTCAATCAAAAGAGGTTAGGATGGCACTCTTCTTTCCTATGTTTAACTAAGTATATTAGACTTTTGTTTTTAATGATTTTTTTTATCTACAATGAAAGTACTTTTCTTTTATAAAAAAATGTCAATTATTCACTCCCCGTGCATATTAATTAATTCAATTTAATTCAAGCATGTAATTAATTGAAGCATAGATTTATTTTGTAATATAACTAGTCTTGTTTGGCATTATACTATAGTAGCATATGATATGATGAAATATATTTGTAATGAAGCGGATTGGAATGATGCAGATCCAGATGCGGAGGTGATAGCACTATCTCCAAAGACACTAATGGCAACAAACAGGTTTATATGTGAAGTGTGCAACAAAGGGTTCCAAAGGGAGCAAAACCTACAGCTACACAGAAGAGGACACAACTTGCCTTGGAAGCTAAAGCAGAAGAGTACAAAAGAGCCAAAGAGAAAGGTTTATCTGTGCCCTGAGCCCACATGCGTTCACCATGACCCTTCAAGGGCTCTTGGAGACCTCACTGGCATCAAGAAACACTACTCTCGTAAACATGGTGAGAAGAAATGGAAGTGTGAAAAATGCTCCAAAAAATATGCTGTTCAGTCTGATTGGAAAGCTCACTCCAAAACTTGTGGCACCAGAGAGTATAGATGTGACTGTGGCACCCTCTTCTCCAGGTAATTAACAATTTATATATATATATATATATATATATATATATATATATATATTTGTGAATGGAAAACATCACAGTTAAGCATAACTGTGCGCTGATTAATTAGTCTCATAAGTATTAGCAGGGGAATATTTTGCCGGAAACCAATTACCTTTGGTTCAAATATTGAATGTTTGGCGCGGCTAAATTATCCTATAAATTATAAAACAGCTAACTTTTCAGAAAAAAAAAAGATCTCCTAGAAGCATTTTGATTGAACAGGAAATTGTAAGATACAAATATTGTAACGTATCACAAACACCATCTCTACCCAACTATTTTAAGGAAAAATAAGGGTTTCTTATGGGGCTAAAACTAATAGATTTGGGTAAAGTAAAAGAAGAAAGAAGCGAATGCTAGCATGGTAAAAGAGGAAAATAGGTCATGTATTTTCGCACTCATTTTCTAATATTCTATTCAGACTTCTTCTTATCACCCTCTTTTCTTTTAATTGCATACCCTATGAGATCTTTCCAATCTTTTATATTTTCCAAGATCACGAGTCAAGCATTATTTTTAGAACAATTGAAATATCTATATATATATATATATATATATATATATATATATATATATATATATATATATATATATATATATATATATATATACTACACACCATATCATAGAGTGAAAGAGAAGAGAAATTTAAAGAAAAAAGGAAAAATAGTGCATGTAATTATAAGATTGAAAAATAATCAAAGAAATGTAATATTATAAGCGTCAAAGGTTGAGAACAAAAATTGAATTGAACAAATTTCTACCAACAAATTAATGTTAAGCAACTTCGATATTTTATTTAAGCCTCTCTTAAAATGTTTTTCCATCTTTCTCATATTATATTATTCTTCCATTGGCAACGTATTACTTATTACTTATCACATTTCATACACTTTCCCCCCTTCCCTTAATCTCAAAAGGAGTGGGAAAAATATTTGTGAACGTTAAAATTGAGCAAGAGCGTTCTTGTGTGTGGGTGTTAGTGGAGAGAGATGTGGGCAGTGGCAGAAGACTGCTCGCACGTGAGTACACTGTAAGAAAAAAGGGGGGTTCAAAATTTTGAAATGTTTTGAGAAGGAAAAAAAGGCAAGTTTAACTTTGTTCCTCGGGAACAACGCCCCTTATCCTTATTCCCATTCACGTGTAGTTATAAGCAACACAGTGATACTGGCCTTTGTTCTCACATGACTTGGAGTTGCATTCTTTTGTTTTCTTTCGTGTTGGATACATACATTTTCATGCCTGGCTAGCTCAAATATGTTTCGGGTACATTCTTTGCCAAGGGTACGATGCATGTAAGATTCTTAATTAATTATTGCCACACTCCCCTCTTTTTCTTTTCTTCTTTTTTAATCTTCAAGGGATTTATTTATGCAGCCTTAATTCTTTGCATCGATGTTGCATTTATATATGTATATATCTATATAGTTTGAAGTGTTTTTCTCTCACGGAATTTTTCCTAGAATTTAGCAACCCTTTTGTTGTTGGTACGATCGTTTTCAAAAGAATTTCTGAGGGTATAGATATATAGATAATGGACAACACATGAGGTAGTTTGCATTTATTGAAGCTGGACCCATTATTGGGCTTATTATTATTGACTTTTATCAAATGTGTCAATAATTCTCACTTCTCAGCGATCAAAGAGAGGATTCAAAAGTGGTAGCTAGTTTGATAAGAAGTTGTTGGTGTGTATTAGATTTTGGGATAATCCTCTGGGCCCTCTCTTTCTGTCATAGTTTTCTTATTCAAAATATTATTAGATCGAGTTCAATATTTCAACAGAATTTTCTTTTATCTTTATTTTTTAATATATGAGCCTGTATATGGATTTTATTGACTATGTAATTTTATGTGAAGCAACTGATTTAAAAAAGGATTCCGGCATTGCTTTGATTTATTTTTCATTTCTTCTTTCGGCAAGTGTAAAATTCTTTTAGTCTAGGTAGGTTCTTGACCTTGTTAATTAGGAAAATTATTTTATTGCTTTCTCTTAATTATTTATTTTGGAATCCAATCACGTGAATTGACTTGTGTCGGGGACCATATATATATATATGGTGGTCGTATATATTTTCTCTCCCCACCGTAAGATTTTGATTGACTCAGGGATAAGTTTTTAGTTCTTGATCAATTATTTAGTGCTAATGAAGTTTGAGTAGTTTACTAATAAATCTTACTAAGTTTGAGCAGTATAATAAGATGGCTTCGTCGTAAAAAAATATAAAGGAAGAAAAAAGGTGTAGGTATCTCTTTTTACTAAAAATAAACTAGTAGATTAATTATTTATTAAAAAACCTAATAAATATTACTTTTTATTGTAAAAAAAAATTGTACTGACTAGTGCATCATGAAAAAGAAAAAGAAAACTATTGACCAGAATTAGAATTGTGTTCATGTATACAACATTTTTGTTCTTTAATTCAACTGCATTAATTATCTTAATTTCTTGCAGGCGTGACAGTTTCATCACTCATAGGGCCTTTTGTGATGCGCTAGCGCATGAGAGTGCAAGACACCCTTCCAACCTGAATCCATTGGGAACTCATCTTTATGGCACAAACCACATGAGTTTAGGCCTTGGTACCCAACTTCAGAACCAAACATCAACTAATAGCATATTGAGCCTTGGAAGTGCACCAAAATTTGAGCACTTAATCTCACCTAATTTGCATCACTCATCATCATCATCATTTGGATTACAATCACCCCAATCCTCTTTCTTCATGAGTGACCCTAATCAAGCATTTCAAGACCTCCAATCTCAGCCTCATCAAGGACCCTTATTCTCAAGCAAACAGCTACATGGTCTTATGCAACTCCCTGATCTTCATGGAGCAACCAATAACTCCACTTCTCAATCACCAGTTTCAGCTTCAGCCAATAACACCAATCTCTTCAACCTCAGTTTCTTTCCAAATACCAATAGCAGTGGCAGCATAATGAATGATCAATTCAGCAACATAAGTAACAACCAAGGAACAACACTCTACAGTACTAATAGCCCTGTGAGTAACCAAATTGGGTCTGGTTTGTCTTCAATATTTGGCAATTCATCAGTGCAACAAGAGAACATGTCCCCTCACATGTCAGCCACCGCATTGCTTCAGAAAGCTGCTCAAATGGGTTCAACCACAACCACCAATAATGGTTCTTCCTCTCTACTAATGGGTGGTGGTGGTTCTTCAAGCAATGGTGCAGAAGAACTAGGCATACGATCAAGCATGGAAAATGAGCACAGTAACCATCTGCGTGGCTTGATGAACTCTCTTGCCAATGGAAGCACTTCCATGTTTGGCAATGTGAAAGGGAATAACGAAAACAACCTAGGACAATATCACAATATGATAGACAAGCCTAAGAAGTTGTCACAAAATCTTGGTGTGTGCTTTGGAGGCTCTGATGATAAGTTGACTTTGGACTTTTTGGGTGTTGGAGGAATGGTGAGGAACATGAACAGTGGTACTGGGTATCCACAAAGAGAGCAACAACATTCCATGGGTACTATGAGCCCCTTGGATCCTAAATTGGAATCAGCACAGCCAAACCATCCTTTTGGAACCTCAACACTACGATAAGTTGAGTAAGAAAGTTTATAATTCAATAATTTTTACGTCATGAAGAAATTAGTACTAGTATCTGTTTGTTTATGGTGACTAAGAGATACCCGTGGTGCATAAAAAAAAGTTGGGTAAGTTAGTTAGGAAGAAAAAAATGTTTATTATTTATATTTACATATGCACTAGTTTTTCTCTTCTCTCTTTTTTTCAAGTCTCCCTTGAAGATAGTCTATCCGCCAATTGGTATGTTAGGGTTTCAACTTTCAAGTCTAAATATGCAATCCATGTATTTTTCTTCAAACATATATATATGGGTTAACCCTTTCCCTTGCTTTTTCCACATTCTCTAGAGAAATTGCACTTGGTTTGACAGTGATAGGTACAACTGATAAGTTTACTTTTTGCATTGAATTTCATGATCCTGAGGTAAATTAAACTAATTACTGACGGTAAAATGTGAAGCACGTGGTAAAGATCAGGTTCTGTACAATATTACTCACCAAACGAGGAAGCTGGCTTTCACTTTCTGAGAATCTTCACATGGTGGCTATATTCCAAGGGAAGCGACAAAGGCTAGCTGATTTCTCACCAGTTTCATTATTCTCCCGATTTCAATATTGACCAAAAATTTTTCCAAACTTTACAATAATCATAATTAATTAAGAATTTTTTGCTCGACCAACTAGCTAGCTATACCCCTATATGTTTAACGTGTAATGCTATATGATAGTATTAAGATTATATAATGTAACAAAGCGCGTGACATAATTAATTAACTAATTTTCAGGTACTTAAATTGTGTTGACATTCTTTGCTTTTGCTTAACAACGACGTGCGTGCCTTTAGCAATATTTTCATTATTTAAATATTATGGCCACCATGTTGACTAGCTTTGAAAGTTTTATTCTGTCGATCACTTTTTCAACTGGTTGCATGATAACATGCACTGTATAGCGTACTTGCTTTAGCTCTCACATCATTTATTCAAGTTGTGAGTGATTTTTAGGAAGTTAATGAAGGTGCTGGTGACCGTACTGAATCCAGCAGAAAAAAGTAGCCTGTAATGTTCGTTATAGTAATTATAGGTATACATTATGTGACATTTTTGTCGCATGTGATGCCATCTTATTCCCCCATATGGGAATCATTTAGTCCGTGACCAAGAAAAGCGTGTAAGGTTACATCGTCTTTAATTCACATCTCGTTTACCTGGTTTTCCTTTTAATGATGTGTTCGAAGAAATAAAAGGGTCCGAGGTAGTTCTCTTTTGAGCGCGCTCGCCACTTAATACGTTCTCCCCATATTCAGGTGAAGCATTCTTTGATAAACATCTAATTAATTGGCTTCATAAATTAGTCCCTTAGTTACCTTCTTCTAGAGTTAGTTACACTTAGTTAATGCTAACTAATTCTGCTTCCTTTCTTTCCTTTCTAAAAGATTTTAGTTTTTCTAAACCTCTATTCACTTCCTTTATCGTGTTTATTGCTTTTGTATGATGGTTTCAAAGCTCTAAACAAGGTCTCTACCATCAAGGTTAGATTATGCCGAAAAACAACAATTCTGGTCCTAGTAACAATAGTTCTTTTGGTGTAGCTATTGATGCAAGCTTGAATCAAGCTTCTCCTTTACTATGTTCATCTAAATAAGAACACATTGTCTCCTCTCTCTAATGTCAATTCTTAAAGGAAGAAACTACCATATGTTGGCTTGTGCTATGAGGCGAGTTTTAGTCTTGAAGAATAAGTTTAAATTCATGAACGAATGGATTCAAATTCTAGATCTATTTGATCCTAGCTATGAAGCTTAGGAGAAATGCAACAATCTTGTTCATGGATGGATCATGACTTCCATGAACATCATTATTAGACAAAGTGTGATCTACATTGAAAATGCTTTAGATGTTTGGATTGAGCTCAAGGAATGATTCGTACAAGGTGATTTGGTAAGAATTTCTAAATTATATTGGCGCTCGGGTTTGGGTGGGTGTGGATGATGAGTAGCTCAACTAACGTTAACCGAATGTAATTTATTTCTAACCAAATCAGACTGAATAAACTCACGGTTTTATCCGGTTTCGGGTGAGTAGTTTCGATTAAGTTAGAATGAGTAATTTCAGTTTAAACTTATAATGAATTAAATTTTTTTATAACCAAAATCTATTTTTTTATTTTTTTTACACATTTTCCTTATTAATTTTACAGAAAAAATGATTTAATTCCAACAGTATGTACTATATATTTCATGCATGGATTCTTAGCCAAGTTAATAATCTACCCCCTACATTGAGAAATATAAGTAATAGAGAAAATACCTCAATAGTCCTATTATGCACTCCATTATCCCAACCACTTAGAACATTAAAGACCAAGAGAGAACTGTTAGTGGACATTAAACATTGGTTGTTGGGAACAACTGAGAGATAAAATTTAAGAAAATAAAACTTCCAACCATGCTAGGGAAAACAAGTTCTGCAACATGCCAACATTCAACTTGCATATTTACTTGCTTTTGTCAGAAAAGTCAAAGACTAATTCAACTTACGTATGCGTACACGTGAGGGAAGAAAAGATGGTAATTGAACATATAAATGGCAACAACATTTTCAATGAAAAATAATGAATGACAAAAAGAGGAATGCAAGTGGGTTTTGGGCCGTGCAAAAAATATAGGCCCAAGGTTCATAATAAGTCTAGTCGGGTATGGTTAATTCGGTTGATAAACATCTAAAACCCACTACTACAAAAACCCCTGACAGCTACTTAAAGTTAGCGACCGACAATATTCATCGCTAATTAGCAACCGCATTAGCGACCACAATGTGAAAAAGAACCTTGGAAAGAAAATTAGTTACCACCTCAGCGACTAACAGATTCCTATGGCTAAAATTTGCAAACTTCAGTTGCTAACTCCGTCGCTAGATTGAACTTCATCATTGAGACGGTCGCTATATTACCAAAAACCTAATAACCTCTATTTCTAGCTTCGAGAGTCAATTCACAACCAATCGTCCACCAATTCAAGAATTAAGGACTCGAACTCTAAAAACCTCATTTGTTATCCCGTTAATTTGCGCATAATTCACTAAAAAATCCATAACTCGTCCATACGATGTCCGATTCACGTTATTCTAATTTTATAATTCTTGTAACAAAATTCTCTACGACTTTCATGAAGACTTCAAGAGCCAAATCCCATCCCACAAGTAAAGAATTACATAGCTTTTCAGGGATGATTCTAATTCATTACCCATCAAACCAGTTTTAGTAAATCATGCATAACTCTCAAATACAATGTCAAAATCACTTCATTATTTTTTTATGGACTCATATCAAAACCCCTACAACTTTAATGAAGGGCTTGAAAACCAATTCCCAAAGTATTTTTCCTAGCGAAGCCATCTTTTCAGTTCTTGGAAATTCGGGAGCGTCAGGAGCACTTTTCCTTGGTTCGGCTATATCTTGGGCTACCGATGTCAGATTTACCTATTATCTATATCAATTCGAAGAGAAAAGAAAGCTCTACAACTTTCATGTTGGGCATTTTACCAAATTCCCATCCTAGAATAAATCGTGAGTTTATCCCGATTTCTTGTCATCGTAAACCTAAAACACACTTAGTTGCTTACGCCTTGAGTTATCATTTTTGGCCAACATTTTCCAACACCATCATGCCGCAACACCCGGCCCCTCCATGCTCCACCTTAAGCTACCTTTACCCTTCCATGTGTCACTATTTCCTCTTTCTCTCTCCCCTTCTTCTCTATAAATTCATCATAATCATCACATAATTTCATTTCAACTTCTCCTTCTCTTCTCTCGGCTTCCACCTTACTTCTTCTTCTCTCAATTCAGCAACCACCACACCACTTCAAGCCGCCACACGACCACCACCTCTTCTTCCTTCAACCCCCTTGTCCATCATCAAACCGTATCACGCACCACCACTACCTCCTAAGCTCCAATTCCACTTCCATTTACCCTTAGCTTTCCTTCTTACCCGCGGCCTTCACCTTTACTTTCACCACAAACCGCTACCTTCCAACCTCTTAGGTATCCCCCTGAAGGATGCCACCACCCTCGGGAGCCATTACGCCACCTCGTTCTTCGATCCATGACCACTGCCCTTTGATCGTTAAGTATTTTCTTAATTTTTCCTTCCTGATTCTTTGTCGAATCTTATTTCTGAGCTTAGCCTCACCTCGATTCTATATGCATGTGACCGTGGCAGGGTCGTCTCCCTCCATCGGGTCATGCATATGAGCTTTGGCGTGCCTGGGCCATGATCGTGAGCAATCGAGATGAAGAAACGACGATTAAAGCGCCGGAACCTCCTCCTCCTCTTAGCAACAACTCAGCAATGAGGTAAAAAACGGGACCCCTGTTAGGAATCCTATTAGGGTCAGGCAGCGGAAACACAAAGGATTCCCAAGAAAGAATTACAAACACGTATGTCTCAAAGCATTATGCTAAATTAAAAATTTTAATTAGGGTTTACCTCTTGTAAACGCAGAACAAGATCCTCGATCGAAGCAATTGTAGCTTCGCCCTTAAGAGTCTACACGAGCACTCCCACCAGAAAACTAACGATCCGAATACTAGTACGGAATTTTAGTGTAATCTAATTTCTGAGCCCAGCCTATGAGCATCTCATGCTCTATATATAGGCCTAGGTCTTGACCTGAGCTCTCATTAAACATTGGGCTCCTGACTCATTCTAAATGAGTTAGGCCCAAATAGTTTTATTTTCAGTCCAACTAAAATAAAACTATCCTCTGGTGGGCTTACTCTATGTGTGTGACCCTATAGGTAAAATATTCGGTTATATTAATCATAAACTATTTTATTATTAATATAAAATAAGAGCGGTATCTAGCAATACATCATTATGTCCAAATATTATTATCATCGACATGACCTATAAGTGATAATTATTTTATATATCTATTCCTTTTGTCACGATATCTAATTGGGCCCAAGGCATGGTCGTCGTCATCCTTGTATGGCCCAATTCATTTTACTTGATACCAGAGTAGACTTTATAGAATAAATATCTAATATTTATTCGTCCTAGCATGGCCATGCATTTCATTAGTCTCACTCCATCAAATGGCCCATAGATATCACTCCTGTCACATAGGAGAGACAAATTCCATCTACATCACTCACATCCCTCTGCATAATTTATCTATTGCCTAATCACAATCTTTATGGTCATCTTATTACAGATAACGTTTGATTGTATTAAAACAATAAACTCCTTATGTAGGAATCGTAGTGACTTCAGGTCGAAGGACTACATACCATTATCACATTGAGAACCGTTTATGACACTCATGTAACGATCCATGTAACGTTCTCATGGTGGGTCTGTCCAGTACAACATTACTCTTAATGTGTACCCGTGTAAAGACTTGATATCATATATCCATGATTTGTGAGATCAAATCATCAGTACATTCACACACTAATCTTAATGTATTTACATGTCCCCATGTAAATACTTGATTGGGGACGTTTTAGGAATAATTCTCATATGACCTATTATTCCAGGATAAATAGCATTTGTCTAAAACTGAAAATACTAATTTTATTAATAAGTTAAAATTGATACATTAATAGCTCGTAGTGCATACACCAACAACCCCCCACTTAAACTCTGTTCTGTTAGTTTCTATCCATGCCTTAATGTTTGTTTAACCCTGCCGCACCCGGGGTCCCGAGTCATGATGCGGACTGGAAGAATGCAATGAAAAAGAAAACAAAACTGTATTGGAACAAGGCCCTTGGGAGGCCTAAAAACTAGAGGGTTCAAGGAGTCACCATTAATATTTATTAAAGAAAATATCAGGAAAATCTTTAAATGACACTGGTTTTTAAAATGAGATTCTGTTTGGTCCGGGAGTCGAATTACATGTGGGGAAGGTATTAGCACCCCACACTGTCCGTCCTAAAACGGTTGTCCAAATTGATCATGTATAATTTTAAAAATGATTATTAAATATTTCATCCTTCATAAAAATACAACAATGATAGATGTTATTTATACACTTGAACAAAATGATAATAAGGATATTTTTAAAAAAATATAAGTAGAAATAAAATAAAATTAAATAATAGGACATATATCTAAATTTTTCATTTTTGAGTTCAAAGGAAAATAAACAAACAAGTGATTAAAAGACAGTAAAAAAATAAAATAAAATAAAATAAAAACAATAAGATGTCTCGTCTAAATTATTTTTATTCTCCGATATTGAAAGCAAATACACAGATAAGTACGTAAAAGACAACCAGAAAATAATAAGACGTCTCGTCTAAATTATTTTTTGATTAATTAAAAGACAATCTATTGATTTTACTGAGAAATACATGGTTCACAATTTTTTCAAAAAATAAATAAACAAATAAATAAATGAAAAGGTAAAAATAGATAGACATAAGAAGGAAAAATAGAATTAAATACATTGATGTGAAAATAAAAAAATACATATACTTAATTAATTGGAACTAACAAGTGAATTTTATTCAACCAGTTTTTGAGAAAATAAGATTAATAAGATGTCTCATCCAAATTAATCTCATTTCAAACTTAAAAGAAAGATAAATGGATAAATAAATGACAAACAATTTATTAGTCTTAGTTTTTTCTTTATGCGTATGATAATAATTGATCCTTAATTATCAAAAAGGTTATTAAGAAAAAATAATAAAAAGTCATGACAATAAATAAATAAAATAAACAATTATGTATGGACAAATAAAAAATAATTCAAAAATTATCATGAGAAAATAAATAAATAAATAAATAAAATAATATAGATAAATAAATAGATAAGAGAGGGAAACATCAAATAAATAATAATAATAATAATAATAAATAATTACCTAAAAAATAATTTAAGAAATTATATAAAAAATAAAATGATAAACAAATGATTATGTAAAAGATAACTATAAAATTATTGAGAAAATAATAGAATGAAATAAATAAATAAATGCTGAAAGATAAAGTGCAGAAAAATAAATAAATAAATAAATAAATGCAGAAAGATAAAGTACGGAAAAATAAAGTACAGAAAAATAAATAAATAAAAATAATAGTGTAGAAAAATAAATAAAGAAAAATAAAAGTGTAGAAAAATAAATAAATAAATAACTGCAAAAAAATAGTGTGAAAAATAAAGTGCAGAAAAATAAATAAAAAATAATTGTATAAAAATAATAAAGAAAAATAAAAATAAAAAAATAAATAAAGAAAAATAAAAGTGTAAAATAAATAAATAAATAAATAAATAACTACAGAAGAATAAAGCGTGAAAAAATAAAGTGCAGAAAAATAAATGAAGAAAAATAAATGGAATATGATGTCACAACAAAATATCACAAAATCAAATAATAAATAACAATAATAATGATAACAAACACCAAATAAAATATACGAAATAAATGAACTAAAAAAATTAAATGAAATTATGATCCTAGTTATTACAATTAAATTATAAATAAAATTCCACAAAAAAATTACAATATTAATAAAATAAAAATACATTAAAGAGATAGATAAATATTCTTGTATTTATTAAAAATATCTTAACACAGTATTGAAGAACAATAACGGAATTCAGGAGATCGATTTTTTGTAGATTTCTCTTGTTTTTGGCTTCGTTTGGATTCAATTCAAGGGTGTTTAGGAATCGGTTTTGACTTTTACGATAATTTGGGTCACAAAACTCACATACTAAAACATACTAAAGTAACACACACATTCTCCCAACAACATTTCTATATCTCTATTTTTGAAAACAAATTTTTTTTAAAATTACAAAAAAACTATCACTCTTTTCTCTCTTCCCCATTCTTCTCCTCTTTTTTTTCCTTTGCATCATGCCTTATTTATAGAAGAAATTTGGCCTTGGATCCCTCATGAGATGCCATCACTTTCCTCTTTTTCCAAATTGTCAAAATTTGATGTCAACTTTCCCCATTTTTTCCAATTATGCAACCAAACTAGGTCCACTACAACATTTTTGTTTCCTAGGAACAATTGAAAATTGTTCCCATATTGACCAAAATTGTTGCCTAAAGGTATAGGGAACAATTTTCAATTGTTGCATATGCAAGCGTTACCTATTATTTTAGGGAACAATTTTTTGAACCTTTAGACCAGAGCTGTCAAAATGGGTTGCAACCCATGGGCCAGCCCGGCTCGAGGTGGGTTTTTGGTGAGCCGGGTTGGAAAAAAAAGGCTCATTTTCAAGGCAAAGCATTTTTTGACCCGGCCCGTTGAACCCGGCTCGCGGTGGGTTAAACCCGTGGTGAGCCGGGTTGGCTCACGGGTTAATCATTAAATAAAAAAAAACCTGAATCTGAAAAGGAGAAGGAGGTAATTTTCTTTCCCATTTTTTTTACTCACTCACTCACCACTGCACACACTTAGCCGGCCCTAATTTTTTCACTCATACTGCCGTGCGTGATCTTCTCTTCTTCTCCTAACCACACTGCTGCATCCAGATCTTCTCCTTCTCCATCCGTTTACTTCACCGAGTGAGTTGCTCACGTGAGCTACTCTTCACGCCGCAAACACACACGGGGTTTTCCTGCTGTACTTCACCTGCTGTTCACTCACCACAACACGCGAGCACTATTCAGGAAACAAGGCACTGTTCATGCACCAGAGGTTAACGCACACTGTTCCTCTTCTTCCGTTTGTTTCTGCTGCAGGTTTTTTTTGAAGTTAATTTTTTGATTCAACAAAGCTGAATAATATTGGTTAAATAATTTAATGTTGTTCATATTTCTTTGATGAATGTTAATGTTGCTGCTGCTTGTTTAATGTATATATTTTGCTGTTGATGAATGTTGATTAATGGTCATTGGTCTATATAGAAATAATTAAAATGTTGATTAACATTGCTGCTTGTTTAATGTAAATGTTCTAGTTGCTGAATATATGTTGAACCTAGGCTAACAACAAGCTTTGCAATTATTAGATTAAAGGTACTCTATATAGAAACAATTAAATTAAATAACCTGTATAAAAAAATTAGAAACTATATTAACTTTTTTCTTTCTATAATAAGTTAACCTATAATAAATTTGAAGTTTTAAATTAATATGCACTAAAATTTATTTAGTTTGAATATACATTTATGCAGAAGAATGGAATCTGAAACTGTGCATCAAAGTAACAATTCAAGGAATGGTGATGAAGAAATTAATAATGTAAATGAGCTGGATGAAATTGATGAGATTAATATTGACCCACGTGAAAGTAGTGATGGGGATCTAAGTAAGAAACCAAAGAGGGAGTGTAGGAGAACTTCTAAAGTTTGGAAATATGTAACAAGAATTGGAATGAAGGATGGGAAAGAAAAGGCAAAATGTAATGGGTGTAATAAGGAGTACATAGTTGGTGGGTCCAAAATAGGAACTTCAACATTGTTACGTCATATAAGGAATTGCAAACGTCTTCCCATGTATCATGATGTGGCTGGAATGATAATTGATCATGCAGGAAAGTTAAGGGCAAAAGAAATTGATTATAAACGTTTCCGTCAAGTTATTTCAATGTGTATAATAGATCATGAATTGCCTTATCAATTTGTTGAATATAAGTGGGTTAGGGAGTTGCATTCTATGTTGCATCCGGATGTTAAACACTATAGTAGGAGCACAGCAAGGTCTGATGTTTTCAAATTTCATCTTGAGCTAAGGGAGAAATTGAAACAAAGTATGCTTAAGACTCGTAATCGTATTTGTTTGACATCTGATTGTTGGACTTCTATCACTCAAGAAGGTTATATATGCTTGACTACTCATTTTGTTGATAGTAATTGGATGTTGAATAGTAAAATTCTTGCATTTTGCAAAATGGAACCTCCACATACTAGATTTGATATGGCAAAAAAAGTGTTTGATTGCTTGAAAGATTGGGGAATAGATAGAAAGATCTTTTCTATTACTTTAGACAATGCTAGTGCCAATGATAACATGCAAGATATCTTGATTGAATAAATGAGTTTACAAAATAGTTTGTTGTGTGATGGTGAATTTTTTCATGTGAGGTGTAGTGCCCATGTTTTGAACCTAATTGTGAAAAAAGGTTTAAAGGTTGTTGATGATGTTGTGGTTAAGATTAGAGAGAGTGTTAAATATGTGAAAGGGTCAGAGGCGAGAATGATAACATTCAAAGAATGTGTTGAGCAAGTGGGGGGTATTGATACCAAAGTTGGGTTGAGAGGGGATGTTGCCACTAGGTGGAATTCTACATTTCTTATGCTTGAAAGTGTCCTTAGATATCGTCGTGCTTTCACTAGTATGAGTTTACGTGACAGGAACTATAAAGTTTGTCCAACAAATGAGGAGTGGAAAAGGGGTGAGAAAATGTGTGAATTTTTGAAACCATTCAATATGATGACAAACTTGATTTCTGGCACATCTTATCCTACTTCCAATTTGTATTTTATGCAAGTTTGGAAAATTGAATGTTTATTGAGGGAAAATGCTAGAAGTGATGACTCCATAATTAAAAGTATGACTGAAAGGATGCTTGTCAAATTTGACAAGTATTGGCATGATTATAGTGTCATTCTTTCCATTGGAGCCATTCTTGATCCAAGGATGAAATTTGATGCACTTCGATTTTGCTATTCTAAGCTTGATCCTTCTACTTGTGAAGAAAAGTTGAATTTTATAAAAGGGAAGATTACCAAGCTTTTTGAAGTGTATGTCAAAAGACAACAAAGTGAATCAAGTAACTCATCTATGACAAACACTTCATCAATGAATCAAGTTCCTATTCCAATTTCAGGAGATGATCTTTCTATGGATGTATTCCATGTAAGTTAATCAATATACTTTTCTTCTTATTTTTCAACTACTATTTTTATTTAATGTTTTTCAAACTTGTTAACTTTTTTTTAATTTACGTAGGAGTATGCCAATTATGTGAGTCAATATAACAATGCATCTGGAAGGTCTGAATTGGATCTTTATTTAGATGAGGCAAAGCTTGAACCAAGGTACTTTGAGAAGTTGAATGTGTTGGATTATTGGAAAGATCGTAGGGAACGTTATCCAAACCTTTCAAAAATGGCATGTGATGTGTTGAGTATTCCAATCACTACAGTTGCTAGTGAATCTGCATTTAGCATTGGTGCTCGTGTGCTTACAAAATACCGATGTTCTCTTCTTCCAGACAATGTTCAAGCATTGATCCTTACCCGTAATTGGTTGAATGGCTATGAACCAATTGGTAGTAACTACATACATTACACTTTATTCTATATTATTTTTATTAATATGTGATGACAAATTATAATATTCTGATTATATTTTTGTGTTTTGATTTTGTAGGTGAGAATGAAATTGAAGAACCAAAAGTGGAGGAAGTTGAAATTAATATGTCAAATCAAGCTTCAAATGTTGTTATTGGAGAACAAAGTCAAGCCAATCAAATTTGAGCATTTAAATGTTGAGACTTTACTATGGTGTTGTTGGATGATAGAATTTGTTGGATTATGTTTATGGTGTTGGTTTTTTATTTTATGGATTATGGATTATGTTATGGTGTTAGATTATGACATTTTTCTATTTTTGTTTGGTATTAGAATATGGAAAAAATTAATGTTTTGGAATATGAGAAAAATATTTTTTTGACATTTTTCTATTTTTATTTAATTTTTATTTTTTAAAAATGGTGGGTCAACCCGCGAGCCACCCGGTGGGTTGGTGGGTTGGGTTGGGTTGAGAAAACTGGCTCACTCAAGAAGGTGAGCCGGGTTGGGTTGGGTTGTAAAAAATTCTAACCCGTGGTGGGCCAACCCGTGTGGGCCGGGTTGGCCCGTTTTGACAGCTCTACTTTAGACTACACTAGTGGAAAATGTTGCCTCTACTTTGAGAATAAGCAACATTTATGATGACGACATCAAACAACACTCTTTTGAATTGTTGTTTTTATAGAGTACAATCCATAATTGTTGCCTATGAGGTAAAATGAAACATTCATTAAAGGTAACTATACCATATTGGCAATAGTTCATAAGTGTACATCTACAACATTTTGACAAATGTTGTTTGAGAGTTAAAACACAACATTTTTAAATTGTAACAATACCATATTAACAACATTTCTTAATTGTATGCACAGGGTGCAAACAACATATTTTAATTATAGTCATAGTATCATCATGGAGTGTGAACGAAATATTTAATAAACATAGTGTCGCGACCGGGATCGTGGCGGCGCCGCCGACCCTCGAAATGGTTTTAAAATGATAAACAGGGAGTCGCCATCAATATTTTTTAGGATAAAATAGTGGAAAAAACCTTTTGTTAAAGCACTGGTTATAAAAATGAGATTCCATGATTCGGGAGTCTGGTTACAGGTGAGGAAGGTATTAGCACCTCACAACTGTCCGTTAAAAAACGGTTACCTCAATTTGATAGCGCGCATTATAATTAACCCAATAATTATTTTAACTTCTTCATAAAAAGAAAAATGTACGGAACGACAAAATAAACAAAAATATAAACAAAGATCAACACAAAATATTTACATGAGATTAACAGGACGTCTCATCCAAATTAATCTCGCTCCGCCTTTTAAAGAGATATTAAAAAAATGAGATTAACAGGACGTCTCGTCCAAATTAATCTCGCTCCGCCCTTTTAAAGAGATATTAAAAAAATGAGATTAACAGGACGTCTCGTCCAAATTAATCTCGCTCCGCCTTTTTAAAGAGATACTAAAAAAATGAGATTAACAGGACGTCTCGTCCAAATTAATCTTGCTCCGCCTTTTTTTTTAAAGAGATATTTAAAAAATGAGATTAACAGGACGTCTCGTCCAAATTAATCTCGCTCCTCCTTTTGATGGCAAGACAAAAAGGAAACTCTAAAAATGAAATAAAGAAAGGTGGGCCCGACAGGAACTATTTCCCGCTCCTACGTATTCTCGAACTTTCGAGAAATCAGGGTCACGTAGTTCTTTAAGTGTTTGTTTTTTTTTTGTTTTTAGGGAAAGATTAGGAAGATATTGATGGGGATCATTTTTATGAAGAATCCATACAAGGCGAAGTGCTTCACACGTGCACGGATCTTAAAAGGGTTGTGTAGACGGGAGTGCTCCCGTACGACACTATTTTTTACAAAATCACTTATTTTATTAGATGTACTTGTTAGGGAAAAATAAAAAAAATGACACACAGACAATCATAACCAACAAATAGCAAACTCACGGGGAAGTAAAAGACTAAAAGTAAAGGAGATAAAGAACAGAGTGGAACCGGTGTGAAGGGCACGAAACCGGTGTGGGGAAGTCAAGCACAGTGACGATGTCTGGCCGGTTTCAGACTTGCACGCTGACAGGAACAACGGACCGGAGTTAGATCCAAATCTTGAAAACTGAAGGACGCAACCGGTGTCGTGGGAAGTTGATCCGAGGTGAGTTGCTGGGTACGGTGCAAAGGCGATGTGTAAGAGCAATGAAGACAGTAATAGGGCAAGGCAGCGAAGAACTAGAACGGGATGGATTCTGTGTGGAGACGGTGTGAGTACGGGATAGGGGCAATGGACAGGACAACAACTTTGAGTACTCAGAATTCCCAAGCTTCCCAAAGCTGAGGGGTTTATATTGGTGATTATGACAGGTTATAGGCTTCCAGCGGAGGAGGATCTTCAGAAGGTCTTAAAGAAATTAGAGAGAATTTGAGGAAAAAAGAAGCTTCTTTGCGAATTCAGTCTCTCCCCCTAATCGTCCGCCCCCGTAGCTTCTTTGGCTGGGGCATTTATAGGGCCTTAAGGCCATGGGCTGAGGGTTTGGGACAGCCAGAATTCCCACTCACCCATACTCGTAGTGGTGTGCAAACCTGGCCATTAACCATTCGTGGGGAGCAGGATTTCGGCATGGCATTTTTAATTGTCCACTTCCGCCCCCCTGTCTGCCACTTTTGGGGAGTGCGATTCCAGATCATCGTGCATAAACTTCCGACCTCGTCCATCCGTTGTCAGATCTGTGACATCGGTTAGCGAAGATATCGGTTGGGCGGAGTCTCCTTTGATCCGATGTGGCATCTCGGGAACCTTTTCCAATGTCCAACACCGGTTGAGCCTTTCAAAATAATCACAGGGGCGGTATCCTCTTTCCTAGCCCGGGTCCACCACCAGCCGGTGTGCCTATTTTGTTCTGATCCCTTTCCTTGGGGCCGGAGTGGCCTGTTACTCCTCACGACATCGGTCCGGTGTTAACTTAGGCCTTGTCCGGTGTTGCCAGTTTCTTTAAGGCCGGGTCTAGTGTTATAACAATTTAGGCCGGACCGAAAGAGGTGTTCACAGATGCCCCTCTTTACTCTCTTTCACCAGAGAAATGTAAATTTCCGAGGTGAAAAGGGAGTAAAGATATGAACACCGATGTAGGACCTAAATCCGGTGTGGGGCTCAATGATGTGGCCATTTAAACAGCCGACGTGTCCTACACGTGGTCCACGTCATGAGGTGACTAAGCATCCCACGTGTCGTCAGCTAACTGGCCGTTTTCAAAATTCAAAATTCACGCCATTGGGCCGGAATGCCAAAAGTCGCCCCTTTTTAATGGGCCTTGGGCCGGAATACGGAAGGTTCTGGATCTTCCCCCCTCCCCCTATAAAAGAAACTTCGGGGATCCATCACTTTCACTCCTTTCTTGATACTGAAGTGCTATCTCTCTGACGTTCAACTTCTCCGGTGTTCAGAGTTTTCCTCCGGTGTTAAAGCTTTGCTCCGGTGTTACGTCCTGGCTCGTACAAAGAGAACTGCACGAATCGCCTCAGCAGGTAGCCATTATCTCCTTCATTTTAATTCGTAGATAAGTCATGGGGGACACCGGTTCGAGTAGTGACTCCATTGAGGTCCTGTCTGGTCCTCCTTCAATTACATCCCGGCGTCAGCCGGGTGGAGTTTCGAGCCGAGGTCTGAGTCACCAAAGTGGGGCAACCTCAGGGGCTTCACATCGGTTCGCCTCATCGGGACATCGTTTCTCCACATTGCCTTTGTGGGAAACAGAGGGGTTTGACACATCGTCAGACTCTTCGTTTAACTTTGGCACTGCTAGTGAAAGGGGAAGCAGTGCCGATCTATATCTTACTGATGATGTGGACTTTTACAGCTGTATTCCTTTCCTTCGTCATACCGTCTGAATGGCTTCCGAAAATTCCTCTACCGGCGTCGCTGTGATCACTGATCCCGTTGAGACCAATGTCTTGGCACACCAGATCAACTGGCTAGCAGAGAAAGCCAGGGACCCTTATTTCTGGGTTCATGAGGACCCAAAGACAATTGTTTCCCGGTATGCTGAAGATGCTGCCGACGTCACCATCGAAGATGTCGTTGTTCATGCCGATGCTGAGCATGAAAACGACTTTACAGTATTCTGCCCCCAAACCTCGGACAGGATTTGCCATCAACCGGGGTCAAGGAATCTCTTTATGTATGAGATGGTCTTCTCCAAGATCGGCGTCCGTTTCCCATTGACGGAGTTTGAGATGGGGGTACTCCGGTTTCTTGACTGCTTTCCCAGCCAACTTCATCCCAATGGCTGGGGCTTGGTAAGGGCTTTGGAGGTACTTGGGGAGTACTTCCACTTTGTCCCCACAGTGGCCCTCTTTTTCACTTATTGCAGGGTGATGCGCCGGGGTAACTCTGGAGGGGGTCTAGGCTTCATCAACCTCCGCTGCGACTCAAAGGTGGTTAACTTCGAAAGTTACACCGAATCGGCCAAGACGGACGGGGTCAGTTTCAAACACTCCTACGTCAAAGTCGAGGTCAATGCTGGTAAGCCGGTGTTCTGGGAGAATTCTGATTATTCCAGAAAGTTTTACACCGGTTGGACTCATGAACACTTTCTCTTGACAAGCAACGCCTACATCGTCAGTGAGAGTAACTTGTCAACTGAGTCCAAGAAAGTCCTGGACGCTCTGAAGGGTTATTCGGTCATTGCCAAGTTCTCCTGCAAGAGGCTTTTGGGGACGGAGTCAGGCCGGGATACTTACCTTGGTAGACATTGTTTACTTTCCTCCTTTTTATTATCTATTTATTTCTGATACATTCACACCGGTACTGACATCGTTTTTCTCTTTGTAGGCGAGATGGCTCGGATAGACATCCTCAGGAAACTGAGGGAGGCTACTGAAGCTCGGAACGCCGCCACTGCTGAACAAGAGAACAGGGTGACTCCTCGACGCACGCCGGCCAAGATGGTGAGCATACCGGCAGAAAATATTGAGGCAATGACTTTGGGACCAGCTGAAAGGGTCCCAGCTAAAAGGAAGTCCAACCTCAGCTCAACTTCCAAGCCGAAAAAACAGAAGGCTCCAAAGGTTGTGGCCGAGGTAGAGGTGCCAACGGAGGAGGAGGTTGGTCCTGTAAATATTTCCCCAGTCCGGTCTCAACCTGAGGACATCGTTGTCAACTCCCGCCTCTCGGACTTTCTGGAATATGTTGGAGGGACACCGGCTCGGGTCCACATCCCCTTCAAGCTCAAAGCCGATCTTCCTGCTCCTGAGGCTCAATCTGCTGCCGAAGCAGCCATTTTCAATTTGGTTGAGGCGGCCGGGGTCCTCAGCTCTTTGGGCCGCTCTTACTATTCCGGTGTCGAGGCTAAGGAATGCCTAGATCGGATGAAGAAGGCTGAGGCTTTGAGAGTTGAGGCTCAGACTGCTTTGACCCAGAAGGAGCAGGAACTGGTCAAAAGCAAGGAGGACCTGTCTGAACTCACTGCTGCCTACACATCGGCTGCTAAGAGGGCAGATGCTGCTGAAGCTAAGGCTAAGGCTTCAGAGGACGCTCTTCAAGCTCTCCGGACCGAACTAGAGGAGGCCAAGGCTGCGAAAGCCGAAGTTGACAAGAAAAACAAGGAGCTATCCGAGAAGCTCGCCGATGTGAAAGAGGAGCAGGCAAGGGAACGGACAGAAGCCGAAGAACAGATGGCTGAATTTTCGGTATTGGCCGATTTCGCCTTTAGTTCCGCTGTTCATCAGGTTGTACACCGGAATTTCGCTGTGCAACTTAACCTGAATGGCATAGGTGTCTACTATGAATTTCATGGTGGCCACTTATATGCTATGGACCGGGGTCAAGCTTTGGAACCTGAGGATGTTCCTTATGAGCCGATGCCCCTCCCCGAAGGCCAAAGCATGGAACTAAGGACGGTGTCGGAAGAATCCGAGAGGACAGCTTCTGCTAGACCGGACTCTCCTGCATCTAACTCTTAGTATTTTTCTCTTCCCTTTTTTTCCTTAGCCTTGTTCCGGGATGGGCTTCGGAGTTTTAACTTTGTAATGGCCTCAGTGCCCTCATCAATGCAATACAATTTTCCACATCTGCTTGTCTTATTCTTTAAATATCTCCAAGTATTTCTCTCGTGTGACCGGTGTAGGGTAACAACTTGAAGTAACACCGTCTGATTAACAATTTGTACTTGGAATTAGGACTTCATTTCTTTTGCCAATTCAATTCGAACATCGTCTATTACAAAGCATGACACCTCGAATAAAAACCACCCCGTCCATAACCTCAATTACCTTTCGAATTTCCGGTGTAATGGGTGTGACCTGAGCCTTGGTAATTTTATCCCCAAAACCAATTCGGTCCGAGGTAGATTTCCAGATACCGTTTGTTGCTTCCCAAAAGTAGTAACCGGTGTGGCCATAGGGACACCGTCTCTTATAACCATAGGGCCTACTTCATTTGACTTTGAGAGCCATGACACCAGCTTTGGGATCACCATATTCCGTGATAGGGTGAATCCTTACCAGTGCCCATATCGGATCAACACCGTTTTTTTTTTTTTTTGAAAATTCTTTTCATTTGCTGGTGAGCTGAAATAGGTGTTCACAGACGTGAATACCTTTGTCAAAGTATCAGATGTAGGGGAAAAACCCAGGGATTGACACTTGAGCCTTTCAGTCAACATGAGGTGAGAATATCGGGGTTGACTTCCGGTAGAACGGAAAGTAAAGGGTGCTTTGATAGGTGGCTGGAAAGTAAAAGGGATGCCTTGATAGGCGGCTGGAAAATAAAGGATGCCTTGATAGGCGGCTGGAAAGTAAAAGGATGCCTTGATAGGCGACGGGAAAGATAAAGGATGCCTTGATAGGCGGCTGGAATAACAAAGGATGCCTTGATAGGCGACTGGAAGATAAAGGATGCCTTGATAGGCGGTTGGTAAGTAGAAGGATGCCTTGATAGGCGGCTGGAAAGATAAAGGATGCCTTGATAGGCGGCAGGAAAATAAAGGATGCCTTGATAGGCGGCTGGAAAGTAAAAGGGATGCCTTGATAGGCGGCTGGAAAGTAAAAGGATGCCTTGATAGGCGACGGGAAAGATAAAGGATGCCTTGATAGGCGGCTGGAATAACAAAGGATGCCTTGATAGGCGACTGGAAGATAAAGGATGCCTTGATAGGCGGCTGGTAAGTAGAAGGATGCCTTGATAGGCGGCTGGAAAGATAAAGGATGCCTTGATAGGCGGCAGGAAAATAAAGGATGCCTTGATAGGCGGCTGGAAAGTAAAAGGGATGCCTTGATAGGCGGCTGGAAAGTAAAAGGATGCCTTGATAGGCGGCGGGAAAGATAAAGGATGCCTTGATAGGCGGCTGGAAAATAAAGGATGCCTTGATAGGCGGATAGAAAATAAAGGATGCCTTGATAGGCGGCTGGAAAGTAAAAGGATGCCTTGATAGGCGGCTGGAAAGATAAAGGATGCCTTGATAGGCGGCTGGAAGATAAAGGATGCCTTGATAGACGGCTGGTAAGTAGAAGGATGCCTTGATAGGCGGCTGGAAAGATAAAGGATGCCTTGATAGGCGGCAGGAAAGATAAAGGATGCCTTGATAGGCGGCTGGAAAGTAAAAGGGATGCCTTGATAGGTGGTTGGAAAGTAAAAGGATGCCTTGATAGGCGGCGGGAAAGATAAAGGATGCCTTGATAGGCGGCTGGAAAATAAAGGATGCCTTGATAGGCGGATGGAAAATAAAGGATGCCTTGATAGGCGGCTGGAAAGTAAAAGGATGCCTTGATAGGTGGCTGGAAAGTAAAAGGATGCCTTGATAGGCGGCGGGAAAGATAAAGGATGCCTTGATAGGCGGCTGGAAAATAAAGGATGCCTTGATAGGCGGATGGAAAATAAAGGATGCCTTGATAGGCGGCTGGAAAGTAAAAGGATGCCTTGATAGGCAGTTGGAAAGATAAAGGATGCCTTGATAGGCGGCTGAGAGATAGAGGATGCCTTGATAGGCGGCTGGAAAGGTAAAGGATGCCTTGATAGGCGGCATGGAAGATAAAGGATGCCTTGATAGGCGGACAGAAAGTAAAAGGTGGAGTCAACTAGGGATGCATGATGGGTTTTCTAAAGGAAAGAAATCTGGGGATGATTCAATTTAAGCTATCTTGGATGATTCAGGGAACTGCTTTTTGAAAATAGAGAAAAGGTCTGGGACCAATACTCCAATTTTGGAAAGATTAGAAGGCTTAGGGGTACTTCCTCAAGGCCGGGAGAAAAATCTGGGATGATGCCCCAGTTAGAGTGGTTGAAGAGGCTTGGGGTGCATTTCCTTTTGCCGGAGTGAGACCCGAGGTAATGTCCCATTTCACTTCCCAGGAGCATGGGGTATCATCCTTGGGTTGACCAAAGATAAAAACCTGGGGAAGATCCCCCCAGTTTGACATGATCTAAAGAGTTTTGGGGGAATCTAGGGAGATGCCTCATGACTGGGAAGGAAGAAATCTGGGGAGATGCCCCAGTTTGACATGATTGAAGGATTCTTGGAGAATGGTTATAACAAAAGGAGTTTGGGAAGATGTCCCAGTTGAGCTTATATGGGAGGCGTAGTTTCACTGGGGAAGAATTTGGTGGTTCAGGTATTGCCTCTTGATGGAAAGTTTAGGATTCATTGGAGAGAGAGATCCAGAGAAGTGCCATCTTTGGCAAATGATTCCACTGGGGAGGATATTTCAAGAGGCACGGACTTTAGTAATTGAGGATGAGAGTTTGTAGGTGCCTGATGAAAGAGTAAAACATTGAAAGGTGCCAACCTTGGCGTTTTAAGGAGGGAATTTTGAGAGGTGCCAACTCGGGCGATTCAAGGAAGAGATTTGAAGGGCTTGATTGGGGTGTTAGTGCCTGGCATGACTATCTGTGAGATAACCTGCAGAAAAATGGTAAGTAATGCAAAGATAAGTTTCAAAATCGGGTAAGTCCTGTGAAACTGCGACCCTTACGAGAACTCATGGACGAAGTAGAGCGAATGAGGCGACCCTAGCTTCGGAGCGCGTGCCTGGCCAAGTCCCTGCAATGATTACCTAAGATGAGGTTGAGTAGCAGGAGCATCTTGTCCCTTGCGACTTTAAATGTTTACCAATTTACTTTGTTAAAATACATGTTTTTATCAGATCAACCAAATTCATAACACGTATCGAAGAGGGTGAACTTTATTCATGCACGTTAAACAAGTACAGAGAAAGAAAAATAAAATAAAGAAGGTAAATGAAATGAATGAGGTCACATAGGTCCAGAACAAATGAAAACGGGGAAGATTCATGGATCCTCCAGTGAATCTCTGAGACTGATGAGAGCCTTAACCCCCCAACACGACTTCATGTTCACCCTTCGACCTTGCTTTTGGAAAGGTAAGTTCGACAGTGATTCACGTGCACGAGCTTGGACTCGTACTTCTTTGAGCCAGAGGATCATTTGCATTGCCATAAATTCGACCCTAACTTTTGCCTGAGCCGCCCTTTTTGGGTTTTCGACTCACCGGGTCACTCTAACTTTTGCCTAAGCTGCCTTTTCAGGTTTTCAGCTTAGCGAGCATTAATTTTCTTTTCTTCCTCTTTTTTTTTTTTTTTGTTTTTTTTTTGTTTTGCTCTGACATCTCCTCCCTAAGCATAGTATTTTTTCACTGCATCTGTGTTTACAGGCATTGACAAATCCTGGCCATCCATATTAGTGAGTATTAAGGCTCCTCCAGAAAAAGCCCTCTTCACAACATATGGTCCTTCATAATTAGGAGTCCATTTGCCTCGATTGTCCTTTTGAATTGGTAAAATTTTCTTGAGCACCAGGTCTCCTTCTTGAAACTGTCGAGGCCATACTTTCTTCTCGAATGCTCGTTTCATACGCCTCTGATACAATTGACCATGACAGAGGGCAGTCAATCTTTTTCCATCAATCAAGTTTAATTGGTCATGTCGAGTTTGAACCCACTCAGCCTCTTCTAATTTTGCTTCCATCATTACCCGAAGGGACGGGATTTCTACTTCAAAAGGCAAAACTGCTTCCATTCCATATACAAGGGAGAACGGGGTTGCCCCTGTCGAGGTTCGAACCGAGGTGCGATACCCATGTAGAGCGAAAGGGAGCATCTCGCTCCAATCTCTGTAGGTGACTACCATTTTCTGCACTATTTTCTTGATGTTCTTATTGGCTGCCTCAACCGCCCTATTCATTTTAGGTCGATAAGGAGAGGAATTGTAATGGTGAATCTTGAAGCTTTCGCAGAGTTCCTTCATTATTTTGTTATTCAAATTCGTACCATTGTCAGTAATGATCTGACTTGGTAGGCCATATCGGCATATCAGTTCTCGCTTGATGAATTTGACCACAATACTCCTTGTTACACTAGTATATGAAGCTGCTTCTACCCATTTGGTGAAATAGTCGATGGCGACCAAGATGAAACGATGACCGTTTGAAGCTCTTGGCTCGATGGGTCCAATGACATCCATGCCCCATATTGAGAAGGGCCATGGAGCCGTCAAGACATTTAGGGATAACGGGGGTGCATGAATATGGTCAGCGTATATCTGACATTTATGACATTTTCGGACATACTTGAAGCAATCCGCTTCCATGGTCATCCAGTAATAACCAGCCCTCAAAATCTTTCTAGACATGGCATGTCCATTAGCGTGAGTCCCAAAAGATCCTTCATGAACATCCTTCATGATTTCGTTTGCCTCATCAGCATCAACACAACGAAGAAGGACAGAGTCATAGTTTCTTTTGTAAAGCACATCCCTATTTAAGAAGAAACCCATGGCGAGTCGCCTTAGGGTCTTCTTATCATTTTCTGTAGCACCCTCGGGGTATTCTTGACTCTGGATATATCTCTTGACATCATGGTACCAAGGTTTCCCATCAGACTCCTTTTCCATCATTTGACAGTATGCAGGCTCACAATGCTTCTTTACTTCGATGAGAGGCATATCGTAGTCACTACTTACTTTGAACATTGAGGCAAGGGTAGCTAAAGCATCAGCCATTTGATTGTCATCCCGGAGAACGTGATGAAAAGAGATCTCGTCAAACTCCTTGATTATTCCCTTGATGTGATCATAATAAGGAATCAATTTACTGTCCCTAGTCTCCCACTCGCCTTTCAATTGGTGAATAACCAAAGCAGAGTCCCCATAAACTTCTAACAACTTTACTTTTGCATCCAACGCTGCTTGGATTCCTAATGAGCATGCCTCATATTCAGCAATATTATTGGTACAGTCAAAACACAATCTGGCGCAGATAGGGATAAATTCCTTATCGGGTGAAATCAAGATAGCACCAATTCCGTGCCCCAATGCATTAGAAGCTCCGTCAAATCTCAGGGTCCATTTCTCTTTTTGACCACCTTCTTCATTGAATAATGCCATGATATCTTCATCCGGAAAGTTAAATTGCATCGGCTGATAATCATTGATGGGTTGGTGTGCCAAGTAATCAGCCAGGGCACTTCCTCTTATAGCTTTTTGAGTGACATATATTATGTCGTATTCAGTTAACAACACTTGCCAGCGAGCGATCCTTCCGGTCAGAGCAGGTTTTTCAAAAATGTACTTGACGGGGTCCATTTTAGAAACTAGCCAAGTGGTATGATTCAACATGTACTGCCTCAGGCGCTTAGCGGCCCATGCTAATGCACAACAAGTCCGCTCTAAAGCGGAGTATCTTAGTTCACAATCAGTGAACTTCTTGCTTAAGTAGTAGATAGCATGTTCCTTCCTTCCAGTTTCATCGTGTTGTTCCAACACACAACCCATGGATTCGTTCAATACAGTCAGATACAATATAAGTGGCCTTCCTGGGGTTGGGGGCACCAAAATTGGTGGTTCTTGTAGATACTGCTTAATCTTTTCGAAAGCTGCTTGACAGTTTTCATCCCATCGCCCCGGTTGATTCTTGCGGAGTAACTTGAAGATGGGTTCACAAGTTGCCGTCAATTGTGAGATAAATCTGGCGATATAATTGAGCCTTCCCAAAAATCCTCGGACCTCTCTTTCTGTATGGGGAGGAGGCATCTCAAGAATCGCCTTAACTTTATCGGGATCAACCTCTATCCCCCTTTCACTTACTATAAATCCTAGCAGCTTGCCCGACCTTGCACCGAACGTGCACTTGGCGGGGTTCAATCTTAGCTTGAACTTTCTCAATCGTTCAAAAAGCTTCCTTAGATCGCTAATGTGCTCTTCTTCTGTTTTAGATTTGGCAATGATGTCATCCACGTAGACTTCTATTTCCTTGTGCATCATATCATGGAAAAGAGTCACCATTGCTCTCTGATAAGTTGCCCCAGTATTTTTTAACCCAAAGGACATCACCTTATAACAAAATGTACCCCATAGAGTAATAAATGTGGTCTTCTCCATGTCTTCAGGTGCCATCTTAATTTGATTATACCCCGAGAAACCATCCATGAAGGAGAAAATGGAATGCTGAGCTCTGTTATCAACCAAAACATCGATCTGTGGTAGGGGAAAATCATCTTTGGGACTAGCCCTATTCAAATCTCGGTAATCCACACACATCCGTACCTTTCCATCCTTTTTAGGGACAGGGACAATGTTGGCTACCCACTGAGGGTATTTTGCCACAGCTAGGAACCCAGCATCAAATTGCTTCTTAACCTCCTCTTTGATCTTTAAAAGCATTTCTGGCTTCATTCGGCGTAATTTCTGCTTTATTGGTGGGCACTCAGGTTTCAAAGGTAGTCTATGCTCGACAATGCTAGCATCAAGCCCAGGCATATCTTGATAAGACCAGGCAAAGACATCACAAAATTCTATTAACAGCTTGATTAAGTCTTCTCTTTGTTCTCTGCTTAGGGTAGTGCCGATCTTGACTTCCTTCTTATTTTCTTCATTCCCCAAATTAATGACCTCGACTATGTCTAGGTAGGGTTGAATCCCTTCATCCTCTTGCTCTAACAATCTCGTCATTTCAGGCGGTGGTTCACAATCTTCCCCACCTTCCTCATCAGCGTAGTCAACCGGGTGGTCGAAGTCGGGAAACGGGGTTGCGACCTCACTTTCCTCAAGGGAGTCACTTTCGGATCTGCAATTTAGTGTGATATGGCAAATAAAAAGAAAGAACAAGCGAGTAAAAAGAAGGGCTTAAAACAAGGATAAGGGGTACACGAAGAGTTTTTTTTTTTGAATTACGATACGCGTTTATTGATGAAAATGATAAAAACAAGTTTCTTTTGCCTTTATTACATGGAAGGGTCCCAAAGCTTTAGGCAGAGCAGAGGGACGAATAAATACTTAAAGCATAAACAAATTACTTTGGCAAAACATTCAAAGTCGTGGGGAACTCGATGGCCTCCCAGTTATGAAGCTCTTGGCCTGGTGGACAAGCAATCACAAAATCAACGCTATCACAAGGGTCTTCTTCAATGACAGCGACTTGGTCTGGAGGCATAAGTCCGGCGCTCCGAAAGCTCTGATAGAGATCACAGATGGGGATCCTTGTAGTACGAGGATCTCTGCCAGTAAGACGAGCAGCCCTCTTTTCTCTCTTCGCTTCCTCTACCCTTTTTTTGTCGGCAGCCGTGGGCCGGTATCCTAACCCAAAACCATTTCTGTTATCAAGCAGGCATATTGGTTCTATTTCTCCATTCAAAGTACGTCCTAGCCCTCTTCCAGGTTCATACCCTTCACGCAGCATAACCTTTGCCATCATTAAAGATGCACTTGGCATACAAACTTTTGTCATTGTGGCTCCTTCCCCCACATAGGTAGCGTTTGCTATCTCTAATGTTTGGAAAGAAGTTTCAAGGGCCTCTTCTGTTGCCTCGACGTAAGGGGTTGACAGAGGCTTGCTGACCAGAAGGTCTTCCTCACCAGAAACAATTATCAGTTTGTTGTCAACTATGAATTTTAATTTTTGGTGCAGTGTAGAGGGTACCACTCCAGCAGAATGGATCCACGGCCTGCCTAATAAACAACTATAGGCAGGCGAGATATCCATGACTTGAAAGAGGACCTGGAACGTGCACGGTCCAACCTGTATGGGTAGCTCAATCTCACCCATAACCTCCCTCCGAGTTCCATTAAAAGCTCATACTATTGTGGCACTTGGCTTCATAAAAGTCCCATCAAATGGTAATTTGGCCAATGTAGACTTTGGCATGACATTGAGGGATGACCCATTGTCAATAAGTACTTTTGCCAAGATGTAATCTCGGCATTTTACGGAGATATGGAGAGCCTTGTTGTGCCCAATCCCCTCTGTTGGTATTTCATCATCAGTGAAGGTCAAATAGTTATCCGCAACAATGTGCCCCACTATTCCCTGAAACTTATCAACGGGAATGTCATGACTGACATGAGCCTCATTCAGGACCTTCATCAACATCTTCCGATGTGGCTCAGAGTTCATCAGCAATGATAACAAAGAGATTTTTGCGGGAGTATGGGTCAGTTGGTCAAGCACTTGATATTCACTCTGGCGAATAAACCTTAAGAATTCATGGGCTTCTTCATCAGTCACGGCCCTTTTGATTTTGCCATTGGCCCCTTCTTTGTTTACCTTGGCATTTTCGGTAACCTGATCCCCCTTCGGCTCTGGAGGGGTGTATACTCTTCCACTTCGGGTTATACCTCCTACCCCAACAATATTTGTGACGGACGAAGGAGACGGGTCACCTGTTGCCGGGCTCGTAATGATCACATCTGCGTTGTACTTCCAAGGGACAGCCCGAGAATCTTTAAACGCAAACGGGGTGGGTGCTTGAATAGTGATGGTTGGCTGTACAGAAACAGGAGCTGCTTGGGGGTTCCTGGTGTAAAAAATTGTCAAGGGCTTAGGGACCCGTGCCCCTGTTTGTTCCTCGATCATGTAGACCTCATCTCCACGACGTTTACAGACCTGCACAACATAGCTGTCCATAAGGCTTTGAAGGACCTCACAGAAACCTTGATGTTCGGCAGTCTGTTCGCAATCATGTTTCGCACCCCAAGCTCCTTCAATTAACCCCCTTTCAAGCAAAAGGGAATGAACTACCCTCAATAGCATTCTTATGTCAGCAACATTCTTAACGCACTCCTCATCATTTTCCAAGGCGTTGACCTCTGAATTTCCATGGTTGGGCAGGGGATTTGTGGCAACATTTGGGCTACCTTCCTTAAAGTTAATCCAGTCAGCTTTGATCAAATCCCTTACCTTATACTTCAAAGCCAGGCAATTTTCTGTGGAATGTCCTGGTGCCCCAGCATGGTAATCACAATGAGCGTTTGGGTCATATCCCCTTGGGTAAGGAGGTTGCAACGGCCTCATAGGGGATGGAGCTACCAGACCTTTCTGAACGAGGATTGGAAAAAGTTTGGTGTATGTTATAGGAATTGGATCGAACTGCACAGGGGAGCGTTCATTGTTGGAATTTCTTGTGTTTTGATTATGATTGGGTGGTCGAGTCACTTGTTGCGGGTGATGGTATGGCACAGGTTGCGGTACTGGCGCTCTTACCATAGGTGGACGAAAGTGGGGAGTATAAGCTGTCGGGCCCTGAGTGGTAGCGGCCACATAAGGATTGGGAGCTTGAATCATAGTAGGAAAGAATGGTCTTGGCGAAGGCGTCTTTTGATTAGAAGAGATGGAATTAGTTTCTCCATCCCTTTTCCCAGGCGCCGGCCTTCTTGTCATGCTTGCCCCAGATGAGCCCTGAATGATCTTTCCTGTTTGTATTCCACTTTCCACTCTTTCCCCGATAGTCACAATGTCAGAGAAGTTGGATGAAACACTACCAATCATCTTGCCGTAGAAAGGTGATGGGAGCGTATCAATAAACATCGCGACTATTTCTTTTTCCGACAATGGGGGATCCACTTGTGCCGCTGTCTCTCTCTATCGTTGGGCATATTCCTTGAATGTTTCACTGTCCTTTTTCATCATGTTTTGTAAATGAACCCTGTTGGGTGCCATATCCATGTTATACTTGTATTGTCTAAGGAAGGCATCTGCCAGGTCCTTCCAACAACGGATATGGTTCCGATCAAGGTGAGCATACCATGTAAGAGCGGCCCCTGCCAGACTATCCTGGAAGCAGTGGATCAAGAGTTGGTCATTAGAAGAGTAAGATGCCATCTTTCGACAGTACATCGTGAGATGGTTCTTAGGACAAGTCATTCCCCGATACTTATCAAAGTCTGGCATCTTGAATTTGGGTGGGAGGACAACATCTGTGACTAAACATAGCTCCGAGGCATCTATTAGTCCAAAACCTCCAGAGCCTTCCATCATCCTCAAACGCTCTTCTAAGATTTCTATCTTTTCCTTTCGAGGAGCTGTGACCATACGGGTTGTATCTTGGAAATTGGTCCCATAGGGGGTTCCGTATCCATATGGATAACCGAGTGGCTGGTTGAACGGAGGCAAAGCATGGGACTGGTTTGTTAGGCCTGTATTTGGTGAAGGACCTTGGGGTTGGTGTTGGCCCGTCGGTTGTAACCGGGCTTTGTGAATTGGCAAGCGCACCAATCGTTTGTAGTTTTCGAAATTTAGATATCGTTCCACTGGGATTGAAAGTCCAATAACAACAGTAATCTTCTACTTACTATGGTAAATATGAAGGAAATTATGAACAAAAGAATGATTTATGTACAGTTTATACAATATTCACAAGATAGCATGGTTGAGTGATTCATAGGATAAAAAGAAAATAAAATCTATCTAAAAAGTTGAGTTGTAACCTAGAATAGGTAAGATACTTGAGATAAACACAGATAAACAAATTATGTTGGAAATTGGATCCCTAATCTAGAATAACAATGAGGAACTCAAAACATGCATGTTTAATCATCAAGTTTCATGTCATTGCAGCTTAAAATCATTATAACCGATCCCTCGTGATATAAATTCTAAGAATTCACCGTAAAGTCCGATCCCTCATGAGCTTTCTCAGTAAAAACTTGCATTAAGACCTGGCCTTATGGCAACAATGGTTAACAACCCCTATAGAATTGAGATACCAAGGGTATTCCAACTTTTTACTTTCGTCAAAACAAGTTTCAATACGGCATAAATAATCATTCTCCCGTTTGACATTTACACTAATAAAACCAGTTTCGATACACATGAAAATCATTCTCCCGTTTGACGTTCATATTAATAAAAGGTTGAAATACTAACATGGACTTGAATCATAAACATGCAGAGGTCGAATTCACAACATTATACTCAATAGATTAGTTCACCAATTCCAACATAATCAGATTAGTTACACATGGTAAAAGTAAAAACAACACTTACAGAGTTTGACATTACGAAGAAGATGATGGAAACTTCACGATACAACGATCACAATACACCGAAACATACTCAAGTATCTAGAAAACTATTCTAGAACTACAACTCACAAAAGAAGTACTCAAAGTCGAGCACAAGAGAGAAGAGAAGAGAAGTGTATGGAATGGGATGCTATGAATGGTGTTGGATGGCCCTATTTATAGGGCTGAGCAAGGGTGCTGACGCTACGCGTCCCTGTGACGCTACGCGTCAGATCCCTGACTCAGCCTCCATTAAACACTTGATAATGGCCACTTTCAATAATTAATCTTGATCATGCCTGGCCACTTGGACATGTTTCCACGAGTTTTTGGCCATTTATGCTGATTGGGGTGGCCCTTGGGCTGAGTGGAGTGCCCATTATTGGGTCCAAGTGGGGTGGTTGGCCAAAAGTAGGAGTGGAGACCACGCAGCACTGACGCTACGCGTGGCTGTGATGCGTAGCGTCAGCATCAAAAATAGCACTTGATGCTACGCGTGGGGTGAGGCTACGCGTCACCTCCTCCAGTGTAATTTTCTCTTGATTTCTTAACTTTTTCACTGCAAAACTAGAGAAAATTGATCAAGGGCAGATTATTTCCAACAACATTCATTTATTGAATTTAAATCCTAATTTTCTAACAAATTAAACTAATTTTTATAATTTTTATGAAATTTTTATTTTAGATTTTATTGAAAATTTGAGGACTAACAGTTGGGCCATAGCCTGTGCAACATAACTCGGTTGGGTCACCTGAGCTCGTGTATTTTGGGCTTGTGTGTTGTAGGTCAGCTGGGTCATCGGGGCTTGTATATTCTGAGTTTGGTGATTTTGTGGGTCAGGAGCTTGTGTGTTTTGGGCTTGGTGGAGTGATGGTATATTTGGCTGGGTAGGGTATGAAGTGTGAGGATTCATGGCTTGCTGGTCATGGGCGTCTTGGTTAACGAGCGGGGGATAGTATCCTGGTGGAAGGCCATAAAGTGTAAAAGGTACTGGGTTGCCGTCAGGGCCGACAAATGTATGCTGTGCATAAGACTGGCCATAAGGTGACTGGGTCTCAATGACAGGGTTAGGTCTTCCAACATGAATGGTGACAGGGGGTGTCGTTGTGTTTGGTACTTGGGTTCTTGCTGGGTCGGAACCAAGGGGGAGTGGTACAGTGGCAGGCTGCTGCTGGTTGTTCTCAATACCTGCAGAGGAAACCCCTTCTGTGATTCTCTTTTCCAGAAGCTTGGTTAATTCGGCTACTTGTTCTTTCAGCTGATTGAACTCGTTTCTGAAATCTTCATCCCTGATTTCTGCTTCGGCCATGAGTCTCGTTTGGAGTCGAGTCGAATAAGGATGTTTACCCGTAACGTCTATTGTAAGTGAAAACACGAAATTGTTAAAAAAGGAAAGCATCAAATAAAAATGGTAATCGAAAAATAAACAGTATGGTGCACAAAGTTATCGCGGAACTCGGCCAGTAACCTCCAACCATTCCTCAGAACGTCACATTCAAGAGTAATAAGTATGTGATAAATGGAAATTAACATGAGACGGTTGTGGAGACAAAAGAATCCTTCTTTCTGAATTTCAAAGTACATTACTGCTGCCAATTTTTATGCAAGAAAAGTAAATCAGCCATTCCTAGCTCGGGCAATCATGTCCCTCATTTTACAAATCCTTTCCTTACAGTAATCAAGGAAGTTTACAATTTCTTTTGGGGTACTAAGAGGGTTAACCATCCCCTCATCTTGCTTTAGTAGGAGTGGGAGGTCTTCGAGGACTCCATTAGCCAAATGTGCCAAGTGGGCAAAGCGATTCATCCATGAATGAATAACTTCATCTTGTTGTGTTATTTCAGCTTTCAAAACACGGATAGCTTCACGACATTCTTGCTCAGTATCCATCGCGTGCTGTCGCTCGCCGTTTATCTCTCGCTGGCAAGCTTTTACCACCTCGTTAAGCTGATGCTCTAATTGACCAACTTGCAATTGTAGGAGCTCTTTTTGTACCAAGGCAATTTGCTCATTCTCTTTGGCTTTTTCCAACATATCCCTCAAGAGTTGCTTGTCAGCCAACATAGTATCCCTTTGCTTGCTCTTCATCCTCAGTTGAGTATTAGCTGTTCGGAGGCATTGACTTTGCTTCCTCAAGTAATCTCTTTCAACTTTCCGCTTCTTTCCAATCTCCTTGATGGTCCGCTTACTTTCTGAGTTCTCCCTTTTTTGAAGGGCACATTCTTGTTGAGATTTTAGCAAGTCTTCCTCTAGCTTCTTATTTTTTACAATTAACTCCTCTATCTTGGCTTTCAAGGCTTCCTCTTCAAGAGTAGGTGAGGGAACAGGTATTCTTGTCGGGAGATGGGAGGGACTTTTGAAAGGCATCTTGACAATGGAAACTCTATTCAGGATCCATCGGTAGTATTCGTCCTTCACGGCATGGCTTCGAGCTCCCAGTTCTTTTCCTTGCCTGTGGACCATCTTCCACGCATTTGCTATATCTCGAATAGCAGAGGTATAATCTCCTTTTGAGTAGCGAAGGACAAAAGGAATGAGTGATTCTTCATCAGGTGGCCCAAGCAATGGATAAGCTAACTGCCGTTTGGCTATGACAGGGTTGTAGTTAATGCATCCTTGTGTACCCATAAGAGGAACATTCGGGTAGCTTCCACAATGATGAATAATGGTGTCAACCTTCAACCATTGTGGATACCACCTTACTTTGTCAGCTGTGAGCCCCGTCAAGTGATTGGCCCATTCACGCCCGTTTTTTGTTACTAACTGGCATAATTTCAGATCAGAAATAGGACATTCAACTTTGCCGACTTGGTGGAAGACATGTGACGTGAGCCACACATACAGAGCAGGTAGACAACAAATGATTTTTTTTCCACCTTGTGTAGAACAGAAGTCCATGGTGTAATATATATTTGCCAAGATAGCAGTGACGGGATTTTCAGACTTGAATTTACGGGCAAGGAAAACGCCAATGGCATCATAATCTATGTAATTGTCAATGTTGGGGAACAAGATAACACCATAAATGGTTAAAGCCAAAGTATCCATGAAGGCTTCCCAATCTCCCTTCTCAGCCAGCAAGTGCATGTGC
Source organism: Clitoria ternatea (assembly GCA_037962975.1). Classification (NCBI taxonomy): domain Eukaryota; kingdom Viridiplantae; phylum Streptophyta; class Magnoliopsida; order Fabales; family Fabaceae; genus Clitoria; species Clitoria ternatea. Next base: position 142,259,574 of record CM075670.1, read on the forward strand.
CTCTCAAAATATTCCCGATCAAACCCCAGGACTTGATTTCTATTTAGCTGCTTACTTCTTAAGACTTCCGGATTAATCCTTAGGATATCAGCGATGGTAAAAACATTCGCTTGGCGTCCAAGGTGGCGGTAAGGCATTTGTCCCTCTAGTGGCATACCCAGAATCTGTTCGAACTCCTCAACAGATGGAGCTAATTGAAAGTCTTGGAAAGTGAAACAACGGAGAGGTGGGTCATAAAACTGAATCAAAGCAGTAATTGCTTCGACTTGTACTTCCACTTCTAGCAACTTTAGGATTCTCCCATATTTCCTTGAAAAAAACGTTTTCTGATTCATATCCAATTTCTTGCCTAATGCTTGCAGACTGGTTGTATCGACCTTCCTAGCCCTGACATGCAGTAATTTTTTCAACTCAGGTATATTTGTACCACAACTATCCGATCTCGTGTTAATTTCCATACTTTCACTCAGAGGTGCTGGCTAAGCTCTTGATAACTTCCTGCGAGAACATGAGAAATGAGAAAATCAGTCACTAGAACTGACGTGTTTTGCAAATCGATACTCCCCTAGTAACTTTAAAAATATTTTTGTGTTCAGGGAAGTTTCGATTTGACAAAACTTATGACAAATCAAAGGTCATGAGAGCTACGGATTTTAATAAAAAAATTGATTTTTTTGGTTTTTTTTTTCAAAACGTCCGTAACTCAAATCCCAAAGACTTGTGCACAAAGAGAAAGAACTATTTGCCCCTTAAGGAATCACTAGTTAAAAGTGTCATTTTTTAAAAAAAAAAAGTAATTCACTAATTGGGCAAGTAATCCTCTATTTTGGATTAGAAGGAAAAGTGAGAATGAGAAAAGGTAGAAGTAAAGTTTGCCCCTTCGTGCCTTAAGGTGGGTTTTTCTGGAGGTCTCGTAATGGTTCTAAGGTTCATCTATCAGTGATACCTCGCATTAGGTGGCTTGTTCTAAAACTTCTAAAGGTCACTAGAGCCAAGATCCTATTCATGATGTTGATCACAAATAGTAAGAAGTATACTAAGTGTGAGCACCATGAATAAGTCGAACTCTAGCTGAGATTCTCACGGTAACCAGACAGGAAGTACATCCCAAATGGCTCCGCTATCAACCTCCCCTAATCTTAAGTTTTATTTGGGCCCGGGTATAGGGTCCTACTCAAAAGTGTGTGCAAATTGTGAGTGTAGTGTGTGAAAGAGGCATTCAATACCTGTACCTTACTCACCCTGTACATAGAACAAACACAGAACAACAAAATAAAGTCGACTACCCTAGGGTTCAACGATCACACAAGAACATAAATAATTGAATACAAACAAAACAGAAACTAAACACTGACAAGGGAATAAAATAAAGGAAGAAGTTAAATAATTAATATGCAAATTAAAACACGCGCTATCAAATTGACTGGCTTGACTCTCTAAATGTCCCCAGTGGAGTCGCCATCTGTCGCGACCGGGATCGCGGCGGCGCCGCCGACCCTCGAAACGGTTTTAAAATGATAAACAGGGAGTCGCCATCAATATTTTTTAGGATAAAATAGTGGAAAAAACCTTTTGTTAAAGCACTGGTTATAAAAATGAGATTCCATGATTCGGGAGTCTGGTTACAGGTGAGGAAGGTATTAGCACCTCACAACTGTCTGTTAAAAAATGGTTACCTCAATTTGATAGCGCGCATTATAATTAACCCAATAATTATTTTAACTTCTTCATAAAAAGAAAAATGTACGGAACGACAAAATAAACAAAAATATAAACAAAGATCAACACAAAATATTTACATGAGATTAACAGGACGTCTCATCCAAATTAATCTCGCTCCGCCTTTTAAAGAGATATTAAAAAAATGAGATTAACAGGACGTCTCGTCCAAATTAATCTCGCTCCGCCCTTTTAAAGAGATATTAAAAAAATGAGATTAACAGGACGTCTCGTCCAAATTAATCTCGCTCCGTCTTTTTAAAGAGATACTAAAAAAATGAGATTAACAGGACGTCTCGTCCAAATTAATCTTGCTCCGCCTTTTTTTTTAAAGAGATATTTAAAAAATGAGATTAACAGGACGTCTCATCCAAATTAATCTCGCTCCTCCTTTTGATGGCAAGACAAAAAGGAAACTCTAAAAATGAAATAAAGAAAGGTGGGCCCGACAGGAACTATTTCCCGCTCCTACGTATTCTCGAACTTTCGAGAAATTAGGGTCACGTAGTTCTTTAAGTGTTTTTTTTTTTTTTGTTTTTAGGGAAAGATTAGGAAGATATTGATGGGGATCATTTTTATGAAGAATCCATACAAGGCGAAGAGCTTCACACGTGCACGGATCTTAAAAGGGTTGTGTAGACGGGAGTGCTCCCGTACGACACTATTTTTTACAAAATCACTTATTTTATTAGATGTACTTGTTAAGGAAAAATAAAAAAAATGACACACAGACAATCATAACCAACAAATAGCAAACTCACGGGAAAGTAAAAGACTAAAAGTAAAGGAGATAAAGAACAGAGTGGAACCGGTGTGAAGGGCACGAAACCGGTGTGGGGAAGTCAAGCACAGTGACGATGTCTGGCCGGTTTCAGACTTGCACGCTGACAGGAACAACGGACCGGAGTTAGATCCAAATCTTGAAAACTGAAGGACGCAACCGGTGTCGTGGGAAGTTGATCCGAGGTGAGTTGCTGGGTACGGTGCAAAGGCGATGTGTAAGAGCAATGAAGACAGTAATAGGGCAAGGCAGCGAAGAACTAGAACGGGATGGATTCTGTGTGGAGACGGTGTGAGTACGGGATAGGGGCGATGGACAGGACAACAGCTTTGAGTACTCAGAATTCCCAAGCTTCCCAAAGCTGAGGGGTTTATATTGGTGATTATGACAGGTTATAGGCTTCCAGCGGAGGAGGATCTTCAGAAGGTCTTAAAGAAATTAAAGAGAATTTGAGGAAAAAAGAAGCTTCTTTGCGAATTCAGTCTCTCCCCCTAATCGTCCGCCCCCGTAGCTTCTTTGGCTGGGGCATTTATAGGGCCTTAAGGCCATGGGCTGAGGGTTTGGGACAGCCAGAATTCCCACTCACCCATACGCGTAGTGGTGTGCAAACCTGGCCATTAACCATTCGTGGGGAGCAGGATTTCGGCATATGGCATTTTTAATTGTCCACTTCCGCCCCCTGTCTGCCACTTTTGGGGAGTGCGATTCCAGATCATCGTGCATAAACTTCCGACCTCGTCCATCCGTTGTCAGATCTGTGACATCGGTTAGCGAAGATATCGGTTGGGCGGAGTCTCCTTTGATCCGATGTGGCATCTCGGGAACCTTTTCCAATGTCCAACACCGGTTGAGCCTTTCAAAATAATCATAGGGGCGGTATCCTCTTTCCTAGCCCGGGTCCACCACCAGCCGGTGTGCCTATTTTGTTCTGATCCCTTTCCTTGGGGCCGGAGTGGCCTATTACTCCTCACGACATCGGTCCGGTGTTAACTTAGGCCTTGTCCGGTGTTGCCAGTTTCTTTAAGGCCGGGTCTAGTGTTATAACAATTTAGGCCGGACCGAAAGAGGTGTTCACACATAGTCTTAATTTTCATAAATTAATAGTGCATCTTCAATTCGTGAATCTTTTATTTCATACTTATAGCATTGTTGATTAAATTAATACACAACATCTTTTATTTGTATCTTTATTCTAGATATATTCATAAATTTTGAAAATTAATTCATGAATTATTTTAATTATATTGCGATATATAATTTTGCACTAAATTAAGAAAATTCTTATGAAAGAAGATATATATATATATATATATATATATATATATATATATATATATTGTCAACATCTACTTAACATCCATCCAAAAATATAATGGTCAATCAAAAGAAAACATTATCTTATATCAAATATATTTCATACTTTTAAGTATATACCAAAAAATATGTCTGATATAAATACTTAATAAGAATATTCTAAACCTAAATCATCAAAATAGACAATATTGTCTTATCAAATATCATACATTCAAGTAAATGTCTAGCCAAAAATATATCTAATGAGATCATTGCAATACTATAAGTAGATATTAGTAACTTCAAGATCAAAGTCATCATCTTCCAAATCTAAAGTACATCATCTTCCATATCCATAAATGCATTTCCTCCATCATGCCCTTCCTACAAAAAATTATAAAATTATTTTATTTAAAGCTATATAAATGAAAGTTTCAACCTTAACATTTATATAACAATTACCTCTCCAAGATTTGGAGCATGTGTTGACGTAAAAGAATGTACATGTGGTTGTCCAATAATGTTTTCAAGATTATTTGCATCTTTAGGAGATAATTCTAACAATTCTTCGAGTGATTCCATATTCATTCCTGGATTGCACTGTCTCAATAAAACCTTCACAACATCTTGAAATTTACCAAACTTCTCTTCTATATTATTTATTTGTTCATGCAATGAAGTGACTTCTTATTTGTGTGTTTCTTTCAAAGCATTAAGCTCAGCTTTTCGCTTCAAAGAAGTTTGTGTGACATTTCTCCCATAACAACGCACTATTCCAGGATATTCTTTACCGAAAAAAGCTTTAAATGCTTCATTACTTTCCTCATTATTATCCATAGCATCTTCAAGTTTAGACTAAGAGACAAAGAAAAATTAGAATTAGACGTTATCTATTGAAATTATTAAGCAAATTATGATTTCAGTCGCATATCATAATGTTATCAACTTACAATTGCATTTTCAGTTTCTGCATCTAATTTTTTTCCCTTTATTTCCTTTTTGAGTCTCAATAAAAATTTCTGCTTAGGTAGGTTCTCTATTATTTTGTGCACGTTGCATCAAATAATAAAAATATCAAATAGAACTTAAAATTTTATGCTACCTAGAAACATCCAGCAACATCTATTTATAAATTATATACTACTTAGTGGTCAATATGTGATTGTACACTAAAGTAAAAACATTAGTATCATTAACATAAAATAAAAAATATATATTTACCAATTTTTCACGAATCATAGCAAAATTTTTTGGACCCATTCGATGCCTCCACTTCTGTTGAGCTCTATTTTGAGTGTTCCTTTCACTAATACACTGTATATTAAAATAAAGGCAATGTTATGATAAACCATTTATTTGATACTTTGAGTAAAATCAATTATCACACCTACTTGTATGGGTTTCAAACTCCAAAAGTCACATAACTTCTTGAAATGAGATTTTAAAACTTTTGGAGGACGATTTTTAAGTCTGTTAGTCATGTTAGAATACTTTGAATAACGTTCCTTCTTGATTTGGTGTTTGTGTCGTCTCCAAGCATCTCTAATAGTAGTCTCTACCCAATCCTTTACTATATCCAGTAAAATAAACTTTTTCTACAAAATTATAACAAAAAAATTAAATACTTCATATTGTATAATCCATATTACTCTTCTATCACATATGTACCATTGTATAGTCCCAACAACGCTTTATATTCTCATCTGGCATATTAGTCCAACTTGTGTAAATTAAGGGGCAAAATGCTGACTTTCTACCCAATGTTCCCAAGAAGAGTCTTAAATCAAATACAACTTTCTCAGTAGGCCCAATAGGCTGGCCATCATCATTGAATGCCACCTCTTCTCGCTCTTCCATGGTTCTTGCATTTTGCATGTAGTTCTGCCATGAGTTATTTTTTTTGATGTCCCTAATTTAAATTTAAAGTCATAAAATTAATAAAATATAATATTTATTATCATTATCATCATGATTTTATGGTAATTTATATAGTAATGATAAGGAAATAAGAAATAAATTACCTTCTTCAGCTTCTTTGTTTAGGTTTGTCATTTCTTGTTCTTGATTGATATCTTCCTCACCGTCTAGTGCAAAACCTTCCTTATGTTCTAGTTGTCTCAAGTCTTCCCTATTTCTTTTAGATGATTGATTTTGGTTCAATCTAGTTGCAACCTGAGTAGATGTAGGGTGCCACTTGCTTTGAGATCTTCCTTCATTCAATGAATTTGATCCATCAACTTCTTTCAACTTTTGAAGTTAAATAAAGTCATCAATCATCATCGATGGACATGTTGGAATCTTCTTTGCCCTTTTTGTAGCATTTTCTTCAACCCCGATACTTCTTTGAAACATAATTGTAGTCTTAGAGTTTTTCTGTTGAGCTTGTTTTTTATTAGAACATTGGGTTCTAGAAATGACAGTGTCCAAAGAAAGCTTATCTTGCATTCTTTTTTTCAATGTTCCTATTTTCAATTGAAACATCAACATAATAAAAATAAGGTTGAGTATTAGCATCTATTATATACATAATTAATATATAATCATTATTATTAAGAGAATTATTTACCTTGGCCAACATGTTTTTTTGAGTTCTTCACTTGATCTTCTAGATTGATATCTCCCCCAACTTTCCCAAAACCTTCTATAGTTTTAGGTTGACTCAAATTTTTTGCTCTATTTCTTTGAGATGCCATATTATTTTCATTAACTTTAGGCTTTTCTACTTTCTTTGTAGCTGTAATTTTATCCAATTTGCATTCTATGTAAACATAATACAAATAATCCTAACACTACAAAAAAACAGGTACATAAAGGAGGTTTTTTAGAGGAGGTTTCAAAAACCTCTACTAATAAAATCATATTGGGGTGTTTTTTCAAACCTCCTTAAATTAAATTTATAATGGAGGTTTTTAATTTATTTAAAGGAGGTCATTTTTTTACCCTATTAATAAAAAATATAAATGAGGTTATTTATGTTATATAAGGGAGATTATAAAAACCTTTTCAATTTGTAAATATTTTCTTATCATAAATTTCCTTTAATTAATAAAACTTTCCCTCCAAATCCTGACTTCTTAATCTAACCTTTTTCCTCATTTTCATGTTGGCCGTTTCCCCTAATTTCATCCTAAAATTTTATAAAATAAAAAATATATTCTAGGGTTTTTAACTATTCCCTTTCATTCAAAAAGGAAAAAATTTATTCCCCTCCAATTAAAAATTAAAGTTCCCAATTAGAAACCCTAATTGACAAAAAAATTGTATCTTTTTCCCCTTCTATCTCGTTGAGGTTTCTTTTCCCTTCTCCCCTTGTTGTCACGCGATACTGCTTCCAGGGACCTTAAGGTTCGCATCTCCCTCTCCCTCGTTATGGATGCGAGGTTCTTTTCTCTCATTCCCTCATCTTCTTATTCCTACATGTCTTCTACGAACCTCAAATCCTCTCTGCTTTCCATCTCCAAAACCGTCACTGAATGCCCTCTCTCTTAAACCAATTGCACCCTCAAATGGTTTTCACCCACTTTCTATTCCACGCTTAAACCATATTCCTCATCGAATGCACTGTTATCATAGTTACTGGCGGAGCCTCCCTTAATCCTGAATCTCTCCCTTTCATCAGACCTCATCCTTCTTTATGGTGAAGCATCCTCCCGCATGTGAAGCTTTCTTCCTCAACCATCGACGCCACTGTGGAGCCTTTGTTCTTCCTCTCAAAACCGTTGTCCCCTCTGAGTTCTAATTTCTTTTTTAGAAGTGTGAACCCTAAGCCTTATTTGTGAAGGTAATTTTTACTAATTACAAAAGAAAAATTGACTTGCAAGGGGAAACCTGCTTATGGATATGTATGGTATCTTGCAGGTGGAGAGTATAGTGTTAAGTATCATATCAATGCTTTCTAGTCCTAATGATAAATCTCCTGCCAATGTCAAAGCTGCGGTAAGTTTAACCATTTTTTTATTTAAGTAATTTTATTACTGCAACCTTTCCCTCATTCCCCCCTTATAGTACTTATTTACATCCAAGAGATAAAAGTTAAACCCACATTTGCTGTGAGAAGCATGCAAAAGCCCAGCCTCAATAACCAACCTTAAAATGAATGCTGTTTTTTGTCAAAGTTATCTTATAGACTCAAAAACTAGATGCAACAATATGAGTTACTTGTACCCATGGAATTGATTCAATCCTGTATTTTCTCTAATTACTTAAGTAGATATTTTATAAGATTAGGTGTTTGATATACAGTTGAATTCTGATTTATTGTCCAAGGCACTAACTAGTGGGTGTAAAAGATTGAGATGTGGAATTGCAAACAGTACAAGCTTATGTATATGTATAATACTTCCCCAATCAATGAATATATAATGAAGTAACACAATTTGTATTTTTAGTATTAATGAATTTCCCAAGTGATTAAATACTGTAGGAAATTATTAATAGGATTGTTTATGTAGGATAAAACTTATATGGGAAGTAGTCATTAATCAAATTGCTCTGGTTTAAGCAAAATCCAGAAGATTTTATGATCGAAGATTTATATTATAATAGTATAGTATATCAGCAGGTTTTTGCTCAATCAAAGCCTGCCTTACCTACACCTATACAATGCAAACGCAAGCCATCTTTCCCCATCGCTCTACCTCACCAAGTTAGCCCCCTCTCACAAGACTAACCATGCACTTGTACAAATTTGGGTTCCACTTTCCTCTTTGATTTTGATCCTTTTTCTTTCCTTAAAACTAGTTTTGGCATTCCTCTCTCGTCTATTCGTCTTGTTCGCCACAACCAGCCTCTTGAACCCCCAATAATGTTGTCACCATCGCCCAACCACGTCTCAAACAAACCCAAATGTTGTCCCTCTATTAGAGTATCCATTTTCCTCTCTCCCATTATGCCAACGATGATGCATCTCTACTAACCACTACCATCATTTGAGAAATAGTGCAGCACTTCGCTCGCTTCGAGTCATGTCGGTAACTACGAGTTTGGTAATTTCTTTTTTCTTGTTTTGCCTTTCTTTCGTTCTTATTCTTTGGTTCTGTAATTTAATTGTGAATGAAGTTTCTTGGTTCAGAGATTCTTTGGGTTTGTTGGTGAGTTAATTAGTTAATTCACCATGGCAGGGTCTGAAGCCAAAAAATTTGGTAATTCGTATTTCTAAATTTATGTATGTTCATTTGCCCTTCATGTTCCATTTCTCTAATCGCGAACCGTTGCAGGTGGTGGCAAGAATGATGAGGTTAAGAAGAAGTCTGGCTTGGGATTCACACATTGGAAGGCTGAAAACTTCAGAGAGTGGTATTCCGAGGTATTTTTAGCTGTTAGATAGTTTTGACCTGATTTGTATTTAGTCAAACTTGTTCATTCCTCCTGATCTGGTTTTATTTCACTTTTTGTGTGTTTTGCTTGACTTAAGCTTTTGATTAATTTTACAGGTGGTTGTTAATGAGGAAATGATTGAGTACTATGATATCTCTAATTGCTATATTTTGAGGCCTTGGTCAATTGTAATTTGGGAGATCCTGCAGGTGAGTTTTCTTATTTTTTTAGTGAATCACTGATTGTGTTTTTTTGTAGTGCTTTCTTCTATTAATGCATGTGTATATGGTTATTGGATTTTGACGATGTGGATGTAAAATTACGGATGTTGTTATTTTATTCTTTACATATATGGGTCAGAGTTGCTTTAACTTTAAAAATAATGTGTAGGTATTTTTTTATCCAGAAATTAAGAAAATAAAAATCAAGAACTACTACTTTCCTTTGTTTGTGTCTCCTGGAGCTCTGCAAAAGGAGAAAGACCATGTTGAGCGGTTTGCTCCAGAGTAAGAGTTTGTGAATCTGTTGCGCCTTGTAATTTAGACCCTTCATTGAATTAGGATAAGTTACTTTTTTTGGAACTAGAAATGGTCTTCCAGTTTGAGTATTGTAAATATTGGGTTGGTTATAACTTATTAAGATTTGGATTTGGAGATTACTGCATTAGATTAGTAGCATGTTTAATGGTTTGGGCTTTCTTGATTAGGGGCATGCCATACAATAGAAATTTTAGTTTAGTGCCTTGAAATGAGTTGTATTGAACTGCGCAACTTCATTTCTTTTCTGAGGAACATTTTAATGCCTAATTCTACAGTTCATGAAATGAAGTTGCGATGAAATTGAAATTTTATTCATTTTTGTAAATAGAGATGTTGGAATTGTGGAACTCCATGTTTACTGAATAATACAAACAGACCCTTATTTGGGAAACTGCAGTATTTTGATGATTGTCTTATTCTTCCTCTTCCAGGTTGCTTGGGTGACAAAGTCTGGGAATCTGATTTAGAAATTCCTATTGCAATTCATCCAACTAGAGAAACTGTCATGTATCCCTTCTATTCTAAATGGATAAGGGGACATCGTGACTTGCCCTTAAAACTTAACCAATGGTGCAATGTTGTTAGGTGGGAGTTCAGCAATCCCACACCATTCATTAGGTAGTGAGTATTATTTTCTTTCACCTATTTTCTTTGTCATTTGGAGGGGTAATGATTTGCTTCTTGTTGTTAATGCAATGAATAATTTCTTACTTAATAAGAGGCTTTAAATTAACGAATATTACACCTTTCTGTATCTGTACATCTTTGACATAATGCTCGTGCCTTAACATAATCTGTCCAATAGGCTATGGAACTACTTTTCAGTCTATTTTGTGGTGCTTATACAAAATTTGACTGCAGGAGTCCTGAGTTTCTTTGGCAGGAAGGACACACTACTTTTGCAATAAAGGAGGAAGCAGATGTAGAGGTATTCAATCAAATATTAGTTTTTGGAATTTCTCTCTAGACCTTTAGTTGTATAACCTGCCTTAACATGTATTTTATAGGTCTTGATAGCTATTGACTTCTTGTTTACTTCTGGTGCATTGTCCCTGGATATTAATTTGTATTTTCCTTCCTAGGATGCAAATTTTCAAAAATTTGTTTTCAAAATATTCTAAACTGTTACTGTTTTAGGTTCTTGATATATTGGAACTGTATAGGCATATATATGAAGAGTATTTGGTAGTTCCTATCATTAAGGGTAAGAAAAGTGAGCTTGAGAAGTTTGCTGGTGGATTATACATTACCAATGTTGAGGTATACGCCTAACATTCTTGCACATATTTTGATATTTTATTTTAATGGTGAAAGTTATTTATAAAATTTTTCTGTTCAATTAGGCTAGGCATTTATTCCTAACACCAGTCGTGGTATACAAGGTGCAACCTCTCATTGTCTAGGCCAAAAGTTTGCTAAAATGTTTGAGATAAACTTTGAAAATGAGAAGGGTGAGAAAGCCATGGTATGGCAAAAACTCATAGGCCTATAGTACTTGAACTGTAAGCTTTGATTTCTTTCATATACGTGCATTGGAGAACTTCTCTACACCTGATTACATTTATATTTTTTGATTGTTTTGAAACAGATTGGGGTGGTGGTGGTAGTTCATGGTGATGATAAGGGATTGGTGCTACCTCCTAAAGTAGCTTTAGTTCAATTCATTGTGATTCTTGTGCCTTACAATGCTTACACTCAAGGAATCTTTGATGCTGTTTCTGAAACTGTGAATGCATTGAGTGAAGCAGGTGTTCGTGCTGAGTCATATTTTAGAGATAACTATTCTCCTGGGATGAAATTATTCTCACTGGGAAATGAAAAGTGTTCCTCTAAGGATTGAAATTCGGCCAAAGGATTTAGCAAATAAACAGGTCAACAACTTTGCCCTACTGTTCCATTGATTCTCATATTTGTCATTTGGCTTTTATACTATTAGTTTTTTAGAGAACGCAAAATAAATCTCTTCAGATTTTGATCAGGTTTGTGTTGTTCGATGTGATAATGGGGCAAAGATGGACATGGCCAGAGCTGATTTGTTTAAGGAAGTAAAAAAATTGCTTGATACTATTCACCAGAACCTGTTTAATGTTGCAAAACAAAAATGAGACGAATGCAGGTTTATAAGCTAATATATTTTATTTCAAAACTTCTTTGTTGGCTCTTGTAGATTGTCTTTTGTTACTGAAATAAAAAAGGGTTTGATTTGGTATTTTAGAGACCTGATTGTGTAATGTATTATTTTATTGGGATATTTTCATAGCTGTCTTATGCATAATGCCTATCATGCATGATGTGGTTTGAAGTTTTGTTTTCTTGGTAATAATTTTTTTAAGAGGTGGAAGCTGATGTCATAGCAAGGACAAAGGGTGAGATGAGAGCAGCTAAGATTCTTTGTAGTCCTTTGATCAGCCATTAAAAACCTTAGTTATCATCCATGTTTAATAGAAATTACTTTGATTTTCATGCGATACAATATTTATTCTGGATTATAATATAAGTATTACATTAGTTGTCGTCCATTTAAAAACCTTTTTATCAGGAATTTATAACTATGTATGTGTGTGTATATATATATATATTTGTTTATATTTTATATGGTGTTTGTTATTATTATTATTGAGATATTCAACTTTTCTATGGCACCAATCTCTAGCATAAGAATGATTAATATATATGTACATATATTGGTGGTAATTAATTTTTTTTTATTTTAGTCAATAGATTAGTGGCGGTTTGAAATCCCCAGTAATTGTAATTAATTTCAAGAAGAATTAATAAAATTATTACCTTGGACAACTTTTTTTTTTGTAGTTTTTACTTTATCTGCAAAGCCTTCCACAATTTTATGGTGTCCCAAGTTGTCCCTTATATTTCTGTGAGTTGACGCATGATTTGGATTCACTTTTAGCCTTTCTACTTTCTTTGCAGCAATAACTTCATTCAACTTGTCTTCTACTAATTATTAAATAAATAATCAACATAGCATTAGTAAGGTTAGATATAGCAAGTCATTATTATATACATAATTCATGCGACTATTACCATGAAACATTAAAATTATTTACCTTGGATAGCGTGTGTTTTGCTTTTTTTCACTTTCTCTTCAAGATCTACAACTTCAACTTTTCCTTTATTATTTCCTTGTAGTCTCATGCAATTTATCAATTTTTTCTTGCTTGATTTGCTTAAATCTTTGTGCCAACTCAATGCTTGATTTTGCTTGGAGAGATTCAAATCTTCGTTTAGTAGTTATTGTCTCCATTCTTGTGAAGATTATGAGTTGCAAAACATAATTAATATAATCACAAAGTAGGTATTTACTAAACTAAAAAGGAATATGTTTCTAACATGCATTTTTTTCATAAGGTAAAATTTAATATATATCATAAAAATATTACAAGTATTACCTAATTTGCTGTTATTTGCTACAATATTTATATTATATATGAGCTACTCCATAAAATCTTTCGTATCATCAAAAATTGAGTCATCATCAGAATAATGTTCACTTTCTATTTCATAAATAGCTTCATTATCCTTCCCTTTTTCTTTTTCCTTTTCTTTTTCCTTGGGTAGAACAAAAATTTCCTTTAGAGGTTGTTCGATGATATCATCAGGCACATCCTACCTAACCAAATCAACTTCAAAATCATTTATAGAAAGATTGTTTGAAATCTTAGAAGTATGAGTGAAATAATATCCTTCACCACCAGAATTAGAACTTCCCCCATGTCAAATGAATCTCTTAGAATTGTCTTCAAAACATAGTACCTATGTTCTTTAAAGGGATGTTTAATGTAGAAGCATTGTTGCACTTGAGATGCTAACACAAATGGATCATTCTTGTAGCACTTTTTATTGAAATAAACAAATGGCAACCCAAGTTTATCTTCATCACCCATAAACCAGTCATATCTGAATAGTACATAACTAGCATAACCATAATAATCTAACTCTATGATATCGGTTATTGCTCCATAGAAGGACAAACAAACTTTTTCTGGATTCTCATCATTTGTACTTTAAAGCTTTGAGTTACTGCCTCTAAAGTCACACCACTATTTTGAGTTTTTTTGCCTTGCATCACGTTGTCTTGTATGAAACCTATATCCGTTAATAACATAACCAAAATATCATTTAGCTACACTATTTGGTCCCCTAGACAATGTAACACCCCGATTTTTTGGAATCGAATCTTAATGTAATCTAAATAATTAAACAATAAAAATACAAACAAATTTTTTGCGTACAAAATAATTTCAAACACCTCCACAACTACATCAAGACTCGAACCACAGAAAACCAAAGGGTGAGATTTGATTATCTATAACTGGATCGGTAAATAGTTTGCCCATAACGGTATACAGAAATAACAGAGTTTACAGCAGAAAGAGAATGTGTATACCGGGCATACTCCTAGTCCCATATATGAAGATATGGAAAAAGGTTTAGCAAAGCATGTAACGGCGTATCATAAGCCTAATAGACAACCATCATCTTTTCACATAATTTCATAATCATACAATGCCTAATATATATGCATATATATATATATATATATATATATATATATATATATATATATATCTATATGGTCATGCATCATTCATCTCTAATATTCATATTCCATAATTGACCATATCATTTCAACCCTTGATTTATGTATTTTCAATACTTGTACATACTTAGAAGATTAAAAATCAACATCCATACTTATACATATTCACCGTTCATCCATCAATTTCAGTAATACCATTTTACACACAACTCATCCATAATACAATAATTTAGAATTGCTGCCGGCCAAGGCATTCCATTACCACTATTTTACCTTCACAAAAGCTTTTCTTCAAAATATCCTCATCCCATGACATTCCTGCATTAATACTAAAAAGTAGACCACATGGGAGAATGAGTTATACATTTCAAATGATGATATGAATACAATTGAAATTATGTGCTTATGCATATCAACATCATGTATGCTTTGCTAAACATATCAATGATCATCATAAATTATTAATTCAACAACATAAACATACTTCATATTCATTAATCAAGTCATATCAAAGCAGGCATATACACATCAATCACAACGCCACAATGGGCCAACATCATCAGCATTGACCATTCAGGTCTTCTCTCAAGTCACCATGGGCTAACATCATTATCATCAATCATGATAATTATGTCCTTCATTACATTGAGCCATAATATACACATTGTCATATTCAATAACGTTTTGTTGTATTCATATCATTTATTAATTTTTATGTGGTCTTTTAGGTACATCAATTACCCATCTCATCAACACCATACCACAATCTCAATCATCATCACCTTCTGGCATATCTCCATGCTATATGCAAATGCTCCTATGGTTAATGCATATGCATAATGGAATATGTAACACCCTCTGTTACACCTTAATAAATTCTAGAAAAACTTGTAATTTTTTTTTAAAGATATGATTGTTAAAAAGAAACTATCGAAATAAATTATATACATTATTTCTGAAATACCTCACAAATATTATTAAAACTTTATAAAGTATATGTACATTCATCCGAAGAAAATAAACATTAAACATTATAAGAAAGAGAGGAAACTCCATGGCCCAGAAGCAGTTACTTATTAACATTATTTATTCATTGGACCACGGTATTCATACCGAGCTCCCTTTATAGAACGTGCTATATTTACTGCCGATATTCTTCGATCCTTCCCTCTGAACCATCAATTTAAAACATGTGAAACAAAAACACGGAGAAAGGAGTGAGAAACATAATATAATATTCTCGATTAAGACATAAGCAACAAAGGGTTTTCACAAACCAATACATAATAATATCAATCACAATCACATACACAATCAATTATGAATGCATGAATGTTATGCAATATCTTCATCATAACTTACCTATATATGTGGGCCCTTAAATTTTAATTTGTACTGGGCCAACCAGGAGTTTACACTGTTTCATAAGTCCGGATAATAATAATATGAACAGCTCAACTGGCATGGAAACACTTAGAGACTAGTCAGATTGAGAAAGTTTTTATTGTGAAAGTACCCGACACTAGGGAGCTACCCCAGGTCCCCTGAAGCACCCTTTCACACCCTCTCATCCCAAGGCTCGTAATTAAGCCTCCTCTAATGTATCCTCGGTTTCTATAATCCGTCCCCAGACAATATTATTTCATTTCACTTTAATGATTCATGATGCATGAACTACTCGCGTATTGAGTTAGTTAAGGCTTTTAGAAACTCAATTATTAAATCCCTTAAAGGTTTACAATATCATTTCAATAAACTGTATATTTTCTCAATTCTCTGAATTTCTGTCCCACAGAAATAAATTTGGTACAGTTTTCAAATCTCACTGAAATTGAGTTTCTAAGCCTTAAATATCTAAAAACTTTATCATATAAAACTTTACATAATCTTTCTCAAATTAAATCTTAACAAAATCAAATTTAGGAATCTCAATTATTTCCAAATATCTTTAGTTATTAAGTTGGAAAAAATAAAATAATTTTCTTTTAAAAATTTTTATTTTATTAAAAGAGAATAATTATTAACCAAAAATACTTAACATTACAAAATTTTTCTTTAACTCAAAATTTAATTAAATAAATTCTCATAAAATGTTTTCTTTCTAAAATGAATACTAATTTTTTTATTCTAAATATTGAAAATAAAGTTAATAAAAATAATTTCTAAGAAGGAATAAAAGATAATAAAATTTAAAGAGTAAGGTAAGAAATTCTTACTGAATTTTAGCTTTCCGTCATGCTCACTATATGCTCAAACTCCACATTACAATATCATCAATCAAAATCAAGCAATATCAATCATAACTAAATATCATCAATCAATCAATCATAATCAAATCATAATTAAATCAATTAAATATCATTAATACATATCATAATACAAAATTTAATGATTACTAATATAGTCAATTTGAGTCATTTTGGTCAATTCCTCGCATAGGTATATGTAAGTCCATATAATCCAGTCCTGCATAGGTATAGTTCAGTCCGTATGGGTCATAATGGTCCAAGTCCTTGCATAGGTATAGTCCAGTCCATATAGGTCATAATGGTCCAAGTCCTTGCATAGGTATGTTAGAGTTAGTTAAACCGGATATTTAATTTAAAATTTATTAAAATTGTTAAGTTAAAAGGTTAATATTTTAAAATAATAATATTATTAAATTTAAAAGGAGTAGGGGACTCCTCCCATTATTCTTATGTCTTTTCATATTATACTCTTATCTCACTCTCCTTACATTGAATTGTTACCCAAAATGGATTTGCTTTGCGCCTCCGATTTCTAGAAATATTAATACCAATCTTATTTCAGTATAAGCATAAGACGAAGATTAAGATTACTACTTAAAACAGAAATGATAAATTTTGAATAGTGAATAGTGAATAGTGAATAGTATATCATGAATAGTAACAGTAGATAGTAAAACGAGAATAGTAACAGTAAATAGTAAAACGTGAATAGTAACAGTAAATAGTAAATTGTGAATAGTAACGGTAAATAGTAACAGTAAATAGTAATTTATTATTTGAATAGTAATTTACTATTGAAATAGTAATTTACTATTGAAATAGTATTTACTATACAGAATAGTAACTTAAAATAATATTATTTCCAGTATAATAACAGATTTCTAAAAACGATATAAAAATAACCCAAAAAATATAAAAGAGAAGTATTCTTACCTTAGGATTTTGGCAGAACCTTCTCTCCAAAAACTATTCTTCTCTCTCTCACTTCCACCACTATCTCACTAGCACTATTATATTAAGAAAACTTGATCTGAAATTGTGAATTCTAAAAAAGAAATCCTTCGGTATTTATAGGAAAAAAATTTACTATGCATTCCATTATTTTAATATAAAAGTACTATGCATTTTTGAATTTTTTATTCTAGGTTACTGTGCATCTTTTGAAAATTTCATACATGCACAGTGATTTGCATAGTAATTGTCGGCAAAATTATTAAGTCAAATAGTAACCCTTCACTCGGTATATTTTAAGTATTCAAAATGAGTCCTTTTTGAAATTTAGCGATATTATATCAGTCCTCACTAATTTTATAATAAGTAATATAAAGCTGAAATTTTAAAAATCTAAAATTTTCTGTTAATAAAAATTTATTGATACATTTCCAATTTTTTAACGATTGGAAAAAATCAAGATTTTTCTCAAACCGATAATTTTTAGATAAGTCTACTTGAAACGGATTTTAGAAAATTTTCTTATAATTTAAATTTACTTTCTTATAAATATTTTTAATTTAAGTCACTTATATGAATTTAAAATTATTTAAAAAAATATTATTTTATTAAAAAATTCCAAAATTCCAAAAAAATTCCAAAAAATCATAAATAATACGTAGGTTAAAAAGTTCTAAAGAACCATAATTTAATTCCTTCAAAATTTTAATATAAAAATAAAAATAGGGGTGTTACAACTCTACTCCCCTTAGAAAATTTCGTCCTCGAAATTTACATTAATCAGTAAAACAAATGAGGATGAGACTCTTTCATCTCAGTTTCTAGTTCCCATGTAGCATCTTCTCCTCTCGTTTCACTCCAAATAACCTTTACAAGCGGAATTGTCTTGTCTCTTAATTGTTTTATTCTTTTGTCACCTATTCTAACAGGTGGTGCATCATATGTAAGATTATCTTTAACTTGTATGACATCAGGTTCAATAACATGTGTAGGATCAGATATATACTTTCGCAAGTTTGATACATGAAAAACATTATGGATATTAGAAAGAAAAGGTAGTAATGCTATTTGGTAGGCAAGGGGACTAACTTTATGAATTATTTGGTATGGACCGATAAATCTAGGAGTTAGTTTTCAAGATTTCATTGCTCGACCGACCCCAGTCATAGGTGTGACTTTCAAAAATACATGATCACCTTCTTGAAATTCGAGCGGCTTTCTTCTTTTGTCATAGTAACTTTTCTGCCTGCTCTGTGTTGCCTTCATCTTTTCCTGAACTATTTTGATTTTATCCGTGGTTTGTTGTACCAACTCTGGTCCTAGCATCAAGTTTTCACCAGTCTCAAACCAACATAGCGGGGTCCTACATTTTCTTCCATATAATGCTTCAAAAGGTGCCATGCCAATGCTAGCATGGAAACTGTTGTTGTAGGTAAACTCCACATATGGTAAGAATTGATTCCAACTTCCTTTATGCTCTAACACACAAGCTCGTAACAAGTCCTCTAGAGATTGGATTGTTCTTTCTGATTGTCCATCCGTCTAAGGATGATATGCTGAACTTAGACGCAGTCTTGTTCCCAAAGCCTTGTGCAAGCTCTTCCAGAATTGTGATGTAAAACGAGGGTCCCGATCAGAAATGATACTTGAAGGAATTCCATGCAATCTCACAATCTCCTCGATGTATAATTTTTCCAGCTTCTCCATAGAGTAACGAATGTTGATGGGAATAAAGTGGGCAGACTTTGTTAGTCTATCAACTATTACCCATATTGAATCATGTCCTAATGGAGTTTTGGGTAGAGAAGTCACAAAATCCATGGTAATGCCATCCTATTTCCATTCCGGTATTTCAATTGATTGTAGCATTCCAGGGGGTTTTTAGTGTTCTACTTTAACCTTCTGGCAAATTAGACATGCAGCCACGTACTCTGCCAATGCTTTCTTCATTCCAGGCCACCAAAATAACTTCTTCAAATCTTGATACATTTTAGTAGCTCCGGGATTAATGCTCATATAACTTTTGTGTCCTTCTTCCAGAATTGCTTTCCTCAACTCCTCTTGATCAGGGATACACACTCGATCTTTATACCTCAGTAATTGGTCATTTCTTACATTGAACTCGACTTCTTTTCCTTGTTTCAAAAGTTCTTTCTTTTCTTGTAGGAATTCATCATCTCGTTGAGCCTCTAAAACTTGCCTCAGGAATTCATTTGTCACTTGCAACGCTCCTAATCTGTAGCTGTTAGCATTAACCTTTACTGCTAGGTTAAGATCTCTGAAGTTCTCTATTAATTCCAGCTCTTTAATCATCATTGTGGACGCATGTAGAGACTTTCGACTTAAAGCATCAGCTACTACGTTCGCTTTTCCAGGATGGTATTGCAACTCAAAGTCGTAGTCCTTTAAGAACTCCATCCATCTCCATTGCCTCATGTTTAACTCCTTTTAGTCGAATAAATACTTGAGACTCTTATGATCGTTAAACACATCGAATGTTGCACCGTATAGATAATGCCTCCAAATCTTTAAGGCAAAAACTACAACGGCTAACTCTAAGTCATGGGTAGGGTAGTTAATCTCATGTTGCCTTAATTGGCGCGACGCATAGGCTACAACCTTCTTGTCTTGCATGAGTACACTTCCTAGTCCTTGTTTAGACGCATCACAATAAACTTCAAAACTTCGATGTGGATCAGGGAGTACTAACACCGGCGCAGAAGTAAGTCGATCTTTCAGCTCTTGAAAACTATTCTCGCATTGTGTCGTCCACACAAAAGGTTCTCCTTTCTGTGTTAGCTTGGTCAGTGGGTATCCTAACTTTGAAAATCCTTCAATGAATCTCCTATAGTATCCAGCCAAACCCAAGAAACTTCTAATCTCAGTGATTGTGGTTGGTCTCTCCCATTTTAAAACTGCTTCCACCTTGGAAGGGTCTACAACTATTCCTCCTTGACTAATTACATGTCCTAAAAAGTTCACTTCTTCCAACCAGAATTCACACTTCGACAGCTTTGCATACAGTTGTTTCTTTTTCAGGATTTCCAACACGACCTTCAAATGTTCAACATGTTCTTCTCTGCTTTTAGAGTACACTAATATATCATCAATGAACACCACTATAAATTTATCTAGATATGGATGAAAAATCCTATTCATGTAATCCATGAATACGGCTGGTGCATTAGTTACACCAAAAGGCATTACTAGATATTCGTAATGGCCATAGCGTGTTCTAAAAGCAGTTTTTGATACATCTTCTTTCTTCACCTTTATTTGATGGTATCCAGACCTCAAATAAATTTTGGAGAACACCGTGGCACCACGCAGCTGATCCATCAAGTCGTCAAACCTTGGTAGAGGATATCTGTTCTTGATTGTCACCTTGTTCAATTGTCGATAATCTACACACAACCTCATGTTACCATCCTTCTTCTTAACCAATAACACTGGTGCACCCCAGGGGGATACACTGGTCGTATAAACTATTTCTCTATCATCTCTTCAAGTTGTTTCTTCAACTCTGCTAATTCTAGAGGTGACATTCGGTATGGTGCAATTGAAATGGGTCCAACTCCAGGTACTAGATCAATGGAAAATTCCACATCTCTTTTTGGGGGTAAACCAGGGATATCTTCAGGAAAAATGTCAGGAAATTCACACACAACCGGCAGATTTTTGATTTTTGATTCTTGCTCTCCTTTCGTTGAAAGCAATAGCATGAATCCTTGAGCCCCTCCTTTTAAAGAGGCACTCACTTGGTTGGCGGTTAGAAATCTCGAATCCTTAGGATTCAAATTCACTGGTTCTTTAAACATTATGGTTTTATTATGACAATCTATTAGAACATGATTGTCAGACAACCAATCTAGCCCAATAATAACTTCTAAGCCAGAAAGGGGTAAACAGAAAAGATTAGCTTTAAAGTCCCTACCATTTATGACAATAGGGCATTTCCAACAGGCTTTAGAAGTGACAATGGGATTGTTTCCAGGAGTATGTACAGATAAGTCAAATGGCAGTTCTATCATAGGTAATTTTAGTTTTTCTACACAGTCATTTGCAATAAAGGAATGTGATGCACCTGAGTCATACATAACAGTTAAAGAAATCTTATTAATGATACACTTACCTTCCACCATGGAATCAACATGAGATGCTTCTTCTCCAGTGATTGCAAAAACCTTTCCTTTTGCCTTCGGCCTTCCGACTGCACTGTGCGCGCCTCCTTGAGTATTTATGCTTGTACTTGCACCTTTAGGGTTTTCTCTCTTCATCTCTGGGCAATCCTTGATGTGATGACCTGGTTTGTTACACTTAAAACAAACATAAGTGTTTTTAGGACAATCCCTTTTCAAATGGGGTCCTCCACAGATAAAACATTTAAAATTTGGTGCAGATGTTGGGTAATAGCTTCCAGTTGAAGCTTGGGGTCTGTTAGGAACAGATGCTGCTCCAAACCGGTGAAATGGCGCTTAGTAAGGCTTATTCCTTCTGAAGTCTCTTCTTTGGTGATGGTGAGGTCCTCCACTTCTCATTTCTCCTGCCTTGTGAATGGGCTCATGACTTTTGGTCATTCTATCCTTATGATCTTCTTCAAAGATCCTGCAGCGATTTACCAGTACAGAAAATTCACGGATTTCCTGCATTCGCATAGCTTCCTTAATTTCTAGCCGCAATCCATTTACAAACTTTGCACACCGATCTCTTTCATTAGTAGCATCATTATAATGAGAATGAAAACGAGATAGCTCTTCAAACCTGGATGCGTACTCTCCAACGGTCATATTTCCTTGGGTCAGCGATAGGAATTCGAATTGTCTTTTCTCTTTAACTTCAGCTGGAAAGTATTTCTCTAGAAACATATCCTTGAAATAATCCCAAGTGATCTCCACGTCGTTGACTTTGAATTGTCTACGCATGCTATCCCACCAATGTTCGGCATCCTCAGATAAGGCATAAGTAGCGAAGACTACCTTATCAGCTTCATTACATTGTAATGCTCGAAAAATCTTCTCTATCTCTCGAATCCAGATTTGTGCTCCATCAGGGTTATATCCTCCCTTGAAACGAGGTGGATTACGTTTTTCAAATAGGTCCAGCCTTCTCAAGGCATCGTTACCTTGACCTTCACGTGCTCCCATTGCATTGATTAAGCGTTCTACAACTCCAACAAGATCGTTTCCAGCCATTAGTTTCCTGTTTCACAGTAACTGAGATTTGTCACATCAATCACAGTTACTACCAAGTCAGATATTCTATTCTCTATCACCTATACAGAGTTTACAGACAAAGCAAGATAGACATTTTCCCTAGGCCTATTGGATTAACTGCTCTGATACCACTTTGTAACACCCTCTGTTACACCTTAATAAATTCTAGAAAAACTCGTAATTTTTTTTTAAAGATATGATTGTTAAAAAGAAACTATCGGAATAAATTATATACATTATTTCTGAAATACCTCACAAATATTATTAAAACTTTATAAAGTATATGTACATTCATCCGAAGAAAATAAACATTAAACATTATAAGAAAGAGAGGAAACTCCATGGCCCAGAAGCAGTTACTTATTAACATTATTTATTCATTGGACCACGGTATTCATACCGAGCTCCCTTTATAGAACGTGCTATATTTACTGCCGATATTCTTTGATCCTTCCCTCTGAACCATCAATTTAAAACATGTGAAACAAAAACACGGAGAAAGGAGTGAGAAACAGAATATAATATTCTCGATTAAGACATAAGCAACAAAGGGTTTTCACAAACCAATACATAATAATATCAATCACAATCATATACACAATCAATTATGAATGCATGAATGTTATGCAATATCTTCATCATAACTTACCTATATATATGGGCCCTTAAATTTTAATTTGCACTGGGCCAACCAGGAGTTTACACTGTTCCATAAGTCCGGATAATAATAATATGAACAGCTCAACTGACATGGAAACACTTAGAGACTAGTCAGATTGAGAAAGTTTTTATTGTGAAAGTACCCGACACTAGGGAGCTACCCCAGGTCCCCTGAAGCACCCTTTCACACCCTCTCATCCCAAGGCTCGTAATTAAGCCTCCTCTAATGTATCCTCGATTTCTATAATCCGTCCCCAGACAATATTATTTCATTTCACTTTAAGGATTCATGATGCATGAACTACTCGCGTATTGAGTTGGTTAAGGCTTTTAGAAACTCAATTATTAAATCCCTTAAAGGTTTACAATATCATTTCAATAAACTGTACATTTTCTCAATTCTCTGAATTTCTGTCCCACAGAAATAAATTTGGTACAGTTTTCAAATCTCACTGAAATATAGTTTTTAAGCCTTAAATATCTAAAAACTTTATCATATAAAACTTTACATAATCTTTCTCAAATTAAATCTTAACAAAATCAAATTTAGGAATCTCAATTATTTCCAAATATCTTTAGTTATTAAGTTGGAAAAAATAAAATAATTTTCTTTTAAAAATTTTTATTTTATTAAAAGAGAATAATTATTAACCAAAAATACTTAACATTACAAAATTTTTCTTTAACTCAAGATTTAATTAAATAAATTCTCATAAAATGTTTTCTTTCTAAAATAAATACTAATTTTTTTATTCTAAATATTAGAAATAAAGTTAATAAAAATAATTTCTAAGAAGGAATAAAAGATAATAAAATTTAAAGAGTAAGGTAAGAAATTCTTACTGAATTTTAGCTTTCCGTCATGCTCGCTATATGCTCAAACTCCACATTACAATATCATCAATCAAAATCAAGCAATATCAATCATAACTAAATATCATCAATCAATCAATCATAATCAAATCAATTAAATATCATTAATACATATCATAATACAAAATTTAATGATTATTAATATAGTCAATTTGAGTCATTTTGGTCAATTCCTCGCATAGGTATATGTAAGTCCATATAATCCAGTCCTTGCATAGGTATAGTTCAGTCCGTATGGGTCATAATGGTCCAAGTCCTTGCATAGGTATAGTCCAGTCCATATAGGTCATAATGGTCCAAGTCTTTGCATAGGTATGTTAGAGTTAGTTAAACCGGATATTTAATTTAAAATTTATTAAAATTGTTAAGTTAAAAAGTTAATATTTTAAAATAATAATATTATTAAATTTAAAAGGAGTAGGGGACTTCTCCCATTATTCTTATGTCTTTTCATATTATACTCTTATCTCACTCCCCTTACCTTGAATTGTTACCCAAAATGGATTTGCTTTGCGCCTCCGATTTCTAGAAATATTAATACCAATCTTATTTCAGTATAAGCATAAGACGAAGATTAAGATTACTACTTAAAACAGAAATGATAAATTTTGAATAGTGAATAGTGAATAGTGAATAGTATATCGTGAATAGTAACAATAGATAGTAAAACGTGAATAGTAACAGTAAATAGTAAAACGTGAATAGTAACAGTAAATAGTAAATTGTGAATAGTAACAGTAAATAGTAAGAGTAAATAGTAATTTACTATTTGAATAGTAATTTACTATTGAAATAGTAATTTACTATTGAAATAGTGTTTACTATGCAGAATAGTAACTTAAAATAATATTATTTCCAGTATAATAACAGATTTCTAAAAACGATATAAAAATAACCCAAAAAATATAAAAGAGAAGTATTCTTACATTTGGGTTTTGGCAGAACCTTCTCTCCAAAAACTTTTCTTCTCTCTCTCACTTCCACCTCTATCTCACTAACACTACTATATTAAGAAAACTTAATCTGAAATTGTGAATTCTAAAGAAGAAATCCTTCGGTATTTATAGGAAAAAAATTTACTATGCATTCCATTATTTTAATATAAAAGTACTATACATTTTTGAATTTTTTATTCCAGGTTACTGTGCATCTTTTGAAAATTTCATACATGCACAGTGATTTGCATAGTAATTGTCGGCAAAATTATTAAGTCAAATAGTAACCCTTCACTCGGTATATTTTAAGTATTCAAAATGAGTCCTTTTTGAAATTTAGCGATATTATATCAGTCCTCACTAATTTTATAATAAGTAATATAAAGCTAAAATTTTAAAAATCTAAAATTTTCTGTTAATAAAAATTTATTGATACGTTTCTAATTTTTTAACGATTGGAAAAAATCAAGATTTTTCTCAAACCGATAATTTTTAGATAAGTCTACTTGAAATGGATTTTAGAAAATTTTCTTATAAATATTTTTAATTTAAGTCACTTATATGAATTTAAAATTATTTAAAAAATATTATTTTATTAAAAAAATTCCAAAATTCCAAAAAAATTTCAAAAAATCATAAATAATACGTAGGCTAAAAAGTTCTAAAGAACCATAATTTAATTCCTTCAAAATTTTAATAGAAAAATAAAAATAGGAGTGTTACAAAATAGACAACAAATGCGGATCCAACTGTGGGAATAAACACCAAATTGTAGGTCGCATAGGTGTGCTACTATGCCCTTACTACAGTAGAAAAATGTGTACACATATATCTCAAAGCATGCATGCATATCAACAACATCTTTTATTGGTACCAAACCACTATCGCCCATCTGTAGCACTAGTCACCCCGTTACTTGCAGATCAACAACATGGCTTCAACTGCCAAAAGTGCTACGGGCCCCTCCCGAACACATATCGAGAGAGTCGTGTCCCGTTGGACACCGAGGTAACTTGCTCATCATAGAGCCGCCCGCCCACTGGGCCCGCCACATAGGGTGCCTCGTCACCAAACCATGGACAACTTCGTGATTCCCAGAATCACTAGGGAAATACAATAATATACCCGTGCACTAGGTCACCCTCCCACTGGGCCCGCCTAGTGGAACCCCTAACATTCCAAATAGACAGTGTACGATATGCCATAGATGCAATGCAATGAAAATCAAATGCATTTCTCACACTATGCATCCTAAATGCCACTCAACAATTGTCATCATCATAATCACCAACATCACCATACACACCTTAGTGGATTTTATCATTGTTGGTCTTAGCCATTGTTTTCGAGTTTTATATGTGGCATTTTCTTCTCGATATATCATATATTATACATGCAAGTCAACACTTGCAATCAACCACAATGGCATTACAAATATCACAAATCATCATTAACTTTCATTAATCTTTCATCAATACCACCACATAGTCATTTAGTGGATTTTCATATCATTTATCATTACCATTATTTCATCTATATATTGGTGTGGAATTCACAACATTTTATTAATATAATGCAAACCACACATGCAAGATCATATTTGTATCACACACAATGATATACAACAATTCATTAATAATAACGATCATCCTTTACTCAAGGAAAAGATCCACAACATCATTCATCATTACATATTACAATTATCATCTTTGATTCATCGGATTATAACAAATACTACGTCATTTAACTATTCTCTCATTGGTTTCATAATCACTCTGGGGTGTATCTCATAACCTCATCATCAAATCCTCATTATCATTCTTTCATATCCCATCCTTGGTGGTAAAAGCATCATAAATAATTCATCCCAAGTGTCTCAATTAATTTCAATCACCAGCATGCCATACCATTATTAAATACCCCATACTCATTTCCTCAAATATCTAACATTGTAAAGAAATGGGGTTAGCAGCAGAAAAATAAGAGAAAGGAATAAAATTCCAAGATTTGGGTAACTCGCTCAAGCGAGACCCGCACTCGCTTGAGCGAGATCAGCACAGCTCACTTAGGCGAGCCTTCTCGCATAGGCGAAATGCTCCCAGCAGCGTACCCACGCTCACTCGCTTGAGCGAGACTCCCTACACATGGCCACTCGCTTGAGCGAGTATAGTTTTAAGCATCAGGCCCCGATCTTGCTTGAGCGGGCCACTCTTGCTTGGGCGAGATTCCTCCGATGATGTTTCCACACTCGTTCGCTTAAGCAAGACTCAGCATACCTCATCACTCGCTTGAGCGAGATGCGTCCAGAACTATTTTTCCACTTCGCTCTCTCAAGCGCGGCTATGCCCGCTTGAGCGAGATTCGTCCAGTAAACATTTCCCTCTCTCACAAGCATCTCGCTTGAGCGAAAACATCTTCTCGCCTGAGCGAGATTGGGCCAGAGGCCACTCCCCTGGTACAGGGGACTCTCGCTTGAGCGAGAATCCATCTTACTTGAGCGAGATCGTCACTATACGCCTACAACTCAAGTTTTTCACTCTACTTAACATGCCCATATCCTTCTTATACAAAATTTGCCTCAATTCAACATCAAACATAAATAATTCATGCCCTTAGGCCTATTCCAACAAGCTATACCTCTCCATTCACAATTCTAATTCATTTAAATAGATAAGAGGGATTTAACACACTTTTTCATCATAACCACACATATCATTATGCATAATTATCATAAATACTATTTCACACCTCAAGTGATTTATCTATTCATAGGTTTTCATTAACAATCATTTATGTCCAACCAAGGGACAATCAAGCACTCATCTTCATTTCACACACACACACACACATATATATATATATATATACATATACAATTCCTTAGTAATCAACAAAGGCCAAGCCATCATTCATCACATCATCAATTCAATATTTAACACACTTATGGCAAGGCAATGCATGAGTTCATACATATACATAATTAATAATTATTCACTCACGCAAATTTGAAATATAAACTCCTCTCCTACCTCGAGAGAAGAACCGTAACGCAATTGCCTCAATCATTCCGCATCATCGTCTGGAATACAATCCTATCAACAAACATATATACATACATGCCATTAATAAGCCATCATAAGGCATCATCTCTTAAAACTCATTGTCAAGTCCTAGACTTGTCTAAACCCCAATCCACACGCTTATATTAGGCTTTGGGAATTCCTTTCCCAAAACCAAGATTCTCTAGGTTTGAAAAGGGCTAACCATGCCTAATAACAACAAGATCATATCTCTTATCCACAATGCATCCAATCCTCATCACAATTCATTCAAATCCATCATAAGCCTTTTGTCTCCATCTAAGATCATCACCAATCAACAAACTCTTGAGATATTCATCATGATCTAACTACTCATCTACTCAAGTATCCCTTACCAATGGTTTTTAACTATTATTATCACAATAACCACATCTCATATTCACTCTTAACCCAACACCTCAAATCATCATTCCTATATGTATGCATATATCATCAACCTCATTAATCAATCTCAATGATTCTAAAAATTCATCCCCTTCATATAAAATCATCCTAGAGTATTCAAAATCATCAATTTAACCAAAAACCCCTAAATCACCACACTTAGGGTTTTTCATCAAAATCAACCAATCAATAATTTCAACCCATTTCTTAAATCCATATGAATATCATAACCCCCATTCTCATATACTTACAAAACCATAATCAAAATCATTTCTTAT
This sequence comes from Clitoria ternatea, assembly GCA_037962975.1. Classification (NCBI taxonomy): domain Eukaryota; kingdom Viridiplantae; phylum Streptophyta; class Magnoliopsida; order Fabales; family Fabaceae; genus Clitoria; species Clitoria ternatea. The sequence goes on from CM075670.1 coordinate 142,288,424, forward strand.
ACCACCAAGCCTAGGGTTTAAATCATTTTCCTCAATAATCCAAGTTTCTAACATTATCATTTCAAACCTAACAACCCAAAACCATAAATGAAATAATGAAGAGGTAAGAAACCTTCACCTTAAATCCAAGCTCCATCAAAAAGAAAATGAGGGTGAGGAAGAGGGAAGATGATCCAACCAAGCTCCCAAGCTCCATAAATGCTTCACATTTCCAAGCTCAAGGTTTAATTTTTGGCAAGAATGGAGGTGGAGAAGGTGGTCACGGTTTTGAACAAGAAGAGGTGAAGAAGGAGAAGAAAATAATGAATGAAGTTGGAGAGAAGAAGAAGCCACCAAAAATGTAGAGGAAAAGAGAAAGAAATTGACCAAAATTGGTCATTGCGTATTGGGTAAAAGAGTGCCTTCATTTGCTTTTACCATTGTTTAATAAATCTCCATTGTCCAATGGGTAAAAGTGTTAGGAATCCTATTAGGGTCAGGCAGCGGAAACACAAAGGATTCCCAAGAAAGAATTGCAAACACGTATGTCTCAAAGCATTATGCTAAATTAAAATTTTAATTAGGGTTTACCTCTTGTAGACGCAGAACAAGATCCTCGATCGAAGAAATTGTAGCTTCGCCCTTAGGAGTCCACACGAGCACTCCCACCAGAAAACTAACGATCCGAATGCTAGTACGGAATTTTAGTGTAATCTAATTTCTGAGCACCAGCCTATGAGCATCTCATGCTCTATATATAGGCCTAGGTCTTGACCTGAGCTCTCATTAAACATTGGGCTCCTGACTCATTCTAAATGAGTTAGGCCCAAATAGTTTTATTTTCAGTTCAACTAAAATAAAACTATCCTCTGGTGGGCTTACTCTATGTGTGTGACCCTATAGGTAAAATATTCGGTTATATTAATAATAAACTATTTTATTATTAATATAAAATAAGAGCGGTATCTAGCAATACATCATTATGTCCGAATATTATTTATCATCGACATGACCTATAAGTGATAATTATTTTATATATCTATTCCTTTTGTCACGATATCTAATTGGGCCCAAGGCATGGTCGTCGTCATCCTTGTATGGCCCAATTCATTTTACTTGATACTAGAGTAGACTTTATAGAATAAATATCTAATATTTATTCGTCCTAGCATGGCCATGCATTTCATTAGTCTCACTCCATCAAGTGGCCCATAGATATCACTCCTGTCACATAGGAGAGACAAATTCTATCTACATCACTCACATCCCTCTTCATAATTTATCTATTGCCTAATCACAATCTTTATAGTCATCTTATTACAGATAACGTTTGATTGTATTAAAACAATAAACTCCTTATGTAGGAATCGTAGTGACTTCAGGTCGAAGGACTACATACCATTATCTCATTGAGAACCGTTTATGACACTCATGTAATGATCCATGCAACGTTCTCATGGTGGGTCTGTCCAGTACAACATTACTCTTAATGTGTACCCGTGTAAAGACTTGATATCATATATCCATGATTTGTGAGATCAAATCATCAGTACATTCACACGCTAATCTTAATGTATTTACATGTCCCCATGTAAATACTTGATTAGGGACGTTTTAGGAATAATTCTCATATGACCTGTTATTCCAGGATAAATAGCATTTGTCTAAAACTGAAAATACTAATTTTATTAATAAGTTAAAATTGATACATTAATAGCTCGTAGTGCATACACCAACAAAAAGATGTTAGAAAAAAGAGGGGATTGCTACGGTTGAATGGAGAAGAGGAAATGGGAATTTACATTTTTTTAATTCCAATTGGCTCGTATTTTCCTCGTTTATTTACATACTTTGAGTCCGAATAATTATTTCCTTAACACTAAAAATTATTTCAACTATACCACTATAACCACAATAATTTTCTAAGTATTCTAGACCCAACAATTATTTAATTTGACTAAGTGGGTCCCACATCACTCGTTAAATCATCCAACTCCGGTAAATCTTAATTTACTGATAATTCACCTCTAATGTCAAATTAATTCTCCCATAGTCTTTGGACCATACATAGTCAATTACCATTATTCCATAAATTGTTTCCTTTAAAATTTAGGGTGTTACAATCCACCCCACCAAAAAGAAATTTCATGCTCAAAGTTTAACATCTGCATACATCGTAAGGCCACACTTCGGCCACACACCAATAGGGTCCAATGATACCATGAAGTAATATCGGACTTTCTAAAGTCCGGCAGGATATGATTATCATCATTCCTTTTTCCAAGTACAAAATCTCATATATCTAAAGTGAGTCACCACTCATCAATCCTTAGTCTATTCATCACAACTATCACATTCTTATCCAATACCACCGGATAGGTTCAATACATTCACCGTAAGCAGTTACAATATTACACTTGCCCGATCTATATGTTGTTGCATCCGACATATGTAACACCCTCTGTTACACCTTAATAAATTATAGAAAAATTCGTAAATTTTTTTTGTTAAAGATATGATTGTTAAAAAGAAACTATCAGAATAAATTACATACATTATTTCCGAAATACCTCATAAATATTATCAAAACTTTATAAAGTAATTGTACATTCATCTGAAGAAAATAAACATTAAACATTATAAGAAAGAGAGGAAACTCCATGGCCCAAAAGCAGTTACTTATTAACATTATTTATTCATTGGACCACGGTATTCATACCGAGCTCCCTTTCTAGAACGTGCTATATTTACCGCCCAGATTCTTCGATCCTTCCCTCTGAACCATCAATTTAGAATATATGAAACAAAAACACGGAGAAAGGAGTGAGAAACAGAATATAATATTCTCGAATAAGACATAAGCAACAAAGGATTTTCACAAACCAATACTTAATAATATCAATCACAATCACATACACAATCAATTATGAATGCATGAATATTATGCAATATCTTCATCATAACTTACCTATATATGTGGGCCCTTAAATTTAAATTTGCATTGGGCCAACCAGGAGTTTACACTATTTTATAAGTCTGGATAATAATAATATGAACAGCTCAACTGGCATGGAAACACTTAGAGACTAGTCAGATTGAGAAAGTTTTTATTGTGAAAGTACCCGACATTAGGGAGCTACCCCAAGTCCCCTGAAGCACCCTTTCACACCCTCTCATCCCAAGGCTCGTAATTAAGCCTCCTCTAATGTATCCTCGGTTTTTATAATCTGTCCCCAGACAATATCATTTTGTTTCACTTTAATGATTTATGATGCATAAACTACTCGCGTATTTAATTGGTTAAGGCTTTTAGAAACTCAATTATTAAATACCTTAAGGGTTTACAACATCCTTTCAATAAACTGTACATTTTCTCAATTCTCTGAATTTCTGTCCCACAGAAATAAATTTGGTACAATTTTTAATTCTCACTAAAATTGAGTTTCTAAGCCTTAAATATCTCAAAACGTTTTCATATAAAACTTTTACATAATCTTTCTCAAATTGAATCTTAACAAGATCAAATTCTCAATTATTTCTAAATATCTTTAGTTATTAAGTTGGAAAAAATAAAATAATTTTCTTTTGAAAATTTTAATTAAAAGCGAATAATCTTTAAATCATTAACCAAAATTATAAATTTTTTTCTTTAATTCAAGATTTAATTATCTCGACTTGTTATAAATTAATTTTCATAAAATGTCTACTTTCTAAAATAAATACTAATTTTTTTATTGTAAGTATAAAAAATAATTTCTAAGAAGAAATAAAAGATTTTAAAATAATAAAAATTTAAAGAGTAAGGTAAGAAATTCTTACTTAGTTTTAGCTTTTCGTCATGCTCGCTATATGCTCAAACTCCACATTACAATATCATCAATCAAATATTATTAATCACAGTTAAACATCATCAATCACAAATCAATAATAATCAAATCAATTAAATATCATTAATACATATCATAATACAAAATTTAATGATTATTAATATAGTTGATTTTTTTGAGTTCTTTTTGTCTGTTCCTCGCATAGGTTTATGTAAGTCCATATAATCCAGTCCTTGCATAGGTATAGTCCAGTTTATATAGGTTGTAAAAGTACATGTCCTTGCATAGGTATGTTAGAGTTAGTTACATCAGATATTTAATTTAAAATTTATTATAAATTTTAAGTTAAAGAGTTAATATTTTAAAATAATAATATTATTAAATTTAAAAGGAGTAGGGGACTCCTCCCATTATTCTTATGTCTTTCCATATCATATTCTTATCTCACTCCCCTTTACCTCTTGTATCTTGATTCGTTATTGAAGATCCGTAAGTGTCTCATCTCTGAGTTCTAAAACATACCAATTTCATTTTAATATAGTTACAAGATGAAAATTAAGATTACTACTTAAAACAGAAATGGTAAATTTTAAATAGTGAATAGTGAATAGTAAATATTGAATAGTGAATAGTAAATTGTAAATAGTAATAGTAAATAGTAAAATATAAATAGTAACAGTAAATAGTAAATCATAAATAGTAATGGTAAATAGTAAATCGTGAATAGTAACGGTAAATAGTAAAATGTAAATAGTAAAGGTAAATAGTAATAGTAAATAGTAATTTACTATTTGAATAGTAATTTACTATTGAAATAGTAACTTAAAATAATATTATTTTCAGTATAATAATAGATTTTTAAAAACGATATAAAAATAACCCTAAAAAATATAAAAGAGAAGTATTCTTACCTTAGGATTTTAGTAGAACCTTCTTCCAAAAAAATTTACTTCTCTCTCTTACTTCTATCACTATCTCACTAGCATTACTATATTAAGAAAACTTAATCTGAAATTGTGAATTCTAAAGAAGAATTCCTTCGGTATTTATAGGAAAAAAATTACTATGCATTCCATTATTTTAATATAAAAGTACTGGCATTTTTTGAATTTTTATTCCTGGTTACTGTGTATCTTTTGAAAATTTCGTACATGCACAGTGTTTTACATAGTAACTATCGATAGAATTATTAAGCCAAATAGTAACCTTTCACTCGGTATATTTTAAATATTCAAAATTAGTCCTTTTTGAAATTTAGTGATATTATATCAGTCCTCACTAATTTTATAATAAGTAATATAAAGTTTAAATTTTAAAAATCTAAAATTTTCTGTTAATAAAAATTTATTGATACGTTTCCAATTTTTTAACGATTGGAAAAAATCAAGATTTTTCTCAAACCGATAATTTTTAGATAAGTCTACTTGAAATAGATTTTAGAAAATTTTCTTATAATTTAACTTCACTTTCTTATAAATATTTTTAATTTTAAGTCACTTATATGAATTTAAAATTATTTAAAATATATTATTTTATTAAAAAAATTCAAAAATTCCAAAAAAATTTCCAAAAAATCATAAATAATACGTAGATTAAAAAATTCTAAAGAGCCATAATCTAATTCCTTCAAAATTTTAATATAAAATTAAAAATAGGGGTGTTACAACATATAGGAAGACGTCCCAATCCCATAGTGGTTACCACAAACACATGAGATCGGCGCATAAGTGCACGTTGCCACAATGCCTATGGCATGTAGAGACATATCAGGATAAGTACCTTTATGTCTTATTGCTCACATTATCCATATCAGTTCAAATAATGTCTCTTCACACACGAGACTTCGTGAGAAGTCACATAAGTCCACGAGTAATACCCTCACACCATATTATCATTTAATCATGATCAGTGTAAATCATGCCATACAATCCGTCAATTGTCAGCCATCATAACCATATATTGACATAACAACTATAGATTTCCAATAATCATAGGGTAATCACCCACCATTGGACTTCATCCATCCTGAAGTCATAGTCAAATAACTTAGAAATCATTTGTCTAATTCAAACATCGTCGGCTATAATTCGGTTCAGGCCTAATTGATTCACCAAACTCATATTGAATATACACCCTCTAATTTAAGATAGGGTTCATAACCATATAATAAGCTTTCACACTAGTGTATTTCCTCACATATCATAGCCAAAGTCTATAAACTGGATGCATAATCCATGTAATATCACATAGCTATGTGGTCTCTATCATCAATATAATTCCTTTCAAAGTAAAAAGGGAGGTAAAGACATGATTAAATTTCGTTTACCAACTAATGATCACACATATCATCTCTTTATCATATCACAATTCCTGGTCAATCCATTGATCATAAGGTCAAGGGTACACAATTCAGCCTAACTTTATACCATAAAATTTTTCATCATAGCCAATGCTAAGTCATACCCCGAATTCAACATCATTATTCACTAAATACTTAGGGGTTTACGTTCATTATTCGCATTCCCTCACACATTGATTCTAGCCTCAATAACTCATTCCATAATCAATTTCACTATGGCTCAATTATTCATAAGATTTAATTCATTATTAGGCTTAAAAAGTTCGAGGGTTACCTAGCACCCATCATGGAATACTTCCACAACACCTAAAATCATTAGACATGGCTCATAGAAGCATCATAGAACCTAGACCACCATAGGGTCTAATTCCACAAGGTTTGATCATATAAGATCATATTGAGTTATCCAGGGTCACCACACTTAGTGGGTCACAACCAAATTAACCATCTACTCGGTTCATAGACATAAAACCGAGACATAACCCCAATCATGTGTACACAAGGTTCACGTGTCACCAATTTATCACTCATTCATGTTCCCGATCTAGGGAATATAGCAATTTACTTATGTAATGCCATATAGGGTTTTTGTGTCGAAGGATGTAAAAATCCATCATTCTAAATAGCACAATAAATCATTTGAATCCATCTCTCAACAATGACATAGTTAATAATTTCATTCCATGAACATCCACATTAAGGAGTTCTTTCACTATTATTCATTCAATCAATTTTAGCACATGAATCATTCACATCTAATAGCTCCTATCCATGATCCACATACGGCATAGGTTTATCATCAAATCAATTCATATTTAATATATCATATCCATGATCACACATGGAATAAATTCATCGACAACTCAAATCATACTCAATATATCAATATTCAAATGCATATTATCAATGTATTCGTTATTCGAAGGAAATAGTGTAAGGAACTTGGCCGGACTTACACAAACAACCATATCGATCACATTAAGGAATTTATTCATACATATATTTAATCCTCATGAATTAACCATAATCAACAATGAGCAACTATGCTCCATTTATGCATCACATAACCTCAATGACAATGATCAAACTTCCATAAACAACAATTATAATTCATGAATAAAAATTCACAAGAATCCTCAATGGGCTATATTCACAATCCAATACTAATGGTTCACGAGAAATCACCATTTAGAAAACAATGCCCTGAAAGTCAATCCACAACTCTTAGACAACTAGTCATTCATAATCCATATAGGGCAATCAATACCTAATCACATCATCATTCCTCTAGATAACTACCACTCTTTAGTCTATACAAACAACCATATTCCAACAATGAGCATCCCGCTCCAAAGATCACCATAAATGTCTCACAATTGAGCAATCGTGCTCCAATCACCCATTGTATCAACTCAATGAAGAGTAACCTTACCCTATCAATAATTAATGCTCCCAATACAGAGCAAAACACGCTCCGATAATAATTAGCAATATCAATTCAGAGCAAAATATACTCTGATACCAGGTTGTAACATCTTGATTTTCTGGACTCGAATCCCAATGTAATTTAAATAATTCAACAATAAAAATACGAACAAATTTTTTGCGTTCAAAATAATTTCAAACACCTCCACGACTACATCAAGACTCGAACCCCAGAAAACCAAAGGGTGAGATTTGATTATCTATAACTGGATCAGTAAATAGTTTACCCATAACGGTATACAGAAATAACAGAGTTTACAGCGGAAAAAGAATGTGTATACCGGACGCCTAGTCCCATATATGAAGATATGGAAAAAGGCTCGGCAAAGCATGTAACGGCGTATCATAAGCCTAATAGATAACCATCATCTTTTCACATGATTTCATGATCATACAATGTCTAAGATATATGCATATACATATCTATATGGTCATGCATCATTCATCTCTAATATCCATATTCCATAATTGACCATATCATTTCAACCCTTAATTTATGTATTTTTAATACTTGTACATACTTAAAAGATTAATAAATTAACATCCATACTTATACATATTCACCGTTCATCCATCAATTTCAGTAATACCATTTTACACACAACTTATCCATAATACAATAATTTACAATTGCTGCCGGCCAAGGCATTCCATTACCACTATTTTACCTTCACAAAAGCTTTTCTTCAAAATATCCTCATCCCATGACATTCCTATATTAATACTAAAAAGTAGACCATATGGGAGAGTGAGTTATACATTTCAAATGATGATATGAATACAATTGAAATTATGTGCATATGCATATCAACATCATGTATGCTTTGCTAAACATATCAATGATCATCATAAATTATTAATTCAACAACATATACATACTTTATATTCATTAATCAAGTCATAGCAAAGCAGACATATACACATCTATCATAACGCCACAATGGGCCAACATCATCAACATTGACCATTCAGGTCTTCTCTCAAGCCACCATGGGCTAATTATCATCAATCATGATAATTATGTCTTTCATTACATTGGGCCATAATATACACATCGTCATATTTAATAACATTTTGTTGTATTCATATCATTTATTAATTTTTATGTGGTTTTTTAGGTATGAACTGTTCTTTACAGGGGGTGTAAAGGTGTGATTGTCGAACAATTCAAAATGTACATGAAACGTAAAATCTGGTACAAGGAGGTGCTTATACAGATACAAATACGGAGTGCTTTTGTACGCTGGGCGTGGTATAGTGCACTCTATGGCGGTGTTGCAGTCCGCCTGGATTAGCTTCTTTTACCTTGACACAATTGGTGGTTGTACCTGCAGTTATTCTTCGACGCTCAAGTTAGTATTTTAGAATACTATTAGACGTAGAAAGCAAATCAGAAAGAATTATGCAAGTATGAGTCCAAGGTTCAGAATTGGGGAGATCCCCTTATACCTTTTTGCTGAGGTTTATATACCTGTTACTGGTGCTCCATTATTGGTAGGACCCGTTCCTTGTTTTCTGGCATAATGCAAGAAAGGTAGTGGGTCCCTATGTCGTTCACGAGCACCATCGCTGTAGTGGGTATTTCCACTTGCTTGGAAAGCGTTAATGCTTTATTATTTTATTCATTGTTCCCTTTTATGTGTGACAGCGTGATTCCCATTTTCAACCTCTTAAGACAGAGTCAATCTCGTGCCGGGGTTATAAGTATGGGCTCGCTACGCAATATAGGAAATTCAATATTCCGCCTATGGACTGGCGGAGTAGTATGCATTGGAAATACTTTATGCATGTGTATAAGATATTCAATATTTTCCACCTTGGCGGAGTAATAATCTTTAGCGGAGTAACATGCCTTGGCGGAGTTACGTGTCCTGGCGGAGTTACATGCCCTGGCGGAGTTAGATGCCATGGCGGAGTAATGTGCCTTGGCGGAGTTACATGCCCTGACGGAGTTACATGCCATGGTGGAGTAACGTGCCTTGGCAGAGTAATAATCTTTAGCGGAGTAACATGCCTTGGCAGAGTTACGTGTCCTGGCGGAGTTACATGCCCTGGCGGAGTTAGATGCCATGGCGGAGTAACGTGCCTTGGCGGAGTTACATGCCCTGGCGGAGTTACATGCCATGGCGGAGTAATGTGCCTTGGCGGAGTTTCATGCCTTGGCGGAGTAACGTGCCCTGGCGGTATGTACTCCGTATAAAAGTAATTATAAGGTATTTGAAACGTACTTCTCCTGTTCAAAATGCTAATCTGGCAAAGAATTAAAACCATGCTCTTGGGGGCCGGTGTTGGGACCGGATCATCTGCCCCCTAGCTTGTTATAGTGACTGGCGGGGTCACTTTAATAAGCTATAACACTTAAGTTTAGCTTTTATAGGCATGGGTTTAGGCGGTGTTTGCTAGTTCCGAATTTGTGGACAAGTATCTTCATACATTTATTGCTTTTGTCATTACTTGCCACGCCCGTCATTAAAGCGTCTCGAAACTGCGTTTTGCTGCTTCAATCTCACATTGCCACGTATGCCCTCGTAACGATTTCTATTCCAATGATGGGACATAAATGCGTGGGATGGCAGTTAAGATATGTTTTCGAGGTTATTACCATGGGCCTTGGATTTTGAAAATACGGCCCAGGAAATTCCTGCCTTAAGATTCATCTATCGGTTTTAGAATTAAAGGAATCGTCAGTGAGATTCATCCAACGGCCATAAGCGCGTTTCTGAAATTTTTGGTGTTTCGCTTATTTCCCCCCAAGCCATGCCTATAAATAGGTAAACTCTTAGGAGGGGAAATGTTTTGCTTTATCTTCTTCTCTGCGCTTTCGTGTTAAAACTGCCTTGTTAACGCTACTTTCTTGCGAGTCGTTTGTTGTTGCCAGTTCATCTTCTTCATAAATTTTAAGGTAACTTTCTTCTTCCTCTATTCTCAGTCTTTGTTGTTATTGGGTTGGTTCTGTTTTCTTTATATGTGTGTTTGTTGAAACGAGGATGAGAGGAAAAAAGTCAGAGTCGTGCTCTAGGGTTTCTGTTCACCCTATGTTTTCGGATATTGAGAGTGAAGATGAGGCTTTCTATACTGGGAGGGATTCAACATTTTACAGCAGCGTGGAGTGTTTTAGTAATGCTGTACATTCGTTTGTATCAAGAGGTACCCCTCAGATTGAAGTAAGAACAATGGCAGAATGTCAGAACGTTGTGTTACACGGGTTAGACTGGGTAAAGATGCTTGAAACTGATCCCTACTGTTGGGTTGAAGAGGACGTTAAAGAAGCTCATTCGCGTCATGCGACGACGAGCGGTGGGGTAATGGAGTTATCAGTTCCTGTTTAGAAGGATGAAAGGTTTGAAAGGAGGTTCATCGTCCGTTCGCCCAAGACGTTTGAACGTATTTTCCACCGTCCTCAAGATGAGCGTACTTTATACATGTACAATATTTTGTTTACGCAGTTGGGGGTGCGGTTTCCACTGAATAAATTCCAGATGGGCATACTCAGGTTCCTGGATTGCGCCCCTTCTCAGCTGCACCCTAATGGTTGGGGGATAGTTCGCAGCTTTGAAGTGCTTGCTGAACATCTGGAGTTTACGCCTACTGTGGCGTTGTTCTTTGCTTTTTGCCACATCATGAGGAGAGCGAATGCGAAAACTGGCGGCATGGGTTTTGTAACTCTTCGGGCGGAGCCGAAGATTGTAAATTTCAAGGTGTTTGCTGACTCCGCCAAAGAAGGCGGACTTCATTTTAGGATGAGCTTTGTAAAGGTTTCTGTTAGGAAGAACAAGTCCGTCTTCTGGCGGAGTAAGGAGGGAGTTGATAAATTCCCAGTAGCGTGGACTCACGAGCATTTCCTCCTAACCAAACAAGCTTACGAAGTTGAGGAGAGTGCCCTATCAGCTACCTCCGTGGAGGTACTCCGGACATTGAAGGAGTACAACTCCGTCCACAAGCAGATTTTGTGCCGAAGGCTGCTTGGGCGGGATGCTGAGGGATATTTAAGTAATGTTTTAAGACTTGTTGCTTGGATATTACTCCTGTTGTTTCCTGCAGCTTCTAATCATACTTATGTATGTTATTTTGCAGGAGAGATCACTGAATTTCCTGGGATAGAGCGTATCAAGCAAATCCGCATGAGTCGCCAGGAAATTGATGCGGAAAACAATGTGCAGCCTCGGAGGAATTTGGCTGCAGCTCTGACGAGGACTCTTCCTTTTCCTGCATCTACCAACGTAGTGATGTTGGAGGGTGGTGCAGGGCCTTCGGCAGTTGAGGTTGAAAGGCGATCTAAAAAACGCCAGGAACCTGAAACTATCGAGGTAGAGGAAGAGGAAGAGGACCCCCAACCCTTGCAAAAGAGGAAGAATAACGGCAAGGGGAAGGTAGGGGAAGGGGCATCGTCTGATGCTGCTATAGAAGTGGAAGACATTCCAGAGCCATCAGCTGTGGCTGTCACTGCTGAAGTGGGCGGTGTGGAGGGTGCCCTTGAAGAAGATGTTATGGGAGAGGAGACAGAGGGAATTCAAGCTTCTCCAGTTCGCCAAGCTGAGAGTCCTGCCCTAGACTTGACTGCTCGAGGAACAGCAGTTTTCCTCGTTAATGTTCCAGGGGAGCCATCTAGACGATCCGTCTCTTTGCCTCTGGCGGGGTCTCGTCTGAACCCTTTCCTGTATTACACAAATATGGGATCCCGCCAGTCAGAGAGGCGTGATCCGGACTTCATTCTCTGCCCAGACATCGACTTCGAGGACGTTGCAGATGCCACTGCTGCTGCAAGGTGGCATCTTACTGAGATTGATGGTTTCCTTGCTTCGGTACCCCGTGTTGCGGAAGTGGCTGCGGAGGCTGCCATGTTTCAAGAATCATATCATAATTCTGTTGAAAAAATTCACAGCTTGGAGCATGACAATGAACAGTTGTCGGAGGTGATCAAGGCTAAAGATAAACACCTTGACACCGCCGACTCTGATAAGAAGAAGCTGGAGGAAGAGTTGGCCCGGGTTAAGGCTGACAAGGCCCTGCTGGAAAAGCAAGTCTTGGACTTGAAAGAGAAGAATGCAAAACTGGGCGGAGAGGTGGGCAAGCTGACCCAGGTGAAAGCTGACAATGTTCTGCTGAAACAACAAGTTTTAAATCTGAATCAGCAGAACCAAAAACTGGGCGAGGATGTGAGCGAAGTTCAGCAGAGGTTGATTTCCTTTGAAATTAATAAGACTCTTGCTGAAGACGCCTGGGCTGCGGAGTTGGACCAAACAGCCACTGCATATAGTAACCTTGAAAAACAGGTTGAAGAGTTACAAGTTGAAAAAGCCACTTCAGATGCCGCCAATAAGCGACTTGATAAGGAATTACAATCGGCTTTGGATGCAGCTGAAGCGGCAATTGATGATGCTTTCAGCATGGCTGTTCGGTAACTCTGTTATCGCAACCCAGGCGTTGCTCTCAACACTGCAGGCATTCATCCTTATTATGAATTTATTAACGGTGAATTGATGGTGCCTGCTCAGGGGGGTCATGTTCCTGCGCCTAATGTAGAGTATGTTCTGGCGGACTTACCCCCCTCACAAAGTTTGTCCAAACCGAGTGAGAGTCAGCCCAGCTCCGCCCACCAAGAAGGAGTGCCACCCGAGCCTTGAAGATTAGCTCCGGAGTTCTTTTGCAGATTTTGTTTTTGTATTTTAATAATACAGCCTTGTTCCAGGATAGGCTCTGGATCCTTTATGAATCTTTGACAAAGTTTAATAAAGTATATTTTCTATAAATCTATACTTGTTCATATAAACAATGTCTGAGTCCGTCGGATTTATGCCTTGTAAAACGATATTAAGAAGGCAGAGTAATCATTTGAGGACTTAATGAAATATGACTAAGTATATCGAGGCGGAATAACCTCTTAGGAATTTTAATGAAATAAATTCAGTATTGAGGCAGAGTAGCCTCTTAGGAATTTCAATGAAATAAATTCATTAATGAGGCAGAGTAGCCTCTTAGGAATTTCAATGAAATAAATCCAGTAATGAGGCGGAGTAGCCTCTTGAAAATTTCATTGAAGTAAATTCTGTAATAAGGCGGAGTAGCCTTTTAAGAATTTCAATGAAGTAAATTCAGTAATGAGGCGGAGTAGCCACTTAAGAATTTCATTGAAGTAAATTCTGTAATAAGGCGGAGTAGCCTTTTAAGAATTTCAATGAAGTAAATTCAGTAATGAGGCGGAGTAGCCTCTTAAGAATTTCATTGAAGTAAATTCTGTAATAAGGCGGAGTAGCCTTTTAAGAATTTCAATGAAGTAATTCAGTAATGAGGCTGAGTAGCCTCTTAAGAATTTCATTGAAGTAAATTCTGTAATAAGGCGGAGTAGCCTTTTAAGAATTTCAATGAAGTAAATTCAGTAATAAGGCGGAGTAGCCTCTTAAGAATTTCATTGAAGTAAATTCTGTAATAAGGCGGAGTAGCCTTTTAAGAATTTCAATGAAGTAAATTCAGTAATGAGGCGGAGTAGCCTCTTAAGAATTTCATTGAAGTAAATTCTGTAATAAGGCGGAGTAGCCTTTTAAGAATTTCAATGAAGTAAATTCAGTAATGAGGCGGAGTAGCCTCTTAAGAATTTCATTGAAGTAAATTCTGTAATAAGGCGGAGTAGCCTTTTAAGAATTTCAATGAAGTAAATTCAGTAATGGGGCGGAGTAGCCTTTTAAGAATTTCAATGAAGTAAATTCAGTAATGGGGCGGAGTAGCCTCTTAAGAATTTCAATGAAGCACAATTTTCACAAGTATTATGCTTACTTGGACTTGTTGATAGTGCTTGAGTTTGTTGATTATGTACTCCGTAAAACATTGGCAGTTAGGCGGAGTCAAGTTTTGGATGGAGCATTCATCCCTTTGAATTTGAATTGGAGTGTATCTCCTGATCAAGTGAAAATTGTTGAATCCAGGGTTGGTATGGTGCAGCATATAGCTGTGACACCAATCCTTTCCGCAGGAATTTGGCTGGACCTTGGGGTCATTATGGTGCAGCATATAGTTGTGACACCAATTCTTTCCACAGGAAGCCTGCAAGACCTTGGGGTCGATATGGTGCAACATATAGCTGTGACACCAATTCTTTCCACAGGAAGCCTGCAGGACCTTGGGGTCGGTATGGTGCAGCATATAGCTGTGACACCAATCCTTTCCCCCCAAGGAGTTTTTTGGACCTTGGGGTCGGTATGGTGCATCATATAGCTGTGACACCAATCTTTTCCCCCCAAGGAGTTTTTTGGACCTTAGGGTCGGTATGGTGCAGCATATAGCTGTGACACCAATCCTTTCCCCCCAAGGAGTTTTTTGGACCTTAGGGTCGGTATGGTGCAACATATAGCTGTGACACCAATCCTTTCCCCCCAAGGAGTTTTTTGACTTCGTTTGTGAAGCTTTGTTGCACGTCGGATGTTCTTTATGGAATAAAGAGTTGTGCCATTATGCTTCAATTGTTGGAGCCGGTGTCTTATCTGCATGGGAACAAGTTCTGCCATGGATAATTAACTGAAAGTTAGAATGAAGATTGAATGTAGGAAGGCATTTTATTAATGATGGAACTACATAAAGAGCTGAGTTGGGATATGTCTCATCAGAACCTTTTCAAGGAAAGCCCATTTGGGAAGAACCTTAAGTTAGGAGAGAGATCATACCGTATTACCCAACTAGCTGTAATATATGCGTAAATTTAAAATGTTCCATTTATTCCTGACCGGAGTGCCATCTAAGTTTTCTAGGCGGTATGTGCCTTTGCCCAGAATTTCGACGACTCGGTATGGACCTTCCCATGTTGGTGCCAATTTGCCTTGGTGTGCAAATTTGTTACCGATATTGGCCCTTCTCAAGACCAAATCTCCTTCTTTGAAACGGCGTTCAGAAACACGTGTGTTATACCATTTGGCGGCCTTTGCTTTAAAAGCTTGGTCCCTCACAAAGGCTTCCTCTCTCAACTCCGCCAAGACCTCGAGTTCATGGGTGAGGTTCTGTTGATTGGCTTCTTCGTTGAAATAGAGAACTCGAGCTGATGGGGCTGCCAATTCAATGGGAATAACAGCCTCGACTCCATATGTCAGCCGATATGGAGATTCATTTATGGTGGAGTGAGGGGTTGTTCTATATGCCCATAGAACGTGGCATAATTGATTTGCCCAATCTCCCTTTGCTTCACCAAGATGTTTCTTAAGGCCTTTCAAGATTTCTCTGTTGGCAACTTCAGCTTGGCCGTTGGTTTGAGGGTGTTCCATAGAAGAGAAAATCTGCGTAATGCTGAGATTTTCCAGGAGTTCAGTGAACTTACGATCTGTGAATTGGGTGCCATTATTAGTGACTATGCGTCCAGGGACTCCGAAACGTGCAATGATATTTTCGTATACGAATCTGCGAGTCCTGGCTGACGTAATGTGCACCACTGCCTCTGCTTCAATCCATTTGGTGAAGTAATCAACACCGACTATCAGGTATTTGATACCGCCGGGCGCAGTTGGGAATGGACCCAAGATATCCATGCCCCATTGATAGAAAGGCCAAGGCGTTATTGATGATGACATTTCTTCCGCCGGAGTATGGTGGAGATTTACGAATCGTTGACATTGATCGCACTTTTGAACATACGAGGCAGAGTCATGCTTCAGGGTGGGCCACCAGTACCCCGCCCTGAGTATTTTTCGCATAAGACTACGTGCCCCTGGATGGTGTCCACATTGCCCTTCATGGACTTCTTCTAATACAGCTTGCACCTCATTTTCGTTTATACATATTAAGTAAGGAATAGAGATTCCTCGGCGGTATAACTGTCCGTCTAGGAGTGTATAGTAAGGTGCTTCTTTCTTTAGTTTCCGTCGCTCAAGATCATCCATGGGTAATTGTCCATTAACAAGGTAACGAACTATCGGTGCTACCCAGGAATTGTCATCAAAAGAGCGGCTTTTAATCATACACGCTGAGGGAGGAAAGGAAATGCTTGGCTCCGCCAAGGTACTTTGTACAACTGTAGTTGTGCATCCTGCCTTCTTTGTGCTAGCCAACCTGGAGAAGATATCAGCACGTGTATTTTCTTCACGGGGTACATGCTTGAAAGTGACTTCATCGAAGCGCTGCTTTAACTCATTGACGCAGTCTAGATATTGTTGTAGCAGAGGTTCTTTAGCCTGATACTCACCAAGAATTTGTGAGATTACTAATTGAGAATCACTGCATAGGGTGACAGTTTTGGCCCTAATATCTTGTGCTGCTCTGAGTCCGGCCAAGCAGGCTTCATACTCCGCCTGATTGTTAGACGTAGTGAAGGTAAAGTGCAGTGAAATTTCAAGGTGTACCTCGTCATCACTTTCCACAACAATTCCTGCTCCACATCCTTTGCTATTGGAAGACCCATCTACGTATACCGTCCAGTGTGAATGATCTGCATCTGAGCTAGAACCTGTTAACTCAACTACGAAATCTGCTAGGATTTGTGCCTTGATAGCAGTTCTTGGTTCGTAGGATATGTCAAATTCAAAGAGTTCTACGGCCCATTTGATCATTCTTCCAGCTAGGTCTGGTTTGAACAGTATAGTGCGGAGTGGCAAGTCTGTGTGAATCAAGATAGGATGGGCATGGAAGTATGGTCTTAGTCGTCGTGAAGCCCAAACAACTGCAAGTGCTGCCTTTTCAATCTTCTGATAACGGCACTCTGCACCATGCAATGTTTTACCAGTGAAGTACATCGGTCGTTGGCCTTCAACTGTTTCCTTGACCAGAGCCACTGCCAAAGCTTCATCTGAAATAGACAAATAAACAATGAGTTGCTCACCTGGGCTTGGTTTTACCAGGATTGGAGGGCTGGCTAAGACATTTTTCAAGCTTTGGAAGGCCGCCTCTTGCTCTGGGCCCCAACTGAATTTCTTGTCTTTTTTCAACATTTTGTATAAGGGGAGGGAGCGATGAGCCATCTTTGGCATGAATCGTGCTAGAGCAGTGATTTTGCCATTGAGGGATTGTACCTCTTTCAATGTCTTGGGGCTCTGCAGCTCTTGAATTACACGACATTTATCGGGATTAGCCTCTATACCTCTTTGTGTTAACATGAAACCCAAAAATCTGCCCCCAGGGACAGCAAACGTACACTTTAATGGGTTGAGTCTCATGTCGTATTGTTGTAGGCGTTGAAAAATGAGGCGTAAATCTTCAACATGGTCTCCTCCTTCAGGAGTCTTGGCAATAATGTCATCAATATAAACCTCTACCAGCTTCGTGTGCATACCCTCAAAAACTTTGTTGATTATGCGCTGGTAGGTTGCCCCGACGTTCCTTAATCCAAATGGCATGACGTTGTAACAAAAGACTCCTTTATCATTAACAAACGCTGTCTTCTCTTGATCCTCCTCACACATTGGAATTTGGTTGTATCCGGAGTAAGCATCCATAAAAGATAGATACTTGTATCTTGAGGAATCGTCAACCAATCTATCAATGTTGGGGAAAGGGTATGGATCTTTGGGACAACATTTATTCAAATCAACATAGTCTATACACATACACCACTTGCCATTGGCTTTCTGTACCATGACCACGTTAGACAACCAGGAGGAGTAACGGAGTTCCCTGATGAACCCTGCCTTGAGGAGTTCCTCTGTTTGTTCACAAGCAGCTTTTTGCTTAGCAGGACCCATACGCCGTTTCTTTTGTGCTACGGGCTTAGTTTCAGGGTACACCGCTAGGCGGTGACAGCAAAAGTTGGGATCCATGCCAGGCATGTCTGCAGCGGTCCATGCGAAAATTTCTTTATACTCATGGAGAAGTGCAATTAGTTTTGCCTCCATGTTAGCCTCAAGCTTGTCATTGATGTTTGTAATCTGTTCCGGGGTGCTACCCAAAACAATAGACTTGGAACCGCCATCAGGAGTTGGTTTCAAAGGGTTTAGTGGGTCTATAGAAGACTCCGCCCTGGGGTCAAGATCCACCAAATTGACGGACGCCGCCGCACTGCTCCCTTCATTCAACTTTCTTTTCTTAGACACGGCTTCAAGCTTTACCATGTTAAGACTCAAATTATAGCAATAGCGAGCCATTTCTTGGTCACCCCTTACAGATGAGACTTGATTATCTTTGTCAATGAACTTGATTAACAATTGGGGGGTTGAAATGATGGCTTCCATGGCATTCAGGGTAGGCCGCCCAATGATGCCATTGTACGGAGATTTCACATCGATGACAAGAATCCTGGATTTCACAGTCCTTGCTCCTGGTTCACCATCAAAAGTAATCCTTGTGTCCAAGTAGCCTTTGGTGGGCTGTTTGGCACCATTAAAGGCTGTAAGGTCCTGCGTATATGGCTGTAAATCTGCATCAGTTAGTCCCATGCGTTTAAAACAGTCATAAAAGATAATGTCGTAGGAACTTCCCTGATCAATTAGGATGCGTTTTACATCCATATTAGCGATTACTGCAATAATCACCACTGCGTCGTCTCCTTCAGGAATAGTAGGGCCAAAATCGTCGTCTGTGAAGGTTATAGGCGGAGTCTGAACCCCGTTCCTGAATGGGCGATATTCTTTGCTCTTGCCTTGCACAGACAAGATCATGCGATGATGATTTTTCTAGCAGTGTTTGAGGGTCCGCCTCCGGCGAAGCCTCCAGCAATCATATCTACCACCTGCCTTTTGCCCCGCGATCTGGGTTCAGGGCTTGGCTCTCTTTGGGCGGACTCCAAAACAACATTCTTTTGTTTTTCTATTGCCGCTGTGCGTTTTGGCTCCTGAGTGTTATCAGGATCAGGAGAACGATCACGAGATCTTTTCTCAAACTTCTCTGGCTCATCATGAGATTTACCCTTAAACAAATAATGTTTCAGTTTGCCTTCACGAATAAGCACCTCAATGGTGTTTTTGAGTTGCTTGCACTCCTCCGTGGTATGGCCAACTGATTCGTGGAACTCACAATATTTCTTTGGGTTCCCACCGCGTCTGATTGGAGGTGGACGTTGAATCCCATAAACGTTGAGGGTAGTCCATCCTATTTCACGCAAGATTTGTTCATATGTCGTGTTCAGGGGTACATAATGAGCGAAATTGAACACACGTCTATCTTGCTGTTTGAAGGATTAGTTCCCTGCTTTGTCTTTCTGAGGGAACTTATCATTCCTGGATGATTTTTCCTTCTCTTTGTCATGGTGTGGAGTTGCAATGGGTGGTTTACTGCGAGATGCAGTGGCTTCCAAATGCATCTCAATACCCACATACTTGGATGCCTTTCTGTGAAATTCCTCCATGGTGGATGGAGGTCCTTTTGCCAATGACAAAGTAAAGGGTGATTTCGGTTGCATGGCCTCGATGAGGATATGCAATTGAATTGCTTCTGTCAGGTCAGGGACCATGGCTGCCTCTTTATAAAATCTCTTAAGGAAATCCTTTAGAGACTCTTTGTCACCTTGCTTGATCTGAGCCAAGGTATGGGAGGTTCTAGGCATATCCCTAGAGATTACAAAGTGGCTGCCAAAAGCTGTGGCTAAGTCCTCCCATGAATCGATGGAACCTGAAGGTAAACTCTTGAACCAGCTAAGAGCTTCACCTGTAAGGGTCCTGGGGAACATTCTGCACATGACATCTTGTTCTGCACCTAAGAACATAGCCTCGTAGATGTAAGCATCTAAATGCTTAGAAGGATCTGTTTCCCCAGTGTATTTTCCTATTGAAATGGGTTGCATAGTTTGCAAATGTCTGGGGACATACGCATTCATGAGTCTTTTGGAAAATGGAATACTCATCTTGTATCCCGAGGGGGATGCATTTGAAACTGCTCTTCTCCCCTCATGATGTTGAGTATTTGCCAGTGGGAGGCTTCGTTGCTCTTCCATGTAAGTAGGGATGCGAGAGTAATTTGGAGTACTCGATTCCTCCTGTGCATGCGATTCATGGCGCGGCTGTTTTGCAGGACCCGCTCTCTCGTGCATGGGATTCGCCTTTTCACGACGAAGCTCTGTAATTTCTTCTCTCAGCATTCTGATCATGTCATCTCTCAGATCTGGAGAGTCAACATGCGTTGCCTTTTCGTGAGCATCGTTGTCAAAGTTGAGACGTCTAGGATTGCATGGAGAAGAATCCTCCGTCCGCCCTTCTAGTCCTGGTCTTTCCATTAATGATGAATGTAATGGGAATTGCTCAAGGATTGTGGGATTACCAATTTTACAGGTCCCACTGGGCGTGCCAATGAACTGTTCTTTACAGGGGGTGTAAAGGTGTGATTGTCGAACAATTCAAAATGTACATGAAACGTAAAATCTGGTACAAGGAGGTGCTTATACAGATACAAATACGGAGTGCTCTTATACGCTGGGCGTGGTATAGTGCACTCTATGGCGGTGTTGCAGTCCGCCTGGATTAGCTTCTTTTACCTTGACACAATTGGTGGTTGTACCTGCAGTTATTCTCCGACGCTCAAGTCAGTATTTTGGAATACTATTAGACTTAGAAAGCAAATCAGAGAGAATTATGCAAGTAGGAGTCCAAGGTTCAGAATTGGGGAGATCCCTTTATACCTTTTTGCTGAGGTTTATATACCTGTTACTGGTGCTCCATTATTGGTAGGACCCGTTCCTTGTTTTCTGGCATAATGCAAGAAAGGTAGTGGGTCCCTATGTCGTTCACGAGCACCATCGCTGTAGTGGGTATTTCCACTTGCTTGGAAAGCGTTAATGCTTTATTATTTTATTCATTGTTCCCTTTTATGCGTGACAGCGTGATTCCCATTTTCAACCTCTCAAGACAGAGTCAATCTCGTGCCGGGGTTATAAGTATGGGCTCGCTACGCAATATAGGAAATTCAATATTCCGCCTATGGACTGTCGGAGTAGTATGCATTGGAAATACTTTATGCATATGTATAAGATATTCAATATTTTCCACCTTGGCGGAGTAATAATCTTTAGCGGAGTAACATGCCTTGGCGGAGTTACGTGTCCTGGCGGAGTTACATGCCCTGGCGGAGTTACATGCCATGGCGGAGTAACGTGCCTTGGCGGAGTAATAATCTTTAGCGGAGTAACATGCCTTGGCAGAGTTACATGTCCTGGCAGAGTTACATGCCCTGGCGGAGTTAGATGCCATGGCGGAGTAACGTGCCTTGGCGGAGTTACATGCCCTGGCGGAGTTACATGCCATGGCGGAGTAACGTGCCTTGGCGGAGTTTCATGCCTTGGCGGAGTAACGTGCCCTGGCGGTATGTACTCCGTATAAAAGTAATTATAAGGTATTTGAAACGTACTTCTCCTGTTCAAAATGCTGATCTGGCAAAGCATTAAAACCATGCTCTTGGGGGCCGGTGTTGGGACCGGATAAAGGTACATCAATTACCCATCTCATCAACACCATACTACAATCTCAATCATCATCACCTTCTGGCATATCTCCATGCTATACGCAAATGCTCTTATGGCTAATTCATATGCACAATGGAATAGACAACAAATGCGGATCCGACTGTGGGAATAAACACCAAATTGTGGGTCAAGCATAGATGTGCTACTATGCCCCTACTGCAGTAGAAAAATGTGTACACATATATCTTAAAGCATGCATGCATATCAACAACATCTTTTACTGGTATCAAACCGCTATCGCCCATCTGTAGCACTAGTCACCCCGTTAGTTGCGGATCAACAACATGGCCTCAACTGCCAAAAGTGCTACAGGCCCCTCCCGAACACACATCAAGAGAGCCGTGTCCCAATTGACACCGAACACACTGGGCTTGCCATATAGGGTGCCTCGTCATCAAACTATGGACAGCTTCATGATTCCCAGAATCATTAGGGAAATACAACAATATACCCGTGTACTGGGTCGCCCTCCCACTAGGCCCGCCTAGTGGAACCCCTAACATTCCACATAGACAGCGTATATAATATGCCATGGATGCAATGTAATGCAAATCAAATGCATTTCTTACACTATGCATCCTAAATGCCACTCAATAATCGTCATCATCATAATCACTATCACCACCATACACACCTTAGTGGATTTTATCATTGTTGGTCTTAGCCATTATTTTCGAGTTTTACATATGGCATTTTCTTCTCGATATATCATATATTATACATGTAAGTCAACCTTTGTAATTAACCACAATGGCATTACAAATATCACAAATCATCATTAACTCTCATTAATCTTTCATCAATACCACTACATAATTATTTAGTGGATTTTCATATCATTTATCATTACCATTGTTTCATCTATATATTGGTGTGGCATTCACAACATTTTATTAATATAATTCAAACCACACATGCAAGATCACATTTGTATCACACACAATGGTATACGACAATTCATTAATAATAACGATCATCCTTTACTCAAGGAAAGGATCAACAACATCATACATCATTACACATTACAATTATCATCTCCGATTCATCGGTTTATAACAAATACTACGTCATTTAACTATTCTCTCATTGGTTTCATAATCATTCTGTGATTACAGTCGTGGTTCCGTCAAATTAGTACATTAAAATTAATTAATATAGTACTAGGGTGTCAACCTAGGTCGTTTTCTCAAGGATCAACACAAAAATTTAGGAAAATCAAGTTTAAAATTAATTTTTACAAATAGAAATTCAACAAACATACAAATACAATTGGGGGGGGGGGGTTTGATTGATTGGTTGTCACAATTAAAATCAAAACAAAGTAAATATAAGATTTTAAACAATAAATAACAAGCGATTCATTTTCTTGGAGTATTGTAATTAAATTTATCCTTAGTTCACTAAAGATAATTTGTATACTTTCATTACTGTTGATTTCTTAGCTCAATTTGAATTAATCAACTAAGCGTCTTTTTCAATTCATAATTCCTTTACTTTCATTTAAAAATGAATATTTTAATCAAGCATCCTAATTAAGCAAAAGGAGTCAAGATTGTAAAATCTAGGAATTATTGAGCATATGTAAGAACATCGCCTACATACATAATCTATTTTCAAATTATAGAATTAAGCAAACCATAATTATTAAAAGTGATTATGAAAATATTCATTAAGCATGCATATTTCCTTAAATCCATTTTAATTTAAAATCTTATTTTATTCTATTTGAATAATTAAACCGATTAAGCATACAAATTTAATTAAACAGAATGAAATTAAATAAGCAGAGTAAGATTATGAAGAAATAAACAATAATAAAAGCATACTATATTAAAAATAAGAACCTCAAAATTATATTACAATATTCTCTAAGAAAATCAATCTAGGGGTTTTAACCCTCCATAATTAAAACAAACTAAAAATTAAAAGAACCTAACCCGAAATGAAGAACGGAGGGAAGAAGAAGTAGAAGCAGAGAAGAGGAAGAAGAATGAAGTTATGGTGTGAATGAAATGGTCGATTTTGGCTTCTATTCATAGGGGAAGGAATGGTGCCGGATACAATAAAAAAATGGACGAGTGGAATGCTAGTGCGTATTTAATAAATCTTCAGTGCTGATTCCACTTGCTGAATGCGTTTCTTACTGTTTTCCACTTGATGAATTGATTCTTCAAAGTGCATGAATTGATTCATCTAGGCAAATACTGGGTAATTTCATCACATGAATCGATTCCTCAGGGGTGGGAATCGATTCCCAAGGCACATGAATCGATTCCTGCATAGATGAATCGATTCCCAGGCTTTCAAATACTCATGAATTGATTCCTAGGGGCAGAGAATCGATTCCTAACTGTATGAATCGATTCCCATGAGGCTTGAATTGATTCCTAGCTATGATTTCACATGGGAATCGATTCCCAAGTTGGTGAATCGATTCCCAAACCTGTTCTAGAGCTTTTCTTTGCAGTTTTGACCATTTCTTGAGGCGTGTCTTCTTCCATTTGACCTGCGGTAATTATTTTTCGATTGCAGGCTCAATCATACACTACAAAACAAGAAAAACCAATATTTCATTATTTTTATTAAAAATTAATCCTTAATTCATTTTAAAATCAAATATTAAATAAAGCTCAAATGATGAAAATGTGTTAAAATGCAATATATTACATAATAAGTGATGGCAAATTATAAACATTTAAAGTGAGGAATTAAGGATAAATCATGCATCATCAAAATACTCACACACTTATTCTTTTGCACTCTTGGGCAAAATTAGAATAAAAACAAGTATCACAATTTTTTGAAAACATTAAGTTGAAAACAATAACACACAGAATTGGCATGCTTGTTATGAAATCTTAGGAATATACAGAGAAACAAGAGTTATTCAATCATGCAAAATACAAAGCATCAAGATATATATAAAAATCATCCAAACACTTAGGCATGTGAGAATTGAATTATACTGAAAAGAAGATCATAAGTGACAGAACCTCACAAGACATACTCTCAACTCTCAAGTGTTTTGGGTTTATGTATACACTCAAAATATTTCCAAAAAACAGACAGTCCCATAAATTTGGTAAATTTCTCAATTCCACAATCAACGCAAATGCATGTATAGATCGACAGGGCTTATTAGAGTTGTAATGTGGCCAAGGTAAAGATTTAGAAATTAGTTTCATATGCCATAAAGAATGATGGAGTAATTAATTTAACAGTTAAAGAGTGAGGTAAAACATTTAATCACATTTGGTCGTAATTATCAATATCATCATCTTTTTTTTAATAATAATATATATATATTTTTATTTTTTTATGTAATTGCATAATACTTAAACTAAGAGTTGCGACTCCTTTTAGCACACTCCCACACTTATTTGAATGCCTATTTTTGACTTGATTCCAAAGCTCCAACATCTTCTTTAAGTAGGTGTATAGCTTTTTTGAGCTGTACCAAAAAAATGGTTAAATAGGCTCAAAGGGGCTAACAAAAGATGATTTATTTATGGTAAGCTTATATGGCTAGTGGCTTAATTGAACAAAATGTCTGTGTCCTTTCAAATACATGTATATGAGTTTCAAGTATCATCAAGAAATAAGACAAAGATTGAGATGTAAGTATTCAGGAATAAATCACACATGAAAGAATTTAGATGGTATAAAGTGATCCATCAAATTTTTAAGGTTAAAAAATCTCACAAGGTATAATTCTATCATATATGATTGTCTCTCAATTATCATGTCATTCTTAACATACCAAAACTGCTTGAGTTCAAATCATAACATATCATTAAGCTCATATCAAACATGAAAGAAATTACCTGTTACTCATGCATATCCTTAAAATTTCAATAAAACATGCCATTTTAAACAAAAACACATACAAAAACCTTTATTTTAATTTTTTTTAATAATAATAATCATAAAAACAAATTCACTCAAAAAAAACAACACATAACAAAATATTATACAATATTATACAAGAATAATCCCACCCCCACACTTAAATCATACATTGTCCTCAATGTAAGACAGAGCATACAAAATAGACAATAGAATGAAAAGGTAAAGAGATGGGTAAGAAAACTCCCTCAAGGGGGATCAAGAAGTGGTTCCCCCAAAGCATACTCCTCCATTGTGACATCTACAAGTGAAAGATTTTCATGAAATGTCTTCAAGCGCTGTCCATTAACCTTGAAGCTTTTATTGGAGTTTTCACTTTTTATTTCAACGGCTCCATGGGGAAATACATTAGTGACAATGAAAGGTCCTTCTTATTTGGAGCATAATTTTCCAGCCATCAATTTCGTTCGAGAATTAAATAGTAACACTTTCTGTCCAGCAGTAAACTTCTTTCTAGCTATTGAGCTATCATGGAATTTCTTCGTTTTCTCCTTATAGAACTTCGAGTTCTCATAAGCTGCCAAACAGATCTCATCAAGCTCATTTAGTTGTAATTTTCTTTCCTCACCTGCTTGATCAAATGCTAAGTTACAAGCTTTTACAGCCCAATAAGCACGATGCTCAATCTCTACTGGAAGATGACATGCCTTACCAAAAACAATTCTATAGGGAGACATTCCTATAGGTGCCTTAAAAGCTGTTTTATGTGCCCAAAGAGCATCATCCAGTTTTCTGCTCTAATCCTTTCTGTTAGGTTGTACTATCTTCTCCAGGATTCTTTTGATTTCTCTATTAGAGACTTCTACTTGTCCATTGGTTTGAGGGTGATATGGAGTAGAGACTCTATGAATAACCCCATAGTTCCTGAGCATAGCTTGCATGGTCCTGTTACAGAAGTGTGTTCCCTGATCATTAATGATTGCTCTCGGGATGCCAAACCTGCAAAAAATTTGGGATCTAACAAAATCCATAACAACTCGAGCATCATTAGTTCTGGTGGCTTTAACTTCCACCCATTTAGAAACATAATCTACAGCTAATAAAATGTAAGTAAAACCAAAGGATGGAGGAAATGGACCCATAAAATCAATGCCCCAAACATCAAATACTTCACAAAATAACATAGGTTGTTGAGGCATTTATTGACGCCATGTGATAGCATTACTAGTTCTTTGGCATTCCTCACAGGTGTTACAAATGTTCCATGCATCCTTAAAAATGGTGGGCCAGTATAAACCAGAGTCCAACACCTTCCTTGCTGTTCTTTATGGACCAAAATGTCCACCAACTGGTGAAGCATGGCAGAATCAAAGAACTGATTCTATCTCATGATTGGGAATGCATCTTCGAATCACCTAATCATTACACAATTTCCACAAATACGGGTCATCCCATATATAGTATTTTGCATCACTTTTTAATTTTGAAATTTGGTTTCTGGATGCATATGGTGGAAAAATAGAAGCAGCAAGATAATTTACAATGTTAACAAACCAAGGTGTATCATAATAGTTAGAAATACTTATGAGGTGTTCATCCAGAAAATGGTCCCAAATAGGTGCTGAATCAGGAGCATTCTCAATTCTACTTAAATGGTCTGCCACAAGGTTTTGTGTTCTACTTCTGTCATGAATTTCCAAGTCAAACTCTTGGAGCAAAAGCATCCAACGAATTAAGCTTGGCTTGGACTTACCTTTCTTCAACAAGTACTTCAGAGCTGCATGGTCAGTAAAGACAACTACTCAAGAACCGAGTAGGTAAGATCTAAACTTATCTAATGCAAAAACAATGGCCAAGAGCTCTTTTTCAGTAGTGGTGTAATTTACCTGGGCGACATCTAAAGTTTTAGATGCATAGTAGATGACCCTAGGCTGTTTGTCAATCTTCTGACCAAGGACAGCTTCCAATGCATAATTAGAGGCATCACACATCAACTCAAATGGGGCTGTCCAAACAGGTGCTTGGATTATTGGGGTAGTGGTCAATGCTTGCTTGAGGCAATAAAAAGCCTCCTCATACTTTTCATCAAACTCAAATACCACATCCTTTTGAAGCAGATTGGATAGTGGTCTAGCCTTCTTGCTAAAATCCTTTATGAATCTTCTATAGAAACCTGCATGGCCAAGAAAAGAACGAACCTCTCGAACACAAGAGGGGTAAGGCAAATGTGATATAACTTCTATCTTGGTAGGATCTACCTCAATTCCTTTCTCAGAGATTACATGCCCTAAAACTATTCCTTGTTTTACCATAAAATGACATTTTTCATAGTTCAAGACAAGGTTAGTTTCAATACATCTGTTTAAAACTTTATCCAAACTATCAAGGCATGCATTAAATGAAGATTCATAAACAGTAAAATCATCCATAAACACCTCTATGCAATTTTCAATGAAATCATGAAAAATACTTATCATGCATCTTTGAAAAGTTCTAGGAGCATTACATAGGCCAAATGACATTCTCCTATAAGTAAATGTGCCAAAGGGATAGGTGAATGTGGTCTTTTCTTGATCCTCAGGTGTAATATGAATCTGAAAATATCCAGAGAATTCATCAAGAAAACAGTAGTGAGATTTACCTGCGAGACGCTCAAGCATTTGATCAATGAAGGGTAAAGGGAAATGGTCCTTCTTTGTTGCTTGGTTTAGTCTCCTATAGTCAATACAGACTCTCTAACTATTTTGCACTCTGGTGGGGATCAATTCATCCTTCTCATTTTTCGCAACTGTAATCCCTGTTTTCTTAGGAACCACTTGAATCAGACTCACCCATTGGCTATCAGAGATAGGATAAATGATTCCTGCTTGTAGAAGCTTGGTAATCTCCTTCTTAACCACATCAAGGATTACAGGGTTGAGTCTCCTTTGAGGTTGTCTTACTGCTTTAGCATTTTCCTCCAGAAATATCCTATGCATGCACATGGATGGGCTAATTCCAGGAATATCTACCAATGTCCAGCCTATAGCCTTCTTGTGCCTTTTCAGAACCTCCATTAATTTTTCTTCTTGATTTTCATCAAGAGAAATGGAAATTATCACTGGCAGCTATTCATCATCCCCTAAGTATACATACTTGAGGTTTTCAGGTAGGGGCTTCAACTCTAACTTGGGTGCCTGCAAAACAGATGGAACTAACAAAGTAGATTTGGATTCCGCTACTTGCACCTTAAAAATTTTGTTAAAGTCTTCTTGAAATCCTGAATTTAGGTTAATGCATTCTAGCTCCTTATGATTAACAGGCATATTTAAAAACTCTGAATCAACAGTTATGTATTTATCAATTTCAACACAAATATCACAACTTCCAGAATCATTGCATGCAAAATAATTGTTTGAATCATCCATGCATTCCAAATCAACATTTTGAGAGATATCAGAAAGATATTCATAAATCAATTCATCCATAATGTCAATATGAAAAACAGAGTGATCTTCAGATGGATATTTCATAGCATCAAGAATATTAAATTGAACTTTACTGTCACCAAATTCCATAGAGAGTGTTCCAGAATGAACATCTATTTTGGTTCAGGCTATTTTCAAAAATGGTCTTCCTAAAATTATAGGAACAGGAATCTGAGGCATACCTTCTTCCATATCAAGTATGAAAAAGTCAGCAGGGAAAACAAGTTGTTCTACCTGAACCAAAACATCCTCTATGACTCCAGTAGGGTAAGCAGTACTTCTATTGGCTAGTTGAATCACTACACCAGTAGGTTGTAAATTTCCAAGAGACAAAGATTTAAAAATAGACATAGGCATAACATTTATTGAAGCTCCTAAATGTAACATGCAATTTTCAAATTTGTTATTTCCTATGATACAGGGTATAGTGAACGTACCTGGATCTTTACATTTCTCAGGGATATTTAGAACTTCCTTACCAAGCAATGCGGATACATTTCTTCTCATGCTTATCCTTTGATTTCCCTTGAGTCTTCTCTTGTGAGTACAAAGTTCTTTCAAAAATTTGGCATACTTAGGAATTTGTTTGATTGCATCAAGAAGAGGTATATTCACTTCCACTTTCCTAAAAGTATCCAAAATTTCTTTATCCACTTCTTCCATCTTCTTACTTGGAATTGCTTTTGGTGGGAAAGGAAGAGGGATATGAGGTGGAATTTGGGGTGGTTGCATCTCAAACTTTCTTGTGCTTGAAGAGGGTACATCTTTCTCAACTGTTGCAGGCTCAGTTGTTTGTTTCTCAGGTTCATTGGGTATGGGTACTTCAAGGTTCCTACCTGATCTTAACTGAATTGCACTCACATTTCTTGGATTTAGAGCTGGTTGAGATGGTAATTTGTCAGAGTTTTAAGATTATAACTGGCTCAATGATGAAGCCAGTTGCCCAATTTGGTTGCTTAAACTCTGGATGGTAGCATCATTCCTCTGTTGATACTCTAAGTTCTGTGTAGTCATTTGTTTCACCAGTTCTTCCAAAGAAGGGCCACTTGTGGATGGTTGAGGTGTAAGTCTTTGGAAGGTTGGTGCATTGCTTTGAAATGGAGGTTGGGGATTTTGTTGTCGGTTACCCCATCTCAAGTTTGGATGGTTCCTCCAACCTGGGTTGTATCTGTTGGTGGAAAGGTCATGGTTTTGTTGCTGTTGTTGTGGTGAAGGTCTATCATGATAAATGTTAGCTGTATAGGCTTGGGGACTATTATTATCCTTTTCTTGTAGAGAAGGACAACAATCAGTGGGATACTCTTGTGAAGAGCAGATGCCACACACTTTAGCAGTTATGGATTTTTGATTTACTGCTAATTGTGTGACCAGAGTGGTGAGAGCATCAAGTTTGCTCTCCAATTTAATTCTAGGTGAATTAGAATTTGAATCATACATGGGTTTGAAAGTATCGTTTCTTACACTGAATTGTTGAGAATTAGATGCCATCTTTTCAATCAAGTTCCTGGCTTCAGCAGCAGTCATATCTCCTAAAGCTCCTCCACTTGCCGCATCTATCATGTTGCGATCAACGTGGTGTAGACCTTCATAAAAGTACTGAAGAAGAAGTTGTTTAGAAATTTAGTGGTGAGGGCAACTTGCACAGAGTTTCTTGAATCTTTCCCAATATTCATAAAGACTTTCTCCAGAGAGTTGCCTAATGCCAGATATGTCCTTACGGATTGTAGTTGTTCTAGAGGCAGGAAAGAACTTTTCCAAGAACATTTTCTTTAAGTCATTCCAACTTGTGATTGATCTTGGAGCAAGGTAGTAGAGCCAATCCTTAGCAATACCCTCTAAAGAATGAGGAAACACTTTAAGATAGACATGGTCTTCTTGAACGTTTTGGGGTTTCATTGTGGAGCACACAATGTGGAATTCTTTGAGGTGTTTGTACGGATCTTCACCCGCAAGACCATAAAAATTAGGCAACAAGTGTATAAGTCCGGTCTTAAGCATAAAAGGGATATCCTCTTTAGGATATTGAATACACAAACTTTCGTATGTGAATTCGGGTGCAGCTAGTTCTCTAAGAGTTCTTTCACGGGGTTCAGCCATATCAGAAAAACTAGCAGTAGTATTTTCAGCAGATTCAGATAAGATACTATCATTATTAATATCAACAAAGTTATTATTAAATCTAGCTTCTCTAATTAATCTATGAAAAGTTCTATCAATTTCAGGATCAAATGAATATAAATGCTCAAAAGTCCTTTTTGTCATACATAGCATACAACAAGATATTTGATGATCATGAGCAATAAATCATAAGAACCTAAATCATACAAAAGGAATAAAATAAACAAACAAGAGAAATTTTTTTTTATTATATTTATTTTTTTAAAATTTTTAATTTTTTTTTTATTTTCAATTTATAAAAAAAATTAATTTAAAACAAGAATTTTCCTAAAGATCGTTGATCCCCGGCTGCGGTACCAAAATTTGACGTGTGATTACAGTCGTGGTTCCGTCAAATTAGTACATTAAAATTAATTAATGTAGTACTAGGGTGTCAACCTAGGTCATTTTCTCAAGGATCAACATAAAAATTTAGGAAAATCAAGTTTAAAATTAATTTTTACAAACAGAAATTCAACAAACATACAAATGCAATTGGGGGGGTTGATTGATTGGTTGTCACAATTAAAATCAAAACAAAGTAAATATAAGATTTGAAACAATAAATAACAAGTGATTGATTTTCTTGGAGTATTGTAATTAAATTTATCCTTGGTTCACTAAAGATAATTTGTTTACTTTCATTACTGTTGATTTCTTAGCTCAATTTGAATTAATCAACTAAGCGTCTTTTTCAATTCATAATTCCTTTACTTTCATTTAAAAATGAATATTTTAATCAAGCATCCTAATTAAGCAAAAGGAGTCAAGATTGTAAAATCTAGGAATTATTGAGCATATGTAAGAACATCGCCTACATACATAATCTATTTTCAAATTATAGAATTAAGCAAACCATAATTATTAAAAGTGATTATGAAAATATTCATTAAGCATGCATATTTCCTTAAATCCATTTTAATTTAAAATCTTATTTTATTCTATTTGAATAATTAAACCGATTAAGCATACAAATTTAATTAAACAGAATGGAATTAAATAAGCAGAGTAAGATTATGAAGAAATAAACAATAATAAAAGCATACTATATTAAAAACAAGAACCTCAAAATTATATTACAATATTCTCCAAGAAAATCAATCTAGGGGTTTTAGCCCTCCATAATTAAAACAAACTAAAAATTAAAAGAACCTAACCCGGAATGAAGAATGAAGAACGGAGGGAAGAAGAAGTAGAAGCAGAGAAGAGGAAGAAGAATGAAGTTATGGTGTGAATGAAATGGTCGATTTTGGCTTCTATTTATAGGGGAAGGAATGGTGCCAGATACAATAAAAAAATGGACAAGTGGAATGCTAGTGCGTATTTAATAAATCTTCAGTGCTGATTCCACTTGATGAATGCGTTTTCTACTGTTTTCCACTTGATGAATCGATTCTTCAAAGTGCATGAATCGATTCATCTAGGCAAATACTGGGTAATTTCATCACATGAATCGATTCCTCAGGGGTAGGAATCGATTCCCAAGGCACATGAATCGATTCCTGCATAGATGAATCGACTCCCAGGCTTTCAAATACTCATGAATCGATTCCTAGGGGCAGGGAATCAATTCCCAACTGTATGAATCGATTCCTAGCTATGATTTCACATGGGAATCGATTCCCAAGTTGGTGAATCGATTCCCAGACCTGTTCTGGTGCTTTTCTTTGCATTTTTGACCATTTCTTGAGGCGTGTCTTCTTCCGTTTGACCTACGGTAATTATTTTTCAATTACAGGCTCAATCATACACTACAAAACAAGAAAAACCAACGTTTCATTATTTTTATTAAATATTAATCCTTAATTCATTTTAAAATTAAATATTAAATAAAGCTCAAATGATGAAAATGTGTTAAAATGCAATATATTACACAATAAGTGATGGCAAATTATACACATTTAAAGTGAGGAATCGAGGATAAATCATGCATCATCAGGTGTATCTCATAACCCCATCATCAAATCCTCATTATCATTCTTTCATATCCCATCCTTGGTGGTAAAAGTATCATAAATAATTCATCCCAAGTGTATCAATTAATTTCAATCACCACTATGCCATACCATCATTAAATACCCCATACTCATTTCCTCAAATATCTCACATTGTAAAGAAATGGGGTTAGCATCAGAAAAATAAGAGAAAGGAACAAAATTCCAAGATTTGGGTAACTCACTCAAGCGAGACCCGCACTTGTTTGAGCGAGATCAGCACAGCTCGCTTGGGCGAGCCTTCTTGCATAGGTGAAATGCTCCCAACAGCGTACCTACGCTCACTCGCTTGAGCGAAACTCCCTACACATGGCCACTCGCTTGAGCGAGTATAGTTTTAAGCATCAGGCCCCGATCTCGCTTGAGCGGGCCACTCTCGCTTGGGCGAGATTCCTCCAGTGACGTTTGCACACTCGCTCGCTTGAGTAAGACTCAACATACCTCATCACTCGCTTGAGCGAGATCCATCTAGAATTATTTTTCCACTTCGCTTGCTCAAGCGCGGCTATGCCCGCTTGAGCGAGATTCGTCCAGTAAACATTCCCCTGTCTCACAAGCGTCTCGCTTGAGCGAAAACATCTTCTCACTTGAGCGAGATTGTGCCAGAAGCCACTCTCCTGATACAGAGGACTCTCGCTTAAGCGAGAATCCATCTTGCTTGAGCGAGATCCTCACTACACACCTACAACTCAAGTTTTTCATTCTATTTAACATGCCCATATCCTTCTTATACAAAATTTGCCTCAATTCAACATCAAACATAAATAATTCATGCCCTTAGGCCTATTCCAACAAGCTATACCTCTCCATTCATAATTCTAATTCATTTAACTAGATAAGAGGGATTTAACACACTTTTTCATCACAACCACGTATATCATTGTGCATAATTATCATAAATACTATTTCACACCTCAAGTGATTTATCTATTCATAGGTTTTCATTAACAATCATTTATGTCCAACCAAGGGACAATCAAGCACTCATCTTCATTTCACACACACACACATATATATATACATATACAATTCCTTAGTAATGAACAAAGGCCAAGCCATCATTCATCACATCATCAATTCAACATTTAACACACTTATGGCAAGGCAATGCATGAGTTCATACATATACATAATTAACAATTATTCACTTATGCAAATTTAAAATGTAAACTCCTCTCCTACCTCGAGAGAAGAACCGCAACGCAATTGCCTCGATCATTCTGCATCATCGTCCAGAATACAATCCTATCATTAAACACATATACATACATGCCATTAATAAGCCATCATAAGGCATCATCTCTTAAAACTCATTATCAAGTCCTAGACTTGTCTAAACCCCAATCCACACGCTTATATTAGGCTTCGGGAATTCCTTTCCCAAAACCAAGATTCTCTAGGTTTCAAAAGGGCTAACTATGCCTAATAACAACAAGATCATATCTCTTATCCACAATGCATCCAATCCTCATCACAATTCATTCAAATCCATTATAAGCCTCTTGACTCCATCTAAGACCATCACCAATCAACAAACTCTTGAGATATTCATCATGATCTAACTACTCATCTACTCAAGTATCCCTTACCAATGGTTTTTAACTATTATTATCATAATAACCACATCTCATATTCACTCTCAACCTAACACCTCAAATCACCATTCCTATATGTATGCATATATCATCAACCTCATTAATCAATCTCATTGATTTTAAAAGTTCATCCCCTTCATATAAATCATCCTAGAGTATTCAAAATCATCAAAATCATCAAATTAGCCAAAAACCCCTAAATCACCACACTTAGGGTTTTTCATCAAAATCAACCAATCAATAATTTCAACCCATTTCTTAAATCCATATGAATATCATAACCCTCATTCTTATATACTCATAAAACCATAATCAAAATCATTTCTTAAACCACCAAGCCTAGGGTTTACATCATTTTCCTCAATAATCCAAGTTTCTAACGTTATCATTTCAAACCCAACAACCCAAAACCATAAATGAAATAATGAAGAGGTAAGAAAACTTCACCTTAAATCCAAGCTCCATCAAAACGAAAATGAGGGTGAGGAAGAGGGAAGATCCAACCAAGCTCCCAAGCTCCATAAATGCTTCACATTTCCAAGCTCAAGTTTTAATTTTTGGCAAGAATGGAGGTGGTGAAGGTGGTTACGGTTTTAAACAAGAAGAGGTGAAGAAGGAGAAGAAAATAATGAATGAAGTTGGAGAGAAGAAGAAGCCACCGAAAATGTAGAGGAAAAGAGAAAGAAATTGACCAAAATTGGTCATTGCCTATTGGGTAAAAGAGTGCCTTCATTTGCTTTTACCATTGGGTAATAAATCCTTATTGTCCAATGGGTAAAAGATGTTAGAAAAGAGAGGGGATTGCTACGGTTGAATGGAGAAGAGGAAATGGGAATTTACATTTTCTTTTAATTCTATTTGGCTCGTATTTTCCCCGTTTATTTACATACGTCGAGTCTGAATAATATTTCCTTAACACTAAAAATTATTTCAACTATACCACTATAACCACAATAATTTTTGAAGTATTCTAGACCTAACAATTATTTAATTTGACCAAGTGGGTCCCACATAACTCATTAAATCATCCAACTCTAATAAATCTTAATTTACCGATAATTCACCCCTAATGTCAAATTAATTCTCCCATAGTCTTTGGACCATACATAGTCAATTATCATTATTCCATAAATTGTTTCCTTTAAAATTTAGGGTGTTACAGACAATGCCATTTCCCAATCAGATAATCTCTCATCCGTGGCACGAGTTTCAAACCATTGTATGAAATCTTCTCTTTGACATTTAGTTTTGCTCCATTTTCTTCTTTTGCGGTGACTATAAACATCAACCTCATGCTCTCTACAAAATAAATAACCCACTTTTCAATATAAAAAAATTATAAGGATAAAGTTTTAATATATAAGTTGATGGAAATACCTAATGTATTCTTGCACTTCATCATAATTGAATAGTATGTACCCATGGGCTTGAGTTTGAGACTTATGATCAAGAGGAAAAAACTTCTTAAACCCAATAGGATGACCTATATTAGGATCATTATCATTATTTCTTGTCATTTTATTCATCCTTTTATCCACATCACTAGACAAGTATCTTGAACAAAATGTTAAAGATTCTTTTACCAATTATGGTTCAGCAATAGAACCCTCTAGGCGACACTTATTACGCACAAAAGATTTTAAATCACCTAAATATCTTTCCATATAATACATCCATCGAAATTGTACCGGTCCACCCAATCTAGCCTCATTTGCAAGGTGAATAGGTAGGTGAACCATTATGTCAAAGAAACTTAAAGGGAAGATTTGCTCTAACTGGAAAGGTGTTTCTGCAATATCCTTTTCCATGTGATCTAAACTTTTCAGCTCAAGAACCTTTTAACATAAGCAATGAAAGAAGGAACAAAGTCGAACTAAAGGAACTATAATTTGATTAGAGGTGATTCCTCTTATTGCTACTTGTAGCAGATAATGTAGCAAGATGTGAGCATCATGGCTCTTATAACCAGAAATCCTGCCTTCATCAACTTGTACACACCGGGAAATGTTGGAAGAAAGGCCATCAGGAAGTTTTACGTCCTTTAAAACTCCATAAAAAATAGATTTCTCTTGTTTCGTTAGGGAGAAACATGCTTTTGGGAGCTGAGTTTTCTTACCATCACTTGATGCCTTCAAATGTAGTTTCTTCCTAATCCCCATATGTTGTAGGTCTAAGCGAGCTTTTGCATGGTCTTTTTTCTTCCCTTCAATCTCTAAAAGAGTCCCAATTATATTATCACATATGTTCTTCTATATGTGCATCACATCAAAGTTGTGGCGTAATATATTATCCTTCAAATACGATAGCTGCCAAAAGATAAATTTTTTCTTCCATGGACCAACCTTTTTCTTGTTATCATTCTTCCCTAATAGAACATTGACATCTTGTAACTCTTCTAAAATTTGTGTTGTATTTAGTAATATAGGTGCCGACCTGTACTCTTGATTTCCATTAAAAGAAGCTGCATTTGATCTCCACATGTGATTTGAATCCAAAAAGACTCGATGACCCATATAGCACATCTTTCGACTATGTTTTAAGTAAGTCGAGGAAGTGCCATAATTACATGTAGGGCAAGCAAATTTCCCTTTGGTTCACCAACCAGATAACATAGAATATGTAGGGTAGTCACTACCAGTCAATAAAAGAGTTGCATGTATTTGGAAAGTTTGATCTTTAGAAATATCATATGTTTCTACCCCAACATCCCATAATAGCTTTAGCTCCTCGATAAGTGGCTGTAAATACATATCAATTGCATTTCCAGGGGATCGTAGTCCGAGAATAAGTAATGGCATTATTAAACTTTCTACCTTCATGCATAAATTTGGTGAGTAATTATATACAGTTAATACCATAGGCCATGTGCTGTATGATAAGCTCAAAGTCCTAAATAGATTAAATCCATCGCTAGCCAATCCAAGCCTAATATTACGAGTTTCAAGAGCAAAGTCTGGATGCTTTGCATCAAAGTCCTTCCATGCTTGGCCATCAGTAGGATGCCTTAACTTGCCATCTTTTGAACGTTCTTCTACATGCCATCTCAATAAGTCGGCCGTCTTTGAACACATAAAAAGTCTTTTCAATCTTGGAATCAAAGGAAAATGTCTTAGCACTTTGGCAGGAATTTTATGAGCTTTTTTAGATGCCTTATCATCACAGTCCACTTTAGGATGTTCAACCCATTGTGATTCTCCAAAAAGATGACATACCTTATCTTTCTCATGTTCTTTCCAAAACAACATGCAATGATTGGGACACACATCAATCTTTTTATAGTCTAAGCCTAAGTCCCTTATCATGGATTTTGTTTTATTGAAAGAGACAGGAATGTTCAAATATGGAAAAGCCTCTTTCAATAACTCTAAAAGAGAGGTGAATGAGGCATTGCTCCAGCCATGAAGACATTTCAACAGATAAATTCGAATGGTGAAAGATACGGTAGAGAACTTTTTACAACCAGGATATAACTCTTGATTTGCATCCTCAACTAGTTTATAAAACTTCTTCGCATCTTTATTCATCCCTTCATGCACTTCATTTGCTTCTGCCAAATCTTTAAATGTCTCAAATAACAACCTATTCATATCATCATTAGATAAAATACTACCGTTAGCATTGCTATTATGATCCATATCAGATAAATCTTCGCCATGGTAAATCCACTCCTTATAACCTTTGTCAAAACCATTGCTTATCAAATGATCAAACACCACATCTCTTTTCATCCAATTATCATTACATCAACTAGTGCAAGGGCATAAAATCTCTTCTCCTTCAACTGTTCCTTTCGTGAATGCAATATCCAAAAAGTAGTTAACGCCGTCAATATACTCATCACCGTAATGAGGCAATTAAACCCAATCCTTCTTTATCATGTTTGGTTTATTGAACAAGAACTTAACAAAGAAGAATAAATTTTAAAAATTAAAATAGTGATACACAAAAGGAAAAATGAATTGATAACATATAATAGTTCTCAAGAATTGAAATTAAAATATTCACTTTAAGGACTCTACTCTAATAAGATTTTATAGCCTTCTAGTTTATTTTTAATTTACTTGTTAAATTACCATTTTAACTATTTTAAATTGATTTTAATTTATTCCATTTTAAAAATTAAAAATATCTAATAAAGTTGGCTGAATAATATTTAAGCATTAACATTAACAAGATTCTAATCATTTACATCACCTAAATGACAAAAAAAAGAACAAAGAAAAAAGTTTCAACAACATACCTCTCGTCCTCAAATACTTCTAAGATTGCCGAGTAAGTGAAAGGAACTTCAATTGAGTGCTTCAATTCTCAATCCTAAAATAAATGCTCTTATATCTCCCTGTAATCTCAAAATAAAATAAAATAAAAAATAATCAGCAAAACTTACTTGAAATAATCATGCAACATTTAAAAAATAACTTATAACTAAAAATAATATATATTAATGTTATTATATTAACATTAATATATAATGTTATATATAACATTAATATATAACGTTATGTATATCGATAATATATATATATGTTAATATATATATATATATTAACATTGTATATATTGTTAATATACGTTATAGATTTTGTTAATATATATATTAATTAACATTAACATATTAACGTTAATATATATTAATGTTATTATATATATATATATACATACATATTTAGATACATATCAAAGCACACACCACTAAAGGTTAATTTCAAATCACAAGACATCTTGTCTAATAAGTTTTAACTACAATTATTTTTTGAAAAAAATAAAATTTACAGCTGCAAAGAGTATATTTTTGTTCTAGAGACAATAAGTATACAGAAAATACAGACTCTTTGTTAATTTATATGAGCAAGAAGGTGCATAATTAACACAAAAAAATTGCAATCTCTTATTCTAAACTTATTATCTATCATGGTTCTAAATAACCAGATTATTTTGTGAATGGATTCCTTATACATGACCTACTACAAGGATGACTTTAACTACAGTTAGAAATTAAATTGATATGGCTACACATCTTTAATTGTTTAAATTGCAAGTTAGATTTCACAATGATCCGTGACAAATAAATAGAATGTAAAACCGATAGAATTTCTTGATTGTAAATGTGTGTAATAAGTCATATACCATTTTGTAATATATAAAACATAATGTACACCAAGTCAATACATCTTAGTTTGACAAATAATATATATAATTGAAATTCATAGTGTTAATATGTAAGATGCAAATTTAGAATCTATGGTTGTAAAAGTATTAGTAATTTTTATGAGATACAAGATTGGAGGTTGTGGGTTATACCAATACTATTAACAATTTAGAAGTAATGAATACAATTGCATTAAAGTTTATAATAACCATAGTACTAATTATTAAAAAAAGAAGATTAAGCAAAGCACCCCAATAAAGAAAAAGTTAATAATCTGACTAATATATTAACATATATATATATATATATGTATGTATATCAGAGCAAGAATACGTAAAAATAAATTAATCAAATTAAATAATTTTTCCCTAAATCACATCAACATCATCCCACCCTAAATTCTCATCCATCTTTTGTTATTTTAAAAAAATTCAATAATAGAGCACAAATCAATATAATTAAGGGTTTAATAGGTTGAAATAGAACAAGAATAATGAATAATGAGAAATACAATTAAGAGACACTAACCAGAATCTAAACCCCAAATCTTTCTTCAACTTGGAATGGGCTCTATTATTGGACGTGCATGTTATTGTCTTGCAGAACAATTGAAATAAAAGATTGTGAACTGGTCTAGACCGGGGTCTACGATCCGATGTATGGACCAGCCACAAAAGTATATGATTCGAGTGTTTATACACTGGTACAGTGGGTATCCAGTATTATAGTCCGACCTCTCAGTGGGAGAAGCCGGTCTTGTTGTCCTGGAGATCCTTCACACTAGAGTTTCGTGTTGTTAGGGGTGAAAGGTGGTGTCACTTGCGAAGATTCTCCGACGCTCAAGTTAGAAGAGTGTATAAGAACTCAATGAACACTTAAGCAATGCAATAGTAAAATAAGAGTAAGAACAACGTCACCTTGCATGTGTTGGTGAATATGCTATTTATAGTTGAGCATGGAAAATGAATCGTTGGGCGCAAGTGAGCCCATGAGTTCTGATGCCGTGTGTAAAGTGTCAATCAGAGTAGTTCAGTGTTTAGAGCGTGATAGTGGGTAGGTCAATAATCAGTGTACGATTCTGACACAGGGATGGGAATAATCCATCTTTTCCGTATATCACACCTGTAATCATACTTACTCCTTTCAGTGAATGATATAGACACATTCTGCTGTGCAGGGTATCTACTTTGATAAGTAATGACTCCACTTATCTTATCATGTCACTGAGACAAACAGTTATATGTGACAGAGGAATGAGAGCAGATGAGGGGTTTGGTGTCTCAGATGCGACTTTAAATAACCGATGTAGGAAGGGATCCTACATGGTGTCTTTTTAGTATGGATATGTGACATATGACACCGGTTGTCCTTCAGTATAGTTAGGATGATGTTTCATCATAGGGGCCGGTATCCAAACCGGATCATTTATCCCCTAGCTTGTGTGAGGGACTGTTAAGTTGCTCATATAAGCTACTCTGTCTTTAAGAAGTCTGGATGCCGATAAGACACACCGAATATACCCATTTAAAACACATGTCAGCTTTGTGCAGGTACTCTACTCGTGCAGCCGTTCTACAGGTGAAGATCCGTTCTCATGATGCCCTCATAGCGGATTTGGACAAAGATTTGTAACGAAGGAAATCCCAAGAGTTTTTGGAAATCGTAACTCTTGGTATTCGAATAGTTGTTGGAATACATTTAATGCGTCTGAAATGATTAGACAATAAATGTCTTTTAACACGTGAGTCATCATTATTAAAAAATATAACCGTCGTTAGGGCTGTATTGGGCCTGGATTTTGAATATTAGGGGCCCGTTTCACTCGAAACCTTTTGTGAAGCGTCGCTACTTTACGCCTTTAACTGTGAAATGACGGGGTCGTTTAAATTTGAAAAGTTGCATTTTGGGATAAGCGACATAATCCTTGGTTGATCATTGCACTCCTTCGTTACCTATAAAAAGATGACTTAGTGAGTTTCGAAAACTCTTGCCTTCAAGCTTAGTGAAACTCTGCAAAAAATTCTAGAGACCCTGTTGCTGTCGTTCTTGTGAGGTACTCATCGCCTTTAACTCCCTTCCTAGGTAACCTCTTTCATCCCTAAACTCATATTTCTTTAAATTTCTTTACACCATTGTCATGCGTCCTAGGCGAAATAGCGCTGGTGCCTCAAACAGAGGAAAATATAGCTCTTGTGCCCCCTCAGGCCACCATGGTGGGAGGATTCCTGTGAATCTTCCTGTGGCCAAGTTTCACCGTCCAGAGAGGGTTGGAACTCCTTCTTCGCGGTTGCCAGTGGTTTGACACCGCCTTGAGGAGTCCTTCGGCTCGAGAGCTATCAGTCTCTCTGACAGTGAATCGAGTGTAGGAGGGTACCTCTCTAACGATGTTGCCTTTTACAACAATGCTAAAGTATTTTGGCGTGCATCAGATAAAATGGAGGTTCCAGGATGTGGGAAGACGCTGATCCTCCGTACTGCTGAGGGGTGTGTCAACGTGGTTGCACACCGGCTGAACTGGGAGAGACTAAACAGGGAACACTCATATTGCTGGGTTGAAGAAGAATTTAAAGAAATACCGTCCCGACATGCCAAGGAGGATGGGAGCCTAGTGAAGACGCGCTTCCAGGTCTATTCTGAGGAAAAATATAAGGGACGTTTCCTCATTCTTGCACCCCGGCCAATGGAGAGAGTATGCCATCTGGTCCCAGACGAGAGGTCGGTGTACATGTATGATTTCGTCTTTCAAAATCTGGGAGTGCGTTTCCCCTTAACAGAATTCCAAATGGCCATCCTCCACTTCCTGCATTGTGCCCCCACGCAACTGTATCTGAATGGATGGGGTCTAGTGCGTGCCCTAGAAGTTCTTGGGAAACACTTCAACTTCAAAGCCACTGTGGCAAAACTCTTCTATTACTGCCAAGTGGTCCACCGTGCGAACAAGAAGGGCGGCCTCGGGTTCATCACGCTCTGGGCTGAGTCGAGGGTGATAAACTTTAAATCCTTCACCGAATCTGTGAAGATTGACGGTCATTCATTCAAGCAATACTATACGCGAATTAGGGTGAAGAACAATAAGCCGGTCTTCTGGCTTAATAAGGAGGGGATCCCAAAGTTCCCCACCAGCTGGACATACGAGCACTTTTTGTTAATAATCTGTGCTTATTATACTGAAGAGGACGAACTCTCTCCTCACTCCATAGCGGTGTTGAGTGCCATGAGGTCTTGCTCTGTGGTCCTCAAGGGATTTTTGTGCAAACTCCTCCTGGGGTGTGCCGACGTCAGGGACGAATACCTTAGTAAATATCTGTTCTCTTGCTTTTATATCTGTTTTTTATTATATTTTTTATTCTGACCGTTGTACTAATGTCTATCCTTCTTCTTTTTGTAGCACAAATCGAAAAAGCTTCCGCCAAAATGCTCTCTTTGAAGTCTATGCTGGCGGATGATGATTCTTCCTCTGATGAGAACCAGATTCAAGCCAAAAGGAATTCCTTCAAGGCTGAGGCTCCACTAATCCCATTAACTTCTAATGTGGGGGATGACGTGCCCCTCTTTGAGGAAAAGAGCGGCGAGGAGCAAGCTCAAGAGTAAGAGCAGGAGCAGCTTGCCCCCGAGAAGAAGAAAAGGAGGAGGGTGCTAGTCAAGGCTACAGAGAAGAAAAATCCTTCCGCTGAAGGGTCTCCCATAAAATGATAGAAGACCCTAGAAGAGACCGGTATGAAGAAAGATAAAGGGAAAAAACGGTCGAATCCCCTTCTGTCCCTCCCTCTCATACCGGCTTAGAGACGGAGCCAGAGAGTGAGCTTCCTATGATCAACTCCCCTCTGAAAGGGTCCTTCCTTTCTCTTTTCCTCTAGTTCCAAGGCTCCATGCCTCCTAGACTCCCTAAACCAAGATATTGCCTCCGACCTTCTCTTGAAGCTGCTGAAGTAAGAAGTACTTGTAAGGTCAGTCACTGGTAGCTGGATGAACTTTTAGGCCTGCTGGACTCCTTAAGCGAGAAAGCGGATTATATGGAACAAGTTGAAAAACTTGAGGCCGATATCGCTGTAAAAGAGGCCTGGGCGGCCAAGCAGGCAGAAACTGCGAGGGGAGTCGAATCAGAACTAAAAAAGGCTAAGGAACTGTTGGAGAAGAAGACTGAAGAAATAAGCCATCTTCATTTCGCAAACAAGTCTTTGGAGTGGCAAGTTTGTGAGCTTCAACAGCAAAATAAGTCCATTCTCCTCCTGGTAGAAGAGCTCCAGCTTGAAAAGAAGAAGTCTGCTAAACTAAACGAAGATCTTACAGCAACGGAGGCCGGCCACAACAAGAGCTTAGGAGAATGGGAGGCTCTTAAGAAGGAGTTGCTGGCCCAGATAGAGGAACTGAAGAAGGGGAGTGCGTCTGCTGGGCCATCGGAGGAAGAAAATGCCA
Organism: Clitoria ternatea; assembly: GCA_037962975.1. Lineage (NCBI taxonomy): Eukaryota > Viridiplantae > Streptophyta > Magnoliopsida > Fabales > Fabaceae > Clitoria > Clitoria ternatea. The sequence continues at coordinate 142,333,054 of CM075670.1, forward strand.
AGCTTCGGAAAAAGCTGGCTGCTTCCAAGGCTAAGGCTACCAAGGCTTTGGAAATATGTAAATATGTAGCCTTTGAGTCCTTTGGCCTGGCTCTTCATCAGGTCTTCTATCGTAATCCCGATGTGAAACTCAACTTGTATGGGCTTCATCCGTTCTATGAGTTTCACGGAGGGAAACTAGTTGTGGTGAAGAGTGATGGCTCGCATGAGGATCCTCCCAGTTCCCTTTACGAATTGCCTCATCTTGCTGAGGGCCATCAGTCACTCCGGGCTCTGAAAATGCTACTCAGGAAAATGTTCCAGGAGATAAGGAGCCCGAAGGTGAAGGAGCTCAAGACCAGAGAAATGAAGAGGGAGAGAAGTAAATGCCCACAATGGACCGTCATGCCTCTTAGTTTTGCATCTTTCACTTTATTGCTGTGTACTGGGATCAGCTCCAGCTTTATTATTACTCACGTAATTTCCTTATGAATAAATGAAATTTCCTTCAATCCTTTGACTTTGATGTATACCAGTCATATACCGTTGTAACATATTTTGAGTATATACGTTATGCTTTTACCTCCGCCGTATCCGCTTATACCATTCTGTTAACTTAACTTAAAGTTTAGTTACGATAAACAGACAATAAAACATAGAATTAAACATGCGAATACTGTCCCTAAGTGTGAGTGTGTTGGGAGATGAATATCCGTTATAAGATATTGCCATTAACTCTTTGGGAATGAAGGATTTAATCCGCCCTGATAATAAGTGAATAATCGTTTTACATAAGAGTATCCCGCTGTAAGCAATGGCCTCGATCACAAAGATGATGATCGGGCCCTCAATCACAAGAGTGGTGATTAGAATTGTCCATGCCATGAGTTTCATCATCAATTCACAGAATAAGTGATTGAGATCATCCGTCCTAAGGAAATTATTTCAATTACAAAGATATTGATCGTAACTTCACCAACGTTCAGCCAAACCTACTAATTGTACTTGGAGTTCGGTTTATTCCTACAATCTAAGCCTCCGAGTGGGGTTTGGTACAACCTTGCAAAAGGTTTGATCCTATAAACCATTTCTTGAGGTTCGGTTTAATCCTATAACTCAAGCCTTCAACAGTGTTCGGTTTAATCCTACTAACCATACTCAGAGATCGGTTTAGTCCTATAATCTGAGTCTTCAGATGGGGTTCGGTGCAACCTTGGAAGAGGTTTGATCCTACAACCCATTTCTTGACTCCAGGAGTTACATCGCCAATCACAGAATAGGTAATTGGGATCATCCATCCTGAGCTTTACCACGTAGCTCGGTCAATGCTATAAATTGCAATACAAGAGAGAAAAAGGTGAAATTAATGTACTCATGAATTAGATCTTTATTGAGTTGAATGTGAATTACATAGAAAGCGTAGCTGGGGTCATGCCTCGTTAAAACCTTCTTGAGAAAACCCAATGGGAAAAAACTCAAGTAAGGGAAAAGAGTACATGCCATCTTACCAACTAGCTGTAATAAATGCGTAAATTCTGAGTGTTCTATTTATTGCGGATCAGTGTTCCATCGAGCTCTTCTAGCCAGTATGATCCTTTTCCAGTCACCTCGAATACTCTGTAAGGGCCTTCCCACGTCGGCGCCAATTTTCCTTGATGGGTGAACTTATTTCCCATACTTGCCTTTCTCAAGACTAGATCCCTAGTGTTGAAAGCTCTGTATTGCACACGTTTGTTATACCAGAGGGCGGCCTTCGCTTTTATCGCCTGGTCCCTGACAAAAGCCTCTTCTCTTAACTCATGGAGAACATCTAGTTCTGATGCCAAATTAGCACTATTATTCTCCACAGAGAAATATTCCACTCTCACCAATCTTGTCTGGAGTTCTACGAGAATCATCGCTTCAACCCTGTAAGTGAGACGGTATGGAGACTCATTAGTAGAAGAGTGAGGGTGTAGTACGATATGCCCACAAAACATGACATAGCTGATCAGTCCATCCCCCCTTTGCTTCACCAAGGCGCTTCTTCAATCCTTTCAACACCTCTCTATTAGCTACCTCAGCTTGGCCATTCGTCTGAGGGTGTTCAAGAGATGAAAAGATTTGGACTATCCCTAGTCCTTCAAACAACTCTGTGAACTTCCTATCTGTGAACTGGGTACCGTTGTCAGTTACTATCCGTCCTAGAACACTGAATTGGGCTATGATATTCTCGTACACAAAACGTCGTGTCCGTGCTAATGTGATATGTACTACTGGCTCCGCTTTAATCCATTTGGTGAAATAATCAACTCCCACAAAGAGATACTTAATGCCTTCGAGTGCGGTTGGGAATGGACCCAAGATATCGAGGCCCCATTGGTAGAAAGGCCATGGCTCTGCGGATGAAGAAAGTTCTTGGGCCGGTGTGTGATGAAGATTAGAAAATTTCTAGCAAGCATCGCACCCCTTAACAAAATCAATGGAATCCTGCTTCATCGTAGGCCACCAATATCCAGCCCTGAGGATTTTTCTCATTAAGCTTCTTCCTCCGGCGTGGTGCCCACATTTCCCTTCGTGTACCTCTTCCATTACTCCTTGTACCTCGTTCTCTTTTAAACAAAGGAGATATGGCACTGAGAATCCTCTTCTATAGAAAACACCGTCAACCATGGTGAAATATGGCAATTCCCTTTTTACTCTTCTCCTTTCCTTTTCATCGGTGGGCAGCTGTGCGTCAGCCAGGTAACAGATATATAAGGTAACCCATGAATTCTCGTAGGAAGCATTAACCATTATGGCGTTCAGAGAAGGAAACAAAGGAATGTTGGGCGATGTCAATGTACTCTGGACCACTATTGTTGTACTGCCTGGCTGTTTCGTACTTGCGAGCCTCGATAGAATATCCGCTCTGGTATTTTCTTCTCTTCGGACATGCTTAAACTCTAACACATCGAATCTTCCTTTCAACTCATTCACACAATTCAAATATAGCTGGAGTTGAGGCTCACGAACCTGGAATTTAGCTTGAATTTGTGATATCACTAACTGTGAATCGCTACACAACGTCACCTCTGTTACGCCGATATCAATTGCCGCTCAGAGTCCGGCCAGACATGCTTCATATTCAGCTTGGTTGTTTGAGGTTTTAAAATTAAATCAAAGAAAGATCTCCAGATGCACACCGTCATCACTCTCCACAATAACACCAACTCTATAACCTTTGTTGTTCGATGACCCATCCACATAAATGGTCCAGTGGGCTTGAGGCGTGGCTGGATCTGCCCCTGTCATCTCTACAACAAAATCCGCCAGGACTTGGGCTTTAATGGCTCCTCGTGGTTCATAAGAAATTTCAAACTCAGAAAGCTCAATAGACCATTTAATTATCCTCCCAACGAGGTTCGGCTTGCTAAGCACGGAACGGAGTAGCAAATCCGTTCTTACTAGAATTGGATGTGCATGGAAGTACGGCCTCAATCATCGCGAAGCCCAGATAACTGCGAGAGCAGCCTTCTCTATCTTCTAGTATCTGCTCTCTGCTCCCTATAACGTTTTGCTGGTGAAATACACTGGCCTCTGCCCCTCTGTGGTTTCCTTGACCAATGCTACGCCCAAGGCTTCATCTGAAATCGCCAAGTACAAAATAAGGGATTCACTAGGGTCTGGTTTTACCAAGATCAGAGGACTTGACAACACTTCCTTGAGCTCCTGGAACGCTTGCTCTTGCTCCTGTCCCCACTTAAACTTCTTTGACTTTTTTAACACTTTATACAGAGGAAGGGATCTATGCGCCATGTTGGGCATGAATCGAGCCAAAGCTGTAACTTCCCGTTTAAGGATTGCACCTCCCTCAAGTTCTTCAGACTCTGTATGTCTAATATCGCTCGACATTTCCCTGGATTAGCTTCAACGCCTCGTTGTGTCAACATGAAACCCAGAAACTTCCAAGTAGGGACAGTAAAAGTACATTTCAATGGGTTCAGCCTCATGTTATATTGTGTTAAGCATGCAAATACCAGACGCAGGTCCTCAACATGATTATCTCCAGTCGGAGTCTTGGCAATGATATCGTCAATGTACACCTCCACCAGTTTTGTGTGCATGCCTTCGAACATCTTGTTAATTATACGCTGGTAAGTGGCCCCAGTGTTCTTTAAACCGAAGGGCATGACGGTGTAGCAGAAGACACCGCGGTCATTGACAAAAGCTATTTTTTCTTGGTCCCCCTCCTACATCGGAATCTGATTGTACCCTGAATAAGAATCCATGAAACTGAGGTACTGGTAACCAAATGAATCGTCCACCATATGATCAATATTTGGGAGCGGATATGGGTCTTTTGGGCAACAACGATTGAGGTCCACATAATCAGTGCACATTCGCCATTTGCCATTGGCCTTCTGTACCATCACCACATTGGAAAGCCAAGATGAATATCGGACCTCTCTAATAAATCCGGCCTTCAATAACTCCTCCGTCTACTCGCAAGCTGCCTTCTGTTTTTCCGGTCCCAATCTTTTCTTCTTTTGGGCAACCAGCCTTGTCTCTGGATAGCCAGATAATTTGTGGCAATAGAAATCAGGGTCCATCTTAGGCATGTCTGCATTAGTCCATGCAAAAAGGTCCTTGAATTCCTGTTGGAGTGCTAACAGGCGCTGCTCCATAATAGACTCCAGCTTATCATTAATGTGTGTGACCTTCTCTAGGGAATCCCCTAAGACGACGTCCCTGGAACCTCCTTCCGGCGTGGGCTTTAAGGGATTGAGAGGGTCGATCTTCAACTCCGCTCTAGGGTCAAGATTAATCAAACTGACAGACCCAGCCGTTGTTCCCCCGTCATTCAACTTCCTCTTCTTGTTAAATGCCTCCATCTTCACCATATTCAGGCTCAGGTTGTAACAATACCTGGCCATCTCTTGATCACATCAGAGGGATGACACGCCATTGTCCTTGTCAATAAATTTGATAAGGAGGTACGGGGTAGATACGATTGCTTCCATTGCGTTCAGAGTAGGACGGCCTATGATCCCGTTGTAAGGGGATTCCACATCGATCACCAAGATCCTAGACTTCACTGTTCTTGCTCCAGGTTCACCCTTAAAAGAAATGAGGGTATCAAGATATCCCTTGGTGGGCTGTTTCACTCCATTGAACGCTGTGAGCTCTTGTGTATATAGTTGTAAATCTTCACCATTAAAGCCCATTCTCTTGAAACAATTATAAAAAATAACATCACAAGAACTTCCCTGATCGACGAGGATCCTTTTGACATCTTTGTTGGCTATAACAACGATGATAACCACTGCATCATCACCTCCTGGAATTGTTGAGCCAAAATCATCATCTGTGAATGACACCACCGGTGCTGCCATGCCATCCCTGAAAGGGAGGTTGTCCCTGGGCTTCCCCTGCACTGATAGGATCATTCAGTGGTGGTTCTTACGAGCTGTGATTGACGCTCCCCCTCCAGCAAATCCTCCAGCAATCATATCAATCACCTCACGCCGGCCTTGCCTTTGCTGCTGAGGCATGTCGTCCTGCTGAGCTCCTTCACTGATCACTGCTCCCTTCTATCTCTTAGCAGCTGTGAACCTCCTGACCGGATTACGACTATTATCGCCCTTGTCATCACGATCTCTCCCTCTCTTCTCCATTTTGTCTGGCTCGTCTAAGGATTTCTCCTTGAATAGATACTGTTTCAGCTTTCCCTATCTGATGAGGGTCTCCACTGCATTCTTCAACACCTTACATTCATCGGTAGTATGCCCAACCTCCTTGTGGAAAGATCAATATTTTTGAGAATTTCCAGGTCTTTTCATTGGCAGAGGCTTCCTTATCCCATAAACACTTAGCGTGGGCCAACCAACTTCCCTCAGGATTTGAGAATGCCTGGAGTTTAACGGGGCGTAGTTACTGAAAGAAGCCATGCGCCTATCCCGCTGTTGAGGTTGAGTGCTCATGAAATCTTCTCTCTGGGCATGCTTTTCTAGCCTTACCTTTTCCTTGTCTCTCCGCGGTTGCTGTGAGGGTGCTGATGGCTTCAATAGTAGCTTCTAGGTGCATCTCTATGGCCACATATTTTGATGCTTTCCTCCGGAACTCCTCAAACGTCGTCGGAGGACTCTTTGCCAAAGACAAGGCAAAGGCCGATCCAGGTTGTAAAGCTTCAACAATAATATGAAGTTGAATAGCCTCCGAGAGATTAGGCACCAAAGCAGCCTCCTTATAAAATCTCCTCAAAAACTCCTTAAGAGTTTCATTTTCTCCCTGTCTGATCTGGGCCAAGGTATGAGAAGTCCTGGGAATATCTCTAGAAATAACGAAATGTCTTTCGAACGCAACTGCCATTTCCTCCTAGGAATCTATCGAACCTGAGGGTAAACTCTTGAACCAACTAAGAGCTTCCTCCGTTAAGGTTCTTGGGAACATTCTGCACATCACATCCTCATTAGCTCCCAAGTACATAGCTTCACACACATAAGCATCAAGATGCTTAGTGGGATCAGTCTCCCCATTATACTTTCCAATCGAAAGTGGCTGGGTTGTTTGCAGGTGCTTGGGGATAAGTACATTCATGAGCCTCCTTGAGAAAGGAACGTTGAGTCTCTATGCCCCAGAGGTCACCACCGCATGCTCTTTCTTCCTTGCACTGACCCTGTCTCTAGAATCTTGAGTCTGTTCCTTCTCCTTGTAGGTGGGAATCTTTGAATACTGGAGAGTAGTGGACTTCTCTCTTGCAGATGCATGGTGAGTATCCTCAACCTGAGACATCACTCTGTCCCTAGTTCCCTTTTTCTCCCTTCTCAACTCCATTAACTCCTCTCTGAGTTGCCTTATAACTTTATCTCGAGGGTCAGGGGTTGCAACAGGTACCATTCTCCTCATATAGGTTACAAGAGACTCGAAAACAAGTCTCCTACCAGCTTGCTGATGGGTCACGTCCTCCACATGACCATCCACCAAGTCGCGTCCATCTCTCTCTATAGTGAGCTACTAAACTTTTACGAAAAGTGGGAATAACAATATCGAGTCCCACTGGGCGTGCCAATGAACTGGTCTTGACCGAGGTCTACGATCCGGTGTATGGACCAGCCACAAAAGTATATGATTCGAGTGTTTATACACCAGTACAGTGGGTATCCAGTATTATAATCTGACCTCTCAGTGGGAGAAGCTGATCTTGTTGTCCTGGAGATCCTTTACACCAGAGTTTCGCATTGTTAGGGGTGAAAGGTGGTGTCACCTGTGAAGATTCTCCGACGCTCAAGCTAGAAGAGTGTATAAGAACTCAATGAACACTTAAGAAATACAATAGTAAAATGAGAGTAAGAACAACGTCACCTTGCATGTGTTGGTGAATATGTTATTTATAGTTGAGCGTGGAAAATGAATCGTTGGGCGCAAGTGAGCCCATGAGTTCTGATGCCGTGTGCAAAGTGTCAATCAGAGTAGTTCAGTGTTCAGAGCATGACAGTGGATATGTCAATGATCAGTGTACAATTCTGACACAGGGATGGGGATAATCCACCTTTTCCATATATCACGCTTGTAATCGTACTTACTCCTTTCAGTGAACGATATAGACACATTCCGCTATGCAGGGTATCTACTTTGGTAAGTAACGACTCCACTTATCTGACGATTATATGTGACGGAGAAATAAGAGCGGATGAGGGGTTCGGTGTCTCAGATGTGACTTCAGATGACCGGTGTAGGAAGGGATCCTACATGGTGTCTTTTCAGTACGGATATGTGACATATGACATCAGTTATCCTGCAGTATAGTTAGTTTGATGTCTCATCATAGGGGCCGGTATCGAGACCAGATTAGATTGAAAATCAACGTACTTAACAACCAGGATTGACAATGATATGTAGGGTTTATGAAAAAAAGGGTTTTAATCTCTTCCTTTTGACGCGCGCAAGATGAGTGACTGATTTTTTATCAGCGTATGTGGAGGTTTTAGAAAACAGAATTGATTTCTTTACTGACACGCGCGAGATGAACAAAGTGAATGTTTTTTTGCGTACGTGGTCATATATTAAGGTTTTAGAAAACAAAATTAATAGAAACATTAAATTAGAATTTGATTTTTTACTTATATAAATATTAAATTATTTTAATTGGAGGGAAAATTAATTATTAGCATGAACGAATTGATAGTACCAATTTTTATTAGGGTAACATTTATCCAAAGTCTCAGTTTGGTCCCATATGTTTTTTTTGTCCTATACGTTTATAAAACGCATCAAACTTTTCCCCTCTGTTAACACTGTTAGAAATTTAGACGGAAATGTGACGTGGCACTGTTGAGTGACACGTGTCACAATCTGATGGGCTGAGTGATTTAGGTTGAAAATTAAAAATATTTTGCCTTCCATGGGACTTGAACTTGGCACCTTTAAGTGACAAAAGAGGTTGCTTTACCATTAGGCCAAGGTGTACCTTTGTAATAAGATGATGGTTTTTTTTTTATAAAACATACACTTAAGTTAATTATATGTTAAAAATGTATTATTAAATATATTATTGATAATATACTTATGAAATTATAAAATTCTAATTTAATTTAATTTAATTTTTTAAAAAATATTTTTAAAAAATATATTTAAAATATTTATCAATAATTATTAACATATTACTAATATATTTTTAAATAAATGATATAATATATTAATATTATTTATTATTAATATAAATTATTGTAAATATAATTTTTAATGATATATTAAAATATATTTTAAATAATACTTATTATTATTAAATAATTTTAAAATGTATTATAAAATAATATATTTAAATATTATGTTAATAATAATTTATATTAATACTATATATAGTATAATTTATTTAATAATATATTTTTAATAATAAATATTATTAAATATTTAAAAATTTATTTTTAAAATGTTAGATTAATATTTAATAATTTTTTGAGAAGGATTTTATTAATAATATATTTAATAAATTTATTTATTATAACTAATAATATTATACATATAATTAACTTAAGTGTATGTTTTATAAATAAAAAATCATCATATTATTACAAAGGTACACCTTGGCCTAGTGGTAAAGCAACCTCTTTTGTTACTTAAAGGTGGCAAGTTCGAGTCCCATGGAAGGCAAAATGTTTTTAATTTTCAACCGAAACCACTCAGCCCATCAGATTGTGACACGTGTCACTCAACAGTGCCACGTCATATTTCTGTCCAAATTTCCAACGGTGTTAACAGAGGGGAAAAGTTTGATGCACGTATAGGACCAAACTGGGACAAAAAACATAAATGGGACCAAATTGAGACTTTGGATAAACGTAGGGGACCATGTGCATATTACCTTTTTTATTAGTATTGTTCCATAATTTTACCTCATTTTTGTGTAGTAGTAAACCCTAAAAATGTCATTAAAAAGGTGGGAAACAACTATAAATCACAAAATACTTTTAGAGTTTTTGTCACAGCATCATAATAGGGACCGTGATTCCATTATTGCACACTATAGCAACATGATCTATTTCAATAATAATTACCAAAAAAAGAAGGATCTATTTCAATGATTAGCAATACTTGATAAATTCATGATAAGAATATATATATAGATACACAAATGATATAGATACAATTTATAAGTCATAATTTACACTACACACATATAGTATTTACTATTTTTTAACTAATGTTATACCAGTGAAGAAGTTATTAGCTTTCTCCCTATTACTTATCTCCCTTTTTTCTGAATTTAAAAAGTCCCTATTAGAATAAAAAATTTTATATTTTTATTTTTCATGTAACACCACGTTATTATCTTTTTGTTTGTTATTCCTTAATTTTCATTGTTATGTATCTTTATGTGTAACTTGAAACCAATATTTTTTATTTTAATTATTAGTATGTTATATCTTTCAAGTAATTTTATTTTGAAAAATTTGAACATTTATTTGCCTGTGATATAAATTATTTTACTAGTATGTAGCTATAACATTTTTAAGGATATATGGCTCTGTGCCGTTAACTGAGATTGATAATTATAAGTATGGTTAGAAAAGAAGAGACATGTATGAACGGAAATGCTAATTCATGGTATGTGCTATTTAATTTTATTAATCAAACTAAGCCTTAGTCACAAAAGGTAATTTTTTAACTTTATGTCAAGGTTTAGAAATTGTCTCCTATTGTTGAGACTTAAAGGCAACATGTTAAGATTGTAGACTTTTATTAAAAAAATAGTAATGTTACAACTGATAAATGTTTCCTATAGTTGAAATTTAAAGGCAACATGTTAAAAGTGTAAATTTATGTTAAAAAAATTAATGCTACAATTTTTAAAATGTTCCCTATTGTTGTAAATTAAATACAACATTCTAGAAGTGTATCCCTTAATCCTAAGTATTTAGTTACAAATTAAAATTGTCCCTATATAAGGTTAAAGAAACATTTATTCATTGTTGCAAAAGGCATGTTGCCTATAACGCTCATTTTTAGGCAATAGTTAGAAGTTGTTGATTATTGTTATTTTAAGCAACACTTTTAACATGTTGGAGAAAATATTATTGCCAGAAGCATACAATGTTCCTCCTACCTAAATATCCCCCAAAACTTCTTCTTTTTCTTGTTTCTTGGACCCTTTTTGTTTGGGCCCATTTTCTTTTTTTCTTTTTTGTTTTTTGGTCATTTTTCTTTTTTTTTTTTTTCTGATTTTGATTTTTTTGGGCCATTTTTTTATTTTTTGGCCTATTTTTCATTTTTTTGCCCTTTATAATTTTTTTAGATTGATTTTTTCAATTTTTTATTTTGTTTTTGAAAAAAATTTATTTTGAGTACAAATGAGTAACCACTTACTCTTATAGAAATATAAACTATTTTAAAATCCTAAAATTATTTATTACACATATGACCATAAATAAAATACCTAAAAGAGGGCAAGTATTACCTAGGCTACAAGGAGCAAGAAGGTAGTCACCAAACATGGGTTTTCTTCTTTTATTCTTTCCTTTTGGCTTCGACACCTATTGGTCATTGCTTTGAAGAAAATTATGAAAGAAGGTTGATGAAAGAAAGAAAATGATTTTGAGAGTGTGGTAGGAAGTGAGGAGAGATTGATATTTATAAAAATGGAGAAGGTTACTATTCCAACGATCACTATGCAACGGTCACTATGCAATTTTTATTTTTATCTTTTATTTTTTTTAAAAAATTATTTAATTTTTTTACCGGACAAAAATATGTGTTCACAAACCCTCTTATGAAGTTTCGTAAATTTTGGAGTTTTCTGTTGGCACTTTCAGGAATTTTTGCCATCATTGGCAAGCCCCGCCAGCGTTCCAGTGAGTTTTTACCACCACCGCTGAGTCTGGTACCCTTGCATCTGTGATCCGCCAACATTTTGAGAGTTCCCCCACCCTTTTCAAAGGTCTTACTGAGGATCTGTAGGAGAAACCGCTCGTTACAAGCTTCCCACCAAAATTTACGATTAATTGTATTTTATTTTAAATTATTTTATTTTATTACGCTAACGCCGACTAATCACCTACATGATGCTTAATGATTTTAAAATAAAAATATCGGTAATATTATTAATAAGTTATAAAGGATCGAAATAAAAATAGTAAAAATATTAAGAATGATGATTATAAAGATAATATGTATACTTTGGTACGGATAATTATATTAAAAGAGAAATTATATTTTCTGGACTTTATGTATATATATTTAGAAATTTGTATTATTAATTAAATGAGAAATATTAAGTTAATCAGTAAAGAGAGGATGTATTAGTTTTCCTAAATAAATAATAACAATAACAAATAATAATATAATATCCGACATAGTAAATAAAGTGGTTTTATTAAAAAGAGTAACTAAAGATTTTATTAAGTTGGTGGTTAACTAGTAATTAAGTAAAGTTTTGGACTTTAGTAGTTATATGTATATGTAAATAACTTTATTATCTGACAAAAGAATCACATTAGGATAAATAAAAAATATACCTTTATCAATATCGTAATAATGATAGTTTTAACCTAAGCAATAAAGTAATAAATTTTACTATAGGTCATGATCATAATGACTTAAAAAGTAAGAATTAGGGTTAATTAAAATAATCATGATCTAGTAATGGGAGTAAACAAATGGTAACGTGGGGATTTTGCTAGTAACTAGTAATGGGTAATATTAACATTAAGTTAAAAGTCACCTAGTGACAACCTTATTTTGTAGATGATAATAGGGAAAATGATAACAAGTAAGGGTGACTTTATTGCTTGACCAGTTTGATAATAGCTTTCTCGATTTGCAAATAAAAACAATGGGGAGTTTAGTGACAAAGGGGAATTATTTTAAAATTTAAGAAAATAATAGAACCTATGCTAAGTAACATTAATAGGAATACACTACACCCATTCTATGAGAATTATATCGACTAGATAAATAAATCTATGTGTGTGATTATTCCAGGATTTGTGTATGTGCCGAATGTGTATGTAGGTGCCAAATTTCCTAGATAAACTTGTGTGATGCTTGTGTGTGTGTGGTGTAATTGTATGGATTTGTGGTGTGCGAGCTATATATGTATGTGTGATGAATTGTGTTATGAAATATAAAATAAGAATAAGTCTAGGTAAGGTCCTTGTGTGATGTGATATGGAGATACAATGATGTGGTGCGATATACCCTAAGAAAACGTGATGAGATGGTGACACACTGATAATAACGTGAAATGGGATGGACCATGATGTGCGATAACCTTGTCCTTAATCGCTTACTAATATTTTAAGATAACGTCCTCATACCCGTTAGGCTTGAAATAAAGAAGCACTACTAAGGAAAGAGTAATACATAATCTAACCTAATTAAGCTAAAGAAGGCTAAAAAACCTATCCCTATTAAAATTAAACCACAACCACCCCTACACATAAGTCAATTCCCTACCAAGTAGGTAAAGATATAAGCAGTAACCAAGTAATAATTCAGTAGATAGTCAACAACCAAGTATACTCATGCATAAAAACTGAACTAAGGTTGGCCCACACCCTAAGTAAATAAAGATAACCTGAAAAGCTGACTAGTCTCAACTTAATAATACAAGAACTATGTCATAATAAATTTAGGATAATCCCTGTCAAACCCCAATTCCTTGGGGTTAAGAAGGAAAGACAATGAGTATAACTAACCTAGTTAATAAGCGGTAGAGGTGTACGATGAGAGGTAAAGTTGCTCAGTCATTAAGGGCAAAAATGGCCCGTTAGAAGGACCCCACGCAATGTTGAGTATAATAAAAAAAGATTATGCATGGAGCATGCATTATTTTCATATGATTGATGGAGACTAGAGCATACATCAAGAGGTACGATGGAGAATATTGGTGTCTGATCACCATGACAGATCTTGAGGGTGCACCAGATCGGGAACTCTAATGGCTCGAGGGTTGCGCCCTGAGGTCGGATGAAATGATGCAAACCTAGTGTACCTTGACTTAAGAATAATATTACTATGACCGTGGAGAACCAAGTCCCGTTGTTGAGTAGCCACAGATGGTGGTGAGAAGGATCCTTATTGTGTAGGACATGTGTGTCTTGGTTACGCCATATATTGGAGAACTTGGTGGGCTCCAGTTGCTCTAGTGTGGAAACATTGTGCCTAGTGACAGACTGAGTAGGACGGTTCTGATGATGAGATATTTGGCCCACATGCATTGCATTCTTAATGATAAAGGAAGAATAAGTAATGAACTACTTGGATTCATGCATAAAAACACATTTGATTGATTTCTGGTGTAATATGTGTTATGTGCGTGATTGTTATGTGTGTGATATTACTGATGTGAGGTAACGATAAGTAGGATGAGCTGAGTTAGAGTAATTGAACTAGTCTAAACCAGGGTCTAGGATCCGGTGTGGGACCAGCCACAAATGTTCTCAGTTCTTAGTGATCTGTACACCGTTTCAATGGGGATCCGGTATTATCCTATTCCAGTAGGGAAATAAGGGTCTTGGAGTCCTGGAGATCCTTCCCACTAAGCTTTCGTGTTGACAGGGGGTGAAAGGTTGTGTCAGCTGCGAAGATTCTCCGACGCTCAAGTCAATAACTAGAAAAAAAATTTAAGGTTGATGAGCGTAAGTTTTAAAATGAGTTTAACATACCAAAGTTATGAAAACGTTTGTATTTATATGAGAGCATGCGGAGAATGGAGGGTCTCGTAGGGTTGGGGGACCATTCGTATAATATGTCAGTACGATTCTGGCACACGACGCGAGTGCCTCCGCATCACCTGTGAATATTCCCCTGCGACTGTACCTTGTACTGTTTGTTGGTTGACATGGATGTTTTCCAGTGTGCATGGTGCTGACTTGGACTTTCGATATAGAAAGGTATCTGATACGGGCTTACAGTCCAAAGGTTTACCTACGACACTAGTAAGCGAGTGAGGTCAGGTGAAATTACCCTTTTGCCCGTGACGGTATCCAGACCGGATCATTTGCCCTAGCTTGTTTGAGGGACTGAGTAAGTTGCTCAATATAAGCTATATTGCTTTACCAAGGTCACTTTGTGGATGTGGATACTGGCTCAGATGACTTTCCTCCAAAGTCCCCTTTTGTGGTTATGGACACCGGCTTCAGACAATGTTTTGTCTTTACATGGGGAACACAAGAGTTTTTGAATTTCGTAACTCCTTGCATTTAAAATTTGTAATTCCCTGGCGTTGAGACGCCACCAATGATGGGTAGTTATTGCTAATAACACGTGAGCACTAATGATTACGTGCATGAGGATTGCCAATTATCGTGTATAATGGGTATTGAGCCTAAAATTCAAATATAGCCCATTCAATTTTAGCTTTATGTGAAACGACATTACTTTCCTGCGCTTTGGATTAAAACAACACCGTTGTTGGCCCTCGAAGTGATGTGTTTACTGACAAGTAATCTATCTCCTGATCGGTGGTTACCATGCCCCCTTTATAGCTATAAAATGGGGACTTAGGCATTCACTGAGAGCTATTTTGCTTTAACATTAAGATAAACTCTGCTCAAATTCCTCCTTGAAGAAGTTGTTGTCCCTGTGGTCTTAGCGAAATTCTCCATCATCCTCAGCTTTCAATACTTTCTTAGGTAACCATCTTCTTCCCTTTCTTCGGTTCATTTCCTTTGCTAGTAGTATTGTCACCATCCGCTCTAGGCAAGACCACGCTGGTCCCATGTATAGAGGGGGAAGAATCCCTACAAGGCCCTCAAGCTATCGAGGAGGAAGGATCCCTATGAATCCTTCCAGGGCCGGACCACATCATCCAGGAAGGAGTGAAACGTCTCACTCAAGGCGGCAAGTGGTAATGCCTCCTTCTGACTCCTCCTTTAGCTCAGGGGCTAGCTACTCTCCTGAGAGCGAGGTGAGTGTTGACTGTTACCTTTCTGATAATGTGGCTTTTTACAACAACATCGATGTTTTCCATCACACAATAAGTAGGATAGTCATCGAAGGAACTTCTGAAACCATCTCAATCCTCAAAACCATTGAAGGGTGTATCAACATGGTGGCACACCGGCTCAATTGGGTTAAGCTAAATGATCAATACCCTTACTGCTGGCTAGAAGATAAAATCTATGAGATAGCATCCCGACATGCTAGAGAAGATGGGGGACAACTATCCTCACGCTTCATGGTATATGCTGAAGAAAGACTTAAAGAACGGTTCATGGTGCTTGCACCCTGGTCTAAAGATAGAATTTGCCACCGTATGCCGGATGAGCGAACCGTCTATATGTACGATTTTGTTTTCTCTCAGCTTGGGGTCCATTTTCCCCTTACAAAATTTTAAATAGGAGTTCTGAGATTTTTGGATTGTGCTACCTCACAAGTACACCCTAACAGATGAGGCTTAATCTGTGCTTTGGAAGTGTTAGGCAAACATTTTAACTTCAAACCCACCGTGGCAATGCTGTTTCATTACTGCTAGGTGGTACGCCAGGCTAATAAGAAAGGTGGCCTCAGCTTTGTTACCCTCCGATGTGACTCGAAGGTTGTCAACTTCGAGGCTTTCACAGAATCGGTGAAGGTAAATAGTATATCCTTCAAGAACTACTTCGTAAGGATCCGTGTTCAATCAACTAAACCGGTCTTCGGGAGAAATAAGGAGGGTCTTCTCAAATTTCCGGTCGAATGGACCCATGAGCATTTCTTACTCACCTCTAAAGTTTATTTCACTGATGAGGGTGAACTATCTCCCCACTCAGTAGAAGTTCTGAGTGCTCTTTAAGCATACAACACTGATTATGGGAAATTTTCCTACAAACACCTTCTGAGGTCCAACACCATTCGTAATGAATATCTAAGTAATTTCCTGTGTTTTATCCTTAACTATTTGAGTACCGGTATGTGTTGTGTTTAAAGCTAACATACTTTCGTTTGCTTATGCAGAACAAATAGGAGAATTGTGCCCTGCCATGGACAAGTTGAAATCTATGTTAGCGGATGAGGACTCATCTTCCGAAGAAAACAATATTTAACCCAAGAGGAACGCAGTCAAGGCGCTCGTTGAAACCATCACCCTTACGTCCACTATGACTAGTGAGGTACCTTTACTGGATGAAAGTGAACAGGCCGACACCATGCAACCTGAAAAGGAGAAAGAGGAAGAGAAGAAGAAAAGAAAGATCCAGAAGGATACTGGGGTGCAGAAGCCATCCTCTCCCAAGCTAGCCAAGAAGCAGAGGACCCTGGAAGATATTGGGATAACCAGTGCTTAAAAAGAGAAGAAGGTTGTCTCCACGCCCGAAACCATTCCTGATTCTGGGGTTGAGATCGGGCCAAACCCAATTACTGATGGCTCCCAACAAGTGGTATGCTGCTCTTCTGCGAACACTTCATTCTTGACCCCCTTTCTGAAATATGAGGGTCTTATGCCTTCAACACTCCCCAAGCCAACATACAAGCTCAGACCCACGTTGGAAATCACTAAAATCAAGGAGGCTTGTGAGGCCGACAGATGGCAATTAGCTAAACTGTCTAGTCTCATTTACTCTTTGAGTAGAGCGGTTGATGGCATTGAGGAAGTCGATAAACTCCATGCCCAGGTCGAGAAGCTGAGTATATCTGGTGCTATGGATAGGGCTAGCCTTTGAATCACGGAGGAACGCTTGAAAGAAAAGAAGAGCTGGCTGATGAATGAGAGTTTCAGATATGTGAGATGAAGGCAGTGGTGAAGGACCTGGAGGGGATAGTTTCTGAACTGAAAGAAGAAGTAAAAGAAATTCCCCACCTAAAAGAAGAGCTCAAAGTGGACAAGGAAAAATCTACCAAACTGGTTGAAGACTTGCAAGCTTTTAAGGCCAGTCATTCTAAACAGGTTGAGGAATGGGCCGCTCAGGAGGAGGAGCTACTTAAGCAAATTGAGGAGCTTAGGGAGGGGAGTGCTAACGTCAGATTACTCACGAAGCAAAATACTAAACTAAAGAAAAGTCTTGTTGATGCGAAGGCTAAGGCGAAATGAGCCTTGGGACTTTACACCGTAGTGGTACATGATTCGTTTGGTGGGGCTGTCCGTCAGATTTTTTATCTTAACCCTGATATGAAACTTAACCTTTACAGACTGTATCCCTTTTATGAGTTCCATGGAGGTAAGTTATTTGCTGTTGTTAATGAACGGTACGAGGAACCTGAAGATTCCTTATATGAGTTACCACCCCTCCCTGAAGGACAAACCATGGCACAACGTGAAGTCTCTATTGAACCTGAGGATCAAGGAAAAGAAACAAAGGAGGGTAAAAAAAAGGCGATGTGACCCAAGAGCATGTTAAAGATGATGCCAGAGCAGATGCTAAGATTGTAGATGACAGGAAGGCCCAGAAAGGAAACCATGAAGAGGCTCCTCCGTGTAGTTTTATTTTCATATTTGTATGAGCGCTGTGTTTTGGGGTCAACTTCAGTATTGACTCATTTTTCTTACTATTGCGAATATGCACTTTTGCTATAAATCTCTTGACTCATCTGTACTTGTTTTGCTATATCATCTGTTTAACATCAGCGACGTATTCACCTTATCAGCTTTGCGTGAGTGTTTAACTTCATGTGATGCTCACTTTTAGCCTTTATTTAATTTAGGCTCTACTGTTTACCTTCACAAGGAAGGCTCTGTTTGGAAGAATGGCAAGCATAGAATAGGCCATTTAAGCTACGTCGTCGAAGAGATCATATAGTAATTGTATCACTCCTTGAGGTGAAGTTAATTGGGGTACCACTCGTGGAGTTATATCGTTAATTTCAAAATGAGCAATTGAGATTACTCATCCAGAGGGTTATTCTCCATGGCCAATTTCAGAATGGGTAATTGGGGTGCCTCTCGTTGTGGTCCGGTATGGCTTTAATAAAGGACCAATCCTCGCCACTTGTCAGGGCTATTTTACACACCATTCATAAGGTTATGTCATCAGTTATTGAATAGATAACTGAGACTGAGATTCTACTTGTATCGCTTATTGGGGTTCGGTATAGCCTTACAAAAGGACCAATCCTCGCCACTCGTTGGGGCCAAGTAGCCAATTACTGAATAAGTAATTGGGGTGCCACTCGTTGGGGTCCGGTATAGCCTTAAAAAAGGACCAATCCTCGCCACTCGTCAAGGTTGTCTTGTACGCCATTGACTCTTGTGGAGTTATGTCATCAATTACAGAATAGGTAATTGAGACTATCCGTCCAGAGGGCCGTTCTTCAACCCTTCGTAAAGCTTAAAGACATAGAATAAAGAAGAGTAAAAAGAACACACTAGTTAATGTAATTTCTCATTAATATGAAATATGTACAAAGGAAGCGTAATTGGGATATGCCTCGTTAAAACCTTCTTGAGAAAAACCCTATAGGAAAAAGCTCAAGTTAGGAAAAAGAGTACATGTCGGCTTACTAACTAGCTATAATAAATTATTAAATTCTGGGCATTCCACTTGTTGCGAATCGGTATGCCATCGAGGTTCTCCAACCGATAAATGTGATAAGGGCACTACCAAGTGGGTGCTAGCTTGCCCTGGTGCGTGAACTTGTTCCCCACACTCGCCTTTCTCAACACCAGATCTCCAACCCCAAAGGCTCTTTGTGAAACACACTTGTTATACCGGAGGGCAGCCTTCGCCTTGATAGCTTGGTCTTAGAGCTTCCTCCTTAAGATCTTGAATTACATCAAGCTCTGAAGCTAGATGGGAATTATTGCCCTGCTCAGTGAAATACTCTATCCGTGTTGAGGCTGTTGAAGTTTGGCCAGTATTATTGCTTCCACTCCGTACGTAAGATGGTATGGAGATTCATTCGTTGGAGAGTAGGGTATGGTGCGATAAGCCAATAGAACATGACATAGTTGATTTGTCCAATCGCCCTTGGCCTCTCCAAGGCGCTTCTTAAGGCCTTTTAACACTTCTCTATTGGCTATCTCAGCTTGGCCATTAGTCTGCGGGTGCTCAACAGATAAGAAAACTTGGACTATTCCCAATCCTTCCAACAGCTCTATAAACTTCTTATCAGTGAATTGGGTGCCATTATCTGTTATGATCCATGTTGGTACCCCAAACCGTGCTATGATATTTTCATAAACAAAACGCTGGGTCCGGGTTGAAGTAATGTGCACCACCAGCTCTGCTTTAATCCACTTGGTAAAATAATCTACCCCCACAATGAGGTACTTGATGCCCCCTAGAGCTGTAGGGAGCAGGGCCCAGATATCTAGCCCTTATTGATTAAAGGGTCATGGCACTGCGGAAGTGAATAGCTCCTCAGCCGGTGTGTGATAGAGGTTAGAGAACCTTTGACAAGGATCGCACTTCTTCATAAATTCTGCGGAGTCCTTCTTCAATGTAGGCCACCAGTATCCTGCTCTTAGAATTTTCCTCATCAAGCTCCATCCTCCAGAATAGTGCCCATATTGCCCTTCATGCACCTCCTCCATAACCTTTTGCACCTTGTTCTCATTCAAACAACGGAGGTATGGCATAGAGAATCCTTTTCGGAACAAGATTTCATCTGCCATTGTGAAATAGGGCAACTCCCTATGAACTCTTTTCTTTTCAGCCTCATCAGAGGGCAGTTGTCCATTAACTAGATACCGAACAAAAGGTACTACCCACGAATCCTCGTTGAACACACGGGAAGTAATGGCCATGTGCGAAGGGGTCAGAGGGATGTTGGGAGTAATCAAAGTGCTCTGTACCATAGTAGTGGTACTCCCAAGCTGTTTTATGTTGGCCAACCTTGAGAGAATATCAACTTTGATGTTCTCATCTCTCGTCACATGCTTAAACTCCAACGCCGTAAAATGCTCCTTCAACTCGTTAACACAGTTTAGGTACAACCAAAGCTAAGGTTCACAGACCTGATATTCTCCTCAGATTTACAAAATCACCAGTTGTGAATCGTTACAGAAGGTAACCTCGGAAGCTCCAATGTCTAATGCTTCTCTTAGTCTGCTGAGACAAGCTTTGTACTCAGCTTGGTTATTGGAAGTTTTGAAATTAAGGCACAGAGAAATCTCCAAATACACCCCATCATCACTTTCAACCACCACACCTGTGCGACTTCCCTTCCTGATGGAGGAACCATCTATATATACCGTCCAATGGGAATGAGGTGTGGTTGGGTCCGCTCTAGTCATCTCTACCATGAAGTTTGCTAACATCTGAGCCTTTATAGCACCACGAGGCTCGTAAGACACATCAAACTCTGACAGCTCGATGAACCACTTTATCATTCTCCATGCTAGGTCTGGCTTTCTTAGTACTGAGTAAAGCAAAAGATTTGTCCTTACTACAATGGGGTGTGCATGAAAATATGGTCTCAAACGTCGGGAGGCCCAAATGATTGCTAGGGCGGCTTTCTTAATCTTTTGCTACCGCCCCTTAGCTCATTGCAATGTCTTGCCCATGAAGTATACCGACCTCTAACCCTCAGGTGTCTCCTTCACCAGGGCCACTCCTAGAGCCTCATTTGAAACTACCAAGTACAGAATGACTAGATTGCCAGGGTCGGGCTTTACCAAAATAGGACGTTTGGACAACACCTCCTTAAGCTCCTGAAATGCTTGCTCTTGCTTCTCCCCCCACTCGAACTTCTTAGATTTCTTCAGACTCTTATGTAGGGGAAAAGATCTGTGTGCCGTCTTAGGCATGAATCATGCCAAGGCTACCACCTTTTCATTCAAAGATTGAACCTCTCTTAGATTCTTCAGACTTTACAGATCCTGAATCACTTGACACTTGCCTGGGTTTGTCTCTATGTCATATTAAGTCAACATGAAACCCAAGAATTTTCTAGTAGGAACAACAAAAGTACACTTCAATGGGTTTAAGTGCACATTGTATTGCCTCAAGCGCATGAAAACTTTACGTAGATCTTCCACATGGTCACCCCTAGTTGGGGTTTTAGCGATGATGGTGTGCATGCCTTCGAACACCTTGTTAATCATTTGTTGGTATGTGGCTTCAACGTTCTTCAGACCGAAGGGCATGACGGTGTAATAGAAAACACAATGGTCATTGACAAATATCGTCTTCTCCTGATCCTCCCCCCACATCAGAATCTTGTTGTATCCCAAATACGCATCCATGAAAGACAGGTGTCGATAACCAGAAGAATTGTCCACCATCCTATCAATATTAGGTAGGGGATATGGATCCTTTGGGTAGCAATGGTTTAAATCCGTATAATCTATACATATCCTCTACTTACCATTGGCCTTCTACACCATCACCACATTGGAGAGCTAAGAAGAATACCGATCTCCTTGATAAAACTGGCTTTTAGGAGTTCCTCAGTTTGCGTACAAGCTGCCCTCTGCTTCTCAGGGCCCAGTCTTGGCTTCTTCTTAGCCACCGGCCTTGTCTCGGGATAGACGAATAACTTTTGACAGCAAAAATTAGGGTCAATTCCGGGCATGTTAGTGGCAGTCCATGCAAGGATTTGCTTGACGTCCTTGTTTGCAATGACCGCTATGATGACCACTACATCATCACCTTTAGGAATAGTTGGACCAAAGTCGTCATCAGAGAAAAAGATTACTAGAGCCATTGCTCTATCCCAAAATAAGCGGTTATCCCGGAGCTTGCTTGAACTAAAAGAATCATGTGATGATGATTCTTCCTTGTAGTGATTAATGCTTTTCCACCAGCAAACCGTTCAGTGATCATGTTAATCACCTCACGTCGGCCATGTTGCTGTTGTTGGGGTGCCTTTTGCTCCTACGCCACCTCAGTAATAACAACCCTTTTCTGCTTTTTAGCAGCAGTCAATCTCTTTATGGGACCCAGCCGTTATCACCATCCTCATCATGGTCACGACTCCATTTTTCCATCCTACCCGGCTCAACAAAAGACCTCTCCTTGAAGAAGTATTGCTTCAACTTCCCCTCACGGATAAGAGTCTCTACTGTGTCTTTCAGAGACCTACATTCCCCAGTAGAATATCCTACTTGCTCATGGAAATCATAGTGGATGTCCAAGCCTCTTTGAGGGAGCTGGCCTCCTGATGCCATTCACACTGAATATCGACCACCTCACTTCTCTTAGAATTTGCGTCGGTCTGGTGTTCAACAGAGCATAGTTACTGAGTGAAGCTATGTGCCTCTCCTGCTGTTGAGGTTGTGGGCTCCTGAACATGTGCCTTTGAAAGGGCCTCTCTAGCCTAGCCCTTTCCTTTCCTCTGGGCGGCTGTGATACCGTGGTAGAGGGCTTCAATCTCACAGCTGTGGTCTCTAAGTGTATCTCAATACCAACATATTTCAATGCCTTCCTTTGGAACTCTTCCAAGGACGCCGAAGGGCTTTTTACTAAAGATAAAGCAAAAATAGACTTAGGCTGTAAAGCCTCAATGACAATGTACAGCTAGATGGCCTCAGTAAGATTGGGGACCATAGCTATCTCCTTGTAGAACCGCTTCAAAAATCTTTCAGTGTCTCATTCTCACTTCTCCTTATCTGCGTAAGGGTGTGTGACGTCTTGGGAATGTCCCTAGAAATGACAAAATAGCCACTAAAGGCCATTGCCATTTCCTCCCAAGAGTCTATCGATCCAGACGAAAGTCCCTTAATCTAGTTTAGGGCTTCTCCAGTCAAGGTGCTAGGGAACATGTGACACATAACATCCTCTTCTTCCCCTAGGAACATAGCCTCATAAGCATAAACATCTAAATGCTTACTTGGGTCTGTCTTACCCGAATATTTTCTTATTAAAAGGGGCTGTGTTGTCTGCAGGTGCTTAGGGATGGGCACACTCATGAGCCTCCTAGAAAATGGGACGTTAAGTCTATAAGCCTCATCTGCCTGTAAGACTATCGTCTCCTCAAACTGCCTACGATCATGCTTCAACTTAACCAACTCCTCCCTGAGTTTCTTAATGATGTCATCGTGAAGATCAGTCATTCCCATAGGCATCATTCTTTGAGAGCTTTCTACTAGAGATTCAAAGGCAAGGCACCTGTTAACTAGGAGTGTCACATCCTCCACGTGTCCCTCTTGAAAATCCCTCATGTTTCCTTCCAAGGAAAAGCTTCAAGACTTCTACAAAGAATGGGAATCAATCTACCGAGTCCCACTGGACGTGCCAATGAACTAGTCTGAACCGGGGTCTAGGATCTGGTGTGAGACCAGCCACAAATGTTCTCAATTCTCAGTGATCTGTACACCAATCTAGTGGGGATTTGGTATTATGTCCCTTATTCCAGTGGGGAAATAAAGGTCTTGGAGTCCCGGAGATCCTTCACACCAAGCCTTCACATTGATAGGGGGCGGAAAGTGGTGTCACCTGCGAAGATTCTCTGACGCTCAAGTTAATAACTAGAAAATGAATTCAAGGTTGATGAGCATAAGTTTTAGAATGAGTCTAACGTACCAAAGTTATGAAAATGTTGGTATTTATATGAGTGCATGTGGAGAATGAAAGGTTTCCTAGGGTTGGGGACCATTCGTATAATATGTCAGTACGATTTTGACACACGACGTGGGTGCCTCCTCGTTGCCTACGAATATTCCCCTGTGACTATACCTTATACTGTTTGTCAGGTGACATAGATGCTTTTTGGTGTGCATGGATCTGACCTGGACTTCCGGTATAGAAAGGTATCTGATAGGGGTTACAGTCCGGAGGTTTACCTACGACACCGGTAAGTGAGTGATATCCGATGAAATTACCCTCTTATCCATGTGTCGGTATCTAGACCAGATCAGTAATGTTATGAGAAGATAGTGAATAGTGCGGGACTAAGGCCCGATCCTCAAACTTAGTCTGGATTATGATTTGTATACTGGTTGGGAGAATCATCAGGAATGACAACTTCTCTATTGCTTGTAAGTGAGGGGTTATTCCTCACTCTTTACAATTTTATTTTTCAGACCAGACAAATGACCTCGCTCCAAAGACAAGATCTGCCAGGGAAGATTACCTATGCTCGATGAGGCTGACTTGAGTACATTAGGAATGATTAAAAAGAAACTAGATGACATGTTGACTTGCCGACCTGTTAAGGCCTTGCAGCCCTATGATAGGGACCTAGAGGTTATTGAGGATACTCTTTAACGCTACGGGGATCCACCCCATCTGCTGAGTGTAGAGGAGCTTGAGGAGTTAGTAGAGCATTATGATTACACTGACGAGGACCACCTAGGTCCATATTCCTTAATAGAGCCTCTAGTGACCCCAAGGTCACCCTCGCTAGAGTATATGCCCATGACTTCTAAGGAGAATCTTACAGAACCAGAGATAAAAGGTAACCCTAAGCTAGAGCCGGAGGATGTCCCGGACGAAGACCCTAAAGAGGACTCGAAGGAAAAGCCTATGGACATCATGGACGAAGACCCAGTAACAGCCCCTAAGGCAGCACCAGTTTCTATTTTAGTGGAGTGTATCGTGATGTACGATCCTGAGGTAGAACCTAAAGCCATTATTAGGCAGGCCACTAATGGACTCTCCCAGATGTCTAGATTCCTACTACGAGCTGAGTGGGATTGATCCCAGAGTTTCCTCCATCATGTCTACTGGAGCTTCATCTATGGAGACACAAAGGGTGTTATAGAGATGTTTTGAGAGGCCATAGCCGTATCTCTTGCGCATCATAACCGTCGCCGAGGAAAATAGCCAAGGCCATCCACCGGTGGGGATCCTTCCAGTTTAACACCGTCAGAGGAGGACTATATGCCACAGTTATTTAGGTTATGAGAGCTTATGCACCCCTAATTTTAGAGCATGTATGTATAGTTTGTTGACTAAGACCATGTATTATATAACAATGTTGTATCTAATGTTCCTCTTCTACCAGAGCCTCATGTACAAAAAAAAAACTTTCACATTTTTCTAAAACTCATAACCTTTCATTTAAGTAGGATGATCTAGTGAAAAGGATTGTCTTGGTAAGACCAGGAAGATGATGTCTGGGAGGGAATAGAACCTACTGTTGATCAAAGAAAATCTTCTGCTATTCTAGGCGTAAATGGTGGATAATGATTACATCATCACGAGAATGGGAAGAACAAACCTAGGATTGGCCAAGAAAAGGATCTTCTCTATAGTATCCTTATTAAGAACAAGTTGCTCTAATCTAGGGGTAACCAAACTAAGTCTAATAGCCCCTATGAAGTTTGGGTGAAGGTGTGAGAGGTGAGGCAAAGATTAGGAAAACTTTTTAAGGTAACAAAAGGAAATGAAAGGTAGGGGATATGGGAATGTGTTTGGTTTATATACTTTAAGGGGTTGGGTTTGTGAAATCTATGAGGAAGAATAGGTTTCTCTTTTGTTAGAGGTGGAGACTGAGGTAGGGGAATAACAGACTTAGACTGAGGGGATTGAGAAGAGGGTAAGGCATGGAAAACAGGTGAAGGAGATTTATCAGGCCTAGTGATGAGAGCAAACCAGACCCTTATATCTTGGATGGAGCCCATATAGACATTCTCCAAAGCAAAGATCTTGGATAGAATGACTGAATAGGGGATTTTCTTCTAGTTCTTCCCCAGGGAGGAGATCATGTACGTCATGATGTCATTAGGTAGATTCACCTTTTGCTTCATCATCATGTTTAACATGCAGAGCTGGTCTAACTTAGTGATAGTGTCCTTGGCGCTATTCCTTGAATAAAAGACACTCATCATCAGTAGGTGAAGCATCTTAACCTTAGGGAGCAAAGACCCAAAGGTCTTTCTAGAAGGACTGGTGAACTGGTCTGAACCGGGGTCAAGGATCCGGTGTGGGCTAGCCACAAGAGTGCAGGTGTTCGAGGGTTTGCACACCGGTACTGTGGGTATCCGGTGTTATAGTCCGGCCTCTCAATGGGAGAAGCCGGTCTTGTTGTCCTGGAGATCCTTTACACCAGCGATTTGCGTTGAGAGAGGGCGAAAGGTGGTGCCACCTGCGAAGATTCTCCGACGCTCAAGTCAGAAGAGTGTATAAACTCAGTGAATTCATAAACGATACAATAGTAAAGAGTGAGTTAGGACAACGTAACCTTGCATGTGTTTTTATTGAGCTATTTATAGTTGAACGTAGGAAATGAATCATTGAATGCAAGTGGGCCCTTGGGCTCTGATAGCGTGTGAAATGGGTCAATCAAAGTGGCTCAGTACTCAGAATGTGTCAGGGGGGTAGGTCAATTATCAGAGTACGATCCTGTGATAAGGATGGGGGATAATCACCTTTCCGCATAATTTGCTGACACATGTACTTGCTCTCTGAGGCCATTGACATGACAGATTCCGCTATACTAGGTATCTTCACTGATAAGTTATAAGGAACTCTTATCTCACAGTGGTTCTGAGGCAAACGGCTATATAGACATTCAGTGATAACGAGTGAAGTATCCGTGGTAGAGAGAACGAATAGAACGTCTGATGGGATAAGAGTGGATATCCGGTGTGATGCTGCCCGAACTGTGACACCGGTTTCCCTCTCATAAAGTCATTCTGACGTCATAACTTTAGGGACCGGTATCTAGACCGGATCATTTGTCCCTTAGCTTGTATGAGGGACTGTTAAGTTGCTTATATAAGCTATACAGCCTTCGAGAAGTCTGGATGCCGGTTGAACGTTCTAGAAATTCTTCCTGAAAGCTTTGTAGTATCCGTTCTGCCAAGTGAGTTACCGCTGTTCTCGTGCGATATACAACGGATTCAGACAGCGTATCATAATAAAGGAAATCCCACAAGTTTTTGGAAATCGAAACCCTTGGTATTCGAAGAGTGGTTGGGACGCATTAAATGCGTCTGAAATGATTGGACATTAAATGCACCTTTTTACGCACGAGCCATTAATTCGCAGGGATGTAACCGTTGGTTGGGCTTATTGGGCCTGAATTTCAACTGATGAAGGCCCATTTTGTAAAAACATTCAATGAAACGTTACCACTTTCGCGCTTTAACATTACGAAACGACGAAGTCGTTTGAATTCGAAAGGTTGCGTTTTGAAGTAAACGTCGTAACTTTCAACAGAGCACTGTGCTTCTTCGTTACCTATAAAAGGGGGACTTAACAAGTTTTGGAATTCGTCTTTGTCTTCAAGCTTAGTGAACCTCTGCTCAAATTTCTAAAGATTTCCTTGCTGCCTTCAACCTTCACAAAGTTCTACTCTCTTTTAGGTAACCTCCCTTTCCTTTACCTTCCTACAATTTCGTTCATTTTACTTCCAATATGCGCCCTAGAACAGGCCGTATTGCTAGGTTGAAGAGGAATTTCTGGAAATTCCTTCGCATCATTCAAGTGAAGAAGAAAAGACGGTCTCTCTCCACTGCAAGATTTACTCGGACAAGAAGTATAAAGCTCGCTATGTTGCGCTTGCACCACGTCCCTCCGAGAGAGTTTGTCACATCGTCCCTAATGAGAGGTCGGTCTATATGTACGACTTTGTGTTTCAAAAGTTGGGGGTCCGCTTCCCCATGACGGAATTTCAGATGGCCGTCCTGCGCTTTCTCGACTGCGCTCCAACTCAACTACATCCCAACGGCTGGGGCCTGGTCCGTGCTCTTGAAATTCTGGGAGAGCACTTCAACTTCACTACCACCGTGGCCAAATTATTCTATTACTGCCAGGTGGTCCGCCGTGCTAACAAGAAGGGCGGCCTTGGGTTCATAACACTTCGTTGTGACCCAAGGATAGTAAGCTTCAAGTCCTACACTGAGTCCGCTAAGGTGGATGGACGTTCTTTTAAACATTATTATACGCGGGTCTGGATTCAACCTGATAAACCGGTTTTCTGGCGTAATAAGGAAGGATTTCCCAAATTCCCCCTCAGTTGGACGCACGAGCACTTTCTACAACTGAGCCGTGCTTACTATACTGATGAGGGTGAGCTTTCCTCCCAATCCGTTGAGGTGCTGAACGCCATGCAGACAGCCTCGAAAACCCTCAAGGGATTTTCTTGCAAGCTCCTCCTGGCAGAGGATGATGTCCGAACCACCTACCTCCGTAATATTCGCTCCTGCTGTAGTTATGCTATGCATTTATTCCATTCTAATTATTTTCTTTTTATGTGCTGGCTCAATTTTTCTTGTTTTGCAGAACAAATCGAAAAAGCCTGCCCAGAAATGTTGTCTCTAAGGACCATGATGGCTGATGACGACTCCTCCTCCGAGGAGAATGAGATTCAGGCGAAGAGGAACACCACTAAGGCTCCAACCATTCCCTTGACTTCTGCAGTGGGAAATGAGGTTCCTCTTCTAGATGAGGAAGAAATGGAGAAACAAACAGAGGCCACTGGGCCGGGTGATGAGGAGGTCGTCATCGAAAAGAAGAAGAAAAGGCATCTGGTCAAGACGGCGGACCTGGAGAAGCCCCCTTCTGGTGATCCCGCAAAGAAACGCCAAAAGACGCTTGAGGAGTCTGGGCTTAAAAAGGACAAGGGGAAGAAGCCCATCCTTGACTCTTCTGCCCCAGCTTCACAAACCACTTCTGGGCCAGACTCTGAGAGCGGTCCTCCTCCGGCGTTCAACCATCCGCGCGATTCTTTTCTCTCGCCATACTTATGGTTTCATGGGTCCATGCCCCCCACTCTTCCAATGGCTAGATACTGCCTCCGCCCCTCGCTCGAGTCTGCTGAAGTTCGAGGAGCTTGTAAGGCCGGCCGTTGGCAGCTGGATGAACTGTCCGGCCTCCTTGAATCCCTGAGCGAGAAGGCAGATTATATGGAGTAGGTTGAGAAACTCGAAACCGAACTCGCTGTGAAGGAGAAATGGGCGATCAAACAAGCTGAGATTCATAGAGGTGTGAAGGCTAAACTGAAGAAGGCCAAGGAAACACTTCAGAAGAAGACAGAAGAGACAAGCCAACTTCACTTTGCCAACAAAGCTCTAGAGCGGCAGGTTGCTGAGCTTCAACAGCAAAATAAGTCCATTCCCCTCCTCGAAGAAGAGCTGCAATTAGAGAAGAAGAGATCGGCCAATCTTGCTGACGATCTCAAAGTAATGGAGGACGGACACAACAAGAGCCTTGGAGAGTGGGAGGTCCTTCGGAAGGAGATACAGGCCCAAATTGAAGAGCTGAGGAAGGGGAGTACGAGCACTGGGCCGTCGGAGGAGGATTTTGCCAAGCTTCAGAAGAAATTGTCTACTGCTAAGGCCAAAGCTGCCAAAGCCTTGGAGATATGCAAAAATGTGGCTTACGAATCCTTCGGCCTGGCACTTCGTCAAGTTTTTTATCGCAACCCCGATGTGAAGCTTAACTTGTACGGGTTGGACCCGTTCTATGAATTTCATGGGGGAAAACTTGTCGAAGTGAAGAAAGATGGCTCACACCAGGATCCTCGCGAGGCTCTTTATGAACTGCCTCTACTTCCAGAGGGCCAAAGTATGGAGCCAACACCGTCCACTCCTGGCCCTGAAGCTGAGATGCAAGGAGGCACTCAAACTGAAGCAGGAGTCGGCTCGGATAAGGCTCAAACTGATGGAGCCGAAGAGGAAAGAACGGAGGTGCCCACTTCAGAGAATCAGCCACAGGCTCCTTGATTTATGCTTTCATTTATAGCTGTGTACTGGGATCAGCTCCAGCTTTTAACACTTTGAGACCTGTACAATTTCTCACTTCCAGAAATAAAATTTACTTTTGCTTCCTTTAAGCTACTTCTGACAAGTATGTGATTGTTAGATAACTTAGTGGTATACACAATGCTTAATTCCTTTCGATGCTTTGTAAATCCGCTCTATGTGGCTACATTGCTGTTTACATCGTATTAATCACACCGGATTAAGATAATATAAATTATAGCAGACAAACAACAAACAAGTTAAAGCATGCCCTGTCCCCAAGTATAAGTATATTGGGAAGGAGAATTTCACTGTAAAAGTTACCTTTAGCCTTTTTTAAGAATTTGAAAGTTGGTCCGACCTCTAAGATGTAGTATGGCTATATGAATGTTCAACCGCTCTGCAATGAATACTTCAGAGTTGAGGACGGAAATTGCATTTGAAGTTCAGTACGGCCTTAAAAAGGGGGGTAAGTTTTACACCTTTCCCTTGAGGTTCGGTTTAATCCTACTACTCGGGTCTTTACTCGGTGTTCGGTTTGATCCTACTAACCGTACTTAGAGTTTGGTGCAATCCTACAATCCAAGCCTTCAACACGGGGTTCGGATCAGGATTAATCCTGAACCTACTACGCCCGTTACTCGGGGTTCAGCTTGGTCTTCTAGATAGACCAGCTTACTGCGCCCAAGCCTTCGCATGGGGTTCGGTTTGTGGCCTTGAAAAAGGACCAGCCCTACAACCCATGTTGTCTTTGAATGGGGTTCGGTTTATGGCCTTGAAAAAGGACCAGCCCTACAACCCATGTTGTCTTCGAATGGGGTTCGGTTTGTGGCCTTGAAAAAGGACCAGCCCTACAACCCATTCCACCTCGAGGAGTTACATCGTCAATGCACACGACGTGTGATTGAGATTATCCACCTTGAGGAATTCACGTGATAGGCTATAGCTACAAGTCACAACATGCAGGAAAAGTGAGAGTAATGAGGTTATTGAACTGCATTCTCATTAAGATTGAAAGTATATTACAAAGGGAGCATAGTTGGGGTCATGCCTCGTTAAAACCTTCTTGAGAAAACACAATGGGAAAAAACTCAAGTAAGGAAAAAGAGTACATGCCGCCTTACCAACTAGCTGTAGTAAACACGTAAGTTCTGAGTGTTCCATTTGTTACGGATTAGAGTCCCATCAAGTTCTTCCAACTGGTATGATCCCTTTCCAGTCACCTCAGCTACTCTGTAGGGGCCTTCCCACGTCGGTACTAACTTTCCTTGGTAGGCAAATTTATTCCCCACACTCGCCTTTCTCAAAACGAGATCTCCGGTATTGAAGGCTCTGTATTGGACGCGTTTATTATACCGGAGAGCTGCCCTTGCTTTCACTGCCTGGTCTCGGATAAAGGCCTTTTCCCTTAACTCCTGGAGGACGTCCAGCTCTGACACCAGATTGGCATTGTTGTCTTCAGCTGAGAAATATTCTACTCGGGCCGATCTGGTTTGCAGCTCCACTGGGATCATCGCCTCAACCCCGTAAGTCAACCGATATGGGGACTCATTAGTAGAAGAGTATGGTGTAGTGCGGTATGCCCAGAAGACGTGACATAGCTGATCAGTCCATCCTGCCTTCGCTTCTCCAAGACGCTTTTTCAAACCCTTTAGCACTTTGCGATTGGCTACTTCCGCTTGACCATTCGTCTGAGGGTGCTCAACAGATGAAAATATCTGGATTATCCCCAATCCTTCAAGCAAGTCTGTGAACTTTTTGTCTGTGAACTGGGTGCCGTTGTCAGTCACAATCCGCCCTGGCACACCGAACCGAGCTATGATATTTTCATACACGAAACGCCTTGTCCGTGCAGAAGTGATATGCACTACTGGCTCAGCCTCAATCCACTTGGTGAAGTAGTCTACACCCACAATCAGATATTTGATGCCTCCAGGAGCAGTGGGGAACGAACCCAGAATATCAAGGCCCTACTGGTAGAACGGCCAAGGTACAGTGGATGAAGAAAGCTCTTGGGCCGGCGTATGATGGAGGTTGGAGAATCTTTGACAAGCGTCACACTTCTTCACAAAATCTGCCGAGTCCTGCTTTACAGTGGGCCACCAATATCCAGCCCTGAGGACCTTTCTCATTAAGCTCTGACCCCCAGCATGGTGCCCACATTGCCCCTCATGTACTTCCTCCAAGACTGCTTGAACCTCATCTTCTCTCAAACACAAGAGATATGGGATTGAGAATCCCCTTTTATAGAGAACACCATCAACCATGGTAAAGTACGGCAGCTCCCTTTTCACTCGTCTCCTCTCCTTCTCATCAGTGGGGAGTTGTCCATCTGCTAGATAGCGAATATAGGGGATGACCCAAGAGTTCTCGTAAGGATAGCTCACCATTATGGCATTCAAAGAAGGGAACAGGGGGATGCTAGGTGATGTCAAAGTACTCTGAACCACCGTTGTTGTGCTACCGGGCTGCTTTGTACTTGCGAGCCTTGACAAGATATCCGCCCTGGTCTTTTCCTCTCTAGGAACATGTTTGAACTCCAGAACGTCGAATTTCCCCTTCAATTCATTCACACAATTCAAATAAAGTTGAAGTTATGGCTCCCTGACCTGATATTCCCCCTGGATTTGTGAAATCACAAGCTGTGAATCACTGCATAATGTAACTGCTGACGCTCCAATGTCGATTGCCGCTCGAAGGCCGGCCAAACATGCTTCATACTCAGCCTGATTGTTGGAGGTCTTGAAACTAAAACGGAGGGAAATTTCTAAGTACACACCATCATCACTTTCCACCCCAACACCAGCTCCACAACCTTTACTATTTGACGATCCGTCCACATAAATGGTCCAATGTGCTCGAGGTGTGGCTGGATCCGACCCTGTCATCTCCACTACAAAATCTGCCAACACTTGTGCTTTAATGGCTCCTCGAGGCTCATAAGAAATTTCGAACTCAGACAGCTCGATGGACCACTTAATCATTCTTCCAGCAAGATCCGGCTTGCTAAGCACTGAACGGAGAGGCAAATCCATTCTCACCAGTATTGGGTGCACATGGAAATACGGCCTTAACCGTCGTGAGGCCCACACCACTGCTAGGGCAGCCTTCTCTATCTTCTGATGTCTTCCTTCCGCCCCCTGGAGGGTCTTACTGGTAAAATACACCGGCCTCTGCCCTTCAGGGGTTTCTTTAACCAAAGCCATACTTAGGGCTTCATCAGAAATTGCTAAATACAAGATCAAACTCTCACCAGGGCCAGGCTTAACCAAAATTGGTGGACTTGAGAGAATGGCCTTGAGCTGTTGGAAGGCTTGTTCTTGCTCCCTTCCCTATTCAAAACTCTTATGCTTCTTCAACGCCTTATACAAGGGGAGGGATCTGTGTGCCATCTTGGGCATGAAACGAGCTAGAGCGGCTACTTTCCCGTTCAGCGATTGGACCTCCCTCAGACTCTTAGGGCTTTGCATGTCCAGAATTGCTTGACACTTCCCAGGGTTGGCTTCAATGCCTCGTTGGGTCAACATGAATCCCAAGAATTTCCCTGCTGGAACGGCGAAAGTGCACTTCAAGGGGTTTAACCTCATATTGTACTGTCGCAGCCTAGTGAAAACTTGGCGCAGGTCTTTAATATGGTCTCCTCCAGCGGGCGTTTTGGCTATAATATCATCAATATACACTTCAACCAGCCTGGTGTGCATCCCTTCAAAAACTTTGTTGATCATGCGCTGATAGGTAGCGCCAGCGTTCTTCAATCCAAATGGCATGACGGTGTAACAGAAAACACCGCGGTCATTGACAAAAGCCGTCTTCTCATGATCTTCTTCCCACATCGGAATCTGGTTGTACCCAGAGTAAGCATCCATGAAACTAAGGTACTGGTAACCAGATGAGTCATCTACCATACGATCAATATTTGGCTGGGGATACGAATCTTTAGGGCAACACCGGTTAAGATCTATATAATCTGTGCACATCCTCCACTTGCCATTGGCTTTCTACACCATCACTACATTAGAAAGCCAAGAAGAATAGCGAATCTCCTTTATAAAACCAGCTTTCAACAACTCTTCAGTCTGTTCACATGCTGCCTTCTACTTCTCCGGTCCCAATCTCCTCTTTTTCTGGGCCACCGGTCTTGTTTCTGGGTACACAGCGAGTTTGTGGCAACAAAAATCAGGGTCCATCCTAGGTATATCTGCTGCTGTCCACGCAAAAAGGTCTTTAAACTACTGCAGGAGGGTTAGCAAACGCTGCTCCATGACTGACTCCAGGTTATCATTGATGTGCGTGACCTTCTCTAGGGAATCCCCTAAGACGACGTCCCTAGAACCACCATCCGGTGTGGGCTTCGAGGGATTGAGAGGGTCGATTCTTAATTCCGCTCTTAGGTCCAAGTCAATTAGACTGACGGACCCAGCCGTCGTTCCTCCGTCGTTCAGCTTTCTCTTCTTGTTGAATGCTTCCAACTTAACCATATTGAGGCTCAAGTTGTAACAATACCGAGCCATCTCCTGATCACCGCGGAGAGAAGACACGCCGTTGTCCTTGTCAATGAATTTGATCAGGAGGTGAGGAGTAGACACTATTGCTTCCATTGCATTCAAAGTAGGATGGCCTATGATACCTTTGTAGGGAGACTCCACATCGATCACCAGAATTCTTGATTTGACCGTTCTTGCACCAGGCTCTCCTTCAAAAGAAATTAGGGTGTCGAGGTACCCTTTAGTAGGTTGCTTGGCCCCGTTGAAAGCTGTGAGCTCTTGCGTGTAAGGCTGAAGATCTGCATCATTAAAACCCATTCTTTTGAAACAGTTATAAAAAATTACATCACAAGAACTTCCCTGGTCAACGAGGATCCTTTTCACGTCCTTGTTGGAAATTACAGCAATGATCACCACTGCGTCGTCCCCTCCTGGGATCGTTGGGCCAAAGTCATCATCAGTGAATGACACTATTGGGGCTGCCACACCGTCCCTGAAAGGACGGTTATCTCTTGACTTGCCCTGGACAGACAAGATCATCCTGTGGTGATTCTTCCGGGCTGTGATTGATGCTCCTCCTCCAGTAAATCCTCCAGCTATCATCTCAATCACTTCATGTCTGCCCTGCCTCTGTTGCTGAGGCATGTTGTTCTGTTGAGCTCCTTCTGCAATCACTACTCCTTTATGCTTTTCAACTGCAGTGAACTTCTTAGCTGGGTTATGAGTATTATCATCCTCATCATCAGGATCCCTGCCCCTCTTGTCCATCCTCTAAGGTTCGTCTACAGATTTCTCCCTGAACAAGTATTGCTTCAACTTCCCTTCCCGAATGAGAGTCTCCACCGTATTCTTTAACGCCTTGCACTCGTCAGTGCTGTGACCTGTCTGTTCGTGGAAAGTGCAATACTTACGTGGGTTACCACCCCTCTTGAGTGGGAGCGGCTTCCTTATACCAAAAACATTAAGCGTTGGCCAGCCAACCTCCCTCATGATTTGGGAGTGCCTGGCGTTCAGAGGGGCATAGTTATTGAACGACGAGACGCGCCTATCTCGTTGATGTGGACGAACGCTTGCAAAGTCCTCTCGGAAGGTATGTTTCTCAGGTCTCATCTTCTCCTTCTCTCTCCGTGGCTGTTGGGAGGGTGCTGGAGGCTTCATTCTAGCTGCTGTTGCCTCCAGATGCATCTCTATGCCCACGTATTTGGAAGCCTTCTTTCAAAACTCTTCGAAGGTCGTTGGGGGGCTCTTTGCCAAGGATAAGGCAAAAGCAGAACTAGGTTGTAAAGCTTCCACCACGATATAGAGCTGTATTGCCTCCGTGAGGTTGGGGACCAAAGCAGCCTCCTTATAAAACCTCTTCAAGAACTCCTTAAGAGTTTCAGTCTCTCCTTGCCTTATCTGTGCCAAGGTGTGAGAAGTTCTCGGGATATCCCTGGAGATGACAAAATGGCTTTTAAACGCTGCTGCCATTTCCTCCCAAGAATCTATGGATCCTGAGGGTAAACTCTTGAACCAGCTAAGAGCTTCCTCCGTCAATGTTCTTGGGAACATCCTGCACATGACCATCAATGAAATCACGTCCATCACCTTCCATTATGACAACCAAACTTCTACGAAAATGGGAATAACTCTAACGAGTCCCACTGGGCGTGCCAATGAACTGGTCTGAACCGGGGTCAAGGATCCGGTGTGGGACCAGCCACAAGAGTACAGGTGTTTGAAGGTTTGCACACCGGTACTGTAGGTATCCGGTGTTATAGTCCGACCTCTCAGTGGGAGAAGCCGGTCTTGTTGTCCTGGAGATCCTTCACACCAGCGATTCGCGTTGAGAGAGGGCGAAAGGTGGTGCCACCTGCGAAGATTCTCCGACGCTCAACTCAGAAGAGTGTATAAACTCAGTGAATTCACAAACGATACAATAGTAAAGAGTGAGTTAGGACAACGTAACCTTGCATGTGTTTTTATTGAGTTATTTATAGTTGAACATAGGAAATGAATCGTTGAATGCAAGTGGGCCCTTGGGCTCTGATAACGTGTAAAATGGGTCAATCAAAGTGGCTCAGTACTTAGAATGTGTCAGGGGGGTAGGTCAATTATCAGAGTATGATCATGTGATAAGGATGGGGGATAATCACCTTTCCGCATAATTCGCTGACACATGTACTTGCTCTCTGAGGCCATTGATATGACAGATTCCGCTATGCTAGGTATCTTCACTGATAAGTTATAAGGAACTCTTATCTCACAGTGGTTCTGAGGCAAACGGCTATATAGACGTTCAGTGATAACGAGTGAAGTATCCGTGGTAGAGAGAACGAATAGAGCGTCTGATGGGATAAGACCGGATGGAGGGATAAGAGCGGATATCCGGTGTGATGCTGCCCGAACTGTGATACCGGTTTCCCTCTCATGAAGTCATTCTGACGTCATAACTTTAGGGACTGGTATCCAGACCGGATCAACTGGTCTTCCCATAAAGAGTCTGATTCATCTTATATGCGAAGACTGTAGTGCCTTTATAGTGATTTGTTATACCTAAGTCTGGATAAGAGATTAAAAGTCTGAACCCTTGGGATTTGTTAATAACACTCATCAAGACTCTTAGTTAAATAAAGTCTGCTTGCGTGATTGCTAAGATGTTTTAGCGATTATTTTAGGAAAAGTCTAAAGTACACGTATTGAAAGAAAAAAAAGGAGTTCATCACATAAAATTTATTCCAAATGCAGGTCTGGTTCATCCATAAAAAGAAGTCCACCTTGGAATAAGAAGAACTAAGAAAAAAGTCTAAATGCATTATCAGATTCTCGAGAAACATTTCACTCAACAACGTTTTTCTGAATAACAACTTTCTCTTTCTATGAAACTATTGAACATAGTGTTTTGATCAAAACTTGCACCTTTCATCAAAAAGAAAAAAGGACAAAAAGTTGAGGATTACATATGTGCAGGAACCTAGGAAGATGACTTACATATCTCAAGATTCTGGAAAGCTAAAAATTATGACAGTATAAAGCCTAAGGTCAACCTCTACAATGGTGTACCTTTTAGCTTGAAAAAGCTAAGCATATAGGCATCTTTTGGTATGAGACTTTCAAGAATCACCAATTTGGTATATGTTCTAAAGAATCACTGATTTAAACCCTATCACCATATACATCCTTAAGGTCAATTGTAATCAACGGTTATTTCTTCTCCAACGGCTAAGCAACGACTATTTCAACTTCTCTATAAATATGAGAAGATTATAAAACCTTGAGAGAGTTTTATAATAAGAACAAAAATTAAAATGCTTGCATTAATTGAAAAAGTTTCTAGCTAGAAACTCTTAAGCATTCTTATTGCTCGTGTCATGTAAGCAAAGACCTTTCTTGTTGTTCTGCCTCTAGCAAACCTTGGCTTCCTGCTTACCATAACTTAGTGTATTTTTAGCTTCAAATACAAATCTCTTTGTACGCTGAGTTATCTTTGTATCATAACTTTCCTATATTATTCATATCATGTGTATCAAGTCTAGTGTGTTCACCAGCCCTTAGATTAAGTGGGAAATACTTTTTGGCCTGAAGAGGATTTAGAAAGAATACTTAGGACTGAGCCCGGAGTGGCTTGGTTGAAAGAATACTTGGGTTAAGCCAGGAGTGGTAGGAGTCAACAATACTTAGAGCACGGACTGTGCTTGTTATGTAAAAGGTGATTTTTACATAGTGAAAATCCTTCAAGTCTGAAGGTACTAGATGTAGCTTCTACTTTGGGAGTGAACCAGTATAAATCTATTGTGTTATCTTCTCTCTACCCTTCTCTTTCCAAAGTCTCAACCATCATAAGTTTAAAACATCTGTCAGATAGTCTTTAAAAGTCCACGTGAAAAAGAGTTGAGACTTATTCAACCTCCCCCTTCTAAGTTTGACTCTATACCATAAATTAGTATCAGAGCTTGTCCTTTTGGGTTGATTACTCAAACGAGTAAAAAGAATCAAGATCTATGGATGCCTCTAATCAAGATGAGCTTCTTGCTGAGGGTTCCTCAAAAAACCAACCGCCAGCCTTCGTTGGTAAAGACTATGCCTATTGGAAAGATTGGATGAAGATGTTTATCAACTCTACCCAATGCGTTCTGTGGGGAATGATTGTAAACGGTAATCATCCAGTCCCCGTTGATGGAGATGGAAAGCCTACACCTGAAGATAGATGGTCTATGCTTGAAATCAAGAAGATGGAATCTAATGCAAAGGTCAGATTCCTCTTAATATATGTCTTAAGCAAGTTGGAATACAATAAGGTCTATAGTTACAAATCTATGAAGGAAATCTAGGATGCCCTTCAGCGTAACTATGAAAGCACCTCCAATGTTAAATGATCCAAGAAGAATTTTGTAACCAAAAATTATAATAGCTTCAAAATGAAGGAGCATGAGTCTTTTGACTAAATGTTTGGTAGATTCTAGACCTTGTTAAACGAGCTTCAAGCCTTAGGATCAACTCCATCTGTTGAGGATATCAATGTTAAACTTCTAGGATGCTTACTAGAAAAGTTTGATGCTAAGTGTGCTGCTCTAGATGAAGTAATGGATCTTAGCACCATGACCCTTGATGAACTCCTTGGAGTGCTAAGAGTTCATGAATTAAAGTTAAAGCAAAAGGAGGTTTCAAAACCTTCTTCCTCTAAAGGTATTGCTCTGATGTTTAAAGAGAAAACTAGAAGGGCAAAGATCCTAAAGTTGAGGAGCCAACTAGCTCATATCCTAGTTCTGGTTAAGAAGATGAGGACACAGATGAAGAGTTAGCTCTTGTCACAAAACATTTTTAGAGGTTGCTAAAAAGAAAAAAGGTGGACTTGAGAGGTTTAACAAAAGAGAATCTAAAGGTAAAAGTCAATTCAATTTTAAAAATGACAAAATAGTTCTGTACTGTTTCAATTATAGGAAACCAGGATACATCAAGGCTGAATTCCCCATCCTTAACAAAGATAAGAAGGATAGGAGAGAGAAAAGAAAGTTTTTTAGGAAACAAAAATGACTCATCACTTGGGATGATGAAGATTCGTCTAGAACAAGTGAGTCTAAGGAAAAGACAGAATCTGCTTAGATCTGTCTAATGGCAAAATCAGACTAAATATTTAAAGAAAACTCAAGTGATTCAAACTTTGAAGAAGTAAGTCCTTCTGAACTCAAGGAAAACTATAAAGCCTTGTTTAAAGATTTTTCATTGCTTTTGAAAAATTATAAACTTTTGAAAAAGAAACAATTTAAGACTGTCTTATCTTACAAAAATATAAGATCTAATTTAAAGAAGAAAGACATAGATAAAGACTATGTAAAAGAGTTAGATGAAAAAGAGAAATTGTATCTTAAGGAATTACACAAACTAAAGAAAGAAAATGAAAATTTGAAAATTGAGTTAAACAACTCAAAAGTTTATTGTATTTCACAAGAACAAGAAATCAAGTCTCTTCAAAAGCAAGTAAGCTCACTTACTTCAGACCTTGCCTAGTTTATGAATGGTACTGAAAATTTAAAAAAGCTTTTGGAAAACTCTCACAGTGGCCATGACAAACCAGGTCTGGGTTATGTTGAGAAGATAGATTTCAAGAAAGTTTTCGCTCTCCCTCCATCTTTACTAAGCAAACATAAACATTGAAAATACAATTATTGCAAGAAGCATGGTCATGTGATAGAAAAACTGCTTAAAAAGGAAAAAGAGAAACCTAAAGAGCACTAACCCTCTAGGACCCAAGAAGATTTGGGTACCAAAGGCAATGATCATTCTCATTGCAGATGTGCTTAAGGACAAAGAAAAAGAACACTATTAGTAGGGTTTTTGACCACTGTGGGGTCAATTTTGAAAAAATTGATATTTTAGGGTCATTTTAAAACATTCTTTGTCTGGGGTAGAATATGTCATTTCAAACTTTATTTTACGTAGTCTAAAAATATGTAATGTATGTTTCACATTTTGACAAGATGTAGTGACTGCATGGCTGCCACTTGGCAGCACAAGCAGTATTACGCACTTTAGAAGCACGTAATAGTCATTGTTAAGTAGGATGAAAAACGTAATGCATATCCCATTACGCATTTGCATGATATGTAATGTATTACGTATTTCATTAATACATAATGCTGACAATGTATCCCACATAGTTCTTTTTTCTTTCTAAAAGTTTTTTGCTTCGTTGCATGATTTATTAACGTTGGTGTAATGCAAATTGTTGGGTCCTTCCGTTTCCTTTGTTCTTATCTCACTCAATGCTAACTAATTGAGATGCGTGCATAATAGATGAATGACTC
The DNA here is from genome assembly GCA_037962975.1 of Clitoria ternatea. Classification (NCBI taxonomy): domain Eukaryota; kingdom Viridiplantae; phylum Streptophyta; class Magnoliopsida; order Fabales; family Fabaceae; genus Clitoria; species Clitoria ternatea. Next base: position 142,373,744 of record CM075670.1, read on the forward strand.
AGATGAAATATACTAATTGCGATGATAATGTGTTATCATTATTATTACATCTTTGTATAAATGAAGATAACTATTATTGATAGGAAAACCAACGGTAAACTTTATTCTACATTATATCCTTAATTCATACTAATGAAGGATATAATTCATATTAATGATCCCTTTTGTCATTTAAAGAAAGGGTTAAGCTAGCTAAAAATTGAAAACTTAGTTGAAATTGTAAATTGAAAGTTGATAAATTAATTGATTAAATTAAAATATATTTGATAAAACTAGTTGTTAAATGTGAAATAACATTAAATATTAAATATATTTCAAATGAATTTTAGTATATTTTAATACTTAAAATATTAAATATACTAGAAATATAAATATATTTTAGATAGATTAAATATGTTTTAAAAATATTAAATATATTTTTAAAATATTAATTATATTTATAAATATATTAACTTCTTAAAATTATATCTAATATATTATAAATATATGTAATATATATTTTAAAATATATTTTAAGCATATTCAATATATTTAATAATATATTTCAATATATTTTATTTTATTTTAAATACTTTTATTTTAATTTAATATATATTAAAAATATTAAATGTATTCGATATATTCAATAATTCTAACATATTTAATATATTTTTAGAATATTTAAAAATATATTTTAACATGTTTTAAATATGTTAAGAATATTTAATAATATATTAAAATAGTAAATAGATAATATTAAATATATTTTATATATAAACATATTTAATATATATAATTTATTAGTTTTTACATTTTTAAATATATTTAAACATATTTGATATATTTTAAAAAATATATTTAATACATTTTAAAAAATATATGTAATATATTTCATGTTATACTATAAAAACAACAATTAAAATATGTGAAAAGTTATGCTAAATAATTAAAAATTGGTACTTATGTATTGATTAGATCATGTTAAAAATCTCATTGGTTAACTTGTTTATGTAGGAGGTACATGTGGTTTTGTAAGACAACAATAATGGAAGATTGTTAATAACTTTTGAGAAATACTGACATGCATTACGTATTATTGAAATACGTAATACATTATGTATCATGCAAATGCGTAATGGGACATGCATTACGTTTTTTCATCCTATATAACAAGGGCTATTACGTGTTTCTAAAATGCGTAATACTGCATGTGCTGCCAAGTGGCAGCCATGCAGTCATTACTTCTTGCCAAAATGCAAAAGATATATTACGTATTTACAGACTTTGTAAAATAAAGTCTGAAAAGACATATTTTATCTCAGACAAAGAAATAGTTTCAAAACAACCTTAAAATATTAATTTTTTTCAAAATTGACCCCACCATGGTCAAAAACCCCTATTAGTATCTGGACAATGGGTGCTCGTATCACATGATAGGCAAAAGGTCTATGTTTCTAGACCTGGGGCATTTTAAAGGTGGGAAGGTTAATTTTGGAGGAAACTAGACAAGACATATTATAGGTACTGGTAAGATAGGTAACATTCCTTCATCCATAATAAACGTTTATTTTGTTGAAGGTCTGAGACATAAACTACTAAACATAAGTCAATTTTGCGATAGTGGTTATAAAGTCTCTTTTGACAAAGAGAAGTGTACTATCATCAATCATGATGGAACCGTTCTCTTTACAGCAAACAGATATAACAACCTCTACAAGCTTAATCTAGGTGAGTTGAAAAATCAAAATGTAGCATGTCTGTTCTCAACCTTTGAGGAAAGATGGGTCTGGCATAAAATGCTTAGGCATGTCAGGATGAAACATATTTCAAAACTAAATAGAAAAGGGCTAGTTAAGGGACTGCCTAGAATCTCTTTTAACAGCTCTTAGCCCTACGAAGCATGCCAGAAAGGAAAACAATGAAAAACCTCTTTTAAAAACAAAGATGTTGTTTCCACCACCAGATGTAACATCCTGAATTTCATAAGAATGATTAACTGAGAGGAATAAATAGTAAATAATTATATATGAGTTGATTCATGTCCTAGAAAATTAAAAATAGTTAAATTGGGATTTATCATGGATCTTCATAATTTATTGGGACTAAATGAGACAAAATTATACCCGATTAAAATATGGGTGTCAAACCAAGAATCTCCGATTGAGATGCCGTTGGTCAGGGCTATTAAGAATATTATTGGGAATCTGAATCTATATTCAGAATAATTTTTGGATTAAGTATTAAGCCCGAACGGGGATCTTGTTGCTTATAAAATGGAGAAGCTTTAATGAAGGGCTTAAGTTAAAACAAAAATCTTCTCTTTTCTTCACTTTCCCATGGCTTCTCCTTCTCCCTCTCCCTTCTTCATTTCTTTCATCTTCTTTCTCCTCTCTTCTTACCCAAACCGTGCTCTCCTTCCATAACCATTACCCACCAAAATTTCTTGGTCTCCATGGATTCATGTGTATTTGCATGTTGCAGATTAATTTTGATAATGACAAGTACTCAAGCACAAGCAGAATGTAACATCCTAAATTTAATTAAAGTTAAACCCGGAACAGGGGAAATTTTTCCCAAAATAATCATGAAGAACCGGGTCAATTAAATAAAGAAAGGGGAAGGAAGGCAAAGGAATAAAATTAAACCGGGCACAACAAGGAGAAGGAAAGAAAGGTGAACGAATATAAAATAAAAGCCGACCAAAGGCATACAGCGGAGAAGCAGACAGCGCCTGAGCGAAGCTCCCGAAACAGCGTGCACTCGCTCAAGTGAGATCCGACTCCGCTTGAGCGAGGCCGACCAACTCGCTCGGGCGAAGCACACAAGCGCTTAAGCGGAACCACAACAAAAGCCCTTCCAATCACATACCCGCTGGAGTGAGATCTCACTCGCTGAAGCGAGAAGCCACACTCAGCCTTCCTATCACTCGGTATTCGAGACAACCATTCACTCGGTAATGACTTAGTCCACTCGGTATAAAGGAATTCCAATCACTCGGGAACCGCCCCAACAATTGCCTCACTCGGCAACCCATAACTTAGTCTCTCAATTTTATCCGCAGAGTCAACATAATGATCCACTCGGGAAATGAGGGTTATCCCACTCGGATTTTATCAAACCACTCGGTATAATTCAACCTCGAGTCACTCGGTAGACATCAACCAAACACCACTCAGTGTATTTAACCATAATTTAATCGGGAATCCACCAACACACATCACTCGGTATTTCATTATTCCTCTCACTCGGAATAGATTCCCATACTTACTCAGAATACTTTTATAATTCATATACTTAGAATAGTTCTTATCTGAACCATCAACAACTCTTTCCTCGGAGAAGTTCACTCGGATTTCCACTCGGATTTATACAAAATTATTCCCCACTCGGGGTTCACCATATATTTTTCACTCAGAATCCACAAGAGCTACCAACACACAGAAAGAGGCTCACTCGGAAAAGCAACTAAGCCACAAATATTTCACTCAGGATTCATTAACTTAGAGGTATTCATACAACATCATTTCTTAGTCGGTAAGAAGCATCAAATCAACATAAATCATTTAATATATATACATTTTCTAATTCCAAGTCCGACTACCGACCTATATATGTATAACCATACACTCAGATACTTATTATCTTTATACTTTCCATCACCAACACATTCAGTCGGTATGCATATAATACCATTCACTCGAAGTATATATATATTAACATGCACTCAGATTCCAGTACATATATATTTCATATTCATGATACAACATTGTTATGAGCCGGCCAAGGCTTTAATACCTCAAATGTACTCAGAACATAATATTATATACACAACCATTATCATAAACACCCAACACTCGGGTTAAGGCCATCACATCATCCAATCCGACCTGCACATACTGAAAAATGGTGCAGGGGGTGAGCATTACATATTAAATGACAGATATTGGCTCGGATTAATCGTAGAATCCACAATACAATTATACATATATATCATCAATCATTCAACATATACTGCCATTCAATATGAGCAATCACAAACATCTTCCGATCGGGTTTCGCCCATTTCACTCAGCTATAAAGCCTAATTCACTCAGTAACTAGTATACTGATCCACTCGAATTTCACTCAACTCCGAGCCTTGCTCAAGGAGTGTGCCTGAGCCTAGCTCCAGGACTTAGCCATATTCATCACATGTTTCATCATCTGATTGCCGATCGGTATATATATACATGCTCCAAGCATTCTAATGGCGAATCGGATGCATATGGTCATATTCACTCGGAGTCCAACTCCAATTCACTCGGCATCTACCTTGGGTCCAACCCAAGGACTTCATCAAGCGTCCAACGCCTAGTGCCCTAGGCATTGCCCGAGTCCAACCCGGGTCTTATATTACATCAACACATTAAACTTCATTAAACGCATATTCATCCGATTTCCCACTCAGTATTTAGCATTCAGCATTATATGCACACGACAATTCAACAGCAATCAGATGACTCGGCAACTCATCACATTCACTCGGCAATCCTATGCCATCCACTCGGATTATCCTCTATTCACTCGGATTTATCCTTTCCAATAAGCATTTCATGCTCTCCTCTATAAAGCCTACTTAGCATTCAACATACAGTCCCCAAACATGCATTCAGCATACGCACATGCATCAGTAAAGCTTGCATGCATTCAAATGTACAACACACCCAGGTACAAATAGAGGATCACACATGCACTTAGCATCAACATACATGCATCTCAAGCATCTTAACATAACCATTACCATAAACATCAACACATATATGGACGGAATTCAACAACATCAAGCAATATATAATCATCATGCATGTCCGGGCTACTACTCACTCGGAAATCAATTAAACAACACATATTGAATACCACACATCACAATACAAGAATTTCACCTGGAAAACCCATCCATAAACTATGCACTTAAGATGCAATAGCTCCCCTTACCTGGATGAAGCTTCCAGGAGTCATATGGCCACTCGGCCCAGCCACAGCAGTAATCTGCTCGGCATTCCGGCACTGAGAAAAGCCATCATGGCTTCCACTCGTCCCAGCAACGTTCTCAGCTTGGAGAACCAGCCACCATCTCCACTCAAGTCTTCAAGCCATCAACACCCAAGTTTCACTCTGCTCACAGCCATGGAAGAATCCATGTTGTTTACTCGAGCAGCAACCTCCAAGGCTTAGTACAAAGCTGTTCTACACTCGAACAACACCATCCTCCCCACCATGGAGGACCACCAGCTTTCATGCAACATGCATGCATGCCTTCATCCTCACAAGGGCAGCACAGCCTCATTAATAGTGAACCATCATGCATCACAAACCGAGGCATGCACACAGCTGCAGGCTCCAACTGAGCCCATCATATAAAGGAGAAGGAGAAGACGAAGGGGAAGCACCAGGGAACCAAAGGCAAAACCTAGCCCCCAAGACACACAGCCACACGCTATTTCACTCACACAGCCACAGGAAGGATTCTCAACCTTCAAGGCACCCAATACCACACTGGACTCCACCACCATGCAGCTCCACTCGGCTCAACACAGCGTTGAGTGGAGGAAGATGAAGATAAAGGAGGAGGCAAAGAGGCAGAAAGCCTCATGGATTCTAGAGAGAAGGAGGAGTATTTCTCTCTATCCTCCGAAAAGCCACCAAAGGGGAAATGAAGGAAAATGAGGAGAAAATGTGGAGCTGAAGCCTTATTACCACACAGCCAGCGTCTGTTCCCATCAAAGGTCTCATTCTCCATCAGCCATCACAACACCATTAATTCTGGTCCCACATCATTTAATGCATTTCTATCATCCATCAAATCACACTCAACGTGAATGAAGAGAGAGGGGGAGAGAGGACCGAAGTTCACTAAGGCCACCCAGGCACCACTATTATTATTTTTATCATTATTAAAATTATTATTATTATCACTCAATAATTTGCCTAATTGGCAATTAATCCTTAATTAACCATTAATTCCATCAATCCATAACCTTAATCTGACATTTACAATTACTTAAAAAAATCTGGGATGTTACACAGAACATTACTCTTGGACCATAAACAAATGCATAATTCAAAAGGAAATACAAGAAGTTGATACATTTAAAATCTACAATCAAGAAACCATAAAGAACACGCTCCCAAATGATCAAAAGAATCAAGAAAGCAATGCATGAAGATCAAGAAAAGGAACCATGACTTAAAATACATCAAGGAAATATCAAAGAGCATGGAAAAGCACCAAACAACAATGCATGAATCGATTCTTACACGTATGAATTGATTCAAAGGCCTGGAAGTCTTAAAAACTCAAAACAACAAGTTATGAATCGATTCACACCAAGCATGAATCGATTCACACGTTGTTGAAATTCAAAATGCCCAAAACAGAACTATATGAATCGATTCACATACTAATGAATCGATTCAAGTAGTGGAAAACATCACTAAAAAGACAGATTTAAGAGGGAAACAAAGACCCATAACCCACTATACGCAGAGACAAGCTGGAACCATGATGCACAATGGTTATGAGGACCTCCAAGGCTCTATAAATGGCTCCCCAACTCAAGCACAACACACAACAAGAGGCAATCAATCTTTACTTATATTTGTGCTTAGTGAGTTCATTTTCTTTGTATATTCTGAATCCTTGAACTTAGAACTTGTATATCCTTTCTTGTTGAGAGTTAGAAACTGTGAGAGCTCTTCATTTGCTTATCCACTCTATTGAGAGAGTATATTACTTGTAAACACAAACATCAAACACCCAAGTTCACTCTAGGTTGAGTGGTTACAAAGGTTGGGGTTTAACCTTTGGGATATTAAGAGATTATGAGATTGGGTGGGTTATCCTTTGCTTGTGAGAATTGGGTTCTTGAGTGTGGGACACTAGGAGAGAATTGCTCAAAGCTTGTATCTCAAATCTTCAATAGTGGAATCCTTTAAGTGGGTTGCTTGAAGGTGAGACGTATATCGAATTGGTGGAACTCGTTAAATTGGTTTGCATTTCTTCTTACCTTGAACTCTTTACTTATATATTCATACCAACTATTTGTTAAATTGCCTGAGTTGATCGCTTGAATCAATTGTGTTCATAAGAAGTTACTAAACTACCTGCACACCAACTGTTTGATAGAATTACCAAACCATTATTCTCTCTTGATTCTCATTTATCTCTTTAGTCTCACTTGTCTTAAAGAGGTTCTTTATCTCAAATCAAACAAATTATTATGCATTTAATTGTTGTTGCTTGAGAAGTTTTGCATATCTCATTAAGATTGCATAAAGAACCAATTTCAAGGGCATTCCAAGTTAAATTTTTTAAACACTCAATTCACCCCCCCTCTTGAGTATTGAGGCCACTTGAATAACAAGTGGTATCAGAGCTTGACTCTTGGTAGATCAAGCTTAACAGCTTCAAGAGAACAAATGGCCTCAAAGTCTCTAAACCTTTTTCCTGAGGGTGGTGCCACAAATAGACCTCCCGCTTTCAATGGTGAGGGTTACGCTTTTTGGAAAGAAAGAATGAAAATCTTTGTGGAATCTATAGACTTGAAAGTTTGGAATGCCATTGAAAATGGTCCTTTTGTACCAATGCATACTGTAGATGGTAAGCAAGTAGAAAAGTTGATGGATGATTGGACTAGCGAAGAAGAAAAGAAAGTCCAATATAACTATAATGCCAAAAATCTAATCACTTTAGCTTTAGGCCCTAATGAATTCTTTAGAGTAGTTGCATGTAAATCCGCCAAGGATATGTGGGATACCTTACAAATAACCCATGAAGGTACAAGTAATGTCAAAGACTCTAAGATTAGTACCTTAACCAGTCAATATGAAAGCTTTAGATTAAATTCTAGAGAAACAATTGTTGATATGCAAAAGAGGTTCACCCTTATTATAAATCATCTCATTACTCTTGGCAAGACTTACACTAACAAAGAACTTATTCATAAAGTGTTAAAAAGTCTCACCAGGGAATGGCAACCTCTAGTCACCACCATCAAATAATCTCCTAGCATCAATGAAATGTCTCTTGCTACTCTATTTGGTAAGTGACAAGAACAGGAGCAAGAGTTAAAAGAATTGAGGATGGCAGAGGAAGAAGAAAAGTCTTCCAAGAAGAAGGGGCTAGCTCTTAAAGCCACCTCTATTGAAGAAGACAAATCTGAAAGTGACCAAGAAAATGATGATGATGAGTTAGGATTATTTGTGAAGCGCTTTGGAAGGCTAATGAGAAACAAAAGATTTAAAAAGGGTTTCACTTCTAAAGGTAAGAAATTCACCCCCAAAGATAATAACTCCTTACCAACTTGTTTTGAATGTGGAAGGGAAGGACATTTCAAAACGGACTGTCCAAGTCTCAAAAAGAAAAACAAGGATCAAAAGCGAAAAAAGAGAGCATACATAGCATGGGATGACAATGAAGTGAGCAGTTCGGATGAATCCGAAAATGAAGAAGCAAACCTCTGTCTCATGGCCAACCATCAAGACGAAGATAATGAGGTAAACCTCCATGAATTAGATAAAGATGAGATACTTGATGCATTTGATGAATTGTATGATAAATTTGTTAAACTCTCTAGCAAGTATAAATTATCTAGAAAAACTATTGTTACTCTTGAAATACATCTTGTAGAACTTGGAAAAGAAAATGAATGTTTGAAAAAGGAATTAGCAAATGTTCAAGCATGCTCCAAGAATAATCCTTGTAATTTTGTAAAGAAATATGACATGCGAGAAACTAAGGTTTTGGATTTAAATATGACCTTAGAAAAATTTACAAATGGTAGAGATAACTTGAATATATTACTTGGAAATCAAAGATGCATGTTTGATAAAACTGGATTAGGTTTCAATGGCTATAAGAAACAAAGGATCTATAAAAATCACCTTTCATGAAATGTAATTATTGTGGTTTTAAAGGACACAATGCTTCTAATTGTAATGTTAGAAAACTAGGGCCAAAGGTTGTGAGAAAAGTATGGGTTCCTAAAGGAACATTACCTCAAACTAACCTATAAGGACCCAACATAAAATGGGTACAAGTTCTCTAACTTAACATGTTTTGTAGGTATGCTTTAAAGCAAGTAACACCCATTGGTACTTGGATAGTGGGTGTTCAAAACACATGACGGGGAATAAAAGTAAGTTCATATCATTTACTCCACGAAGTAAAAGATTTGTCACCTATGGAGATAACACAAAGGGAAGAATACTAGGAATCAGAAATGTTGGTAAAAATTCTTCCACTTCTATAAATGATGTTTTGTATGTTGAGGAACTTAAACATAACTTGCTTAGCATCATTCAATTATGTGATAAGGGCTATAAAATTGTTTTTGAATCAAACTGTTGCATAATTGAAAATAAATTAAACAAGGAAGTAAAGTTCATTGGTCAAAGAGTTGATAATATCTATATGATTAATCTAGATTGTCTTGCTTCAACTGATGTGCAATGCTTTTTAACTAAAGAAGATGAATCATGGCTATGGCATAGAAGAATTGCTCACATTCATATAGACCATCTAAATAAACTTGTTTCAAAAGATTTAGTGATTGGTTTACCAAAACTAAAATTTGAAAACAAATTTTGTGATGCTTGCCAAAAGGGAAAACAAGGAAAGGTTTCTTTTCAAGCCAAAAATATTGTTTCAATAACTAGACCTTTACAACTTTTACACATGGATTTATTTGGACCCTCAAAAGTCAAAAGTTTTGGTGGAAACTATTATGGTCTTGTGATTATGGATGATTACTCTAGGTATACATGGACATTTTGTTTTACTCATAAACATGAAGCATATCATGCATTCAAGAAACTTGCCAAGCTCATCCAAAATGAACAAAACTTGAAAATAACATCCATTCAAATGGATCATAGGGGAGAATTTGAAAATTAATCTTTTGAAAAGTTTTGTGAAAAATTTGGCATTGAACATAATTTTTCGGCTCCAAGAACTCCACAATAAAATGAGGTTGTTGAAAGGAAAAATCGATCTTCAGCGGAGCTCGCAAGAACTATGTTAAATGAAAGTAATATTACGAAACATTTTTAGGCCGATGCGATAAATACTGCTTGCCATGTTATGAACCGATGTTTGATAAGGCCTATTTTAAAGAAAACCCCCTATGAAAACTAAACATTTCTTATTTTCATGTATTTGGATGCAAATATTTTGTTTTAAACAATGGAAAGGAAAATCTCGGTAAATTCGATGCGAAATCTGATGAAGCAATATTCTTAGGTTATTCATCCACTAGTAAAGCATATCGACTCTTTAACAAACGAACATGTACAATTGAAGAATCTATACATGTCAAATTTAATGAACTTAACCAAAATCCTCCGAGAAAGAAAATTGATGATCTTGTAGGTACCTTCCAAGAAATGAACTTGGAAGATGAAGGAGAAAACAAAAGTGAAGGAGAAAACAAAAATGAAGAAACAACACAAAATGACGAATCTCAACAAAAGGAGTGGATCACCGTAAAGAATCACCCCTTGGACAATATCATAGGTGAAATAACAAAAGGTGTAAGTACTCGAAACACTATTAGAAATGCATGCAATCACTTAGCTTTTGAATCACAATTAGAACCCAAAGATATAAATAAGGCTATTTTTGATGAACATTGGATGTTGGCCATGCAAGAAGAATTAAACCAATTTGAAAGAAATGAAGTTTGGGAACTTGTGCCAAGACCCAATGATCACCAAATAATAGGTACTAAATGGGTATTTAGGAACAAGTTAGATGAAAATGGAATAATCACTAGAAACAAAGCTAGGTTAGTTGCTAATGGTTAAAATCAAGAAGAGGGCATAGACTATGAAGAAACGTATGCTCCCGTAGCTAGGTTAGAAGCTATTAGACTATTGTTAGCCTTTGCATGTTGTATAGATTTCAAATTGTACCAAATGGATGTCAAGAGTGCTTTCTTGAATGGATACATTCAAGAAGAAGTATATGTTGATCAACCTCCTGGTTTTAAAAACTATCAATTTCTAAATCATGTTTTCAAAATAAGAAAAGCTTTATATGGTTTGAAACAAGCTCCAAGAGCTTGGTATGAAAGACTAAGCAAATTTCTTTTAGAAAACAATTTTAAAAGAGGAAAGGTTGACACAACACTATTCATCAAGCACAAAAAGATATTGGTCCAAGTATATATGGATGACATTATCTTTGGTGCCACTAATGAAATACTTTGCAAAGAGTTTGCTAAGTTAATGCAGGACGAATTTGAAATATCCATGATGGGAGAACTTACATTCTTCTTTGGGATACAAATTAAGCAAACAAAAGAAGGTACATTCATTAGTCAATCCAAATACTGCAAGGAATTTCTTAGGAAATTCAATATGGACAAGGCAAATGAAATTACCACCCCTATGAGCACATCTTGCTACTTGGACAAAGACGAGAAAGGTAAAGATGTGGAAATTACCAAATATCGAGGTATGATTGGATCTTTGCTCTATCTTACTGCGAGTAGACCGGACATAATGTTTGCTGTATGTATGTGTGCAAGATATCAAGCATGTCCAAAAGAATCATATTTGACTGCTGTAAAACGAATAATGAAATACTTGGTTGGAACTCAAGATGTTGGTTTATGGTACCCCAAAGGGGCTGAATACACTCTTGTTGGTTACTCTGATTCTGACTTTGTAGGATGTAAACTTGATAGGAAAAGCATTAATGGTACTTGTCACTTGCTCGGTAGTTCTCTTGTATCTTGGCATAGCAAGAAACAAGTGTGTGTTGCACTGTCCATAGCTGAGGCAGAATATGTTGCAGCTGGTAGTTGTTGTGCTCAAATTCTTTGGATGAGGCAACAACTTCTAGATTTTGGTGTTATATTAGACCATGTGCCTCTTAAATGTGATAATACAAGTGCTACAAATATTTCAAAGAATCCTGTGATGCATTCTAGAACCAAACATATTGAGGTTAGACACCATTTCATTAGAGATCATGTGTTAAAGGGTGATTGCATGCTTGAACATGTTGAAACATCTAAGCAATTAGCTGATATATTCATAAAACCTCTTGCAAAGGAACAATTCATAAACATTATGAGAGAATTAGGAATTTTAAAGATGTCCAATATTTACTAGTGAGATTTTTGACTACCCTTGTAATTAGATAAATTCCTATTCTTAAGCATGAGATTTGAATAAAGTGTGAAATTTGATTGAATGCATAATGAAGCTTATAATTCTTGAGTATGAATATTTGATTGAGTGAGAAGGCCAATAGAATCCCAAAATTAAAGATTTCAATGGCCAAATATGTTGCCTAGAATAAATGAATCGATTCATGCCCCTGGAACCCAAAAATCTTCAAGACAGCAAGTCTTGAATCGATTCACACGAATGGGTGAATCGATTCATACCCCTGGAACCAGAAATCCTTCAGAATAGCAAGTTATGAATCGATTCATGCGTATCTATGAATCGATTCATGCATGAAAAATTGCTTAAATTTGACAGTTTTTGGTTCAGTTTCCAGATTCTTTAAATCTCTCAACTTCCTTTATCTCCTCCTTCTCTCTAAAAACTCCCTTCTCTCTCTAAACTCATCTCCAATAACCCACTCAAATCTCATGGCTTCATTATCCCACCCAAGGAAGAAACAAAGGGCCAACATTGCAGGGTCCTTCACGCCTCAACATTCAGATCTTATCAGACTTTTCTCCACCCAAAAGGAATTGGAAACTTACTTGGAGACTTTTTCTGAAAAACTTCTCATTCCTTCACACTGGTTAGATCTTCCTTACTTTGAATCCTCCAACCTTCCTCTGCTTGATATTCTCAATCAACAACGACTTATTAGATTTCTCATACTTGAGTCCACCTATATCTATCCTGAATTGATCCAGGCTTTCTATTCAACTTTACGCCTACAAGATGATCGATACTATGCCAAAGTGAAAGGTGACACCATGGTTCTTGATAATGAAGTCATGAATCAAGTTGGCAAGCTTCCCATTAACAATGCCCACTTCTTTGGCAAAGAACCATCTCCATCGTGGAACTTCAATCCTCTTGAAGCAAGAACATTCTTCAATCTTCTCTCTTCTACCACAAGCACCATTGGCACACTTTGAGTTGACCATCGCTTGCTTCACTACTTCATTGTGAAGATCCTTCTACCATTAGGAAGCAACAATGCAAGAGTCAGTGAGACTCAAATTCTTCTCATATGGGTAATCATAAACAACAAGGAAATCAACTGGATAAATATGATAAGACATCACATGCTTGAAGCAAGGAATCTGACTCGCCTCCCATATGCCATTTTCGTGACCAAACTCTTTCGTCACTTCAAGGTAAATCTCAATAATGAAGTCAAAGAATCCATTGGAAGCAAAGGACTACTCGGCAAAACCCATCTTAACAAAATGGGAATCATTGAAAGGTTTGGAATATGGGAAATTCATCGCCGCCCACACCTAGCTGCTAATGAAGAAGATGCTGATGCTCCTCCTCCTCTTTTTGCACCCGCTGCACCTTCTGATTACTTGTTTGGATGACTCACTGCATATATGGATCGTAGTCTTAATGCTATGGAAGCAAATATCAACATCAGGATTGACAAACTCGAAGCAAACATGGAGGAACGCTACACAGAACTTGCTACCCAAATCTCCAGCCTCCAATTCCATCAGCCTTAGTTGGCCTTACTTTCCTACATTATTGCCTACCCTTTATATGTTTTTTTGGCTATTTTGATTGAAACTTTGTTGCCCTTCTATGGCATTTTTCACCTTTACATTTGATTTGCTTGGATTCTCTGTTGACAGCTGTTTGTTATTTATCCTCAATTTTGCAATGCATATTTCCTTGAATATTGAATATCGTTATTGAATATTGTTTTGTTACATCTCTAAGTAAAGGGGAAGAGTAATAAGAAAAATGTATGATCGGATGAATATGATTCAAATACATATCCAACTGAAAAACAAAAGGGGAGACACAAGTAGTCTTTTCTAATTAATACATGAACATTGCTTATTAAAACTAACACCCTAAGAGATGGCCATTGGTTGTCATCATCAAAAAGGGGGAGAATGTATTTGCATGTTGCAAATTAGTTTTGATAATGACAAGTACTCAAGCACAAGCAGAACATTACTCTTGGACCATAAGCAAATGCATAATTCAAAAGGAAATACAAGAAGTTGATACATTTAAAATCTATGATCAAGAAACCATAAAGAACACGCTCCCAAATGATCAAAAGAATCAAGAAAGCAATGCATAAAGATCAAGGAAAGGAACCATGACTTAAAATACATCAAGGAAATATCAAAGAGCATGGAAAAGCACCAAACAGCAATGCATGAATCAATTCTTACATGTATGAATCGATTCAAAGGCCTGGAAGTCTCAAAAACTCAAAACAGCAAGTTATGAATCGATTCACACCAAGCATGAATCGATTCACACATGGTTGAAATTCAAAATGCCCAAAATAGAACTATATGAATTGATTCACATACTAATAAATCGATTCAAGTAGTGGAAAACATCACTAAAAAGACAGATTTAAGTAGGAAACAAAGACCCATAACCCACTATACATAGAGACAAGCTGGAACCATGATGCATAACGGCTATGAGGACCTCCAAGGCTCTATAAATGGCTCCCCTACTCAAGCACAACACACAACAAGAGGCAATCATTCTTTACTTACATTTGTGCTTAGTGAGTTCATTTTCTTGGTATATTCTGAATCCTTGAGCTTAGAACTTGTATATCCTCTCTTGTTGAAAGTTAGAAACTATGAGAGCTCTTCATTTGCTTATCCACTCTATTGAGAGAGTATATTGCTTGTAAACACAAACATCAAACACCAAAGTTCACTCTAGGTTGAGTGGTTACAAAGGTTGGGGTTCAACCTTTGGGATATTAAGAGATTGTGAGATTGGGTGGGTTGCCCTTTGCTTATGAGAATTGGGTTCTTGAGTGTGGAACACTAGGAGACAATTGCTCAAAGCTTGTATCTCAAATATTCAATAGTGGAATCCTTCAAGTGGGTTGCTTGAAGGCGAGACGTACACCGGATTGGTGGAACTCGTTAAATTGGTTTGCATTTCTTCTTACCTTGAACTCTTTACTTATATATGTATACCAAGTGTTTGTTAAATTGCCTGAGTTGATCGCTTGAATCAATTGTGTTCATAAGAAGTTACTAAACTACTTGCACACCAACTGCTTGATAAAATTACTAAACCATTATTCTCTCTTGATTCTTATTTCTCTCTTAAGTCTTACTTATCTTAAAGAGGTTCTTTATCTCAAATTAAACAAATTATTGTGCATTTAATTGTTGTTGCTTGAGAAGTTTTGCATATCTCATTAAGATTGCATAAAAAACCAAGTTCAAGGGCATTCCAAGTTAAATTTTTTAAACACTCAATTCACTCCCCCTCTTGAGTATTGAGGCCACTTGAATAACATCAATGAGCATGAAAGCAACATTGAAGCAAAGCTTGGTTCTCCTCCTTCTCTCTTTTCCTTATTTTCATGTTTGGCATAGAGCTAGGAGAAAGAGGTATGATTTTTGAACACCCATGGGTTTTGTTTATGGTTTTTGAGTTTTTGAGGTATTATAATGGGAGATTGGATGTTATTTGGGTGAATAATGGCTTTTGGAACCAAAACCCTAGGTTAGAAAACCATTGGGGATTGCTATTAATGTTGATGATGATTGGAATATAATGTTGTTAGCCTATGGATGTTTGAAATGATGCATATAAAGGGTTGGAGTTAATGATGGTGAATCTTAATGTAAACCTTAGAAATTAGGATTTTGAGGCTTTGGGAAATTGATGAGAAAATTATGAGATATTGATACTGGGATAATTATATATATATATATATATATGAGAATGAGTAAAATTGATTGTTGATGTTGAGATATTATTAGGGGAGCTTAAACAATGAGAATGTTAGAATGATTGTTATTGAATTTTAATGAACCTTGACCCTAAAATTTAGGAATATGTGTATTGTGGCTAGAAGAAATGGTTTTTTGAGAAGTGAATATGAGGTACTCAAGGTTAAGTGATGATTTGTATGATGATAAATGATAGTGAAAATGGTAGAGGACCTTTGATGGTGAAACCTATAAATAGGTATTGATATAAGTATGAAAAGGGGGGATGTGAGCACTAAACCATGATGGTTGTGATGGGGTAAGCAAATAAATAAGATTGTGAATTGATGAGGTCTTAGACCATTTTGTGTGCCATTGAAAATTATTGATTGATAATGGCTTGAAAGGAGCTAAGTGGCTCATGATGAATTTGAATGGCAAATGGATAGTTTAAGTGATGGTGAAAGAGATGTGGTTATTGTTAGGTATGATTAGCCCTTTGAGACTTAGAAAATGTTGGTTTTGGGAAAGGAATTCCCAAAGCGTAACACAAGTATGTGAATAGGTGTTTTAACAAGTCTAAGACTTGATATTGGACTTTAAGAGATGTTGTCAATTGTTTAGATTTATGATGGTGCCTTGCGATGGCTCATAAATTGAATACATGTATACTTATATGTGTTGATAAAAGATTATATTCTGGACAATGTGGTGGAACTTTCAGAGCGTGCTAATCATTGCGGTTCTTCTCTCGAGGTAGTAGAGGAGTTTACATTTCAATTGCATGAGTATAATGATTGATGATTGATGGCTATATGACTTATACTCATGCTTGCCTTGCCATGATTATTTGAATGATAATTGATAGTGTGATGGATGATAGGCTTGGGAATTTGTTGAATGTTTGGGAATTGTATATATATGAGATAATAATGAATATTTAGTGGTCCCTTTTGATGGGTATGATGTATTTGTTGTTAGAAATCCATGAATGGATGAATTACTAAAAAATATAAAGTTGTGTTTATGATTTTCATGCATAATTGAGGAACTAATAGGGCTATATTAAGTTTTACTATGATTGAATACCATTGAATAGTTCCAATAGCCCATATATGTAGTTTATGACTTGTAGAAATTGGAATGGGCCAATTCCATTGAGAATAGGCCCTTGAGTTGCACAAAAACACCTTGGAATGGTTTAAACGCATTTATGTGCATAAGTCCCTCATTTTTGGGAATTTTTGAGTGCGGCCGGTGGCCACACATTATAAATGATGTATATAAGTTGGTGTTAAAATTTGGTAGAGTTTAGAGTTGATATGAAAGAGTTAGGATGCTTAGAAGTTGAAAAATTGAGCAAAATCTGCATAACTATTGTCTTGAATCAATTCAAGACAGTCTTGAATCGATTCAAGAGCCACAGGAAGTAATTGAATCAATTCAGAGCCCACTGGAAGTGCTTGAATCGATTCATATGGGCTTGAATCGATTCAAAGCCCTGTTATTTCGACTACTGTGATTTCTTTGCTATTTTTGGCCTGTTTAGGCATCTTAATGACGTTTTTGGCCTCTGACTTCTTCATGAAAGTTGTAGATAATTATGTTACGGAGGTGTGAGAAATGGTCTCACTTTAATTAGAGTTTTCTAACTCTCATTAGGCATAAATCACCGGACCCACTGCATGGTAAAATTCAAATTTAAGAGGGTTTTGAACTCAACTTTTTATGATTGGCAAATTGGGACTAATAAATGACATTTGTGACATGTCCCACTATAAAGAATAAAATTTTCTTATGTTTTAATGTTGAAATTTGTCATGAGCTTATTATTAACCAAAACCCCTTTATTATGTAAAAACAAGAGATCTTATTAGGGGTATATGATGATGGTGTGTCTTAGTGGTGTTGTTATTGATTGAGACATGTTATGAAGACATGAATGTTCACCACTAATGATATGATATGATGATTGATAATGAAAAGAAAATATTGTGGTTGTGTACACACCCTTAAATGATGATGAAACTAATGAAAAGACAACTGTATGACAATGTACTTATTATAAATCGATGAATCGGAGATGATATCGATAGTGAATAATGATGGATGATGTTGTTGATCATTTCCTTGAATAAAAAGATAATTGTTATTGTTGATTAACTATTAAATATCGTTGTGTTCGATACAAGTGTGATCTTGTGTGTGTGGTTTAAAGTCATATTGATGAATTATTGTGATGCCACACTAATGTATGAACAATGATAATGATCAATGAGATAAAAAATCCACTAAGAGATTATGTGGTGATATTGATCAAATATTGATGAATGCTGTTGACGTTTGTGATGCCATTGTGAATGTTGTAAGTATTAACTTGCATGTATGATATGAATTATGTTGAAATAAAATGCTACACTTAAAACTTGAAATAATGGCTATAACTAACGATGAAAAAATCCACTAAAGATTGTATAGTGGTGTTGGTGATGATGATGATGTTTGATGAATGGCATGGTAGGATACATAGTGTGAGAATGCATTGATTGTCATTTGCATCCATGTCATATCATACGCTGTCGGTAAGGAATGTTAGGGGATTCCCCCAGTTGGCCCAGTGGGAGGGCGGCTTAGTGCACAAGCATTCTGTTGTTTCCTCTGTGACTCGGTGTGTAAGTCACGAAGCTACCCTTAGTTTGGTGATGAGGCACCCTGTGTGGTAGGCCCAGTGGACGGGCGGCTCTGTGATGAGCAAGTTACCTCGGTGTCCGATGGGACACGGCTCTCTCTACGTGTGTTTAGGAGAGGTCCGTAGCACTTATGGTAGGTGAGGCCATGTTGTTGATCCGCAAGTCACGGGGTGACTAGTGCTACATATGGGCGATGTGGTTTGGTACAAGTAAAATTGGTGATTATGCATGCATTAAGAGATATGTGTACGCATTATACTACTGCAGTAGGGGCATAGTAGCACGTCGATGCTCGACCCATAATTTGGTGTTTATTCCCATAGTCGGATCCGTAATTGTTGATGTTTATTCCATTGTGCATATGAATTAGCCTAAGAGCATTTGCATATAGCATGGAGATATGCCAAAAGGTGATGATGATTGAGATTGAGATGTGATGATGATGAGATGGGTAAATGAATACCTAAAAGACAACTTGAAAATATAAATAACGTGAATACAATGAAAAGACATTGTATATGATGATGTTGTTGTGATGGCCCAATGTGATGAAGGGCATGTTTATGTATAATTGATAATGATGGTGTTGGCTCATTGTGGCAATGAGAAAATATGTGTGTATGTCATTGCTTTCTATGAATGGATGAATGAATACATGATATGTATATTGTTGAGATGAATAGATTATGAAGATTGTTGATGATTTTAGCAAAGCATACATGATGTTAATATGCATATGCAAATAATCTCAATTGTATTCATATTCGTTATTTGTAATGTATAACTCACTCTCCCATGTTGTCCATTTTTAGCATTGATGCGGGAATATCATGGGATGAGGATATTTTAAAAGTAAAGCTTTAGTGAAGTTAAATAATGGTAATGGAATGCCTTGGCCGGCAACGGATGTAAATTATTTCATTGTGAATAACATGTATATAATGATGTGATGACTATTGATATTGGTGGATGTATTGTGAATAATGATATAAGTGGATAATGTATCGATATTTTGAGTATTTGAATTTATACCCACTTGATAAATAAAATAATGTTGGATATGTAGCCCATTTTGGGAATATATAAGTGTTAATGATATATGACTTTGAGGTTAAATTGAATGTGGTCAATTATAGAATATGAATATTGGAGATGTATGCTACATGACCATATATATATATACACATATTCTAAGCATTACATATTTATAACTTATGTGTAAGGTTGATTGTGGCCTATATGGTTTATGTTGTGTATTTGCATGCTTTGTCGAGCCTTCTTCCATATCTTCATATATGGGACTAGGCGTGTGCCCTGTATACATATTCTTCTTCCACTATAAACTTTATTATTTTTGTATACACTTATGGGCAATTTATTTAACGATCCAGTTATAAATTCTAATATCTTACTCTTTGATTTTTTGGGGTTCGAGTTTTGATGTAATCGTTGAGGTGTTTTGAAACTATTTTAAATGCGAAAAATTTACTCGTATTTTTATTAATTGTTTATCTTGATTACATCGGGATTTGGGTCCAGAGAACCAGGGGGTGACAAGCTGGTATCAGAGTGTACTTTGCTCTGAATTGGAATTATTGATTAATGTTAGAGCATGGTTGCTCTGTATTGAAATTAATATTATGGATGATTGGAGCACAATTGCTCAATAGTGAGACATTTTTGGTGATCCTATGAGCATGATGCTCATTGTTGGAATATGATTACTCTGTATGGACTTAAGAGTAATAATTATCTAGAGGATGGTGATATGTTAAAGTATTCATTGCCTTATGTGGATTTATGAATGACTAGTTGTTTAAGAATTATAAATAGACTCTCAGGGCATTGTTTTCTCAGTGGTGATTCCTTGTGAATTATGATTCATAAGTTATAATTGTTATTTATGGAAATATGCCATTATCATTAAGGTTGTGTGATACATTTGTGGAGCATAGTTGCTCAGTGTTAATCTTGACTAATTCATGAGATTGAATAGATATAGATGAATTCATTAATATGATTGCTATGTTTAATTGTGTAAGTCCGGCTAAGTTCCTTACACTATTTCTTTTTAATGACGAATACATTGATATTATGCATTTGATATTGACATATTGAGTATGACATAACATGATAATGAATTGATGCCATGTGTTGATCATGGATATGAAGTATTGAATATAAATTGACATGATGATAAATTTATACCATATGTTGATCATGGATATGATGTGTTGAATATGAATCGATATGGTAGTAGGCCATGAATATTGAGACCTTGTATTATATATTAAAATGGAATTATTTTCTTAGGTCTTTTGTATGAATCATGTTTATGATTCCAAACCATGGTATGTCTATTGAATGTGAATGGTTCATGTGCTAGAACTGGTAAAATGAATGATAGTGGGAGAATTCCTAATGTGGACAATCTTTGAGATGAAATAATTGATTATGTTATTTTTAAAAAGATGGATTTTATATCCCTTGGTGTAAAAACCTTTTATTTTATGATGCAAGTGATTTATTATGTCTCCCTAGATTAGGGACACGAATAAGTGAACGAAATGATGAAATTTGAAATTGTGTATGCACACGATTGGGGTTATGACTCCGTTTTATGTTTGTGAACCGAGTGAATGATTGATTTAATTTTGACCCACTAGATGTGGTAACCCCGTTGACTTGATATAGTCTTGTATGATTAAACTTTATGGAAATTGGACCCTATGGTGGTCTAGGCTCTATGTTATTTTGATAAGCCATGCTTAATGATGTTGTGTGTTATGGGAGTATTCCACAATGGGTATTAAGTAACCCTTAGACTTTCTAAGTCTAGTGATTGATCGAACCTTATGAATTGTTGAGCCATTGTAAAATTAATTGCATGATAAATTTGATGAAGCTAGAGCCATTATGAGATGAAATATGAATAACGAATGCAAACCCCTAAGTAGTTGGCAAATAGCGATGTTCAATTCAAGGTATACTTTGGTATTGACTATGATATATGATTTTGTGGTGTGACTTTGGGCTAAATTATGTGCCCTTGACCTTATGATCATAAGAATAGCTATGGACTATGATATGATGTAGAGATGACATACGTGATTATGGATTGATAAATGGAAATTTGATCCTGTCATTACCCTTCTTTTTATTTTTGAAGTGGATGTATTTAGGATAGAAATTGCATAGTGATGTGGTATGATGTGGATTATATGTCCAGTTTGTGGATTTTGGTTATGATCAGGGAGAAGATCCACTAATGCGGGAACTTATAATATGATTGTGATTCCTACTTTAACCTTGAGGTTATATACTTGATGTGAGTTGGTGACTCATTTAGGCTTGAATTGAATTATAGCTGACAATGTGTGAATGAGACAAATGGTTATTAGCTATTTGATCATGGCTTCTAGATGGATGAAGTCCGATGATGGCGTATTTACCCTGAGATAATTGGGAATCTATGGTTGATGCACCGATTTATGGTGATGTTAATTAATATTTGATGATTGGTATGACATGATTTATGCCGGATTAGGAGTTATGACGACGTGATACAAATATGTTGAGTTATGGACTTATGTGAATTGTCACTAAGTCTCATAAGAATAGATGTCATTCGAGTTAGTATGAATAATATAAGTGATAAGAATTGAAGGTACTTATCCTGATATGACTCTACATGCCATAGGTATTGTGGCAACGTGCACTTATGTGCCGACCTCATGTGTTTGTTGTAACCACTACGGGATTGGGACGCCTTCCTGTATGTCAGATGCGACAACCTATAGGCTGGGCAAGTGAGGTTGTAACTGCTTATGGTGAATGTATTGAGTTTATCTAGTGGTACTAGATATGAATGTGTGAAATTAGTAGGATGAATTAAGAATTGATGAGTTGTAACCCGTTTTGGATATACGCGGCTTTATATTTGGAACAAAAAAATTATGATGATCATGTTTTGTTGGACTTTAGGAAGTCCGATGCTATTTCTCGGTGTCGTTGGACCTTATTGGTGTGCGGCCAGGAGTATAGCCTTACGATATATGTGTTGAGGTTAAATTTCGAGGATGAAATTTCTTTTTAGGTGGGGTGGATATCACACACAAAATCACCATACACAATATATGTATTCGTATTCATATGAATCGATTCAAGCTGTTCTAGAATCATTGTACATGAAGTCCAGGAATGTTTGAATTGATTCATGCGTGCTTGACTCAATTCAAAAGGGGCCTGTTTTCATTTTTGGGACTCCAGTAGCGTTTGAATCGATTCATACCCCTGATTCTTCAATTTTTATCTATTTTGCTGACAGATGGGTACCATTTAGCTATGATTCAAATATTATCCATGCATGACTTCAATTACCACTTTTTAACCATTAAAATCAAGCCTCTTTAAATCTCCTCTTCATTCTTTTCCATAACTCTCAAATTGATTATGCTTTCCGCTATCCCTTGTTGATAGCCCTATGATTGATTGTCAAAGGTAGACTCTGGATTTAATTTATCTACCTTCTCATATATTCATATATGGGATAGGTTATTTTATAATGGTTCGGGGTTACTCGTTAATGATTTATCTCGCGGTTTCTTCTATCCTTTAATTACTTTTAAATCACGAAAAATTTACCCTTGTTTTATTATTCAAATATTTCTTCGAGACCCTCATTTTTGGGGTCTCACCAGACCTTTGGAATTGTTACATTTGGATTTATTTAGTCCATCTCAGACTCAAAGTTTGGTTGGAAAAAGATATGGTTTTGTTATAGTTGATGACTATACAAGAATGACATGGGTCTATTTCCTAACCCACAGAGATGAGTCTGCTCGAGTATTTAAGATTTTTCTATAAGAAAATCAAGTCTGAAAAAGGAATCTACATTTGTACAAAGAAATGATCATGGTAAAGAATTTGAAAATGAAATTTTTGAGAAGTTTTATAATAAAACTGGCATATCTCATACGTTTCCTTCTCTAAGAACACCTCAACAAAATGGTGTTATGGAAAGGAAAAACAAAAGTCTACTAGAGATGGACAGAACAATGCTTTGTGAAAAAGATCTTCCAAAATATTTTTGGATTGAAGCTATGAGCACTTCTTGTTATATCCAAAATAGAATCTTTATCAAACCTATACTGAACCGAACTCCATATGAATTGTGGAAGGGAAGGAAACCTAACATTTCATATTTCATCAATTCGGGTGCACATGCTATATCCTAAACACAATAGACCAACTTAGAAATTTGACTTGGTAAAGGTATATTTTTGAGGTACTCAAACACAACAAAATCTTATCGAGTCTTTAACATAAGGAGTCGGACCATTGAGGAATCAATGCACGTAAGGTTTGAAGAATTTGTAAAGAATGATAAGAAATTGACAAATGTAGAACTTGATGATGCAGGTGTTCAACAATTAGAAACTAAACCTAGACTATCAAACTCAACAACTAATCAAGAAAGGGATTTAGATGAACAACAACCTGTGCCTGAACCTAAGAAACCAAGGGAATGAAAGCTTAAAACTTACCACCCCCTTCAGATCTTATCATTGGAGACTAAGCTGAAGGTGTTCAAACTCAATCAAGGACAACCAAAGACTGTTAAGGAAGCACTAGAAGATCCAGATTGGATTATAGCTATGCAGGAAAAGCTAAATCAGTTAGAAAGAAATAATGTTTGGAAGCCTGTTCCCAGACCTAAAGATAAAAGCATCATAGGGACTAAATGGGTCTTTAGGAATAAACTTGATGAAAATGGCAAAGTTGTCAGGAACAAAGCCATACTAGTGGCTCAAGGCTACAATCAACAAGAAGATATAGACATTACTGAAACCTTTGCACCTGTAGCCAGACTTGAGGCTATTAGGATTATTCTTGTGTTTGCTGCATTCAAAGGTATAAAGTTATATCAAATGAATGTTAATAGTGTGTTTCTAAATTATTTTATAGAAGAAGTCTTCGTAAAACAACCTCGTGGATTTGAAGACAAATCTTTTCAAAATCATGTCTTTAAATTAAGTAAAGTATTGTATGGTCTAAAACAAGCTCCAAGTGCTTAGTATGATTGACTCAGT
Source organism: Clitoria ternatea (assembly GCA_037962975.1). Taxonomy (NCBI): domain Eukaryota; kingdom Viridiplantae; phylum Streptophyta; class Magnoliopsida; order Fabales; family Fabaceae; genus Clitoria; species Clitoria ternatea. Next base: position 142,398,428 of record CM075670.1, read on the forward strand.
ACCTTTTTAACATCGAAAGGCTTTACTCGAGGAAAGGTTGATACAACCTTATTTAGAAAAGGCTCAGACAAACACTTTCTTATTGTGTAAAATTTTGTTGATTACATTGTCTTTGGTGCTACTAAAGCAAGTCTGTGTAGAGATTTCGTTGAAATAATGCAGCTGAATTTGAGATGAGCATGATATGTAAACTTAAATTCTTTCTAGGTTTGCATATTAAATAGACCAATGATGGAATTATATATGAACTCAAATGTCCATCAGTAGAAGTACACCAAAGAACTACTCATAAAGTTCAAAATGGCTGATCCTAAGCCCATGAGTACTCCAATGCATCCCAATTTCATCATAAGCAAAGAAGAGTCTAGTACATCAATGAATCAGATCTTGTACAAAGGAATGATTAGTTCACTGTTGTATTTAACATCCAATAGACCTGATATAATGTTCACTGTCTATGCAAGTATAAGTTACCAAGCAGACCCTAAGGAATCACATTTGTCTACTGTGAAGAGGATTCTGAGGTATCTTGTAGGTACCACTAACCTTGGGTTGTTCTACAAGAGAACATACTCATTTTCTCTTCGTTGTTTTTGTGATGTAGATTTTACAGGAGATAGATTTGACAAGAAAAGCACAAGTGGTGGTTGTCACTTTTTGGGGACTAGTTTCATCTCATGAAGTAGCAAGAAACAGAACTTTATAGCCCTCTCAATAGCTGAAGCAGAATATTTATTTGCAGTAAATTGCTACTCATAACTTCTATGGATGAAATATCAACTTGAAGACTATTTAATCAAAAATGAAGAGATCCCAGTCTTCCGTGATAATACCAGTGCAATCAATTTGTTTAAAAATCTTATTCAACACTCAAAGGCAAAGCACATTAAAGTAAAATAACACTTCATTCGAGACTACATGCAGAAAGGAATCCTAGACTTAAAATATATGGACACAAACCATCAATGGGAAAACATATTCACCAAGCCATTGGCTGAAGTCAGGTTTGCATTTATCAACGACAACTTAAATTTATGCAACATTGATTGATCAAAAGTATGAATGAATAATAAGTCTGTATACATAAAAAGTCTAGATGCTTGTCAAATATATATGTATGTATATATATATGTGTGTATAAGTGTGCTTGCTTCTAAAACTGAGAGTCACACTCAAGACCTTTTTGTATGCCTCTTTCGTTTCTCTTTCTAACAATTTTTTTGTTTTTGAACTGTCACCCGTGGTATGCATTTCCTGGTTGGCATTGCAATCATTTCTGAACCATTGTATTTTCTGGCCATATTGCTTTTAAATAGCCTTTCTATTATCTTTCCAAAATCCCCTGAAAATCTTTTGAAATTCTATAAACTCTTTGCCTTCTCCCTTTTATCCTTTGCAATTTTACCCTAAGTCCTTTTTTCACAACCTAAAATCCCTCTTCATCTATCATCAATATTTGTTGTTACCTTCTCTATGAAAGACATTATCGAATCCTCCTTATTCGACCTAGTCGAGCATAAGCTAGAAGGACACGATGTGACTAGAGAGTTGAATGATATTGGATGGACTCAGTTCTACCTTGATCGTGAACCATTTTCACCATTGCTGGTTCTTGAGTTCTAGGAATTAGTTTCAGTGGATAAGGATCGCTTTATTCTGCTAGGAAATCTATGTGGAAAGTAAATTAAAGTCTCTGAGGATGTGATCTTCAATGTTAGCTTAGAGGCACTATCTTCTCTAAAGATTTTGAAAGAAATAAAGTATCTGCTCTCACCATCAATGAGATGTTGAATGGCAGAACTTATCTTAAGAAGTCTACTTCTAGAATGTTGCTCCCTAAGGTCAAGATGCTTTATTTTCTCATGAAATAGGTCTTTTGCCCTCGTAAATCTGACAAGGATATTGTTAAAAAATTAGACAGGGTCTACATGTATCACATGCTCTGCAAGGAAAAGGTGAACTTAGCCAATGTCATCATGACCTATGTGGTCTCCTCTAAGTTGAAAAAGCAAAAGAAGATTCCATACCCAACAATCTTCTCCAAGATCTTCAAGCTGAAGAATGTTCCCTTTAAGTCTATAAAGGACATGATTACCAGTAGCTATCTAGTATCCAAGTTTTCTTCTTTCTCCCCTCTCCTAGAACAAACTCAAGCCCTTGCTGCTCAAGTGTCTACCAAGAAGGCCCCTCTGAAGCGTAAACCTTTTTTTATCATGTGGAGAAGCTTGAAGTAGCTAAGAAGGCTAAGATTACTCCAAAACTTTGTCCCTCATGACTAGAATCCTTCCTCCAAACCTCGTTCAACTCCATTCTCTACAACCAAATCATTATTAGACTTAAATGATCAACAACCCATTATGTGTGTTTTGAAGAAGAAATGCAATGAAAGAGTTTCTCAACCCTCGCCTTCTCAGACCTCTTCGGCTTTAAAACCTTCATGTTCTCCTTCTTCTCCATCTTTGAAGCACTATGTTAGGTTGCCCTACAAGAAGTGCTACGTCAACTTCATCCGATTCTACTATAGGAAGTTTCTAGATATAGATGTCTCAAAATGAAATAAGTATGATTGGATTAATTAGTATAATCTCAATTATGATTTGCACAAGTCTGACAAAGCACTGAAGCAAACCCTAAAGGTTGAGCAGATGAGTAAGACTGAAGCAAGACGTGCCAAGAAGTCTGAAAGGAAGTAAAGTAAGAAGCCTACACCTTTCTCCACCCACACTACCTCTCCCATCTAGACCCAACCCCTGTTTCTCTAACACCATCTCAGGCACCACCCTCTCCTTCTTATACTCAAAAGTCTACCCTCAACCAACTCCATCTTCCCTTCCTCAACATTCTCAACCTATACTAGACCAGTCATCTATTCCCCTAACCTCTAAAATCCCTACCCTTAAACCTTCCACCTCTAAAATGCCATTTTCATCCTACCCTGGCCCTCTTCTACTTTTTCATGGTCTAGAACTCCCAACCATTACCTGAACCTTCATTGAACGAAAACAACTTATTAACTTTTATCTTTAACCTAGATTTCTTCCCCCTATGCCAGCTGAAACCGTTCTGTCCAACCCCCACCTTTATTCACCCTCTGACTTTGCTATGTTCTAGTATCTTCGAATGAAACAAATTAGCCTCACCCTTGTCAAAGACTGGTTCCTGCCTGTTAAACCCTACTTTTGTGCCCTCACCAAACCTAACAAATGCCTTTTCATTACCCAAGATCGTCTCATGCCTAGATACCGTTGGGTCATCATCAATAAGCTAAAGTAGATTAGACCTCACATTGGTCCTTCTCCCCTCCCATGGTATATGTGGATGCCAAATAACCTAGGCGATGTTAATTTGTAGGATCTTCTATCTACTCCAGAGGAAAATGATGAGCATCATCACTATCTTTGGGCACATTACCTTTGGGAACAAGATCAGCAGTACAACATATCTGATAATGATATTTTGATCAACGCTCGTAACTTTTGGGCTAGATGTAGTCATGTGTTTAAGGCTCACCCATCTTACTTTGATGACTCTCAAGCTCTCATTCCTTCGTCTCTCTGCTCCCCATCTGTTATCCTTACTAATCATCCCTCTTTTCTCTGTGTTTAAATTGGTCATTTTATTTTGGTTTGTCTCTACATCCAATCTCATTTCTTCCTCTACATCTCTATATCTCTGTGCTCTTCTCTGGTCTTGAGTTCTCTATGATGTCTCTACTTTTTGTTAATATCAAAAGGGGGAGTAGAAGTAGAATTAGAATAGTAAAAGTAGAGTTCTAGTAAAGAGTCTATCTTTTATTTTGCAGTAGAAGTAGAATTAGAATAATAGAAGTCATGTACTAGTAAATTCATGTTTATTAAAGTATACTTATTTGAGTTGGGTAAATTTTAATAATTATATAGATTGTGAAAATGATATTAATATTTATAATAAAAATAATATAATATTATATATGTCTCATTGTAGGATGGATTCCTTATCTTTATCAATGTTTGGGTCATGTGAAGTGAACCCTAATCCGAAAGATCCTTCATTATTAAAATTCCAAAGTGTCCATGTATCGAAGTCTATTTGGAACAGAAGACTAGATCAGATATTAAAATGTAAGTGTAAATTGGTTTTTCATAGAGTGGGTGTCCCACAACAGATTGTACCACTTTTGCAGAAGGTGAGATTTCTTGGTGTTGCACAACTTCTCTTTTGTTGATAAAGGCTGCCCTAATCTCTGCCTTGTTGAAAGATAAAGGCCTGAGACGCATATGTTTTACATGCCACCTGATGAGTGCATAATTACACTTTAAGATATTGTGATCTAGGTTGGACTGCGTAGGGATAGTGTACCCCTAATAACAGACACATCTCCTTATGACTGGAAAGAAGTGGTTCATAACTTATTTGGCATATACCCTCCTAATGATGTATTTCATGTTGGTTGCCTAAAGATGAAATGGTTGTCTGATAACTTTGCCAATGTTAAACATCAAATAGGCAATAAGGTACAACTATTGTGGTTCACAAAAGCATTATCATGTGATTGATTAGTGATGTTAGATTTCCTAATCAATCTAGTAGTAGGATTTCATTAAAGTATTTTCCATTGGTTGAAGACATTGATGTGTGGCCAATATAGCTGGGGATCTACGGTATTCAACTATTTTGTACCGTAAGTTATGTAGCATAACTAACTATAAGTGCGTCTTAATCTCTGGGCTTCTTTTGCTAGTGCAAGCCTGGGTGTGGGATAGGTTTCCTGGGATTGCTCCAAACCTCCTAAAGAATGATAGACTACCAAGTACACCATATGCTACAAGGTAAATAATTTCTCTATTTATAATGGTGTATATTATTAGTATGTATTTTAGGGTTTAGGTTTTAGTGATATATTTCTAATCATTTTATCAATTGTAGGTGGTTGGGTGGTGACAGCTTCAAGGCAGTTAGATAGGACATAGACTTCCACCGATATGCCTTTGATCAAATGAAACGGATTTATGTAAGTAGTCTTGGCTTGACTCATGAACAATTTCTAAATTTGGTAAATTTAAATTGGTTATTAAGTATGGAATCTAACAAGCATGGTATTGGTTGAATAGATTGTTTAGACCCCATATTGTACAAAAGTGTTATAGACATTGTCATCCATTTGTCTGCAAGGATCAGGGGGTAGAGAGTTGTAGTTCCATTATTGTGTACAAACATAATAGAGTGGCATCAACCAGACTATGTAATGAGGCAGTTCAAAATGCAGTAACGTATACCATCGCCACCTTGTCAACCTAAACATCTTCATAGCATAACACAAAAAGGGAAACAAAGAGAGAATTGAAGTCAGATATATATACCATTGATTGACATGTAGGAAAATCGAGCAGACTTTGTACATAAAAATAGCCCACAAGAGGGTTTACTTAGTGTAAATTCTGGCTATATGTGTTGGTATAACCTGCACATATGATGGTGGATCACAAGAAAGCACGTGATAATAGGTCACTTGGTAAGCCGTATTTAGTAATTTAATGTGATAGCTTATTTGTACCATTACTTATGTTTGATCCTAATTCATAATCAAGTCTTGTATTTGTGTGACTTTTAGGTTGATGCGTTGGAGAATATCCATTTCCTAGCTACAGAGGACACACAAGTCCTATCATAATCACCTACATTGGTATTTGATCAGATCAAACAACAATCCTTAAACGTGATGCAAATACGGGGAAAAGAGTCTACGGTTGTAGAAGCCAGGAAGATCCAGCCTGTACCCATGCATGAAGCATCCCACGTTGAAATTGTCATTAACATGCCCGGTATACGAAATAAGCATGAAGGGATTATAAGGGGAAAGACACATAAGGAACGATATGTTTAAAACGTACCTGTAATGCCACCCTGAGAAGATGGTTCGTACTTTACTCCCTCCCAATCTGGCTCATTTTCTCCTTGGTCAACATATAAGTATCCATCCCAGGGTGATCACACAAGTCAATATTTTTATTATAGCCCTCAAGTTGACTCATTATTTAGAGTACAAGGACCAAATACAGGAGGGGGTGTAGTGGCTATGTTCCCTCACCAGCCCAATCATTGACCACATTCATGCAAGAGTTGTTGACGCTGAACATGCCATTTGTCACGCATAGAGGGGAAGGATCTTCACCCTATTGGACAAGGTTTAGACCTTAATATGGATTTATTTGCAGCAGCAGATTCTATTATCTTGGTAACAGATGGTTCATACTTGATCTATAACCAAGAAGGAACCCACACCGCGCTGCTGGGATTTTGTAAAGCCTTGTATTTTTTTCTCTGGACCCAAACCCCCAAAACCCACATAAGGGGTAGTTAATACATGATTTATTGTGAACTTGACATGTAATATTGGTTCAACTATTGGTTACCATTTTGTAAAAAAGTTATTATATGATAAAGTATATGTTGTTTGGTTATTAAATATTTTATTTGACAATGATATTATATGATAAAGTATATGTTGTTTGGTTATTAAATATTTTATGCGACAATGATATTATATGATAAAGTACATGCTTCAATTTTTGAGTAAGTAAACTTAAAAGTTACAATCCTATCACAATGTTGAGATAAGTCGTGTAGGGTTTAGGGCTCGTTATGAGAGCTCTTTTCTCCAAAGTTACTAGGGCATTTACGATGGTTATGGCATGTCTGCTTGCAAGGCTAACATGTAACTTTTCTTTGTTGCGAGTCACCCCAATCCATTTCATGATGGATGCAGGAAGATTACCCTTTGGTCATAACCTCAGCGGATTAGGAGTAAGTTTCCATCCATCATTGGTCACATGTTATCTTCATCATTACCAATTGGATACTATTGACTAGAATATGTATTCAAAATATTTTCTTGTTTGTACACAAGATGAATGAACTAAAAATAGTCAACGCTTATGACCTAGCAAGCCCAACATGCGAGCAAGCATACTTTAACGCCTGAAGTCTCTCACAATCACAATATGGATAACTGGACAACATTACTAAAAATTTCCTACCTCCTCGTTGCTAGACTGGGTCAAACCTTTCTTCAATCTCAAACCGGTTACCCTATACATCATACCTATTAACTTGGTGTGTGCAAGCACTTGCCTGGCTCTTGGATAACATCTCTATTAACTTTTTAGTGTACCTCATTCCCTTATCAAACTCCATCCTTGCCTTGGCCCCTTATTGTACAAAGTACTCAACCATATATGTGTATGTACATTTACCAACGTTGTGATTGGCATGTTTTGAGCACTCTTAAGTATTTTAATCACACACTCAGACAAGTTTATGGTCATATGGCCAAATGTACTACCCCCAATATCATATGCCATACTCCATTGTCTTTTTGGAATTGCATTGATCCATGCTTCAATTTCGAGTTTAACTCCATAGAATTTTTCCAATGTCCTGTCAAACACCCTTATGCACGTATTGTACCCTACAAAATAATGAAAATACATCATAAGGTTACCATTGATGACACTGATGTGAAACCATTCCCCAAAATAATCAAAAAGCTTGTACTGAGTTTGAGCAAACCCTTTTTCAATGTAGCATTTTTAAACTTGTTATTAAGATTACTTGCAATGTGCCTGACACAAAACACATGTGAATTGGGTGGTTGCCAACTTGTTTGAGGGTTAGCACAATAGGCTTGATGCTTTGGCGTCGACCAGAGATAAGACATATGTTTATATTTTGCGTCCATGAATTCTAATCTGAACCAAGAACCAACTCCATGCTTGTAAAGTCTCTTCTTCAACTATTACGAATGCAACTATCAGGACTGAATTATTTCCATCTTGGGTAATCGCAATAAGCAAAGTATGTTTATATTTTTTGTACAAGAATGTGATATCGATGTAGAAGTGGCTTGCAATACGGAAACGAATTGACACATTGTTTAAATGTCCAAAACACGCATTTGAATGTACAAAACCTGTTGTTAACTTTAATGTCTACAACATACTCAGTGGTTACGATTTCATAGGCAGACCCGGGTGAAATCTAATGCATACAGTAAAGCTACCGAGGCAAAAAAAGCATAACATTCGTCGCAAACAAAATGCATAATTTAAACAATGGTAACAAATGTAAAGAGTTAAGGAAGAAAAGACTTGCAAACTGATATACTAGTTCCACCACTTCCACTAGTGGTGTATGTCTAGTCCCTAAGAAAACCACTTGGAGAAGGTTCATTATCAAAGATTTAAGATATAATTCTGGAGTAATTAGTGTCTCTCAATGTCCCATACCAAGAACCTAGTTCTCACAAAATTTAGGCACCCTACCCAATCTCACAATTTCTCAAAATCATACATAGGTTTAACAACCTAACCTTTAGGAATCACTTATATGAGTGTACAACAACTATAAAGTCTCAATAGAGTGAATGACACAAATTAAGGCTTACACTAGTTAAATCATAAGAAAATAGAAGGTTTAGATCTAGAAACTTAATAATATGCAAATACCAATTCCTTCTTGAGTCTTTGTGTTGCTTCCTTGTGATAAGATCCCTATTTATAGGGTCTTGGAGCTTGAATAGGCAAGTGAAAAAGATTTGGGTTTGTGCTCTATTTTGGGAACATATGATCTCTTCCTCTTTTTAAACTTTGTTACTAATTTTAAGCTGATATCTGTCATTTTTACACCCACTAATCAATTAGTCTAACATGTAAATCGATTAGTCCTATGTTAATCGATTATGATACTTTGGCTAATCGATTATACTGATGTCTCAACTTTTTTTTCCACTTGTTTCTTCATTTAGTCGATTGTGATACTCTGGCTAATCGATTATACCGATGTCTCATCTTTTCTTTTCACTTGATTCTTCATCTAATCGATTATGATGTTTTGGATAATTAATTAATATGTGACCAACTGTAGTTTTGAGCACTTCTACATGGTAATGATCTTTATACATTATGTTTCATTTTACTTAATGGATCCTATACATGTAATTCTAAGAAAGTATGATTACATACAAGTTTGTTTAAACTATCACTCTACTTCTTTTGATCTTGAACTTGATTTCTTGGAGAATTTTTCTTGTCATTATCAAAACATGTCATGTAAACATATGCAAACACACCCATGGCCATCACTAACCTAGAATCCACGAGTAGATAAATTTTGAATCCAATTTTGCATGATCCTGGGAGAGTCTAACATTTAGGCAAGTATATGGGGCCTCCCACTTACTTACCACCCACATATTCCTTTTTTTAGATAATATATCCCTTATCTTCTAAGGGTAGCCATCAATTTGATTTGGGCACTTTACAATAAAAAAAGGTTGGCTTTGATTCAACCACGATATATATCTGATGCATCTTCATAGAATATTTTTTAAATGTACTTTAAACAACACTTTTTGATTAAAATTTTAATCTAGTATAAAGTTTATCTCCAATGTCCATTCAGTTTGGTTATCAAACCCTGTATAATTATCTTCCTCGTCTTGGTGCTCCTGATTAATGTCACTATAATATGGTGACAATGTCCAAAATGTTATTCCTCTATTTGCTACAATTTGACTTCATCATCAATTGTCATGAACCTACTTAATATTTAACCCAAACCATCACATTATAAACATTACTAACCAGGTACAAGGGTGCCAACACCATATGAATTTGCTGAAGTTAAGGAGTTTAGCATGGAATCAAAGTCACCTTTAACATTGGTGTCCAAATCACTATCATTAGGAATGCAAGTTTCATTAGCCTCTTCATCGTCATTACTTTCACACTCTAGCTAAACGTTAAAATCTGGATCTTCAGCATCTACTAAGCTAACATCTATTTCATCTTCCAACAACAAAACGTTAAAATTTTATTGCATACACTATACTAATAATTACTTTAAAAAATAATCACAATATATAAGTTTCCAACCATACTTACTTCCTATTTATGTGATACATTGTAAAACACCTCTATGTGTGTGCCGCAACAAATACCCCAAAACATCAATGTTAACAAATATCTCAAGTACATTCATATCTGATTGTAACTCAAAAATATTTAACAATAAATCAATCTCTTCATCATCATTTATTTGAAAACCTGAATTTTTTTCCTTTATCAATAATTAACCTACTAGTTAATTTTGTTATCACTTCATTAGCTTTAAGTTTCAACTTATCAAAAATCCTCTCTTTAATCTGTGTAATTGTAATACCACGTTTAATATGCATCAATCTAGTGTCATCCTCAAATGAAAAACCATTTAAGCCTTCAAATTTTTGCCCATTGGTATACAAAATCACCATAATTTAAGGACCCATTACCATAATAAAAATTTTGAGGTACCCAACCAAAGCTTTAATATGGAATTAGGCAGAGAGAAACTTAACAAAATGGTTCAGAAAGTGCCAATTTACAGGTCCTAATTCATAAGTCAAACCTGTGAAATGTTAAACAAATTCGCATCGTAGATATATGAATTTCCATATGGCAATTGCCTATGTATTTGGTAGGGCCAACGTGTGAAATAGGTCTGACATTTTGCACACACAGTAGACGAAATGACACATGTCAGCCATGGATGTATTTCACATGGTGGATGTGCGAAATAAGAGTCATTATAACATTGACTAACATTTTTTCAACCCACTATGTGAAATAGATGTCCTATGTCAGGCCACGTGTCAAGCATACAGACGTTTCGAAGAGTGGGTGTGTGAAATGTAAAGGTGATTTGATATTTTCCACCCCATACATCCAAATATTTTTATAACTACCCCATATGCAAAAATATTTGAAAAAACACCTTATTTTAAAAACCCTTTTTTCCTATGTTGTTGTTACCTAAAAGGATGACATGTAGATTTTCCTTCATCAATGAAATAAAAGATGGGAGAGTTGATTGGAAAATTATAGTGAGAGTGATCAGTACATGGACACCATATGAGTTTAAGAATCCTAAAGTAATTTCAAGTATGGAAATAATACTTGCTAATGAAAAGGTTATATTTGTTTATGAAATAATCATTTCCTAACAGACCTTTTTTTATTGGTTTAGTAAATAAAATATGTCAATGACCATAAACAAACCCTTAGTAAATGACAAATTCTATTTTTCTTTCCTTTCAGAGATATAGAATTCATGCTACTGTAAAACATGCATGTTTGGATACGCACCTAAACATGATTTAAAAAGGATTTACCTATGAGATGCGCAATTTGAAAGTTTCTTAGCCTAAAACAAATTTGAAGATAACTAAGCCCAAATTCAAGCTCAATTTTATGCAAACAATGAGATTTATCCCTAAAATGATCATAATATTCCTATTAACTATTTTCAATTCCTTTCATTTGATCAAATTATATATGGTCAAGATGATGGCTACTTATTTAGTTAATATCTTTATAAATTTTACATAGAAAATTTAATTGTTTTATTCATTTATTAATTTTTAGTGTTTTAATAGATGTTATTGGTCCTGTTTTGTTGAGAAAAATGACATTAAGGAAAAGGGTAAAAAAGGAAAAAATAAACTTATTGATGTTGTCCTTGAGGATTTAGAGTACGTATTTTTTCATAGAGGTTTATAATCTTATTCTTGCATGGGTTGTATTCATATAAATATTTTTATGTTCTTCTCATCATTGTTCTAATTTAAATCACCCATTAACTTTAGCCTATTTTACTTTCAGTAAGAATCGACTCATCTACACTATGTGGGGTCATTTTGCTAACCAAATGTTCAATTATCTGAATACAACAAGAGATAATAATGATAGTATTGTTGTCATTTTGTAGCTTGGAAAAGGAAGATATTCAATGGTAAATATTATCGAGATTAAGAGCAAATAACAATAATACTTTCCTATATATTATGCGTTTTTTATGCGCTCATTCAATCGGATTTAAAGTGAATGCAACTGTGATTGATGAAACTAGATCAACATGTTTGATTATGTTTGATGTTGTCCTTTTTAAGTTTTTGAGAAAAACTCTTTGAGTTACTTAGGGCAAATGATAAGGTTAAATTTAGTTTCCATAATTCCTTAGACCAAGTATTATAGGTTAAAAAAAATTAATTCAGGATTGAAAATTAATCTATTGTTTTTCAAATTATAGGCAAAAGACAAAGAATATTGTCCCCTGAGATTGATGCATTGGTGGATAAAGAGTTCTTGTTCATAGTTGAAGTCTTTGATGCAAACATTATTTACAATTTCAAAACTTACAAAGTTAGATTCATGACAGAAGATAAAGAACTGATTGATTAGTTATTTTTTAAAATATAATAATGGTTTATTAGGATTTTATACATTGAATAACATTGTTGATATATTTTCTACTATTTGCTTAGGATATGGATGAAGATAATGATTAAAATAAACAAAAAGGAAATTTGACCACACAAATAGATGATAACATCAAGGTGAATATGAATACTTATACTAAATCGTATTACTAACTACTTTTGCATCATTATTTTATTATTGATATATTTTTAATGTTTGTTTTATTTCTATATAGGATATATCTGAGCATGAATTATCAGCCTCTAAAATTGAGTTATGTCGACAAATTGAAGTAAGTCATTTTGTTCATGTTAAATATTTAAATGTTATTCCTAATTTGATCACTATTTTATGTTTAGTGTAAACTATTCAACTTAGATACAATATTATGTAATGAATTTGCATAAGTTTCAATTATTCATTATTTTAATGTTTGATATTAGAATGTGCTTTTGTTATAAATGGGTAAATGCATTAGCACAAATTATAGCATCCTAAAATTTACAAGGGAGCCTTGGGTGTTGCCACCATACAGCTTTGCCTTCTCTATAAATCCACTTCGCTTCTTCATTATTTCATCTTCACTTTATCACTCAAGTTTCTTCTCTTTCTCTTTATTTAGTCGGTGTTTCTCCCTCTCCTTGCTCTCTCAATCCTACAACCCCCTCACACCACCACATTCACCACCCTTTTTTTCTAAACCTCCATCACCACTAAACTACACCATCGTAACTCCCTTTTGTGTAATCACCATAAATTCCACCTCATTCTTTCATCACAAAACACCACCTACCACCACCAAAGCAGCCACCGTGAAGCCTTAATTCTCCATTGTATAGCCACCACAAGGCTCCCTACCCTCACTATGAGCCACCACGCCACCGTTTCCTCCAAGTCGCCACCATCACCTTTCAATCGATAAGCGTTCTTCAATTTTTCCTTCCTGATTCCTTGTCAGATTATGTTTTCATGCATAACCTCACTTCCTCTTCTCCATGCATGGTAGTCATGATCCTTTCTCCCTCTGTCTAGTCTTGCATGTAAGCTTCGACAAGCTCGGGGCATGATCGGGACAAAGAAAATGATGATCGAGAATTTTTAGAGTGTCGGATCTCCCTCTCTTTCTAGGACAACATCATGACCATGAGGTAAAGAGGGTATTCTCCTACTTAAATTCAATTTTTTCAGTTTTAAATTACGTTTATGGCCCTATTTAACCCCTCTGTCAAGTTTTGTGAATTTTAGAGTTTTCTGTCAATGGTTTCAGGAGGTTCTGCCACCTTTAGCGAGCCCCATCGGCGTTTCTATGAAGTTCTGCCACCATTAGTAAGCCTGGTATCCTTGCATGCATGTCTTGTCAACATTTTGAGAGTTCCGCCACCATTTTCAGGGGTACTACCCAGGATATGCCAGAAAAACCACGCGTTACGGGCTTCCCACCAAAATTTGTGCTTAATTATATTTTATTCTATTTTATTGCGGCGACAACTGGAAAATAATTACTACGTGATGCCTAAAAATCTTAAAAATAATAATAATGGTAATAGTAAAAATAATAAGCACTTTGACACAGTTAATTATATTAAAAGTGAAATTATATTTTTGAGTTTTATGGATATATATATTAATATAGTGAATGAATAATACTAATAATAAAAATATAAATTTTGGCATAGTTAACATATTAAAAATAAAGAGATTTTTTTGGCTTTATTAAGAAAATGGTTAAATAAAGACTTTTATTGGTTTTACGGATAAATAGAATTAAAATAAGATTTGTGATTTTAATGGTAATTTTATTATAATCATAATGATGATAAATGGGAAATATTATTTTATCGACTTTGTAAGCGATAAAATAAGAAATTGTACTATAGGTTACAGGTATAATAACTTTAGGAATAAAATATTATGACTATGTTAACTTTTATAATAGAAAAAAATGACTCAAGATTTTCTTGGTTTTATAGAGAAAATAATAACATCAAGTTATACCGGTCGACCCTATTATAGTAATACTAAGCTATTTTCATGAGTAAACTAAGATGTTAAGGAAATTAGGTAACTTGGGGTTTGTTATGAATAAATGGTAATGTAATAACTTAAAGTTATATTCTTACACATAGGGAATAGGTTAATAAAATAACCAAGTATGATTTAACTAGCCTCATAGGTAGTAAATTTTAGGGAATCATGGTAATGATAACTATAGTTCCTCAATTTACAGGTAAAGTAATAATGGGGTATAGTGATAAAAAGGAACACCTCATAACTAATAAGCATAAATGAATTGAACGCCTTACAAGGATTATAATAAATACAAGTTACAATTATTTTAGATAAAAAGGTAAAGTGTCAAAACTCGACAAACAAAGAGATATTTCATAACTAATGATGAGATAAAATAAGTAGTTTGACAAATGATTGGATATGATAGATTAAAAAGGAAATTAATGAGTTAAAGATTATGGATGTGATTGATGATTGATATGTTGAATAGGTGTATATGTTTGCATGTACCTGAATGTATTACTTGTGTGATTATATGCCACTTGTGCATATAGTGTTTATATGGGATTGTGTTATGCTGGAACTATATGTGTATGTGGTGATAAATCACGTTACGAAACATAAATTAAGAATAAGTCTCGGTAGAGTCCCGACATGATGTGATGGTGACGTGTGATGATGTGATTAGGTGTGATGAGGAATAATGAGATGGTGATGCACTAAGGTGCGGAAAAGTGATGAGAAAGTATGATGAATAAGGAATGTTGACCACTTTGTCCTTAATCACCAACCAATATTCTAAAATGACCCTTACGTAATTCCTTAGGCTTAAAAATGAAAAATGCTAGTGAAGGAATAAGTAATATATTATTTAATATAATTAAACTAAGGAGGGCTAAAAGGCCTATCCCATTAAGATAAAACATAACCACCCGATGGACTAAAATTTATTTCCCCTCGAATAAAGAAAGCCCGTAAAGTTAGGGAAATTAAGAGGGTAATAATTTAGTAGTTAATAATCAAGTACTCATATACATCAGCTATAATTAGAGGATAATCAAGAGAAACCCTAAGACTAAAATAACCTATACCCTAAGTAAATGAAGATAACCCAACAAAACCTAACTAGTCTTAACTCAATAATACAAGAAAGATGTCATAATAAACTTAGGGTAATCCCTGATAAATCCCAACCCCATGAAGTCGAGAATAAGATATAATGAAGGAGTAACTAACATAGTTTACATAAAAGGCGGGTCATTTGAAGAACCCCATAAGATGACAAGTTTTATGAGAAATATAGGATTATGCATTGATCATTCATCATGTGCATATAGTTTTGGTGTAAGGCCGTGATGAAAACTACAGTATACCGCGTAGGGGTACGTCGGAGGACATTCACATTCGATTCCCATGAGTGATCTCAGGAGTACACTTGGTTGTGAATCCAATGGCTTGAGGGTAATGTCTAAGAGCGAATGTAGCAATGCAAACCTAGTGTACTTCAACTAAAGATGGGGTGTAACTATGGTCGTGGAGAACTAATTCCATTATTGAGTGGCCACAAATAGTGGTTGAGAAAGATCCTTGTTGATTGAGGACATATGTGTATTCACTAGTGTTGTAGGAACTCGATGGGCTTCGGCTGCTCTAGCATTGAAACATTGTGCCCTGTGCTAGACTGAGTAGGACAATTCTGATGGACTGAGATGATGTGGTTTTTGGGCCCACATGAATTACATTCATAACACTAAAGGAAGAATAAATAATGGAATATTTACATGCATGCATATCATTATATCTTACTGATCTCTGATGTGATGTGTGTGATAATATTGATTTGATGATAGCTATGAAACTGCTGGAAAAGACTACATGATCCCCATTCAAACGAGTTAAACATAGATGAGAGGTGAGATAATGCTAAGTGGGGTGGGTCAAGTCAGAGATGAAGTTACGAGAGGATAGTAAATAGGGGATGGAGTGGGACTGAGGTCCGATCCTCAGATATAGTCTGAATTATAATTTGTATGTTGAATGGGATAGAGGTTAGAAATGATAATTCTTCATTGTTTGTGAGTGAAGGGACATTCCTCACCTTTACAATTATTTTTAGATATGAGGATAGACTGAGTTCAGAGGACAAAAAACGCTTGAGAAAACCACCAATAGTTGATAAGTTGGAACCTAGCACTGTAGGAGTCATAGCGGTTGATCCTGACGACATATCCACTTACCGACCTCTAGAGTCATCCCATCCCTTTGACAAAGATATCAAGGTAATAGAGAGTTCCATTAGACGTTATGGAGACCCACCCCAGCCACTAATGATCGATAAGTATGAGGAGCTACCTAAATGAGAAGTTGCCGTAATGGAAGACTTGTTGGGACTACATCCACAACCTGAACCCTCGAGAATCCTAAGGTCTCTCACTCCTAAGTACGTACCATTATCCCCTAAAACTGAAAGAACTTGAGGAAGATTCAAAGGAAGACCCTGAGGAAGAACTTTTGGACATTATAGCAGTAGACCCCGAGACCATACCAGACATAGTACCCACCGCCATCCCTGCCGAGCCCGTACCAGTGCATCCCTTTACAATGGAAACTAAGGTCTAAGTCCGATAGATTCCGCCCTCACCAATGACCAGGCTCCTAGCCAAAGCTGAGTGGGAGCACTCTTAGAGCTTCCCCCAGCATGTGTATAGGAGTTTCACCTATGGAGAAACTAAAGACATCATATAGATGACTCTAGCAACCCGTGACCTGCTTGCTGTAACATCCTAAATTTTATATAAATGATTAATTGAGAGAGATAATTAATGGATAATTACATATGAGTTAATTAATGTCCCAAAAAAATTAAAAATAATTAAATTAGGAATTTTTATAATTATTCATGATTTATTATGGCTTTAAGAGTTGAAAATAATATCTGATTAAAATATGAGTGTCAGACCAAGTATCTCCAATTGAAGTACCGTTGGTCAGGGCTGATAAGAATATTGTTGGGGATCCGAATATATATTCAGAATAATTTTTGGATAAAGTATTAAGCCCGAACGGAGATCCTATTAGTTATAAAATGATAAAACTTTAATGAAGGGATTAAAATAAACTACCAAAACCCTTTTTTTCCCTTCTTATTCACGTTGCCTTTTCCACTCTCCCTTTCTCTCTAATTTTTGCCACCTTCTTCCTCCCTCACATAAACACTCTCATTTCTCCCCTTCTTCCTCAAAACACCTCAAATTTGTGAGCCTCCTTCCATACCTAATCAATTTGGCTTCTTCTTCTTCTTCACTTTCGAAGGAGTCTAGAGCTCGGAAACTCTCTCTCTATTGTCCCCTATTTTCATGGTGGTGCTAGGGCTTGGGTGTTCTTGGAGTTTGAGGTAAGTTCCTCCATTCTTTTGGTATTCTAAGCCCTAGGTTATGGTATTGGGTTATTGGGAGAGTGTTAAATGTGTAAGGGTAGATGTTAGAGAGTCATTAATGATGTGAAACCCTAAGGTAGGGTGCATTTAATATGAGTTTTAAGTGCGCATTGAGGGGTATACAAAATTGGCATTAAATATGATGGGTAAGATGGACATTGATAATGGTTGTAGGGTTTTAATGAAACCCTAACCCTATAATTTGGGGGAAAATGTTAAATATGGATAGAAGAGTGTTTATTGATGTTGGGTGAATGTATTTAATGGGGTAAGATGGTGACATTAATGGTGAATGGCCATTAATAAGGTTAGATAATTGGTAATGATAGTGGAAAGTCATTAATATGGAAACCCATAGACAGGTATGGTCTTTAAATGTATAATAATGATTTTGAGCACCAAACCTATGGTGGTTGTGGTGGATTAAATGAAATAAAAGAGGTTGGAAATCTAAAATGGTATAAACACCAAGTAATTAATATGAACACTTGAATCATGGTGGTTTGAATAGAAAATAATTATATGGTACATTGTGTGATGTAGGAAACAACCCTGTCGGCAAGGCGGGACCTTCGGACCGCGTGGATTTCTACTTCTCTTGAGGTAGGAGAGGTAACATTTCTAAATGCATGATTTCATCCATTAGTGATGTGTGTATATGAATGTGTTATGCTAATTTGGCTTGGAAGAATGATTTGATGCTTGTATGATTGGAAAGCATTTAGAATTTATAGTGTTATGTGGCATAAGTTGTTGGGATGATAATTGTGATGTTGAATTTGACTCTTGTTAAAGAGACTTGTTGTGAGTGGCATTGAGGCCATAATTGTGTTAATTGCAATGATGTTGAACATCCCATATTATGTGATTTAAATGATGTTTTCCACTAACCATTGATGTGTATGAAATCCAATAGTAATTAGTAATGGTGAAGAATGATGAGGATATTGAGTTCCACTAAGTGAAGGTGGTGAATTATTGATTATGGAGTGGCATTTAGGATGCATCGTGTGAGAAATACATTGATTGACATTTGCATCCATGGCATATCATTCGCTGCCTATGTGGAATGTTAAGGGTTCCAAAAGGCGGGCCTAGTGAGAGGGCGACCCAGTGCACAGGTGAAAATGTTATTGTTCCCTAATGATTCTTGGAACCATGAAGCTGCCCGTAGTTTGGTGACGAGGCACCCTATGTGGCGAGCCTAGTGGGTGGGCAACTCTATGGTGAGCAAGTGACCTCGGTTTCCCTATGGGGGACGGCTCTCTCGATGTGTGTTCGGGAGGGGCCTGTAGCACTTTTGGCAAGTGAGGCCATGTTGTGAATCTATAAATCATGGGGTGACTAGTGCTACATACGGGCGATAGCGGTTTGGTACCAGTAAAAGAGTGATATTATGCATACAATTAATGATATAAGTGTACACATTTACTACTGCAGTAGGGGCATAGTAGCACACCTATGCTTAACCCACATTTGATATGATGTTGTTTCGCACAGTCGGATCCATGATTCATTAATGATTCCTTGTGCATATGCATTAGCCATAACAACATTTGCATATAGCCGGAGATATGCCGAGTTGGTAGCCCATGGTGGCGATGGATGATTTGATATGTAAAAAGAAAGAAAAGATGGTACTAACCTAGAGTGCGTGATGGTATTTGATGAAATTACCAATGATTTTAATACATATGTTATGTATATGATGATTGAAATGTGTTATATCGAAATAAAATGGTTTGATATGTGAATGAAGCTTATGATGCTTCTTGAGAAATGTATGTTATGCACATATATATATGTATCATCATAATGTATGACTTTGATTCATTTAGTATATGTTACTCACCTCCTAGTTGCCATTTTTAAAGGTTGATGTAGGTATGTTGGATATCCTACTCTTTTTAGAGGTTGAGCAACGGAGGAGGTAAATATGGAAGGAAGGTCTATGAGCCTTGGCCGGCATTTTTTTGTAAAGCACTTGACTATGTGTGTATGCCTATTTTGTATATGGATATTGAATGATGTTTAGACATTTATTTTATGGGTCACTTGGGAAAATTATGCCTTATGTGTTTTGGAAGGCTAATTTTTGGTAGTGACCTTGACAATGGATGTGTTTGATTGTGAAACAATGATTTACATGTTGTATTGATGCATGGATTAGGATACTCGTGCTAAAGAAGTCTGTGGATAGATGAATTGTTAGATTTGTGAAGTTATGTTTATGTAGGTTATGCATAATTGAGGAACCAATAAGGTCAAATAGAGTTTTATGAGATTTGTATAGTGTGTGATGGTTCCAATAGTGCCTATACATGATTTAAAACTTGTAGAAACTGGAATGGACCAATTCCATTAAGAATTAACCCTTATATTGCACAAAAATGCCTTAAAAAGGACTAAACGCCTTTATGTGCATAAGTCTCTGGTTTTTGGGAATTTTTGAGTGTGGCTGGTGGCTACACGTCATAAATGATGGATATTAGGGGGTGTTAAAGTTTGGTGGCCATTGGATTCCATATGAAAAAGTTAGGGTGGTTAGAAGTTGGAAAAATATGAAAATTCTATATTATGCAGCAGGGATGCTGTCATGAATCGATTCATAAGCCCCTGGAGAAGCTTGAATCGATTCATACACCTTTTGAATCACTTCAAGAGCTTCTGGAATGGCTTGAATCGATTTAAGGGCCCCTGTTTTCACTGTTTGGAGGTTCAAACACGCTTGAATCGATTCATGGAGGTCTGAATTGATTGATGACCCTGCTTTCCCAAAAATTCATGAGTTTTAATGTATGTTAGGGTACCATTGAGCTATGGCATGACTATATAACAACGTGTATGCATATTTTCCATATTTGGCACTTAATTAGGGTATCTTCAAACCTCTTTTCACACCCTTCTATATTTCGTGAAATAACTTATACTTCTGTTTCTCCTAGTTGATGATCATGTGATTGATTTTCCAAGGAGCACTCTTGATTTAACTTACACACCATCTCATATCTTCATATATGGGATAGGTTTTTAAAATGGTTAGGCGCTACTTGTTAAAGTTTTATTTTGCGGTTTCTCTTTATTCTTTGCTTGGTTTGTAAACATGAAAATTTACTCTAATTTTTAATATCTAAATAATATTATTTATCGAATCAAGGTCGGTCCTCACAAAGGTGGTATCAGAGCATTGGTTGCTCATTGGTTGATTATGTGAGTTAAATGTTATTGAAAGTTAATTTCTCTTATTGAATTAAGTTTGTTTTGTTAGGGAATCCCTATGGCATGAGCAGCGGAAATACAAGGATTCTCATAGGATTTGTAAAGCGTCATGTTTCAAAGCATAAGACAAACACAAAAAAAATATTGTGTTTTAGGATTACCTCTTGAAGATTATCGAAGCAGTCATAGCCTCGTCCTTTAGGAGTCCACATGAGTACTCCTACCAGAAACGCTACACCTTCCAAATGCTAGTTTGACGGCGTATAGCTTTTGCAACTTTTATGTATTTTGTGTCTCTTTTTGGGTGAACCGCCTATGAGTATCTTATGCTCTATTTATAGGCTCAAGTTTGACCTAATTTGTTCTCTTTGAAGAGTGGACTCCTTACTCATTCTAAATGAGTTAGGCCCAAGAGCTTTATTTTAGTCCAACTAAAATAAAAATTATTTTCTGATGGGCTTACTCTATGTGTGTGACCTTATAGGTAAAATACTCGGTCATATTAATAATAAACTATTTTATTATTAATATAAAATAAGAGCGGCATCTAGCAATGCATCATTATGTCCAAATATTATTTAATATCAACATAACCTATAAGTGATAATTATTTTATATGTTTGTTCTTTTGTCACGATATCCTAATTGAGCCCAAGGCATGGTGGCATCATCCTTGTATGGTCGAATTTATTTTACTTGATATCGAAGTATACTTTATCTAAATAAATATCTAATATTTATTCTTTCTAGCATGGCTATGCATTTCCTTAGTCTCACTCCATCAAGTGGCCTATAGATATCACTCCTGTCATATAGGAGAGGCAAATCTCATCTACATCACTCACATCCCTCTACATAATTTATTCATTGCCTAATCACAACCTTTATAGTCCTCTTGTTACAGAAGACGTTTGATTGTATTAAAACAACAAACTCCTTGTGTAGGAATCGTAGTGACTTCGGGTTGAAGGACATATACCATTATCACATTAAGAATCATTTATGGCATTCATGTAACGATCCATGCAACGTTCTCATGGTGGGCCTGTCTAGTACATCATTAATCTTAATGTGTACCCGAAGACTTGATATCATCTATATCCATGATCTATGAGATAAGATCATCAGTACACTCACACACTAGTCTTAATGTAATTATATGTCCCCACGTAAATACTTGACTAGGGACATTTTAGGAATAACTCTCGTATGACCTATTACTCCAAGGATAAATAAAGGTTGTTAAACTATTTAACAGAAAATGCTTTATTCAAAATGATACGTCCTATATAGGCTCTTAGTGCATATTTCCAATAATCTCCCACTTGCACTTAGAGTCGATAAGGTTAATGCCCAATGACGTCTACAGTGCCCTCATGCTTTTGCTACACAAGCGGTTTTACTAGTGGGTTCCCAATAATTTTGTTGGTATGCACATTGCATATTTTCACATCTTCCAAAGATGGAACTAATTAAGTATATGCTTAGATTAATCCACTTCCTTATATTGTTCTATGGTTCCATTGTCATAACAGTGGAAACTCATAGTTTACAAAACATTTGGAATGATTAAATATAAATTGATTTCTCTTGTAATTTAACATGGCAAAATACTTAGATTTGTTAGTAGAACCAATGACTGTTTCTTGCTTTGAACCTTTCAAGCATACATCGCAACCATCTTGACAACACATATATATTTTGATTGCAATCTTAAGTTATTTAAATTAATCAGAAGATTGGCATCAGTGTAACCTTTACAACGAGCTCATCTTTCATTTATCAAGATCAAATCCTTAGTCATTCTCAAGTGTTTAAGGATATTCTTGATTATAGAATGAGAATATTAGTTCTAGAAGAAACATGTCTTCTACATGTAATATTAGAACTATAATTGTGCAGTTACTAACCCTTTTATAGTCATAAGATTTATCTTTATTCTTTAATGAAGATTCTAGCTTCTAAAATCTTGCTTTAGTCCATAAATGAAACATATCCATATCAATATGCCTCCTTCCTTCCTGATTTATAAGATATCCATATCTTTCAGGTTTTATGACATATCCTATTTGATCTTACGTAAGTCTTATGCTACTGGAGCTAAGGATGTCACAACACTTTGTGATTTCTACTCTAAGTCCATCCTTGACTTTTGAATGCTTTGTGATACTTGAGTTTCTTCAAGTTCTACTATCCTCCCACTTATTCTTTAAGAGATATACTCTTATTCAAGAATACAACATTCTAAGAAACAAGCCTTTTGTTCTTAAATGGATTGTAGAAATGATAAACCTTAGCTTTCGTTGGGTATCTCACAGAAGACATTTATCCAATTTGGATCTGACCTTGTTAGAGTTGGATGCTCTATAGAAGCATCATAGTTCCAAATCATTAGTAAATACATACTAGGTATCTTCCTAGTCCATATCATATATGGTTTCTTTAAGAAAGTCTAAGATGGAACATGGTTAAGTGTGGAAATTTTGTCAATAAAGGAACATTAAAGGAGTTGGAGATGTTTGATAATAATCAATAATCAAACTATGTCCAACAAGGTTTGACTTTTCCCATAAAGATGCTATTATGGCATTGTATAAGGAATGAGTTAAGAGGTAATCTCTCACTCTATTAGATAGTTATCAAATTTATAGCTCAAATTATTTGCTATCTTGATCTAATCAAGAGATTTAATTGTCTTGCCAATTTGGTTTTTCATTTCATTATAAATTCTTTGAACTTTTCAAAGACTTTCTAACTTATGTTACATAAATCCATACTCATTAACATTTTAATTAGTATGTCGAAGTATTGAAAAACATATCTAGTTATTGTTCTAATAGGCCCACATACATCGTCATGTATTAGATAATAGATTACTCATCTTTCACTTTTCAATGAATGAAGTCTCAACTATCTCTCCAATAAATAAGATTTACACGTCTCAATTGATTCTAAAATCAAAAGAGTCCAGATAACCACATTAATGGTATTTACAAATGTGTTTCTCATTCATTTCCCTTAGGAGACAATACCATGTAAGTAAGGTTCAAAATCACTTACTTTAACCTACTTTGATAGTTATGTTATAGATGGGTGTTTTGAGATTTAGGATATGGAATCCATTACTCAATTGTGCATCAACATCATTTTGAAGAAATGAAGTTATTTTATAAAAGAAAACCTTTCTTGTCCAATAAGAAACAATATGCACAATGTCTAGTTCACTAACTAGCCCAATAGGTGAAGATCTTATCTTTATTATAGCAACTTTTACTCAATTTTACACAGATTTATCACCCTTAGCAAGTGATCTACTTCCTTGATCTTTTAAAATGTAAGATCTGCTACTAGTATCTGATACTAATGTTAGTGAAGTAAAATAACTTCACTTCTATAACATGACTTGTAGTGGAAGTCTTACTTCCCTTTCTTTTGAACTCCTTCAAGTTCTTTAGACAAATTATTTCAATGTCTTATTTGGCCAAAACGGGAAACAATTTCCTTTCTTGATCACCTTTTAGACTTCTAGACCAACTCGGCCTTAATAGAGTCTGTATACGATCATATTGTATATCTCCATATATTCATATTACCTTTTACAGCTCAGAGTTTATGTAGACTTCATAGGGTATTCAATACCCAACGATAGATGATATTGAAATAGGCCAAACATGATACACTATCGCTTCCTCTTTATTGAAGATAATTCTCAAGTCTCGATACCTATATGGGTATTTTTCCAAATAGAGTGTCCTTCCAAAGGATAGATTACAATAAAAATAATATTTGGTTTGTCATGGTTATTCTAAAACAAATTACATATAAATCTATCACTTCTATTTAAAACATATTTAAATTTTGGTCATTAAATAAGTATGTTGTCTTCCACTCTTTTGATTCAAAACAAATACCCCCACTGAATCAGAAAAAAATCCCATTGGAAGATTTTTCCAGATCCATATTTGGCCTAGTTTTGAGTCAGCTTTGGTTGATCGCCCAACCCTTGGTTATTTAGGTAGAAAACATATTTCCAATTGCATCTTATGCAACTCTTGGATGATTGAGTGGGTAACTCTTTACCCTTATTCATCTTATAAATTTAAGCTCAATCCTTACGCCTCTAAGTTATTTTCAATCCAATTGAAAAACTTAGTTAAGTTTAGACCCAATAAAAACAATTTGGATATTCCAATTATCCCATCGCGCCTTACTAATATAAATGATAGCACTCTGCTTTGGCAGACCCACTATTTATTGACATTAGTCTTGACGAGTGTTACTTATTAGAAGGCGTTTAAACTTAATATTAACGCTTCTAGGTTCTTCAATCTGATTAAAGTTACCTAGATAAGTCCAATAACAAATGGTTGGATAATCCAATTATCCATCATCATTTACTAATATCAATAAAAGCACCCTACTTTATTGAAATGAGCATTGATGAGTGTTGCTTATTGGAACGAGTTTTAGACTATTCATACCTTTAGGCTTTTCCAATCCAATTGAAAAATGTCTATTTGAATAAAACTTAATAAGTTATACTTGGATAATCCAATTATCTAATCATGTCCTACTAAACATAAATAAAGGCACCCAACTATGGCATGACCTATACTTTATCTATATTAAGTTAGACGTTATTACTTATTAGAAGGTATGATTGTCAACCTTGAGGGATTTCAGTTTTCTTATTGTTCATTACCGACTTTCATTAAACATTTTAACGCAAAATAAAACCCCAAAACATGCAATAAAAAAAGTGAGATGGTTATGGTCTTCCTAGAAAGTAAAATAAAATAAAATAAAATAAACCTAAAGGAACTATGGTGCCTTGACTTCATGAAGTCCTGCTTCTTGAAACCACCATCCTCCTGGAGTCCCCACTCCTTTGTTCCTTTTAAGGTCATACCCATTAAGAGTCACCACACTAGGTTTCTTCTAGGTCTCCACCTTGTTGGCTTCTTCCAGATTACAATGTAATAAACAAACCTGTTTTACATACGAGTGAAGGGTTGAGAGAAGAAATTCAAGAATAGAGAAAGGCACAATAAAACACCCTTAATTTAACAAGTAAATAAAACCCAAAACAGAGAAATTTTTTCCCAAAAGTTTAGAGTTTACAAAACACTCATAGTCTGCCCAAAATAATGGTTGGAGTAAATTAGAAACAGTGTAAGGGCAGAGAGGCAAAAATCCGACCAAAGAAGGGAAAAACCTTCACAAGAAGGCCCAGCGGAAACACAGTGTGAACAAGCCATAAAACATTCACTCGCTCAAGTGAGATCCAATTCCGCTTGAGCGAGACAGCCCAACTCGCTCGGGCGACAGCCATTCACTTAAGCGAACCAACCCAAAAGCCTTCCAAAGCACACACACTCGCTGGAGCGAATGCCTCACTCGCTAAAGCGAGAAGCCACACTCGGTATTTCCCATCACTCGGTATCCAGAGTTCCATTCGCTCAGAAACAACCCATCATATCATACTTAGTCATTTATATTCTATCCTCATGGGTCACATATACAATCCACTCGGTAAATGAGGGTTATCCCACTCAGAATCCATAAACCTTCCTCACTCAGAATATTTTCCAATAAACACCACTCGGTGTATTTAACCTCAACACAATCGGGAATGTACTTCACATTCATCACTCGGCATATATTTTCACATCTCTCACTCGGAGAACACATAGACCTTCCTTCTCTCAGAAGGGGTCTCCACAACCATACATTACTCGGAATATTTTGGCCAGATTCACTCGGCATACGACATCTTATTCACTCGGGGAATTCATTAAGTTAAGTCCCACTCAGACTTGCTCTAAGTCTCATCCACTCGGGATGTAGAATCTCATTCACTCAGATTATACATATATCACATACTTAGAATATATTCCAATCTCAACCATTACAACAACTCTTTCCTCGAGAGAGGATCATTCGGATTTCCACTCAGAAATACCCAAACTCTACCCTACTCGGGTTTACTCATATTTTTCACTCGGTAATATTTAGGTCCATGCTCACTCAGGAAATTCTCCCATCAAAGCCTACACAAAATAGGTTCATCAAAAGGATTTTCTCTCAGAATCCATTTAAGTGTTCTTCACTCGGAAAAGGAAGGCCAAACATCATAGCCTCACTCGGAATCATTAACTTAACACTATTTCATCCATCAACACTTCTCAAATAATTCAACAACACATTCCAGTCGGTAAGAAGCATCAAATCAACATAAAACACTTATACATATATATATATTCACATAAATGTACACTTGTCCACAATCCAATCAGGATTACTCAACCTCCTCAACACTCGAAGAAATTCACCAAGTCATTACTTAGTCACTCGGAATACATATTATATTATTCATTCGGAACAGGTACCCACATTCACTCGATATGTATATAATACCATTCACTCGAAATATATATAACATTTTTCACTCAGAATCCACTAAAGCCACCACCACTCAGAAAAAGGCCCATACATATGAGTCTCACTCGGATATGGAGTCATATACATAAGACTCACTCGGAAAAGTATCTAAGCCTTTTATATCCCACTCAGAATGGGTTCTCACCACAATATTCTACTCGGAATTCATAGACTTGGCATCATTCTATCCATCAATACTTCACCAAGTAATTTAACGACACTTCTCAATCAAAACCGTGTAAGTTACCCATATCGCCACACCTATGTACATATAACATACACTCGGATACTTATTGTCTTTATATTTTTCATTCACCAACACTTATGATCTGTTACAAGTACAATTTATCAATGTAAACCATATATATAAATATATTCATGCACTTGGATTCCATACATATATATTTGTATTCATTATACATCTTTATTAAGAGCTAGCCAAGGCTTTAATACATCAAAATATACTCGGTACATTACACTATATACACAGCCTCATTATAAACACCCAACACTCAGGTTTAAGGCCATCACATCATTCCAGTCCGACCTGCACATACTAAAAAATGGTGTAGGGGGTAAGCTTTACATATTAAATGACAGTTACTGACTCGGATTATTCTCAATCCTCAAACATATGAAACATATTACAATTCAACAATAACACACACTGCCATTCAATATGGACATTCCCACAACATCTCCCGATCGGTATTAATCAAGTCACACATGGCTATACACATTTCATATACTCTCAACATATACCACAGCCATGCTCTCGTATTGCACTCGGCATCAGTGTTAATACACATGCATTCATCTAGTCGACGAATCAGATGCATACGATTTATTCATCAAGAGTCCAACTCCAATGCACACAGCATTTTCCTTGAGTCCAACCCAAGGACTTTCATCAAGCATCCAATGCTCATGCTCTCAGCATGGCCTCGAGTCCAACTCTGAGCTCTTCCATTACATTAGGATTAATCTCTGAATCCTCAACATACACACGTATTCATCTGATTGCCCACTCGGTATTAAGCGTCCAACGCTGATGCATTTTATTATATATAACAACCAACTTTTATCTGCTGACTCACAGCATAAGCCACTTGGCATTCTCAATCATATATATATATATACATCTCTCAGACGGGAAATCATCACAACATTTCATAATTAATAACTATCACAAATATCCGGGTGTTGCATGCATCAATAATCAATCACCACACATAAATCAACATATTTCAAACAAAACACAGCAACATTTAAGCAAAACCACCCGGAACCCGTCCATAAACCATACATTTAAGATACAAGTCAGCCCCCTACCTGAAATGAAGCTTCCAGCAATCACATGGCCACTCGTTCACACAGAACGACTCGGCCTCCAACCAACAACAGCACTCTGCTCGGCTTTCAGCCATGGGACGAGCCAAACACAGCCTTCAAGGTACATCACCCAGCTCAGTGGAGGACTCCCAACATGGTTCTTCACTTGGACAGCCCAGTCCTCACCCACAGTGAAGAACATCCAGCTTCCAAGCACCCATCTAAGCCTTCTTCCTCATGAGAGCACCTCTGCCTCCACAGTGGACCATTTTCCACAAACTGAGGCACCCCACACGCTGCAGCAGGCTCCCAAATCGAGCCTCATACAACCCTTCAAATGAAAGAAGAAGGAAGGACCGGCTTAGTCCTCACCAACAATAGAGAACTCCATGCCACCATGCATCCAAGCATTCGACGCTGTTAGGCAGAACAGGGAAAAGACCTCTGCCATAGAACACACAACACCAACAGATCTCTCTCAGCCACTACGCTGTTCCTCTGCGTGTTCCACTCGGTTCTGCTCAGTGTTGAGTGGAAGAGGAAATAAAGAAGACGAAGATGAAAATAGCAAGGAGAAGAAGAAAAGTCTCCAGGGAATTCTGGAGAGAACAAAGAGTGTTTCTCAACATGCCAAAGTGAAAATGAGCAGAGAGTGGGTGAAGCTAAAGCCTTATCACCACACAGCCAGCGGCACTCTCCCCTTCCATCAACAGCCACCTCCTCATTTAATACAAATCCCATCCTCATTAATGCAATCCCATCAACCATCAAATTATAACCAGCGTGATTATGAAGAGAGAGGGAGAGAGAGGAAACCGAAGTTCCACTAAAGCCACCAAGGGCACCTTGGTCATATGCTAACATTATTATTATTATTATTATTATTATTATTATTATTACTCAACAATTTTCCTAATTGACAATTAATCTTAATCCACCATTAACTTAAATGGGCAATTATTTTTAACCAACCATTAACTTAATCAATCCATAACCCTTAGTCCTAAAATTTACCACACCCGGTAATTAATTAAAAA
This sequence comes from Clitoria ternatea, assembly GCA_037962975.1. Classification (NCBI taxonomy): domain Eukaryota; kingdom Viridiplantae; phylum Streptophyta; class Magnoliopsida; order Fabales; family Fabaceae; genus Clitoria; species Clitoria ternatea. The sequence continues at coordinate 142,428,175 of CM075670.1, forward strand.
TCGGGATGTTACACACAACACGTAGGCTGTATTTAAAATTAAATAAAAAATCTAAGACCATAACCATTCATTGCTGGACGTGTTAATTAATCAATTAATAAAGTGATCAATTGTATTTAAAATAAAATAAATTTTAAAACACATAATTAACCACAATGGGTCATAAAAGGAAAACTACGCAAAGAAGTTTGGCGGTTCCGTTGACCGTTCAACGGATAGGGTCAAGGGGAGGCTACCCTTTATAGGGTGTTGAGTTGCCTTCCAACATAAAAATTTAGTACTCTAATCAAGTTAGTTCCTAGGAAAGAGAGGTGGGTCTGGTGTGACCGCTTAAGTACCAAGTCTTTCCTAGCCAGAACGTCCCATTGACCATTAACAGCTCAAAATATTCGGTTATGATTTCGAACAATTTGAAATCTGAAATTTTGGAACAACCAAGGTTTAACTTTTAAACCTTATCTTTTGACCCCAACAACTATCCTAAAATAAGAATAGTCAAGGTTTAACTTTTAAACCTTATCGCTAGAGTCTCAACAATCATCCTATTTTTAGGAATGATCAAGGTTTAAATTTTAAACTTTATCTTTAGAGTTCAAGATATTTTATTTTGAATCGTATTAAATTTGATAAAGATCTTATCTTTATTTGCAACTTTTGCAAATCCTATCAAATTTATTAAGGATTAAATATTTGATTTTAAAATTATTAAATTTAATAACGATCTTATCTCCTATTTGTAACAATTACAAATTATATTAAATTTAATAAATATGAATCAATTTGTAACTCCTACAAATCAAAATAATTTTAAAAAGATCACATACGATGTAAATCCTTTTAAAATTAATAAGATCACATACGATGTAAACCCTAAACCCTAAACCCTAAACCCTAAAATCCATTTGTGTTTCAGATATCACCAAATTTGGGTGAAGACCGATGATATTCCAAAAATCACTTTCCAAAAGTAGTATAGCCACTACGAGTATGTGGTGATGCCATTCGATGTGACAAATACTCATGTGATCTTCATGGATTACATGAATCGTATCTTCCATGATTATCTTAACTGATTTGTGGTGGTGTTTATTGATGACATTCTTGTCTACTCCAAGAGTCATAAAGAGCATAAAGAACATCTTTCCCTGGTTTTGAATATTCTTCGTGAAAAAGAGTTGTATATGAAGCTTTCCAAGTGTGAATTTTGGTTGTCTGAGGTCCAATTCCTTAGACATGTCATTTCTAAAGATGGTGTTGCGGTTGATCTATGTAAGATTGAACCCATAACCGAAATAAGAAGTTTTCTTGGTCTTGCCGGTTATTATCAAAGATTTATTGAAGGTTTCTTCCATTTGGCTTTGCCATTGATGAAGTTGACTCGTAAGAATCAACCGTTTATGTGGAATCTCGATTACGAGAAAAGTTTCCAAGAGTTGAAAGTAAGACTCACTTCTGCTCCGCTGTTGGTCTTGCCTGATTTACTGGATGACTTTATGGTGTATTGTGACGCTTCTAAGCTTGGTCTTAGTTGAGTGATAATGGAGAATAAGCGTGTGATAGCCTATGCGTTGAGATAGTTTTGACCACATGAGGTTAACTACCCCACACACGATCTTGAATTGGCGGTGGCTATTTTTGCTTTGAAATTATGGCGATATTACTTGTATGGCTTGAAGATTGTGGTCTTTATTGATCACAAGAGTCTTAAATATTTATTTAATTATAAGGAACTTAATATACACTAATAAAGATGGATGGAATTTTTGAAAGATTATGAATTTGATTTGAGGTACCATCTTGGAAAGGCAAATGTGGTTGCTGATGCTTTGAGTCGGAAGTCATTGCATGTTTTTGCTATGATGGTGAAGGAGATGGAGCTAATTGAACAACTTAGAAACTTAAATGTGGGTGTGGAGTTGTATACTCCAAAGAAAATGTCTCTTAAGGTGTTGAAGGTTGCAAATGTGTTTCTTGAATGGGTAAAAATGCAACAACCAAATGATGAATACTTGTTGGAGATGAAAGAACCTTAAGCTAATGGGAAAACTTTATTTTTATCGGAAGGTTTCGATGGTATTTGGTGTGGGAAAGATCATATTTATGTCTCATCTATTAATGATATGATAAGAATCGTGTTGGATGAAGCTCATAAAAGTGTATTCAATATACACCCTGGTGCTACTAAGATATACCAAGATTTGAAGAAGACTTTTTGGTGGCCGGTTGAAGCGAGATGTGGTTAATTATGTTGCTGCTTGTATTGTTTGACAAAAGGCTAAGGGTGGAACATCAGAAACCATCTGGTGTGCTTAGGCCTCTTGATATCCTTGTTTGGAAGTGAGATAACATTGCTATGGACTTTGTTTCTGGATTGCCCAGAACACGTGCTGGAAATGATGCAATATGGGTGATTATTGATAGATTGACGAAGTATGCTCACTTCTTGCCCATGAACATGAAGAGTCCATTTGAGAAATTGGCACAATTGTATATTAAGGAGATTGTTAGGCTACATGGTACGCCTTCGAGTATTATGTCGGATCGCGACCCGCGGTTCACTTCCTGATTTTGGGAAAGCTTGCATAAGGAACTGGGTTCTAAGCTCAAGCTTAGTTTTGCTTATCATCCATAAATGGATGGACAATCTGAGTGAACAATTCAAAGCCTTGAAGATTTGTTGTAGGCTTGTGTGTTGGAGCATAGAGGTTGTTGGGAAAGATTCCTACCATTAATTGAATTCACATACAACAATAGTTATCATAGTATGATTGGTATGGCTCCATATGAAGCTTTGTATAGTAAAAAATGTAGGACTCCATTGTGTTGGCTCAAAACTGGTAAAAACTTGGCTTTAGGGCTGAAATTGATTGTGGAGACAAATGAACAAATTAAGGTGATACAAGAGAAGATGAAAATTGCCCAAGATCGTCAAAAGAGCTATTATGATAAGAGACAGAAGCCACTTGAGTTTCAAGTTGGCAATCATGTGTTCTTGAAGGTGTCAAGAGATAAGGGCATTGGAAGAGCTTTAAAGAGCAAGAAATAAAGTCCGAAGTTCATTGGACCGTTTGAAATCCTTAAAAGGATTGGCGAGTTGGCATATAGGATTGCCCTTCCTCCGTATTTGTCAAATTTGCATAATGTGTTCCATGTCTCACAATTACAGAAGTGTGTGCATGATCCTACGCTTATGGTAGCCCTTGATGATGTTGAAAATCAAGGAAAATTTATCTATTCCTCCGATGTCTACTATTATTTTGGAGCGTTCTATCAAGAAATTATGGAACAAGTTGATCCCTTTAGTGAAAGTATGTTGGAAGCACGGAGATGTTGTTACTACCACTTGGGAGCGTGAGGACGACATGCGGAAACGACATCCTGAGATATTTGAATTAGGTTGGTAAATTTCGAGGACGAAATTTCCTTTAAGGTGAGGTGGATTGTAACATCTCAAATTTTATATAAATCATTAATTGAGAGGGATAATTAGTGGATAATTACATATGAGTTAATTAATGTCCCAAAAAATTTAAAAATAATTAAATTGGGAATTTTATAATTATTCATGATTTATTATGGCTTTAAGAGCTAAAAATAATACTCAATTAAAATGAGTGTCAGACCAAGTATCTCCGATTGAGGTACCGTTGGTCAGGGCTGATAAGAATATTTTTGGGGATCCAAATATATATTCGGAATAATTTTTGGATAAAGTATTGAGCCTGAACAGAGATCCTGTTGGTTATAAAACGATATAGCTTTAATGAAAGGATTAAAATAAAATACCAAAACCCCTTTTTCCCCTTCACATTCATATTGCCTCTTCCACCCTCCCTTTCTCTCTAATTTTCATCACCTTTAACCTCCCTCACATAAAGACTTTCATTTCTCCTTTTCTCCCTCAAAACACCTCAAATTTGTGAGCCTCCTTCCATACCCAATTAATTTGGCTTCTTCTTCATTTGGAAGGTGTTTGGAGCTTGGAAACTCTCTCCATTATCCCCTATTTTTTGGTGGTGCTAAGGCTTGGGTGTTCTTGAAGCTTGAGGTAAGTTCCTCCATTCTTTTGGTATTCTAAGCCTTAGGTTATGCTATTGGGTTATTAGGAGAGTGTTAAATGTGTATGGGTAGATGTTAGAGAGCCATTAATTATGTGAAACCCTAAGGTGGGGTGCATTTAATGTGAGTTTTAAGTAGGCATTGAGGGGTACACGAAATTGGCATTAAATATGATGGGTAATGATGGATATTGATGATGGTTGTAGGGTTTTAATGAAACCCTAACCCTATAATTTGGGGAAAATGTAAAATGTGGATAGAAGAGTATATATTGATATTGGGTGAATGTATTTAATGGGGTGAGATGGTGACATTGATGGTGGATGGCCATTAATGAGGTTAGATAATTGGTAATAATGGTGGAAAGTCATTAATATGGAAACCCATAGATGGGTATGATCTTTAAATGCACAATAATGATTTTAAGCACCAAACCCATGGTGGTTGTGGTGGATTAAATGAAATAAAAAAGGTTGGAAATCTAAAATGGCATAAACACAAGTAATTAATATGAACACTTGAATCTTTGTGGTTTGAATAGAAAATAATTGTATGGTACATTGTGTGATGTAGGAAATAACCCCATCGATGAGGCGGGACCTTCGGACCGCGTTGATTTCTACTTCTCTTGAGGTAGGATGAGGTAACATTTATAAATGCATGATTTAATCCATTAGTGATGTGTGTACATGAATGTGTTATGCTAATTTGGCTAGGATGAATGATTTGATGCTTATATGATTGGAATGCATTTAGAATGAATGGTGTTATGTGGCATATGTTGTTGGGATGATAATTGTGATGTTGAATTTGGCTCTTGTTAAAGAGACTTGTTGTGAGTGGCATTGAGGCCATAATTGTGTTAATTGCAATGATGTTGAACATCCTTTATTATGTGTTTTGAATGAAGTTTGTCATTAACCATTGATGTGTATGAAATCTAATGATAATTGGTAATGGTAGAGAATGATAAGGATATTGAGTTCCACTAAGTGAAGGTGGTGAATTGTTGATTGTGGAGTGGCATTTAGGATGCATAGTGTGAGAAATGCATTGATTAGCATTTGCATCCATGGCATATCATTCACTGTCTATGAGGAATGTTAGGGGTTCCAATAGGTGGGCCTAGTGGGAGGGCGACCTAGTGCACGGGTGAAAATGTTGTTGTTCCCTAATGATTCTTGGAACCACGAAGCTGCTCGTACTTTGGTGACGAGGCACCCTATGTGGCAGGCCCAGTGGGTGGGCGGCTCTATGGTGAGCAAGTGACCTCGGTGTCCCTATGGGGCACAACTGCCTCGATGTGTGTTCGGGAAGGGCCCGTAGCACTTTTGGCAAGTGAGACCAAGTTGTGAATCCACAAGTCATGGGGTGAATAGTGCTACATATGGGTGATAGCAGTTTGGTACCAGTAAAAGAGTGATATTATGCATGCAATTAATGATATAAGTGTACAGATTTACTACTGCAGTAAGGGCATAGTAGCACACCTATGCATAACCCATATTTGATATGATGTTTCCCACAGCCAGATTCGTGATTCGTTAATGATTCCTTGTGCATATGCATTAGCCATAAGAGCATTTGCATATAGCCGGAGATATGCCCAGTTGGTGGCCCATGGTGGCGATGGATGATTTGATAAGTAAAAAGAATGAAAAGGTGGTACTAACCTTGAATGTGTGATGGCATTTGATGAAATTACCAATGATTTTGATACATATGTTATGTATGTGATGATTGAAATATGTGCTATGTCGAAATGAAATGGTTTGATATGTGAATGAAGCTTATGATGCTTCTTGAGAAATATATGTTATGCACATATGTATATGTTTCATCATAATGTATGACTTTGATTCATTTGGTATATGTTACTCACCTCCTAGTTGCCATTTTTAAAGGTTGATGTAGGTATGTTGGATATCCTACTCTTTTTGGAGGTTGAGCAATGAAGGAGGTAAATATGGAAGGAAGGTCTATGAGCCTTGGCCGGCATTCTTTTGTAAAGGACTTGAGTATGTGTGTATGCCTATTTTGTATATGGATATTGAATGATGTTTAGGCATTTATTTTTTGGGTCACTTGGGAAAATTATGCCTTATGTGTTTTGGAAGGCTAATTTTTTGTAGTGACCTTAACAATGGATGTGTTTGATTGTGAAACAATGATTTACATGTTGTATTGATGCATGGATTAGGATACTCGTGCTCATGGAGTCTGTGGATAGATAAATATTTAGATTTATGAAGTTATGTTTATGTAGTTTATGCATAATTGAGGAACCAATATGATCAAATAGAGTTTTATGAGATTTGCATAGTGTGTGATGGATCCAATAGTATCTATGCATGATTTAAAACTTGTAGAAACTGAAATGGGCCAATTTCATTGAGAATTGACCCTTATGTTACACAAAAATACCTTAAAACGGACTAAACGCATTATGCACATAAGTCTCTGGTTTTTGGGAATTTTTTAGTGTGGCCGGTGGCTACACGTCATAAATGATGGATATTAGGTGGTGTTAAAGTTTGGTGGCCATTGGATTCCATATAAAAAAGTTAGGGTGGTTAGAAGTTGGAAAAATATGAAAATTCTGCATTATGCAGTGGGGATGTTGTCATGAATCGATTCATGAGCCCCTAGAGCAGCTTGAATCGATTCCCACACCCTTTAGATCGATTCAAAAGCTTCTGGAATGGCTTGAATCGATTTATACGAGCTTGAATCGATTCAAGTGCCCCTGATTTCACTGTTTGGAGGTTCAAACATGCATGAATCAATTCATGACCCTGCTTTCCCAAAAATTCATGAATTTTGATGTATGTTTGGGTACCATTGAGGTATGGCATGACTATATAACAATGTGTATGCATATTTTCCACATTTGGAACTTAATTAGGGTATCTTTGAACCTATTTTCACACTCTTCTATATTCTGTGAAATAACTTATACTTCCGCTTCTCCTTGTTGATGATCATGTGATAGATTGTCCAAGGAGCACTCTTGATTTAACTTACACACCTTCTCATATCTTCATATATGGGATAGGTTTTCAAAATGGTTCGGGGCTACTTGTTAAAGTTTTATTTCGCGGTTTCTCTTCATTCTTTGATTGGTTTGTAAACGTGAAAAATTTACTCTAATTTTTAATATCTAAATAATGTTATTTATCGGATCAAGGTCGGTCTTCATGTGACGCCCCAAAAATACAGGGGAAAATTAATAAATAAAATATAGATAATTAAAATAGAGGATAAATGTTTCTCGATTTAAAACAATTAAAGGATGGAAGAGATCGCGAGATAAAAACTTTGGCAAGTAATCCCCGGATGCATTTTAATAACCTATCTCATATATGAAGGTCAAAGAGTGAACCTTGGATGATTAATCTCATGATCATCAACGAGGAGTAGCAGAAGTGTACAATTACATTAAGGAAATGAAGGGGAGTGGTAGAAGGTCGAAGGATAGTCCATTAAAATGTATTAATTATGCGTGTCGGTCATCGTACAATCATATTATAGTCAAACAATACCAATGATACCCCAAGACAGAGGAAAAGGTGTGAAAACAGGGCCATGAATTGATTCAAACACCCTATGAATCGATTCAAATGATTCTGGTGTGCAAAATAGTGAAAATAGGACCCCTTGAATCCATTCAAGCTCATATGAATCGATTCAGACGCTTCTGGAACTCAAAATTATCCAAACAGGGGTCCTTGAATCGATTCAAGATCGTATCAATCGATTCAGGCCTTCCTGGAACCAAAAACAGTGAAAATAGCAACTCTTGAATTGATTCAAGGATCCTCGAATCGATTCGAGACAACACAGTTGCTGTTTTTATGTAGAAAAAACATTATTTTTGGACTTCCAACCCCCCTAACTTTTTCATATCAACTCCAAACGCTACCAAATTTTGACACCAACTAAAATACACCAATTGTGACGTGTGGCCACCAGCCTTACTAAAACAATTCTCAAAAATGAGAAACTTATGCAAATAAATGCGTTTAGTCCATTCCTAAGCCTTTTTGAGTAACTTAGGGGTCTATTCTCAATGGAATTGACCCGTTCCAGTTTCTATAAGTTATAAATCATGTATTTAAGCTATTGGAACCACCACACACTACCCAAAACTCATAAAACTCATTTTGACCCTACTAGTTCCTTACTTATGCATGACAATCATGAAATATCATCAATTATACAGCACATAAAGTCATTATTCACAATTCTCATCATTTGTTCATCAAAGTGAGAAAAATTCAAGCACTCACACATTATCATCTTACATCACCAAGGTTATAACCAAAAATTGGTCTTATATGTAGGTTCCAATTTTCACACATGACCTACAAAATAATTATACATCATCCATACCAATTCATGGCTATACAAAATATGCAGAATACTATATACATTACAAACATTCTACACAAACCATAAAATCAAAATGTTGCCGACCAAGGCATTCTTTACCAAAATGGGCTTCCTTCACACCACTTCTCCATATAAGAGCTCCATAGGCAAGCCCTACAACACAGGAGCTAAAAAGATATACCACATGGAGAGTGAGTATACTTTCTCAATGATGAAAATCTACAATTGTGATAATATATACATGAATGCAATATAAACATTCCTCCTTAAGGCATATTCGATCAACACCAAAATAAACATTCATCAAACTCATTGAACACATAATATCCATTTAAATTCATAAGAACACATCAACCATTAACCCTGTTACAGTTGATATAAAAAGGAAATTCCATCTACTCTTCACACAATCTCCTCAACGGATGTCACTCTATGCCATGCTCCTTTGGCTAATGCACATACTAGTGTTTAGGATGCATATGCACGGATCCGATTTCATACCAACGGGTGATCGCAGCCACCATAATCATTCATTCATATTCATGGGTTTCCCGCCTCGCAAGGGGTACTCCCTCTAGCAGCCTCGCAAGGTGCTTTCTCGTGATCGCAACCACGTTTAACAATTCATAATGGTTTCCCGCCTCGCAAGGGGTACTCCCGCCTCATGATCGCAACCATGGGCATTCAATCTCAATGGTCCCACAGGGCCTTTCATTTCAAATACCAGGTGATCGCAACCACCGGTCCAATAATCATAGGAACTCGCAAGCCCTTTTTATATTTCCAGCATCAAGTGATCGCAACCACTTATCAACATCATCATGATATGCATGCCATGCCATGTATGCAATGCTCATGCATGCCTCAATCTCATATGGCTATCTTACCCTCTCATCTAGGGTACACTCATACTCAATAACACCATTAGTTTTCCATAGTCAACATATCCATATATATATTCCAATCATAAGATTTCAAGAATCCATATAGTCACAGATTTCAAGCATTCATCAAGCCACACATGGATTCCATAACATTTCATCATATATTATGCCACTCATAGCCTCGTTAAGGCTTCAATCCACAATTAATCATTTAAAGCACCAAGTTCAATTTCACACCACAAACATATGATATCACATTCATTCAAGTAAACATGCCACATTACATCATCATATACATTATCATCATACATGTTCTCATACATTTAGAAAATACACCCCCTCTCCTACCTCAAGAGAAGTAGACTTCCGGGGTTGATGTTCCCGCTTCACAAGCGTTATCAAGTCCTACACCAATCATTATAGGACCACATCAATTATTCATCCCAAACCATCTCAACATACATATACATATCTATGTACACATGATTCTTTTCTTGTAAAAACTATTTATCAATTTATTCATTTGCCTAATTAGGCTTCGGGAATTCCTTCCCTTAAATCACCATTCATTATTACCAAGGCAACAACCTAATTAATTAGGTCACCACATACATTAATTTTCCACCAACACCTTGGTGAGTTTTCCATTTATGACTTCTCATCAACATTGTAAATCATCATTAAATGCCACTACTTCATCATTTATAACACTTCGCTCATCAATAAATGCTAACCCCATCAACCTTACACATTTCCCCAAAATTATAAATTAGGGTTTTATTAAAAACCTACCAAACCTCATAAATGCACTTCTATACTCACAATCTTTCAACCCTATCTTCATATATTTCATTTATTAATCATAAACACCTATGTTTTTTTCACCCCACCTTAGGGTTTGTGTATTTAATGTTTTCTTTCCCTATCCATAAGCATTTAATACACCTCCAAATCACCACCATCTATCTCCTAGGTTCCAAGCACAAAAGGAATGATAAAAAGCTTACCTTGCTCCAAAAAGAAAATGAGAGTCAAGAGAAGGAGAGATGGTGACGGAAATAGAAAGAAGAGAGGGAGGAGCTTCAAGCCACAATGTCCTCCTCCAAGCTCAATGGAGATTTCAAAAATGGAGAGAGAAAATGAACAAAACTTCTCTAGGTTTTTGAGAAGAAGAAGGTGAAGGGAAGAGGGAAATGGGGAGAGAAGAGAGTAAGTGTGTTTTCATAAGAGAAAAAAGAGGGTTACGAGAATGAGAGTGAAAAGAGTGAGGTTTTGTTTTAATTTTTTCATCTTTCACTAAAACTCTTCCGTTTTTAAATAAACAGGCTCTTAGTTTGGGCTCAATACATATTCTAAAAATTATTCCGAATACATATTCGAATTCCCAATAATATTATCTATAGCCCTGACCAATGGCATCTCAATCGGAGATACTTGGTCTGACACCCATATTTTATCCGGGTCAGTTTTAGGTCATCCAGTCGTAATAACTCACTAACGGTCTTCGAAAATCTTAATTAAATTATTTCTAACATTTTGGGATATTAATTAGTCCACATTTAATTATTCAATATTTATTTTCTTAATTTATCTTTCTATTTTAAAAAAATTCGGGGTGTTACAATCCACCCCACCTTAAAAAAATTTCATCCCCGAAATTTGACATATTGGATTCGAATGCGTGAGGATACCGTTCACGAATATCATCCTCGTGTTCCCAGGTGAGTGTCTCAACGTTCCCATGCTTCCACGCTACCTTCACCAAAGGTACCATTTTATTCCGTAGTCTCTTCACAGAATACTCGACAATACGAACCGAAACGGGAGGGACAGACAAGTCATCCCGCACATCAACATCATCAATAGAGATCACGTGCAAGGGATCATGAATATACTTCCTTAACTGCGACACGTGGAACACATTATGTAGGTTTGCAAGCTGTGAAGGGAGCGCAATCCGATAAGCGACATCTCCAATCCGCTCCAAGATCTCATAGGGTCCAATGAATTTAGGGCTTAATTTCCTGCTCTTCAAAGCTCTTCCAATACCCTTATCACGCGAGACTCGTAAGAATACATGATCGCCAACTTGAAATTCAAGTGGCTTCCTCCTCTTATCATAATAGCTCTTCTACCGGTCTTGAGCGATTTTCATCTTCTCTCGGATCATCTTGATCTGTTCAGTGGTTTCCTTAACAATCTTAGGCCCTAAGGCCAAGTTCTCACCAACTTCAAGCCAACATAAAGGGGTTCGACACCTCCTTCTATATAATGCCTCGTATGGTGCCATACCAATACTAGAGTGAAAACTGTTGTTGTAAGTGAATTCGATCAGAGGCAAATATTTCTCCCACGAACTGCCGTGCTCCAAAACATAAGCACGTAATAAGTCCTCAAGACTCTGAATAGTCCTCTCAGATTGTCCATCAGTCTGAGGATGGTACGCCGAGCTTAGCTTCAATTTTGAACCCATAGTTTCATGTAGGCTTCCCTAGAATTGGGAAGTAAATCGAGGGTCACGATTAGAAACAATACTTGATGGCACACCATGTAACCTCATAATCTTCTGAATGTATAGCTGTGCTAAATCTTGCAAAGAACTCTTCATACTGATCGGCAAAAAATGCGCACTCTTTGTCAAACGATCCATAATCACCCAGATTCCATTACATCTGGACCTCGTCCTTGGCAATCCGGACACAAAGTCCATGGCAATTGCATCCCACTTCCAAACGGGGATATCAAGTGGTCTCAAAGTACCCAAAGGTCTCTGATGTTCTACCTTTGCCTTCTGACAAGTAAGGCACGAATCTACAAAATTGGCAATGTCACGCTTCATTCCGGGCCACCAAAAATTCTTCTTTATATCTTGGTACATCTTGGTTGCACCAGGGTGAATGCTAAAAATGCTTTTATGTACTTCCTAAAGCACTGTGTGTCTCAAATCTCCAAATGAAGGTACATATACGTGACCTTTTACTCACCACAAACCATCAACACCTTCCACAAGGAATAAATTTTTCCCATCGCCTTGAGATCTTCTCATCTTTTGTAAATAATCATCATCCCCTTGTTTCTCCTTTACAAGCTCCAAAAACTCATTGCATATCTTCAAGGTAGCAAAACATAGCTTCTTGGGAGATTGTACTTTGGTTCCAACATTCAAATTTTGAAATTCCTCAATCAATTCAAATTCTTTAACCATCATAACCGATACATGCAAGGACTTCCGACTAAGAGCATTGGCAACAACATTGGCTTTTCCCGGATGATACCTTAGTTCAAATTCATAGTCTTTTAGGAATTCTATCCATCTCCTCTGACGCATATTTAATTCATTCTGATCAAAGAGGTATCTCAGGCTTTTTTGGTCACTAAAGACCATGAACTTTGAACCATAGAGATAGTGATTCCAAATCTTCAAGGCGAACATAACCGCCGCCAATTCCAAGTCGTGAGTCCGGTAATTAACTTCATGAGGTCTCAACTGGCGTGAAGCATAAGCTATAACACGTTCCTTCTGCATCAAAACACACCCAAGTCCATGCTTAGAAGCATCGCAGTACACCACAAAGTCTTCTTGTAAATCAGGCAATGCCAAGATAGGCGCAGAAGTCGCCTCATCTTTAACTCTTCAAAGCATCTCTCACATTCAACCGTCCATACAAAAGGTTGGTTCTTCCTTGTCAAGTTTGTCAAAGGTTTAGCAAGATGAGAAAAACCTTCGATAAACCTCTGATAATAACCAGCAAGTCCAAGGAAACTCTGGATTTCCGTAACCGATGTAGGTCTAGGCCATGCCATAACGGCTTCAACCTTGGAAGGATCCACCGAAACACCATCTTCGGATATCACATGTCCAAGAAACTGGACGCTCGTCAACCAGAATTCGCATTTAGAGAGCTTAGCGTACAACTGGTTTTCTCTAAGTATGTTCAACACCACTTTCAAATGTTCCTTGTGTTCCCCACGGCTCTTGGAATACACTAAGATATCATCGATGAATACCACAATGAAATGATCTAGGTATTCGTGAAAGATGCGGTTCATGTAACTCATGAACACTGCTGGAGCATTAGTCACTCCAAATGGCATTATAACATACTCATAATGGCCATATCGCGTCCTAAACGCAGTCTTCGAAATGTCTTCGGTTCTCACCCGAATTTGATGGTAACCAGAATGCAAATCAATCTTCCAAAACACCACTGCACCTCTTAATTGATCCAACAGATCATCGATACGTGGTAAGGGATATCTATTCTTTATTGTCAGCTTGTTCAATTGGCGATAGTCAATACATAACCACATGGTTCCATCTTTCTTTTTAACTAATAAAACAGGAGCCCCCCCAGGGTGACACACTAGGTCGAACAAACTCCTTCTCGAGCAGCTCCTCAACTTGCTTCTTAAGTTCAGCCAACTCCATAAAAGACATCCTATAAGGAGCGATTGATGCTAAATCCTTGAGTCATTAATTTGGTTGGAAAATCTTGAACTAATATTGACTTATTGTATGACTCTCAGAGGATTTATTCTTTTGGCAAGCACACCAATCGTTAAATTTATAATATATTTGATCGTTCCCACAGGGATTGTGGTAATTACCGTAATCTTAGACTAGTACAAGCTGAACCAACGCAATGCAGATAGAATTCATTCTGTTTTTGTTGTTTTATATTTCTAATGTTTTTGTAATTTCAGAGACAGTACGAAAGATGAAATGTGAGTAATGGAAGATAGGTTAGGATTGCTTCAGTTTACAATTTCATCAAGAAACATGCATTTAAGGTTCAATCAAGCTTCAGACTCAAGAGGACAATCCACAGATGGTTACTCCCTAATTCCTTAGGTGAATAACACTAATTCCTAAGCATTAAACCCTAATCCCTTAGGTGCTCAATAATAGAGAAATCTAATGTGAAATTGGGGGTTGAACCCTAACTATTCACCTAATTACTAGGCCTGAATTAGTTAAGAAGCGAGAAGTTACCTAAGACTCAACCATGATTCCTCACTGGTGAGTTTCTTCATCAGATCTGGATTTGTTAATCCAGCAACACAGATCCACTCCTCAGCTTGTTCTCCTCATGAATTAGAAGTTGACTTCCTCAATACACTTTCAAGAATTCATTACAAACCTTCGCAATCCCAATCCTAGGGAGTTAGAAACCCATGGACATGGATTTTGTCAAAGGAATGTGGAGAGACATGGATGAGAGAATTTAGAGAGAGAAAAGAATTAGAGAGAGATTGAAAATGGGAAAATGAATTATATTCTGTATTCTACCGTCTCCTCTTTTCCGTCCATTTTCTATAGAGTATGTACAAGTATATATAGGAATCTAACCAACTAACTAACTTAATTAATTACAAAGGAAACTTAATTAATAATTAAACTAACTAAACTAATTACATAATTAGAGATAAATAATTAATTACAAACATTACTTAAATTACTAAAGTACAGCGGGCAAACAGTACAGCAATGGTGCAGAGCTTCTTTTGGAGGGAAAGCATCAACTTTAAATAACCACCTTCACGCTTGAGCATGAAGGGCTCTCGCTTAGGCGAGGTCGAATTATTCAATGCACTGTTGGAGTCACGCTTGAGCGTGAGCTTGGAAGCTTTGGGCATGGACAGTATTTTTAGGGTCACGCTTGAGCGTGATGTACTCGCGCTTGAGCGTGCTCGTGATTTTTTTTCCTTTTCTCTACGTACTTTGCATGGCTCTCTTGCTTGAGCTTGCAGCCATCAAGCTTGAGCGTGACTTGTTCCTGCACATATAAACAAATAATTGCCTAGCGTTTGTACGTTGGCTGTCCAGCGCTTGTACGTTGGGTTAGTGAATTTATAAATAAACATAATTTCTTAACTAATTATTATTTTTAATCATTTTCTTTCATAAATTAAACACTTTTGAAATAAATAAATAAAATAAGAATTATTGACAATTTATTAAATAATAAAGCCAAACTAAACAATATTTAATAAATTGAGTTAAATAAAAGATGAAATAATTAAGTCTTTTCAAGACTTATCACATCCCCAAACTTAAAACTTGCTTGTCCTCAAGCAAATACTCAGATTAATTAAATCAACAGCACTTACTCAAAATAATCAACCTTTCCTTAACTTAGTTCATACCATAATTATTGAATACCAATCATGCTTTCTTTTCGTAAATTCTGAAAATATAATTACTCACACCTCCTTTGGGAAACAAGATGGTGATACTTTCCTCACTGGATTGATGTTTCACTCTTCTCTCAGTGTATAGGTTAAATAATATGCACTCATCACCTGTATAATTGTTAGATCAAAATAGGCTTGCAACGATTCTAAACATCATGACCTATACTAGCACAATTGGATCAATAAGGACTTTTTAAGCTTGTAATGGGGTTAGGCTACAGGCTCTATTTTTGTTTTTCTAGTCAATGTTGGGTTAAAAGATGTACCCACTGATGCCTTGCCTCAATCTTAACTTAAATGCCTTAACTAACTAGCTATTTTATTTTCATTATTTTTCATATGAATGGTAACTCAATAATTTGTGATGCTTTGCACCTTCTTCTCTTTTAGTCCTTTGGACTCTTTCTTTCTTTCTTTTCTTCCATCTTTTTCAAATTTTTTTTCAATACCATTTTTTTTCTTGTGGTGCTTTGCACCTTTTTTCTTTGCTGATTTTTTTTACTTTTTTGTTTTTGTTGTTCTTCCTTTCATTTCTCAAAATCCTTATCTATAACTAAGGTCAGAGTGTGTCCTTTAATTGCTGTTAGGCACACTCTTCATCCCCAAACTTAGAACTTGCTAGTCCCTAGCAACAAGTAAGACTCAGCAATTTATCAATGGAACATCCAGGGATAATTCTCTTGGTTTTTATCAGATAAATAGGCTTGTAAGTTAGGTACATAATTAGAATGAAAGGGTCTTAGGCTCAAAATATAATTATTGGGTCAAAGGATAATTAATAATATTAGGATGGCTAAATTTGGCCCTGGCTATTTTAACAAAGAAGGCCTTCATCATTTCCAATTGGCAAACAAATAATCATTTAGCAAGGACTGAAGCAAATTCTGTCTCACTAAACAAGAATGCAGGCACACTCAGAAAAGAATTAATAAAGGCTCAAAAGCTAAAAATAACAGGTAATCAGCCAATCATGTCCCCAAACTTAATGCAAGATTATAACTCAGATTGCATATAGGATTGAAATAGTTATGGATAGGGATCATGAATTAAGCAATGTGAATTAATTAATTTATCCAATTAAAGCCTGAGAATCAGCAAACTTTAAATTATTAAGATGGATCCTAAATTAAACCTAATTAACATAATCTATCAATTAATAAGATGAAAGGATAGAATACTTCCCTTTTTACCTGAATGGCAGTGAATGGTGAGTAATGATATGCATGAACTTAACAATATAATTTAGAAGAGAAATAACAACAAACAACTTACATAGAAATAGACTGCATTACACTGAAAACAAATACATTGTTCAAGAGAATATTTAAACAAAGTCATTACAAAGGAGCAACATAACATAACACAAAGTAAAAGATCAGTCATCCTTTTCTTCACTTTCTTCATTCATAGACTCATGATGATTTTGCTCTAGATAAGGTGGAAATTCAGCTGCTAAAGGTGTGTCATCAGGGGGAATGGTGAATCCAATAGAAGCCAACCATGAATCTCTGTCAGGTGGAACTCCCATTTCTTCAGCATGATCCATATTTAATTTGGTGGCAATCTTTCTCAGCATGAGATCATAGTTCAAGACCAGATCATAGGTTCCTAGCTGCATCTTTTTCATAACCTACAGTTCCTGCATTATCATGGAAATATCAGAAGAAGGACCTACTTCTGTTGAAGGTGGTGCAAAAGATGTTGGTTGAGGTTGCCTTGGACGCTTGGACTCTTGAGGCATAAAATTGTCAATGTGGTTTATCACCCATTGCTTATCCATAATCCTCTCAAGCTTTACCTTTGTCAGTTCAGCATAATTCACCATAGCCTGATTCTTTTGGGCCAACAGGGTGATAACAGAGCAATATGGCAGTTGAAGATTCTTTTTAAGGTTCTTCATCATATCTTCCAATATTAATTCACCCAAATTTACATACAACCCTCTCATTAGGCAATAAATCAACACCAATCTCTTAATGGTAATCTCAGTAGCATGCAGCACAGGTTGCAAAGATGATAGGATATAGTGGCACCATAGAAGGGGAAGGTGATTCAAACAATTCTTCTTGACACTCTTTGGTACACCATTGACCCGTGTCAAATATGCAGCTCCCTGTTCACAGCACTCCTCTAATATTTCTTTCCTAAGATTTTCATTTTCAGCCCTATGAAAAATATCCACTTTCCATGTATAGTGACATCCTTCTTCTTTCGGTATAGGTACTTTCAACAGCTTGTTCAAAATATTACCAGTTAGAGGAATGGTGACTCCTCTTAAGAAGGAAGAAAAAGGAAACTTATCCTCCATAGAATGAGTTCTCAGATTGGCATAAAATTCTCTAGTGAGTTCCTGGTAACCATTGCCTAAATTCTCATTAAAGAACTGCCATCCCCTTTCAATCATAGCAGCTTGCACATTAAGGTCAGCATATTTTTCTCCCTCAAGAACCAGAGCTCTATCCCTTATTACTCCTCTTGTTTTAAACTTTTGCTCGTAATCTTGGGCAGCTTTAAAATCTCTAAACCTATGCCCATCAAAACTTTCAACTGCCTGGGATTTATTTCTCTCACTCAGACTTTTACTTATTTTGGGTGGTGGAGAATCAGAGATACTGATAGTAACCACCCCCTTTTCCTTATCTTTTGGGATTTTCTTCACATTTTCCACTTCCATAATTTCTTCAGGTTTTTTCAAAAATCTTTGTGATCTTCTTCTCATTGTGAGTGTTAAAGATGGTGGTTAAAAAGCCTAAATGGAAACAAGTACAAAAACCAAACAATCACAGCAAGCTGAAAAATGTAAGATGAATGGATAGAAAGAATGGAAGAAATTTGGAACTTGAACAGTGAAATATTAACTGTGTAACTAAGAATTGAAAGTAAGAGGTGCAAAGATGGTACCTTTCTCAGGGATTACAAGTTGTGCCTTTTCCTTTTCGAAAACCCAAGTTTCAGCGTAGGAATTTAGGGTTTGTACACTAAGGGGGTTTTATAATGTTGAACCCATTACCTGAGGTAAGCGTAACTACGCTGCAATCTTAGCGTACCAACGTCCAAATTGATTCACATAGAAAGCATCAGGTATGATATTCGCTCAAGCGTGCTAAATCATGCTCAAGCACCAAGCAAACAGTATCACAGGTTAACAAGGCTTAAGCGAGAAGTTGAAATAGGGCTGCCTTAGCCCGATCACGCTCAAGCGTGATATAGGGGCGCTTAAGCGAGAGACTTATGCATACATCACGCTCAAAGCGTGGTTAACAAGGCTCAAGCGTGGATTTCATATCAAGCACCAGTAGCTATCATGCTTAAGCATGAGGAATGTACGCTTAAGCGACACCCCATTCTACTCCACTGTGATGATCACGCTTAAGTGTGATTGGTATCCGCTTAAGCGACAATTTTTGTACAAAAGGCTTCTAATTTCCTCAGCCCCGATCACGCTCAAGCATGAGGTTGGGGAGCTCAAGCGAGGCACTTATTTATAAGGCACGCTCAAAGCGTGGTCAGCAAGGGTCAAGCGCGAGCATCAGTGGCTTACAAACAAGCCCACACTCAAGCGAGAATAATACGCGTTCAAGCGCGGTGCAACAGCGGGGGAATATCATGATCACGCTTAAGCTTGATGAGCCAGGCTCAAGCGTGACAGTTACTTATGCATCACGCTTCAAGCGTGAATGAAGGACGCTCAAGTGTGAAAGCATGCTATCAGGTATCAGGGGTCACGCTTTAAGAGTGTAGGCATACGCTCAAGCGCGGAATACAAACAAGTCATGCATCACGATCACACTTAGAGCATGTCGACTGTCGCTTAAGCATGAGATGCAATCAGGAAGTAGTTCGCTCGAGCGACGCCAAGGCACGCTCAAGTGTAAGGAGGAAATCATCAGTCACACTCAAGTGTGAGACTGTTCGCTTAAAGCGTGAGAATCAGTGGCTCACAGGTGAGCTCACGCTCAGGTGAAAATAATGTGCGCTCAAGCGCGAGTTGCAAACAGGGGTACAAAGTTCGATCACGCTCAAGCTCGATAATCTTTCGCTTAAGTGTGGAGGAACAACAGGAGCTTCTCGCTTAAGCTTAAATGGTTTAGCTTGAGCGAGCAGAAAAGACCTTGGTAATTTTGTATTCTGTATAAAATTCACTTAAGCGAAAGATGCTTCGCCTGAGTGAAATAAAAAGAATGGATGCACTCGCTTAAGCTCACAGTGTATTCGCTTGAGCAAAATAGAAAGATCAAACCTGGAACAGTTCTCGCTTAAGCGTGAATAAATCACGCTCGAGTGACTAGTTCAGCAAAATAGGTCTCGCTCAGGCACACATAGATTTCATCCAAGCGACTGGACAAACAGGAGGTCACGCTTAAGCGCAAATAGATTTGCTCAAGCGAACCAAGGTTCCTAATTCTAAATCTAACTAATGAAATTGCAAGAATGTACACTGAAAATTTAAGTGTGTGAACACTCAGACCTTATTCAAAATTTTACAATTTTATTCACATTTTATTCACAAAAATTTGGTTTTCTTTTATTATTTCCAACACAGAAATTCAACAACAGAATGTAGGGTTGCCTCCCTAAAGCGCTTCTTTAAGGTCACTAGCTTGACCTTCTGACATCTAAGAAGATGCCTGCAGCAGCATGGAGGTTTTCTGCCTATCAAACTCTCCTCCAAAGTAGAGTTTGAGTCTTTGGCCATTCACCTTAAAAGTTCTATCAGTGGTTGGTTCTTTCAATTCGATTGCACCATGAGGGAAAACCTCATTCACAATAAAAGGTCTAGACCACTTGGATCTTAGTTTTCCTGGAAAGAGTCTCAGTCTAGAGTTAAACAACAAAACCTTATCATTTTTTTGAAACTCTTTTCTATTTATCCACTTATCATGCCACCTCTTAGTTTTCTCTTTATAGATTGAAGCACTCTGATAAGCATTGAGTCTAAACTCCTCAAGTTCATGGAGTGTTACTCTCTCCTCTTGAGATTGGTCAAAATCTATATTTAACAGCTTTGTGGCCCACCATGCCTTATGTTCTAACTCCATAGGAAGATGGCAAGCCTTACCATAAACTAACTGATAAGGAGACATGCCAATGGGAGTTTTAAATGCTATCCTATAGGCCCACAATGCATCATCTAGTCTTACAGACCAATCTTTCCTAGACTTCCCTACCACTTTCTCTAAAATTCTTTTAATTTCTCTATTAGACAGCTCAACTTGTCCACAAGTTTGTGGATGATATGGAGTAGATACCTTATGCAGTACCTCATAGTTTCTCAGGGCTTTTTCCATAAGTCTATTGCAGAAATGTGACCCTCCATCACTAATAAGGACTCTAGGGACTCCAAATCTAGAGAAAATGTTCTTCTTTATAAACCTAAGCACTACATATGCATCATTGGTTTTGGTAGGGATTGCCTCCACCCACTTAGAGACATAATCCACACCAACAAGGATATATTCATTGGAGAATGACTTTGGAAATGGTCCCATGAAGTCGATGCCCCAAACATCAAATAACTCTACAACTAAAAATATTTGTCAAAGGCATGCCAGCTTTAGCAAAGAGACCTCCACTTCATTGACACTTATCACACCTTTGAACATACACTTTAGCATCCTCTAAAATGGTTGGCCAATAGAAGCCACTTTGCAAAACTTTTGCTGCTGTACTGGAGGCACCATGGTGTCCTCCATAATAGGAGTCATGGCAATGCCACAATAGCGTTTCCTGTTCAGATTCAGGCACACATCTCCTGATAATTCCATCTACTCCTATCTTATAAAGAAATGGATCATCCCAAAGAAAGGTTTTACTGTCATGAAAGAATTTTTTCTTCATTTGAGATGTCCAACCTTCAGGTACCACAGAGGCACTTTTAAAGTTGGCCATATCAGCATACCATGGCCCTGTGATAATTGCCATCAACCTCTCATCTAGAAATTCTTCTTTAATTAAAATAGAATCAGATTCACCTTCCAGACGAGATAATTGATCAGCAACTGAGATTTCTACTCCCTTTTTGTCTCTTATTTCTAAATCAAACTCTTGGAGTAAAAGAACCCACCTGATCAACCTTGGCTTAGATTCTTTTTTAGCTAACAAGTACTTAATTGCTTAATGATCTGTATACACAATGACCTTAGCACCAATTAAGTAAGCTCTGAATTTATCAAATGCATACACCACAGCAAGCATTTCTTTTTCAGTAGTGGTGTAATTTATTTGATTCTCATTCAATACTTTGCTAGCATAATAAATGACATGTGTTAATTTTTCTTTCTTCTGACCCAGCACAGCTCCTACAGCAAAATCACTTGCATCACACATTAGTTCAAATGGTAAAGACCAATCAGGTGCTGCAAGGATTGGAGCTGAAATCAATCTCTGTTTCAAATTTTTGAAAGCCTTGACACATTTTTCATCAAAAATAAAAACATGGTCTTTCACAAGCAACTCAGTCAAAGGCTTTGCTATTTTTGAAAAGTCTTTTATAAATCTCCTATAAAAGCCAGCACATCCTAAGAAACTCCTCACTCCTTTCACATTGATTGGAGGAGGAAGTTTTTCAATGATATCAATCTTGGCTCTATCTACCTGAATACCCTCAGCAGAGATTTTGTGGCCAAGAACTATCCCTCCTTTAACCATAAAATGACACTTTTCCCAATTAAGGATAAGATTAGTCTCCTGACATCTCACCAGCACCTTAGATAGGTTGTTGAGGCATATATCAAAACTACTTCCAAACACAGAGAAGTCATCCATGAATACTTCAATGAACTTCTCTACCATGTCCCCAAAAATTACCAGCATACACCTTTGAAAGGTTGCTGGTGCATTGCATAAACCAAATGGCATGCGCCTATAAGTAAAGATTCCATAGGGACAAGTGAAGGCTGTCTTCTCTTGATCTTTTGGGTCAACCACAATTTGGTTGTAACCAGAATACCCATCAAGGAAGCAGTAATACTCATGGCCTGACAGCCTTTCAAGCATTTGATCTACAAATGGTAAAGGAAAGTGGTCTTTTCTAGTGGAGTCATTAATCCTTCTATAATCTATGCACATTCTCCAACCTGTGGTTGGTCTAATGGCAATGACTTCACCTTTTTCATTCTTAACAGTGGTCATCCCTCCTTTCTTAGGCACCACTTGGACTGGACTAATCCAAGCGCTGTCTGAGATAGTATAGATAATTCCTACATCAAGAAGTTTAACCACCTCTTTCCTTACAGCTTCTTTCATTATGGGGTTTAATCTTCTTTGTGGCTGAACAACAGGGGAATAGTCATCTTCCATTAAAATTGTATGCATACAAAATAATGGACTAATTCCCTTTAAATCAGAAATGTTCCAGCCAATAGCAGACTCATGTTTCCTTAAAACCCCTATCAATTTTTCTACATCCTCATCTTTTAAATCAGCATTAATGATTACAGGATGTGATTCATCATCTCCTAAGAAAACATATTTCAAGTGAGAAGGCAAAGGTTTTAAATCAAGTTTTTCTTTAAACACCTCCTTACCTTTCTCAAGTTCAGTATTATTCAAATTTTCTTTCTTTTCATTTTCAAAATCACCTACTTCACATGCTTCAAGTAGGTTCAGCAATTCAGAATGTGAGTCATTTAACTCATCAGTCTCAGAGTCAAAATCATCCTCCAAAAAGGCTTGTAAGACCTATTCTTCAATGTTCAACAGCATAGGAGTCCTATAATTTTTAATTTCTTCAATCATAAAATAATTCATCTTCTCAACTGGATGTTTCATAGCATTAAAGACATTAAAAGTTACTTGCTCCTCTTGAACTCTCAGCATGAGTTCACCCTTTTCTACATCAATTAAAGCTCTACCTGTAGCTAAAAAGGGTCTTCCTAAAATCAATTGAATTTCTCTATCAGCTTCCATATCCAGAACTACAAAATCTGCTGGGAAGATAAACTTATCTACCTTAACTAATAGATCTTCCAGCATCCCATGAGGATATTTGATAGACCTATCAGCCAACTGCAAAGACATACGAGTTGGTTGCAGGTCATCAATTCCTAACTTCTTCATTAAGGATAAAGGCATCAAGTTTATGCTAGCTCCTAGATCACATAAGGCACTTCCTACATGAACATCCCCTATTGCACAAGGTATTGTAAAAGACCCAGGATCTTCCAGCTTCTAAGGGAGTTTCTTTTGAATAATTACACTACACTCTTAAGTGAGAACAATCATCTCATCTCCATTAAGCTTCCTCTTCTTAGACAGAAGTTCTTTTAAAAATTTAGCATATGAAGGCATCTCCTGTAATGCCTCAGCAAAAGGAATATTTATGTAAAGCTTTTTAAACACATCTAAGAACTTAGCAAACTTTTGCTCCTCTATTTATTTTTTAAATCTGTAAGGAAATAGAGCATTCTTTAATTTTTCAGGAGTTAGCTTAGAAGCTTCCTCCAAGATTAAATCAGCCTTTTTCTTTTTCTTCTGATGAACTTGGTTTTCTTTTTCTTTTTCTGTTTCAACTTTATTTTAAGTTTCATTATTAACTTGCTCACTTTCCTGCTCTTTTTCTTTTTCAGCATCTTTTTCTAAACTATTTTCATGATTTAGAGGTGGGGAAAGAACTTTCCTACTCCTAGTAGTTATTGCCTTGCAATGTTCCCTAGGATTTACCTCAGTATCTCCAGGAAAGTTGCCAGACTGTCTCTCCGCTAATTATTTTGATAGTTGTCCAACCTGATTTTCTAAATTTCAAATGGACGCTTCTTGATTTTTAAAACTGGCCTGAGTGGCCTGAATGAACTGAGACAGGACATTCTCAAGTTCCGATTTCTCTTTAGAAGGAGGGGGAGAAGGTTGTTGTGATCTATTTGTAGTTTGATTTTGTGGCATGTTCTGATTCAAATGTGGACCTTTCTGCCATGAAAAATTGGGGTGATTCCTATAGTTAGGATTAAAGGAATTAGAGGGATAATTCCTTTGAAATTGTTGCTGCCCCATATAATTCACTTGCTCAGTAGGCATATTTGGATCACACATGCCATTTTCATGATCTCCACCACAAAAATCACAGCTTATCATACAAACTTGACTAGGCTTTTGAAGTTCTGAAATCTGTACACTTAATTTCTCTAAAGCCTGAGTCATCAACTTACTTTGAGCCAAATAAGCATCTTGTGCTTCCAATTCTAGTATCCCTCTCTTAGGGATTTGGCTCCTTTTGCTAACCAGACATTCATTAGAAGCCATAACATCTATCAGCTCTATAGCTTCTTCTACAGTTTTGGTGGTTAATGAACCTCCAGCTGAGGCATCAATCAAGACCCTAGTAGCTGGTCTTACACTATTATAGAATATAGTAACTTGTTGCGCATCAGTGATTTGATGATGAGGACATTTCCTCAAACTCTCCTTATATCTATCCCATGCTTCCATTAGAGATTCACCCTCTCTCTGTTGGAAACAAGTGATTTCAGTGCGCAACTTAGCATACTTAGAAGGAGGGAAATACTTAATCAAAAATTTTCTTTGTAAATCATCCCAAGTAGAGATACTACCTCTTGGTTGGCTCTGCAACCAGGCTTTTACTCTGTCCCTTAAAGAAAAAGGAAATAATCTTAGTCTTATTGCCTCTTCAGGGACTCCATTCATTTTCACAGTATCATAAATTTGGAGGAAGGTTACTAGATGCAGATTTGGATCCTCAACCTCACTTCCTCCGAATTGATCATTTCTAACCAACTGCAGTAAAGCCGGTTTAAGTTCAAAATTATTGGCTGCAATCGGAGGCCTAAGGATGCTAGATTGTGATCCTTCTTCAGTAGGCCTAGAGTAGTCACCAAGTGTAACTCTCCTCTGTTCCATTTCTTGTGTTCTTTTTGCTTTTTCTCAAAGAGAATTATCAAAGTCCCCTGTGCCACAACAACCATTCATGGAGCCTTATTTTCTGGAAATCCTCTTCTCTTCATTCTCTCCATCATTCATGCAGTTCATTTGTATTCTCCCTCCTATAAATCAATATCAGGATCAAAGAAGAAAGGCTCTCCTCTGTTCCTTGACTGCATACACCAAATGCTCGACACAAACAATATTAAAGCTACTGTTACAGCTACACAAAACAAACTACTACTATACTAAAAACAAGAATTAAACTACTTACTAAATGCAAAACAAAATTAAACGGTTCAGTCTAGTACCGGTCCAAGGATTGTTGATATTACTCAACAATCCCCGGCAACGGCGCCATTAACTTGATGCTAAATCCTTGAGTCATTAATATTTTTGGAAAATCTTGAATTAATATTGACTTATTGTATGACTCTCAGAGGATTTATTCTTTTGGCAAGTGCACCAATCGTTAAATTTATAATATATTTGATCGTTCCCACAGGGATTGTGGTAATTACCGCAATCTTAGACTAGTACAAGCTGAACCAACGCAATGCAGATAGAATTCATTCTATTTTTGTTGTTTTATATTTCTAATGTTTTTGTAATTTTAGAGACAGTACGAAAGATGAAATGTGAGTAATGGAACATAGGTTAGGATTGTTTCAGTTTACAATTTCATCAAGAAACATGCATTTAAGGTTCAATCAAGCTTCAGACTCAAGAGGACAATCCATAGATGGTTACTCCCTAATTCCTTAGGTGAATAACACTAATTCCTAAGCATTAAACCCTAAACCCTTAGGTGCTCAATAATAGAGAAATCTAATGTGAAATTGGGGGTTGAACCCTAACTATTCATCTAATTACTAGGCCTAAATTAGTTAAGAAGCGAGAAGTTACCTAAGACTCAACCATGATTCCTTACTGGTGAGTTTCTTCATCAGATCTGGATTTGTCAATCCAGCAACATAGATCCACTCCTCAGCTTGTTCTCCTCATGAATTAGAAGTTGACTTCCTCAATACACTTTCAAGAATTCATTACAAACCTTTGCAATCCCAACCCTAGGGACTTAGAAACCCATGGACATGGATTCTATCGAAGGAATGTGGAGAGACATGGATGAGAGAATTTAGAGAGAGAAAAGAATTAGAGAGAGATTGAAAATGGGAAAATGAATTGTATTCTGTATTCTACCGTCTCCTCTTTTCCGTCAATTTTCTACAGAGTATGTACAAGTATATATAGGAATCTAACCAACTAACAAACTTAATTAATTACAAAGGAGACTTAATTAATAATTAAACTAACTAAACTAATTACATAATTAGAGATAAATAATTAATTACAAACATTACTTAAATTACTAAAGTACAGCGGGCAAACAGTACAGCAACGGTGCAAAGCTTCTTTTGGAGGGAAAGCATCAGCTTTAAATAACCACCTTCACGCTTGAGCATGAAGGGCTCTCGCTTAGGCGAGGTCAAATTATTCAATGCACTGTTAGAGTCACGCTTGAGCATGAGCTTGGAAGCTTTGGGCGTGGATGGTATTTTTGGGGTCACGCTTGAGCGTGATGTACTCGGGCTTGAGCGTGCTCGTGTTTTTTTTCCTTTTCTCTACGTACTTTACATGGCTCTGTCACTTGAGCTTGCAGCCATCAAGCTTGAGCGTGACTTGTTCCTGCACATATAAACAAATAATTGCCTAGCGTTTGTACGCTCGCTGTCCAGCGCTTGTACGCTGGGTTAGTGAATTTATAAATAAACATAATTTCATAACTAATTATTGTTTTTAATCATTTTCTTTCATAAATTAAACACTTTTGAAATAAATAAATAAAATAAGAATTATTGAAAATTTATTAAATAATAAAGCCAAACTAAACAATATTTAATGAATTGAGTTAAATAAAAGATGAAATAATTAAGTCTTTTCAAGACTTATCAGCGATAGACACCGATTCTACACCAGGTATAAGATTGATAGTAAACTCAACCTCCCGTGGAGGTGGTAAACTGGGTATCTCCTCAGGAAACACATCCTAGAATTCTGACACCACAGGGATACTAAAGGGATCGGGGCCACTCGTCCCATCGGCAAGAGATAGTAATATGCAAAGTTGAGCTATACCTTGCACATCGAATTATCCCACATCAGAAGAAGGGAAAATAACGGTCCGCTGCCGACAGTCAACCAAAACCTTATTGGCGGAGAGCCAATCCATACCAAGTATGATCTTTAATCCCTTCATAGGTAAGCAAATGAAAGACACAACAAATCTCCTCCCTTCTAGGAGCATATCGACATTATTACACCGGTTAACCGATCTGAGACAAGTACCGGTTAGATTGGTAACCACTAGGGCATTTTTTATTAAATACACCGGCAATCTTAATCGCCGAACACAATCCTCAGATATAAATGAGTGGGTTGCACCCGAATCATAAATAACATGAACTGCATGTCTAAGTATTTCACACTTACTTTCAACTAAATTATCTGCTTGTGTTGCTTCCTCACCGGTCACAGCAAACACTCTTTCGGCATTGGGTTGAAGATTTCCACCATTCCTGTTTCCATCACGACCATCATTGCCATTACCTCGACTGTTGCCATGCCTTCCACCATTGTAGCCACTTCGGCCACCATTTCGACCACCATTATTTCCATTACCACAGCCCCGACCACCATTGTGGCCTCCGCAGTTCACATGAGCAGGTACATTAGCACGGTTGGGAGTATTAGCTTGTACCGGAACCGGTCTTGCAAGCATAGGATAGGTAGGACGGATATGTCCCACTTGATCATAATTATAACACACCACATCCTCACGGTGCACACATTCACGAACATAGTGTGGACCACCACACCTATAGCATCTCGGCCCATTGGCATTTACATTGCCCCGGCCAAAAGTGTTACCATGTCCACCACATCTAGCTTGGACATTAGAATGAGCGCCCCTCTGAAAATGTCCTCTTCTGAAATTTCCTTGCCTCTTGAAACTAGAAGATTGACCCTTCAGTTTAGAGTCAAATTTAGAATGATGCGGGGGAGCATGTTCTTCATAAATGCGGCACTTATTCACAAGTACCGTGAAGCTTCGGATTTCTTGATGACAAATGGCCCTTTGAATATCAGGGCATAGACTGTTCTCAAACTTCATGCATTTCGAGGCTTCAGTTCCCTCTTGTTGATAAGGAGGGTAGAATTCACAAAGTTCTTCGAATTTGGAAGCATACTCTTCCACCGTCATTGTGCCTTGCTTGAGTTCCATGAACTCGAGTTCCTTCTTACTCTTGTAGCTTTCGGGCACATACTTTCTCATGAGTTTAAGTTTAAAGTTTTCCCAAGTCAAGGGAATAACAGCAACAATCATTCTACTCTTGGTGAGTCTCCACCAAGTCTCAGCTTCATCTCTCATCATAAAAACAGCATACTCCACTTTTTGGAGCTCATTATACTCGAAACTATCGAAGATCCGCTTAACATCTCAGATCCAAACATAGGCTTGTTCAGGCCTGAATCCACCATGAAACTCAGATGGTTTCCTTTTCAAGAACATGTCAAGGCCTTGAGTACCTTGAACAACAAGAGCAGGTTGTCCTTCCGCTTCTTGTCTATCACGGTTTTACGACTCAAGGAGATCCGCAAAACGGTTCAAGGCTCTAGCTATAGCATCATCGTTATCTTGATGACGACGGGCCATCTCAATATCTATAATCATAACATGAGATTTAACTAACATCAGTAAACTCATTCATAAAACTCCTCTATAGTCTTATACTATAGTACTTCATCTTAAAATTAAGTTATGGCTCTCCATCATGGAGTCCAATATCAACCAACTCATATTAGAGCTCATAAAAGCATATTATCATATCATGGTGTCATATGCATTCACAAAAACATAGGATTCATCATTGAGGGAGAATAGTGTGAAGAAAGCTTGGCCGGACTTATAGCAATCACATTCAATCCATAGTCAATTCATACATAGTCAAACAACAATGGCAACCATTCATTAATTTCATATCACATTCTATTAATAATAATAGCTAATCACAGTAATACAGAGTGAATAATGCTCTGATACCAGGTTGTGACACCTTGAAAATACAGGGGAAATTAATAAATAAAATGTGGATAATTAAAATAGAGGATAAATTTTTCACGATTTAAAACAATTAAAGGATGGAAGAGATCACGAGATGAAAACTTTGGCAAGTAATCCCTGGACCCATTTTAATAACCTATCTCACATATGAAGATATGAGAAGGTGAACAATTAAGTCAAAGAGTGAACCTTGGATGATTAATCTCATGATCATCAACAAGGAGTAGCGGAAGTGTACAATTACATTAAGGAAATGAAGGGGAGTGGTAGAAGGTCGAAGGATAGTCCATTAAATTGTTAAAATGTATTAATTATGCATGTCGGTCATCGTACAATCATATTATAGTCAAACAATACCAATGCTACCCCAAGACAGAGGAAAAGGTGTGAAAACAAGGCCATGAATCGATTCAAACACCCTATGAATCGATTCAAATGATTTAGGAGTGCAAAACAGTGAAAACAGGACCCCTTGAATCGATTCAAGCTCGTATGAATTGATTCAGACACTTCTGGAACTCAAAATTATGCAAACAGGGGTCCTTGAATCGATTCAAGATCGTATGAATCGATTCAGGCCTTCCTAGAACCAAAAACAGTGAAAACAGCAACTCTTGAATCGATTCAGGGATCCTCGAATCGATTCGAGACAGCACAGTTGCTATTTTTATGTAGAAAAAGCATTATTTTTGGACTTTCAACCCCCCTAACTTTTTCATATCAACTCCAAACGCTACCAAATTTTGACACTAACTAAAATACACCAATTGTGACATGTGGCCATCGGCCTCACTCCAAAATTCTCAAAAATGAGAAACTTATGAAAATAAATGCGTTTAGTCCATTCCTAAGCCTTTTTGAGTAACTTAGGGGTCTATTCTCAATGGAATTGACCCGTTCTAGTATCTATAAGTCACAAATCATGTATTTAAGCTATTGGAACCATCACACACTACCCAAAACTCATAAAACTCATTTTGACCCTACTAGTTCCTTACTTATGCATGACAATCATGAAATATCATCAATTATACAGCACATAAAGTCATCATTCACAATTCTCATCATTTGTTCATCAAAGTGAGCAAAATTCAAGCACTCACACATTAGCATCTTACATCACCAAGGTCATAACCAAAAATTGGTCTTATATGTAGGTTCCAATTTTCACACATGACCTACAAAATCATTATACATCATCCATACCAATTCATGGCTATACAAAATATGCAGAATACTATATACATTACAAATATTCTACGCAAACCATAAAATCAAAATGTTGTCGGCCAAGGCATTCTTTACCAAAATGGGCTTCCTTCACACCACTTCTCCACACAAGAGCTCCATAGGCAAGCCCTACAACACAGGAGCTAAAAGGATATACCACATGGAGAGTGAGTATACTTTCTCAATGATGAAAATCTACAATTGTGATAATATATACATGAATGCAATATAAACATTCCTCCTTAAGGTAAATTCGATCAACACCAAAATAAACATTCATCAAACTCACTGAACACATAATATCCATTTAAATTCATAAGAACATATCAACCATTAACCCTGTTACAGTTGATATAAAAAGGAAATTCCATCTACTCTTCACACAATCTCCTCAACGGATGTCACTCTATGCCATGCTCCTCTGGCTAATGCACATGCTAGTGTTTAGGATGCATATACACGGATCCGATTTCATACCAACGGGTGATCGTAGCCACCATAATCATTCATTCATATTCATGGGTTTCCCGCCTCGCAAGGGGTACTCCCTCTAGCAGCCTCGCAAGGTGCTTTCTCGTGATCGCAACCACGTTCAACAATTCATAATGGTTTCCCGCCTCGTAAGGGGTACTCCCGCCTCATGATCACAACCATGGGCATTCAATCTCAATGGTCCAGCAGGGCCTTTCATTTCAAATACCAGGTGATCGCAACCACCGGTCCAATAATCATAGGAACTCGCAAGCCCTTTTTATATTTCCAGCATCAAGTGATCGCAACCACTTATCAACATCATCATGATATGCATGCCATGCCATGTATGCAATGCTCATGCATGCCTCAATCTCATATGGCTATCTCACCCTCTCATCTAGGGTACACTCATACTCAATAACACCATTAGTTTTCCATAGTCAACATATCCATATATATATATTCCAATCATAAGATTTCAAGAATCCATATAGTCACAGATTTCAAGCATTCATCAAGTCACACATGGATTCCATAACATTTCATCATATATTATGCCACTCATAGCCTCGTTAAGGCTTCAATCCACAATTAATCATTTAAAGCACCAAGTTTAATTTCACACCACAAACATATGATATCACATTCATTCAAGTAAACATGCCACATTACATCATCATATACATTATCATCATACATGTTCTCATACATTTAGAAAATACACCCCCTCTCCTACCTCAAGAGAAGTAGACTTCCGGGGTTGATGTTCCCGCTTCACAAGCGTTATCAATTCCTACACCAATCATTATAGGACCACATCAATTATTCATCCCAAACCATCTTAACATACATATAAATATCTATGTACACATGATTCTTTTCTTGTAAAAACTATTTATCAATTTATTCATTTGCCTAATTAGGCTTCGGGAATTCCTTCCCTTAAATCACCATTCATTATTACTAAGGCAACAACCTAATTAATTAGGTCACCACATGCATTAATTTTCCACCAACACCTTGGTGAGTTTTCCATTTATGACTTCTCATCAACATTGTAAATCATCATTAAATGCCACTACTTCATCATTTATAACACTTCGCTCATCAATAAATGCTAACCCCATCAACCTTACACATTTCCCCAAAATTATAAATTAGGGTTTTATTAAAAACCTACCATACCTTATAAATGCACTTCTATACTCATAATCTTTCAACCCTATCTTTATATATTTCATTTATTACTCATAAACACCCATGTTTGTTTCACCCCACCTTAGGGTTTGTGTATTTAATGTTTTCTTTCCCTATCCATAAGCATTTAATACACCGCTAAATCACCACCATCTATCTCCTAGGTTCAAAGAACAAAAGGAATGATAAAAAGCTTACCTTGCTCCAAAACAAAAATAAGAGTCAAGAGAAGGAGAGATGGTGACGGAAATAGAGAGAAGAGAGGGAGGAGCTTCAAGCCACAATGTCCTCCTCCAAGCTCAATGGAGTTTTTGAAAATGGAGAGAGAAAATAAACAAAACTTCTCTAGGTTTTTAAGAAGAAGAAGGTGAAGGGATGAGGGAAATAGGGAGAGAAGAGAGTAAGTGTGTTTTCATAAGAGAAAAAAGAGGGTTACGAGAATGAGAGTGAAAAGAGTGAGGTTTTGTTTTAATTTTTTCATCTTTCACTTAAACTCTTCCGTTTTTAAATAAACAGGCTCTCAGTTCGGGCTGAATACATATTCTAAAAATTATTCCGAATACATATTCGGATTCCCAATAATATTATCTACAGCCCTGACCAAAGGCATCTTAATCGGAGATACTTGGTTCGACACCCATATTTTATCCGGGTCAGTTTTCAGCTCATCCGGTCATAATAACTCACTAACGGTCTCCAAAAATCTTAATTAAATTATTTCTAACATTTTGGGATATTAATTAGTCCACATTTAATTATTCAATATTTATTTTCTTAATTTATCTTTCTATTTTAAAAAAATCCGGGGTGTTACACCTTATACTTGTAGCTGCTTACGATGTGTATCACCCACATTATTCTAGACGATCAGGGTCGTCAACTAATAGGGACCCCTCTAGCTTATTATCTTTGGGAAGGGATTAGTTTGCTAGCCTTTATTTATGAATAATGTTTGTTGAGTCAAGTTATGGGAGCCTACGTGCCCCTGATGTTTAGATTATGTACAGTTGTTGGGCATGGCCATGTATTATATAACAATGTTGTATATAATGTTTTTGTTCCACTAGGCCTTCTTGAATGAAAAAAACTTCCACAATTTTCCTAAAACTTGTAACCTCTTAGATAAGTAGGATGATCTAGTGGAAGAGATTGTCTTAGTTAACCGAGGGTGTTTCATTTTAGATTTCAAAAATATCATTTTAATCCTAAAATTAATAACAATTAATGAAATCATTGTTGGGCAGTTCAATGGGTTGTAATCTGATTCATCTAATTTAGCCTCATTGATTTTCTACCATAACTACTTATTTAATCAATATAGCACTTACAATGAATGAAGGATTGTGGATGTGGTTTATATATAAATCTCTACTTCTCATTGTCATTTGCTTTATTCCTTCCTAATGAGTTTCACCATTTTATAAAAGAGAATGAAGTTGCTTTTGTGTGGTATCTTCTTTTTTTAGTTTTTCATTGTCATTACAACTTTTTAATGAACTTTACTATTAATATTAATTGTTATTATTTATTTTCCATATAATCTTAGATAAATCCAATACTTTATTCTTTATCATTTCCCTCATATTCCCACCCTGTGCATCATACAGGTTCTATAACATCCCTCATTTTTTATGACTTGTCTGAGGACAAAGAAGTTTTTTATGCTGCTATGATTAAGGCTTAGGCTTCGACAGTGCAATTTCTATGAATAATGTGCTTGCCCGACTAGGGAATAAATCAATGTATAGGACCTTTTTAGAAAAATAAAATATATAATTAGAAGGTTAATAATTAAATATTACGTTTATTAAAATGGATATATATATATATATATAATATGTTCCCGCATTTTGGTCGATACGGTAAAATGTGTTACTTGTAACGCCCTCATTTCCTGTAAATTGGTCTAGTGGCCGAAAAGTGACGATTGATTTATGTATTGTTGTGATATGTGATATTGGGCTTCAACCAACTTAGTTGTGTGCTTTGTGTGTTTGCCCATTTTGGAGATCTAACTAATGAACAAATTTATTTTAAAGCATAATAATAATAATACTCTATTAGCTTATATTAGTAATAAAATATATGTTATCAGCCGAGAAAGAGTTTTTGAATCTGACATGGGACCTAGAGGTCAATGATGGACCCTTAGTGATTGGTGAGTGAAGGTGGTGAAACCCAATCAGTGTAAATGAAAATTTATCTACTTAGTGAATTGAAAGAAAAATTTAGTCATTATCCGATAACCCTCTTTCGTATGTTTCGCCATTTCTGGCCAAACAAATGCCACAAGTGTCTAATTCGAGTCATTCTAGTTCCAAAGTATTTGTATTGAAACGTACAACATTTTCTGTGAAGGACCCGAGGTCCATTCCTAACGTTTTGATCCCTAAATTTAACTTTAAGAGCTTAAGTCTAATAACTTGTATTGCTTTTGCGTACCCCTTAGTGTTTTTGGCATATCTATCCCTATAGTTATCAAAATTGAATGATTCTTATTCCTAATCATTTGTATCAAAATTATCTACAACTCTTATGTTGATCATAAAACCCAGTTCTCACTTTCTTGATCCCAGTTTCTAAAATAATGCACTGATTCACGAGTTCCTTAATTTAGCTTGACCTTCTTTCAGTATTTTTGGCACTTCTCCTTCATACAACATCAAAATTGAATAATTATTTTTCTGAAAATTTCTAGATACAAATATCTACAATTTTAATGAAGACCATGAAAGCTAATTCCTAGCCAAAACATCCCAATTTTATTTCTAAATTCTGACTTGCCAAGTCGTCACTATCCTGAACACCCATATCTCCCACTCCTGATATTAGATTTTGATGTATTAAAGTTAATTTTAAAAAGGAGAAAGAGATCTAAAACTTTTATGTTGGAAACTTTTTCAAATTCCCACTGTAGCAAAACAAAACTTGCAACCCAAGACATTGCCTTCTTTTGAGTCACATCAGCCCTCCACTCAAAATAATGACTAATAAGCCATTGCCACCTTGTGCCATATGTCTAGCCTTTCTTTGGCTGAATTTTTCCTCTCTTTTCTCTACTTAACTTTACTTAGAGGACAAGCAATCAAATTGTTCTCGTATTTCTCTCTTTGCTAAAACAAGTTTCCATTTTTCTCTAAGTTCTCTTTTACATTCTCCTTGAAACACCATCACCCTCCTTGATTCTATCTCTTCACAACACCACCATACCTTATTCTCACCTTATTTTCATCACTCTAAACACCAAATAAACTTCATCTCATCCTTCTTGAAGTGCTGGAACAATGAACAAGGAAACAAAAGCAACAAGGAGGCATTATCACCACCCTTAGTTGTGAGCTCTTTGTGAGGTAAGGGGGAGTTTTTATTTCCTTGCTCTTAGATGATCTCATGCATGGGTTTGGAATCTCAAAGACAAGGCTTTTCTTGGTACTTTAGTTGCTGAAATCATTTAAGAAAATTTTGGGAAAATGGATTTTGATGTTTTAGGAAAGTCTTGATTTTGGGATCCTCCTTAGTTGAAATTTTTACCATGCAATACCTTTATCTTGATCATGATACTAAGCCTTAAAAATTGAAACTTTTATGATAAATGATTGGGTTATGTGCTGGCCAAAACATGCATGAAATGTAGGTACCTTGCTTATTGTTGTATTTTGCTAAAACTTGATTTTTGGAACCTTTTGTGGCCATGGTTATGTGTAGGTTTTTCTTTTATTTTGAATGTGATATTTTAACTTTAGAAACAAAATTTTGAATAATGAGTGGTAGAGCTATTATTTGGCCGAATGATATATATGAAATTGGTACCTTGAATGTTGTTGGGTTTTGTCTTAAACTAGCTTGCATGTAATTATCTTGGCTCTAAAATTTTGGACCCTTGTTTGCATGTGAAAAATCTTGAATCTTGATGAAATTATGAGGCTAAAAACATGGCCCTAACTTGGTGTTTGTGAAGGTTTATTTCTCCTAAATTGCATGTGGTGTTGCTTAATTTAGTAACTTGAAAAACCATGTCTTGTTGCATGTGCTAAATCTTTAATTTTTGAGTTGTGATCTTATGTGCAATGCTTGTTGTTTGGGCATGTTTTAATGGCTGGATGATATATGTTATATAGGTGTTTTGAATGTAATTAATCTTGCCTTGATATAACTTACATGGAAATTCTTTTAATCCTAAGAGTATTAATTTTAGTTTGCATGATAAAATTGCATTCTTGATAATTTTGTAGAACTAAAACCATGAACTTATAAATATTTTTGTGAAGTTGCTTCTTACATGTGCTAATGTTTGGAAAGATGACTCTTGTGATGTTTGCTAGTTGTGTGAGAAAATCTTGATTTATTGCATGGATCAAATTCTAAATTTTTGTACTTATTGGCAAACATGTGTTGTTGCTGTCTTGGGCTATTTGATGACTAAAATTTGATGATAAAATTTGATGTTAAATGTTGTTTGAAAAGAATTATGAGAAATCCCAAGTGTCGACGTGAATCCTTAGCCAAAAACGTACGAAAATAAGGTTTTACAAAGGTATAAAAAAAGATGAGCGTGCTAACTTTAACTTGTGATGTACTACCCTATATTTGGCATGTGATTTTAATGTATGAGTATTCCCAAGAGAAAAGATAGATGGTAATAACGCTAAGTGGTACTTGTCCTTAATTGCGCAGTATGGAATTTTAAAATGAGGAAGATAGCATAACTTTGGTAATTTTAGGGAAATCTAGTTTCTAGATAGTATTGAAGTAAAATTTTGTTTTAAAAATAAAGTACTCAAAAATTTAATAATTTTTTACTTTGGAATCACTTGAATCGAAATTTTCTAGTGGAAGAACGCATGAAACAAAGTTTTCTGACAAAAGAGAATTTTTTACGCCTATTTATATAAATTTGGACAAGAAATATTAATTAATTTAGTTAAGGAGCATTTTCCTATTTTGCCAAGCTAATAATTAAGATATATTTTGATTCTAAGGCTGAAAGAATAAAGTTCTGTGGCAATCTAATGCAATGGGACGGTGTTCGCCTAACGGCCCAATAATTTACATGATAAATTCTAATTTTCTCCTTGGTACTTAGTTCTCAAGGAATCTTGGTTTTAATAAGTTATTTTAGTATTTGAAATCATAAATACCGAAGGAAATGGAGTCTGGAATTGAATTGTATAATGAGGCAACATTTCTATTAATCGGTAAGATAAGCATATCTTTGAATTTTCTAATACCCACTAAGTCTGGGGTTTATCTATGTTAAGTAATGACTATAATATAAATGGTCAATAAGCTTAGAAAAATTTCTGAAGGATCTAATTTCTAGTAAAGCCTTAGTTTCAATACTCCTAACATTAAGTATTAGCCAGTAACTAAGACCTAGCGCATAAATTTGAAGTCTGAGACTCTTTAAAATCCTAGTATTCATTTCCTCAATGCATTAAGGACAAGGACCTTGGGTATAAGGATTCCGCCTAACACTTAGTTAACAAAAGGACAAAAAGCATAGTAAAGGAAATTACACATGTATCATGATCATTTAGGATTGTATTAGGAAACTCAATACTATAACATACAACGAGGGGTACACTAGGAGGACGAATTGTTCCGATCCAGGGGGTATAACCGGGGATGAATGCCTAGAAGGCCTAAAAGTGAATCCGGTGTCGGGTGTTTGTTGGCCAACCAGGTATACCCTGACTAGGGCGAGTGTTACTATGGCCATGTAGAGCCAAGTTCCTATTGATGGTGATCACATTTTTAATATGATATGATGGACCAGTGTGTCTTTCTTTTACCCATGGTTGTTACAGGACCTGGTGAGCTCCGATCGCTCTAGTATAGAAGCTTTATGCCTAGTGGGACTGAGGCGGGATGATTCTAATGAGTACACTGTTGTTAGGGCCCTCATTCACATTCATGAAATACTTAACAAAGAAATAATCAAAATACACTTAACTCATGCATAACGGTAATGTTATGTCATAACGGTAATGGTTGATCTCTATTAGTATATTGTACTTGGTATAGGATTGTATGACGTGCTACTACTATAATGCTTAATTGTGGTGATAGATGAAGATAATTGATTTCTGATAGATATTGTGACTAGTATGAAGTAGGTAAAGTGTTAGCTTGATTGATTACGAAACCTTGAGTACATGGTAATGGTTGAACATTAGAATAGGTGTGATAAAATTAAGACCAATTATTGATGGCTATTGTATATTGGTTTAGTAGTGAACTGATAAGGTTGTGCGTTATAACGAGTAGTAGTTAATGTGTTTATCTCTAAATAATTTGTGTTGACGTATGACTCGGGATAATTAAGCAAAGGTTATGTAGCTGATATCATGAAAACCTAAAAAGCTAGTAAATTATTACTATAAAATTACAGATGATCAATAGGTTACGTATATTCACGTCTGTTAAGTGAGAAAATTTTAAGAACCTGTGGTAGGTGACATTATTTGATGATTTGATATTGTGTGGAATTCATTAAGGTATAACGCTACGTCCTTGTATGTACTTTCCAATGAGGCTAGAGTGAGATAAACTCACCCCTTTTGTTTATGGTTCTATTTATGTATATCTATATATATACTCTAGGTTGTAAGGGACCGGTTTGAGGAGAACAAGGATAAGCATTAGAGCTATGCAATTGATGCGGTTGGATTTCCAGCTAAACGAAGTAGTGACTAGGCTAATGTGTACTCTTTTTGGGTGCCTGTGTGCCCCTATACATTCAGAGTATGTGAGTTTCTGTTGGTTGAGACCATATGATAGATAAAGATGTTTTTATTAAAGTTCTTGTTCCATCATTGTTTCTTGTAGAAAAAAAAAAACTTCCTTGTTTTATCTAAAAGTGGTAACCTCTTAGTTAAGTAAGATGATACAGTGGAAAGGGTATCCTAGTTAACTAAGGGTGTTACAGGTTCCCCACTAGTTTTTATATAATAAAAAACTATACAAGTATTTAATATGTAAAATTATGTACTATAATAAAATTGAATATTATAAATATAAGATTTAAAAATAATCCATATAGTTTATTAAACTCAAGTGTATATATAAAAAGATTATCTCAATAGTTATTAATAAAGTTTATTGAAATTCAGTATTCAATATTTATTCTAAAGTAAAAAAATATAATGTTGCTTTAAAGTTCATTAATTTAACTTATTTTAGTATTTTTTGAAAAGAATTATGGTAATAATTATTTTAAAAAAGTTTTTACTTGAAAAGTTTGAATATAATTGTTTGTAAAATTAGTTTAATAAGCTTTTGATATTGAGTTCTTATAGAAAAGTTGAAGTTTTATTGTGAATAGTACAAATAAATTTTAAATTAACTCCTAACAAAAAAAATAAGTTAACTATGTTTTTTCAATCTTTTTGGTGAGGTGACTCTTACAATGCTATATATAACTGTCCCTGATTAAATACACGTTTTGTCAGTGTGGACCTTTTGATCAATTAGTACCATGTCAATACTAATTGAAGTCCTTTTTGGATTTACATTTAGAGTATTCTACAGGGAGCTATTTGAACTTTTATTTTCTAGTCATCTTTATTAGAATTGAGGTCATCTAGATAAGTTAGGTAAATGAATTGTGTTTCATCATGCATATTCTTTTTTCCTATCAAATTAATGAATATTTAATATAACAAACAAAGTAAGAATTTTTATATAAAAATAAGATCAAATAATTGTATATCGATTAACATTAGCCAATGAAGTTGACATAATTATGCAAAATGGAAGAAAAATTCTAAATTTTTAGAAGAAATAAGACAAAAAAATGAAATGTTTGAAGTAGCAAAGCAAAGGTTTGTATCATTTTTATATACAAATTAGAAAACATAAATTAATATTTATATATTACATTATTACATAAAAATTTTAATTACAATAAACAACAATGATAATATGGTTAAGTTTTACTACATATAATGATTCTTAATTTATAAATATAGTAACAAAGAATAATAAGTCTATTATATATATAAATATATATATATATATATATATATATATATATATATATTTCAACTAGTTTTAGAACTCGTGCAATACACGTTTTGTTTTTTTGACAAAGATAAAAATGGTAAGTGCAAAAATATTTAAGTTAAACCATTCAATTCAGATCATTTATTATTGGTTAAACATGTAAATACGTAGGCAATAATATAAAAGATTAATAAGTCATTGTCCATAACAATTAAATGATAGTCAACTAAAAAATATTAGGAAAAAATGAATAACCAAGAAGTTAAATATTATGCAATAGGGCAGAATAATCATGTAAATCTTTTGTATTATGAGTTCATTAATAGAAAGAGAAAAACTAGATGTTTCAAGGAATTTTGAAGTTTTTGAAATAGCTGATGGAAATGTTCTAGCATTGTAATGACTTACAACATCATAAAAGGATGTTCGGTGGACAAACATATGTTAATGTAATGATTTAACCTTTGGCCGCTAGAGTGATGCAATCCCAATGTATTTATCGTTATGAGGTACCTGTTGCAAATTTTGTATTTGTAATGTTTCAATTGTCAAATGTGTGACAATCTAATGAAATGTAAAGCACCATGGTATTTTGTATCAAATATTATGGGAGAACTTCTGTATCATAATTAAAAATATAACAACTGGCATACCAAAAGAATTTACATTATGACATGTCTATGAAACCATATATGACAAAAAAACATTGACATCTACCATTCATAAACTGAATAAATTTTATTCCTAATTTTCATTTAAAAAAGGACATATCAACATACCTTGGATGATATTTGGTACATGGATGAACATCTTGATAGAACACTGAAAGAGAAAAGATAGTAAGTAAGGTCAATAAAAGTGATAACCTTATAACCTTATATAAAAAATAAGAGGCAAGATCTCAAATATCATTAAACTTACATATTTAATGAAATTTAAAATTCAAAATCTTAACTATAAATGAAAACAAACATAGTTAATTCCTGACCCTTCAGTTTACAGACAGTAATAACTAAGAGGGTAATCTAACAATTAAAGGGCACTACATTAATTGATGTTTTAATTCTCAACTCCACCTTCATTCATAGAATATAAAATCCTTCAATTTTTATTAATGTTAAGACATATTTGACTAACATAAAACATAAATAATATACATAATAATATATAATATAATTATACTCTATTGTTAAAAAAATGTGAATATATATAATCTTAATCTTAATATATGATATATAATCTATATATAGTATATCGTATACATATTATATAATGTTAATATAACTATAACTATTATTAAAAAAAGTATATGCATATAATGAGGATGTATCATATGAGAAAGACTCTCTTATGTAAGAGTGAGAGGAGTGAATTTGGACCGTACATACAATGGATGGTTGAGATTAATCATGTGAGCTTTTAAAAAGTCATGTGACCTTTTAAGTGATCATGTGACTTTGAAAAACTTTTAATCTCAACCATCCATTGTATGGTTATATGGCCCAGATTTGCTCCTCTCACTCTCACGTAAGAAAACTTTTCTCATAAGATACATCCCCTGCATATAATATATATATATATAAATAATGTTAATATAACTATAACTATTATTAAAAAAGTATGCATATAATATATATATAATGTAAATATAACTATAAATACTATTAAAAGAATGTGTATAATATATACAATTTTAATATATAATATATAATATAATTAACACGGTACAATAATTAACAGGGTAAACCATCAATTAAAGAGGCACCATATTAATTGATGTTTTAGTTCCCAAGTTCACTCAACAGCCGTCCTAAATAATGAAAGGCATACATAACAGTTGGCTATTTAATTTCAAAAACTGTAA
This sequence comes from Clitoria ternatea, assembly GCA_037962975.1. Lineage (NCBI taxonomy): Eukaryota > Viridiplantae > Streptophyta > Magnoliopsida > Fabales > Fabaceae > Clitoria > Clitoria ternatea. The sequence goes on from CM075670.1 coordinate 142,470,473, forward strand.
TGATGATTTAGTTCTTAAATGCAGGTTGTAATTTGAATTAGATAAAGCAATGGAAAAAGTATCACCTTGGCAGTTGCTTTGATGATTCTAACAACCTAGCTTGAATGGCTGCAATGTTTCGAAAGTGTCTTTAATAAGGCCAAAAAGTATGTTTATTTTCCATTATAAGGCAAGAAGGAACTTGTAAAATTTTATTTCTCAAATTTTAATCTAATCTTAACCATAATTGTTAAAAAATTAAATGTAAATAATGTTCATAATCATGTTGGCCATATGAATACAACTGTAACATTAATTTGCTAACCATAAGAAGTATAAGCCATTAAGTAACAACACAATTTCATAAGCAGGCAACCTAAGTAGTTGATTTATCTTTAAAATGTTTATAGTGATACAATACATGAATTAGTTGATAGGTTGACAATGTTCCCATGATATCAATGTGAAGGTTGTAGAAATTAAGTTCCTTAAGCTTGCAAATTGAATCAGGTTCTTATGTTGATACGTTCATTGGTATGATTTTGAAATTAATTTAAAAGTTAATAACAACACCCTTTAAGGTAGGTTCACCTACCTATAGGAACACGATTCATTTGGTTTCCTAGTATTTACTTAATTAATAAATAAATATATAATTTATCATTACATAATTGAAACTTTGGTAATAAAATTGGCAGGTTCGTACTATAATTGGAAGTTAGGTAATTGAAACCTTACTAACTATAATTGACATATTGTACTCAACATATCATTCATTTATAAAACTTGATAAAAGATAATGTACATTTTTTCAAAACCACCCACTAAGATCAAAAGACACATTCTAATAAACGTTTTTCATACTAAGGTGTTCAATTTAAAACCCTAAAGTATAGAATAGAGAACTAATATAAGGCATCTCAATCAAGATCTTATGACCACCCTTCAAGTTGTGGTTGACACAAAAATCATGCCAATCGGTGCCCAAATGAACTTTCCACACCCTTTGACCAATCCAACGCAGTTCAACAAGCTAGGTATCAGCACATCCTTCATGCCGCGCATGAATTAGTTTAGGCTTCCCTCTCAGAATGATAGAAACCAACTTTGAAAAATTAGTAACAAGAAAAATAAGAAGGGGTGGATGAAATAAGACAACTAACCCAAAAGTTATCCCTTTGAAACTTGGTCAGGAGTTTTGTAGTAGAGAAACAAAAATTAACTCCAACTTCATCATCAGAATCACCAATGACAATGGCATCTGGATCAATAGGTATCTTTTACAGATAACAAACATATGGAAATGATCAGACTGACAAAGAACATATAATAAAACTTTAGTTGGGGAATATACGAACCCCTACATTATTTGTGAAGGTGGGGAAATTCAGCAGACTGATCATCAGCTTCATAGGGAGGTTGTAATTTGAGTTTACAACCCTTATAGGGACAATCAGGCTTAAGCAATTTTAAAATGTGTCAAAGACAATTTTTTAAAAATTTAAAGAAAAGGTGGAATAATTTTCATCTCAAATTAATGATTAACTATACCGATATAAAAACACTTACCCCTCAATATTTTGTTTAGGACTGGGTAAAATCTTACTTGATAGAGGGGAGAGAAACAACATGAGGTCCAACATCAAAATGACCCAAGATAAATACGTCCACTATGATGGAGAGGTTTTGGTTTTGGGTCACAGTCATCACATGAACAATGTGTCTATAGGGATTGTAAAAATTTAGAAAATAAAATTGTTTAAGGTAAAGTTAAAGTGCAAGAATTTAGAGATTGTATCAGAACAACTCATGTGCGAGTCAAATAACAGTAAGCACAAAAATGATTTACAATGTAGTTAAAGTAAAGAGGGAAAAAGAAGAAAACTATCACCAACTTCATCATCAGAATCACCAATGACAATGACATCTGATTCAACCGGTTCCTGTTACAATTAATAGACATATGCCAATGATGAGACTCATAAAGAATATATAATAAAAGTTAAGATGGGGAAGATACTAACTCCTACATTATCTGTTTGAAGTTGGGGAAGTCAGCAGGCTGAGCATCAACTTCACGTGGAGACTAAATCGATTTTAAAAGTCATAGAAAGGTGGATTAACTTTCATCTTACATATACCAATATAAAAAACACTTACCCCTCCGTATTTTGTTGGAGACTCGGGAAAATCCTATTTGACAGAGGGACGGGCAGCAACATGAGGTCCACCATTAGAATGATCCAACAGAATTCATACAATTAATATGGGGAGGTTTTCGGTATTGGGTCACAATTATCACATGAACGATGTGTCTACAAGGATTACAAAAATTAAGAAAATAAAATTCTTTTAGGTGAAGTAAAAGTGCAATAATTTAAAGATTGTATAAGAACAAAACATCTGCTAGTCAAATAACAATATTTATACCTACTAGCAAACAATTAACTTATAAATGTATACCTGGTGGAAAATAATTAAATTATAAATCCTTCGTAATGGTTTCAAGCATAATTTTCATTGTTCTTCGTCTCTCATGTACTAGATCTACCATACTTCAAAAGTTATAGATACAAAAATAATATGCAAAGTAAGCTTACAAAGAAAAAACATACAAAGTGACAATTTGCTTCATCCTTGATGATCTCTTTACCCTTTCTCATTTGAAGAGTGAACAAAATATTTTGGGGTCTAAGGTTTGGAAAGGGAGAGCACGGAAGTGTTTGAGGGTAAAAGAAGCGAATGATTTGATAATGAGGTTTTCAGAGGTATTATGGTTTCCGAATGAGACAATGGTTTTGGGACAATGTTTGAACGTTTTTCGAAGGGTTTCCAAAAGAACAATGAACAGTTCCCACAGGGTTTTCGAACAGTTTCCAAAGGGTTTTGGGACAACGTAAAGCACGTTGGGAGAGAAACGAAAGGTTTCCAAAGGGTGAAGGGTTTGAGGAAAACAAACTTTTGGGGTTATTAAGAAGACTGAAGGGTATGAAATGATGAATATGAAGAGGCATACCAAATTTTAGATGAAGAAAAATGATCAAAGCTTGAATGAGGAGAGACATAGAGAAAGAAAAGAAATTTGAAAAAATCAAAAATTGAGTGTATGAAAAGACACGGAGAAACAAGTGGACACTTAAGTGAAGAGAGAGGATTGAATGACTAAACTAATAAAAAAATAAAAAATAAATTAAAAGACTGGTAATAGAAAAAAAATTTAAAAGAAAAACAAGGCTTGTTAGACTAATATTAAATATTGTATATTTAAATTAAATAGTTATAATATTTAATACGGATAATTTTATATATAGTAAAATATTCGGAGCAGGACTTACCCTTTCTAACTCCGATCCTCCTCCCCTTTACCATTTACCAATGGATTGCAAAGAACTTTGTAATACTTGTCAAATTGTTTCCTGTATGTCTTGACGGACAACATGAGAATACCTATTCCACAAATTGTGTTAATTCAGTTTGAAAATAAGATTCTTATACAAATCAGTTTTAAAATGGTTCTTTAGTGTCCTGACAAATTGTATATTCTCTGCATATTCGCAATTAAATAAACTTTTAGATGCTAAAGCCAATTGGTATACAGTCAGAGACAAATGGATATGGTGAAATCTTTCGGTGAATCGTTGTCCTAGATTTGCTCTGTTTCTCTATGTTGTCTGTTATTTTAGTTTTTTTTAAGGCGAGTACGAGATATTTGTGATCTGAAATTGGGTAACGTTACCATATTTTCAGGTTTTAAGTATCTAGTTTTCTCTAATTTTAGCAAAGTTGGTGAACTATTTTTTGCGGTTTATATATAGACCCACATAAAGACACTCTTTTTATCTTATTTCCTTGTTCATATGATTTGAAGATCTTTTTTTGGAACGAAAGGGGTTTCTTGGGCAGCTAGCTACCCATAATTTGGATTTGGAGGTGCAAGGTTTCTCACATGAACACCTTGCATTTTGGAGGGGTGCAGGTCTCTAATCTCTCCATGACACGGCTTTGTCTTTATGATTAGAGTCACCCAAATTGAAGATTTTGACCAAAGGAGAGAAAATTATCACCATGGGTTTTCATGCTTATGTAGGATACTATGAAGCTGCATTGTATACTTATTTTTGTGATCTTCCTATTTTTAAGCCACGTTCTTGCCGGTTGCTTAGATGTTTTTTTGTTATGCAGGAATCAAGTCAAGTAATGCCAAGAATTCGCAACGTTATACGTGGTTCGGATGTGAAATCCTATATAATTCTGTTTGCAGTCATCCCAATTTGCATATTTGGATTATATTTACATGGACAAAAAATCTCCTACTTCCTGCGCCCTCTGTGGGACAAACCGTTGAAGCCTTTCAATGTCATACCGCATTACTACAACGAAAACGTAACCACGGAGAATCTGTGCACGCTCCATGGTTGGGGAATCCGTGAGTACCCGAGACGTGTGTTTGATGTTGTGTTATTCAGCAACGAGTTGGAAATACTAAACTTACGCTGGAGAGAATTGTACCCTTTTGTGACTGAATTTGTTCTCTTGGAGTCAAACTCCACATTCACAGGGTTACCTAAGCCTCTGGTTTTCAACAGCAACAGAGACCAGTTCAGATTCGTAGAGCCCCGGTTAACTTATGGGACAATTGGTGGGAGATTTAAGAAAGGGGAGAATCCGTTTGTCGAGGAAGCGTATCAGCGTGTGGCGTTGGATCAGCTTCTGAAGATAGCTGGTATAACCGATGATGACTTGCTGATAATGTCTGATGTGGATGAGATACCAAGTTCCCACACTATTAACCTCTTGAGGTGGTGTGATGAGATACCTCAGGTTCTTCATTTACAGCTCAAGAATTACCTTTATTCGTTCGAGTTTCGCGTGGATGATAAGAGCTGGAGGGCTTCTGTTCACCGGTATCAGACCGGGAAGACAAGGTATGCGCATTATAGGCAGTGTGATCACATATTGGCAGATGCAGGGTGGCATTGTAGTTTTTGTTTTAGGAAAATCAGTGATTTTATTTTTAAGATGAAGGCTTATAGCCATTATGATAGAGTGAGGTTCTCTCATTTTTTGAACCCCAAAAGGATTCAGAGAGTGATATGTGAAGGGGCGGATTTGTTTGATATGTTGCCTGAGGAGTACACTTTCAGGGAAATCATTGGCAAAATGGGACCTATACCTCATTCCTATTCTGCTGTTCATCTTCCTGCTTTCCTTCTGGAAAATGCTGACCAGTATAAATTTCTCTTGCCGGGAAATTGTATCAGATCAGAGAGATGATATTGATATTGATCTTGGAAAGTTATTTCATTCGTGATACTGGCTTTTTTTATAATTAAGCTTGTACCTTTTACAGCTCATGCGACTCCTCTTGGAGGTTTTAACTGAGGTTGTGATGATGATTCCGTGTCAATCATTGGTTAGGATTTGGATCTTCTCATGTTAGTAAGTAACATGCTATATATTGTCAAGTTAGAGAAAGGAAGAAACTAAAAATATTATAATAAGAGGCCAACTCTTATTTATATAGATAGGATTTACTAATTTATTTGTCTTTAGGTTTCTAACAAGACAATATCAAGTTACTTGTCAACATGAGAGGATCTTAATCTGTCAAACATGCATATTGGTGTATCATTTGTCTAGTGAGATATGCTCCTTTGGATTTCTTTGAATTCAGAGAAATTCTTTGATCCTGGGGGGATTTTGTATATATTTTAGAGTTGGACTTTATTCCAAGGGAGCAGCTTCTGTATGCTGAGCAATTGGAAGTTCTGTTTTAGAACTGGCTTGCCTCGTGATCTTGTGTTTATGTGGTTTTGGTATGACTATTCCCCAAACATATGATAGGGCAGTAAAAGCTCCCTATTTTCACCCCCTGTTTGCATGGGAAGTTTGTTTAGGAGACCATTGTATTCCTTGTTTATGTTAAACCATGTTCATAACATTGCTGACTCAGTTTTCAATTATATAACACTTGGAGTTATTTTGGATAGTAAAATGAATTTTAAAAAATAAAATGAAACAAATTATTTTTATAAGTTGAAGGCTAGCTAACAAATGTATTACAACTTATTTATATATTTTTTTAAGTTGATATAAATTAATTTTACATTACAAGATTAATTTGATTTTTTATTTTTCTTTTATTTTAAGTGTTAAATGAGAAGTTTATCATTATTAGTTTTAATGCTTTTATCTATTAACAATTTGGAATTCTTTTCATTCAAAAATATATTTTTCTGAATAAAAAATTATTTTCTATTTCTTTTCGTTCCATCTGGGATTATGATGAGAAGGATGATTTTCCCTTGTGAAAACATACAAATAATAAAAAATAATTTTGTGTTTTCATTTTTTATGCTGACCCAAGTTTATTTTTATTACCGATATTAAACTTTATTATTAATTTTTCATGAATTTATATATTATCTATAAAATAATTTATTGCTTCTAATTTATGTTGTAATAAGCAAGTTATTCGAAACAAAAACATGGAAAGGGACTGGAGCTTGAGAGAAAGAGAAAGAGAATGAAATTAAAGTTGCTTAAATTTGATTGGGAAAATGGAGGTTTTGGAAATTTGTTTAAGTATACTTAGGTTCTTGAAATATGATTTGTGTTTGGATATATTATTATAGAAGTTGGTTGGTAATGATTTGTGTTTGGTTTGGAAAACATTTGATAAACATAGTTAGGAAAACATTTTAAAAATAACCTCCACCAAATAAAAAATTTAATATTTTAAAATTTATTATTTAATAATTAATATATAATATTTATTAGGGTAAATATGTTATTAGTCCATTTGTTTTTATCAATTTTTGGTTTTTTTATTATATTATTGAATATGTTGAAATTTGTCCCTTAAGCGTTGACGGAGAAAAGAATAAGATAGAATTCATCTTGAGAAGTTGGAGAGTGGAAGTTGGAGAGACAGAATAAGAGACATATGATATAAATATTTTTGTTTATTTAGTTAGTAGTTAAGTTGATGATGTTATATTTTAGATATCAATTTTAACATGTTAAAGAATCAATTTCAACATACTCAATATAAAAACCGAAACCAACAAGAAATAATTGGGACCAAAACAAAAAATCGATAAACACTTAAGGATAAAAACATATTTAATTCTATTTATTATTTAATAATTTAAGAAAATATTTACTTGGAAAAAAATTTGGAATCAATATTAAAAGTTAACATATCTCGTTCATGTACATTTAATATAAAAAAATAAGTTGTTGTGAAAAATTTGTACATAAAGGTAAAGTATAATTTGATCCCTAATTGAGTTATAAACATTTTTTATAGTTTGGTACAAAATGTTTATGATTTTGAGGATCTACATTGATATTATTATCCTTATCTATGTATTCAAATTTAATGTCTAACACGTTGTATCATCAAGTTATGTATTTTTATTGTAACACACTTTAACTTAACTGCACTTGAGTCTTTTACTTGAAATTAGACACATCATATAAGATTGCAAATCTATTCTTCTAAATAGTGAATGTCCTTTATATTGTACACATTAAACTTGAATAAAAATAATTAAAAACTTCATTGTAAATTTTAAAATGATTTGTGTGACATCCTCTTATCAATTCCTAAAATCTATCCCAAGGTTTCATTAAAATCAGAGTAAATTTTTCATAAACTTTCATGGCAATAAATAATAGCAATTTAAGGGCTACATTGCTCAAAACCACTTAAAACCATTTGTTTTGGCTTTGGTAATCGATTGTGGAAAGCTTGTAACCAATTAAACAGGCTCTGGTACACAAGTCTGGTAATCAATTACTAGGTAATCGATTACCCGCGAGCAGGTTGTGTAGAAAATCAACTTTACGCTTTGGTAATCGATTATGTAATCAATTACCAAACAACAGACCTATAAAATTATGCTGAATTTGGCTTCCGAGCCAACATCCACACCCCCAACTTGCCTATTTTAACTCTGAATGCTACAAAACTTTATGGATACTACATATGACTCATTTTGGAACTACAAGCACAATCTGTGCTCAAAAATTCCTCTAGGTCTCGAAGATATGTGCTAAAATGAAGTTTGGCTTATTTCCAAACAACTTTACTACCTATATCACCTTAAATGCAAGTAAATTGGCAATCTCTTTACCCATACACACTTTATGTATACCTAAGGTCCTGTTAATGCCTTCCGGGGACTTTGGATCCCGTTGGAACTTGTGAAATCCCTAACTAATTTACCATTACTTTTAAGCATTTAAATAAAAATCTCGGTAATTTTTTCAAAACAAAGATAATTATTTCAAAATAAAAATAATTATTTCAAAATAAAGAATCCTTTTAAAAGAACCCATATAACTTTAAAAGAACATTCACACATTTTTATAGTACCTAGGATTTAATTACAGACAGCCAAAACAAGCTTGGCTAGAACAGGGGCCTGACCTTACGCGCTAGGCCTACGCTACGCGTGAGGCCATAACATCGTACCTAGTGCTACGCGACAAAAATAATAGTAACAGCAATGTTGTTGTCATGTAATTTAAGTCATTTCACCAACTTCCCATGGTCCTAACTTGCCCAATTCAACTCCAAATCTCCCTAAACTACATGGGCATCATAGTACCCTCATTCCGGAGCTATTGGCGTAGTCTGTTTCCCAAAATTCTAGTTTGGTAATGAGTTATGCATAAAAATATGCCTAGGCTAACTTAAGGCTATTCTACCACACCAATCCACCTTAAAGTTATTTAAAACACCAAACAAGCACACAAACCAATTTTAAATGTCCATTTGGACCTATTGGGCATTTCCAGGGATTCTGAATCCAATCTAATCTCCATTTCACATGTTAAGTTCCATAATTCCACTTCTTAATTCTAACTTTAACTTGCTAATTCATTCACAACATTATTTCAATACTATCACACAACATTCCACACAACACAGTTCCTGCCAATAATGCATGATCTCAAGTACTAAACGGCTCCGTGCTATAATCATATCTATATAAACAATTCCTAGTCATTATGCATGAATAACTATCTAATGGCTTAATTCCATATCATACTGATATCATTCAAAAGTCAAATTAAGCACGCATGACAATAAAACACATAATATGACCACACACATACATATACATATACAAATCCATCAGTAAGTATATATATAATATCTCAAATATATACATCATATATCATAAACTCTTTTGGTATTTCTCCACTGTTCACTTTGAACTGGTCTCTGCAGCATCCGTACTACCCCTTTGCTCATTCACTGGAAGATTTCACACACCTCCCTTGAATGTTATTACGATAATCCTTTTCTCTTACAATGTCAATGTGTACTTATAATTCATCATAAACACCATTTCTTTTACTCAATTCAAAGTATCATAACATATCATTTACTATCATCATTACCCATCAAATTTCAATAACATAAAATACTCACAATTGACTATCATGGTCAAATCATATAACAAGACACCTAGTATCCAGATACTAAAGAGCAGCCACCAACTAGGAGTCATACACCGACATCCCATGAACTCTACCTAGTCCACCGAGCCACACATCGACTCCCTACCTCAACCACTAGGTCTCTACCTGGACCACTAGATAGCTCAACCGGATCTCTACATGGACCATTAGAGCAAAAAGCGAGGGGTAATACGCATTGAATAACTGTCCACACTACATAACATGCATATACAGTATATAATCATCAACCTCATCAATCAATGTATAATTCTTGACATAAAAGCCATCTCTTTTAAATATCATCATCAAAGCCATAACCAGGCATGAATCCGATACCATCAACATCACATAATCCATTATCATTCTTATAAATCATTCTAGGCATAATATATTCATCAATTCTCATCATAATCATCATTCCTATTATATTCTATAATAACAAATCTGTGTCATCATTAATCCTTGTAAACAAAAAACACATAATCACAGTTCATCATTTTCTCATTATTATCACTGCTATCATGTCAATCGTATTTATCAAATGTATTATACAATAATCAATATATTTCAAACTATATATAATTCCTGAATAAAACATTTATACTCTCACAAAATGTTAATTTACAATATAAAATTCTCAAAACCTTATTAAACACACACTAAACACTCGCTTTACCTCAGTTCTAATGCTACTTAATTTGATCACACGTACCGACGCTTAAAAACACTAAAAACGCAAGAATTACAAAGGGTTTTAGGGATTTGACCGATGAAATCTTAACATAACTTAAGAAAACACTTGAAAGTCAATTCTTAAATCCTTATAAGCTTACCATAATCAAAACCAACAGTTATTCTAGGAAACCCCTTTCTTCGCTAAGCTTCCGCCACTCTGTTCGTAACCTACACAAAGTGAACTCAATCTATCAGTTAATCTTTCACTAGGAGCCATAAAGGGACTCTTTAACCGGTTTAGAATCTTAAATTTTAAAGTCTATTTGCTTCCCTAATAAAATAGTAAAAAGATAGAAAATTTCCATGAAAATTCAAATTAAAAGAGCTCACGCATTTACCTTGAGTTTTCCCACCTCTAATCCACGTTTGATTTTGAATTCCAACCATAAATTAGCTTCAATTAGCTCCTTATACTTTGAGAGAAGAAAGAAGGAAGAGAAAATGTCAAAATTCTAATTTTAACCTCTGTTTTGCATTGTTGCCACTGTGAGGTTTTAATTCTGCCTGGGATACTGACGCTATGTGTCACCTTGATGCTACGCGTCAAGTCTAAATTTCTATTCTGACGCTACGCATCAGGTAAAATCATGAATTTCCCCTTAAATTAATTTTTAAATCACAAAAGCCTTATATTCTTGAATCATCATAATTTAAATATAAAAACATACGGGATGTTACATTCACCCCTTCTTAAAATAGATTTCATCCTTGAAATCAACATACCTTAGTAAATAACTTTGGATATTGTTGTCTCATTTTAGATTCTAACTCCTAAGTTTATGACACTTCATTAAAATTCTGACATAAGACTTTCACCAAAGGAATATTCTTATTTCTCAATTGTTTGGTCTGATAATCCTCAATACAAAGAGGAATAGCTGGTATAGTTACATCTTCTTTAATTTCAATAGAATCATTAGGGACCACCATATCATCACAAGGTATATACTTTTGAAGTTGAGATACATGAAAAACATAATGTAATTTAGATAAGACTGGAGGAAGCTCAAATCTATAAGCAACATCACCTATTTACTCCAGAATACGATATAGACCAATATATCTTGGACTCAGCTTTTTGCTACCAATAGCCCGACCTACACCTTTCGTAGGTGAAACTCTCAAAAATACCTGGTCATCAACTTGAAATACCAAATGTCTGTCTTTAGTATCATAATAACTTTTCTGACGATCCTGTACAACTTTTAACTTATCTCTGATCCATTTTATCTAATTTGTCATCAATTGAACCATCTTAGGTCCTAACACTAAAACATTATCACTATCTGCCCAACATAAAGGAGTCTGACATTTCCTGCCATACACAGCCTCATAAGGAGTCATGCCAATGCTGCTATGGAAACTATTATTATAAGTGAATTCGATCAGGGGTAAATACTGTTCCTAACCTCCTCCATATTCCAACATACATGAACGGAGTAAATCCTCCAAAGTTTATATAATACGCTCAGATTGCCCATCAGTTTGAGGATGATATGTTGAACTTAATCTCAACTCAGTACCCAACTCATGATGCAAACTTCTCCAGAATCTAGAAGTAAAACAAGGGATCACGATATAATATAATACTCGAGGGTACACCATCCAATCGTACAATCTCCTTTACATAAACACTAGCAAGTTTTTCCAAAGGCCATTTCATATTAATAGCAAGAAAATAAGCACTCTTTGTCTATCTATCGACGATAACCCAAATAACATCACATCCTGCATGAGAACGGGGTAAACCAAATACAAAGTTTATAGCTATACTGTCCCACTTCCATACCGAACACTAGTGTAAAAAATAAATATGACGACAGGATTTAATCACGGTTATGTGATAACCGTAGTCATAAAAAACACGGTGGCATTTTTGAAATTATAGGAAACATGTTTAATCACGGTTGATGCGGAACCATGGTTATATCACCTCTATAACCATGGTTACTTTAGAACCGTGGTCATATCCCCAATTAAAATTTTATAATTTAAAATTTTAAACTCCCCTATAACCACGGTTACTTTAGAACCGTGGTCATATCACCCCTATTACCACGGTTACTTTATAACCGTGGTCATATCCCCAATTAAAATTTTAAAATTTAAAATTTTAAACTCCCCTATAACCATGGTTACTATAGAACCGTGGTCATATCACCCCTATTACCACGGTTACTTTACAACCGTGGTTATATCCCCAATTATTATTTCATTTCCCTCCCCACAACTCATTTCACTTTTCTAAAGTAACTTTCGACTCTTCATTTCCCTCCCCACCCGTAACTCTCTCTGTTCCCATTCCTCGTCTTCTTTTCTTCTCTTATCGGTAAAACACTGTTGCTCATTCTTCGCATGGCATTGAATCCGAGATCTAATTCCACCAACACTTGTTGTGAACATGTACCTCTTTCTTTCCTTCACCCATTCACTTTTCTTTTTCTTTTTGATTTTAACCTTTTCTCATTTCGTTACTTTTCGCAGTGGAAGAAGAAATACGAAAATAAGCGCGAGAATCATGTAATGCTCTACGCCAAGCTATCACCATTCTCGAACTCAATCAATGAAATTTAGCCTCAGAACAAGAAAGGTAAGTCTCTTTTATTTAATTATTTATATACGTAATTTTATTTTTCAAGATTAGGGTATCGACATGAATGTTTGGTTTGCTTTATAGTATATGAAAATAGAGCAGCGGAAGCTTACAAGTTACTGGAAGAAGAGAAGAGTAAGACTGTTGAAAAAGGAGAGAGCCAAAATTAAAGTGGAGAAGGCCCAGGAGTGTAGGATTCAGATTGGTCAATTGGAGAAACATGTAAATGAAGTAGAAGTGAAGTTGCAATCTGATGGGGAAAAAGAAATCAATCAATTGAAGGAGCTTCTAGAACCGTGGCTGATTTTGAGAGGATTAAAGGAGATGAGGCTTTAATCACGGTTATTTTGAACCGTGGTTATATGCTATTTCTCACCACGATTCAAAACCGTGGTTAAGAGTCCACACCTATAACCACCCTGGGAACAACCACGGTTGTAGAACCGTGGTTAAAGGCTAATTTTAACCATGGTTAAAACCCTAATATGCACTAGTGGAAATATCAAGTGGTTGTAATAACCCAGAAGGTTTTTGATGATCTACTTTAGATTTCAAACACACCACGCACGATGCAACATAATCAGCTATCATTTTCTTCATCCCTGGTCACTAAAACTGTTGTCTCAATTCATGATACATTTTTGTTACACGCGGATGAATACTCAGTGAACTCTTATGGGCCCTGGCTAGAATCTACATTCAAAACTCATCATCAAAAGGCGCAATAATAGGGTTCTTAAACTGCCACAACCTATTGGAATCTCTACTCAATGGTATACTCTTGCCTCTAGCTTTGGTATCAATCAACTTTTTCACATCAGCATCATTCCCTTGAAATTCAAACAAAGAATTCAAGAATTCATTAGTAATCTTTAACATGCCAATCATCATACTATCGGAAGAACAAATCATCATACCCAGATTCATATCATGAAAGTTCTCTAATAGTTCATATTCTTTCAACATCAAAGATGCAATATCAATAGATTTCCTACTTAACAACAACATTTGTCTTGCTAGGATGATATTTTAACTCAAACTCATAATCTTTCAAATACTTTATCCACTATAACATCCTAAATTTTAAAGAAAATAGATTATTGGATAATGATAATTAATTATTTATGGTCTAATATATGTGGAAGAATTAATTAGACACTAAGTTTGATTTATCAGTAAGTTAATCTACTGAAATCAGATGATTTAACAGATAGTGTGGGACCCACTTGGTCAAATTGAACATTTGATGGGTCTATAATACTTAGAAAATTATTGTGGTTATACTGGTATAGTTAAAATAATTTTTGATGTTGAAGAGATAATTATTTGGACATGGCATATGTTATTAAACGGGGAAAACGTGCCAAATGGAATTAAAATAAAATGTAAATTCCTATTTTCTTCTCCTTACTCAACCACAACATTTTTCCCTCTCTCTTTTGGTCTTTCTACCCAATGGACAATGGGGAATTATTAACCAATGATAAAAGCAAATTGAAGCACCCTTTTACCCATTGGTTATTGACCAATTTTGGTCATCTTTTCTCTCTGCCCTTCCCAAAATCGTGTGGTTCTTTTCTCCCTCCACTTTCTTTCATTTTGCTTCATCTCCTTCATCTCTTCTTGGGAAAAAATCATGTGCCCTTTCCATAGCCATATTCAACCCAAAATCTAATGGTTTCCTTGGATTTATGAAGTATATATAGGGCATGGAAGCTATGCTTGGGCCATCTCCTTCTTCCTCTTCCTCTTCCTCTTCCTTATTTTTGTTTTTGGTGTAACATGGAGCCTTGAGGTAAGGTTTTGAACTCACCTTTCTCTATTTATGGTTTTTATGATTTTTATCCTTGAAATATTAGTGTTGGAATTGATGGAAATGGTAAAACCCTAGGCTTGAATGCTTGATACATGACTCTTGATTATGGTTTTATACTAAATGAGGATATGAGGTGTTGAGTTTATAATGATTTGAGGGAATGTGGAAGTTTGTTTGTTGTTGGGTGATTTTAAAGCAAACCCTAAGATTTGGTATTTTGGGATCTTTGGGCAAATTAATGGTGTTAATGATTTTGTGCCTTTAGAATAATTTCATATGAAGAAAATGAATTTTTATTAGATGGGAATTAATTATTGGTGATGATGAAATTTTGAACTAAGTTAATGTTATTGTGAATGATGATTTATGCATGTGGAACCCAAATCCCAGGTTAGATGACCATTGGGATCATTGATTGTTGTTTACAATTGATTGGCACATTAATGATGATATTATGCCTATGATGATGCATGAAAGTTGATTGTGATTGATGATTTGGGAAATTTCTATAAGAAACCCTACAATTGATGATTTAGGACTTTTTAGCAAAATTTAAGAATTTATGAGTTAGTTGTCATGAGAATGACTTTTGTGGGTGATTGGAAAGATGTATATGTGAAAATAAAGGTTATTGAATCTAAATGGAATCCAATTTTAAGATATAGATATGTATATACATTGTGGCTAGAGGAGTTGATTTTGAGAAATGAATATGAAATATTCAATGTTAAGTGTTATTTATGATGAGGATAAAAATGGTAGATGACCATAAGTAATGGATTAATGAAATGGACATTTTAAGTTGATGAGTTATTAGGCCATGATATGTGCCATATGAATTTGTTAATTAATGATGGTTTAAAAGAAGCTAAAAGGCTTATGATGAATTTGGATGGTAATGATGGTAATTGGATGATTCATATAATAATTGGATGCATTATGGATAAGAGGTGTGATATTGTTGTTGTTGGGTATGGTTGACCTTTTGAGATCTAGAGAATCTTGGTTTTGGAGAAAAGAATTCCCGAAACCTAACACAACTATATAAATTAGTGTTTTAACAAAGTCTAGGACTTGATATTGAACTCTAAGAGATGTGTTAATTATTTAAACTTGTGATGATGCCTTATAATGGCTCATTAATTGAATACATATGTATATATGTGTGTTGATAGGAGATTATATTCTGGGTAATATGGCGGAACATTTGGAATGTACAAATTATTGTGGTTCTTCTCTAAAGGTAGGAGAGGAGTTTACATTTCAATTGTATGAGTTGGATGATTGATGATTAATGTATATGATTATACCCATGCTTGCCTTGCCATGATTATGTTAAAATGATGAGATGAATGATAATTTGTTGAATGGAATGATTGGCAATGTATTGGCTTTGGGAATTATATGGATATGTATATGAGATGACAATAAGAGTTTTAGAATCCTTTTGAATGGAATATTGCATTTGTTGGTGAATAATCCATGATGAAATGGAGTATGTGTATGTGTATATAGATACATGGTTTAGTGAGTTAAGATTCCATGTGAATGCATGTTTTAGGCATGATTGATGTTGGGTTTGATGAATGGGAGTATGGGATGATGTTCCTAAGTTAAAAATGTTGTTTGATGGCTTTCCTTACTCTTAAATTGATTCACAAGCCTCTGGGAATCAATTCAAAGGCTGTTGTTTCCCCCTGGGTATGTTCTAGAATAGTGTGAATCGATTCACATGATGTGGGAATCGATTCATGGCCCCTTGGAAACATGGAAATCAATTCTTGGTGTGTGGGAATCGATTCATGGCCTTGCTTGAGTCGATTAATGATGTGTTTTTGGCTAATTTTCACTATGTTTTGATGTTGTTTAATATGGTTGAGTCATGGCATGTTTATGCATTCGATTGCATACATTTTAAACATAATTTAGCAATCGAAACATGATGACATTGTCATGCCCCTCATATACCTTAATGTTGAAGTTTGCCATAAGATAAATATTATTATCCAAACTTTGTTTTATCACACAATGACATGTGATTGTATCAAGGATATATGATTGTGGTATACCTTAGTGGTGGTTGTTATTGATTTAAGATATTGGCAAAAAGTGCATATGCCTAGGACATGTTATGAAAACATGAATGTTCCACCATTAATGGTATGTTATGATGATTGATAATGAAAAGTTAAATGATGTGGTTGTAAGACATACCTTTGTATGATGATGAAACTAATAAGGGGACAATTGAATGACAATGTGTTTGTGGTAAATCGACGAATCGGAGATGATGTCGATAATGAATAATGACGGATGATGTTATTGGTCATTTCCTTGAATGGAAGATGAATGTTATTATTGATGATTATTGAATGCCATTGTGATTGATACAAGTGTAAT
The DNA here is from genome assembly GCA_037962975.1 of Clitoria ternatea. Taxonomy (NCBI): domain Eukaryota; kingdom Viridiplantae; phylum Streptophyta; class Magnoliopsida; order Fabales; family Fabaceae; genus Clitoria; species Clitoria ternatea. Next base: position 142,487,473 of record CM075670.1, read on the forward strand.
CTTGTATGTGTGGTTTGAATTATATTGGTGAATTATTGTGAGTGCCACACCAAAATATAGACAATGATAATGATCAATAAGATAAAAATCCACTAAGAATTGTGTGGTGAGGTTATTGATGAATAAAGGTGAATGCGGATGCTAGGCATTCCTTTAATATCGATGTAAGATGGTTGAATGTTGTTGATGTTTGTGATGCCATTGTGATTGTTGCAAGTATTGACTTACATGAATGATATAAAGAATGTTGATATGAAATGCCACACTTAAAACTTGAAACAATGGCTAAAACCAACAATGATAAAATCCACTAAAAAGTTTTATGGTGGTGTTGGTGATGATGATGATGATGATTGATGAGTGGCATGATATGATGCATAGTATGAGAATGCATTTGATTTACATTGCATTGCATCCATGACATATCATACATTGTCTATATGGAATGTTAAGGGTTCCAATAGGCGGGCCCAGTGGGAGGGCGACCCAGTGCACAGGTAAAATTATTGTTGTTCCCTAGTGATTCTGGGAATCATGAAGCTATCCATAGTTTGGTGATGAGGCACCATATGTGGCACAGCCTAGTGGGTGGGCGGCTCTATGATGAGCAAGTTACCTCGGTGTCCGACGGGGGCACGGCTCTCTCGATGTGTGTTTGGGAGGGGCCCATAGCACTTTTGGCAAGTGAGACCATGTTGTTGATCTGCAAGTCACAGGGTGACTAGTGCTATATATGGGCGATAGCGGTTTGGTACCAATAAAATATGATGTTATGCATACATGATTTGAGATATAAGTGTACACATTATACTACTACAGTAGAGGCATAGTAGCACACCTATGCTTGACCCACATATTATATGATGTTGTTTCCCATAGTCAGATCTATAATTGTTATTAATTCCATTGTGCATAGGCATTAGCCTAAGAGCATTTACATATAGCATGGAGATATGCCGAAGGTGTTGTGATATGATGATGATTGATGTTGATATATGACAATAGTTGAGATTGAGATATGATGATGATGAAATGGGTAAATGAATGCCCAAAGACAACATGTGAAATATGAATACAATGAAAATATATTGTATATGATGATGATGTGTGTGTTGGCCTAATATGATGAAGGGCATGCTTGTGTATGGCTGATGATAATGGTGTTGGTCCATTGTGACATTGAGAAATGATGTGCATATGTGGTTGCATTTCTTAGAGTTGATTGATGAATATGATATACGTTTATATTATTGAAATGAGAAATTATGATGACTATTGATTTAAGCAAAGTACACATGACGTTGATATGAATATGCACATAATCTCAATTGTATTCATATTCATCATTTAAAATGTATTACTCACTCTCCCATGTTGTTCATTTTTAGCATTGATGCAGGAATATCATGGAATTAGGAGGTGTTTTTAGGTAATGGAATGCCTCGGCCGACAATGATTGTAATTTATTGTATTGCAAATAAAATGTACATGATAATGTTAATAATTATTGATATTGGTGGATGTATTATAAATGACCATATATGTGAATGATATATTGATATTTGGGGTATTGGAATTCATACCCATTTGATGAATATAATGACGTTGGATATGTTATCCTTTTGGGTATAAGTGTTGATGATACATGATTTTGAGGTTGAATTGAACGTGGTCAATTATGGAATATGGATGTTTGAGATGGGTGTTACATGACTATATATATATATATATATATATATATATATATATATATATATATATATATATATTATATTCTAGGCATTGCATATTTATGACTTATGTGTAAAGTTGATTGTGGCCTATTAGGCTTGTTATGTATTTGCATGCTTTGCCGAGCCTTTTCTTATATCTTCATATATGGGACTAGGCATGTGCCCTTTATACAGATTTTTCTTCCGCTATAAACTATATTATTTTTGTATACACTTATGGGCAATTTATCTTGTGATCTAGTTATAAATTTTATATACCTCACTCTTCAGTTTTCTGTGGTTTGGGTCTTGATGTAATGGTTAGGGTGTTTTGGAATTCTTTTAATTGTGAAAAATTTACCTATATTTTTATTAACTATTTATCCTGATTACATCGGGATTCAAGTTCGGGAAATCAGGGTGTATCATCCACCGTCTTTGTCTCATATTCAGCTCTTTTTGGTCAAATAAATATTTCAAACTCTTGTAATCACTAAACACCACAAAACGAGAGCCATATAAATAATGTCTCTAGATTTTTAAAGCAAATACAACTGTCGCTAATTCAATATCATGAGTGGGATAATTTTGCTTATGAGGTCTCAACTGCCTCGAAGCATAAGCTATAGCTCTACTATCTTGCATCAACACACAGCCAAAACCAGACCTAGATGCATCACAATACACAACAAACTCTCTAGTGACATCAGGTAAAGCAAGTACTAGTGCAGAAGTCAATCTCTTTTTTAACTCATTAAAACTTTGTTCATATTTATTTGTCCAAACAAAAGGACACCCTTTCCTAGTTAATTTGGTCATAGGAAGTGAAATACGAGAAAAACCTTCAATAAAATACCGATAATACCTGACCAAGCCAAGAAAACTCTAAATCTCAGTAATAGATTTGGGCCTACCACAATTCATAACAACAGTTGTCTTGGATGGATCGACAAAAACCTTATCATTAGAAATTACATGCCCTAAGAACTGAATACTCTTTGCCCAAAATTCACATTTAGATAATTTTGCATACAATCACTTATCACATAAAATCTATAAAATAGTGCAAAGATACTGAACATGTTCGCTTTCAGATCTAGAATATACCAATATATCATCAATAAACACTACAACAAATTGATCCAAGTAAGGATGAAAGATTTGATTCATATAGGTCATGAAAACTACAGGAGTATTAGTAACTCCAAACGGCATCACCACATATTCATAATGGCTATATCGAGTTCGAAAAGCAGTCTTCGGGACATCCTCAGGTCTCACTCTAATCTGATGGTACCCAGAACGCAAATCAATCTTAGAAAAGACACATGTACCACACAACTGATCAAGCAAATCATCGATTCAAGGTAAATGATACTTATTCTTAACCATCAGCTTATTTAACTATCAGTAATCAATACACATTCTCATGCTCCCATCTTTCTTTCTCACAAGCAACACAGAAGCACCCCAAGGCAAAGCACTAGGTCTAATAAAACCCTTGCTCAATAATTCCTCAACCTATTTTTTCATCTCAGTTAGCTCAACAGAAGACATACGATACGGTGCACGGGACATTGGCTTGGCACCAAGAACTAGATCAATAACAAAATTAATTTCCTGACTCAGAGGTAACCCAGGAATATCCTCTAGGAACTCACATACAACAGGAATATCAATAGGAATCAGACTACCTATCCCTACAAAATAAACAATAAAAGAAATGAATATTAAACATACCAAGCTTTTAGGAGTAAACTCCGTAGGAAAAAGCACCACTTTATGGTAAAAATCCAACATGACATGATTGGTAGACAACCAATCCGTTCCCAAAATAACGTCAAGGTTTTTCAAAGGTAGACATATTAAATTTTTAATGAACACTTAACCCTCAATGATTAGATTTATCTTTTCACACATAGTCATAGTTTTAATCGTAGAACTAGTCAGAGAAAAAACAATATATCATTGTTCATCGGCATCACATGCAATTTAAGATGTCTAACAAAATTCTCAACAATAAATGAATCTGTAGCAAATCATAAATCACATCTACAAGGCTACCAACGATTAAACACTTACTGTGTACTAGCTGATCATTATGTACAGCATCTGAAGCATCAAAAGCAAACACTCTCCTAATAATAATATTCTCAGCACTGGCAGACAGTGTGGTATTAGATTGTCGAACCAGGCCTCCTCAGCCACCACTACGTCCACCTCTCTGAAATCTACCACCTTGGGCTATGGAAGTAATGCTTCTACTTCCTTGTATGCTCTTAGTCTGCCTTAAAGGACAATCAGGTCTAAGATGCCCAGTCTGACCACAATGGTAACAAGTAGGCGGCTCAGATTTACAATTTCTAGCCAAATGCCCTTCTTTTCCACACTTAAAACAAACTCTACTATCAGAACGGGCACCGCCACAGCCTCATAATGATGATGATGATGATGATCCACCTCGACTAAATTGACTTTGTTTTTTAAAATTAGCTTCCTTAGCCTTACATTGTGGTCTATCTTTTCTAAAGCAACTAAACTTTTTCAGTCAACTGTGCTTTATTCACAAGATCAACATAATCCCTAATTTCCAAGGGAATAATCACACTGTGAAGTTTAATTCTTAGACCAGATTTATATTTGGCACACTTGTTACTTTCAGTACCTTCTATAGAAAGTGGATAATAAAAATCATACAGCTCATCAAATTTAGTTGTGTATTCAGCCACCAACATCCTTCCTTGTTCAAGATGTAAGAATTCTATCTCTTTTCTGATTTTATAATTGTCAGGAAAATATTTTTCTAGAAACCTCTTTTTAAAATTATCCCACTATAAAGCTTCACCAGCAGCCGCCATCTGAGTTTTGGTACGAGTCCACCAAACCCTAGCTTCATCACACAATTGATAAGTAGAGAATACCATTTTCTGCTCCTCTGAGCATTCAAAGTAATCAAACATTTGATCTATTTCTCTCAGCCAGATCTAAGCTCCATCATGATCATGTCCACCCCTATACATAGGTGGGTTACACTTTAGAAATTTATCTAGGGTCGGGCCAGATTCAGTCTTTCCCATCATTCAAGAAAATTTTTCAAAGAAATCACCCTCTGGGATAGAATTAGAACTGTTATTCATTCTACAATAATACAATCCACCGTTAGTACTTAAACAAACTCAATAGAGTTTAAAATTAATACCTCAATAAGGGAATTATAGACGACAGAGAACTAGTGAGCACAATACCAAAATTTCTGTACCATTTAATTTCACACATATATATATTCATATATATATATATATACGTGTTAGCATTCTTATACAAATTTCACCACTCATTATCATATTTCACCCATAAGGATTACAATCCTGAATAGACCTGCTTTGATACTAATTGTGAAATCCCTTACTAATTTACCATTACTTTTAAGCATTTAAATAAAAATCTCGGTAAATTTTTCACAAAATTATTTCATAATAAAGAATCCTTTTAAAAGAATCCATATAAATTTAAAAGAACACTCACATGTTTTTGTAATACCTAGGATTTAATTAGAACAGGGGTCTGACCCTACGCGCTAGGCCCGCGCTATGCGTGAGGCCACAACATCGTACCTGGCGCTACGTGACAGAAATGATAGTAACAAAAATGTTGCTGTCATGTAATTTAAGCTATTTCACTAACTTCCCATGGTCCTAACTTGCCTAATTCAACTCTAAATCTCCCTAAACTACATGGGCACCATATTACCCCCATTTTGAAGCTGCTGACGCAATCCGTTTCCCAAAATTCCAGTTTGGTAATGAGTTATGCATAAAAATGTGCCTAGGTAAACTTAAGGCCATTCTACTACACCAATTCGCCTTAAAGTTATTTAAAACACCAAAAAAGCATACAAACAAATTTTAAATGTTGGGCATTTCCAAGGATACTTAATCCCATCGAATCTCCATTTCACCTATTCAATTCCATAATTCCACTTCTCAATCTTATTAATCCGATATTCCAACTTCTTAATTCTAACTTTAAGTTGTTAATTCATTTACACCATTATTTCAATACACTCACATAACGTTCCACACAACATAGTTCCTGCCAATAATGCATGATCTTAAGTACTAAATGGCTCCGTGCCATAATCATATATATATAAATAATTTCTAGTCATTATGCATGAATAACTATCTAATGGCTTAGTGCCATATCATACTCATATGATTTAGAAGTCAACTTAAGCACACATGAAAATAAAACACATAATACAGCCACACACATACATATACAGATGCAAATCCATAAATAAATATACATATAATATCTCAAATATATACACCATATATCACAAACTCTTCTAGCATTTCTCCACTGCTCACTTGGTACTGGTCTCCGCGACATCTGTAATATCTCTTTGCTTATCCACTATAAAATAATTATAAGGATGAGTATCTCACATTATAAAATAATGTAAATAAATAAAATAGAAACAATTTCACCTGGAAGATTTCACAGACCTCTCTTGAATGTCATTACAATAATCCTTTTCTCTTACAACGTCAAAGTGTACTTATAATTCATCATACACCATTTCTTTTACTCAATTCAAAGTATCATAACATATCATTTACCATCATCATCACCCATTAAATTTCAATAACATAAAATAATTACAATTGACTATCATGGTCAAATCATATAACAAGACACCTAGTATCCGGATACTAAAGAGCAGCCACCAACTGGGAGTCACACATCGACATCCCATGAACTCTACCTAGTCCACCGAGCCACACACCGACTCCCTACTTCAACCACTGGGTCTTTACTTGGACCACTAGGTAGCTCAACTGGATCTTTACATGGATCACTGGAGCCAAAAGCGAGGGGTAATACGCACCAAATGACTGTCCACACTACATAACATGCATATACAGTATATAATCATCAACCTCATCAATCAATGTATAATTCTCGACATAAAAGCCATCTCCTTTAAATATCATAATCAAAGCCATAACCAGGCATGAATCCAATACCATCAACATCACATAATCCATTATCATTCTTATAAATCATTCTGGGCATAATATATTCATCAATTCTCATCATAATCATCATTCCCATTATATTCTATAATAACAAATCTATGTCATCATTAATCCTCGTCAACACAAAACACATAATCATAGTTCATCACTTTCTCATTATTATCGTCACTATCATGTCAATCATATTTATCAAACATATTATACAATAATCAATATATTTCAAACTACATATAATTTCTGAATAAAATATTTATACTCTCACAAAATGTTAATTCACAATATAAAATTCTCAAAACCTTATTAAACACACACTAAACAGTCTCCTTACCTTACTTTCGATGCTCTTTAATTCAATCACATGTACCGATGCGCCAAAACACTAAAAACACAAGAATTACAAGGGGTTTAAGGATTTAACCACTGAAATCTTAACTTAACTTAAGAAAACACTTGAAAGTCAATTCTTAGAGCTTTATAAGCTTACCACCATCAAAACCAATGGTTATTCTAAGAAACCCTTTTCTCTGCTAGGCTTCTGGCACTCCGTTCGTAACCTACACAAAGGGGAACTCAAATCTATCACTTAATCTTTCACTAGGAGCCGTAAAGGACTCTTTAACCAGTTTAGAATCTTAAATTTTGAAGCCTATTTGCTTCCCTAAGAAAATAAGCAAAATATGGAAAACTTCCATGAAAATTAAAATTAAAAGAGCTTATGCATTTACCTTGAGTTTTCCCACCTCTAATCCATTATTGACTTTGAATTCCAACCACAAGTTATCTTCAATTAGCTCCTTATACTTTGAGAGAAGAAAGAAGAATAAAGGTCCAAATTCTAACTTGACGCTACGCGTCAACTAGACCCTATGCATCGGGTAAAATCATGAATTTCTCCCTTAAATTCATTTTTAAATCACGAAATAGCCCTATATTCTTAAATCATCATACATTAAATACAAAAACATACCGGAGGTTACTGAACTCAAATTCACCTACTCAGTTGGCTATTGAACCATTTTCTCTCTTATTAAAATTTCTAAAATCAACTATTTGTAGTTTTATACTACAACAACATCAAACGCAATTCAAACACCTACGTCTCATGCCATTTGTGACCTTCACCATTCCATACTACCTTAATACTCCAATCTAGCCCCTATCTATATTCAAATTGTTAACATTGGCATCAATATTTAATTGGCTCACTGCCATCAATCACAACATGTACACACACATAACTATGTTTTACAACAATTTCCCTCCTATAAACATCCCATATCAAGCAAATGGTTTAATGCCACATCACTGTACCTGGTTATCAAACATCATAATCCTTATCATTCACACCATACCATCGCATACACACATACCAACATGACCATCAATCAAGTCCTCCACATCACAATCAAGTTATCAAAATAGTCATACTCAGTGACCATATAGCAATATGCATAAGAAAACACTAGATACGCATATATTTACATCCATTATCATTTAACCATTAACTAGTCATGACATAGGCATAAATATACACATGTACATCAATATTCAAATCTTCTTGGCATTGCTCCCAGCTCATCTGGCACTGGTCTCTACTGTGTGGCAATGTCCCTATCTTTTGATGTAGAAAAGGGATCTAGTTCTTTTTTTTTCTCTTTTGATATGATTTTTCTTTTTTGTTCAATGATGGCAACAAAAGTAAGGGAAATAAGAAGAAAATGAAAAATAAGGATTTGGGAAAATAAGGAAAGTGGGAAAGAAATGATAGGGGAGGCGCCACCTACGGGAGGAAACCCTAGGATAAGAGCTTACCAAGGTTAAGAAACCCTATCTAAAACTAAGAACGAAAATTTAACTCCATAAATACTCAAATATATTCTCTCAATTCACGGTTTAAGTATTACAAATGAGAGCATGCCTAATATAGGCTAAGGGGGTGGCACTTGCTCTAACCTAATGGACTTCACTCTCTCATAAGCCCAAAAGCATTAAAACTAAGGAAAATTAAGAAAGGTGTCCAAACACAAGTTCCAAAAACACTTACAAGGCAAAGATGACTATATAAGGCCTAAACCTATAGCTTAATAAGACTTTCTAACCCAGCTAAAATAATGAAAAATATATAAAAGAAACAAAAGAACTATTTTAGCCAAAATAAGTCCTTTGCCTGTGTCCTCATCATGCCATCTTTCCTCAAAATAATTTGACCTCAAATCTTATACATCCAAAGTAAGCAGTAATTCTACAAGGAAAAAAAAGGAACAACATGAGTCCAGAAAAGACAAATAGGAAAATGATGAGAAAAGTAAAAAAATTAACTTGGATAAAATATGAAAATTATGAAACTAGATTTAAGAATGACACAAATATCATCATAAAATGCAATGAGATAAATCCAAAGGAATGCACATATAAAACTATGTGGTAACCCTAGAACTTTATACGAAAACAAATTTGATGTATGAGTAAAAGAGATGACATATGAAGGAAATATAAAATAATGAGGTTTAGCAAAAGAAAAGTGTATATTATGCAAAACCATGGAATTGGATGTCTTAAGAGGATCATATTTTGTGATTAAACACAAACTAGGGCCTATGATAGGTAAATCCTGATAAGATGCAACTAACCCCTCATGTAAACCCTTATGCACATAAATTTTATGAACATGCTCAAAATGAATAAATGGTCCTAGAAAAAATCTAAGAGAAATGCTATGACAAGAAGAAAATGATAACCTTATATACATTCTAGAAATAAATAAAACAAAACATGAAATAACTCTTGGAAAAGTTAACTCAAAAGAAAACAAACAAATTTTAACTCTATAAGATCTTACGGTGATTATGCATATCCTATGACTAATCCTAATGGAACTATACATTATTGGTGAGCAATGTGTTTCTCTAGGGACAGACAAAATTGACAAGGATTCTTGTACCATATTATTGTTCTCATAAGGTCTCTTACTATTATCTATAATGGGAATAGGTAGATTATGATTAGGGTGATTTTCACTTGGCACATTATCATTGTCTAAAGTTATTAATATGCATCTTAATTTCTTTATTTTCACTTTGACTTCTAAATGCTTTTTTCTTTAACCTAAACCTATCATATTGTCTCCAATAAGATTTGACTTTTTTATTCATATCAACATTATGTTTTCTTCTTAATTTTTCCTTTTTTACTTTTGAACATAAACTGATTTTCTCATTTTATATCTTATCAAAGACTTAATGAATTCCAACATTTGTTTTATTTTATAAGAGATATCCTCAAGAACCTTTTTTATTCCTTTATTTTTCTTTTCTATGGTATAATTATTCTTGGATTCATAGGAATTTATCTTAGCATAAAAGACACCTATTTCTTTTAATAAGAGCTCAAACAAACATGATGTAGGTGTTCTATCTTTCTTACTTGACCTAGGTGAAGACATGGTTAAGACATTCAAACAAACAAATAAACAAAGACCTAGCATGCAAATACAGATTAAAGTATAATCTAAAGTAATTAAAACAAAAACTAGTCAAAGGTGTAAAAAAATTAAACTAAGTCCTAGGAGTATTACCCCTAATCAACTAAATAACCAAAGTCCATAAGGTTCAACGTCCTTAAAGTAAATGCCCCAGAATACAATGGCTAAAGTACAAAGAAAAAATTGACAATATTTTTGTATTTTTTTTCTTTTACAAGGCTTTGCTTCCAATACAATTGTCTTCAAGTCTTCAAGCTCTAAGACCACCACAGTACAAGCTTAAGAAAACTCAAAACAAATGTTAGCATAATTAATATAGGAAAACAAAAAAATAAAAATAAAAATGGTCACTCCACTCTCGTGTTTCACTCTTACCACTCCTCAAAATTGGTTCAAGTTTCTTAAGCTCAAGCAATGTCACTCTTACCTTTATGTTTCAAATATGCTACCCTCAAGATATTGAATTAAGACTTATCCCAAAAGAATGCTAAAGGTATAAAAACTCAAAGACAAAACTTTAGAAGAGATAAAGACAAACAACAAAGGGTAACTTAAATTGGATTTTATGTAACAAGAGGAATGACTCAAAGTAATAAAAGAGAAAATGAATAGAGATTATACTTTGGAAATGAAATTGCTAAGACAAAAAAATTAGACAAAACTTGGACAAGCAAAAAAAATTAAATGCATAAAAAACAAGCATGCAAAATAAGACCTAGAAAACTAGAATGCACTATTTATGTAAAAAAAAGGACAATTATGTAAAATGAATTTTGAAAAGATGTTTCTTAGGCAATATAACAAAATTTAATTAGGCTTTCAAACAATAGAAAATAAAGTGCCCTCACTTTTTGTTTTTTTTTTCAAATTTTGTCAAGATACCCTTCAAACTTTTGTAATTTTTGAACAGGGGCTCAAGTTTTTTTTTTTTTACTCTTTCTACCACTTTTAATTCTTTCTTTTCCCTTTTTTCAAATTCTAATTTTTTTAGCACTTGAAATGATCAATACAAAAGCCCAAAACTAAAACCAAGAAATAAAACACAAAATTTAATTTTAGCATTTTTTACTTACATATAAGCATGCGTCTTCTCCCATATGAATTAAGTATGGGAGGAAAGTGTTCTTTTACATTTAAAATGCAAGAAAATAATATGCAAAATTTAGATTTAAATGAACCTATTGTGCTAGACAAAAAATGAAAAATAAACTCTAGAAGAAAAAATAACAATAGTATAACTAATAAGAAAAACACATTATAAGAGAAAGAAGAATGAGAACTAGATCTTTCTTTCTACATCATCTTCAGTCACTAACAATAGTAAAGGTGAGTGACTAGCAATAGAAATCAATAAAAATAATTAAACTAATAGGGAAAAGCATAACGTAGCCAAAGGTATGTTAATCACATTTAATTAATTCATTTCCACCTCCATTTCAACATCATTCATAATTCTTCAATCTCACTAACGTGATAATTAACCAACCATGTTCATAATACCATACTTAATTTATCAAATTTCATCCTCAATTCAAATAATCTCATAACTAATTCTCAATCAATGATAATATATGACTCTCTAGTATGTGAATACTAAATTAGATCAGTCGTCAACTAGGGGTCCTACCTGACCACCCGTGAACCTTACCTGGTCCACCAAGCCTAACCTGACTCCTCACCGCACCACTGGGTCCTACTTGACCACTAGGTAGCTCAACTAGACCACGCTCGACTACAGGAGCGAAAAATAAAGGGTAACTATATTAATCGATCATCCATACCATACAATATACATATATATCAACTCTATCACAACATCAACTTAGATAAAATCTCAAATAATTTATCTCGGCACTATGGCTATCAACTTGAGATCTTAATCAGCCACTTAGGCACATTCTTTCTCTGTTATCTCAGTTCACAATATCTCTTAATTCATTACATCATTTACCAATTCATTATCATTTTACTTCATCATGTCATTTGTTGTGATAATATAATTTCCATAAGTTAAACTTATAATTAACATTTCTCAATCAATTTAATTTTATTTTCACAACCTATCAATATCTAGTCTCACAGTTTACAACATAATCCTCAACATACTCTTATAATTATAGTTACAATTCACTATTTAAATATTTCATGGTTTTAATTATTAATCGATACATTTCTCCTCACTGCAATCTAATTAACATATTTAAAAGCATATATACATGTACAAACATATGCATTTATAAAGAAATTAATATATTTAAGCTATCTTACCATTTTCTCATACATTAGAATTTTCATTAACTTTATTTTCATTAATTCATACACCAAGTACACCTTCTTACCTCACTTCTTGATAAATGTGTATTATGTGTTGTTTTTAATTGTTTTTCGGTCTAGTTTTTAGGGTTTTTGCATATTGTTCATGCCCGATTCCCTTGATTTTGATTATTTTCTATACATATTACTTGGTTATTCCTATTTTGCAGGATCAATGATATTCTAGGTCTCTTTTGAGGAAACATGGTAAAGTGGATGAAAGAAGAGACCCTTAAGGCCTTTAGGAGTGCATTTTGGCAAGGTTGGAGGAAATCACTGCCAGTGATGGATAACCAGTGGCCGTGGTTAGCGCTGGAAGAAGGGAAAAGCAAGTCAGAGGCCACCACTGGCCGTGGTGGGCACTGTAGAACACTATGGAGCATTGTGAAGTAAAGAACAGGAAGTCAGAAGCCACCACTGGCCGTGGTTATCCACCACTGGCCGTGGTTGGCTTTGCTTGTTACCCAAAATTGCGTATTTATGGTTTAAGAGGAATAAGGCTCGAACCAGTGGCAGTGGTGAGCCACCATTAGCCGTGGTTGTCCCCTACGAGGCCCAAATATCTAATTGGTTTAGGGTTTTTGTAGGGAACTTGAGGGGAGTAAAGGAAGAGTTCTGCAGAGATAATTTTGAAGAGAACTTTTGTGAGATTTTGAAGGACCTTTTGGGAAGCTTTCATTGGGAATCAAGAGTCAAGACCATCAAGGGAAATCAATTCTGCAGATTTAGGAGGAAGAATTAGGAATTCTAGTGAGAACTAATTTGTAATTTCTAAATCCCTATTTTACACTTTTGAAATCCTTTATGCTTGGCATTGATTTTGTGATGTGTGACATGATGACAACTATCCTTATGGCACATTAAACTCTTTTCTTGGGGTTAAAGATGTAGTATGCCTATGTGTTATAATTAATTGTTCTTCGTATTCCAATCTATGTGATTTCAATTTCTATTCAATTTATGTATGCCTAATGCTTCTGCAAGACTTAGAGATAAGTGTAGATGATCACAAATTATATAGGTAATTGAGAGATTGGCATGTAATTCAAAAATACCTAAATTAAACTTATGATTTTGATTTACGACGGTAAACAAAATTATTTAAGGGTTAATCGGATTTCCATAGAACGTAAAGGGTCTAATTAACAAATTGAACGCGGTTCTTTAGGAATTAGGCACGTTAATAGGATTTTGAGAGAAAGTATTAATTAACTTAGGGGAATCTACCTTAGAAACAAAATCATATAATTGGATAGGCGAGTAACCTTTAATTTTGATACTAGCATATGAACCCTTAATACCCTAAGATTTACCTTTGATTAAATTTCCCAAACTTGCTTTTATTTTCTTCTACAAAAGACGTTGGATTTTTTATTTTCTAATTTACTATTCATCATAGTTTTAATAATTCATTTTAATCGATTCACTAGATAATTGAACCACCGTTATAACTAGTACTTGGGCACAATCTCTGTAGGAACAATATCTTTTTATTACTTCGATACCCCATGCGCTTGCAGTTGGCTATCAAGTTTTTGGCGTCGTTGCCGAGGACTGTGTTTCCCCTAATATTGGCTAAGTGGTGTTTGATTAGACTAGTGTGCATTTTCTGTATATTTTTTCTGCATTTGTAGTTTTATTTCAATTTTTCTACAGAATTAAGCTTGTTCCTTTTTGTTGTTCATAGATTTATGCAGGCCTCTTTATATGAAAAAGTGACAGCATTGAGCATATATTTGATCCTAAGATTGAAAAAACTCTTCAAAAGATCAGACTTCTTAGGACACGTATTGAACAAAACAGGCACCAACCTTCAAGTTCAATGAGTCAAGCACAAATGGAAGATCCCAACAATAAAGCACTTCATGATTTTGCAGCGCCTAATGCGATGGGACGAAGGTCTAGCATCACTAGACACAACATTGAGGTGAATAATTTTGAGTTAAAGCCATCCTTACTCTCGATGGTTCAATAAAGTCAGTTTGGATGATTGCCATCCGAGAATCCCAACTTGTATCTTCAGATTTTCCTTGAGTACTGTGACACGCTCAAGGTAATTGGGGTCTCAAACGATTCAATCCAGCTTAAGCTTTTCCCATTCTCTCTAAGAGACAAGGCCAGAGCTTGGTTGTATATGTAACATCCCTCATATTTTAATAAAATCATGAAGAGTGGAAAATATTAGCAAATATTTTAGAGATTTATTTAATATTTGATTTGCCTGAGCCGGGGTCGAGGAATCCGGTGTCGGGCCGGCTTAGATGTGAGGACCAAACAGGTGTTGAAGATCGGTGGTACATTGGAGGACGGGCAAAGACGTGCTGTCTTATGGCTAATGATTATCCGATGTGCCTGATGTGGTCTTGGACTAACCGGTGTGAGGAGAATGCCTAACTCAGAATTATAGTCCGGATCAACCTTTTATATGACTGAGACCAACAGATGTGCGTAACCAGGATGCAAGAACGGATGAAGTATCCGATCTCTCAAGCGTTAGCTCGGATTTTCGAGGTGTGGACACTATGCCAGGATACCGGTTGGCAGGTGTCCAGATTAGACTGATACTCTTATGAAGTATTAGACAATTGTGAATAATTAAACGTTGTGAAAGTAAATAAGCGTGGTTGGTTGGTTAATTATAAAAAAGTCCAATGTGGTGAAATTGATTAAAATTTTTAATGAGAATGCAAATAAAATTAAGGAAAAGGCTGTCTTGCCCCTGAGCTTTATATAAAAGGAAATTCTTTCTCTTCCCTCTTCATTATTCACGAACCACTTCTTCTTCTTGGACTGTTTCTCCTCCTTCTTCGTTTTCTCCTCTCTCGTTGCTGAATTGCATGCTCCGGAGGAGGACTCCGTTCGTGTTAAAACTTCAATCGAACCCCATTCCTGTGATCGTGGCCTCAAAGTGAGTCCACTGATCCATTTTATTTGTGGTTCCTTATCCCTTTCATTTCTCTGGTAGCCAAGGACCATGCATGGCTGTATTCAAGTCTGATCTCCACTCCTTTGGTGAGTGTGAGCTCAAATGTGGCCCTTAGAGCCGAGGGTGTTGAGTTAACGGGTTTTGCATTCTGACCCGTAGGTAGTAGATTAGATAACGAAAGGCTAAGTGAGGGAGCTGAGACTACGAATCCAGTGCTCAGAGGAAAGGACCGACACCGGGAGCAGATCATCGAAGCGTGGAACCGAGGTAAGGGGGTGTTCGGGTTATGATTAATTTGAATAAGACTTATTTCCCATCCGAGTCATTGAATGGTATGAACAGGGTAAGAAAATGTTGAATGTTGTTGCGTGCCCATGTTTGTACATGTGTGACTGTGTACACCGATCAGTTGAAGATCGGGTGTGTGGTTGAGTTAATCATGTCATGAGCTTGGAATATTTAATGCTGAGTTGTATGTGTATGCATGTATATGTGTATGGCTTACAATGGCATGAAATAAGTGATGGTTGTGGTAATCGGTATGTTATGTTGAGGGGCTTGACGAGTCGGTCGCCCTACGCTGTGAGCACAGGTCAGTTTCTGACAGTTGCAAGTGGTAATCAGAATGATATGTTTGTTTATATGATGGAATGTGATTATTTGGTAAAGGACGACCAACAGTATGAACTACCCTGTTTTGGCTTCAGTGGTCAAGTCAGACCCAGTTAAGCTACCCAGAGGTCTTTGACCCAGTGGTTGAGGGGGAGCCAAGTCGGGCTCAGTGAACCAAGTCAGGTTCACGGGATGTCAAGTCGGACTCCCAGCTGAAGATCGATCCTTTAGTATCCGGATACTAGGCGTCAAATTTTATCTGAGAGTCAGTTGTGATAATTGATGAATTATAAGTTGTGATGTGTAGATTTGTCGAGTGACATTTGTTATATTTGCCGAGTGACATTTGTTATATTTGCCGAGTGGCATTTGTTGTATTTGCCGAGTGAAGTTTGTTCTATTGGCCGAGTGTGAATTAATTACCGAGTATGATGTATTATAATTGCCGAGTGATGAAAATGCAATTGGACGTAACTTATATATATATATATGACTTGTTACATTTCGTTCTATATTAATTATGATGCCAAACACTCACCCTTTCTGCTGTTTTCAATTTAGTAACCAGTGACAGGGAGGAAGCCGGAGCCATGGAGTCGCGCCAAGGGGGAGATTGATGCCAAGGTCCGAGTGACTTTGAGTGATTGTGTAGAGTATATGTGTGTATAAGGAGTTTCCGAGTGTTTAATATTATCTGTGTGCCAACTTAAATTGAATCGGATGTGAATTTTTATTTCAAAATACATTGATGTATATATATTCTCATGTTTGCTGTGACAGCTCTTTAATTAACGGATTCATTCCCGAGTGAGGGATAACCGAGAGATCCCCTTCCGGGTAGGAGGTTAGAATGTCCCGAGTGGGATTGGTTGGGAGAGAGATTCCGAGTGAAGAAAGTGTATAAAGATTCCGAGTGAAGAGAAGTTGGATGTGTCCGAGTGGAAATCTGAGTTTCTTCCGAGGGAAGTAAGGACAGGGTATTCACCGAGTGAGAATACCCGGAGAAGCTATAACCGAGTGAAGGAGGTTGAATTATTTCTGAGGGAGTTATGACCAAGCAAAGCTTTCTGAGTGAAGGGTAGTAATGAGTCAAGTGTGGAATGTCCAAGTGAATGGAAGTTGAGTGTTTTCCGAGTGAAACCTCGATGTGAATTCCTTTTTACGTTTTGTTTTGGATCAACGTATGGCATTCGCTCAAGCGAGTCGACACTCGCTTAAGCGACTCTCGAACTTCGCCTCAACACCTTGGGGTCCCGCTCAGGTGAGTGACCCCCTGTCTTCTTCTTCTTCACCTGCTATTTTAACTCCACTTTATTGAGACAGGTGTTCCCGATCGAACATTATTTTGTGTATGTTCTTATTATTATTTGAATATATTTAAGAAATACGATTTTATATCAAGACCAAGCTGAATCAATTCCGATCGGTTATTACTTTTTAACATACTTTTACCAAAAGATTTATTTTCGATCGGTTTTGCTTACAATGAGTATGACTATTATTTAGAAGGTAACTAAAAGAAGTGAATATCATTTTTACATCGTGGCCGAGTGGGCTGTTTATTAAGAAAGTAAATATTATTTTATATTAAGACCTAAATTTTTATTTAAACGCAAAAAAAAATTATTGTGGAAATAATCTGCCGTGTGAAAAGAAAAAGGTAAATCAACCTAGGATGTTACAATATATGCTTCCGAAGGGGTCAATCACTACATGGGAGCAGCTGTCTCATGCTTTCCTTAACAAATATTATCCAAGGAGCAAAACAGATCAGTTCAGGAAGCAAATCATCACTTTCGCTCAGAAAGATGATGAAACTCTTTATGATGTCTGGGAGAGGTACAAAGAAATGCTCTGGGAATGTCTACACCATGGTATTGAACACTGGTTGATTGTGAATATTTTCTATAATAGGCTCACTCCGAACCAAAAGGTGACCTTGGATGCCGCAGCAGGCGGTGCCTTCATGAGTAAGAACATGGAGGAAGGTTACAATCTCATTGAGGAGGTTGCCCAAAACACATACTAGTGGTCTTTAGAAAGGAGTTCACCAAGAACTCTAGGTAAGTACTCTGTTGATGTTCTCTTTTTATTAACTGCTAAAGTAGAGGTGTTATCTGTTAAAATTGATAAATTTGATAAATTAGGAACAGGTACTTCTAATCTTGTTTGTGAGCTGTGTGGTGTTTTAGGTCATACCATTTCAAGTTGGCAGCTTGGAGTGACTCAGAATGCCAAGTCAGAGATACAACATGTGGATGCTATTAGGAACTACAGTGGAAATTATGGTAATAATTTCCGACAGCCACAAGGACCACCTAGATTCCAAAATAGACCACCTCCCTATCAAGGCAATCAGAGTAATTTCAGACAACCACAAGGACCATATATTCCACAGAAATCTAAGCTAAAGTCCTTGATGGAGACCTTTGTTACCACCCAGTTGAAACAAAATGATGAGTTCTCCGATGCTATTAAGAAGCTGACCTCCAAGGTGGACACTCTTGCCACCCATAATAAAATGTTGGAGAACCAGATTGCTCAGCAGGCTTCATCTTCTCAAAGAATGCCAAGAACCTTTCCTGGAAAGCCCGAGACGGGACCATCTAGTCACACCATGGCTATCACTCTTAGGAGTGGTACACAGTATAATCGTCTGGTTGGCATGATTGAGGAGGAGGCCAAGAATGAAAAGAAGGAGGAGGTGAAACCATATTAGCCTCTAGTTCCATTCCCTTAGTGTTTGGCCAAGGCTAAGCTTGATAAACAGTTTGGTAAGTTTCTTGAAGTTCTTAAGAAGCTTTATGCTAATGTTCCTTTTACAGATGCCTTATAGCAAATGCCGATATATACAAAGTTCCTGAAGGACATCTTATCCAACAAAAGGAAATTAGAGGAGGATGGTACCGTAGCACTTACTAAGGAGTGCAGTGCTTTGATCCAAAGGAAGCTACAACCCAAGCTTCAGGATCCAGGTAGTTTTTTTATCCCTTGTGTGATTGGTGATATAGCTATTGATAAAGCACTATGTGATTTAGGAGCTAGCACCAGTTTAATGCCATTGTCTATTGCTAAGAAACTAGGATTGGATGAACTAAAACCTACTAGGATGTCATTGTAATTAACGGATACGTCTGTTAAATATCCTGTAGGTATTTTAGAAGATGTGCCTATTAAAGTAGGTAAATTTTTCATTCTTGCTGACTTTGTTATTTTGGAAATGGATGAGGACTCTATGGTCCCTATTATTCTAGGCAGGCTATTTTTGGCAACCACGGGTGTGGTAATAAATGTTAAAAATAGAAATTTATCTCTGACTGTTGGAGACCAAAAGGTAGATTTTAGTTTGAAAGATGCTTTAAAGAAACCTTTTGGTGATGTTTGTTCTGTGGATTTTATTAACAAAGTGGTGAAGGAAGAAACTCTTCTTAAGGATCTACTTGAATCTACTTTATTAATTGAGCCTGTAGGAACATCATATTTTTTGGAAGAGAGTGCCTCATTTAAACATGATACTAAAGTCATGTGTGAGAAAGTGGTAAGCTCAGCTGTTGAATTAAAGCCTTTACCGACTTCACTGAGGTATGAATTTCTTGGACCCAGCTCTACATATCTTGTCATTGTAAATGCTGACTTGAATCCATGTGAAATTGAGAAGCTTTTGAAACAACTTAGGTTATATAGGAAGGTTATTGGTTATACAATGAATGATATAAAGGGGATTAGCCCTTCTTTTTTCATGCATAGGATAACTGTAGAGGATGAGAGTAGGCCCACAGTAGAACCACTTAGGAGACTAAATCCAAAAATGCAAGAAGTGGTTAAAAAGGAAATTTTGAAATTACTTGATACTGGTGTTATATATCCTATTGCTAGTAGTAAGTGGGTAAGTCCAGTTCATGTGGTGCCTAAAAATGGAGGGATAACTGTTATGAAAAATGATAAACAGGAACTAATTTCTACGAGGATAGTTCCTAGGTGGTGTTATGCATTGACTATAGGAAATTGAATAGCGCCACAAAGAAAGATCATTTCCCTCTTCCTTTCATTGATCAAATGCTTGAGAGGCTTGCTAAGCACTCTTATTTCTGTTATTTGGATGGGTACTCAGGTTTTCATCAAATCCTCATCCATCTATATGATCAAGAGGAAACTATCTTCACATGCCTTTATGGGACATATGCATATAGGAGAATGCCACCAAAGGTGTATGCAGGCCATCTTTTCTGATTTAATAGAGAATGTGATGGAAGTTTTCATGGATGACTTTTCTGTGCATGGCTTGGATTTTGATAATTGTTTAACTAATTTGTGCTAAGTTTTGCAACGCTGTGAGGAGACCAATTTGGTCTTAAATTGGGAGAAATGCCATTTCATGGTAAGAGAAGGCATACTTGGTGTCTGAGATAAGAATTGAGGTGGATAAGGCTATGGTGGAGGTGATTGAAAAATTGCCCCCACCGACCAATGTGAAAGGTATTCGAATTTTTCTTGGGCATGCCGGGTTCTACCGGTGGTTCATTAAAGACTTCAGCAAGATCACCAAGCCTTTGACTAATCTTTTAGGTAAGGATATGCCTTATATTTTTGACTCATCTTGTCTTGCGGCTTTTTGCATGATTAAACAAGCGTTGATTTATGCTCCTGTGGTACAACCCTCTGATTGGCAACTCCTATTCAAACTGATGTGTGATGCTAGTGATCATGCAGTAGGGGTTGTGCTTGGGCAGCGGAAGGATAAGAAGTTGCATGTAATCCATTATGCTACTCATACACTTGATGAAGCGCAGGTAAATTATGCCACCACTAAAAAGAAATTATTGGCTATTGTCTTTTCTTTTGATAAGTTTAGATCATACTTGGTAGGCTTACATGTTATTGTATACTGACCATTCTGCCATCACGTATCTTTTACATAAAAAAGAAGCAAAGCCTAGGTTAATTAGGTGGATTTTGATTTTGCAAGAGTTTGACTTAAAGATAAAAGATAAAAAGGGTACTAAGAACCTTGTTGCTGACCACCTATCTAGGTTGTCATCTAAAAAAGATGAGTTAGGAGATGTTCCCATCAATGAGCCTTTTCCAGATGAACAACTACTGAATCTTAATGTCCATTAAGTGCCTTGGTATGTGGATTTTGTTAATTTTCTTATTTGTGGTATTTTATCCCCTGACCTTGGTTTTCAGCAGAAAAAGAAGTTTCTTGCAGATGTTAAGCATTACTATTGGGATGAGCCTTTCCTTTTCAAACAATGTGCAGATGGTTTGATTAGGAGGTATGTTCCGGTGGATGAAGTCTATGCCATCTTGGACCATTGCCACTCTCTTTCCTGTGGAGGCCACATGAGCACATCCAAGACAGCTTCGAAAGTATTACAAGTCGGGTTCTACTGGCCACACCTTTTTAAGGATGTGTGTAAGTATATCCTGACTTATGATGCTTGCCAATGAACAGGTAACATAGGTAAGAGGCACGAGATACCACTTAATAGCATTTTAGAGGTTGAGCTGTTTGATGTGTGGGGGGTTGATTTCATGGGACCCTTTCCCTCTTCCTTTGGAAATCAGTTTATCTTGGTAACCATTGATTACATGTCTAAATGGGTGGAAGCCATTACTTTACCTTATTCGAACGCTAAAACTGTTATTAAGCTTTTTAAAAAGATTATATTTCTGAGGTTTGGGGTTCCTAAGTGTGTTATAAGTGATGGAGGGCTTCATTTTATTGAGAAAACTTTTCAAACCCTTTTAAAGAAATATGGAGTGAGGCATAAGGTTGCCACACCTTATCATCCTTAAACTAGTGGGCAGGTTGAGGTTTCCAACAGGGAGATAAAAATATTCTCCAAAAGGTGGTCAATACATCATGTAAGGGCTGGTCTATTAAATTAGATGATTCCTTATGGGCCTATCGCACCACATATAAAACCCCTATTAGAACCACACCCTTCAAACTAGTATATAGAAAGCCTTGTAATTTGCCTGTTGAACTTGAGTATAAATCATTTTGGGCAGTTAAAATGCTTAATCTTGATCATAAGGTTGCAGGTGAGCATAGGTTGTTGGAGCTAAATGAACTAAAGGAACTCGGTTTGGATGCGTATGAGAATGGTAAGATTTATAAGGAAAAAACAAAACGCTGGCATGATCGTCATATCCTTAGGAGGACATTCAATCCAGGTGACATGGAATTAAAAGAAACTGTTTTAAATTAGGTTGCTTGACATAATTTTTAGATTAAAAAGTAATGGGTTGACCCAATAATTTTCATAAATGTATAAGTGTTTTCTGGGTAAGAAACAGTGCAAACCATTGGCTATGGTTATCCACCACTGGTAGTTGTTTAGCCCAGGCATTTTCCACTAAAAACATTGAATTTTTGGGCACGAAACAGTGAGAACCATTGGCCATGGTTAGCCACCACTGGCTGTGGTTAGCTCTGGAATTTCCCCTGCAATTTTAAGAGTTTTTGGGCACAAGTCAGAGGCAACCACTGGCCGTGGTTGCCATCAGGTACCATGGGATGCTTGTTTTTCAAAACCTGGGCTAAAACAGAGCACACCATGGGACGTGGTTATTCACCACCGGTCGTGGTTCGGCCCAGCGTGGGGATTTTCATGTTTTTAAACACCCCATGCCCTAAACCCCTCATTCCATATGTTTTACTTGGTTCCTTTTCACTCTTCACTCTCTTAAAACATTAAGAAACCCTCTTTTCCTTGGAGAAACTCTCAATCTCTTTGAAGCATCTTGCAATTTGCATCAATTATTTGCTTGATATATCATTTCATCTCTCTAAATCAAGTAAGTAATCTTCACCTTTATAAATATGTGTTTCTTTTTTTATAGTTTGGGGTATTCTTGCATATTGGGGATTTGGTTTAAAAGTGACACCATTGTTTAATCTTATGATTCCTTTATCATTTATGATGAATTTGAATGCTATAAATCCAAGTGGGCACCACTAAATCTTCATGAACTTCATCTAGTGTTCATACCTTTTCATGTACCTCATTTGTGTTTTTATACGAACTTTGATCTTTGGTGGTGATTGAATATTTAATTGGTGGATTAAATTCTGAAATTGGTTGTTTATTGTGGCTATTGAACTTGATGGGTGGAAGCATTGCTCTTGAATGTTGCATTTGACACTCATTTATTTAGTGCCCACCAAGTGTTTGATGAAATGCCCAAGAGGCAAAATTTTTGAATTGTTGCATGGTTTGAATATGCATTTGGTCTAGTTTATCTCTCATGGTATTTAATTATTCATATATGTCCATTTCTATATTACATGCCATGAATGTATGAGATTATTAGGTGTTGTCTCTTGTCATGATACAAACTTTGGAGCTTGAATTAGAATGCTTTTTAACCCTGTTTGTATGGTTTAATTAGGACATTTCCAAGTTTTTATTCAACTCCATGGCACCCAAGATTCCCTCTAAGAAAAGGAAGACCAAAGGTAAGTCTTCTAACTACTCTGATTTGAATGATATTGAGTGCCCATTGGAGGGGCAAAAGATAAGGTTAGAATTTTTATTGAGTAGAGAGCTTATTCCCTCCAGATTTTTTTGTAAAGATACTTTAATGGAATTGGGAATTTTTGAAGATACATTACGCTTATGTCAAAATATGGGTTGGGATTCCTTTATTGAATTGTTTGAACTTGTGTATGAGCGTACCTCTTTAGAATTCCTATGTTCAGTGGAGATAAGTAGGTACCCAACTACTGATGGTTGGGAAATGTCTTTTAGGCTGAACAATATTGATTATAAAATGAATGTGGATGAGGTAGCTAAAATTTATGGTTTCCCCCATGAGATGCTGTTAGCATCCCAAAGGACTTTAGACCAGGATACTTTTGGTCCTTTATTTCCAGCACACGGGGTAACTATGATGCTTCCTCTTCCAAAGCTTCCTCCATTCATCATCTGTTTTTCGATACCTTCAGCAGTTTATGGCCCACTCTATTTTTGGTAGATATGATAGCCCTGGTATCGTTCAGCAAGCTGAGGTATTTTCTTGCACTCTATGCTTAATAATACTCATATTGACTCTGCTAAATGGTTAGGTAGCCAATTTTCCCGAGTTAGCAATGCCACTATGGGTAAAATTATTCTTGCAGGTTACATTAATCCTATAGCAAGGTATGTGGGTATAGATTTAGAGCAGGATACTCTTCTTCACTAACCAAACATGGGAATGATTGTAAAGGAGCATAATGTTTATTGTTTAGTCATACCTAGTTTTTCTATGCCTCACCCCTTGCCTGACCCTACTTTTGCTAGTTTGGGAGGCAAGACATCTTTTTTTTTGAAGAGACAGATGACCATACTCCACTCTCTACCGAGATGCCACTACCCACCAGGCCTTCAGAGTAGGGTGAGCCATCTCATTTTGGTGAGGGGCCATCTTTCTCCATGCAGCAAATGTACACCTTGCTTCAGCAGATGTCTGTTGAGCAAACCCGTCAGGGGGCCTGCATTTATCAGATTTCTGACCGGGTAGATGCCATGTACAAGTGGCATACCTAGCAGGGTCACTTCCACCTCCTTCTCCATGACAAGTATCAGTTGAACTTTTGTGCCCTTTTACCCCTAGTTCTTCAATTACGACCCTTTTTAGTCCCCTTGATATGAACATTGGGGACAATGTTCAGTTTTAGTTTGGGGTAATGGGTACACAAAAGTTCAGCTTGTTCTTAATTTATTCCTTTTTATTTTTGTTTATTTTTATTTTCTAGTTCATTTACATGATTGTATGCTTATGTTTTAGTTCATTTTCAAGATTGTATGTCTGCCACATGCCTTAGGCTAGCATTGATTGCTTATTGCAGTTATTGTTATCTGTATGACATGTGATGTAGATTAGTTGGATCTTAAGCATTGCTTAGGTGAATCTAGTAAAAATAAAAAAATAAAAAAATAAAAAAAAAGTGTTTGATTTCTATTCTTGCTAGAATAATCACTCTGCATGATGATTGTGTTTCCGTGATTAGGCCAATTACCATTGTGAGCTTTTGAGCCAATAGGGTGTTCAGTGCATTAAATTGTAAATGACCCATGATTTCTTGACTGAGTGATTCACACATTCTTAGGAACTCTAGAACTTGGCTTTTGACCAATTCAAAACGGTTTGTGAATGCATGCTTGGAATGAAAAAGACACTTTAGGTTTTGTTTTCCTTAACCTCAGAATTTATTGAAAAGTGTAACCCCTTAGTTGTCCCTTTTGAGCCATGAAATAATATGATATTTTCTTTCAAAACCTTTAACATTAGGATTTCTGGTTCACATATAGAAGAGGCAAAAAGGGTAAGCTAACTAAAAGTGGTTAAATTGAAAAATGAAAACCATGATAGTTTGGGGTGTGTGATTCAAAGAAAAAGAAAGATAAGGAGTTTGATCTCAAAATTAAGAGAAGAGAAAAAGAAAAATGAATTATACCCTTTATGGTTTGAAATTATAGAGAATTATTGAATTGAGGTTTGCTTGCCCTCTTGTGATACTACTCTTCTTACAGAATTAAGCCCTTTGCATTTCCCTTTTCTTGGTTTCCATTCCTATGTTATGAATCCCCTTGCCCCATTATAACCCTTTAAAAGACCTTTTGACCAATGCATGTTTTCTTGATAACTGTGGAGTCTGTGGTCAATTGCCAAGCCTATGGTAGTGTTTAGAATGTTGTGGTTTGAGTGGATTGAAACACAAGCACATACACTAAGTGGAAAGTAAGAAAGAGTACCCTAGGTCTAATCTTAGTGAATATGGTTTGACGATTGATTGTGGTATATTCTGGTAGTTTATGCAGCCTCTTAAAAACATAAAAACAAAGAAAATAAATAAACACAAGATTCCTTAGGTCTGTTTGGGTCTACTGGTATTTCATTATATGCTTATATGGATTCAGTGATTGCTTGAGGACAAGCAATGTTTTAGTTTGGGGTATTTTGATAAGTGTGTATTGTGTGTTGTTTTTGATTTTTTTAGGTCTAGTTTTTAGGGTTTTTGTATATTGTTCATGCCCAATTCCCTAGATTTTGATTCTTTTCCACACATATTACTTGGTTCTTCCTATTTTGCAGGATTAATAATATTCTAGGTCTCTTTTGAGGAAAAATGGCAAAGTGGATGAAAGAAGAAACCCTTGAGGCCTTTAGGAGTGCATTTTGGCAAGGTTGGAGGAAACCTCTGCAAGTGGTGGACAACCACTGGCCGTGGTTAGCACTGGAAGAGGGGAAAAGTAAGTCAGAGGCCACCACTGGCCGTGGTGGGCACTGTGGAACACTATAGAGCATTGTGAAGCAAAGAACTGGAAGTCAGAAGCCACCACTGGCCGTGGTTGGCTCTGCTTGTTACCCAAAATTACGCATTTATGGTTTAAGAGGAACAGGGCTTGAACCAGTGGTAGTGGTGAGCCACCACTGGCCGTGGTTATCCCCTACGAGGCCCAAATATCTAATTTGTTTAGGGTTTTTGTAGGGCACTATTAATCCTCAAATTTACAATAAAATCCTTAATAAATTTTTTGTAAAAAGAATAAAAATTTGTTTAATATGTTAGAAATTTAGGTTTTAAATTCAATAAATGGATGTTGTTGGAAATAATATGCCCTTGATCAATTTTCTCTAGTTTTGCAGTAAAAAGGTGAAGAATTTAAAGAGAAAAATTGAAGAACTTGAAAGCTGACGCGTAGCATCAACACCACGTATAGCATGGGGATTTCTGATGCTGACGATATGCGTCACAGCCACGCGTAGCGTCAGGATCTACGTGGACTCCACTTCCGGGTGGCCAAGCACTTAGCCAAATAACCCAAAAATTGGTCAATCCACTTTAGCTAAGTGCCAAGCCGAAAGAGGAAATATGTCTAGCCATTTGGATTAAATAATTAACAATCATGGCCACTTAATCACGAGCTTAATAGGAGCTGAATCAGGAACCTGACGCGTAGCGCCAGCCTGACGCGTAACGTTAGGACCTTTCCTCACTCTTATAAATAAGGCCATTCTCCACACTTCCAAGGCATCCTTTCCAAGTTTCAGAACTTCTACTCTCTCCTTTCACTCGAATTTGAGTGTTCTTCTTTGAGTTTGTAAGGTTAGAGTGATTTCTAGATACTTGAGAGTGTTGTGTAGTAGTATGAGTTCTTGTATTGTGAAGTGTTTCCAAGTCCTCATAATGTCAAACTCTGTAAGTGCTGTTCTTACTTTTACTATGTGTAACTAAATTATTTATGTTGGAATTTGGTGAATCAATCTATTATATGATGTTGTGATTATGACCTCTACATATTTATGATTCAAGTACATGTTAGTATTTCAACTCTTTATTAATATGAACATCAAACGGGAGAATGATTTTCATGTGTATTAAAACTTGTTTTATTAGTATGAATGTCAAACGGGAGAATGATTATTCATGCCGAATTAAAATCTGCTTTAATGAAAGTAAAAGTTGAAATACCCTCAATATGCCAATTACTATGGATAAAATTGGTAATTATTGTTGCCATAAGGTCAGGACTTAATGCAAGTTTTTATTGAGAAAGCTCATGAGGAATCAGACTTTATGATAAATACTTAGAATTTATATCACGAGGGATCGGTTATAATGACTTTAAGTTGCAATAACATGAACTTGATGATTAAGTATTTATGTTTGTAATTATTTCATTATATTTTAGTGCGAGGATCCTAATTCCAACATAATTTGTTAAGCTGTGTTTCTACCTCAATATCTGAATTATTCTGAATTACATCTCAATTTAGTAGATAGATTTTATCTTTTCCATCTTTTTACCTTATGAATAAGTTAACCATCAAATTCTGTGAATATTGTACAAATTGTTTATAAATTATTCTTTTGTTAATAATCTTTGATAAAATTACCATAGCAAATAAAAAATTACTATGAGTTACTGGACTTTCAATCCCTGTGGAACGATATCTAAATTTGAAAACTACAAACGATTGGTGTGCTTGCCAATTAATAACCCAATAGTAACATGGGGGTTAACAAGTTTTCTGGCACCGCTATCGGGGATTGAATTGATTCAGTAAAACAGTAAATTTTTAATTACCATGGTAAAAATAATTTTTTTTACCTTAGCTAAAATTTTCAATTTTATTCATTCTATTTATCATTGTTCTACTAACTTTCTTTATTTAGTGTGTTTATGCAAACTCGATCTTCTCCAGGAAAGGTGTTCTTTGATCCTGAGATCGAGAAGTTTGTAAAGAAACTTAAAGTATTAAAATCTAAAAAAACAAAAACTTCTTCTTCTTCAACTTCATTTTCTTCTAAAAAATTTGAAAATTCTAATATGGCTGCTGAAATAAGAACATTGAGACAGTTTGCTGCTATTAATGGACCACCCCGTGTTTCGGGGATGTATCAAGGACCTATTACTGCTATAGAAATTAAACCAGCTACTTTAAACATTATTCAAAATAATCAATTTTATGGTTTAAATAAAGAAGAACCTTATAAACACTTAACCATTTTTTATAAGTTATGTAGCACAATTGGTTTTGAACCCAATCAAGAAGAATCTGTTTACATGAGATTGTTTCCTTTTTCTTTGATTGGGAAAGCTAAAGAATGGTTTAAATCTTGTCCACCCGGTAGTTTTGGAAACTGGTCCGATGTTGAAACAAATTTTTTGGAAAGATTTTATTCACCTTCAAAATATTTTGAAGTGATGACAGCCATACATTCTTTTTCACAAAATCATGATGAATCACTTAGTAAAGCATGGGAAAGATTTAAAGCACTTCTTAGGAAATGTCCAAACCATAATTTGGATGATGTTGGGAAGGTAAGAATTATTTATCATGGTTTATTACCTCAGTTCAAGATGATGTTAGATGCATGTGTAGGTGGTTCTTTAATGAACAAAACTGTTGAAGAGGCAATATCAATCATAGAGTCCATGTCAGCCAGTGACCGTCAAGCCAAGCTAGGTAGTACATCAAGGAAGCCAGGTATGCTTGAGTTGGGAGTAAATGATGCAATTTTAGCTCAGCAAAAATTACTAACACAATAAAGGGAAGCAATAAGCAAACAATTGGAAAAACTTCAAATTACTCAAGCATCATCACCACCTTCTGCTTAATTGAAACAATGTGTGCATTGCATGGGCGAATAACCATGTGGTTACTGTGCCCCTGATGGAAATAAACAAGAATAAGCCAATTATTTGAATCATTAAAGAATACCCTTAGGTAATTTTCCTATCAATCTTGGTAATTCTTTTCCTAACAATTACCCGTAGGGTTAGGAGGATCAGAATATTGGCTGGAAACAAGATGTTGGACCTTCCAACAGACCTACCAATAATTCAAACAATAACCACAATCTGATCAAACAACAAGGCTAACTAGGATAGAGGAGTCTATCCAATAATTGCTACAATATATACAAACAAATGAAGCTGCACGTAAAGCGTCGGATATGCAATTGGGACAGTTAGCAAAAGAAGTAGCTGACATGAAAAGCTCTAGTTTTTCTACAAACACTTAAAATCCAAGAGAGCAATGTAATGTTATTTTTACAAGAAGTGGTAAAGTTGTAGGAAATGATTGTAAAGAATAAGAGAAAAAAGAAAAAAATAAAAAAAAGAAGAAAAAGAAGAAGAAAAGAAAAAAGAAAATGAAAAAGAAGAGAAGAAAGAAGAACAAGAGAAAAAAGAGAAGGGAGAAAAAAATAATGAAAAAGAAAAACAAAAAAATCAAAAAAATAAAAAATAAAAAAATCAGTATTTGGGTCAGATACCTCCAGTTAAAAATTTACCTTATCCACATGCACCATCAAAGAAGGATAAGGAAAAGGAATACAAAAGATTCCTTAAAATCTTTAAGTAATTACACATAAACATTCCATTTTCTGAGGCATTGGAACAAATGCCAACATATGCAAAGTTTATGAAAGAATTGCTTACCAAAAAGAGGAGGTATAATGAGGAAATTGTTGAACTTGAAGCAGGTTGCAGTGCTATTTTGCAATATAACATGCCAGAAAAGTTGAAAGACCCTGGAAGTTTCACTATTCCCGTCTCCATTGTAGGAGTGAATATTGGGAAAGCCTTATTAGCCTTAGGGGCTAGCGTTAATCTAATGCCTCTAAGTATGATAAAGCGAATTGGTGACCTTGATCCTCAAAGAACAAAGATGACTCTATAGTTGGCTGATAGATCAATCAAAAGACCCTATGGTATTATGGAAGATGTACTTGTGAAAGTTGATAAGTTCTACTTCCCTGTTGACTTTGTGGTTTTAGACATGGAAGAAGATGTTGAAGTGCCCCTGATCCTGGGAAGACCATTCATGAAGACAGCTAGAGTGCTCATTGATGTAGATAATGGAAAGCTAGCAGTAAGAGTACACGATGAAGAAGTGAGCTTCGATGTTTTCAAAGCCATGAAACATCCCAATTCAAAGCAAGACTGTTTCAAGGTGGATGTTCTTGATGAAGTTTACTTTTTCGTATCCACAGGTATGTCAATTTCTAACCCTTTAAATAAGTTATTAACTAACTCTGTGGAATGTTTAAGTGAAGAAGAAGAAAAACAAGTAGACAAGTATTTTGAAGATCTTGATCAAGGGAAAGAAATTTCCCTTAAATCAAGAGAAATTGAAGAAATCCAAGAAGTACCTGTTGAAGAAATCAAGAGGCCTGAATTGAAAGTGCTACCTTCTAACTTAAAGTATATCTTTTTGAAAAAAGTTAATTTAAAACTAGTGATTATTAGTAATTTGTTAAGTGAAGCAGAAGAAGAAAAACTGGTAAAAGTCTTGAAAAGGAATCAAGAAGTAATTGGATAGACACTTGAAGATCTGAAAGGTATAAGCCCATCATATTGCATGCATAATATTTTATTGGAAGATAATTTTAAATTTGTTGCTCAACCCCAAAGACGCCTTAATCAAACCATGAAAGAGGTAACCAAGAAGGAGGTTTTGAAATTGCTGAAAGCAGGTATTATCTATCCTATTTCTGATAGTGCATGGGTAAGTCCTGTACAAGTTGTTCCAAAAAAGGGTGGTATGACAGTAATTGTTAATGATAAAAATGAATTAATCCCAACAAGAACTGTCACTAGTTGGAGAATATGCATTGATTATAGAAAATTAAATCAAGCAACAAGAAAAGATCATTTTCCACTTCCTTTTATGGATCAAATACTTGAAAGATTGTCTAGACAAGCTTATTATTGTTTTCTTGATGGATATTCTGGATATAATCAAATTGCTATTGACCCTCTTGATCAAGAAAAGACTGCTTTTACATGTCCCTTTGGTATATTTGCTTATAGGAAGATGCCATTTGGATTATGTAATACACCTGCTACTTTTCAAAGATGCATGTTTGCTATTTTTACAGATCTAATTGAAAAGAGCATTGAGATTTTCATGGATGATTTCTCAGTCTTTAGAAATTCATTTGAATCATGTCTAACCAATCTGGACACTGTACTGAAGTGGTGTATTAAAAAAAATTTGGTGCTCAATTGGGAGAAGTGTCACTTCATGGTGAAGGAAGGAATTGTACTTGGTCACAAAATTTCCTCTAAAGATATTGAAGTGGACCAAGCCAAAATAGCGGTAATCTCTAAACTCTCACCCCCTGTGAATGTAAAAGGTATTAGAAGTTTTCTAGGACATGCTGGATTCTATAGAAGATTTATTCAAGATTTTTCAAAAATTGCTAAACCTTTAACAAATCTTCTAAATAAAGATGTTGAATTCAAGTTTGATGAAGCATGTCTTAAAGCTTTTAATTCCTTGAAAGAAAAATTGGTTTCTACCCCTGTAATTGTTGCTCCTAATTGGAACTTACCCTTTCAACTTATATGCGATGCAAGTGATTATGCTGTAGGAGCAGTTTTAGGTCAAAGATATGAAAAAGTTTTTAGGGTTATACACTATGCTAGTAAAGTTTTAAATGAAAATCAAATAAATTATGCAACTACTGAAAAGGAATTACTAGCCATAGTGTATGCCTTAGAAAAATTTAGATCATACTTGATTGGATCAAAAATAATTGTTTTCATTGATCACGCTGCAATCAAGTACCTTTTGACTAAAACTGATTCTAAACCTCGGTTAATCTGATGGATTCTGCTCCTTCAAGAATATGATCTTGAAATCAAAGATAAAAAGGGTAGTGAAAATATGGTTACTGACCATCTTTCAAGATTGATGAATGATGAGGTCACTGCCAAAGAAAAAGACATATTGGAAGAATTTCCTGATGAAAAACTTTTTGAAATAACAAAACGGCCATGGTTTGCTGATATGGCCAATTTTAAAGTAACGGGAATTATTCCGAATGATTTAACTTGGTAGCAAAGAAAAAGTTTTTTTAAAGATTCAAAATACTTTGTTTGGGATGACCCTCATCTATTCAAAATTGGTGTGGATAATTTGTTACGTCGTTGTGTACCCGATTGGGAAAAGAAAGATGTGTTGTGGCATTGTCATAAATCACCTTATGGAGGACATTTTAAAGGAGAAAGAACTGTTGCAAAAATTTTTCAATCAAGTTTGTATTGGCCCTCCATTTTTAAGGATTCTCACTCATTTGTGCAAGCTTGTGATAACTGCCAAAGAACAAGTAATGTTAATAAAAGACAAAAAATGCCTCTCATAAACATTCAGGAGGTTGAGGTATTTGATTGTTGGGGTATTGATTTCATGGGTCCCTTTCCTTACTCTTAATTTAATCAATACATTCTTTTGGCAGTCGATTATATTTCAAAATGGGTAGAAGCAATCGCTTCACCTAATGCTGACACTAAAACTATAGTGAATTTCTTGAAGAAATATATTTTTTGCATGTTTGGAACACCAAGAACTTTGATCAGTGATGGAGGATCAAATTTTTGTAACAAAGTTCTTCAGAAAGTGTCACAACACTATGGAGTGAGACATAAAGTGGCCACAACATATCATCCACCAACCAATGGACAGGCTGAGATGTCAAATCGTGAAGTGAAAAGAATTTTGGAAAAGACTATGTCT
This sequence comes from Clitoria ternatea, assembly GCA_037962975.1. Classification (NCBI taxonomy): domain Eukaryota; kingdom Viridiplantae; phylum Streptophyta; class Magnoliopsida; order Fabales; family Fabaceae; genus Clitoria; species Clitoria ternatea. The sequence goes on from CM075670.1 coordinate 142,520,587, forward strand.
TCCTCTAGAAAAGATTGGTCACAAAAGCTTGATGATGCACTCTGGGCATACAGAACTGTATTTAAGACTCCAATTGGCCTTTCTCCTTTCCAAATGGTCTATGGAAAAGCTTGTCATCTTCTAGTAGAGATGGAACATAAAGCATATTGGGCTTTAAAATTTCTCAACTTTGATCCTAATGCAACAACTGATAAAAGAAAGTTACAGTTATTTGAGTTGGAAGAAATGAGAAATAATGCTTATGAGACATCTAGAAGTTACAAGAAGAAGGTGAAAGCTTACCATGATAAGAAAATTAAAAATAGACACTTTGTAGCACCCCGATTTTCCAGACTCGAATTTCGATGTGATCAAGATAATGATAAATAAAATGTGAGTAAATTTTTCGCGTTCCAAAATAATACCGGTGTCACACCAAAACTCAAGTCACAGAAAACCGAAGCGTACAATTTAAAAACTAAAACTGGATCGGTAAATAAATTGCCCACAACGGTATACAAAAATGATAAGTTTATAGCGGAAGAAAAATATGTATACCAGGCGCACGCCTAGTCCCATATATGACGATATGAGAAAAGGCTAGGCAAAGCATGCAAAACGCCGAACATAGATTTATTACTTTATCACATTCATACACATCAAACAGACACATGCATTGCCTAAGATATAATTATATATTTATATATACATACTTACGGAAATCTTCTCCCAACATTCACTATCATCAATATACATCAATCAATTTCAATCCTTCCAATACACATCAAGTCATCACTTACATATTACCTTCATATTCACCATCCACAAATTCTAAGGATTACCTTATACATATCCAAAATCTCTAAAACATCTATATTCTCATAAACAATTCGTTCATTACCTAAGAACCCATAAATGATGCCGGCCAAGGCACTTCCATTACCACTATTTACCTTCACCAAAGCTTCAATTTAAAATCTGAACTCATCCCATGGCAACCTGCATCATAATGCTAAAAAGGAGACCACATGGGAGAGTGAGTTATACATTCAAAATGACGAATAATATATATATTATGATCATGTGTATATGCATACAACGTCATGTGTGCTTTGCTACAAAATCATTAAATTATCATTCATTCATCATCTCATTATTATAGTAGGAATACAAGTCTCATGAATCACAATTCATATCATAAATAAGCACAAGCACATACACAAACACATACACAATCACTTTGCCACTTATCAACGAGGGCATTCATAATTTATCATCATCAGTTCATTAAGACTCATAAGGGGTTTCTTATCACTCGTGGTCATCCCATCTCAAATGCCATGCTCTTATGGCTAATGCACATGTCAACTGTTTAATGCACATGTAATGGATCTATTTCTTACCATCAGTTGATCATATCCACCATACCATTCATTTCCCAATGATTATCATAATATTATCATCACTCAGGGATTCACCCTTCGTGGCACCCCGCAAGGTGATTCATTTCACAAAAATTATCACAATACCATCATCACTCAGGGATACACCCTTTGTGGTACCCCGCAAGGTGATATATTCAACAATAATAGGACCACATCCTCTTCACTCCTGGATATACCCTTCGTGGCACCCAGCAAGGTGATTCATTTCACAAAAATTATCACAATACCATCATCACTCAGGGATACACCCTTCGTGGCACCCCGCAAGGTGATATATTCAACAATAATAGGACCACGTCCTCTTCACTCCGGGATATACCCTTCATGGCACCCCACAAGGTGATTCATTTCACAACAATTATCACAATACCAATATCACTTAAGGATACACCTTTCGTGGCACCCCGCAAGGTGATATATTCAACAATAGGACAACGTCCTCTTCACTTCGGGATATACCCTTCGTGGCACCCCGCAAGGTGATATATTCAACAATAATGCATATCAATGCCATGCTATGCCATGAATGTAACAATGCAATAATGCATGTGCCCAACAACCTCGCAAGGATAGCTCACCCTCTCAATTAGGGGTATATTTTAATTTGGCATTTCAATAATCATACATAATCATTTACAAAGCCCCTCAAGGCACAACATACATATAATAGGAACTTCAATGGCTACGCCATCATTTCATATCAATCCACACATGGAGATCGAAAGGCATAGCAAACAATCATAATATTAATCCACACATGTGACAACAAGGTGTTTTCGGAATATATATATATATATATATATAGCAATCATCATTGCCTCACACACATACAAGTCAATTACTTGTATCAACCACAAGGGTGTCATAATATTTCCCATTATTCATCAATGCCATTATACATTCATTTGGTGGTTTTCACCCCATTATAATTGTCATCTTCGATTTATTCAGTTATTAACATACACCTTGCTATTCAATCATTCCCATGAAGGGTTCGTAATCACTCAAGGGTACAATCTCATAACTCAACGTCAAACCCTTGACATTGTTCTTACACACTTCATTCTTGGTGGTTAAGAATTCATGTTTCACATTATGCATATTATGGGTATAAACAAATTTTCTCAATATCTCAATCGTTATCCATCACCACCCAATTATGTTATAGGCATATATATATATCTCCATACATTTCCTCAAGTATCACACAAGATAAGAGGAAGAAGGCCCAATACCATTAGAACCGAGAAAAGAAGGGAGAATTCCATCAGGGGTCACTCGCTCAAGCGAGACCCACATTCGCTTGAGCGAGACAGCCCATCTCGCTTAAGCGCCTTTACTCGCTCGGGCGAAATCACGCCAGTATCTATCTTCCATGTTGCTCGCTTGAGCGAGACACTACATACCTGGTCACTCGTTCGGGCGAAATTGTTCCAGTAGCCATTTCCACACTCGCTCGTTTGAGCGAGGTATCCACACGCTTAGGCGAAATCCGACCCGAGGTCGTCCTTCCCTTCCACACTCGCTCACTCGGCGAGGCTTCCCAACACTCGGTTTTCACTCGGTGAACTCATTCCAGAACCGATTCCTCTCTCAGTCGGTCTTTCACTCGGCTAAATAATTTCAAGGCCGACCATCTCTCGCTCGGTCTTTCACTCGGTACATTACTCCAAAACCGACTCATCACTCGATCGGTCTTTCACTCGGTAATTTACTCCAAAACCGACTCATCACTTAATCGGTCTTTTACTCGACAAATTACTCCGAAACCGACTCATCACTCGATCGGTCTTTCACTCGGTAAATCATTCCAAAATTGACTTATCTCCTGATCGGTCTTTCATTCGGCAAATTATTCCAGGCCGACTCCACACTCGCTTGGTTTTTCACTCAGTAAATTATTCCAAAACTGACTCATCACTCGATCGGTCTTTCACTCGGCAATTTACTCCAAAATCGACTCATCACTCGATCGGTCTTTCACTCGGCAAATTACTCCAAAACCGACTCATCACTCGATCGGTCTTTTACTCGGTAAATCATTCCAAAACCGACTCATCTCCTGATCGGTCTTTCACTCGGCAAATTATTCCAAACCGACTCCTCTTTCGTTCGCTCAAGCGCAGCCACGCCCACTTGAGCGAGATTCATCCAGAATCTCACCTGATCATATCACACTCAACTCGCTCGAGCGGAACACTCGCTCGCCTAGGCGAAATTGGCCCAGATACCATAATACCGAGATAGGGAATTCTCGCCTGAGCGAGATCCCATTTCGCTTGAGCGAGATTATCAGAACATAGGCAGAAAATGAAAATTCTCACAGCTCAACATATGAAATCACATTCAAGGCCAATTTAATCATATCCAACACATCCTATACGTCATATGGGGCACATAAAACTTGTTCTAAGCATTCTCACTCAGAAATTCTCATCCCAACTTATTAATCGCACCTTTAAATCATATCTATCATCCTCATATATATATATATATACATGCATACAACCGTCTAATTACTACACATACCATCCTTGATAATCATTAGATTTCTCTTTATATTTCTCAATAACGACATTAAAATTTAACATGTACATACTTCCATAATAATCATTACATATTCTCATACATCATCCTTATAATCAACTACTTGCCATCATCAATAACTCAATATATAAATATATATACATGGCAAGGCAAGCATGAGTATCAAACACATACAATAATCACTATCGATTATACTCATGCAGTTTGAATGTTAACTCCTCTCCTACCTCGAGGGAAGAGCCGAAACGGTTCCAATGCTCCGAATGCTCTATTGCATCAACTGAAATACGATCTACATACCATATGCAAGTATATTCACATAATTAATAACCATCATAATTTTAAATACTTGCTAGCTTATCATAAAGCTCAACCTCAAGTCCTAGACTTGGTAAACACCAAGTTATGTAATTGTATTAGGCTTCGGGAATTCCTTTCCCAAAGCCAAGATCCTCTAGATCTTAAAGGTCAACTATACCCAATAACATCATCATCTCATCCATTACATAATGTAACCTCAAATCACTTCAATCCTTTAAACATCATCATTATCACTCAATATTCAACTTAGCTCTCATATCCTTCAATAACCATAATTAATTAATCACATTTAAATAGCACACCACAAATGATCTAGAACCTCATCTAGTCACAATCTTATCCTACCAATCCCTCACATTCCACATTCATAACAACATCTATCTATAAATTTCATCATCAATGGTCTCCTATCATTTTAAATAACATTCCACCTTAAATATCATCTATCCACATTCAACTAACCTCCCAATTACAATATATCCATTTTCCCCAAATCTTAGAGCTAGGGTTTTCATCAAAACCCAACAACATTTACCAATGCTCATTAATCACCACCAATGGTCATTTTTCATCATTAATATAATTCTCCAATATCATTAAACCTATATTCTACTCACATTTCACACTTTCCCCAATTTATTAGAGTTAGGGTTTCACTAAAACCCAACAACACTCATTAATACCCATTTATTTCTCATCACCTTCCAACATTAATCTCAAGTGCCTCACTAAATGCTTATAAAGGCTCACATTTAAGCCACCCCACCTTAGGGTTTCCTCATTTAAAGCTTCACCCAACAACCCTTAGTCAATAAATACTCCCCCAAATACCAAGAACCCAAAATCTAGGGCATAAAGCTCATGAAAATGATGAGGAACTTACCTCAACCAAGAGTTAGCCATGAGCTCCCAAGGAAGAGAGAGAGCCACACGAAAATATGAAGAAGAGAGGAGAGGAATTGTAGCCACAAGCTTCTCCTTCAAGCTTCCATGAAAGCAAAAATGGTGGAGGAGAAGAAGGCTCCACATGGCTTAGGTTTTTGGAGAGAAGAAAAGAGGAAATGGAGAAGGGGAATAAGAGAAGAAGAAGAATAAATGTCATTGCCAAATGAGGGCAAGAACCCAACAAAAATAGGAAGAGAATAATAGGCTTTTGGTTTTAATTTTTTTTAATTCTCCATTAAAGGTTCATCATTTTATATCAAACAGGCTCTCAGTTCGGGCTCAATACATTATCTAAAAATTATTTCGAATATACATTCGGACTCCCAATAATATTCTTAACAGCCCTGACCAATGGCATCTCAATCGGAGATACTCGGTCTGACACCCATATTCTAATCGGGTAAAATTTTAACTCACATAAGCTCAAATAATTATAAATATCCCTAATAAATTCCAATTTAATCATTCCAATATTTTTGGGACACAAGTCCACTCACATACAATTCTTTATTGTTTATTCTCATCAATTATTCATTTTTATAAAATTCGGGATGTTACACACTTCATACCAGGTCAGCAAGTTTTATTGTTTAATTCAAGATTAAGATTGTTTCTTGGTAAATTGAAATCTAAATGGTTAGGCCCTTTTGTAATTAAGGAAGTTAAATCTTATGAAGCAGTTATAATTGAAGATCCAACTTCCAAAAGAAGTTGGATGGTTAATGGGCAAAGATTGAAACCATATCTGGGTGGTGAGATCGACAGACTCACTACCATTTGTTATCTGATTGATTTATGATGTGTAGGATGTCAAGCTAGAGACAGTAAATCAAGCGCTCAATGGGAGGCAACCCATTGTTTCCTTGTAATTTATTTTAAAGATATATATAAAAATAAAAAAATAAAAAAATAGATAAATAAATAAGTTTATTTAGATTTTTAATAAAGGGTTATTGAACTAAAAAAAAGGTTTTTGAAAATTTTAATTTTTGAAAAAACAGAACGCCATGCGTAGCGTCCCATTGACGCGTAGCGTGGAGGTAAAAATTTCAACCTGACGCGTAGCGTCCCATCCACGCGTAGCGTCAGAGCCCACGTTCAATTTTTAAAACTGAACGAGAGAGGCCCAATTTAGGTTTTAAAAACCTAAATTTCCCTCTCTGCCTCACTTTTCCTCTCAGAACACCAATCTTCACTCTCAATCATCAACATTCCCTCATTCTCTCTTTGATTTCACAAAAACTCCAAGTAAGTGATCTTCTCTTTTCTTTTTAGTTTGCTTTTGATTTTCGATTTTTAGAATGCATGTGGTTAGGATTAGGATTAGAAAACCATTGGGATTTGTTTGCTGTTAGATTTAGTGCATGTTTTGATTGAATGTAGTTTGGAGGGGTTGTTGTTGTAAACCCTTATTTTTGTGTTTGAAACTACGCACCTCACACGTAGCGTCCCGCTGACGTGTAGCGTGAGGCATGAATTGTAACCCCACGCGTAGCATGGGCAGAACAGTCTGACGCGTAGCGTCAGCCTCTTTTTTTATGATTTTTGTTAATTTTGTGTTTTATTTTTCTATTTAATGTATATTATGTTTTTTGTTTTTAATAATTCTGTCCTGTTTAATTTTTTTTGTTTGTTGTTTGTTTTTCTTTTTAAATCAATAAAATTTCTTAAATTGTATGTTTGTTATACTTTCTTGCATTAAAATAAATAAATAAATTTGATAAATTTTGTAAATATGTTTGTTGTGTGAAATTACATGATGTGTGAATAAAATGTTGTGTATGTTATATTTTTTTTAAAAATAATAATAATCCAAAAATATGCATGTTTATTTTTCAAAAATATATTATTTTTATACTTTGTAAATATTTTGTTGTATTTTGAATGAGTTCTTATTTTTGATGTTTTGTATAAAATATAAAAACCAAAAATATGAATGTTAATTTTTTTATGTTTGGCATGTTTTATTTTGTTAATGTGTGTTTGATTTTTGTAAAATTTATTTTTGTAGATGGCACCTAAGAAATCCATTCCCATTACTGGTCCCAAAAGACAAGGGAGGACCACTGACACTGATACCACTTCTGAGGATCCAGATCTTCAGGGTCAGGAGCAGCTGGGACCCAGAGATCCCACCAGATTTCACACTGACGCGAAATGGGCCCGATTTCACCAGATAAAGGGCCAAAGGTTGATCTGGGAGAGAGTCTTAGATCTAAATGCTAGGGACTATCTTGAGCTGCAAGATGAGGTCCAAAAGAAGAGATAGGGACCCATGTTTTCCCTGCCTACTGAGGGGGATCCCATCTTAGTAATGGAGTTCTATGCAAATGCCTTCAGGGCACACCAGGATGCACCGACTATCAGTCAGTAGAGGACGAGCTGGGTGAGGGGTCGGCACATCACGTACGACTGGGATACCATTAGTACTCTACTGGGTAATCCTTGGAAGTCTACTCCCGAGAGTGACACTTGTTTCTGGAAGGAAAACAGAAACAAGGTTGCTACTGAGGATGGTGATCTAGGATATTTCCTGGATCAGGTTGCTCATTCCCTGAACAAGGATGTAATCTTCTTCAACCTGAGTAAGGTTGGAAGAACTACATCGAACCTCCTCAAGACCCAGCTGATCATTGCTGCCTCCTTTATTCCATCTTTCAGGGCCATACCATTGACATTGCCGAGTTAATATCTGAGCAGATTCACCTTTATGCCCTTAGGTATAAGGTGAATCGTCCTATCCCCTTTCCTCTCATCATTTTTGCCTTACTGAGGAGGTAAGGAGTTGTTGTACCATCACCTGAGTTCACTAGTTCTTCGAGGAGAGTCCCTAAAGTTCTAGTGAACAGAGATTACTTTGTCCAGCAGTGCGAGCTTCCACCTCTGAAGCAGGAGGCTCAGCCCAGACAGAGACGGAGGAGACCACCAGTTCAGTCACCATCTGCTGATGCTATTTTTGATGGATTTGTTAGCATGACCCTAGAGCATTAGCATATGATACAGATGACGGCTGCTTCTCATCGTGCTTATGTTCATTTGCATAATGCATTTTACCAGTACAGGATACAGAGTGAGGGAGCACCATTTATGACACCTGCTGACTTTGCTTCCCATGTAGCTTGGCCTGGTGATTTGCCTACTTATCTTGAGACAGGTGGACCATCTGGAGCACGTGCTGATTCTGAGGGTGATGCCGATGAGGAGAGGGATGATGAGGATGATCATATGGAGGATTGATCAGTGTTATCTACATTTCTTGCACTTTACTTACATACATTTTAGTTTAGTTTGATATTTACATTTGGATTTTGGGTTATATAGTTGTCTTTTACTCTTATATGGTGTGTTTTATTTTTTTGCATATATCGAAAATCAAAAAAAAAATTTATCTTTTAAAATAAATAAATCAATTTTTTGAAAATAAAGAAAATTTATACACTTAAGGTTTTTACACAATAAAATCATTTTTAAATCAATTATCAATTCTTTTTGTAATTAAGGGATTTTGATAAATTTAATTACAATAATTTTATTAACTATCAAGCTAATTTTGATAACCCGGTAAGCTGAGAGATATTTTAAACACTTGAGGGTTTCGACATAACTTCATTCGAATTGATTTTGCTTTAATCTGTGATTTGTGTTTGATGTACAGAGAATTCAAGAAAATGATCAAGGCACATTTTTGGTAAAAGAAACCTTGGGTCAAAAAGCTTACCATGGTAAAATTATTTTTATCCTTGAAAAGCCAATTTGAGCTTGAAAAATAATTTTATTGGTACCCTTAACCTTTATCAAATTTTAACCATTCCCTTTACTTGATTGATTAAAAGAGCAATTGATCAAAATGGAAAGAATATTTTAAGCGTTTTTACAAAAATAGGGAGTGAAAATTAACAAGTTGATTTTTTTAAAAAAATAAAAAGAAAAAGAAAAAGAAAAAAAGAAAAAGAAAAAAATTATGCATATAAATAAAATAAATATATCAAAAATAGTGAAAAGAATCAAGTTAGGGGTATTTGTTATCATTAATAAGGGAAATGAGATTTGGGCCAAGAAAAAGCCTAAAAATTATAAAATGCTCTTTTATGATTTCAGGTTTTTGAATTCTGAGAAAAACCATAATTTCTTGTAAGCCAAGCCTTATTACAACCTATGAAAAGACCTTGTGATTCTTGAATTAACTTTGTATAATTAACCATTGATCAGATGAAAATCAAAGTTAAATGTCTTTGATTTTATGATCGATTGAGTGAAACAGGTTACCCTTTGCATAGAGATAAACACTTGTGAGGTAAGCCTGAAATTATGCTTGATTTGTTAATAAAACATTGTAAAGATTTTTATCATTAAACCTTTATTACATAAGATATCTATTTTTGGTATTTTAAATGGTAAATTGTGAAATTACTTTTTGTGGTAAATTCTCGGACTAACTCGAAAATTTGATTTCAAATTTGATTTTTTATTTCCTCTCTTGCTCGAGGACGAGCAATGTCTCAAGTTGGGGGTATTTGTTAGTCCTTAAATTTACAATAAAGTCCTTAATAAAAATTTTGTAAAAAGAATAAAAATTTGTTTAATTTGTTAGAAATTTAGGTTTTAAATTAATAAATGGATATTATTGGAAATAATATGCCCTTGATCAATTTTCTCTAGTTTTGCAGTAAAAAGGTAAAGAATTTAAAGAGAAAAATTAAAGAACTGGAAAGCTGACACGTAGCATCAACACCACGCGTAGCATGGGGATTTCTGATGCTGACGCTATGCGTCATAGCCATGCGTAGCGTTAGGAGCTATGTGGACTTCACTTCCAAGTGGCCAAGCACTCAGCCAAATAACCCAAAATTGGTTAGTCCACTTCAGCTAAGTGCCAAGCCGAAAGAGGAAACATGTCTGGCCATTTGGATTAAATAATTAACAATCATGGCCACTTAATCACGAGCTTAATAGGAGCTGAGTCAGGAACCTGACGCGTAACGTCAGGACCCTTCCTCAGCCCTATAAATAAGGCCATTCTCCTTACTTCCAAAGCATACCTTCCAAGTTTCAGAACTTCTACTCTCTCTTTTCACTCAAATTTGAGTGTTCTTCTTTGAGTTTGTAAGGTTAGAGTGATTTCTAGATACTTGAGAGTGTTCTGTAGTAGTGTGAGTTCTTGTATTGTGAAGTGTTTCCAAGTCCTCGTAATGTCAAACTCTATAAGTGTTGTTCTTACTTTTACCATGTGTAACTAAATTGTTTATATTGGAATTTGGTGAATCAATCTATTATATGATGTTGTGATTATGACCTCTACATATTTATGATTCAAGTACATGTCAGTATTTTAACTCTTTATTAATATGAACATCAAATGGGAGAATGATTTTCATGTGTATTAAAACTTGTTTTATTAGTATGAATGTCAAACGGGAGAATGATTATTCATGCTGAATTAAAATCTGTTTAAATGAAAATAAAAGTTGAAATACCCTTAATATGCCAATTACTAGGGATAGAATTGGTAATTATTGTTGCCATAAGGCCAGGACTTAATGCAAGTTTTTATTGAGAAAGCTTACGAGGAATCAGACTTTACGATAAATACTTAGAATTTATATCACGAGGGATCGGTTATAATGACTTTAAGCTGTAATAACATGAACTTGATAATTAAGTATGTATGTCTATAATTATTTCATTATATTTTAGTGCGAGGATCCTAATTCCAACATAATTTGTTAATCTGTGTTTTTACCTCAAGTATCTAAATTATTCTGAATTACATCTCAATTTATTAGATAGATTTTATCTTTTCCATCTTTTTACCTTATGAACAAGTCAACCATCAAATTCTGTGAATATTGTACAAATTGTTTATAAATTATTCTTTTGTTAATAATCTTTGATAAAATTACCATAGCAAATAAGAAATTACTGTGAGTTACTGGACTTTCAATCCCAGTGGAACGATATCTAAATTTGAAAACTACAAAGGATTGGTGCACTTGCCAATTAATAACCCAACAGTAACACAAGGGTTAATAGGCACTTGAGGGGAGTGAAGGGAGAGTTCTGCAGAGACAATTTTGAAGAGAGCTTTTAGAAGATTTTGAAGGACCTTTTGGGAAGCTTTTATTGGGAATCAAGAGTCAAGACCATCAAGGGAAATCAATTCTGCAAATTTGGGAGGAAGAATTAGGAATTCTAGTGAGAACTAATTTGTAATTTCTGAATCCCTATTTTACACTTTTGAAATCCTTTATGCTTGGCATTGATTTTGTGATGTGTGACATGATGACAACCATCCTTATGGCACACTAAACTCTTTTCTTGGGGCTAAGGATGTAGTATGCCTATGTGTTACAATTAATTGTTCTTCGCATTCCAATCTATGTGATTTCAATTTCTATTCAATTTGTGTATGCCTAATGCTTCTGCAAGACTTAGAGATAAGCGTAGATGATCACAAATTATATGGGTAATCGAGAGATTGGCATGTAATTCAAAAATACCTAAATTGAACCTATGATTTTGATTTACGACGGTAAGCAAAATTGTTTAAGGGTTAATCGGATTTCCATAGAATGTAAAGGGTCCAATTAACAAATTGAACGCGGTTCTTTGGGAATTAGGCATGTTAATAGGCTTTCGAGAGAAATGTATTAATTAACTTAGGGGAATCTGCCTTAGAAACGAAATCATATAATTGGATAGGTGAGTAACCTTTAATTTTGATACTAGCATATGAACCCTTAATACCCCAAGATTTACCTTTGATTAAATTTCCTAAACTTGCTCTTATTTTCTTCTACAAAAGACGTTGGATTTTCTGTTTTCTAATTTATTGTTCATTATAGTTTTAATAATTCATTTTAATCGATTCACTAGATAATTGAACCACCGTTATAACTAGTACTTGGGCACAATCTCTATGGGAACGATGTCTTTTATTACTTCGATACCCTGTGCGCTTGCGGTTGGCTATCACTTTTGTGCTTTGGAAGCTTCCAATCAACCATTGAATTCATTAATTTCTATAAAAATCTATAATTAAAGAATTTACAAATTAAAGGCCTTTCTTGATTCCAACCTCTGCTTACCTTTGTTGATTCCAACCTCTGCTTTAAGACTCGCTTCTCTTAAAGGCCTTCTGACCCTTGGTCTATCACCTAGCACCACCGAATCAAAAACCATTCATTCTTTAGTGACACCCATAGGCTAAAACTCATTTCCAAGTTTTAAATACAACAAAAATGATGGGACCTGAAACCCCATGGAAGCTTGTCAATTTCAATTTTGAAAAGAGAGAGAGGAATCATGAAATTGAACATCCCATAATCTTACCTCGTTTCCCCGATTCCAAAAACGTGTTCAATTTTGGCTTTCAACAAAGGATTGATCTTCAATTTGAGTTCCTAATTTACACGACCATGGTAATGGTGTTTTTCCCTTTTCTTTGGTTTCATTCTAGTGCATGAGGAGAAGAAAATAGTTGAAAAAAGTTTTAAAGCCCCAAGGGCACTTTTACCATTTCACTGTCTTTTTTATTTTCTTTTACATTTTCTTTTTCCTTTTCAAAATTTGATCTCTTTTCTTTTATTTCTTTTTAAATACAACTTACTTTAAGTAATTTCTATTCTTATTTTTACCATATGGTAATTAATAATTTATCATCATAATTTAATTTAAAACTAATTTCTTAATTAGCCACCTTCTATTAATTAATTTAATCTCATTACCAATTAAAAATATTCAATTAATTTTGTTACCCCCGAGATAGTGAAAGGCCTGCGAGTGCCCTTTATTCCTTTATTTTAGGCAAGAATCTAGGAAACTAATCCTCTCATCACGCATTAATCCTAGACGGTCACATTGTGTGATGATGGGCCCGGAATCAGGGCCCCAACCCTCTATTTTTCCCTTTATCGCATTAATTGTATAAATGGCCTGTGGATGGCCCCATTATTTTTAGTGATACATTATGAAACTGATAAACCCTAATCCCTAAGGAGATTCTCTAGGTTTTCTGTGTATTCTATAGCTCCGTTGTGTACATTTTATCACCCACTATGGGGCCCGATAAAACGGTTCCCACTCACAATACCTTAAAAAATCAATAAAGCAAGGATGTTGATGACTCACAGCAACCATAGTCGTAGCGAGGGAGTTGACTCCTAGAAACAAGGACTAGATAAGGATGACCAGATCCAGAAACTCATAAGTGTTGTGGAAGCATCAAAGCGCATAGTGGCAGACTTGTAAAAGAAGAACGATGACCAGTGTGCATGAAGGATGGAGGAACGGGAGGCCTCAAGTTACCACAATACCCAAACCACAAGGTACAGGGTAGATGGTGTTAGTCCTCAAATTTTCAATAAAAGCTTTAATAAAAAGTTCATAAAAATTATAAAAATTAGTTTAATTTGTTAGAAAATTAGGATTTAAATTCAATAAATGGATGTTGTTGGAAATAATCTGCCCTTGATCAATTTTCTCTAAGTTTTACAGTGAAAAAGTTAAGAAATCAAGAGAAAATTACACTGGAGGAGCTGACGCGTAGTCTCATCCCACGTGTAGCATCAACAGCTATTTTTGATGCTGACGCTACGTGTCACAGCCACGCGTAGCATCAGTGCTGCGTGGTCTCCACCTCTACTTTGGCCAACCACTCTACTTGGACCCAATAATGGGCACTCCACTCAGCACCAATGGGCATCCCACTCAGCATGAAAGGCCAAAACTCGGTGGAAACATGTTCATGTGGCCAGGCATGATAAAATTTAATAATTTGAAGTGGCCATTATCAAGTGTTTAATGGAGGCTGAGTTAGGGGTGTGACGCGTAGCGTCACACTGACGCGTAGCGTCAGCACCCTTGCTCAGCCCTATAAATAGGGCCATCCAACACCATTCTAAACATCCCATAGCATCCCATTCTCTTCTTTTCTCTCTTTGTGCTCGAATTTGAGTACTTCTTTTGTGAGTTGTAGTTCTAGAATAGTTTTCAAGATACTTGAGTGTGTTTTGGTGTATTGTGATCGTTGTATTGTGAAGTTCCCATCGTCTTCATAATGTCAAACTCTGTAAGTGTTGCTTTTACTTTCACCATGTGTAACTAATTTGTTTATGTTGGAATTGGTGAACTAATCTATTGAGTATAATGTTATGAATTCGACCTCTGCATGTTTATGATTCAAGTCCATGTTAGTATTTCAACCTTTTATTAATATGAACGTCAAACAGGAGAATGATTTTCATGTGTATTGAAACTTGTTTTATTAGTATGAATGTCAAACGGGAGAATGATTATTCATGCCGTATTGAAACTTGTTTTGACGAAAGTAAAAGTTGGAATACCCTTGGTATCTCAATTCTATAGGGGTTGTTAACCATTGTTGCCATAAGGCCAGTTCTTAAAGCAAGTTTTTACTGAGAAAACTCACGAGGGATCGGACTTTATGGTGAATTCTTAGAATTTATATCATGAGGGATCGGTTATAATGATTTTAAGCTGCAATGACATGAAACTTGATGATTAAATATACATGTCTTGAGTTCCTCATTGTTATTCTAGATTAGGGATCCAATTTCCAACATAATTTGCTTATCAGTGTTTATCTCAAGTATCTTACCTATTTTAGATTACAACTCAACTTTTTAGATAGATTTTATTTTCTTTTTATCTTATGAACCACTCAATCATGCTATCCTGTGAATATTGTATAAATTGTATATAAATCATTCTTTTGTCTATAACTTTCTTCACATTTATCATAGTAAATAGAAAATTACTGTTGATATTGGACTTTCAATCCCAGTGGAACGATATCTAAATTTTGAAAACTACAAACGATTGGTGCACTTGCCAATTAATAACCCGGTGGTGGAAACGAACTGTTGAGACGCTATCGCCGGGTTAACAAGTTTTCTGGCGCCGTTGCCGGGGATTGAATTGTTTAAGTAAAACAGTAAATTTTTAATTACCGTGGTAAATATTTTTTTACCTTAGTTAAATTTTTTTTATTTTTACTTATTGTTACACTAACTTTCTTTGTCTAGTTTGTGTATGCAAACTCGATCTACCACAGGTAAAATTTATTTTGATCATGAGATAGAAAAGTTTGTAAAGAAAATCAAGTCTTTGAAATCTAAAACACAAACTAAATCTTCTTCTACCTCTACAAATTTTGAAAATTCAAATATGGCTGCTGAGAGGAGAACATTGGGACAGTTTGCTGCTATTAATGGTCCACCCCGAGTTTTAGGTATGTTTCAAGGACCTGTTGTACCAGTGGAGATTAAACCTGCTACTTTAAATATTATTCAAAACAATCAATTTGCTGGTTTAAATCATGAAGAACCACATGAACATTTAACTATTTTTTATGAGTTATGCAGCACAATTGGTTTTGAACCCAATCAAGAAGAGTCTGTTTACATGATACTTTTTCCTTTTTCATTGATTGGTAAAGCAAAAGAATGGTTTAAATCTTGTCCACCGGGTAGTTTTACAAACTGATCCAATGTTGAAAGAAAATTTTTGGAAAGATTTTATTCTCCTTCGAAATATTTTGAAGCAATGACAACCATACACTCTTTTTCTCAAAATAATGATGAATCACTAGGAGAGACATGGGAACGATTCATGGCACTTTTGAGAAAGTGTCTAAACCACAACCTAAATGATGCCGAAAAGGTAAGAATCGTTTACCATGGTTTATTACCTCAGTTCAAGATGATGTTAGATGCTTGTGCAGGTGGTTCTTTAATGAACAAAACTGTGGAGGAAGCCATAGAAATATTGGAATCAATGGCTATCAGTGACCGCCAAGCAAAGCATGAAAGAGGTAATGTACAGAGGAAGCCAGGAATGCTCGAATTGGGAGTAAATGATGCGGTGTTGGCTCAGCAAAAATTACTGACCCAACAAATTGAAGTTATGAGCAAGCAATTGGAAAAACTCCAAATTGCTCAAGTAGCATCACCACCCCCTGCTCAACTTAAACAGTGTATGCACTGCATGGGAGAACAACCATGTGGTTACTGTGGAAATAAGCAAGAGCAAACCAATTTTATGAATCATCAAAGAGCACCCTTAGGTAATTTTCCTTTCAATCATGGAAATTCTTTTCCTAACAATTACCTGCAGGGTTGGCAAAATCAGAATATTGGCTGGAGACAAGACACTGGACCTTCCAACAAACCTCCTAACAATCAGTTTAAACAACAACAAACTGACAATGTAAGATTGACAAGGATAGAGGAATCTATTCAACAATTACTGCAGTTTGTGGAAACAAATAAAGCTTCCTGAAAAGCATCAGACATACAAATGGGACAGCTTGCAAAAGAAATAGTCGAATTAAAGAGTTCTGGGTTTACTGCAAACACTCAAAACCCAAGGGAACAATGTAATGTTGTTTCTTCTAATGTTGTAAAAATTGATTGTAAAGAAAAGAGTGAGAAAAAGAAAGAAGAAGAAGAAAAAGAAAGTGAAAAAATAGAAAAAATGAAAAAAATGAAAAAGAAAAAAATGTGCAAGTAAATATAGAGCAAGAAACAAACTGTATAACCCCGAAAAAATGTAAAGATCCGGGGAGTTTAACCATTCCTGTAACAATTGGAAATATCAACATCAGGAATGCGTTATTAGATTTAGGGGCTAACATCAACTTGATGCCCTTAGAATTAATAAAATGCATTGGTGAATATGAGCTAAAAGAAGTAAAGACAGAATTACAGTTTGCGGATCGCTCTGTCAAAAAGCCTTTTGGGATTGTGGAAGATGTACTGGTAAAGGTTGACAAGTACCACTTCAGAGTTAACTTTGTGGTACTGGATATAAAGGAGGATACTGAGATCCCCCTGATCCTAGGAAGACCTTTCATGAAGACTGCAAGGATCAGAGTAGATATTGATCAAAGTATGGTTGCAGTCAAGGTTTATGAAGAAGAGGTAAGCTTCAGTGCTCATGAACACCTCAGGACAAGTAATGAAGAAAAAGTTTACCCATTAACCGAACCAGGTATACCTCTTCCCAATTAATTAAATTGTTTTAAATTAACCGATGCCTTGAATGATGAAAGACAGGTAATTAAGCATCGGAGAAGAAGAAGAAGGAAGAAAAAGACAGGTGATTCCTCAACAAAAATTGAGAAACCACCTGATTAATTAAAGGTAACGTCCGGCTGGAGACAGTAAACCTAGCGCTCAATGGGAGGCAACCCATTTTGTTATTTGTTTATTCTAAATTATTTGAAAAAAAATATATATAAAAAATAAAAATAAAATATAAATATAAATATAAAATTTATCTTTTTAATAAATCAATCAAATTTTTGTTAGTAAGTTAATTTATACACTTAAAGTTTTTACACAATGAAACTTAATTTTGTAAAATCAATTATTAGTTCTTGATAACTTAGGAATTTTGATAAATTTAATTACAGTAGGTTTATTAACCATCAAGCAAATTTCGATAACCCGGTGAACAGAGAGATATCTTTTTATATACTTGAGGGTTTAATCGACATATTTTCAATTCGAATTGATTTTGTTTTAATCTCTGATTTGTGTTGTTGTATAGAAAATTCAGGAAAATGATCAAGGCACATTTTTGGTAAAAAAAAAACCTTGGGCCAAACACCTTACCTTGGTAAAAATTATTTTATCCTTTGTAAGACAATTTGAGCCTAAAATAAAATTCCTTGGTACCCTTAAAACCAAATCTGTTTTTTTTACCATTCCCTATACTTGATTGATTAAAAGAGCAGTTGAAATAAATGAAAAATATTTTGAATGTTCTCACAAAAATGGGGAGTGAAAATAAGCAACTCGATTCTTTTTAGAAAAAAATAAAGTATGGAAAAGAAAAGTCAAAAATAGTGAAAAGAATCAAGTTGGGGGTATTTATTTTTCATCTAACAAAAAAAATGAGAGTTTGGGTCAAGAGAAAGCCTAAAAAATTATAAAATGCTCTTTTATGATTTCAGGTTTTTGAATTCCAAGAAAAACCATTGATTCTTTTAAGCCAAGCCTCATTACAACCCGTGAAAAGACCTTGTGATTTCTGAACTAATTCTGTATAAATAACCATTGATTAGATGACAAACAAAGTTAAATTCGTTTGATCTTATGATTGATTGAGTGAAACAGGTTACCTATTACATAGAGATAAACACCTGTGAGGTAAGCCTGAAATTCTGCTTGATTGTTAATAGAATATTGTAAATAAATTTTATCATTAAACCTTTGTTATACTTGATACCAATTTTTGATTATTACAAAATTAGTTAAATTGTGAAAATTACTTTTTGTTGTAAATTCTCAGACTAACTCAAAAATTTGATTCCAAATTTTTATTTTTCTTATTTTTCTCTCTTGCTCGAGGACGATCAATGTCTCAAGTTTCGGGTATTTGTTAGTCCTCAAATTTTCAATAAAAGCTTTAATAAAAATTTCATAAAAATTATAAAAATTAGTTTAATTTGTTAGAAAATTAGGATTTAAATTCAATAAATGGATGTTGTTGGAAATAATCTGCCCTTGATCAATTTTCTCTAAGTTTTGCAGTGAAAAAGTTAAGAAATCAAGAGAAAATTACACTAGAGGAGCTGACGCGTAGCCTCATCCCACGCGTAGCATCAACAACTATTTTCACAGCCACGCGTAGCGTCAGTGCTGCGTGGTCTCCACCTCCACTTTGGCCAACCACTCTACTTGGACCCAATAATGGGCACTCCACTCAGCACCAATGGGCATCCCACTCAGCATGAAAGGCCAAAACTCGATGGAAACATGTTCATGTGGCCAGGCATGATCAAATTTAATAATTTGAAGTGGCCATTATCAAGTGTTTAATGGAGGCTGAGTCAGGGGTGTGACGCATAGCGTCACACTGACGCGTAGCGTCAGCACCCTTGCTCAGCCCTATAAATAGGGCCATCCAACACCATTCTAAACATCTCATAGCATCCCATTCTCTTCTTTTCTCTCTTTGTGCTCGACTTTGAGTACTTCTTTTGTGAGTTGTAGTTCTAGAATAGTTTTCTAGATACTTGAGTGTGTTTTGGTGTATTGTGATCGTTGTATTGTGAAGTTCCCATCGTCTTCGTAATGTCAAACTCTATAAGTGTTGTTTTTACTTTCACCATGTGTAACTAATTTGTTTATGTTGGAATTGTTGAACTAATCTATTGAGTATAATGTTGTGAATTCAACCTCTGCATGTTTATGATTCAAGTCCATGTTAGTATTTCAACCTTTTATTAATATGAACATCAAACAGGAGAATGATTTTCATGTGTATTGAAACTTGTTTTATTAGTATGAATATCAAACGGGAGAATGATTATTCATGTCATATTGAAACTTGTTTTGACGAAAGTAAAAGTTGGAATACCCTTGGTATCTCAATTCTATAGGGGTTGTTAACCATTGTTGCCATAAGGCCAGTTCTTAAAGCAAGTTTTTACTGAGAAAGCTCACGAGGGATCGGACTTTACAGTGAATTCTTAGAATTTATATCACGAGGGATCGGTTATAATGATTTTAAGCTGCAATGACATGAAACTTGATGATTAAATATGCATGTCTTGAGTTCCTCATTGTTATTCTAGATTAGGGATCCAATTTCTAACATAATTTGCTTATCAGTGTTTATCTCAAGTATCTTACCTATTTTAGATTACAACTCAACTTTTTAGATAGATTTTATTTTCTTTTTATCTTATGAACCACGCAATCATGCTATCCTGTGAATATTGTATAAATTGTATATAAATCATTCTTTTGTCTATAACTTTCTTCACATTTATCATAGTAAATAGAAAATTATTGTTGATATTGGACTTTCAATCCCAGTGGAACGATATCTAAATTTTGAAAACTACAAACGATTGGTGCGCTTGCCAATTAACAACCCGGTGGTGGAAACGAACTGTTGAGACGCTATCGCCGGGTTAACAGATGGTCACGATACCCAATACATGAGAGGCACAAGGAAACATGAACTTGCACACCCCTACTTTGCCTATCCATTTACGGAGGAGATAATAGGAACATCAACTCCACCAAACTACAAACCTCCGACGATGGAGAAGTACAATGGGAGGGTGGACCAGAAGAGCATTTCACAATGTTCACCATGACTATGTTGATCACTGTCACGTCTGACGCCTTATTCTATCGGACATTTCCCACAATGTTGACAAAATCTACACTACACTAGTTCTCCCATTTGCCTCCAGGGAGTATATCAAGTTTCTCAGAGTTAACTAAGAAATTTCAAAGTCAATTCACCACCAGCCAAGCGGTACAGCGGACCTTTCATAACCTGGTAAAACTAACGCAACTCCCAGGCCGAACCCTCAAGCAATACATGTCCCGCTTCAATCAGCAGGCCACTTAGATACGTGATCTTAGCTCTGATATCACCCTGTATGTACTATAGACAGGCTTACGCCTGGTAGATTTTCTGACTCTCTAGCTAAGAAATCGCCTCTAGACATGGATGATTTTAGGCAGAGAGCCACACGGTACATTAGTATGGAGGAATGAGAACCTGGACGCGTGGGACAGGTAAAACAAAACACAACCTAACAGAACCAAAAAAGAGGAGCCCTAAGCCAAACAAGGAAAAGTGCTTAGAGGCTTACTCAACTTTTAAATACAACTACTTCAGCCCTCTAAATAACAGGAGGGATAAAATCATGCATGAAGTTTACAACACTAGCCATTTTAAACTCCCTTTACCAGGAGAAGGGCCCAAAGGCTCAGATAAGATAAAGTTCTACGAGTTCCATCAGGCTCCTAGGCATGGGATGGAACATTATCGCTCCCTCAAACTAGGTAAAATTGTAGACAAGAGACCGACCACAAGTTGAAAGGGAGCGTTCCCGATCATAAAGTCCAGGGGACGAAAGAAATAATGGAAGGCGGGTCATCCACACTATCCCTAGAGGATTCCCAAGGACCTGTGTGAACACTCACCAACACACAGGGCTGGTGAACACTCTATACAGAGGCACTGAGACAGAGATTATAGCCTTTGACAACTTAGACTTCCCTAGGGGAGGGCTAAACAAAGATGAGTGAATGGTGGTAGCCATAGGCATAGTCAAATGTATCATAGAGAGAGTATTCATAAATGAAGAGAGCTCGAAGGATATTCTACATTGGAAAGCCTACCAGAAACTACGATTTCCACCAAGTTATCTAAAGAGGTATGATGATGCATTACTCAGTTTCACTAGTGATTCTGTGCAAGTCTTAGGTTGTGTAGAATTGAAAACCATCTTCGGAACAAGAGCAGATAGTAAAGCCATAATAGTCAAATACTTGGTGGTAGATTTTCCCAGTTCCTGTAACGTAGTTGGGTTGCTCATCCATTAACACCCTAGGAGCAATAATATCTATGTTGCATTTAACCATGAAGTTCCCGCTTAGAGATGGACAAGTCAAGGTAGTGAGAGCAAATTCGGAGGTTGTGCAGGAATGCTACTACGAGAGCCTTTGATCCTTGGGATGATAGGCAATATAAAAGACCCCAGCAAGTCAAATCCTTGAAGCTAGTCCAGATTAACCCAAACCCAGGCCAGTGTATGAGAATTGGTGCAATACTCGACCCGGCCATCGTAGAGGCATTGATCAGCCTGTTAAGGACCAAAGCAGACCTCTTCTCTTGGAACCTGCAGATATGCCCGACATTGATCCGAGCGTCATCTGCCATTAACTTAACATAGAGCCAGACGCCAGACCTGTGTCTCAGAAGCCTATGGGACCCAATAGACGGGTAGTAGTTAAAGAGGAGACAGACAAGTTGGTGGCAGTAAATTTAATTTAGGAAGTAAGGTACCCGATTTGGCTATCAACATTGTTATGGTTAAAAAACAAGTGGCAAGTAAAGAATGTGTGTCGACTTCACAGACTTGAACAAGGTATGTCCTAAAGACTCTTATCCCTTACCTAACATTTACCGGTTAGTATATGGTACTTCAGGGTACAGAATTCTAAGCTTTATGGATGGCTACTCGGGCTACAACCAAATTCGCATGGATCCGAAAGATAAGGAGAAAATGGCATTGATTATAGGAGAGGCCAATTTTTGTTACCAAGTCACGCTATTCGAGTTGAAAAATATAGAAGTAACTTGTTAGCGGCTGGTAGATAAAATCTTTGCCAAGAAAATTGGCAGGAACATGGAAAGTCTATATGGATGACATGGTGGTAAACACAAAGGAGACAAAGACACATACTAAAGAACTGGAAGAAATATTTTATGAGCTCTGAAAGCACAATATGCACCTGAACCTTAATAAATCCTCCTTCAGAGTCTAGGGAGACAATTTTTTAGGTTACATGTTGACACACCAGGGAACAGAAGAAAATCCCGACCAGTGTGATGTCGTAATAGAGATGAAGAGTCCTTAGAACGTTAAAGAAGTCCCACATCTTACGGGGAGGATTGCCACCTTATCCCGCTTCCTTTCTAAGTTTACCGAGAAGTCAATGCCTTTATACAAAGTGCTGGAGATGACATATGCATTCGTCTAGACTAAGAAGTGCAAAAAAGCTTTCTAGAATCTGAAGGCCTATTTGGCGTCCTGGCCCATCCTAACCATATCCAGTCTAGGTACAAAATTAATACTTTATATGGCTATTAGTTTGTTTGGCAAGCGCACCAATTTATCATTGTAGTTTTCAAAAGAGATATCGTTCCTTCAAGGATTGAATAAATTCAGTGTTTGACAGTAATTTTTATTTACTATGGTAAAAACTTCAAAACTTATTAACAAAAGAATAATTCATATACAAATTATATAATATTCACAAATGTAGAGATTGATTTATACATTTGGGAAAAAAGTAGTGTAAGATGAATTATGAAACTATCTAGAAAATAACTATAAAATAATACTTTAGAATGATTCCAATACTTGAGATTTAACACAGATTAACAAACTATGTTGGAATTAGGATCCCCACATTAGAATATAACATCACAATTATAAACATGCATATTTAATCATCAAGTTCATGTCATTACAGCTTAAAATCATTAAACCTGATCCCTCGATGAATAAATTCTAAATAATTACTGTAAAGTCTGATCCCTCAGATGTTTTCTCAATAAAAACTTGCTTTAAGTGTTGGCCTTAACACAATAATAATTACTAACTCTATCTCTAGTAATTGGTATATTAAGGGTATTTCAACTTTTACTTCCGTTAAAGTAGTTTTAACATGCATAAAAATCATTCTCCCATTTGAAGTTCATACTAATAAAAGGTTGAAATACTAATATGAGACTTGAATTATAAACAGGCATAATTCATAATCACAATATCATATTCATAGATTGGTTCACCAATTCCAACATAAGCAGATTAATTATACATGGTAAAAGTAAAAACATAACTTACAAATGGAGACATGACGAACACTTAGCACACTTGACAATACTCTTCACAACACGAAAGGAACAACTCTAAAAAAATACACTCAAGTATATGGAAGCTATTCTATAGAAGAATTAAGAAATAGGGGTTTTGGAATGGAAGAAAAAAATAATAGGAATGAAGAATTGGATGCTATAACCCTTGGCAAATGACCTATTTATAGGGCTGAGTCGAGGTCTTAATGCTACACGTGAGCGTGGCGCTGTGCATCAGTCTCCTAACTCAGCCTCCATTAATTTTCCTGATTTTAAGCCATTTAACCTCATTTTTGTCTCAATAATGTGTAGACAAGTTCCCCACTGCGATTTGGCCTCATGTCTGAAGTGGATTGGCCATTATTCGGCCCTTTTCAGAGTGCAAATTCACCTGTAAGTGGGATATACATAGCACCTAATGCTATGCATGGTTTTGACACTTAGCGTCAACACCAAAACTTCTGACGCTGAGTATACCCTTCTGTCTTGAATAAACTTTTCACATTTATCCTCAGCTTTTTACTACAAAAATGGAAAAATGGGTCATGCCAAGTCAAATTTGATAACTTCCATTTATTTAAAATAAAACCTAAATTTATTTCTATTTGATCAAATCTTTATTAATTTTCTTACACTTTTTAATATAAAAATAACACTAAATTAATGGCTAACAAACTAACCCCAACTTAGGAAGTTGCTCGCCCTTAAGCAAAACAAACTCAAACTATGAACCAATCAATTTAAGAAAAATTTTGAAAATTTACCTTTAAGTAGTAATTCATAACTTACCATTTGAAATGATCAATATTGATGACTTGTGTAAAAGAGACCTAAAGATAAAACTAACACAATCTCATGTCAATAAATCAAGCTTATTTTACCTCACAAGTGTTTCTCTCTGTAAAAAGGTAACTTGTTTCACTCAATCAATCATAAAATCAAACAAATTTCATTTTGATTTTCATCTTATCAATTGTCATTCATACAAAATCAAACAAGAGTCACAACGTCTTTTCAAGGGTTGTAATGAGGCTTGGTTACAAGAATTCATGGTTTTTCTTGGAAAGCAATCACCTGAAAACATAAAAAGCATTTCAGATTAGTGTTCTTTTTCTTGATCCAAAACTCACTTCCCTTTTTTGATGGATACCCCTAACTTAATTCTTTTCATTATTTCTTTTCTGAATTTGCATATATTTTTCTTTTTCTTTTTCTTTTTCGTATATATGCATGATTGATATAATCTTTTTTAAAAAAGAACTAATTTCACAATTTCACTCCCCAATTGTAAGAACACTTAAATTATTTTCATTTTTAATTGCAATGCTCTTTTACTTAATCAGATAAAAGGGAATGGATGAAAATATTTATGGGTAAGGGGTGTCAAAGAAGTTATTTTTAAGGCTCAAAACGGCTATCAAGGGATAAATACATTTTACCATGGTAAGCTTTTTGGCCCTAACTTCATGTGTTTACCAATAACGTGCCTTGATCATGCTCTTGGATCCTCTGTACGACAACAAAAACCAAAGAATTAAGCAAAATCAATTTGTAAGAGATTATATCGATACCCTCAAAGTGTTTATGAAACTCTCAACTCACCGGGTTTTTGAAATTAGCTTGATTATTAAAAAGAACATTGTAATTTGTTTTATCAAAATGTCTTAGTTGCAAAAGAATTGATATTTAATTTTAAAATGGCTTATTATTTAAAACTTCAAGCGCATAAATATTCAATTTTCAAAAATTTGATTTTATTTTATTTTAAGAAAATCACACTTATTTTTTTATTTAATTTAAGAAAATCACACAATAAATTTTATGCAATAAAATCACACCACAAAATAAAAATACCAAATCAAACTAATAATAACTAAAATCTTATAGAAAGTATCGAAGTAAATCAATAAAATGATGTAAAAGTAAAAGCAGTCATAAAAGATGCAGAAAATAAATAAAGTCCTCAATCATCATCCTCCTATATCTTCTCATCCTCATCAGCATCACTCTCAGAATCAGCAGTGTCAGCCTGAGCTCCAGATGTCCCACCTACCTTAGGATATGTCAGATGGTCACCTGGCCAAGCTACATGAGATGCGAACTTAGCCGGTGTCATGTATGGTGCATCTGCCCCCTAGACCTTGTACTAGTAGAAAGAATCGTGTAAGTGGACATAGGCTCAATGGGAGGCAGTCATCATCTGCATCATATACTGATGATCTATCCTCATCTTAGCAAACTCCTGGGTCATAGCATCAGTAGGGGCTGTCTGTGGTGGTCTCATCCTCCTAGGTCTCGGCTGGGCCTCCTGCTCAAGAGGAGCGAGCTTGTACTGCTGAACAAAATAAGCTCTGTTCACTAGAACATTGGGTACTCGTCCTAATGAACAAGTGAACTCTGGTGAAGGTACTAGCACTCCCTGCCTCCTCAGTAAAGCAGAAATGATCAAAGGAAAGGGTATTAGATGATTAACCTTATGCCCAAGGGCATACTGGTGAATCTGCCCAGAAATAAAGGCGGTAATGTCAATGGTATGTCCCTGTAGAATGGAGAATAGTAAACAACAGCGGTCAACTGGTAAGAAGGAGGGGTGAGATACTGGTGTGATGTTGTGGACTATAAGATATATCCACACTTGGGCTATAGGGGTCATCTGGGTCTTTAGTAGGTTGGATGGAGCTCTATTAACCTTGCTAAGGTTAAAATAACCTGATCTAGAAAGTATCCTAGATTGCCATTCTCCGTTGCCACCTTGTTTCTATTTTTAATCCAGAAACAAGTATCACCCTCAGGAGTAGGCTCCTAAGGGTTACTCAAAACGGCATTAATTGTATCTCTATCATAGGTGATGTATCTGTCTCTCACCCAACTGTTCCTCATCTACCGAATGTTGGGCGAATCCTCTCGAGTCATGTTGGCATTAGCATAAATATCCAACACCAAGATGGGATTTCCCTCAGTGGGTAGGGAAAATAATGTTCCCCACCTCTTTCTTTGGATCTCTCCAAGCAACTTTTGTGGCCTAGGTCGGGTTTTGTTGAAAGTTTTCTCTAGGCCCTATGGCTTGTCTAAAAGTGACTCTTCACACCAGGTGGCTTATTCTAGACTTCTAGAAGGTCACCAGAGCCAAGATCCTACCCATGACAGGGACGCAACAGTGGGGAACCACTAGGTGCGTATATCATGAGAGGTCGAACTCTGGTTGAGGTTCTCACGAACACCGGATAGGAAGTACATCCCATACGATACCAACCTCTCCTAACTTAAGCTTCATTTGGGGCTCGGGTATAAGGCGCCACTCATAGGTGTGTGCAAATAATTGTGTGTAGTGTGTGGAAGGGCATTCAATACCTTTTTGCCTTACCCCATTCTGCATAAAGAACAAACACAGAACAAATATACAAAGTCGTCTACCTTAGGGTTCAATGACTGCAGAAAAGTAACATGGTCCTCTACCCTAGGGTTCAACAAACATGCAAAACATAAACAACAAAGCAAATAACAAGGTACGATTAAAACAAAAACAAACATTCACAACAATCAACAGAAAATAAAACAAAGGGAATAAAATCCGAGATAACAAAGGCTATATAAAAAGAACATGCGCTTTCAATCAAACTGGCCTGACTCTCTTAAGTGTCCCCAGTGGAGTCACCATCTGTCGCAACCTGGATCGCGACGGCGCGGCGAGAGAGAGTGAAACCGGAGTATGAAACAGGGAGTCGCCACCAACGTTTTTATCCATAGAAAAAAACATTGGAAAAAACTAAGTTCAGTAGGCACTGGTTAAAAATTGAGATTCAAGTTCGGGAGTCGGTTACGAGTAGGGAAGGTATTAGCACCCTACATCGCCTGTCAGAAACAGTACCAAGATTGAAAACGCAATATAAATAGCCTTAAATAAAATATGGTTTCTTTCTCTTTTTTTTTATTTTTTATTTAAAAACGACAGAATGGAGTGAGAGAACTGTACAAACATAGAATGTCAAAGCGAGGTCAATGGGACGTTTCATCCGAATTAAACTCGACTTCGATATGAGACAGAGAGGGGAAGAGAATGCTAATAAGGCGTCACGCCTAAATTAGACGTTCTCGAATAAAGAAACAGGTATCGGAAAGAGATAAGCGGGACGTCTCGTCCTAAGTATCCCTTTTCTATGAATTATGGCGAGGCTTGAGCAAAAACTAGGGGGAAATCAACAAGACGTCACGTCTAAATTGATTTTCATGGAAGCGACCAAAAAAGAACATTTATGAAAGAAACATAAAAGTGAGGAAATAAATCAATAAAAAGAAATAAGAAAGATGGGCCCGACAGGAGTTGAGGTCCTGCTCCTACGTATTCTTGAATTATCAAGAAATCAGGGTTACGTAGTTCAAAGTGTTTTTCTTTTAGGAAAAGACTTGGGAGATGATGATGGATGTTACTGAGGTGGGGAACTCGTACAAGGCAAAGTTCTTCGTACGTGTACGAATCCTAAAGAGGTTGTGTAGACGGGAGTGTTCCCGTACGACACTATTTAAAAATGATTTGTTTCCCCCTTAATTTGATTTTATTTAGATTTGAAAGAAAACATAGAAGCATTTATTTCCCTTTATTATATTTTTACTAGGAAGCGAAAGGGGAAGGTAGCAGAAGCTACAAAAGAGAAAGGGAAACAGTAAGTTCGGAAAACAGAGGGGAAAATGAGTGAAAACTGAGGGGAAGAAGAGAAAACCGAGTGAGAAAGAGGGAAAAACCGAGTAAAAATGGAAAAAACCGAGTGGAAATGGAAGAAACCGAGTAAAAAATGAAATACCGAGTGATAAAAGCAGAAAACCGCGTGAGGACGCAGAAAACCGAGTAAAAAAATGGTAAAACTGAGTGGAAATAGGAAGAAACCGAGTAAAAAATGAAATACCGAGTGATAAAAGCAGAAAACCGAGTGAGGACGTAGAAAACCGAGTAAAAAATGGTAAAACCGAGTGGAAATAGAAAAATACCGAGTGAAAGTAGTGGATTACCGAGTGAGGAGTGAATACCGAGTGAGACTGAGTGAGAAGAGGGACGGTGTTGGAGTTGAGAGAACGGTTGGTGGAGAAGGGAATTGGGACGGTGTGTAGGAGGTCGGATTGGTAAAAGGGGGTTGGGGAAGTCAGTTTGGTGAGGAGAAGGAGGAGTGAGGGTGTTAGAGAGGGTGAGAGGAGGGAGCTGGAGGGTGTTTGGTGGCTGGAAGGGGGCTGGACAGTGTGTGAGAGAAAGAGGATGAGGGCGAATTCAAGCAGAGTTTTTTTTCCTTCATCAATGTGCCCCCGTTTCAAAGCTTCAGCCCTCTATTTATAGGCTTTTTCGAGTGGAAGGCCAACTCAGGCTTCCACTCTGAGTGGAATGCCAGCTCAGGCTTCCACTCCGAGTGGAATGCCAGCTCAGGCTTCCACTCCGAGTGGAATGCCAGCTCAGGCTTCCACTCCAAATGGAATGCCAGCTCAGGCTTCCACTCGGTCCTGGTAGTGGGGGACAGTGGCTGGTGGGAATTTTTAATTCCTCCACTTCCGCCCCTTGTCTGCCAGCCACCTCCAGGATTCCTGGATCCACTTGGGTGGTGGAATCCAGGTCAGCATGTGCAATCCGAGAGAGGATGGTAGAAATCTGAGAGAAAATAGTGGAAATTCGAGTGAGGATGGCTCGGATCAGCCTCCCAATCAGTATTCGTCCATATTGGGAGTCAATTCCGAGTGGAATGAAGCATTTTCCATAGAAAGCCGAGTGAAATATACTCCTTTCCGAGTGAGGATTCGTTTAGGAGGAGCTGTGAGACCTTCAATCGGAACCGAGTGACAAGTGACTCGGAACCGACTGAAATGGTTGAATAATGACTCAGAATTGGGTTTAAAAGGACTCGGAATTGGGTGAAAAGTAGCTCGGTAATTGTTTAAAGGATGACTCGGAGATAGGTGAAAGATGACTCGGGAACGAGTGAAAATTGGTGGAAATGGGCTCGGTAATTGGCTTGAGGAGGGTTGAGAGGGAATTGTTTTGAAGAGGGCTAACTAACTGAATTACCAGTCGGTTCCGAGTGAAAATTGGCTCGGATTCGAGTGAGAGTGGTCAATTTGGGAGTGGGTGAGAAAGGAATGACTCGGTAATTGGTCAAAAGTGAGTCAGAAATGATTGAAGACTGACCAAGAACTGACTAAAAAGTGTCACTCAAAAACCGATCGAAGATTGACTCAGAACTCATTAAAAATAACTCAGAATTAGGTGAGAATGATGACTCAGAACTTGGTAAAAATTGACTCGAAAATGAGTAAAGGATGACTCGGAATCCGGTTGAGAATGGTGAGTCGGATTTGGGTGAAAATTGGTGACTCGGAAATTGAGTGAAAGGACTCACTCGGTTCTGATTGAAGAAGCAACTCTCGGTTCTTATTGAAGAGGCAACACTCGGAATTCTTTTCAGTCAGATGTATTTTGCTCGGATCTCATCTCTGTGTGAAGCATTCACTCGGAATTTCTTCAAAAGTGACACAGAACTTCACTGCTTGAAGAATTTACTCGGAACTGACCTTGGGAGCTCTTAATCAGAATGGAACTTGGACATTTTCACTCGGAACCTTCCTTCCTTGCACTCAGAAATTGGAATTTCACTCGGAAATCAACTATTTGATGCACTTTCTTAGAAGTTCTTCACAAATCCGAGTCTTGGATTGCTCGGAAACACATGCCCGTTTCCCAACTCACTCAGAATCGGCTTCATGCTTCAATTAGAATCAAAGACTCAGCTTCATCAGTCGGTATCTCCTAAACCACTCGGAGACACTTTGCATAGATTTGCCTTTCTTCATTCTAATCAGACACATTCATTCAGAAGTCCTTCCAGTGGGTTGTTATCACTCAGAAAATGGATTGAAGATTGATCATTCGGCACAGGTTCATTCCTTCCTAAAATGTTTCACTCGGAACATAGCATTTTCACTCGGAAAAAGGCTTGCTTCCCACTCAGGACTTGGAGACTTGGTACTTCCACTCGGAAAAGCTTTCTTCCAATCAAAATTTGTCCTTCCAATTACATTCTGAGTCGGTCTTTCCTTCACTCAGACTTGTTTTCACTCAAATCAGTAGCAACCAGAAAGCTCCCGCTCGGATTTAGCATTTCTTCATTCGGATTAATTGCAGTCAAAGAGCAATCCTTCTCAGCATTCATCTTTCAACAGAGTATCACTCGGAATTGCTTTGACAGGGAGCCTTCCACTCGGATTCACCTTCAACAGGGAAGCATTTCACTCGGAACTGACTCATTCTGAGTAATTCTACTCGGATTTGATCCTTTTTGAGTCATTTCACTCGGATTTCTCTTCAACAGGGACATACTCCACTCGGAAATACTCCAATCTGAGTCATTTCACTCAGATTTTCCTCGAACAGGTCTATATTCCACTCGGATTTGATCCAATCTGAGTCATTTTACTCGGATTTGCCTCCAACAGGTCTATATTCCACTCGGAAATGCTTCCATCAGGGTCATCTTGCTCGGTTCTGATTATTTTGGAGCCATCCCATTCAGATTTGACCATTCTGAATTGGAATTTAGTATAAAAAAGATTCATTCCACTTGGACCGGACTAAAAGAGGTGTTCACAGATGCCCCTCTTTACTTCTTTTTCACAAAAGAAACACGAAGCTTCTGTGTTTTTGAAGTGAAAAGGAAGTAAAGATATGAACACCGATGTAGGGGCCAAGTGGGACCTCTTGATCGGTATGGCAACTGATGGTGTGGGCAATCACGAGTTAGTGTGACCTCTTTTTAAAATGAGCATTCTCCACTTCTGTTTCTCTTCTTCTCTCCTCTCTCTTTTTTTTTTGAACTCTGAATTGACCGGGAAAAATTGTTTTCAAATGGACAGGAAGTGAGAAGATCGGGATTGACCCCCGGTAGACTGGAAGGTAAAGGGTGCCTGCATAGGCGGACGGAAAGTAAAGGGTGCCTGAATAGGTGGACGGAAAGTAAAGGGTGCCTGAATAGGCGAACGGAAAAGTAAAGGGTGCCTGAATAGGCGGACGGAAAAGGTAAATGGGTGCTAGGTTCGGCGACTGGAAAAGTAAAGGGTGCCTGAATAGGCGACTGGAAAGTAAAAGGGTGCCTGAATAGGCGGACGGAAAGTAAAGGGTGTCTGAATAGGCAAACGGAAATGGTAAATGGGTGCCAGCTTCAGCGACTGGAAAAGTAAAGGGTGCCTGAATAGGCGAACGGAAATTAAAAGGTGCCTAAATAGGCGACTGGAAAAGTAAAAGGGTGCCTAAATAGGCGGACAGAAAGTAAAGGGTGCCTGAATAGGCGAACGGAATGTAAAAGGTGCCCGCATGGGCGAATAAAAGTAAAGGGTGCCTGAATAGGCGGACAGGAAAGTAAAGGGTGCCTGAATAGGCGAGCGAAAAGTGAAGGATGCCTGAATAGGCGAACGGAAAGTAAAGGATGCCTGAATAGGCGACTGGAAACTAAAGTGTGCCTGAATAGGCGATTGGAAATACAGAGATTGGAGGAGCTAACAGGACGTCTCGTCCAAATTAACTCACTGGACTTAAAGGCTCTTGGTGATGCCTCAGTTTGACATGACTGAAGGAATCTTAGGGAATTGCTCCTTGACTGAAAAAGAATGAACCTGGGGTGATGCCCCAGTTTTTGAAGGAATCTTGGGGAATTGCCCCCTTGACTGAATAGATCTGGGGTGATGCCCCAGTTTGAGATGGTTTGGAGGAGCCTTGGGGAACTACCCCTTGACTGGAACAGAAGAAATCTGGGGAGATACCCTAGTTTAAGGTGATTTGAAGGTTGTTGGGGAACTACCCCTTGAATGAATAAAAGAAATCTGGGGAGATGCCCCAGTTTGAGTTGTTTTAGGAAATGTATTTCTACTAGGGAAAGATTGATGGTTCGGGGTGTTACCTCTTTGGGTAAAAGAGAATGAACCTGGGGTGATGCCCCAGTTTGATTTGTCTGGGAAGTGTAGTTCCACTGGAGAAGGATTGATGGCTCGAGCATCGCCCCTTGATTGGAAAGGGAAAATCTGGGGTCCACCTGGTATGTGTGGATTTACTGAGAGAAATGTGTTGGGCCCTTTGGGGAGAGTTCTTCTAAGCCTGATTAGAAAATGTTCTTACTAGTGGGAGAAGATGATCTGAATTGTAGGCTCACTGGGGAGAGTTTGGTGATTCTACTGGGGAAAGTTTTGCTGGAAACTATCCTTGGGCTTGGGAAGGAGATACGCTTGACTGTCAGAATGTATTAGGTAGAATCCTTGGAAGGGAGTCTAAAAAAGTGTCAGCTTTGGCAGTTGAGGGAAAGACTTTGAGAGGTGCCAACTTTGGCGATCTAGGGAAGGAGTTCTGAGAAGTGCCAACTTTGGCAGTTGAAGAAGAGATTTTGAGCAGTACCAACCTTGGCAATTTAAGGAAGGGATTCTGAGGAGCGCCAGCTTTGGTGATTTGAGGAAAGTATTCTGAGAAGTGCCAGCTTTGGCGATTTGAGGAAAGGATTCTGAGAAGTGCCAGCTTTGGCGATGGAAGGAGAGACTTGAAGGACTTGATTGAGGTGTCAATACTTGACATGACTGTCCGTTGTAATAACCTGCAGAAAAAGGGTAAGTAGTGCAAATATACATTCAAAAACTGGGTAGGTCCTGTGAAACCGTGGCCCTTAGGATAACTCATGGACAGAGGAGAATCAAAGAGACGATCATAGCTTTGAAGCACGTGCCTGGCTGAGTCTTTGTGATGATTGTCGAGGTCAAGTAGTGGGAGCGTCTTGTCCCTTACGACTTTAAATGTTCACCATTCTTTCATTTTACTTTTATAAAAACACAATGTTTTATCAGATCAATGCAATTCATAACACGTATCGAAAAAGGATAAATTTTATTCATGTATGTCAAACAGAATACAGAGAATGGACAACGGGGAAAATAGATGGGATGGAATGAAATTACGTAGGACAGGTAAAGGCCAGGAGAAACAGGGAAGGTTCGAGGATCCTCCAGTGAATTCCTGAGACTAGTGAGAACCTTAATCCTATGTCACGACCTCGAGTACACCGTTTGATTCTGCCTTTGAGAGGATAGTTCAACCATGGTCCACATGCCCCAATTTGCCTTGGAAACTTTAGTTACTCTGCCAAAATCTTGACCCTAATTTTTACCTGAGCCGCCCTTTCAGGTTTTCAACTCATCGGGTTGCTCTAACTTTTGCCTAGGCCGCCCTTTCAGGTTTTCAGCCTAGCGAGCTCTTTTCTTTATAATGTGTTCCTTTTTATTTTGGTTGTATCCCTTTCAGTAAAAGGTTGAAACTGATTACACTCCAGTTGAATCTGCCTAACCCTTTTCAAATTTAGTTTGATCCTTTGGGGAACTGATGTCACCTCAAATAAGAGAGTCTTCTCCTATGCTATGTACCCAAGGAAATATTGGTGAGTCTTTTGGCATCGATGAGAGGGGGTTATTTCGAGTCATCATTTTGGCCTTTATATTTTTTTTTGATTTTTTTTTGTTTGCCCTTCTTTTTCCTTTTTTTTTGTTTTTTTTTGTTTTTGTTTTGTTTTTTTTGTTTTTGCTTTTTTTTTAACCCCCTTAATGACGCAACGACTCAATCTGACAGACTATTTTCTTGGCTACATAGGCATGAGGAATGGCGTACTCTTTGAGATGTTGATGATGACAAGAATGCGAGTTCTTGGCCTGACGACATTTGTTCCCTTTATACAGAAAATGACATCTTGCTCGAGGATCTGGACGTAACCGGCTTTCCCCGCTTGGTATGTGCATTGGACTTCAAGCTTGACTCTATTTTTCATTTTTCATTTTTTTTGTTTTTTTGTGTTGTTTTTTTTTTGAATTTTTGGCAAAGTATCCTTGACTGTATCTGCATTTAAGGTATTAGCAATTTTCCCCTATTTATGCCGGTAACTGTTGTGGTTTTCTTAGTTGACTGGCCTACCACTTGTCCAATTCGGGACTTGGCAATGTTATCATTCACGTAGATTTTTTCCACGTCCTGAAACAATATTACTAATGCCTTCTGATATCGCCCCGTGATTCCTTCAGTTGTTCTTGACTCAGGGGTATTTTTTAACAATCTTGTTAACTTGTGCGGCGGCTCACAGGTTTCCCTACCTTCTTCATCGGCATAGTCGACTGGGTAATCGAAACCGTGAAGCGGGATTGTGATTTCACTAGTCTCAAGAGAATCATTTTTGGATCTGCAATTTAGTGTGTTATGGCAAAATAATAAAGCAAAAGAATAAGTCAAAAGCACGGATAAAGGGATGAAAAATTTGAATTCCGATATGCATTTATTGATTGACTGGTAAAACAAGCTTTTTCGCCTTTATTACATGAAAAGTCCCAAAGCCTTAGGCATAGCAGAGGGATAAACAAGACTTTAAGGCAATGACAAATTACTTTGGTGAATCATTCAAAATCGTGAGGAGTTCGACAGTCTCCCAGTTACTGAGCTCTTGGCCCCACAGGCAAGCAATCACAAAATCAGCATTGTTATCAAAACTATTTCCAATATCGACCACCATTGCATTAACTTCTGAGCCTCCATGATTAGGCAGGGGATTCTTGACCACGTTAGGGCTTCCTTCTTTAAAATCGATCCAGTCGGCCTTGATCAAATCTCTCACTTTATATTTCAAAGCCATGCAATTTTCTGTGGAATGCCCTGGCGCCCCAGCGTGGTAATCATAATGAGCGTTTGGGTCGTATCCCCTTGGATAAGGAGGTTGCAATGGCTTCATGGGGGATGGAACCAACAGACCTTCCTGAACAAGGATTGGAAAAAGTTCGGTATATGTTATGGGAATTGGATCGAACTGCACAGGGGTGCTCTCATTGTTGGGATTCCTTGGGTTCTGATTATGATTGGGTGGTCGAGCCACTTGCTGCGGGTGATGATATGGAATGGGTTGCTGCATTGGCGCTCTTACCATGGGCGGCCGGAAGTGAGGTGTATGAGCTGTCGGGCCATAAGTGGCTGCGGCCACATAAGGATTGGGAGCTTGAATCATGGTAGGAGTGAATGGTCTCGGCGGAGTTATCTTTTGATTAGAAGAGACGAAATTAGTTTCTCCATCCCTTCTCCCAGGTGCCGGTTTTCTTGTCATGTTCGCCCCAGATGAGCCCTGAATGATCTTACCCGTTCGTATTCCACTCTCCACTCTTTCCCCAATAGTCACGATGTCGGAGAAGTTGGCTGAAACACTACCAATCATCTTGCCGTAGAAAGGTGATGGGAGCGTATCGATAAACATCGCGACTATTTCTTTTTCCGACAATGGGGGGTCCACTTGCGCCGCTGTCTCTCTCCATCGTTGGGCATACTCCTTGAACGTTTCACTGTCCCTTTTCACCATATTTTGTAAATGAACCCTGTTGGGTGCCATATCCATGTTATACT
This sequence comes from Clitoria ternatea, assembly GCA_037962975.1. Lineage (NCBI taxonomy): Eukaryota > Viridiplantae > Streptophyta > Magnoliopsida > Fabales > Fabaceae > Clitoria > Clitoria ternatea. Next base: position 142,556,671 of record CM075670.1, read on the forward strand.
TGTATTGTCTAAGGAAGGCATCTGCCAGGTCCTTCCAACAACGAATATGGTTCCGCTCAAGGTGAGCATACCATGTAAGAGCGGCCCCTGCTAGACTATCTTGGAAGCAGTGGATTAACAGTTGGTCATTAGAAGAGTAAGATGCCATCTTTCGACAGTACATCGTGAGATGGTTCTTTGGACAAGTCATTCCCTGATACTTATCAAAGTCTGGCATTTTGAATTTGGGCGGGAGGACAACGTCTGTGACTAGGCATAACTCCGAAGCATCTATCAGTCCAAAACCTCCGGCGCCTTCCATCATTCTCAAACGTTCCTCTAAGATTTCTATCTTTTCCTTTTGGGGAGCTGCGACTATGCTAAGACCGGTTACTGGGTTCATCATACGGGTTGTATCTTGGAGATTGGTCATATAGGGGGTTGCGTATCCGTATGGATAGCCGAGTGGCTGGTTAAAATGAGGCAATGTATAGGACTGGTTCATTAGGCCTGTATTTGGTGAAGGACCTTGGGGTTGGGCTATGGCTTGTACGGCATAAGTCGGCTGGGCCATTTGGGCTTGTGTGTCTTGAGTTTGGTGGGTTTGTGGGTCATGGGTTTGTGTGTTTTGGGTTTGGTGGATTGGTGGCATATTTGGCTGGGTGGGGTATGAAGCATGAGGATTTACCGCTTGCTGGTTCTGGGCATCTTGTTGGTTAGCGAGCAGGGGATAGTACCCCGGGGGTAGGCCATAAAGTTGAAAAGGTACTGGGTTGCCGTCTAGACCGACAAATGTATGCTGTGCGTAAGACTGGCCGTAAGGTGGCTGGGTCTCAATGGCAGGGTTAGGTCTCCCGACATGAATGGTGAGAGGGGGTGTCGTTGTGTTAGGGAGTTGGGTTCTTGTTGGGTCAGAACCAAGGGGAGGTGGCGCGGTGGCAGGCTGCTTTTGGGCGTCCTCAATACCTGCAGAGGAGCCTCCTTCTGTGAGTTTCTTTTCTAAAAGTTTAGTTAACTCCGCCACTCGCTCTTTCAGCTGATCGAACTCAGTCCTAAAGTCCCCCTCAACAGCTTCTGTCTCAGCCATGAGTTTCCTTTAAAGTCGAGTTTGGTAAGGATGCCTACCCGTGACGTCTGTGTTTCTGTTTTTTTTTAAAAAAAATAAAAATAAAAATGTTAAGTGGAAATAGAAAGAAGGAGAATGTCGTGGGAAGCGATTACAGGCTTTGACGAATATCCTTTGACTCTTCCTTAGAACTTATCATTCAAAAGTACTAGGTATGGTAAACATGGAAATTAATATGGGATAATTGTGAAGACAGAAGAAATCTTTCATCATGAGGCGGGAGCCTCAAGCTGAAACATTTTCTTCGGGCAACTACAGCCCTCATTTCTTAAGTTCAATCCCATGTTAATTTCCATAGATACTCAAAGGGTATTCGTTAAGTTCTGAATAGCCTTCCACGAAATGAGGATAAGGAAAAGAAATTAGTTGATGTCATGTTTTGGAATCGGTACTTCCCCATTGATTTAACGTAAAGCAAAAAAAAAATTTTTTTTTTGGGAAACAACGATTACCAAGGGTCCAAGTTGCAATAGTCATGATTTTTCCAATCATCATTGAAGCCCCCTGTTGGAGCGGAAATAAAGTTATATTTTTTTGACAATTAGGAAAATCTATGACTCAGGACTCAGATGTACACGACCAAAAGAGGATTATCTATTCATACGAAGAATACTGTGTGTTTCAAAACGAGTCATTATTTCAATAACTCAGTAAATCTGCGGGTGGTAGATAATTCATTTTTTTGGATAAAAGGGAAAGCAAAAATGACGTAAGGTAAAGTAAAGTTTGCCCTTTTGTGGCCTAGGTCGGGTTTTGTTGAAAGTTTTCTCTAGGCCCTATGGCTTGTCTAAAAGTGACTCTTCACACCAGGTGGCTTATTCTAGACTTCTAGAAGGTCACCAGAGCCAAGATCCTACCCATGACAGGGACGCAACAGTGGGGAACCACTAGGTGCGTATATCATGAGAGGTCGAACTCTAATTGAGGTTCTCACGAACACCGGATAGGAAGTACATCCCATACGATTCCGTTACCAACCTCTCCTAACTTAAGCTTCATTTGGGGCCCGGGTATAAGGCGCCACTCATAGGTGTGTGCAAATAATTGTGAGTGTAGTGTGTGGAAGGGCATTCAATACCTTTTTGCCTTACCCCATTCTGCACAAAGAACAAACACAGAACAAATATATAAAGTCGTCTACCTTAGGGTTTAATGACTGTAGAAAAGTAACATGGTCCTCTACCCTAGGGTTCAACAAACATGCAAAACATAAACAACAAAGCAAATAACAAGGTACGATTAAAACAAAAACAAACATTCATAACAATCAACAGAAAATAAAACAAAAGGAATAAAATCCGAGATAACAAAGGCTATATAAAAAGAACATGCGCTTTCAATCAAACTGGCCTGACTCTCTTAAGTGTCCCCAGTGGAGTCGCCATCTGTCGCAACCTGGATCGCAACGGCGCGGCGAGAGAGAGTGAAATCGGAGTATGAAACAGGGAGTCGCCACCAACGTTTTTATCCATAGAAAAAAACATTGGAAAAAACTAAGTTCAGTAAGGCATTGGTTAAAAATTGAGATTCAAGTTCAGGAATCGGTTACGAGTAGGGAAGGTATTAGCACCCTACATCGCCTGTCAGAAACAGTACCAAGATTGAAAGAGCAATATAAATAGCCTTAAATAAAACATGGTTTCTTTCTCTTTTTTTTATTTTTTATTTAAAAACGACAGAATGGAGTGAGAGAACTGTACAAACATAGAATGTCAAAGCGAGGTCAATGGGACGTTTCATCCGAATTAAACTCGACTTCGATATGAGACAGAGAGGGGAAGAGATTGCTAATAAGGCGTCACGCCTAAATTAGACGTTCTCGAATAAAAAACAGGGATAGGAAAGAGATAAGCGGGACGTCTCGTCCTAAGTATCCCTTTCCTATGAATTATGGCGAGGCTTGAGCAAAAACTAGGGGGAAATCAACAAGACGTCACGTCTAATTTGATTTTCACAGAAGCGACCAAAAAAAGAACATTTATGAAAGAAACATGAAAGTGAGGAAATAAATCAATAAAAAGAAATAAGAAAGATGGGCCCGACAGGAGTTGAGGTCCTGCTCCTACGTATTCTTGAATTATCAAGAAATCAGGGTTACGTAGTTCTGAGTGTTTTTCTTTTAGGAAAAGACTTGGGAGATGATGATGGATGTTACTGAGGTGGGGAACTCGTACAAGGCGAAGTTCTTCGCACGTGTATGAATCCTAAAGAGGTTGTGTAGACGGGAGTGTTCCCGTACGACACTATTTAAAAATGATTTGTTTCCCCCTTTTTTTGATTTTATTTAGATTTGAAAGAAAACATAGGAAGCATTTATTTCCCTTTATTATATTTTTACTAGGAAGCGAAAAGGGAAGGTAGCAGAAGCTACAAAAGAGAAAGGGAAACAGTAAGTTTGGAAAACAGAGGGGAAAATAAGCGAAAACTGAGGGGAAGAAGAGAAAACCGAGTGAGAAAGAGGGAAAAACCGAGTAAAAATGGAAAAAACCAAGTGGAAATGGAAGAAACTGAGTAAAAAATGAAATACCGAGTGATAAAAGCAGAAAACCGCGTGAGGACGCAGAAAACTGAGTAAAAAATGGTAAAACCGAGTGGAAATAGGAAGAAACCGAGTAAAAAATGAAATACCGAGTGATAAAAGAAGAAAACCGAGTGAGGACGTAGAAAACCGAGTAAAAAATGGTAAAACCGAGTGTAAATAGGAAAATACCGAGTGAAAGTAGTGGATTACCGAGTGAGGAGTGAATACCGAGTGAGACTGAGTGAGAAGAGGGACGGTGTTGGAGTTGAGAGGAGAACGGTTGGTGGAGAAGGGAATTGGGACGGTGTGTAGGAGGTCGGATTAGTAAAAGGGGGTTGGGGAAGTCAGTTTGGTGAGGAGAAGGAGGAGTGGGGGTGTTAGAGAGGGTGAGAGGAGGGAGCTGGAGGGTGTTTGGTGGCTAGAAGGGGGTTGGACAGTGTGTGAGAGAAAGAGGATGAGGGTGAATTCAAGCAGAGTTTTTTTTCTTCATCAATGTGCCCCCATTTCAAAGCTTCAGCCCTCTATTTATAGGCTTTTTCGAGTGGATGGCCAACTCACGCTTCCTCTCTGAGTGGAATGCCAGCTCAGGCTTCCACTCTGAGTGGAATGCCAGCTCAGGCTTCCACTCTGAGTGGAATGCCAGCTCAGGCTTCCACTCCGAGTGGAATGCCAGCTCAGGCTTCCACTCCGAGTGGAATGCCAGCTCAGGCTTCCACTCGGTCCTGGTAGTGGGGGACAGTGGCTGGTGGGAATTTTTAATTCCTCCACTTCTGCCCCTTGTCTGCCAGCCACCTCCAGGATTCCTGGATCCACTTGGGTGGTGGAATCCAGGTCAGCATGTGCAATCTGAGAGAGGATGGTAGAAATCTGAGAGAAAATAGTGGAAATTCGAGTGAGGATGGCTCGGATCAGCCTCCCAATCAGTATTCGTCCATATTGGGAGTCAATTCCGAGTGGAATGAAGCATTTTCCATAGAAAGCCGAGTGAAATATATTCCTTTCCGAGTGAGGATTCGTTTGGGAGGAGCTGTGAGACCTTTAATTGGAACCGAGTGACAAGTGACTCAGAACTGACTGAAATGGTTGAATAATGACTCAGAATTGGGTTTAAAAGGACTCAGAATTGGGTGAGAAGTAGCTCGGTAATTGTTTAAAGGATGACTCAGAGATAGGTGAAAGATGACTCGGGAACAAGTGAAAATTGGTGGAAATGGGCTCGGTAATTGGCTTGAGGAGGGTTGAGAGGGAATTGTTTTGAAGAGGGCTTGCTAGTCGGTTCCGAGTGAAAATTGGCTCAGATTCGAGTGAGAGTGGTCAATTTGGGAATGGGTGAGAAAGGAATGACTCGGTAATTGGTCAAAAGTGAGTCAGAAATGATTGAAGACTGGCCAAGAACTGACTGAAAAGTGTCACTCAAAAACCGATCGAAGATTGACTCAGAACTCATTAAAAATAACTCAGAATTAGGTGAGAATGATGACTCGGAACTTGGTAAAAATTGACTCAGAAATGAGTAAAGGATGACTCGGAATCCGGTTGAGAATGGTGAGTCAGATTTAGGTGAAAATTGGTGACTCAGAAATTGAGTGAAAGGACTCACTCGGTTCTGATTGAAGAAGCAACTCTCGGTTCTTATTGAAGAGGCAACACTCGGAATTCTTTTCAGTCGGATGTATTTTGCTCGGATCTCATCTCTGTGTGAAGCATTCACTCAGAATTTCTTCAAAAGTGACACAGAACTTCACTGCTTGAAGAATTTACTCAGAACTGACCTTGGGAGCTCTTAATCAGAATGGAACTTGGACATTTTCACTCGGAACCTTTCTTCCTTGCACTTAGAAATTGGAATTTCACTCGGAAATCAACTATTTGATGCACTTTCTTAGAAGTTCTTCACAAATCCGAGTCTTGGATTGCTCGGAAACACATGCCCGTTTCCCAACTCACTCAGAATCGGCTTCATGCTTCAATTAGAATCAAAGACTCAGCTTCATCAGTCGGTATCTCCTGAACCACTCGGAGACACTTTGCATAGATTTACCTTTCTTCATTCCAATCAGACACATTCATTCAGAAGTCCTTCCAGTGGGTTGTTATCACTCGAAAAACGGATTGAAGATTGATCATTCGGCACAGGTTCACTCCTTCCTAAAATGTTTCACTCGGAACATAGTATTTTCACTCGGAAAAAGGCTTGCTTCCCACTCAGGACTTGGAGACTTGGTACTTCCACTCGGAAAAGCTTTCTTCCAATCAAAATCTGTCCTTCCAATTACATTCTGAGTCGGTCTTTCCTTCACTCAGACTTGTTTTCACTCAGATCAGTAGCAACCAGAAAGCTCTCGCTCGGATTTAGCATTTCTTCATTCGGATTAATTGCAGTCAAAGAGCAATCCTTCTCAGCATTCATCTTTCAACAGAGTATCACTCGGAATGGCTTTGACAGGGAGCCTTCCACTCGGATTCACCTTCAACAGGGAAGCATTTCACTCGGAACTGACTCATTCTGAGTAATTCTACTCGGATTTGATCCATTTTTAAGTCATTTCACTCGGATTTCTCTTCAACAGGGACATACTCCACTCGGAAATACTCCAATCTGAGTCATTTCACTCAGATTTTCCTCCAACAGGTCTATATTCCACTCGGATTTGATCCAATCTGAGTCATTTCACTCGGATTTGCCTCCAACAGGTCTATATTCCACTCGGAAATGCTTCCATCAGGGTCATCTTGCTCGGTTCTGATTATTTTGGAGCCATCCCATTCAGATTTGACCATTCTGAATTGGAATTCAGTATAAAAAAGATTCATTCCACTTGGACCGGACCAAAAGAGGTGTTCACACTAATCAACCTAAACTAACCTAACCTCATACATTTCTAAAATTAAAAAAATGAAATTAAAAGAGAAAATAATGGGATACTTACTTGGATGATGATGATGCAAGAGAAAATGTGGGATGTTGAGAGAATTGGGGTTTTGGAAAATTAGGGTTCGAAGCAGTTGAAGGCATAGAGAGGCAAATTAGGTTTTTTTAAAAAACTACAATGGGCCTCTCTGTGTAATGGGTTCTGTTTTTAAAAACTGTATGCAGGACCTAATGCTACGCATCAGGTCTAAAATTTTAACCCCACGCTATGCGTGGTAGTCAAAATTTCAATTTTTTTAATTTTTATTTGAAAACCCAATGACATGCATTTTTAAACCCTTTTTTATTTCTAAAATTCTAAAATTAACCAAAATTTAATTAAAATCATATATATTTTTATTTTATTTTATTTTTTAAACATAATTTAAAAATTTAAAAATAAACAACTGAATAATAGGTTACCTCCTATTGAGCGCTTGGTTTCATGTCTCTAGCTTGACATCCTACAGTTTCACAAATCTGTTAAGTAACAAATAGTAGTGAGTCTGTTGATCTCACCACCCAGATAAGGCTTTAACGTGTGTCCATTCACCATCCAACTTCTTTTGGAAGTTGGATCTTCAATTTCAATTGCTCTGTATGGTTTCACCTCTTTGATCACAAATGGGCCTGACCACTTTGATTTCAATTTACCAGGAAATAATTTTAATCTTGAATTAAACAATAAGACTTGTTGACCTGACATGAAATTTCTTTTCTTTAACTTCTTATCATGGTAAGCTTTCATCTTGTTCTTGTAGCACCTGGATGATTCATAAACATGATTTTGTATTTCCTCTAACTCAAATAATTGCAACTTTTCTTTTGTCAGTTGTAGCAGTCTGATCAAAGTTGAGGAATTTCAATGCTTAGTATGCTTTATCTTCCATTTCTACTGGGAGATGATAAGCTTTTCCATAAACCATCTGAAAAGGAGAAAGTCCAATAAGAGTTTTAAATGCAGTTCTGTAAGCCCAGAGTGCATCATCAAGTTTTTGTTACCAATCTTTTCTTGAAGAAGACACTGTCTTTTCCAAGATCCTTTTCAATTCCCTATTTGAAATTTTAGCTTGACCATTGGTTTGTGGATGATATGCTGTGGCCACCTTATGTCTTACACCATAATGTTGTAACACATTTTAAAGAACTTTGTTACGGAAGTGTGAACCTCCATCACTAATTAGAGTCCTTGGTGTTCCAAACCTACAAAAAAACATTTCTTTAAGAAATTAACAATAGTTTTGGAATCAGCATTAGGTGAGGCAACTGCTTCTACCCATTTAGAAACATAATTAACTACCAAAAGGATAAATTGTTTAGATTAAGAGTTGGGGAAGGGTTCTATGAAGTTTATTGCCCAATAATCAAATACCTCTACCTCTTGTATATTTGTGAGAGGCATTTCTTACCTCCTGGTTATGTTCCTAGTTCTTTGGCAATTGTCATAAGATTATACAAATGAGTAGGCATCTTTAAAAATGGAAGGCCAGTACAAACCTGATTAAAGGACCTTTGCAGCAGTCCTCTCTCCATTAAAATGACCACCATAAGGGGATTTATGGCAGTGCCATAACACATCATTAATTTCCCAATCAGGTACACAACATCGTAACAAATTATCTACACCAATTTTAAATAGATGAAGGTCATCCCATATTAAATATTTAGCATTTGTGTAAAACTTTTTTCTGTGATGTGATAAGTCTTGAAATGACTTAATTATTTCACCTTTAATTTAACTTAATCCATTTAATTCTGTTTAGTTTGGCATTATTATTTAATAAATTGTCAATAATTCTGGTTTTATTTATTTATTTCAAAAGTGTTTAAATTATGCAAGAAAATGATTGAAAAGAAAAAGTAGTTAAGGAAATTTGTTTATTTGTAATTTCACTAACCCAGCATATATACTCTGGATAGCTAGCGCACATACGCTAGGCATTTATTTGTTTGCATGTGCAGGTGCAGTAAAATATTCTTCATGCTCAAGTTTGAAAACTTCATGCTCAAGCGTGAGATCCATGATATTCACATAAACGGAAATCTTGATACGCTCAAGCGTGATCATTCACGCTCAAGCGTGAAGACCAAATGCAATCACGCTCAAGCGAATATTCAATAGAATGCATGAAATAAAGCTCGCGCTTAAGCGCGAGTCCTTCACGCGTGAAGGTGGTTATTTAATTTGCTGTTTTTTTTCCTCCAAGCGAAGTGTTGCACCGTTGCTGTTTTCTGTTGTACCTTAGTAACTTAAGTAATGTTTTGTAATTAATTATTTCCCTGTAATTATGTATTTAGTTTAGTTAGTTAATTATTAATTAAGTATTCCTTTGTAATTAATTAAGTTAGTTAGTTAGTTAGATGTCTATATATACTTGTACATACTGTGTAAGAAAAGGGAGAGAACACACAGAAGCAATATACGATTCATTTTCTCATTTCTAATATCTCTCTAATTCTTTTCTCTCTTTAAACTCTCTCGTCCATGTCTCTTCACATTCCTTCGACAGAATTCATTTCCATGGGTTTCTAAACCCCTAGGGTTGGGATTGCTGAAGCTTCCGATGGAATCTTGAAGTTGCATTGAGGAAATTATCTTCTGAAGCAAGAGGAGAACAAGTTGAGAAGTGAATCTACTCTGCTGGATTGACAAATCTAGATCCAAATAAAGAATCTCACCAGTGAGGAATCATGGTTGTGGCTTAGGTAACTTCTAGCTTCCTAACTAATTCAGGCCTAGTAATTAGGTGAATAGTTAGGGTTCAACCCCCAATTTCACATTAGATTTCTCTGTCACTGAACACTTAAGGGATTAGGGTTTAATGCTTAGGAATTAGTGTTAGTCACCTAAGGGATTAGGGATTAACCATCTGTGAATTGTCCTCTTGCATCTGAAGCTTAATTGAACCTCGATTGCATGTTCCTTGATGAAGTTGTACGCTGAAGTAATCCTAACCTATCTTCCATTAATCACATTTCATCTTTTCTATTGTTTCTAAAAATATAAAAACATTGAAAATATAAAACAACAAAAACAGAATGAATTCTATCTGCTTGTGTTGGTTCAGCTTGTGCTAGTCCAAGATTGCGGTAATTACCTCAATCCCTATGGGACGATCAAATATATTACAAATTTAACGATTGGTGCGCTTGCCAAAAGAAAATAAATCCTCTAAGAGTCACATAATAAGTCGATAATAATTCATGATTTTCACACCAAGTTAATGGCTCAGGATTTATGCATCAAGTTAATGGCACTGTTGTCAGGGATTGTTGAGTAATATCAATAATCCTTGGACCGGTACTAGTTTGAACCGTTTAATTTTGTTTTTGCATTTAGTAGTAGTTTAATTCTTGTTTTTAGTAAAGTAGTAGTTTGTGTGTAGTAATATTAGTAGCTTTGAATTATTCATGTTTAATAGTTGGTGTATGCAGTCAAGGAACAGAGAAGAGCCCTTCTTTTTTGATCCTGGTATTGATTTGTTAGAGCGTAAGCTTAGAAAGGAGAAAAAGCAAAAAGAACAGCAAGAAATGGAACAGAGGAGAGTTACACTAGGTGAATACTCTAGGCCTACTGAAGAAGGATCACAATCTAGCATCCTTAGGCCTCTAATTACAGCTAATAACTTTGAACTCAAACCAGCTTTGCTGCAGTTGGTTAGAAATGATCAATTCGGAGGAAGTGAGGTTGAGGATCCAAATTTGCATCTAGCAACCTTCCTCCAAATCTGTGATACTGTAAAAATGAATAGAGTCCCTGAAGAGGCAATAAGACTGAGATTATTTCCTTTTTCTTTAAGGGACAGGGCTAAGGCTTGGTTGCAAAGCCAACCGAGAGGTAGTATCTCTACTTGGGAGGATTTACAAAGAAAATTTCTGATTAAATATTTTCCTCCTTCCAAGTATGCCAAGTTGCACACTGAAATCACTTGTTTCCAGTAGAGAGAGGGTGAATCTCTAATGGAAGCATGGGATAGGTATAAATAGAGTTTAAGGAAATGTCCTCACTATAGGATTCCTGATGTGCAGCAAGTTACCATATTCTATAATGGTGTAAGACCAGCAACTAGCGTCTTGATTGATGCCTCAACTGGAGGTTTATTGACCACTAAAATAGTTGAAGAGGCTATAGAGCTTATTGATGTAATGGCTTCAAATGAATGTTTAGTTAGTGAAAGGAGCCAAATCCCTAAAAGAGGGATATTAGAATTAGAAGCATAGGATGCTTATTTGGCTCAAAGTAAGTTGATGACTCAGGCTTTGGAGAAATTAAGTGTACAGATTTCAGAACTTCAAAAGCCTAGTCAAGTTTGTATGATGAGTTGTGATTTTTATGGTGGAGATCATGAAAATGGCATGTGTGATCCAAATGTGCCTACTGAGCAAGTGAATTACATGGGGCAGCAACAATTTCAAAGGAATTATCCCTCTAATTCCTTTAATCCTAACTATAGAAATCACCTCAATTTTTCATGGCAAAAAGGTCCACATTTATATTAAAACATGCCACAAAACCAAACCACAACTAGATCACAACAACCTTCTCCTCCTCCCTCTAAGGAAAAGTTTGAACTTGAGAATGTGCTATCTCAGTTCATTCAGGCCACTCAGACTAGCTTTAAAAATCAATAAGCGTCCATTCGAAATTTAGAAAATCAGGTTGGACAGCTGTCAAAACAATTAGCTGAGAGATAATCAGGCAATTTTCCTGGAGATACTGAGGTAAATCCTAGGGAACATTGCAAAGCGATAACTACTAGGAGTGGGAAAACTCTTCTCCTACCTCCAAGTCATGAAGTGAGTTTAGAAAAAGAAACAATCAAATAAATAGAGCAGGAAAGTGAGTAAGGTGTTGATAAAACTAAAAATAAAGTAGAAACAGAGAAATAAAAAGAAAATCAAGTCCATCAAAAGAAAAAGAAAAAGATTGATTTGACCTTGGAGGAAGCTGTCAAGCTAACTCCAGAGAAATTAAAGAATGCTCCATTTCCACATAGATTTAAGAAACAAATAGAGGAGAAAAAGTTTGCTAAGTTCTTGGATGTGTTTAAAAAGCTTCACATAACTATTCCCTTTGCTGAGGCATTGTAAAAGATGCCTTCATATGCTAAATTTTTTAAAGAACTTCTGTCTAAGAAGAGAAAGCTTAAGGGAGATGAGATGATTGCTCTCACTCAAGAGTGCAGTACAATTATTCAAAAGAAACTCCCTCAAAAGCTAGAAGATCCTGGATCTTTTACAATACCTTATGCAATAGGGGATGTTCACGTAGGAAGTGCTTTATGTGATCTAGGGGCTAGCATTAACCTCCTGCCTTTGTCCTTAATGAGGACAAGCAAGTTTTAAGTTTGGGGATATGATAAGTCTTGAAAAGACTTAATTATTTCATTTTTAATTTAACTTAATCCATTTAATTTTGTTTAGTTTGGCATTATTATTTAATAAATTGTCAATAATTTTGGTTTTATTTATTTATTTCAAAAGTGTTTAAATTATGCAAGAAAATGATTAAAAAGAGAAAGTAGTTAAGGAAATTTGTTTATTTGTAAATTCACTAACCCAGCGTACATACGCTGGACAGCCAGCGTACATACGCTAGGCATTTATTTGTTTGTATGTGCAGGTGTAGTAAAATATTCTTCACGCTCAAGCTTGAAAACTTCACGCTCAAGCATGAGATCCATGCAATTCACGTAAAAGGAAATCTCGATCACGCTCAAGCGTGATCATTCACGCTCAAGCATGAAGACCAAATGCAATCACGCTCAAGTGAATATTCAACAGAATGCATGAAATAAAGCTCGTGCTTAAGCGAAGTGTTGCACCGTTGCTGTTTTCTGTTGTACCTTAGTAACTTAAGTAATGTTTTGTAATTAATTATTTCCCTGTAATTATGTATTTAGTTTAGTTAGTTAATTATTAATTAAGTATTCCTTTGTAATTAATAAAGTTAGTTAGTTAGTTAGATGTCTATATATACTTGTACATACTTTGTAAGAAAAGGGAGAGAACACACAGAAGCAATATACGATTCATTTTCTCATTTCTAATATCTCTCTAATTCTTTTCTCTCTCTAAACTCTCTCGTCCATGTCTCTTCATATTCCTTCGATAGAATCCATTTCCATGGGTTTCTAAACCCCTAGGGTTAGGATTGTTGAAGCTTCCGATGGAATCTTAAAGCTGCATTAAGGAAATTATCTTCTGAAGCAAGAGGAGAACAAGCTGAGAAGTGAATCTACTCTACTGGATTGACAAATCCAAATCCAAATGAAGAATCTCACCAGTGAGGAATCATGGTTAAGGCTTAGGTAACTTCTAGCTTCCTAATTAATTCAGGCCTAGTAATTAGGTGAATAGTTAGTGTTCAACCCCCAATTTCATATTAGATTTCTCTGTCACTGAACACCTAAGGGATTAGGGTTTAATGCTTAGGAATTAGTGTTAGTCACCTAAGGGATTAAGGATTAACCATCTGTGAATTGTCCTCTTGCATCTGAAGCTTAATTGAACCTCGATTGTATGTTCCTTGATAAAGTTGTACGCTGAAGTAATCCTAACCTATCTTCCATTAATCACATTTCATCTTTTCTATTGTTTTTAAAAATATAAAAACATTGAAAATATAAAACAACAAAAACAGAATGAATTCTATCTGCTTGTGTTGGTTCAACTTGTGCTAGTCCAAGATTATGGTAATTACCTCAATCCATGTGGGACGATCAAATATATTACAAATTTAACGATTGGTGCGCTTGCTAAAAGAAAATAAATCCTCTAAAAGTCACATAATAAGTTGATAATAATTCATGATTTTCACACCAAGTTAATGGCTCAGGATTTACCAATCATGCTGCTAGGTTAAATCATTTGGAAGAACTCATGTTGCTTTAAAATTGGCCATATCAGCAACCATGGCTTTTTTGTTATTTCAAACAATTTCTCGTCAGAAAATTCTTCCAAAATTTCATTTTCCTTAATAGTGACCTTATTATTCATTAATCTAGACAGATGATCAGGAACCACATTTTCACTTCCCTTTTTATCTTTGATTTCAAGATTATATTCCTGTAGGAGTAAAATCCATCGGATTAACCGAGGTTTAAAATCTGTTTTAGTCAAAAGATATTTGATGGCTGCATGATCAGTAAAAATAATTATTCTTAAGCCAATCAAATATGATCTAAATTTTTCCAAGGCATACACTATGGCTAGTAGCTCTTTCTAAGTAGTGGCATAATTTACTTGATTCTCATTCAAAACCTTACTAGCATAATGTATAACCCTAAAAATCTTTTCATGCCTTTGTCCTAAAACAACTTCTACACCATAATCACATGCATCACACATAATCTCAAAGGGTAAATTCCAGTTAGGGGAAACAATAACAGGAGTATAAATCAATTTTTCTTTTAAAGAATTAAAAGTTTTAAGACATGCTTCATCAAATTTGAATTCAACATCTTTATTCAAGAGGTTTGTCAAAGGTTTAGCAATTTTTGAAAAATCTTTAATGAACCTTCTATAAAACCTAACATGTCCTAGAAAACTTCTAATTCCTTTTACATTTACAGGGGGTGGGAGTTTAGATATCTCCTCAATTTTTGCTTGGTCTACTTCAATGCCTTTTATAGAGATTTTATGACCAAGTACAATCCCTTCTGTCATAATAAAGTGACACTTCTCCCAATTCAAAACCAAATTTGTATCAATACACTGCTCCAGTACGATGTCCAAGTTTGATATACATGTATCAAAGGAGTTCCCAAAGACTGAGAAGTCATCTGACGTTGATATTTTTGCAGTCGTGATTCCGTCAAATTAGTACATTAAAATTAATTAACGTAGTACTAGGGTGTCAACCTAGGTCGTTCTCTCAAGGATCAACACAAAAATTTAGGAAAAATCAAGTCTTAAACTAATTTTTAACAATTAAAAATAAAAACTCAACAACTAAAAATTTTTACAAACATAAGTTCAACTAACATACAATTGGGGGGGGTTTGATTGATTTTTGTTGTCACAATTAAAATTAAAACAAGGTAAATAAAGGATTTAAAACAATAAATAACAAGCGATTGATTTTCTTGGAGTATTGTAAATAGATTTATCCTTGGTTCACTAAAAATAATTTGTATACTTATTAATGTTAATTTCTTAGCTCAAATTGAATTGATCAACTAAGCGTCTTTTTCAATTCACAATTCCTTTACTTTCATTTAAAAATGAATATTTTAATCAAGCATCCTAATTAAGCAAAAGGAGTCAAGATCGTAAAATCTAGGAATTATTGAGCATACATAAGAACATCGCCTATATACATAATCTATTCTCAAATTATGGAATTAAGCAAACCATAATTATTAAAAGTGATTATGAAAATATTCATTAAGCATGCATATTTCCTTAATCCATTCTAATTTAAAACCTTATTTTATTCCATTTGAATAATTAAACCGATTAAGCATACAAATTTAATTAAACAAAATGGAATTAAATAAGTAGAGAAAGATTATGAAGAAATAACAATAATAAAAGCATACTATATTAAAATTAATGACCTCAAAATTACATTACAACATTCTCCAAGAAAATCAATCTAGGGGTTTTAGCCCTCCATAATTACAACTACAAACAATGAAACTAACCCGGAAATGAAGAACTTGCTGGAAAAATTCCAACGGAGAAGAGAAGAGGAAGAACGTATGAAGGAGGAATTGATGTCTTCTGATGAAGAATGAATGGTGTGTTACAAGCCTTCCTCTTGTGCCTATTTATAGGAATCAGAAAGCAAAACTAATGCCATAATTAATTCATAATGGGAGATGCACTCTTGAATTTACAATTCCATGGTGCTCCATTATCATTCTAAGTGCTCCATGATCATGCTTCAGTGTTGTTTCCACTTTGATAATGCGTTATCTGATGTTTCCACTGATGAATCTGTGCCTGAATCGATTCATCTATGCAATTTTTGGGCAATTTTACACATAGGAATCGATTCCTTAGGGGTGGGAATCGATTCCCAAGCACATGAATCGATTCATGCTTGTTTGAATCGATTCCCAGGCCTTTCAAATGCATATGAATCGATTCACAGGGGTGGGGAATCGATTCCTAGCTGTATGAATCGATTCCCAGGGTGCTTGAATCGATTCCTTGCTGTTCTTTTGTGTGGGAATCGATTCCCACATTGGTGAATCGATTCCCAGACCTGTTCTGGTGCTTTTCTCGCATTTTTGACCATTTCTTGAGTCGTGGCTTCTTTCGTTTGACCTGTGGTAATTATTTTTTTAATTACAGGCTTAATCACACACTACAAAACAAGAGAAAACCAACTTTTATTAAAAATTTATCCTTAATTCATTTTAAAATTAAATATTAAATAAAGCTCAAATGATGAAAATGTGTTAAAGTGCAGTATATTACACACTAAGTGATGGCAAATTATACACATTTAAATTGAGGAATTAAGGATAAATCATGCATCATCAAATACTCCCACACTTATTCTTTTGCACTCCCGGGCAAAATCAAAATAAAAATAAGTATTTCAATTTATTGAAAACATTAAGTTGAAAACAACACACAGATTTGGCATGAAATTTTAAGAATATACAGAGAAACAAGAGTTATTTAACATGCAAGATTCAGAGCATCAAGATATATATAAAGATCATTCAAACAGTTAGGCATGTGAAAATTAAATTAAACTGAAAAGAAGATCATAAGTGATAGAACCTCACAAGACATACTCTCAACTCTCAAGTGTTTAAGGTTTGTGTATACACTCAAAACAATTCCTGAAAATCAAGCAGTCTAAAAATTTGGCAAGTTTCTCAATTCCACAATCAACACAAATGCATGTATAGATCAACAGGGCTTTCACAGGGTTGAAATGTGGCCAAGGTTAAAATGGATGAAATATATATATTTATATATATACCAAAAAGAATGATGAAGCAATTAATTTTTCTGGCAAACAGTGAAGGTAAAACATTTATTGTATGGTATTTGGTAAATTTTTTTTTTTTTTATGAGATTGCATAACACTTGGAACAAGAGTTGCAATTCCTTTTTGCACACCCCCACACTTATTTGAATGCCTGTTTTGACTTGATTCCAAAGCTTCAATATATTTCTTAAGGTAGGTATATTTTTAGTTCTTCATCCATGGCTTATTTGAGCTGCAACAAGGAAACAGTTAAATAGGCTCAAAATGGCTAGCAAGAGATAATTTATTCATGGTAGGCTTATCTGGCTTAGTGGCTCAATTGAACAAAATGCCTGTATCAAAATACATTCATATGAGTTTCAAGTATCATCAAGAAACAAGACAAAAATTAAGATGTAAGCTTTCAGGAATTAATCACACATGAAAGGATTAAGATGGTTTAAAGTGATCCATCAAATTTTAAGGCTCAAAAATCTCACAAGGTATAATTCTATCATATATGATCATCTATCAATTATCATGTCATTCTCATCATACCAAAATTGCTTGAGTTCAAATTATAACATATCATTAAGCTCATATCAGACATGAAAGAATTTACTTGTTACTCATGCATATCTTAAAATTCCAATAAAACATGCCTTTTTAAAACAAAAACACACACAAAATCTTTTATTTTTAATAATTTTTTTTTAATATCACACAAAATTTAATCAAACAATAACACACACACGAATCCCACCCCCACACTTAAATCATACATTGTCCTCAATGTAAGACAGAGCATACAAAATAGACAATATAATGAAAAAGTAAAGAGATGGGTAAGAAAAACTCCCTCAAGGTGGATCAAACTCAAATACCACATCCTTTTGAAGCAGACTGGATAGTGGTCTAGCCTTCTTGTGCCTTTCCAAATTTTGTAGCAATTTTTCTTCTTGATTTTCATCAAGAGAAGTAAAGATTATTACCGGGAGCTCTTCATCATTTCCCAAGTATGAATACTTGAGGTTTTCAAGTAAGAAATTTAGCTCCAGATTAGGTGCCTGCAAAGTAGATGGAACTAACAAAGCAGATTTGGATTCTTGCACCTCAAAAAATTTGTTAAAGTCTTCTTGAAAATTTGCATTTAGAACAGGTATTTTTATAGACTCTAAATCAGCAGTTATGTATTTGTCAATTTCAGCACAAATATGACAATTCTCAGAATTATTGCATGCAAAACAACTGTATGAATCATCTATGCATTCCAAATCAACATCAGAAAAATGTTCAAAAACTAGTTCATCAATAATGTCAATTTGGAAAATAGAATGATTTTCAGAAGGGTGTTTCATGGCATCTAGAATGTTAAATCTTACCTTAGTGTCACCAAATTCCATGGAAAGGGTTCCAGCATGGACATCAATTATAGTTTTGGCTGTTTTCAAAAATGGTCTTCTCAAAATGATAGGAACAGGAATTTGAGGCATACCTTCTTCCATATCAAGTACAAAAAAGTCAGCAGGGAAAACAAGCTGTTCTACCTGAACCAAAACATCCTCTATAACTCCAGCAGGGTAAGTAGTGCTCCTATTGGCTAGCTGAATTACTACACCAGTAGGTTGTAAATTTCCAAGAGACAAAGTTTTAAAAACAGACATAGGCATAACATTTATTGAAGCTCCTAAATCTAACATGCAATTTTCAAATTTATTATTGCCTATGATACAAGGTATAGAAAACGTACCTGGATCCTTGCATTTTCCAGGGATATTTTCCTTACCAAGCAGTGCAGATACATTTCTTCCCATACTTATCCTTTCATTACCTTTGAGTCTCCTCTTGTGAGTACACAACTCCTTCAGAAATTTGGCATACTTGGGAATTTGCTTGATTGCATCGAGAAGAGGTATATTCACTTCCACTTTCCTGAAAGTATCCAAAATTTCTTTGTCCACTTCTTCCATCTTCTTACTTGGAATTGCTTTTGGTGGGAAAGGAAGAGGGATATGAGGTGGAATTTGGGATGGTTGCATCTCAGATTTGCTTGTGCTTGAAGAGGGCACATCATTCTCAACTGTTGTGGGCACATCTGTTTGTTTTTCAGGTTCCTTAGGTATGGGTACTTCAAGGTTCTTACCTGATCTTAACTGAATTGCACTCACATTTCTTGGATTTGCAGCTGGTTGAGATGGTAATTTGTTAGAGTTTTGAGATTGTAACTGGCTTAATGATGAAGCCAATTGCCCAATTTGGTTGCTTAGACTCTGGATGGTAGCATCATTCCTCTGTTGATACTCCAAGTTCTGTGTAGCCATTTGTTTCACCAGATCCTCCAAAGAAGGGCCACTTGTGGGTGGTTGAGGTGTCGGTCTTTGGAAGGTTGGTGCATTGTTTTGAAATGGGGGTTGGGGATTTTGTTGTTGGTTGCCCCATCTTAAGTTTGGATGGTTCCTCCAACCTGGATTGTATCTGTTGGTGGAAAGGTCATGGTTTTGTGGTGGTGGAGGTCTATCATGGTAGATGTTACTTGCATAGGCTTGGGGACTATTATTATCCTTTTCTTGTAGAGAAGGACAACAATCAGTGGGGTGCTCTTGTGAAGAGCAGATGCCACATACTTTAGCAGTCATGGATTTTTGATTTACTGCCAATTGTGTGACTAGAGTGGTGAGAGCATCAAGTTTGCTCTCCAATTTAATTCCAGATGAACTAGAATTGGAATCAAACATGGGTTTGAAAGAATCATTTCTCACACCAAATTGTTGAGAGTTAGATGCCATCTTCTCAATCAGATTTCTTGCTTCAGCAGCAGTCATATCTCCTAAAGCTCCTCCACTTGCCGCATCAATCATGTTGCGATCAACGTGGTGTAAACCTTCATAGAAGTACTGAAGAAGAAGTTGTTCAGAAATTTGGTGGTGAGGGCAACTTGCACAAAGTTTTTTAAATCTCTCCCAATATTCATAAAGACTTTCTCCAGAGAGTTGCCTAATGCCAGATATGTCTTTACGGATTGCAGTTGTTCTAGAGGCAGGAAAGAATTTTTCCAAGAACATTTTCTTTAAGTCATTCCAACTTGTGATTGATCTTGGAGCAAGGTAGTACAACCAATCCTTAGCAACACCCTCTAAAGAATGAGGAAACGCTTTAAGATAGACATGGTCTTCTTGAACGTTTTGGGGTTTCATTGTGGAGCACACAATGTGGAATTCTTTGAGGTGTTTGTGCGGATCTTCACCCGCAAGACCATGAAACTTAGGCAACAGGTGTATAAGTCCAGTCTTAAGAATAAAAGGGACATCCTCATCAGGATATTGAATACACAAACTTTCGTAAGTGAATTCAGGAGCAGCTAGTTCTCTAAGAGTTCTTTCACGAGGTTCAGCCATATCAGAAAAACTAGCAGTAGTACTTTCAACAGATTCAGAAAAAATACTATCACTATCAATATCAACAAAGTTATTATTAAATCTAGCTTCTCTAATTAACCTATGAAAAGTTCTTTCAATTTCAGGATCAAATGAATATAAATGCTCAAAAGTTCTTCTAGTCATACATAGCATACAACAAGATATTTGATCATGATGAGCAATAAATCATAAGAATCCTAAATCAAGCAAAAGAAATACAATAAACAAACAAACAAACAAAAAAATTTTTTTTTTTTTAATAAAAAAAATTAATTTAAAACAAGAGTTTTTCCTAAAGATCGTTGATCCCCGGCTGCGGCGCCAAAATTTGACGTTGATATTTTTGCAGTCGTGATTCCGTCAAATTAGTACATTAAAATTAATTAACGTAGTACTAGGGTGTCAACCTAGGTCGTTCTCTCAAGGATCAACACAAAAATTTAGGAAAAATCAAGTCTTAAACTAATTTTTAACAATTAAAAATAAAAACTCAACAACTAAAAATTTTTACAAACATAAGTTCAACTAACATACAATTGGGGGGGGTTTGATTGATTTTTGTTGTCACAATTAAAATTAAAACAAGGTAAATAAAGGATTTAAAACAATAAATAACAAGCGATTGATTTTCTTGGAGTATTGTAAATAGATTTATCCTTGGTTCACTAAAAATAATTTGTATACTTATTAATGTTAATTTCTTAGCTCAAATTGAATTGATCAACTAAGCGTCTTTTTCAATTCACAATTCCTTTACTTTCATTTAAAAATGAATATTTTAATCAAGCATCCTAATTAAGCAAAAGGAGTCAAGATCGTAAAATCTAGGAATTATTGAGCATACATAAGAACATCGCCTATATACATAATCTATTCTCAAATTATGGAATTAAGCAAACCATAATTATTAAAAGTGATTATGAAAATATTCATTAAGCATGCATATTTCCTTAATCCATTCTAATTTAAAACCTTATTTTATTCCATTTGAATAATTAAACCGATTAAGCATACAAATTTAATTAAACAAAATGGAATTAAATAAGTAGAGAAAGATTATGAAGAAATAACAATAATAAAAGCATACTATATTAAAATTAATGACCTCAAAATTACATTACAACATTCTCCAAGAAAATCAATCTAGGGGTTTTAGCCCTCCATAATTACAACTACAAACAATGAAACTAACCCGGAAATGAAGAACTTGCTGGAAAAATTCCAACGGAGAAGAGAAGAGGAAGAACGTATGAAGGAGGAATTGATGTCTTCTGATGAAGAATGAATGGTGTGTTACAAGCCTTCCTCTTGTGCCTATTTATAGGAATCAGAAAGCAAAACTAATGCCATAATTAATTCATAATGGGAGATGCACTCTTGAATTTACAATTCCATGGTGCTCCATTATCATTCTAAGTGCTCCATGATCATGCTTCAGTGTTGTTTCCACTTTGATAATGCGTTATCTGATGTTTCCACTGATGAATCTGTGCCTGAATCGATTCATCTATGCAATTTTTGGGCAATTTTACACATAGGAATCGATTCCTTAGGGGTGGGAATCGATTCCCAAGCACATGAATCGATTCATGCTTGTTTGAATCGATTCCCAGGCCTTTCAAATGCATATGAATCGATTCACAGGGGTGGGGAATCGATTCCTAGCTGTATGAATCGATTCCCAGGGTGCTTGAATCGATTCCTTGCTGTTCTTTTGTGTGGGAATCGATTCCCACATTGGTGAATCGATTCCCAGACCTGTTCTGGTGCTTTTCTCGCATTTTTGACCATTTCTTGAGTCGTGGCTTCTTTCGTTTGACCTGTGGTAATTATTTTTTTAATTACAGGCTTAATCACACACTACAAAACAAGAGAAAACCAACTTTTATTAAAAATTTATCCTTAATTCATTTTAAAATTAAATATTAAATAAAGCTCAAATGATGAAAATGTGTTAAAGTGCAGTATATTACACACTAAGTGATGGCAAATTATACACATTTAAATTGAGGAATTAAGGATAAATCATGCATCATCATCATCCATGAAAATTTCTATGCTCTTTTCAACTAAATCTGCAAAAATAGCAAACATATATCGTTGAAAAGTAGCGGGTGCATTGCATAATCCAAATGGCATTTTTCTATAAGCAAAGATACCAAAAGGACATGTAAAAGTAGTATTTTCTTGGTCAAGAGGATCCACAACAATTTGTTTATATCTAGAATAACCATCAAGAAAGCAATAATAAGTCTGTCCAGACAATCTTTCAAGCATTTGGTCCATAAAGGGAAAGGGAAAATGATCTTTTATTGTTCCTTGGTTTAATTTTATGTAATCAATGCACATCCTCCAGCTTGTGATAGTTTTTGTTGGGATTAGTTCATTTTTATCATTTACAATTACTATCATACCTCCCTTTTTTGGTACTACTTGGACTAGGCTTACTCATGCACTATCAGAAATAGGATAGATGATACCTACTTTCAGTAATTTTAGAACCTCATTTTCTGTTACCTCTTTCATGGTGGGATTGAGGCGTCTTTGAGGTTGGGCTACAGGCTTGAAATCATCCTTTAATAAAATCATGTGTATGCAATATGATGGACTTATACCTTTCTGATCTTCAAGTGTCCACCCAATTTCTTCTTGATTCTTATTCAGTACCTCTACCTGTCTTTTTTCTTCTGTTTCAGTTAGTAATTTACTAATAATAATTGGTTTAAGATTACCTTCTTTTAGAAAGATATACTTGAGGTGTGAAGGTAAAACTTTGAGCTCTGTCTCTAGACTTGTTCAACAGGTGTTTCTTAGAGTTCCTCAATCTTTCTAAATTCAGAGGAAATGTCCTTCCCTCTTTCAAGTTCTTCCAAACACCTGTCTATCTGTCTTTCCTCTTCCTCATTTAAACATTCCATAGAGTCAATCAATAATTTATTAAGAGGGTCAGAAATAGACATACCTTTTAATACAGAGAGGCAAACTTCATCAAGGCATCCACTCTAAAACAATCTTGTTTTGAGCTAGGATGTGTGAGAGCTTTGAACACATCAAAATTTACCTCCTCATCATGTATTATGACTGTAAGTTTTCCATTGTCCACATCAATCAGCACTCTAGCAGTCTTCATAAATGGCCTTCCAAGGATTAGAGGGACTTCAATATCCTCCTCCATGTCTAATACCACGAAATCAACAGGGAAGTAGAACTTGTCCACCTTTATAAGTACATCTTCCACTATTCTATAGGGTCTTTTGATTGAGCGGTCTGCCAATTGTAGAGTCATCTTCATCCTTTATGGATCAAGATCACTAATGTGCTTCATCATACTTAGGGGCATTAAGCTAATGCTTACCCCTAGGTCTAATAACACCTTTCCAATATTCACACCTCCAATGGAAATAGGAATAATGAAACTTCCAGGATCTTTTGACTTTTCCAACATGTTGTATTGTAAGATGGCGCTACAACCTGCTTCAAGCTCCACAATCTCTTTATTATACCTCATTTTCTTTGTAAGCAGTTCTTTCATAAACTTTGCATATGTTGGCATTTGTTCCAATGCCTCTAAAAAGAGAATGTTTATGTGTAACTGCTTAAAAATTTTAAGGAATCTTCTATATTCTCTTTCCATATCCTTTCTTGATAGTGCATGGGGATAAGGTAGATCCTTGACAAAAGGAGTCTGACCCAAATACTGATTCTTTTATTTTTTGGTTTTTTGATTTTTTTTTTGTTTTTGTTTTTGTTTTTCTTCTTTTTCTTTTATTTCTTTATTTTCTTTATCTTCTTTTTTATCACTTTCTTTTTCTTTCTTTTCTTTATCATTCTCCTCTTTTTCAATATCTTCACTTTCTTTACAATTTTCTTTATAATCAGTCCCTACAATTTTACCACTTCTTATAGAAATAGCTTTACATTGTTCCCTTAGGTTTTGGGTATTGGAAGAAAAACCAAAAGTTTTCATTTCAGCTACTTCCTTTGCTAGCTACTCTAATTGCAAATCTGACTCTTTTCGTGCGGCTTCATTCGTTTGCATATATTACAGTAATTGTTAGATAGAATCTTCTATCCTTGCCAGCCTAACATTCTGATTAGGTTGTGGTTGTTGTTGAAACTAATTGTTGGGAGGTCTGTTTGAAGGTCCAGTATCTTGTTTCTAACCAAAATTCTGACTCTTCCATCCCTGTTGGTAATTGTTAGGAAAAAGATTACCAATATTTAAAGGAAAATTACCTCTAGGTATTCTTTGGTTATTTAGAAAATTTCCTTGCTCATGTTCAACTCCATCACGTGCACAGTAACCGCAAGGTTGTTCACCATGCAATGTACATACTGTTTTAGCTGAGCAGGGGGTGGTGAAGACACTTGAGCAATTTGTAACTTTTGCAATTGCTTGCTTATTGCTTTAATTTGTTGTGTCAACAATTTTTGCTGAGCTATAACTGCATCATTCACACCTAACTCAAGCATACCTGGTTTTCTAGAAACATTACCTCTTTCATGTTTTACTTGTCTGTCACTGGTAGACATGGACTCCATTATATCTATTGCCTCCTCTACCATTTTGTTCATTAATGAACCACCTGCACAGGCATCTAACATCATCTTAAATTAAGGCAGTAAACCATGATAGACGATTTTTACCTTTCCACCATCATCCAAATTATGATTTGGGCATTTTCTTAACAATGCTTTGAATCGTTCTCATGCTTCTCCTAATGACTTATTTTGATTTTGTGAAAATGAATGAATAGTTGTCATAGCTTCAAAATATTTAGAAGGGGAATAAAACCTTTCTAAAAATTTTCTTTCGAGATTGGACCAGTTTGCAAAACTACCATGAGGACAAGATTTAAACCATTCTTTTACCTTCCCAACCAAAGAAAAGGAAAATAGTCTCATATACACATATTCTTCTTGATTGGGTTCAAAACCAATAATGCTGCATAATTCATAAAAAATAGTTAAATGTTCATACGGTTCTTCATGATTTAAACCAACAAACTGATTATTTTGAATTATATTCAATGTAGCAGGTTTAATTTCCACCGCTACAACAGGTCCCTGAAACATCCCTGACACACAGGGTGGTCCATTAACAGCAGCAAACTGTCCTAAAGTCTGTCTTTGTTGTTCCCCATCCATTTTAGAATTTTCAAAGTTTTGAAAAGAAGATGATGAAGAAGAAGAAGTTTATGTTTTGAATTTCAAAGATTTAAGTTTTTTTACAAATTTCTCAATCTCCACATCAAAGTAGTTTTAACATGCATGAAAATTATTCTCCCATTTGAAGTTCATACTAGTAAAAGGTTAAAATACTAACATGAGACTTGAATCATAAACAAGCATAATTCATAATCACAATAGCATATTCATAGATTGGTTCACCAATTCCAACATAAGCAGATTAGTTACACATGGTAAAAGTAAAATACAACTTACAAATAGAGACATGACGAACACTTGAGCACACTTGACAACACTCTTCACAACACTAAAGGAAATCCACTAAAACAACACTCTCAAGTATATGGAAGCTATTCTATAGAACAATTTAGAAACAGGGGTTCTAGAATGGAAGAAAAACGTAATGGGAATGAAGAATTGCATGCCATAACCCTTAGGTAATGGCCTATTTATAGGGCTGAGTCGAGGTCCTGACGCTACGCGTGGGCGTGGTGCTACGCATCAGCCTCCTGACTCAACCTCCATTAATTTTCCTAATTTTAAGCCACTTAACCCCACTTTTGTCCCAATAATGTGTAGACAAGTTCCCCATTGTGATTTGGCCTCATGTCTGAAGTGGATTAGTCATTATTCGGCCCTTTTCAGAGTGTAAATCCATTTATAAGTGGGATACACGTAGCATCTGACGCTACACGTGGTCCTGACACGTAGCGTCAACACCAAAACTTTTGACGCTAAGCATGGGGTTGACGCTACGCATCAGCCCTTTTGTCTTGAATAAACTTTTCACTTTTATCCTCAACTTTTTACTACAAAAAATGGAAAAATGGGTCATGCCAAGTAAAATTTGATAACTTCCATTTATTTAAAAAAAAACCTAAATTTATTTCTATTTGATCAAATTTTTATTAATTTTCTCACACTTTTTAATATAAAAATAACGCTAAATTAATGATTAACAATGGCAGCCGAAGGAGACACAATCAGCTCAGCTCTTGTCTAAGAGAGCCCCATCTAGCACCCAGTATACTTCACCAGTAAAACCCTACAAGGTGCAGAGACGTGATATCAGAGTAGAAAAATTCACATATAGCTTGGTGATGGCCGTTTGAAGATTACGACCCTATTTTCATAGCTACCAAATTATGGTCAGAACTGATCAGCCATTAAGCAAGATACTCCAGAAACTCGAGCTTGCAGGTGGATGGTGGCTTGGGTAGTGGTGTTTTTTGAGTATGAAATTCGTTACAAATAGAGGAGCCCCAACAAGGCATAGGTCCTTGCAGACTTCTTGGTAAAGTTTGAAGATGATAAAAAAGCCTATGACGCCGAGCATGCCTTACGGATCCTCTTAGTGGACAGGTCATCTAATGTCAGAGGTAGCACGACGGGAATTATATTAGAATCCCCCACTGATCTAGTGGCGGAAGAGTCCCTGAGGTTTTTATTCAAAGCCAGCAACAACGAGGCAGAATAAGAAGCCCTAATTACAGGGCTGAGAATAGCTCTCGACCTAAGGGCTAGATGTGTATAAGGGAAGACTGATTCTAGTTGGTGGCAAGACAAGTCAAGGGGTTATACCTGGCAAAAGACCCCACCCTAGTCAAGTACCTAGGACATGTAAAACAGATAACGGAAGAACTCAAGCTTTTCAAGATTGTCCATGTGCCAAGGGCGGAGAATGAAAGAGCCAATCTACTCTTTAAATTAGCGAGCACCGTGAAAATGGGAAACCTAAAAACAATTATACAAGTTACTCTAGAGGAACCCACTATACAGAAGTCGGAACAAATATGTCATGTCACCACGATTACAGAAGAAGAGACATGGATGACCCCGATCATTGACTTCCTAATCCACAGGAACCTCCCGATAGACCCCTCATAATCCAAAAAGCTATAGGTACACACAACAAACTACACCTTATAAATTAGCCAACTCTACAAAAGGGGATTCACATCACCCCTCCTAAAGTGCCTTAATGCAGAACAAGTAGAGTATGTAATACGGGAGTTACACTCGAGAATTTACGGTCTTTGTTAACCCGGCGATAGCGTCTTAACACATCGTTTCCACCACCAAGTTGTTAATTGGCAAGCGCACCAATCGTTTGTAGTTTTCAAAATTTAGATATCGTTCCACTGGGATTGAAAGTCCAATATCAACAGTAATTTTCTATTTACTATGATAAATTTGAAGAAAGTTATAGACAAAAGAATGATTTATATACAATTTATACAATATTCACAGGATAGCATGATTGAGTGGTTCATAAGATAAAAAGAGAATAAAATCTATCTAAAAAGTTGAGTTGTAATCTAAAATAGGTAAGATACTTGAGATAAACACTGATAAGCAAATTATGTTGGAAATTGGATCCCTAATCTAGAATAACAATGAGGAACTCAAGACATGCATATTTAATCATCAAGTTTCATGTCATTGCAGCTTAAAATCATTATAACCGATCCCTCGTGATATAAATTCTAAGAATTCACCGTAAAGTCTGATCCCTCGTGAGCTTTCTCAGTAAAAACTTGCTTTAAGAACTGGCCTTATGGCAACAATGGTTAACAACCCCTATAGAATTGAGATACCAAGGGTATTCCAACTTTTACTTTCGTCAAAACAAGTTTCAATACGGCATGAATAATCATTCTCCCATTTGACATTCATACTAATAAAACAAGTTTTAATACACATGAAAATCATTCTCCCATTTGACGTTTATATTAATAAAAAGTTGAAATACTAACATGGACTTGAATCATAAACATGCAGAGGTCGAATTCACAACATTATACTCAATAGATTAGTTCACCAATTCCAACATAAACAAATTAGTTACACATGGTGAAAGTAAAAACAACACTTACAGAGTTTGACATTACAAAGATGATGGGAACTTCACAATACAACAATCACAATACACCAAAACGCACTCAAGTATCTAGAAAACTATTCTAGAACTACAACTCACAAAAGAAGTACTCAAAGTCGAGCACAAAGAGAGAAAAGAAGAGAATGGGATGCTATGGGATGTTATAGAATGGTGTTGGATGGCCCTATTTATAGGGCTGAGCAAGGGTGCTGACGCTACGCGTCAGTTTGGCGCTACGCGTCAGACCCCTGACTCAGCCTCCATTAAACACTTGATAATGGCCACTTCAAATTATTAAATTTGATCATGCCTGGCTACATGAACATGTTTCCACCGAGTTTTAGCCTTTCATGCTGAGTGGGATGCCCATTGGTGCTGAGTGGAGTGCCCATTATTGGGTCCAAGTGGAGTGGTTGGCCAAAGTGGAGGTGGAGACCACGCAGCGCTGACGCTACGCGTGGCTGTGACGCGTAGCGTCAGCATCAAAAATAGTTGTTGATGCTACACGTGGGATGAGGCTACGCGTCAGCTCCTCCAGTGTAATTTTCTCTTATTTCTTAACTTTTTCACTGCAAAACTTAGAGAAAATTGATCAAGGGCATATTATTTCCAACAACATCCATTTATTGAATTTAAATCCTAATTTTCTAACAAATTAAACTAATTTTTGTAATTTTTATGAAATTTTTATTTAAGCTTTTATTGAAAATTTGAGGACTAACAAATACCCCCAACTTGAGACATTGCTCGTCCTCGAGCAAGAGAGAAAAATAAGAAAAATAAAAATTTGGAATCAAATTTTTGAGTTAGTCCGAGAATTTACAACAAAAAGTAATTTTCACAATTTAACTAATTTTGTAATAATCAAAAATTGGTATCAAGTATAACAAAGGTTTAATGATAATTTTTTTTTACAATATTTTATTAACAATCAAGCAGAATTTCAGGCTTACCTCACAGGTGTTTATCTCTATGTAATAGGTAACCTGTTTCACTTAATCAATCATAAGATCAAACGAATTTAACTTTGTTTGTCATCTAATCAATGGTTATTTATACATAATTAGTTCAGAAATTACAAGGTCTTTTCATGGGTTGTAATGAGGCTTGGCTTACAAGAATCAATGGTTTTTCTTGGAATTCAAAAACCTGAAATCATAAAAGAGCATTTTATAATTTTTTAGGCTTTCTCTTGACCCAAACTCTCATTTCTTTTGTTGATGAAAAATAAATACCCCCAACTTGATTCTTTTCACTATTTTTGACTTTTCTTTTACATACTTTATTTTTTTCTGAAAAGAATCAAGTTGCTTATTTTCACTCCCCATTTTTTTTTTTGTGAGAACATTCAAAATATTTTTCATTTATTTCAACTGCTCTTTTAATCAATCAAGTATAGGGAATGGTAAAAATAGATTTAGGTTTAAGGGTACCAAGGAATTTTATTTTAGGCTCAAATTGGCTTGCAAAGGATAAAATAATTTTTACCAAGGTAAGCTGTTTGGCCCAAGGTTTTCACCAAAAATGTGCCTTGATCATTTTCCTGAATTTTCTGTACAACAACACAAATCAGAGATTAAAGCAAAATCAATTCGAATTGAAAATATGTCGATTAAACCCTCAAGTATATAAAAAGATATCTCTCTGCTCACCGGGCTATTGAAATTTGCTTGATGGTTAATAAACCTATTGTAATTAATTTTATCAAAATTCCTAAGTTATAAAGAGCTAATAATTGATTTTACAAAATTAAGTTTCATTGTGTAAAAACTCTAAGTGTTTTAACTTACTAACAAAAATTTGATTAATTTATTATAAGATAAATTTTATTTTTAGATTTTTTTTTATTTGAAAATAACAAGAAAAGAATGGGTTGCCTCCCATTGAGCGCTAGATTTAATGTCTCCAGCCAGACATTACCTCTGATTAATCAGGTGGTCTCCCAATATTCGTTGAGGAATCACCTGTCTTTTTTTTCCTCCTTCTTTTTTTCTGATGCTTAATTACCTGTTTTTCATCTTTCAAGGCATCGGTTAATTTAAAACAATTTAATTGATTGGGAAGAGATATACCTGGTTCGGTTGAAGGGTAAACTTTTTCCTCTTTACTTGTCCTGAGGTGTTCATGAGCACTGAAGCTTACTTCTTCTTCATAAACCTTGACTGCAACCATACTTAGATCAACATCTACCTTGATCCTTACAGTCTTCATGAAAGGTCTTCCTAGGATCAGGGGGATCTCAATATCCTCCTTCATATCCAGTACCACAAAGTCAACTCTGAAGTGGTACTTATCAACCTTTACCAGTACATCTTCCACAATCCCAAAAGGCTTTTTGGCAGAGCGATCCGTAAACTGTAATTCTGTCTTTGCTTCTTTTAGCTCATATTCACCAATGCGCTTTATTAATTCTAAGGGCATCAAGTTAATGTTAGCCCCTAAATCTAATAACGCATTCCTGATGTTGATATTTCCAATTGTTACAGGAATGGTGAAACTCCCCGGATCTTTACATTTTTTCGGGGTTATACAGTTTGTTTCTTGCTCTGTATTTACTTGCACATTTTTTTATTTTTCATTTTTTTCATTTTTTTCTATTTTTTCACTTTCTTTTTCTTCTTCTTCTTTCTTTTTATCACTCTTTTCTTTACAATCAATTTTTACAACATCAGAAGAAACAACATTACATTGTTTCCTTGGGTTTTGAGTGTTTGCAGTAAACCCAGAACTCTTTAATTCGACTATTTCTTTTGCAAGTTGTCCCATTTGTATGTCTGATGCTTTTCAGGCAGCTTCATTTGTTTCCATAAACTGCAGTAATTGTTGAATAGATTCCTTTATCCTTGTCAATCTTACATTATCAGTTTGTTGTTGTTTAAAATGATTATTAGGAGGTCTGTTGGAAGGTCCAGTGTCCTGTCTCCAGCCAATATTCTGATTTTGCCAACCCTGCAGGTAATTGTTAGGAAAAGAATTTCCATGATTGAAAGGAAAATTACCTAAGGGTGCTCTTCGATGATTTATAAAATTGGCTTGCTCTTGCTCATTTCCACAGTAACCATATGGTTGTTCTCCCATGCAGTGCATACACTGTTTAAGTTGAGCAGGGGGTGGTGATGCTACTTGAGCAATTTGGAGTTTTTCCAATTGCTTGCTCATAACTTCAATTTGTTGGGTCAGTAATTTTTGCTGAGCCAACTCCGCATCATTTACTCCCAATTCAAGCATTCCTGGCTTCCTCTGTACATTACCTCTTTCATGCTTTGCTTGGCGGTCACTGATAGCCATTGATTCCAATATTTCTATGGCTTCCTCCACAGTTTTGTTCATTAAAGAACCACCTGCACAAGCATCTAACATCATCTTGAACTGAGGCAATAAACCATGGTAAACGATTCTTACCTTTTCGGCATCATTTAGGTTGTGGTTTGGACACTTTCTCAAAAGTGCCTTGAATCGTTCCCATGTCTCTCCTAGTGATTCATCATTATTTTGAGAAAAAGAGTGTATGGCTGTCATTGCTTCAAAATATTTCGAAGGAGAATAAAATCTTTCCAAAAATTTTCTTTCAACATCGGACCAGTTTGCAAAACTACCCGGTGGACAAGATTTAAACCATTCTTTTGCTTTACCAATCAATGAAAAAGGAAAAAGTCTCATGTAAACAGACTCTTCTTGATTGGGTTCAAAACCAATTGTGCTGCATAACTCATAAAAAATAGTTAAATGTTTATATGGTTCTTCATGATTTAAACCAGCAAATTGATTGTTTTGAATAATATTTAAAGTAGCAGGTTTAATCTCCACTGGTACAACAGGTCCTTGAAACATACCTGAAACTCGGGGTGGAACATTAATAGCAGCAAATTGTCCCAATGTTCTCCTCTCAGCAGCCATATTTGAATTTTCAAAATTTTTAGAGGTATAAGAAGATTTAGTTTGTGTTTTAGATTTCAAAGACTTGATTTTCTTTACAAACTTTTCTATCTCAGGATCAAAATAAATTTTACCTGCGGTAGATCGAGTTTGCATACACAAACTAGACAAAGAAAGTTAGTGTAACAATAAGTAAAAATAAAAAAATTTTAACTAAGGTAAAATAAAAAAATATTTACCATGGTAATTAAAAATTTACTGTTTTACTGAAACAATTCAATCCCCGGCGACGGCGCCAGAAAACTTGTTAACCCGGCGATAGCGTCTCAACAGTTCGTTTCCACCACCGGGTTGTTAATTGGCAAGCGCACCAATCGTTTGTAGTTTTCAAAATTTAGATATCGTTTCACTGGGATTGAAAGTCCAATATCAACAGTAATTTTCTATTTACTATGACAAATGTGAAGAAAGTTATAGACAAAAGAATGATTTATATACAATTTATACAATATTCACAGGATAGCATGATTGAGTGGTTCATAAGATAAAAAGAAAATAAAATCTATCTAAAAAGTTGAGTTGCAATCTAAAATAGGTAAGATACTTGAGATAAACACTGATAAGCAAATTATGTTGGAAATTGGATCCCTAATCTAGAATAACAATAAGGAACTCAAGACATGCATATTTAATCATCAAGTTTCATGTCATTGCAGCTTAAAATCATTATAACCGATCCCTCGTGATATAAATTCTAAGAATTCACCGTAAAGTCTGATCCCTCGTGAGCTTTCTCAGTAAAAACTTGCTTTAAGAACTGGCCTTATGGCAACAATGGTTAACAACCCCTATAGAATTGAGATACCAAGGGTATTCCAACTTTTACATTCGTCAAAACAAGTTTCAATACGGCATGAATAATCATTCTCCCGTTTGACATTCATACTAATAAAACAAGTTTTAATACACATGAAAATCATTCTCCTGTTTGATGTTCATATTAATAAAAGGTTGAAATACTAACATGGACTTGAATCATAAACATGTAGAGGTCGAATTCACAACATTATACTCAATAGATTAGTTCACCAATTCCAACATAAACAAATTAGTTACACATGGTGAAAGTAAAAACAACACTTACAGAGTTTGACATTACGAAGACGATGGGAACTTCACAATACAACGATCATAATACACCAAAACACACTCAAGTATCTAGAAAACTATTCTAGAACTACAACTCATAAAAGAAGTACTCAAAGTCGAGCACAAAGAGAGAAAAGAAGAGAATGGGATGCTATGGGATGTTATAGAATGGTGTTTGTTGGCCTTATTTATAGGGCTGAGCAAGGGTGCTGACGCTACGCGTCAGTTTGGCGCTACGCATCAGACCCCTGACTCAGCCTCTATTAAACACTTGATAATGGCCACTTCAAATTATTAAATTTGATCATGCTTGGCCACATGAACATGTTTCCACCGAGTTTTAGCCTTTCATGCTGAGTGGGATGCCCATTGGTGCTGAGTGGAGTGCCCATTATTGGGTCCAAGTGGAGTGGTTGGCCAAAGTGGAGGTGGAGACCACGCAGCACTGACGCTTGTAACATCCCTGTTTTTAGTAGCAGTTTTATTTGGTAAATTTTGAAGTGTGGAAGGTCAGAAAGTAAGAATAAGTGAGTAAATACCTTGTATAGGGTCAGTAATACTCTAAAAATTATATTTTTGGGTATAATTATGGAATTTATGCAGACCTTTGAGGATATTAATCAAATTCCGAGTGAAAAGGGACTCTGATCTGAGTGACAGTGAGCAATACCGAGTGATAGAAAGAAAATCCGAGTAAGGAATGAAATTCCGAGTGTAAGGTTATGTTATCCGAGTAATATATGACCAAGAAGGTTACTACCGAGTGGATTCTTGATCACAGAGACATTTGGAGTGAAGTGTGTTCAAGAGAACCACTCCTGAGTGAAAATCCGAGTCAAAACACCCTAGAAAGGCTCGGTTCCGAGTCAAAT
The DNA here is from genome assembly GCA_037962975.1 of Clitoria ternatea. Classification (NCBI taxonomy): domain Eukaryota; kingdom Viridiplantae; phylum Streptophyta; class Magnoliopsida; order Fabales; family Fabaceae; genus Clitoria; species Clitoria ternatea. The sequence goes on from CM075670.1 coordinate 142,590,526, forward strand.
ACTTCCTATTTTGAAGGAGACTACACTGATTGGAGTATTCCGAGTGAAAGAATGTATAAATACTCATGTTTATGTTGATTTGATGCTTCCTGCCGATTGGAGTGTGTTGTGGAATCAATTGAGAAGGATTCTGAACGGTTTCCTATGTATTTGCTTAGGAAACCGAGTAGAAAATGGTGGAGGGAGCCAATTCCGAGTGTAAAGTTAGGTTGACCGAATAAAATATTACTAAAAAGGGATATTACCGAGTGAAATCTTGGTCTTAGAAACAGCTGGAGTGAAGTGGGTTCAAGGGAACCACTTCCGGGTGAATATTCCGAGTGAAAACACCCTTGAGAGACTCATTTCCGAGTCAGACCTTGCCAATTTCTTCTTTTCGAGTGGCAATCTTTATGATTACAGTATACCGAGTGAATAGACTCAGTCAGAGTTATAACCAAGTGCAATCCGAGTAAGTTGTCCAACTCAGGATTCCCTAGAGAGGAAGGGAATAGCATTTCGGGTAAAAAGATCTTCGAGTGTGGTGTTTTGGCAGTAGAGTTCCGAGTAAGAGCATACCTGAATCCAGTGTAACCTGTCCTAAGGGGCATGACCCCAAATATGCAATTCCGAGTGGAATATAGAGTGATAGAAGCTCATCCCGAGTGGAATATATAGGGCAGAGATATTTCCAAGTGAGGCTTATATTCTGTTGCTCAATTTCCGAGTGAAAATAGACCTGAAAGGATTCTGAACGAAATGTATTGTGAGGAAGAATTCTGTGTTGCTAAGAGATGAAAAACCGAGTAAACCTGAATGTAAAGGACTTAAATGTTAAGTGGTAAATACTGATTGATTAAGAAGTAACTAGTCCGAGTGAAAAAGGCAAGACTTTATTAGGTCTGAATGAGAACCCCGAGTAAATAATGTGAAGTTCCGAGTGAATGAATACCTGTAAGTATTTTATACCGACTGGAATGTGTTGTTGAAAACTATTTGGGAAGAATTGATGGATGAAATAGTGATTGTTAAGGATTCCGAATGGTTATATATATATATATATCGTATGGTTAAAGCATTACTTGGCTTAAATATGAGTGGTGATGAATGAATAATACTAATTGAGTAGATACCGAGCGGAAAATGGTATTAGGGAACCCATTCCGAGTGAATTGCGGTAGGCAGGGCCATTTCCGAGTAAGTCTATGAGTATGACTCCTCTTCCGAGTGAGAGGTACTCTACTGGACCAAATCCGGGTGAGGCTCATACGTGTGTGTCTTTCCGGAGTGGTAATGACCTTAATAGGCTTCGATTGAAATTGTAGTTGAAGAATTTGGTTCAAACCGAGGGAGAAATATGAGTGGACCGAGTGAAGAAAGTGTTGATTTCTGAATGAAGGATGTTATAATTATTCTGAGTGGAAACTGAAAATATAAACCGAGTAAACAGGGATACCACTTCCGAATGAGTAGCGTGTTATGAAATCCTGAGTGAAAAGTGATTTGATTAAATGAGGAATAAATAAAAATAGGTTATTTGCCGAATGGAAATCCTGAGTAAAGAGAACCCGACTGAATCCAGAAGAAATCCGACCTAGAGAGGAGAAATCCGACTAGATACTTTAAAACAATTATGAGTGAGGACCAAGAGAAACGAATCGGTTTTAGAAGATTTCCGAGCCATGAAGGGCGGATTCGCTCAAGCGAATCGGATTTCGCTTAAGCGATCCGATGTCAGCACTCCACACCAGTTGGCTAAATTAGGTCGTCCTTAGAGCAGGAGTTCACACCGGACAGCTCTGAGCCGGTGTTCATCACAACACCGCCCTCTTTACACAGACGATGTCCTTAACTCCTTCACACACACCGTCCTTCCCTACTTCACACTCAACACCGCCCACTCCACACTGCCTCACACAGCACACCGCCTCACACTCCACACCGCCCTCTCTTAACTCCGCCCTCACACTACACTCCGCCCTCTTCAAAACTCCAACACCGAACACCTTTTTACCCCACTCAGACCACTTTATATATTTTAATATACCACTAACCCCTTTAATGCTAAGCTGACAGTGGAGTGAGTCAAAAGTTTCCATTATCACACCTAATCCTCCAATTGATGTCTCCCACTTGTCTCCTCCAATTACTAAATCAATGCATCTCCAAGCCAAACTATCAGAATCAAAATTAAGAACTTCTTCCTCTTCCTTCTTCTTTCTCTTACGTACCAGCACCAACTTCTTTATTTATCTCTCAAGTTCCTCTCCTCTGTTTCACTCGGAATTGGTGCAGGACAGCTCTTCTTCTCCTCCAAGAACTCCATCAAGGTAAGGGGGTATATTCTCGGGTATTCTGGGGGAATCTGAGTGAAAGGAAAGGGTTAAGGAATGTGTTTCCTTACCTCTCCAGGACAGATCTGGTTTTGTTGTGATTTAAATATTTTAATTGTTTGTTATATTTGTATATATAATGTATTGAACATGTTTAATTACAGCGTTGTTTATTATTGACCATGAGAATTCAGTGAATATGTTGATTTTATTGTTTAATATGAATGAATAAGTGTATATGTTTGATGCTGGACTGAAAAAAAAATATTAAAGTATCATGGGTATTTATGAGAACTCCAGTGAAGAGATATGAACTGACAGCGGATACTATGATATTAAGCTCGGTATTGTACCAATCAACCAGAGCAGTTAAAGAATACACAAATTCATTCAGAAATTACAGTGATTTGACCAGTTATATATTAATCCAATTGGTTATCTGAAGAATACAAGTTTCTTATTTAAATTTTCACACAGGATTATATTTAATTTGATAAACACCTTAATTTCACTCAGAAAACATCTTTTCAAGTTAATTTCACTCGGAAATCAGTATTTCACTTAGAAAGCTCTTTTCAATTGATTTCATTTGGAGCTATATATATATTGGAACTAGAATAAAACTTATTTCACTCGGAAAATCAGTTATTTCACTCAAGAAAACTTACCCAGTTTGATTTTTACTCGGGAAACATCTTATTTAACTCAGAAAACTTCATTAATATGATTCTACTCGGATTTATAATCTTTTCACACATAAAATCTCTTTTAAATCAGAAATTACTTAGAAAATAATTATTTCACTCAGAGAGCTCTTTCTTCATTATGATTTACTCAGAAAAACATTTTAACTTCACTGAGAAAATTCTTTCAAATTAATTTCACTCGGATTCAGATTTGTTTTATTCGGAAAATCCTCTCAGTTTGATTTTATTGGAAATCCTGCTTATTTTTACTCGGAATCTTAACTTTTGCACTCGGTATTTATCCAAGTTTTACTCAGAAAGTCTGGTTATCAACATTTCCACTTGGACATAACTTGTGTTTAATCGGAAAACTCATTTCTACTCGGTACCAATCTATTTCTACTCGGAAAATTCATTTTTCACTCGGAAACAGACTTCTTTTACTCGGATAATTATATTTCACTCGGTATTTAATTGATTTCACTCGAAAAAAAATCTATTTGTCACTCGGTATTTAACTCATTCTCCTCGGAAAAGCAGTCTTAACGTTTTATACTTAGATTTTTCATTCAGAATCCCTTCTATACTCCTTATTGAATTATTAAAATGTCATAAATATCATTATTGGTCTTTTCCCTATTACTATTCTTAATATTATTATTATTATTATTATTTACATTATTATTTTTATTATTGTAATTCCTACTATTATAATTAGTATTATTGCTATAAATATCTTATTTTATTAACTATGAGTAAATAAATATGAATTATATTTTATTATTTATACAAAGTATAATTTCAACTAAGTTATAAACGATATATTTTATCAAAATGACCGGCAACGTTTAATCCATTAAATCAAAAGCTTGTGAACGAATATGATGAGGCTGGGATCACATAAATACCCATGACTCAAAAGATGAAAGAGAATACATTTCGCATCATGAAAATATTTTTAAAGAAGAAAAACCTCTAGAGCATACACTTGGTACAGTGGAGAACACTCACGTTCGATCTCCATGAAGAATCTTGGGAGTACAATTGGAACGGCAACCCAATGGCATCAGAGTCGCGCCCTGATAGCCGGGTGAGACGAATAATTCTGGTGTACTTTGACTAAATGACGGAGTGTAACTATGATCGTAGGGATCAAGTCTCAAATATATATATATATATATAAATCAATGATGAGAACCAATGAGTTCATTTGTACCAGAGCTTGGGCGGACCCTGATCGCTCTAGAGAATTGGAATGGTGATATTCCAGAGAAGAAGAAATAATTTCTTGGGCCCACATGCATCATGAGACGTAATCAAGAAATATCATAATGGAACAAACTCATGCATTCCCTGATGACATATTTGATTGTTATAATCTTTGAAATGTGAATTGTATGATTACATGTTATTACTTGTTAACTGGATTATGTCCGCACCGGGTAACCTACAGGGTCTTGGGTTATACTCACCCTTACTGTTGACCATTTTTCAGAGAAATTAGAAACTCAAGAACCCGAATGTGAAGATCAGCAATATGCTGAACCCATTAAGAACAATCATTAAGGATAGAAGATTTATGATTAATAATCAGACACCGGATGACTGTATAATATCTAAGGGTGCCTGTGTGCCCCATTCTGTTAAGAGTACAATTACTTACAGTTTGTGAATGACTATGTGATATATACATTATTGCTTCCACTGATCTGCCATTTATTTATTTAAAAAAAAATATTCACTTTTTTTGAAAACTGTTAACACACTCAGTTAAATAAGATGAACCTACAAAAGGATTTGTCTTATCTAACAGAGGGTGTTACATATTGCACTATAGGCTCTTTCTGCGTACGTTGTCTCTTAGACTGGAAGCCAGTTTCTTTCTCTAGATGTGATCCCGGCGAGACCATAGATATTGGAATAGTGGCAGAGATAGGGACTCCAGTTGGAGTCAAACCGGCTGAGGAGCGGAGGATGAACCACTTTTCTTAGATTTTCCACCCTCAACGACAGCGGTAGACTCGGCTTTTTGAAAGTGCTTTTTGAGATCCTTTAGGGATATCTCATGAGGCGCCATACCATATGCACAAACAAACGTAATTAGCAAAAATAAAGTTAGACAAATTGACTGATGTTTACAAGGAAAACTCCTACTTATGTATCTAAGCATCCAGGGCGTTCGGGTAGGGAGACAAGTCAATCATCCCTGGGAGCTGAAATACAGTCCCAGATCCTCGAGGAGAAACCTCATATCCCCTTACTCGGTAAGTGACAAGTCATCCCAAGATACTTGGAACTGAACCAACGCACGGGTCTAGTACAAGGGAAACATAGGGCGGCCACCAACCAACACTTCAACCTTAGGAACCTTGGTATTGAAAAATTAAAAAAAGAGCGACACAGAGAGAGTGCGAGCAAAGTGGTCGCACAACACTTCGAAGGCTTTCACAAAGGCTCACCCATTGGGGTGGAGTTGAGTAGGGATAATGTTCAGAGTGCTCAAGATGCCTATTTTGAACTCGGTGAAGGGGAGGGACGGGTGAAGACAAGAGAAGAAAGTTTCATAAACAAAGGTGAAGTCTTACTCACTGGGATTCGTACGGGAGTGACAAACCCGATCAAAGGCGGAACAACCTACACACTCCATATTAGGTGCTAAAATGGTTAAATGCTCCCATTTCCCATAGTTTAGTAATGGACTCCTCAATTTGAAGGGACGAGGGGATAGACAAAACCCTATCCCTTACCCAAGCATATGAAACCCCACCAGAAAATGCCATAAAACCTTAAAAGAAAAAAAGTAAAGTAGAGCAAAAGGTAAGGGCACTAACCTGTTGAGTAAAACAGGCAAGAAGAGGAAAGCTAGAGGTTGGGAAGAAGACAGGCCATGAAAAACACCCCCTACGATGGTTTGACAGAAAAACAACGGGAAAACAAAAAGCTCCATAAAGGCAGAAAAAACAAAAGCTGAAGTGAAAGAGAGAAATGAAAAGGGAAGACAAATTTATAAGGATAGGTCACAACCTTTTAGTTCAATAAATCCAATGGTTGGGGATCACGAGTTGCAAGCTAGGGCCACGATCTTTCAAACGGTACAATCTATGTCCAAATGCCCCATTAATGATGCAACGCACCACATCCCCAACATGCACAATTAATAGCCTAGGGATACAGAAACGTCATAATCATTAAGGTTGCACACAAACACCTTTATTGGAAACAAAAATGGCGGTTACTAACCCTCATACACGTGGCGAGTACAGACTCGCAAAGGATCTCTCCAACACAACTCACTCAGACACAACACAACCTTCAGGCTCCCGCCTAGCTTGGAGACATATAGGAAGCTCCTGCTTTGGGCATAGCTAGAGATTACGTGACTCAGATTTTCAACCACTCGGCTCAGAGTCTTGCTCACTCGACTTAGACTCATGTTCATTCGGCTTAGACTTGTGTCTCAATTGCTCGGGCTCTGAGTCACTTGGCTCGATCTTACGCTTGATGCTCGTGACTAGGGGGCTCCTGTCCCCCGGGATAATGGGGGGCCTACGAGTGTCCCTCATTCCTCTATTTTAGGCGAGAATCCAGGAAAACTAATCCCCTCATCACACATTAATCTTAGACGGTTATGCCATGTGATGATGGGCCCGGAATCAGGGCCCTGATGCTCCATTTTTCCCTTTATCGCATTAATTGTGTAAACGGTCTGTGATGGTCGCATTGTTTTTAAGTGACACATTAAGAAGCTAATAAACTTTAATCCCTAAGGAGATTCTCTAGGTTTTGTGTATTCTATAGCTTCGTTGTGTATAAATTTAGTTTAATTCATCATAATATTTAAATAATTTATTTATTAATTATCTATAGCGTAAATAATTAATTTTAATAATTCGATATTATAATTTATACACTTAAAGTTAAGAAAATAATATCTTTCATATTTATAAGAAGAAATATGTTATTATGTTATTGACTGTAAAAAGAATTTACCTGATAAAGAAAAAAGTTTAGAATGGAACTGCCAAGGAACAAGACTCGGTAGTTCAACGTCGTCGGTGCGAAATAAATTATGGGAAACGACGTTTGCTGGATGATATCGGCTTTCCCTAAGACACACAACCAAACGTGATACAAGTTTGGGGAACCCCGTTATAGCGAAACAACCATCAAGTAAACGGAGATTGGAGATCCTCACCAATTAACTAAAGATGCAACAGTGATACAATAGAAAAATATTATTTTTATTTAATTAAACTATAGCCACAGTGAATTCGCATTCATTTTGTCATTTGAAAGATTCTCCATTGAAGGTAAAAATGAGACCGTCAAAGAGAAGTGTTGTAAGACTTTTGAATATTTTATAATGATTTTACTAAATATTATTTAAATGTGAATTTTCTAAAAATAAAAAATATTTAAAATATAAAGATACAGTCGAGAGTATTGCATATAAATATAATATATTATTTAATTAAATAAAGTTCATATGCCTCTATTTCTATTTCTTAGAATCTTCAAGTAATATAACCTCAGGTATTTGAATAGAGATAAGACGAAAAAAGAAAAGGAAAGAAAGTAAATCTAGGACAAATTACATAATGTAAAAAGTGTAATAAATAGATGGATGTGAAAGTCAAATGATTATATTCAGACTCTCTTCTAACTTTGTTTTTTTATATATTTTACTAAAGAGAAAGAAAAGTTACAATAGTAACTATTTTCAGATATATTAAAAAATAATGATTTGAAATAGTTATTTGTATTAATTTTATCAAATATTTTATATAATATCCTAAAATGTTTTTAATATCATTTATTATACAAAATATTAGTTGTTTTGAGAATATGTATAAGAATAATATATTTAATAGACAAATATTTAATAACATTAAAAAGTATAATTTTGTTTATATTATGGGATTAAAAAATTCCATTATTTGTTTATATTTCATATAGGAAGCAGTATTAAACTATAGAGATAACAAAAGAAAATATTGAAAATGAAAATGTGGCCAAGGAAGAAAAAGATAAAAATCTGGTAAAATTGTTACATGAATTTAACTCATAAAATAGAAGAGTTGGGTATGGCTTATAATTTTTCAAATGGGAAATAACTTCTTTTGAAGCTCTTCTAAAAGTTCTTAATTATTTTTTATTTCTATTTTTTTTCTGAAATATACTGTTAAATGTTGTTTCAAAAATAATTCTCATATGTGGTAACGTTGACTCCTTGCTATTTTCATTTGCAGGTGCACATCGTTTGATTCGAATTGTAGATAAACTTTTGGTTACTGATGAAGATGTTGAGGACATTGACAATGTTTTCTACATTTTTATATCATGCTCAATTTCTCAGCTAAGAAATGCAGCATTTGTTAGAGTTTTCTTATTAATATATTATTATATTAATATATTTTTGTGGATTAACATTATTAAATTATTATTTCTATATTATTAATTAAATATATTTTATTATTGGGCTTTCTAATTGAATGGACCGTGATGGATTGACCCATTCTATGTGCCCAGTAGTGAGAAGTTCCTGCTCTCATCTGTTTTGTGCCTATATAATCACTATCCCATTAGATGATTATTACAAAGAATCAGAAAACACTAAACATAAGGCACTCAAGTTGAGAGTAGTACGTGCTCACTTTTGAGGAATTCATGGATCGCTTATCTTCAGGTACGCTTTCAGTCTAATCAATAGTCATATATATTTATATGATTATAAATTGAGTTGTTATGATATGTGTTAATATATATATATATATATATATATATATATATATATATAAATTATAATGATTTACATACTTGATTTTCTGCAAATGGTATCAGAGACGTATCATGAATGCTACATATATATTATCTGTTACCTGCAAAGCAAATACCCCTATTTCGTTTGCTTCCTTAATCGTTAAAAGAAATGCATATCTTCATTATGGGTTATTACTTCCATTTTGTGGAACTATATGTGTGGGTCATTTTTTTTCTTCTATTTAAATGTTGAGAAATTTGGGGTAGGTATTTATCGAGTGTTTTGTGTATTTGATTTTTTTCCCCTTGCAAAAATTATTTTCATATTGATATTGAACGTGATATATGATATTAAACTTGTGAGTTTTATCTCAAGTTTTTCGGTAGTGGAATATATTGTACCATTTATAATTATGATTGTTGTTATGCAATTTTATTGCCATTAAATGTGTCATTATTTGCCATTAATATATATATATATATATATATATATATATATATTTCATCTGTTACAGATATGGTTTTGATTTGACACAATTAATATTATATATATATATCATGATTACATTCCTTTTATGGTTTATGGCGTTGCTAGTCAGTTTCAGTTTTTTTTTTTGTTTTAATTGTTAACATAGTTTGGACAAATTCAGTGCTTGTGATCATGAATTAAAGGCTTCAACATTTAAATGCTGATTTGAATTTTTTTTATCATATTTAAATTTGAAATACTATGATAAAATAATAATAAAGGCAAATCACGTGAGTTTTTTTTGAAAGTTAATATATATATAACTTTGTTGTAATAATTGACATTAATATTTTTTTTTCTCATAACAATAATTTATTTATTTTTACTGTGTAGTCGCTCCCTTTCTCTTACTCGCTGTATACATAATTAAAAAAAGGGGGGGACCTGTATGCAATTCTTGTATATAAACATGTATGATAACTTTCAAGTTTTAATTATTTCTTTAATTTTATTTTTTTATGTTCAGTACTGTTGCGTGCTACTTGTGTGCCATTATATATTAGTAGTATATTAATTCTATGTGGCAGTACATATTTTTAAATGGTATGATATTAATTTTATGTGACAGAATATTACATATATTAAATATATTTATAATTAATATATATTTATTATTTATACAATAATTATAAAATATAAAATCGGTAATAGTAATATTGTATACAAAATTTTTGAATTATTCTGTACAAAAGTCATCCCACCTATCGTGAGACCATTTATACAGGACTTGTGAAAATAAAATAAATATCTATACATAATATTACATTAATAATAATTATATCCTATCAATGTGTTGTTGTTAATGTGATTTGTTTAATACTATGCATTTGTGTTTTTTATTTATGTCAATTTTGTACTGATGCCCTATCGGTGTTAGAATTTGGTGACATAAAATTTTATGCATTGTATTCTTTTGCGAATATTTCTTGTTTATTATAATCTGGGACTCTTAGGCGAGATTATAATTAATAAGAAATTTTGTGATGGGCACACTATTTTGCATGATCTAATTATGCATGTGGCTTATTTTCATATATCAGTATCGATGCCCACTTTGGTAAAAACATTAAATGGGACTAATTATGAGGACTGGAAGGAGTCTCTGGATTTGTATTTGGCTATGGCCAACATTGACTTAGCTTTAAGGGAAAACGAGCCACCCACCCTCACTGGTGAGTCAACTGTCGATCAAAGGGCCTATCGTGCAAAATGGGATCACTCCAATCGAGTGTGTTTAATGGTGATAAAATTCACCATGGAGAAGTCAATCAGACAGAGTATTGTAGAAAATAACAATGCCGTAACCTTCCTGAAATCCATTGGAGAAAAGTTTAAGACTTTTGACAAAGCTGAGAAGAGCCACTATTCCTTACTCTTTGACCGAGCTAGATATGATGGTGTTAGTGGAGTTCGTAAGCACATGCTGAAAATGGTGCATTATTGTAACAAACTGAGGGGAATGAAGCTTGAGATTGATGACAGCTACCTGATTTGGAAAATTTTAGAATCACTTCCTTCCCAGTTTGATGTTTTGAGGACTTCTTATAATACTCAAAACCATGAGTGGACTGTCACTACAACATTTTTGTTTCCTAGGAACAATTGAAAATTGTTCTCATATTGACAAAAATTGTTACCTAAGTATAGGGAACAATATTGTTGCATATGCAAGCATTACCTATTGTTTTAGGGAACAATTTTTTGAACCTTTAGGCTACACTACTTGAAAATGTTGGCTCTACTTCGGGAATAAGCAACATTTGTTATGCTAACATCAAACAACACTTTTGAATTGTTTTTATAAAGTACAATTCACGATTGTTGCTTATGAGGAAAAATACAACATTCATTAAAGGTAACTATAGAGTATTGGCAACAGTTCTTATGTGTACATATATGGTATAGGAAACATTTTGACAATTGTTGTTTGAGAGTTAAAATACAACATTTTTAAATTGTAACAATACATATTCAGAACATTGCTTAATTGTATGCACAAGGTGTAAATAACAGTTTTTAATTATAGTCATAATATGATGATGGAGTATGAACGAAACATTTAATAAACATAGCCTTAATTTTCATAAATTAATAGTGCTTCTTGAATTCATAAATCTTTTATTTCATACCTATAGCAATGTTGATTAAATTAATACACAACTTTTATTTGTATCTTTATTCTAGATATATTCATAAATTTTGAAAATTAATTCATGAATTATTTTAATTATATTACGATATATAATTTTGCACTAAAATTAGAATATATATATATATATATATTGTCAACATCTACTTAGTTTGAACATCCATCCAAAATTATAATGGTCAATCAAATGAAAACATTATCTTATATCAAATATATTTCATACTTTTAAGTATATAGCAAAAAACATGTCTAATATAAGTACTTAATAAAAACATTCTAAACCTAAATCATCAAAAAAGACAATATTGTCTTATCAAATATCATATGTCTAGCCAAAAATATATCCAATATCCAATAAGACCATTGTAACACTATAAGTAGAGATTAGTAACTTCACGATCAAAGCATCTTCGAAATCTAAAGTGCATCATCTTCCAAATCCATAAATGCATCTCCTCCATCATGCCCTTCCTACAAAAAATTATAAAATTATTTTATTAAAAGCTATATAAATAAAAGTTTCAGCCTTAACGTATATATAATAATTACCTCTCCAAGATTTGGAGCATGTGTTGATGTAGAAGAATGCACATGTGGTTGTCCAATAATATTTTCAAGATTATTTGCACCTTTAGGAGATAATTCTAACAATTCTTCTAGTGATTCCATATTCATTCCAGGATTGCTTTGTTTCAACAAAACCTTCACAACATCTTGGAATTTACCAAACTTCTCTTCTATATTATTTATTTGTTCACGCAATGAAGTGACTTCTTCCTTGTGTGTTTCTTTCAAAGCATTAAGCTCAGCTTTTCGCTTCAAAGAAGTTTGTGTGACATTTCTCCCATAACAACGCACTATTCTAGGATATTCTTTACCGAAAAAAATTTTAAATGCTTCATTACTTTCTTCATTTTGATCCATAACATCTTCAAGTTTAGACTAAATGACAAAGTAAAATTAGAATTAGACATGATCTATTAAAATTATTAAGCAAATTATGATTTCAGTTGCAAATCATGATGTTATCAACTTACAATTTCATTTTCAGTTTCTGCATCTAATTTTTTCCCTTTGTTTCCTCTTCGAGTCTCAATAAAATTTCTGCTTGGGTAGGCTCTCTATTATTCTGTGCACGCTGCATGAAATAATAAAAATATCAAATGGAACTTAAAATTTTATGCTACCTAGAAACATCTAGCAACATCCATTTATAAATTTTATACTACTTAGTGATCAATATGTGATTGTACAAAGTAGAAGCATTAGTATTGTTAACATAAAATAACAAAATATATTTACCAATTTTTCACGAATCATAGCAAAGTTTTTTGGACCCATTCGATGCCTCCACTTCTGTTGAGCTCTATTTTTAGTGTTCTTTCACTAATAGACTGTACATTAAAATAAAGGCATTGTTACGATAAACTATTTATTTGATACTTTGAGCAAAATCAGTTATCACACTTACTTGTATGGGTTTCAAACTCCAATATTCACATAACTTCTTGAAATGAGATTCTGAAACTTTTGGAGGACGATTTTTAATTCTATCAGTCATGTTAGAATACTTTGAATAATGTTCCTTCTTGATTCGATGCTTATGTCGTCTCCAAGCATCTCTAATAGTAGTCTCTACCCAATCGTTTGCTATATCCGGTAAAATAAACTTTTTCTGTAAAATTATAACATAAAAAAATCAAATACTTCATATTGTGTAACCCATATTACTTTTATATCACATATGTACCCTTGTATAGTCCCAACAACGCTTTATATTCTCATCTGGCATGTTAGTCCAACTTGTGTAAATTAAGGGGTAAAATGCTGACTTTCTACCCAATGTTCCCAAAAAGAGTCTTAAATCGGATACAACTTTCTCAGTAGGCCCAATAGGCTGGCCATCATCATTGAATATCACCTCTTCTCGCTTTTCCATGGTTCTTGCATGAATTGTTTTGCATGTAGTTCCGCCACGAGTTCTTTTTTTTTTGATGTCCCTAATTTTAATTTAAAGTCATAAAATTAATAAAATATAATATAATATTTATTATCATTATCATCCTAATTTTATGGTAATTTATATAGTAATGATAAGGAAATAAGAAATGAATTACCTTCTTCAGCTTCTTTGTTTGGGTTTTTCATTTCTTGTTCTTGATTGATATCTTCCTCACCATCTAGTGCAAAACCTTCCTTGTCTTCTAGTTGTCTCATGTCTTCCCTATTTCTTCTAGATGATTGATTTTGATTCAATCTAGTTACAACGTGATTAGATGTGGGGTGGCACTTGCTTTGAGATCTTCCTTCATTCAATGAATTTAATCCATCCACTTCTTTCAACTTTTAAAGTTGAATAAAGTCATCAATCATCATCGATGGGCACGTTGGAATCTTTTTTTCCCCTTTATGTAGCATTTTCTTCAACCCTGATACTTCTTTGAGACATAATTGTAGTCTTAGAGTTTTTCTTTTGAGCTTGTTTTTCATTAGAACATTAGGTCCTAGAAATGACAGTGTCCATTCTTTTCTTCAATGTTCCTATTTTCAATTGAAACATCAACATAATAAAAATAAGGTTAAGTATTAGGATCTGTTATATACATAATCAATGTATAATCATCATTATTAAGAGAATTATTTACCTTGGACAACATGTTTTTTTGAGTTCTTCACTAGATCGATATCTCCCCCAACTTCTCCAAAACCTTCTATAGTTTTATGTTGACTCAAATTTCCTGCTCTATTTCTTTGAGATGCTGCATTATTTTCATTTACTTTGGCCTTTTTTACTTTCCTTGTAACAATATTTTTGTCCAATTTGCATTCTATGTAAACATAATACAAGTAATCCTATAAGGCATCATTATATATATAATATGTGTATAATGTATAATATATATATAATATTAATATAACTCATGCAATCAATTTCAAGAAGAATTAATAAAAATATTACCTTGAACAACTTGCTTTTTTGTATTTTTTACTTTATCTGTAAAGCCTTCCACAATTTTATGGTGTCCCAAGCCATCCCTTATATTTCTATGAGATGACGCATGATTTGGATTCACTTTTAGCCTTTCTATTTTCTTTGCAGCAATGACTCTATCCAACTTGTCTTCTACCAATTATTAAATAAATAATCAACATAGTATTAGTAAGGTTAGATATAACAAGTCATTATATACATAACTCATGTGACCATTACCATGAAACATTAAAATTATTTACCTTGGACAACTTGAGTTTTGGTTTTTTTTCACTTTCTCTTCAAGATCTACAACTTCAACTTTTCCTTTGTTACTCCCTTGTAGTCTCTCATGCAATTTATCAATTTTCTCTTTCTTGATTTGCTTAAATCTCCGTGCCAACTCAATGCTTGATTTTGCTTGGAGAGATTCAAATCTTTGTTTAGTAGTTATTGTCTCCATTCTTGTTAAGATTATGAGCTGCAAAACATAAATACTATAATCACAAAATTAGTATCTACCAAACTAAAAAGGAATATGTTTCTAACATACATTTTTTTCATAAGGTACAATTTAATATATATTGTAAAAATATTACAACTATTACCTAATTCATTGTTATTTGCTTCACTGTTTATATTATATATAAGCTACTCCATAAAGTCTTCTGTATCATCAAAAATTGAGTCATCATCAGAATAATGTTCACTTTCAGTTTCAGAAAGAGCTTCATCATCCTTCTCTTTTGCCTTTTCCTTTTCCTTTGGTAGAACACAAATTTCTATTAAAGGTTGTTCGATGATATCATCAGGCACATCTTCCCTAACCAAATTAACTTCAAAATCATTTATAGAAGGATTGTTTGAAATCTTAGAAGTATGAGTGGAATAATACCCTTCACCATCAAAATTAGAACTTTCCCCTATGTCAAATAAATCTCTTGGAATTGTCTTCAAAACGTAGTGCTTATGTTCTTCAAAGGGATCTTTAATGTAGAAACATTGTTGCACTTGAGATGCTAACACAAATGGATCATTCTTATAGCACTTTTTATTGAAATAAACAAATGGCAACCCAAGTTTGTCTTCACCGCCCATAAACCAGTCACATTTGAATAGTACATAACTAGCATAACCATAATAATCTAACTCTATGATATCAGTTATTGCTCCATAGAAGGACAAACATACTTTTTCTGGATTTTCATCATTTGCACTTTTAAAGCTTTGAGTTACTGCTTCTAAAGTCACACCACTATTTTTTATTTTTCGCCTTGCATCACGGTGTCTTGTATGAAACCTATATCCATTAATAACATAACCAGAATACCGTTTAGCTACACTATTTGGTCCCCTAGACAATGCCATTACCCAATCGGGTAATCTCTCATCCATGGCACGAGTTTCAAACCATTGTATGAAATCTTCTCTTTGATTTTTAGCTTTGCTCCATTTTCTTCTTTTGCGGCGACTATGAACATCAACCTCATGCTCTCTACAAAATAAATAACCCATTTTTCAATACAAAAAAAATTGTGAGGATAAAATTTTAATATATAAGTTGATGGCAATACCTAATGTATTCTTCCACTTCATCACAATTGAATAGTATATACCCATGGGCTTGAGTTTGAGACTTTTGATCAAGAGAAAACAATTTCTTAAACCCAATAGAAGGACCTATATTGGGATCATTATCACTATTCCTTGTCATTCTATTCATCCTTTTATCCACTTCACTAAATAAGTATCTTGAACAAAATGTTAAAGATTCTTTTACCAAATATGTTTCAGCAATAGAACCTTCTGGGTGACACTTATTATGCATAAAAGATTTTAAGTCACCTAAATATCTTTCCATATAATACATCCATCGAAATTGTACCAGTCCACCCAATCTAGCCTCATTTGCAAGGTGAATAGGTAGGTGAACCATTATGTCAAAGAAACTTGGAGGGAAGATTTGCTCTAACTGGAAAAGTGTTTCTACAATATCCTTTTCCATGTGATCTAAACTTTTCACCTCGAGAACCTTTTGACATAAGCAATGAAAGAAGGAACAAAGCCGATCCAAAGAAACTATAACTTGATTAGAGGTGATTCCTCTTAGTGCTACTTATAACAAATAATGTAGCAAGATATGAGCATCGTGGCTCTTATAACCAGAAATTTTCCCTTCATCAACCTGTACACATCGGGAAATGTTGGAAGCAAGACCATCAGGAAGTTTTACATCCTTTAAAACTCCATAAAAAATAGATTTCTCTTGTTTCGTTAAGGAGAAACATGTTTTTGGGAGCTGAGTTTTCTTACCATCACTTGATGCCTTCAAATGAAGTTTCTTCCTTATCCCCATATGTTGTAGGTCTAAACGAGCTTTTACATGGTCTTTTTTCTTCCCTTCAATCTCTAAGAGAGTCCCAATTATATTATCACATATGTTCTTCTCTATGTACATCACATCAAAGTTATGGCGTAATATATTATCCTTCCAATACGACAACTGCCAAAAGATAGATTTTTTCTTCCATGGACCAACCTTTTTCTTGTTATCATTCTTCCCTAATACAACATTGACATCTTGTAACTCTTCTAAAATTCTTGTTGTATTTAGTAAGAGAGGTGTCGACCTATATTCTTGATTTCCATCAAAGGAAGTTACATTAGATCTCCACATGTGATTTGAATCCAAAACGACTCGATGACCCATATAGCACATCTTTCGACTATGTTTTAAGTAAGTTGAGGAAGTGCCATAATTACATGTAGGGCAAGCAAATTTCCCTTTAGTGCTCCAACCAGATAACATAGAATATGCAGGGTAGTCACTAACAGTCCATAAAAGAGCTGCACGCATTTGGAAAGTTTGATCTTTAGAAATATCATATGTTTCTACCCTAACATCCCATAATATCTTTAGCTCCTCGATAAGTGGTTACAAATACACATCAATTGCATTTCCAGGGGATCGTGGTCCAGGAATAAGTAATGGCATTATTAAACTTTCTGCCTTCATGCATAAATTTGGTGGGTAATTGTATATAGTTAATACCACAGGCCATGTGCTGTGTGATAGGCTAAGAGTCCTAAATGGATTAAACCCATCACTAGCCAACCCAAGCCTAATATTACGAGTTTCAAGAGCAAAATTTGGATGCTTCACATCAAAGTCCTTCCATGCTTGGCCATCAGCAGGATGCCTTAACTTGCCATCTTTTGAACGTTCTTCTTCATGCCATCTCAAAGTCTTTTCAATCTTGGAATCAAAGGAAAATGTCTAAGCACTTTGGTGGGAATTTTATGAGCTTGTTTAGACGCCTCATCATCAGAAACCACTTTAGGATGTTCAACCCACCGTGATTCTCCACAAAGATGACATACCTCATCTTTCTCATGCTCTTTCCAAAACAACATGCAATTATTGGGACATGCATCAATCTTTTTATAGTCTAAGCCCAAGTCCCTTATCATGGATTTTGTTTTATTAAAAGAGACAGGAATGTTCAAATTTGGAAGAGCCTCTTTCAATAACTCTAGAAGAGAGGTGAATGAGGTATTGCTCCAGCCATAGAGACATTTCAATAGATAAATTTGAATGATGAAAGATAAGGTAGAGAACTTTTTACAACCAGGATACAACTCTTGATTTGCATCCTCAACCAATTTATAAAACTTCTTAGCATCTTCATTCATCCCTTCATGCACTTGATTTGCTTCTACCAAATCTTTGAATGTCTCAAATAATAACCTATTCATATCATCATTGGATGAAATACTATCGTTAGCATTGCCATTATGATCCATATCAGATATCTCTTCGCCATGGTAAATCCACTTCTTATAACCTTTATCAAAACCATTGCTTATCAAATGATCAAACACTGCATCTCGTTTCATCCAATTATCATTACAACAATTAGTGCAAGGGCATAAAATCTCTTCTCCTTCACATGTTCCTTTCGTGAATGCAATATCCAAAAAGTAGTTAACGCCGTCAATATACTCATCACCGTATCGAGGCAATTGAACACAATCCTTCTTTATCATTTTTGGTTTATTGAGCAAGAAGAACTTAACAAAGAAGAATAAATTTTAAAAATTAAAATAGTAATACACAAAAGGAAAATTACTTGATAAAATATAGTAGCTCTCAAGAATTAAAATTAAAATATTCACTTTAAGAATTCTACTCTAATAAGAGTTTATAGCCTAGTTTATTTTTGATTTACTTGTTAAATTACCATGTGAATTATTTTAAATTTATTTTAATTTCTTCCACTTTAAAAATTAAAAATATCTAATAAAGTTAGTTGAATAATATTTAAGCATTAACACTGACAAGATTTTAATCATTTGCATCACCTAA
Organism: Clitoria ternatea; assembly: GCA_037962975.1. Taxonomy (NCBI): domain Eukaryota; kingdom Viridiplantae; phylum Streptophyta; class Magnoliopsida; order Fabales; family Fabaceae; genus Clitoria; species Clitoria ternatea. The sequence continues at coordinate 142,609,299 of CM075670.1, forward strand.
TTGACAAGAAGAAAAGAAAAAAAGTTTCAACAACATACCTCTTGTCCTCGAATACTTCTAAGATTTCTAAGTAAGTGAAAGGAAGATCAATTGAGTGCTCCAATTATCACCAGATGAATCCTAAAACAAATGCTTTTATACCTCCCTACAATCCCAAAAAAGGAAGAAAAATAAAAAACAATCAACAAAACTTACCTGAAATAATCATGCAACATTTGATAAATAACTTATAACTAAAAATAAGTAACTCCTTTCAAATTTCAATCAATTGCTCTTGTAAGTATATATCTATATGAAATACTTATTTACCACTCAATTGTCTGCTAGTGAAACATTTTTGTTAACATGTAATCCTTATAAATAGTGTACACCATGGTTATATATGGAAAATGATAACACATAAAAGGATAACTAAAATGGAAAAACTCATCACACAATAATCTTATATTACCCTAATAAAAGACTCAATTTTGATTAAGATTTCAACAAAAAATGAAAATAATTTGGAACCAGAAACTAATTAATAATATAACTAAAAAAATCATTTCACAAATTTAACAAAAAAATATGCTTCATTATTTAAATATATATATATATATTAATATATATAGTACGTTAATACATTACATTAATACATTACGTTAATTATATAAAATATGCTAAACTAATTATATATATATATTACGTTAATACACTAAGTTATATTAATATATTATATATACATTACATTATATTATGATATATTATGCTTAATTATTCAAAACATGTTAAACTAATTATATATATTACCGTAATACATTAATATATATTACGTTAATACACTTGGTTATATTAATATATTATATTACGTTAATATATTATGTTATATTAATATATATATATTATGTTAATACATTATGTTATATTAATATATATATATATATGGGGTAAGACAATGATTTGAATTGTTGTATTCAAATGAATAAGTTAAGATATAAGTTTTGCTTCAGTTGGTGTTTTTTTAAGATTAATTGTTGAGGTAGTAGTGTGTATTGCAGGGAGTAAATATAATCATTGTTAAATTAAGAGAGATAATCTTACATTCAATTCACAGGAGCCAAGTGTGTTTATACATCCTATAGTTACTTTCACAATAAAGTGGAATCATACATGAAGTTGTAAAGATCTCAAGAAATAAGGGTTATAGGTTTTATTTTCCTGATCAAATTAATATGTAAGCCAAACTTATGCAAAATTTAAAAACTCAACAGAAAATTAAACATTAAGAACTAGTAACAAGATTAAAATGAAGTCCCTAACATCCGCATACCAATTAAAGAATCCTAAACTAATATAACATTGGATTATGCAATTATGTGCTCCTGTTGCAAAAAACAAAAATTTTTCATCATACTATTCTAATCTTTTACTGCATAATTTTCATGACATTATATAGTGATTCTTAGAGCAAGAATCCATAAAAATAAATTAATCTAATCCAATCAAATCAAATATTATTTCCTTAAATGACATTAACACCATCCCACCCTAAATCCTCTACCCCTCTCTTGTTATTTTAAAAAATTCCAATAACAGATCTGCTATAATCCATACAACAATTGAAATAATTGAAATATTTGAATTGCAATATTGAAATCATAATTTCTGTACAGCAATCAACATTGTCTTGTATGGGTTTATGAAGAAAGGGTTTAACTTTTTTTTTTTTGTATATATTGAAAATACGCACACAAGATGAACAAGAGTGAAAGAAATATTAAATTAGCAATCCAATTGATTAAGAGACTCACCTTGCTGGAAGAAGAATTGAAATAAATGATTGGTAGAGAAGAATTACAATAATTGAAATCAGAATTCCCTTATAGCAATCAACATCGTCCTATATGGGTTTATGAAAAAAGGGTTTAACTTATATATATATATATATATATATATATATATATATATATTAAAAACATGTGCGTGAGATAAACAAGAGTGAAAGAAATATTAAATTAGCAATGCAATTAATTAAGAGACTCACCTTGTTGGAAGAAATGAAACAAAGAATTGGCGCATTACGATTCCTGTACAGCAATCAGAGTCGTCTTTATGAAGAAAGGGTTTTAGCTTTTATATATATATATATATATATATATATATATATATATATATATATATATATCTTAACAGCACGCGCGCGAGATGAGCGAGAGTGGATAATTTTTTTAGCGTGTTTTAGAAAACAAAATTATATTATTTGAAAGAAATATTAAATTAGAATTTGATTTTTTAATTATATAAATATTAAATTATTTTAACTTGGAGGGAAAATGCCAATTTTTTTTATTGAGAATCAAGGTTTATAACTACCTTACGTCTACATAAGCAATAATGAAAATTTAATTATTCGTGCTTCATTCAGTTCATAAAAAGGCGGTTATTTCTCTAATTACGAAAACTATTCTTGTACGGCATGCGCATTCTGAGGGAGAATAGAAGTTTCAGGATTATCATTATGAATTAATAATTATTTAATAAATATAAAGATTAATAAGAATCAGAAAACAAAAATATAATATTAACTGCGATTAATCTTTAAAATTAAGTAATATAATATTAATAAGGAAAAGGAAAGGGTGTGAGTGAGAAAATTAGCATGCATTTTAGGGGAATACATGTCAAGGTTTAGAAATTGCATCATTGAGACTTAAAGGCAACATGGTAAGATTGTAGGCTTTAAAAAAAATGTAATGTTGTAATTTATAAATGTTTTCTCTATTTGAAATTTAAAGGCAACATGTTAAAAGTGTAACTTTATGTTAAAAAAATTAATGCTACAATTTTTAAAATGTTTCCTATTGTTGAAAATCAAATGCAACATTTTAGAAGTGTATCCCTTGATACTAAATGTTTAGTTACAAATTAAAATTGTCCCTATATAATGTTAAAGGAACATTTATTTATTATTGTAAAATGCGTGTTGCCTATAACGCTTATTTTTAGGCAACAATTAGAAGTTATTGGTTATTGTTATTTTAAGCAACACTTTTGACATATTGGACAAAATATTATTGCCAGAAGCATACAATGTTGTAGTGTGTTGATCAGACTATTGCCATTATCACTCAGGAGGAAGAGGCTATGAAAAAAGGAAAGTCTGGAGTTGTTCAGTTTATTGACAAACCTCATAAAAATAAGTTTGCTAATTCCTCTTCAAGGTTCAAATCTGTTCATAAAAATCACAATGACAAGAAAATGAAGAAGATGGTTCCTAACCTCGGTCCAAACAGAAAATTTTTCAAAGGAGAATGTAAGTATTACAAGAAGTTTGGACATATGCTGAAGGATTGTTATATCCTAAAGAAGAAAAATCAGAGGGAAGGTACACCTCTTGCTCTAGCTTGTTTTGAATCTAATGTTGTTGACGTTCCTCCTAATACTTGGTGGTTTGACTCGGGCGCAATAATTCATGTGGTGAATTCTTTGCAGGGGTCCACAAGCCTGAGGAAACCAAGTGATTCTGAATCAAAGGTCGTAGTAGGAGATGGAGCTAGAGTCCTTGTTGAAGATATTGGGGTTGTTTCTTTGAGTTTGCCCTCTGGTCATGTTTTGCTTCTAAAAGATGCTGTTTATGTCCCTTCTATTCGTAGAAATCTGATCTCTGTTTCTGTTTTGGATAAATTTGGTTATTCTTTTATGTTTGGCAATGGCAAATTAGACATCCAATTTGAATCTTTTGTTGTTGGACATGGGATTCTTTATGATAATCTTTATATGTTGACTCTTTCTGATATGAGCGTTAATTCTGTTGTTGGGCATAAGCATGGCAGGGTTGATGAAAACTCTTCCATGTTATGGCATAGGCGCTTGGGGCATATTTCAAGGCCTCGTATTGAGAAACTCATTAAGCATGAGATTTTACCCGATTTGGACTTCTCCAATTTTGATGTTTATGTGGCTTACATTAAAGGTAAGCTTACTGTTAAACCCAAGAACAAATCTAGGAGTCGTCGTGATGCTGTGTTAGAGTTGATTCACACTAACATGTTGTTGGAAATATGCACTAAAAGCCTATATAGGTTCGCATCATTTTGAATAAGTCATTTTTTGTTAAATAGTTTAACAACCTTTATTTATCCTTGGAGTAATAGGTCATATGAGAGTTATTCCTAAAATGTCCCTAGTCAAGTATTTACGTGGGGACATGTAAATACATTAAGACTAGTATGTGAGTGTACTGATGATCTGATCTCATAGATCATGGATATAAATGATATCAAGTCATCACACGGGTACACATTAAGAGTAATGTTGTACTGGACAGACCCACAATGAGAACGTTGCATGGATCGTTACATGAATGTCATAAACGATTCTCAATGTGATAATGGTATATGTAGTCCTTTGACCTGAAGTCACTACGATTCCTACATAAAGAGTTTATTGTTTTAATACAATCAAACGTCTTCTGTAATAAGAGGACTATAAAGGTTGTGGTTAGGCAATGTACAAATTATGCAGAGGGATGTGAGTGATGTAGATGAGATTTGTCTCTCCTATGTGACAGGAGTGATATCTATAGGCTACTTGATGGAGTGAGACTAAGAAAATGCATGGCCATGCTAGAAAGAATAAATATTAGATATTTATTCGGATAAAGTCTACTCCGGTATCAAGTAAAATAAATTGGACCGTACAAGGATGACACGACCATGCCTTGGGCCCAATTAGGATATCGTGACAAAAGGAACAAACATATAAAATAATTATCACTTATAGGTTATGTTGTTAATAAATAATATTCGGACATAATGATGTATTGCTAGATGCCGCTCTTATTTTATATTAATAATAAAATAGTTTATTATTAATATAACCGAGTATTTTACCTATAGGGTCACACACATAGAGTAAGCCCATCAGAAAATAGCCTTTTATTTTAGTTGGACTAATATAAGACTATTGGGCCTAACTCATTTAGAATGAGTAAGGAGCCCACTCTTTAGAGAGCAAATTAGGTCAAACCTAAGCCTATAAATAGAGCATAAGATGCTCATAGGCGGCTACCCAAAAGAGACACAAAAATACGCAAAAGTTGCAAAAGCTACACACCGTCAAACTAACATTTAGAAGGTGTAGCATTTCTGGTGGGAGTACTCGTGTGGACTCCTAAAGGACGAGACTACGATTGCTTCGATATTCTTCAAGAGGTAATCCTAAAACGTAATTTTTTTGTGTTTGTCTTATGCTTTGAAACACGGCGCTTTGCAAATCCTATGGGAATCCTTGTATTTTCGCTGCTCATACACTAGGGATTCCTAACAGTGGTATCAGAGCCAGGTTGCAAAACCGTGTTTTGGGCAAACATTTGTTTAAAGAACATGTAAAAATAAAAATAAAATTTCTTTTATGAAAAGAATTGTAAAGGTTGAATCCTTTTGCAAAGGTTGCATCTTTTATTAGATATGTTGCAAAGGTTGCATTTTTATGAGATATGTTGCAAAGGTTGCACCTTTTGAAAGCTAATATCAATATATTTTTGCTTTATGTATATTGATTTCTTTTCTCAACATTTTAATTAAAGAATATATTTTTAGGATATGCTTTATTATATGAACATGTATGTTGCAATGGTGATTGTTTTATATGTGTTCTAATTATAAGACACGTTTTATGTTTATTTAATTAAATTGAAATCAAGGGTTGTATGCAATGACGTCTAAATGCTTTCTCTTTTCTAATATGAATTGTTCATGTGAGATTGTGTTTAGAAAGTTTAAGAGTTAAACCCTAGCCGTAATGAAAACTAAGATTCAAAAGTTGAAACCTAGCCGTAATGGTATTTTATTTATTTGTAAATTTTACAAATAAAATATTTGATTTTAATATTATATTTTAAATTCGATTTGTAAAAGTTACAAATCAAATTTTTAATTATTTGTTAAAATTAAAGTTTGTAAGAGTTACAAATTTAAATAATTTATTCTTATTAATTTTAATAGGATTTGCATTGTTTGTGATCCTTTTAAAATTAATGTGATTTGTAAGAGTTACAAATTTAAATAATTTTATTCTTATTAATTTTAATAGGATTTGCATCATATGTGATCTTTTTAAAATTAATGTGATTTGTAAGAGTTACAAATTTAAATAATTTTATTCTTATTAATTTTAATAGGATTTGCATCATATGTGATCTTTTTAAAATTAATGTGATTTGTAGGAGTTACAAATTGATTCATATTTATTAAATTTAATATGATTTGTAATTGTTACAAATAGAAGATAAGATCTTTATTAAATTTAATAATTTTAAAATCAAATATTTAATCCTTAATAAATTTGATAGGATTTGTAAAAGTTACAAATTAAAGATAAGATCTTTATCAAATTTAATAGGATTCGAAATAAAATATCTTAAACTCTAGAGATAAGGTTTAAAATTTAAACCTTGATCGTTCCTAAAAATTAGGATGATTGTTGAGACTCTAGAGATAAGGTTTAAAAGTTAAACTTTGACTATTCCTATTTTAGGATAATTGTAAGGGTCAAAAGATAAGGTTTAAAAGTTAAATCTTGGCCGTTTCAAAATTAAAGATTTCAAATTGTTTGAAATCATAACCGAATATTTTGAGCTGTTAATGGTCAGTGGGACGTTCTGGCTAGGAAAGACTTGGTACTTAAGTGGTCACTCCGAACCCACCTCTCTTTCCTGGGAACTAACCTGATTACAGTACTAAATTTTTGGGTTGGAACACCCCTTGACCCTGTCTGTTGAACGGTCAACAGAGTCGCCAAACTTCTTTACGTAGTTTTCCTTTTATGACCCCGCGTGTTTAATTATGTGTTTTAAAATTTATTTTATTTTAAATACAATTGATTACTCTATTAATTGATTAATTAACACGTCCAGCGGTAAATGGTTATGGTCTTAGATTTTTTTTATTTAATTTTAAATACAGCCTGCGTGCTGTGCCTTTCTCTATTCTTAAATTTCTTCTCTCAACCCTAAACTCGTATGTAAAACGAGTTTTCTTTATTACATTGTAATCTTGGAAAAGCCAACAAGGTGGAGACCTAGAAAAAACCTAGAGTGGTGATGGATATGACCTTGAAAGGAACAAAGGAGTGGTGACTCTAGGAGGATGGTGGTTTCAAGAAGTAGGACTTCATGAAGTCAAGACACCATAGTTCCTTTAGGTTTATTTTATTTTATTTTATTTTCTAGGTAGACCATAACCATCTCACAATTTTTGATTGCATGTTTTGGGGTTTTATTTTACGTTAAAGCGTTTAATGAAAGTCGGTAATGAACAATAAAAAAATTGAAATCCCTCAAGCCCGACAATCATACCTTCCAATAAGTAATAACGTCTAACTTAATATAAATAAAGTGCAGGTCACGTCATAGTTGGGTGCCTTTATTTATGTTTAGTAGGACATGATTGGATAATTGGATTATCCAAGTATTATTAAGTTTTATTCAAATAGACTTTTTTCAATTAGATTGGAAAAGCCTAAAGGTATGAACATTCTAAAACGCGTTCTAATAAACAACAGTCATCAATGCTAGTTTCAATAAAGTGTAGGTTCTGCCAAAGCAGGGTGGTTTTATTGATATTAGTAAAGGATGATGGATAATTGGATTATCCAACCATTTGTTATTGGACTTATCTAGGTAACTTTAATCAGATTGAAAAACCTAGAAGCGTTAATATTAAGTTTAAACGCCTTCTAATAAGTAACACTCGTCGAGACTAATGTCAATAAATAGTGGGCCTGCCAAAGCAGGGTGCTATCATTTATATTAGTAAGGCGCGATGGGATAATTGTAATATCCAAATTGTTTTTATTAGGCCTAAACTTAACTAAGTTTTTCAATTGGATTGAAAATAACTTAGAGGCGTAAGGATTGAGCTTAAATTCATAAGATGAATAAGGATAAAGAGTTACCCACTCAATCATCCAAGAGTTGCATGAGATGCAATTGGAAATGTGTTTCCTACCTAAATAACCAAGGGTTGGGCGATCAGCCAAAGCTGACTCAATATTAGGCCAAATATGGATCTTGGCCCACTAGAAAAATCTTCCAATGGGATTTTTTTATGATTCAGTGAGGGTATTTGTTTTGAATCAAAATAGTGGGAGACAACATATTTATTTAATAACCAAAATTTAAATATGTTTTACATAGAAGTGATAGATTTGCATGTAATTTGTTTTAGAATAACCATGATATACCAAATATTGTTTTGTTGCAATCTGTCCTTTGGAAGGACACTTTATCTTAAAAAATGCCTAGATAGGTATTGAGACTTGAGAATTATCTTCATTAAAGATGAAGCGACAATGAGTCATGTTTGGCTTATATATCATCTATGGTTAGGTCTTGAATACCCTATGGAGTCTGCATAAACTCTGAGCTATAAAAGGCAATATGAATATATGGGAGATATACGATATGATCGTATACAGACTTTATTAAGGACAAGTTAGTCTGGAAGTCTAAAAGGTGATCAAGAAAGGAAATTGTTTCCAGTTTTAGCCAAAATAAGACATTGAAATAATTTGTCTAAAGAACTTGAAGGAGTTCAAAAGAAAGGGAAGTAAGACTTCCATTACAGGTCATGTTATAGAAGTCAAGTTATTTTACTTCACTAACATCAGTATCAGATACTAGTAGTAGATCTCAAATTTTGAAAGATCAAGGAAGTAGATCACTTGTTAAGGGTGGAGAATTCTGTATAAAATTGAACAAAAGTTGCTACAATAAAGATAAGATCTTTACCTATTGGGCTAGTTAGTGAACTAGACATTATGCATATTGTTTCTTGTTAGACAAGAAATGTTTTTCTTATTATAAAATAACTTTATTTCTTCAAATGGATGTTGATGCATAATTGAGTAATGGATTCCACATCCTAAATCTCAAAACACCCATTTATAACAACTGCCAAAGTAGGTTAAAATAAGTGATTTTGAACCTTACTTACATGGTATTGTCTCCTAAGGCAAATGGATAAGAAACATATTTTCTAAATACCATTAATGTGGTTATATGGACTCTTTCTGATTTTGGAATCATTGGAGACATGTAAATCTTATTTATTGGAGAGATAATTGAGACCTTATTCATTGAAAAGATGAGTAATCTATTATCTAATACATAATAATGTATGTAGGCCTATTGGAACAATAACTAGATATGTTTTTCAATACTTCAATATACTAATTGAAAAGTCAATGAGTATGGATTTATGTAACATAAGTTAGAAAGTCTTTGAAAAGTTCAAAGAATTCATAATGAAGTGAAAAACCAAATTGCCAAGACAATTAAAGCTCTTGATTAGATCAAGATAGCAAATAATTTGAGTTATAAGTTTGATAACTATCTAATAGAGTGAGAGATTACCTCTTAACTCATTACTCATGGAATGCCTTAATAGCATCTCTACGGGGAAAAGTCAAACCTTGTTGGACATAGTTTGATTATTGATTATTATCAAACATCTCTAACTCCTTCAACGTTTCTTTATTAACAAAATTTCCACACTTAACCATGTTCCATCTTAGACTTTCTTAAAGAAACCATATATGATATGGACTAGGAAGAAACCTAGTATGTCTTTACTAAAAATTTGGAACTATGATGCTTCTATAGAGCATCCAACTCTGACAAGGTCGGATCCAAATTAGATAAATGTCTTCTGTGAGATACCCAAAGAAAGCTAAGGGTTATCAATTCTACAATCCATCTGAGAATAAAAGGCTTGTTGCTTAGAATGTTGTATTCTTGAATAAGAGTACATCCCTTAAAGAATCAGTGGGAGGATGGTAGAACTTGAAGAAATTCAAGTATCACAAAGCATTTAAAAGTCAAGGATGGACTTGGAGCAGAAATCACAAAGTGTTATGAAATCCTTAGCTCCGGTAGCACAAGACTTGTGTAAGATCAAATAGGATATGTCACCAAACCTGAAAGATATGGATATCTTATAAATCAGGAAGGAGGCATATTGCTAAATGACCAAGCTTCTTATGAAGAGGCCAATGCAAGTTTAGATTCTAAGACATGGCATAAGACCATGGGATTTGAAATGGCTTCCATGTATATTAACAAGGTATGAACCTTGGTTGACGCACCTAAAGGGTAAAACCTATAGGATGCAAGTGGGTTTTCAAAAGGAAAACTAAACATGGATGGTAATAAAAGTACCTTTAAAAGCAAGATTGACAAAATTCAATTAGCTTAAAAACCATTTAGATCCTGCTTATTGTAGCAGTATACCACCATTATGAGATATGGTAGATAGATGTCAAGATGGAAATCATCTTAAGGATGTGTATGTGACACAACCTAAAGGCCTTTTATGCCTAAAACAACTAGGAAGGTATGTTAACTGCAAATGTTCTATTTATGGACTAAAGTAAGCTTTTAGAAGCTAGAATCTTCATTAAAGAATGAAGATAAATCTTGTGACTATAAAAAGGTTAGTAACTGCACAATTATAGTTCTAGTATTACATGCAGAAGACATGCTTCTTCTAGAACTAATAATATTCTCATTCTATAGTCAAGACTATCCTTAAACACTTAAGAAGGACTAAGGATTTAATCTTGATAAATGGAAGATGAGCTCGTTGTAAAGGTTACATCGATGTCAATTTTTGATTAATTTGAAAGACTTAAGATTGCAATCAAAATATATGTGTTGTCAAGATGGTTGCGATGTATGCTTGAAAGGTTCAAAGCAAGAAACAATCGTTGGTTCTACTAACAAATCTAAGTATTTTGCTATGTTAAATTACAAAAGAAGTCAATTCATATTTAATCATTCCAAATGTTTTGTATCCTATGAGTTTCCACTGTGATGACAATGGAACCATAGAACAATATAAGGAAGTGGATTAATCCAAGCATATACTTAAATAGTTCCATCTTTGGAAGATGTGAAAATATGCAATGTGCATACCAACAAAACCCACTAGTAAAATCGCTTACGTAGTAAAAGCATAAGGGCACTGTAGACGTCATTAGGCATTAACCTTATCGGCTCTAAGTGCAAGTAGGAGATTGTTGGAAATATGCACTAAAAGCCTATATAGGTTTGTATCATTTTGAATAAGTCATTTTTTGTTAATAGTTTAACAACCTTTATTTATCCTTGGAGTAATAGGTCATATGAGAGTTATTCCTAAAATGTCCCTAGTCAAGTATTTACGTGGGGACATGTAAATACATTAAGACTAGTATGTGAGTGTACTGATGATCTGATCTCATAGATCATGGATATAAATGATATCAAGTCATCACACGGGTACACATTAAGAGTAATGTTGTACTGGACAGACCCACAATGAGAACGTTGCATGGATCGTTACATGAATGTCATAAACGATTCTCCATGTGATAATGGTATATGTAGTCCTTTGACCTGAAGTCACTACGATTCCTACATAAAGAGTTTATTGTTTTAATACAATCAAACGTCTTCTGTAATAAGAGGACTATAAAGGTTGTGGTTAGGCAATGTACAAATTATGCAGAGGGATGTGAGTGATGTAGATGGGATTTGTCTCTCCTATGTGACAGGAGTGATATCTATAGGCTACTTGATGGAGTGAGACTAAGAAAATGCATGGCCATGCTAGAAAGAATAAATATTAGATATTTATTCAGATAAAGTCTACTCTGGTATCAAGTAAAATAAATTGGACCGTACAAGGATGACACGACCATGCCTTGGGCCCAATTAGGATATCGTGACAAAAGAAATAAACATATAAAATAATTATCACTTATAGGTTATGTTGTTAATAAATAATATTCGGACATAATGATGTATTGCTAGATGCCGCTCTTATTTTATATTAATAATAAAATAGTTTATTATTAATATAACCGAGTATTTTACCTATAGGGTCACACACATAGATTAAGCCTATCAGAAAATAGCCTTTTATTTTAGTTGGACTAATATAAGACTATTGGGCCTAACTCATTTAGAATGAGTAAGGAGCCCACTCTTTAGAGAGCAAATTAGGTCAAACCTAAGCCTATAAATAGAGCATAAGATGCTCATAGGCGGCTACCCAAAAGAGACACAAAAATACGCAAAAGTTGCAAAAGCTATACACCGTCAAACTAGCATTTGGAAGGTGTAGCATTCCTGGTGGGAGTACTCGTGTGGACTCCTAAAGGACGAGGCTACGATTGCTTCGATATTCTTCAAGAGGTAATCCTAAAACGCAATTTTTTTGTGTTTGTCTTATGCTTTGAAACACGGCGCTTTGCAAATCCTATGGGAATCCTTGTATTTTCGCTGCTCATACACTAGGGATTCCTAACACATGTGTGGGCCTATTACACCCACTGCTATGGGAGGATATAAGTATTTTATTACATTCATTGACGATTACTCTCGTTTTGGCTGGATAGATCTTCTTCAAGAGAAATCATGTTCCTTGGATGTTTTTAAATCGTTCAAGGCTGCCGCTGAATTGAAAACTGGCAAGAAAATTACATGTGTGCGGTCGGACAAAGGAGAAGAATATTATGGTAGATATGATAAGACCAGAAGGAATCCTGGACCTTTTGCTAAATACCTCCAAGAATGCGGCATCGAAGCTCAGTACACAATGCCAAGTACACCTGAACAAAATGGAGTAACAGAGAGGAGAAATCGTACGCTTATGGATATGGTGAGATCTATGATGGGTCCATCTTCCTTACCCGATTTTTCTTTGGGGAGATGCCCTGAGAACCGCTGTATACGTTCTTAATCAAGTTCCTAGCAAGTCTATACCAAAAACTCCTTATGAATTGATGACTGGAAAGAAACCAAGTTTGAAACACTTGCGTGTTTAGGGATGTAAGGTAGAAGTGAGACCCTATAACCCTACGTTGAAGAAGCTTGATCTGAAGACTGTTAGCAGTTTCTTTATTGGTTATTGTGTGGGTTCAAGAGGTAGTAGATTCTATTATCCTTCTCACTCTACACGAGTCATAGAGTCTGATTGTGCAGTATTCTTTGAGGATGATTTGGGTAGTGGGAGCATTTCCTCATGACCAATTGTCTTTGAAGAAGATAAAGTTAAAGTCCCTACACCACAATTCTCTGTTCTGGTAATCGATACAACTCATTTCGTACCCAATAATGAACATGTTCCTATTGCTGATGAGATTGTGACAGCACCTACGGCAACTTATCAAGATCCTGACGTTGCGATTGACCATGCCCCTTTAAATGATGAAATTGCACCTACACCTGTTATTGTTGAGGCTGTGGTGAGAAGATCTCAAAGAACACGTAAGTCGTCCATATCGGATGATTATATTGTGTATCTTCAGGAACATGAATTTGACGTCTGTGGTGATGATGACCCTATTAGTTTTGAACAAGCTATCTCTAGCTCTCATGCTTCTGAATGGGTGAATGCCATGCATGATGAGTTAACTTCTATGTCTCATAATAATGTTTGGGAGCTTGTTTCTTTGCCTCCTGGTTGCAAACCAATTGGCTGCAAATGGGTTTTTAAAACCAAGCATAAACCATCTGGCGAAGCTAAAAGATACAAAGCTAGATTGGTGGCGAAAGGGTATAGTCAGAGAGAAGGCATTGATTTTAAAGAAATTTTCTCACCGGTCTCTACAAAGGATTCATTTCGAGTTGTTATGGCTATGGTAGCTCATTTTAATCTGGAATTACACTAGATGGATGTCAAAACAGCTTTTTTGAATGGAGATCTTGTTGAAGATGTCTATATGGTTCAACCTGATGGTTTTGTTGAAAGTGGCAAAGAACACTTAGTTTGCAGGTTGAAGAAATCCATTTATGGTTTGAAACAGGCTTCTAGACAATGGTACTTGAAGTTTGTCCAAGTGGTCACTTCTTTTGGCTTCAAGGAAAATGCCTCAGATCAGTGTATTTACCTGAAGATGAGTGGGAGCAACTTTATCATCCTTGTCTTATATGTTGATGATATTCTTCTTACTAGCAGTTGTATTGATGTTTTGAATGAGACAAAGAAAATGTTGAGTAGCCATTTTGATATGAAAAACCTTGGTGATGCTTCTGTTGTTTTAGGCATCCAAATATGTCGTGATAGGTCTCGTGGTACTCTTGGATTGTCTCAAAAAGGGTACATTGATAGAATTCTCAAAAGATTTAATATGTACTCTTGCTCCCCATGTGCCGCGCCTGTTCAAAGGGGTGAGAAACTCTTTAATTCTCAGTGTCCTTAAAACAAAAAAGAGTTGTTTGAAATGGAGAAAGTTCCATATGCTTCCGTTGTTGGGAGCTTGATGTATGCTCAAGTCTGCACTCGTCCCAATATTGCTTACTGTAACATCCCTATTTTTAGAAACAGTTTTACCCTTGTAATTTTTGAATTATGGAAGGTTTGTAAGTAAGAATAAGTCAATATATACCCTGTGGATGGTCTGTGGTATCTCAGAAATGTCATTTTTATGCATAATAATGGAATTTATATGGACCATTAGTGAAATTATGCAAAAATCGAGTGAAAAAGGGCTCTGTTCCGAGTAACAGAGAGAAATTCCGAGTGAACAACTAGCTATTCCGAGTGAAGAATGGAATTCCGAGTCAGTGTCATGTTTTCTGAGTAAAACATGACTGAGAGGGCTACCACCGAGTGGAGTCCTGACCTGAGAAGCAATTCTGAGTGAAGTGTGTTCAAGAGAACCACTTCTGGGTGAAATTCCGAGTCAAACACCCTGGAATGACTCGTTTCTGAGTCAAACCTTGCCCAATGCTTCTTTTCCGAAGGAAATTCCTCTGATTGAAGCATTCCGAGTGAAAGAATGCATATATACTTATGTTTATGTTGATTTGATGCTTCCTACCGACTGGAATGTGTTGTGGAATCAATTGGGAAGGATTCCGAATGGTTTCGTATGTGTTTGCTTAGAAACCGAGTGGAAAATGGTAGAGGGAGCCCATTCCGAGAGAAATGTAAGAGGTTGAACCATTTCCGAGTGAGATATACTCTACTGGACCAAAACCGAGTGAGACTCGTATGTATAGGTCTTGTTCCGAGAGGTAATGGCTTAAATAAACCTTAATTTGGAAATATAGTTGAAGAAGTTGGTCTAAGCCGAGTGGACCAAGTGAATGAAGACTCGGATTTCCGAGTGAAAACTCTGAGAAAGAGTGAACTCGGTCTGGACAGATATTACCGAGTGAAAAATCGAGTACCTGAGTCGGTTTCAAAGGAATTCCGAGCAAGGACTTGAAGACTCGCTTAAGCGAGTCGGATTCCGCTTGAGCGAGAAGGACCCCTGATGCATATTTCTCTACTTCGCTCAAGCGAGCAAGCCACGCTCAAGCGAGCCTTGTATTTGTTGACTCGGAAGAAGAATTCTAGTCGGCATAGTGGTTAACCGAGTGGAATTTTCACTCGGTATTCAGTGTCAGTTTTGCGTGTTGACTTCAATTTTGTCTTTTAATGCTTATTTTAATTCAATCATGCGCACTATAGCTAGTAGGCGGCCAGAAATGGGTACTGACATAGCCTACCTCCTTATTTAAATCTCCATTAACACTCCACTAAAAATCCACTAGCAGCCCACTCACAAAAGCTGTTCCCCATTTAGTTTTCCACTTACTCTCTCATTATTTAAACCAGTGCGATGACTCTTAGAGAACACACACACATGAAACACAGCCACAAACACACCTCTGTTATCATTTCCCTTCCAGCAAGCTTCTTCCTCTCTCTTTTCTCTTCTGTTTCACTCGGAATTAGTGCAGGACAGTGAAAGGGAACCTCTTCTTCTCCTCCAGGAACTCCATCAAGGTAAGGGGGTATATTCTTGGGTGCTCTGTGGGAAAACCGAGTGAAGGAAAGGGTTAAGGAATCATGTTCCTCACCTTTCCAGGACAGATTCAGTGATGGGTGAATTAAATGCTTAATTGTTACTATTTTGTATATATATATATATATATATATATATATATATATATTTGTTGGTAAATGATATACTTTGTGTGAATTGTGAGAAAAATATGAACTGTATTGACTGTGAAAATACTAAATCATGGGTACCTATGTGCGTTCCGGCGAAGAATTGCAATTAAATGTTGGAATAAATGACAAACAACTCGGTTTTATATAAATTCAATCGGTTTTGTGTAAATTCAATCGGTTTTGTGTAAATATAATCGGTTTTGTGTAAATTTAATCGGTTTTATGTAAATTCAATCAGTTTTATACAAATCCAATCAGTTTTACACGATTTCATTCGGTAAACCATTATATATTTCAGACAGAACTCTTTTCAACTAATTTCACTCGGTAAACTCATGTTTCACTCGGAACTTATCTTATTTTCACTCAGAAAGCTCCTTTCAGACTAATTCCACTCGGAATTATATTTTATTCCACTCAGTAACTTATTTTTACTCGGAATTATATTTTATTCAACTCAGTAACTTATTTTTACTCGGATTCATAACATTTACACTCAGAAAAATTCTCTCAGTCAGATTTCACTCAGGATTTAAGTTATTTCACTCAGAAAACTGTTTCTTCATTATGTTTCACTCGGAAGGCATTTTAACTTCACTGAGAAAACTCTTTCAGATTGATTTCACTCGGATTTAGATTTGTTTTACTCAGAAGACCTTCTCAGCTTGATTTTATTTGAAATCCTGCTTATTTCACTCGAAATCTTATTTATTGCACTCGGTTTTAAACCTATTTTACTCAGAAAGCTTGGATATCAATATTTCCACTCGGATATAACTTGTTTTTAATCGGAAAAATCATTTCCACTCGGAATCAAACCTGTTTCAGTCGGAAAACAGCCTTCCAGTTCATTTTCAAACCTGTTTCAGTCGGAAAACAGCTTTCCAGTGTAATTTCACTCGGATTTTTAGCCAGATCGTTTGGAAAACCCTTCTCAGTATGATTCCACTCGGAATCATACTTATTTCACTCAGATTTACCCTTGTTCCACTCGGAAAACTCTGTTTTTAATGTTTTTCACTTGGATTTCATTTAGAAACTATTCTTTAATACTTTTTAAATTATTGGGAAGTGATAATATTTATTATCATTCTTATTATATTATTATTATTATTCTAATTATTATCAATCTTAATATTGCTATTATTATTGTTAGTTTTATTGTTATTAATATTGTTAACGTCTTAATTATGAGTAATTACATAAAGAATATATTATTTTACTCTTTATGAAAAATATAATTCTAACCAAGATATAATAGATATATTTCTAAAATAATAAACGAATATCTTACAATGTTTAAATAATTGATGGAATTCAAAGAACTTGGGAATGATATGATGAGACTGGAAACACATAAGATACCCAAGGAATCAATTGATAAAATAAATGCATTTTCGCATCATGAAAATATTTTTGAAGAAGAAAAACCTCTAGAGCATACACTTGGTACAGTGGAGGACACTCACGTTCGATCTCCATGAAGAATCTTGGGAGTACAACTGGAACGGCAACCCAATGGCATCAGAGTCGCGCCTGATAGCCGGGTGAGACGATGCAATTCTAGTGTACTTTGACTAAATGACGGAGTGTAACTATGATCGTAGGGATCCAAGTTCCAAAAATATTTAAACCAATGATGAGAACCAATGAGTTCATTTGTACCATATGGAACTTGGGCGGACCCTGATCGCTCTAGATGATTGGAATGGAGATATTCCAAAAATGAGATGAAGAAATGATTTATTGGGCCCACATACATCATGAGACTTAATCAAAGATAAATCATAATAAATTCAACTCATGCATTCCATGACTTCATGCTTGATTATTGTAATTGTAAATATGTTTATTATATGATTTATGTGATATTATATGTTAACTGGATTATGTCCGCACCGGATTAACCAATCAGGGTCTTGGGTTATACTCACCCTTACTGTTGATAATTTTCAGAGGAATTAGAAAATCAAGAACCCGAGTGTGAAGAACAGCACTATGCTGAACCCACTGAGAACGGTCATTAAAGATAGAGTTTATATAGTTTGAATATTTATTAACGACAAAGACACCAGATGACTGTATAATGTTTAAGGGTGCCTGTATGCCCCATTCTGTTATGAGTACAATTATTTGTAAGTTTGTGAATGACTATGTGATATATTTACTATTTGCTTCCATTGATCTGCCATCTCTTTATTTAAAAAAAAATATATTCACTTTTTATGAAAACTGTTAACACTCTTAGTTAAATAGGATGATCCTATAGAAGGGTTGTCTTATCTAACCGAGGGTGTTACACTTACGCTGTTAATTCTTTGGGCAGATACTTGAACAACCCAGGTTTGGGTCATTGGAAAGCCGTGAAGAAGGTCTTGAGATATTTACAGGGAACTAAAGATTATATGTTGACTTATGCAAAGTCTGATCAACTTGAGGCCATAGGTTATTCGGATTCTGATTTTGCAAGTTGCCCTGACGACCGTAAGTCTACTTGAGGCTTCATTTTTATGATGGCGGGAGGAGTTGTATCTTGGAAGAGTGTCAAACAGACAATCACAGCTACTTCTACTATGGAGGCAGAGTATGTTGCTTGTTATGAGGCTACCCGCCAAGCTATGTGGTTAAAGAATTTGATTTCTGGCTTCCGCATTGTTGAAAGTATTTCTAGGCCACTTGTAATTTATTGCAATAATACTGCTGCTGTACTTCTCTCTCAGAATAATAAGAGTTCTACTCGTTTGAAGCACTTCGATGTGAAGTACTTATTTGTTAGAGAGAAAGTACTTGAGTATCAAACTCGAATTGAGCACATTTCTACGCAAAGCATGTTGGCAGATCCACTAACCAAAGGCTTGACTGTTGGAGCTTTTCAGAATCATGTAGCTCACATGGGTTTAGTCAGGTCTTTTGATGTTTTGGATTAGTGGGAGTTTCATTTTGTAATCTTTATTGAGACTTATTTCCTATTTTGGATATGTTTAGTTGACTTCATTTTATTGACATATCTTTTGTTACATTTTTTTTAATGTTTGGAACTTTTGGAAATGAAATTCATATATAAACTATTATAGTGTATAATTTATATCCCTATCGGATATGATTATATGCTATTGTGAATTTATTACATTTCTTGGTGATATTTAATAACTTGTCATGATAATATAGATTTAGTACTTAATAATTTAATAATGTTATCCAAGTAGGAGAAATGTTAAGAGTTTTCTTATTAATATTGTGTTTGAATATGCTTTCAGGTTCACGGATTTTGATAATGACAAAGGACACTTGAAGAATAATTGGAGAAACAAGAAAATGCATCAGAACTGCAAAAACACGCAGGATAATCGATTACACAGGATATATAATCGATTAGATAGCTTCTGTTTCATCAAATAATCGACTACACAATGAAGACTAATCGATTACAAGGACCCTATTTCACATCTAATCGATTACACCAACAAGACTAATCGATTACTGAGCCTCTGTTTGAATTAAATGCATCAGGTATTTTCGCTAATCGATTACAGGACATATACAATCGATTACAAAGCTCCTGGAATGACAACTAATCGATTACATACAAGAACAATCGATTACCAAGCTGCGTAACCAAATTAAATGCATCAGGTGCCATCAATAATCGATTACAAGGCAAGAAGTAATCGATTACAAAGGTTCTGAGTTGAATCTAATCGATTACCAGGGATAGGCTAATCGATTACAACACGAATTACACTGAAAATTTCAAAGTGTAATCGATTACTGCTCGAGGCGTAATCGATTACGATAGTGTCAGAAATTGGGGAAAGTGCTTTTTAAGTGGAAACCAACTCATTTCTCCACATCCCTCAGACACCCATCACATGCAATGGCTAGGAACTCCATTATGCTCATCTCCAAGCTCTATAAATGCAAGAATTCCTCAAGCCACTAAAAAGGAAGAGTCACATCCATCAAAGGAAATCAATTCTTGAATCTTGTGAGTTTTATTCTTGTATAGTTTCATTTTTCTGAAACTTAGAACTTCAACTTGTATATCCTCACTTGTTGAGAGTTAGAATTTGAGAGAGCATTCATTTGTATATCTACTCTATTAAGAGAGTCACTTGCTTGTAAACACTACACCAAACACAAAGGTTTTCACTCTAGGTTGAGTGGTCATAAAGGTTGGGGTTCAACCTTTGGGTATTGAGAGTTTGAGAGATTGGGTGGGTTACCTTTGTGCTAGTGAGGATTGAGTTCTTGAGTGTGGGACACTAGGAAGCTGCAATTGCTCATAGCTTGTAATCTCTAAATCTCAATAGTGGAAATCCTTCAAGTGGGTTGCTTGAAGGCGAGACGTACACCGGGGTTGGTGGAACTCGTTAAATCGGTTTGCAAGCTCTTCTCACTTACTCTTTTACATTCATATACTGCACTTAATTGATTTGTGTTGGTTGATTGTGGCTTATATACTTAAGCTTGCTTGAATTAGTTAACTTTGAATATTGCACACCAAGTGTTTGACAAATTATCTCAGCTACGTACACCTCTTGTTTTGCGTTGTCTCTTACATTAAACTTGATTTCACTTGCATAATCTTTAAACTTGTGATAAAAGAATCAAGTTCAAAGGCATTCCAAGCAAAGTTTTAAAAACTCAATTCACCCCCCTCTTGAGTATTGAGGCCACTTGAATATCAAATATATTATTATATTAATATATTTTTGTGGATTAACATTATTAAATTATTATTTCTATATTATTAATTAAATATATTTCATTATTGGGCTTTCTAATTGAATGGACCGTGATGGGTTGGCCCATTCTATGTGCCGAGTAGTGAGAAGTTCCTGCTCTCATCTGTTTTGTGCCTATATAATCATTATCCCATTAGGTGATTATTATATAGAATCATAAAACACTAAACATAAGGCACTCAGGTTGAGAGTAGTACGTGTTCACTTTTGAGGAATTCATGGATCGCTTGTCTTCAGGTACGCTTTCAGTCTAATCAATAGTCATATATATTTATATGATTATAAACTGAGTTGTTATGATATGTGTTAATATATATATATATATATATATATTGCATATTAAAATTATAATGATTTACATACTTGATTTTCTGCAGCATTAACTTACATGCTTGTAACCCGATTCCAATGTCAAAAGAATTTAGTTCAAGGTCCTAGTTTGAATATTGAGACTGAGTGATACAGTGATATTGAAAGGGGAAAAGAGCAAAAAACTACAGATTTCATGGCTGGAGGAAGGATATAAACATCATAAGAAAGAAGACTACAATTAACTATGAGAAGGGTAATATTTAACCAAAAACACTCATATAATGGTTAGACATCCTTACCAGTGGTATACACAAATCACAAACTATAGTTCCTTTACAGAGGAATCAAACAAGGACTTGTTGTTTAAGACCTACATACAATTCATATCCTTAGGGTAGCAACACAACACATCCTGAGGTCTTTCGATTTTCGAGGTCTTCATGCGCTTTTGCTGCCTCGGACAATAGGTAAGTATGATTAACCCGCACCTTCAAGACACCAGAAGCAATATTAGCAAACACTCCTCCAGCAGCCTCCAACAAATCATCCCGAGTGACATTATAATGCATTAAGGTGGGCCTTGTCAAGAACAAGGATTTAGCAGCCAGGGAAGATAATGAACTGGATCAGGTGTACCTGATGACTGCCCAAAACTCACCATGTATCCTCGAAGCTTCAAGCATGCCAAAGATCCCTGTACATATCATAGCATATACCTTGTTAAGGACTTTTCTCACAGTATTCCTTAAATCTATTACTGAAATTGATGACACATCCCAAAGTTCAATATTTGAAAATGACAATATACACCCTAACGAAAATTGTTACAACTAGATGGATATCACTCTGGTCATCAACTAGATGGATATCACTCTGTGTTTATCAGACGGATATCAATTACAGTGTTTTACCTATTGAGTGTTTCAACTGGTATTGACGAATCGAATATCTACTCTCATATCGCCATATATCATGCACACACACTCATCAAAAAAATTAATGCTAATAGGGTGCAGAATAACAAATTTGTTGAAAGTCTTACATTAAGTAGAGATGTGACCAATTAAAACTATGTAAGGTAAGAGTAATCTCTATCATATGAGTTAGGTAATAAGATGAGTTAGGTCCACTATTTAATTTATAATCTTGTACAGAGGAAGCGCTGTTAAGTTAAGACTTGTGGCAACCTTCAACCCATGCTTTTAAGATTAGGTCCAATACCAAAATTAAACAAAATTCATTTCTAAATCATTAAAAATAATAATATAGAGTTTTTAATAGGGTCCAAGAATTCATTTGTAGATTAGTAAAGGACTCTTTCAGATTGTTTTGTATCAGATTGTTTTGTATCCAGTTACAGAAACTATTTACACCGTTTATCAAGGATCTAGTTGGTGTTTGTTGATGGTTAAGTAATGATCAACTTGGGATCAACAAAACCATATATAGCATGTAAATTATAATAGGTACTACCTCAAAGGTATCCTTTCCCACAGAATCATAGACTACATCAACTCCATAGCGTGATGTAATTTCGTTCACACGAGCAACAAAATCATCTTCTGTGTAAATTATGATATGATGGCAGCCATCCTCCTTGGCCTGAGCTGCCTTCACTTTATTGGAAACAGTTCCAATCACAGTTGCACCAAGATTATTTGTCCACTGGCAGAGTAAAGATCCTACTCCACCAGCTGCTGCATGTACAAGGATTGTATGACCAGGTTCCACCTGCAAAGTGATGGGTATGTTAGTCTATGCTTATCATCAAGCTGGAGTAAGATTATGAAAAATGAATTAGTTTTACTTTTAGGATAAAGCATGAACTGGTTACTTAATATATATTGTAGTCAGGGATGGTAACAGAAAATGTGATACTTCTACAGGCTGCAACAATGTTATTTGGTGCTCTACTTGGGACATCACATACACAAAAGAGAGTAAACAGGATGTTTTTTTAATAGGTCAAAGTTAATAATTAATTTGGTAGAATAATATTTAATTCTAATGATAATTAGAAGAACTAAAGTCGAATCTTGTGACAGTGGTGGTGAGTCATTAGAGGGGCATATATATCTTTTATGACAGGAGTAACTAAGCAAGGCATAATTAAGAGAATGGGGCTGCAATGCAACTAAGAAGGAAAGGGAAATATAGATAATAGATTAAGATGGAAGAATAATAGAATAAAGAACTTGATGCTACATAACAATACTGACATTCCAGTACTCAGTAGAGAAGGCAGCAACAGAGACAATTGGATATATTCATGATTCATCTTTTTCAAAGTGATCATATACCAAATCTCCCCTACCGTAAGAAAGGGGAGTTTTTCTTTTATTCTAAAAGTATACTATTAAGCATAGACAAAAGAAAAGAATCTCCTTGGGCAATATGAGGACTACCCACCTTGAAACAGCGCTTAAGCAAAAAGCGTGTCGTCATTCCCTTGGACATTATGGATGCCCCAATAACAGGGTCGCTTGAGGGAGGAAGAGAGACTGGTTTATCTGCAGGAAGAATCTGCTCTTCAGCATATGAGCCCAATGGTCGACCTGCATAAGCTACAACATCTCCAACCTGAAAATCAGTGACTCCAACCCCAACAGCAGTGATCAGCCCAACAGCCTCCACACCTACCACATTTTTCAGGTGAAACATTTTGTGTATGACTGCAATCAGAATACACAGAATTTTCTTTTCATGTTTCGGTAGAAGTGAGTGAAATACCTGGAGTGAAGGGTAAAGAGGAGGGAGGTTTATAAAGACCTTTGCGAAAGTAGACATCAACGAAATTGACCCCAAGGGCTTTGTTCCTCACACGAACCTCACCCTCTTTGGGATCTTCAGAACCTGTCATTTGAGACAGTGAATGAGAACTGAGAAGCACATGTCACAAAACAAAACAGAGACCCACCTGAGGGCCACCGAGCTCGTGAATTCTGATAGCTTTAACCATCTTATTGGCTGTTGATGATGATAAACAAGCTTTGTTCACTGTTGTTGCTCTGATTAATCAAACTTCAAGGATGTTACGTTACTACGCTCTCCCTGCTCAGGGATATTTTATTTTATCTCATGTAATGTAATATTTTAATGCGCTACAATTTAAATTTTAATAAACTTGCAAAATGGACCAATAAATAAGCTTACATTGGGATTACAATATAGTACATTCTTTTGCTCAGTAAAGTACAATTTACTCATGATAAAAAAACATTACGATTTACTCTTGACAAAAATAATACAGTTTTACTGAATGATCGTTAAAATAAATGACTATTTTATGTATGTGTCTTTATCATCAATTTCTTCAATCAAATGATCTTACAAGATTAATTATTTAATATTTTGTAACACGAATTTTATTTTATTTTAATCTGTAACACGAATTTAACATTATGTTATTAAAAGCAAATATTTGAATGTTATAAATTTAACATAACATTTGGTTTAAGGGAAGGTGTGTAGAGATGACAATAGATATTTTAACAAAATTCTCTCGTTTGTTTCAAAAATAAATAGGGGAGTGGAATTCAGGAAATTTTCATTGTTTGGTTCATCTAACTTGTTTGGTTTAATAATTTTATAGAAAATAAAAATTTGCGGTAAAATAAATGTTATTTTGGGGGATTTGTCTCCCTTCATAAGCTTCATTTGGATGTAGAAATGAAATTGAAATAAAATAAATAGGAAAGAAAATATGATGAGAAGAAGATGAAAAAATATGTTATTTGGATAGATAGAAATAAAATAAAAAAATGTTAGAGAATAAATTTTTTTTATTTGGATGGATGAAAAGAAAATGGATCAAAATAAACTAATTATATAAAAAATAAATTAAATTTTATATATTGAAATTTAATTTTTATCATAATATAATTTAATATATCAAAAATTTATTTTTGAATTTTTAATATTTATTAAATAATAATCTCATCACAATTACCCTTATCTTAATTAGGGAGAATTAATTGTCATTGTGTTCCACTTTCTTTTTTCTTCTCCTCATTAATTTTACTTACAAACAAATAAAGGAAAACTTTTGTCCATTCTATTTCTATACTTCCTTCCCTCTCAATTTCTCTTCTCACCAAATTTCCTTCCCTCCTTTGCTAAAATTCATTCACACCCCCCTCCATTAAATTCTTTTCACCTTACCTTATATTTTATTTCCCTTCCTCAAATGAAATTCATCATATCCCCATAATTGAACCAAATAATTCATTTAGTTTTATATACAAAATACAACTTTAATAATTTAATTACCAAAAATATATATTCTCTCCTTATTTCATTTATCTAATACGCTTGTTAAAAAAATATAGTTTATCTTTACTTTCATAAAAATTATTTTAAAACATGTTAATTCTATCTATTTCACCTGTTACCTCTCTTAAATATAAATAGATTTTTATAGATCCTAACCGGGATATAGAATCCGGTATGAGAACCAGCCACAAAAGTTGGTGATCTTAGTATTTGTACACCGGTACAGTGGGTATCCAGTATTATAATCCGACCTCTCAGTGGGAGAGACCGGTCTTGTTGTCCTATAGATCTTTCACACCAAAGTTTCGTGTTGTTAGGGGGCGAAAGGTGGTGTCACCTGCGAAGATTCTCCGACGCTCAAGTTAGTAGAGTGAATGAGAACTCAGAGAACACTTAAGCAATGCAATAGTATAATAAGAGTAAGAACAACGTAACCTTGCATGCGTTAGGGAATATGTTATTTATAGTTGAACGTGGAAAATGAATCATTGGGTGCAAGTGGGCCTAGAAGTTCTGATGCCGTGTGCAGCGTATCAATCAGAGTAGTTCAATGTTCAGTGTGTGACAGAGGGTATGTCAATGATCAGTGTACGATTCTGACACAGGAATAGGGATAATCCACCTTTTCCGTATATCACGCCTGTAATTGTACTTTGCTCCTTTCAATGAATGATATAGACATATTCCGCTGTACAGGGTATCTATCCTGATAAGTAATGACTCCACTTATCTTATCGAGATACTGAGGAAAACGGTTATATATAATAGAAGAATGAGAGCGGATGAAGTATCTGGTATCTCTGATGTAACCTCGGATGACTGGTGAAGGAAAGACTCCTAACATGGTGTCTTTACAGTACGGATATTGTCCTGTGATATCGGTTGTCCTTCCAGTACAGCCAAGATGACGTCTCATTATTGGGGCCGGTATCCAGACCGGATCATTTGTCCCCTAGCTTGTGTAAGGGACTATTAAGTTGCTCATATAAGCTATGATGTTTGCAAGAGATTTGGATGCCGACATCAGATGCAAAAGTTCTTTTTAAAATGCGTATAAGCTCCGTGATGAAACTCTGCCTGACGGGCCGTTCTATGGGTGAAGTGACCGTTCTCATGGCATTCCTACAACGGGTTTAGACAAAGATCTATAAGAAAAGAAATCCCAAGAGTTTTTAAAAATCATAACTCTTGGTATTCGAATGGTTGCTGGAATGCATTTAATGCGTCTGAAATGATTAGACAATAAATGCCTTTTAACACGTGAGTCATCATTGTTCCAAAAATTTAACCGTCGCTAGGGCTATCTTGGGCCTGGACTTTGGATATTGGGGCCTATTTCACTCGAAACTTTTCACGAAGTGTCACCATTTCGCGCCTTTGACTATGAAACGACGGGGTCGTTTAAATTTGAAAAGTTGCATTTTGGGGCGTGTGACGTAATCCTTTGTCAATTGTTGCACTCATTCGTTACCTATAAAAGGGTGACTTAACGAGTTTCACAATTCACTTTTGCCTTCAAGCTTAGTGAAACTCTGCAAAAATTCTGAAGACCCTATTGCTGTCGTTTCTATGAAGCTCTCATCGCCTTTAACTCCCTTCTTAGGTAACCTCCTTCATCCTTAAACTCACATTTCTTTAAGTTTCTTTGCACCACCACCGTGCGCCCTAGGCAAAATAGCGCTGGTACCTCGAACAGGGGGAAGCATAATTCTCGTGCCCCCTCAGGCCACCATGGTGGGAGAATTCCTGTAAATCTTCCTGTGGCTAGGTCTTATCGCTCAAAGAGGGTTGGAACTTCCTCTTCGTGGTTGCTAGTGGTTCGGTACCGCCTTGAGGATTCCTTCAGCTCGAGGGCTATCAATCTTTCTAACAGTGGATCGAGTGCAGAAGGGTACCTCTCTGACGATGTTGCCTTTTATCACAGTACCAAAGCATTTCAGCACGCATCAGAAAAAATGGAGGTTCTAGGGTCTAAAAAATGCTGATCCTCCGCACTGCTGAAGGGTGTGTCAACGTGGTTGCACACCGGCTAAACTGGGAGAGGCTGAACAGGGAGCACCCATATTGATGGGTCAAAGAGGAATTCAAAGAAATAGCCTCACGTCACGCCAAGGAAGATGGGAGCCCAGTGGAGCCACGCTTCCAAGTCTACTCCAAGGAAAAATACAAGGGGCGTTTCCTCATTCTCGCACCCCGGCCGATGGAAAGAGTATGCCACTTGGTCCTAGACGAGAGGTCAGTGTATATGTACAACTTCATCTTTTAGAATCTGGGGGTGCGTTTCCCCTTAACGTAGTTCCAGATGGCCGTCCTTCGCTTCCTGGAATATGCCCCCACGTAGCTGCATCCGAATGGTTGGGGTATGGTGCGTGCCCTAGAAGTTCTTAGGGAGCACTTCAACTTTAAAGCCACTGTGGCAAAACTCTTTTATTATTGCTAAGTGGTCCGCCGTGCAAATTTCAAGGTGACTCGAGGATAATAAATTTCAAGTCCTTTACCGAATCTACGAAGATTGACGGTCATTCGTTCAAGCAATACTACACGCGGATTCAGGTGAAGAACAATAAGCCGGTCTTCTGGCTTAATAAAGAGGGGTGACGTGAATATTCTTTTTGCAGTCGTGATTCCGTCAAATTAGTACATTAAAATTAATTAACGTAGTACTAGGGTGTCAACCTAGGTCGTTCTCTCAAGGATCAACACAAAAATTTAGGAAAAATCAAGTCTTAAACTAATTTTTAACAATTAAAAATAAAAACTAAACAACTAAAAATTTTTACAAACATAAGTTCACTAACATACAATTGGGGGGGTTTTGTTTGATTTTGTTGTGACAATTAAAACTAAAACAAAGTAATTATAGGATTTAAAACAATAAATAACAAGCGATTGATTTTCTTGGAATATTGTAAATAAATTTATCCTTGGTTCACTAAAGATAATTTGTATACTTTCATTACTGTTGATTTCTTAGCTCAATTTGAATTAATCAACTAAGCGTCTTTTTCAATTCATAATTCCTTTACTTTCATTTAAAAATGAATATTTTAATCAAGCATCCTAATTAAGCAAAAGGAGTCAAGATCGTAAAATCTAGGAATTATTGAGCATATATAAGAACATCGCCTATATACATAATCTATTCTCAAATTATGGAATTAAGCAAACCATAATTATTAAAAGTGATTATGAAAATATTCATTAAGCATGCATATTTCCTTAATCCATTTTAATTTAAAATCTTATTTTATTCTATTTGAATAATTAAACCGATTAAGCATACAAATTTAATTAAACAGAATGGAATTAAATAAGCAGAGTAAGATTATGAAGAAATAACAATAATACAAGCATACTATATTAAAAACAAGAACCTCAAAATTATATTACAATATTTTCCAAGAAAATCAATCTAGGGGTTTTAGCCCTCCATAATTAAAATAAACTAAAAATAAGAAAGACCTAACCCGGAATGGAAAAATTCCTCCAGAAGCCTTCCTCTAATGCTTAAAAGAAAGAAAAGGAACTAAGAGAGAAGTGTGAAATGAAGTGTCTGAAGATGATTTCTGAAGCCTCTCGTTCTTCTCTATTTATAGGCAAATGAAAGGAGAAGCCAGCTAAGGAAAACGGTAAACCCTAAACCCTAAACCCTAAACCCTAAGGAAAACGCGTTGCAAGTGGAAACTTTCGGTGCAGATGATTTCCAGCTGTTTCCAAGTTGTTTCCAAGTTGCGTTTTGTTGTTTCCAATGATTCGGCGCATGATTTCAATGATGAATCGATTCCTCCAGTTCATTTTTGCGTAAAATACAGCTCATGAATCGATTCCTAGCAAGGGGAATCGATTCCTAGGCTCATGAATCGATTCCTATAGGTTGGGAATCGATTCCCAGGTGAAAAACATCAAATGAATCGATTCATGTAGGCTGGGAATCGATTCCCAAGTGCATGAATCGATTCCCATGGGCTGATTTGGTGTAGGAATCGATTCCCACCCTATTAGTGCGGTTCCTGTTACAACCGCACTAATAGATAGCGCACTAATAGCCAATTTTCATGCTTTTGTAGCTTTCTTTTCACCGGGGCTTGTTCTTCTTGTTTCTTTATCATTTGATGGTCATTTTTCTCTTGTTATTGACCCTTGGATTATCTTTGTACTTGTTCCTTAATTTTATTAATTTCTGCAAAATAAAATACCCAAGTAAACAAGAGAAAACCAATATTTATTAAAAATTAATCCTTAATTCATTTTTAAAATCAAATATTAAATAAAGCTCATATGATGAAAATGTGTTAAAATGCAATATATTAGACAATAAGTGATGGCAAATTATACACATTTAAAGTGAAGAACTAAAGATAAATCATGCATCATCAAATACTCCCACACTTATTCTTTTGCACTCCCGGGCAAAATTAGAATAAAAACAAGTATCACAGTTTATTGAAAACATCAAGTTAAAAAAATAGTAAACACACAAAACTAGCATGTTCAATATGAAATCTTTAGGAATATACAGAGAAACAAGAGTTATTCATCATGCAAGATACAGAGCATCAAGATATGTATAAAAATCATTCAAACAATTAGACATGTGAGAATTAAATCAAACTGAAGGGAAAACCATAAGTGACAGAACCTCACAAGACATACTCTCAAGTGTTTTGGGTTTGTGTATACTCTCAAAACATTTCCTGAAAAACAGACAGTCCAAAAATTTGGCAAGTTTCTCAATTCCACAATCAACACAATTGCATGTATAGATCAACAGGGCTTTCCAAGGTTGTAATGTGGCCAAGGTTAAAGTAGGTGGAAAAAAAAATTTTGGAAAATAAGTTTAAATACCAAAAAGAATGATGGAGCAATTAATTTAACTGGCAAACAGTGAGGGTAATTCATCAATATATATATATATATATATATTTTTTTTTTATCTTTTTCTTATGTGATTGCATAACACTTGAAACAAGAGTTGGAACTCTTTTTTTTTTTTTTTGTACACCCCCACATTATTTGAATGCCTGTTTTTGACTTGATTCCAAAGCTCCAATATATTCCTTCGGGTAGGTATATTTTTGGTTTTTCATCCATGGCTTATTTGAGCTGCAACAAAGAAATGGTTAAATAGGCTCAAAGTGGCTAGCAAAGGATAATTTATTCATGGTAGGCTTCTATGGCTTAGTGGCTCAATTGAACAAAATGCCTGTATCATTTCAAATACATTCACATGAGTTTCAAGTATCATCAAGAAACAAGACAAAAAATTAAGATGTAAGCTTTCAGGAATTAATCACACATGAAAGGATTAAGATGGTTTAAAGTGATCCATCAAATTTAAAGGCTCAAAAATCTCACAAGGTATAATTCTATCATATATGATCATCTATCAATTATCATGTCATTCTCATCATACCAAAATTGCTTGAGTTCAAATTATAACATATCATTAAGCTCATATCAGACATGAAAGAATTTACTTGTTACTCATGCATATCTTAAAATTCCAATAAAATATGCCTTTTTAAAACAAAAACACACACAAAATCTTTTTTTTATTATTTATTTATTTTTTTAATAAAAGCACACAAAATTTAATCATACAAAAAACACACACAATAACACATAAATGATCCCACCCCCACACTTAAATCATACATTGTCCTCAATGTAAGACAGAGCATACAAAATAAACAATATAATGAAAAAGTAAAGAGATGGGTAAGAAAAAAAACCTCCCTCAAGGGGGATCAAGAAGTGGTTCCCCCAAAGCATGTTCCTCCATTGTAACATCCACAAGTGAAGGATTTTCATGAAATGGCTTCAAACGTTGTCCATTAACCTTGAAGCTTTTGTTGGAGTTTTCACTTTTTATTTCCACAGCTCCATGGGGAAATACATTCGTAACAATGAAAGGTCCTTCCCATTTGGAGCGCAATTTTCCGGCCATCAGTTTTAACCGGGAATTAAACAGTAGCACTTTCTGTCCAGCAGTAAAATCCTTTCTAGCTATTGAGCTATCATGGAATTTCCTTGTTTTCTCCTTGTAGAATTTTGAATTCTCATAGGCTGCCAAACGGATCTCATCGAGCTCATTCAGTTGTAATTTCCTTTCTTCACCTGCTTGATCAAGTGCTAAGTTGCAAGCTTTTACAGCCCAATAAGCACGATGCTCAATCTCCACTGGAAGATGACATGCTTTACCAAAAACAATTCTATAGGGAGACATTCCTATAGGTGCCTTAAAAGCTGTTCTATGTGCCCAAAGAGCATCATCCAATTTCCTGCTCCAATCCTTTTTGTTAGGCTGTACTATCTTCTCCAGGATTCTTTTGATTTCTCTGTTAGAGACTTCTGCTTGTCCATTGGTTTGGGGGTGATATGGAGTAGAGACTCTATGAACAACTCCATACTTCCTGAGCATAGCTTGTATGGTCCTGTTGCAGAAATGTGTTCCTTGATCACTAATGATTGCTCTCGGAATGCCAAACCTGCAAAGAATTTGAGATCTAACAAAATCCATAACAACTCGCGCATCATTAGTTCTGGTGGCTTTAGCTTCCACCCATTTAGAAACATAATCAACAGCCAATAAAATGTAAGTAAAACCAAAGGATGGAGGAAATGGACCCATAAAATCAATGCCCCAAACATCAAATACTTCACAAAACAACATTGGTTGCTGAGGCATCTGTTGTCTCCATGTGGTAGCATTACTAGCTCTTTGGCATTTATCACAGGTGTTACAAATTCTCCATGCATCCTTAAAAATTGTGGGCCAATATAAACCAGAATCCAACACTTTTCTTGCTGTTCTTTGTGGACCAAAATGTCCACCAACTGGTGAAGCATGGCAGAATCGAAGAACTGATTCTATTTCATGATCGGGAATGCATCTTCGAATCACCTGATCATTACACAATTTCCACAAATACGGGTCATCCCAAATATAATACTTTGCATCACTTTTTAATTTTGAAATTTGGTTTCTGGATGCACATGGTGGAAAAACAGAAGCAACAAGATAATTTACAATGTTAGCAAACCAAGGTGAATCAAAAGAGTTAGAAATACTCATGAGGTGTTCATCGGGAAAATGATCCCGAATAGGTGCTGAATCAGGAGCATTCTCAATTCTGCTTAAATGGTCTGCCACAAGGTTTTGTGTTCCACTTCTGTCACGAATTTCCAAGTCAAACTCTTGGAGCAAAAGCATCCAACGAATTAATCTTGGCTTGGACTCACCTTTCTTCAACAAGTACTTCAGAGCTGCATGGTCAGTAAAGACAACTACTCGAGAACCGAGTAGGTAAGATCTGAACTTATCTAATGCAAAAACAATGGCCAAGAGTTCTTTTTCAGTAGTGGTGTAATTTACCTGGGCAGCATCTAAAGTTTTAGATGCATAGTAGATGACCCTAGGTTGCTTGTCAATCTTTTGACCAAGGACAGCTCCCAATGCATAATTAGAGGCATCACACATCAATTCAAATGGGGCTGTCCAATCAGGTGCTTGGATTATTGGGGTAGTGGTCAATGCTTGCTTGAGGCAATTAAAAGCCTCCTTACACTTTTCATCGAATTCAAATGCCACATCCTTTTGAAGCAAACTGGATAGCGGCCTAGCCTTCTTGCTGAAATCCTTTATGAATCTTCTGTAGAAACCTGCATGGCCAAGAAAAGAACGAACCTCTCGAACACAAGAGGGGTAAGGCAAATGTGATATAACTTCTACCTTAGCAGGATCTACCTCAATTCCTTTTTCAGAGATTACATGCCCTAAAACTATTCCTTGTTTTACCATAAAATGACATTTCTCATAGTTCAAGACAAGGTTAGTTTCAATACATCTGTTTAAAACTTTATCAAGACTATCAAGGCATGCATTAAATGAAGATCCATAGACAGTAAAATCATCCATAAACACCTCTATGCAATTTTCAATGAAATCATGAAAAATACTTATCATGCATCTTTGAAAAGTTCCAGGAGCATTGCATAGGCCAAATGGCATTCTCCTATAAGCAAATGTGCCAAAGGGACAGGTGAATGTGGTCTTATCTTGATCCTCAGGTGCAATGTGAATCTGAAAATATCCAGAGAATCCATCAAGAAAACAGTAGTGAGACTTACCTGCGAGACGCTCAAGCATTTGGTCAATGAAGGGTAAAGGGAAATGGTCCTTCTTTGTTGCCTGGTTAAGTCTCCTGTAGTCAATACAGACTCTCCAACTATTCTGCACTCTAGTTGGGATCAATTCATCCTTTTCATTTTTCACAACTGTGATCCCTGTTTTCTTAGGAACCACTTGAATTGGACTCACCCATTGGCTATCAGAGATAGGATAAATAATTCCTGCTTGTAGAAGCTTGGTGATCTCCTTCTTAACCACATTAAGGATTACAGGGTTGAGTCTCCTCTGGGGCTGTCTTACTGCCTTAGTATTTTCCTCCAGAAATATTCTATGCATGCACATGGATGGACTAATTCCAGGAATGTCTGCCAATGTCCATCCTATAGCCTTCTTATGTCTTTTCAATACCTGCAACAATTTTTCTTCTTGATTTTCATCAAGGGAAGTGGAAATTATCACCGGGAGCTGTTCATTATCCCCTAAGTATACATACTTTAGGTTCTCAGGTAGGGGTTTCAATTCTAACTTGGGTGCCTGCAAAACAGATGGAACTAACAAAGTAGATTTTGATTCTGCTGTTTGCACCTCAAAAATTTTGTTAGAATTTTCTTGAAATCCTGAATACAGCTCCTTATGGTTAACAGGTATATCTAGAGACTCTGAATTAGAAATTATGTATTTATCAATTTCAGCACAAATATCACAACTTCCAGAATCATTGCATGCAAAACATTTGTTTGAATCATCTATGCATTCCAAATCAACATTAGAAAAATGTTCAAAAACTAGTTCATCAATAATGTCAATTTGGAAAGCAGAATGATTTTCTGCTGGGTATTTTATGGCATCAAGAATATTGAATTGAACTCTTGTGTCACCAAATTCCATAGAGAGAGTTCCAGAATGAACATCTATTTTGGTTCGAGCTGTTTTCAAAAATGGTCTTCCTAAAATGATAGGAACAGGAATTTGAGGCATACCTTCTTCCATGTCAAGTACAAAAAAGTCAGCAGGGAAAACAAGTTGTTCTACCTGAACCAAAACATCTTCTATAACTCCAGCAGGGTAAGCAGTGCTCCTATTGGCTAGCTGAATTACTACACCAGTAGGTTGTAAATTTCCAAGAGACAAAGATTTAAAAACAGACATAGGCATAACATTTATTGAAGCTCCTAAATCTAACATGCAATTTTCAAATTTGTTATTGCCTATGATACAGGGTATAGAAAACGTACCTGGATCCTTGCATTTCTCAGGGATATTTTCCTTACCAAGCAGTGCAGATACATTTCTTCCCATGCTTATCCTTTCATTGCCCTTGAGTCTCCTTTTGTGAGTACACAACTCCTTTAGAAATTTGGCATACTTGGGAATTTGCTTGATTGCATCAAGAAGAGGTATATTCACTTCCACTTTCCTGAAAGTATCCAAAATTTCTTTATCCACTTCTTCCATCTTCTTGCTTGGAATTGCTTTTGGTGGGAAAGGAAGAGGGATATGAGGTGGAATTTGGGATGGTTGCATCTCAGATTTGCTTGTGCTTGAAGAGGGCACATCATTCTCAACTGTTGTGGGCACATCTGTTTGTTTTTCAGGTTCCTTAGGTATGGGTACTTCAAGGTTCTTACCTGATCTTAACTGAATTGCACTCACATTTCTTGGATTTGCGGCTGGTTGAGATGGTAATTTGTCAGAGTTTTGAGATTGTAACTGGCTTAATGATGAAGCCAATTGCCCAATTTGGTTGCTTAAACTCTGGATGGTAGCATCATTCCTCTGTTGATACTCCAAGTTCTGTGCAGTCATTTGTTTCACCAGATCCTCCAAAGAAGGGCCACTTGTGGATGGTTGAGGTGTCGGTCTTTGGAAGGTTGGTGCATTGTTTTGAAATGGAGGTTGGGGATGGGGATTTTGTTGTTGGTTGCCCCATCTCAAATTTGGATGGTTCCTCCAACCTGGATTGTATTTGTTGGTGGAAAGGTCATGGTTTTGTTGTTGTGGTGGTGGAGGTCTATCATGGTAGATATTGGCTGCATAGGCTTGGGGACTATTATTATCCTTTTCTTGTAGAGAAGGACAACAATCAGTGGGGTGCTCTTGTGAAGAGCAGATGCCACATACTTTAGCGGTCATGGATTTTTGATTTACTGCCAATTGTGTGACCAGAGTGGTGAGAGCATCAAGTTTGCTCTCCAATTTAATTCCTGATGAACTAGAATTAGAATCAAACATGGGTTTGAAAGAATCATTTCTCACACCAAATTGTTGAGAGTTGGATGCCATCTTTTCAATCAAGTTTCTTGCTTCAGCAGCAGTCATGTCTCCTAAAGCTCCTCCACTTGCCGCATCAATCATGTTGCGATCAACGTGGTGTAAACCTTCATAGAAGTACTGAAGAAGAAGTTGTTCAGAAATTTGGTGGTGAGGGCAACTTGCACAGAGTTTCTTAAATCTCTCCCAATACTCATAAAGACTTTCTCCAGAGAGTTGCCTAATGCCAGATATATCCTTACGGATTGCAGTTGTTCTAGAGGCAGGAAAGAATTTTTCCAAGAACATTTTCTTTAAGTCATTCCAACTTGTGAT
Organism: Clitoria ternatea; assembly: GCA_037962975.1. NCBI lineage: Eukaryota > Viridiplantae > Streptophyta > Magnoliopsida > Fabales > Fabaceae > Clitoria > Clitoria ternatea. The sequence continues at coordinate 142,645,316 of CM075670.1, forward strand.
TGATCTTGGAGCAAGGTAGTACAACCAATCCTTAGCAACACCCTCTAAAGAATGAGGAAATGCTTTAAGATAGACGTGGTCTTCTTGAACATTTTGGGGTTTCATTGTGGAACACACAATGTGGAATTCTTTGAGGTGTGTGTGCGGATCTTCACCCGCAAGACCATGAAACTTAGGCAATAAGTGTATAAGTCCGGTCTTAAGAATAAAAGGGATATCCTCTTCAGGATATTGAATACACAAACTTTCGTAAGTGAATTCAGGAGCAGCTAGTTCTCTAAGAGTTCTTTCACGAGGTTCAGCCATATCAGAAAAACTAGCAGTAGTACTTTCAACAGATTCAGAAAAAATACTATCACTATCAATATCAACAAAATTATTATTAAATCTAGCTTCTCTAATTAACCTATGAAAAGTTTTTTCAATTTCAGGATCAAATGAATATAAATGCTCAAAAGTTCTTCTAGTCATACATAGCATACAACAAGATATTTGATTATGATGAGCAATAAATCATAAGAATCCTAAATCATGCAAAAGAAATAAAATAAACAAACAAACAAACAAAAGAAAATTTTTTTATTATTATTAAATTTTTAATTTTTTTTTCAATTAAAAAAAATTAATTTAAAACAAGTGTTTTTCCTAAAGATCGTTGATCCCCGGCTGCGGCGCCAAAATTTGACGTGAATATTCTTTTTGCAGTCGTGATTCTGTCAAATTAGTACATTAAAATTAATTAACGTAGTACTAGGGTGTCAACCTAGGTCGTTCTCTCAAGGATCAACACAAAAATTTAGGAAAAATCAAGTCTTAAACTAATTTTTAACAATTAAAAATAAAAACTAAACAACTAAAAATTTTTACAAACATAAGTTCACTAACATACAATTGGGGGGGTTTTGTTTGATTTTGTTGTGACAATTAAAACTAAAACAAAGTAATTATAGGATTTAAAACAATAAATAACAAGCGATTGATTTTCTTGGAATATTGTAAATAAATTTATCCTTGGTTCACTAAAGATAATTTGTATACTTTCATTACTGTTGATTTCTTAGCTCAATTTGAATTAATCAACTAAGCGTCTTTTTCAATTCATAATTCCTTTACTTTCATTTAAAAATGAATATTTTAATCAAGCATCCTAATTAAGCAAAAGGAGTCAAGATCGTAAAATCTAGGAATTATTGAGCATATATAAGAACATCGCCTATATACATAATCTATTCTCAAATTATGGAATTAAGCAAACCATAATTATTAAAAGTGATTATGAAAATATTCATTAAGCATGCATATTTCCTTAATCCATTTTAATTTAAAATCTTATTTTATTCTATTTGAATAATTAAACCGATTAAGCATACAAATTTAATTAAACAGAATGGAATTAAATAAGCAGAGTAAGATTATGAAGAAATAACAATAATACAAGCATACTATATTAAAAACAAGAACCTCAAAATTATATTACAATATTTTCCAAGAAAATCAATCTAGGGGTTTTAGCCCTCCATAATTAAAATAAACTAAAAATAAGAAAGACCTAACCCGGAATGGAAAAATTCCTCCAGAAGCCTTCCTCTAATGCTTAAAAGAAAGAAAAGGAACTAAGAGAGAAGTGTGAAGTGAAGTGTCTGAAGATGATTTCTGAAGCCTCTCGTTCTTCTCTATTTATAGGAAAATGAAAGGAGAAGCCAGCTAAGGAAAACGCGTTGCAAGTGGAAACTTTCGGTGCAGATGATTTCCAGCTGTTTCCAAGTTGTTTCCAAGTTGCGTTTTGTTGTTTCCAATGATTCGGCGCATGATTTCAATGATGAATCGATTCCTCCAGTTCATTTTTGCGTAAAATACAGCTCATGAATCGATTCCTAGCAAGGGGAATCGATTCCTAGGCTCATGAATCGATTCCTATAGGTTGGGAATCGATTCCCAGGTGAAAAACATCAAATGAATCGATTCATGTAGGCTGGGAATCGATTCCCAAGTGCATGAATCGATTCCCATGGGCTGATTTGGTGTAGGAATCGATTCCCACCCTATTAGTGCGGTTCCTGTTACAACCGCACTAATAGATAGCGCACTAATAGCCAATTTTCATGCTTTTGTAGCTTTCTTTTCACCGGGGCTTGTTCTTCTTGTTTCTTTATCATTTGATGGTCATTTTTCTCTTGTTATTGACCCTTGGATTATCTTTGTACTTGTTCCTTAATTTTATTAATTTTTGCAAAATAAAATACCCAAGTAAACAAGAGAAAACCAATATTTATTAAAAATTAATCCTTAATTCATTTTTAAAATCAAATATTAAATAAAGCTCATATGATGAAAATGTGTTAAAATGCAATATATTAGACAATAAGTGATGGCAAATTATACACATTTAAAGTGAAGAACTAAAGATAAATCATGCATCATCAAGGGGATTTTGAAGTTCCCCACCAGTTGGACGCATGAGAATTTCCTACTAATAAGCCGTGCTTATTATACTAAAGAGGGCGAACTCTCTCCTCACTCCGTAGAAGTGTTGAGTGCCATGAGGTCCTGCTTAGTGGCCCTTAAGGGGTTTTCCTGCAAGCACCTCCTTGGGAGCGCCGATGTCAGGGATGCATATCTTAGTAAATATCCGTTCTCTTGCTTTTATGTCCGTTTAATATTATATTTCCCATTCCGACCTCTATACTAATGTTTGCCTTTCTTCTTTTTACAGAATAAATCGAAAAGGCCTTCGCCGATATGCTTTCCTTGAAGTCTATGTTGGCGGATGATGACTCCTCTTCAGATGAGAATAACATTCAAGCCAAGAGGAATTCCTTCAAGGCTTAAGATTCACTCATTCCATTAAGTTCCACTGTGGGAGATGAAGTGCCCCTCCTTGAGGAGAAGAGCGGTGAGGAACAGGCTCAGGAGCAAGAGCAGGAACAACCTGCCCCCAAGAAAAAGAAAAGGAGGAGGGTGCTGGTCAAAGCCATGGAGAAGAAAAAGCCTTCCGCTGAAGGGTCTCCCAAGAAGCGCCAGAGGACCCTGGAGGAGACCGGTATGAAGAAAGACAAGGGGAAGAAACCGATTAAATCCTCCTCTACTCTTCCTTCCCATACTGGCTCGGGAGCGGGGTCGGAGGATGAAACACTTATGATTAGTTGCCCTCCAAAAGGGTCCTTCCTTTCTCCCTTCCTCTGGTTCCAAGGCTCCACGCCTCCAACACTCCCCAAACCAAGATATTGCCTCCGACCTTCTCTTGAGGCTGCTGAAGTAAGGAGTGCTTGCAAGGCTGGCCGCTGGCAGCTGGATGAACTTTCAGGCTTGCTGGACTCCTTAAGCGAGAAAATGGATTACATGGAACAAGTTGAAAAACTTGAGGCCGATATCGCTGTGAAGGAGGCTTGGGCGGCCAAGCAGGCAGAAACTACAAGGGGAGTTGAATCAGAACTGATAAAGGCTAAGGAGCTAGTATAGAAGAAGACTGAAGAAATAAGTCATCTCCATGTAGCGAACAAGTCTTTGGAGCGGCAAGTTTTTGAGCTTTAATAGCAGAGCAAGTCAATTCCCTTTCTGTAAGAAGAGCTCCAGCTTGAGAAAAAGAAATCTGCCAAGCTGAACGAGGACCTTGCAGCAGCAGAGGCCGACCACAGCAAAGCGTGGGAGAATGAGAGGCTAGGGAGAAGGAGTTGCTTGCATAAATTGAAGAACTGAAGAAGGGGAGTGTGTCTGCTGGCTCAATAAAAGAGGAAAACCCCAAACTTCAGAAAAAGCTAGCTGATTCCAAGGCTAAGGCAACCAAGGCTCTGGAAATATACAAAAAAGTAGCCTTTGAGTCCTTTGGCCTAGCTTTTCGCCAAGTCTTCTATCGCAACCCCGATGTGAAACTCGATTTATATGGGCTTCATCTATTCTACGAGTTTCATGGATGGAAACTAGTTGTGGTAAGGAGTGACGGCTCGCACGAGGATCCTCCCAGTTCCCTTTATGAATTGCCTCCTCTCCCTGAAGGTCAGAGCATGAAGCCTCCACAGTCACTCTGGGCCCTGAAAGTGTTGCTCAAGAAAACGTTCCAAAAGATAAGGAGCCCAAAGGTGAAGGAGCCCAAGATCAGAGGAATGAAGGGGGAGAAAAAGAAGTGCCCATAGCGGAGCATCAGATGCCTTCCTCTTAGTTTTGCATTTTTATTTTATTGCTGTGTACTGGGACCAGCTCCAGCTTTATCACACTCATATAATTTTCTTATGAATGAATAAAATTTCCTTCAATCTTTTATCTCTGATATTTACAAGACATGTACTGCTATAACATTATTTAGACATATACATTATGCTTTTGCTTCCGCGCGTATCCGCTTAGACCATTCTGTTCAATTATCTTGAGGTCTGATTGCAATAAACAAATGATAGAACAGAGAATTAAACATATGAATACTGTCCCCAAGTGTGAGTACGTTGGGAGATGAATAATGATTGAGTCTTCACCAAGGTTCAGCCAAACTTACTAGTTGTATCCGGAGTTTAGTTTATTCCTACAATCTGAGCCTTCATGTGGGGTTCAGTATAACCTTGAAAAAGGTTTGATCCTACAACCCATTTCTTGAGGTTCGGTTTAATCCTACAACTCAAGTCTTCAACGACATTCGGTTTAATCCTACTAACCGTACTCGGAGTTCGGTTCAATCCTACAATCCGAGCCTTCAAATGGGGCTCGGTACAACCTTGAAAAAGGTTTGATCCTGTAACCCACGTCGCCACTCGAGGAGTTCATCGCCAATCACAGAATAGGTGATTGGGATCATCCGTCCTGAGGGTCTTCACATATAATTATTTAAAGCTATAAATCATAACATAGAAAGAGAGTGAAGACAGTAAGTTCATGAATTGCATTCTCATTAAATTGAATAGGGATTACAAAGGGAGCGTAGTTGGGTTCATGCTTCATTAAAACCTTCTTGAGAAAAACCCATTGGGAAAAAGCTCAAGTAAGGAAAAAGAGTACACGCCGCCTTACCACTAGCTGTAATAAATATGCAAATTTTTTGTATTCCATTTATTACAGATTTACGTGCCATCGAGCTCCTCTAAGCGATATGATCCTTTGCCAGTCACCTCAGAAACTCTGTATGGACCTTCCCATGTTGGTGCTAACTTTCCCTGGTGCGCAAATTTATTTCCCACACTTGCCTTCCTCAAAACAAGCTTTCCCATGTTGAATACTCTATGTTGAATGCGGTTATTGTATCAGAGGGCGGCCTTCACTTTTATCGCTTGATCCCTGACAAAAGCCTCTTCTCTTAACTCCTGGAGAACATCTAGCTCAGATGCCAGATTGGCGGTATTATTCTCTGCAGAAAAATATTCCACCCTCGTCGATCTAGTCTGGAGCTCCACTGGGATCATCGCCTCGGCCCCGTAGGTAAGACGATATGGGGATTCATTGGTAGAAGAATGGGGTGTAGTACGATATGCCCACAAAATGTGATATAGCTGATCAGTCCATCCACCCTTTGCTTCACCAAGGCGCTTCTTTAATCCTTTCAACACTTCTCTATTGGCTATCTCAGCTTGGCCATTCGTCTAAGGATGTTCAACAGATAAAAAGATTTGGACTATCCCTAGTCCTTCAAGCAACTCTGTGAACTTCCTATCTGTAAACTGGGTGCCGTTGTCAGTTACGATCCGTCCTGGGATGCCGAACCATGCTATGATATTCTCGTATACAAAGCATCGTGTTCGTGCTGAAGTGATATGCACTACTGACTCCGCTTCGATCCATTTGGTGAAATAATCAACTCCCATGATGAGGTATTTAATGCCCCCAGGCGTTATTGGGAATGGGCCTAGGATATCGAAGCCTCATTGATAGAAAGGCCATGGCACCGCGGATGAAGAAAGTTCTTGGGCCGGTGTGTAATGAAGATTGGAAAATCTTTGGCAAGCATCGCACCTCTTGACGAAATCAATGGAATCCTACTTCATCGTGGGCCACCAATATCCAGCCCTGAGGATTTTTCTCATTAAGCTTCTTCCTCCAGCGTGGTGCCCACATTACCCCTCGTGTACCTCTTCCATTACTCCTTGTATCTCGTTCTCTTTTAAACAAATAAGGTACGGCACTGAGAATCCTCTTATATAGAAAACACCGTCAATCATGGTGAAATATGGCATTTCCCTTTTTATTCTTCTTTTCTCCTTCTCGTCAGTGGGCAGCTGTCCGTCAGCCAGGTAACCGATATAAGGGGTAACCCATGAATTCGCATAGGAAAAATTGACCATTATGGCATTCAGAGAAGGGAACAAAGGAATGTTAGGCGATGTCAGCTACTCTGGACCACTGTAGTTGTACTTCCAGGCTGTTTCATGCTTGCGAGCCTCGATAGAATATCTGCCCTAGTGTTTTCTTCTCTCGGCACATGCTTAAACTCCAGCATATCGAATCTTCCTCTTGATAAGTGTTTGATTATATTGAGTTTGCTGAAAGAGAATCAAGTTTGTATAATATGAACTCAATGGAATGAATGTGCCAAGTTTAAACACAGAGGTTGTAGTACAGTATAGATGTCGTTCCACTGAGGAGGTGTAAGAATGAAAATCTTAGTCTTGAATTGATTTGGCAGAAAGTTTTTGGTTTTTGTTTTGTTATAAATGATGTTGAATGAGAAACAGTAAGTAACAAATAACAGAGAATATCACTTGCAAAAGATAACAGTAAATGATGTTGGAAAATTCAGTTTTGTAAAACAGGGATTGGCTTCATCACATCTTCACCTCTGTAAGCTGCATAAGTTTTCATATAAGGAAATCGAAAAGATAAGTTCTACGTCACAATCAAAGTCATTTGTATCGATCCCTCGACTACAAAATTCATAAGAATGATTTTCAAACCGCTGATCCCTCAGTCACTTTGGAAATCATTCCAGCATTATCGATCGATTGTTTTGACGTTTATTGCGTTAGACGCCATCCCTGGCTACCTACCCACAACAAGTATTTCTTTCAGATTCTGCTTTCAAAAGTCACTTCCCAGCATACTTGAGAAAACTCAGAACAAGAAAATAGTGATCAAGTATTTTCAGGCATTAAACACAGAAGGAAATACAGAAACTTATCAAATCTCATTATTCAATAAAAACTTACAACAACATTGCTTCAGTGTTGAATGGATTACAGCCAATCCCATAAGGGAGATTTAGCTACTCATGCCTTGCATTTTCACTATCAACAGAGTGAATACAGGAAATAATGGAAAGTATGAATGAAATACAGAGGATGAATCTGATGTATGATGTGATAGGAGATTGATGATGATGATGTTGTTTGCAGCTTGATTTATAGGAGTTTAGGTTCAGCTTCTCTTGCCCACTTGCGTAGAACCCATGCAGCATCTTTCAGAGACTGGTGGAAACAGAAGAAAGTGGATGAGTTTGCATCGCATTGTTGGTGAATAAAGAATTAAGAAACCCATGCTGTGTGAGTCACGCTTGAGCTTGATGGTCACGCTCAAGCGTGAAGAGTTCTGATGCTTATTGATGATCTCACGCTCAAGCTGAAGTAATTCACGCTCAAGCGTGGCTTCCTTGCCTTCTCACGCTTGCTCCTCGCTTAGCCTCGCTCAGTTACGCTCAGGCGAGGCCTTAATATCCATTCCTCACGCTCAAGCGGCTCATTCCCACGCTTGAGCGTGAGAGGGGTCCTGATGCCTCTGTTTCCTTTAATTCATGCTGGCCATGCTTAATCCATGCTTAGGCTTCCATTTTTATCATTCCACGCTTAAGCTCCTAGTGTTCACGCTCAAGCGTGAGGGGTCCTGATGCTTTCCAACTTGTTCAAGCTTAAGCTTGCTTGCTCAAGCTTAAGCTTGGTTGTTCAAGCTTGAGCTTGCTGTCTTCAAATGCTCCCGATCACGCTTGAGCTTGCTCTTTCACGCTTGAGCTTGATGCTTTCACGCTTGAGCTTGATGCTTTCACGCTTGAGCTTGATGCTTTCACGCTTGAGCTTGATGCTTTCACGCTTGAGCTTGATGCTTTCACGCTTAAGCTTGATGCTTTCACGCTTAAGCTTGCCTGCTTCAAGCTTAAGCTTGATTTTTCACGCTTAAGCTTGCTTGCTCCAAGCTTAAGCTTGATTTTTCACGCTTAAGCTTGCTTGCTCAAGCTTAAGCTTGCCCTGCTTTCCTGTTGAATTTCCTGCAACTTTCCAAGAGTTTTAACACAATATTTCTTTTATACACCTATCCATCACTACTTAAAAGATTCATGCTCACTTCCTTCAATAATTCATCAATTTAGCTCAAGTTCTTTACAAAATTAATTCGAATGAGTCATGAAATCAATGCTTAATCAACACTTATCAAACTCTCCCCAACCTAGATTTTTGCTTGTCCTCAAGTAAAAAGAAGTTTAGGAAAGGGAATCAAGCGTTCAAAAATCTAAGTTTCTGTTGCAGACAAAAAGTTTAAAAGACAATAATCTGAGTTGATGTCTAGGCAAATGATTTTCTTAATACCAATTCCTTGAAATGTAATGCACCATTACCTTGTTCATAAAGCATGTAACCCATTGCTGTAAGAATATAGAACTCTCATTATTTCTTACCATGTGTCTGTTTCACTCATCCATCATTAGAACTGCTCCGTTAACATTGGCCGTCATTTCTAGTAAAACCAAAATTCAAATGAATAGCAAGGATCAAAAGGTCTTTTAAGGATGTAATGAGGCTGGGCTAACAAGAATCTTTGGTTTTTCTTGGTTTCAAAACGCATGTTTAAAGAAGAGCATAAGTGTTTTTGGTTAATTTATTTAACAAATTAGAAGGCTCCTTCTTTGCATTGAAACTTCAGAATTTTCTTTTGTTTTCCTCCAGCTCTTTTATACATTTTTGGAGAGCTTACTATTCTTTTTGCATTTTCTTCTACTGCCTCCATTTGTTTCATCTCCTTTTGAGAAAAATATTTTATGCTCTTTTTCAAGATGAACATGCAGGTAAGATAGAATTTTTTCTTTTATGCTTAGCTCAGGGCAGAGAAAAATTTTCATGCTTTTATGGCTCAAAGATGGGCTGCAAAAAAATCGGATCTTTTTATCGAGGTAGCTTTTTGGCTCTTGGCTAACTATGTTTTCAAAATTGCCTTATCATTTCCTTGCTTGTTTCTTAAGAAAAAGGTTTAATTAGAAAATCAGTCAATGCCAATTTAACAAATTCAAATGAGGCTCTCAAGTGTTTAGATTTTCTCACTTCTCATCAAGATATCAGGCTTACTTCCTTATTCTAACAGAAAAGGGTTCACGTCATGTAATCAAGCAACAATACATGCATTCCAGTTCCTTGGTTCTTAATTAAGTCATTTTGCCAAAAAAAAGAATCAGTGTTATTGCCTAAAAACATTCTGTTGCTTAGAAACTTTTCTTGTTCAAAAAGTAAAATCTTTGGTTGGGGTTTTCAAAATTGGTACAACTACAAGCATGTAATGGTATATCCAAACAATCAACCAAAAGCATCAAAATTTTAAAAATTTTCAAAGCATGCTGCAGTAATGTTAGACAAAACTAACTGAAAGTAAACTAAAGCAATAAAAACTAAAGCAGTAAACTCATCACTCATCCTTAGAAGAGTCATCCCCTGTCTCATGTTTCCTTGCTGGAGGCCCTTGTGAGGGTGGTCCTGGTTTAGTCTATGAAGTCTCACCCCTCCTAAGAAAGAAGGCCTGTCCCCAAGCTAAACAATGTGGGTTGTAAACTTGCTTTCAGATAATGAGTGGGATGAATTTGATGAGCTGCCTGAAAAGTAAAAGAAAAATTCAATCTTAGGATAAAATTTACTTAAAGTAAAATCAACAGAAAAGAAAAATAAAAGATTGGGTTGCCTCCCAATAAGCGCTTGTTTAACGTCATTAGCTTGACGCCTGATTTTTTTTTTTTCAAGTTGGGTCATGGAGCTGGTGAATGAGAGTGTTGAGTTTTTCCACTTCCTTGCCTAAGTCAGGCCTTGGCTTTCTTCCTTTCTGTTTTTCAAGTGCACCTTCAATAGCAAAATCAGCTTGTTCTTTTTGCACTCAAATTTTTACTTTTCTGTCATCCACATCTATGATGACTTTGGCTGCTTTCAAGAATGGTCTCCCCAGTATTAGAGGAACTTCAGAATCTTCCTCCATATCTATGACAACAAAGTTCTCATGAAATTCAAATTTATCAACTTTGACCTCAATATTTTCAGCAATACCATAAGGGGTTTTTATTGATTGATCTGCCATTTTTAAAGTCATGTTTGTTGGCTTCACTAAAAAATCCCCTATACTTTTAAGTGTGGATAATGGCATCAAATTTACACTAGCACCAAGATCTAATAAAGCTTTACTTTTTGAAAGATTTCCAATAGTAACGGGAATAGAAAAACTCTCTGGATCTTTGGTGTTATAAGGTACTGCTTCATGTGTGATAGCATCATGTCCATCTTCTTCCTCAGTTATTTCCTCAGTCAGTGTGGTTACAGCCTTGCAATGCTCTATTGGGTTTGTTTCAGTGTTTGCTCCATACTGAGGCTTCTGTTTTTCAGCAAGTTGTTGGGCAAGTTGTCCCAATTGTGTTTCCAAGTTCCTAAGTGATGCCTCATTGTTCTTTTGACTTGCTAAAGAAGTTTGCATAAATTTTTACAAGGTGTCCTCTAATCTAGAAGTTCTCTCCACCAAAGTAGGACCATTATTTTGATATGGTTTATTTGAAGAGCTGGGCTCTTGCTTCCATCCTTGGTTTTGGTTACTTCTCCATCCCTGAAACGGTTGGTTAGAAAAATTTGAATTGAAATTACCAGACCTTCCTTGGTTGTTCATGAAGTATACAGTTTCTTCTTGTGAGCCACAATTCTCATTGAGATGATCTCCTCCACAAAAGTTACATGTTGCAGGCATTTGTTGTTGTCCTGGTTGTGATGATTGTACTGCATGTAATTGTTGTGGAAGATTGGCTATCTTTTTGGTCAATGCTTCTAATTGTTGGGTCAGAATTTTGTTCTGTGCTAAGATGGCATCTGTGGTGTTTAAGTCAAGAACTCCTTTCCTTTGAACTTGCTGACGATCATGTTGAGCTTGGTAGTCTGTTGAGGATAAAGCTTCTATTATCCTTGTGGCTTGGTCAGCATCCACTGTCATCATTGTTCCTCCTGCTGCTGCATCTAAAATTATTTTAGTGTCAGCCCTTAAACCACTGTAAAAAATATTAAGTTGTGCAATATCTTCAAGTCCATGGTTTGGGCATTTTCTGAGCAGTGATTTAAAGCATTCCCATGCCTCACAAAAAGGTTCATCTTGGCCTTGTCTAAATGTTGTAATATCTGATTTGGCCTTGATGAATCTAGATGGAGGAAAGAACCTTTGTAGAAATTTTTCTTCAACTATGTTCCAGCTATTCAAACTTTGATTTGGATGAGATTGTAACCACTCCTTTGCTTTTCCTGCTAAAGAGAAAGGAAATAGTCTTAAATATGCAGCATCAATAACATCTTGGTCAAATCCCATGGTTCTAACCAATTCATAGAATGTGGCCAAGTGAGTGTACGGATCTTCACTGGACATTCCATGGAATTGATGTGAACTAATCAAACTCAGAAATGCTGGTTTCATTTCTAGTGCTCTGACAGTGTTTGGGATTGCAATGCTTGAGAAATGTCTTGGCCCTTGCTGTAAAGCATAGTCTCCAAGTGTTCTCCTTGGTGGATTTTGATTATTGCTATTGTCATCCATTGTATCAGAGGAAGTTTGTCCTTCTTGGAAGTTCTGCTTTGCTTTCTTGATTTTCTTGAGGAACCTATCTATCTCAGGATCAAATGCAAGCTGTTCTTTTGTACCCTGTCCTCTCAAGATCATAAATCAAGAACTCAAAGTAGCAAGGTTAAAAAAAAAATAAAAACAAATTACAAACAAGTTTATTTACACTGTCTTGTCAATTCAATGCTAAAATATTCAAACTTAAATCACCTCCCCGGCTGCGGCGCCAAAACTTGATGAGTGTTTGATTATATTGAGTTTGCTGAAAGAGAATCAAGTTTGTATAATATGAACTCAATGGAATGAATGTGCCAAGTTTAAACACAGAGGTTGTAGTACAGTATAGATGTCGTTCCACTGAGGAGGTGTAAGAATGAAAATCTTAGTCTTGAATTGATTTGGTAGAAAGTTTTTGGTTTTTGTTTTGTTATAAATGATGTTGAATGAGAAATAGTAAGTAACAAATAACAGAGAATATCACTTGCAAAAGATAACAGTAAATGATGTTGGAAAATTCAGTTTTGTAAAACAGGGATTGGCTTCATCACATCTTCACCTCTGTAAGCTGCATAAGTTTTCATATAAGGAAATCGAAAAGATAAGTTCTACGTCACAATCAAAGTCATTTGTATCGATCCCTCGACTACAAAATTCATAAGAATGATTTTCAAACCGCTGATCCCTCAGTCACTTTGGAAATCATTCCAGCATTATCGATCGATTGTTTTGACGTTTATTGCGTTAGACGCATCCCTGGCTACCTACCCACAACAAGTATTTCTTTCAGATTCTGCTTTCAAAAGTCACTTCCCAGCATACTTGAGAAAACTCAGAACAAGAAAATAGTGATCAAGTATTTTCAGGCATTAAACACAGAAGGAAATACAGAAACTTATCAAATCTCATTACTCAATAAAAACTTACAACAGCATTACTTCAGTGTTGAATGGATTACAGCCAATCCCATAAGGGAGATTTAGCTACTCATGCCTTGCATTTTCACTATCAACAGAGTGAATACAGGAAATAATGGAAAGTATGAATGAAATACAGAGGATGAATCTGATGTATGATGTGATAGGAGATTGATGATGATGATGTTGTTTGCAGCTTGATTTATAGGAGTTTAAGTTCAGCTTCTCTTGCCCACTTGCGTAGAACCCATGCAGCATCTTTTAGAGACTGGTGGAAACAGAAGAAAGTGGATGAGTTTGCATCGCATTGTTGGTGAATAAAGAATTAAGAAACCCATGCTGTGTGAGTCACGCTTGAGCTTGATGGTCACGCTCAAGCGTGAAGAGTTCTGATGCTTATTGATGATCTCACGCTCAAGCTGAAGTAATTCACGCTCAAGCGTGGCTTCCTTGCCTTCTCACGCTTGCTCCTCGCTTAGCCTCGCTCAGTTACGCTCAGGCGAGGCCTTAATATCCATTCCTCACGCTCAAGCGGCTCATTCCCACGCTTGAGCGTGAGAGGGGTCCTGATGCCTCTGTTTCCTTTAATTCATGCTGGCCATGCTTAATCCATGCTTAGGCTTCCATTTTTATCATTCCACGCTTAAGCTCCTAGTGTTCACGCTCAAGCGTGAGGGGTCCTGATGCTTTCCAACTTGTTCAAGCTTAAGCTTGCTTGCTCAAGCTTAAGCTTGGTTGTTCAAGCTTGAGCTTGCTGTCTTCAAATGCTCCCGATCACGCTTGAGCTTGCTCTTTCACGCTTGAGCTTGATGCTTTCACGCTTGAGCTTGATGCTTTCACGCTTGAGCTTGATGCTTTCACGCTTGAGCTTGATGCTTTCACGCTTGAGCTTGATGCTTTCACGCTTAAGCTTGATGCTTTCACGCTTAAGCTTGCCTGCTTCAAGCTTAAGCTTGATTTTTCACGCTTAAGCTTGCTTGCTCCAAGCTTAAGCTTGATTTTTCACGCTTAAGCTTGCTTGCTCAAGCTTAAGCTTGCCCTGCTTTCCTGTTGAATTTCCTGCAACTTTCCAAGAGTTTTAACATAATATTTCTTTTATACACCTATCCATCACTACTTAAAAGATTCATGCTCACTTCCTTCAATAATTCATCAATTTAGCTCAAGTTCTTTACAAAATTAATTCGAATGAGTCATGAAATCAATGCTTAATCAACACTTATCACCTCTCAACTCATTCACACAGTTCAAATATAGCTGAAGTTGGGGCTCACGGAACTAGTATTCACCTTGAATCTGCGATATCACCAGCTGTGAATCACTGCACAATGTCGCCTCTGTTGTCCCGATATCAATTACCGCTAGGAGCCTGGCTAGACATGCCTCATATTCAGCCTGGTTGTTGGAGGTTTTAAAGTTGAATCGAAGAGAAATCTCTAGATGCACACTGTCATCACTCTACACAATGACACCGGCTCCACAACCTTTACTATTCGATGACCCATCCACATAAATAGTCCAGTGAGCACGAGGTGTGCCTGGATCTGCACCTGTCATTTCTACAACAAAATTAGCCAGGACTTGGGCTTTAATGGCTCCTTGTGGTTCATAGGAAACTTTGAATTCAGAAAGCTCGATAGACCACTTGATCATCCTCCCCGCGAGGTCTGGCTTACTTAGCATGGAACGGAGTGGCAAATCCGTTCTTACCAGAATTGGGTATGCATGGAAGTACGACCTCAACCATCGTAAAGCCCAGATAACTGCAAGAGCAGCCTTCTCAATCTTTTGGTATCTGCTCTCTGCTCCTTGCAACGTCTTGCTAGTAAAATACACTGGCCTCTGCCCCTCTTGGGTTTTCTTGACCAATTGTACTCCCAAGGCCTCATCCGAAATCGCCAAGTACAAAATGAGGGATTCACCGGGGTCTGGCTTTACCAAGATCGGAGGACTCGATAATACTTCCTTGAGCTCCTGGAACGCTTGCTCCTGCTCCTGTCCCCACTCAAACTTCTTAGACTTTTTTAGCACTTTATAAAGGGGAAGTTGTCTATGTGCTATCTTAGGCATGCATCGAGCCAAAGCTGCCACTTTCCCGTTTAAAGACTGCACCTCCCTCAAGTTCTTCGGACTCTGCATGTCCAATATCGCCTGGCATTTTCCTGGATTAGCCTCAATACTGTGCTGAGTCAACATGAAGCCCAAAAACTTTCCAGCTAGAACAGTAAAAGTACACTTCAACGGGTTCAATCACATGTTATATTGCCTCAAGCGTGTGAATACCTGGCGCAAGTCTTGAACATGATCACCTCCAGCTGGAGTCTTGGCAATGATATCGTCAATGTACACCTCCACCAGTTTGGTGTGTATGCCTTCGAACACCTTGTTAATCATACGCTGGTAAGTGGCCCTACCATTCTTCAAACTGAAGGGCATGACGGTATAGTAGAAGACACCATGGTCATTGACAAAAGCTATCTTCTCTTGATCCTCCTCCCACATTGGAATCTGGTTGTACCCTGAATAAGTATCCATGAAACTTAGGTACTGGTAACCAGACGAATCGTCCACCATACGATCAATATTTGGGAGAGGATATGGGTCATTCGGGCAGCAGCGGTTGAGGTCTACATAGTCAGTGCACATTCTTCACTTGCCATTGGCCTTCTGTACCATTACCACATTGGAAAGCCAAAAGGAATAACGGACCTCTCTAATAAATCTGGCCTTCAACAGCTCCTTCGTCTGCTCACAAGCTGCCTTCTGTTTCTTTGGTCCCAGTCTTCTCTTCTTCTAGGCAACCGGCCTCGTTTCTGGATAGACGGATAATTTATGGCAGCAGAAATTAGGGTCCATCCCAGGCATATCTGCAGCAGTCCATGCAAAAAGGTCTTTGAATTCCTGGAGGAGTGCTAACAGACGCTGCTCCATAACTGACTCCAGCTTGTCATCAATGTGAGTGACCTTCTCTAGGGAATCACCTAAGACGACATCCCTGGAACCTCCATCCGGCGTGGGTTTTGAGGGGTTGAGTGGATCAATCTTCAACTCTACTCTGGGATCAAGATCAATCAAACTAACAGACCCAGCCGTTGTTCCTCCGTCATTCAACTTCCTCTTTTTGTTAAATGCCTCTATGTCGCGACCGGGATCGCGACGGCACGGCCGACCCTCAAAACGATTTTTGAAAATGATGAACAGGGAGTCGCCACCAATATTTTTAGGATAAAATACCGGGAAAACCTTTAATTAAAGCATTGGTCAAAAAATGAGATTCCAGATCCGAGAGTCTAATTACAGGTGAGGAAGGTATTAGCACCTCACAGCTGTCCGTTATAAAAACGGTTACCTCAATTTAATAGCGCGCATTATAATTAACCCAATAATTATTTTAACTTTTCCATGAAAAGAAAATATGCGAGACGACAAAATATATAAAAATAAACAGAAATAAACACGGAATATTTACATGAGATTAACAGGACGTCTCGTCCAAATTAAACTCGCTCCACCCTTTTTAAAAAATGAGATTAACAGGACGTCTCGTCCAAATTAAACTCGCTCCTCCTTTTTTAAAATAAAAAGAATAAAGAATAAAAGAAATAAAAATTGCAATAATAATGATAATAACAATAGTCACACCTTTTATGCTAATTTAAATAGAATGTGTGAAGCACTCATTTTATTAATATTTATCAATCAATAAAGATTAATTGATAATTGAAAAGGAAGGCAAAATCACCGAATAACAATTAATTTAGCAAAAAATAAAAATAAATACAAGCAATAAAAAAAAGGATAAGAGTAGGACCGGTGTAGTGAAAGTGGAGTTGGATTGTGTTATGGGCTTGAGGTACTGGACAGAGAGGAAATGGGGAATAAGGTACTGTTTTGGATGGGTGTTTGAAGGGAAGGACCGAGAGATGTGCGTGTGGTTTGGCTTTTAAAGGAGGAAAGGAAAAGTAAAGTGAGCGTAGAGTGAGGTGAGGTGAGGGAGAGTGGGATAGTATAGGGGGGCTGTGAGGAATGAGGGGGTCGGTATTTGGAAGGTGCTGTGAGGAAAGTATTGGGGCGGTGTGGAGAGGCTTGTGTTTGGAGGGTGCTGTGAGGAAAGTGTTGGACGGTGTTGAGGATGGTGTGGGCGGTGTTGAGAGGAAGGTGTTGGGCGGTGTTGAGGATGGTGTGGGCGGTGTTGAGAGAGCTGTGAGGACGGTTTGGGCGGTATGTGGGGCGGTGTTGAGAGTGTGTGTGTGGGCGGTGTTGAGAGGAAAGTGTTGGGCGGTGTGTGGGGCGGTGTTGAGGAAGGTTTGGGCGGTGTGTGGGGCGGTGTTGAGGAAGGTTTGGGCGGTATGTGGGGCGGTGTTGAGTGAGCTGTGAAGAGGGTTGTGAGGCAGGGAGGGGCAGTGTTGAGTGAGGAGAAAATTTGTTTTTCGGGTTCTCTTCTAATGAATCTTTTCGGATCCCCTCTTCTTCCTTCGCTTGCTGTATTTATAGAGCATTTGAGGAGCATCATGATTGCTTGAACAGACCCGTGACCAGCCTGGCTGCCAATTGGTGAGGATTTTTTTAATATTTCCACATTGTCTTCTTGTCAGCCGCCTCACGAGATTGTCAAACAACTTGCATGGTGGTGTTGGAAACAGCCTGGATCTTTGACAATTAAGGAAAATGAAGGCTGGTGGCAATTTTTTATCATTTTCCACCTTGTCTTATTGCCAACCAACCTCCGTAGTTCAAGGATCCACTTGGACAGTGGACATCCAACTCAGCAAGATGAAAATCCGAGAGAAAGTGATGAAAATCCGAGTGAGGAAGACAGAATTCTGAGTGAAATGACTCGAGTCAGCTTCTCAATCGGTATTTATCCATATTGGGAGTGAGTTTCGAGTGGAATGAAGCATCTCCAATGGTAAACCGTGCGAAAACACACCTTTCCGAGTGAGAATTGCTCGGTATGAGGTTGCTGTGAGACACTCAGTCGGAGCCGAGTGGAAAATGACTCGGAACCGACTGAAATGGTTGCAATGGGCTCGGTAATTGGCTTGAGGAGGGCTAACTAGCTGAATTGCCAGTCGGTTCCGAGTGAGCATTGGTTCGGACTTGAGTGAGAGTGGTCATTTGGGAGTCGGATATGATTGGAGATTGACCCAGAACCGACTGGAAAATGTCACTCAAAAACCGATCGAATATTGCCTCAGAACTGATTAAAGATGACTCAGAATGATGACTCGGAACTTGGTAATAATTGACTCGGAATCTGGGTGAGAATGGTGAGCCAGCTTTGGGTGAAAATTGGTGGCTCGGGTTTGGTGAAAACGAGCTCAGTGATATTTAAATATGGCTCGGAAATAAGTGGAATGGAGGGTGATGGCTCGGAGCCGACTGAAAAGGGAATGACTCGGTGCAGACTTGGAAATACCTCACTCGGTTCTTAGTGGATAACCTTTACTTAGTACCGATTGAAGAACATCACTCGGAATACTCCTTCATTCGTCACTCAGGAATGGCTTTCACTCGGCAATCAGGTATTCGATGCATTTTCTTAGAAGTTCTTTACAAGTCCGAATCTTGATTTGCTCGGAAACACATGCTTGTCCTCCAAGTCACTCGGAGTCGGTCTCATGCTTCAATCAGAATCAAAAACTTAGTCTTCATCAATCGGTATCGTCTTTCTTTGCACTCGGAAATTAGAAGTTCAGCCATTTGCACTCGAAAATTGCCTTCTTATTACTCAGAATTTGGAAGCTTGGCATTTTCACTCGGAATCTGCCTGTTTTTTCGATCAGAACATGGAAATTGGACGTTTGTCACTCGGAAACTGTCTCTTTTCCACTCAGAGGTTGGAATTTCACTGTTTTTCACTCGGATTCTGGTCTTCTTTCCACTCAGAGGTTGGAATTTGGCTTCTGCACTCGGGTCCAGCCCTCTTTGTGTCCTTCCTTGACACTTGAGGCCCACTTGGAGGCTCCTTCACTCGGAAATGATCATTCCGAGTCCTTTCACTCGGAAATGATCATTTCCGAGTCAGAGTTTTTTTTTTAATTAATTAATTAATTTTTTTTTTTGCCTTGTGAATTCCCCATTCTTGGTGAAAATTGACTGGAACGAAATAGGTGCTCACAGATGCCCCTCT
The DNA here is from genome assembly GCA_037962975.1 of Clitoria ternatea. Classification (NCBI taxonomy): domain Eukaryota; kingdom Viridiplantae; phylum Streptophyta; class Magnoliopsida; order Fabales; family Fabaceae; genus Clitoria; species Clitoria ternatea. The sequence continues at coordinate 142,664,105 of CM075670.1, forward strand.
TTACTTCTTTTTCATGAGGAAAAGCATGAAGTTTCTTCTTGCTTTTTTTTGAAATGGAAAGGGAGTAAAGACGTGAACACTATTGGAAAAGTAGAAAGTGAAGGTGTTACTTCTCGGTTAACAGGAATGATGAGGATGTTGTCTCTAGGTTAACAGCAAAGGTAAAAGGTGAGGGTGTTGCCTCTCGGTTAACAGCAAAGGTGAGGGTGAGGGTATTGCCTCTCGGAAAAGTAAAAGGTGAGTGTGTTGCCTCTCGATTGACTGGAAAAGTAAAAGGATGAGGGTGAGGGTGTTGCCTCTCGGTTGAGTAAAAGGTGAGGGTGTTGCCTCTCGATTGACTGGAAAGGTAAAAGGATGAGGGTGTTGCCTCTCGGTCGACTGGAAAAGTAAAAGGATGAGGGTGTTGCCTCTCGGTTGACTGAAAAAGTAAAAGGATGAGGGTGTTGCCTCTCGGTTGACTAAAAAAGTAAAAGGATGAGGGTGTTGCCTCTCGATTGACTAGAAAATTAAAGGATGAGGGTGTTGCCTCTCGGTTGACTGAAAAAGTAAAAGGATGAGGGTGTTGCCTCTCGGTTGACATGACTGAGGCCCTGGATTGAAAGGGAATAAATCTGGGGGTAATGCCCTAGTTTGGGGTAGTCTGAAAGAATTCTTGGGGCATTGCCTTTTGTCTAAAGGGAAACCTGGAGTGATGCTCCTGTTGGAATTGTTTAGGAAGTGTAGCTCCACTGGGGAAGGATAAGTCCTCCTGGTAACCTTCATGGTACCACTGGGAAAGTATTAGGTGAGTTGGGACAGAGTAATCTGAGGGTTGTCGGGGAACTGTCCTTCTAATTGCCCTTTGAATAAACAAAAGAAATCTTAGGGAGATGCCCCAATTTGACATAATTGAAGGTTGTTGGGGGACTGCCCCCTTGAAAGAAATCTGGGGAGATGCCCCAGTTTGACATAACTGAAGGTTGTTGGGGGACTGCCCCCTTGAAAGAAATCTGGGGAGATGCCCCAGTTTGAGCTTTTTAGTGAGAGGAGTATGATGGATGCTAGTTTGGTAATGGTGAACTCACTGGGGAAAGACAAGTCCTCTTAAGCCTGATCAAAGAAACATCCCGGTTGAGGGAACTGATCCCATTTTTATGGAACTCCTTGGGAGAGATCTTCAGTCTATAGGTCTCGCTGAGAGAAAACTTTGGCGAATACCTGCTTTTGGATGATGGATTTGGCGTCCCGCTGACAAAAGAATGAGTTAGTATAAAAATACATTACAGGTAAATTTTCCTTGGCGACTGTCTCTTTAAGATAACTCATGGATGAAACAGAAACATCCTCCGACTTTTGGCGAGAGTACATTTCATCCCCCATAACTTTATGCTCTGTTGTTTCCAATTTCAAAAAATTTTAGGCGAAAACTTGTTTATTCATAAAAATGAACACATGTAGGATGAAGAGAGACTTTTATTTATAAACATCAGATATGCACAGCGATGAAAATAATATTAAACACAGCGATGTGACAAGGTATGTAAAGAATTGAAGGCAAATAAAAAGGAAAAGGCTCATATATCCTCAAATGATCCTCCGCGAGCAATGAGAAACTTGATCCCATATCATGACTTTGTGTTCGTCCTTTGATTTTGCTTCTGAGGGCGTAATTTGACAATGACCTAATACTCGTTTTGAGCTCCTTTGACTTTGGTTTGAAGGACTTATGTTGTGGAGTCGAATTTGTAGAACCGCCTTTTTAGGTTTTCGGCTCATCTTGCTGCTCTAACTTTTGCCTAGGTCGCCTTTTCAGGTTTTCAACCTAGCGAGCTCTTTTTCTTTTTTTCTTTTTTTTTTATGTAAAGTATCTTTTCACTGCATCGGTATTGACAGGCATTGGCAGGTCGTCTCCATCCATATTGGTGAGTATGAGGGCTCCTCCGGAGAAAGCCTTCTTTATAACATATGGTCCCTCATAATTAGGTGCCCATTTCCCTCGGACATCCCTTTGAATTGGCAAAATCTTCTTGAGGACCAGATCACCCTCTTGGAATTTTCGCGGGCGTACTTTCTTTTCGTATGCCCGCTTCATGCGTCTTTGATACAATTGTCCCCGGCAAAGGGCAGTTAATCTCTTCCCGTCAATTAGATTCAATTGGTCATATTTGGCCTGGACCCATTCAGCTTCTTGCAATTTAGCCTCCATGATCACCCTAAGGGATGGAATTTCCACTTCGAATGGTAGTACAGCTTCCATTCCGTAAACCAAAGAAAATGGGGTTGCCCCAGTTGAGGTTCGTACCAAGGTTCGGTATCCATGTAGTGCGAAAGGGAGCATTTCATGCCAGTCTTTATAGGTTACTACCATCTTTTGCACTATCCTCTTTATATTTTTATTGGCTGCCTCAACCGCTCCATTCATTTTCGGACGGTATGGAGAGGAGTTGTGATAGGAGATTTTAGAACTCTCACAAAGCTCCTTCATCATTTTGTTGTTTAAATTTGTACCATTGTACGTGATGATTTGGTTTGGTAGGCTATACCGGCATATCAGCTCACGCTTGACGAATTTGACCACAACATTTTTCGTCACATTGGCGTATGAAGCTGCTTCTACCCACTTGGTGAAATAATCGATAGCAACCAAAATGAAACGATGACCATTCGAGGCTTTTGGTTCAATGGGCCCAATTACATCCATACCCCACATTGAAAAAGGCCATGGTGCTGACAAGACATTTAGGGATGAGGGAGGAGCATGAATGTGATCAACATAAATCTGACATTTATGACACCTCCGTACGTAAGCAAAACAATCGGCTTCCATAGTCATCCAATAATACCCAGCTCTCAGTATTTTTCTTGACATAGCATGCCCATTTGTATGAGTTCCGAAAGATCCTTCGTGGATATCTTTCATGATCTGGTTTGCTTCAACGGTATCAACACACCGGAGGAGAATGGAATCATAATTCCTCTTGTAAAGCACGTTACCACTCAATAGGTATCCCATGGCTAGCCTTCTCAAAGTTCATTTGTCATTGTCCATGATACCTTCAGGGTATTCTTGGCATTGGAGGTATCTTTTGATGTCATGATACCAGGGCTTGCCATCCAGTTCTTCTTCTATGGCCTGGCAATGGGCAGGTTCTTGCTGTTTCTTTATCTCAATGAGAGGCACTTCGTAATCATTGCTGACCTCGAACATAGCAGCTAGGGTGGCTAAAGCATCTGCCATTTGGTTGTCCTCCCGTGGAACATGATGGAAGGTAACTTCATCGAACCTTTTGATCATCTCTTTGATATGAGCATGATAGGGAACTAGTTTATTATCTCTAGTCTCCCATTCATCCTTTAGTTGATGGATAACTAAAGCAGAATCTCCATAAACCTCCAGAACCTTTATTCCCACGTTTAGAGCCGCTTGTATTCCTAGAGAACATGCTTTATATTCCGCAATATTATTGGTGCAATCAAAACACAGCCGAGCGCAAATAGGGATGAATTCCTTATCAGGTGAGATTAAAATAACCCCAATTCAATGTCCTAGTGCATTGGAGGCTCCATCGAATCTCATGATCCATCTGGTTTCCAGGCCACCTTCTTCTTTGGAAAGAGCCAAGATATCCTCATCTGGGAAATCATGCCACATTGGTTGATAAGCTTCAATGGGTTGGTATGCCAAGTAATCTGTCAGCGCACTCCCTTTAATTGCCTTTTGGGTGACATATGTTATGTCATATTCCATCAGTAACACTTGCCAACGGGCAATCCTTCCAGTCAAAGCGGGTTTTTCAAAGATATACTTGATGGGATCCATCTTAGACACCAGCCAAGTAGTATGATTAAGCATGTATTGCCGTAAGCGTCGGGCAGCCCAAGCCAATGCACAACACGTTCTTTCAAGAGACGAATACCTCATCTCATATTCGGTAAATCTCTTGCTCAAGTAGTAGATGGCGTATTCCTTTCTTCCAGTCTCATCATGTTGACCCAATACACATCCCATGGATTCATTCAACACAGTCAGGTATAGGATTAATGGTCTCCCATGAATGGGTGGCACCAAGACTGGTGGCTCCAATAAGTACTGTTTTATTTTTTCAAATGCAATCAGGTAATCCTCATTCCACTGTCCAGGATGATTCTTGCGAAGCAACTTGAAAATCGGCTCACAAGTTGCCGTCATTTGGGAAATGAATCGGGCGATGTAATTCAATCTTCCCAAGAATCCTCGGACTTCTTTTTCAGTACGAGGAGGAGGCATTTCCAGAATTGCCTTGACTTTGTCAGGATCAACTTCTATCCCCTTCTCATTCACAATGAACCCTAACAATTTGTCGGATCTTGCGCCAAAAGTACACTTGGCGGGATTCAATCTAAGCTTGAATTTCCTCAACCTTTCAAAAAGTTTTCTCAGGTCAGCAATATGCTCCTCCTCAGACCTGGACTTGGCAATTATGTCATCCATATAGACCTCTATTTCCTTGTGCATCATGTCGTGGAAGAGAGTCACCATTGCCCTTTGATAGGTGGCTCCTGCATTTTTTAATCCGAAGGACATTACTTTGTAACAAAAGGTGCCCCACAGAGTGATGAACGTGGTCTTTTCCATATCTTCTGGTGCCATCTTGATCTGGTTATATCCCAAAAATCCATCCATAAATGAGAAGATGGAATGCTGAGTTGTGTTATCAACCAATACGTCAATCTGAGGTAAAGGAAAATCATCCTTAGGACTCGCCCGATTCAAGTCTCGGTAGTCCACACACATCCTTACTCTCCCATCTTTCTTTGGAACGGGAACTATATTGGCTACCCATTGCGGATACTTAGCTACGGCTAAGAAACCAGTGTCGAATTGTTTCTTGACTTCTTCTTTGATCTTAAGAAGCATTTCTGGTTTCATTCGTCGTAACTTTTGCTTGATCGGTGGACATTCCGGCTTTAAAGGCAACTTGTGTTCCACAATGTTATTATCTAGACCTGGCATATCTTGATACGACCATGCAAAAATGTCTCGAAATTCCCGGAGTAGTCTAATCAATTCACTCTGTCGTTGTTTGCTCAAGAGGGTGCCTATCTTGACTTCTTTATTTTCTCCTTCATCTCCCAGGTTAATGGTCTCAATCTTTTCCTGATGAGGTTGAATTTCTTTATCTTCTTGTTCCATTAACTTTGTCAACTCGAGTGAAGGTTCAAAGTCTTCCTCACTATCCTCATAGGCATAATCATTTGGATTATCAGAGTCATGAAATAGAACCGAGTTTTCATTGCTCTTAGAAGAATCGCTTTCAGATCTGCATTTAGTGTTATATCATAATGAATGAAAACAAAGAAAGGCAAGCAAATGAAAGGTTTAAAAGAAAGAGTTTGAACAAAGATGAGGTATAAAATCAGACTGTATTCATTTAATTTAATAAACAAGCAAGTTTTTGCCTTTATTACAAAACAGATCCTAAAGCCTTAGGCATAGCAAGAGGATCGACAAGTTTTGAAAACAACAATTACTTTGGCTGAGGATTGATAGTTATGGGGAACTCCATGATTTCCCAGTTGTCCAGTTCTTGACCGGGTAAGCAAGCGTGCACTAATTCCACATCAGGGCTGTGTCCGTCTCCAACCATAGCCACCTGACCCGGATATATAATCCCGGCGCTTCTGAAGCTTTGATAGAGGTCACAGATAGGGATTCTAGCAGTATCGAACTTTTGACCGGTAAGGCGAGCGATCCTTCTCTCCCTTCTTTCTTCTCCCATCCTTTTTCTATCAGCTGCCGTAGGCTTGTATCCCAGACCATACCTATCCCTATTTTCTGGGAGACATATAGGTTGGGTTCTCCCTTCCAATTCTCGTCCTAACCCCTTTCCCAGCTTGTATCCTTCTCTCAACATTGTCTTTGCAACCATCAGAGGCACGTTTGGGAAGGATTTCTTTGTAATGCTCGTTGCATTGGCCACCTCTAAAGCCTGAAATGAGGTTTCAAGGGCTTCCTCAGTCGCTTCAATGTATGGGGTGTTGGCAGGCTTACTAACCAACAAGTCTTCTTCTCCAGAGACAATCACCAACTTGTTGTCAATGATGAACTTCAACTTTTGATGTAGAGTAGAAGGAACTACCCCAGCCGAATGGATCCACGGCCGTCCCAGTAAACAACTGTATGCGGGCGTAATATCCATGACTTGAAAAAGGATTTGAAAGGTGCATGGCCTAACTTGTATAGGCAATTCAATTTCTCCCATGACTTCTCGGCGAGTTCCGTCAAAAGCCCGGACTACCATGGAACTGGGTCTCATATGGGTCCCATCAAAAGGCAACTTTGCCAACGTAGATTTTGGCATTACATTCAAGGACGATCCATTGTCAACCAGCACCTTCGCCATGATAAGATCTTGACATTTTACGGAGATATGAAGGGCTTTGTTGTGCCCTCTTCCTTCCGCTGGTGTCTCATCATCCGTAAAAGTTAGATAGTTGTTGGCCACAATGTGTCCCACTATGCCCTCGAATTTATCTACCGGCAAATCATGTTTCACATGTGCCTCACTCAAAACTTTCATCAGCGTGTTCCGGTGTGGTTCAGAACTCATTAGTAAGGACAACAGAGAAATTTTTGCCGGGGTGTGGTTTAGTTGGTCCAACACTTGGTAGTCACTATGAAGAATGAATCTAAGAAACTCTTGGGCTTCCTCTTTGGTTACTACCTTCTTTGCTTCACCGGAGGATTCTCCCTTCCCATTCCCTGTGGCTTTGTCAAGTTTTGGTTCTGGGGAAGCATACACTCTTCCACTTCGGGTGACACCCCCGATTCCAGCAATATTCGTGACAGGGGATGATGGAGTAGGCTCAACGGCCTCAGAACTGGTAACGATCACATCAGTACCATACTTCCATGGTACAGCTCGCGAATCCTTGTAAGGGAATGGGGTTGGAGTGTTTACCGTGATGACAGTTTTAATAGGGGTTGAAGCCACAGGTGCATTTTTATTGTAAAATATGACTAGAGGTTTTGGAGCTCGAACTCGGCCTTGCTCTTGTATCATATTTATTATGTCTTCACGATGCCGGCAAACTTCTATGACGTGACTGTCCATAAATCCCTGAAGGGTTTTCTGGAAGTTTCTTCGCTTTGCGGACAGGAGGTCATTGCACTCTTTATCCCATGATCCTTTTATCAATCCCATCTTAAGCATATGGGAATGAATGGTTTCCAACGGCATTTGGATGTCCTGAACTTTGGAAATACATTCCTCATCTTTTTCCACAGCGTTAACGCCTGGTCTCCTATGGTTAGGCAAAGGATTGGTGGTCACATTCGGGCTTCCTTCCTTGAAGCTTATCCAATCAGCTCTGATTAAATCTCTTACCTTAAACTTCAATGCCAGGCAATTTTCGGTGGAATGTCCCGGTGCACCGGCATGGTAATCACATCGCGCATTTGGGTCATACCCTCTGGGATAAGGTGGTTGAAGCGGTTTTAAAGGACAAGGTGCCACTAAGGTGTTTTCAATAAGATGGGGGAGAAGCTCTGTGTAGGTCATGGGAATTGGATCAAATTGCACTTGAGTGCGGTCATCATTCTGTCTCCTCATGTTTGGATTTGGTGGGTTTATTTGGGGTGGTTGATATGGTGTTTGTGGTGGTGCGGGTGGTCGCATGACAGGTGCTCGAAAATGTGGTGGGTTTGGATTTGGAATTGTAGCTACATATGGGTGTGGTGTGTTATGGTAAGTTGACGGAAAGGTGACGGGAGTAGGTGGTCTGAGCTGGTTCCTTCTTTGGTTGTGAGAGACCAGGTTAGTCTCTCCCTCTCTTCTTTTTCCTTCTCCAAAAGAAGGTTTTCTTGCTGTCCCAGCCCCAGATGGGCTACGAGTAATCTTCCCCGTTCTCAAGCCATTCTCTATTCTTTCTCCGATAGTGACGATGTCGGAGAAGTGGGAGGAAATGCTTCCAATCATCTTGTCATAGAAAGGTGACTGGAGTGTATCAATAAATGTGGAAATCACCTCCTTTTCTGATAGAGGTGGATCGACTTGTGCTGCTACTTCTCGCCACCTTTGGGCATATTCTTTAAACGTCTCATTATCTTTCTTGGCCATGTTTTGCAACTGTACTCTATCTGGCGCCATATCCAGATTATACTTGTACTGTTGTATGAAAGCATCTGCCAGATCTTCCCAACAGCGTATATGAGATCGTTCAAGGTGGTTGTACCAGGTAAGAGGTGCTCCCGTCAAACTATCCTGGAAACAATGAATAAGCAGAGGGTCATTAGAAGCATGAGAGGCCATCTTCCGACAGTACATGGTTAGATGGTTCTTTGGACAGGTTAGCCCCCGATATTTGTCAAACTCTGGCATTTTGAATTTGGGGGGAATGACAACATCAGGAATCAGACAGAGTTGTGCAGCACTGCCCATTCCAAACCTGTTTGTTCTCTCCATTTCTCGGAATCACCTTTCCAGGAATTCTAGTCTTCCCTCCTGGGTAATAGCAGCAGTACTTGGACCCGCAGTGGCATGATGACTGGTATCCCTAACTGGTTGGTCAACATGTGCCGGGTTTGCATTAGGCATTGAGATGTGGGGTCTGGTCGTCTGGGTAGCTTGTGGTTGCGTAACTTGTGCAAGGATTGGATTTGCTTGAGGGTCTCGGACGGGCGGGACACTTGGCTGGGCCGTATGTAGAATCGCCTCTTGATAATCAGGTTCTTCTTGAAGCGGTGGGAAATAACCCTGTGGCAATCCGTAAGGTATGACGTTACCTTCTGCATCTACAAAGATGGGTTGCTGGGCTTCAGCAGTGTTTAGTTTCCTAACATGAATGGTTAGGGGAGGCGCAGCTGGGTTTGAACTTGGTCCCCCGGTGGGACCCTGAGTGGACGGTCGTTGTCTAGTGTCTTCAACTCCTGCTGAAGAATCCCCTTCTGTGACCCTTCTCTCAAGAAGTTTGGCCATTTCAGCCATTTGCTCTTTCAGTTGATTGACTTTAGCTCTCAAACTCTCATTTTCTTGTTCTATTTCAGCCATGAGTCTGGTATTAAGCCGAGTCGCGTAAGGATGTTTACCCGTTATTTCTGGGAAGTCAACAAGAAATTATTAAAAAGAAAGTAAAAAAAACAGCAAAAGAAAAACAAATGATACGTGAAGCAATCGCGGAATTCAGCCAGTATCTTTCGACTTTTTTCAGAACTTCATTCAAAAGTGATGAGTGGAAATTAACATGAGGTAGTTGTGGGGACATGAAGAAACCCCCTTTTTTTTCGGAATACATTACTGCTGCCAGCCTATTTTTATGCAGAAAAAGTAAATCAGCCATTCCTAGCTCGGGCAATCATGGCCCTCATTTTACAAATCCTTTCTCTACAATAATCAAGGAAGGTTACAATTTCTCTTGGAGTGTTAAGAGGATTAACCATCCCCTCAGCTTGCTTGAGTAGGAGCGGGAGGTCTTCCAGAACTCCATTAGCCAAATATGCCAAGTGGGCAAAGCGATTCATCCATGAATGAATATCTTCATTTTGCTGTGTTAGTTCATCTTTCAAAACATGGATAGCTTCACCACATTCTTGTTCAGCCTCTATCACACGCCGTCGCTCACCATTTATCTCATGCTGGTAAGCTTCTACCATCTCATCAAGCTGATGCTCTAATCGGCAAACTTGCAATTGCAGAAGTTCTTTCTGTACCAAGACATTTTGCTCGCGCTCTTTGGCTCTTGCCAACATGTCCCTTAGAAGCTGCTTATCAGTCAACATGGTATCTCTTTGCTTGTTCTTCGCTTTTAGTTGAGCATTAGCCGTTCGGAGGCATTGGCTTTTTTTTCCTCAGGTAGTCCCTTTCAATTTTTCTTTTCTTTCCAATCTTCCTGATGGTTTGTTTGCTTTCTAAATTCTCCCTTTTCTGAAGGGCACATTCTTGCTGAGATATCAGCAATTCTTTTTCCAATTCCTCATTTTTGGCGGTTAGCTCTTTTATTTTGGCTCTCATTGCCTCTTCTTCAAGGGTAGGAGAGGTAACATGTGCGTCTGTCGGGAGATAGGAGGGACTTTTGAAAGGTAGCTTGACAATGGAAACCCTGTTTAAGACCCATTGGTAGTACTCTTCCTTCACGGCGTGGCTTCGACTTCCTAATTCTTTCCCTTATTTGTGGACTTTCTTCCATGCATTTGCTATATCCTGAATGACAGACGTGCAATCCCCCTCTGAGAAATAAACGATGAAAGAAGTAAGGGATTCTCCATCGGGTGACCCAAGTAAGGGATAGGCTAGCTGACGTTTGGCTATGACAGGGTTGTAATTGATACACCCCTGAGTACCCATGAGAGGAACATTCGGGTAGTTTCCACAATGGTGAATTATGGTACCAACCTTCAACCATTGCGGGTACCACCTTACTTTATCAGCTGTGAGTCCTACCAGGTGATTGGCCCATTCACGCCTATTCTTCGCTACTAACTGACATAACTTCAGATCTGAGACTGGACATTCAATTTTGCTGACTTGATGGAAGACATGTGATGTAAGCCATACATATAGAGCAGGTAAACAGCAAATGATTCTCTTTCCACCTCGTGTACAGCAGAAGTCCATGGTGCAGTATATATTTGCCAATATAGCAGTGACAGGATTTTCAGACTTGAACCTATGGGCAAGGAAAACGCCAATAGCATCATAGTCCACATAATTGTTGATATTAGGAAACAAGATAACTCCATAAATGGTGAGAGCTAGAGTATCCATGAAGGCTTCCCAATCTCTTTTCTCAGCTAGCAAGTGCATGTGCTTTTCAAAATACTCTCGATCAAATCCCAGGATCTGATTTCTATTCAGTTGCGTACTCCTTAACACTTCCGGGTGAATCTTTAGGACATTAGCAACAGTAACAATATTTGCTTGACGTCCAAGATGACGGTAAGGTATTTGTCCTTCTAATGGCATCCCCAGAATTTGTTCAAACTCCTCAACTGACGGAGCTAATTGGAAGTCCCGGAAGGTAAAACAATGGAGAGGTGGGTCATAGAATTGAGTCAAAGCGGTAATTGCCTCGACTTGTACTTCCACTTCTAGCAGTTTTAGGATCCTCCCATATTTCCTTGAGAAAACCATCTTCTGATTCATGTCCAATTTCTTCCTTAATGCTTGTAGACTGGTTGTATCAACTTTCCTAACCTTAACATGCAGTAATCTTTTCAACTCGGGTACATTTCCACCACAACTATCTGACCTCATGTTAATTTCCATATTTCACTCAAAGATACTGGCCAAGCCCTTAATAGCTTCCTGTAGGGACATAAAGAAAAGAAAAATCAATCACTGACATGCTTTGCAAATTGATACTCCCCTAATAACTTTCTTGAAAACATTTTGGGATTTAGGGAAGTTACAATTTGTCGAAACTTGCAATAAATCAAGGATCACACGAGCTATGAATTTTCTGATTGTTTTTTCTTCTTTTTTTTAGAAAGTTCATAACTCCAGATCCTAAGACTTAAGCAAATATAAAAAGAAAGGTCCACTTGCCCATTAGAGGATCACAGGTTAAAAATAGGTTATTCTTTGAAAAAGTAATCCTCTAAACAGGCAAGCGGTCCATTAGTTTGGATTGGAAGAGAAAACGAGAATGAGAAAAGGTATAAGTAAAGTTTGCCTCTTTGTGCCTTAAGTCGGGTTTTTCTGAAGATGCCTTAATGGTTCTAAGGTTTATTTATCAGTGATGTCTCACATTGGGTGGTTTATTCTAAAATTTCTAAAGGTCACTAGAGCCAAGATCCTACTCATGATGTTGGCCACAAATAGTAGGAGGTCTACTAAGTGTGGGCACCACGAATAAGTCAAATTCTAGCTGAGATTCTCACAGTAACCAGATAGGAAGTACATCCCAAATGGCTCCGCTATCAATCTCCCCTAATCTTAAGTTTTATTTGGGCCCGGGTATAGGGTCCCACTCAAAAGTGTGTGCAAGTTGTGAGTGTAGTGTGTGAAAGAGGCATTCAATACCTGTACCTTACTCATCCTGCACATAGAACAAACACAGAGCAACAAAATAAAGTCGACTACCCTAGGGTTCAATGATCACACATATATTTACAGAACATAAAGGATAAGATACAAATAAAACAGAGACCAAATAAAATAAAGGAAAAAGTCAAATAATTAATATGCTAATTAAAATATGCGCTATCAGATTGACTGGCTTGACTCTCTAAGTCCCCAGTGGAGTCGCCATCTGTCGCGACCGGGATCGCGACGGCACGGCCGACCCTCAAAACGATTTTTGAAAATGATGAACAGGGAGTCGCCACCAATATTTTTAGGATAAAATACCGGGAAAACCTTTAATTAAAGCATTGGTCAAAAAATGAGATTCCAGATCCGGGAGTCTAATTACAGGTGAGGAAGGTATTAGCACCTCACAGCTGTCCGTTATAAAAACGGTTACCTCAATTTAATAGTGCGCATTATAATTAACCCAATAATTATTTTAACTTTTCCATGAAAAGAAAATATGCGAGACGACAAAATATATAAAAATAAACAGAAATAAACACGGAATATTTACATGAGATTAACAGGACGTCTCGTCCAAATTAAACTCGCTCCACCCTTTTTAAAAAATGAGATTAACAGGACGTCTCGTCCAAATTAAACTCGCTCCTCCTTTTTTAAAATAAAAAGAATAAAGAATAAAAGAAATAAAAATTGTAATAATAATGATAATAACAATAGTCACACCTTTTATGCTAATTTAAATAGAATGTGTGAAGCACTCATTTTATTAATATTTATCAATCAATAAAGATTAATTGATAATTGAAAAGGAAGGCAAAATCATCGAATAACAATTAATTTAGCAAAAAATAAAAATAAATACAAGCAATAAAAAAAAGGATAAGAGTAGGACCGGTGTAGTGAAAGTGGAGTTGGATGGTGTTATGGGCTTGAGGTACTGGACAGAGAGGAAATGGGGAATAAGGTACTGTTTTGGATGGGTGTTTGAAGGGAAGGACCGAGAGGTGTGCGTGTGGTTTGGCTTTTAAAGGAGGAAAGGAAAAGTAAAGTGAGCGTGGAGTGAGGTGAGGTGAGGGAGAGTGGGACAGTATAGGGGGGCTGTGAGGAATGAGGGGGTCGGTATTTGGAAGGTGCTGTGAGGAAAGTATTGGGGCGGTGTGGAGAGGCTTGTGTTTGGAGGGTGCTATGAGGAAAGTGTTGGATGGTGTTGAGGATGGTGTGGGCGGTGTTGAGAGGAAGGTGTTGGGCGGTGTTGAGGACGGTGTGGGCGGTGTTGAGAGAGCTGTGAGGACGGTTTGGGCGGTATGTGGGGCGGTGTTGAGAGTATGTGTGTGGGCGGTGTTGAGAGGAAAGTGTTGGGCGGTGTGTGGGGCGGTGTTGAGGAAGGTTTGGGCGGTGTGTGGGGCGATGTTGAGGAAGGTTTGGGCGGTATGTGGGGCGGTGTTGAGTGAGCTGTGAGGACGGTTGTGAGGCAGGGAGGGGCAGTGTTGAGTGAGGAGAAAATTTGTTTTTCGGGTTCTCTTCCAATGAATCTTTTCGGATCCCCTCTTCTTCCTTCGCTTGCTGTATTTATAGAGCATTTGAGGAGCATCATGATTGCTTGAACAGACCCGTGACCAGCCTGGCTGCCAATTGGTGAGGATTTTTTTAATATTTCCACATTGTCTTCTTGTTAGCCGCCTCACGAGATTGTCAAACAACTTGCATGGTGGTGTTGGAAACAGCCTGGATCTTTGACAATTAAGGAAAATGAAGGCTGGTGGCAATTTTTTATCATTTTCCACCTTGTCTTATTGCCAACCAACCTCCGTAGTTCAAGGATCCACTTGGACAGTGGACATCCAACTCACCAAGATGAAAATCCGAGAGAAAGTGACGAAAATCCGAGTGAGGAAGACAGAATTCCGAGTAAAATGACTCGAGTCAGCTTCTCAATCGGTATTTATCCATATTGGGAGTGAGTTTCGAGTGGAATGAGGTTGGAATTGCTCGGTATGAGGTTGCTGTGAGACACTCAGTCGGAGCCGAGTGGAAAATGACTCGGAACTGACTGAAATGGTTGCAATGGGCTCGGTAATTGGCTTGAGGAGGGCTAACTAGCTGAATTGCCAGTCGGTTCCGAGTGAGCATTGGTTCGGACTTGAGTGAGAGTGGTCATTTGGGAGTCGGATATGATTGGAGATTGACCCAGAACCGACTGGAAAATGTCACTCAAAAATCGATCGAATATTGCCTTAGAACTGATTAAAGATGACTCAGAATGATGACTCGGAACTTGGTAATAATTGACTCGGAATCCGGGTGAGAATGGTGAGCCAGCTTTGGGTGAAAATTGGTGGCTCGGGTTTGGTGAAAACGAGCTCAGTGATATTTAAATATGGCTCGGAAATAAGTGGAATGGAGGGTGATGGCTCGGAGCCGACTGAAAAAGGAATGACTCGGTGCAGACTTGGAAATACCTCACTCGGTTCTGAGTGGATAACCTTTACTTAGTACCGATTGAAGAACATCACTCGGAATACTCCTTCATTCGTCACTCAGGAATGGCTTTCACTCGGCAATCAGGTATTCGATGCATTTTCTTAGAAGTTCTTTACAAGTCCGAATCTTGATTTGCTCGGAAACACATGCTTGTCCTCCAAGTCACTCGGAGTCGGTCTCATGCTTCAATCAGAATCAAAAACTTAGTCTTCATCAATCGGCATCGTCTTTCTTTGCACTCGGAAATTAGAAGTTCAGCCATTTGCACTCGGAAATTGCCTTCTTATTACTCAGAATTTGGAAGCTTGGCATTTTCACTCGGAATCTGCCTGTTTTTTCGATCAGAACATGGAAATTGGACGTTTGTCACTCGGAAACTGTCTCTTTTCCACTCAGAGGTTGGAATTTCACTGTTTTTCACTCGGATTCTGGTCTTCTTTCCACTCAGAGGTTGGAATTTGGCTTCTGCACTCGGGTCCAGCCCTCTTTGTGTCCTTCCTTGACACTTGAGGCCCACTTGGAGGCTCCTTCACTCGGAAATGATCATTCCGAGTCCTTTCACTCGGAAATGATCGTTTCCGAGTCAGAGTTTTTTTTTTTTAATTAATTAATTAATTTTTTTTTATTTTTTTTTTGCCTTGTGAATTCCCCATTCTTGGTGAAAATTGATTGGAACGAAATAGGTGTTCACACTCTAACTTTACCATATTCAGGCTCAGGTTGTAGCAATACCTGGCCATCTCTTGATCGCCTTGGAGGGATGACACACTGTTGTTCTTGTCAATGAATTTGATAAGGAGGTGTGGGGTGGACACAATTGCTTCCATTGCGTTCAGAGAAGGACGGCCTATAATCCCGTTGTAAGGGGACTCCACATCGATCACCAGGATCCTGGACTTCACCATTCTTGCTCCAGGTTCACCCTCAAAATATATAAGAGTGTCAAGATACCCCTTGGTAGGCTGCTTTGCTCCGTTGAAAGCTGTGAGTTCCTGTGTATAAGGTTATAGATCTGCATCATTAAAACTCATTCTTTTGAAGCAATTGTAAAAAATAACATCACAAGAACTTCCTTGATCAACGAGGATTCTCTTGACGTCTTTGTTGGCTATGACAACGATAATAACTATTGCATCATCACCTCCTGGAATTGTTGGGCCAAAATCATCGTCTGTAAATGATACCACTGGTGCTGTCAAGCTGTCCCTGAAAAGGCGGTTTTCTCTAGGCTTTCCTTGAACAGACAGAATCATCCGATAGTGGTTCTTGTGAGCCGTGATCGACGCTCCTCCCCCAGCGAATCCTCCAGCAATCATATCGATTGCCTCGTGCTGGCCTTGCCTTTGTTGCTGGGGCATACCGTCTTGCTGCGCTCCCTCGCTGGTCATAACTCCTTTTTGCTTCTCAACAGATGTGAATCTCCTGACCGGATTACGACTGTTGTCACCCTCGTCATCATGATCTCTTACTCTCTTTTCTATCCTGTCTGGTTCGTCTAAGGATTTCTCCTTAAATAAGTATTACTTCAACTTTCCCTCCCTAATGAGGGTCTCTATTGCGTTCTTCAACGCCTTGCATTCATCTGTGGTATGGCCGACCTATTCGTGGAAAGCGCAATATTTTTGAGAGTTACCAAGTCTTTTCATTGGAGGAGGCTTCCTTATCCCATAAACACTGAGCATGGGCTAGCCAACTTCCCTCAAAATTTGAGAATGCCTGGAGTTCAGCGGGGCATAGTTGCTGAAGGAGGCTACACGCCTGTCCCGCTATTGAGGTCAAGTGCTCATGAAATCGTCTTTCTAGGCATGCTTCTTTGGCCTCACCGTCTCCTTATCTCTCCACAGTTGCTGTGGGGCACTGATGGCTTCAGTCTAGCTGCTGTGGCTTCTAGGTGCATCTCTATGCCCACATACTTCAAAGCTTTCCTCCTGAACTCCTCAAACATCATCAGAGGTTTCTTTGCCAAAGACAAAGCAAAGGCTAATCCAAGTTGTAGAGCTTCAACAACAATATGAAGTTGAATAGCCTCCATGAGGTTAGGCACCAAAGCTACTTCCTTGTAAAACCTTTTTAAAAATTCTTTAAGAGTTTCATTCTCTCCTTGCCTGATCTGAGCCAAGGTATGAGAAGTCTTGGGAATATCTCTGGAAATAACGAAATGGCTCTCAAACGCAACAGTCATTTCCTCCCAAGAGTTTATCGAACCTGAGGGTAAACTCTTGAACCAGCTAAGAGCTTCTTCCGTTAAGGTTCGTGGGAACATCCTGGACATCATATCTTCATCTGCTCCCAGATACATGGCCTTATACACGTAAGCATCAAGATGCTTAGTAGGATCTGTCTCTCCATTATACTTTCCAATCGAAAGTGGCTGGGTTGTTTACAGATGCTTGGGGATAAGTACACTCATGAGCCTCCTTGAGAAAGGGACATTGAGTCTGTAATCCCAGAGGTCACCATCGCTTGCTCCTTCCTTCTTCCACTGATTCTATCTGTAGAGTCCTGAGTTTGCTCCCTCTCCTCATAGGTGGGAATCTTCGAATATTGGAGAGTAGTGGACTTCTTTCTCGCAAATGTATGATGAGTCTGTTGGTGTATGCACTATGAGCTATTAATGTATCAATTTTAACTTATTAATAAAATTAGTATTTTCAGTTTTAGACAAATGCTATTTATCCTGGAATAATAGGTCATATGAGAATTATTCCTAAAACGTCCCTAGTCAAGTATTTACATGGGGACATGTAAATACATTAAGATTAGTGTGTGAATGTACTGATGATTTGATCTCACAAATCATGGATATATGATATCAAGTCTTTACACGGGTACACATTAAGAGTAATGTTGTACTGGACAGACCCACCATGAGAACGTTGCATGGATCGTTACATGAGTGTCATAAACGGTTCTCAATGTGATAATGGTATGTAGTCCTTCGACCTGAAGTCACTACGATTCCTACATAAGGAGTTTATTGTTTTAATACAATCAAACGTTATCTGTAATAAGATGACCATAAAGATTGTGATTAGGCAATAAATAAATTATGTAGAGGGATGTGAGTGATGTAGATGGAATTTGTCTCTCTTATGTGACAGGAGTGATATCTATGGGCCACTTGATGGAGTGAGACTAATGAAATGCATGGCCATGCTAGGACGAATAAATATTAAATATTTATTCTATAAAGTCTACTCTGGTATCAAGTAAAATGAATTGGACCATACAAGGATGACGACGACCATGCCTTGGGCCCAATTAGATATCGTGACAAAAGGAATAGATATATAAAATAATTATCACTTATAGGTCATGTCGAAGATAAATAATATTCAGACATAATGATGTATTGCTAGATACCGCTCCTATTTTATATTAATAATAAAATAGTTTATTATTAATATAACCGAATATTTTACCTATAGGGTCACACACATAGAGTAAGCCCACCAGAGGATAGTTTTATTTTAGTTGGACTGAAAATAAAACTATTTGGGCCTAACTCATTTAGAATAAGTCAGGAGCCCAATGTTTAATGAGAGCTCAGGTCAAGACCTAAGCCTATATATAGAGCATGAGATGCTCATAGGCTGCTGCTCAGAAATTAGATTACACTAAAATTCTGTACTAGCATTCAGATCGTTAGTTTTCTGGTGGGAGTGCTCGTGTGGACTCCTAAGGGCGAAGCTACAATTGCTTTGATCGAGGATCTTGTTCTGCGTCTACAAGAGGTAAACCCTAATTAAAATTTTAATTTAGCATAATGCTTTGAGACGTACGTGTTTGCAATTCTTTCTTGGGAATCCTTTGTGTTTCCGCTGCCTGACCCTAATAGGATTCCTAACAGTGGTATCAGAGCCTGGTTGCAAAGCTATGTTTTGGGCATTTGTTTACGTTTCATGATGGCATGTTTTTCATTCTGCAAAAGCTTTTAAAAATTTCGATTTATGAAATCGTTTTCTTGTTATAAGCTTTATGTTCTGTTTTGTGAAATTGTTTGCGAAACTTGTTTTGAAAAATATTCAAGCATGTTATGTATGATATAATATCATGATTCGTATGCTCATATGTTTTCTGTAAATTGTATGAGATACTGTTTATAGGCTTTCTCATTTGAAGTATGCGTTTATGTTATTTTAGAGGCTTGTATGATATTTGCGTTTTCAATTTTTGTATGTGATACATGTGTTGAATTCGTTAATATTCTTTGTTGTCATACAAACTGTGTTTTGATAATGCGTTCATCTCCGAGCATGAAAAGTTCGTGTTGTGGTGTGTCAAGTGATAAGGTTTAAGTGTTAAACCTTGGCCGTTCCTTAACCTAGGGTTCAAATGTTGAAACCTAGGCAGCCGTCATGAGAAAGGTGCAATTTGAATTCTAGGTTTTGAAACCCTAGATGGTGCTGCCTACATGTGCCTTGACAGCTGCGTTGTGAAGTGTTCGCAACAAGGAATTAGGGTTTCAAAGTGGTTGAAACCCTAGCCGAAATTTTAGAGTTGTTAATGGTCAGTGGGACGTTCTGGCTAGGAAAGACTTGGTACTTAAGCGGTCACACCGGACCCACCTCTCTTTCTTGGGAACCAACCTGACTACAGTACTAAATACAGCCTGCGTGTTGTGCCTCTCTTCATTCTGTTGTATTTCTTTTCTCAACCCTTCACTCGTATGTAAAGCGAGTTTCTTTAAAAATCTTGTAATCTTGATCGAGGCAACAAAGTAGAGACCTAGAAGAAAACTAGAGTGGTGACTCTAAGCGCTTTTGTCTTTGAAAGGAACCAAGGAGTGGTGACTCCAAGAGGATGGTGGGTTCAAGAAGTAGGACTTCATGAAGCCTTGGCATATAGTTCCTTTAGGTTTATTTATTTATTTATTTATTCTTCTAGGAAGACCATAACCATCTCACAATTTCGTTTGCATGCTTTGGGGATAATTTTATTGCGTTAAAGCGTTTAACAAAGACGGTAATTTAAAATAAATTAAAATCCCTCAAAATAATAAGTTACAAACGCCTTCCAATAAGTACACTCGTCAATACTAATGTCAATGAATAGTGGGTCTGCCAAAGCAGGGTACTATCATTTATATTAGTAAGACGCGATGGGATAATTGTAATATCCAAAATGTTTTATTGGGTTTTAACTTACTAAGTTATCAATTGGATTGAATAAACTTAGAGGCGTATACATTGGGCTAAACTTTTATAAGATGAATGATCGGTAATGGTTACCTAACCCAATGTCTAAGAGTTGTATAAGATATAATTGGAAAGGACTTTCCTACCTAAATAACCAAATGTTAAGTGATCCGCCAAAGCTGACTTAACATTAGGCCAAATATGGATCTTTGCCCACTAGAAAATCTTCCAACGGGATTTTCTGATTCGTAGAGGGTAATTTTATTTTGAATCAAAATAGTGGGAGACGTGTTTAATTTTAAGACCAAAAATTAAATATATATTTTTTAATTGATACTTACTACATATCTTTCTGTTTTAGATAACCATGACATCAAACACGCCTTCAAACCTTTCATTGCGATCGATCCTAGACAAAGAAAAATTGTCTGGACCCAACTTTCTAGACTGGTATAGGAATTTGAGGATTGTCCTCAAACAAGAGAAAAAGCAGTATGTCCTGGAAAATCCGATTCCGGAACCACCCGCGAACAATGCCTCTAAAGCTGACAAGGATGCTTACAAGAAGCATCAGGATGACGCTTTAGATGTCCAATGCCTTATGCTGGCAACCATGTCTCCTGAGCTTCAGAAGCAACATGAGCATATGGAGGCTTTCGATATGATCGAAAACCTAAGGAAACTATATCAAGGTCAAGCTGACCAAGAAAGATATAAAGTTTCTTCAGCCCTATTTAGCTGCAGACTTGAAGAGGGAGGTTCTGTAGGACCTCATGTGCTCAAAATGATTGGGTACCTGGAGAATCTAGCTAGGCTAGGATTCCCCTTCCCTCAAAAGTTAGCTACTAATCTCATTTTG
Source organism: Clitoria ternatea (assembly GCA_037962975.1). Taxonomy (NCBI): domain Eukaryota; kingdom Viridiplantae; phylum Streptophyta; class Magnoliopsida; order Fabales; family Fabaceae; genus Clitoria; species Clitoria ternatea. Next base: position 142,684,573 of record CM075670.1, read on the forward strand.
AAGTCATTACCTGACAGTTTTAAGCCAGTCATCATGAATTATAACATGAATGCATTGGATAAAACATTGCCAGAGCTACTCAATATGTTGAGGACTGCTGAGCCCAATATTTCTAAAGGAAAGGGCAAGGCCATACTGATGGTCAATTCTGGCAAAGGTAAGGGAAAGGGCATGTATAAAGGCAAAGGAAAGGCTATTATGGGAAAAGGCAAGACAATTTGGAAAGGCAAGGATAAGCCAAGTACATCAGCCTTAAAACCTGTGGGTGGGGTGGTTAAGGAAGGAAATTGTCACCATTATGGACAGAAGGGACACTGGAAGAGAAACTGTCCAAAGTACCTGGAAGAGCTTAAGAAGAAGGGAAGTGAGACTTCCACTTCAGGTATTTTTGTTATAGAAATTAACTTGTCAACTTCAACATCATGGGTATTAGATACTGGATGTGGATCTCACATTTGTCTTAATGTGCAGGATCTAAAAAGGAGTAGGCAGTTGATGAAGGGCGAGGTGGACCTACGCGTTGGAAATGGAGCAAGAGTTGCTGCATTAGCTGTAGGGACTTATTTTTTATCCTTGCCCTCAGGGCTTGTTCTTGAACTAGAAAATTATTTTTATGTTCCGGCAATAAGAAGAAACATTATTTCTGTTTCTTGTCTAGATAGGAAAGGGTTTTCCTTTATAATAAAGAACAATAGTTGTTCTGTTTATTTGAATGACATGTTTTATTGCTGTGCAAATTTGAATAATAGACTTTATGTTCTTGATCTCGAAACCCCTATCTATAACGTTAATACTAAAAGGGTTAAACCAAATGATTTAAACCCAACTTATCTTTGGCATTGTCGCCTAGGACATATAAATGAGAAACGTATTTCTAAACTCCATAAAGATGGATATTTAGACTCTTTTGATTTTGAATCAATAGATACATGCGAGTCTTGTTTATTAGGGAAGATGACTAAGACCCTATTTACTGGAATGGGTGAAAGGGCGAGTGATCTTCTAAGCTTGATACATAGTGATGTATGTGGGCCAATAGGGACAATGGCTAGGGGAGGTTTTAGCTACTTTATCACTTTTACTGATGATTTCAGTAGATATGGATTTGTGTTTCTAATGAAGCATAAATCAGAATCCTTTGAAAAGTTCAAAGAATTCAAACATGAAGTAGAGAACCAACTTGGCAAGAAAATTAAAGTACTTCGATCTGATCGAGGTGGCGAATACTTAAGCCTGGAGTTTGATGAATATCTTAAAGAATGTGGGATTGTTTCTCAACTCACTCCTCCTGGAATACCACAATGGAATGGTGTTTCTAAGCGGATAAATAGAACCTTATTAGACATGGTTCGATCAATAATGAGTCAAACTGACCTCCCTAACTCCTTCTAGGGACATGCTTTGATGACAACAGCTTTCACACTTAACCGTGTTCCATCAAAGGCTGTCATAAAGACACCATATGAGATATGGACTGGGAAACGACCCAATATGTCTTTTCTTAAGATTTGGGGCTGTGAAGCTTATGTGAAGCGTCAGATTTCTGACAAACTTGGAACCAAATCAGATAAATGTCTTTTTGTGGGATACCCAAAGGAAACTAAGGGTTATTACTTCTACAATCCTACCGAGGGCAAAGTGTTTGTCGCTCGAAATGCTGTATTCTTAGAAAGGGAATTCATCTCTAAAAGAATCAGTGGGAGGAAAGTAGAACTTGAAGAAGTTCAAAACCTACAAGGCATTGAAGAGCCAATGGTGGAAATGGAGCCGGAACCACAAAATGTTGTGATAACTCCAACTCCAGTAGAACAAGACTTGCGTAGATCAGGTAGAATACGTCAACAACCTGAAAGATATGGATTTCTTGTAACTCAGGAAGGAGATGTGTTGCTAATGGATAAAAATGAGCCAACATCTTATGAAGAGGCCATTGCAAGTCCAGAATCTGAGAAATGGCTTGAAGCCATGGAATCTGTAATGGACTCCATGTACACTAATCAAGTTTGGTCTTTGGTTGATGCACCTGAAGGGGTAAAACCTATAGGATGCAAGTGGGTTTTCAAAAAGAAAACTGACATGGATGGAAATATAAGTACCTATAAGGCAAGATTGGTAGCGAAAGGTTTCAAGCAAATTCATGGTATAGACTATGATGAAACCTTTTCTCCAGTCGCTATGCTAAAGTCTGTTTGGATTCTGCTTGCTATTGCTGCATACCATGATTATGAGATATGGCAAATGGATGTTAAGACTGCTTTCCTTAATGGAAATCTTCTTGAGGAAGTGTACATGACACAACCTGAAGGCTTTGTTAAGCCTGAAGCATCCAGGAAGGTGTGCAAACTACAACGTTCCATATATGGACTTAAGCAAGCTTCCAGAAGCTGGAATCTTCGTTTTGATGAAGCCGTTAAATAATTTGGCTTTACTAAAAATGAGGATGAACCTTGTGTCTACAAGAAGGTTAGAGACTGCACAATTGTTTTTCTGGTCCTGTATGTTGATGACATATTACTCATTGGAAATGACATTCCTACCCTTCAGTCTGTGAAGACTTGGTTGGGAAGTTGTTTTTCTATGAAGGACTTAGGTGAAGCAACCTATGTGTTGGGAATTAAGATCTATAGAGATAGATCAAGAAAACTTCTCGCCCTAAGTCATAATACATACATAGACAAAGTGTTAAAAAGGTTTAACATGCAAGATTCCAAAAAGGGAACTTTGCCTATGGCTCATGGCATAAGCCTATCAAAGGCTCAATCTCCTTCCACTAAAGAAGAGAGAAAACGGATGAATAAGATTCTATATGCATCTACTATTGGATCAATCATGTATGCCATGATATGTACCCGACCAGATGTCTCGTATGCTTTAAGCATGACAAGCAGATACCAGTCTGATCCCGGTGAAAGTCACTAGACTGCTGTCAAGAATATCCTAAAGTACTTGAGAAAAACTAAAGATCCATTCTTGATATATGGAAGGGAAGAAGAGCTCATTGTAAAGGGTTACACTGATGCTAGCTTCCAAACTGATAAGGATGACTCAAGATCACAATCAGGGTATGTGCTTTGTTTAAATGGTGGCGCTGTAAGCTGGAAAAGTTCAAAGCAAGAGACAGTTGCTGATTCTACTACAGAATCTGAGTATATTGCTGCCTCAAATACTGTAAAAGAGGCAGTATGGATCAAGAAGTTCATAACAGAACTTGAGGTAGTTCCTAGCATTGTGGACCCTATAAGTCTCTACTGTGACAATAGTGGAGCAATTGCACAAGCTAAGGAACCTAGATCACATCAGCGATCCAAGCATATACTTAGGCGTTATCATCTCATCTGAGAAATACTTGAACGAGGAGATGTTAAGATATGTAAAGTGCACACTGATGAGAACATTGCCGACCCACTCACCAAACCTCTTGCACATCAAAAGCATGAGGGATACACTAGATCATTAGGCATTAGGCAAATGTCTGATTGGCTCTAGTGCAAGTGGGAGATTGTTGGTGTATGCACTACGAGCTATTAATGTATCAATTTTAACTTATTAATAAAATTAGTATTTTTAGTTTTAGACAAATGCTATTTATCCTGGAATAATAGGTCATATGATAATTATTCCTAAAACGTCCCTAGTCAAGTATTTACATGGGGACATGTAAATACATTAAGATTAGTGTGTGAATGTACTGATGATTTGATCTCACAAATCATGGATATATGATATCAAGTCTTTACACGGGTACACATTAAGAGTAATGTTGTACTGGACAGACCCACCATGAGAACGTTGCATGGATCGTTACATAAGTGTCATAAACGGTTCTCAATGTGATAATGGTATGTAGTCCTTCGACCTGAAGTCACTACGATTCCTACATAAGGAGTTTATTGTTTTAATACAATCAAACGTTATCTGTAATAAGATGACCATAAAGATTGTGATTAGGCAATAGATAAATTATGTAGAGGGATGTGAGTGATGTAGATGGAATTTATCTCTCCTATGTGACAGGAGTGATATCTATGGGCTACTTGATGGAGTGAGACTAATGAAATGCATGGCCATGCTAGGACGAATAAATATTAGATATTTATTCTATAAAGTCTACTCTGGTATCAAGTAAAATGAATTGGGCCATACAAGGATGACAACGCCTTGGGCCCAATTAGATATCGTGACAAAAGGAATAGATATATAAAATAATTATCACTTATAGGTCATGTCGAAGATAAATAATATTCGGACATAATGATGTATTGCTAGATACCGCTCCTATTTTATATTAATAATAAAATAGTTTATTATTAATATAACCGAATATTTTACCTATAGGGTCACACACATAGAGTAAGCCCACCAGAGGATAGTTTTATTTTAGTTGGACTGAAAATAAAACTATTTGGGCCTAACTCATTTAGAATAAGTCAGGAGCCCAATGTTTAATGAGAGCTCAGGTCAAGACCTAAGCCTATATATAGAGCATGAGATGCTCATAGGCTGCTACTCAGAAATTAGATTACACTAAAATTCCGTACTAGCATTCGGATCATTAGTTTTCTGGTGGGAGTGCTCGTGTGGACTCCTAAGGGCGAAGCTACAATTGCTTCGATCGAGGATCTTGTTCTGCGTCTATAAGAGGTAAACCCTAATTAAAATTTTAATTTAGCATAATGCTTTGAGACATACGTGTTTGCAATTCTTTCTTGGGAATCCTTTGTGTTTCCGCTGCCTGACCCTAATAGGATTCCTAACAGAGTCTCCTTAGCCTGAGACATTACTTTGTCCCCTGTCACCCTTTCCTCTCTTCTTAGCTCCATCAACTCCTCCCTGAGTTGCCTTATAACTTTGTCTCGAGGATCTGGGGTTACAAATGGTACCATTCTCCTCGAGTCGGTTACAGGAGATTCGAAAACGAGTCTCCTACCAGTCCGTTGATGGGTCACATCCTCCACGTGACCCTCGATAAAATCGAGTCCATCTCCCTCCATGGTTAACTACTGAACTTCTGCGAAAAGTGGGAATAACTCTATCGAGTCCCACTGGGTGTGCCAATGAACTGGTCCTAACCAGGATATAGAATCCGGTATGGGAACCAACCACAAAAGTTGGTGATCTTAGTATTTGTACAATGGTACAGTGGGTATCCGGTATTATAATCTGACCTCTCAGTGGGATAGACCGGTCTTGTTGTCATGGAGATCCTTCATACTAGAGTTTCGCGTTGTTAGGGGGCAAAAGGTGGTGTCACCTACGAAGATTCTCCGACGCTCAAGTTAGTAGAGTGAATGAGAACTCAGAGAACACTTAAGCAATGCAATAGTATAATAAGAGTAAGAACAACGTAACCTTGCATGCATTGGAGAATATGCTATTTATAGTTGAACGTGGAAAATGAATCATTGGGTGTAAGTGGGCCCAGAAGTTCTGATGCCGTGTGAAGCGTATCAATTAGAGTAGTTCAATGTTCAGTGTGTGACAGAGGCTAGGTCAATGATCAGTGTACGATTCTGACACAGGAATAGGGATAATCCACCTTTTCCATATATCACGTCTGTAATTGTACATTGCTCATTTCAGTGAATGATATAGACATATTCCGCTATGCAGGGTATCTATCCTGATAAGTAATGACTCCACTTATCTTATCGAGGCACTGAGGCAAACGGTTATATGTGACAGAAGAATGAGAGCGGATAAAGTATCCGGTATCTCTGATGCAACCTCGGATGACTGGTAAAGGAAAGACTCCTAACATGGTGTCTTTACAGTACAGATATTGTCCTTTGATACCGGTTGTCCTTCTAGTACAGACAAGATGACATCTCATTATTGGGGCCGGTATCCAGACCGGATCAATTTCTATACTTCCTTCCCTCTCAATTTCTCTTCTCACCAAATTTCCTTCCCTCCTTTGCTAAAATTCATTCACACCCCCTCCATTAAATTCTCTTCACCTTACCTTATATTTTCTTTCCCTTCCTCCAATGAAATTCATCATATCCCCATAATTGAACCAAATAATTCATTTAGTTTTATATACAAAATACAACTTTAATAATTTAATTACCAAAAATATATATTCTCTCCTTATTTCATTTATCTAATATGCTTGTTAAAAAAATATAGTTTATCTTTACTTTCATAAAAATTATTTTAAAACATGTTAACTCTATCTATTTCACCTGTTACCTCTCTTAAATATAAATAGATTTTTATAGATCTAAGTAGATAAATATATCAGAATGATTGAGTGCAATTTACTAAATATCAAATATTACAATTTAAATTGGCTGACCAACAAAAAACCACTAGAAATCAACAAAATAGAAAGGAGAAAATCTGCAATTTAGTGAAGTGGTAACTTTAATATGGAACATCGAGATAACATCAAGGTGTGTGATGTTTTGTTTAGACGGTGAATGATTGGTGATTCACATATATATGATACTTTTTCAAAATATGTTTTCACCTAATAATTTATTAAAATATGAATTTATGTTAATGTTTGATGTGACATTTGGAGAAACATGTTCTACACAGCTTAATTGGGTTGTAAGTATATATAAGTGTAATAAATTAATAAAATTAAATATGTTTAATTGATTATGTGTAATATTAATAATTCCACTAATTATATTTATTTTGGACTGAAATAAATTTGATGTTATATGATAAGATGTATAGCAGTTAACTAGATTTTGGTCACCTACAAGAAAGATAGAAAGCAAAATTAGCAAAAAAAAGATCTAAGGCTAACAACCCCTCAACAACTAGGGGAGTAGCTAAGACATAAAATCAGAAGAGCAAGTAAAAACTATCCTAATCAAGGATTCAACAACTTTATTCATCTCTCTAAAAGCATAAACAACAAGCACAAATAGTATCTAAAGGGTAAAATATTTTATTTTTAAAAAGGTAAAATATTGGAAAAACCTGTTAGAGGTCTGAGTTAGGAAGTTGGTTACGTATAGGGAAGGTAATAGCACCTTTATTTGCTCATTCCTAAGAATGGTACCTCGAATTAAATCATGTAATTTTAAAGATAACTTTGAAATTGACCCAACAAGTAAATAATGGTGGAAAGAAGAAGAAAAAATTATCTAAAGGGAAAATGAGCCCGACAGGAATTAATCCTGCTCCTATGTATTCTTGAGTACACCGAGAAATCAGGGTTACGTAGTTTTTTATTGGGATTTGGAAAATTATTTTTTATCATTTTTTGTATGAGAAATGGTTAAAAATATTTTGGATTTTTTTAATAGTAAACAAGGGAATTCATGCCAAAGAAAAGTAAGAGATAGAGTAATATATACACTTACTTTCCTTCATAATTTTATAGCATTGATACGGATGATGTACATCATACAAAACTGCTATAATTTTATTAAGTATATTTTTTAAAACAATTTGAATGCTGAAGAAAAGTACAAGATAGAGTAATGCAGATGAAGTACATTATATGACACCGCTATAAAATTATTGCATAATTTTATTAAATCAAAATATTTTTGTTTTTAAGTATAATTTAAACAATTTAAGTGTTGCAGAAAAGTATGAGATATAGCAATCTCTACAGTTACTTCCCTTCATAATTTTATAGCATTGGTGCATATGAAGTTCATCATACGATACCGCTATAAAATTATTGTATTGTTTATTAAATGAATTATTTTTTTGTTTTAAAATATATTTTAAAAAATTCAATGCCGAAGAAAAGTTCGAGATAGAGTAATCTACACACTTACTTTCCTTCATAATTCTATAGCATTGATGTAGATGAAGTTCATCATACGACACCGCTATAAAATTATTGCATTGTTTATTAAATGAAAAAAAAATATTTAAGAGTAATAGTTCTTGAATGAATATTCCTAAACCAAATTTATTTTTAAATGCTTGAAAATCTTATTCATAAAATATATTTTTTCACAAAGGTAAATGTCAAGCAAAATGTTATTAATAAAAATTTAAATTAAAAACATTTTTTATATTTTTTAGTTTCTTAATACGAAAACAATAAAATTAAAATGAGACATAACTTTAAGAATATATAAAAAAGAATGACTTATTATTATTATTATTATTATTATTATTATTATATTAGAATAAAAAATAAGTAATAAACAAATTATAATAGATAAATAAATAAACAAAAATACTATAAAACTAATAATAATAATAATAGTAATAATAATAATAATAATAATAATAATAAATAATAATAATAAAAGGTTGGGTGATTATGGATTTCATAACGGTTACTAATGTTGATGGGATTGGGTGGATGGTTGGGCTTTGGGTGTTAGTTGGTGGTGATGAGAGGTGGTTAATGGTGGTGGTGAAATGTCCGTTATGCAGGGGTTAATATCGTCCTTGCATAGCCGGTATCTAATCACTCCCAATCACTCAGATTTTACACCGTCTAAGTAGAAATTCGGTATTATCTAACACAGGCTTAGTGAGAGCGCAATGCCCTTTAATCCTTATGTCTTTGAACCTCCATTGCTATCCTCTAGAACAGTTGTTTGTTGTACCTGCAAGGAAACTTCGGTGTTTAAGTCAGTCAAAGATCAATTGATAACAGAGCATTAAAGAGTGATAAAGCAACTTGCTTATCTATTTATGAGTGATCATATTTATAGTCTTTGCAAGGTACAACTTGTGATTTGATATTTGACAGGTTAAGATTATTTTTACAGACAAGTTGCCCACTTGGTTTTAAAACTCTGCTGTTGTGTCAGACTTTAGACCGGGGTCCATACAGTAAGCATACCGGTCATCTGATTGTTTTGGTCTTAGCTCTCTTTGGACCCATGTCTTTAATCCATACCAATGTATCTGTAGTTTAGGGGTCGGTATGGATACTAGATCAAGAGGTAAAGTAGGCCTTTAAGTTGCTCTAAATCTAGTAAGACCATTCACACCCCACTATCTGAATCTTGAAGGAAGAATACATTGATTTTAGGAGCGAAGCTTTCAACAAATTACCTTGCTATTCGAAATTTTCATATTCAACATTGGTCTCTCCTTGGGATTTTGTAGCACCATCAAGGAACTTCTTTGGAATCTTGTCAGCCCCATCAATGTGTTTCTTTAACCGAAACCCCTTATTGTTGATTTTGCATGTTCCATCCATGTCACAAAATTATCTTCTGAGAGGTTGCATGAGATTAAAGTAAAGAATGTATATGGAATGAAGGTGTTTGTAGCGGAAGCCATGGTTGGAGCGTGTAGGACAATGATATCATGAAAGAGAAGTAAAGGGAAGGAAAGGAACAATATAAGAGAAAAGCGGAATGAAATTGTATTTTCATATTTGTTTACTTACATAGGGAAACAATACATATATAAAACTCACATGGAGAAACAAACTAACAAATTTTGTTAGAAAAACTAACGCATTAACAAACTAGAACTGGCTCTACTCTAGGTGGGTACCGTAACAAAGCTTATTGCTAGTGGGCTTATGTTACCCCCACTCCCAAGGGGCCCACAAATGTGATTTGATAGGGTCAAACAATCCCATAATAAAGTTGTCTATACTAACCCCTGAGCATACTAGGTGTAACCATTGACTCAAAAGACCCCTAAGTGGATTGGTAAAGCCTTTGCCCAATAATTGCCTTGGTCAGTCAACACTAAGGCAAACCTTTATTGCTTGCTTGGTCTACGTCAACATAAGCGCTCAATCAACAAAAATAAGGATAACTCTATATAGAAAAAGATTTTACTTATTTTTATTTATCTTTATTTTAACTTAGATATTAACAAAATATCTTATCTCTTGTAACATAGTTATCTATAATACCCTTATATAAACAATGCAATCAAATTGTTTGGCAGACATTCACTAGAGTTGTTATTTTAGGTTTGAATAAATCCAAACATGTCTGAATGAGTTCTTTCCGAGAGAAGTACTTATTGTAATAAGAGCTTTGATTTCAAATGGGAACTTCTCGGACCAAGATATTTCTGAGTCGTTGCCCCCTGATTGTAGTATATCCGAATTGAGGTCTGACTTTTTCGAGTGAGGTGTCTCTGACTGTGACACTCAGGAGTGAAATGATACCGAGTAACACGATTCCAAGTGGAAAGGCTTCAAGTGAGAAAATAGTAATTTCCGTGTGATGGGGCACCGATTGGGACATACCCGTGCGGGTCTTTCCAGGAAGTGCTTTTGGACAGACTTAAACTCCGAATGAGTACTTTCTGAGTGAATAATTCCCGAGGAGTTAATATCTGAGTGGTGATCCTTTCAAGTGGACTGAATCCCGAGAAAGGAAGTGGAACAGTTATGTGTTATGTTAGTTTGCTTTGTTTGCACAGGACCAAAAAACACTGAGATTTCTGAGAGTAAATAAATGGCAACTTCAGTTCTTTGTATGGTTGATAGTAACATATTAAGTTGTGGTTCTTAATATAGAATCATGGTTCTTAATATAGTATCAACCTGTGTAATAGGTAACGGTGAAAGGCTATTTGAATATAGTTCGAGTCTGCTAATATACTATAAAGCTGTGAATAGTTCGGAGTGAAACCTCATTAACAAAACCATTCTGAAGAGTTAAGACATTATCCGACTGAAATATTCACTCAGTTATGTGTTATGTTAGTTTGCTTTGTTTGCACAGGACCAAAAAAAACTGAGATTTCTGAGAGTAAATAAATGGCAACTTCATTTCCGAGGAGTTAATATCCGAGTGAATTATGATTATCTGAATGATAGTTATTCAATTCCGAGAGAAATAAGGCTGAGATCAATTCCATGAAGTGATGTTTCCGAGTGAAACATCATTACAAGAATCATTCGAGTGAAGAAACTGTCACAACTAAAAAAACACTAAACAGCTACCTGAAATTAGCGACCACCGAACACCGTCGCTAATTTGCCACCGCCTTAGCGACCGCTTTATACAAAAAGGGACCAAAAATATGTTAGTGACTTATTTAGCGACCGAGAGAGGACGCGGTCGCTACCAATTGTGAAAACCGTCGCTAGTACGGTCGCTATGTTTTAGCTCCACCTTGTTTTAGTTTCCCGCCAGGATTTTCTGTTGGCGCCAAATAGTAGCGACGGTATCTACCGTCGCTAAAGTTCCCTCTTCTCCAGCGACGGGGCACCCGCGTCGCTATGGTTTGTACTAGTGACGGAAGCGTCCGTCGTGGCTAATTGTTTGGCCAACTTAGTGACGGACTTTCTTTACCGTCGCTATGATTTTTGACTTCCCTCCATATTTTTCTTTTTAATAATGGAAGGTAGTGACGGCGCGCTGAAACCGTCGCTAATGTTCATGAGGTTAGTGACGGAGTAACTTCACCGTCGCTATGGTTTTCGCCTTCCCTCCATAATTTTCTTTAAGTTAGTGACGGTGAGGTGAAACGGTCGCTACTTTTCAGGAGGTTAGTGACGACATTATTGTACCGTCGCTAAGTCGAAGGAGGTTAGGGACGGCGGTGTGTCACCGTCGCTAATATTCAGGCGTGTAGTGACGGTGGGTTTCGACCGTCGCTAATCCTATTAATTGTAGTGACGTTGGTAGCGACGGGGGGTAGCCGTCGCTAAATATTTAATCTAACTCGACAGCAACCCCTTTCCCTGCCACTTGCCCTAACTTCCGCTTCCTCTTTCAGCGTCTCCTCCCTCTCCTCCCTTACAAGCTGAAACGGGTAGGGTTTTGTGAGTACTTTTTCGTGGTCTCCTTTCCCATTTCAGAGCCGAAAACATTTCCCCCCTCACTTCTCCTCCCTCGCGTCCACCACCCAACCTGTCCCAGCTGTCTCCGGTGACTTTTCCGGTGAAACAGAGGCTGCAACGGCCATTTCCGACCATTTTCAGCGACGTAGAGCGGCGGCGACAGTGCAGGGCTCTCCATTGACCACCTCTACAACAGTTCCTGCAGATTTTTTTCAACTTTCTTCATCAAAACAGTTTCCAAACCAGATTTTTCATCTCCTCTGCTGCATTTGATTACTGTTTTTTTTTTCTGAAACTGTTTTTTCTCTCTTTTTTTTCAATTTCTGTTGTCTTGTAAAAACTATTTTTTTAAAAAAAAAATCTGTTGTGTGTATTTAATCTTGTCATACTCTATTTTTTGTATTTTTTGTATATGGTTCTGTTGTTCTGGTTCTGTTTTTTTATTTTTTTTTATTTTTCTGGTTGCAACAAATACAAAGCTGCAGCAATTGTGTTTTGTTTTATTTTTCTGTTTCTGGTTGCAAGTTGCAATGCAAATCTGTGTGGTTATGAAGATGAAGAAGGGGAGGATGAAGATGATGATTAGATTATGTTTTTTCTCTTGATGCCTTTATGTTTGTTATATAATTGGATGTTTTATGACATTATGACTTGATTTTGATGTTATTTTAGATGACATTTTGATAATATGAAATGTTTTCTTAAGTTATTTATGATATTATAGTGTTATTTACCATGCTGCTATGTGTCCGCCATACCCGTTATAGCATCCGCTATAATTGTTATAAATTTTTTTGGGCTCGCCACGATAACCCGCTACCGCTATTTAATTACACTGGTAAAAATTCAAATTTTAGTTCAATTCAAGTTAAAAAAGTGACCATAGAACAAAAGAAAGTAGATAGTTAATCTGATCTGGATTCTATAGTCCATGACCAGTTGGATAGCTAATATGGAATTCGGGATAAACAACACTCACTCCTTGAGGTTTAATAAAATGACACTCAGCCTCATTCTCATCTTAATATTACACTCCACCCTTGGCCAAGAATATGCTATCAGAATATTCTCTAACTTATAACCGAAGTAAGAAATTTCATATTTGATTTGAGGGGAAATAACACTCACGCCCTTGAGGTTTGAAAAAATAACAGTCCACCTCATCTCATTAACATGCTTCTCTGTAGATGTTACTATAATATAACTATAATAAACCATTGTTTATTTGTTGATTAACTTTTGCTTTTCCTATCCCTCTAACATGAAGGTTGTCTTACCCGTTGTGCTTACAAGTTAGAATCCGATGTGAAAATCCACAAACCTCCTAATATTTAAAAAAATACCAATAATATATCTTTCAATTCCAAGAGACTTGGAAAATGGTTAATGGCTGTTAAAAGGCATTACCATAAATTGTATGCTCTTATCGTAGCTATTTTGTTCTACCTCTATTAAAAAACAGTAGCTATTCTGCAATGTGTTAAGCTAATTCTGCAATGTGAAGTGAACTAGGAACCACTGGCAACAAAAACTTGGAGCAGCATGTGTCAGTTAACCTAGTTCTGCAATGTGCTACTGCCTTAGTGTGGAATTATAGCTCTCCAAATTGAATATTTAGCAGCTGCCCACTATTATTTGAGTTGGCGGTAATAGTGAATTCCAGGATAATAAAATGCAAAAAAATGCTTGTTTGCTTATATCCATACCCTTGAAAACAAGGTCAATTTTTCCTCTCAATTCACTCATGCGCACACACATGACAAAGAAGGAGAGTAAGAGGTTTGTCTACATTTCACAGAAAAATAGATAAAGGTTTTTGGATAATAGTTAAAGTCATGGAATCAAAGCCATTAGGTCAATAATCTATGTTGACAATCAACTCCTTTAAAGTCAAAACTTTTTGGGACTTCCTTTTTATGCAGTAGTTAAACCATTTAGTGCAATGTTTAGATGGTCAAAAGAGTTTAGATACAGGGGGGGTATAAAAGAAAAACCATGGTAGAAAATACTTGTATGAAAATTGATAAGTAGCCATGTTAATATCTCTTTTAAGGAAACCAATAACAAAGAATAGAGGTTTGGAGTGGATTTTCAAGCTTAATCTTCCAAGTTATTAAGAACAGTTACAAAAATATTGTAAATTTAGGAACTGGTTAAAATATAACATAGATATGGATGTGTTTGAAGAAGGGAAGAAAACTTTGTCTCCTACTCAAATACTGACCTCCAGATAATTATTAGTTTGGCTTGAGGATTTGATCAAAGGGGAATAGGCTCAAGGAATTTCAAAGCAACATAATTTAAATGTAACAGTCAATACACAACCAGGTACTTACATGTTTAAATGAGTCAAACTAACCAAGTTAATAACCTAATTATTCCTTTTCTCAGCTTAACTTAGGGGATGTTTAGTTTGCAGTTGAGGAAACAGAGTTGGGAAAATGAAAAAATTTAAAGGTTGAGATTGATCCTTCACGCCGTTGTAAACAATCAAAACTCCGTTAGGCCGTAGGATAAAATTTCTCTCAGAACCTCCATTCCGTTCATCACACCATCAGACCAAACATCTTATTCCACCAGCCAAAATGGATTCAACCCTCCACTTCGTGGGTAATTCTCTGTTGGTCATGGCAATTGCCATAACACTTCACAGTAACGTTAAATTACAGCATGTCACCAGCCAAATCTCAGTAAATAATACCCGATTAAATCCAAGAGTTTTTCAGTTCCGTTTCATTCTACATTATCTGCCCTTCTAGTTAGTCTTGTGATTGAAATTACAATTTCATCTTCATTTTAAATGGTTATGCAGAATTTTGGATCTATAGCCCTCTGGGTTCTAAACCAATCTGCTGCAAATTACTTTCCTTGCCCCTTGAATCTGACAACTAAGGCTAAAGGGTAACCTAAAATTAATCATAAATTCCACATAAAACATGAGTTCACTAGATTTAATGTAGGTATATATATCCCTCCTTTCAAGTGTTACTAGTCCACAAAATCTAACCTACAGGGTCGTAAAACTTAGAAATTCATAAGAGGATACATATTGACACTTGCCTTATGATGTAGGACTGCTTTGCACGACGCTGATCACTATAGCCATATGCATCTAAGCCTAAAAGTAAAATATCATCCGGCGTCAACTGTAACTCAGAGAAGAAGCCGAGGGCATACAGTGATTTCTTCTGCAGATGTCTCCCAATCGTTTTTAACCAAGAGGAAAGGCCCTTAGGCTTTTCCTCTCCAGTCTTAACAAAGGAAACAAACCTCTGCAAATTGAACTGACCATTTAAAAACAGAAACCTGAAAAAGTTTCAGAGCAGCCACATGGTCAGGCAACAAAAGCAGAGGTAAGAAGATGGAAGGGAGAGACTTGCCAGTCATGGAGGAGGGGGAGGGAGAGGACACGGTGGAGAGAGAGGCCATGGAGAATGGAGTAGGAAGGAATGAGAGGGGCGTGCATGAAACGGTGCATGAAATGGAGCTGTCGGGGTCTGGAAAGCTTTGTGCCACGGGACAAACCCAAAGGGAGAGGGTCTCCAGGAACAGGACATGCCAACCCATCACGCGTCTTAGGAGTCGAAATGTCCAAATCCCAAAACCCTCCTCCATCCATTACCCATCTTAGTTTCCTCATCGACTCTCCTGTTCCTGTTGCTTCTCCACCTTCTTCACTCACTCATCCACTGCCCTAAATTGCTCCATCGTCTTTCTCCATTCTTTTTTTTTTACATTCAATTTTCTATTATCTATGTCCTATTTTTCACCATTTCTGAAACTAAAAATTATTTTTATTCTTCCTCTTGATTGGATGATATATATAACTAAAAATTAAAGACTTCTAGTAGTCACACTAGTCTTCATGTATAATCTAGGTTACGGGTTTGATTTTTAGTTAAGACAATTTTTTTATTTTTAACATTATATATCATTCTATCAAATTATGACATGTATTTACCCTTAATCATTTTGTTACTTCAAAAATATAGTGAGCTATTAAGTAAGTTCTCCAAATATTTATTTGATCATTATAATACTCTTTAGGACCTAAGAAAAGGCCTAATGGTGATACACTAAAAATAGTGATATAATTACATAAACATATACTAAAAAAAAAGAGGATACCCTGGAAACTCTCTCCTAAGAGGTTTCAAGATGTTCAAAAATTGTGTTCAAACATGAGTGATTCGTTGTCAAAATTCATGGCTCATTTCTTTTTCACATGTTAAAGTGTTAAATGATATTGATTTATAATACTCCCCACGGGCCATGATCATCCTCCTCCTCAATAATTTTTTGGAAAGGAATGGTATCTGAGTCACTGTACAAAAATTAACTCTTTTAAAATACAAAAGCTTGTATGAATTGCCTCTAACTCCTTGTTTCCTCAATTGTTTCTCTACACTCTTTGGTCTCCACCAGAATTTAGTGACTAGTTTAATAGCAATGCAACGTGACGTGTGTAGGTAATATGTTACTCATACTCGCTGGTAGAAGCGTTTATTTATTTTTTAACTATTTTAGTATGTTATATATTGTTTGGATGCATGCCTAATATTAATTTTATACAATTTTTAGCATGAGGTAAACTCGTAAACTCTTACGAGTTTACGAGTCGAGTTAGCGAGTCGAGTCTACCTAGCCAAAACGAGTCTTGGTAGACTCTCGAGTCTGACAACCTTGCTTGGTAACATTGAAAATGTATGATTAGCAAAGGCCAATAAAACTTTTTCTTTTGATTACTCAATTTCCATTCTAACTAGACTTTGTCATGCAGACCAAGACACCTTACGCGTGGTTCGTGTTCGGCCCTCATCAGCCTTGTCTTCATCGCTATCTCTCTTTCCCAGGTAATCCCCTAACGCTAACTTTCTGGCTATGTGTGTTGTATCTTTTGAAGCGTATGTATGTTGATTGTTGTTTGTTAGTGGAGAGCAGAGCTCATTAGGCAGTGATTTTGTGTGCTGATAACATGATTTTTTATGCATGTGTAATGTTGTTTGTTAGTGGAGAGCAGAGCTCATTAGGCATTGGTTTTGTGTGCTGATAACATGATTTACGATGCATGTGTAATGTTGTTTGTTAGTGGAGAGCAGAGCTCATTAGGCATTGATTTTATATATTGATAACATGATTTAGTGTTCATAACTCTGAATATCATATACAATGCGTATGATATGTTTATTTATCTATACTGGGCAGTTTTCTATATGTAACAGGCCGTTTGTAAATTTGGGAAATGTCTAGTTTACAGGGGAGACTCCGCCAAAATTTCGGCAGACTCCCTTTCTTAGGGAACTTAAAAAATGAAACTCAACTTTAATAATGTAGGATTTAGTCGTGTGTGTACCCATTAGATTCCCGTTCAAGTTTCAAAACAACCGGTTGATGTACCGTGTTGTGTTGGAGCTTGAATTGTCCCGGTTGGACAGTTTGGTATGAATTTGTAACTTGTAGGGCGTAACCCATCAATGTTGTATGTGGTCTATCTTGAGAAGTTGAATGAATGTTCATTTGAAATTTCGGTTATGGTGTTTCGTATTGTCCCCAGGGTGCATGTCTGCGTGTGGTGTTTCATACCGTACGTATCTCTGTGTACTCGGGGACCAATGCGAAATGCTGTCGAAATTTCAAATGAACATTCATTCAACTCAAGATAGACCACATACAATTATAGGATGGGTTACGGATGGTTGCATATTCATCCCGAATGGGATAGGGCCCCACCAATTTGCAACATCAAAGAGATAGAGTGATTCACAACCGATAGTTAAATAACAATTTAAACGTGTAACGTAACAGAAATCGTGCTTGTTAGATATTATAAATGGAGGTACCGGCAAATCGGCAATGGATGTACAACCGACTAGATCGCAATCGGCGAGTGACTGAGGAGTTTATGATGGGGCTATTGGAGTTCATTCCGTTCGCTACGGCAAACACGCCTGGATTTGAAGTGACTCAGAAGATCCGTTGTCCGTGCTCAAGGTGTAAATGCATGAGTTTTGAATACACGGATGATGTCATGTGCCACCTAACTGAGAAAGGGTTCATGGAAACATACCACTGCTGGTACAACCATGGTGAGCAGTTACCGCGTAGACCATCAGACGTAACCGTGCAACAGTCTTACTACGAGGTTGGAGGAAACAGGGATACGTACAACAACATAGAACAAATGGTGATGGATCATGTTGGACCCTCCACCGGGCGTATGATGGAACATAATAACCAAGCAGGTCATGGGGACTCTGACAATGTAGAGGAGGATCCTAATCCGGAGGTGAAGAGATTTTATGATTTGTTGGCGGCGGCTCAGACTCCATTGTGGGACGGGTGCAACAGTCACACTGAGTTATCCGCCTCCCTAGCTGCTTTAAGCCTAAAGGCAGATTATAATCTTTCTGGAGGTTGTTTTCATAGGATGGTCAATCTGATGGGTTCCACCATGCCTAGTAATCACAGAATGCCAGCAAACCTGTACCGTGCTAAGAAACAAGTGGCAAACTTGGGGTTGGGTTGTGTGAAGATAGAGTGTTGTGTTGGTGGATGTATGCTATTCAGAAATGAGTTTGCAGACAAGAGTGTCACAAAATGTCTGCATTGTAATGAGGAACGCTACAAGAGCGTTAAAAGGAGAGGGAAGGTAACCCGGACGGCCAGGAAGAAAATGTGGTACTTCCCTATAACACCGCGTCTTCAACGCCTGTATGCCTCATTGTCCACGGCAAAACATATGCGTTGGCATGCTCTGAACCGAACACAAGAGGGGTTTCTTTGCTATCCTTCCGACGGGAAAGCATGGAAGTGTTTGGATGAGCTATATCCGGACTTTTTCGGCGAGCCGCGCAATGTAAGACTTGGCTTATGTACTGATGGGTTTAACCCGTTTGGTCAATACGGAAGAGCTTACTCTTGTTGGCCAGTCATCCTGACCCCATACAATCTGCCGCCTGATATGTGTATGAAGAGGGAGGTCATGTTTCTATCTATACTAGTTCCAGGACCCAAAAATCCAAAGGCGAACATAGACATGTTTTTGCAACCGTTGGTTGAAGAGTTATCACAATTATGGGATGTCGGGGTTATGACATACGATGCGTCTTTGAAGAACAACTTTATGATGCGTGCTGTTTTGATGTGGACTATTAACGACTTCCCGGCCTATGGTATGCTTTCTGGATGGTCCACGTCTGGGAAGCTTGCTTGCCCTGTATGCATGGAACATACCGGTGGGGAATCACTCCTTGTTAGTGGCAAGACAAGTTTCTTTGACTGTCATAGAAAGTTTCTACCGTTGGATCACCCGTTTAGGAGAAACAAAACCGCTTTTAAGAAGAACAAGGTTGTTAATGAACCTCCACCCCGTAGGTTATCTGGTGCACGGGTTTGGCAGAGGGTCGAAGAGTATCCTTACATCAGGGACAAGAGTGTTAAGGAGTTTGCGGGTTATGGTAAGGAACACCACTGGGTGAAGCAGAGCATCTTGTGGGATTTGCCATATTGGAAAGGCTTGTTGTTAAGACACAACATTGACGTCATGCACACTGAACGTAATGTTTTCATGAATATTTTTGACACTGTTATGGACATCAAGGGGAGAACAAAGGACAACGAGAAGAGTCGTCTAGACCTTCCGATTTGGTGTTCCAGGAAGGAGTTGGAGTTGAGGGATGCGGGACGCGGAAGAATGTTTAAACCCCATGCAAAATATGCTTTAACTAGACCACAACAGATTGATGTGTGTATTTGGTTGAATGGGTTGACCCTGCCTGACGGATTCGCTTCTAACTTGAGTAGATGTGTCGACGTGAAGGAGGGCAGGGTGTTTGGCATGAAAAGTCATGATTGCCATGTGTTTATGCAACAACTACTCCCGTACGCGTTTCATGCCTTACCGAAGCCTATTTGGAAACCGTTGGTGGAGTTGAGTCACTTCTTTAAGGAGTTGACGGCTACTTCGTTGACTATGGAGAAACTTGTGAAGATGGAAGAAACTATCCCGGTATTGATTTGTAAGTTGGAGCAGATTTTCCCACCAAGTTTTTTTGACTCCATGGAGCATTTGCCTATCCATCTACCGTACGAGGCCTTGGTTGGTGACCCAGTGCAGTATCGTTGGATGTATCCATTCGAAAGGTGAATGCTTGGTGAACTCTTTAATTTCCTTGCAAACACTTCTTATAATAGTATTTTCTAACTTAACATTATCTTGTTAATGATGTTGAAGATTCTTACGCTCTTTAAAAGATAAAGTGTCGAACAAAGCCTGCTTTGAAGCATCAATTTGTGAGGCATACTTAGTCGAAGAAATGACAACCTTTGCTTCTTTCTATTTTCCGACGGAGATAGAAACTAGAATGAGTAGAATTCCCCGCAATCTTGGGGTAGCCAGCCGCACAGGGTTTGATGAATAAACATCGATTTTCAACTATCCTGGTCACCTGGGGGGCAGGCTCACAAAATGTTACATTGATGAGAAAGATCGAAAGGCGGCTCACTTGTACATTCTTCTAAATTGCCCAGAAGTGGAACCCTTTATTGAGTAAGTCATAGAAGTTATATTATACATTCTTAACGTAGCTTTTATATTAAACTTATTTGTTTCCTTTCAATAGCTTATACACAGATATGCTAAAACTTGAGCAAAATGATTTAACTGATGACCAAATTCATAGTGAGGTGTCATCCAAGTTCGTTGGTTGGTTCGCGCAACATGTAAGACCCGTATACCAAGTGTTTTTAAGCCTATTTACTTCTAACTCCCGTTATCTAACGATGACCTACTTCTTATGTTGTACATAGATACAAGACCCTAACAACCATATTGAAGATTCTTTACTCCAAGCCCTTTCTTGGGGGCAGGTGAAAACTGTTAAAAAATGGCCTATTTACTACGTAAATGGCTACAAGTTTAATATTCTTCAATGAAGTGAAGGGATGCGCACCCATAACTACGGGGTTTGTGTTAAAGGCACCGCCGGTCAGTTGGAAGAAGACTTTTATGGAGTGCTGACGGAGATTGTTGAAGTTTCATTCTCTGGACGACTAAGAAGAGATATTGTTCTATTCAAATGTGATTGGTTCGACAACACAATCGGTGTTGGAACAAAGGTTGACAACAACTACGGCTTAGTTGAGGTCAAGAAGAATGGTAGATATAAAGGGTTTGATCTATTCATTTTTGCCCAACAAGCTGAGCAGGTTTATTACACCGACTTCCCAGGAGGACATCGGGACTGGTATGCAGTAATCAAGGCCAAGGCCCGAAGTCAGATCACTGACAATGTCTCCGAGGAGGTCGATGACGCTTATCAGCTTGCACCACACGAGCTCAACGATGCTGATTTGTTGTTCAACATTGATCCAGTCATAATGGATAAGACACTCGCCACTACGGGGGGTGAACACATTGACAAAGACCTTGTCTCTCGATCAAAACGGTCTAGGGCTGATTTGGATACTGATGAACTTGTTCAAACAGATAACCACAGTGACACTGAAACTGAGGGGGAATTTGAAACTGAAACAGACACGGAGTATGTAGTCGTTAAACAAAATGTTACATAGGTTTATATATATCCTGAGACTAACCTTTCTTTTCATGATTTTATCCACAGATGACGGGACGTCGACTGTCCTTCAGTAGGGGTGGTGGGTCCAGGACCCCGACATCCCAGCAGGGGACTCCCACCCCAGGACAGGAGACTACTCCATCACCACTACACCAGACCACTCCATCACCACCACCACCACCACCATAGCAGACCACTCCACCACCACCACCACAACAAACCACCTCATCACCCCGACTGACCACCCTAAAGCAGAGTCCTGGAGCTGGTGGCTTGGAGGACCATGGCCATCAGGCGACCCCACCTCCAGCATCCCCTCTGCCCATGTTGGTATCCGTGCCGGCCGGAGACGAGTAAGTGACTAAACCTTAAATACTTTTATGTTATTTGTATGATACTTTATATTAAACTTTAGTGGAAAGACTTGTTGGTTTATTGGATGTTACTTTAATTAGTACTTGTATAGATTGAATTGTACTGGGCACTCTTCTATTTGTAACAGGGTAACTAAACCAAAAACTTGGAAATGTTACATTTACAGGGGAGACTCTGCCGAAATTTTGGGAGTCTCCCTACATTGTGTGTTGTTTTACTCCTAACATAATTGTTGTCATTACAGCTTTGTTGATAGTAGTCGCACAACCAAAGCGATTACTAAGGTTTTAAAGGCCCAGTGGGATGGTCCATATATATCTTGGACAGATGCTGGGAAGGTTGTGCAAGATAGGTGGTTTGATACCTTCTCGGTAAGTTCCTAGTTCATTTGTTGTGACTTGATTTGTAAAATAGACCTCTTATTAATTTTGATTTCTCATTTCATTTTACAGCGTGATTACCAGTGGGTGGAGGGTATGATTGATGAGATTAGGAAGGTCTTTGCCACAAAGACCTCCAAAATCATCAAGAGTACCCTTTGGAAGGTGAGGGACAAGGGTGAGCGCCCTCGTTAGATCCTGGAGGACCATTGGGACGGGATGGTCCAGAAGTGGGGCGGGGTCCCGTTCCAGCAGGCGAGTGCTCGGAACAGGGCCAACAGAGCCACCGATGCTGCAGCCTCGGTTTACACTGGGGGTAGCATTTCAACCCTCGAGCACAAGAAAAGATTTGTAAGTATATTTATGTTAAACATTTCTATTATGATTCGTCTTACATGTTTACAAATAATAATCTCAATGTTTTTTGTCCACCACAGGAGCTGAGGGAGCACCGGGAGCCTTCTTTGTTTGAGGTCATGCAAATGACCAAGAAGAACAAAGCCGGTGCATGGGTAAACCAGAACACTACGGATCTAGCGGTATTTACTTTTAACTGACACATGCTTATAATTTACAAATCAGCTTACTAATCCTATCGTTGTTTTTGAATTTACAGGAGGCGTATCAGGCCAGGAGGGCCGAGAAGGAGGCGGACCTGGTGGCTTCCACTCCTGAAGGGGAGGTTCCTCCCACCCTATCTTGTTCTGACGACAACGCCATCTATATGGAGGCTATTGGCGGTGTGAACAAGAAAGGGAGGGTATTTGGATTGGGTGGCGTCGGCACGCAGCTGGCGAAAAAGGGGAAGACCCCTTCCTCTTCGTCTTCCTCTGGTCTTCCGACTGAGGTCGTTCAGGTAATTCAAAACCTGAATGATGAGCTACAGGAGGAGCGACGTCAGAGGCGGTTGCTGTTGGAGCGGGCCGAGGCGGATCGACAGAAGGCCGAGGCGGACCGACAGCGGGCCGAGGAGCAGCACGCCGAGACTCGTCGGCAACTTGCTCAGCAGCAGGAGCTACTGATGCAGTTGATGGCGAGGCTACCTCCCCCCACTTCCCAGGCGCCCCCACCACCACCCCAGGATCCCCCACCACCATGATTGTATTTTTATTATTTATACACATTGTATATTTCATTTTTAGTTTTTATGTTATATTTTATTCAGTATTTATTTGGTCATTCTTCATTTATTATGTCAATATTTATTGGTAATTAAATTCAAATAAAAAAGCCTTACTGTACCTATCATTAATAATTCAACCTATTTGATAAATAAATTTAATTTATTATTTTGTTTTTAATAATAATTTAATATTTTAAAAAAATTATTTAAATTTAATTATAAAATTTTATCAGCCAATACAAAATACAAAATATTAATACATTTTTAAAGTTAAATTAACAAAACCAGTCAATATTAAATCAATTTTTAAAAATTTAAAAATTCCACGTAGCGACGGTAACTGACGGTCGCTATGAGAAATAAACAGCGACGGTAACAGACGGGTCGCTATATGACTAGCCATTAGCGACGGATATAGTGGTCGCTGTATGAATAACCACTAACGACGGTTGAATCAGGTCGCTGTATGACTGACCACAGCGACAGTACACTGCCGTCGCTAGTAGCGACGGGGCGTGACGTCGCTGTATGACTGACTACAGCGACGGTGAACGACCGTCGCTAGTAGCGACGGGGAGATGAGGTCGCTCTATGGCCACAGTTAGCGACGGCTCTCAGTCAGTGAAGCAGAGACCATGTTAGCGACGGCAGAACGCCGTCGGTATTTTAGCGACGTCTGTTTTATGGTCGCTGATCCATTTTCGACGAGGGTTTTAGCGACGGATGGTTTCCCGTCTAAAATGCCGTCGCTACATAACTTAGCGACGGTCTTGGCACGGATTAGCGACCAAGTTTTTCCGTCGCTAAAACGTGTTTTTTTAGTAGTGTGTGTCCGATTGAGACACGTTCGAGTGAGGTAAAATCCGAGTGAAACAGAAACATCTCCGAGTGGAGTCTATCTGGACTGATGGTTTTCCGAATGAAGTGCCTCTGAGTGGGACACTTCCGAGTGAGATGACATTCTGAGAGTCTTTTCAGTAAGGTTTTGGATTTAGCGAAATAATTAAACAATGAAATTTGGAGAATCAGAGCATAACTCGCTCAAGGAGTCGCACTCGCTTGAGCGAGACCGAGTGGGGCGTCTCTCAGGGGTCGTCTCGCTTGAGCGAACCCCAACTCGCTGGAGCGAGATTCTCAGAGTTCGCTTGGGCGAGGCAAGCGAGCGTAAGCAAAATTCGTCCAGAATCTAGCATACGTTCAGTCGCTTGAGCGAGTGCCACATCCAAAGGCTTTTCACTCAAGCGAAAATGGTCCAGTGGCAAAATACCTCACTCACGCTCGGGCGAGACCCTACTCGCCTAAGCGATTTTTCTCTAGTGGGTAACATCAGATGCGTGGGCAATCTCGCTTGAGCGAGACCCACTCTCGCCTGAGCGAGAATTGGCCAGTGGCTATATACCAACACAGGGGATTCTCGCCTGAGTGAGATCCCATCTCGCTTGAGCTAGAGTACCAGTAAAAACACAGATAACAGGGGAATTAAACAACTGAACATACCAAAACTCAATTCAAGTCAAATTGGTTAAATTCATCACCTCACATAAATCATGTTAAGCCTTTAAAACTCATTCCAAACCATCATACCTATAAATTTTCATTCCAACTCATGAATCATGTTCTAATTAAGCTTATTACTATATATGTTCTATAAAGTACAATTCTTATAGAAACCTTCATTCATTCATTAATTCTAACTGCATCATACATAATTTTCATTATCTAATCAAAGTTAAGGTCACCAATGAAAATGAGCCATAAGTACTAGGGTCTCATTTTCCATACATGACCTCCAAAAATCATCATCATATATTCATCATCCACACCAATTATCCATATTAATTCGTAGCTATACAAAATGTCATTATATCTACATACATTACAAAAGCCTAGCCATAAAATCAAACATTTGCCGGCCAAGGCATTCTTTACCCAAAATGAACTTCCTTCACACTATTTCTCCACACCAGAGCTCCATGGGCAAGCCCTACAACACAAGAGCTAAAAAGATGGACCACATGGATAGTGGGACACTCGAAATATGCTGAATCCGAGTCGGAATTAATATATGATATCCATCCTATATATATGACATTCTATATTTTATTTTTTGTATATTACATAGTATATTATATTATGTTACAAATATTACAACAATTAATATAACATATTAGTTAATAATTTTAATCAAAGGTCATAACCCGTACGTCCGCACGGGTACATAACTAGTTTTCAATAAGATTGAGGCAGTAATAAATAAGAGTCTTTCTTGACTACTTTGTCCCTTTTTAAATATAAATGTGGCTTGCAACTTACAGCTCAATTATCACATTGAATAGGAAATACATTAATGACCACATGACAAAACCCAGCAACTCTGTTGCCTCTAGAACCTTAAGAGCGAAGAGAGAAGAAATTCAACAAACATAGTGTATTCCACAAGTCCACAACAGAAACCACAAGTCATCTTTCTCAGCCAGGTGTCTGGCAATTTCAAAGTAAATCAATCTTAAAATGCGTTGAAGATTGTAAGCGAAATACATCCACTTTAATTTAAAGACAAATATTAAAAGCAAATAGCAAGGAAAAACTAAAACAAAATAAAATTACAAGGGCTGGCTATTACATTTCTGCCACAATGAATCTTTGGCAGAAGGATTTGGAGGAGCCTTTTCCTTGGCACAACGTTCAGTTGCTCATCTGAGTCCAGATTAGGTGACAAAGGATTCACATTAAAGTGTAGGTGTAATCAGTAATGTAAGCCAGAGAAATCAAATTACCACAACTTGCCAAGTGCACACTAACTAATATAGGAAGAGCAAGAGGCAGGAATATGACAAAATAGAACAATTAATGCTCCTTGTAGATACCAAAACTGTCGATAATTCCATAGTTGATTTGGTATCTGTACTAAAAGAAGTTATCATTGATTCCGCGTATTGTTTAAAATTAGATAAAGAATTAAAAAATAGCTTTTAAATAACCCAACCCAACCCAACTGAAAACCAATAAGACTCTTGAACTAGATGCAAGATGCAACCAATCATATACAAACAATATACAGAATTCAGGTATTTTAAATGTATTTTAATTAGTTGCTCTCAAACGTATTTTAATTGAACGATTTCAACTAGCATATAGCAGCTCCTTGAAATTAATTAGTTAGTTCCTCGACATATCAAGCATTGTGCTGCTTTCAAGAATTTTCACCTATAAATTCAAGTAACCTGACACAAGTTGATGCATGCAAATGCATTGATTGTTTTCCAAGAGGATGGTACATGCAGAATAGAAGCGCGCCAAATGATTACAGGGCATGGCAGTATAATTAAAGATAAATTATTCATTATTCTGATGAGGTTGGAAGGTTGTCAAAATATTCAAAAATCTCAGTTGGAAAGTCCTTGAAGAAGCCCTTTGAACTTGCAGTTTGCGAATTTCCTTCGAATCCAAGAGTTGGCAACTTGGTCCCGAGCTTCTGGCTACAGTAAACATATTCTGATCATTTTTGTTGGTCGAATTCAT
The DNA here is from genome assembly GCA_037962975.1 of Clitoria ternatea. Taxonomy (NCBI): domain Eukaryota; kingdom Viridiplantae; phylum Streptophyta; class Magnoliopsida; order Fabales; family Fabaceae; genus Clitoria; species Clitoria ternatea. The sequence continues at coordinate 142,711,249 of CM075670.1, forward strand.
ATGAAAAACATGGATCAAGGGGCTCCGGAATAAAGTCATGGCACTCCGGGAACAGAGGAAAGTCCATTACTGGTTCAGGGAGCAGAGGAAAGTTGTACCCTGAAGACTCAACCGACGGCACTGTTTGAAGTGGGGTGGCTTCAACCTTAACTGCACCTAGGTGATCACTTTCCAAATGAGGGTAGTTTGGCTTTATCAAATCTGGTAGGTTGACCATCTCGAACACCTCCATGTTTCCCATATATAAAGTGGGGTAAGAAAGGTTTTCCTCCACCTTATTGGGATTGCATGGAGGAACCTAAAACAGAACAGATCATGTAACTTGAGCATGAATTTGTCATTGAGTTTAGGGTTTCCACATTAATTGCTTTTACATAATAGTGCTGTAATTACTGTTATAATATCAAAGTTTTGTAACTCTCTAGCATAAATCATATTCGTTGGTATTATTGTAACCACACTGAATTAGATACAAAGAGAGACCCTAATGTGTCTACCTCACCTCTTCAAATTGTATTTGAGTAGTAATAGGAGTTTTTCCTTTATTATTTTTGTGCGGCTTTGATGGCGGTGGCTTTCGAAACTTCCTCTCCAACCTTTTCCTCCTGCTGCTCCAGAAGTTTTTCACATCATTGTCGGTTCTCCCTTGCAAATAAGTAGCAATTTTCGCCCATTTGTTCCCAAACTCTGCCTGTAACTCTATCACCACCCTTTCTTCCTCTGCGCTGAACTTGCAACCACTCCATCATCATCACATACTCCTAAATTTCTTTTATAAATATCAATCATTAAATTTTTTATTTTTATTGCTATTTTTACAAAATATAAATTGAAAGTGTGCTATGGACATAAAATATTAGGGTTGGATTCAAATCTTAATTTATCATTTCTCTTCACCACTATTTTGAAAGATTTTTTAGTTGTTATTTTGAAAGATTTCTTAGTGCTAAACTCTAACAGTCCACCTTGGGCTATGATATGAAAACACAATAAATATAGAAAAAAATATCAATACAAACTCAATTACATTACATAGTAACATATTCTTAATTACCATTATATATAGAACAATATAACAAATATTTTAATGAAAGAAAAGTGACAACTTACGTTTTTAAATTTGGTCTAAGTTTATTAACCCATCTTAAACGACAAGATTTTCCTGTTCGATCCAACAAACCCTTGAATCGAATGGAGCTCCAATCTCTTAGACCATAATTATTTATATGTTCTAACAACGCCTCATCTTCTTCTCCACTCCATGGTCCCTTCTTTATGTAACCTATTTCCAACTTTCTTCCTTCCATTTCAATGCCTTCTTCTTTAACAAATAAAATGGCTCTCACTTATTTATGGTTAATGTTTGAAAATGGGTGGCAATGTTCGTGTGTGCTTGGATTCATGGGTACGAGAATAAGCTTTTGCTCTTTACGATGTTGTGTATTTTATGATGTGACGTGGCAGTACGGTACTGGATGTTGTGTTTTGATTTCGGTGGACGCAATGCAGGAAATTCTCACTTCCACTCTGTACATGTGACGGTTTCGACGGTTAGTGGGGAACATGCACCACCCCGCCATTTTGATCTTCTTCTTCAATAGACATTTATTTGAAATTAAAATTATAACTAGTGCACCATTTATTCAAATTTTTAATTAACGGGACCAATTATTTAATAAATCAATATTAGAATATATTTTATATAACGATCAAAAATATATTTTACAATTAAAATTAGGCTAATATATAAAACTACAATACTAATCCATCAAATTAACATCAAGTCAAGAGAGATTAATTCAGTCGATTTAACATTATGTAGTAATTGTTTTAAATCTCTTCATAGATGTTCAATATTCCTACTGAAAATTTTTAAAAAAATCAATAACATTGTTTTTCTATTCTTAAACGGGTTAAGAATAACAATAAAATGACATTATATTTAATTAGATGTGATATACAACAATATTTTAATAGTTTATTAATCGTTAGTTATATACATAATATTAAGAATATTTAAACATTAATAACTATTAAATAATCAATTATATAAACTAATATTATGCATAATGATTTATAATTAAAATACTAATAATATACTATGAAATTTACATATATTACTGAAACAATGTTAAAAAAACGGCAAAACTATAAACCTAAAAAACAAAAACGAAACAGTAGCGGAACTATAATAAGGAAAATTCCAAATATGGAATCAAATATAAAATATTGCTACATAATTATGTTAATGAAGGGATCTACTTGATACAAAATTTTATGAATAGTTTTGCAAACACTCTTTAAATTTTGAGACGTCTAATCACCTATCACTAGTGTAAAAAATGGCTACGATGACAGGATATGATTACGATCCACGGAAAACTGTGTTTAAAAAACACGCGGTGGTATTTTTATAAATATCAGGAAGCTTTTTAATCACGGTTCTGGCGTAACCGTGTTCATAGGAATCAGGTTTTTTAATTTTAATTTTTATATTTTTAAAAAATGTACCTACAATCACGGTTGAGAGGAAACCGTGATTATAGTGTATCTATAATCACGGTTTTACGGGAAGCCGTGATTGTAGGTCCTCCCTATTTTAATTTTTATATTTTAAAAAATATGTTAACCAAGTGACCTCAATTACTCAAGAGGGGGTTGAATTGAGTATTAAAAATTTTCGTTAGAATGCTTTTGAAATTAATTCTTTTGTCATCAATTTGATAAATAAGAATAATACACAAAAGAATAAGTAATAATATCAAATTAATCACGAAGCTATTTTAGCACTTAGAAAGTAATAAATGATTTTAACACAATTAATTCAAGAATATTATTTAGATTATTAAACAAATTAATCTAAATGATTAATCAAACAATTTATATCAAGTTACTAGTGCACTTTAAATTACCAAGCATATTAAATCACAATAATAAAGGAGTTTAAGGAAGAGATATTTACAAATCGATATAACGAGTTCCACCACACCGGTGTACGTCTCGCCTTCAAGCAACCCACTTGAAGGATTTCAATATTAAGAATTTGAGATACATGTTTTAAGCAATTACAGCTTCTTAGTGTCCCGCGCTCAAGAACTTAATTCTCACAAGCAAAAGGGCAACCCACCCAATCTCACAATCTCTCAATTACAAGGTTAAAACTCAACCTAAAAACTCTCAAAATTTGTGTATGTGATTTTACAAGTGTGACTCTCTCAATAAAGTGGATATACAAATTTTAATCACTTGAAAAATATTTTGCTCTCACAGAAAAGAATATGCAATTTTAGCACTCAAGAAAATATTTTTCTTACTAGCTAACTCTCAAAGATTAATTTGCAAAGAAATAAGAACAGAGAGTAAAATGCCAAGAATTAAGAAGGATCAGAGGAGAAAGCAAGTATTTTCATTTGCTTGGGGTGACTCTGCTTCTTCACTTCTTCTCTATTTATAGGCAAAGGTTCAGATGATTTAACTTCTCCGTTCCTTAATTTATGCCATTGATTGGTAATTTATCTGCCTCCATGTTTTCTGATTGTGCTGTTTTCTTGTTCCATGTTTTGTGCAATGGAATTTGAACTCTGTCTATGAAGGATTCAAGATTAATTTCTCGTTCCAGGCAGCTCTGCAATCCTAAAAATGCGTAGTGATGTTTTCCATGATTCAACGCATGATTTAAGTGATGAATTGGTTCCCTGTGTTCAAATTTATGTAAAAAACAGTGCATGAATTGATTCCTGGATGTGATGAATTGATTCCTAAATGTGTGAATCGATTTCTGCTCTTCCTAAATCGATTCCTGGCACCTTTACAAAATGTGAATCGATTCCTGCTCTTCCTGAATCGATTCCTGGCTGCTTCACAATGTGTGAATCGATTCCCAAAGAGGTGAATCGATTCCTTGGTCTGATCCTGGGCTGATTCTTTTTATTTTTAATGCCTTTATGCGTTTTGGTACATATAAGTTCATTTTTAATGAAGTCTTATATGCTTTTTGATTAATTGCTTTGTACAACATCCTTTGTATTCATCAATCATAATTAATTTATCTTGATCCTTCAATTGTTTGTCATTTATCAAAACCTGTTTCAACATGCAAACACATTCTCCCCCTTTTTGATGATGACAACAATTGTTCATCTCTTAGGGTGTTAGTTTCAATATATATTCAAAGCATAAGAACTCCCCCTATCAAATTGAATTATGATTTATATGCATATTGATTTCTTCTAATATACCATTTGATAAAAATAACATATTATCAATAGATACTACTTGTTATAAAGAAATATTAAAACTCTCCCTTAATCATGCAATTTAACAAGGATAAATATAGATGTTGAATTCAGATATTCTCTCCCCCTTTGGCATCATCAAAAACTAAAGGATTTAACAAAGCATAAGAGCATTTTTATTGAATGATAAAAGAAAAACAGGAACATAATGAAGTACCAAATTAACAAAGAGGCACAACAATTTCTAGCTTATGGATTAAAAAAATCTAAACTCAAAAAATTGTTGATTGAGTTCATTGTATTGAGTAGTCATAGTGTCCTCCATTTGGTTGAATCAGGCATTCATTTTGTAACACCCTAAATTTTAAAGAAAACAATTTATTGAATAATGATAATTAATTATTTATGGTCTAATAATTATGGGAGAATTAATTTGACATTAGAGGTGAATTATCGATAAATTAAGATTTACCAGAGTTGGATGATTTAACTGATGATGTGGGACCTATTTGGACAAATTATATAATTAAAGAGTTTAGAATATTTAGAAAATTACTGTGGTTACGATGGTATAATTGAAAGTGTTAAGCAAATAATTAATTAGACTCGATATATGTCATTAAACGGCAAACATACGAACCAAATGGAATTAAAAAGAATATGAAAACTCCCTTTTCTTCTCCTCACCCAGCCGTTTACTTCTTGTCTCTCTCCCATATTGCTTTTCATACTATTACCCAATAGATATGGAGTTTTAGGACACAATGGACAATAGGTAATGATACATGGCTTTACCTGTTGGACAATGACCAATTTTGGTCAATTTCTCACTCTTCCACTCCCATTTTCGGTCATGCTTCTCCTTCTCACCTTCTTCTTCATTTTTCCACCTCCTTCCTCCTCTCTAATGGACAAAACCGAACCACCTCCTTCTCCTTCCATTTTCTTGCCAAAATTAAAGATAAATCTTGGATTCATGAAGCATGGATGGCACTTTGGGGCTAATATTGAAGTATCTTCCTCTTCCTCTCCATCATTTTTGTTTTGGCCATGGCATGGAAAAGAGGTAAGACTTTGAATCCTTCCTCCTCTATTTGTGGTTTTATGATTACTTAAGTTTGAAATGGTGGTGTTAGAGGTTATAGGTGTTAATGAAAATGTAGAAACCCTAGGCTTGAATGTTTGAGAAATGATTTTGATTATGGTTTTGTGAATATATGAGAATGAGGTTATTGAGTTTATGAGGATTCTTGGAAAATGGTGGATGTCAAATGTTATTGGAAAAATTTTAGAGAAACCCTAAGTATGATGATTTGAGGAATTGAGTTTGAGAATGATTGTGTGATGTTGTAGTTGGGTGTTGTTGGTTATGAGGGGAAGTGATAACAATAATGGTGGATGACTATTGATAATGGATACTTGACTTGATGAAGTCTTAGGCCATGATAAATACCATAAGAGTTTGTTGATTAATGATGGTCTTGAATGGAGCCAAGAGGCTCAAAATGAATTTGAAAGAATTGTGATGATAGTCAAGTGATTCACATGAAATAGTGGATGCCTTATGGATAAGGGCCATGGTGTTGTTGTTGTAGGATTTGTTAACCTTTTGAAACCTAGAGAATCTTGGTTTTGGGAAAAGAATTCCCAAAGCCTAACATAAGCGTATGAATTGGAGTTTAGATAAGTCTAGGACTTGGTAATGAGTTTTAAGAGATGATGTCTTATGATGACTTATTAATGGCATGTATATATATGTGTTTGTTGATAGGGAATTGTGTCCCGGACGAGGATGCAGAATAATTGGAGTGTTTAGATTGCAGTTCTTCTCTCAAGGTAGGAGAGGAGTTTGCATTTCAAATTGCATGAGTGAATAATTGTTAATTACGTACATGTATGAACTCATGCATTGCCTTGCCATGAATGTGTTGAATATTAAGTTAATGATGCGATGAATGATGGCTTGGCTTTTGTTGAATATTATTGGAATATATAATGATATGATGATAAGTGTTGGGTTGTCCCTTTGTTGGACATGAATTATTATTAATGAAAATCTATGAATAAATAAATTGCTTGAATGGTGAAGCGGTGTTATGATAATTAAGCACAATGACATATGTGATTGTAAGAAAATTTGTGTTGAAACCTCCTTCATGTAGTTGATAAATTAGAATATGAGTGGAGAGGTATAATTTGTTGAATTAGGACTAAAAGATGTGATTCAATGTGTGTGTAGTATTGAATTGGGCCAATTTTGCATGAGGTGGACAGTGGTATCCAGTGGAGAATGAAAAAACTTAAGTTTTGGACGTATGATGATAATCTCGCTTAAGCGAGATGGATTCTTGCTCAAGCGAGAGTCCCCTGTATTAGAGGGGTGGCCTCTAGCCCAATTTCGCTTAGGCGAGTAGGAGTCTCGCTCAGGCGAGATGTGTATGGAATAGGTGGATGAGCTACTGGATGAATCTCATTCAAGCGGGTATGGCTGCGCTTGAGCGAGCAAGATGGAAAATGGTTCTGGATGTATCTCGCTTAAGCGAGTGGTGAGGCATATTTGATCTCGCTCAAGCGAGCGAGTATGGAATTGGGTACTGGACGTTTTCCGCACGAGCGAGTATGAGGGTGAGAAGAGCCTCGCTCGAGCGAGCGAGCCTGAAATGAGACACTGGAGGAATCTCGCTCAAGTGAGAGTGACCCGCTCAAGCGAGATTGGGGCCTGATACTCAGAAAACCTCTTCGCTCAGGGAAAAATTTGGGCGCTCAAGCGACTCACCTCAATCTCGCTCAAGCGAGTATGGGTCTCGCTTGAGCGAGTTGCCCAGTGAGAAATTTTATATTATTTTCTTATTTTGGCTGATATTTAACCCCTTTCCTATTATGAAAAGCTGAGGAAAGTAAGATGGGGGCAGACAATGATGGCATGTATGGTGGTATTCTATATCGATTTAGGTATTGGAATTCTTATATGTATATATGCCAAAGATATATTATGAACACATGGATGTTCACCACCAATAATATGATATGATGGGTATAAATGAAAGGATACATAATGGTGTTGTAAGATACATCTTTGTGTGAGTGTGAAGTAGATGTGGAAATGATTAAATGACGAAATGTTTGTTATAAACCGATGAATCGAAGATGATATCGGTATCATGTGATAATAAATGATGTTGTGATCATTCCTTGAATAAAAGGATGAATGTTATTATTGATAATTTGTGAGATGCCATTGTACTTTATACAAATGTGATCTTGTATGAGTGGTTTAAAATAGTATTGATGAATTGTTGTATTGTCATACTAGTTATGAAACAATGGTAATGAATAATGATATGAAAATCCACTAATTGATTATGTGGTGATATTGATGAAAGTTTGATGAATGATGTTTATGTTGTGATGCCATTGTGGTTGATTGCAAGTGTTAACTTGCATGCATAATATATGATATATTGAGATGAAAATACCACATATAAAACTTGAAAACAATGGCTAAAACCAACAATGATAAAATTCACTACGGTGTGTATGGTGGTGTTGGTGATTTATGATGATGATGATTGATGAGTGGCATTTAGGATGCACAGTGTGAGAAATGCATTTGATTTACATTGCATTGCATCCATGGCATATCATACGCTGTCTATGTGGAATGTTAGGGGTTCCACTAGGCGGGCCCAATGGGAGGGCAACCCAGTGCACAGGTATATTGTTGTTGTTGTTCCCTAGTGATGCTGGGAATCACGAAGCTGTCCATAGTTTGGTGATGAGGCACCCTATGTGGCGGGCCTAATGGGCGGGCAGCTCTGTGATGAGCAAGTTACCTCAGTGTCTGACGGGACACGGCTCTCTCGATGTGTGTTCGGGAGGGGCCCATAGCACTTGTGGCAAGTAAGGCCATGATGTTGATCCGCAAGTCACAGGGTGACTAGTGCTACAGATGGGCGATAGTGGTTTGGTACCAGTAAAAGTATGTTGTTGAGCATGAATGAATTGAGATATATGTGTACATATTTTTCTACTGCAGTAGGGGCATAGTAGCACACCTATGCTTGACCCATAATTTGATGTTTATTCCCACAGTTGGATCCGTATTTGTTGTCTATTCCATTGTACATATGCATTAGCCATAAGAGCATTTGCATATAGCATGGAGATATTGCAGAATATGATGATGATTGATGATGATTGAGGTTGTGGTATGGTGATGATGAGATGGGGAATTGAGTACCTAAAAGACCACATAAAATTGATAAATGATATAATTACCATGAAACAATATTAAATATAACGGTGTGTATGTTATGGCCCAATGTAATGAAGGGCATAATTATTTATGGTTGATGGTAATGATGTTAGCCCATAAGTGGTTTTGAGAAAACACCAGAATGGTTAATGTTGATATTTTGGCCCATTCTGGTGTTGGGATTGATATGTATATGCCTACTTTGCTATGAATTAATTAGAGAATATTAAATATGTATATATTGTTGAATTTATAATTCGTAATGATCATTGATGTGCTTAGCAAAGCATACATGATGTTGATATGCATATGCATGTAATTTCAATTGTATTCATATCGTCATTTGAAATGTATAACTCACTCTCCCATGTGGTCTACTTTTTAGTATTAATGCAGGAATATCATGGGATGAGGATGTTTGTGAAGTGAAGTTTTTGTGAAGGTAAATAGTGGTAACAGAATGCCTTGGCCGGTAGCGTTTGTAATTTAATGAGTTGTGTATAAAATGGATATTGTGATATTGTTACTTACTGATATTGATGGATGAATTGTGAATTATATGTATATATGGGTGATGTATTAATATTTGGGATAGTGAATTTCTATCCATCTGAAGAGTATAAAATGATGATTAAGTAATCCTGTTAGGCATGAATAAGTAAAAGACGTGCATGATTTAAACGTTGAATTGAATATGGTCAATTATAGAATATGAATATTGGGGATGTATGATGTATGACCATATAGATATGTATGTGTATATACTTAGGCTTTGTATGTTCATGCAATTATGTGAAAAGATGATGGTTGTCTATTAGGCTTAAGATATGTCGTTGCATGCCTTACCGAGCCTTTTCTCATATCCTCATATATGGGACTAGGCGTATGCCCGGTATACACATTCTTCTTCTATTGTAAACTCTATTATTTTGTATACCGTTATGGGAAAACTATTTAACGATCCAGTTATAGATTATCAAATCTCACCCTTTGGTTTTCTGTGGTTCGAGTCTTGATGTAGTCGTAGTGGTGTTTTGGAATCATCTCGAATGCGAAAAATTTACTCATATTTTTATTATTTAATTATCTTGATTACATCAGGATTCGAGTCTAGAAAATTGGGGTGTTACACATATTATTCTCCATAGTGTCAAAGCGAGCATTCATAGCATCAAAGCGAGTGTCAATGTGAGAGGTCAACCTATTGAAGAAAGCATCATTAAAATTAGTAGCATGTGGAGGAGGTGCTTGTTTTTGATGTTGATCTTCATCATCATCACTGTTTTGTGCATGTGGGGGTAAGTATTGCCAAGCATCATCTTGGTTATACCAACCCATTTTGAAAAGATGAGTGCTTCCAATTTTACCTTTATGGCCAACAGCTTCTTTCACTTCATTTGTAAGGTCGATGTTGAAGTGCTTGAGGAGTTTGGTAATAAGGACAACATAAGGGAGTCTAGTGAGTGTTTTGGAATCAATCATGTGATTTCTAACAAGCTTGATCCAATTGATTTCCTTTTCATGAAGCATAGACTAAAGGATAAGAGTTTGAATTTCACTTACTCTAGCATTATTAGAGCCCTTAGGAAGAATGATTGTTACCAAGCAATAGTGGAAAAGACGATGATCAATGTTTAGCTCCATAATGGTGCTTTTGGAGACAGAGGATAGATGGAGAAAGGCACGAGCATCAATGGAACTATGTTCCTATTCAGGAGCAGGTTTAGTACCAAAGAAATCCACGTTATTGATTAGAAGCTTTCCAACCAGATGAAGAACATTATCATCAAAAGCAATAGTTACTCCCTTGATTTTTATGATGCAACACCCATTCAAATTTTCAAGGTTGAGTAGAAGGCTTGAATTAACTCTGGATATATGTAATTTTCTTTAAGAGCAATAAATTCCACTAAGTTTTGTTGCTTAAGAACATCTAGAATAGCGAAATCATGTTCTTCAAAGAGAGGAACATCAAGCCAATGAGGGGGTATTATAAGCTTTTCAGAATATTTTTCAAGGTATTTTTGAAGTTGGGTTTGATTATCAAATAATCTTGAAAGATCATTGATATTGGAGGATGAGGAACCAACATTTCCTTTTCTTTTCTTTCTGTTTTGAGATGAAAAGGCCATGATTTGAGAAGAAACAGAGAGATTTTTTTTAGAGAGTGGGAAGCAGGAATGAAGATTATGAGGCAAGAGTATGAAAAGAATGTGAGGATCAGGTTGAATATATAGAGGATTTTTCATGGGAATCGATTCACTGGTAGGGAATCGATTCATCTAGTTGAATTTTCCAATTTTGTGCCTGCAGTCACGTGGGAATCGATTCATTTTATGGGGAATCGATTCATATTACAGGAAGGAATTGATTCATTTGATGGGAATTGATTCATTCTTTGCCTTTTGCATGGATAAGCGCTGGTGGGTCACGAGAAAGTGGAATATTTGCTTGGGAAATCAACCTTTGTCCTTATGCCTTAACACAATCACCTGAACTGCATAGGAAATGAGCACCTTGGCACTTTGCTAGAAGTCACGAGAATGAGGTATTTGCATAGGGAGTTGTCCTTATCTTTTAGCAAGGAAAACATATGAGAAGGAATTTTGGTATTCTTCTCCTGATGGTCTTACGTGAAGGGCCTTTTAAGGAGTTTAAAATTTTGCAATTTTGCCAATGATTTTGTTTCACTAAAAAATCAAGAAAATCAAAGGCAATTTGACATTGCATAAGAGATTATTTTGTTCAAGAAATATGTTTAATTAAGTAGATGCTTCTTGGGGACATAAAATAAGAGAAGAGATTTGTGGGGTATTAATATGATTATTGAGAGTATGAGAAAAGATGGAGATTTTAAATAACAAGATGATATATATATATATTTACAGAGTAAATCAATATGTTCAAAGGAATAAAATTTTATGAAATGAATAAGAGAATTGAAATCTTTTAAGTTAAAAATTTGTATAAGTAAAAATATGTTAAAAGAGTAAAAATTTTATTGAAATTAATGAAAATAAATTTTTAAGTGTAATTAAACAATTTCTAAAATACCTAATTCCCTTCTAATGTTTATAAATTGTTCTTTTGGAAGAGGTTTAGTAAAAATGTCCGCCAATTGTTTGGAAGTTTCAACATATTCAAGAATACAATCTCCTTTCAAAACATGATCTCTAATAAAATAATGATGACGGATTTCAATGTGTTTAGTTATCGAGTGCATAACAGGATTTTTAGAAATATTAATTGCGCTTGTGTTATCACACTTAATAGGAATTTGATCTAGAACAACACCAAAATCAAGAAGTTGTTGTTTCATCCATAGGATTTGAGCACAACAACTCCCAGTTGCAACATATTCTGCCTCAGCTATTGATAAAGCCACACTAACTTGTTTCTTGCTGTGCCAAGAAACAAGAGAACTACCAAGTAGATGGCAAGTACCACTGGTACTTTTTCTATCCAATTTACAGCCCATAAAATCAAAATCAGAATAGCCAATTAAACAACATTCGGCGCCTTTGGGGTACCACAATCCAACATTTTGAGTGCCTACTAAATATTTCATAATACGTTTAACTGCAGTTAAATGTTATTCTTTAGGACAAGCTTGGAATATAGCATACACACATACGACAAACATTATATCAGATTTACTAGCGGTTAAGTAGAGTAAGGAGCCAATCATACCTCAGTATTTAGTGATCTCTACATTTTTCCCATTCTCATCTTTGTCTAGATGGCATGATATGCTCATAGGTGTTGCTATTTCATTTGCCTTGTCCATTTCAAACCTTTTAAGAAGTTCTTTACAATATTTGGATTGATTTATAAATGTCCCTTCTTTGGTTTACTTGATTTGTAGTCCAAGGAGGAATGTGAGTTCTCCCATCATGGACATTCCCAACTCATTTTGCATAATCTTGGCAAACTCTTGACAAAGAAGTTCATTAGTAGCACCAAATATTATATCCTCGACATAAACTTGTATCAAGAGGATGTCATTATTTTTATGCTTTATAAACAAAGTAGTATCAACCTTTCCTCTTTCAAAACTATTTTCTAAAAGAAATTTGCTTAGTCTTTCATACCAAGCTCTTGGAGCTTGTTTTAGACCATATAAAGCTTTTCTTAATTTAAAAACATGGTTTATAAATTTATGATTTTCAAAACCAGGAGGTTGATCTACATAAACTTCTTCTTGAATAAGACCGTTTAGAAAAACACTTTTGACATCCATTTGATATAGTTTAAAGTCCATGCAATAAGCAAAAGCTAATAATAATCTTATGGCTTCTAATCTAGCTACAGGTGCATATGTTTCCTCATAATCTATCCCTTCTTCTTGGTTATATCCTTTAGCCACTAACCTAGCTTTATTTCTAGCTATTACTCCATTTTCATCAAGCTTATTTCTAAAAACTCATTTGATACATATTATTTGATGATCATTGGGTCTTGGCACAAGTTCCCAAACTTGGTTTCTTTCAAATTGGTTTAATTCCTCTTGGATAGCCAACATCCAATATTCATCAATAATAACCTCATCAATATTTTTGGGTTCAATGTGTGATATGAAGGCTATATAATTACATGTATTTCTAAGGGCGTTACGAGTACTTACACCTTTGGTTAACTCACCTATTATGTTGTCCAAGGGATGGTCTTTTGATGTGATCCAATCCTTTTGTTGAGGCATCTTGCTTTGGATTGGGTCTTCTTTGATCTCTTCCTTATTTTCTAAGGTCATCTCTTGGAAAGTACCTACAAGATCATCAATTTCCTTCCTTGGAGGGTTTTGTTTAAGTTCATCAATTTTTACATGAATGGACTCTTCAATTGTACTAGTTCATTTGTTAAAGAGTCTATAAACTTTACTAGATGATGAATATCCAAGAAAGATAGCTTCATCAGACTTTGCATCGAATTTGCTGAGATTATCTTTTCCATTATTTAAAACAAAGCACTTGCATCCAAACACATGAAAATAAGAAATATTTGGTTTTCTTCCTTTATAAAGCTCATAAGGGGTTTTCTTTAAAATAGGCCTTATCAAACACCTATTCATTACATGACAAGCAGTATTTACCACATCGGCCCAAAAATGTTTCGCAATGTTATTTTCATTCATCATAGTTCTTGCGAGCTCAGTTAAAGATCGATTTTTCCTTTCAACAACTCCATTTTGTTGTGGAGTTATTGGAGCCGAAAAATTATGTTTAATGCCATAACTTTAACAAAATTTTTTAAAAGGTTCATTTTCAAATTCTCCCCTATGATCGGTTCATATGGATGCGATTTTTAAATTTCGTTCGGTTTGGATAATCTTGACAAGTTTCTTAAATGCTTGATATGCTTCATTATGTGAGTAAGAAACAATGTCCATGTATATCTAGAATAGTCATCAACAATCATAAGTCCATAATAATTGCCACCAAAGCTTTTGACCCTAGAAGGTCCAAACAAGTCCATGTGTAAAAGTTGTAAAGGTCTATTAGTTGAAACAATATTTTTAGCTTGAAAAGACACACCTTCACTTGTTTTCCCTTTTGGCATGCGTCGCAAAATTTATTTTCAAATTTAAGCTTTGGTAAACCAATTACTAGATCTTTAGAAACAAGTTTGTTTAAATGATATATATGAATGTGAGTTATTCTTCTATGCCATAGCCATGATTCATCCTCTTTAGTCAAGAAGCATTGTGCATCATTTGAAGACAAACAATCAAGATTAATCATGTAAATATTATCGATTCTTTGACCAATGAACCTTACTTTCTTGTTTAGCTTATTTTCAATTATGCAACAGTTTGATTCAAAAACAATTTTATAGCCTTTATCACATAATTGACTAATGCTAAGCAAGTTATGTTTAAGTCCCTCAACATATAATACATCATTTATGGAAGTGGAAGAATTTTTATCAACATTTCCGATTCCTAGTATTCTTCCCTTCGTGTTGTCTCCATATGTAACAAACCCTTTATTTCGAGGAATGAATGAGGAGAACTTACTCATATCTCCCGTCATATGTTTGGAGCACCCACTATCCAAGTACCAATGAGTGTTACTTGCTTTAAAACATACCTACAAAACAAGTCAAGTTAGAGAACTTGGTACCCATTTTATGTTGGGTCCTTGTAGGTTAGTTTGTGAAAATGTTCCCTTAGGTACCCATACTTTTCTCACAAATTTTGGTCCTAATCTTCTAACATTACAATTATAAGAATTATGACCTTTAAGACCACAGTGATTACATTTCATGAAAGGTGTAGATGATTTATTATGTGGTACAAAGAAATTTTTGTAATGTTTTTCTTTCTTGTAAGCATGTGATCCTTGATTGTAACCTAATCCAGCTTTATTCAACATACAACGTTGTTTTCCAAGAAGTGCATTCAAGTTATCTCTACCGTTGGTAAATTTCTCAAGTGTCTTGTTTAAGTCTAACACTTTCTTTTCAAGTATGTCATATTTCTTTGCAAATTCACAAGGTTTAGTCTTAGAGCATGCTTGAACATTTACTATCTCTTTTTTCAATATTTCATTTTCATTACCAAGTTCTACAAGATGCATTTCAAGAGTCTCTATGGTTTTTCTAGATAATTTGTATTTACTAGAAACTTTAATAAACTTATCATACAATTCATCAAACGCATCAAGCAATTCATCTTTATCTAAATCATGGAGGTTTACCTCATCGTCTTCATCTTGATGGTTGGCCATGAGACAGAGGTTTGCTTCTTCATTCTCGGATTCATCCAAACTGCTCACCTCGTTGTCATCCTATGCTATGCATACTCTTATTTTTCCTTTTCGATCCTTGTTTTTCTTTTTGAGATTTGGACAGTCTGCTTTGAAATGTCCTTCCTTTCCGCATTCAAAACAAGTTGGTAAAGAATTATTATCTTTGGGAATAAATTTCTTACCTTTAGAAGTGAAGCCCTTTTGGAATCTTTTGTTTCTCATGAACCTTCCAAAATGCCTCACAAATAGGCCTAACTCATCATCATCGTCTTCTTGATCACTTTCAGATTTGTCTTCTTCAATAGAAGTGGCCTTAAGAGCTAGCCTCTTCTTCTTGGAAGACTTTTTATCTTCCTCCACCATTTTCAAGTCTTTTAATTCTTGTTCTTGCTCTTGAAGCTTACCAAATAATGTGGCAAGAGATATATCATTTATATTTGGCGATTGTTTGATAGTGGTGACAAGAGGTTGCCATTCCCTAGTAAGACTTTTTAGAACTTTATGGATAAGGTCCTTGTTAGTGTAAGATTTTCCAAGAGTAATAAGATGATTAATAATCAAAGTAAACCTCTTTTGAAGTTCTAAAATAGTTTCACCGGAATTCATTCTAAAACTTTCATATTGGCTAGTTAAAGTACTAATTTTAGAATCCTTAACATCGCTAGTTCCTTCATGAGTTATTTATAGAGTATCCCATATTTCTTTGGCAGATTTACATGTTACTACTCTAAAAAATTCATCAGGACCTACTACAAGAGTAATGAGATTTTTAGCCTTATAATTATACTGTACTTTCTTTTCTTCATCACTAGTCCAATAATCCATGGGTTTTTCCATTTGTCTACCATCAACAATATGCATAGGTATGAAAGGACCATTTTCAATAGCATTCCAAACTCTTAAATCAATTGATTGAACAAAAATTTTCATTCTCTCTTTCCAAAAAGCATAACCTTCCCCATTAAAAGCAAGAGGTCGATTTGTAGCACCACCCTCGGGAAACATGTTATATGAGGTACAGGCCATCTTTATCTCTTGAAGCTGTTAAGCTTTACCAACCAAGAGTCAAGCTCTAATACCATTTGTTAACCAAGTGGCCTCAATTACTCAAGAGGGGGAGGGGGTGAATTGAGTATTAAAAATTTTTGTTGGAATGCTTTTGAAATTAATTCTTTTGTAATCAATTTGATAAATAAGAATAATACACAAAAGAACAAGTAATAATATCAAATTAATCACGAAGTTATTTTAGCACTTAGAAAGTAATAAATGATTTTAACACAATTAATTCAAGAATATTACTTAGATTATTAAACAAATTAATCTAAATGATTAATCAAATAATTTATATCAAGTTACTAGTGCACTTTAAATTACCAAGCAGATTAAATCACAATAATAAAGGAGTTTAAGGAAGAGATATTTGCAAACCGATATAACGAGTTCCACCACACCGGTGTACGTCTCACCTTCAAGAAACCCGCTTGAAGGATTCCACTATTGAGAATTTGAGATACACGCTTTGAGCAATTACAGCTTCTTAGTGTCCCACACTCAAGAACTTAATTCTCACAAGCAAAAGGGCAACCCACCCAATCTCACAATCTCTCAATTACAAGGTTGAAACCCAACCCAAAAACTCTCAAAATTTGTGTATGTGATTTTACAAGTGTGACTCTCTCAATAGAGTGGATATACAAATTTTAATCACTTAAAAAATATTTTCCTCTCACAAAAAAGAATATGCAATTTTAGCACTCAAGAAAATATTTTTCTTACTAGCTAACTCTCAAAGATTAATTTGCAAAGATATAAGAACAGAGAGTAAAATGCCAAGAATTAAGAAGGATCAGAGGAGAAAGCAAGTATTTTCATTTGCTTGGGGTGACTCTGCTTCTTTACTTCTTCTCTATTTATAGGCAGATGCTTTAAATTCTCTGTTCCTTAATTTATGCCATTGATTGGTAATTTGTCTGCCTCCATGTTTTTTGATTGTGCTGTTTTCTCGTTCCATGTTTTGTGCAATGGAATTTGAACTCTGTCTACGAAGGATTCAAGATTAATTTCTCATTCTAGCAGCTCTACAATCCTGAAAATGCGTAGTGATGTTTTCCATGATTCAACGCGTGATTTAAGTGATGAATTGGTTCCCTACGTTCAAATTTACGTAAAAATCAGTGCATGAATCGATTCCTGGATGTGATGAATTGATTCCTAAATGTGTGAATTGTAACACCCTAATTATTTGCAATTAATAAATCCCCAAAAACATGAGAAAATTTTTGCACAAAAACAGTCACGTAACATTTGATGTAGAAGGGAGCAGGCAATGGGGAAAACTAAGAACATTCACGCGCATAAAGCAACCTACAGGGAAGCTAAAAACTGGGGCCGGCTCGATGGGTTTATCGTAACGTACTAACACTAGGGCGGATCGCACAACACCGTTTATTCGCTCGGACGGGGTCTTACACCGTCCAGGGGGAGTATGGTAATATAGCAGCGGATAGAAGAATTTCGCACTGAGACTTCCCTTCGAGAATTACTGGTCACTCAACAGGAGGAATAGATAAGGGAAATATGTTAATACATTCACACGCATAGCGTTTGGTGGAAAGGCGAAGTTAGAATCATCCTACTTGGCAAGGCGGGGTATATTTATCTTGGGCGGGCTGTCCTAGTTACTTGGGCGAGGTATGACGCCGCCGAAACGAAATCTACATAACGCCTCCTTAACACAACTACAAGGTAATTTCCTCCATCGGGTATGGACAAGGGTTCACTAAGTAAATCCTCACACTCGCCTTTCACTCAGAAAAATGAGAAGTTACAGAGTACACATACGTTAGTAGGTTGTGGAGAAAGGAGGGATCTAAACCTGTTCCACCCAGCTCAACTAATTATGACAACGCCTGGGCGGACTTAGCCATAACGCCCAAATCCGGGGTTCAACACCGGGGTCCGGATTGCGTTAGTATCACAACGGATAGGAAAGGATAATGGTCGATATCTCGCTCTGGTAATTACTCGCTTCAGTGTGAGTCCTCGCGCTTGGGCGAATTGCTCCCACACTTCGGGCGGGGTACGACTCCGCCCAACGTATCCGACATAAGTTTTTCTAAGACAATTCTCAATTAACTCTGACTTGGCTATAGCCTGCTCAATCATACTGTCCCTGCGTATCTATTAAGCACGATTATAAAACAAGACGGCACATAGCATCACACACACAAAACCATACATCCATATGTACATAAGAGTGTATATTAATATTTACAATGCAAAGTCAGACTTCTACTTGTTCATAAAGTTCTATTCATCACAAAACATTAACATCCGGTATGAACCGGTTGGGGCTTAGTCTAACAGCGCCTTAATTAAACCTTCGAAATGCATCAGCACTCCGCCCAGCATTCCAGCTCTGCTTCGGATCCTCCTCACGAGAGACATTCACTGAAAATGGCCACTGCAGGGGTGAGCTTTTACATGTAAAATGATACTCACAGACTCGGTATCAGCGTCAGTACACGCTCCTGCTATCATTCAACCTTTCTCAAGTAACCAAATTCATTACAATTCAAACAACATTCATGACACACATAATTCACAGAGTTTATCTCACATCTAAATATATATATATTCATGCATTCAAAATCATACACATGCACATATATAGACTTATACATCACCACAATCAGCCCTATTTCTATATGCATGCCTGCGGATCCGACTCGGGTAAAGACTCTCAGTTACAGCCCCCTTTTTCTTTTGGCCCCTCGTCCCTCAGCTCTTACCAGGTGGCACCGGCCTCTCCATGGCGTCTCGAGACTCACTTCTCTAGCTCCAACGGCTACCACGAGCTCTATTGGGATCTAGCCAGGGTTGGTAACTGGAAGTCATTTCCCTCGGGGTTCTTGACCTTCCATGGGTCACCCCATTCTTACTCATGCAACTAACACATTCATTATTACACATCATCGCGCCATGAACACCTTACCGTAGTCATTAAGTAAGAATGAATATCCTCCACTACTCGTCATCATTCAGTCAGTCACACCAGCGCATATTACAATCGGTCGTCAGACTAACAACATTGAGCAATCCAAGTAAGAACATGCACATACATACTTTTCATAGTGACAACAAAATAGATCCATCATTATCATCCACGAGCAGACTACGCCATCGCCACAAAGATCACTATCAGAACCTCAAATCATGCATCAGTTTTAGTAATTGTGAATACATACACACATGCACAGCATCAGTTCTAATGATTACAAAACATGCACACACACACACACACACTCAGCGATACATTCATCCGGTACCGTTCTTAGACCATGCATTCGACATGCAAGCGCCCCCTACCTTTAGAAGAATCCTCAGAAACCTTTTTCGTTCTTGTAGTTGGGTCCGATGTCCTTCTCCTGGTTCGTCCGGTCTTCCTTGGCTTTGTCGTATCCTGCGCCTGATTCTGGGATGAAGTGTGGTCCGTTCTTCAGTACTGGAATCAAGATCTCCAGGAGCGAAGAGTAAGATGGAAGAAGAAGAAAGATGGAGACGAAGAGAGGAAGTAGAGGATGAAGTGACGGAGGAGAAAGTCTGAAGAAATAGCAAGTGTGTTCTCTCTGCCAAGGGCTCACGCTTATATACATATATATGTGCATGCGCACAGTAAAAGGAGGGTGGGATGGGAGAGTGTGTGCTGCAGCAGCCACGTGCACTCCACTCCATCCCCTAACCATCACCATTTTCATATTTTAGTGGCTTAAACCTACTTAGTTAAATACAATTAACAGTTATTTCTAGTTGAAATCAAGTCTTAATGGTTTATTTTTCATTTAGCGTTTAATTTTAAAACGGGGATGTTACAGTTCTCCCCCACTGAAAAAGAATTTCGTCCCCGAAATTCAGTCGGTACTTACGTAGGTAAACAATTCGGGGTACTGCTGTCGCATGGCGTCTTCGCGTTCCCACGTGCAGGAGGTGATCTTGCCTTGCTGCCACTCCACCTTAACCAGCCTTACGTTCTTGTTTCTTAAGCGCTTTACCGATTGATCCACGATTCCAACCGGTGTAGCCACAGTGGTTAGGTCTTCCTTGATCTCTACCTCGTCGTCCGGCATCATGTGGCTGGGGTCATGCAAATATTTCCTTAGTTGAGACACATGAAAAACGTTGTGTAATCGGGACAAGTGAGTTGGTAACGCGAGGCGGTATGCCACGGGGCCAATCCGTTCTACTACTTCATAAGGTCCGATGTAGCGAGGGCTTAACTTCCCACTTTTTAAGGCTCGTCCAACTCCTTTACTCGGAGAGGTTCTCAGAAACACTCGATCTCCGACTGAAAATTCCAATGGCTTGATGCGCTTGTCATGGTAGCTCTTCTGCCTGTCTTGTGATGCTTTCATCTTCTCCCTTATCACTCGGATCTGTTCTGTGGTTTGCTTCACGATGTCTGGTCCCAGTAATAGACTTTCACCCGCTTCCGACCAACAGAGTGGGGTTCGGCATCTACGCCCATATAATGCCTCGTAAGGTGCCATGCCAATGCTGTGATGATGGCTGTTGTTGTACGTAAACTCGATCAAGGGAAGGTACTGCTCCCAGTCCCCACCGTACTCTAACACACACGCTCTCAATAAGTCTTCTAGACTCTGAATCGTTCGCTCGGATTGTCCATCCGATTGGGGGTGGTAGGCAGAACTAAGCCAAAGCTTCGTCCCCAGTTCTTGATGCATGCTGGTCCAAAACCTGGACGTAAATCTAGGGTCCCTATCTGAGACGATGGAAGTAGGTATGCCATGTAGTCGAATAACTTCTTGAATGTAGATTCGAGCCAATTTATGCAATGGGTACTTCATATTTACAGGTAAGAAGTGTGCACTCTTCGTCAATCTGTCAACAATGACCCAAATGGCATCATGGCCCGCTCGGTTTTTGGGTAATCCCATGATAAAATCCATCGCAATTGAGTCCCATTTCCACACGGGGATTTCTAGAGGCTGCATTGCACCGTACGGTTTTTGGTGCTCTACCTTCGATTTCTGACAAGTGATACACCGGGCCACGTACTCCGCCACATCCTTCTTTAGTCCGGGCCACCAAAACTGTCTCCTCAAGTCGTGGTACATCTTCGTGGTTCCTGGGTGAATGCTGAGTAGGCTTTTGTGGGCTTCATCAAGCACCATTCTTCTCAATTTTCCTTCACTTGGTATGTATATTCTGTTCCTCACCCGGAAGATTCCATCTGACCCTTCTGCCAAGGATAAATCCTTTCCTTTAGCCTGAATTTCCTTCATTTCAGCTAGGTAAGAGTCCGCCTGTTGCTGTTCGTACACGGATTTTAAGAATTCGTTGGCAATCCTCAACGTACCGATTGTCATCTTCTGAGAGGAAGGGGCGTCAACATGCAAGTTCATGTCTCGGAACCGCTCCAACAACTCAACTTCTTTTGCCATCATGGCTGCTATGTGGAGGGATTTTCGACTCAATGCGTCTGCTACGACATTTGCCTTACCTGGATGGTATTTCAACTCGAAATCATAGTCCTTCAAAAACTCAATCCATCTTCTCTGCCTCATGTTTAGCTCCTTCTGGTCGAATAGGTATTTAAGGCTCTTATGATCGCTGTACACTTCAAATTTGGATCCGTACAAGTAATGCCTCCAGATTTTCAATGCAAAAACTACTGCTGCCAACTCCAAGTCATGGGTCGGATAATGTTGTTCGTGGGGTCTCAATTGCCGAGAGGCATATGCTATCACTCGATCTTTCTGCATGAGTACACATCCTAATCCGAGTCCGGACGCGTCACAATAGACCACGAAGCTTTCTCGTAACTCAGGTAATGCCAACACCGGAGCAGTTGTCAACCTATTCTTCAGCTCTTGGAAGCTGCTCTCACACTCCGGACTCCACACAAAAGGAACATTCTTTCGAGTCAATTTAGTCAGGGGTAATGCCAATTTAGAAAAACCTTCGATGAACCTTCTATAATATCCTGCCAAGCCCATAAAACTCCTTATTTCCGAGATCGATCTGGGCCTCTCCCACGCTATTACAGCAGCTACCTTCGCAGGATCCACCGAGACGCCTCGCTTGGAGATCACATGCCCGAGGAAGTGGATCTCATCCATCCAAAATTCGCACTTTGAAAGCTTTGCAAACAATTGCTTCTCCTTCAACACTTGGAGTACTGTCCTGAGATGTCCTTCATGCTCCTCAGATGACTTAGAATAAACTAGAATATCATCGATGAAGACAACAACAAACCGATCTAAGAAGGAATGGAATATGCTGTTCATGTAATTCATGAAAACAGCAGGGGCGTTTGTCACACCGAACGGCATCACTACATACTCATAGTGACCATACCTAGTCCTAAAGGCAGTTTTAGGAATGTCCGAGTCCTTCACTCGGATTTGGTGATATCCCGATCGTAAGTCGATTTTTGAGAAGACTGAGGCTCCACGCAGCTGGTCAATTAAATCATCAATTCTAGGCAGTGGGTATCGATTCTTGATTGTGAGTTTGTTAAGCTGTCGATAATCTATACAAAGTCTCATGCTGCCATCCTTCTTCTTAACAAGTAGCACAGGTGCGCCCCATGGTGACACGCTTGGTCTAATGAACTGCTTCTCAAGTAACTCATCCACTTGTTTCTTCAACTCTACCAATTCAGTTGAGGACATTCTGTAGGGTGCACTGGAGACCGGTTCGGCTCCAGGGATCAAGTCTATAGAGAATTCAACTTCTCTATGGGGAGGTACACTCGGGACGTCCTCTGGGAACACTTCTGGGAATTCGCAGACAACGGGAATTTCGTTCACTAAGGGCTCATTCTCATCTTTGGTTAGACAAATCATCATAAATAGTTGGGTTATACCTTGTGCCGCGCCATCTTCAGTGGGTTGTTTCGGGAAAACTATCTCTCGGTTTCTACAATCTACTAATACCTTATTGGCTGAAAGCCAGTCTATTCCAAGCACAATATCAAGACCCTTTAAGGGCATGCAAATCAGATCGAAGGTGAAACTCCGATCATACAACTCAAATGCTACATTTTTACATATTGACGATGTGAACACACTAGGGCCAGTAGGGCTGGCCACTTCCAAAATCCGGTTCATAGACACAGTTGGTAGCCTCAACTGTTCCACGCACTCATCAGCTATAAAAGAATGGGTTGCCCCCGAATCGAAAACAACATTAAGCGTGTTCATTCCAAGTGAGCACTTACATTGTACTAGATCGCTTGCTGGTGCAACATCCTCTGCATTGATGGTGTAGATTCTTCCTGTCGCTGTTGGGCCGGTGTTCCTTTCTCGGCTGTTTGGGGTACGCATCATATTTCCTCTGGTTCCGTTGCCTCTGCCACCAGGTCGTTGGTTGTCATTCACTCTGGTTCGATCTTGAAATCCTCCTTGACGCACATTGGTGTTTGCCTGGCGGAGTTGGGGGCAGTCCGGGCGAACGTGTCCCTTCTCTCCGCAGTGGTAGCATTTAACATTTGTATCATTGCATTCCTTAGCAAAATGATCACCGCCACATTTAAAGCATCCGCCATACCTTGGTCGCCCACTCATCTGTCTCCCTCGGTCATTATGGTTCTGATATCTGGTGAAGGGTTCATTCCTCCTCACGTTCCCTGGTCTCTTGAAACGTGATTGCTGAGGCCTCAGGTGTTGGTTGGCTCTGCTGCACTGGCCCGAATGGGCCCTGTCATCCTCTTCGAATATTCTACACTTGTTCACTAAGGCAGGGAAACTCCGGATTTCATGGTACCTGCAGGCCCTCTTGATATCCGATCTCAGTCCGTTCTCAAACTTAAGACACTTGGAGTGCTCCGTTCCCGGCTGCTGGAAGGGCGGATAGAATAGGCACAATTCTTCAAATCTGGTCGCGTATTCTTCCATAGTCATGGAGCCCTGTTTTAACTCCATAAACTCCAGCTCTTTCCGACTCCTCACTGTGTCGGGAAAGTATTTGTCTAGGAAGCAGGCCTTGAAATCGTTCCACGTCAGTTGATTGTCATCTTCGGGGAATCGGCTCCTGACTATCTTCCACCAATTCTCCGCTTCATCTCGCAGCATATACACTGCGCATTCCACCTTCTGGGCTTCGGTACAGCGAAGACCCCTAAAAATTCTCTCTAATTCCTGAGTCCACTTGAACGCCGCCTCAGGGTTCCGTCCTCCTAAGAATTCACTCGGCTTCCTCTTCAGGAAGCGGTCCAGCACATGGCCATCCTCAGGTTGAGTTTGGCCTTGCCTTTCAAACACATCAGCAAAGCGTTGGAATGCTGTGGCTATAGCCTCCATACTTTGACGATGCGCCATTCCTTATCCTGAAATTGACATTTAAGGATAAGTATACGGAGCCACTTACTACCGATCTAGTTATTAGCCCAACAATTAACAACTTAGCACATTATGTTATTCGCCTAAGTCATACACACAATCGGACCAGGGGAAAACAACCCCTTGTCTTCAAGACAATCATCAATCAGGTCAACCAGCATCAGAACAATTTCAACCATTCAATCAAAAAGACACAAACACCACCGCTTACACTTGGTAAGCATACTTTGGCCTTGGACTTTTCGGTCCGCTCTGATACCAAAATGTAACACCCTAATTATTTGCAATTAATAAATCCCCAAAAACATGAGAAAATTTTTGCACAAAAACAGTCACGTAACATTTGATGTAGAAGGGAGCAGGCAATGGGGAAAACTAAGAACATTCACGCGCATAAAGCAACCTACAGGGAAGCTAAAAACTGGGGCCGGCTCGATGGGTTTATCGTAACGTACTAACACTAGGGCGGATCGCACAACACCGTTTATTCGCTCGGACGGGGTCTTACACCGTCCAGGCGGAGTATGGTAATATAGCAGCGGATAGAAGAATTTCGCACTGAGACTTCCCTTCGAGAATTACTGGTCACTCAACAGGAGGAATAGATAAGGGAAATATGTTAATACATTCACACGCATAGCGTTTGGTGGAAAGGCGAAGTTAGAATCATCCTACTTGGCAAGGCGGGGTATATTTATCTTGGGTACTTGGGCGAGGTATGACGCCGCCGAAACGAAATCTACATAACGCCTCCTTAACACAACTACAAGGTAATTTCCTCCATCGGGTATGGACAAGGGTTCACTAAGTAAATCCTCACACTCGCCTTTCACTCAGAAAAATGAGAAGTTACAGAGTACACATACGTTAGTAGGTTGTGGAGAAAGGAGGGATCTGAACCTGTTCCACCCAGCTCAACTAATTATGACAACGCCTGGGCGGACTTAGCCATAACGCCCAAATCCGGGGTTCAACACCGGGGTCCGGATTGCGTTAGTATCACAACGGATAGGAAAGGATAATGGTCGATATCTCGCTCTGGTAATTACTCGCTTCAGTGTGAGTCCTCGCGCTTGGGCGAATTGCTCCCACACTTCGGGCGGGGTACGACTCCGCCCAACGTATCCGACATAAGTTTTTCTAAGACAATTCTCAATTAACTCTGACTTGGCTATAGCCTGCTCAATCATACTGTCCCTGCGTATCTATTAAGCACGATTATAAAACAAGACGGCACATAGCATCACACACACAAAACCATACATCCATATGTACATAAGAGTGTATATTAATATTTACAATGCAAAGTCAGACTTCTACTTGTTCATAAAGTTCTATTCATCATAAAACATTAACATCCGGTATGAACCGGTTGGGGCTTAGTCTAACAGCGCCTTAATTAAACCTTCGAAATGCATCAGCACTCCGCCCAGCATTCCAGCTCTGCTTTGGATCCTCCTCACGAGAGACATTCACTGAAAATGGCCACTGCAGGGGTGAGCTTTTACATGTAAAATGATACTCACAGACTCGGTATCAGCGTCAGTACACGCTCCTGCTATCATTCAACCTTTCTCAAGTAACCAAATTCATTACAATTCAAACAACATTCATGACACACATAATTCACAGAGTTTATCTCACATCTAAATATATATATATTCATGCATTCAAAATCATACACATGCACATATATAGACTTATACATCACCACAATCAGCCCTATTTCTATATGCATGCCTGCGGATCCGACTCGGGTAAAGACTCTCAGTTACAGCCCCCTTTTTCTTTTGGCCCCTCGTCCCTCAGCTCTTACCAGGTGGCACCGGCCTCTCCACGGCGTCTCGAGACTCACTTCTCTAGCTCCAACGGCTACCACGAGCTCTATTGGGATCTAGCCAGGGTTGGTAACTGGAAGTCATTTCCCTCGGGGTTCTTGACCTTCCATGGGTCACCCCATTCTTACTCATGCAACTAACACATTCATTATTACACATCATCGCGCCATGAACACCTTACCGTAGTCATTAAGTAAGAATGAATATCCTCCACTACTCGTCATCATTCAGTCAGTCACACCAGCGCATATTACAATCGGTCGTCAGACTAACAACATTGAGCAATCCAAGTAAGAACATGCACATACATACTTTTCATAGTGACAACAAAATAGATCCATCATTATCATCCACGAGCAGACTACGCCATCGCCACAAAGATCACTATCAGAACCTCAAATCATGCATCAGTTTTAGTAATTGTGAATACATACACACATGCACAGCATCAGTTCTAATGATTACAAAACATGCACACACACACACACACACTCAGCGATACATTCATCCGGTACCGTTCTTAGACCATGCATTCGACATGCAAGCGCCCCCTACCTTTAGAAGAATCCTCAGAAACCTTTTTCGTTCTTGTAGTTGGGTCCGATGTCCTTCTCCTGGTTCGTCCGGTCTTCCTTGGCTTTGTCGTATCCTGCGCCTGATTCTGGGATGAAGTGTGGTCCGTTCTTCAGTACTGGAATCAAGATCTCCAGGAGCGAAGAGTAAGATGGAAGAAGAAGAAAGATGGAGACGAAGAGAGGAAGTAGAGGATGAAGTGACGGAGGAGAAAGTCTGAAGAAATAGCAAGTGTGTTCTCTCTGCCAAGGGCTCACGCTTATATACATATATATGTGCATGCGCACAGTAAAAGGAGGGTGGGATGGGAGAGTGTGTGCTGCAGCAGCCACGTGCACTCCACTCCATCCCCTGACCATCACCATTTTCATATTTTAGTGGCTTAAACCTACTTAGTTAAATACAATTAACAGTTATTTCTAGTTGAAATCAAGTCTTAATGGTTTATTTTCATTCAGCGTTTAATTTTAAAACAGGGATGTTACATGAATCGATTCCTGCTCTTCCTGAATCGATTCTGGCTGCTTCACAACGTGGGAATCGATTCCCAAAGAGATGAATCGATTCCTGGGTCTGAACCTGGGCTGATTCTCTTTATTTTTAATGCCTTTATGCGTTTTGGTACATATGAGTTCATTTTTGATGAAGTCTTGCATGCTTTTTGATTAATTGCTTTGTACAACATCCTTTGTGTTCACCAATCATAGTTAATTTATCTTGATCCTTCAATTATTTGTCATTTATCAAAACCTGTTTCAACATGCAAACACATTGAAAATATACCTATAATCACGGTTAAGAGGACACTGTGATTATAGATACACTATAATCACAGTTTTACGGGAACCGTGGTTATAGGTGTTTTCAAAATTTAAAATCAGTTTCGCAGAGGCTCTTCGTTTCACGTTGTTTCTTCCTTTGCACCCGACGCTTCGTTTTCTTCCATCTTCCCTCTATTTTCAGTCTCACGAAAGTCCCCTTCCTTCCCATCTTTCTCTGTTAGCTTTCTCCCATCTTTCTCTCTAAGATTTATCCTCTCTGTTTTCCCATTGCCATTGACGTTTGAATTTTTTGTGTTGTAGATCTAACATGGTTTTTTGTATATTTTGTAGGTTTTCTTTTGCTGTTCCCGTTGTGTGCCATTGACGACCACCACGCGACCCTTCTCTTTTTTTCTCGTTCAAGCATGTAAGGCTTCTTTTTTGCACCTCTCTTCTTTTCTGTTTCTTTCGATTATAATGAAGGTTTTGCAAGTTTCTATTTATTATTGTTTGTTTTTGTTCTCTATGTTTTGCTTATGTTTATTCCTATAATGGAGGGTTTCTGTTTTGAAGGTCGATGTTGGGGTTCCCATAACCGTGATTACAACTAGTAATGTAAATGCATGTTTTATGACCACTTTTAATCATGGTTGTGATTAACAACCGTGATTAAATAGGGTCTTATTTAATCACAGTTTCAAACAACCGTGATTAAATGTGATCTATAACCACAGTTGTGGACTGTGATTAAAAGCCCTAATCTATTACCACGGCTGTAACAACCATGGTTCATGAATTGTAACTAAAAGCTCATTTTAACGTGAGATCTGATTTACATATATAAAATAGTTTGATAAAGAAAAGCTTCAATTAAAACACTTAGTAATTATTTTATTATTCAATCATAAAGTAATATATTATATCCAAAAAACTTATCATATTTATCATCTCTAAGTGCAATCTCTTAATTTATTAAAAATATAAATTAATTTATAAGCTAGACACAAACATTCCTTTTTTATGGGATTTCATTATAGTTGAAGTCGACCCAAATTTTATGTTGGCCTAACCCATGTAAATCTCCACTTAGTTCATTTTATCATGTGATCCTCATCATCCTCCTCCAATTTCTTTCTCTCTTCTTCAACTTCTTATTTTCCTTATGTATCTTCTTCTTTTTCTTCTTCTCGTCCTTCCTTTCTCTTCCCCTCATCCTCCTCCTCTTCCTTCTTAATTTTGAATTTTACATAGTCACAACTAACAAAAATAAAATTTCTTCTTCTTTTTCTATCAAATTTCATTAAAATTTCAATTTTAAATTTTACATAGGCTCAATTGACACAAATGAAATCTATGAGCGACACAAATGTAAGTAAAAAAGTTGCTTCAGAAGGGTCATCACAAAATTATGACACATTTTGAATTTTAAAAAAACATTTGCATAACAATAACTCGCTACAACCTTTTTCCCATAAAATTTGGATCCTGCATCAATTTGTGTCGGGTCATATATGGCAACTTGCGTCTGAGTCAATGAGTGACTCAAATTATGGGCACAAAAAATATTGTTTTCTTGTATTGTTAAATTAAAATTTTGTTATAATCTAGTCGGTTATGAGAGTTATAGTGGGACCTATATTTTCAATATAAAAGAGTTGTCATTGTATTATAAATAGATAGAAATATAAAAATAATTTTCCTTATTCATTTCTAGTTTATGTGTATTATGTGTTCTCAAAGTGAATTTTAATCCCCATCAAAGTGGTATTTAGAGCTTCCACGATTTATGATCAAATAAGATTAGTGACATGTAGTAAGATTATGTGATCTTTTACCTTCATAGCTGGTACCAATGGTGTTTCCTACAAATCTCTCAATTCTTTATGGAAAGAAATAAGGAAAATAGTATGTACATATGAAAGTTGAACTAAAATTTTGTTTTCCTACTAATTCAGTTTCCAAGATGTACTAAAGTTTATGATAATGGATATTGGAAGTCAAGCAAAAACCTTATTATGCCCAAAAATTAGTTTATAAAAAAAATCATCATATATTGTTCTTGTTAGTGTGTGAATACTAGTAATTTTAAGAATATTGTTCACAAATAGAGTGTAAATACATAAAGGTCCTAGAGGATTATTCTAGGAGAATTAACAGTACTCTTATTACTCTATAAAATGTGTCACTTAGTTTACAAGGGGGGAGGGGGGCTTCCAGGCTATTTATACGATAATGGGTCAAAAGGGAAGTGGGATGCTGGACCCAGACCCACTATCGTCTGTTGTAACCGACTGGGATAATGGGATCGGGGGGGGGGGGTTAGACTTTTGATTTCCCTATATTTCAACCTAGGATAAAGGAAATAAAGGTGTGTGCACGTGCCCCCACTAACTCGTGGGAAGGAACAGGAGCCCCTTAGTCACGAGCATCAAGCACGGGCTCAAGCCGGTGACTCCAAATCTATATGGACCAAGTCTGGATAGCCAAGAGCCGAGTGGATGAAGATACGAGCAACATAGCAAGTCCGAGCTGAGAGGATAAAGATCAGAGTGACATAGCCTGTCCGAACCGAATGGATGAAATTCCGAGCAGCATAGCCTATCCAAGACGAGTGGATAAAGATCAGGGTAGCTTATATTTTTTCCTCTTTCAGTCTTCCACCGAGCAGGAGCTTCTTGTCAGGAATCCAAGCTGTTAGGGATTTCAGAGAAGTACATTACCCCGATTAGACTTGTTAGGGGAATTTCGTGTGAGTATTTTCTTACTATGTAGTGAATGACCCTCTTGCTACATGGATGAGGGTCACTAACTATCATTTCAATTTTTCATAAAGGTGTCTATGTGTAATCTTAATGATTACGGTGTTTTTGCATCCCCAAGCTATTAATAGTGCGTTTTTGGGATACGGGGCATCGCGTTTGGACAATTATGACCTTAGCCTATTACTGATGGCTCCCCAACCGTTAGATCTCTTATATTGAAAGGTCACGACTTACCCCTATAAATATATCTTTCTTCCGCATTTCACACTTTCACTTTTGCAGTTTCAAATTTCCTCCGTTGTGCGTGGAACTTCCTTTCTTTGCTTCCTTTATTGAGCCACTACAGGGGGTGATTGCCAGAGCTTTTCTTCCTTCTTACCTTCCTAGCTCTTCTTCTCATTCCTCTTGTTTAGTAGGTTAGTGCATCCTTTTTACTTGCCTTCTTCACCTCTTTATCTTAGGGTTCTGTGGCATCTGTTTTTAGCATTTCGTATGTCTGGGTAAGGGATAGGGTTTTAGTTATCTCTTTATCCCTTCATAGTGAGGAATCTATTGCTAAAATATGAGAAGGGGGAACCTTCAACCATTTTGAATTTTCCCATAATGTAGAGTGTGTTAGTTGCTCGTCTTCTGATTAGGTCTATCACGAGCGTATAGACCCGAGTGAGTTAGATTTTACCTTCGTATATGAAACCCTTTTTCCTCACCTCCATCTATCTTTCTTTTTTTCTAAGTTTGAAATCGGGGTTTTGAATGCTTTGAATATTGCCCCGACCCAACTCCATCCTAACTGGTGGGCATTCGTGAAAGCCTTTGAGGTCCTGTGTGATCACTTTAGTCGCACCCTTTCTGTGCCTCTCTTCTTTTATTTTTTTAATGCTAAAGTCCCCAAGGCTAGAGTATCAGTTAGTTAGATTTCCCTGAATAAAATTATGCACCGTAACCTAATTCGAGCTTTTGACCAATTCTATAAAAATTTCATAACTGTCTACTTCAAGATCTAAGTGGGGTTAGACTTTCCTGGGGAGGATTTTCTTCACCACCCTGATGCTCGCCCCCAGTTTCCTCTATACTCGACCCGTACTCCAGTTCAGTTCTGAGTGTCATGGGAGGATTTGTCGCTTGTTGAGAAGTCAGATGCCAAGTTCCTTCTTCAGGATGTGTGGATATATTTCAATTCCTAGGCATTGATTGTCCTGTCACTTTATCCGAGCGCCCTGGACGCCTGGATATGTAAGTGCAACTTTTCTTTGT
Source organism: Clitoria ternatea (assembly GCA_037962975.1). NCBI lineage: Eukaryota > Viridiplantae > Streptophyta > Magnoliopsida > Fabales > Fabaceae > Clitoria > Clitoria ternatea. Next base: position 142,743,038 of record CM075670.1, read on the forward strand.
AATAGTCGATTAATTTCTAACTTGGTTTTACTGATTCCGTTTGTGTGTGCAGATAATATGGCTCCCTATAACTTGTCTCTGAAGGATCGTAAGAGACAATACAAAGAAGCTGACCCTGCTGTTGGTCAAAAAAGAAGTGTCAAGAAGGCGGGTCCCTCAGCTGCCTAGGCTTCTAACATGGTTCCACTTAGAGCTATCATCACCACCGCCACTCCAATAATTGTGATTCCGTCGGGTCGCAGCTGGAGAGAGAGTTGGGTCAGCATTTGAAGAAACAACACCCATAAAAGGAGCCAGTGGTGCAGTAGCCTACCTAAAAAGATTTGAGCAGCTCTGCTCGGCCTGCTATCCAGACTTCTCTATAGACTTCTACGTAGCCTATAATCTAGGTTATACCTGCTTCTTCCTTAAATGTGATACTAGTGTCTGAGAGCCCCAAGTTGGCGGGTTAGACCCTTATGACTTAAAATAGGGTTTCCAATGACCCAATTACTATCGACAGGATCATTGACTCTTTTCTAAGTGAGACAGAAGCTGTAGAGCGTCTATGGAAGACGTTTATGAATAGGTCCATGTCTTCAGACCGTAATTTGGCTTATTCGCTCTGGGATGCCCGCTTTCCTATTCCTCGTTTGATGGATCAGGCTGTATTATTTAAGAAGGATGGGCTGTATTATTTAAGAAGGACGAAATGAAGTATTTGTCCTCCATTTTTGTTCCTATGTGTTTGGCCGTGGAAACGTTTGGCCTCCGAGTGACCTCTATGACTCAGTTTCTAAACAAGCAGCTCGGTACCCAAGAATAAGTTTTGAAGGCTTTGAAGGAGGAGAATGATGAAAATGGTCCTTAAAAGGGGAAAAGAGGACGATGGCCATACAACTTCGAGATGGAACGAAGGTAGTGTAGTCGTTGAATGATGATCTGAGTTAATCAGAAAAGGGCCTGGATATTGCACGGTCTGGACAGGCTCTTGAGTCTAAGTTGGTAGCTACTGAGGAGAGAACACCTACTGGGATTGGCGTCTTAATGTTGTGGAGGAGTCTTATAACTCCTTATCTACGAAGAAGAAAGAAAGGGAGGTCAATCTTCAGAAATCCTAGGAAGAGTTAAAAGCTATGGAGAAGATATGCCGAGGAGAAAAAGTCGAGTCAGAGGCCCACATAGTTGCGCTAAAGACGCAGATTTCAAAGAAGTATATGGCTGCCTTTGAGCTTTGTTGTGAGCAAATCACCATGCTAAACCCATCTGCTTCCATTACCTTGGAGGGGCTCGACCCTTTTAAGGTGGTGGTAGACGGTTAGATCATCGATCTCTCCGATTCCGATGATGATGTAGTTGATCCTTCTCACTCTCTGAAGCCGTCCAGTGAGGTGGGAGTTGTTGTTGTTAACGCTGAGGCAAACAGCCCTTGGAGGAAGTTAGGCACAACACTGTAGTGTTAACGCTGACAAGGGCTCTACAAATGCTGAAGTCTATTTTTGTCTATGTATCTGAAAAACTAAAACCATGTTATCAAATGTATGGAATAAAGTTTATAACAATGAAGATATTTTATTTTTATCTGTGAGTATGTTTCTTTTTTTTATGTTATCAAGTGAACATATATATTTGAAGAGATTTTTTCGTTCCATCATTTTATTTCCCCTGAATGAGCACACTCCATTTGGGCCTTCATAACTTAGCGTATATTTGGAGAGGGTTTGTTTTTCCCAGAAGAGTGTTTTATCTACTGGGCTCCCTCAATTTGCTTCCCCCGAGTGAGTGTATCTTACTCAGGTTTTCGTAATTTAACGTATATTTGGAGAGGGTTTGTCTTTCCCCTGGAAGGGCGTTTTATCTACAGGGCTCCCTCGAGTCGCTTCCCCCGAATGAGCGTATCTCACTCGAGTTTCCGTAACTTAACATATATTTGGAGAGGGTTTGTTTTTCCCAAAAGAGCATTTTATCTACTGGGTTCCCTCGAGTCGCTTCCCCGGGTGAGCATATATTACTCGGGTTTTGTAACTTATGTATATTTGGAAAAGGTTTGTTTTTCCCGGGAGAGCATTTTATCTACCGGGTTCCCTCAAGTCGCTCCCCCCGAGTAAGCGTATCTCATTCGGGTTTTCGTAACTTAACGTATATGTAGAGCATGGGGAGTGTATAAAGGAAAATGCAATGTTTTTATTGGATGAGGGCCTTATTAAAACCTATTAGGAGAAAAACCCTGTAGGAAAAAGCTCCTAGATAGGAAAAAGAGTGCCCAATGTCTTACATTAGCTGTGATACAATTTCAAATGTGTGGTCTGAGGAATTTCTTTCCCTGCCAGCTCTTCCAAATTGTCTACACCCTTTCTGTGATACAATAATGAGTTTGTTGAATCTTTATAGAAAAAGTTTAATTTAAAACAATTTTACTATTGATTATAAGAATTTTTAAATTTTGTGTTTTATACTAAATGGACACAGTACCAATATGTTTTATAACTTAAAGATGAAGTGTGCATGGACATTTTATGAATAATGTATGTTGAAGGATAATGAAGGAGATATGTTATCACGTTGATAAAATAGAAATAATGTATGTTGAAGGATGATGCTTGATCCTTTAAGATATGAATTTTCCTTGATAGATTTGTTATAACATGATGATGTTCAATTTTAAATAATACATTAATAAAAAAAATAATGATAATGATTTTTATTTATGATGAAAGGTTGTATTATAAATTGTCCTAGAAAATTCTGTCTAAAGAAACTAATATTAACTAGGATCAATTATAATCCCTCTAGCCTTTCTTAGGAGTTTTCTAATGCAGTTTTGTAAACATAAATTTTATACGATAAGAAAAATTATTATAAAATAAATAAATGAATAAATATAATAAATTTTTGTTATAATATTTAAAATCTATGTTTGATTACAAACATATTAAAGAGTTTGAATTTAGTTTATGATTGAGAATATGGGACTCAGAAGAAAACTATGATATTAGTGTGAAGAAATTTGATAGGATATATGTGAATATATATTATGGATTGTAGTATGATGTGAAGTAATATGAGGACCTCAAAGTAAGATCTATAGTCTACGATATGTTATTGAATAATCATGCATCATTGCATTATGATGAAAGTTGCAATGGGTATACTACTGGATCTATAGGGGGGCAATGGATTTGTGTTTATTCCTTGGGGACTTAAGTAATAGGGTGAGCAATCTAGAGAAAAAATATCTTGAACCTATAAACCAAGTTAGGGGTGAAATTTTAATAATGTTTCACATCTTGACATCATGCATTGTTTATGTCCATGTATTAGTTAAGATTGATTCCTAAAAAAGTTCATAGAGACTTATATTTGGCCTAAAATGTTATGATGTAATGAGAATCTCTAACTCTTAATCATTACTTCATGGTGATAAAAGAATTATGGGCCCTCATGCATAGAGTGCTAGAGTATTTTGCATACATGGTCATATAAAAATGATAATATATATCATCAAATAATATTGTTAATTAGTGATATACTAAATAAGATATGTGATTTTGTGGTTGGTATAGCAAATTTTGTTTAGAAAAATCATACACATGATGTTATTATTGATAAGTGATTATACCGTTTCACTCACCTCTTATACTGTGTTGTCTATATATATATAGAGAGAGAAAAAGAGAGAGAGAGAGAGAGAGAGAGAGAGAGATTCTAGTGGAAGAACCGGTGCTATATGGAGACAACACTATTGGAGAAATGAAGATAGATTCTAATGACAATCAAGATGGCTTGGATGACATGCCATGGAGAGACTGATGATATAAATGATTTTAGTACAAAACTTAGTGATATAAATGGTTTTAACTTATTCATATAAGACATATTTCATTCTATATATCATTTATAATGTGATTATTTAAGCTTTGAATTCTCATGTATAAGTTTTAATTTTTAATTTACTTTTATGTTTTGGTTTAAAATTAGGGTGTTACACATATGATATGCTAATTACAAGGAGTAACCTTTAGTAAATTGAAGATTTTAAATCAATACTAATGTTTGAATTTGAATGATTGATTTGGCCAAATTGTTGCATTTCTTAAGTACAATAAAGGGAATATGCTACACCAATGAAAGTGTGTTACCGAGGTGCTAAAAAAGATTCAATATGTCAAACATGCAACTTTACAACAACATTAACATATATTGAACTTTAATAACTATTATTTTGTCACTATATCTCTAGGATATTTAGTTTATGAATACATGTATTATGTATAAAAGTAGCTAATGTGTTTTATTATAAAAAATGACGACAATCATTAAAGCTTAATACCACAAGAATAATTTGATTTAGCGTAAGGATTAGGTGTGAGACATTCTTACACGCTAATTCATCTTGGTAGAAGCTCCCTCTCCCCTCATTTTTTCCTCTTTTTCTTCTTTCTCAAAATAGCAGTTACGCTCCTTTACTCCCCCTATTTTTATCTCCTCAATCACCTCATTTAGTGTTCCATTTTAAGAAATCAAGATACCATTGTATTTATGATGAAAAATAAATCATTTTTAACTAATTGATTTTATATTTTGGCAAGATGTTAGTTATATTTTGACTTCCCTTTAGTTTATATATATTGTGTTGATTGAGAATATAGGATTGAAATTGGATAACATAACCTCTGAAATAGGTTGAAACATTAAGGTAGATGACTATTGCATGTCTAGTTGGTAATTTAGAAAAGTTATTTATCTATTTGAATTATTAGTGGTTTTTATTTATGTTAAGTTTTTTATGTCCATATTATAAAGGTTATATTGTTTATTTTTTATAAAAAATATTATGTTACACTATTCTGGGTTGAAATTAAATTCAATGTTAATAATTGTATTTTTAAATACTAAGTGGTCAAATATATTAATGTAGAAAAGTGGATTGTGTATGGATGTATGATAGAATTGATGTTGATAAGAGTTTGAATATTCAATTTATTAGAGGGGTTAAATAATTTATCCACAAACTAAACAATAAGCATTTCTCATATCCAATGGTGGTATTAGATGCCCATGTACAAGGTGTTGCTTGAAAATATTAAATGATGATGTTAAATATCACATATACAAGTTAGGTTTCCAACCAAATTACTAGGTTTGGACTTCTCATGAAGAGATGTTTGAATTTTCAATATGTATTGGTTTGTTATAGTGCAACACAAGTGCTTCCGATTCAAGGGTGAATAATAATAATTTTAACATTAATGAATGAATACATGATGTGTTTAAGGGTTGTCATAATGATGATAATAATGTCGCTGATAAGATGTGTGGTAATTAATACGGAGAATAAGTTAGAAGAACCTAGCCCTTAGTGTCAAAAATTCTTTACAGAGTTTATGTTTAATAATGAATTGATTTATGAGGGTGCCAGTGAGTCCAAGTTATTTGTTGCTGTTAAATTAATTATTGTTAGATCTAACTGAAGAGTTCTAAAAAAATGTTTTGATTTCTTTACAAAAAGGTTGTATAATTGTGTTGAGACACCTCAAAATATTTATGGTAGTTACTACAAGGCTATTAAATTAGTAGGGAAGTTAGGGTCAAAAACAGAAATCATTTATTATTGCATGAACACGTGTATGCTTTTTCGGAAAGGAAAACCATGAATTAACTAAGTGTAAGTTTTGTGAAGAGCCAAGGAATTTACCTAAGTGGGTTGGTTAAGGGAAATATAAGCATGTTCCTTGTAGAAAAATATTCTATTTTCCTATCACTCCAAGGTTGCAGAGGTTGTATATCTCTAAGGAGTCAGCTAGGCATATGACGTAACATAATGAGAATAAAAAAATAAATGGTGTGATACATTATCTTTGTAAGGGTGAGGCTTGGCGCCTTTTTGATAATGTGTATCATGACTTTTCTAGTGAACCAAGAAATGTTAGGTTAATACTGTATGCTGATGATTTCACACTATATATTCAAGTCTCAACTAAATTATATTCTTGTTGACCAAGACTTCTTATCCCTTCTAATATTCCATCAAAAATACGCATGACGAAATAGTTTACATTTTTGTCTTGTCTTATTTTAGGACTAAAAGTCCTAGAATTAAAATTGAGGTCTTTCTTCAACCTTTGATGTGGACTAAAAATTGATGTTTTACTTATGACAAAATTTCATTATGTAGGCATGTTTGATGTGAACTATTAATGATTTTCTTGGTTATGATATGTTATCTAGGTGAAGCACACATGGAAAGTTGACCTACCCAATATGTATAAATGACACTAAGTTATTTTTATTATCGTTTGTGGGAAGGCTTTCATGGTTTGATTGTCATCGATGATTCCTACCAAAGGAACATTGTTTCTGTGCCAACAAAAGATCATGCAAAAAGAATGTCATCCACGTGAATGATTGACCCCAAGGGTATTGAATGGTGGGAATTAGTGAATTTCTTGAGGGTTTCTTATATGCTATAAAGGATAAATCAAGAAACAAACCTAGTTTTGATGAAATTCATAATTGGACTAAGAGGTCAATTTTCTAGGACTTATAAAAAGAATAATTTGTTGAGACATAACCTAGATGTTATGTATATTAAAAAGAAATTTTCTTTTTGATAATGTCTTCAACATTGTGATGAATATCTTTAGTTTTACTAAAGACAATGAAAAGGAAAGATTCGAAGTGGCTAGGTTATACCAGTGTAGAGATCTTAAGTTGCAGGAACTAGGCAATACAAAGATGAAAATGCCAAAAGTCAAGTATACTTAGACACCTTCTAAACGAAAGATAGACTGTAGATGGATTAAAAAATTAAGGGCCCCTGATGGCTATGCTTTTAAACTTGACTAGATGTGTATATGCCAACCATGGCATATATCAATGGTATGAAAAGTCATGATTATCTTATACTTTTTTAGTTTCATTTTAGTAATTATTTAATGCTATATGAAAGCCATTTATTGAGGTTAGTGTGTGCCTAAGGGAATTATGTTCCAATACACTAGTATTTGATGACCTAACTAGATTGGAGGAGAACATACCACTAATTTTATGTGGGTTTGAAAGAATTCCGCCTCCTAACTTCATTGATTCAATAAAACATCTTATTGTACACCTACCTAAAGAAACCAAGTTAGGTGGTCATGTCTATTAAGGATGGATGTACCTATTTGAGAGGTAACTAACTAACATAATCTTTTTTGTTAATTAATTAGTCAATTATCACTCATAGTTTGTTATTTCCTTTTTTGAATTCTATTTGGATAATTTTACAAGTTTATGAGAGAGTTAAAGTGTGCAATTAAAAATAAAGCATGTGTGAAAGGATCAAATTGCTAGCTTTTATCTACATCACGAGACAACTTATTTCACCTTTTGTTACTTCAAGAACTACTATGTGTTGGCAACCAATATGATGAATGATTTGGGTAGGACGGATGATGATGTATATGAAAACTTAATCTTTATACTATTGAAGGGTAGAAGACCTAGTGGAAAACGTTATAAAGCATGGATGGATGATAAAAAATATAAACCTGCCTACATATAAGTGTTGATTAACTACATTGAGGTCAAGCCATACTTAGAGTAATTGTCTAACTAGTAACACTTATAGTCAATGAACATGGTCAAATTCATTGCTAATAACAATTATTTTCTCTATGTTAGCATCTCCATGCAACAGTATGGAATCATCGATAATCTGATGTCACCGATTATAATTGCTAACTTTGTAATATGGTACAAACAATATGTAATGTCCCTTTAGAAACTCATTAATTATCAATGATTAATTATGGATCATGATACATTATGAGTATAATCATTGAATTTGTATGTGTTGTGTAGGTTTGGGAGACTACCAATGGTGTGACAAATGAAGAACTCAAATAGTTATCAATGGGTCTAAATAGGCATTATGTTAGTCGGCATACTTACTTTGTCAACAGATATAAGTTCCGCACCCTAAATTGGAGCAGTAATGGAAATACTGCTAACTATGGTGTTTATGTTGAAGGCATAATGGGCTTAAGAGAGGATGGCTTTTATGGTAATGTTCAAAGTATATATAAGTTAAAGTATCAAAAGTTCCTAGAAAGAATCTTTTATTCTATTATGAATGATATGATTCATCGCCTAAAGGCATTAATATTATTCCATAATTTGACATTGTTGAAATCAACAAATTTAGAGGTTATGGCATGTATGATTCATTCATTTTTGCATGAAATTCATGTATTATATACTATATCCACCTTTGTGTGCAAGTATGTATGGTTGGCATGTAGTCATAACACCTAAGTTTAAAGGTCATGTGGAAAATTGATACAACTCATGAAAATCTTCCCTATAAAGCATCTAGAACATCACCAATGAGCCCATTAAGAAAGCCAAAATCATTGATGAGATTGACAAATGACTATCAAGAGATTAGTCTAGTTAATCAGTTACCAAAAATGAAGGAGCTTCCATTTCAAATGGATCTTATTATTAATGATGCAAGGTGTACATCCCTGATGTTTTGCATTAGAAAAATAAATAAAGAAATTAAATGGGTTGTAATAATAATGAAAAGAGGAAATAAGAATTTAAAATGGAATTTTATGGAAAATGAAATTAGGACCCTGACGTGTAGCGTGGCTGGGACGCGTAGTATCAGGTATGAATTAATGAGCTAACACGTAGTGCCAGAAGGACGTGTAGCGTCAGCGTCGCGATTCAGTTTTAAATGAAGGCATGCAAAACAGAATGGCAGAACTCTTTTCTCCTCTATTTTCTCTCCTTCTGGTATGATTCTGCTAGGGCTTAAGAATTCTTGCATTTTGGACCTTGTGGAAGCTATGGTAAGCCATTGGGATGTTCAAATGCATGTTTTTCTTTCTCCCCTTCTTCTCCCCTCTTGAATCTGAATCTGCATGTGGTAGATGGGGCTTTGATTTTGTGTTTTATGGAATTGGGAAGCTTAAATGGTGAGTTTGAAAGTGTGAGGAAGGCCATGTACTAATTGGTTTGGTGTTTTGGTAACCGTAGGTGCCAGAACGAGTTGGTCAAGAGCGAATTAAGTGACCGGAGGACGCAACCGACACCTCAAGAAAATTTTAGAAGCTTGGAATCGAGGTAAGGGGGTGTTCGGGATATAATTAATTAGGATTTGATAATTTGATAGCTTCGAGAGGCTTAGTAATTATTTAGAAAATATTGGGGATGACATAGAGTGGTTAAATATAATTAATATAATTTTATAAGTATGTTTGAATGTAATTATATTATTGTTTGATAAAGATTTGATTTGAGTAAATGTGAACCAGAAAGTAAGGAAATAAATATATAAAGCATGTGCGTAGGTAATATCAAATAAATTATGAACTTTGATGGAGGATAGTGGTATGTGATATGATATTTGTTGATGTTACTATGCATGATTTGATGAAATAATGTGTATGGCATAATGTACATGGTGTATATGAATAACATGGCTTGCGATGTGAGCTTGACAAGTCGGTCGTCCTGTGTTATGGATATTGTTTAACCCTAAAATAATGTTGGGTTTTTTTATCGACAAGTGCAGATACTTGAGGTAAAAACACAGATTGACAAATTATGTTGGAATTAGGATTCTTGCACTAAAACATAATGAAATAATTACAAATATACATATTTAATTATCAAGTTCATTTTATTGCAGCTTAAAGTTATTATAACCGATCCATTGTGATATAAATTCTAAATAATTACCGTAAAGTCTGATCCCTCAGATGCTTTCTCAGTAAAAATTTGCTTTAAGTCCCGGCCTTAACACAACAATAATTACCAACTCTATTCCTAGTAATTGGTATATTAAGGGTATTTCAACTTTTACTTTCTCTAAAACAGGTCTTAATACAACATGGATAATCATTCTCCCGTTTGACATTCATACTAATAAAACAAGTTTCAATACACATGAAAATCATTCTCCTGTTTGATGTTCACGTTAATAAAAGATTAAAATACTAACATGGCATTTGATTCTTAAACATACAAAGGTCATAATCACAACATCATATAATAGATTGATTCACCAAATTTCAACATAAACAATTTAGTTACACATGGTAAAAGGGAAAACAACACTTACAAAGGTTACGAACAATTGCACCTCTTCACGATTCAAAAGCTGACAATACTACACAACACTCTCAAGTATCTATAACTACTTTAGATTTACAAACTCACAAAAGAACACTCAAACTTGAGTGAAAAGAGAGGAAAGAAGCTCTGAATGCAGAATGGGATGCCTTGAATGCTTTGAGAATGGCCTATTTATAGGGCTGAGGAAGGGTCATGACGCTACGCATCAGGCTGACACTGCGCGTCAGATTCTTGACTCAGCTTCAACTAAACACGTGATTAAGGGCCATGATTAAGAAATTTTTAATTACATAATGCCCAGACAATGGTTCCACTTGTCTCCCAATTCGGCTTGGTAGCTTGCATGAATAAATTGGCCATTATTTAGCCCTTTTGGCTGAGTGCTTGGCCACCTAGAAGTGGAGTCCATGTAGCTTCTGACGCTACGCGTAGTTTTGACGTGTAGCATTAGCATTAGAAGTTCTCACGCTACGCGTGGTGTTGATGCTATGCGTCAGATCTCCAGTTCTTCAATTTTCTCTCGAATTTCTTAAATTTTTCACTATAAAACTAGAGAAATTTGATCAAGGCAGATAATTTCTAATAACTTCCATTTATTACAATTAAAACCTAAATTTCGAACAAATTAAACTAATTTTTATTATTTTTAACACAATTTTATTAAGAAATTTATTGTAAATTTGAGGACTAACAAATACCTCCAACTTTAGGACATTGCTCGTCCTCGAGCAAGAAAAAACAATTTTGAAATCAAATTTTTGAATAGTCTGAAAATTTACCTTAAAAAGTAATTTCATAATTTACCATTTGAAATAATCAAAAATAGATGTCTTATGCAATAAAGGCTTAAAGATAAAAAATTTTACAATGTCTTATTAACAAATAAAGCATAATTTCAGGCTTACCTCACAAGTGTTTATCTCTGTACAAAGGTAATCTGTCAGCTCAATCGATCATAAAATCAAACAAATTTAATTTTGATTTTCATCTAATCAATAGTTATTAATACAGAGTCAAACAAGAGTCACAAGGTCTTTTAAAGGGTTGTAATGAGGCTTGGCTACAAGAATTTATGGTTTTTCTTGAAAGCAAAAACCCAAAATCGAAAAGAGCATTTCATAATTTGTAGGCTTTTTCTTGGCCCAAATCTCATTTCCCTTTTTGGTAAATACCCCCAACTTAATCCTTTTCATTATTTCTTTTTCTTGTTATGCATATATATTTATCTTTTTATTTATCATTTTTATTTTTCATATATATGCATTATGATAATCTTGAAAAGAACTAAGTTATAATTTTCACTCCCCTTTTATGTAAGAACCTCAAACTTGTTCAAAAATGCTCTTTTATTCAATCAAGTAAAGAGAATGGTTAAAAATTATTTATGGATTTAGGGGTGCCAAAGAAATTATTTTTAAGGCTCAAAATGGGCTATCAAAGGATAAATATGATTTTACCATGGTAAGCTTTTTGGCCTTAGCTTTGTGTTTACTAAAAAATGTGTCTTGATCATACTCTTAGATCCTCTATACAAGAACACAAACCAAAGAATTGAGCAAAATTAATTTGAATGAAATTATGTCGAAACCCTCAAGTGTTTAAAGATCTCCCAGCTCACTGGTTTTCAAAATTAGCTTGACAGTTAATAAAATCATTGTAATTAATTTTATCAAAATTGCTAAATTAAAAAAGAATCGATAATTGATTTTAGAAATGGTTTTATTGTGTAAAAACCTTAAGTGTATAAATTTCTTTATTTTCAAAAATTTGATAATACTTATTTTTTCTGATTTTTAGAAAATATGCAAAAATAAAAAACACACCACACAAAATAAAAACAAACCACAATATAATCAAATATCAAACATACTAAAGTAAATACCAAACTGAAATCCAAGTGCTAAAAGTAATGAAAAATGCATAAGAAAAATGGAGATGGCTCTCAATCCTCATCCTCCATCTGATCATCCTTCTCCTCCTCATCAACATCATTCTCGGTTGCATCATGAGCTCTAAAAGGTCCACCTGCTTCAGGGTATGTGGGCTGGTCACCAGGCCAAGCTACATAAGCGGGAAAGTCGGCTGGTGTCATAAATGACGCCTCATCTCCCTATAACCTGTACTGATAAAATAAATCATATAAGTGTACATAGGTGTGATGAGAAGTAGCCATCATGTGCATCATATGCTGATGCTCTACACTCATCCTAGCGAATCCCTCAGTAATGGCATCAGCAGGTGGTGGCCGGGCTGGTGGTCTCCTTCGTCTCTGTCTGGGCTGAGCCTCTTGCTCAAGAGGTGAAAGCTCACATTGATGAACAAAATAATCCCTGTTCACTGAAATGTTAGGGACTCTCCCCGAAGAGCTAGTGAACTCTGGTGATGACACCTACACCCCCTGCCTCCTCAAAGGCAGAAATGATAAGAGGGAAAGAAACATGGCGATTCACTTTATACCCAAAGGCATACAAGTGAATCTGCTCAGAGATATGGTCAGCAATATCAATGGTGTGGCCCTGAAGGATGGAATAAAGAAGACAACAATGATCAACAGCTATAGAAGAGGCAAGTATCGCCTTCGGGAGTAGGCTCCCAAGGATTACCTAGTAGGGTACTAATCGTGTCCCTATTGTAACATCCCAGTTTTGAAGCTAAATGCCGAATGAAAAATAAACCATCAAGACTCGATTTCAAATAGAAAACAACCGTTAATTGTATATAACTATCAAGTGGATTTAAGCCATTAAAATGATTCAAATGATTTGAGGAATTTAGCAGCCCAACTACCCTGAAAATCAGAAAACAATAAACTAATTAAAATATAAAAGATGGTGGTGGCCAGGTGATGGGGCGGAGTGCGCGTGGCTGCTGGGCTCACGCTCTCCCACCCCACTCTTCTCTTCCTCGTGCGAATATATATATATATAAACATAAGCCTATGGTCACAAACACTCACTGTTCCTTCAGATTTTTTTTCCTCCATCACTTCATTCTCTCTTTTTCCCTCTTCGTCTCCATCTTCTTTCTCCCTGTCTTGCTCTTCGCTCCTGGAGATCGTGACGACAGTACTGGAGGAAGGACCACGCTCCATCCCAGAACCAAGCGCAGGATACGACGGAGCCAAGGGAGACTGAACGAACCAGGAGAAGGGCATCAGACCCAATGACGAGAGCAGAAAAGTTTCTTGAGGTTCTTTTATAGGTAGGGGGCGCTTGCATGTCGAATGCATGGTCCACGAACGGTACCAGAGGAATGTACTGCATGAGTGTGTGTGCATGTGTGTATGACGACTAGATCTTATGCATGATTCTGGATTCTGTGTGTGTCTTACAGTGGGTATGTAGTGATCGCATGTAATCTAGATGGTGGTGACATAGTCGGTTAGTAATTGATAATGACAAATGAAATGCATGGTTCTATCCCTCTTATCTCTGTGAGACCATGAGTGTGTGCGTGTTAGTTAAACTACCCGATGATATTATTTTGATTACCGATTGTTGTATGCTTTGGTATGACTGATAAAACAAATATAAAGGCTGTGTTGGATCTGTTCTTACTTAATGGCTACGAGGGAGGTATCGGTGGTGCGATGATACGTACTGGTAAATGCATTAGCTGCATATGCAAGAGTGGGGTGACCCATGGAGGGTCATGAACCCCGAGGAAATGACTTCCAGCCACGGACCTTGGCTAGATCCTGATAGTGCTTGTGGTAGCCGTAGGAGCTAGAGAAGAGTCTCGAGACGCCCATGGGAGGCCGGTACCACACGGTAAGAGCTGAAGGACGAGGGGCCAGACGAAGGGAAACCGTAACTGAAAGTCATTATCCGAGTCGGATCCGCAGGCATGCATATAGATATGAGGTTGATTGTGGTAGTGCATATAGCACGTGTGGGGTGTGTGTATGATTTCCGAGTGCATGGATGCATGTGTGTGTGTGTGGAGATGAACTATATGTAGCATGTATGTTATAGACGTTATCTTACATTGCATGAACTTAGTTAACTTGAGAAAGATTGAATGAAAGTAGGTGCGTGTACTGACGCTGATACCGAGTCTTTGATTATCATTTTACATGTAAAAGCTCACCCCTGCAGTGGCTATATTTTCAGTGAATATCTCTCGGAATGAAGAATGAAGGAGGAGCCGAGTGTAGAGCAGAGCAGTCGAGTACCCTGGAATATGTGTGTATATGTATATACTATATATAAGGTCTCGTTAAGCTTTGGCTGGCTCGTGTTTTGGTCTTAGCCCTTACTTCTGAAACTTGAATACCTTCGGGTAGAAGGAACATGTTGCGTTTGTAATTATTCAGATGTTTCCTAAACATATGTATATATATATATTGCGGGTTATATTGTGCTGTAGAAGATGTCCGAATGATAAACATGGATGCATAAGTATACCTTCCAAGCGTAGGAGGCCTGCATGGCTAAGGGTAGAAGTAGAGCTAAGTTGAGGATTGGAAGGATGAAATAAAGAGTCTAAACATGTATCGAGTGAGGAATAAGCGAAAATCTGAGCGAATCCCTTCTGAGGAAGGAGTTAAGGCAGTGAGTCAGAATGAAATGGATTCCGAGAACTAGATAATTATAACCTGAGTGCATGAGGATCTACAACAAGAAAGGTGAATTGGATGAGTCTGAATGGGACTTCTCTACCTAATCCCCTAGTGAATGAGTGAAGGATGACTCTGGGTTCGAGTGTCTATTTAGCCGAGTGAGACTCCTCGCCCCAGCGAGTAATGTACTCGCTCCAGCGAGTGCGGGTTTGGGAAGGCTTGTGTTGGCCCCGCTTAGGCGGAGTCATACCGCGCCCGAGCGACTAGGACGGCTCGCCCAAGCGTGTGGAACCGCGCTGAAGCGAGTAGGTGTTAGTGTGTAACTCCCCCCCCCCAAATACCTTCCTTTTCTGTTGTTGCATTAACGTGTCTCACTCGACGGTGTTGACCCCTGCTTGAACGGATGGGCGTCGTGGTGGAGTCCGCCCAGGCGTTGTCACGCTTCGCTGAACCGGACGGAGTGGGTTTAGGTCCCATTCCTTCCACAGGTTACCGCGTATGGGAGTCTTACTTCTCTTTCCCTTGCCTGTTTCCTTATACTGATTGACAAGCATTTACTTGTGGAAAAGTTCTCCCTGTTGATCCTCTTGAGTAAACGAGTGGGGGCTGGTGTTGGGTTTCATTTGTGACCCCCTCCATCCGCTGTTGCATTGCCATACCCCGCCTAGGCGGTATCAGACCTCGCCTGAGCGAGACAACGATGTCATCGAATCCGCCCAGGCGCTGGTGTGTCACACCAAACCGCATGGATCGGTTCCAGTCCTAATTCCTCTGCTGCTTGCCAAGTGCGTGTGAATACTCTTCTATTTCTCTTGTCTCTTTCTTCCTTCTATGCCATGTGACCCGTGGCTGCTTTTATGAAAAATTTCCTTATTGTTTTAGAATTTTTATTCGTTAAAAACTAGGGTGTTACATTTTGGTATCAGAGCAGACCGAAAGGTCCAAGGCCAAGGTAAGCTTACTGAGTGTAAGTGGTGGTGTGATTCCTGACTGAGTGGTCATAATTGTTGTGATGTGAATTGAACCTGATTGATACTCTGACATTGAATTATGGGTAGGAGGTTACTCCTCCTGATCCGACTTATTGTGTAACATACGAGAATACATAATGTGCTAAGCTAATGAATATTAGACTGAAAACCGATCGGTAGTAAGTGGCTGGGTATACTTATGCTTGAATGTTGATTTCAGGATAAGGGATGACGCATCGTCAAAGCATGGAAGCTATAGCCACAGCATTCCAACGCTTTGCAGACGTGTTTGAGAGACAGGGCCAGCCTCGAGCTGAGGAGGGCCAAGTGTTGGACCGCTTCTTGAAGAGGAAGCCGAGTGAATTTCTAGGAGGGCGGAACCCTGAGGCAGCGTTCAAATGGACTCGGGAGTTGGAGAGGATTTTTGGGGGTCTTCGTTGTACCGAGGCCCAAAAGGTGGAATGTGCAGTGTATATGCTGCGAGATGAGGCGGAGAACTGGTGGAAGATAGCCAGAAGCCGATTCCCTGAGGATGATACTCAGTTGACGTGGAACGATTTTAAGACATGCTTCTTAGAAAAGTACTTCCCCGACACGGTGAGGAGTCGGAAGGAGCTGGAGTTCATGGAGTTAAAGCAGGGCTCCATGACTGTGGAAGAATACGTGACAAGATTCGAGGAATTGTGCCTATTCTACCCACCCTTCCAATAGCCTGGGACGGAGAGCTCCAAGTGTCTTAAGTTTGAGAACGGATTAAGATCAGATATCAAGAGAGCCTGTAGATACCAAGAGATACAGAGTTTCCCTGCATTGGTAAATAAATGTAGAATACTTGAAGAAGATGACAAGGCCCACTCGGACCAGAACAACAGAACTAACCAGTATCTGAGGCCTCAACAGTCACGCTTCAAGAGGCCAGGTAATATGGAGAGAACAGGACCCTTTACTAAATACCAGGATCGCAGTGGCCAAGGGGGGCGGGTGAGTGGACGACCAAGACATGGCAGATGCTTTAAATGCGATGGCGACCACTTTGCTAAGGATTGCAATGGTGCAAATGTTAAATGTTATCACTGCGGGGAGAAGGGGCACGTTCGCCCTGACTGCCCCCAACTCCGCCAAGCAAACACAAGAGTACGTCAAGGAGGATTCCAAGAGAGAGACCGAGCGAATGATAACCAACGACCTGGTGGCAGGGGCAACGGAGCCAGAGGAAACGTGATGCGTGCCCCAAACAACCGAGAGAGGAATACCGACCAACCAGCAGCAGGAAGGATCTACACCATCAACGCAGAGGATGTTGCACCAGCAAACGACCTAGTACAATGTAAGTGCTCACTCGGTATGAATACGCTTAATGTTGTTTTCGATTCGGGAGCCACCCATTCTTTTATAGCTGATGAGTGTGTAAAACGTTTGAAGTTACTGACTATGTCTATGAATCGGACCTTGGAAGTGGCCAGCCCGACTGGCACAAATGTGTTAACATCATCAATGTGCAAAGATGTAACGTTTGTATTGTATGATCAGAGTTTCACCTTCGATCTGGTTTGCATGCCTCTAAAGGGTCTTGACATCGTGCTCGGAATAGATTGGCTTTCAGCCAATAAAGTGTTAGTTGATTGCAGAAACCGAAGGATAATCTTTCCGAGACAGCACAATGAGGACGACACGGCACCAGGTATAACCCAACTGTTTATGATGCTTTATCTAACCGAGGGTGAGAGTAAAATCCGAGTGAACAAAATTCCGATTGTCTGTGAATTCCCAGAAGTGTTCCCTGAAGACGTACCGAGTGTCCCTCCCAGTAGAGAAGTCGAATTCTCTATAGACTTGATCCCTGGAGCCGAGCTAGTCTCCAGTGCACCCTATAGAATGTCCTCAACTGAATTAGCCGAGTTGAAGAAGCAGGTGGATGAGTTACTCGGAAAATAGTTCATTAGACCGAGTGTATCACCATGGGGCGCACCTGTACTGCTTGTTAAGAAGAAGGACGGCAGCATGAGACTTTGCATAGACTACCGACAACTTAACAAACTCACAATTAAGAATCGATACCCATTGCCCAGAATTGATGATTTAATTGACCAACTGTGTGGAGCCTCAGTCTTCTCAAAAATCGACCTACGATCGGGATATCACCAAATCCGAGTGAAGGACTCGGACATTCCTAAAACTGCCTTTAGGACTCGGTATGGCCACTACGAGTATGTGGTGATGCCGTTCGGCGTAACAAACGCCCCTGCTGTCTTCATGAATTACATGAACAGCATATTCCACTCCTATTTAGACCGGTTCGTAGTTGTTTTCATCGATGACATCTTAGTCTATTCTAAGACTTCCGAGGAGCATGAAGGACATCTCCGAGCGGTACTTCAAGTGTTGAAGGAGAAACAGTTGTTCGCGAAGCTTTCAAAGTGCGAATTCTGGATGGATGAGATTCACTTCCTCGGACATGTGATTTTCGAGCGAGGTGTCTCGGTGGACCCTTCGAAGGTAACAGCTGTAATGGCATGGGAGAAGCCCAGGTCGGTCTCGGAGGTAAGGAGTTTTATGGGCTTGGCAGGTTATTATAGAAGGTTCATTGAAGGTTTTTCTAAACTGGCGTTACCACTAACTAAATTGACTCGGAAAAACATTCCCTTCGTGTGGAGTCCTGAGTGCGAGAGCAGCTTCCGAGAGCTAAAGAACAAGTTGACGACTGCTCCAGTGCTGGCATTACCCGATTTACAAGAGAGCTTCGTGGTTTACTGTGACGCGTCAGGACTCGGATTAGGATGTGTACTCATGCAGAGAGACCGAGTGATAGCATATGCCTCTCGGCAACTGAGACCTCACGAACAGCATTACCCGACCCATGACTTGGAGCTGGCAGCAGTGGTTTTCGCATTGAAAATTTGGAGGCATTACTTGTACGGGTCCAGATTCGAAGTATACAGTGATCACAAAAGCCTCAAATACCTATTCGACCAAAAAGAGCTGAACATGAGGCAGAGAAGATGGATAGAGTTTTTAAAAGATTACGATTTCGAGCTAAAATACCATCCGGGTAAGGCAAATATCGTGGCCGATGCATTGAGTCGGAAGTCCCTCCATATGGTAGCAATGATGGTGAGAGAAGTGGAGTTGTTGGAACGGTTTCGAGACCTGAACTTACATGTTGACACCCCCTCCTCTCGGAAAATGACAATCGGTACGCTGAGAATCGCCAATGATTTCTTGAAATCCGTGTACGAACAACAGCAGACTGATTCCTACTTGGCTGAAATGAAGGAGACGCAGGCCAAAGGAAAGGATTTGTCCTTGACCGAAGGATCAGACGGGATTTTCCAAGTGAAAAACAGAATATACATACCGAGTGGAGGGGAGTTAAGGAGAATGGTGCTTGATGAAGCCCACAAAAGCCCACTCAGTATTCACCCGGGTACCACGAAGATGTACCATGACCTGAAGAAACAGTTCTGGTGGCCCGGACTAAAGAAGGATGTAGCAGAATACGTGGCTTGGTGTATTACTTATCAAAAATCAAAAGTGGAACACCAGAAACCGTACGGTACAATGCAGCCCCTGGAGATTCCCGTGTGGAAATGGGACTCAATTGCTATGGATTTTATCATGGGATTACCCAAAAACCGAGTGGGCCATGATGCGATTTGGGTCATTGTTGACCGACTGACGAAGAGTGCACACTTCCTACCTGTAAATATGAAGTACCCGTTGCATAAATTGGCTCGGATTTACATTCATGAGATTGTCCGACTGCATGGTATACCCACTTCTATCGTATCAGATAGGGATCCTAGGTTCACGTCCCGGTTTTGGACCAGCATGCACCAGGAATTGGGGACGAAACTTTGGCTAAGTTCTGCCTACCACCCCCAATCGGATGGATAATCCGAGCGGACGATTCAAAGTTTAGAAGACTTATTAAGGGCGTATGTGTTAGAACACGGTGGGGATTGGGAACAGTACCTTCCCTTGATCGAGTTTACATACAATAACAGTCATCATCACAGCATTGGCATGGCACCTACGAGGCACTATATGGACGAAGATGCCGAACCCCTCTCTGCTGGCCAGAAACAGGTGAGAGTCTGCTATTGGGACCAGACATTGTAAGGCAGACATCAGAGCAGATCCGAGTGATAAGGAATAGGATGAAGGCGTCTCAGGATCGACAAAAGAGCTACCATGACAAACGCACCAAACCATTGGAGTTTTCAGTCGGAGACAGAGTGTTTTTGAAGACTTCTCCGAGTAAAGGAGTCGGACGAGCTTTAAAAAGTGGAAAGTTAAGCCCTCGATACATTGGACCTTATGAGGTGTTAGAACGAGTCGGCACCGTGGCATACCGAATAGCATTACCGACCCACTTATCCCGATTGCACAACGTATTTCATGTGTCTCAATTAAGGAAGTATCTACATGATCCTAGCCGCGCAATGCCTGATGATGAAGTAGAAATCAAGGAAGACCTAACCACTACGACTATACCGATCAGAATCATGGGCCGATCGGTAAAGAAGTTGAGGAGCAAGAACGTACGACTAGTCGAAGTAGAGTGGCAGCAAGGCAAGACTACCTCTTGTACCTGGGAGCGCGAAGACACCATGAGACAGCAATACCCCGAGCTGTTTGCTCAGGTGAGTACCGACTGAATTTCGCACAGGTTACCGATTGAATTTCGAGGATGAAATTCTTTTCGAGTGGGGAGGAACTGTAACATCCCAGTTTTGAAGCTAAATGTCAAATGAAAAATAAACCATCAAGACTCGATTACAAATAGAAAACAACTGTTAATTGTATATAACTATCAAGTGGATTTAAGCCATTAAAATGATTCAAATGATTTGAGGAATTTAGCAGCCCAACTACCCTGAAAATCAGAAAACAATAAACTAATTAAAATATAAAAGATGGTGGTGGCCAGGTGATGGGGCGGAGTGCGCGTGGCTGCTGGGCTCACGCTCTCCCACCCCACTCTTCTCTTCCTCGTGCAAATATATATATATAAACGTAAGCCTATGGTCACAAACACTCACTGTTCCTTCAGATTCTTTTTCCTCCATCACTTCATTCTCTCTTTTTCCCTCTTCGTCTCCATCTTCTTTCTCCCTGTCTTGCTCTTCGCTCCTGGAGATCGTGACGACAGTACTGGAGGAAGGACCACGCTCCATCCCAAAACCAAGCGTAGGATACGACGGAGCCAAGGGAGACTGAACGAACCAGGAGAAGGGCATCAGACCCAACGACGAGAGTAGAAAAGTTTCTTGAGGTTCTTTTATAGGTAGGGGGCGCTTGCATGTCGAATGCATGGTCCACGAACGGTACCGGAGGAATGTACTGCATGAGTGTGTGTGCATGTGTGTATGACGACTAGATCTTATGCATGATTCTGGATTCTGTGTGTGTCTTACAGTGGGTATGCAGTGATCGCATGTAATCTAGATGGTGGTGACATAGTCGGTTAGTAATTGATAATGACGAATGAAATGCATGGTTCTATCCCTCTTACCTCTGTGAGACCATGAGTGTGTACGTGTTAGTTGAACTACCCGATGATATTATTTTGATTGCCGATTGTTGTATGCTTTGGTATGACTGATAAAACAAATATAAAGGCTGTGTTGGATCTGTTCTTACTTAATGGCTATGAGGGAGGTATCGGTGGTGCGATGATACATACTGGTAAATGCATTAGCTGCATATGCAAGAGTGGGGTGACCCATGGAGGGTCATGAACCCCGAGGAAATGACTTCCAGCCACGGAGCTTGGCTAGATCCTGATAGTGCTCGTGGTAGCCGTAGGAGCTAGAGAAGAGTCTCGAGACGCCCATGGGAGGCCGGTACCACACGGTAAGAGCTGAAGGACGAGGGGCCAGACGAAGGGAAACCGTAACTGAAAGTCATTATCCGAGTCGGATCCGCAGGCATGCATATAGATATGAGGTTGATTGTGGTAGTGCACATAGCACGTGTGGGGTGTGTGTATGATTTCCGAGTGCATGGATGCATGTGTGTGTGTGTGGAGATGAACTATATGTAGCATGTATGTTATAGACGTTATCTTACATTGCATGAACTTAGTTAACTTGAGAAAGATTGAATGAAAGTAGGTGCGTGTACTGACGCTGATACCGAGTCTTTGATTATCATTTTACATGTAAAAGCTCACCCCTGCAGTGGCTATATTTTCAGTGAATATCTCTCGGAATGAAGAATGAAGGAGGAGCCGAGTGTAGAGCAGAGCAGTCAAGTACCCTGGAATATGTGTGTATATGTATATACTATGTATAAGGTCTCGTTAAGCTTTGGCCGGCTCGTGTTTTGGTCTTAGCCCTTACTTCTGAAACTTGAACACCTTCGGGTAGAAGGAACATGTTGCGTTTGTAATCATTCAGATGTTTCCTAAACATATGTATATATATATATTACGGGTTATATTGTGCTGTAGAAGATGTCCGAATGATAAACATGGATGCATAAGTATACCTTCCAAGCGTAGGAGGCCAGCATGGCTAAGGGTAGAAGTAGAGCTAAGTTGAGGATTGGAAGGATGAAATAAAGAGTCTAAACATGCGTCGAGTGAGGAATAAGCGAAAATCTGAGCGAATCCCTTCTGAGGAAGGAGTTAAGGCAGTGAGTTAGAATGAAATGGATTCAGAGAACTAGATAATTATAACCTGAGTGCATGAGGATTTGCAACAAGAAAGGTGAATTGGATGAGTCTGAATGGGACTTCTCTACCTAATCCCTGAGTGAATGAGTAAAGGATGACTCTGGGTTCGAGTGTCTATTTAGCCGAGTGAGACTCCTCGCCCCAGCGAGCAATGTACTCGCTCCAGCGAGTGCGGGTTTGGGAAGGCTTGTGTTGGCCCCGCTTAGGCGGAGTCATACCGCGCCCGAGCGACTAGGACGGCTCACCCAAGCGTGTGGAACCGCGCTGAAACGAGTAGGTGTCAGTATGTAACTCCCCCCCAAATACCTTCCTTTTCTGTTGTTGCATTAACGTGTCTCACTCGACGGTGTTGACCCCTGCTTGAATGGATGGGCGTTGTGGTGGAGTCCGCCCAGGCGTTGTCACGCTTCGCTGAACCGGACGGAGTGGGTTTAGGTCCCATTCCTTCCATAGGTTACCGCGTATGGGAGTCTTACTTCTCTTTCCCTTGCCTGTTTCCTTATATTGATTGACTAGCATTTGCTTGTGGAAAAGTTCTCCCTGTTGATCCTCTTGAGTAAACGAGTGGGGGCTGGTGTTGGGTTTCATTTGTGAACCCCCTCCATCCGCTGTTGCATTGCCATACCCCGCCTAGGCGGTATCGGACCTCACCTGAGCGAGACAATGATGTCATCGAATCCGCCCAGGCGCTGGTGTGTCACACCGAACCGCATGGATCGGTTCCAGTCCTAATTCCTCTGCTGCTTGCCAAGTGCGTGTGAATGCTCTTCTATTTCTCTTGTCTCTTTCTTCCTTCTATGCCATGTGACCCGTGGCTGCTTTTGTGAAAAATTTCCTCATTGTTTTGGAATTTTTATTCGTTAAAAACTAGGGTGTTACACCTGTCGTATGCGATGTGTCGACCCCTCACCCAACTCGTCCTCTGCTGACTGATATTTGGTGAGTCTTGGCGTGTCCTAAAGGCGTTGGCGTAAAACTCCATGACCAATATGGGATCCCCCTCGGTAGGTAAAGAAAATAGGGGTCCCCACCTCCTCCTCTGTATCTCATCCTGAAGCTCAGGATAGTCTCCAACACTAAGATCAATGACCCTCTCCTAGATCAGTTTTTGGCCCTTAATCTGATAAAAACGTACTTACTTGGCGTCTGTCCTAAACCTAGTAAGGTCACGGGGTCCTAACTGCTCCTCTCCCTGAAGATCAGGATCCTCATAAGTGCTATCAGTATCTGTGGCCCTTCTTTGTCTTTTGGGACCAGTGGTGGGAATGGATTTCTTCGGTGCCATCTGTAAAAAGAAAATTTTATTTAAATAAAACATAAAAATAAATCACTCAATATACATTCAACAACATGAATCACACAATATTTTTGGTTTTTAATATGTTAAAGTAAAATAAAACATACATGTTTTTTATTTTTATATTTTTAACAAAACAAAATATTTCATGCATTTATAAACAAACAACAAAATTCACATGCATATATATATATATATATATTTGGATTTTTTAAAAATAGTAAAATTTACACATCGTAAAATTCACACAAAATAAAATTAAGCAAAATTTTATTTTTAATAAAGTTCACACAACACATAATTTTTTTTAGAAAATTTAACAAAAATTTTTTATTTTATATTTTTATGCAAGAAAGTATAACAAACAATACAAACTAAGAAGTATCATTAATTTAAAAAGAAAAGATAACCAAACAAAAAAATTTCACACATAATAAAAAAAATTTAAAGCAAATAAAAAGAAATAATTTTAATTTTTCAATTTTTTAAAATATAAAATTAAAACATAAAAATTAAGAAAAACAAAAATAGGGGCCTGACGCTACGCGTGGGTGGGACGCTATGCGTCAGCCCTGTTCTGCCCACGCTACGCGTGGGTTCCTATTCTGCCCACACTACACGTCAATGCGACGCTACGCGTGGGCTCGCAAAATTGAAACATGAAAATAGGGGTTGCGCAGCAGCAATCCATTCCAATCCTCATTCAATCCACCAATTTACCTATTTCTAACAACAAACAATTTTCAAATGGTCTTCTAATTCTAACCTAACCACATACATTTCTAGGAATTAAAATCAAAAACAAAGAGAAAAGGATTTAGAGAACTTACTTGATTAAATGATGAAGACTGGAATGTGGAAGTTTGAAGAAGAAAAAGGGTTTGAAAGTGTTAGGGTTTCTGTGTAAAATGAGGTAGAGAGGGAAATTTAGGTTTTAAAAGCCTAAATTGGGTCTCTCTGGTTCATTTTAAAAACTAAACGCAGGCCCTGACGCTACGCGTGGATGGGACGCTACGCGTCAGTGTAAAATTTATCCTCCACGCTACGCGTCAGTGTGGAGCTATACGTGGGGTTCTGTTTTTCATTTTCTTAAAATTTAATTTTCAAAAACCCTTTTCTTTTAATTTTAAAATCCCTTTTATTTAAAAATCAAAGTTTTAATTAAAATTTATAAAAACACATTTTTTTATTTTTTTGAATAAAAATGAAAATAAAGAAGAAATAATGGGTTGCCTCCCATTGAGCGCTTGATTTACTGTCTCTAGCTTGGCACCCTACATATTACAGATCAATCAAATAACAAATGGTAGTGAGTCTGTTGATCTCACCACCCGAATAAGGTTTCAATCTTTGCCCATTAACCATCCAACTTCTTTTGGAAGTTGGATCTTCAATCTCAACTACTCCATATGATTTAACTTCCTTGATCACAAATGAGCCTGACCACTTAGATTTTAATTTACCAGGAAACAGTCTTAATCTTGAATTAAACAATAAAACTTGCTAACCTGGTGTGAAGTGTCTATTCTTAATTTTCTTATCATGGTAAGCTTTCACCTTATTTTTGTAACTTCTAGATGACTCATAAGCATTGTTTCTCATTTCCTCTAACTCAAGTAACTCCAACTTTCTTTTGTCAACTGCCACATTTGGATCAAAGTTGAGGAATTTTAAGGCCCAATATGCTTTATGTTCCATCTCTACTGGAAGTTGACAAGCTTTTCTATAGACCATTTGGAAAGGGGAAAGGCCAATAGGGGTTTGAATGCAGTTCTGTATGCCCAAAGTGCATCATCAAGCTTTTGTGACCAATCCTTCCTTGAAGAAGACACAGTCTTTTCAAAAATTCTTTCCACTTCACGATTTGAAATCTCAGCTTGTCTATTGGTTTGTGGATAATATGTTGTGGCCACTTTATGTCTCACTCTATAATGTTGTAACACCTTCTGAATAACTTTGTTACAAAAGTGTGATCCTCCATCACTGATCAAGGTTCTTGGTGTTCCAAATGTGTAGAAAATGTTTTTCTTCAAGAAATTCACTACATTTTTGGTGTCAACATTAGGTGAGGCGATTGGTTCTACCCATTTTGAAACATAATCAGCTGCCAAAAGAATATATTGATTGAATTGAGAATAAGGGAAGTGTCCCATGAAATCAATACCCCAACAATCAAATACCTCAGCCTCCTGAATGTTTATGAGAGGCATTTCTTGCCTTCTATTGACATTACCTATTCTTTGGCAGTTATGACAAGCTTGCATAAATAAGTGAGAATCCTTAAAAATGGAGGGCTAATACAAACCTAATTGAAGAATTTTTGCAGCAGTCCTCTCACCATTAAAATGTCCTCAATAAGGTGATTTGTGGCAATGCCACAACACATCTTTCATTTCCCAATCAGGTATACAACGACATAGCAAATTGTCCACACCAATTTTGAATAGATGAGGGTCATCCCAAACAAAATATTTTACATCTTTGAAAATTTTTTTTCTTTGCTGTCAAGTTAAATCATTTGGAAGAATTCCTACTGCTTTAAAATTGGCCATATCAATAAACCATGGCCGCTTTGATATTTCAAAAAGTTTTTCATCGGGGAATTCTTCCAGAATGTCTTTTTCTTTGGCAATAACCTCATCATTCATCAATCTAGAAAGATGGTCAGCGACCATATTTTCACTACCCTTTTTATCTTTGATTTCAAGATCATATTCCTGAAGGAGCAGAATCCATCGAATTAACTGAGGTTTAGAATCAGTTTTGGTCAAAAGGTACTTGATTGCCACATGATCAGTAAAAACAATTATTTTTGAACCAATCAAGTATGATCTGAAGTTTTCTAGGGCATATACTATGGCTAGTAATTTTTTTCAGTAGTTACATAATTTATTTGATTTTCATTTAAAACTTTACTAGCATAGTATATAACCCTAAAAACTTTTTCATATCTTTGACCTAAAACTGCTCCCATAGCATAATCACTTGCATCACACATAAGTTCAAAGGGTAAGTTCCAATTAGGAGCAAGAATTACAGGAGTAGAAACCAATTTTTCTTTCAAGGAATTAAAAGCTTTAAGACATGCTTCATCAAACTTGAATTCAACATCTTTATTTAGAAGATTTGTTAAAGGTTTAACAATTTTTGAAAAGTCTTGAATAAACCTTCTATAGAATCCAGCATGTCCTAAGAAACTTCTAATACCTTTTACATTTACAGGGGGTGGAAGTTTAGAGATTACCTCAATCTTGGCTTGGTCCACTTCAATACCTCTAGAAGAAATCTTATGAGCAAGTACAATACCTTCTTTAACCATGAAATGACATTTCTCCCAATTTAGCACTAAATGTGCTTCAATACACCACCTCAGTACCGTGTCCAAGTCGGTTAGACATGATTCAAATGAATTCCCAAAGACTGAGAAATTATCCATGAAAATCTCAATGCTCTTTTCAATTAGATCTACGAAAATAGCAAACATGAGTCTCTAAAAAGTAGCAGGTGCATTACATAATCCGAATGACATCTTTCTATAAGCAAATATGCTAAAAGGACATGTAAAAGTAGTCTTTTCCTGATCAAAAGGGTCAAAAACAATTTGATTGTATCTAGAGTATCAATCAAGAAAACAATAGTAAGTCTGTCCAGACAATCTTTCAAGCATTTGATCAATAAAAGGGAGTGAAAAATGATCTTTTCTTGTTACTTGATTTACTTTTCTATAATCAATACACATTCTCCAACTGGTGTCAGTTCTTCTTGGTATTAATTCATTTTTATTATTAACAATTACTATCATACCACCGTTTTTGGAACAACTTGTACAAGACCTACCCATGCACTATCATAAATGGGATAGATAATACCTACTTTCAACAATTTTAAAACCTCCTTTTTGGTTACCTCTTTCATGGTTGGATTGAGGCACCTTTGAGGTTGAGCAACAGGTTTAAAATCATCTTCCAACAAAATCTTATGCATGCAATATGATGGACTTATACCTTTCAAATCTTCAAGTGTCCATTTGATTGCTTCTTGATTTCTTTTTAACACTTCTACCAATTTTTCTTCTTCTGTTTCACTTAACAAATTACTAATAATTACTGGTTTTAGATTACCTTCTTTCAAAAAGATGTACTTTAAGTTGGAAGGTAGCACTTTCAGTTCAGGCCTCTGGATTTCTTCAACATGTACTTCTTGGATCTCTTTAATTTTTCTTGATTTGGGAGAAATTTCTTTTCCCAGATCTAGGTCTTCAAGATACCTGTCCATCTGTCTCTCCCCTTCTTCACTCAAACATTCCATGGAGTCAGTCAATAACTTATTTAGAGGGTCAAAAATTGACATACCGTTGGATATAGAAAGGCAAACTTCATCAAGAACATCCACTTTGAAATAGTCTTGTTTTGAGTTGGGATATTTCATGGCTTTGAAAACATCAAATTTTACCTTCGCATCATGTACTCTTACTACCAGTTTTCCATTATCTACATCAATAAGTACCCTAGCAGTCTTCATAAATGGTCTTCCCAGGATCAGGGGGACTTCAGTATCCTTTTCCATGTCTAAAACCACAAACTTAACAGGGAAGTAGAACTTGTCAACTCTTACAAGTACATCTTCCATAATACCATAGGGTCTCTTGATTGATCTATCAGCCAATTGCAGAGTCATTTTCATTCTTTATAGATCAAGATCACCAATACGCTTATCATGCTTAGAGGCATTAGATTAATGCTAGCCCCTAAGTCTAACAAGGCCTTCCCAATATTTACACTTCCAATGAAGACAGGAATGGTGAAACTTCTGGGGTCTTTCGACTTTTCCAGTATGTTATATTGTAAAATAGCACTGCAACCTGCTTCAAGTTCAATAATCTCTTCATTATACCTCCTCTTTTTGGTAAGCAATTCTTTCATAAACTTTGCATAAGTTGGCATTTGTTCTAATGCCTCAGAAAATAGGATATTTATGTGTAACTACTTGAAAATTACAAGGAATTTTTTGTATTCTTTTTCCTTATCCTTTCTTGATGGTGTATGTCGATAAGGTAGATCCTTGACTTGAGGTGTCTGACCCAAATACTAATTTTTTGTATATTTTTTTTCTTTTTCATCATCTTTTATTTCATTATCTTTTTCTTCATTTTTTCTTCACTCTCTTTTTCTTTCTTTTCTTCTTCTTCTTTGTCATTTTTTCTTTTTCTTTTTCATTTTCTTTACAATCATTTCCTACAACTTTACCACTTCTTGTAAAAATAGCCTTACATTGCTCTCTTGGATTTTGAGTATTTACAGAAAAACCAGAGCTTTTCATGTCGGCTACTTCCTTTGCTAACTATCCCAATTGCATATCCGATGCTTTACGTACGACTACATTTATTTGCATATATTGTAGCAATTGTTGGATAGATTCCTCTATCCTAGTTAGCCTTGTTGTTTGATCAGATTGTGGTTGTTGTTGTTTGAATTGATTCTTAGGAGGTCTATTGGAAGGTCTAATATCTTGTTTCCAGCCAAAGTTCTGATTCTGCCAACCCTATAGGTAATTATTAGGAAAAGAATTACCAAGATTGATAGGAAAAGTAATTAAAGGTATTCTTTGGTAAATCAGAAAATTGGCTTGTTCTTGATCATTTCTATCAGGGGCATAGTAACCACATGGTTGTTCGCACATGCAATGCACACATTGTTTCAATTGAGTAGGGGGTGGTGATGATACTTGAGCAATTTGATGTTTTTCCAATTATTTGCTCATTGCTTCTATTTGTTGTGTCAGCAATTTTTGCTAAGCTAAAACTACATCATTCACTCCCAACTTAAGTATACTTGGCTTCCTTCATGTATTACCTCTTTCATGCTTTGCTTGACGGTCACTGGTTGACATAGACTCCATGATTGATATTGCCTCTTTAACAATTTTGTTCATTAAAGAACCACTTGCACATGCATCTAACATTATCTTGAACTAAGGCAATAAACCATGATAAACGATTCTTACCTTTCCAGCATCATCCAAATTATGGTTTTGACATTTCCTAAGAAGCGCTTTGAATCTTTCCTATGCTTCACCAAGTGTCATCATGATTTTGTGAAAAAGAATGTATGGCTGTCATCGCTTCAAAATATTTTGAAGGTGAATAAAACCTTTCCAAAAATTTTGTTTCAACATCAGACCAGTTTGCAAAACTACCGGGTGGGCAAGAGTTAAACCATTCTTTAGCTTTCCCAATCAATGAAAAAGGAAATAATCGTATATAAACAGATTCTCCTTGATTGGGTTTGAAACCAATTGTGCTGCATAACTCATAAAAAATAGTTAAATGTTCATAAGATTCCTCATTATTTAAGCCAGCAAATTGATTATTTTGAATGTTAAGAGTGGCAGGTTTAATCTCTACCACAGGAATAGGTCCTTGGTACATCCCCGAAACACGGGGTGGTCTATTGATAGCAGCAAACTGTCCCCATGTTCTTCTTTGTTCAATAGCCATATTAGATTTTTCAAAATTTTCAAAAGAAGATGAAGTTGAAGAAGAAGTAGTTTGTTTTTTTTAGATTGTAAAGCTTTGAGTCTTTTTACAAACTTCTGGATCTCAGGATCAAAGAACACTTTCCCTGCAGAAGATCGAGTTTGCATAAACAAACTAAACAAAAAAAGTTAGTGTAGTAAATAATTGAAGATAAAGTAAATGAATAAATAAATAATTAAAAGTAAAAAGTAAAAAATAAAAAAATTTACCATAGTAATTAAAAATTTATTGTTTTACTAAAACAATTCAATCCTCGGTGACGGCGCCAAAAAACTTGTTTAACCCTAAAATAATGTTGGGTCTTTTATTGGTAAGCGCACCAATTTATCAGTTACAGTTTTCAAAAAGATATTGTTCCCTCAAGGATTGAATGTTCCAGTAATTCACAGTAATTCTTATTTAGTATGGTAAATTTATAAAACTTATTAACAAAAGATTGATTTATAAATAATTTATACAATATTCATAGAATTTGATGATTGATTTGTTCATGTGGTAAAAAGATGGTAAATATAAAATCTATCTAAAAAGTTGAGATGTAATTCAGAATAGCTCAGAGACTTGAGGTAAAAACACAGATTGACAAATTATGTTCGAATTAGGATCCTCGCACTAAAACATAAAGAAATAATTACAAACATACATATTTAATTATCAAGTTCATGTTATTGCAGCTTAAAGTCATTATAACTAATCCCTCGTGATATAAATTCTAAATAATTATCGTAAAGTTCGATCCCTCATATGCTTTCTCAGTAAAAATTTGTTTTAAGTTCTGGCCTTAACATAACAATAATTACAAACTCTATTCCTAGTAATTGGTATATTAAGGGTATTTCAACTTTTACTTTCGTTAAAACAGGTCATCATTCTCCCGTTTGATGTTCACACTAATAAAAGATTAAAATACTAACATGGCATTTGATTTTTAAACATGCAAAGGTCGTAATCACAACATCATATAATAGATTAATTCACCAAATTTCAACATAAACAATTTAGTTACACATGGTAAAAGGGAAAACAACACTTACAGAGGTTACGAACAATTGCAACTCTTCACGATACAAAAGCTCACAATACTACACAACACTCTCAAGTATCTAGAACTACTTTAGATTTAAAAACTCACAAAAGAACACTCAAACTCGAGTGAAAAGAGAGGAAAGAAGCTCTGAATGCAGAATGGGATGCCTTGAATGCTTTGAGAATGGCTTATTTATAGGGCTGAGGAAGTGTCCTGACACTACGCGTCAGGTGCCTGACTCAGCTTCCATTAAACACGTGATTAAGGGCCATGATTAAGCAATTTTTAATTACATAATTCCCAGACAATGGTTCCACTTGTCTCCCAATTCAGCTTGGCAGCTTGCATGAGTAAATTGGCCATTATTTGGCCCTTTTAGCTGAGTGCTTCGCCACCTGGAAGTGGAGTCCACGTAGCTTCTGACGCTACGCGTGCTGTTGATGTTACACATCAGATCTCCAGTTCTTCAATTTTATCTCGAATTTCTTTAATTTTTCACTACAAAACTAGAGAAATTTGATCAAGGCAGATAATTTCCAATAACTTCCATTTATTACAATTAAAACCTAAATTTCTAACAAATTAAACTAATTTTTATTATTTTTAACACAATTTTATTAAGAAATTTATTGTAAAATTGAGGACTAATAAATACCCCCATCTTTAGGACATTGCTCATCCTCGAGCAAGAAAAAACAATTTTGAAATTTAATTTTGAATAGTCTAAAAATTTACCACAAAAAGTAATTTCATAATTTACCATTTGAAATAATCAAAAATAGATGTCTTATGCAATAAAGGCTTAAAGATAAAAAAATTTACAATGTCTTATTAACAAATCAAGCATAATTTCAGGCTTACCTCACAAGTGTTTATCTCTGTATAAAGGTAATCTATCAGCTCAATCGATCATAAAATCAAACAAATTTAATTTTGATTTCATCTAATCAATGGTTATTAATACAGAGTCAAACAAGAGTCACAAGGTCTTTTAAAGGGTTGTAATAAGGCTTGGCTACAAGAATTTATGGTTTTTCTTGAAAGCAAAAGCCCGAAATCATAAAAGAGCATTTCATAATTTTTAGGCTTTTTCTTGGCCCAAATCTCATTTCCCCTTTTGGTAAATACCCCCAACTTAATCCTTTTCATTATTTCTTTTTCTTGTTATGCATATATATTTATCTTCTTCTTTTTCACTTTTATTTTTCATATACATGCATTATGATAATCTTGAAAAGAACTAAGTTATAATTTTCACTCCCCTTTTATGTAAGAACCTCAAACTTGTTCAAAAATGCTCTTTTATTAAAAAGTAAAGGGAATGGTTAAAAATTATTTACGGATTTAGGGGAGCCAAAGAAATTATTTTTAAGGCTCAAAATTGGCTATCAAAGGATAAATATGATTTTACCATGGTAAGCTTTTTGGCTTTAGCTTTGAGTTTACCAAAAAAAATGTGTCTTGATCATCCTCTTGGATCCTCTATACAAGAACACAAATCAAAGAATTGAGCAAAATTAATTTGAATGAAATTATGTCGAAACCCTCAAGTGTTTAAAGATCTCTCAGCTCACTAGTTTTCGAAATTAGCTTGATAATTAATCAAATCATTATAATTAATTTTATTAAAATTCCTAAATTACAAAAGAATTGATAATTGATTTTAGAAATGGTTTTATTGTGTAAAAACCTTAAGTGTATAAATTTCTTATTTTCAAAAATTTGATAATACTTATTTTTTTATTTTTAGAAAATATGCAAAAAAACACACCACACAAAATAAAAATAAACCACAATATAATCAAATATCAAACATACTAAAGTAGTAGATAGTTATGTAATAGTTTGTAACTTGATGGATTTACTTTGATAAATTATGAATGTGCTGTGTGTAATGGTTGAAATGATTTGGTAGTTTAAGATTGATGATGATGAATGATGAGAATGTGATTAATTGACTATAAACTATGGCACAGAGCCAAATTGTGTGAATGCGGAATGCCATTGGCAGGTTCTGTTAGATTGCATGAATGTTGTGTGTGATGTGCTTGATATCAAATTGATTGAGTGATGAATTGATTGATGAATTTGGATGATTCTTAGCAATTAGGCATGTAGTTAGTTTTGTGGATTTAAGGAACTAAATAGGTGATTTAGAGATCCGACGGGTTTCAAAACCCCCGGAAGGTGTCAATAGGTCCCCTAGGACATTTAGAATTTGTGTGTATTGGCCTTAGGGCATTTGGAACCCATTTAGGGTGTTTAGTGCAAGGGTTTTGAACCTATATGGTTTAAACTGCATTTTGCACATAACTTATAGATATGTTAGAATTTTGGCAAACGAACGACGCCAATAATTCTGAAATAGGGAAAGCATGTGGCCCGTAAAGTTTCGTGGCAATCGGATCTAAAACGGGCCAATTGGGTACGTTAGAAGTTGGCCGATTGGCCTAAAATGTGTAACAGCACCTGTTGTTGTTACTGTCATGCCCACGCTACGCGTGAGGCTGACGCGTAGTGTGAGGTGCACAGAACAGGGCTGACGCTACACGTGGGGCTGGCGCACAGCGTCTGGGCCCTGTTTTAGGTTTCTGATTTGTTTTCAACCTAAATGATTTTATGGTTTATAAATTTATCATTTAATTGATATCTTGGTACTTTTTATTTAAAAATACATATTTCCAATTAATGTGTAATTTAATCATTTAAAATGTGAAAAATTTATTGTGAAATTAATTAAACGGGTAGAAATAAATTTAAATTGACGCAGGATGTCATAGGTGGTATCAGAGTGGTTCTGTCTAGAGCTGGGGAAATGGGCAGAGTTAGTAGATTGTTTGGGTCCTATACCGAACTATTTCTACATTTTATTATAATTATTTATGTGTTGTTTAAATATTAACAGGTTAACTTGGCATCATTCTCTTGGCACTCCGGGCAGCATCTTATTGTATGTATATTTGTGAGGTAAATATTTTGCTCCCTGGTCCGTTATTGGTTATTAATGGTCATGTGTTTGGATATTGTAGAACTTGATTATGGTGGAAGAAACCAGTTCAAGTGGGAACGATGACTTCTTTTTGAGGTTTTCACAAATGATGAGTAGGGCTGAATCTAGCCTGAATCTTGATAAATTTTTGAAAAGGAATCCACCCACTTATAAGGGAGGACATGATTATGATGGTGTGCATATGTGGCTGTGTGATATTGAGCAACCCTTTGAATAGTATGAATGTTCCAAAGAACAGAAGTTGTAGTTTGCCACTTATCAACTGAAAGATGAAGCCCGTGTATAGTGGTCAAGGACCAAAGTTCAAATGAATGTTGCAGGTGAACCTTTAATATGGATGAATTTCCTACGGAGGTTTCTTGCCAAATATTTTCCAGATAACTATAAAATCCGCAAGGAGATGGAATTCTTGAAACTTGAACAAGGCGGAATATCTGTAGCTGAATACACAATGAAGTTTGATGAGTTATATGACTTTTACCATCCTTTTTCTCTTGAAGGAACTAACGACGGTAAATGTGCAAAATATGAAGCTGGGTTAAGGATTGAACTGTGAAGTGCAATTATTCCTATGAAGATTTGTGATTATCCTACTCTGGTAAACAAGACCAGGCTTGCTGAGGAAGTATAGTTGCAGAAAGCATCTCAGTCAAGGGATAAGAAACCATTGAAGGTGAAGGGATTCAGTTTTAAAAAGATGGGTCAGTTCTTTCATGGTGGCAAGTCTTCTACTTCATCATCTTCTTCTTCTGGTCGAGGCTCTACCGACCGTTCCAGTGGCCGTTCTAGTAACCGTGCATGTTATAATTGTGGTCAGGAGGGACACCTTTCTAGGCATTTACCTGCTAATCAAACTGTTTGCTTCCAATGTGGACAACCCGGGCATCTTAGTTCTAATTTCCCACACATGCAGCAACAGGGTGGGCAAGGTAACTGGGCTCGTGCTTCTATGGTCCGTGGAGGTAATGTGCAGCGGGGAGGCCGAGGCGACGGTGGCCATGGAGGCCAACACCCCAGGAAGTCTGATGCTCAATCCAGTGGTGCTCAAAATGTTATGGCTGGTCATGTGTTTGCTTTTGATGCCTCTGAAGTTGAAAGAAATGATAATTTGGTGTAGGTAAGTGCCTTATTCATGGCTACTTGGTAAATGTTATTTATGATTCTTGTGCAACACATTCTTTTATTTCTGAAAATTGTGTACGATGGCTTGGCTTACCGGTGGTGTTAATGGAGAATGCTCTTAGTGTCTCCACTCCTACTGGTTCCTCATTCCATGCAACCACTACACGTGGGGAATTGCCAATGCAAATTCAAGACCGTTTCTTCTTGGTGAATTAAATTTGTATGCCATTGAAGAACTTGGATGTTATTTTGGGTCTTGATTGGTTAGCTGCTAACCACATTATGGTAGACTGCTACCGCAAGACCATAATCTTCTCCTAGGAACTTGATACTAAGAATGTGGTGAGTGATGTCTCTACAACTTATGCTATTTTATTTGTTGCTGAAAGGTGGTATAAACTTAAACCTAGTGATATTCCGGTGGTGTGTGATTTCCCTAATGTGTTCCCGGAAGATATTCCAGAATTGCCTCCTAACAGGGAGATTGATTTTTCTATTGACTTGATTCCTGGGGCAGGACCTGTGTCCCGTACACCCTACTGAATGTCTTCTGTGGAGTTGGCTGAAGAGAAGAAGCAAGTAAATGAGTTATTAGACAAGGGATTTATCCGACCGAGTGCTTCACCTTGGGGCGCTCCGGTATTGTTGGTGAAAAAGAAAGATGGCAGCATGAGAATGTGTATTGACTACCGGCAGTTAAATAAATTGACAATCAAGAATAAATATTCGTTACTACGAATTGATTATTTGTTAGATCAATTACGAGGTGCCGTGGTATTTTCCAAGATTGACTTGAGGTCTAGATATCATCAGATAAGGGTGAAGTCAGAGGATATTATGAAGATGGCGTTTAGGATGCGGTATGGACGTTTTGAATACGTTGTGATGCCTTTTCGAGTAACCAATGCTCCAATTATCTTTATGGATTACAAGAATCGGATCTTTAAGCCTTACTTGGATCAATTTGTTGTGGTGTTTATTAAAGACATTTTGGTGTATTCGAGGTCTATTGAGGAGCATGCATAACACCTTCAAATTATTTTGTAGGGGTTACGTGAAAAGAAGTTATATGCTAAATTGTTAAAGTGTGACTTTTGGGAAGCAAGTGTGCAATTCTTGGGGCACGTGATCTCTTATGATGGTGTGTCTATTGATCCATCCAAGATTGAGGCGGTTATGGCTTGGGAGAGGCCTAAATCAGTGACCGAAATCAGGAGCTTTCTTGGATTAGCTAGTTACTATCGTCATTTTATTGAAGGATTTTCACGCATTGCACTTCCACTGACACGGTTGATAAGAAAAGAGAATCTATTTGTGTGGACAAAAAAATGTGAATTAAGTTTTTAGACTTTAAAGTAATGTTTGACTTCGGCGCCGGTACTAGTATTCCCTGATGTGGAAAAGGAATTTGTGGTGTATTGTGACACTTCCAAGTATGGTTTGGGATGTGTATTGATGCTGGATGACAGAGTCATTGTTTATGCTTCTAGGCAACTGAGGCCGCATGAGCAGAATTACCCCACCCATGATCTGGAACTTGCTGTTGTGGTATTTGCATTGAAGATTTGGCAGCATTATTTGTATGGTCCTGTTTTTTGGTATTTAGTGACTACAAAAGTTTGAAGTATCTGTTTGATTAGAAGGAATTGAATATGAGACAGCAGTGATGGGTGGAATATTTGAAGGATTATGATTTTGATTTGAGGTACCATCCTGGTAAAGTGAATGTTATGGCTGATGCCTTAAGCAGAAAAGTATTACATGCAACCTTTTTGATGGGCAAGGAATAAGAATTGTTAGAAGACTTTCGTGATATGAATATTGGGGTTGTTATGCAGGCCCTAAATCATATGGTAATTGGCATACTGAAGATCTCTAATGAACTTTTGAAATCTTTAGCTGTGGCTCAAGAGGATGATGAAGAGTTGTTGGAATTGCTTGACACTCAAGTGAGAGGTAAAGATATGGGATTAACCAGAGGTAATGATAGAATTTGGCGGTTCAAAGACCGAGTTATGGTGCCTACAAAAGGTGATTTTAGGCAAGTTGTATTGTCTGAAGCGCACAAGAGTTCTTTGAGTATTCATCCTTGTGTTACTATGATGTATCATAATTTGAAGAAAGAATTCTAGTGGCCAGGAATGAAGAAAGTAATTATTGAATATGTAAGATCTTGTATAATATGTTAGAAGTGTAAGGTTAAACACCAGAGACCTCCTGGTTTGCTTCAACCTCCGAAGATTCCGATTTAGAAATGGGAAAGTATCACTATGGATTTTGTATCCAGGTTACCTCAGACCCATTCTGGATGTAATAAAATTTGGGTGATTGTGGATAGGTTGACTAAAAGTGCTTATTTTCTGGCCAAGAATATGAAATGGTCGTTGGACACACTAGCTAGATTGTATATAAGTGAGATTATGAGATTACATGGTGTACCTTCGAGTATTATTTTGGACCGTGATCCCCGATTCACTTCTAGGTTTTGGGGAAGTCTACAGCAAGAGTTGGGTACTGAATTGAGGTTGAGTTCAGCTTATCATCCTCAGACTGATGGCCAGTCTGAGCAGACTATACCGATATTAAAGGACATGCTTAGAGCTTGTGTATTAGAGCAAGGTGGTTCATGGGAGAGATACTTACCATTGGTGGAATTTGCCTACAACAACAGTTATTATAGTAGCATTGGGATGGCTCCTTACGAAGCTTTGTATGGTAGGTGGTGCCGTACACCCTTATGTTGGAATGAAAATGGAGATGCGGTTCATTTAGGACCCGAATTGACTCAGGAAATGAATGATCAGATTGCTTTGATTCGTGAAAAGATGAAGATTGCTCAGGATCGCCAAAAGAGCTACTATGACAATCATCATAGGCCACTTGAGTTTCAGGTAGGAGATTGGGTATTTCTGAGGGTTTCACCTGCCAAAGGTATAGGTCGGATACTGAAGAGCCAGAAGCTTAATCCGAGATATATTGGACTATATTAGATTTTGGAGTGGATTGGTGATGTCGCTTACCAATTGGATCTTCCCTAATCATTAACTAATATCCACAATGTGTTTCATGTGTCACAACTTCGGGCTTCCTTCTGATTCGATGATTATGCCTGAAGGTTCCATTGAGCTGAAAGAAGATTTGACTGTAGAGGTGATGCCTATTTGCATTGAGGAATATCAAACTAAACGATTGAGAAGCAAGGAAGTGTCCTTAGTGAAAATGAAGTGACAGAATCTGAACTAAGTAACCTATACATGGGAATTGGAATCTGACATGCGGTGGTTGTATCTAAATCTCTTTTGATAAGCTATGTTGATTTCGGGGATAAAATCTCCTTTTAAGGGGAGTGGATGTAACATCCCTGATGTTTTGTATTAAAAAAATAAATAAATAAATTAAATGGGTTGTAATAATAATAAAAAGGGGAAATAAGAATTTAAAATGGAATTTTATAAAAAATGGAATCAGGACCCTGACACGTAGCGTGGCTGGGACGCGTAGCGCTAGAAGGATACGTAGCGTCAGCGTCGCGATTTAGTTTTAAATGAAGGCATGCAAAACATAATGGCAGAACTTCTTTCTCCTCCATTT
Source organism: Clitoria ternatea (assembly GCA_037962975.1). Taxonomy (NCBI): domain Eukaryota; kingdom Viridiplantae; phylum Streptophyta; class Magnoliopsida; order Fabales; family Fabaceae; genus Clitoria; species Clitoria ternatea. The sequence continues at coordinate 142,781,938 of CM075670.1, forward strand.
TCTCTCCTTCTGGTGCGATTCTGCTAGGGCTTAAGAATTCTTGCATTTTGGACCTTGTGGAAGCTACGGTAAGCCATTGGGATCTTTAAACGCATGTTTTCCTTTCTCCCCTTCTTCTCCCTTCTTAAATCTGAATGTACATGTGGTAGATGGGGCTTTGATTTTGTGTTTTATGTAATCGAAAAGCTTAAATGGTGAGTTTTAAAGTGTAAGGAAGGAAATATACTAATTGGTTTGGTGTTTTGGTAACCGTAGGTGCCAGAATGAGCGTTGGTCGAGCGAGCAGTGAAGCGGGCGTCAGATTTGAGAGAGAAGCAGCGAATCAAGTGACCGGAGGACGCAACTAACACCTTGAGCAAATTTTAGAAGCTTGGAGAGGTAAGGGGGTGTTCAGGTCATAATTAATTAGGATTTGATAATATAATAGCTTCGGGAGGCTTAGTAATTATTTAGAAAATATTGGGGATGACATAGAGTGGTTAAATATAATTAATATAATTTTATAAGTATGTTTGAATGTAATTATATTATTGTTTGATAAAGATTTGATTTGAGTAAATGTGAGGCAGAAAGTAAGGAAATAAATATATAAAGCATGTGCATAGGTAATATCAAATAAATTATGAACTTTGATGAAGGATAATGGTATGCGATATGATATTTGTTGATGTTACTATGCATGATTTGATGAAATAATGTGTAAGGCATGATGTAGATGGTGTATATGAATAACATGGCTTGCGATATGGGCTTGACAAGTCGGTTTCCCTGTGTTATGGATATAAGTGAGTTTATGACTATATATGTATATGTGATATGATTATGATATGCCATGTATGCCATGTTTGATGTGATTATGTGGTATGGGACGGCCAACGGTATGTATAGGCCCTCGTTTTCTGGCTCCCATGGCCTTTATGCCCAGTTGAGCTACCTAGTGGTCAAGTCGGACCCAGGGGTTGAGGTGGAGAGCCAAGTCGGGCTCTTGAACCAAATCGGGTTCATGGGATGTCAAGTCGAACTCCCAGCTGAAGGCCGATCCTTAGAGTATCCAGATACCAGGAGTCAGATGCATACGATTCACTTGTGAACTATGTGAAATCGATGATTGTGGTATGATTAATAGTGAAACATGAATTGATGATGTATGAAAATAAATGTATGAATCTTAATGATCCATGATGTTTCTAAGAAATCGTGGTGATAATCGAATTGAGAAATAAGTGAGTGTGTGACTTGTGCTAGTGTGTATAATTGAAAGGATGTGATAGACATGTAAATAAATATATATATATATAGGTGTATGACTGTAGGAAGTCGGAGAAATTAATTAATGTCACGAGTAGTAGGTATTGATAGATTTATTATTTTATTCTATATTAATTATGATATGCCAAACACTCACCCTTGCGGTTGTTTAATTTTAGTGACCAGTGACAGGGAGGATGCTAATGCCGCAGAGGTGCACCAAGCGGAAGATTGATGCTAAGGACGAGTGAATTAATGTAGTAGATAGTTATGTAATAGTTTGTAACTTAATGGATTTACTTTGATAAATTATGAATGTGCTGGTGTGTAATGGTTGAAATGATTTGGTAGTTTAAGATTGATGATGATGAATGATGAGAATGTGATTAATTGATTATAAACTATGTCACGGAGCCAAATTGTGTGAATGCGGAATGCCATTGGCAGGTTCTGTTAGATTGCATGAATGTAGTGTGTGATATGCTTAATATCAAATTGATCGAGTAATGAATTGATTGATGAATTTGGATGATTCTTAGCAATTAGGCATGTAGTTAGTTTTGTAGATTTAAGGAACTAAATAGGTAATTTGGAGATCCGGTGGGTTTCGGGACCCCCGGAAGGTGTCAATAGGTCCCCTAGGACATTTAGAATCTGTGTGTATTAGCCTTAGGCAATTTGGAACCCATTTAGGGTGTTTAGTGCAAGGGTTTTGCACCTAAATGGTTTAAACTGCATTTTACGCATAACTTGCGCATATGTTAGAATTTAAGCGAACGAACAACGCCAACAGTTCCGAAATAGGGAAAGCATGTAGCCCGCGAAGTTTCGTGGCAATCAAATCTAAAACAGGCCAATTGGGTAGGTTAGAAGTTGGCCGGTTGGCCTAAAATGTGTAACAACACCTGTTGCTGTTACTGTCATGCCCACGCTACGCGTTAGGTGCATAAAAGAGGGCTGACGCTGCCAGCCTCCTGTTTGAGGTTTCTAATTTGTTTTCAACCTAAATGATTTTATGGTTTATAAATTGATCATTTAATTGATATCTTGGTACTTTTTATTTAAAAATACATATTTTCCAATGAATGTGTAATTTAATCATTTAAAACGTGAAAATATTATTGTGAAATTAATTAAATAGGTAGAAATAAATATAAATTGATGCAGGACATCACATAAGGGGTGAGATTGAATCCCAAAAGAGTTCAGAAGATGAAGGTGGTGATAAAGATAATGATGGTCTTGCCTATGAGGAGGTGGAGTATGATGAATAAGGTAATTAATTAATTATTCAAAACTTTTATAATTAAATGATTTTTTAGTTTGTGTGTGCATAATATTGATATCAATTTTATTTTTCTTTTCTTGTGTTATAATAGGTTTTATATTGTGATCAAGCAGACTAACATGTTGGTTGCTAAACAATATAGATTAAATTTGTATTTATAATTTGTATTAATTGTAATTTTTATATATTATTTAAATTTTAAATATTAATTATGTATTTGTATTGAACTGGTCTGAACCGAGATTAAGGATCCGGTGTGGGGACCAGTCATAAAAGTCAACTATAGGTATTGTTTATACACCGGTACAGTTGGTATCCGATATTATAATCCGATATCATAGTGGGTGATACCGGTCTTGCTGTCCTAGAGATCCTTCTCACCAAGCTTTCGTGTTGGTGATGGGCGAAAGGTGGTGTCACCTGCAAAGATTCTCCGACGCTCAAGTCAGTAACCAGAATGAGAACTCAAATCAAGAAAACTTAAGCAATGGAATAGAACTTAAGCAATGGAATAGTATATAGCAAGAATGAATAACGTAACGTTTTCTGAGTATGAGAATGGACTATTTATAAGTGAGCATGGAGAATGAATCGTTAGATACAGGTGGGGCCAGGGGAGAAATAGTACACTGCGTAGTGTACGATTCTGGCACATGACGCGGGAGGAGCCGCGTCCTTTGCGAACGTCCCCTGGTAGCTGTACCCTGGACTTTTTTATCGGGTGACGTGGATGTTTTCCGGTGGGGGAGGTGACTACCGGATTATACCGGTGTAGGGAGGGCTCCTGATACGAGGTCTACAGTTTGGTGGTATACCTGCAGCATCGGAAGCATAGTGAGGATGAATAAAATTACATCCTTGTCCTGGTACCGGTATCGAGACCGGATCATGTATTAATGACAATTGATTCATCGTGATTACAATTGATTAGATAAATGGTATATGTTTGGTTAATTCAAATTTAATTTTAATAATTTTAAAAGAAAAATATTTTTAAAAAAGTTTTTAGCGTGGGACATGATGTCTCACGCCATTTTCTATGTTCACAAATAGCGTTCACGTTAGGTTTAACATGAGAATTAATGTTCCATGTGGCTTTTGTATGAAAAGGTATAGTGTGGGAGACGTAAGTCATTATGTCCCACATCATTTGGCTTTAATATGGGACATTCTGGAGTCTCACATTAAACTAAACAATTCTTATAGTCAATATTAGTGCTTCTTATTCAAGGATGAATACTTATAATTTTGACAATATGAGTGACATAATACATGATGTGTTTATGGGTTTTAGTGATGATGTGTATGATAATTATAAACACAAACGTTTAGGAGATGAATCTCAAACTAGTGACCCTTAGCATGTAAGAAAAATGTTGAAACACTAAGACATAGTCAAGATACACTACATATACGACAATTATATTACATAAAGTAATTTTTCACATTATTTTATTAATTCATATCACTTAAAAAGTTATTATATATTTTTAAATATATTATTTGAAATATATTTACATTACATATAATTATTTAATAAACATATCATTTAATAAATATATTTATTTAAATATTTAATACATTATTAATTATATTATAATTAAATATAATATAAAATATTATTAATTATATGATAAGTATTTATGTTAATAATATAGTATTATTAATATATTTCTAATAATATATTTATTATACAATTATAATAATATAATTATTAAAAATATTTTTAAAAAATATATATTTCTTAAGAGTGGGTTATTTTAAAATAATATTATTAAATATATTATTTAATGAATATATTATTATATTTAATAAATATGTTATTGTTATCAATATATTTATTAATATATTTCAATGATATATTTATTATATTTATTTGTTAATAGTGATTTATTTAATAAATATATACTTTTAAATATTAATGAATATCTTATTTAATAAATACATTTATTTAAATATTTAATACATTATTAAATGTATTGTAATTGAATATTATATATTCTTAAAAAATATATAAAAAAATTATTAAATAATATAAAATAATATGAAACGTTACTTTATATATTATAATTATCGCATATGTAGTTGAGCATCTTGTCTATATTCTAAGGGTTATTGGTTTGAAACTCATCTCAAACCATGTATAATAGGCCTGATAGATAAGGGACCAAACTATATATTTAGCCAAAATTCTTTAAAGAGTTGGTGTTTAAATCAGTTATTTGTTACTGTTAAATCTAACTAGAGGGTTTTAAAAAATATATTGATTTCTTTGTACAAATGTTGCGTGACCATGTTGAAGGCCCTTAAAAATATCTTTGTAATTACTGTGAGGCAACTATATTAGTTGAAAAACTAAGTTTAAAAAAAATCATTGATTGTTAATGAACATGTGTATGTTTTTTGGAAGGAAGAGTAGAGAATTGACTCAGTGTAAGTTATATGAAGAGCTAATGTATATATTTACCTCAATGAGTTGACAATGGGAAGTACAAAAACATTATCACTCCAAGGTTGCAGAGGTTGTATGTGTCCAATGTAACACCCTAAATTTTAAAATAAAGGATTAATAAAGAGATAAATACTAAATAATTATATTTGGGTTATTTAATGTTCTAAAATATTGGGAATAAATAAATTAAGATTTTTGGGAACTGTTTATAATTTATTGGAACCGGGTAAGCTAAAAATGAGCCCGGTTGAAATATGGGTGTCGGACCAAGTATCTCCAATTGGGATGATATTGGTCAGGGCTGTTAAGGATATTATTTCGGAATAATTTTTGGATAAGGTATTGAGCCCAAACTGAGATCCTGTTTATCATAAAACGATGAATATTTAATGAGGAATTAAAAAATAAAGCCAAATGACCCATTTTTCTCTTCTTATTCCAGTCAGCTTTTTGGATTCCTCTGAACAAGCACTGTGCTTTTTCTTTTATACTCTTCTCCTTCATTTTCTCTTATACTTCTCTCCAAAAACCCTAAGCAAAAAGTGGTGGCTTTCTTCTTCTCTCCCATTTTCGTTCTTAAAGCAGCTTAGAAGAGTTTGGAGCTTGAAGTCTCACTGACATGGCCATCACCCAGGAAGAAGCCATAGACCTTACACAGTCTTTGGAGGTTGCCTTGGATGCTTTCAAGGGCCCTATGACTAGGTCAAGGGCCAAGAGAGCCAAGGAAGGTCTCCAAAAGCATTTAGCTTCTTCCATACATTGTTTGAGTGGGCCCAAGCTCAAGGAGGAGCTATTGAAGACCTTTACTCTTTTCTCTTGCACTATAGAAGGGTAATGGGCTTGGTATGGAAGTTTGGGCCTCCTTTAGTCCTCTTCATTGGGCCTCATATATCTTGTACATATTTTCCATTCCTTTGTATTCTAGGCGTATTAGGATTATATTTTAGGAATTAGTTTGGGCTTTGCATAGCCATTAAGCTTAGGCCACTTTTAGGCCTTGTACCTTGTTCTATTTTGATTTTGGGCTTGTATTGGGCCAAGTAGAGTAGGTTTTAGGTTTGGGCCTTAGGAGCTAATCCAAGGCCCATGATTAGGAAGCTTTGGCCGAAAGTCTCATGGAGCTATATAAGCTCATCACCTTTGTATTTCCATCATAACTTGAATGATAAGAAATCTTAGAGTGAGAAACTCTCCCTTCTCTCTAGAAAATAGAAGCTCTAGGCTCCTTTCTTTAGTCTTATCCTTTGGCCTTCTCCCAAAGGTGGTGACTCTCAACACCTTATCTCTCTAGGTCCTTAGAGAGTGGTGGAATCACAAGCCTCTCCTTTCCTCTCCATTTCCTCTATTTCTAGATCTATCTCTCCTTAGATCTAGGTTCTCTTCCTCTTAAACCTCTCCTATACTCTAGCTTCCATTGCAAGACTCCACTATCTTCCATCACAAGACATAAAAACTGTGATCTTCCTCTCCTAATCTTGAAGGAGATTTGGATCTAAGAGATTCAAGAAGAGAAGATCCTTCAACAACAAGCTAGGAATTGAAGAAATTCCTACAACATGTGGTATCATGAGTCCTAACTCCTCTTGAATTTTTTTCTTAGATCTATTTTGGTTCTGTTTTCCTTTTGTAATTCTGATTCTAAATCTGAATTGCTTGCTTTCTTTACATAAATTTTCATGTATCATATGCCTAAAATCTCCAAAAATGCAAAAGTTTACTTGAGATCTAAGATCTAGAACTTTTGGCTTTGAATTTTCCAAACTTTCTTCACAAGATGTGCTACTTTATGGATCCGAAACATAACCTCAAAGTTTCATAAAGTTTGGAGAAAAAATTTTAAAAAGTCAAAAAGTTGACCTTAGATGCCTTCTACTGCAAGTAACATGCTTTGCCTTGTGTTTCTTTGATTTTCCTTTGCATATTGTGTCAATTTTTGTGTCATTTCATCATTTGTAACTGTAATTTCAGTTCTGGACCTGTTTAGAACCATGTCATATGCTTGCTTAGGTTAGGTCTTAATTGCTTGTTTAAGTGTTTCTTAGTTACCTTAGGTTGTGCCTTTGGTTTGGAGCTTGTTTCTTGTTGATTCTAGGAGTTGCTGTGTTGATCTTTGCTTGAGTGTTTGCTGGAATCTTAGGTACTTTAATTACCTTTGTTGAAGTACCTAACAAGCTCCATAGAGTCTTGTTGTTCACCTCACTTTAAGGTGACAAGTTGTGCTAAATTGTTGTAGGTTGTTAGATTTCATTTAGGTTGAGTTTTTCTAGTTTGTTTTGAATTTTCCAGCAGCTTTCCACTACTCTTTGCATGCTGTTTGTATCTTTAATTTAATGTCTTTTGTTGTAACAAACCATGCCTTCCATTGCCTATTTGATTTGGAAGATAATGCTTGCTTTACATTAGCTTTAGTTGCCATTTTTGCCTTTTTTATGCACTATTAGTACATGTGTTGTTGCTGTAGTAGGTGGCTGTAAAAAACATAGAAAAACACATTTAAAAACAGAGGAAAAAGTGAAAACAAGTTATAAGTGTATTGGCCATTCATTCCATAATTGTCTAGGCCTTGTTCCTTACAAAAAGTGTGAACAAAAGTGTTGAAAAATACTTGAATTAGACAAAAAATATAGTCCAGCACCTCTAATTTCATTTGGGCAGTACCTTAGTGTTGTCTTTTAGTGCCTAATTGTACATTTGTGTGAGGCAAAATCATTAGCAACATACTTTTAAAGTTTGTGCAAAGTTTTAAGCCTTTTAGTGTTCTAGGTAATTTTTTGTGTGCCTCCTTTCTTTCTTACATTTAATTTTAGTTTGTCTTTCTTGCACTCTTAGATTGTCATAATATTGTTCCTCTAGTGTGTGCTTCTTTCTTTGAACATTTGTTGCTTGTCATACTCTAGTTTGTCTCATCTTCTTCCCTTGGTTTAGCTTCTTAATTTGCCTTTGTATGCTTGTCCTTTTTCTCTTTAGTTTTGTCCATTGAGTATTTCAATTCTTGGAACTCTTGAGATTAAGGTCTAGTGAGCTCACCATTAATTGGGTAGCATATTGAGGGCATTGAGATTTGACAAGAAGATTTGATCTAGAGTAATCTATAAATATAGAGAGAAGTGGACCTTGAGTGAAACACCTTGAGAGCTTAGAGTGTAAACATAAATTCTTTTCTTTTCTTATACTTTGTGCTAACCATTACTTTGAATTTCCAAGTCTCTCTTTTGTAGCTTGTTGGAGCATCTTGGTGGACTTGAAAAGCCTTGGAAGACTTATGTATTGGAAAGCAAAGTTTGTAATCAATTAGGACTTGTTTCTTTTGCATTGTATTTTCTTTTCCCTTGTATTTTGGGACTTTAAATTTGAGTCTTTGTTTACTCCTTGTATTTGGACTTTAGAGACATTGGACATTGGACTTTAAACTTTTTTTTACTTAGTTGATTAGGAGTAATTGCGCTTAGGACTTAGTTTATATTTTTGCTTTCAACTAGTGTAAGTGCGATTTGATATCCTAGGCCTAGTTTACATTTTTACACTATTCGACTAGTTTGCTTTAATTGCTTTCTAGTCAGTATAAGTGCACTCTTGCATGCTAGGTTTAGTTTAAATTCGTGCACCTCGACTAGTCTTGTCTAAAAGTTTTCTTCTTCTTTCTTCTTTGTGGGCGATTCCAATCAAGTGAGTGAAACGACTAGTATCGCATCACTAGCATACTTGCATTATAACATGTCTTCATCTAGTGAGAGAGTTGGAGAGCAACCCCCCCCCCACACACATGCGTAAAATCTTAGAGCAACTTAATAACATGGCTACTAGGCTAGATAACATAGAACATAGGGAGGGTAGAGATAGAACCACTAGGCATCATAGACATAGAAATTGACACCATGCAGATAGACAATATGATGACACTAGTGAGGTTGAATATAGGCACCATAGAAGACATAATAGAAACTATGAGGAGAGTGGCTTGAGAGAGGTCAAGCTAGAGATCCCACCCTTCCATGGAAAAAGTGATGTAGAAGCCTATCTTGATTGGGAGATGAGAGTTTAGCAACTCTTCACCTCCCATGAAACTAAGAATGAGAAAAAAGTTAGGATTGCCACCCTTAGCTTTCAAAATTATGCATTAGTATGGTGGACCCAAATCCTAAAAGAAAGAAAAAGAGACGATCTCCCACCCATTGATGAATGGGAGGATTTGAAAGCCTTACTTAGGAAGAGGTATGTCCCCTACTACTATAGGGGTGAAATATTGGCCAAGCTCAATAGACTCACCCAAGGGTCCAAGAATGTGGAGGATTACTATAAGGCTTTAGAGATGGCTATGATTAGGGTCAATGTTGAGGAGGATGAAGAAATCCTCATGCATAGGTTTTTACATGACCTTAATCATAATATTAGGAAAAGAGTGGAACTTTTACCTAATGTGGATATTGAGGAGCTTCTCCATCAATTCACAAGAGTAGAAGCTCAACTCATGGATAGAGCTTCCTACTACAATAGAGAATCCAAGCCTTTTAGGTCTAGGTGGAAGGGTAAGAAAGACTTCATCCCTAAAGAGGGTAGTTTGGGTAAGAAGGGTAAGGAGCATAAAGTGGGCACTTCAACTCCTAAACACAAAAGTAAGGTTCATAGGGATCATACCCCTACAAGATCATCTAGGAGTAACCCTTCTAGGAACAACAACTCTTCATCCCAACCCAACTCTTCAAGAACAAGTTCAATCAAGTGTTTTAAATCCTTAGGAAAGGGTCACATTGCCTCTCAATGCCCAACTAAAAAACTTATGATTTTAAAAGGCATTGATCACTATTCAAGCTATGAGGAAGCATCCTCTTCACACTCAAGTGATAGATCCAATAGTGATTCCTATGAGAGTGAACATGTTCCAAGAGATGACAGTGAGCTTTTTATGATTAGAAGACTCCTAGGTAGTCATATAAGGGATGATGACACTACATAATGAGAGAACATCTTTTATACAAGATGTTACATTAGAGAAAAACTTTGTTCTCTCATTGTGGATAATGGTAGTTGTGCTAATGTGGCTAGTCAAAGGCTAGTTTACAAACTTGGTTGTCCCTAATAGATCACCCAAAACCTTACAAACTTCAATGGCTTAATGAAAAGGGTGAAATGTTAGTAAACAAGCAAGTTCTTCTCTCTCTTTCCATAGGCACCTACCATGATCAAATATGGTGTGATGCGGTTCCTATGGAAGCCACTCATGTGCTATTAGGTCGTCCTTGGCAATATGATAAGAAAGTCACCCATGAGGGGTTTACTAATACCCTCACCTTTGTACATAACAATAAAAAGTTTGTCTTACATCCTTTGTCTCCCAAACAAGTTTTTGGAAGACCAACTTCAAATGAAGTTGAAGAGGGATAGGGAGGTTGGGCCTTCCACCTCCCCTCCTAAACCTCAAAAAAAAAAATAAGTCACTCAACAAGATAAGGGTAAAGGGATCCTCACCTATGAAGATCCCAAGAGGCACTCCTCTTTCTTTGCCTCTAAGCATGATGTGAAGCAAGCCTTGCTTCTTCACAAACCTATCTACATGCTTTACCCTACACCTTCTGCTAGCTCTCCTAGCCCTTCTAGTAGCTCTAACCCTTGCACTTCCCTATCCTTAGTGGGCTCTCCTTCTCCTAGGCCCAAGGGATTGCAAAATATTCTTCTAGAATTTGCGGATATCTTTCCTAAAGACCTTCCTCAAGGGCTCCCACCTCTTAGGGGTATAAAACACCAAATAGATCTTATCCCCAGGGTTAGCTTGCCTAATAGACCTGCATATAGGTGTAACCCCAAGGAGAGTCTAGAAATAGAGAAATAAATTGGAGATCTACTTTCCAAAGGTTGGATTAGGGAGAGTCTTAGTATATGTGCTGTGCCAATTCTTTTAGTTCCAAAAAAGATGGTTCTTGGAGGTTATGCACTGATTGTAGAGCAATCAACAACATCACCGTCAAGTATAGGCACCCTATACCTAGACTTGATGATATGTTGGATGAACTTTGTGGCTCTACCATATTCTCCAAAATTGACCTTAAAAGTGGCTATCACTAAATACAAATCAAGGAAGGTGATGAGTGGAAAGCTGCTTTTAAGACCAAGCTTGGTTCATATGAGTGGTTGGTTATGCCTTTTGGTTTGACCAATGCACCTAGTACCTCATGCGCCTCATGAATCATGTTTTGAGGGACTTCATTAGCCACTTTGTTGTTGTCTACTTTGATGACATCCTTGTTTATTCGAAGTCTATGGACTCCCACCTTACCCATCTTAGACATGTTTTACTTGCCTTAAGAGCAAACAAACTTTTTGCTAACCTTGAAAAATGCTATTTTTGGTTTAGATCACATTGTATTTTTAGGATTTGTAGTTAGCTTCAAAGGGGTCCAAGTTGACCAAGACAAAGTCAAAGCAATTAGTTCTTGGCCAACCCCTAAAAACATACATGATATTAGAAGCTTCCATGGCTTAGCTAGCTTCTATAGAAGGTTTGTGAGAGACTTTTCTACTTTGGCATCTCCCCTAAATGATTTACTTAAAAAGAATGTTCCTTTTCTTTAGGTGCCAAAGCAAGAAAGGGCCTTTCAAGACCTCAAGCATAGACTCACACATGCTCCCATTCTTGCTCTACCAAATTTTTCAAAAACATTTGAGCTAGAATGTGATGCTTCTAATATTGGAATAGGTGTGGTTTTTCTTCAAGAGGGGCACCCTATAGCTTTCTTTAGTGAAAAGCTTAATGGGGCATACCTTAATTATCCCACCTATAACAAAGAGTTCTTTGCTTTGATTAGGGCCTTACAAACTTGGGAACACTACTTAATTCCCTAAGAGTTTGTCATTCATAGTGACCATGAGTCACTCAAGTATATCAAAGGCCAACATAAGTTAAATAAAAGGCATGCCAAATGGGTTGAATATTTGGAATAATTCCCTTATGTTATCAAGCACCGTAATGGTAAAGCTAATGTTGTAGCTGATGCCTTATCTAGAAGGCACACCCTATTTTCTTCTTTGGGTGCCACTTTTCATGGTCTTGATGAAATAAAAGAATTGTATCCAAATGACCTTGACTTTGCTAATGCCTACCACACTTGTGGTTCCTTACTCGCATTTAGTGGATTCCATAAATTAGATGGCTTTCTCTTTAAAGCCAATAAGCTATGCATTCCTAGGGGATCTATTAGAGACCTTTTACTTCATGAGAGCCATGAGGGAGGGTTCATGGGGCACTTTGGGAGGGATAAGACTTTGGCCACCCTTAGTGAACATTTCTATTGGCCCCATATGAAGCTTGACGTGTAAAGACTTTGCTCTAGGTGCTCTGCATGTAAAAAGGCCAAATCTAGGGTGTCTCTACATGGCCTTTACACTCCCTTGCCTATCCCCACTTCCCCTTGGGTAGATATTAGCATGGACTTTGTCCTTGGGTTGCCTCAGACCCAAAGGGGAATGGACTCTATCTTTATGGTAGTTGATTGATTTAGTAAGATGGCTCACTTCATTCCTTGCCATAAGGGTGATGATGCAAGCCATATTGCTAAACTCATCTTTAAAGAGATAGTTCACTTACATGGGATCCCTAGAACTATAGTTAGTGATAGGGATACCAAGTTCCTTAGCCATTTCTGGAGGACCCTTTGGGCCAGGCTAGGAACTAAACTTCTCTTTTCTACCACATGTCATCCACAAACAGATGGCCAAACTGAGGTTATTAACAGGACTCTTTCTACTCTTCTATGAGTCCTTGTTAAAAAGAATGTTAAGTCTTGGTATGAGTGTCTACCACATGTAGAGTTTGCTTATAATAGGATAGTTCACTCCACCATCAAGCATAGTCCTTTTAAGATTGTGTATGGTTTTAAATCCCCTCACTCCTTTAGATCTTTTGCCTGTAGAGGTTTTAGATGACATCCTTCATATGGATGGTGAGGCAAAAGCATCTTTTATCCGAAAACTTCATGAGGAGGTTAAACACCATATATAAAAGAAAAATGATCACTATGCTAGATGTAACAGCCCTGATTTTTGAGAATAGGAAACCAGACCCTCAGGAGTCTAAGGATACTCTGTTGAGCTTCTGGTAAGAAGCTTAAGGCTTTTGGCCTATTCCCTGAGCGGTTTATAATGAGAAAAATAGTGAAAAGCAGCTTAACGTGAAAGATAAGGATACTGAGAGAATGTAACGAGTGAGAGAAGCAGAGATAAGAAAATAATAAATTATATTCGACAATACCGTTTAATCAAAAATAATACGTTAACGATGATTATTTTGAGTACAAATTAATTTATCATTATATTTATTCGATAATTATTTTCTGTCGACAATTATTATAATAATTTATTTTTAAATTATATCTATTTTAAATTTTTTTATTCATTTATTTGATAGTTATATTTAATAATAAAATATTGTTAGGTTCCTCGAATTTGAACTGTGGGACCCAGCTTGAGGTTAGACTCTGACCGTTCGAACCAACACTAGTGATCCAGCAGGGATACTAGTCTTATTAGAATCTCTCTACGAAGAATCAAGGGTGTCTGACTTAGCCTGATAAGCTCAATCAGAACCTTTGGCGTCTCTTACATTTGACCGTTCATATACCTCAGAATATCCGATGGTGACATGGTCAATCTCTGGTGACTCATTTCGATGTTTTGAGAATTTTTCCTGAAGGGACCGAAGCTTGATTCAGACTCTATCATCCCTATTTTTCAATAAGTTGATTTCCTTACAAAACGCTTTAAAAATCGACCCGAATACCTTTGCTGTTTTGGACCCAGATTTTTTATACGATCTTAGAATTGAATGATTTTGGTCTTAATCTCTTTGTTTTAAAAAGATCTTCAACCTTCGTTTCTATCCTTGAACTCCAATTCTTAATCTGTCAACCCCAAAATCAAAGATTAAGTATATTCATCTCAAAATACCAACATTTGGACGTTTTTCTCTACACATGGTTCAGAACAAAATTCATAACTTTCTCATACGACCTTTGATTTCTACCACCTTGGTGTCAAAATCTTTGTATTATCTACGTTTACCATGAAGACATCGAAAGCTAAATCCTTCTAGATTGGTACAGTTTAATAAATCTTTGTGACTCCTTGGCTGTTTGGTTTCAATGCTGGCAGCCTTTGATAAAATTCGCGTATGTCCCTCTTCCGGTGCTTGAATCACTCCGTTCTTTTTTATATGGATCCTTATCATAAATATATACAATTTTCATGAAGTTCACAAAATCAAATTCCTAAGGGAGAATTAATGGTGAATTTGTTTCAAAGGCCCTAGCTGATCCGGGAAACTTCTAGAGCACCCTGTTGTAAATCGGGTATATCTCGGGCTACAAAACTTGGATCTTTGCAAATGATATATCAAATTAAAGAGGAAAGGAAGATATAAAAACTTCATGAAGAGCTCAAAATCAAATTCCCACTCCATAAATCCCAGAATTTAAAACACTACACAAATTCACGTTTCTCCAGCAATAGCTTGCACTAGGTGCAGTATTTCCCACATATCTCTCTCATATGGCCATTAAATTGAATGAGGCCTTTACCAAAATCTTCCTAACATATTTCTACACAAATTTGATGAAGAAACCAAATTCCAATTTGTATTTACATGTTGTAGACAGGTTTTGATAATAACAAGTATCCAATAACAAAAAGAACATCATCCATGGATCAAAAACAAGTGAAGTAAACAAAACAAAACAACACATTGGATGTACCCAAATAAAAGGTTCAAGAAATCATGAAGACAACGCTCCCAAATGATCAAAAGAATCAAGAAAGCAATGCATGAAGATTAAGGAGAGGAACCATGACTTAAGATACCTCAAGGAAATATCAAAGAGCATGGAAAAGCACCAAACAGCAATGCATGAATCAATTCTTACACGTATGAATCGATTCAAAGGCCAGGAAGTCTCAAAAACTCAAAACAGCAAGTTATGAATCGATTCACACCAAGCATGAATTGATTCACACGTGGTTGAAATTCAAAATGCCCAAAATAGAACTATGTGAATCGATTCACATACTAATGAATCGATCCAAGTAGTGGAAAATATCACTAAAAAGACAGATTTAAGTGGGAAATAAAGACCCATAACCCACTATACGTAGAGACAAGATGGAACCATGATGCACAATGGCTATGAGGACCTTTAAGGCTCGATAAATGGATCCCCAACTCAAGCACAAGAGATAACAACAAGAGGCAATCAATCTTTACTTACATTTGTGCTTAATGAGTTCATTTTATTTGTATATTCTGAATCCTTGAGCTTAGAACTTGTATATCCTCTCTTGTTGAGAGTTAGAAATTATGAGAGCTCTTCATTTACTTATCCACTCTATTGAGAGAGTATATTGCTTGTAAACACAAACATCAAACACCAAAGTTCACTCTAGGTTGAGTGGTTATAAAGGTTGGGGTTTAACCTTTGGGATATTAAGAGATTGTGAGATTGGGTGGGTTGCCCTTTGCTTGTGAGAATTGGGTTCTTGAGTGTGGGACACTAGGAGACAATTGCTCAAAGCTTGTATCTCAAATCTTTAATAGTGGAATTCTTCAAGTGGGTTGCTTGAAGGCAAGACTTACACCGGGTTGGTGGAACTCGTTAAATTGGTTTGCAAGCTCTTCTCCCTTATCCTCTTACACTTACATATTGCATCTGGCTGGATTGTTAATATTGATTGTGTTTTCACTCTTAAACTTGCTTGAATGACTAGTTTTGAAGTACTGCATACCAAGTGTTTGACAAATTGCCTTAATAACATTTATCCTTTGTCTAGCACTATTTCTTGCATTATACTCACTATCTCTTGCACCAACACTTAACTTGTGAAAAAGAAACAAATTTCAAAGGCATTCCAAGAAAAGTTTTAAAACTCAATTCACCCCCCCTCTTGAGTATTGAGGCCACTTGATTAACAAGTGGTATCAGAGCTTGACTCTTGGTAGATCAAGCTTAACAGCTTCAAGAGAACAATGGCCTCAAACTCAGAAACAAAAGAACTATAAAAACTTCTTCATACCATCTAGTAAAAATGCATCACCTTTCATGAAATGTAATTATTGTGGTTTTAAAGGACACAATGCTTCTAATTGTAATGTTAGAAAACTAGGGCCAAAGGTTATGATAAAAGTATGGGTTCCTAAAGGAACATTACCTCAAACTAACCTACAAGGACCCAACATAAAATGGGTACCAAGTTCTCTAACTTAACATGTTTTGTAGGTATGCTTTAAAGCAAGTAACACCCATTGGTACTTGGATAGTGGGTGTTCAAAACACATGACCGGAGATAAAAGTAAGTTCATATCATTTACTCCACGAAGTAAAGGATTTGTCACCTATGGAGATAACACAAAGGGAAGAATACTAGGAATTAGAAATGTTGGTAAAAATTGTTCCACTTCTATAAATGATGTTTTGTATGTTGAGGGACTTAAACATAATTTTCTTAGCATTAGTCAATTATGTGATATGGGCTATAAAATTGTTTTTGAATCAAACTGTTGCATAATTGAAAACAAATTAAACAAGGAAATAAAATTCATTGGTCAAAGAGTTGATAATATCTATATGATTAATCTAGATTGTCTTGCTTCAAATAATGTGCAATGCTTCTTAACTAAAGAAGATGAATCATGGCTATGGCATAGAAGAATTGATCACATTCATATAGACCACCTAAATAAACTTGTTTCAAAAGATTTAGTGATTGGTTTACCAAAGCTGAAATTTGAAAACAAATTTTGTGATGCTTGCCAAAAAGGAAAACAAGTAAAGGTTTCTTTTCAAGCCAAAAATATTGTTTCAACAACTAGACCTTTACAACTTTTACACATGGATTTATTTGGACCCTCAAAAATCAAAAGTTTTGGTGGAAACTATTATGGTCTTGTGATTGTGGATGATTACTCTAGGTATACATGGACATTATTTCTTACTCATAAACATGAAGCATATCATGCATTTAAGAAACTTGCCAAGCTCATCCAAAATGAACAAACCTTGAAGATAGCATCCATTTAAACGGATTATGGGGGAGAATTTGAAAATCAATCTTTTGAAAAGTTTTGTGAAAAATTTGGCATTGAACATAATTTTTTGGCTCCAAGAACCCCACAACAAAATGGGGTTGTTGAAAGGAAAAATCGATCTTTAGCGGAGCTCGCAAGAACTATGCTAAATGAAAGTAATATTGTGAAACATTTTTGGGCCGATGCGGTAAATACCGCTTGCCATGTTATGAACCGATGTTTGATAAGGCCTATTTTAAAGAAAACCCCCTATGAGCTTTACAAAGGACGAAAACCAAACATTTCTTATTTTCATGTATTTGGATGCAAATGTTTTGTTTTAAATAATAGAAAGGAAAATCTCGGCAAATTCGATGCAAAATCTGATGAAGTAATATTCTTAGGTTATTCATCCACTAGTAAAGCATATCGACTCTTTAACAAACGAACATGTACAATTGAAGAATCTATACATGTCAAATTTAATTAACTTAACCAAAATCCTTCGAGAAAGGAAATTGATGATCTTGTAGGCACCTTCCAAGAAATGAACTTGGAAGATGAAGGAGAAAACAAAAGTGAAGGAGAAAACAAAAATAAAGGAGAAACGACACAAAATGACAAATCTCAACAAAAGGAGTGGATCACCGTAACAAATCACCCCTTGGACAATATTATAGGTGAAATAACAAAAAGTGTAAGTACTCAAAATACTATTAGAATGCATGCAATCACTTAGCTTTTTTTATCACAAATAGAACCCAAAGATATAAATGAGGCTATTATTGATGAATATTGGATGTTGGCCATGCAAGAAGAATTAAACCAATTTGAAAGAAATGAAGTTTGGGAACTTGTGCCAAGACCCAATGATGACCAAATAATAGGTACTAAATGGGTATTTAGGAACAAGTTAGATGAAAATAGAATAATCACTAGAAACAAAGCTAGGTTAGTTGCTAAGGGTTACAATCAAGAAGATGGCATAGACTATGAAGAAACGTATGCTCCCGTAGCTAGGTTAGAAGCTATTAGACTATTGTTAGCCTTTGCATGTTGTAGAGATTTCAAATTGTACCAAATGGATGTCAAGAGTGCTTTCTTGAATGGATACATTCAAGAAGAAGTATATGTTGATCAACCTCCTGGTTTTAAAAACTATCAATTTCCAAATCATGTTTTCAAAATAAGAAAAGCTTTATATGGTTTGAAACAAGCTCCAAGAGCTTGGTATGAAAGACTAAGCAAATTTCTTTTAGAAAACAATTTTAAAAGAGGAAAGGTTGACACAACACTATTCATCAAGCACAAAAAGAATGACATGCTATTGGTCCAAGTATATGTGGATGACATTATCTTTGGTTCCACTAATGAAATACTTTGTAATGAGTTTGCTAAGTTAATGCAGGACGAATTTGAAATGTCCATGATGGGAGAGCTTACATTCTTCCTTGGGCTACAAATTAAGCAAACAAAAGAAGGTTATCGCGACCTGGATCGCGACGGCGCGGCGAGAAAGAAAACTTGTATGAAACAGGGAGTCGCCACCAACATTTTTATCCATAGGAAAAACATTGGGAAAAAACTAAGTTCAGTAAAGCACTGGTCTAAAAAATGAGATTCAAGTTCGGGAGTCGGTTACGAGTAGGGAAAGTATTAGCACCCTACATCGCCTGTCAGAAACAGTACCAAGATTGAAAATGCGCAACATAAATAGCCTTACAAAAGATATTATATTTCTCCCCTTTTATTGTTGTATTTTATGTAAAAAAACAGAAGGAACAAACTGAACGGACATGGAGTGTAGGTCAACAAGACGTCGCGTCCAAATTAACCTTGGCTTTGGTATAAAACAAGAAAAGGGAAGGATACTAACAAGACTTCGCGTCTAAATTAGTCATCCTTTGATCAAAATACGGGGTTAGAAATGGGAAGGGGATAAACGGGACGTCTCGTCCCAAGTATCCCGTTCCTTGTGGTGATGGCCTACCAGAAATAGGGGAAAATCAAAAGAGACGTCACGTCTAAATTGATTTTCATGGAATTTAATCAGGATATGGGGTTAGAAATGGGAAGGAGATAAGCGGGACGTCTCGTCCCAAGTATCTCGTTCCTTGTGATGATGGCCTATCAGAAATAGGGGAAAATCAACAAGACGTCACGTCTAAATTGATTTTCACAGAATTTATTCAGGATACGGGGTTAGAAATGGGAAGGAGATAAGCGGGACGTCTCGTCCCAAGTATCCCATTCCTTGTGATGATGGCCTATCAGAAATAGGGGAAAATCAACAAGACGTCACGTCTAAATTGATTTTCATGGAAGTGGATAGAAAGGGAGTTGCAAAGGAAAAATAAAGAAAATAAAATAGGAATAAAATGGAAAAGGTGGGCCCAACAGGATTTAAAGTCCTGCTCCTACGTATTCTTGGATGACCAAGAAATCAGGGTTATGTAGTTCTTTGAATTTTTTTTTTAGGAAATGGATGCACGAAATTTTCTTCTTTTTAAGTAAAACTCAAAAGTAAAGGACAAAAAAAAGAAGACAGAAAAGAGGGAGGGTAGCAGAAGCTACAAGAGAGAAAGAGAAACAGTAAGTTTAGAAAAAAGAAGGAAAAATGAGCGAAAACCGAGTGGGGGAATAAAAACTGAGTGAAAAAAGGGAAAACCGAGTGAGAAAAAGGAAAATCGAGTGAGAAAAAGGAAAACCGAGTGAGGACAAGGAAAACCGAGTGAGAAAAAGGAAAACCGAGTGAGGACGAGGAAAACCGAGTGGAAAAAAGGAAAGCCGAGTGAGAAAAAGGAAAACCGAGTGAGGAAAGGAAACGTACCAGAGTGTTCTCCTTTCTGAGAGGATGTGTGGGTGAGTGTGCTGGGGCGATATGAAGGATTTGAGAGGTGCTGCTTGGTGCTGTTTGAAGGGATGAAGGGACTGGGCTGTACGGTGTTGAGGGGCTGTTGGTATGGGTTTTAAGGGGTGGATGATGTATTTGAGGGGGGCTGTTAAGCGTGTTTTTCAGGAGGGGGCTGTTGGCTTGGAGGAAGGATCATATGGTAAGGTGGAGAGGGAGAAAAGGGGACGGTGTTGGCCTTTTGAGGGGGTGTGTGGTATGGTTTTAGAGGGAAAGAGGAGAGGGAGAGTACAGTGTGAGAGAGAAAGAGGAAGAGAATGGATGGAAATGAGAGGAATGGTGTTGGTTTGAGGAGAGGACGGTGTGGATGAGGTGAAGGACAAAGTGGAGGAGGAGTCAGGGCGGTGTGGAAGGAAAATTGAGGACGGTTGAGAGAGGAAAAGGATGGTTGGAAGGAAAATTGAGGATGGTTGAGAGGAAAAGGACGGTTGGATGGAGGATGAGAACGGTGCTGTTTAGGGGCTGTACCCGAAGTGAAGTAGAGATGGTGTTTAGTACAGGGAAGGTATGGTGAGGGTGCTGGGTAGTGTAGTGAGACGAAGGGGTTTTAAAATTAGAGAGAATAAAGGCAGAGTTTTTGGTTCCAGGGTGAAAAAAATCCAACCCCTTAAGCCTCCTCAGCCAGGGAATTTATAGGGGTCCGAGACAGGGGCTGAGTGTTTGGGACAGCCCAAGTTTCCACTCACCCAGGTGCGTAGTGGTGGTGTCCTGGCTATTACCTATTTGTGGGGGACAACGGCTAGTAGGAAATTCTTTATTTTCTCCACTTCTGCCCCTTATCCACCACGTCTAGGATTCATGGATCCACTTGGGCAGTGGGAATCTAAGTCAGCATAGTGGAAATATGGAGTCGGCATTTCCCTTCTGACTTGGTTTAGCGCCTCAGTCGGTATACACCTATAGTGGGAAACAATCCGAGTGGAAAAGATGCTTTTTGTGCACAAGACTGAGTGGAAAAGGTCCCTTTTGTACACAAGACCGAGTGAAAGCCGGTCGGTGTTGAGGTTGTGAAGAGAGCTAGATGAATGATTGAAACATTCAATCCGAACTGAGCAAATAGTAACTCAGAATCGATTGAAAAGGGATTCACTCGGTACTGATTAAGAAGCAGCTCGGAACTGACTGAAGAGGGACTTGGTACCGACTGAAAAGTGGCTCACTCAGGTGCTGACTAAAATGTGACTCAGAACCGGTTGAAGAAGACTCGGTGCTGGCTGAAGAATGACTCATTCGGTATCCAGCCTCATACACATATGCAGAAGACCGAGTGGAATCAATCTGCTCATATAAAAGACCGAGTGGAAATCAATCCGAGAAGAATAAATGCCCTCATATAGAAGGCCGAGTGAAAGCTAGAATACACAAGTCGAATCCGACCTCTTTCACTCGGTGTGGGATTGAATTCGCAGCTTATTGACTCGAAAATGGCTTTTGAGAAACATTACTCAGGACTTTTATTGCTTTCACTCGGTGGCACTTTTGTTTAAAGGATTCACTCAGTCTCTTTGCTTGATTCAGTCAGGAGCGTCTGGAAGTCCTTTTTTAATTGACTCAATCGGAACTTCAGAAGTATTCTACTCGGCTGTTGTGGTTTGAGGGGATGAGTGAAGAGTGACTCAGTACCGTCTGAAGTGTGGCTCGGAATCTAGCTGAAGAGGACTCGGAAGCTGGCTGAAAGGTGACTCGAAAGAAATTCAAATGATTCAATCGGCACTAATTGAAATGATCCGATCGGCATTTCCTAAAATTTTTCACTCGGCTATTTCTCAAGGATTGAATTACTCGGAAAAACTTGTTTGGATTTCCTTGGGAGTCATTCGGTAGACTCTTTCTTTAGTCAGAAATCCGACTGGCTTTTCACTCAGAATTTCCTTCAGTCATCAATCCTTCCTTCCATTTGAAAATCTGACCATTACTTCCTTTCCAATAAGAAATAGCTTTCATTCGGCAATCGGCTTATTCGGTGCACTCACTCGTCCTTACTTTTCAATCAGGAATGGCTTTCACTCAGCGATCAACTTGTTCGGTGCACTCACTCGTCCTTACTTTTCAATCAGGAATGGCTTTCACTCGGCGATCAGCTTGTTCGGTGCACTCACTTGGGAGTCGTCTTCAGAATGGTTTCCTTCAGATGCACTTACTTAGAAGTTCATCACAGGTCCGAGCCTTGCTTTGCTCAGAAATACAGCTCTCTTCTCCAACTCACTCGGAGTCGTCCTCATGCTCCAATCCGAATTTACATCTCAACTTCAACAATCCTCCGGGTGCAACCACTCGGAGCCGACCTTTCTTTAAATCAGAATATCTTCCATTGTCAACCTTTCCCTTGGATTCATTCAGGATTCGGCCTTTACACTTCAATCAGAAGGGTGCTCACTCGGGTATTAGGATTGAAATTTGCGAATCATCCCAGAAAAGACTCATTCCTGGTCGAACAACAGTCCCTGAGACAGTCCACTCGGGAGTCCAACACTCGGAGACAGTTTTGCCCAGAAAAACACTTATTCCCTAATCAGATTCACTTTAATCAGCATTTCTTCACTCGGATTAGTTGCAATCAGAAAGCTCCCACTCGGATTCACTTCAATCAGCAATCCTTTCCAGCATTTATCCTCCAACAGAGTTAGCCATTTATCACTCGGAATGGCTTTGACAGGTAATCTTCCACTCGGATTCACCTTCATCACAGGTCCGAGCCTTGCTTTGCTTGGAAATACAGCTTTCTTCTCCAACTCACTCAGAGTCGGCCTCATGCTCCAATCAGAATTTACATCTCAGCTTCAACAATCCTCCGGGTGCAACCACTCGGAGCCGACCTTCCTTTAAATCAAAATATCTTCCATTGTCAACCTTTCCCTCGGATTCATTTAGGATTCAACCTTTACACTTTAATCAGAAGGGTGCTAACTCGGGTATTGGGATTGAAATTTATGAATCGGCCCAGAAGAGACTCATTCCTGGTCGAACAACAGTCCCTGAGACACTCCACTCGGGAGTCCAACACTCGGAGATAGTTTTGCCTAGAAAAACACTTATTCCCCAATCAGATTCACTTCAATCAGCATTTCTACACTCAGATTAGTTGTAATCAGAAAGCTCCCACTCGGATTCACTTCAATCAGTAATCCTTTCCAGCATTGATCCTCCAACAGAGTTAGCCATTTATCACTCGGAATGGCTTTGATAGGGAACCTTCCACTCGGATTCATCTTCATCAGTGAAGTATTCCACTCGGCAACGTCTCCAGCTGAGACCCCCACTCGGAAATGATCATTTCTGACTCAAAGATTTTTTTTTATTTTTTTTTAGAATTCTTTTCACTCATGGATACTAATAGGAGCCTAAGACAATAATGAAAATTCCCCATTCTTGGTGAAAATTGACTGGACCGATATAGGTGTTCACAAAGGTACATTCATTAGTCAATCCAAATACTGCAAGGAATTGCTTAGGAAATTCAATATGGACAAGGCAAATGAAATTGCCACCCCTATGAGCACATCTTGCTACTTGGACAAAGAAGAAAGGTAAAGATGTGGAAATTACCAAATATCGAGGTATGATTGGATCTTTGCTCTATCTTACTGCGATTAGACCAGACATAATGTTTGTCATATGTATTTGTGCAAGATATCAAGCATGTCCAAAAGAATCACATTTGACTGCTGTAAAACGAATAATGAAATACTTGGTTGGATCTCAAGATATGGGTTTATGGTACCCCAAAGGGGTTGAATGCACTTTTGTTAGTTACTCTGATTCTGACTTTGCAGGATGTAAACTTGATAGGAAAAGCACTAGTGGTACTTGTCACTTGCTCGGTAGTTCTATTGTATCTTGGCATAGTAAGAAACAAGTGAGTGTTGCACTGTCCACAGCTGAGGCAGAATATATTGTAGCTGGTTGTTGTTGTGCTCAAATTCTTTGGATGAGGCAATAACTTATAGATTTTGGTGTTATATTAGACCATGTGCCTCTTAAATGTGATAATACAAGTGCTATAAATATTTCAAAGAATCCTGTGATGCATTCTAGAACCAAACATATTGAGGTTAGAAACCATTTCATTAGAGATCATGTGTTAAAGGGTGATTGCGTGCTTGAACATGTTGAAATCTCTAAGCAATTAGCTGACATATTCACAAAACCTCTTGCAAAAGAACAATTCATAAACATTATGAGAGAATTAGGAATTTTAAAGATGTCCAATATTTACTAGTGAGATATTTGACTACCCTTGTAATTAGATAAATTCCTATTCTTAAGCATGAGATTTGAATAAAGTGTAAAATTTGATTGAATGCATAATGAAGCTTATAATTCTCAAGTATGAATATTGAGTGAGAAGGCTAATAGAATCCCAAAGTTGAAGATTTCAATGACCAAATATGTTACCTAGAATAAATGAATCGATTCATGTCACTGGAACCCAAAAATCTTTAAGACAGCAAGTCTTGAATCGATTCACATGAATAGGTGAATCGATTCATACCCCTGGAACTAGAAAATCCTTTAAAACAGCAAGTTATAAATCGATTCATGCATATCTATGAATCGATTCATGTGTGAAAAAATTTGATAGTTTTTGATTCAGTTTCTAGATTCTTCAAATCTCTCAACTTCCTCTCTAAAAACTCCCTTCTCTCTCTAAACTCATCTCCAATAACCCACCCAAATCTCATGGCTTCATCATCCCACCCAAGGAAGGTAAAGGGTGCCATTTGATCGGCGACAGGAAGGTAAAGGGTGTCATTTGATCGGCGACAGGAAGATAAAGGGTGTCATTTGATCGGCGATAGGAAGATAAAGTGTGGGGTTGACCCTCGGTTGACGGGAAATGTAAAAGTTGGGGTTGACCCTCGGTTGACAGGAAATATAAAGGTTGGGGCTGACCCTTGGTTGACAGGAAATGTACAAGCTGGGGTTGACCCTTGGTTGATACCCCATTGTAAAAGTAAAAGGCTGACCTTCGGTTGATAGGAAATGTAAAGGTTGGGGCTGACCCTTGGTTGACAGGAAATGTAAAGGTTGGGGTTGACCCTCGGTTGACACGAAATGTAAAAGTTGGGGTTGACCCTTGGTTGACAGGAAATGTAAAAGTTGGGGTTGACCTTCGGTTGATAGGAAATGTAAAGGTTGGGGCTGACCCTCGGTTGACAGGAGATGTAAAGGTTGGGGTTAACCCTCAGTTGACACAAAATGTAAAAGTTGGGGTTGACCCTTGGTTGACAGGAAATGTAAAAGTTGGGAGATCTGAAGATTAACAAGACGTCACATCCTGATTAACCTGGATTTAAAGGCTCAGGGTGATGCCCCGATTCACAAGGTTGTTGAGGAATTGCCCCCTTTGATCGAGAGAATAGACTTGGGGTGATGCCCTAGTTTGATATGATTTGATGGAATCCTGGGGAATTGCCCCTTGACTGAGAAAATAAACCTGGGGTGATGCCCCAGTTTGACTTGATTTGATGGAATCTTGGGGAACTGCCCCTTTACTGAGAAAATAAACCTGGGGTGATGCCCCAGCTTGACTTGATTTGATGGAATCTTGGGGAGCTGCCCCTTGACTGAGAAAATAAACATGGGGTGATACCCCAGTTTGACTTAATTTGATGGAATCTTGAGGAACTGCCCCTTGACTGAGAAAATAAACCTGGGGCGATGCCCCAATTTGGCTTGATTTGATGGAATTTTAGGGAACTGCCCCTTGACCGAGAAAATAAACCCGGGGTGATGCCCCAGTTTGACTTGATTTGATGGGATCCTAGGGAACTACCCCTTGGCTGAGAAAATAAACTTGGGGTGATGCCCCAGTTTGACTTGATTTGATGGAATCTTGGTGAACTGCCCCTTGACTGAGAAAATAAACCTGGGGTGATGCCCCAGTTTAACTTGATTTAATGGAATCCTGGGAACTGCCCCTTGACTGAGGAAATAAACCTGGGGTGATGCCCCAGTTTAACTTGATTTGATAGAATCCTGGGGAACTGCCCCTTGACTGGGAAAATAAACCTGGGGTGATGCCCCAGTTTGACTTAATTTGATGGAATCCTGGGGAACTTCCCCTTGACTGGAATAGACCTGGGGTGATGTCCCAGTTTAACATGATTTGAAGGAATCTTGGGGGAACTGCTCCTCGACTGGAACAAAGGAGATCTAGGGAGATGCCCCAGTTTGAGTTGTTTAGGAAGTGTAGTTCCACTGGGGAAGGATTTGGTGATTCGGGGTACTATCTCTCTGGGTGAAAGAGAATGAACCTGGGGTGATGCCCCAGTTTGAACTATCTGCCTAGGAACCTTAGGGGACTGACCCTTGAGCGAGAAGAAATGAACCTGGGGTGATGCCTCAGTTTGAATTGTTTGGGCAGTGTAGTTCCACTGGGGATAACTTAACTTTTCCAGATCTAATTAGGAAGTACTCCAGTTAGGGGAGTAGAGTCCATTTTGTGGTTCCCCTAGGGAGGCAAACTCGGTCGGGGTTCCCCTCGGGGATGAATGGTGAGTCTGCTGGGGAGAGTTTTGGGCAACTACACGTCTCGGGGTCATGGGCTCTGGCCACCCCTTATCAGAGAAGCGTGAAACAAATTAAAACTTACAGGTGGACTCTCTTGGCGACTGGCTTTGAAATAACTCATGGCCGAAATATGTGTCACTTCTGACTTCATTGAGGTCGCCTAGCGGAGTTGGTTGTGCTTATGTGAGGTAAGATCCGACAATGGTATACACTTCGTTCCCCATAACTTTGTGTTTTTTGTCATTTTTCAAATTCAAAAATTTTCTTAAGGCAAAACTTGTTTATTTATTTTAGTCATGAACACATGTAAGAAGAAGGAAACATTTTATTTATGATCATCAGGTATGTACAGGTGATGAAAACAATACAAAAGATATGATATGACAAGGTGCAAGGATTTGATGGTAAGGGTGAAGGGGAGGCCTTTTAGATCCTCCATCGATTTCCTGAGAGCGACGAGATTCCAGGTTTTTCTCATGATTTCCTGTTTATCCTCTGATTTTGCTTCCAAGGACGTGATTTGACAATGGCTTCGATGCCCTAGACTGACCTCCTCGTCTACGACTTGTTGCAGTGTTGAATCTATAGGCCATGATTTTGTCTGAGCCGTCCTCTCGGGTTTTCGGCTCAACCAATCGCTCTAACTTTTACCTAGGTCGCCTTTTCAGGTTTTCAACCTAGCGAGCCCCTTTTTTTACTTTTTTTTACGCGTAGTATCTTTTCACTGCATCCGCGTTTATAGGCATCGGTAAATCTTCCCCGTCCATGTTGGTGAGTATGAGAGCACCTCCGGAAAAAGCTTTCTTCACAACGTAAGGCCCTTCGTAGCTAGGAGTCCATTTGCCCCGGCTGTCTTTCTGAATCGGCAAAACGTTTTTGAGCACCAAGTCTCCTTCTTGGAATTGTTGGGGTCGCACCTTCTTTTCAAATGCTCGTTTCATACGCCTTTGATACAACTGACCATGACAGAGGGCAGTCAGTCTTTTGCCATCAATCAGATTTAGTTGGTCATGTCGAGCCTGGATCCATTCAGCTTCAACCAGTTTGGCTTCCATGATCACTCGGAGGGAAGGGATCTCTACTTCGAAAGGCAGGACTGCTTCCATGCCATAAACCAAAGAGAAAGGGGTTGCCCTAGTTGAGGTTCGGACTGAGGTACGATACCCATGTAGAGCAAAGGGAAGCATTTCATTCCAGTCTTTTTAGGTTACCACCATCTTTTGCATTATCTTTTTGATATTTTTGTTAGCCGCCTCGACTGCTCCATTCATTTTTGGGCGGTACGGAGAGAAGTTGTGGTAGGAGATTTTAAAGCTCTCACAGAGCTTCTTCATCATTTTATTGTTCAGATTTGTACCATTGTCTGTGATGATTTGGCTCAGTAAGCCGTACCGGCATATCAATTCTCGTTTAATGAACTTGACGACGACATTCTTTGTCACATTGGTGTACGAAGCAGCTTCTACCCACTTTGTGAAATAATCAATGGCAACCAAAATAAAACGATGACCGTTCGAAGCCTTCGGTTTAATAGGACCAATGACATCTATGCACCACATCGAGAAGGGCCACGGTGCTGACAAAACGTTCAGAGATGATGAGGGTGCGTGAATATGATCAGCATATATTTGACACTTATGACATCTCCGAGCCTAGGCAAAGTAGTCTATTTCCATGGTCATCCAGTAATAACCGGCCCTCAATATCTTTCTTGACATGGTGTACCCATTAGAGTGGGTTCCAAAAGGTCCTTCGTGAACATCTCTCATGATTTTGTTTGCCTCAGTGGTGTCAACACAGCGAAGGAGGACAGAGTCATGGTTTCTTTTGTAAAGCGTATCGCCATTCAAAAAGAAACCCATGGCAAGCCGTCGTAGGGTTCTCTTATCGTTCTCTGTAGCACCGTTGGGATATTCTTGACTCTGGATATACCTCTTAATGTCGTGGTACCAAGGTTTTCCATCTGATTCTTCATCAACCACTTGGCAGTATGCAGGCTCACGACGATTCTCTATCTCGATGAGAGGCATGTCATAATCATTACTCACTTTGAACATCGAAGTAAGGGTGGCCAAAGCGTCAGCCATTTGGTTGTCTTCCCGAAGAACATGGTGAAAGGAGATCTCGTCAAAGTCCTTGATCATTTCTTTGATATGAGAGTGATAGGGAACCAACTTGTTGTCCCTAGTTTCCCATTCACCTTTCAATTAGTGGATAACCAAAGCGGAGTCTCCATAGACTTCTAACGACTTAACTTTTGCATCTAGTGCCGCTTGGATTCCTAGAGCACACGCCTCATACTCAACGACGTTGTTGGTACAATCGAAACATAGCCTGGCGCAGACAGGGATGAACTCTTTCTTTGGTGAAATCAAAATGGCTCCGATTCCATGTCCCAAAGAATTAGAGGCTCCATCAAATCTCAAAATCCACTTACACTAGTGGAAAAAAGGGTTTTAATCACGGTTCTGGGGACTTTTAAGCACGGTTCCAGAACCGTCCTTGTTCCCGCCGTGCTTGTAGATGGGGACTTTTAAGGACGGTTATGAACCGTGTTTGTAAGTACCTTTTAAGCACGGTTATTTTTAACCGTCTTCGTAGGGGGGACTTTTAAGCACGGTTCGGAGAATAACCGTCTTTGTAGGGGGGACTTTTAAGGACGGTTATTGGAACAACCATCTTCGTAGGTGACTTTTAAGGACGGTTATTGGAACAACCGTCTTCGTATGTGACTTTTAAGGATGGTTATGGGACTAACCGTCTTCGTAGATGACTTTTAAGGACGGTTCCACGAATAACCGTCTTCGTAGGGTGCTTTTAAGGACGGTTCTGTGACTAACCGTCTTCATAGGTGGCTTTTAAGGACGGTTCTGTAACAACCGTCTTTGTAGGGTGTTACTTTTAAAGACGGTTTTCACCATAACCATGCTTAAAAAGGGTGACTTTTAAAGACGGCTTTCACCATAACCGTGCTTAAAACACTTTTTTTTAAAAAAATTTTTTTGTTTTTTATTCTTTCTCAGAACCTACAAACAGTAACCAGACAGCCCAATGATGAACAATAATAGAAATGAATAAATTTCAATCAAACTATCTAAACATCAAATATGGTGCATAAAATGCACAATAAGTAATTAAGCTACACTAATGGGTATATAAACTACACAATAATGAAATAAATGACAGAATTCTATTGGAGTCGTTCCTTGAGTTGAAGAAGGCTGGTGGCCCATTGGTTTCTGATTTCGTCAATGTATCCTTCAGGGAACATTGAGGAGGAGTCTCGAAAGTGCTACAAAGACATAATCATTAATAGGTGAGCAATAAATTGTAATAGTAATATGTAAAAACCAATTAAATTAAAGTAGGCAGTAAAAACTTATAGTTGTCCATCCATCTACTCTACCAGATTGGACAATGGTGAGCATCATCTTCATCACAAAATACCCACACTCAAAGGTGCCATCCTGCCGATAAGACTATAAGGTACCATACATTGATATCACAATTGGTTATTGTTTTTGTTACTAGTTGAGGTAACTTTAAAAGTAATGCTTATTAATTGAAGTACTTACTTTTGGGAAGACCCACTCTAGTCTTTTCTTGGTCACTTTGCCGCGTAGTAGATGGTACCCAATTAAAGCCCTGTAAGAGAAGAAAACACCAGTTTAGTTAATAGAATGACTTAATCAAATATGTAAAGTTGTTTTATTTAAAAAAATCAACTTACCCGTCGAGTATTTTCATGTAGTCCGCACCAGGACTCCCATGCAACAAACAGAAGCATGCACCAATGCCGTCCTTCGGGCAAATGACCAACAGTTGCCAGTAAAGGCTGTAATGTACTGTTGAATAGTAACAACACAATCCATTATTAAATTAACAACAATAACTAAATATTTATTAGACTCTTACTCTCTATGAAGTGGCGCAAGGTACGCAGTCTTGTTCGAGGCATGCATCCAATTCTGGATGTATGCCTGAATCTCCTCCTTGCTGTTCCCACGAAGTTGTATTAGAGAGGGCTCCAGGAAACCATAAGTGTCATCGACACCTCTCTCTATGCAAAGTCTATGTAAAAACCTAATCAAATTTGCAGACGTTTAGTGTTGTAAAAATTAACAATTTAATTGACACTATCATTGAATGAAAAAACATTATACTTACAGCTCCCAACACTGAATCACAGAAATGTTCAACATCGTGTTCCCCATTAGGACCTCACACAAGTCAGGTCGTGCAATGTACACTGGCAACTCACTCGGGAGACCAAAAACGGATTCCTCCCATGGGACCGGGATAGTACAATTGCGTAGCCCAGCCGATATGTCCCATAGTCATTCAATCGGATCAAGGGGGCGCTCTGGCTTATTTGATGGCTAAATTAGTCAAAAAATTAGAAGGAATTTTTTATTATTGAAACCATAACTTAATATATAATTGATGCTTGGGTATAGAGCATACCTGGGGTCCAGAATTGAACACAAGTCTGGTCGGCCACATAAGGAAATATCCTACAGCCTGGCCGACGAGTCGTACCTCAGAAGTTGGAATGGGAACAACTGCATCTGCCGAGAGGACCTGTACAACCGAAATCCTTGACACACCATCAGGTAATTTCTGATGGTGAACCAAAGGGCCTAGGTTATACACTGAACCAATGGCAACTGGCTCTTCCACTCCATCCACAAATAGGTCACACTGACGGTAGTCTCCAAGATTTACGTCGTCATCATCACCGTCAGGTGCAGCACATGACCCCTTTGTGCTGACCCGCCTAGTCTGCATAATTACACAACATTTTGAAGTTACTCAACAAATAATGATAACGAATCATAGGTAATTGTTGGATTAAATAATGTACAATGTAACCTGTGGGTCCACCACCGGTGGCGGCGTAGGTTTACATTGTTGACTAAATGATGCCATCATCTCACTCCGAAACCGTGCCATCTCCTCCTGAAGCAGCCTCTGCATTTCCTCCTTTGCCTCTGCCTTCACTGCGGCAACCTTATCATCAAAGGTCTTCTCCAAATCAGATATGGATTGTGAAGGGGTGGCGGGACGGCCGAAATAGGTTCGAAGGCCTACGGAGAGAGAATAATTAGAAATAAAAATGTTATCATATAGAATCTAAGACTATTAATGTAAACATACCATGACCTCGACCAGCTGCACGTACTCATCCAGGGTGCTCTGGTCGGCCGATGGCGGCGGTCAATATATCATCCCTACCATGTGACACAAATGACCCTTGGGTCGACTGCTCAACCAAAGAATCCTGCAACTCAAACTCAGTGATTAGTGTTGTTAGGGTTTGATGGACAATTAACGTTTCATAAAAAGTATTGAGAAGTTTTGTACTTACAATCCTTGAGACAACCTCCTCAACATGTGATGAAGTGTACTGACCACTCTTCTTCGTCCTGGCACGCTTCCATTTTTCATGTCGTGCGGGTGGGGAGGGGGGATCCACAATAGTAGCGTTAGGGTGGCTACCTTGACGTTGCCTAGCTTTCTCCTCCACTATCCGATCCTTCAACAATCGGTAACCCCCATGTGACAACCTGTGAGGGCAGTCATTTTTCCCTTGAATTTCCTATGCTTTCATGCGTCTGGCCTGCATCAAACACAATTAAAAGACACATAGGGGTTATACATTCTTTGATAACTATAAAAATATAATCAGTAAAAGATACATACAATAAAGTCATCTGTGTGCCTGGATGCCACAAACGCATCCCAAGTTTGTCGATCTATGGATGTGTATTTATCTCCAGGGAACTCACCCTGCTTCTTCCCGTAGACATACCTAGCATTTAAAATATTTGAATTAAGTAAATGATAACTTAAAACATGATGATACATACACTGGACTTATACGTGATGTAGCTATCCAACTTTGATCCATACTCTCTGTTTACAATACCCGTAAATTTAATGGTGCTATGAATCTTACTTTCTTCACAAAGGTGGTGGTCTTACCCATTCAGGATAAAAAATTTTCTATACCTCATAACCACATACAACTTAGGAGTCATTTTAAAATTTGATAAAATTTCGGCAGCATTTCACATTGGTCTCTAAGTACACGAAATGAAAGTGGTGAAATCAAATTCAACCACAATCAAATATGCACCCAGAGAACAATACAAAACTTAACTAACCAAAACTTTATCAAATTTTAAAATAAGTCCTAACTTGTACATAGCAATGATGCATAAAAAAATTGTTCATCCCAAACTGTCTAAACAGACAATTCAAGATTCAACACAAATGATGAAATCAATTAATTTAATTACCATTTGTGTCGAATCTCAAACGGGAAACTATGGTTCGCTCATACAATTTAATAAATCACAAACTCATATAAAGGGGACTAAATAAACTTATCAAATTCTAAAATTATAACAAATATAAATTACATCCACAAAATTAGTAACACCTAATAAAAAGCAATTAAAGAAAGTAAACAATGTATAATAAACTAAATTATGTAATTAAAATTTTTAATTGCCTAATCAACAAAAATAACTCTTATTAATTATTTTGTTACAATTCATATAATTTATTATTTTACATTTACAACTAAATTTTTATCTACTAGAAAATATCAATTTTCATGTGTTTAATTTTTTTACTAATGTTTATGTATTTATTTAGTTCAAAATATCATTTTTTTACTTTAATATTAATTTAAATTAACCAAATTAATAAACACATAAATACACAATAAATTTAACAATCAATCCTAACACTCATTATCTATAGCTAACAACATTTTAAATCCCCTAATCAAATTTTCCTAATATATAGCATTTCATTTTCCAAATACTACTAAGCTTAACATATAAACTCATTACGATTCCTAACAAATAAATAATAATAAAATGAGGAGTAAAATAGGAACCTGTACGTGCGTGTAGGCGAATCGAAACTAGAGAGAAAGGAAGAAGAAGAACACCTTCTTGGTGGAGTGAACCGCGCTACAGAGAAGGAAATGGAGCTTTTCGTAACGAAAATGGAGGGAGGGAGGGAAGGATTCAAGTTTTCAAAATGGAGGGAGGGAGGGAGGGAAGGATTCGAGTTTGAGAAGAAACCGAATGGAGGGAGCTTTTCGTAAGGAAAATAGAGGGAGGGAGGGAGGGAAGGATTCGAGTTTGAGAGGAAACCGAATGGAGGGAGCTTTTCGTAAGGAAAATGGAGGGAGGGAGGGAGGGATTTGCGATTTCGAAATGGAGGGAGAGGGGGGTTTGAGAGGAAACCGAATAGAGGGAGAGAAAGATTTGAGCTGAAATGAAATAAGGAAGACGAAGGGTACAGGTCTTTTAAGAGATTTTCGAATTTCGCGCTAAGATACGAGCACGGTTACAGACTAACCGTCCTCATATATGACATTTAAGCACGGGTACTAACCAACCGTGTTAATATCTGAACCCTTTAACCACGGTTACGCATACAACCGTGTTGAAAACTGACACTACACAACCTATAAGCACGGTTAGCTGGGAACCGTGTTAATATCCCTCACCCTACGAACACGGTTGCTTTACAACCGTGTTTAAAAAGCTTCATCATAATCACAAAAATACCACCGTGGTTTTTTTAAGGACCCTTTTAGCACGGTTGGTGGAAAACCGTCTTCGTATCCTACGTACGAACACGGTTGCTATTGAACCGTGTTCAAAAACTTTCATTAAAATCACAAAAATGCCACCACGTTTTCTTTAAGCATGGTTCCCTCATAACCGTGCTCAAATCCTGTCTTCGTAAGCATATTTTGCACTAGTGTTGTCTCTACTGCCACTTTCTTCATCAGATAGTGCCAGGATATCCTCATCCGGGAAGTCGAATGGTATTGGTTGGTAGTCACTTATGGGTTGATGGGCTAAGTAGTCGGCCAAAGCGCTCCTTTTTATGGCTTTCTGAGTGACATATGTTATGTCGTACTCGGTTAACAGCACTTGCGATCGAGCAATCCTTCCAGTTAGAGTTGGCTTTTCAAAGATGTACTTAATGGGATCCATCTTGGAAACTAACCAGGTGGTATGACTCAGCATATACTGCCTTAGGCGTTTTGCAGTCCATGCTAATGCGCAACAAGTCCGTTCTAAAGTAGAGTATCGTATCTCGTAATCAGTGAACTTCTTGCTTAAGTAGTAGATAGCGTGTTCCTTCTTCCCAGTTTCATCATGCTGACCTAACACGCAGCCCATGGACTCATTTAATACTGTCAGATATAAGATTATTGGCCTTCCAGGGGTTGGTGGTACCACTATTGGTGGTTCTCGTAAGTACTACTTAATTTTCTCAAAGGCTATTTGGCAGTCCTCATTCCATTGTCCAGGTTGATTTTTGTGAAGTAGCTTAAAGATTGGTTCGTAGGTCGATGTCAACTGTGAGATAAATCGAGCAATGTAGTTTAACCTCCCCAAGAATCCTCTGACTTCTTTTTCTGTACAAGGAGGTGGCATTTCTAGGATTGCCTTGACCTTGTCGGGGTCTACTTCAATTCCTTTCTTGCTTATAATGAAACCCAACAGTTTGCCTGACCTCGCGCCAAACGTGCACTTGGCGGGGTTCAATCTGAGCTTAAACTTCCTCAACCGCTTAAACAGCTTTCTTAGGTCACCGACGTGATCTTCCTCAGCTCTAGATTTTGCAATGATATCATCCACGTAGACTTCTATCTCTTTATGCATCATATCATGGAATAAAGTGACCATTGCTCCTTGATAGGTTGCCCCAGCGTTTTTCAAACCGAAGGACATTACTTTGTAACAGAAAGTGCCCCACAGAGTGACAAATATGGTTTTTTCCATGTCTTTCAGATCCATTTTAATCTGGTTGTACCCGGAGAAAGCGTCCATGAATGAGAAGATGGAATGTTGGGCCGTGTTATCGACCAAAACATCAATCTGCGGTAGAGGAAAATCATCTTTAGGGCTGGCCCTGTTTAGATCTTGATAGTCTACACACATCCGCACTTTTCCATCCTTCTTAGGGACAGGAACTATGTTAGCTACCCATTGCGGATATTTAGCTACGGCTAAGAAGCCAGCCTCGAATTGTTTCCTGACCTCTTCCTTGATCTTGAGAAGCATTTCCGATTTTATTCTCCGTAGCTTTTGCTTGATTGGTGGACATTCTGGTTTCAGAGGAAACTTATGTTCCACGATGCTATTATCCAACCCTGGCATATGCTGATATGACCAAGCAAACACATCCCGAAATTCCTGGAGTAGTTTAATCAATTCATCCCACCGGTCTTTGCTTAAGCAGGTGCCTATCTTGACTATTTTATCTTCCCCTTCATCCCCCAGGTTAAGGGTTTTGATTTCCTCCTGATGAGGTCGAATCTCTTTATCCTCTTGTTCCAACAATCTTGTCAATTCAGGCGAGGGTCCAAAGTCTTCCTCACTTTCCTCATAGGCGCAATCATTTGGATAATCAGAGTCATGAAACAAAACCAAGTTCTTATCGTTCTCAGGGAGATCATTTTTGGATCTGCATTTGGGTTATATTATAACAAATGAAAAAAGAAACAAGCAAGTGAAAGGTTTAAGAGATAGAGATTGCACAAAGATGAGGTAATGAGACTGAAATGTATTCATTAATTTTTAAAACAAACAAGTTTTGCCCTTATTACAAAATGGGTCCCGAAGCCTTAGGCATAGCAAGGGGACCACCAAGTTATGAAATAACAGTGATTACTCTGACAAAACGTTAACGGTTGTAGGGAATTCCATGACTTCCCAGTTGCTCAGTTCTCGATCCGGGTGGCAAGCATACACCAACTTCGCATTGTGGTTAGGCTCGCTTTCGACCATGGCAACCTGATCCGGGTATATCATTCCAGTGCTCCTGAAGCTCTGATAGAGGTCACAGACGGGGATTCTTGTAGCTTCGAATTCTTGTCCGGTAAGGCAGGCCACCCTCTTTCCTCTTTTCTCTTCTTCGACCCTTCTTCTATCTGCCGCAGTGGGCTTGTACCCCAGGCCATATCTATTTTTGTTCACTTGGAGATACACCGGTTGGACTTTCCCTTCCAATTCGCGTCCTAATCCCTTTCCAGGCTTGTACCCATCCCGCAACATGTTTCTTGCCACCGCTAGAGGTATATTGGGGAAGGATGTCTTCACAATGCTCGTCGCATTGGCTATCTCTAGGGCCTGAAATGAAGTTTCGAGGGCTTCCTCGGTGGCTTCAATGTATGGGGTAGAGACGAGTTTGCTAACCAGAAGGTCCTCCTCTCCAGAGACGATTACCAATTTGTTATCGATGATGAATTTTAACTTCTGATGCAGTGTGGAAGGGACCACCCCAACTAAGTGGATCCACGGCCGTCCTAGCAAACAACTGTAGGCTGGCGTGATATCCATAACCTGAAAGAGCACCTGGAAGGTACAGGGTCCAACCTGTATTGGTAATTCAATCTCCCCCATGACCTCCCGGCGAGTACCATCACAAGCCCGTACGACCATGCAGCTAGGTCTCATGTATGTCCCATCAAAGGGTAGTTTTGTCAATGTGGATTTCGGCATCACATTCAGGGAAGATCCGTTATCCACAAGTACTTTTGCCAGGATATAATCCGGCACTTCACAGAAATATGAAGGGCTTTGTTGTGCCCTCTTCCTTTAGTGGGTTCCTCATCATCTGTGAAGGTTAAGTAGTTGTTGGCAACAATATGCCCTACTATGCCCCCGAACTGATCAACGGGTAAGTCATGCTTAACATGGGCCTCACTCAAAACTTTTATTAATATGTCCCGAAGCGGTTCTGAATTCATCAATAGGGACAACAAGGATATTTTAGCCAGAGTATGATTCAACAGGTCAAGCACTTGGTAGTCACTGTAGCGGATAAACTTGAGAAATTCCTGGGCTTCTTCCTCAGTTACAGCCCTTTTCGTCTCGCCGACAGTTACTTCTTTCCCGGTTTTTACCTCTCCAGCCGTTTTGTCTTGTTTGGGCTCAGGCGGCGTATATATCCTCCCACTCTGGGTCATTCTTCCGACTCCGGTGATATTTGTGATAGAGGAGGATGGTGCGGGGTCAACTGCCCCTGGGTTGGTGATGACCACATCTGTATCATACCTCCATGGCACGGCATGAGAACTTTTGAAAGGGAACGGAGCGGGTGCTTGTCCAGTGATGACAGTCTTAGTAGGAGCTAGAGCTGCCGATGCACTCTTATTATAGAATATGACCAGGGGCTTCGGGGCCCGCACCCCTGCTTGCCCTTGTATCATATTTACCCCGTTCCCGTGATGTCTATAAACTTCAACGGTATGATTGTCCATAAGCTCCTGAAGAGTTTTCCAAAAGCTCTGTCGTTTCACTGACTGGTCGTCACCATACTCTTCGTCCTATGCGTCCTCTATCAACCCCATTTCAAGTATATAGGAGTGTATCATCTTCAAAGGCATTCTGATAATGTCAACCCTGGAAATATGTTCTTTATCCCTCCCTATAGTGTTGACTCTTGGTCCCCTGTGGTTGGGCAGGGGATTGGTTGTTATATTCGGGCTCCCTTCTCTGAAACTTATACAATCGGCCTTGATTAAGTCTTGTACCTTGAACTTCAATGCCAGGCAATTTTCGGTGGAATGCCCTGGCACACCGGCATGGTAGTCACACCGTGCGTTCGGGTCATATCCTCGAGGATAAGGTGGTTGAAGTGGTTTCAGAGGGCAAGGAACCACCATTGTGTTTTCAAGGAGATAGGGAAGAAGCTCAGTGTAAGTCATAGGTATTGGGTCAAACTGCGGTTGGGCACGCTTATTGTTTTGTCTCCTAGGGTTTGGATTAGGCGGGTTCATTTGTGGTGTCTGGTATGGTGTTTTGTGGTGTCTGGTATGGTGTTTGTGGTCGTGTGGGAGGTCGCATAATGGGTGGTCGGAAGTATGGTGGGTTTGGATTTGGGATTGCAGCCACGTATGGTTGTGGTGCGTTATGGTATGCCGATGGAAAGGTGACGGGGGTGAATGGCTTGGGCTGGTTTCTTCCTTGGTTAGGGGAGACCAAGTTGGTTTCCCCTTCCTTTCTCCTACCCTCTCCGGGCATAGGTTTTCTTGCTACCCCAGCCCCAGATGGACCCCGGATGATCTTCCCAGTTCATAGACCATTCTCTATCCTTTCTCCAATAGTGACAATATCAGAGAAATATGCTGAAACGCTCCCTATCATTCTATCATAGAAGAGTGATTGGAGCGTATCAATGAACATGGAAATTACCTCTTTTTCTGATAGAGGCGGATCTACTTGAGCTACTACCTCACGCCACCGTTGGGCGTACTCTTTAAACGTCTCGTTGTCTTTTTTGGTCATGTTCTGCAACTGTACTCTATCTGGCGCCATATCTAGATTGTACTTGTACTATTGCATGAAAGCATCTGCCAAATCCTCCCAACAACGTATACGAGATCATTCAAGATGATTGTACCAAGTCAGAGGTGCTCCAGCCAGACTATCCTGGAAACAATGGATGAGCAGAGGGTCATTGGAAGCGTGTGAAGCCATCTTCTGGCAGTACATGGTAAGATGGTTCTTTGGACAGGTTAACCCCTGATACTTATCAAATTCAGGCATTTTGAATTTGGGAGGGATAACAACGTTGGGAATCAGACAGAGTTGTGCAGCACTGCCCATTCCAAACCAGTTCGTTCTTTCTATTTCTTTTAATCGCCTTTCCAAGAACTCTATCCTTCCCTCCTGGGTAGCGGCAGTAGCACCCAGACCTACAGTGACATGATAACCAGTACTCCTGGTTGGCTGGTTAACATATACCAGGTTTGCATTCGGTATTGTGGTGTGGAGTCCGGCTATTGCTCAGGCAGCTTGTGGTTGCGTGGCTTGGGTATGAACGGCCTGCGTATGGATCGGAATTGCTTGAGGGTCCCGGACGGGCGGGACATTTGGCTGAGCCATATGCAGGATCGCCTCTTGATAATCAAGCTCTTCTTGGAGCGTTGGGAAATAGCCCTGTGGCAGCCCGTATTGCGGAAAAGGTATGATGTTACCTTCTACATTTACGAAGATAGGTTGCTGGGCGTCAACAGGGTTTGGTCTCCTAACATGGACTGTTAGGGGAGGCATAGCAGGGTTTGCGCTTGGCCCTTCAGCAGGACCCTGAGTGTGTCGGGGAGTGGGCGGCCTTTGCCTAGCGTCTTCAATTCTGGCCGAAGAATCCCCCTCTGTGACTCTCCTTTCAAGTAGCTTGGCCATCTCGGCCATTTGTTCTTTTAGCTAACTAATCTCAGCTCTGAGACTCTCATTCTCTTGCTCTACTTCGGCCATGAGTTTCTTCCTTAACCGAGTCGCGTAAGGATGTTTACCTGTAATGTCCGGGAACCACAACATTTTGTTAGGAAAGAAAAAGAAAACAGATAAAGACTATGGTAAAAGAAGAAAGAAAAAAACAAACGAGGTACACAGGATGCGATTCTGAATTTGGCATGTATTCTCCGATCGTTCCTCAAAATGT
The DNA here is from genome assembly GCA_037962975.1 of Clitoria ternatea. Taxonomy (NCBI): domain Eukaryota; kingdom Viridiplantae; phylum Streptophyta; class Magnoliopsida; order Fabales; family Fabaceae; genus Clitoria; species Clitoria ternatea. The sequence continues at coordinate 142,821,881 of CM075670.1, forward strand.
CGCGTTCAAAAGTACTAGGTAAAGCAGTAAGGCAGAAATTAACATGAAACAGCTGTGAAGGCAAATTAATTCATCATTCCATTTATCCGTAAAGGTACAATGTTACTTGAAAGATACGATTACAATCTTCAGCTATTCCTGGCCTGGGCAATCATGGCTCTCATTTTGCAAAGTCTTTCTTGACAATAGTTCAGAAATGACGATATCTCCTTTGGGGTGGATAGGGGATTGACCATGCCTTCGGCCTGCTTTAACATTGAGGGAAAATCTTCCAAGATTCCATTGGATAGGTATGCCAACTTGGCGAAACGGTCCATCCATAAATGAATGACTTCATCCCATTGAGCTAACTCAGTCCCCAAAACTCATGTGGCTTCTTGGCAGCGTCGTTCAGCATCAAGGGCTTTCTTCTATTCAGCATGTATTTCTTGCTCATAGGCCCTCATTGTTTCATTAAGCTGTTGCTCCAATTTGTGGACTTGGGTTTGCAGCATTTCTTTTTGCACCAAGGTCTCCTTTTCTTTCTCTTTGGATTGTGCCAGCATGTTTTTCAGGACTTGTTTTTTGGCCAATATGGCATCGCTCTGTTGGCCTTTCATTTTCAATTGTGAATTGGCTGCACGAAGGCATTGGTCTTGTTTTACCCAGTAGTCTTCGTCAATTTTCCTCTTCTTCCGCATTTCATCCATTGCATGCTTTCCTTCAGAATTCTCCTTCTTCTGAAGGGTACACTCTTGTTGACATTTCAAAAGGTCTTCCTCTAGCTTTGGATTCTTTGCTATCAACTCTTCTATTTGTGCCTTCAGAGCCATGGTGGCTTTGTCCTCCATGATGAGTGGCGGAGGGAAATTATTCACAGATTGGTATGAAGGACTTCTGAAGGGCAGTTTCACAATGGAAACCTTGTTTAAGACCCATTCAAAGTATTCAGCCCCTACAGCATGGCTTCGTGCTCCCAATTCTTTTCCCATTCTATGGACCTTCTTCCATGCATTGGCTATGTCCCGAACAGCGGATGTGTAATTCCCTTTCGTATAGTACAAAACAAAGGGAGTGAGCAGTTCTTTGTTTGGTGGCCCAAGTAGAGGATAAGCCAACTGACGCTTTGCAATAACAGGGTTGTAATTGATGCATCCCTGTGTGCCCATGAGAGGAACATTCGGGTAATCTCCACAGCTGTAAATGACCGACTCAACCACTAGCCATTGAGGGTACCACCTGACCTTTTCAGCTGTAAGGCTTACTAGGTGCTTAGCCCATTCACGCCCACTTTTCACGGTCAGCTGACATAATTTCAGATCGAAAACTGGACACTCGGCTTTACATATCTGATGGAAGATGTGAGATGTGAGCCATACGTACAAAGCAGGTAAACAGAAAATGATCCTTTTTCCTCCTTGCGTGTGGCAGAAATCCATGGCGCAATACACATTAGCCAACATGGCTGTAATGGGATTCTCGAGCCGATGCTTACGAGCTATGAAGACAGCAACGACATCATAATCCACGTAATTGTCTAAATTAGGGAACAAGACAACCCCGTAAATAATGAGGGCTAAAGTATCCATGAAAGCCTCCCATTCCTCCTTATCAACCAGGATCTACATGTGCTTCTCAAGAAATTCTCGACTGAACCCGGGAACTTGATTTCTATTCATTTGCACATTCCTTAATGCCTCGGGAGAGATTCTCAGAACACGGGCGATTGAAGCGGTTGTTGCGTGATGGTCAAGGTGGCGATAGGGAATTTGCCCTTCCACTTGTAACCCCAATATCTGCTCAAACTATTCTATTGACGGAGCCAGCTGAAAATCTCTAAATGTGAAACAACGGAGGGGTGGGTCATAAAACTGTGCCAAAGCTGTAATTGCTTCGGTTTGGACTTCCACCTCCAGCAGTTTTAAGATTTTCCTATATCTTCTGTCAAAGGCCATCTTTTGTGTCAGACTCAATTTCTTCCCCAGTGCCTACAGACTAACTGTATCAACCTTCTTGGCTTTAAGATGGAGTATTTTCTTCAACTCTGTCACATCTATAACATAATTGTCATGTTTCATGTTAATTTCCATACTTGCTCAGAGATACTGCCAACTTTTGAATCGCTTCCTACAAATCACCAAGATAAAGAAAAAAAGAATTAGTTATTATTACATTTCGAAATCCATGTTTCCCCAAGGATCTGATGTAAAGTGAAATATTGTTTGGGAAACATTGATTTCAAAAACTCATGTAAGCCCAAGCTGTCAAAAATCATGGGTTTTCTTAATCGTCATTTATGCCCCGGTTGAAAGGACACAAAAAAAATCATTTTGGTTTTTTTTTCGATGATTAGGAAAACTCACGACTAGGGACTCAGAGGCACATGATCAAAAAAAAAGGATTATTTATTCACCCGAAGAATACTGTGTGTTCCAAAATGAGTCATTATTTCAAAAATTAAGCAAGCCTGCGGGTGGTAGATAATTAATTTTTTTTGGATAAAAGGGAAAGCAAAAATGACATAAGCTAAAGTAAAGATTGCCCTTTTGTAGCCTAGGTTGGGTTTTGTTGAAAGTCTTTTCTAGGCCCTATGGCTTGTCTAAAAGTGACTCTCCACACCGGGTGGCTTCCACTAGACATCTAGAAGGTCACTAGAGCTAAGATCCTACCCATGACAGGGGCTCAAACAGTGGGGAATCCACTAGGTGCGTATATCATGAGAGGTCAAACTCTAGTTGAGGTTCTCACGAACACCGGATAGGAAGTACATCCCATACGATTCCGTTACCAACCCCTCCTAACTTAAGCTTCATTTGGGGCCCGGGTATAGGGCACCACTTATAGGTGTGTGCAAGTAATTGTGAGTGTAGTGTGTGGAAGGGCATTCAATACCTTTTACCTTACCCCATTCTGCACAAAGAACAAACACAGAACAAATATACAAAGTCGTCTACCCTAGGGTTCAATGCTTGCAAAAAAATAACATGGTCCTCTACCCTAGGGTTCAACAAACATGCAAAACATAGACAACAGAACAAATAGCAAGATACAATTGGAAATAATAACAAACATTTACAGCAGCTAACAAAGAACAACATACACTTACGACAATTAACAAAAAAATAACAAGAGAAGAAATCAAGGCGAACGAAGGATATATACGAGAACATGCATTTTTCAATCAAATTGGCCTGACTCTCTTAAGTGTCCCCAGCGGAGTCGCCATCTGTCGCGACCTAGATCGCGACGGCGCAGCGAGAAAGAAAACTTGTATGAAACAGGGAGTCGCCACCAACGTTTTTACCCATAGGAAAAACATTGGGAAAAAACTAAGTTCAGTAAAGCACTGGTCTAAAAAATGAGATTCAAGTTCGGGAGTCGGTTACGAGTAGGGAAGGTATTAGCACCCTACATCGTCTGTCAGAAACAGTACCAAGATTGAAAATGCGAAACATAAATAGCCTTACAAAAGATATTATATTTCTCCCCTTTTATTGTTATATTTTGTGTAAAAAAATAGAAGGAACAAACTGAACGGACATGGAGTGTAGGTCAACAGGACGTCGCGTCTAAATTAACCTTGGCTTTGGTATAAAACAAGAAAAGGGAAGGATACTAACAAGACATCACGTCTAAATTAGTCATCCTTTGATCAAAATACGGGGTTAGAAACGGGAAGGGGATAAACGGGACGTCTCGTCCCAAGTATCCCGTTCCTTGTGGTGATGGCCTACCAGAAATAGGGGAAATCAACAAGACGTCACGTCTAAATTGATTTTCACAGAATTTAATCAGGATACGGGGTTAGAAATGGGAAGGAGATAAGCGGGACGTCTCGTCCCAAGTATCCCGTTCCTTGTGATGATGACCTATCAGAAATAGGGGAAAATCAACAAGACGTCACGTCTAAATTGATTTTCACAGAATTTATTTAGGATACGGGGTTAGAAATGGGAAGGAGATAAGCGGGACGTCTCGTCCCAAGTATCCCATTCCTTGTGATGATGGCCTATCAGAAATAGGGGAAAATCAACAAGATGTCACGTCTAAATTAATTTTCATGGAAGTGGATAGAAAGGGAGTTACAAAGGAAAAATAAAGAAAATAAAATAGGAATAAAATGGAAAAGGTGGGCCCAACAGGATTTAAAGTCCTGCTCCTACGTATTCTTGGATGACCAAGAAATCAGGGTTATGTAGTTCTTTGAATGTTTTTTTTTAGGAAATGGATGCACGAAATTTTCTTCTTTTTAAGTAAAACTCAAAAGTAAAGGACAAAAAAAAGAAGACAGAAAAGAGGGAGGGTAGCAGAAGCTACAAGAGAGAAAGAGAAACAGTAAGTTCAGAAAAGAGAGGGAAAAATGAGCGAAAACCGAGTGGGGGAATAAAAACCGAGTAAAAAAGGGAAAACCGAGTGAGAAAAAGGAAAACCGAGTGAGGACAAGGAAAACCGAGTGAGAAAAAGGAAAACCGAGTGAGGACGAGGAAAACCGAGTGGAAAAAAGGAAAGCCGAGTGAGAAAAAGGAAAACCGAGTGAGGAAAGGAAACGTACCAGAGTGTTCTCCTTTCTGAGAGGATGTATGGGCTAGTGTGCTGGGGCGATATGAAGGATTTGAGAGGTGCTGCTTGGTGCTGTTTGAGGGGATGAAGGGACTGGGCTGTACGGTGTTGAGGGGCTGTTGGTATGGGTTTTAAGGGGTGGATGATGTATTTGAGGGGGGCTGTTAAGCGTGTTTTTCAGGAGGGGGCTGTTGGCTTGGAGGAAGGATCATATGGTAAGGTGGAGAGGGAGAAAAGGGGACGGTGTTGGCCTTTTGAGGGGGTGTGTGGTACGGTTTTAGAGGGAAAGAGGAGAGGGAGAGTACAGTGAGAGAGAGAAAGAGGAAGAGAATGGATGGAAATGAGAGGAATGGTGTTGGTTTGAGGAGAGGACGGTGTGGATGAGGTGAAGGACGGAGTGGAGGAGGAGTCAGGGCGGTGTGGAAGGAAAATTAAGGACGGTTGAGAGAGGAAAAGGACGGTTGGAAGGAGGATGAGGACGGTGCTGTTTAGGGGTTGTACCCGAAGTGAAGGAGAGATAGTGTTTAGTACAGGGAAGGTGTGGTGAAGGTGCTGGGTAGTGTAGTAAGATGAAGGGGTTTTGAAATTAGAGAGAATAAAGGCAGAGTTTTTGGTTCTAGGGTGAAAAAAATCCAACCCCTTAAGCCTCCTCAGCCAGGGCATTTATAGGGGTCCGAGACATAGGCTGAGTGTTTGGGACAGCCCAAGTTTCAACTCACCCAGGTGCGTAGTGGTGCTGTCCTGGCCACTACCTGTTTGTGGGGGACAACGGCTGGTGGGAAATTCTTTATTTTCTCCACTTCCGCCCCCTGTCCACCATGTCCAGGATTCATGGATCTACTTGGACAGTGGGAATCCAAGTCAGCATGGTGGAAATACGGAGTCGGCATTTTCCTTCTGACTCGGTTTAGCGCCTCAGTCGGTATACACCCATAGTGGGAAACAATCCGAGTGGAAAAGATGCTTTTTGTGCACAAGACTGAGTGGAAAAGGTCCCTTTTGTACACAAGACCGAGTGAAAGCCGGTCGGTGTTGAGGTTGTGAAGAGAGCTAGACGAATGATTGAAACATTCAATCCGAACCGAGCAAATAGTAACTCGGAACCGATTGAAAAGGGATTCACTCAGTACTGATTAAGAAGTAGCTCAGAACTTACTGAAGAGGGACTCAGTACCGACTGAAAAGTGGCTCACTCAGGTACTGACTGAAATGTGACTCAGAATCGGTTGAAGAAGACTCGGTGCTGGCTAAAGAATGACTCATTCGGTATCCACCCTCATACACATACGCAGACCGAGTGGAATCAATCTGCTCATATGAAAGATCGAGTGGAAATCAATCCGAGAAGAATAAATGCCCTCATATAGAAGGCCGAGTGAAAGCTAGAATGCATAAGTCGGATCCGACCTTTTTCACTCGGTGTGGGATTGAATTCGCAGCTTATTGACTCGGAAATGGTTTTTCAAGAAACATTACTCAGGACTTTTATTGCTTTCACTCGGTGGCACTTCTGTTTAAAGTATTCACTCAGTCTCTTTGCTTGATTTAGTCAGGAGCGTCTGGAAGTCCTTTTTTAATTGACTCAATCGGAACTTCAGAAGTATTCTACTCGGCTGTTGTGGTTTGAGGGGATGAGTGAAGAGTGACTCAGTATCGTCTGAAGTGTGGCTCGGAATCTGGCTGAAGAGGACTCGGAAGCTGGCTGAAAGATGACTCAGAAGAAATTCAAATGATTCAATCGGCACTAATTGAAAAGATCTGATCGGTATTTCCTAAAAGTTTTCAATCGGCTATTTCTCAAGGATTGAATTACTCGGAAAAACTTGTTCGGATTTCCTTGGCAGTCATTCGATAGACTCTTTCTTCAGTTAGAAATCCGACTGGCTTTTCACTCAGAATTTCCTTCAGTCGTCAATCCTTCCTTCCATTTGAAAATCTGACCATTACTTCCTTTCCAATCAGAAATAGCTTTCATTCGACAATCGGCTTATTCGGTGCACTCACTCGTCCTTACTTTTCAATCAGGAATGGCTTTCACTCGGTGATTAGCTTATTCGGTGCACTCACTCGTCCTTACTTTTCAATCACGAATGGCTTTCACTCGGCGATCAGCTTGTTCGGTGCACTCACACGTCCTTACTTTTCAATCAAGAATGGCTTTCACTCGGCGATCAGCTTGTTCGGTGCACTCCCTTGGGAGTCGTCTTCAGAATGGTTTCCTTCGGATGCACTTACTTATAAGTTCATCACAGGTCCGAGCCTTGCTTTGCTCGAAAATACAGCTATCTTCTCAAACTCACTCGGAGTCGGCCTCATGCTCCAATCAGAATTTACATCTCAGCATCAACAATCCTCCAGGTGCAACCACTCGGAGCCGACCTTCCTTTAAATCAGAATATCTTCCATTGTCAACCTTTCCCTCGGATTCATTCAGGATTCAGCCTTTACACTTCAATCAGAAGGGTGCTCACTCGGGTATTGGGACTGAAATTTGCGAATCGGCCCAGAAGAGACTCATTCCTGGTCGAACAACAGTCCCTGAGACAGTCCACTCGGGAGTCCAACACTCGGAGACAGTTTTGCCTAGAAAAACACTTATTCCCCAATCAGATTCACTTCAATCAGCATCTCTTCACTCGGATTAGTTGCAATCAAAAAGCTCCCACTCGGATTCACTTCAATCAGCAATCCTTTCCAGCATTGATCCTCCAACAGAGTTAGCCATTTATCACTCAGAATGGCTTTGACAGGGAACCTTCCACTCGGATTCACCTTCATCACAGGTCCGAGCCTTGCTTTGCTCGAAAATATAGCTCTCTTCTCCAACTCACTCGGAGTCGGCCTTATGCTCCAATCAGAATTTACATCTCAGCTTCAACAATCCTCCGGGTGCAACCACTCAGAGCCGACCTTCCTTTAAATCAGAATATCTTCCATTGTCAACCTTTCCCTCGGATTCATTCAGGATTCGGCCTTTACACTTTAATCAGAAGAGTGCTCACTCGGGTATTGGGATTGAAATTTACGAATCGGCCCAGAAGAGACTCATTCCTGGTCGAACAACAGTCCCTGAGACAGTCCACTCGGGAGTAAAACACTCGGAGACAGTTTTGCCCAGAAAAACACTTATTCCCCAATCAGATTCACTTCAATCAGCATTTCTTCACTCAGATTAGTTGCAATCAGAAAGCTCCTACTCAGATTCAATTCAATCAGCAATCCTTTCCAGCATTGATCCTCTAACAGAGTTAGCCATTTATCACTCGGAATGGCTTTGACAGGGAACCTTCCACTCAGATTCACCTTCATCACAGGTCCGAGCCTTGCTTTGCTCGAAAATACAGCTCTCTTCTCCAACTCACTCGGAGTCGGCCTCATGCTCCAATCAGAATTTACATCTCAGCTTCAACAATCCTCCGGGTGCAACCACTCAGAGCCGACCTTCCTTTAAATCAGAATATCTTCCATTGTCAACCTTTCCCTCGAATTCATTCAGGATTCGGCCTTTACACTTCAATCAGAAGGGTGCTCACTCGGGTATTGGGATTGAAATTTGCGAATCGGCCCAGAAGAGACTCATTCCTGGTCGAACAACAGTCCCTGAGACAGTCCACTCAGGAGTAAAACACTCGGAGACAGTTTTGCCCAGAAAAACTATTATTCCCCAATCAGATTCACTTCAATCAACATTTCTTCACTCGGATTAGTTGCAATCAGAAAGCTCCCACTCGGATTCACTTCAATCAGCAATCCTTTCCAGCATTGATCCTCCAACAGAGTTAGCCATTTATCACTCGGAATGGCTTTGACAGGGAACCTTCCACTCAGATTCACCTTCATCACAGGTCCGAGCCTTGCTTTGCTCGAAAATACAGCTCTCTTCTCCAACTCACTCGGAGTCGGCCTTATGCTCCAATCAGAATTTACATCTCAGCTTCAACAATCCTCCGGGTGCAACCACTCGGAGCTAACCTTCCTTTAAATCAGAATATCTTCCATTGTCAACCTTTCCCTCAGATTCATTCAGGATTCGGCCTTTACACTTCAATCAGAAGGGTGCTCACTCGGGTATTAGGATTGAAATTTGCGAATCGGCCCAGAAGAGACTCATTCCTGGTCGAACAACAGTCCCTGAGACAGTCCACTCGGGAGTCCAACACTCGGAGATAGTTTTGCCTAGAAAAACACTTATTCCCCAATCAGATTCACTTCAATCAGCATTTCTTCACTCAGATTAGTTGCAATCAGAAAGCTCCCACTCAGATTCAATTCAATCAGCAATCCTTTCCAACATTGATCCTCTAACAGAGTTAGCCATTTATCACTCCGAATGGCTTTGACAGGGAACCTTCCACTCAGATTCACCTTCATCACAGGTCCGAGCCTTGCTTTGCTCGAAAATACAGCTCTCTTCTCCAACTCACTCGGAGTCGGCCTTATGCTCCAATCAGAATTTACATCTCAGCTTCAACAATCCTCCGGGTGCAACCACTCGGAGCTAACCTTCCTTTAAATCAGAATATCTTCCATTGTCAACCTTTCCCTCAGATTCATTCAGGATTCGGCCTTTACACTTCAATCAGAAGGGTGCTCACTCGGGTATTAGGATTGAAATTTGCGAATCGGCCCAGAAGAGACTCATTCCTGGTCGAACAACAGTCCCTGAGACAGTCCACTCGGGAGTCCAACACTCAGAGACAGTTTTGCTCAAAACAATACTTATTCCCCAATCAGATTCACTTTAATCAGCATTTCTTCACTCGGATTAGTTGCAATCAGAAAGCTCACACTCGGATTCACTTCAATCAGCAATCCTTTCCAGTATTGATCCTCCAACAGAGTTAGCCATTTATCACTCGGAATGGCTTTGACAGGGAACCTTCCACTCAGATTCACCTTCATCACAGGTCCGAGCCTTGCTTTGCTCGAAAATACAGCTCTCTTCTCCAACTCACTCGGAGTCGGCCTCATGCTCCAATCAGAATTTACATCTCAGCTTCAACAATCCTCCGGGTGCAACCACTCGGAGCTAACCTTCCTTTAAATCAGAATATCTTCCATTATCAACCTTTCCCTCAGATTCATTCAGGATTCGGCCTTTACAATTCAATCAGAAGGGTGCTCACTCGGGTATTGGGATTGAAATTTGCGAATCGGCCCAGAAGAGACTCATTCCTGGTCGAACAACAGTCCCTGAGACAGTCCACTCGGGAGTAAAACACTCGGAGACAGTTTTGCCCAGAAAAACACTTATTCCCCAATCAGATTCACTTCAATCAGCATTTCTTCACTCAGATTAGTTGCAATCAGAAAGCTCCCACTCAGATTCAATTCAATCAGCAATCCTTTCCAACATTGATCCTCTAACAGAGTTAGCCATTTATCACTCCGAATGGCTTTGACAGGGAACCTTCCACTCAGATTCACCTTCATCACAGGTCCGAGCCTTGCTTTGCTCAAAAATACAGCTCTCTTCTCCAACTCACTCGGAGTCGGCTTCATGCTCCAATCAGAATTTACATCTCAGCTTCAACAATCCTCCGGGTGCAACCACTCGGAGCCGACCTTCCTTTAAATCAGAATATCTTCCATTGTCAACCTTTCCCTCGGATTCATTCAGGATTCGGCCTTTACACTTCAATCAGAAGGGTGCTCACTCGGGTATTGGGATTGAAATTTGTGAATCAACCCAGAAGAGACTCATTCCGGGTCGAACAACAGTCCCTGAGACAGTCCACTCGGGATTTCAACACTCGGAGACAGTTTTGCTCAGAACAACACTTATTCCCCAATCAGATTCACTTTAATCAGCATTTCTTCACTCAGATTAGTTGCAATCAGAAAGCTCCCACTCAGATTCACTTCAATCAACAATCCTTTCCAGCATTGATCCTCCAACAGAGTTAGCCATTTATCACTCAGAATGGCTTTGACAGGGAACCTTCCACTCAGATTCACCTTCATCACAGGTCCGAGCCTTGCTTTGCTCGAAAATACAGCTCTCTTCTCCAACTCACTCGGAGTCGGCCTCATGCTCCAATCAGAATTTACATCTCAGCTTCAACAATCCTCCGGGTGCAACCACTCGGAGCTAACCTTCCTTTAAATCAGAATATCTTCCATTGTCAACCTTTCCCTCGGATTCATTCAGGATTCGGCCTTTACACTTCAATCAGAATGGTGCTCACTCGGGTATTGGGATTGAAATTTGCGAATCGGCCCAGAAGAGACTCATTCCTGGTCGAACAACAGTCCCTGAGACAGTCCACTCGGGAGTCCAACACTCAGAGACAGTTTTGCTCAAAACAACACTTATTCCCCAATCAGATTCACTTTAATCAGCATTTCTTCACTCGGATTAGTTGCAATCAGAAAGCTCCCACTCGGATTCACTTCAATCAGCAATCCTTTCCAGCATTGATCCTCCAACAGAGTTAGCCATTTATCACTCGGAATGGCTTTGACAGGGAACCTTCCACTCGGATTCACCTTCATGAGTGAAGTATTCCACTCGGCAATGTCTCCAGCTGAGACCCCCACTCGGAAATGATCGTTCCGAGTCCTCTCACTCGAAAATAATCATTTCCGACTCAGAGCTTTTTTTTTATTTTTTTTTGAGAATTCTTTTCACTCATGGATACTAATAGGAGCCTAAGACAGTGATGAAAATTCCCCATTCTTGGTGAAAATTAACCGGACCGATATAGGTGTTCACAAAGGTACATTCATTAGTCAATCCAAATACTGCAAGGAATTGCTTAGGAAATTCAATATGGACAAGGCAAATGAAATTGCCACCCCTATGAGCACATCTTGCTACTTGGACAAAGAAAAAAGGTAAAGATGTGGAAATTACCAAATATCGAGTTATGATTGGATCTTTGCTCTATCTTACTGCGAGTAGACCAGATATAATGTTTGTCATATGTATGTGTGCAAGATATCAAGCATGTCCAAAAGAATCACATTTGACTGCTGTAAAACGAATAATGAAATACTTGGTTGGATCTCAAGATGTGGGTTTATGGTACCCCAAAGGGGTTGAATGCACTTTTGTTAGTTACTCTGATTCTGACTTTGCAGGATGTAACTTGATAGGAAAAGCACTAGTGGTACTTGTCACTTGCTCGGTAGTTCTATTGTATCTTGGCATAGCAAGAAACAAGTGAGTGTTGCACTGTCCAAGCTGAGGCAGAATATGTTGCAGCTGGTTGTTGTTGTGCTCAAATTCTTTGGATGAGGCAATAACTTATAGATTTTGGTGTTATATTAGACCATGTGCCTCTTAAATGTGATAATACAAGTGCTATAAATATTTCAAAGAATCCTGTGATGTATTCTAGAACCAAACATATTGAGGTTAGAAACCATTTCATTAGAGATCATGTGTTAAAGGGTGATTGCGTGCTTGAACATGTTGAAATCTCTAAGCAATTAGCTGACATATTCACAAAACCTCTTGCAAAAGAACAATTCATAAACATTATGAGAGAATTAGCAATTTTAAAGATGTCCAATATTTACTAGTGAGATATTTGACTACCCTTGTAATTAGATAAATTCCTATTCTTAAGCATGAGATTTGAATAAAGTGTAAAATTTGATTGAATGCAAAATAAAGTATAAATATTTGATTGAGTGAAAAGGCCAATAGAATCCCAAAGTTGAAGATTTCAATGACCAAATATGTTACCTAGAATAAATGAATCGATTCATGTCCCTGGAACCCAAAAATCTTTAAGACAGCAAGTCTTGAATCGATTCATATGAATAGGTGAATCGATTCATACCCCTGGAACCAGAAAATCCTTCAAAACAGCAAGTTATAAATCGATTCATGCATATCTATGAATCGATTCATGCGTGAAAAATTACTTAAATTTAACAGTTTTTGGTTCAGTTTCCAGATTCTTCAAATCTCTCAACTTCCTCTCTAAAAACTCCCTTCTCTCTCTAAACTCATTTCCAATAACCCACCCAAATCTCATGGCTTCATCATCCCACCCAAGGAAGAAACAAAGGGCCAATATTGTAGGGTCCTCTGCGCCTTAACATTCAGATCTTATCAGACTTTTCTTCGGGCTTTCTATTCAACTTTACGCCTACAAGATGATCGATACTATGCCAAAGTGAAAGGTGTCACCATGGTTCTTGATAATGAAGTCATGAATCAAGTTGGCAAGTTTCCCTTTAACAATGCCCACTTCTTTGGCAAAGAACCATCTCCATCATGGAACTTCAATCCTCTTGAAGCAAGAACATTCTTCAATCTTCCCTCTTCTACCACAAGCACCATTGGCACACTTCAATCTTCCCTCTTATTACTCGTTAATTATGCAATGTTTATTTCCTTTTCTTTCCTAGAGCTTATATTGTTTTTGATAATGACAAAGGGGGAGAGATATTAGACATTGAATACTTTTCTAAAGGGGAGAGTAATAAGAGTAATGTATGATCAGATGAATATAATTAAATGTATGATCAGTTGAATATAATTAAATGCAATGATTCAATAACAAAGGGGGAGACACACTTTGTTCTAAAAACTTGAAATTTTTCAACAAGTGGTTCTTTCTCATTGTTACTTAAATATAAATGCTAACACCCCAAGAGATGGCCATTGGTTGTCATTATCAAAAAGGGGGAGAATGTATTTGCATGTTATACATAGGTTTTGATAATGACAAGTATCCAATAACAAAAAGAACATCATCCATGGATCAAAAACAAGTGAAGTAAACAAAACAAAACAATACATTGGATGTACCCAAATCAAAGGTTCAAGAAATCATGAAGACAACGCTCCCAAATGATCAAAAGAATCAAGAAAGCAATGCATGAAGATCAAGGAAAGGAACCATGACTTAAAATACATCAAGGAAATATCAAAGAGAATGAAAAAGCACCAAACAGCAATGCATGAATCCATTCTTACACGTATGAATCGATTCAAAGGCCTGGAAGTCTCAAAAACTCAAAACAGCAAGTTATGAATCGATTCACACCAAGCATGACTTGATTCACACGCGGTTGAAATTCAAAATGCCCAAAACAAAACTTTGTGAATCTATTCACATACTAATGAATCGATTCAAATAGTGGAAAACATCACTAAAAAGACAGATTTAAGTGGGAAATAAAGACCCATAACCCACTATACACAGAGACAAGCTAGAACCATGATGTACAACGGCTATGAGGACCTTCAAGGCTCGATAAATAGATCCCCAACTCAAGCACAAGAGACAACAACAAGAGGCAATCAATATTTACTTACATTTGTGCTTAGTGAGTTCATTTTATTTGTATATTTTGAATCCTTGAGCTTAGAACTTGTATATCTTCTCTTGTTGAGAGTTAGAAATTGTGAGAGCTCTTCATTTGCTTATCCACCCTATTGAGAGAGTATATTGCTTGTAAACACAAACATCAAACACCAAAGTTCACTCTAGGTTGAGTGGTTACAAAGGTTGAGTTTAACCTTTGGGATATTGAGAGATTGTGCGATTAGGTGGGTTGCCCTTTGCTTGTGAGAATTGGGTTCTTGAATGTGGGACACTAGAAGACAATTACTCAAAGCTTGTATCTCAAATCTTAAATAATGGAATCCTTCAAGTGGGTTGCTTGAAGGCGAGACGTACACCGGATTGGTGGAACTCGTTAAATTAGTTTGCAAGCTTTTCTCCCTTATCCTCTTGCACTTACATATTGCATCTGGCTGGATTGTTAATATTGATTGTGTTTTCACTCTTAAACTTGCTTGAATAACTAGTTTTGAAGTACTGCATACCAAGTGTTTGACAAATTGCCTTAATAACATTTATCCTTTGTCTAGCACTATTTGTTGCATTATACTCACTATCTCTTGCACCAACACTTAACTTGTGAAAAAGGAACAAATTTCGAAGGCATTCCAAGAAAAGTTTTAAAACTCAATTCACCCCCCCTCTTGAGTATTGAGGCCACTTGATTAACACAATTCGTATCCCATTTGGCCCATAAAAATTATTTGTGCAAGGGACAAAACCTCGTTAGAGCCATACACTTATTCCGTATTTGGGCCATATCTTAGTCAATTCTTGATGGATTTTTTTTGCTTTATATGGATTTAAAGAGGACAAAAAGTTATACAACTTTAATGTTCAGTCTATTTTAAAATTCGGCCCATAAACGCCCCAAAAAGGCCGCACAAAGTGACGCCCCAGAACTGGACACATCAGCTCCCATGCAACTATAACCAATGAAGCTTCTCCACCCAGGGCACACATGTCTTCTTTTCCTTAACTCCTTCTTCAACAAGTTCACGCCATTTAATCACTATATGTCATGACTAATTCTTCCCCTCATGCAACATGCCACATGCCCCTCTTGGTGTCAACATTCAGCTTACTCCTTCTCTAGCAACTTGTCACTTATTCTCCATGAATTAACAACTTGCTAAACAAGTTGTTCAAATTCAATTGAAGACTATCTCACCCAATTTTCCCTTCATTTGCACGCTGCATTCATACACATTTGTCCACACCAAAATTAAACTATTACATGCTACCATGTCATCATACCTTAACATAACCATATCATGCTACCATGCTATCATGTGCTATGATCCCTCCACCCATTCTCATCTGCCCTCTCTCAACTTCATTCCTCTTCATCTAAAACTCAAAATTCCAGCCACATTTTCCTAGCTTCTCTTCAAGAATTAACTTCTACAAATCCAGCCCCATCTCCCTTGTTACAACCTCCTAAAACCGTAAATTCTTTAAGGCCACCAAGGTGAGATTTTAACCCTTGGATTGTTGATTTCCTCTATTTTTGGAGAGCCAAAACCATGACCCTCTTTCTCTTAATTGATGTTACATGCGTTGTTTCTAAGGTATCGTCAACGATCGATGACAAACAGCGACGAATGTCGAAGGATTTCAAACAAATGGTGAACCTTTGGTAAATAACTCCTTCCATTTTAATTAAATGCTTGGCTGTTCTATTTTTCTATTACTAGCTGTGATTGGTGAAAGCTTGAAAAAGCCTTTGCATGTTGGTTTTCAAAGGATCCGAGAGCGATCGGAGGACGTTAGGAGCTTTCGGTGAAATTTTTGGAAAAATCTTCCATTTTCTTCTCTGGATGGCGATAATAATACGAGGTAAAGGGGGTCTCTTCCTCAATTGATTTTTTGTTTGGCTGTCCTATGTTGTTGCTTGTATAATCGGGGACCTTCGTTTCGAATTTCATCACGATCCGACGATTAGATCTCGCACCGTAAAATTTTTTTGTAACCGACGACTAAAAGTTTACGTTTTAAAATTTGTTAATATTTTAAATAAATAAACAAATAAACGAATTATTTAGCGTAAGTCCACGTACACGTACTCGAAAGGATTTAGTCACGATTGGATAAACAAAAAGAAATTTAGAAAATTTAGCATTTAGGTGGGCGTGGTTTTATTTGATATGGTTGTATTAATTATTTCTTTAAAATTATGATGTTATTATGTAATTTGTAACTTAATTTCCGGTAAGCCCGCCATTAAAAATTTTATTGGTCGTGCAACAGTCGCCAGAGTCGTTTTGAGAATATTACGCATCATGAAAGGAATTATCAATCGGACGATTCAACATATATTTTTTTTCACTAAGTTACAAGATGTAAGGTTATTAATTATATATATATATATATATAATGAAGGAGTTAAATAAAGAAATTAAATTTTTAGAAGGTTACCCAAAATGATATATTTGAAAAGTGTTTTAAATATCAAAGAAAAAAAGAACATGGTAAATTAATTAAATAAATTAAATTTTTACTTGTAAGGACCTTTTCAAAATTTTGGTACTAAGGCCCAATAAAATTTCATAAGTTAAGAAAAGAAGAAACAATGGAGTTTTAGTTTTAGAAATTATAAAAGAATTTTGTAACAAATTTAGTGACCACTTTGGTGACCACTTAAGATAGAATAAAAAGTGACTTTAAGCAATTGATTAAATAGAATGAATTTGGCAAAAGAAATTGAGTAGGAAATGAAATTTTGGGTTAAATATTTTAATAGATTAATTAGGCTAAGAATGAAAAGAAATAACTAGAGTCTAACTTGGAGTAAATTATAGAAAAAGATTTTTACGGAAGGAATTACGTACCTAAATAAAATAGGTCTAAAATTTGAAAATCTAATAAAAGAAAATAATGTAAGTGAAGGGAATTAAAGAAGTTTTAGGCTTAGAGATATTAGTTAGTTAAATAAAGAGAAGATTTTAGGCTTAGAGATATTAGTTAGGAAATTTTGAAGTAAATGGTACAAACGCCCAAATAACAACAGAATGAGTTTAGAAGTTAAGGAAGAAACAAGCATTAGATTTAAAAAAAAATTGATAACTAATGAGAGTAAGGGACATGGAAGAGATCTTTAGACTAGTAATAAAAAGGATAAACTTAGAAATTAAATGGTGACTTTAAAGGAGGAAATATATTAACTAACAAAGTGTCTGTGTTTGAATATGCATTTCAGGATAAATAATTTTGATAATGACAAAAGGAATTAAAGATTCAAAGCAAAAGGCTCAAGCTACCATGAAAACAGAGAAAACAGTATCAGACCTGCAAAAACACGCAAGATAATCAATTACAAGACCAGATCTAATCGACTATGAAGCTTCTGTTTGTGACATAATCAATTACAAGATCTCTCCTAATCGATTAGAGAGCTTCTGTTTGTCACCTAATCGATTGCACCAAGGAAGCCAATCGATTACCAAGCTGAGAAAATGAATTAAAAGCATCAGGTACATCTGCTAATCGACTACAAGGCTGCCACAATCGATTACTAGTGTTCTGTAAATTCACTAATCGATTACAACTTAAGAACTAATCAACTACAGAGTTTCTGTTTGATACCCAATCTATTACACTCAAGCTACAATCGATTACCATGATGCGTAACCAAATTAAATGTATTAGGTGCCACTCATAATCGACTACAAGGTAAAGAACAACCGATTAGCAAGGTTCTGTCTCTTAGCTAATCGATTACATGGGAAAGGCTAATCGATTACTAGTCAAATTACACTAAAGAATTCAAAGTGTAATCGATTACAGCTCGAGGCCTAATCGATTACACTAGTGCTAGAATTTGGGGAAAAGTGTTTTTAAGTGGGAAATCAACTCATTTCTCCATTCCAACTCAAATGCCCATGCTGTGCAACGGCTCTGAAGACCTTAGGGCACCTCTCCAAGGCCTATAAATGCAAGAATCCTTCAAGCTACTCAATGCAATAATCAAATCCAACAAAGGGAAATCATATCTTGAGTCTTGTGAGTTCTATTTCTTTGTTTAGTTTTATTTTCAGAAACTTAGAGCTTATATTTGTAAATCCTCTCTTGTAAAACTCAATTCACCCCCCTCTTGAGTATTGAGGCCACTTGAATAACAAGTGGTATCAGAGCTTGACTCTTAGTAGATCAAGCTTAACAGTTTCAAGAGAACAATGACCTCAAATTCTCTAAATCTTTTTCCTGAGGGTGGTGCCACAAATAGACCTCCTGCTTTCAATAGGGAAGGCTTTGCTTTTTGGAAAGAAAGGATGAAAATTTTTGTACAATCTATTGATCTCAAACTTTGGAATATAATTGAAAACGGTCCTTTCATACCTATGCATACTGTAGATGGTAAGTAAGTAGAAAAATTGACGGATGATTAGACTAGTGAAGAAGAAAAGAAAGTCCAATATAACTATAAAGCCAAAAATCTAATCATTTTAGCTTTAGGCCCTGATGAATTCTTTAGAGTAGTTACATATAAATCGGCCAAGGATATGTGCGATACCTTACAAATAACCTATGAAGGTACAAGTGATGTCAAAGACTCCAAGATTAGTACCTTAACTAGTCAATATGAAAGCTTTAGATTGAATTCTGGAGAAACAATTGTTGATATGCAAAAGAGGTTCACCCTTATTATAAATCATCTCATTACTCTTGGCAAGACTTACACTAACAAAGAACTTATTCATAAAGTATTAAAAAGTCTCACTAGGGAATGACAACCTCTAGTCACCGCCATCAAACAATCTCCTAGCATTAATGAAACGTCTCTTGCTATACTATTCGGTAAGTTACAAGAACAGGAACAAGAGTTGAAAGAATTAAGGATGGCAGAAGAGGAAGAAAAATCTTCCAAGAAGAAAGGTCTAGCTCTCAAGGCCGCTTCTATCAATGAAGAAGAATTCGATAGTGAGCTTGATGAAGAAGAAGAATTTGGATTGTTTATGAAGTGTTTCGGGAAATTTAGGAGGAACAAACGATTCCAAAAGGGCTTCAAATCTCAAGGTAAGAAACCTATCTCTACTGAAAACTCTTCTTCACCAAACTGTTTTGAATGTGGCAAGGAAGGGCATTTCAAGGTAGATTGCCCAAATCTCAAGAAGAAGAACAAGGAGAAAAGAGGAAAAAGAAGAGCTTATATTGCTTGGGATGAAAATGATATAAGTAGCTCAGACGAATTTAAAAAATGAGGAAGTCAATCTATGCCTCATGGCAAATCATCAAGAGGAAGATGATGAGGTAAGTCATCTTTGTGTTTGAATATGTATACAGGTTCAAGGATGTTCAAAGATTTTGATAATGACAAGCACTCTTGAAGAAATCTGTGCAAAAACAAAGATATGGAATTAGGTGCTAAGTAACAGCGAAGCTAATCGATTAGGTCACTTATGCTAATCGATTAGGAGCATTCTGTTTTGGAAGAATTTGATTCAGGCAATGAGATAATCGATTATGGAAATGAAGCTAATCGATTATGAAGCTACTGGATTTAATCTAATCGACTACGTACTTGATGTAATCGATTACAACTGTCAAAAATAAGATTAAATGCATCAGGGATATTTGCTAATCGATTAAGGGAAGTTGCACAATCGATTAGGAGGCTACTGGAATTAAGGAAATCGATTACAAGACATGCTAATCGATTAGGAAGCTGCGAAATCAAGATTAAATGCATCAGGCACAGATTCTAATCGATTACAGGAAATGAAATAATCGATTATGGACCCTCTGACTTAAAGCTAATCGATTACAACGCGAGGGTGTAATTGATTACGATCGTGGAAAAACACTTTTAAGTGGGAAACCAGCTCATGTCTCCACCATTCTTCAAAATCCCATTAAGTGCAACGGCTAGGAAGAAGAAGGGCATACCTCAACACTTCAATTGGCTCTATAAATTGAAGAGGAACACAAGCACAAAGACACACCAAGAAGCCACAAATCCTTTGCTCTATTTTGTGCTTTGTAAGCTCTATTTCTTGTATCTTGAATTTCATTTGTATATCCTCTCATCTTGAGAGATTAGAAAGTGTGTGAGCTATCATTGTCTATTCACTCTATTAAGAGAGTCATTCACTTGTAAACACTTCAAAAACACAAGAGATTTTCACTCTAGGTTGAGTGGTTACAAAGGTTGAGGCTCAACCTTTGGGATATTGTGAGATTGAGAGATTGGGTGGGTTGCCATTATACTTGTGAGGATTGGGTTCTTGAGTGTGGGACACTAGGAAGCCGCAATTGCTCAAAGTTGTATCTCTAGTCTACAATAGTGGAAAATCCTCTAAGTGGGTTGCTTAGAGGCGAGACGTACACCGAATTGGTGGAACTCGTTAAATCGGTTTGCAAAGCTCTTCTCCCTTACTCTTTTATTTTCATATACTGCACTTAATTGGCTTGTGTTGATTGATTGTGGCTTGCATACTTGAACTTGTTTAAATTGGTAAATCTTGAAGACTGCACACCAAGTGTTTGTTTAATTGTCTAAGCCATATTTACCTTTGTTTTGCATTGCATACTTCACTAAACTTTATTTCACTTGCATAATCTTGTAAATTTTTATATAAGGATCAAGTTCAAAGGTATTCCAACTAAAAGTTTTAAAAACTCAATTCACCCCCCCTCTTGAGTATTGAGGCCACTTGAATAACAAGTGGTATCAGAGCTTGACTCTTGGTAGATCAAGCTTAACAGCTTCAAGAGATAAAAATGGCCTCAAATTCTCTAAACCTTTTTCCTGAGGGTGGTGCTACAAATCGACCTCCCGATTTCAATGGGGAAGATTATACCTTTTGGAAAGAGAGAATGAAAATCTTCATTCAATCAGTTGACTTAAGAGTGTGGAATGCCATTGAAAATGGTCCTTTTATACCTATGCATATTGTTGATGATAAACTAGTTGAAAAACCTATGGATAATTGGACTAGTGAAGAAGAGAAGAAAGTACAATACAAATACAAGGCTAAAAATCTAATTACTCTTGCACTAGGACCAGATGAATTTTTCCGAGTAATCACTTGTAAATCCGCCAAGGAAATGTGGGATACTCTTCAAGTAACCCATGAAGGTACAAATGATGTTAAAGACTCTAAGATTAGTACACTAACTAGTCAATATGAGTGCTTTAGATTAAACTCTCATGAATCAATTGTTGATATGCAAAAAAGATTCACTCTCATCATTAATCAACTCATTACACTTGGAAAGACTTACACTAACAAAGAGCTCATTCATAAAGTGTTGAAAAGTCTTAACAGAGAATGGCAACCGCTAGTTACCGCCATCAAACAATCTCCTAGCATAAACGAAATGTCTCTTGCCACACTATTTGGTAAGTTGCAGGAACAGGAACAAGAGCTGAAAGAATTAAAGATGGCGGAAGAGGAAGAAAAATCTTCCAAGAAAAAGGGTCTCGCTCTCAAGGCCACTCCCATAAATGAAGAAGAATCCGGAAGTGAACTTGATGAAGAAGAAGAGTTTGGACTATTTGTGAAACGCTTCGGGAAATTCATGAAAGGCAAACGCTTCCAAAGAAGCTTCAAAAACCCAAGTAAGAAACCTATCACTAAAGAAAATCCTTCCTCACCCAATTGTTTTGAATGTGGCAAGGAAGGGCACTTCAAAGCGGATTGCCCAAATCTTAAGAAGAAGGGAAAAGAGAAAAGAGGAAGAAGAAGAGCATATATAGCATGGGATGAAAATGAGATAAGCAGCTCGGATGACTCAGAAAATGAAGAAGTAAACCTTTGCCTCATGGCCAACCACCAAGAAGAAGATGATGAGGTAAGCTTCCATGACTTAGATAAGGATGAATTACTTGATGCTCTAGAGGAATTGTATGATAAATTTACAAAAGTCTCCAATAGACTTAAGGTGTCTAGAAAAACTAGTGACACTCTAGAGATGCACCTTATGGAGGTTTGCAAAGAGAATGAATGCTTAAAAGAAGAATTGAAAAACGCTCAAACATGCTCCAAAATTAAACCTTGTGATTTTGCTAAGAAATGTGCTGATCTAGAAAATAAAGTCCTAGATCTAAGCAAAACCTTAGAGAGGTTTACAAATGGTAGAGATAATCTGAATGTACTACTTGGAAATCAAAGATGCATGTTGGACAAAACTGGTTTAGGGTATAATACTGTTAAAAAGGAAAAGCATTACAAAAACTTCTTTGTACCCCCTATGAGATCATCTTCGCCCTTTATGAAATGCAATCATTGTGGATTCAAAGGTCATAACTCTTCAAATTGCAATGTTAGAAAATTAGGGCCAAAGGTTATAAAAAAGGTGTGGGTTCCCAAAGGGACATTACCACAAGCTAACCTTAAAGGACCCAACATAAAATGGGTACCTAGTTCTCTAAACTAATCTTGTTTTGTAGGTATGCTTCAAGGCAAGCAACACCCATTGGTACTTGGATAGTGGGTGTTCAAAGCATATGACGGGAGACATAAGCAAGTTTACATTATTCACTCCCAAGAGAAAAGGAAGTGTCACCTACGGAGACAACACCAAAGGAAGGATCCTAGTCATCAGAAATATAGGTAAGAATTCTTCCACATCCATAAGTGACGTGTTGTATGTTGAAGGCCTCAAACATAATCTACTTAGCATAAGTCAATTATGTGACAAAGGATATAGAGTTTTGTTTGAATCAAATTGTTGCATAATTGAGCAGAAGACTAATAAGGAAGTTAAGTTTGTAGGCCAAAGAATTGATAATATTTACATGATTAATATGGATAGTTTGTCTACAAATGATGAACAATGCTTCATTTCAAAAGAGGATGAAACTTGGCTATGGCATAGGAGAATAGCTCATATACATGTAGACCATTTGAACAAACTTGTTTCCAAAGAATTAGTAATTGGTTTACCAAAGCTTAAGTTTGAAAATAGATTTTGTGATGCATGTCAAAAGGGAAAACAAGTAAAGGCATCTTTTCAATCCAAAAACATTGTTTCCACACAAAGGCCTTTACAACTTTTGCACATGGACTTATTTGGACCATCCAAAATCAAAAGCTTTGGAGGCAATTACTATGGTCTAGTCATTATAGATGACTATTCTAGATATACATGGACATTGTTTCTTGCTCATAAAAATGAAGCTTATCATGCATTCAAGAAACTTGCAAAGATTATCCAAAATGAGCAAAATTCTAAAATTACATCCATTAGAACCGATCATGGGGGAGAATTTGAAAATCAATCTTTTGAAAAGTTTTGCGAAAAACATGGTATTAATCACAATTTCTCAGCTCCTAGAACTCCACAACAAAATGGAGTAGTTGAAAGGAAAAATAGATCTTTAGTGGAGCTTGCTAGAACCATGCTAAATGAAAACAATATTGCAAAACATTTTTGGGCCGATACGGTAAACACCGCGTGTTATGTTATGAATAGATGCTTAATAAGGCCTATTTTAAAGAAAACCCCCTATGAACTTTACAAGGGTAGAAAACCCAACATTGCATACTTTTATATTTTTGGATGTAAATGTTTTGTGCTCAACAATGGAAAGGATAATCTAGGAAAGTTTGATGCAAAATCTGATGAGGCAATATTCCTAGGATACTCTCAATCAAGTAAATCTTATAGAATCTTCAACAAACAAACAAATACCATTGAGGAATCTATTCATGTTAAATTTGATAAAATTAGCCATAACCCTCCGAGAAAGGAAGATGTTGATGATCTTGTAGGTACCTTCCAAGAAATGAACTTGGAAGACAAAGAAGAAGTCAACAATGATGGAGGAGCAACACAAATTGATAAGCAACAAGATTGGGTAACCTTAAAGGATCATCCCTTGGACAAAATCATTGGAGAAATAACCAAAGGGGTAAGTACTCGAAATGCCATTAGAAATGCATGCAATCACTTAGCTTTTGTATCCCAAATTGAACCCAAAAATATTGATAAAGCCATTATTGATGAACATTGGATGTTGGCTATGCAAGAAGAATTAAACCAATTTGAAAGAAATGAAGTTTGGGAACTTGTGCCAAGGCCCAGTGACCATCTAATAATAGGCACCAAATGGGTTTTTAGAAATAAGTTAGATGAAAATGGTATAATAACAAGAAACAAAGCTAGACTAGTTGCAAAGGGATACAATCAAGAAGAGGGAATAGATTATGAAGAAACGTATGCTCCCGTAGCTAGGTTAGAAGCCATTAGGCTATTGCTAGCTTTTGCATGCTGTATGGATTTTAAACTTTATCAAATGGATGTCAAAAGTGCATTTTTAAACGGCTTCATTCAAGAAGAAGTTTATGTAGATCAACCTCCCAGCTTTGAAAATCATAAATTTCCAAACCATGTCTTCAAATTGAGAAAAGCTTTATATGGTTTGAAACAAGCTCCAAGAGCTTGGTATGAAAGACTAAGTAAATTCCTTTTAGAACACAAATTTGAAAAAGGAAAGGCTGATACTACACTGTTTATAAAACGCAAAAATAATGACATTCTTTTGGTACAAATTTATGTTGATGATATAATATTCGGTGCTACTAATGAAAATCTTTGTCAAGAGTTTGCCAAGATTATGCAGAATGAGTTTGAAATGTCCTTGATGGGAGAACTCACCTTCTTCCTTGGATTACAAATAAAACAAGCAAATGATGGAACGTTCATTAGTCAAACCTAGTATTGTAAAGAACTGCTCAAAAGGTTTGAAATGGACAAGGCAAACGAAATAGCTACACCCATGAGCACATCTTGCTATTTAGACAAAGATGAAAAGGGTAAGGACATTGAAATCACCAAATATCGAGGTATGATTGGATCCTTACTGTATTTAACTGCTAGTAGGCCCGATATTATGTTTGCGGTATGCATGTGTGCTAGATATCAAGCATGTCCTAAAGAATCACACTTAACTGCCGTAAAAAGGATTTTGAAATATCTTGTGGGTACTCAAAATGTTGGTTTGTGGTATCCCAAAGGCGTTGAATGTAATCTTTTAGGATATTCCGACTCTGACTTTGTGGGCTGTAAACTTGATAGAAAAAGTACTAGTGGCACATGTCATTTACTTGGTAGTTCCCTTGTTTCTTGGCATAGCAAGAAGCAAGCAAGTGTTGCATTATCGACGGCTGAGGCAGAATATGTAGCCGCCGGTAGTTGTTGTGCTCAAATTCTTTGGATGAGACAACAACTTCTTGACTTTGGCATTGTTTTGAACAAAGTACCCATCAAATGTGATAATACTAGTGCCATTAATATCTCAAAGAATCCTGTAATGCACTCTAGAACCAAGCACATTGAGATTAAGCATCACTTTATTAGAGACCATGTGTTAAAAGGGGATTGTGTACTTGAGCATGTTGAAACTTCTAGGCAACTAGCAGATATTTTCACGAAACCCTTGGCTAGAGAACAATTCATTCACATTAGAAGAGAATTAGGCATTCTTGACATGTCAAATTATGTTTGAATGATGGAGTATTTTGATAAAAATATGTTGTATGGCATGATCAAAAAAATGGTAGTACTCATTAATATTACATGTCGTGTTTGGAACTCTACTGTATGAAAAACCTGAAGTTTTTGAATCAATAATCGATTATATGCTTCCTAACAATCGATTACTATGCTTCTGTTTCCTTTATAATCGATTAGTCAAAGCCTCTAATCGATTACAATGATTCTGTTTCTAAGCTAATCGATTGTCTTTGATCCACAATCGATTACACAGCCTCTGTTTCAGGTACAAAACGTTTCCTCTTCTCCATAATCGATTACCATCCTGCTCCAATCGATTGGGACTGTTCTGTTTCTTAACTAATCGATTAGTCAAAGGCTCTAATCGATTACGCTCTGCACGAAACGTTTGGAATTCCCCAGAAACAGTGAGCTAATCGATTAAGCACTGTCTAGTAATCGATTATCCTCGGTTCTGAAGAGTCAATATTGTAATTTCCAAGGCATACTTGAACCACTCCCTCTCTTAACTCCCTTCACTCCTTTCTAAACCCACTTTCCTCCTTCCTAAACCTAATTCTCACCTATAAATACCCCTCTCTTCACCTTCTCATCTCACACTACCTCCTTCCTCTCAAACCTCTCCAAAACTCTCAAGCACTCTTCTCTCTTCATCTTCTTCTTTGCCTTCTTTACCATGTCTTCATCTCGCAATGTCAAGAGAGCAAGGTCTTCTGTAGCTCAAGCCCATAACCCCATTGATTTTTCAAGGTTCTTTGCTTCTCCAAGAGACCTCCAAAATTTCATGAAAATTTTTTCTGAAAAGGAGATAATGACCCCTCACTACACCATTGCCGACACCTTCGATAACCCCAGCCTAACCTTCACTCAAAGCCTTCACCACTACAAACTCTTTCCCTTCCTCTCCCTCAAAGAAGAAGAGTACTACCCTGAACTCATAAGGGTATTCTACTGCAACCTTTGACTTATCAATGGGATGGTTAAATCCAAAGTGAAGAACGCAACCATCAAACTCTCCAATGCTCAATTTGCGGAGATCTCCCAACTGCCTCTCAACAATGCTGATTTTGATGGAGGAGAACCGGAAGACGAATGGGGCTTCAATGCTCTAACTGCTCGTCAATCCTTGTGGAAAGCTGACCGCCCCAGGAGCAACCACAAGTTGGTAGGCCACTTGACCATGAATAACCGTTTACTTCACTTCTTCTTGGTCAAGATGATTGTTCCTCGTGGAGGGAACTATGCTTTGGTAGAAGAGGATGATGTCCTCTTGATGTGGGCAATGCTGAATCATAAGGAGATCAACTGGGTTCAATTGGTCAAATTTCATATGCGCCACGCCAAGGACCAACAAAAACTCCCTTATGGTATTCTCCTTACTAAAATTTTCAAATATTGTGGAGTAGACTTGGCTGGAGAATTATCAGAAAAAGTGCCTCCTAGAGCTTGCATTGGCACCCATCACCTCACCAAAATGGGTCTTGTTCTTACACATGGACCATGGTACTCACGAATGGAGGGCATTCATGCTAACATTCCCTTCGAAGCTCCTGCTGAAGAAGAACCCGTTCCTCCTCCTCCTCAATCACAAGCTGCACCCCAAGCTTCTTCATCTGCACCTCAAGCTGACCCCTTTGCATCTCTTTACGCCCATCTTGACCGCCGCTTCGATCGCCTTGAAAATTCCCTTCAAGAGTTTTCAATGACCGAGCAGCAACACTTCGAGATGATGCAACAACGCTATGAAGAGCCGTCCCACCAAATCGCTGAAATTCGCTTTTTTAATCCGGATAATTAGATCCTTTGTTATGTTTTCTGTTTTAGGGTGCTTATGTTTGTTCCTTTTAAATTCTGCATGTTTTGCTTCATGTAATTCCCCACTATGCTTTGAAATTCAATAAAATTTTCAGTTCATCATATATCTTATTAATTGCATGAATTATTTTTGATGATTCCAAAGGGGGAGAAGAATAATTGTTCATATTTTGTTTAACTTATCATCTTGTTAAAAATCTGAAAAACATAGGTTTAATAAATTCCTTTTGATAGGGGGAGATTTATTAAGAGATAAGAGATAAGAGATAAGCGATAAGAGATAAGAAATTATTTGCTGCTGAATGTGATAATGATTTAGTTAAGAGATAATGATTCTATTTTTTGAACTTGGTAAATAGATAATCTGCTATTTGAAACTGATTACAAAGAGATAATGCAGCAGAGATGTTTTTGCAAAGAGATAAAATTAGAGATAAGTTTAAATTGCTTAACTAACAACCCTCAAGAGATGAACATAGTTGTCATCATCAAAAAGGGGGAGAATGTGTTTGAATATGTATACAGGTTCAAGGATGTTCAAAGATTTTGATAATGACAAGCACTCTTGAAGAAATCTGTGCAAAAACAAAGATATGGAATCAGGTGCTAAGTAACAGCGAAGCTAATCGATTAGGTCACTTATGCTAATCGATTAGGAGCATTCTGTTTTGGAAGAATTTGATTCAGGAAATGAGATAATCGATTATGGAAATGAAGCTAATCGATTATGAAGCTACTGGATTTAATCTAATCGACTACGTACTTGATGTAATCGATTACAACTGTCAAAAATAAGATTAAATGCATCAGGGATATTTGCTAATCGATTAAGGGAAGTTGCACAATCGATTAGGAGGCTACTGGAATTAAGGAAATCGATTACAAGACATGCTAATCGATTAGGAAGCTGTGAAATCAAGATTAAATGCATCAGGCACAGATTCTAATCGATTACAGGAAATGAAATAATCGATTATGGACCCTCTGACTTGAAGCTAATCGATTACAACGCGAGGGTGTAATCGATTACGATCGTGGAAAAACACTTTTAAGTGGGAAACCAGCTCATGTCTCCACCATTCTTCAAAACCCCACTAAGTGCAACGGCTAGGAAGAAGAAGGGCACACCTCAACACTTCAATTGGCTCTATAAATTGAAGAGGAACACAAGCACAAAGACACACCAAGAAGCCACAAATCCTTTGCTCTATTTTGTGCTTTGTAAGCTCTATTTCTTGTATCTTGAATTTCATTTGTATATCCTCTCATCTTGAGAGATTAGAAAGTGTGTGAGCTATCATTGTCTATTCACTCTATTAAGAGAGTCATTCACTTGTAAACACTTCAAAAACACAAGAGATTTTCACTCTAGGTTGAGTGGTTACAAAGGTTGAGACTCAACCTTTGGGATATTGTGAGATTGAGAGATTAGGTGGGTTGCCCTTATACTTGTGAGGATTAGGTTCTTGAGTGTGGGACACTAGGAAGCCGCAATTGCTCAAAGTTGTATCTCTAGTCTACAATAGTGGAAAATCCTCTAAGTGGGTTGCTTAGAGGCGAGACGTACACCGAATTGGTGGAACTCGTTAAATCGGTTTGCAAAGCTCTTCTCCCTTACTCTTTTATTTTCATATACTGCACTTAATTGGCTTGTGTTGATTGATTGTGGCTTGCATACTTGAACTTGTTTAAATTGGTAAATCTTGAGGACTGCACACCAAGTGTTTGTTTAATTGTCTAAGCCATATTTACCTTTGTTTTGCATTGCATACTTCACTAAACTTTATTTCACTTGCATAATCTTGTAAATTTTTATATAAGGATCAAGTTCAAAGGTATTCCAACTAAAAGTTTTAAAAACTCAATTCACCCCCCCTCTTGAGTATTGAGGCCACTTGAATAACAATCTTGACTTAGATAGAAATGAATTTCTTGATGCATTTGAGGAATTGTATGACAAGTTTGTTAAAATCTCAAACAAATATAAGTTATCTAGGAAAACTATTGATACTCTTGAAATGCATCTTGTAGAACTTGGCACAAAAAATGAATGTTTGAAAGAAGAATTAGCAAATGTTCAAGCATGCTCCAAGAATAAACCTTATGATTTTGTAAAGAAATGTGACATCCTAGAAACTAAGGTTTTAGACTTAAATAAAACCTTAGAAAAGCTTACAAATGGTAGAGATAACTTGAATGTATTACTTGGAAATCAAAGATGCATGTTTGATAAAATTGGTTTAGGATATAACTCCAATAAAAAGGAAAAGCATTACAAAACCTTCTTTGTACCACCTAGAAAATCTTCATCACCATTCACTAAATGCAATCATTGTGGTACTAAAGGACATAATGCTTTAAATTGCCATATTAGAAAGCTTGGACCAAAAGTGGTAAGAAAGGTCTGGGTTCCCAAAGGGACATTACCACAAGCTAACCAAAAAGGACCCAACATAAAATGGGTACCAAGGTCTCTAAACTAATTTTGTTTTGTAGGTATGCTTCAAAGCAAGCAACACCCATTGGTACTTGGATAGTGGGTGTTCAAAACACATGATGGGAGATATGAGTAAATTCACAAACTTCACTCCTAAAAGAAAAGAAAGCGTCACTTATGGGGATAATACCAAAGGAAAAATACTTGGTATTGGAAACATTGGTAAAAATTCTTCTACCTCAATTAGTGATGTACTATATGTTGAAGGACTCAAACATAACTTGCTTAGCATAAGTCAATTATGTGATAAAGGATATAGAGTATTGTTTGAATCTAATTGTTGCATAATTGAAAATAAGCTAAACAAGGAAGTTAAGTTTGTTGGTAAAAGAATTGATAATATTTACATGATTGATGTTGATAGTTTGACTTCAAATGATGTGCAATGCTTCATGACTAAAGAGGATGAATCATGGTTATGGCATAGAAGAATAGCACATATACATGTAGACCATCTAAACAAACTTATTTCTGAAGAATTGGTAATTGGTTTGCCAAAGCTCACATTTGAAAATAAATTTTGTGATGTATGTCAAAAGGGAAAACAAGTAAAGGTATCTTTTCAAGCTAAAAACATTGTCTCTACTCAAAGACCTTTACAACTTTTGCACATGGATCTATTTGGACCTTCCAAAATCAAAAGCTTTGGTGGTAATTACTATGGTCTAGTAATTATAGATGACTATTCAAGATATACATGGACCTTGTTTCTTGCTCATAAAAATGAAGCATATCATGCATTCAAGAAACTAGCCAACATTATCCAAAATGAGCAAAACTCAAAGATTGCATCCATAAGAATCGATCATGGGGGAGAATTTGAAAATCAACTATTTGAGAAATTTTACAAAAAACATGGTATTGGTCACAATTTTTCAGCTCCTAGAACTCCATAACAAAATGGAGTAGTTGAAAGGAAAAATAGATCTTTGGTGGAGCTTGCAAGAACCATGTTAAACGAAAATAACATTACAAAACATTTTTGGGCCGATGCGGTAAATACCGCTTGTCATGTTATGAATAGATGATTGATAAGGCCTATTCTAAAGAAAACCCCTATGACCTTTACAAAGGAAGAAAACCCAATATCTCTTATTTTCATATATTTAGATGCAAATGTTTTGTGCTTAACAATGGAAAGGATAATTTAGGAAAGTTGGATACAAAAGCTGATGAGGCAATCTTTCTTGGATATTGAACTGTCCTTCACAGGGGATGTAGAGTTATGATTCTAAAACAGCTCAAAAAGTACATGTAATGTCAATCTGATACAAGGCAGTGATATTCAGATACGAGTACAGGGTGTCCTTGTATATTGGGCGGAGTCTGGACCTCACTGGGGCGGAGTATAACTCATACTGCGGCGGTGTAGTAGTCCGCTTAGAATTGTCTTCTATGCCCTGACACAGTTGGTGGTGGTACCTGCAATTATTCTCCGACGCTCAAGTCAGTATCTCAGAATACTTTAAAACTTAGAAAGCAAATCTGAGAGAATTATGCAAGTAAGAGAGTGTAAGGATAGAATTCGGGATCCTCGTATACCTTTTTGCTGAGGTTTATATACCTGTCATTGGTGCTCCATTATTGGTAGGGCCCGTTCCTTGTTTTCTGGCATAAAGCAAGAAAGGCAGTGGGACCCTGTGTCGTTCACGAGCACCGTTATTGTAGTAGGTATTTCCACTTACTTGGGAAGCGTGAATGCTTTATTATTTTATTTGTTTTTTCCTTTTAATGCGTGACAGCGTGATTCCCATTTTCAACCTCTCATGACAGAGTCAATCTCGTGCCGGGGTTACAGGTATGGGCTCGCTACGCAGTATAGGAAGTTCAATATTCCGCCTGTGTTGAGCCTATGGCTTGGCGGAGTAATACGCATTCTGGCGGCGTTACATTCCTTGGCGGAGTTATGACCCATGGCAGGGTAACATGCCTTGGCGGAGTCACATGCCTTGGCGTAGTCACATGCCTTGGTCGTATGTACTCCGTATAGAAACAATTATAATGTATTTGAAGCGTACTTCTCTTGTTCGAAATGCTGATTCTGGCAAAGTATTAAAGCCATGCTCTTGGTGGCCGGTGTTGGGACCGGATCATATGCCCCCTAGCTTGTTATAGTGACTGGCGGAGTCACTTTAATGAGCTACAACACTTAAGTTTTAGCTTTTATAGGCATGGGTTTAGGCGGCGTTTGCTAGTTCAGGATTTTTCGGACAAGTGTTTTCGTGCATTTAATGCTTTCATTATTACTTGCCACGCCTGTCATTAATGCGCCTTGAAACCGCGTTTTGCCGCTTCAATCTCTCATTGCCACGTATGCCCTCGTAACGATTGCCATTCCAATGATGGGACATAAATGCGTGGGGTGGCAGTTGGATACGTTTTCGAGGTTTTTATCGTGGGCCTTGGATTTTGAAAACACGGCCCAAAAGATATCTGTCTCGAGGTTCATCCTACGACTGTAATTGCGCTAAACTCATCCAACGGCTGTAGTTGCGTTTCTAAGATTAATGATGCTTTACTCGTTTCCCCCCAAGCCATGCCTATAAATAGATAGACTCTTAGGAGGGAAAACTTTTCGCTTCATCTTCTTCTTTGCGTTTGCTATTAGAACTGCCTTCCGAACTTTGCTTTCGTGCGAGTAATTTGTTGTTGCAGTTCTTCACTTCTTCAGAAGTTTAAGGTAACTTGCTTCTTCCTCTGCTCTTTGTCTTCATTTTCATTGGGTTGGTTCTGTTTTTTCTTTCTGTGTGTTCGTTAAAACAAAGATGAGAGGAAAAAGGTCAGAGTTTTGTTCTAGGGTTTCTGTTCGTCCCATGTTTTCTGACATTGAGAGTGAAGATGAGGCTTTCTATACTGGGAGGGACTCGACGTTTTACAGCAGCGTGGAGTATTTTAGTAATGCTGTACATTCGTTTGTGTTAGGAGGTGTTTCTCACACACAAGTGTTGACGATGGCAGAGTGTCAGAATGTTGTATTGCATGGATTGGATTGGGAGAAGACGCTTGAGATTGACCCCTACTGTTGGGTTGAGGAAGATGTTAAGGGTACTTCCTCTCGTCATGCGACTACTAGTGGAGGCGTGGTGGAGTTGTCTGTGCCAATTTGGAAAAGTGAACGATATGAAGAGAGGTTTATTGTTCGTTCTCCCAAGACGTACGAAGGGATATGCCATCGCCCTCAGAGTGTTCGTACAATATATATGTATGATATTCTATTTACTCAGCTGGGGGTGCGTTTCCCATTGAATAAGTTTCAGATGGGCGTACTGAGGTTCCTGGACTGCGCCCCTTCTCAGCTGCATCCCAATGGTTGGGGAATAGTTCGTAGCTTTGAAGTGATAGCTGAGTATCTAGAGTTTACGCCTACTGTGGCGTTGTTCTTTTCTTTCTGCCGCATTATGAGGAGAGTAAATGTAAAAACGGGCGGCATGGGCTTTGTAACTCTTCAGGCGGAGCCGAAGATTTTGAATTTCAAAGCGTTTGCTGATTCTGCCAAGGAAGGTGGACTTCATTTTAGGAAAAGCTTTGTGAAGGTTACTGTTAAGAAGGACAAGCCCATCTTCTGGCGGAGTAGGGAGGGAATTGATAAATTCCCAGTATCGTGGACACATGAGCACTTCCTCCTGACTAAGCAAGCATATGAAGTTGAGGAGGGTGCTTTATCAGCTGCTTCTGTGGAAGTACTTTGGACGTTGAAGGAGTACAACTCCGTCCACAAGCTGATTTTATGTCGAAGGCTGCTTGGGCGGGATGCTCAGGGATATCTAAGTAATACGTTAAGATTTTTGGCTTGAATATTACTCCTGTTGTTTCCTGCAGCTTCTGATCAAATTTATGTATGTTGTTTTGCAGGAGAAATTGCTGCATTCCCTGGGATGGAACATATTAAGCGGATCCGCATGAGCCGTAAGGAGATTGATGCGGAGAACAATGTGCAGCCCAGGAGGAGTTTGGATGCTGCTCTAACGAAGACCCTTCCTTTCCCGGCATCCACCAACATAGTGAATTTTGAAGGTGGTGCAGGGTCCTCAACAGCTGCTGTTGAGAGGCGTTCTAAGAAACGCCAAGAACCAGAAGCTGCTGAGGAGGAAGAAGAGGAAGTAGATCTCCAGCCCTTGCAAAGAAGGAGGACCAAAGGCAAGAAGAGGGTTAAGGAAGGAGCATCAATTGATGCTGCTATTGACTTGGAGGAGATTCAGGAGGTACCTGTTGTTGGTACTTCTGCTGATATGGGCGGTGTTGATGGCGCCTTCGAAGAAGACGTTGTGGCGGAGGGAACGGAGGGAATTCAAACTCCAATCCGTGTTGTGGAGGATGAGGCAGAGAGGACTGAAGCCTCTCCAGGCCACCAAGTTGAAAATCCCGCCCTGGAACTGACTACCCAAAGAGTACCAGCCTTCTTCATTGATGTTCCAGGGGAGTCATCCAGGAGATCCGTCTCTCTGCCTTTGGCGGGGTCTCAATTGAACCCTTTTTTGTACTTTACAAATATAGGATCCCGCCAGTCGGAGAGGCGTGATCCAGAGTTCATCCTCCGCCCCGACCTCGACTTCGAGGAGATTCCGAACGCCGTCGCAGCTGCGAGGTGGCACCTTGCAGAAATAGATGGCTTCTTGGCCTCTGTACCTCGTATAGCTGATGTTGTTGCTGAGGCCAACATGTTTCAAGCGTCTTTTCATGAGTCTGCTGAAAAGATTCGTAGCTTGAAACATGATAATAAACAGCTGTCGGAGGTGATTAAGGCCAAGGACAAACACCTTGACACCGCCGATGCTAATATCAAGAAGCTGGAGGATGAGCTGGCTCGGGTAAGAGCTGACAAAGCTCTGCTGGAAAAATAAGTTTCCGGCTTAAGAGAGCAGAATACAAAGCTGGGCGAGGAGGTGAGTGGACTGACCCACGTGAGGGCTGACAACGATCTGCTGAAACAACAAGTTTCGGATCTGATTCAGCAGAAACAAAAATTGGGCGAGGATGTAAGTGAGCTTCAGCAGAAGATGGTTTTCCTTGAACTTAATAAAACCACTGCTGAAGATGCCTGGGTGGCGGAGTTAGACCAAGCAGCTACTGCATACAATAACCTTGAAAAACAGGTTGAAGGGTTGCGAGCTGAAAAGGCTACCTCAGATGCCGCCAGTGAAAGGCTTGACAAGGAGTTATAATCCGCGTTGGATGCGGCTGAGGCAGCGATTGATGATGCTTTCAGCATGGCTGTTCGTCAACTCCGTTATCGCAATCCAGGCGTTGCTCTTTCCACCACAGGCATTCATCCTTACTACGAATTCATCAATGGAGAATTGATGGTGCCTGTTCAAGGGGGTTATGCTCCTGCGCCCAGTGTTGAATATATCCTGGCGGACTTGCCTCCCTCCCAAAGTTTAATCAAACCTGGTGAAGGTCAGGCCACCTCTGCCCAACAAGAAGGGATGCCGTCCGATCCTTGAAGACCAGCTCATCAGTTATTTTGCAAGTTTTTGTTTTTTGCATTTTGTTAATATTGCCTTGTTCCAGGATAGGCTCTGGACTTTTATCAATCCTTGACAATATTAATGAAGCATATTTTCTGTCAATCTATACTTGTTCATATAAGCAATGTTTGAGTCCGTCGTATTTATGCCTTGTAAAATGATATTAAAAAGGCGAAGTATTCATTTGAGGACATAATGAAATATGACTAAGTATAACGAGGCGGAATAGCCTTTTTGCAATTCTGGTGAAGTAAAATTCAGTAAGGAGGCGTAGTAACCTCTTGAGAATTTCAATGAAGGATGTTCTTCAATGAGGCAGAGTGGCCTCTTGAGAATTTCATTGAAGTGATTTCAATAGTGAGGCGTAGTAGCCTATTAGGAATTTCAATGAGATTGGATTCTGTAAGAAGGCGGAGTAGCCTCTTAGGAATTTCCAAGGAGTTGGATTCCGTAAGGAGGCGGAGTAGCCTCTTTGGAATTTCAATAGAGTTGGATTCCGTAAGAAGGCGGAGTAGCCTCTTAGGAATTTCGATGAAGTTGGATTCCGTAAGGAGGCGGAGTAGCCTTTTAGGAACTTCCATAGAGTTGGATTCCGTAAGAAGGCGGAGTAGCCTCTTAGGAATTTCGATGAAGTTGGATTCCGTAAGGAGGCGGAGTAGCCTCTTAGGAACTTCCATAGAGTTGGATTCCGTAAGAAGGCGGAGTAGCCTCTTAGGAATTTCGATGAAGTTGGATTCCGTAAGGAGGCGGAGTAGCCTCTTAGGAACTTCCATAGAGTTGGATTCCGTAAGAAGGCGGAGTAGCCTCTTAGGAATTTCGATGAAGTTGGATTCCGTAAGGAGGCGGGGTAGCCTCTTAGGAACTTCCATAGAGTTGGATTCCGTAAGAAGGCGGAGTAGCCTCTTAGGAATTTCGATGAAGTTGGATTCCGTAAGGAGGCGGAGTAGCCTCTTAGGAACTTCCATAGAGTTGGATTCCGTAAGAAGGCGGAGTAGCCTCTTAGGAATTTCGATGAAGTTGGATTCCGTAAGGAGGCGGAGTAGCCTCTTTGGAATTTCAATAAAGTTGGATTCCGTAAGAAGGCGGAGTAGCCTCTTAGGAATTTCGATGAAGTTGGATTCTGTAAGGAGGCGGAGTAGCCTCTTAGGAATTTCAATAAAGTTGGATTCTGTAAGAAGGCGGAGTAGCCTCTTAGGAATTTCGATGAAGTTGGATTCCGTAAGGAGGCGGAGTAGCCTCTTAGGAACTTCCATAGAGTTGGATTTCGTAAGAACGCGGAGTAGCCTCTTAGGAATTTCGATGAAGTTGGATTCCGTAAGGAGGCGGAGTAGCCTCTTAGGAACTTCCAAGGAGTTGGATTCCGTAAGCAGGCGGAGTAGCCTCTTAGGAATTTCAATGAAGTTGGATTCCGTAAGGAGGCGGAGTAGCCTCTTAGGAATTTCAATAGAGTTGGATTCCGTAAGGAGGCGGAGTAGCCTCTTAGGAATTTCAATGAAGTTGGATTCCGTAAGGAGGCGGAGTAGCCTCTTAGGAATTTCAATAGAGTTGGATTCCGTAAGGAGGCGGAGTGACCTCTTAGGAATCTCAATGAAGCACAATTTTACAAGTGTTGAACTTACTTGAACTTGTTGAGTAGTGCTTGAGTTTGTTACTCATATACTCCGAAAAGCATTGATAGTTAGGCGGAGTCAAGTTTTGGATGGAATGTTCATCCTTTTATATTTGGACTGGAGTGTATCTCCTGAAATGAAAATTGTCGAATCTAGGATTGCTATGGTGCAGCATATAGCTGTGACACCAATTCATCCTGCAAGAAATTGGTTGAACTTCTGAGGCGATATGGTGCAGCATATAGCTGTGACACCATTTCTTCCTGTAAGAACTTGGTTAAACCTTTGAGGCGGTATGGTGCAGCATATAGCTGTGACACCATTTCTTCCTGCAAAAAGCCTACGGGGCCTTGGGGATAAATTGGTGCAACATATAGCTGTGACACTAGTTCTTTCCATAGGCGGCCTGTAGGACCTTAGGGTCGGTATGGTGCAGCATATAGCTGAGACACCAATCCTTTCCCCCCAAGGAGTTTTTTGGACCTTAGGGTCGGTATGGTGCAACATATAGCTGTGACACCAATCCTTTCCCCCCAAGGAGTTTTTTGGACCTTAGGGTCGGTATGGTGCAGCATATAGCTGTGACACCAATCCTTTCCCCCCAAGGAGTTTTTTGGACCTTAGGGTCGGTATGGTGCAGCATATAGCTGAGATACCAATCCTTTCCCCCCAAGGAGTTTTTGTTGACTCCGTTTGTGAAGCGTTGTTGCATGTTGGTTGATCTTTATGGAATAAAGAGTTATGCATCTGTGCTTCAATTTTTGGAGTCGTTGTCTTATCTGCATGGGAATAAATTCTACCATGGATAATCAATTCAAAGTTAGAGTGAAGATTGAATGCAGGAAGGCATTTCATTAATAATGGAACTACATAAAGGGCTGAGTTGGGGTATATCTTTTCGAAACCCTTTCAAGGAAAGCATACATAGGAAGATCCTTGAGTTAGGAAGAAAATATCATACCATATTACCCAACTAGCTGTAGTATATGCGTAAATTTAAAATGTTCCATTTATTCCTGACCGGAGTGCCATCTAAGTTTTCTAGGCGGTATGTGCCTTTGCCCAAAACCTCGATGACTCGGTATGGACCTTCCCAGGTTGGTGCCAATTTGCCTTGGTGTGCAAATTTGTTGCCAATTTTGGCCCTTCTTAGGACCAAATCTCCTTCTTTGAAACGGCGTTCAAAAATGCGTGTGTTATACCGTTTGGCGGCCTTTGCTTTGACAGCTTGGTCTCTTACAAAGGTTTCCTCTCTCAACTCCGCCAAAACCTCGAGTTCGTGTGCTAGGTTCTGTTGATTGGCTTCTTCGTTGAAATGGAGGACTCGAGATGAAGGGGCTGCCAATTCAATGGGAATGACAGCCTCAACTCCATATGTCAGCCGATATGGAGATTCATTTATGGTGGAGTGAGGGGTTGTTCTGTATGCCCATAAAACATGGCACAGTTGATTTGCCCAATCTCCCTTTGCCTCACCGAGGCGTTTCCTGAGGCCCTTCAAGATTTCTCTGTTGGCAACCTCTGCTTGTCCATTGGTTTGAGGATGTTCCACAGAAGAGAAAATCTGCGTAATGTTGAGATTTTCTAAAAGTTTAGTGAACTTGCGATCTGTGAACTGGGTGCCATTATCAGTGACTATGCGTCCAGGGACTCCGAAACGTGTAATGATATTTTCATATACGAACCTTCGAGTCCTGGCTGACGTTATGTGCACCACTGCCTCTGCCTCAATCCATTTGGTGAAATAATCAACACCAACTATCAAGTATTTGATACCGCCGGGCGCAGTTGGGAATGGACCCAAGATATCCATGCCCCATTGATAGAAAGGCCAAGGCGTTATTGATGATGACATTTCTTCCGCCGGAGTATGGTGGAGATTTGCGAATCGTTGGCATTGATCACATTTTTGGACATACGAGGCGGAGTCATGCTTCAGAGTGGGCCACCAATACCCCGCCCTGAGTATTTTTCTCATTAGACTCCGTGCCCCTGGGTGATGTCCACACTGCCCTTCATGGACTTCTTCCAAAACAGCTTGCACCTCATTTTCATTTATACAAATTAGGTAAGGAACAGAAATTCCTCGGCGGTATAACTGTCCGTCTAGGAGTGTATAATAGGGTGCTTCTTTCTTTAGTTTCTTTCGCTCAAGATCATCCGTGGGCAATTGTCCATTAACAAGGTAACGAACTATTGGTGCTACCCAGGAATTGTCGTCAAAGGAGCGACTCTTAATCATATGTACTGATGAAGGAAAGGAAATGCTTGGCTCTGTCAAGGTACTCTGTACAACCGTAGTTGTGCACCCCACCTTCTTTGTGCTGGCTAACCTGGAGAGGATGTCAGCACGTGTATTCTCTTCGCGGGGTACATGCTTGAAAGTAACTTCATTGAAGCGCTGCTTTAACTCATTGACGCAGTCCAGATATTGTTGTAGCAGGGGTTCTTTAGCCTGATACTCACCAAGAATTTATGAGATGACTAATTGAGAATCACTGCATAGGGTAACAGTTCTGGCCCCAATATCTTGGGCTGCTCTGAGTCCAGCCAAGCAGGCTTCATACTCCGCCTGATTGTTGGACGTTGTGAAGGTGAAGTGTAATGAAATTTCAAGATGTACCCCGTCATCACTTTCTATAATAATTCCTGCTCCACATCCTTTGCTGTTCGAAGACCCATCGACGTATATTGTCCAATGCGAATGATCTGCATCTGGGCTAGAGCCTGTTAATTCAACTACGAAATCTGCTAGGACTTGTGCCTTGATAGCAGTTCTTGGCTCGTAAGATATGTCGAATTCGGAGAGTTCTATGGCCCATTTGATCATCCTTCCTGCCAAGTCTGGTTTGAATAATATAGTACGGAGTGGCAAGTCTGTGCGAATCAGGATGGGATGTGCATGGAAATATGGTCTTAGGCGTCGTGAGGCCCAAACAACTGCAAGTGCTGCCTTTTCAATCTTCTGGTAACGGCACTCTGCACCATGCAATGTTCTACCAGTGAAATACACTGGTCGTTGGCCTTCAACTATTTCCTTGACCAGAGCCACTGCCAGCGCTTCATCTGAAACAGACAAATAAACAATGAGTTGCTCACCTGGGCTTGGTTTGACCAGGATTGGAGGGCTGGCCAAGACATTTTTCAAGCTTTGGAATGCCGCCTCTTGTTCTGGGCCCCAACTGAATTTCTTATCCTTCTTCAGCATTTTGTACAAAGGAAGAGAGCGATGAGCCATTTTTGGCATAAATCGTGCTAGAGCAGCGATTTTGCCATTGAGGGATTGTACCTCCTTCAATGTTTTGGGGCTCTGCAACTCTTGAATTACTCGACATTTATCAGGATTAGCCTCTATGCCTCTTTGTGTTAACATGAAACCCAAAAATCTGCCCCCAGGAATAGCAAATGTACATTTTAATGGATTGAGTCTCATGTTGTATTGCTGTAGGCGTTGGAAAATGAGGCGTAGGTCTTCAAAATGGTCTCCTCCCTCCGGGGTCTTGGCAATAATGACGTCAATATAAACCTCTACCAGCTTTGTGTGCATACACTCAAAAACTTTGTTGATCATGCGCTGGTAGGTTGCCCCGGCGTTCTTTAGCCCAAATGGCATGACGTTGTAGCAAAAGACCCCTTTGTCATTAATGAATGCTGTCTTCTCCTGATCATCCTCACACATTGGAATTTGGTTGTATCCGGAGTAGGCATCCATAAAAGATAGATACTTGTATCCTGAGGAATCGTCAACCAATCTGTCAATGTTGGGGAGAGGGTATGGATCTTTGGGACAGCATTTATTTAAATCAATGTAATCTATGCACATACGCCATTTGCCATTGGCTTTCTGTACCATAACCACGTTGGACAGCCAGGAGGAGTAACGGAGTTCCCGGATGAACCCTGCCTTGAGGAGCTCCTCTGTTTGTTCACAAGCAGCTTTTTGCTTAGCAGGACCCATACGCCGTTTCTTTTGTGCCACTGGCTTAGTTTCAAGATACACCGCCAGGCGGTGACAACAAAAGTTAGGATCCATGCCAGGCATGTCTGCAGCGGTCCAAGCAAAAATTTCTTTGTATTCATGGAGGAGTGCAATCAATCTTGCTTCCATGTTAGGCTCCAGTTTGTCATTGATGTTAGTAATTTGCTCCGGGGTGCTGCCTAAGACAATAGACTTGGAACCACCATCAGGAGTTGGTTTCAAAGGATTCAGTGGGTCTATAGAAGACTCCGCCCTGGGGTCAAGATCTACCAAATTAACAGATGCCGCCGCACTGCTTCCTTCGTTCAGTTTTCTTTTCTTAGACATGGTTTCAAGCTTCACCATGTTAAGACTCAAATTGTAACAATAGCGAGCCATCTCCTGGTCACCCCTTACAGACGAGACTTGATTATCTTTGTCAATGAACTTGATTAACAAGTGGGGGGTTGAAACGATGGCTTCCATGGCATTCAAGGTGGGCCGCCCGATGATGCCATTATATGGAGATTTAACATCAATGATAAGAATCCTAGATTTCACAGTCCTTGCCCCAGGTTCACCATCAAAAGTGATCCTTGTATCCAAGTAGCCTTTAGTAGGCTATTTGGCGCCATTAAAGGCTGTAAGGTCCTGCGTATAAGGCTGCAAATCAGCATCAGTTAGTCCCATGCGTTTAAAACAGTCATAGAAGATAACGTCGCAGGAACTTCCCTGGTCAATTAGGATGCGTTTTACATCCATATTAGCGATTACTGCGATAATCACTACTGCGTCATCTCCCTCAGGAACTGTAGGGCCAAAATCATCATCTGTGAAGGTTATGGGCGGAGTCTGGACCCCATTCCTGAATGGGCGATATTCCTTACCTTTGTCTTGCACAGACAAGATCATACGATGATGATTTTTCCTGGCGGTGTTTGAGGGTCCGCCTCCGGCGAAGCCCCCTGCGATCATATCTACAACCTGCCTTTTGCCCCGCGATCTGGGTTCTGGGCTTGGCTCTCTTTGGGCGGACTCAAGAACAACGCCCTTTTGTTTTTCGGTTACCACCGTACGTTTTGGCTCCCGAGTGTTATCAGGATCAGGAGAACGATCACGAGATCTTTTCTCAAATCTCTCTGGTTCATCGTGAGATTTACCCTTGAACAAATAATGTTTCAGTTTGCCTTCACGGATGAGTACCTCAATGGTATTTTTGAGTTGCTTGCACTCCTCTGTGGTATGGCCAACTGACTCATGGAACTCACAATATTTCTTTGGGTTCCCACCGCGTCTGATTGGAGGTGGACGTTGAATCCCGTAAATATTAAGGGTAGTCCATCCTATTTCACGCAAGATTTGCTCATATGACGTGTTCAGGGGTGCATAATGAGCGAAATTAAACACACGTTTATCTTGGTGTTTGAAGGGTTGGTTCCCTGCTTTGTCTTTCTGAGGTAACTTATCATTCCTGGATGATTTTTCTTTACCTTTGTCATGGTGTGGAGTTGCGGTGGGTGGTTTACTGCGTGATGCAGTGGCTTCTAGGTGCATCTCAATACCAACGTACTTGGACGCCTTCCTGCGAAATTCCTCCATTGTAGATGGAGGTCCCTTTGCCAACGACAGAGCAAAAGGTGATTTTGGCTACATAGCCTCGATGAGGATATGCAACTGTATCGCTTCTGTCAAATCAGGAACCATGGCTGCCTCCTTATAGAATCTCTTAAGGAAATCTTTCAGAGATTCTTTGTCACCTTGCTTGATCTGAGCCAAGGTATGAGAGGTTCTAGGTGCATCCCTAGAGATCACGAAGTGGCTGCCAAAAGCTGTAGCCAGATCCTCCCATGAATCAATGGAACCTGAAGGTAAACTCTTGAACCAACTAAGAGCTTCACCTGTAAGAGTTCTGGGGAACATCCTGCACATGATATCTTCTTCTGCACCTAGGAACATAGCCTCATAGATGTAAGCATCTAGATGCTTAGAAGGATCTGTTTCCCCAGTATATTTTCCTATAGAAATAGGTTGCATGGTCTGCAAATGTCTAGGGACATGCGCATTCATGAGCCTCTTAGAAAATGGGATACTCATCTTGTATCCTGAGGGGGATGCAATTGAGCCTGCTCTCCTCCCCTCTTGATGTTGTGCATTGGCTAGTGGAAGGCTTCGTTGCTCTTCCATGTAAGTAGGGATGCGAGAGTAGCTGGGAGTGCTTGATTCCTCTTGTGCATGAGTCTCATGATGCGGCTGTCTTGCAGGACCTGCTCTCTCGTGAGTGTGATTTACCTTTTCACGTCAAAGCTCAGCAATTTCTTCTCTCAGCATCCTAATCATGTCATCTCTCGGATCTGGAGAATCAGCATGCGTTGCTTTTTTGTGAGCATCGTTATCAAAATTGAGACGTCTAGGATTGCGTGGAGAAGAATCCTCAGTCTGCACTTCTGGTCCTAGTCTTTCCATTAATGATGAATGTAATGGAGATTGATCAAAGATTGTGGGAATACCAAATTTACAGGTCCCACCGGGCGTGCCAATGAACTGTCCTTCACAGGGGATGTAGAGTTATGATTCTAAAACAGCTCAAAAAGTACATGTAATGTCAATCTGATACAAGGCAGTGATATTCAGATACGAGTACAAGGTGTCCTTGTATATTGGGCGGAGTCTGGACCTCGCTGGGGCGGAGTATAACTCACACTGCGGCGGTGTAGTAGTCCGCTTAGAATTGTCTTCTATGCCCTGACACAGTTGGTGGTGGTACCTGCAATTATTCTCTGACGCTCAAGTCAGTATCTCAGAATACTTTAAGACTTAGAAAGCAAATCTGAGAGAATTAAGCAAGTAAGAGAGTGTAAGGATAGAATTCGGGATCCTCGTATACCTTTTTGCTGAGGTTTATATACCTGTCATTGGTGCTCCATTATTGGTAGGGCCCGTTCCTTGTTTTCTGGCATAAAGCAAGAAAGGCAGTGGGTCCCTGTGTCGTTCACGAGCACCGTTATTGTAGTAGGTATTTCCACTTACTTGGGAAGCGTGAATGCTTTATTATTTTATTTGTTTTTTCCTTTTAATGCGTGACAGCGTGATTTCCATTTTCAACCTCTCATGACAGAGTCAATCTCGTGCCGGGGTTACAGGTATGGGCTCGCCACGCAGTATAGGAAGTTCAATATTCCGCCTGTGTTGAGCCTATGGCTTGGCGGAGTAATACGCATTCTGGCGGTGTTACATTCCTTGGCGGAGTTATGACCCATGGCAGGGTAACATGCCTTGGCGTAGTCACATGCCTTGGTCGTATGTACTCCGTATAGAAACAATTATAATGTATTTGAAGCGTACTTCTCTTGTTCGAAATGCTGATTCTGGCAAAGTATTAAAGCCATGCTCTTGGGGGCCGGTGTTGGGACCGGATCAGATATTCATCATCAAGTAAATCCTATCGAGTATTAAACAAACAAAAAAATGCTATTGAGGAATCAATTCATGTAAAATTTGATGAAAATAGCCATAACCCTCCGAGAAAGGAAGATTTTGATGATCTTGTAGGTACTTTCAAAGAATTGAACTTGGATGACAAAGAAGAAGATAACAAAGAAAAAGACACAACATAAAGAGTGGAAACTCAACAAAAGGAATGGATCACCTCAAAAGACCATCCATTGGACAACATTATAGGTGATATCACAAAAGGTGTAAGTACCCGACTTTCTTTTAACACTTGCAATCATTTAGCATTTGCTCCTCAAATTGAACCTAAAACCATTGATGAAGCTATTATTGATGAATATTGGATGTTGGCCATGCAAGAAGAACTAAATCAATTTGAAAGAAATGAAGTTTGGGAGTTAGTGCCAAGACCCAATGATCACCAAATAATAGGTACTAAATGGGTATTTAGGAACAAGCTAGATGAAAATAGAATAATCACTAGAAACAAAGCTAGGTTAGTAGCTAAGGGTTATAATCAAGAAGAGGGCATAGATTATGAAGAAACGTATGC
This sequence comes from Clitoria ternatea, assembly GCA_037962975.1. NCBI lineage: Eukaryota > Viridiplantae > Streptophyta > Magnoliopsida > Fabales > Fabaceae > Clitoria > Clitoria ternatea. The sequence goes on from CM075670.1 coordinate 142,866,536, forward strand.
TCTTGTAGCTAGGTTAGACGCTATTAGACTATTGTTAACCTTTGCATGTTGTAAAGATTTTAAATTGTACCAAATGGATGTCAAGAGTGCTTTCTTGAATGGATACATTCAAGAAGAAGTATATGTTGATCAACCTCTTGGTTTTGAAAATCATCAATTTCCAAATCATGTTTTCAAACTAAGAAAAGCTTTATATGGTTTAAAACAAGCTCCAAGAGCTTGGTATGAAAGATTAAGCAAATTCCTTTTGAAAAACAATTTTGAAAGAGGAAAGGTTGATACAACATTATTCGTCAAGCATAAGAAAAATGACATACTATTGGTGCAAGTATATGTAGATGATATCATTTTTGGTGCTACTAATGAATCACTTTGCAAGGAGTTTGCTAAGTTAATGCAGGATGAATTTGAGATGACCATGATGGGAGAACTTACATTCTTCCTTGGGCTATAAATTAAGCAAACCAAAGAAGGTACATTCATTAGTCAATCCAAATACTGCAAGGAGTTGATTAAGAAATTCAACATGGACAAGGCAAATGACTTTGCCACTCCTATGAGCACATCTTGCTACTTGGACAAAGATAAGAATGGTAAAGATGTTGAAATTACCAAATATTGAGGTATGATTAGATCTTTATTATATCTTACTGCAAGTAGACCAGACATAATGTTTGTCATTTGCATGTGTGCTAGATATCAAGCATGTCCAAAAGAATCACACCTCATTACTGTAAAACAAATAATGAAATACCTTGTTGGCACTCTAAATGTAGGTCTTTGGTATCCTAAAGGTGTTGAATGTACTTTAATAGGATATTTTGATGTTGATTTTGCTGGATGCAAACTTGATAGAAAAAGAACTAGTGGAACATGTCATTTTCTTGGTAGCTGTCTTGTTTCTTGGCATAGCAAGAAATAAGTAAGTGTTGCTTTATCAACAGCTGAGGCAGAATATGTTGCATCTGGAAGTTGCTGTGCTCAAATCCTTTGGATGATGCAACAACTTCTTGACTTTGGTGTTATATTAGACCATGTGCCTCTTAAATGTGACAATACTAGCACCATTAACATTTCAAAGAATCCTGTTATGCATTCAAGGACCAAGCATATAGAGATAAGACATCATTTCATTAAAGATCATGTGTTAAAGGGTGATTGCATGCTTGAACATGTTGAAACTTCTAAACAACTAGCTGATATCTTCACCAAACCTCTTGCAAAGGAACAATTTATATATATTAGAAGAGAATTGGGAATCCTAGATATTTCAAATTGTGTTTGAATATTAAATGATTTTTATAATTCCTTGCTTCAAAATATGTTTAATGAGTAAGTAATTAATTGAGGTATGATATATTGAATCTCAACTGCTTTTGTTTGAAATATACATGATTTGAGTATTTCTGGACTTCCCTAATCGATTATACAGCCTTACCTAATCGATTAGTAACCTTTTATTTCATATATAATCGATTACACTCTGATAGCTAATCGATTACTAGCTCTTTGTTTCATGTCAAATCAATTAGAACCCCTGTCCAATCGATTACTGACGTTTCATCTTCCTGATAATTGACTACACAATCCTTCTAATCAATTTCCAAGGTTCTATTTTTAATACAATCGATTACCAACCTGGCCCAATCGATTAGAACACCTGACGATTCAAATTTTGAAAGGGTGTAATCGATTACGAGAAACCCCGTAATCGATTACCTACGTATCAGGTGCAGACTTAAATGCAGAATCCGAGTGCAAATCTTTGGCCCAATCCATATTCACTTCTTTAACTCCTATCTCTCATCTCTAAACCCTATTTTTACCCTATAAATAACCCTTCCTTCACCTCTTCTACCTCACACCTCCAATACCTCTCCTCCCTCCAATATCTCAAACTTTCCAAAAACCCCTCACTCTCTTCATCTTCTCTTCTCCATTCATCTTAAATCATGTCTTCCTCTAGAATTGTGAAGAGAGCTAGGTCTTCCATGGCCCAAACCAACAACCCCTTTGACTTCTCAAGGTTCTTCTCCACACCAAGAGACCTTCAAAATTTCATCAAGAATTTCTTTGAAAAAGACATAATTTCCCCTCATTTCATCAATGTTGTAGTATTTGACCACCTTAGCTTTACCTTCACCCAATCCCTTCATCACTATAAACTTTTTCCTTTCCTTACTCTTAAGGAAGAATTTTACTACCCCAAACTCATGAGAGTTTTCTTCTGTAACTTAAGGATTGTTGATGGGTTGCTTGAGGCAAGAGTCAAAAATATGACTCTTAGGATTACAAATGAGCAACTGGCTGAGATAACCCAACTTCTGATCTTTGATGTTGAATTTGTTGGTGGCAATCCAGAAGATGAGTGGGAATTCAATGCCATCACTGCCTGTTGTGAACACCTCTTTTGGTCCGGTCCAAGTGGAATGAATATTTTTTATACTGAATTCCAATTCAGAGTGGTCAAATTCGAGTAGAATGGCTCCAGAATAATCAGAACCAAGCAAAATAACTCAGAATGAAGCTTTTCCAAGTGAAATATAGCCCTGTTGGAGGCAAATCCGATTGGAATGACTAAAAATGATCACATCTGAACAAGATGACTCAGGTTAAGGCATTTCCGAGTGGAATATAGACCTGTTGGAGGCAAATCCGAGTGAAATGACTCAAAAAGGATCAAATCCGAGTAGAAAATGCCCCTGTTGAACAAAAATCTGAGTGGAATAGCCCAAAAACTAGCAAGTTCGAGTGAAAATACTCAGAACGGATCAAATCCGAGTGAGATTACTCAAAAAGGATCAAATCCGAGTAGAAAATGCCCCTGTTGAAGAGAAATCTGAGTAAGATGACTCAGAAATGGTCAAAACCGAGTGAAACTACTCAGAATAGAGCATTTCCGAGTAAAATAGGATCCTGTTGGGGGAATCCGAGTGGGATGACTCAGAATAAAACCAAATCCGAGTGGATTATGCCATGTTGAAGAGAATCCGAGTGAAATGACTCAGGATGAGTCAATTCCGAGTAAAATGCTTCCTTATCGAAGGTGAATCCGAGTGGAAGGCTCTCTGTCAAGCCATTCCGAGTGCAAATGGCCAAAAATCCAATTTCCGAGTGCAAAGAAGGAAGGATCCGAGTAAATCCTTCAAGCGTTGAAGTTTCTGTGTCACATTTGAAGAAATTCCGAGTGAATAATCCCGGCTGAAGGAATTCCGAGTGTTGTTCTTTAGTCAGAAACAACTGAAGCATTTTCAGTTAACACCGAGTGAGTACTCCCACTCAAACCCGAGCCAATTTCCAATCGGTTTTCCGAGTGAGACTTCAGTCAGTCAGCCACCTTTCCCGAGTCCTTTTGGCCAATCAATTCTTCTCATCCCGAGTCCATTTCCACCAATTTCCGAGTCATGATTAAATCTTTTCCGAGCTATTTCAATCGGTTCCGAACTTCACTCAACCTCCGAGTCCTCCTTCAAACCTTTCCCGAGCCCGTTTGGATCAACTTCCAGTCGGAATCGACTGGCAATTCAGTCAGTTTGCTTCTTCAAACAAGATCCGAGTCAATTTCAAGTCGTTCTCCTCAATTTTCAATCGGCTTCGAGGCTTTTTCACTCGTTTCCGATTAAATGTCTCACATCAACCACAAACCGAGTAAAACCACTCGGAAAGGAGTATTCTCACTCGGCCTTGTATGGGGAATGCCTCATTCCACTCGGAATTGACTCCCAGTATAGATGAATACTGATTGGGAGGTTGATCCGAGCCGTTATCACTCGGATTTCACCATTCTAACTCGGATTTCAATATCCTCACTCGGAATTCCACTATCCTCACTCGGAATTCCACTATCCTCACTCGGAATTCCACCATTTTCACTCGGATTTCCAACATTTTCACTCGGATTTCCATAATTCTCACTCGGAATTCTTCCATTCTCACTCGGATTCCCACCAGGTCCCCCTGTTAGACCGTGCTGACTTGGATTCCACCACCCAAGTGGATCCAGGAATCCTGGGGGTGGCAGACAAGTGGCAAACAGGGGTGGAAGTGGGGGGAATTAAAAATTCCCACCCAGCCGTTGTCCCCCACTTCACTCTGAGTGGAGGCCTGAGCTGGCATTCCACTCGGAAGTGGAAGCCTGAGCTGGCCTTCCACTCAAACCAGCCTATAAATAGGCAAGGGGGAGGGCATTCAAAGGGGGGCATTCAGAGGAAGGGAAAACTCTGCCCAAACAAACCTCTGTTTTCTCTTTCTCTCACGCCAAGTCTTCTCTCCCTCTCACTTCACTCACCCCTCACCTTTCAAACTCTCTTTACCCCAACATCCTCTACTCTCTCACTCAACAGCACTCCTTCCAGCTCCCTTTTCCCTCTCGGACTTGCAATTCTTGTCCCAATCGTTCTTCCCTGCTCAAATTTCACCCGGTAAGCCTCTTTCCACTCGGATTCTCACTGTTTCACTCGGTTTTCCCTGTTTTTACTCGGATTTTTCATAGTTTCACTCGGTTTCCCTTATTTTCACTCAGCTTTTCACTACTTCCACTCAGATTTTCACTATTTCACTCAGATTTTCACTGTTTCGCTCATATTGTCACTGTTTCACTCAGATTTTCACTGTTTCACTCAGATCTTCACTGTTTCACTCAGATTTTCACTGTTTCACTCATATTGTCACTGTTTCACTCGGTTTCCCTTATTTTCACTCAGCTTTTCACTACTTCCACTCATATTTTCACTATTTCACTCAGATTTTCACTGTTTCGCTCATATTGTCACTGTTTCACTCAGATTTTCACTATTTCACTCAGATCTTCACTGTTTCACTCAGATCTTCACTGTTTCACTCAGATTTTCACTGTTTTACTCAGATTTTCACTGTTTCACTCATATTGTCACTGTTTCACTCGGTTTTCCCTTACTTTCACTCAGATTTTCACTGTTTCACTCAGATCTTCACTGTTTCACTCAGATTTTCACTATTTCACTCAGATCTTCACTGTTTTACTCAGATCTTCACTGTTTCACTCAGATTTTCACTGTTTTACTCAGATTTTCACTGTTTCACTCAGATTTTCACTGTTTTACTCAAATTTTCACTGTTTCACTCATATTGTCACTGTTTCACTCGGTTTTCCCTTATTTTCACTCAGATTTTCACTGTTTCACTCAGATCTTCATTGTTTCACTCAGATCTTCACTGTTTCACTCAGATTTTCACTGTTTTACTCAAATTTTCACTGTTTCACTCATATTGTCACTGTTTCACTCGGTTTTCCCTTATTTACACTTAGATTTTCACTGTTTCACTCAGATCTTCACTGTTTCACTCAGATCTTCACTGTTTCACTCGGTTTTCTCTGTTTTCACTCGGATTTTCATAGTTTCACTTGGTTTTCTTATTTTTCACTCGGTTTTCTTATTTTTCACTCAGTTTTCTTCATTTTTTTTGTACTCGTTTTCCTCTCCTACTCAGTTTTTTTTTTATTTTTCTTAATCAGTGTCGTACGGTAAATACTTCTGTCTACACAGCCTTTATAGGATCCGTGCACGTGCGAAGCACTTCGCCTTGTATGGATTCTCCGCTAGAATGATGCCCATCAATATCTTCCTAATCTATTCCTAAAAAAAACATTTTTAAAGAACTACGTGACCCTGATTTCTCGAAAGCCCGAGAATACGTAGGAGCGGGAAACAGTTCCTGTCGGGCCCACTTTTCTTTATTTAATTTCTAGAGTTTCCTTTTTGTCTTGCTATTAAAAGGAGGAGCGAGATTAATTTGAACGAGACGTCCTGTTAATCTCATATTTTTAAATATCTCTTTAAAGAAAAAAAGGAGGAGCGAGATTAATTTGAACGAGACGTCCTGTTAATTTCATATTTTTAAATATCTCTTTAAAGAAAAAGAAGGAGCGAGATTAATTTGGACGAGACGTCCTGTTAATCTCATGTAAATATTTTGCGTTGATTTTTACTTATTTTGTTTATTTTGTCATTCCGTACATTTTTTTTTCTTTTCATAAAGTAGTTAAAATAATTATCGGGTTAACTATAATGCGCGCTATCAAATTGAGGTAACCATTTTTTATAACGGACAGTTGTGAGGTGCTAATACCTTCCTCACCTGTAATCAGACTCCCGAATCATGGAATCTCATTTTTATAACCAGTGCTTTAACAAAAGGTTTTTCCACTATTTTATCCTAAAAAAATATTGGTGGCGACTCCCTATTTATTATTTAAAATCGTTTAAAGGGTCGGCTGCGCCGCCGCGATCCCGGTCGCGACAGATGGCGACTCCACTGGGGACTTAGAGAGTCAAGCCAGTCAATTTGATAGCGCATGTTTTAATTTGCATATTAATTATTTAACTTCTTCCTTTATTTTATTCCCTTGTCGATGTTTAGTTTCTGTTTTGTTTGTATTCAATTATTTATGTTCTGTAAATATCTTTGTGATCATTGAACCCTAGGGTAGTCGACTTTATTTTGTTGCTCTGTGTTTGTTCTATGTACAGGGTGAGTAAGGTACGGGTATTGAATGCCTCTTTCACACACTACACTCACAATTTGCACACACTTTTGAGTAGGATCCTATACCCGGGCCCAAATAAAACTTAAGATTAGGGGAGGTTGATAGCGGAGCCATTTGGGATGTACTTCCTGTCTGGTTACCGTGAGAATCTTAGCTAGAGTTTGACTTATTCATGGTGCCCACACTTAGTATACTTCCTACTATTTGTGGTCAACATCATGAGTAGGATCTTGGCTCTAGTGACCTTTAGAAGTTTTAGAATAAGCCACCTAATGCAAGGTATCACTGTTAGACAAACCTTAGAGCCATTAGGAGACCTCCAGGAAAAAAAAACCCACCTTAAGGCACAAAGGGGCAAACTTTACTTCTACCTTTTCTCATTCTCACTTTTTCTTCTAATCCAAAATAGAGGATTACTTGCCCATTTAGTGGATTACTTTTTTCGAAAAAATGACATACTTTTAACTAGTGATCCTTTAATGGGAAAATAGTTCTTTCTCTTTGTGTACAAGTCTTTGGGCCTTGAATTACAGATCTTTTGAATCATAAAAAAAAAACAAAAGAAAAAAACAAAAAAATACATATAAAAAGAAAAGAAATCAAAAGAAAAATCAATTTTCTTTGTATTGTCGATGATCAGAAAATCCGTAGTTCACATGACCTTTGATTTGACATAAGTTTTAGCAAATTGTAACCCCCCTAAATACAAAGAGGTTTTCAAGAAAATTACTAGGGGAGTATCGATTTGCAAAGCACGTCAATTCCCAATGGCTCTTTCTCTCCTTTCTTTCTATTCTCACCGGAGGCTATTTAGAGCTTAACGAATACCCTTGACCAAGATGTGGAAATTAATGTGGGATCAAACCTTTAAGAGACGGATCATGGTTCCCCGAGCTAGAAATAGCTAAATTTGAGACTCTTATTGCATTTCAGAATGAAGGATTTTTCTGTCTTCACAACTATCCCGTATTAATTTCCATGTCTACTATACTTAGTACTTTTGAACGATACGTTCTAAGGAATGGTTAAAGGATGTTTGTCAGGGTCTGTGATTACTTCCCACGATATCCTCTTTCCTTCTGTTTCCACCTGACATTTCTTTTTCTTCTTTCACTCGACACCGAAAGACACCTTTGTTAGACTTTCAAAGGAGACTCATGGCTGAAAGAGAGCAAGAAATTGAAAACCTCAGAAACGAAGTTAACCAGCTAAGGAAGCAAATGGCGGAGATGGCCAGACTTTTAGAGAAGAAGATCATAGAAGAGGAACCTTCTGCGGGTGTCAAGAATGATCAACATTTGCCAACCACCCCACTCCACCTTCCTGGATTGACAAAAGACCAAATTCCCCCATTCCATAATCAACAAAAGGATCATGATGTACAAATGATGAATCCCCATATTTCACAGTCCTCCCAGTCGCCTGGGGCTCCTATCACAAGAATGTCTGCATCGGGAGATAAGGGGAAGAGAAAAGGGGATGCTAATTCCACTGCCCGTAACCAAAAAAGGGCCCAACCTAGATCAATAACACATACTCCCTTTCAACCTGCCAATCTCCCTGTACCTTACATGGCCACCACCACCCCTAACCAGGGCTCTAATTTTTTCCCATTTCAACTCTACTTTCGTCCGTATATTCCTCAAATACCTTCCCATTCTCATTTGCCTGCTATTAGGTCTACCCTTCCACAACTCTATCATCCCCCACTAGTACAAACTCAACCACTTAATCCAGACTAAAGCACAATAAAACCCATCAATAATCGAACACCAGCCCGGTTCGACCCCATTCCCATAACCTACACAGAACTTCTACCTCACCTTTTTCATAATTCCCTTGCAGTACCTTGCCCACTAAAAACAGTGGTTCCTCCTTACCCCAAAGGCTATAATCCCAATGCCCGATGTGATTACCATGCTGGAGCCTCGGGGCACTCTACTGAGGACTGTCATACCTTGAAATTCAAAGTAAGGGATCTGATTAAAGCTAAGTGGCTAGATTTCCAGGAAGGGAGTCCCAATATAATTATAAACCCCAGGTCTAACCATGAGACCTCTGGGGTCAGTGTGATAAAGAGGGACTAGGGGTGTAAAGAGGATGCATGCAAGATTTTGTGAATCACACGCCAACTGGAGAGGTTCATGACCAAGAGACCACTTAGTTCCTTATGACTTTAAACTTCTGTTTCAACCTAAACGCTATGCCTAAGGCTTTGGGATATTGTTATGTAATAAGGGCAAAGACATGTTTTTATCATTTTAAGTTTCTCTCAATAAATATGTGTCAAATTTCAAAATGCCTTTTCTTACTTTCCTTATTACCACCTTGAATCCTTTTCCCTTTATCTACTTCTTTTTCTTATTTTACCATGAAAAAAACAAAAAAATACAGGACTAAAAATGATCCTTTTGAGAACAATGAGATCATGATTCCATTTCATAACTTTGACCACCCAGTTGATTACGCTGACGAAAAGGGTAGCAAAAACGAAAGTTCCTTGGCCGAATTGTGTAGGATGTTTGGATAAGAGTCGCCTAGTTCTACCCAAAGGCAAGGTCAGCACACAGAATGAAGAATATTCACAAACAACTGAAGACGTTACAAGCTCAAAACTAAGATAGTGCCAGATTCCATAAATAGCGTATCCACCCTTCAAAGAAATGTTAGCATTGATCAACGTGGATGGTCAAGAAATACTCTCAAAAAAAAAACAAAAAAAACACAAGAAAAAAAAAACAAAAATGATATAAAAAGTCAAGGTTGGTGCCTTACGTAAATACCAATTAAGGCGAGCTGATTCATGGATCAAATTATCACTTTTCCATATGGGGGTATAAATGTTATCAAGCTAAGAACACAGCAGAAACAATGTTTCATCTGTGTCGCAATCAACACCCCAACTTTAATGGAGTATAACTATTCCCACACCAATGTAACCAAGGGATTGGTCTACTGTGATACCATTAATATCATATTTTCTTTACCATATTGGTTAGGGGATAAAATAGCTAGACCATAACAAAGGTACCAAAGGGGTCATTCAAAAAAAATAGAAAAAAAAACAAAAAAAAACAAAAAAAAAACAAAAAAAATGCGAAAAGAAAAAAAATAAAAAAATAGATGAAAAATGAACAAGGAAATAAAGACTCAAAACGAGCCCCCTCATTGGTACTGAAAAGGGCACGCCTTTGTTTCTTTGGATACATGGTGTTAAGGGCAAATTTTTTCAACTGAAATAACATCTACTTCCCCACAGGATGAGATCAAATTAAGAAAGATCAAATGAGCTCATTGGCAATCAGTTTAAACCTTTGTTGTGAGGGACACAACCTAAAAAAAAAAGGAAAAAAGGAAAAAGAGAGACGTCACATGGAGAGAGAAGCTCGCTAGGCTGAAAACCTGGAAGGGTAGCCTAGGCAAAAGTTAGAGCGACCTGGTAAGCTGAAAACCTGAATAGGTGGCTCAGGCAATCAATTGGGATCAAGATTTTGGCCAAGTAATCGTAGTCCGACTACCTTTTCAGAAGCAGAGTCAAGTGGTGAATTCAGAGTCATGATATGGGATTAAGATATGCTTTGTTCTCAACAGTTCACTGGAAGATCTGTAAAATCATTCCCACTCTACCCAATTATTAATATCTCCTATACATCTTCACTTGCTTTTTGATTTCCCTTTTTCCACACTTACTCGACTTGTAAATACAATCTCACCTATTTTTGACACGTATTTATTGTGATTTTCCATGATTTGATAAGACATATGTTCTCCCTTAATATATAAAAATGAGAAGGTAATGAAAATTTAAAGTCATGAGAACAAGATGTTCCTGTTACTTGATTTCGCCTCAAGCAATCATTATGAAGACTGGGCCTGACACGTTTCCAAAGCTAGGGTTGCTTCATCTGCTCTGTTTCAGTCATGAGTCACTTCGGATCTCTAAGGATTGTGTTTTTGCGGTAAGTCTTTTCAAGTTCCAATTTGTTTTGCACCGCTAACCTTTCTTGCAGGATGTTGTAATAAGTAGATGTGTCAAGCTTCAACCGCCAAAACTGGCACTTTCCAGGTGTATGTCCATCAGTCTCCGAAGCTCACTCTTGCCTTTACTCATTGAAGTAGGTCATCCATGAGTTTCTTCTCGTAACCCACCCAAATCATTGGATAAAACACCCTTCTATGGCCAAACATGACACCTTTCTGAGTTTCCATTTTGCTTTGAGATTTCCATGAAGTCCATCAATACCTTGTAGTCGAAGCTGACGTCCTCTCAAGGTTTCTGTCTTGTTCATGAGGCATGTTAGGGGTCACATCTCCAAGAGATCAACTTGGTATATTCTAGAACCTGGTTTAATTTGGACGGGACACCCAATTAACCCCCGAATCTTTCAAACCTGGGACTTTACCTCCCAAGTCTGTCATTCCTCACCTCCGGATCTTTTGTTGGCCAAGGGGTAGTGTCCTGAAGGTTTGAACTAAGGCATCCCCCTAGATTTCATCTGTCCTGGCCAAGGAGTAGTTTTCCCTAGGACTCTTTCAATCTTGTCAAACTGGGACATACCCCAGGACTTCTCTCTTTCAGATCAGGGGTAGTACACCTGAAAACTTCCAATCTTTCCAAAATTGGGGCATCTCCCTACGTCTCTATTCTCTTTCTGTCAAGGAGAAGCACCCCTAATTCCTTCAGGCCAATTTTCCGAACATGGGCAACACCCTAGGTCTCCCTTCTTTCAGCCAAGGGGCAGTTCTCCAAAAATCCTTTCAATCATACTCTAACTAGGGCATCTCCCCAGGTTTCTCTTCCCTAAGAGACAATACCCTGAACTCCCAAGCAACCCAAAACTGGGGCATCCCCCAGATTTCTCTTCTCCGGTGGACCCACTATCATCTCTAAAAGGAAAATAGACTGAGGATTCCTCCTAAAAAAAAACACCAAATGGACTCAAAAAAAAAACAGAATTACCTTTCGGACAGAACCACAGAGATCAAAGGCCACACATTCCTTTCCCAAGAGGAAAACACTTTCCCCAGTGAAGTTACTCTCATTAAAATGTCCTAAACCGAGACATCCATTAGATTTTTTTTCCTCCGACGGGCCTGCCATCCATTCCTCAATGGAACCATAATCGCCAAAGCCAGCGCCTTTCAAGGTTTCTTCTTCCATCAGGTGCCTTCAAAGTCTCATCCTTAACTGTTAAAGTCGCTATCTCTTAATTTCTTCCCCAAGTAGAACTACACTTCCCAGACAAATTAAGCTGGGGCATCTCCCTAGATTCCCCCAATGCTCTTCAGATCATTTCAAACTGGGGCATCTTCCCCAGGTTGTTATCTTTTGTCAACCCAAGGGCAGTACCCCATGCTTCTGGGAAGTTTGAGCTGGACATCACCTCGGGTCTCTCTTCGTCAAAAGGGAACGTACCCCCAAGCTTCTTCAACCGCCCTAAGTAGGGCGTCACCCTATATCCTTCCCCCAAAGGTAGTATCCCTAAATCTTCTAATCTTTCCAAAATTTGGGGTATCACCCCAAATCTTCCCTCCATTCGAGGGACAGTATCCCTAGCTCCTTCAGCTAGATTTTCCCCATTTCTTTTCCTTCCGATCAAGGAGCAGTTCCCCGAATCATCCAAGACAGCTTGAACTGGATCATCCCCAGATTTCTTTCTTTTAGTAAGCCCACTATACATCCCTAGTGGACCCCAGATTTTTCCTTCCAGTCAAGAAGCAGTTCCCCGAGATCCCTTCAATCTTCCTAACTGGGGCATCTCCCCCAGATTTCTTCTATTTCAGTCAAGAGGCAATTCCCCAAGATTCCTTCAATCATGTCAAACCGGGGCATCACCCCAGGATCACCCTTTTTCATTTAGAAAGCAATTCCCCAAGATTCCTTTAATCATGTCAAATTAAGGCATCTCCTCAAGATTCCTTCAATCATGTCAAACTGGGGCATCACCCCAGGATCACCCTTTTTCATTTAGAAAGCAATTCCCCAAGATTCCTTCAATCATATCAAATTAGGGCATCTCCCCAGGATCACTCTCTTTCGGTCAAAGAGTAATTCCTTCAATCATGTCAAACTGGGGCATCACCCCAGGATCACCCTCTTTCATTTAGAAAGCAATTCCCCAAGAGTCCTTCGATCATGTCAAATTAGGGCATCTCCCCAGGATCACTCTCTTTCGGTCAAAGAGTAATTCTTTCAGTCATGTCAAGCTAGGGCATCACCCCGAGCCTTTAGGACCAGTGAGTTAATTTGGACGAGACGTCCTGTTAGCTCCCCCCAATCTTTGTATTTTCTGTCAATTGAGAGTTAACCCCATCCTTTACCTTCTAGCCGCCTATCAAGGCATCCTTTACCTTTCCAGCCACCTATCAAGGCATCCTTTACCTTTCCAGTCGCCTATCGAGGCACCCTTTATCTTCCAGTCGCCTATCAAGGCATCCTTTATCTTCCAGCCGCCTATCAAGGCATCCTTTATCTTTCTAGCCGCCTATCGAGGCATCCTTTATCTTCCAGCCGCCTATCAAGGCATCCTTTACCTTTCCAGCCACCTATCAAGGCATCCTTTATCTTCCAGTCGCCTATCAAGGCATCCTTTATCTTCCAGCCGCCTATCAAGGCATCCTTTATCTTTCCAGCCGCCTATCGAGGCATCCTTTATCTTCCAGCCGCCTATCAAGGCATCCTTTACCTTCCCAGCCGCCTATCAAGGCATCCTTTATCTTTCCAGTCGCCTATCGAGGCATCCTTTATCTTCCAGCCGCCTATCAGGGCATCCTTTACCTTTCCAGTCGCCTATCGAGGCATCCTTTATCTTCCAGCCGCCTATCAAGGCATCCTTTACCTTTCCAGTCGCCTATCAAGGCATCCTTTATCTTTCCAGTCGCCTATCAAGGCATCCTTTATCTTTCCAGCCGCCTATCAAGGCATCCTTTATCTTTTCAGCCGCCTATCGAGGCATCCTTTATCTTCCAGCCGCCTATCAAGGCATCCTTTACCTTTCCAGCCGCCTATCAAGGCATCCTTTATATTTCCAGTCGCCTATCGAGGCATCTTTTATCTTCCAGCCGCCTATCAAGGCATCCTTTACCTTTCCAGTCGCCTATCGAGGCATCCTTTATCTTCCAGCCACCTATCAAGGTATCCTTTACCTTTCCAGTCGCCTATCGAGGCATCCTTTATCTTCCAGCCGCCTATCAAGGCATCCTTTACCTTTCCAGTCGCCTATCAAGGCATCCTTTATCTTTCCAGCCGCCTATCAAGGCATCCTTTATCTTTCCAGCCGCCTATCAAGGCATCCTTTATCTTTTCAGCCGCCTATCGAGGCATCCTTTATCTTCCAGCCGCCTATCAAGGCATCCTTTACCTTTCCAGCCGCCTATCAAGGCATCCTTTATCTTTCCAGTCGCCTATAGAGGCATCCTTTATCTTCCAGCCGCCTATCAAGGCATCCTTTACCTTTCCAGTCGCCTATCGAGGCATCCTTTATCTTCCAGCCGCCTATCAAGGCATCCTTTATCTTTCCAGCCGCCTATCAAGGCATCCTTTATCTTTCCAGCCGCCTATCGAGGCATCCTTTATCTTCCAGCAGCCTGTCAAGGCATCCTTTACCTTTCCAGTCGCCTATCAAAGCATCCTTTATCTTTCCAGCCGCCTATCAAGGCATCCTTTATCTTTCCAGTCGCCTATCGAGGCATCCTTTATCTTCCAGTCGCCTATCAAGGCATCCGTTATCTTTCAGCCGCCTATCATGGCATCCTTTACTTTCCAGCCGCCTATCAAGGCATCCTTTATTTCCCAGCCACCTATCGAGGTACCCTTTACTTTTCAGTCGCCCACGAGGGCAACCTTTACTTTCCAGTCTACTGGGGGTCAATCCTGATCTCATTACCTCCTGTTAACTAAAAGACAATTTTTCCCTGTCCACAAAAAAAATGAAGAAGAAGAAGAAGAAGAGAAGAAGAGAAACAGAAGTGGAGAATGCTCGTTTTAAGAAAAAGAGGTCACACAGATTCGTGATTGCCCATACCATCAGTTGCCATACCGATCAAGAGGTCCCACTTGGCCCCCCTACATCGGTGTTCATATCTTTACTTCCTTTTCACTTCAAAAACACAGAAGCTTCGTGTTTCTTTTGTGAAAAAGAAGTAAAGAGAGGCATCTGTGAACACCTCTTTTGGTCCGGTCCAAGTGGAATGAATATTTTTTATACTGAATTCCAATTCAGAGTGGTCAAATTCGAGTAGAATGGCTCCAGAATAATCAGAACCGAGCAAAATAACTTAGAATGAAGCTTTTCTAAGTGAAATATAGCCCTGTTGGAGGCAAATCCGATTGGAATGACTAAAAATGATCACATCTGAACAAGATAACTCAAGTTAAGGCATTTCCGAGTGGAATATAGACCTGTTGGAGGCAAATCCGAGTGAAATGACTCAAAAAGGATCAAATCCGAGTAGAAAATGCCCCTGTTGAACAAAAATCTGAGTGGAATAGCCTAAAAACTAGCAAGTCCGAGTGAAAATACTCAGAACGGATCAAATCCGAGTGAGATTACTCAAAAAGGATCAAATCCGAGTAGAAAATGCCCCTGTTGAAGAGAAATCTGAGTAAGATGACTCAGAAATGGTCAAAACCGAGTGAAACTACTCAGAATAGAGCATTTCCGAGTAGAATAGGATCCTGTTGGGGGAATCCGAGTGGGATGACTCAGAATAAAACCAAATCCGAGTGGATTATGCCATGTTGAAGAGAATCCGAGTGAAATGACTCAGGATGAGTCAATTCCGAGTAAAATGCTTCCTTATCGAAGGTGAATCCGAGTGGAAGGCTCTCTGTCAAGCCATTCCGAGTGCAAATGGCCAAAAATCCAATTTCCGAGTGCAAAGAAGGAAGGATCCGAGTAAATCCTTCAAGCGTTGAAGTTTCTGTGTCACATTTGAAGAAATTCCGAGTGAATAATCCCGGCTGAAGGAATTCCGAGTGTTGTTCTTCAGTCAGAAACAACTGAAGCATTTTCAGTCAACACCGAGTGAGTACTCCCACTCAAACCCGAGCCAATTTCCAATCGGTTTTCCGAGTGAGACTTCAGTCAGTCAGCCACCTTTCCCGAGTCCTTTTGGCCAATCAATTCTTCTCATCCCGAGTCCATTTCCACCAATTTCCGAGTCATGATTAAATCTTTTCCGAGCTATTTCAATCGGTTCCGAACTTCACTCAACCTCCGAGTCCTCCTTCAAACCTTTCCCGAGCCCGTTTGGATCAACTTCCAGTCGGAATCGACTGGCAATTCAGTCAGTTTGCTTCTTCAAACAAGATCCGAGTCAATTTCAAGTCGTTCTCCTCAATTTTCAATTGGCTTCGAGGCTTTTTCACTCGTTTCCGATTAAATGTCTCGCATCAACCACAAACCGAGTAAAACCACTCGGAAAGGAGTATTCTCACTCGGCCTTGTATGGGGAATGCCTCATTCCACTCGGAATTGACTCCCAGTATAGATGAATACTGATTGGGAGGTTGATCCAAGCCGTTATCACTCGGATTTCACCATTCTAACTCGGATTTCAATATCCTCACTCGGAATTCCACTATCCTCACTCGGAATTCCACCATTTTCACTCAGATTTCCAACATTTTCACTCGGATTTCCATAATTCTCACTCGGAATTCTTCCATTCTCACTCGGATTCCCACCAGGTCCCCCTGTTAGACCGTGCTGACTTGGATTCCACCACCCAAGTGGATCCAGGAATCCTGGGGGTGGCAGACAAGTGGCAAACAGGGGTGGAAGTGGGGGGAATTAAAAATTCCCACCCAGCCGTTGTCCCCCACTTCACTCTGAGTGGAGGCCTGAGCTGGCATTCCACTCGGAAGTGGAAGCCTGAGCTGGCCTTCCACTCAAACCAGCCTATAAATAGGCAAGGGGGAGGGCATTCAAAGGGGGGCATTCAGAGGAAGGGAAAACTCTGCCCAAACAAACCTCTGTTTTCTCTTTCTCTCACGCCAAGTCTTCTCTCCCTCTCACTTCACTCACCCCTCACCTTTCAAACTCTCTTTACCCCAACATCCTCTACTCTCTCACTCAACAGCACTCCTTCCAGCTCCCTTTTCCCTCTCGGACTTGCAATTCTTGTCCCAATCGTTCTTCCCTGCTCAAATTTCACCCGGTAAGCCTCTTTCCACTCGGATTCTCACTGTTTCACTCGGTTTTCCCTGTTTTTACTCGGATTTTTCATAGTTTCACTCGGTTTCCCTTATTTTCACTCAGCTTTTCACTACTTCCACTCATATTTTCACTATTTCACTCAGATTTTCACTGTTTCGCTCATATTGTCACTGTTTCACTCAGATTTTCACTATTTCACTTAGATCTTCACTGTTTCACTCAGATCTTCACTGTTTCACTCAGATTTTCACTGTTTTACTGAGATTTTCACTGTTTCACTCATATTGTCACTGTTTCACTCGGTTTCCCTTATTTTCACTCAGCTTTTCACTACTTCCACTCATATTTTCACTATTTCACTCAGATTTTCACTGTTTCGCTCATATTGTCACTGTTTCACTCAGATTTTCACTATTTCACTCAGATCTTCACTGTTTCACTCAGATCTTCACTGTTTCACTCAGATTTTCACTGTTTTACTCAGATTTTCACTGTTTCACTCATATTGTCACTGTTTCACTCGGTTTTCCCTTATTTTCACTCAGATTTTCACTGTTTCACTCAGATTTTCACTGTTTCACTCAGATCTTCATTGTTTCACTCGGATTTTCATAGTTTCACTCGGTTTTCTTATTTTTCACTCGGTTTTCTTATTTTTCACTCGGTTTTCTTCATTTTTTTGTACTCGTTTTCCTCTCCCACTCAGTTTTTTTTTTATTTTTCTTAATCAGTGTCGTACGGTAAATACTTCCGTCTACACAGCCTTTATAGGATCCGTGCACGTGCGAAGCACTTCGCCTTGTATGGATTCTCCGCTAGAATGATGCCCATCAATATCTTCCTAATCTATTCCTAAAAAAAACATTTTTAAAGAACTACGTGACCCTGATTTCTCGAAAGCCCGAGAATACGTAGGAGCGGGAAATAGTTCCTGTCGGGCCCACTTTTCTTTATTTAATTTCTAGAGTTTCCTTTTTGTCTTGCTATTAAAAGGAGGAGCGAGATTAATTTGGACGAGACGTCCTGTTAATCTCATATTTTTAAATATCTCTTTAAAGAAAAAAAGGAGGAGCGAGATTAATTTGGACGAGACGTCCTGTTAATTTCATATTTTTAAATATCTCTTTAAAGAAAAAGAAGGAGCGAGATTAATTTGGACGAGACGTCCTGTTAATCTCATGTAAATATTTTACGTTGATTTTTACTTATTTTGTTTATTTTATCATTTCGTACGTTTTTTTTCTTTTCATGAAGAAGTTAAAATAATTATCGGGTTAACTATAATGCGCGCTATCAAATTAAGGTAACCGTTTTTTATAACGGACAGTTGTGAGGTGCTAATAACTTCCTCACCTGTAATCAGACTCCCGAATCATGGAATCTCATTTTTATAACCAGTGCTTTAACAAAAGGTTTTTCCACTATTTTATCCTAAAAAAATATTGGTGGCGACTCCCTGTTTATTATTTAAAATCGTTTTGAGGGTCGGCTGCGCCGCCGCGATCCCGGTCGCGACACCCATCAATCTCTTTGGAAGGCTGACCACCCCCGAAGCAATCACAAACTGGTAGGCCATCTAACTCTTAACAATCATCCTCTCCCCTTCTTTCTGGTTAAGCTTCTTATTCCTCGTGGTGGTAACTATGCCTTGGTTAAGGAATATGACATCCTTCTACTGTGGGCTATGCACAATGAGAAGGAGATTAACTGGATTCAAGTCCTTAAACTACACATGCTCAAAGCCAAGGACCAACAAAAACTTCCCTATGCTATCCTCCTCACCAAAATCTTCAAAGCATTTGGTGTTGATCTAGCTAGGGAATTTGCTGAAAAGGTACCCCCAAATCATGCATTGGCACCCATCATCTCACAAAGATAGGTATAATTTTTGTCAATGGGGCTTGGATTTCCAAGATGGAAGGTATTCATGCTAACATCCCTTTTGAGGCTCCAGCAAATGATCCTGTTCCTCCTTCCCCTGCAACTCAAGAACCACAAGGTGAACCATCTGCTCCCACTGATCCCTTCACTTCTCTTTATGCATATCTTGATCGGCGTTTTGATAGCCTTGAGAACACTCTTCAAGAGTTCCAAATGACTGAGAAACAACACTATGAACTCATGCAACAACATTATGAAGAGTTGTCTCACCAAATTTCTTAATTTTGCTTTTTTAATCCAGATAATTAGATCCTAGTTCATCATATTTTGTTAGGATTATGTTTTTGTTTCTGTATATTTCCTTAATGTACCTTTCCTTTAAATGAATGCAATTTCCTTTCAATTATGTCTCTATTGCCTTATTTATTTTTGATGATTACAAAGGGGGAGAATAATTGAAGTTCATCTAAAGTAATTAAATCTGTTAAAAATAAGAATTTACTAAAAATAACAAGTGGTTAAAACAACAAAACAACAAATGGTTATCTTCACTTTTTAAATGGCATAAACTCCTTCAGATAGGGGAAGATAATTTTGAGATAACTCTAGATTAAGAGATAACCTTAGAGATAATTTTAGAGATAATCATTGGTGATAATTATATTTGAACTAACACCCTCGTGAGATAAACATTGTTTGTCATCATCAAAAGGGAGGAGAATGTGTTTAAATATACATTTCAGGATAAATAATTTTGATAATGACAAAGGAATTGAAGATTCAAAGCAAAAGGCTCAAGCTACCATGAAAACAGAGAAAACAACATCAGACCTGTAAAAACACGCAAGATAATCGATTACAAGACCAGATCTAATTGACTACGAAGCTTCTGTCTGTGACATAATCAATTATAAGATCTTTCCTAATCGATTAGAGAGCTTCTGTTTGTCACCTAATTGATTGCACCAAGGAAGCCAATCGATTACCAAGCTGAGAAAATGAATTAAAAGCATCAGGTACATCTATTAATCGACTATAAGGCTGCCACAATCGATTACCAGTGTTCTGTAAAGTCACTAATCGATTACAACTTAAGAACTAATAGACTATAGAGTTTCTGTTTGATACCCAATCTATTACACAGAAGCTACAATCGATTACCATGCTGCGTAACCAAATTAAATGTATCAGGTGCCACTCATAATCGACTACAAGGTAAAGAACAATTGATTAGCAAGGTTCTGTCTCTTAGCTAATCGATTACATGGGAAAGGCTAATCGATTACCAGTTAAATTACACTGAAGAATTCAAAGTGTAATCAATTACAGCTCAAGGCCTAATCGCTTACATTAGTGCCAGAATTTGGGGAAAAGCGTTTTTAAGTGGGAAACCAGCTCATTTCTCCATTCCAACTCAAATGCCCATGCTGTGCAACGGCTCTGAAGACCTTAGGGCACCTCTCCAAGGCCTATAAATGCAAGACTCCTTCAAGCTACTCAATGCAATAATCAAATCCATCAAAGGGAAATCATATCTTGAGTCTTGTGAGTTCTATTTCTTTGTTTAGTTTCATTTTCTGAAACTTAGAGCTTATATTTGTAAATCCTCTCTTGTGAGAGTTAGAAATTGTGTGAGCCTTTATTTGTTCATCTACTCTATTAAGAGAATCTATTGATTGTAAACACAAACACCAAACACCAAGTTTATTCACTCTAGGTTGAGTGATCACAAAGGTTGGGGTTTGACCTTTGGGTATTGAGAGTTTGAGAGATTGGGTGGGTTACCCTTGTGCTAGTGAGGATTGAGTTCTTGAGTGTGGGACACTAGGAAGCTGCAATTGCTCATAGCTTGTATCTCTAAACTTCAATAGTGGAAATCCTTCAAGTGGATTGCTTGAAGGCGAGACGTACACCGGGTTAGTGGAACTCGTTAAATTGGTTTGCAAGCTTTTCTCCCTTACTCTCTTGCATTTACATATTGCATCTGGCTTGATTGTTATTATTGATTGTCATTTCCTCTCTTAAACTTGTTTGAACAAATAGTATTAGAGTGCTGCATACCAAGTGTTTGATAAATTGATTTAGTAACATTTATCCCTTGTCTTGTATTATTTCTTGAACTACACTTATTATCTCTTGCATAAACACTTAATTTGTGAAAAAAGAACTAATTTCAAAAGCATTCCAAGAAAAGTTTTAAAACTCAATTCACCCCCCTCTTGGGTATTGAGGCCACTTGAATAAGAGTGTCATCTTAGAGAAAATCAATCTTAGTTAATTAAATAAAGGTATCTAAATAAATTAAATTAGTTAGTATAATTATAAATAACGGGAATGGAAAAATGGTACAGAAGGATAATGATTGAAAATTTAGAAAGGATATCACCATGGGTAAACTTATGGAATTAGTAACCTAGTAAATAAATTGTTCATTTAGTAAAGGTTATTGACAAAGAAAAATAGTGAATAGTAAGACCACTAAAGGGTGACTCAAATTCCTTAATTTAAGAGTAAATTGAACTCCTAAATTAAGAATTGGAATTGGGTAATAAAAAAAGGGTACTAATAAATAATTGGATGACATAAGAAAAGTTAAGCTACTCCATAAAACATTGTTAGTTAAAGTATAAGATCTAAGTACCTAAGTTGATATTAAGCAACAAAGACCACTTAGTAGTAAGTTAGACTTCTGATTAGACATAAGAAGTTAAAATCATGTAATAAAATGATTAGTGCAATAATGATAATAAATAAATGAATAACTTAATGGGAGTAAGAGAATCCAAACTATTTCATAAGGTACCTTGAATAAACGTGTACGATCTGATGTCTAAATTAGTGACAAATTAATGAACAAGTTAGTAAAACAAGTTTAATGCCAACAATTACGTTTGATTTTTTTTGTAATTAACGTTGTATGGAATTAGAAAAGCATGTTGTTCTTTTGAATGTGTAATGCTATTGAATGAATATGTGTTAATTATATGTGATGAGTATATGTAATGAAGTATGTGATGAGTGTGATGTGATGACATGCTTAAGAAATGTGACGTGGTAGAAGTACTTAAAGAATATCCTAAGTTGATGAAATGAATTGAGTGATGAATGAACAGAATTTGTATGATGCATTAAATGAATATGTTGAAATAAATAAGAAAATAAGGAAAAAAATATGTCTCGGTAGGGATTCTGAGATGAATAAATTATGAAAATAATGTGATGAGATTAGATCGGATCCGATGTGATGATGGGCGTTGTAGCGCCAATATACCCCGTGGTTTTCTAGAAATGTGAGATCTCGTTTCATTTCTAGGCGTCGGGTAAGACCATTATGGACTGAGGAATTTTGAGAAAAATAAAGAAAGAATTGGTTGAAATAAACCCGACGTTATAATGAAATGGAGTCATCGAAGGGACCCTACCGATGACTAGTAAAAGAAATTGAGTATTGTATGCATCACATATGGAAGTTAATGAGGGATGTTGAAATAATCCCCTAGAGCATACAGTGATAGGTACATTGAGGAATCTCCCGCGCCTTGATACCCAAGGGCAGTCTAGGGAGTACAACCGGAGGCGGGAATTCCAAGTGGCATCGGATTCACGCCCGTCGCCGGACAGCCCGTAACAAACTCCAGTGTACTTTGACAAGAGGCGGGATTTTCTATGACCGTGGAGTGCCCGTTCTGTGGTGATGTGTGATATGTGTGATTAGCCATTTTGATGTTGGGACTGAGAATCCTTACCTATTTGTGAAAACCAGAACGAGGAGAGCTTCGGTCGCTAGTTAGGGAGGGGAGATAAGGGTGGCGTTGTTGTGCACATGGATATTGTATATAAGATTGTTGAGGAGGAGATGGGCCCACATGCATCATGATGACTAATAAAAAGAATAGAAATAACAAAAATAACTCATACATTACATCATTATACTATGATTGTGACTGTTTATTTCTTAAGTATGACTTTGTAGAAGTTAATAGTCTTGAGAGATGAATAGGAAAATGGGGACAATTAACCTAGATGAAAGTGGTGAGATAACTTAAAATATATCGTAGGAACCCTAAAGAGAGTGGGTGAGACTCGATCTTGGATTATTTGTGTTGTATGTGGGTAGGTGTTGATGAGACACCTTCTCAATTGTTGTGGAGGTGGAGACTCACCTTTACAGCTATTTTTCCAGACTTCTAGGTTGGACCATACACTGCAGAGGATCATATAGACTTCGCATCGAGGATCACATTGCTCTTCTTGGACCGAGGATGGGGAGATTAGGATAGATTATTTTATTTTCATTTGTGGGAGCCTGCGTGCCCCTTCGCTTTCAGTATGTACAGTTACTGTTACGACCATGTATTATATATGATATGTCGTATATAAGGTGTTTCTGTTCCCCCAAGTTTCCTTGTAAAAAAAAAACTTCCACATTTTTCTAAAACTCGTAACCTCTCAATTAACCAAGATAATCTAGTGGAAGGGATTGTCCTTGTTAACCGAGGGTGTTACATTGGTGGTATCAGAGCCTGGTCGACTCAACAGGCTTGGGGTATGGTTCACTACACCCCGCTGTACTCTAAAAGTCGTCTGTTTGACAGTCATTAGGACTTGTATGGTAGGAACTACTTGACTAAACTCAAGTAGTTAAAGTATCAGACAGGGATACCAAGGTTTGGTGACCAAGGTTACCTCGATGCAAGTAGAACGTACGGAGAATTTCGGGGGCGAAATTCTTAAAAGGTAGGGAGAGTGTAACAGCCCTGATTTTTGAGAATAGGAAACCAGACCCTCAAGAGTCTGAGGATACTCTGTTGAGCTTCTGGTAAGAAGCTCAAGGCTTTTGGCCTATTCCCTGAGCGGTTTAGAATGAGGAAAATAGTGAAAAGCAGCTTAACGTGAAAGGTAAGGATACTGAGATAATGTAACGAGTGAGAGATGCAGAGATAAGAAAATAATAAATTATATTCGACAATACCGTTTAATAAAAAATAATACGTTAACGATGATTATTTTGAGTACAAATTAATTTATCATTATATTTATTCAATAATTATTTTCTGTCGACAATGATTATAATAATTTATTTTTAAATTATATCTATTTTAATTTTTTTTATTCATTTATTTGATAATTATATTTAATAATAAAATATTGTTAGGTTCCTCGGATTTGAACTGTGGGACCCATCTTGAGGTCAAACTCTGACCATTCAAACCAAGACTAGTGATCCAGTAGGGATACTAGTCTTATTAGAATCTCTCTGCGAAGAATCAAAGGTATCTGACTTAGCGTGATAAGCTCAATCAGCACCTTTGGCGTCTCTTACGTTTGACCGTTCATATACCTCGGAATATCCGATGGTGACACGGTTAGTCTCTAGTGACTCATTTTGATGTTTTGAGAATTTTTCCTGAAGGGACCGAAGCTTGATACGGACTCTATCATCCCTGTTTTTCAATAAGTTGATTTCCTTAGAAATCGCTTTAAAAATCGACCCGAATACCTTTGCTGTTTTGGACCCAGATTTTTTATACGATCTTAGAATTGAATGATTTTGGTCTCAATCTCTTTGTTTTAAAAAGATCTTCAACCTTTGTTTCTATCCTTGAACTCCAATTCTTACTCTGTCAACCCCAAAATCAAAGATTAAGTATATTCATCTCAAAATTCCAACGTTTGGACATTTTTCTCTGCACATGGTTCAGAACAAAACTCATAACTTTCTCATACGACCTTCGATTTCTACCAACTTGGTGTTAAAATCTTATAACAAAATTATCTACGTTTAACATGGAGACATCAAAAGCGAAATCCTTCTAGATTGGTACAGTTTAATAAATCTTTGTGACTCCTTAGCTGTTTCATTTCAATGCTGGCAGCCTTCGATAAAATTCACGTATGTCCCTCTTCCGATGCTTTAATCACTCCGTTCTTTTTTATATGGATCCTTATCATAAATATCTACAATTTTCATGACATTCACAAAATCAAATTCCTAAGGGAGAATTAATGGTGAATTTGTTTCAAAGGCCCTAGCTGATCCGGGAAACTTCTAGAGCACCTTGTTGTAAATCGAGTATATCTCGAGATACAAAACTTGGATCTTTAGAAATGATATATCAACTTAAAGAGGAAAAGAAGATATAAAAACTTTACGAAGAGCTTAAAATCAAATTCCCACTCCATAAATCCCAGAATTTAAAACACTACACCAATTCACGTTTCTCCAGCAACAGCTTGCACTAGGTGCAGTATTTTCCATATATCTCTCTCATATGGCCATGAAATTGAATGAGGCCCTTAACAAAATCTTCCTAACACATTTCTACATAACTTTGATGAAGAAACCAAAATCCAATTCGTAGCCTATTTGGCCTAAAAAAATTATTTATGCAAGGGACAAAAATCCCGTCACAGCCCTGCACTAGTTCCGTATTTGGGCCATATCTCAGTCAATTCTTGATGGATTTTTTTGTACTTTATATGGATTTAAAGAGGACAAAAGTTCTACAACTTTAATGTTCAACCCATTTTGAAATTCGGCCTATCCGCACAAAGTGACGCCCCAGAACGTGACACATCAGCTCCCATGCAACTATAACCAATGAAGCTTCTCCACCCAAGGCACACATGTCTTCTTCTCCTTAACTCCTTCTTGAACAAGTTCATGCCATTTAATCACTATGTGTCATGACTAATTCTTCCCCTCATGCAACATGCCACATGCCCTTCTTGGTATCAACATTCAGCTTACTCCTTCTCTAGCAAGCTTGCCACTTGTTCTCCATGAATTAATAACTTGCTAAACAAGTTGTTCAAATTCAATTGAAGACTATCTCACCCAATTTTCCCTTCATTTGCATGCTGTACTCATACACATTTTTCCACACCCAAATGAAACTATTATATGCTACCATGTCATCATACCTTAACATAACCAAATCATGCTACCATGCTATCATGTGCCATGATCCCTCCACCCATTCTCATCTCTCACAGCCCTCTCTTAACTTCATTCCTCTTCATCTAAAACTCAAAATTCCAGCCACATCTTCCCAGCTTCTTTTCAAGAATTAACCTCTACAAATCCAGCCCCATCTCTCTTGTTTCAACCTCCTAAAACCGTAAATTCTTTAAGGCCACCAAAGTGAGATTTTAACCCTTGGATTGTTGATTTTCTTTGCTTTTGTCAAAACAGAATTTTGAGCTTGCAATGTGTTGATTTCCTCTATTTTTGGAGAGCCAAAATCGTGACCCTCTTTCTCTTAATTAATGTTACATGTATTGTTTCTAAGGTATCGTAACAAACAGCGATGAACGATGAAGAATTTCAAACAAATGGTGAATCTTCGGTAAATAACTCCTTCCATTTTAATTAAATGCTTGGTTGTTCTATTTTTCTATTACTAGCCTTGATTGGTGAAAGCTTGAAAAAGCCTTTGCATGTTGGTTTTCAAAGGATCCGAGAGCGATCGGAGGACGTTAGGAGCTTTCGGTGAAATTTTTGGCAAAATCCTCCATTTTCTTCTCTGGACAGCGACAGTAATATGATGTAAAGGGGGTCTCTTCCTCAATTGATTTTGTGTTTGGCTGTCCTATGTTGTTGCTCTATAATCGGGGACCTTCGTTTCGAATTTCATCACGATCTGACGGTTAGATCTCGCACCGTAAAATTTTTTTTGTAACCGATGACTAAAAGTTTACGTTTAAAAATTTGTTAATATTTTAAATAAATAAACAAATAAATGAATTATTTAGTGTAAGTTGACGTACATGTACTCGAAAGGATTTAGTCGCGATTAGATAAACAAAAAGAAATTTAGAAAATTTAGCATTTAGGTGGGCGTGGTTTTATTCGATATGGTTGTATTAATTATTTCTTTAAAATTGTGATATTATTATGTAATTTGTAACTTAATTTCCGGTAAGCCCGCCATTAAAAATTTTATTGGTGGTGTAACAGTCACTAGAGTCGTTTTGAGAATATTACGCATCATGAAAGGAATTATCAATCAGACGATTCAACATATATTTTTTCACTAAGTTACAAGACGTAAGGTTATTAATTATATATATATAATGAAGGAGTTAAATAAGGAAATTAAATTTTTAGAAGGTTACCAAAAATGATATATTTGAAAAGTGTTTTAAAGATCAAAGAAAAAGAGAACATGGTAAATTAATTAAATAAATTAAATTTTTACTTGTAAGGACCTTTTCAAAATTTTGGTAGTAAGGCCCAATAAAATTTCATAAGTTAAGAAAAGAAGAAAAAATGGAGTTTTATTGTTACAAATTATAAAAGAATTTCGTAACAAATTTAGTGACCACTTTGGTGACCACTTAAGATAGAATAAAAAGTGACCTTAAGCAATTGATTAAATGGAATGAATTTGGCAAAAGAAATTGAGTAAGAAATGAAATTTTGGGTTAAATATTTTAATAGATTAATTAGGCTAAGAATGAAAAGGATAAACTTAGAAATTAAATGATGACTTTAAAGGAGGAAATATATTAAGTAACAAAGTGTCATCTTAGAGAAAGTTAATCTTAGTTAATTAAATAAAGGTATCTAAATAAATTAAATTAGTTAGTATAATTAGAAATGGTACAGAAGGATAATGATTGAAAATTTAGAAAGGATATCACTAAGGGTAAACTTATGGAATTAGTAACCTAGGAAATAAATTGTTCATTTAGTAAAGGTTATTGACAAAGAAAAATAGTGAATAGTAAGACCACTAAAAGGTGACCCAAATTCCTTAATTTAAGAGTAAATTGAACTCTTAAATTAAGAATTGGAATTGGGTAATAAAAAAAAGGTACTACTAAATAATTGGATGACATAAGAAAAGTTAAGCTACTCCATAAAACATTGTTAGTTAAAGTATAAGATCTAAGTACCTAAGTTGATATTAAACAACAGAGACCACTTAGTAGTAAGTTAGGCTTCTGATTGGACATAAGAAGTTAAAATCATGTAATAAAATGATTAGTGCAATAATGATAATAAATAAATGAATAACTTCAGGGGAGTAAGAGAATCCAAGCTATTTCATAAGGTACCTTGAATAAACGTGTATGATCTGATGTCTAAATTAGTGGTAAATTAATGAACAAGTTAGTATAACAGGTTTAATGCCAACAATTACGTTTGATTTTTTTGTAATTAACGTTGTATGGAATTAGAAAAGCATGTTGTCCTTTTGAATGTGTAATGCTATTGAATGAATATGTGTTAATTATATGTGATGAGTATATGTAATGAAGTATGTGATGAGTGTGATATGATGACATGCTTAAGAAATGTGACGTGGTAGAAATACTTAAAGAATATCCTAAGTTGATGAAATGAATTGAGTAATGAATGAATAGAATTTGTATGATGCATTAAATGAATATGTTGAAATAAATATGAAAATAAGGAAAAAAATGTGTCTCGGTAGGGATTCTGAGATGAATAAATTATGAAAATAATGTGATGAGATTGGATCGGATCCAATGTGATGATGGGCGTTGTAGCGCCAATATACCCCGTGGTTTTCTAGAAATGTGAGATCTCGTTTCATTTCTAGGCGTCGGGTAAGACCATTATGGACTGAGGAATTTTAAGAAAAATAAAGAAAGAATTAGTTGAAATAAACCCGATGTTAGAATGAAATAGAGTCATCGAAGGGACCCTACCGATGACTAGTAAAAGAAATTGAGTATTGTATGCATCATATATGGAAGTTAAGGAGGGATGTTGAAATAATCCCCTAGAGCATACAGTGATGGGTACATTGAAGAATCTGTCGTGCCTCGATACCCAAGGGCAGTCTAGGGAGTACAACCAGAGGCGGCAATTCCAAGTGGCATCGGATTCGCACCCGTCACCGGACAGCCCGTAACAGACTCTGGTGTACTTTGACAAGAGGCGGGATTTTCTATGACCGTGGAGTGCCCGTTTTGTGGTGATGTGTGATATGTGTGATTGGCCATTTTGATGTTGGGATTGAGAGTCCTTACCCATTTGTGAAAACCAGAACGAGGAGAGCTTCGGTCGCTAATTAGGGAGGGGAGATAAGGGTGGCATTGTTGTGCACATGGATATTGTATATAAGATTGTTGAGGAGTAGATGGGCCCACATGCATCATGATGACTAATAAAAAGAATAGAAATAACGAAAATAACTCATACATTGCATCATTGTACTATGATTATGATTGTTTATTTCTTAAGTATGACTTTGTAGAAGTTAATAGTCTTGAGAGATGAATGGGAAAATGGGGACAATTAACCTAGATGAAAGTGGTGAGATAACTTAAAATATATCGTAGGAACCCTAAAGAGAGTGGGTGAGACTCGATCTTGGATTGTTTATGTTGTACGTGGGTAGGTGTTGATGAGACACCTTCTCGATTGTTGTGGAGACGGAGACTCACCTTTACAGCTATTTTTCCAGACTTCTAGGTTGGACCATACACTACAGAGGATCATACAGACTTCGCATCAAGGATCACACGAGCTCTTCTTGGACCGAGGATGGGGAGATTAGGATAGATTATTTTATTTTCATTTATGAGAGCCTGCGTGCCCCTTCGCTTTCAGTATGTACAGTTACTATTACGACCATGTATTATATATCATATGTCGTATATAAGGTGTATCTGTTCCACCAAGTTTCCTTGTAAAAAAAAAACTTCCACATTTTTCTAAAACTTGTAACCTCTCAGTTGACCAGGATAATCTAGTGGAAGGGATTGTCCTAGTTAACTGAGGGTGTTACACTAGATGTGTGGATAAAAAGAAAAAAGAGGTTATCTTAAATGTTGGGGATTGGGTTTGGCTTCACCTAAGAAAGGAACTCTTTCCTAACTTTAGGAAGTCCAAACTTAACCCTAGAGGTAATGGTCCTTTTTAGGTGATGAGGAGAATTAATAATAATGCTTATGTACTTGACCTCCCTAATGAGTATCGGGTCAGTGCTACATTTAATATCTCTAATCTTACCCCTTGTATTGTAGATGAGCTGGATGAAGTTGCCTCAGATTTAAGGACAAATCCTTTTCAAGAGGGGGAGCATGACATGGCCATCACCCAGGAAGAAGCCATGGACCCTACACAGTCTTTGGAGGTTGCCTTGGATGCTTTCAAGGGCCCTATGACTAGGTCAAGGGCCAAGAGAGCCAAGGAAGGTCTCCAAAAGCACTTAGCTTCTTCCATACATTCTTTATATGGGCCCAAGACCAAGGAGGAGCTATTAAAGACCCTTACTCTTTTCTCTTGCACTATAGAAGGATAATGGGCTTGGTATGGAAATTTGGGCCTCCTTTGGGCCTCTTCATTGGGCCTCATATATCTTGTACATATTTTTTATTCCTTTGAATTCTAGGTATATTAGGACTATATTTTAGGAATTAGTTTGGGCTTTACATAGCCATTAAGCTTGGGCCGCTTTTGGGCCTTGTACCTTGTTCTATTTTGATTTTGTGCTTGTATTAGGCCAAGTAGAGTAGGTTTTAGGTTTGGGCCTTAGGAGCTAATCCAAGGCCCATGATTAGGAAGCTTTGGCCGAAAATCTCATGGAGCTATATAAGCTCATCACCTTTGTATTTCCATCATAACTTAAATGATAAGAAATCTTAGAGTGAGAAACTTTCCCTTCTCTCTAGAAAGTAGAAGCTCTAGGCTCTTTTCTCTAGTCTTATCCTTTAGCCTTCTCCCAAAGGTGGTGACTCTCAACACTTTATCTCTCTAGGTCCTTAGAGAGTGGCGGAATCACAAGCCTTTCCTTTCCTCTCCATTTCCTTCATTTCTAGACCTATCTCTCCTTAGATCTAGGTTCTCTTCCTCTTAAACTTCTCCTATACTCTAGCTTTCATTGCAAGACTCCACTATCTTCCTTCACAAGGCATAAAAACCATGAGCTTCCTCTCCTAATCTTGAAGGAGATTTGGATCTAAGAGATTCAAGAAGAGAAGATCCTTTAACAATAAGCTAGGAATTGAAGTAATTCCTACAACACTCACCCTCCTTCTCCTCATTTTCATGTGGTTTTCCCTCTCTTGGAAAACTCTCACATTCCTTCTCTTGAGGTAAGCTCTTGCTATTTCTCAAGAATATGAACTATTGGTTGTTGGGTTTTGATGTTGTGAATGTGATTTAATGAGTGTTGTTGGGTTATTAGAGAATCCCTAACCCTATGATTTGGGGGAAATGCAAAATATGAGTGGAGAAGTATTTATGGTGTTAAATAATTGTTATTGGTGAGGTGAAATAATGTTATTAATAGTGAATGGCCATTAATGAAGCTTAATGGTTGTTGGGAACCACAAATGTGGGAACCCGTTAATGGGTTTTACATTAAATATGTGTAATAATAAGCGTAGATGCCTAAACCATGGTGGTTGTGGTAGAATGAATGAAATAAATGGGACTTGAGAGTTAAGATGCTGGAAGACACCAAGTAAATGAATATAAACATAAACCGAGGTGGTTGAATAGAAAATAATTATGTGATATATTGTGATGTAGGAAATAACCCCATTGACGAGGCAGAACCATCTGACCGCGGTGATTACTACTTCTCTTGAGGTAGGAGGGGGTAACTATTCTAAATGCATGATTTCATCCATTGATGATATGAAAATATGTGAATATGATTGTGCTTAATGATTGCTTGTATGGACGATGTAGTGATTTCATGATTTGAATGCATTTAGAATGATTGATGTTATATGGCATATATTTATAATGATGAATATGATATTGACCTGGTCTGAGCGGGAGTCAATGATCCGATGTGGGACCAGTCACGAGAGTCAGTAGATGGCTGAGGTTTTATACCGGTGTTGTATGTATCCGGTATGATTGCCCGGTATCTTAATGAGAGGAGACCGATCTTGATGCCCAAAGTTACTAGCTGAGTCTGTATTGCATATAGAATGAATGAAGTGAGATCTGTACTTTAGTACCGGTATTGAGACCGGATCTGATATTATGTTAAATATGTTGATGAAATGTCATGATGGTTTGAGACCATGTTTTGAATTGAAATCGATGATGTGAAATATCCCAAACATGTATGCATGAATTAAT
This sequence comes from Clitoria ternatea, assembly GCA_037962975.1. Classification (NCBI taxonomy): domain Eukaryota; kingdom Viridiplantae; phylum Streptophyta; class Magnoliopsida; order Fabales; family Fabaceae; genus Clitoria; species Clitoria ternatea. Next base: position 142,898,181 of record CM075670.1, read on the forward strand.
GAATGTGATTGCCACTAACTACCAATGTGTGTGAGTTCCAACGAGAATTGGTAAAGATTGAGAATATTGAAATCTGCTAAGTGGTAGTTATAAATGGACGATTGATTAAGTGGCATTTAGGATGCACAGTGTGAGAATGCATTGATTGGCATTTACATCCATGGCATATCATTCGCTGCTTATATGGAATGTTAGGGGTTCCAATAGGCAGGCCCAGTGGGAGGGTGGCCCAGTGCACGGGTATACTATTATTGCTCCCTAGTGATTCAGGGAATCACAAAGCTGCCCTTAGTTTGGTAACGAGGCACCCTATGTGGAAGGCTCTGTGGGAGGGCGGCTCTGTGATGAGCAGTTTACCTCGGTGTCTGACGGGACACGGCTTTTTCGATGTGTGTTCGGCGGAGTCCCGTAGCAGTTTGGAAAGTACGGCCATAATGATGATCCGCAATCATGGGGTGACTAGTGCTACAGATGGGTGAGAGCAGTTTGGTACCAGTAAAATATGTTGTTGAGTATGCATGAATTGATATATAAGTGTACACATTTTACTACTATAGTAGGGGCATAGTAGCACACCTATGCTTGTCCCACATTTGATATGTTGATGTTTTCCCACAATCGGATTCGCACTTAAAAATGATTCCGTTGTGCATATGCATTAGCTTTAAGAGCATTTGCATATAGCCTGAGATATGCCTAGTTGATAGCCCGTGGTGGCGATGGATGGTTGTTAAATAGAGAGAAAGCAAGCCGAGGTACTAACATTAAAAGTGTGATGAATATTGAGAATGTTAAGGATATATTATATATGATATTGCCTTGTGAATATACTTATTTGGACATGTAATTTGCTGAGATGGAATAATGTATCATGTGTGTGAGATTTGTGATGTCTTCTTGAAAAATGAATGTAATGCACACATGTATAAATATCATCATAATGTATGACTTTGATACATTTGGATTATGTTACTCACCTCCCTGTTGCCATTTTTAAGCTTGATATAGGTGTGATGTAAAACCCTACTCTTTTTGGAGGTTGAATATTGGAGAAGGTAAATATGAAAGGAATGTGGGTGAACCTTGGCCGGCGCATATCTTCATTTTTGTATAGCATATGGTGTGTATATGCCTATTTTGAAATTAACTTGATAACGGTTAAGTTTGGAGGTCATGTAGGAAAATTATACTGGATGTGTATGGCTAATTTTCATTAATGACCTGGATAATGTATGAATGACATTATTATTATGAAAATATATTTCCATTGTTTAACAAATCGATGAGGCATCTTTCATCCTCTTTTTGGTATATATTTTAACTCTTGAATTTAATTTCATCTTTCATTTTTCCATTGTGACGGCCTCAAGTCTGGTCGTCTGAGGTGCACTCTGATACCTTTCTCATATCTTCATATATGAGATAGGTTATTCAAAGATACGGGGTAATTGCTTGGTATTATATATATATATATATATATAGAATTTCTTCTACTTATAATTATTTTAAAATCTTGAAAAATTTACCCCTGTTTTTGGGTCGGGGTGTTACAGCCTGGTATCAGAGCATTGATTTCTCATTGATGAATTATATGAGTTAAAATGTTGTTAAAGAGTGATTGTCACTTAATGTTGACATGTCATAGTTATAGTTCAACATTATTGGAGCTTGAATTGCTCACTGCTTTATATTGTGGTTGATATTAAGCCCGGCCAGGCATTTCCTTTTCCATATTTACCTTTAAATTATGAATATATTATGATGATATTCGTATTAATAATAGCCGATGATGACTGGTATATATTGAGGAAAGAAACACAAGGTTTCTGATTATGTTTGTGTTGTGTGTATAGAGTGATTGATGGTGAATAAGTGTAATATTGACGCAGCCGTTATGGCTGAAGCCTTCAATCAATTTATCGATATCCTAGAACAGCAACAATAACCCGTTGGTCAACCAAATCATGGTCTTGACCTATTTCTCAAGCGGAAGCCTTCCGAATTTCATGGAGGTTATAGACCGGAGGACGCTTATGTTTGGATCCGTGACTTAGAACGAATATTTGCTAAGCTCAGAAAGTTGAATACACGGTGTTTATAGTCTGAGATGAAGCTGAATCTTGGTGGATTCTTACTCGTGGGTGTATGATTGCGGCTCACACTTCTTTGGATTAGGAGAACTTTAAGGTGGAGTTCCTTGGGAAGTACTTTCCTGAGAGCTACAAGAATAAGAAAGAGCTTGAATTTATGGAGCTTAAACAAGGAAGCATGTCGGTGGAAGAATATGCCTTAAAGTTTGAAGAGCTATGTGTGGTTTACCCTCCTTTTCAATAGGAAGGTACCGAAGCTTCAAAATATGTTAAGTTTGAGAACGGATTGTGCCAAGAGATTAAGAAGGCGATATATCACCAAGAGATTAGGAGCTTTCCTATTCTTGTGAACAAGTATAGAATTTTTGAAGAGAATGATGTGGCTCCCAAGAGTTATTTGGGACATGATCAAAGATTGAAGGGTCAATCCCCTAACTTTAAGCAGAAGGGCAACTTTAAGAGTAATGGACAATTTATGCGTGCTTCCTCTTCTTTTAGAGGTGGACGAGGTGGTGGAAGACACGGTACAAATGGTGGCCGAGGTGGTGGCCAAAGTCTTCGTTGTTTCCGATGTGATGGAAACCATTTAGCCTGTGAATGTGGAAATGAAGAAATTGTGGTGTGATGGATGTAGAGGCTCGCAATGAAGGAAACTAGGGTGGCTATGGTGCTTTTAGAGGCCGTGGTCGTGCAATCGATAATGGCGGTCGCAATGGTGGTCGAAATGGAAATGGCAACAGAAATGGAGGCAACGGTCGTGGAAATGGGAAAGGCTGAGGTAATGGCAATGGTGACCGGAATGGTCACAATCATGGTGCTAATCAACAAACTGCTGGAAGAGTATTCACTATGACCGGTGAAGAAGCAGCTCAAGTCGATAACCTAGTTGAAAGTAAGTGTGAGATACTCGGAAATTCTGTGCATGGTATTTATGATTCGGGTGTGACCCATTCTTTTATATCTGAGGATTGTGTAATGCGGTTGAGATTGCCGGTGTGCTGTTAGTCCTCAAATTTACAATAAAATCCTTAATAAAAATTTTGTACAAATAATAAAAATTAGTTTAATTTGTTAGAAATTTAGGTTTTAAATTCAATAAATGGATGTTGTTGGAAATAAATTGCCCTTGATCAATTTTCTCTAGTTTTGTAGTGAAAAAGTAAAGAATATAAAGAGAAAATGAAGATCTAGAGAGCTGACGCATAGCATCAAGCCTACGCGTAGTGTGGGGATTTCTGATGCTGACGCTACACGTCACAACCACGTGTAGCGTCAGAAGCTACGTGGACTCCACTTCTAGGTGGCCAATCACTCAGCCTTTGACCTATTATGGCCTCTCCACTATGCACAAATGGACACACCGAATTAGGGGACAAGGACAAATGGCAAGGCATGATTGATTAAATAATTCTATAGTGGCCACTTTGAGTTGTTTAATGGGAGCTGACTCAAGGACCTGACGCGTAGCGTCACGCTGGTGCGTAGCGTCAGGACCCTTCCTCAGCCCTATAAATAGGGCCATTCTCCACACATCCTTGGCATCCCATCTTACATTCTGAGTTCTCTTTCTCTCTTATACACTCGTGTTTGAGTGTTTCTTTTATGAGTTTGTAGTTCTAGAATAGTTTTCTAGATGCTTGAGAGTGTTGTGTAGTATTGTGATCGTTGTATCGTGAAGTTTCTATTGCCTTCATTATGTCAATCTCTTTAACTGTTGTTTTAACTTTCACCATGTGTAACTAATCTGTTTTTGTTGGAATTGGTAAACTAGTCTATTGAGTATGATATTGTGAATTCGACCTCTGCATGTTTATGATTCAAGTACATGTTAGTATTTCAACCTTTTATTAGTATGAACAAATGTGAGAATGATTTTCATGCATATTGAAACTTGTTTTATTAGTGTGAATGTCAAACGGGAGAATGATTATTCATGCCGTATTAAAATCTGTTTTAATGAAAGTAAAAATTGAAATGCCCTTAATATACCAATTACTAGGGATAGAGTTGGTAATTATTTTTGTAATAAGGCCAGGACTTAATGTAAGTTTTTACTGAGAAAGCTCATGAGGGATCAGACTTTACATTAATTACTTAGAATTTATAGCACGAGGGATCGGTTATAATGATTTTAAGCTACAATGACATGAACTTGATGATTAAATATGCATATCTTGAGTTCCTTCATTGTTATTCTAGATTAGGGATCCAAATTCCAACATAATTTGTTTATCTGTGTTTACTTTAAGTATCTTAGCTATTCTAAATTGCAACTCAACTTTTTAGATAGATTTTATTTTCTTTTTATCTCATGAACCACTCAATTATGCAATCTTGTGAATATTGTATAAATTGTATATAAATCATTCTTTTGTATATAAGTTTTGTTAAGTTTACCATAGTAACTAGAGAATTACTGTTAGTTATTGGACTTTCAATCCTAGTGGAACGATATCCAAATTTTGAAAACTATAAACGGTTGGTGCGCTTGCAAATTAATAACCCAACAGTAACATGGGGGCTAACAAGTTTTCTGGCGCCGTCGCCGGGGATTGAATTGATTCAGTAAAATAGTAAATTTTTAATTACCGTGGTAAATATTTTTTTACCTTAGTTAAATTTTTAATTTTGTTCTTTATTTACTTATTTTTTATCATTGTTACACTAACTTTCTTTACCTAGTTTGTGTATGCAAACCCGATCTACCGTAGGAAAATTTACCTTGATCCTGAGATAGAAAAGTTTGTAAAGAAAGTCAAGTCTTTGAAATCTAAAACACAAACTAATTCTTCTTCTACTTCTAAAAATTTTGAAAATTCAAATATGGCTACTGAAAGGAGAACATTGGGACAGTTTGCTACTATTAATGGTCCACCCCGAGTTTCAGGGATGTTCCAAGGACCTGTTGTTGCGGTGGAAATTAAACCTGCCACATTAAACATTATTCAAAACAATCAATTTACTGGTTTAAATCATGAAGAACCGTATGAACACTTAACTGTTTTTTATGAGTTATGCAGCACAATTGGTTTTGAACCCAATCAAGAAGAATCTATTTATATGAGATTGTTTCCTTTTTCTTTGGTTAGGAAAGCTAAAGAATGGTTTAAATCTTGTCCACCGGGTAGTTTTGCAAACTGGTCTGATGTTGAGAGAAAATTTTTGGAAAGGTTTTATTCTCCTTCAAATTATTTTGAAGCTATGACAGCCATACATTCTTTTTCACAAAATAATGATGAATCATTAGGAGAAACATGGGAACGATTCAAAGCACTTCTGAGAAAATGTCTAAATCAGAATTTGGATGATGCCGAAAAGGTAAGGATCGTTTATCATGGTTTATTACCTCAGTTCAAGATGATGTTAGATGCTTGTGCAGGTGATTCTTTAATGAACAAGACTGTGGAAGAAGCAATAGAAATATTAGAATCAATGTCCATCAGTGACCGACAAGCAAAACAAGAAAGAGGTAATGTACAAAGGAAGCCAGGTATGCTCGAATTGGTAGTGAATAATGCAATATTGGCTCAGCAAAAATTGTTAACTCAACAAATTGAGACTATGAGCAAACAATTGGAGAAACTTCAAATTGCTCAAGTGTCATCACCACCCCTTACTCAATTAAAACAATGTATGCATTGCATGGGCAAACAACCATGTGGTTATTGTGCCTCTGATGGAAATGAACAAGAGCAAGCCAATTTTCTGAACCATCAAAGAATACCATTAGGTAATTTTCCTATCAATTACGGTAATTCTTTTCCTATCAATAATCCACAGGGATGGCAGAATCAGAACTTTGGTACTGGACCTTCCAATCGCCTTCCTAACAATCAGTTTAAGCAACAACGATAATCACAGGCTGACAATGCAAGATTGGCAAGGATTGAGGAATCTATCCAACAGTTATTACAGTTTGTGGAAACAAATGAAGCTGCTCGAAAAGCATCAGACTTACAAATCGGTCAGCTAGCAAAGGAAATAGCTGAATTGAAAAGTTCTGGTTTTACTGCAAACACTCAGAACCCAAGGGATCAATGTAATGTTGTTTTCTTGAATGTTGTCAAAGTTGATTGTAAATAAAATTGTGAAAAGAAAAAGAATGAACAAGAAGAAAAAGAAAAAGAAAGTGAGCAAGAGAAAGAAGAAGAGAAAAAAGAAAAAATGAAAAATTGAAAAAGAAAAAAATATTCAAGAACCTGTGGAAGTAGAACATGAAATAATTTGTATGGAGGTCTTACAATTTCACACACCAGAAAAATTTAAAGATCCAGGGAGTTTCACCATTCCTGTTTCTATTGGAAACATCAAAATCAGAAATGCTTTGTTGGATTTAGGGGCTAGTATCAATCTTTTGTCCCTAGGTTTGATGAAGTGTATTGGTGATCTGGAACTAAAAGAAACTAAGAGAGACTTACAATTTGTAGATTTCTCTACCAAGAAACCAATTGGGATTGTGGAAGATGTACTGGTAAAAGTTGACAAGTACCATTTCAAGGTTGATTTTATGGTATTGGATATGAAGGAGCATACTAAGATCCCCTTGATCCTTGGAAGACCTTTCATGAAGACTGCAAGGGTAATGGTTGATGTTGACAAAGGGATGATTGCGGTCAGAATTCATGAAGAAGAGGTAAACTTCAATGCTCAAGAATATCTGAAAATAGATGCTGAGGACAAAGTTTACCAATCAAGTAAACAAGGTATATCTCTTCCCAATCAAATAAATTTTTTAAAATTAACCGATTGCTTGTATGATGAAAGACAGGTAATCAAGCATCAGAGAAGAAGGAAGAAAAAGATGGGTGATTCCTCAACCAAAATTGAGAAACCACCCGATTGATCAGAGGTAATGTCTGGCTGGAGACATTAAACCTAGCGCTCAGTCGGAGGCAACCCATTATTTATTTTTATTTTACTTTTAAAAAAAATTAACTAGATTTTTAAAAAGGGTTTTTGAATTGAAAGAAAAGGGTTTTTGAAAATAAATTTTTGAAAAAACAGAACCCCACGTGTAGCGTCCCACTGACGCGCAGCGTGGAGGTAAAAATTTTAAACTAACACGTAGCGTCAGAGCCCACGTTCAATTTTTAAAACTGAACCAGAGAGGCCCAATTTAGGTTTTAAAAACCTAAATTTCCATCTCTGCCTCATTTTTCTCTCAGAACCCTAATCCTCACTCTCAATCACCCATATTCTCTCAAGCTTTTGCAAGGATCTCCAAGTAAGTTCTCTTACCTTTTTCTTTTAATTTTTACATTTTAGATTTTTAGATTGTATGTGGTTAGGATTAAGATTAGAAGACCATTGGGATTGATTGCTGTTAGAAGTAGGGAAACGAGTGGATTGAATGTAGTTTGGAGGGGTTGTTGTTGCACAACCCCTGTTTTTGTGTTTTCTGACACTGCGTACCTCAGCATAGCGTCCCAGTGACGCATAACATGAGGCATGAACTGTAACCCCACGCGTAGCGTCCCACTAACGCGTAGCGTGGGAAGAACAGGGCTGACGCGTAGCGTCCCACCCACGCGTAGCGTCAGCCTCTGTTTTTGATTTTTTGTTAATTTTGTGTTTTATTTTTTGTTTAGTATATATTCTGTTTTTTTGTTTTTAATAATTTTGTCCTGTTTATTTTTCTTTGATTGTTTGTTTTTCTTTTTAATTAATAAAATTTCTTAAGTTGTATATTTGTTATACTTTCTTGCATGAAAATAAATAAATAAATTTGATAAATTTGTAAATATGTTTTGTCATGTGAAACTACATGTTGTGTGAATCTTAATATATGTTGTAATTTTAAAAATCCAAAAATATGCATGTGTAATTTTGTTTAACAATTTATTTTGTTGAAATTATAAAACTCAAAAAAAATATATGTTGTTTCTATGCTTTGTAAATGTTTTTGTTAAAATTTTATGTTGTGTGAATTTCGTTTTGCATGAGTTTTTATTCTTGATGTTTTGCATAAAATATAAAAACCAAAAATATGAATGTTAATTTTGGATGTTTGGCATGTTTTATTTTGTTAAAATATAAAAATCAAAAATATTTTGATGTGTGTATGATTTTTGTAAAAAATTTTTTTGCAGATGGCACCAAAGAAGTTTATTCCTATTCCAAAGAGACATAGGAGGACCACTGATACTGATACCACCTCTGAATATCCAGATCTTCAGGGTGAGGAGCAGTTGGGACCTAGAGATCCCACCAGATTTCATACTAATGCGAAATGGGCCTGGTTCCATCAGATAAAGGGCCAGAGACTCATCTGGGAGAGAGTCCTAGATCTGAATGTTGGAGACTATCTTGAGCTGCAGGATGAGATCCAAAGGAGAAGATGGGGACCCTTGTTTTCTCTACCTACTGAGGGGGATCCCATCTTAGTTATGGAGTTTTATACGAATGCCTTCAGAACTCGTCAGGACTCACCGAACTTCAGTCAGCAGAGGACGAGCTTGGTGAGGGGTCAGCACATCACTTATGATCGAGATACCATTAGTACCCTACTAGGTAATCCTTAGGAGCCTACTCCCGAGAGTGATACTTGTTTCTGGAAGGAAAACAGAAGCAAGGTCACTACTGAGGATGGTGATCTAGGATATTTCCTGGATCAGGTTGCTCATTTCCTGAGCAAGGATGGAATCTTCTTCAACCTGAGTAAGGTTGGAAGGACTCCATCGAATCTCCTCAAGACCCAGTTGACTCTAATAGCTCAAGCGTGGATGTACCTGATGCTTTATAACATCACTCCTGTCACCCATCTTTCTTCTCTTCCAGTTGATCGCTGCTACCTTCTTTATTCTATCCTTCAGGGCCATACTATTGATATTGCTGAGCTAATATCTGAGCAGATTCACCTTTATGCCCTCAGGTATAAAGTGAACCATCCTATTCCCTTCCCTCTCATCATATCTGCCTTACTGAGAAGGCAAAAAGTTGTTGTGCCATTGCCTGAGTTCACTAGTTCTTCGGGGAGAGTTCCCAAGGTTGTAGTGAACAGAGATTATTTTGTCCAGTAGTACGAGCTTCCACCACTAGAGCAGGAGGCTCAGCCCAGACAGAGGAGGAGGAGACCACTAGTTCAGCCACCATCTGTTGATGCTATCACTGATGGATTTGCTAGGATGACTATTGAGCATCAGCATCTAATGCAGATGATGACCGCCACACATAGGGCTTGTATGCATCTTCATGATGCATTTTATCAGTATAGGATACAGGGAGAGGGAGCACCTTATGTTACACCAACTGAGTTTGTAGCACATATAGCTTGGCCTAGTGATTTACCCATATATCCTGATACAAGTGGACCATCTGGAGCAATTGAGTCAGAGGGTGATGTAGATGAGGAAGGAGATGATGAGGATCACATGGAGGATTGATGGTGTTATTTTTTTTGCACCTTTTACATACATTTTAGTTTACATTTAGTTTGGTATTTATATTGGTATATTTGATTTTGGATTATATTATGGTTTATTTTTATTATGTGGTGTGTTTTATTTTATGCATATCTCAAAAATAAAAAATAAATTTTATCTTTTTAATAAATAAATCAAATTTTTGAAAATAAGAAAATTTATACACTTAAGGTTTTTACACAATAAAACCATTTTAAAAAATCAATTTTCGATTCTTTTGTAATTTAGGAATTTTGATAAAAATTAATTATAATAATTTTATTAACTATCAAGCTAATTTTGATCACTTGGTGAGCTGAGAGATCTTTTAAACACTTGAGGGTTTTGACATAACTTCATTCGAATTAATTGTGCTTTAATCTGTGATTTGTGTTGTTGTACAGAGAATTCAAGGAAATGATCAAGGCACGTTTTTGGTAAAAGAAACCTTGGGCCAAAAAGCTTACCATGGTAAAATTATTTTTATCCTTTGAAAGCCAATTTTGAGCCTGAAAAATAAATTCTTTAGTACCCCTAACCTTTATCAAATTTAACCATTCCCTATACTTGATTAATTAAAAGAGCAATTGAGCAAAATGAAAGATATTTTGAGTATTCTTACAAGAATGGGGAGTGAAAATTAAACAACTTGATTCTTTTCAGGAAAAATAAAAAAAAAATAGTGCATGTAAAAAAAATGAATACATGCAAATCAAAAATAATGAAAAGAATCAAGTTGGGGGTATTTATTTTCATCAATAAGGGAATTGAGATTTGGGCCAAGAGAAAGCCTAAAAATTATAAAATGCTCTTTTATGATTTAGGTTTTTGAATTCTGAGAAAAACCATAATTTCTTGTAACCAAGCCTCATTACAACCCTTGAAAAGACCTTGCAATTTTTGAATTATCTCTGTATGATTAACCATTAACTAGATGAAAATCTAAAAAAAATTGTTTGATTTTATCATCGAGTGAAACAGGTTACCCTTTGCATAGAGATAAACACTTGTGAGGTAAGCCTGAAACTATGCTTGATTTGTTAATAAAACATTGTAAAGATTTTTGTCATTAAACCTTTATTACATAGGATATCTATTTTTGGTTATTTTAAATGGTAAATTGTGAGATTACTTTTTATGGTACATTATCGGACTAACTCAAAAATTTGATTTCAAATTTGATTTTAAATTTTCTGAGCAACGTCTCAAGTTGGGGGTATTTGTTAGTCTCCAAATTTACAATAAAATCCTTAATAAAAATTTTGTAAAAATAATAAAAATTAGTTTATTTTGTTATAAATTTAGGTTTTAAATTCAATAAATGGATGTTGTTGGAAATAAATTTCCCTTTATCAATTTTCTCTAGTTTTGCAGTGAAAAAGTAACGAATTTAAAGAGAAAAATGAAGATCTGGAGAGCTGACACGTAGCATCAACCCCACGTGTAGCGTGGGGATTTCTGATGCTGATGCTACGCGTCACAGCCACGTGTAGCGTCAGAAGCTACGTGGACTCCACTTCCAGGGGCCAAGCACTCAGCCTTTGACCCATTATGGCCTCTCCACTTTGCACAAATGGACACACCGAATTGGGGAACAAGGACAAATGGCAAAGCATGATTGATTAAATAATTCCATAGTGGCCACTTCGAGCTGTTTAATGGGAGCTGACTCAGGGACCTGACGCGTAGCGTTAGGACCCTTCCCCGGCCCTATAAATAGGGCCATTCTTCACACATCCTTGGCATCCCATCTTACATTTTGAGTTCTCTTTCTCTCTTATACACTCGTGTTTGAGTGTTTCTTTTGTGAGTTTGTAGTTCTAGAATAGTTTTCTAGATGCTTGAGAGTGTTGTGTAGTATTATGATCGTTGTATCGTGAAGTTTCCATCGCCTTCGTAATGTCAATCTCTGTAAGTATTGTTTTTACTTTTACCATGTGTAACTAATCTATTTATGTTGGAATTGGTGAACTAGTCTATTGAGTATGATGTTGTGAATTTGACCTCTGCATGTTTATGATTCAAGTACATGTTAGTATTTCAACCTTTTATTAGTATGAACATCAAACAGGAGAATCATTTTCATGCGTATTGAAACTTGTTTTATTAGTGTGAATGTCAAATGGGAGAATGATTATTCATGCCGCATTAAAATTTGTTTTAATGAAAGTAAAAGTTGAAATGCCCTTAATATACCAATTATTAGGGATAGAGTTGGTAATTATTGTTGCAATAAAGCTAGGACTTAATGCAAGTTTTTATTGAGAAAGCTCACGAGGGATTAGACTTTACGGTAATTACTTAGAATTTATATCACGAGGGATCGGTTATAATGATTTTAAGCTGCAATGACATGAACTTGATGATTAAATATGCATATCTTAAGTTCCTTCATTGTTATTATAGATTAGGGATCCAAATTCCAACATAATTTGTTTATCTGTGTTTACCTTAAGTATCTTAGCTATTCTAAATTGCCACTCAACTTTTTAGATAGATTTTATTTTCTTTTTATCTCATGAACTACTCAATTATGCAATCTTGTGAATATTGTCTAAATTGTATATAAATTATTCTTTTGTATATAAGTTTTGTTAAGTATACCATAGTAACTAGAGAATTACTGTTAGTTATTGGACTTTCAATCCTAGTGGAACGATATCCAAATTTTGAAAACTATAAACGATTGGTGCGCTTGCCAATTAATAACCCAACAGTAACATGGGGGCTAACATGTGTCTAATGAAAAATGCCCTTATGGTTACTACCCCAACCGGTACTTGTCTCAGATCGGTTAACCAATGTGATAACGTTGATATGCTCCTAGAAGGGAGAAAGTTTGTTACTTCTTTCATTTTCCTACCTATGAAGGGCTTGGAGATCATTCTTGGTATGGATTGGCTCTCCGCCAATAAAGTCTTGGTTGACTGTCAATAACGGACTATTATTTTCCCTTCCTCAGATGTGGGGAGATTCGATGTGTAAGGTATAGCTCAACTTTGCATACTATTATCTCTTGCTGATGGGATAAATGGTCCTGATCCCTTAAATATTCCCATTGTGTCTAAATTTCCGGATGTACTTCCTGATAAAGTACCTGGTTTACCTTCTCTATGCGAGGTGGAGTTTTCTATTGATCTTGTTCCGGGAGCGGAACTTGTTTCCCGAGCGCTATATCGAATATCTCCTATGGAATTAACCGAGTTGAAGAGACAAGTTGAAGAATCATTAGAACAAGAGTTTATTCACCCAAGTGTGTCTCCTTGGGATGCGCCTGTTTTATTAGTGAAAAAGAAGGATGTAAGTATGAGGTTATGTATAGATTATCGACAACTTAACAAGTTGACCATTAAGAACCGATATCCCCTACCTCGCATTGACGACCTTTTGGATCAATTGAAGGATGCCGTTGTATTCTCAAAAATTGACTTACGTTCCGGATATAACCAAATTCGGGTGAAGACCGAAGATATTCCTAAAACTGGCTTCTGAACTCAATATGGCCACTATGAGTATGTAGTGATTCCATTCGGGGTGACAAATGCTCCTGCGATATTGATGGATTACATGAATCGCATCTTTCATTAGTATCTTGACTGGTTTGTGGTGGTGTTTATCAATGACATTCTTGTCTATTCCAAGAGCCATGAGGAATATGAAGAACATCTTCGTCTTGTATTGAATATCCTTCACGAGAAAGAGTTGTATGTGAAGTTCTCTAAGTGTGAATTTTGGTTGTCCGAGGTCTAATTTCTTGGACATGTTATCTCCAAAGATGGTGTGGCAGTTGATCCATCTAAGATTGAAGTCGTGCTGGCTGGGGAAAGACCGATGTCTGTGACCGATGTGAGAAGTTTTCTTGGTCTTGCTGGTTATTACCGGAGATTTATTGAAGGATTTTCCTAATTGGCTTTGCCTTTGGCGAAGCTAACCCGTAAGAATCAGCCATTTGTATGGAGTCTTGATTGTGAAAGAAGTTTCCAAGAGTTGAAAGTTAGACTCACTTCTGCTTCGGTGTTGGCTTTGTCGGACTTATTGGATGACTTTGTGGTGTACTGTGACGCTTATAAGCTTGGTCTTGGTTGCGTGTTGATGCAAAAAGAATGTGTGATAGCCTATGTATCAAGACAGTTGTGACCGCATAAGGTTAACTACCCTACACATGATCTTGAATTGGCAGCGGTGGTGTTTGCCTTGAAGTTATTGCGACACTATTTGTATGGCTCTAAGTTTGTGGTCTTTAGTGATCATAAGAGTCTTAAATACCTATTTGATCAGAAGGAGCTTAATATGCGCCAACAGAGATGGATGGAGTTTCTAAAAGATTATGAGTTCGAATTGAGGTATCATCCGGGAAAGGCAAATGGGGTTGCCGATGCCTTGAGTTAGAAATCGTTGCATGTTTTTGCTATAATGGTGAAAGAGATGGAGCTCATTGAGCAATTTCGAAACTTAAACGTGGGTGTAGAAATATATACCCCAAAAAAGATGTCCCTTGAGATGTTGACAGTAGCAAATGTATTCCTTGAGACCGTGAAATTGCAACAACCGAAGGATGAGTACTTGATTGAGATGAGAGAAGCTCAAGCTAATGGGAAGAATTCATTTTTGACGGAAGGTCATGATGGCATTTGGTGTGTGAAAGGCCAGATTTATGTTCCATCTAGTGGTAATTTAATAAGGTTGGTACTTGAAGAAGCTCATAAAAGTGTGTTGAGCATACACCCTGGTGCCATGAAAATGTATCAAGATCTGAAGAAGAATTTCTGGTGGCCCGGTATGAAGCGTGATGTGGCTAATTGTGTAGCCTCTTGTATTATTTGTCAAAAGGTGAAGGTTGATCATCAGAAACCATCTGGTTATCTGAGACCCCTTGATATTCAAGTGTGGAAGTGGGATGACATTGCTATGGACTTTGTTTCTGGATTACCCAGAACACATACTGGAAATGATGCTATATGGGTGAGTGTAGATTGGTTGACGAAGTGTGCTCACTTCTTACCCAAGAATATGAAGAGTTCATTGGAGAAGTTAGCCCGGTTGTACATAAAGGAGATCGTTAGGCTACATGGTGTGCTTTGAGTATTGTATCAGATCGCGACCTGTGATTCACTTCCTAATTTTGGGGAAGCTTGCACGGGGCAATAGGTTACAAGTTGAAGCTTAGTTTGGCGTATCATCCATAAACGGATTGACAATCCGAGCAGACAATTCAAAGCATTGAAGATTTATTGTGGCCTTGTGTGTTGGAGCACAGTGGTTGTTGGGAAAGATTCCTACCACTAATTGAATTTACGTACAATAATAGTTACCACAGTTCCATTGGTATGGCTCCATATGAAGCATTGTATGGTCGAAAATGTAGAACTCCATTATGGTGGCTTGAAACTGGAGAGAGTTTAGCTTTGGGGCCGGAGTTGATTACGAAGACAAATGAACAGATCAAGATGATACAAGAAAAGATGAAAATTTCCCAAGATCATCAGAGGAGTTATTATGATAAAAGGCAGAAGCCACTTGAGTTTCAAGTTGGCAATCACATGTTTTTGAGGGTATCAAGAGATAAGGGCATTGGAAGGGCGTTGAAAAGTGGAAAGTTAAGCCCTAGGTTCATTGGACCCTATGAGGTTTTGGAGCGGGTTGGCGACGTGGCATATCGGATTGCACTTCATCCGCACCTCGCTAATCTACATAATGTGTTCCATGTGTCACACTTGAGGAAATATGTCCATGATCCTCTACATGTAATTCCTATGGACGATGTTGATGTACGAGATGATTTATCCATTCCTCCTGTTTTCGTTCGTATTGTTAAACGCTCCGTGAAGAAGCTACGGAACAAATTGGTACCTTTGGTGAAAATTATGTGGAAGCACGAAAATACAGAGACGTTCACATGGGAACGTGAGGACGATGTAAGAGCACGGTACCCCAATGTGTTCGAATCTGGTATGTTAAATTTCGGGGATGAAATTTCTTTTAGGTGGGGTGGATTGTAACACCCTAAATTTTAAAATAAAGGATTTATTAAGGAGATAAATACTAAATAATTATATTTGGGTTATTTAATGTTCCAAAATATTAGGAATAAATAAATTAAGATTTTTGGGAACTATTTATAATTTATTGGAACCAGATAAGCTGAAAATGAGCCCGGTTGAAATATGGGTTTCAGACCAAGTATCTCCGATTGGGATGATATTGGTCAGGGCTGTTAAGGATATTATTGGGAACCTGAATATGTGTTTGGAATAATTTTTGGATAAGGTATTGAACCCAAACATAGATCCTGTTTATCATAAAACGATGAATATTTAATAAGGAATTAAAAAATAAAGCCAAATGACCTATTTTTCTCTTCTTATTCCCGTCAGCTTCTTGGATTCCTCTTAACAAGCACTTTGCTTTTTCTTCTCTACTCCTCTCTTTCATTTCCTCTTCTACTTCTCTCTAAAAACCCTAAGCAAAAAGTGGTGGCTTTCTTCTCCTCTCCCATTTTCGTTCTTGAAGGAGCTTAGAAGAGTTTGGAGCTTAAAGTCTCACCCTTCTTCTCCTCATTTTCATATGGTTTACCCTCTCTTGGAAAACTCTCTCATTCCTTCTCTTGAGGTAAGCTCTTGCTATTTCTCAAGAGTATGAACTATGGGTTGTTAGGTTTTGATGTTGGGAATGTGATTTAATGAGTGTTGTTGGGTTATTAGAGAAACCCTAACCCTATGATTTGGGGGAAATGCAAAATATGATGAGAAGCATTTATTTTGTTAAATAATTGTTATTGGTGAGGTGAAATGATGTTATTAATGGTTAATAGCCATTAATGAAGCTTAATGGTTGTTGGGAACCATTAATGTGGGAACCCGTTAATGGGTTTGGCATTAAATGTTCATAATAATAAGCGTAGACGCCTAAACCATGGTGGTTATGGTAGAATAAATGAAATAAATGGGACTTAAGAGTTAAGATACTAGAAGACACTAAGTAAATGAATATGAACGTAAATTGAGGTGGTTGAATAGAAAATAATTATGTGATATATTGTGATGTAGGAAATAACCCCATCGACGAGGCGGAACCATCTGACCGCGGTGATTACTACTTCTCTTGAGGTAGGAGGGGGTAACTATTCTAAATGCATGATTTCATCCATTGATGATGTGAAAATATGTGTATATGATTGTGCTTAATGATTGCTTGTGTGGATGATGTAGTGATTTCATGATTTGGATGCATTTAGAATGATTGACGTTATGTGGCATATATTTGGGATGATGAATATGATATTGACCTGGTTTGAGCTGGAGTCAATGATCTGGTGTGGGACCAGTCACGAGAGTCAGTAGATGGCTGAGGTTTTATACCGGTGCTGTATGTATCTGGTATGATTACCTAGTATCCTAATGAGAGGAGACCGATCTTGATGTCCAAAGTTACTAGCTGAATCTGTATTGCATACAGAACGGATGAAGTGATATCCGTACTTTAGTACTGGTATTGAGACCGGATCTGATATTATGTTAAATATGTTAATGAAATATGTCATGATGGTTTGATACCATGCTTTGAATTGAAATCGATGATGTGAAATATCCCAAACATGTATGTATGAATTGATGAATGTGATTGCCACTAACTGTCAATGTGTGTGAGTTCCAACGAGAATTGGTAAAGATTGAGAATATTGAAATCCACTAAGTGGTAGTTATAAATGGACGATTGATTGAGTGGCATTTAGGATGCATAGTGTGAGAATGCATTGATTGGCATTTGCATCCATGGCATATCATTCACTGCTTATATGGAATGTTAGGGGTTCCAATAGGCAGGCCCAGTGGGAGGGCGGCCCAGTGCATGGGTATACTGTTATTGCTCCCTAGTGATTCGGGGAATCACGAAGCTGCCCTTAGTTTGGTGACGAGGAACCCTATATGGAAGGCCCTGTGGGAGGGCGGCTCTACGATGAGCAGTTTACCTTGGTGTCCCATGGGACACGGCTCCTTCCATGTATGTTCGGGGGAGGTCCGTAGCACTTTGGCAAGTACGGCCATAATGATGATCCGCAGTCAAGGGGTGACTAGTGCTATAGATGGGCGAGAGCGGTTTGGTACCAGTAAAATATGTTGTTGAGCATGCATGAAATGAGATATAAGTGTACACATTTTACTACTGCAGTAGGGGCATAATAGCACACCTATGCTTGTCCCACATTTGATATATTTATGTTTTCCCATAGTCGGATCCACACTTGAAAATGATTCTGTTGTGCATATGTATTAGCTTTAAGAGCATTTGCATATTGTAACACCCTAAATTTTAAAGAAAATAAATTTATTGAATAGAGATAATTAATTAATTATGGTCTAACAAATGTGGGAGAATTAATTTGACACTAGAGGTGAATTCTAGGTGAGTTAAGATTTACCAAAATCGGATAATTTAACAGATGATGTGGGACCCACTTGGTCAAATTAAATATTTGACGGTCTGGAGAGTTTAGAAGATTATTGTGATTAGGGTGGTATAGTTGAAATAATTTTTAGTATTAAGGAAAGGAGTAATCAAACTCGACATATGTTATTAAACAGAGAAAATACGAGCTGAATGGAATTAAAAGAAATTAAAAAACTTCATTTTCTTCTCTTCACTCAGCCGTGTGCGTTTTTCCTCTTGATTAGCATTTGTATCCGTCGGGTATTAGGAATTATTAACCATTGGGAAAAAGTAGAGATGATGTACCCTTTTAACCCTTGAACATTGACCAGAATGATCATCTTTAACTCTTCATTTTTTCTTCTTCTCTCCAGAAACCCTAGGCAAAAAAGGTGGCGGTTCCCTTCTCTTCTCTCATTCTGTCCTTGAAAGAGCTTGGAGGAGCTTGGAGCTTGAAGTCTCTTCTTTGCTCCTCCTCATTTTTGTGTGGATTTCTCCTCTCTTGAAAAACTCTGTCATTCCTTCTCTAGAGGTAAAGTCTTGCTATTTCTCAAGAGGATGAACTATGGATCTTTGAGTTTTTATGTTGGGAGAGTGATTTAATAAATGTTGTTGGGTTTTAATGAAAACCCTAACCCTAAGATTTGGGTGAAATGTAAAATATAAGTTGAGAGGCATTTATTGTGTTAAATAACTATTTTTGGTGAGGTAAAATGATGTTATTAATGGTGAATGGTTATTAATGAAACTTGGTGATTATTGGGAACCATTAAAGTGGGAACTCAGTAATGGGTTTGGCCATAAATGTGCTTAATAATAAATACAGACGCCTAAACCGTGGTGGTGGTGGCTGAACGAATAAAATAAAGGGACTGAGAGTTAAGATGCTGGAGAACATCGAGTAAATAAATATGAACGTTAGGCCGATGTGGTTGAATAAGAAATTGATTGTGTGATATATTTTGATGTAGGAAATAACCCTAGCTACGTGGCGGAACCTTCTGACCACAGTGAATACTACTTCTCTTAAGGTAGGAGGGGGTAACTATTCTAAAATGCATGATTTCATCCATTGATGGTGTGAAAATATGTGTATATGATTATGGTTTTTAACTGCTTGTGTGGACAATGTGATGATTTCATGATTTGAGTGCATTTAGAATGATTGATGTTATATGGCATGCATTTGGAATGTGGAATATGATAATGAAATGGTCTAAACCGAAGTCAATGAACCGGTGTGGGATCAGCCACTAGAGTTAGTAGATAGCTGAGGTTCTTTGACGAGTGTTGTATGTATCCGGTATAATTATCTGGTATCCTAGTAAGGGGAGATCGATCTTAAGGTCTAATGTTTTTACTTGCTGAACCTGTATTGCATTCAGAACGGATGAAGTGATATCCATACTCTAGTACCAGTATCAAGACCGGATCAGACATTACATTAAATATATTGATGAAATATGCCATGATGGTTTCAGACCACGTTTTGAATTCAAATAATTGACATGAAATATCCCGATGTTGTGTATATGAATTGACAAATGTGATTGCCACTAACTACTGATGTGTGTGAGTTACAACGAAAATTTGTAAAGGTTGAGAATGTTGAAATCCACTAAGTGGTGGTCGTGAATGGATGATTGATTGAGTGACATTTAGGATGCACAGTGTGAGAATGCATTGATTGGCATTTGCATCCATGGCATATCATTCGTTGCTTATATGGAATGTTAGGGGTTCCAATAGGCAGGCCCTGTGGGAGGGTGGCCCAGTGCACGGGTATATTGTTATTACTCCCTAGTGATTCAAGGAATCACGAAGCTGCCCTTAGTTTGGTGGCGAGGAACCCTATGTGGCAGGCCCTGTGGGAGGGCGGCTCTGTGATAAGCAGTTTACCTCGGTGTCCGACGGGGCACGGCTCCCTTGATGTGTGTTCGGGGGAGGGCCGTAGCACTTTGGCAAGAACGGCCATATTGTTGATCCGCTGTCACGAGGTGACTTGTGCTACAGATGGGCGAAGAGCGGTTTGGTACCAGTAAAATATGATGTTGAGCATGCATGAAATTGGATATAAGTGTACATATTTTACTACTACAGTAGGGGTATAGTAGCACACCTATGCATGTCCCATAATTGATATGTTGATGTTTTCCCACAGTCGGATCCGCACTTGAAAATACTTTCGTCATGCATATGCATTAGCTTTAAAAGCATTTTCATATAACCGAGATATGCCTAGTTGATAGCCGAGATGACGATGGATGATTGTTGAGTAGAGAGGAAGTAAGCCGAGGTGCTAACATTACATGTGTGATGATTATTGAGAAGTCTAAGGATATGTTATATATATGATATTGCCTTGTGAATATACTTATTTGAACATGTATTGTGCTGAGATGGAATGATGTGTCATGTGTGTGATGTTATCTTGAAAATGAACGTAGTGCACACATGTATAAATCTCATCACAATGTATGACTTTAATTCATTTGGTTTATGTTATTCACCTCCCTGTTGCCATTTTTAAGGTTGATGTAGATGTGATGAATCCTACTCTTTTGGAGGTCAAGTATTGGAGGAGGTAAATATGAAAGGAATATGGGTGAGCCTTGGTCGGCATATATGTATTCATTTTGTATGGCATACGGTGTGTATACTTATTTTGAAATTAATTTGAAAACGGTTGATTTTGGGAGATCATGTAGGAAAATTAGATCGGATGTGTATGGCTAATTTTCATTAATGACCTTGATAATGTATGAATGATATTGATATTATTAAATTATATTTTCTATCATTTGACGAACCGATGAGGTATCTTCTATCTTTTTTTTGTAGCTATTTCCAATCACTCTTGAAATTATTTTTATCTTCTGTTTTTCCCTTGTGACGGCCTGCAGTCCGGTCGTCTAAGGTGCACTCTGATACCATCCTCATATCTTCATATATGAGATCGGTTATTCATTGATCCGGGGTAATTACTTGATATTATATATATATACAGAATAACTTATATGTATTTTTATCTTAAAGTGTGAAAAATTTACCCTTGCTTTCGAAATCAGGGTGTTACAACCTGGTATCAGAGCATTGATGGCTCCCTGATGGATTATGTGAGTTAAAATGTTATTAGAGACTGATAGTTACTTAATGTTGACATTCCACGGTTGTGATTAGGCATTATTGGAGCTTGAATTTCTCATTACTTTATATTGTGACTGATACTAAGCCCGGCCAGGCATTTCCTTTCCAAATTTACCTTCAGATTGTGAATATATTATGATGATATTTATATTGATGATAGTTGATGATGATTGGTATATATATTGAGGAAAGAAACACAAGGTTTTTTATTATGTTGTGTTATGTGTATAGAGTAATTGATGGCGAATAGGCGTAATTTTGTTTCAGCTGCTATGGCTGAAGCCTTCAATCGGTTTGCCGATATCCTAGAACGACAATAACAACCCGTTGATCAGCCAAATCATGGTCTTGACCGATTTCTCAAGCGGAAGCCTTTCGAGTTTCATGGAGGCTATAAACCAGAAGACGCTTATGTTTAGATCCGTGACTTGGAACAGATATTTACAAGTATGGAATGTACAGAAACTCAAAAAGTCGAATACGCGGTGTTTATGGTCCGAGATGAAGCTGAATCTTGGTGGATTCTCACTCGTGGGCGTATGATTGCGGCTCACACTCCTTTGGATTGGGAGAACTTTAAAGTGGAGTTCCTTAGGAAATATTTCCCTGAAAGCTACAAGAATAAGAAAGAGCTTGAATTTATGGAGCTCAAACAAGGAAACATGTCGGTGAAGGAATATGCCTCAAAGTTTGAGGAGTTGTGTGTATTTTACCCTCCTTTCCAATAGGAAGGTACTAAAGCTTCAAAATGTGTTAAGTTTGAGAACGGTTTGCGCCAAGAGATTAAGAAGGCGATATGTCACCAAGAGATTAAGAGCTTTCCTACTCTTGTGAACAAATGTAAAATTTTGGAAGAGAACAATGTGGTACCCAAGAATTATACTGGGCATGATCAAAGATTGTGGGGTAAATCCCCTAACTTCAAGAAGAAAGGAAACTTTAAGAGTAAAAGACAATTTGTACGTGGGTCCTCTTCCTTTAGAGGCGGATGAGGTGGTGGAAGACATGGTGCAAATGGTGGCCGAGGTGGCGGCCAAGGACTTCGTTGTTTCCGGTGTGGCGGAAACCATTTAGCCCGTGATTGTAGTAATAAAGAGACGGTGGTGTGCTATAGATGTAACCAACCGGGGCACATTCATCCCGATTGTCCTTTGAATGCCACGGACATAATGATTCATAATGATGGAAACCGAGGTGGCTATGGTGCTTTTAGAGGTCGTGGTCGTGGAGTCGGAAATGGCGGCCGAAATGGTGGTCAAAATGGAAATGGAAACGGAAATGGTGGCAACGCTCGTGGAAATGGGAACGGCCAAGGTAATGGCAATGGTGGCTAGAGTGGCCATAATCATGGTGCTAGTCAACAAACTGTCGGGAGAGTATTTGCTGTGACCGGTGAAGAGGCAGCTTAAGCCAATAACCTAGTTGAAAGTAAGTGTGAAATACTCAGAAATTCTGTGCATGTTATTTATGATTCGGGTGTGACCCATTCTTTTATATCTAAAGATTGTGTATGGCGGTTGAGATTGCCGGTGTGCCTAATGAAAAATGCCCATATGGTTACTACCCCAACCGGTGCTTGTCTCAGATCGGTTAACCGATGTGATAACGTCGATATACTCCTAGGAGGGAGGAAGTTTGTTATTTCTTTCATTTGCCTACCTATAAAGGGCTTGGAGATCATTCTTGGTATGGATTGGCTCTCTACCAATAAAGTCTTGGTTGACTGTTAACGACGGACTGTCATTTTCCCTTCAGATGTCGGGAAATTTGATGCGCAAGGTATAGCTCAACTATGCATACCATTATCTCTAGCCAATGGGACACATGGTCCCGATCCCTTAAATATTCCCGATGTGTCTGAATTTCCGAATGTATTTCCTGATGAGGTACCTGGTTTACCTCCTCCACACGAGGTGGAATTTTCTATCGATCTTATTCCGGGAGCGGAACCTGTTTCCCAAGCACCGTATTAGATGTCTCCTATGGAATTAACAGAATTGAAGAGACAAGTTGAAAAGTTATTGGAACGAGAATTTATTCACCCAAGTGTGTCTCCTTGGGGTGCACCTGTTTTACTGGTGAAAAAGAAGGTTGGAAGTATGAGGTTATGTGTGGACTATTGATAACTTAACAAGTTTTAATGGTGATCTAAGAAGATTGCTACTTGAAGAAGCTCACAAGAGTGTGTTGAGCATACATCCTGGTGCCACAAAAATGTATCAAGATCTGAAGAAGAATTTATGGTGGCCCGGTATGAAGTGGGATATGGCTAATTGTGTAGCCTCTTGCATTATTTGTCAAAAGGTAAAGGTTGAGCATCAGAAACCATCTAGTTATCTGAGACTCCTCGATATTCCGGTGTGGAAATGGGACGACATTGCGATGGGCTTTGTTTCCGGACTACCCAGAATACATACTAGAAATGATGTTATATGGGTGATTGTAGATCGGTTGACGAAGTGTGCTCACTTCTTACCCATGAATATGAAGAGTTCATTAGAAAAATTAGCCCTAATGTACATAAAGGAGATCGTTAGACTACATGGTGTACCTTTGAGTATTGTGTCGGATCGCGACCCGCGATTCACTTCCCGATTTTGGGGAAGCTTGCACGAGGCGATGAGTTCCAAGTTGAAGCCTAATTCGGCGTATCATCCACAAATGGATGGAAAATCCGAGCGGACAATTCAAAGCCTTGAAGATTTGTTGCGGGCTTATGTATTGGAGCACGGTGGTTGTTGGGAAAGATTCCTACCACTAATTGAATTTACAAACAAGAATAGTTACCATAGTTCTATTGGTATGACTCCCTATGAAGCGTTATATGGTCAGAAATGTAAAACTCCATTGTGTTGGCTTAAAACTGGAGAGAGTTTGGCTTTGGGGCCGGAGTTGATTGCTGAAACAAATGAACAGATTAAGATGATACAAGAAAAGATGAAAATTGCCTAAGATCGGCAGAAGAGTTATTATGATAAAAGGCAGAAGCCACTTGAGTTTCAAGTTAGCGATCATGTATTTTTAAGAGTATCAAAAGATAAGTGTATTGGAAGAGCTTTAAAGAGTAAGAAGTTAAATCTGAGGTTCATTGGACCCTACGAGGTGCTGGAGCGGATTGGTGACGTTGCATATCGGATTGCACTCCCTCCACACCTGGCTAGTCTACACAGAGTGTTCCATGTCTCACAATTAAGGAAATATGTCCATGATCCTCTACATGTAATTCCTATGGACGATGTTGATGTACGAGGTGATCTGTCCATTCATCCTATTTCTGTTCATATTGTTGAACGCTCCATCAAGAAGCTACGGAACAAATTGGTACCCTTGGTGAAAGTTGCATGGAAGCACGGGAATATTGAGATGCTCACATGGGAACGTGAGGACGATGTGAAAGCACGGTACCCCGATGTGTTCGAATCCGGTATGTTAAATTTTGGGGATGAAATTTCTTTTTAGGTGGGGTGGATTGTAACATTGTAAATTTTAAAGAAAATAAATTTATTGAATAGAGATAATTAATTAATTATGGTCCAATAAATGTGGGAGAATTAATTTGACACTGGAGGTGAATTGTAGGTGAGTTAAGATTTACCGAAATCGGATAATTTAACAGATGATATGGGACCCACTTGGTCAAATTAAACATTTGATGGTCTGGAGGGTTTAGAAGGTTATTGTGATTAGGGTGGTATAGTTGAAATAATTTTTAGTATTAAGGAAAGAATTAATCAGACTCGACATATGTTATTAAACAGAGAAAATACGAGCCGAATGGAATTAAAAGAAATTAAAAAACTTCCTTTTCTTCTCCTCACTCAGCCGTGTGCATTTTTCCTCTTGATTAGCATTTGTATCCGTTGGGTATTAGGAATTATTAACCATTGGGAAAAAGTAGAGATGATGTACCCTTTTAACCCTTGGACATTGACCTGAATGGTTATCTTTTTCTCTTTCCCTTCTTCAAAACCGTGCATACTCCTTCTTCCCCCATCACTCTTCATTTTTTCTTCTTCTCTCCAAAAACCTTAAGCAAAAAGGGTGGTGGTTCCCTTCTCTTCTCTCATTCCGTCCTTGAAAGAGCTTGGAGGAGCTTGGAGCTTGAAGTCTCTTCTTTGCTCCTCCTCATTTTCGTGTGGATTTTTCCTCTCTTGAAAAACTCTCTCATTCCTTCTCTTAAGGTAAAGTCTTGCTATTTCTCAAGAGTATGAACTATGGATCTTTGAGTTTTTATGTTGGGAGAGTGATTTAATAAATGTTGATGGGTTTTAATGAAAACCCTAACCCTAAGATTTGGGTGAAATGTAAAATATAAGTGAAGAGGCATTTATTGTGTTAAATAACTATTTTTTGTGAGGTAAAATGATGTTATTAATGGTGAATGGTCATTAATGAAACTTGGTGATTATTGGGAACCATTAAAGTGGGAACTCGATAATAGGTTTGGCCATAAATGTGCTTAATAATAAATACAGATGCCTAAACCGTGGTGGTGGTGGCTGAACAAATGAAATAAAGAGACTGAGAGTTAAGATGCTAGAGAACATCGAGTAAATAAATATGAACGTTAGGCCGATGTGGTTGAATAGGAAATTGATTGTGTGATATATTTTGATGTAGGAAATAACCCCAGCTACATGGCGGAACCTTCTGACCACGGTGAATACTACTTCTCTTGAGGTAGAAGGGGGTAACTATTCTAAAATGCATGATTTCATCCATTGATGGTGTGAAAATATGTGTATATGATTATGCTTTTTGACTTCTTGTGTGGACAATGTGATGATTTCATGATTTGAGTGCATTTAGAATGATTGATATTATATGGCATGCATTTGGAATGTGGAATATGATAATGAAATGGTCTAAACCGAAGTCAATGGACCGGTGTGGGATCAGCCACTAGAGTTAGTAGATGGCTGAGGTTCTTAGACTAGTGCTGTATGTATCCGGTATGATTATCCGGTATCCCAGTGAGGGGAGATCGATCTTAATGTCTGATGTTTTTACTTGCTGAACCTGTATTGCATACAAAATAGATGAAGTGATATCCGTACTCTGGTACCGGTATCGAGACCATATCAGACATTACGTTAAATATATTGATGAAATATGCCGTGATGGTTTGAGACCATGTTTTGAATTGAAATCATTGACTTGAAATATCCCGATGTTGTGTATATGAATTGACAAATGTGATTGCCACTAACTACCGATGTGTGTGAGTTACAACAAAAATTTGTAAAGATTGAGAATGTTGAAATCCACTAAGTGGTGGTTGTGAATAGATGATTGATTGAGTGGCATTTAGGATGCACAGTGTGAGAATGCATTGATTGACATTTACATCCATGGCATATCATTCGCTGCTTATATGGAATGTTAGGGGTTCCAATAGGCAGGCCCAATGGAAGGGCGGCCCAGTGCACGGGTATATTGTTATTGCTCCCTAGTGATTTGGGGAATCACAAAGCTGCCCTTAGTTTGGTGGCGAGGCGTCCTATGTGGCAGGCCCTGTGGGAGGGCGGCTCTGTGATGAGCAGTTTATCTCGGTGTCCGACGGGGCACGGCTCCCTTGATATGTGTTCGGGGGGGCCGTAGCACTTTAGCAAGAACGACCATATTGTTGATCCGCTGTCACGGGGTGACTAGTGCTACAGATGGGCGAAGAGCGGTTTGGTACCAGTAAAATATGATGTTGAGCATGCATGAAATTGGATATAAGTGTACACATTTTACTACTGCGGTAAGGGCATAGTAGCACACCTATGCATGTCCCACAATTGATATGTTGATGTTTTCCCACAGTCGAATCCGTACTTGAAAACACTTCCGTCATGCATATGCATTAGCTTTAAGAGTATTTGCATATAGCTGAGATATACCTAGTTGATAGCCGAGATGGCGATGGATGATTGTTGAGTAGAGAGAAAGTAAGTTGAGGTGCTAACATTACATGTGTGATGATTATTGAGAAGGCTAAGGATATGTTATATATATGATATTGCCTTGTGAATATACTTATTTGAACATGTATTGTGCTGAGATAGAATGATGTGTCATGTGTGTGATGTTATCTTGAAAATGAACGTAGTGCACACATGTATAAATCTCATCACAATGTATGACTTTAATTCATTTGGTTTATGTTACTCATCTCCCTGTTGCCATTTTTAAGGTTGATGTAGGTGTGATGAATCCTACTCTTTTGGAGGTCGAGTATTGGAGGAGGTAAATATGAAAGGAATGTGGGTGAGCCTTAGCCGGCATATATGTATTCATTTTGTATGGCATACGGTGTGTATACTTATTTTGAAATTAATTTGATAACGGTTGATTTTAGGAGGTCATGTAGGAAAATTAGACCGGATGTGTATGGCTAATTTTCATTAATGACCTTGATAATGTATGAATGATATTGATATTATTAAATTATATTTTCTATCATTTGACGAACCGATGAGGTATCTTCTATCTTCTTTTTG
The DNA here is from genome assembly GCA_037962975.1 of Clitoria ternatea. NCBI lineage: Eukaryota > Viridiplantae > Streptophyta > Magnoliopsida > Fabales > Fabaceae > Clitoria > Clitoria ternatea. Next base: position 142,925,730 of record CM075670.1, read on the forward strand.
GTACCTATTTTCAATTACTCTTGAAATTAATTTTATCTTCCGCTTTTTCCTTGTGACGGCCTGCAGTCCGGTCATCCGAGGTGTACTCTGATACTGTCCTCATATCTTCATATATGAGATTGGTTATTCATTGATCTGAGGTAATTACTTGATATTATATATATATAGAATAACTTATATGTATTTTTATTTTAAATCGTGAAAAATTTACCCCTGTTTTCAAAATTGGGGTGTTACACATATAGCCTGAGATATGCCTAGTTGATAGCCTGTGGTGGCGATAGATGGTTGTTAATTAGAGAGAAAGCAAGCCGAGGTACTAACATTAAAAGTGTGATGAATATTGAGAATGTTAAGGATATATTATATATGATATTGCCTTGTGAATATACTTATTTGGACATGTAATGTGCTGAGATGGAATGATGTATCATGTGTATGAGATTTGTGATGTTAAAAATGAAAAATGAATGTAATGCACACATGTATCATCATAATGTATGACTTTAATACATTTGGATTATGTTACTCACCTCCCTGTTAACATTTTTAAGCTTGATGTAGGTGTGATGTAAAACCTTACTCTTTTTGGAGGTCGAGTATTGGAGAAGGTAAATATGAAAGGAATGTGGGTGAGCCTTGGCCAGCGAATATCTTCATTTTGTATAGTATATGGTGTGTATATACTTATTTTGAAATTAACTTGATAACGGTTCATTTTGGAGGTCATGTAGGAAAACTAGACCGGATGTGTATGGCTAATTTTCATTAATGACCTGGATAATGTATGAATGACATTATTATTATGAAAATATATTTCCATTGTTTAACAAATCGATGAGACATCTTTCATCCTCTTTTTGGTATATATTGTAACTCTTGAATTTAATTTCATCTTCCGCTTTTCCCTTGTGATGGCCTCAAGTCCAGTCGTCCAAGGTGCACTCTGATACCTTTCTTATATCTTCACATATGAGATAGGTTATTCAATGATCCAAGGTAATTGCTTGGTATTATATATATATATATATATATAGAATTTCTTCTACTTACAATTATTTTAAAATCTCAAAAAATTTACCCCTGTTTTCGGGTCGGGGTGTTACATCCAAGGAGTCTGCTAGGCATATGACATGACATTATGATAACAAAAGAAAGGATGGTATTTTACATCATCCATGTGATAGTGAGACTTGATACCATTTTGATGATGTGTATCATGACTTTGCTAGTGAACTAAGAAATGTTAGGTTGAGACTATGTATTGATGGTTTCACATTGTATATTCAAGCCCTAACCACATGGTATTCTTATTTGGTTGGTTTCTTGTCTCTTAACCTTCCACAGAAAATACGCATGGCAAAGTTGCTCAATACTTATCGATGACAACTAAGTTATTTCAGTTGTCATTTGAGGGAAAATTTTCGTGATTTGACTCTCATTAGCGGTTCCTACTAGAGAAACATCATTTTCATGTCAACAAAAGATCATTCAAAAAGAATGTTAATCAATTAGATAATCCTCTAGTGATATTGGATTGGAGAGAAATTAGTGTATTTCTTGAAGGTTTCTTGGGTGTTACAAAGGACAAACTCACTAAGAATATCAATTATGGTAAAAAAACATTTATGTAAATCAACTATCTAGTTATATAAAATTGGTTTAATATGTGGGAAAAAAAGAAAAATATTTATTTAATTATTGCTTTAATAGTTAAAAATTATGAGATTTCTAGTTATATAAAATTGGTAATGGTTAAAGTTACATGCTTGAAGATTGTAATTTTGGTTTCGGTAACTAAAAGGGGGATGGTGCTAATATTCATATATATGGCGCTACGGTGCATAATGATTGGTACTCCCCTTTTTTTTTAACATATGGAAGAAACTGGTACTCCCATTTACATATTAAAGCATTGTCTAATAATAAAACCTATTTAGTTAAACAATGAAATTTTCGAAGCAAGTTTTGTTCGAAATCCCAAAACCAAATTTGCTTTTACTTCCAAAGTATGTTGGTGCAAGGAAGTTTAACTTTCACTAGTTTGAAAATCTTGACTCTAGCTCAGAAACTCCAATATCCTTCCACAATATTTCTCCCTAGACCGAAATAGATTAGTTAATTCTCATTTTCATCCAAACAAGTTGATATCCCTGCAAAATCCCAAAGTCGAATATATATAAGTATAATTCTTACAATAATAAAAGTTATACTAGTGCCTGATGATAAAACACAGTTTTAACAAGTTAAACTACGCAAATGATCAATAAACTTCATGTACCTATTACAAAACTCTCCAAGGTTTCAGAAAAATAAAAGGAATAGTTTTAAAAAAACTTCTCGAAGCTTATTTATTACTCATGTCACACTCATAATGTCACTAAAAGGTTGTGGCAAATTATTTCTACTATGTCCAAATTTGTGATTAATATAGGATGACTAAAGTTAAAACTTAAAAAAAAGAAGTACAATGTCTTTAATTAATGTCTATTCAATACGATCATTTAATCCAATGTACTCAAATGAATCAAGTATTTTTTTTTTTTGAACCTTTGTTGAATAGAAACGGTGATAGTGATTATGGTGGTACGGTAGTGGTAGTGGTGATGATGATGGTCACGGTGGTGGTGGTGGTGGAAAGTGTGGTAATGATGGAAAGTGGTGGTAGTGACGATAACAACGACAGTAGCGGTGAAGGTAGGTGATGGGTGTGGGTGGTATAGGGTGGTAATATTGGTGATGGTGGTGGTGGCGGTGGCGATGCACGGGTGTGGGGTGACAATAATAATAACAATGATGTTAATGGTAGTGAATAACAAATGCTAGAAGTTTATAAAATTAAAAACAAAAAATAAAAACCATGTTTTTTTGTTTTTTTAAATGAATAAAAATCATTTTGAAAATAAGTAAAAACTCATTTCAACATTATTTTTACTGAATAAATTTTATTTTCAAATTAACTTCTAAAAGCTAAAAATTAGAAATTCATAACCACTCCGAAGATGTCGTTAAACTCTGAAATCAATTTACTTTTGTTGGACATGCTTGGTGGGATACTTATTGTTAATGAAATAATTGAAATAGGAAGGCACTTTCAATTTGTAGACAATACATTAATTATGGGAAACCCCTTATAGAAAAACAACATAACTAATAAGGTAGTTAGACATATCTTTGAATTAGCTTCAAGGTTAACAATAAAATTTCAAAAGGCGGTGATAAAATAGATTAGAGAAATAAAAGATTTTGGTATAATATGAGTAGGAGATAAATCGTTGAAAAATATTCTTTTGTTCATATAAAATGGAATATGGAGATGACTGGGATTTATTGGATATTAAAATGGATTGAGAAGAGAAGTAAAAGATTTTGGTATGACATATGAGTAGGAGATAATAGTCGTTGAAAAATATTCTTTTGTTCATATAAAATGGAAGATTGTGATAGAAACAATTGAGATTTGTTGGATATTAGAGTGAATTGAGAAGATAATTATTAGTTTTTAATCCAACTTTACATGAGAGAAGAAAATAAAAATAGAACTTTTTATTAAAAATAAAAATGGATGCAGTTGCTTATAATTACTCAATACAAATTTTCATAAAATTTTTCTTTAAAATTTTTTTTATCTTATCATGTAAAATGTTTTATAAGATAGAAAAAATCTTTTATATTTTATATACATCTATAATTAATATATAGCTGTATAAATAAGGTTCAAATATATTTTATTTTATTATCGACTTCCTCTCTCATCTCACAAACCTTTACGTAAAATGAACTAAATTCAAAATAATATATATAATCAAATTAAAATGCAAGTTTTAGGATAAAAAGATTTATTTTCTTTTATACTAAATTTAAAAAACGGTTGTTATTTGAATCCATAGTTGGCGTGAAAATGACAGATAAGAAAGAGAGGGAATAATATAATAATAGCATGAAAGTTGATAAGAGCATGCCCCTCCAATTAGGTTTAAGGGCACTCGTGACTCTGCCAACCCACATACTACAATATCCAAAAATGAAACCAAATGAAAAAGAGAAGACAATGGAACAAACAAAAATTCTGCACCCCATCGCTGTCCCACCCCATGCAAGACAACATGTCAGGATCACAATTCAAAATAATTTTAAACTTTTTAATATTCTCTCAAAATATAGCTGCATCCTTTGTTAGATCAAACACATTTCACTGTTCCAATCGTAAAGCTTAAGAATAATAAATATAATAACAAATCCAATATTTAAAATAACTATAAATTAAATTAACGATCTTATTTGTTTAGTAGTATAATATTAATTTTTATTTCTCAATTATATATTGCATCATGTATGACAATTAGTCACTTTCACTTTCTCTTTTCTTAAAAAAAACACAAACTCCAATGCATCCTAAAATAGGATGTATTCAGAGTATTTTTCAATTAGAATTGATATCAAATAAGTAAAGAAAAAAGTTGTAAATGTAATTGGCCATTATAAATATTTTAAGAAATTAATAGGCGTGACTTCCTAAGAATAAGAAAGCAAAATAAAAAAAATTGTCATCAGAAAATAATAATTACTCCTTTAGAGCATAATTTTTAATTTTTTTAAGGTTTTTCTTATTAGGAATAATTAATAATCCAACTAGGTTACAATAAATTACAATCACCAAAAATAAATGTACTTTTTAATATGGTTTGATTTGATTAATGATTCCTTCTCGTAGAACTGAATTAAATTGAACCAAACCACATATTCACACATACTATTTATTGTTACATCTTTTAAAATTAAATTTTTTTAGAATCAATTAAGTGAAATTAACGTGAAATACTTTAACCAAAAAAATATTTAGAAAAAAACATTATTTGACGATTTTTATATATTTAGTTGACGATTTTTTATATAATTACTTGACCATTTTGTATAATTAATTGGCAATTTTTTACAATATTAATTGAATTTTTATTTTTATTTTTATAAAAACAAGAATAAAAATTGTATCAACTAAACCAAATCAAACCGTAACGGTGTGATTTGGTTTGGTTTTTATAATTTTTTCAACTGAACCAAATAAAACCAAATCGCAAGTATTTTTGACATATGGTTTGACTTATTTTTCTTTCAAAATTGAATCGAACCATATCGTAAACACTTCCTACATTTTATAAGGCATAGTTACAATTTCTATGAAACATTTATTGATGTTTCCTTATTTACCCGCATTAATTACAAAAAATAATTATTTGTTTTATGAGGTGACCACCAAAACCAACGAATCAAATGAAAAGAGATATCAATATTTTCACCGCATTAATTAAATTCTTAGTGATAAATTTGAAGTCATATTATTAACAAACCGATAACTATACATCCGATTTCAAAATATAAACAAAAATAATTAATTTTACATATATTAAAAATAATGATTAGAAATGGTTATTTGTGTTCATACTATATATCAAATCCTTAATGTAGTTTCCTAAAATTTCCTTAATATCATTTATTGTACAAAGAATTACTATATTTGTCCTTTAATATAAGAACCTCTTAGAGATTTCTTTGGTAAGATCAACAACATTAATTAATTTTTACAAAAATATTTGTTAGTCATTAATGTGTAAGGATATTTTAAAAAACTATTCCAATTTATAGATAAATTAAATAACTTTAACTATATTAATTAATTAAAAAAACTGTAGTTAGTTTAGAGGTTCTTATATTAAATGTGCAATGGATGGATGCAGTAATTGTCTTATAAAAATATACAAAGAAGATATATTTGGAAGATAAACATTTAATGATATTAGAAAATTATAATTTTTTTATATTATGTGATAAAAAATTCAACTAAAAATTATCTTATATTTAAAACCAAAAATAATATCAATTAACAACTTTTGTTAGTGTTTATGATTCAGTTAATTTTATCTTATAAAAATGGAAGAGATATATTAGATTTACATTAAAAATCACAAATGAAAATATTAACATTAATTAATTTTAAGTGAAAATTATTATTCGGAAAATAAAAGGAGAAGTACTCCACAGGCACAGATACCAAAGTAATGGTGCTTTAATGATAAATGATTTTAGAAAGATTGTCTTTGTTTTTTTACGTACCTTTTGTACTTCACTGAAAGTTCCCACCACCTCCAAAAGATTGAGCTGACGGCGCAGCATGATTTGTCTGATCAGCTTCCAAAGAGCTCAAGTTGAACCCAAGTTGTTGTTGTTGCTGTGAAACTCCTCCACTCATGCTTCTCACCATTTGATTCTGACCACCAACACCTAGAAAATCCCTTGTGAGCCTATCATCACTCGCCCCTTGCACTTTCCCTTCTCTATTCATCCCATTATCATCAAACCCACCAATGTTACTATTATTCCTTGCTGCACTCTCCAAAATAGATGAAGCGCTATTGCTCATCATCATTTCTTGCAGGTTGTTGAAAATGCTGCTTCCATAGCTTGCAGCAGCCGTAGCAGCGTGGAGTGGCCTGTGATTATGATGATCAGCTTTCGATCCCAAGCTTCTGAGCAGAGAGGAAGCATTGTTGTTGTTGTTGGAACTTGCAGCACCCATTTGAGCAGCTTTCTGAAGCAGTGCGGTTGCTGACATATGGGAGAAATTATTGCTGTTCTGAAGAGAAGTGCTGCTGAAGAGGGAAGGGACAGTTGTGGAGCTTGTTTGCTGATGATGATCAGCATTGCAACTGCCCATTTCATGAGAGAAGAAACTTGACCCATCATTGTTGTTGAAGTGTTGTTCTTCTTCTGAGTAACTGCTGTTGTTGTTACTGGCTCTGTTTGATAGAAAAGGAAGGTTGAAGAGGTTGGATCCAGAAGGGGAATTGTGGTTGTTGTTGACGTCAGACAATTGGATTAGTCCTTGGAATGGTTTGTTTGATGAGGTGATTAACCCTTGTTGTTGAGGGTCATGGTGGTAATTTTGGGTTAGTTGATCTGGGATGAGGAATGGAGGGGTTTGCATGGTTTGGTGTGAAGAGGGTTTAAAAGTTGGTGGGAGAATGTGGTCAAAGTGATTGGTCCTTGTTGCACCGCCAAAACGCAATAGGTCACTGCTAGATTCGGTGTTTGGGTCGTGGATGATGGAAGGGATTTGTGGACCCATCTGAGATAAGCTTAAGGACATGTTGTTGCTGTTTCCATATAGTTGGTTGCCTATGCCACTGCTCATCAGGTTCGGTGGTTGTCTTGCACTTTCCTGCGCCAGTGCATCACAGAATGCCCTGTGTGTGATGAAGCTATCTCGTCTGCAATCATACATCAGAAAAATTTGCTTATTATTATGAAGGCCTAATGTAATTATAACTTTATTCAAATAGAATAATATTATGAGAGGAAATATATATATAGTAATTTGTAATTAATATAATTACTTATATGTGGATATACCAGTTTGTTTATTTACTATTTTGAGTACATACAGAAAATAGAAAGGAATACGTTATCTTTGGGGATTAATTCGATGTTCGAAGGTATATAAATAAAAGATGTTATATATATAAGTGATATGATAAAAGGAAAAAGAGAAAAATTAGAGTGTTAAAGGAATGTCTGAGAGGTTATATGAGCTGGACTTCCCTTGATAACAAAACCAATAATTAATTGTTAATTTTAATTTATTAAAAAATTAATGTCTAAGAGAAAATTAGATGTTTTATGCATCAAAATTCTATATTTATTTTGGAGTGGGGATGTAGTATATGTTGTTTTACCAATTTTCAGTATTACGAATAAAATGTTGAATATTTGTGCCCCACTAGTAATCAAAAGCTTGTACTTTTTTTCATGGAGAAGGTTCTGAAAAAGGTGATATGGTTTAATCAACTATCTTTGTGGTCTTCAGGAAGTTCATAACTAAAAATCGTGATTTAAATTATAAAATATTACTTCATACGTAATATTTCCTTATTCTTTAAAATAACAATAAATGAGAAATAAGATAATGTCAGAAAATTAGACTTTGAACTTAGACCTCACATAGCAAGTATACCAACTTTAGGGAACCTAATATGACCGACCATATTTTTTAATTCATCGTGGGCCTCTATGTATGAAATACAATGTTTTAATAAGTTTTTAGTTTGAAAAATATTTGCATCACACTATGTTTTTTATGCTTACTCTTGCGATATTACCATTTTATTTATAGTAAAATGATGGAGAGGGATATACTACCTCCGGTTCCAAATATAAGCAAATTTTAATGGAATTTTTTGGTCCCTTAATATAAGCAAAATTAGACTTTCCCAATATCATTAAATGTTTGTTTACCAAATATGTCCTCATTACATATATTTCCAAGGCCACTGATTCTTCATGTAATAAATGATACTAAGGGTATTTTAGAAAATTAAATCAAATAAGTGGTAACATTAATGCAAATAACTATCTCCAACTATTATTCTTAATATGTGTGAAATTAGGTATTTTTGCTTATATTTAGAACCGGAGGTAGTAGAAGTTTTTTTAATACAGTTTATTAAAAAAAATTAGGTGCAGTTAGAGAAATATAAGCTTAAGCTTGTGTATCTTTCTCACCATGAGTGAAAGTATAGAAATCAGTGTAAAAAATTGAAGTGTAAAAATATGCTTAGACGTAATAGTTTTGGTCAAATGTTTCACGTATATTCTTGGAAACTTGGTAGAATGTATTCATTATTAACTTTAAAAGCATGAATGAAAGAAACCCTTCACATACTCTTCCCTAAAAACCAAAAAAAAAAGAAAAAAAAAAGTTGGCAATCGCGATGAAAGCAGTGACTAACTACTGCTGTCACAGATCCCTGAAATATATATAGATTGCTAGAAGCAGGACTTGGCATTCCCAAGTAGAAGACAACAAAATCACATAAAGGAAAATCTTAACAAAAAAGACAATAAAAAATCATAATGAGCCCGAGGACAAATATTTGCGTGTACTTATGAAACGAGTAGTTAAAGAAAAGAACAATGTGAATTTCACTTCAAGTGATTAAGATAACAAAAAGACAACTAAGATAAAGTATGTTATAGGCTTAAACTTAACCAAAACTTGACAAACGGACTAGTCAAAATAAATTAAGATGTGCCATTGCGAGAAATTGGTGTTCAATAAATGAACACTCAAGAATGCATTCCCTGTGTATTTATTAATTAGTTAAGAAACAAGTGCCATTTCAAGCATAGGGTGTTGAATTTACACAATGTACGTATAACGTTGTCAAATACCAAGAAATTAAAGATATCACAATTGAAACTTTTGTTTAAATGTTTCTTTATGAGACATGTATGCAATAGTTGTGTGCGAGTGTGTATAGCGTATTATTAAAAAAAATGTTACAGGAGAATGAGAGAAATAAAGCTTTAACTATTATGATTGAAATATATCAGACAAAGTAAATGTTTTTAGTAATATGATTAAAAAATGTTAAATCATGATCGTTTATATATAGAGAGAGAAAGGAAGATCCATGTATAAAAGTTCATTTGTTATGATTTTTTAAAGCAACGAGTAGATTTAGTTTTCTCATCTCACTCTGTGCGAGTCTTTGTATGTATGTATAAAAGTTGATTTGTTGTGTTTATCCGATTCTATGTAATTCTGTGTACTCAATATATTTGACTGCAGTTCTGAACGGAGATTGACCACTAGCCCCTCAAAGTTTAACATGCAATAATATTCTAGAAGAAAAAAAGGAAATAAAATGACAGTGCAAACACGGAATAGAGGAAGTTTGTTAGGCCCTGACGTTATCATGAAAAGGAACACCTGCAACGGCACAGTGCTGAACACATCTAGCCAACTCAGAAGAGAACAAACCCCGTAACACACCACACACTACCGTCTCTCTCTTCTCTTCTACACACCATAACAACACGTGAATAGAAAACCCAAAATACACTAACTTATTCGATTACACTTCAAATTTTCACTATAATTTCTACTGTAAAAAAATAGAAGAAACGAAAAGAGAAGAAAGAAAGAAACATGTGAGATAAAATATTGGTGCAAAAGTGCGAAATACTATTGAATTCTACCCCCAATGAAGTTTGTGTGTGAAAAGAACAAACTTTTTCTCTTTCTTCTTATAAGCAATTAATGGTGTAATGATACAGTATAAGATTTTGAGGGATGGAGGGAAAGAAAACAAGACAGAAAAGAAAATATAAATATGACCGAAAACAGTGGCGTTTTTTAGGAAAAGTTTTCTTCGTTTGTGTGAGAGAGGGCGAGAGAAAAGGGGGGCTGTGTAATGTAAACTGTTCCTCCGTGTGTTTTTTCTGATTTTCAGAGATTATTCACGTGGGGGGATGTTTCCTACCACTTCACTTTGGTTACCGTACCTAATATAAGAGAAAGATGACAAAGGAAACCATACGAGAGAGAGAGGGAAAGAAAGGACAGAAGAATCTTAATCAATTCAGCGGAAACCAAACTCAATAGAATAAGAAAGCATCTTAGCCCATAGCCACCCTATAGCCACCCCCAAGAATAATCTAAACATGAGCCCTAACCCCAAACCAAACTCAAACCCATCACCCATTATTCATTGTTAAATTAAATGTTATAACCTTTATCAACAACAGATGGAGTTAACTGCATCAATTAAAATACTTACTGATAAAAGAATCTTTCTGATTTTTTGGATAAATGGCATTCACTAATTTGTTAATTTTGGTATATATATATATATATATATATATATATATATATATGGTTTCCGGCAAAATATTCCCACTGCTAATACTTATGAGACTAATTAATCAGCGCACAGTTATGCTTAACTGTGATGTTTTCCATTCACAAATATATATATATATATATATATATATATATATATATAAATTGTTAATTACCTGGAGAAGAGGGTGCCACAGTCACATCTATACTCTCTGGTGCCACAAGTTTTGGAGTGAGCTTTCCAATCAGACTGAACAGCATATTTTTTGGAGCATTTTTCACACTTCCATTTCTTCTCACCATGTTTACGAGAGTAGTGTTTCTTGATGCCAGTGAGGTCTCCAAGAGCCCTTGAAGGGTCATGGTGAACGCATGTGGGCTCAGGGCACAGATAAACCTTTCTCTTTGGCTCTTTTGTACTCTTCTGCTTTAGCTTCCAAGGCAAGTTGTGTCCTCTTCTGTGTAGCTGTAGGTTTTGCTCCCTTTGGAACCCTTTGTTGCACACTTCACATATAAACCTGTTTGTTGCCATTAGTGTCTTTGGAGATAGTGCTATCACCTCCGCATCTGGATCTGCATCATTCCAATTCGCTTCATTACAAATATATTTCATCATATCATATGCTACTATAGTATAAGGCCAAACAAGACTAAACAAATACATTAAAAATAAGCAGTTAATTTTGTGAAAGCTTGAAGACAAAGATTTCCTGGACATGTCCATTTAATTTCAGCCCATTTCACATGTATGTTTCGAAGTTGAACTTAGGGTTCTCCACCCCAGATAGGGAATTACATCAATGGAAAATAATTATAAGAATAAGAGGTGGCCTGTTTGTAGACATGAAATTAAGTAAAAAAAATCAAGACAAAAAATCATTGATGAGAAATACTTCAGAGATTAAATTTTTTTTTATCATTTAATTGTCTATTTTTTTTTATTGAAGTTTTAAGATACTTGCTTGGTGTTCCAGGTTGGTTTCTCCTTTTCTTCTGGGGAGGTGCAGCTGGAGTTGAAGAAGATGATGGTGTTGAGGAATGCTGTTGTTGCTTCATCTGATTCTGATCCTCTTCTCTGATTCCAAACAGAGATGCTGCAGAGAAAGGTGCTGCCATATCTTATAGCAAAATTAACCTTCTTTTCCAACTGTATATGTGTATATATCTTCTTCTGCTCAGCTTGGACTGAACTAATGTTCTCTTTCTCCTCAATCCCTCAATCAGAATTCTGGAAAACCCACATGCAGTATTGAGTCCTACATCTCTCAAAAGCAAAGAAAGCTGAATTCTTTCAAACCGTGCAGAGTAAAGAAGAGAACCCAAAGGGAATTTAAGGAGGAAAAAAGAAATTGAAGCGGAGAGAGGTGAGAGTTGAAAAGGAAGAAAAGGCAAATCAACCACCCATGGCCACTTGATATGAATTTCTTCCCAAGTTGGCTTGTTTTAAATGAGGAAATTTTGAGGTAGAGGTATTGCGAGTCTCTTCACTGATTTGGTGTCATGCAGACATACCAACACATATGCACACACCATTTTACTTAATTTTTTCTTTTCTTTTTAATTTTCTCTCTTCAAACTTTTTTCCAGATTTTGCTCAATGCTTTTCAAGAATAAAATGAATTTTACAAATATGAAATATGAAGGAGAGAGAGAGAGAGAGAGGCCTACGGCTCTGTGGACCCAATCCATATAGTGAGATAACGACATAGGGTGTGTGTAAGCAGCATGAAACAGCTATACCATTCTCTTTCTCTCTCTTGTTTCGCATATTCTCACTCACTCCTTGACAAACTTTCACTGATCACCATTGCCCCACTGGGCCCTACATAATTTTCAAAAGTATAAAACAAAATAAAAGGTGATGAACCAAAACCGCATATATAAAACGATAGATGTTACAATGTTGGATGTGGTAAAAAGCTTACTTTCCTTTCATAAATTATTCCCCCTTTTCCGATTTATAAATGGAAATAAATAAGTGTACTAAATTTTTACTAATTCAAGTTTATTTATTTGATCCCACGTCCAAAAGGGTTTAACTCATGGGCATGCACGTGTATGAAAAACTAAGTTCTATTTAGAAAGAAATTTTATTTCAATAATATATTTCTGTTCTTTAAAAGATTGATTTCATTTTTATTCTTTGAAATAACTGTATAGTTAGAGAGTGTACGAAATGTGACAACTAGAGCTTCAACCTTTTTTTCCAACATTTATATTCTTATCAATAATCAACTGTGCACTTACAAGACAAAAAGGATTAAAAATTAAAATTGACCGGTAACGAATTTGTATATATATATATACACACACGTATATAATTCATTTAAATTATTTAAACTTTATATGACTCTCAAATATACAAACTTCCCAACGGGTAGAATGATAGAAAAAATTAAGCAAGTTTTTCTAGTTTCATATGAATTTAGATCGACTGTATTCGATATTTTAACACTTATTAAATCGGTTGTTTTTAATAAATATAAAAAATATTTATAAAATACTTTTTACATTTTTTATTTAAAATAATCAATTTAATAAATATCTATGATACTCAAGGACATTATATATAACCACTCTCAATAACACATAAGAAACTATAAAACAGTTTTCCCACATTTATATTTTTGGAAAATTCCCCTTGTAAAATATAAATATAGAATACACTTTATGCTGACCATTGTTTTAGAAATTAAAAAATAAAACTAATTTGTATATATGCATGTTTCTTATATGGTTAATTTTTAAATTAATTGCGAATATTATAGTTTGTTACCAGTGTAATTGATATGATGAAAAAGATAGATGTTGTATTATATATATTTAGTTGATGAGTAGATGGGTAGTATTGTGGAAGTAGAGAACACCTGAGGATTGATTGGCGAAGGGACTGAAACGAAAGTGTTGTCTGAAATTGAGCAGAGGCAGAGTGTACTGTACAATTACCGTTTGGGGACACTGACACAGAAAGGGCAAAAAAGGTGTCTGAATCTCCCTTTCATTGCCTGCCTTGGGTTGCATGCAATCATGCTCACTCATGCAATCTCAATGTGCTATCGCCTCCCCAAACTCACATCTTCCCTTAATTCACTACAACAATTTTTCTCACAATTATAATTATTTTTTATATCATATACTCCTGGAAATTTTAGAATTTTTCATCCTTAAAAATAAATTTTCTCCTACTGATTAGACAATTAAAATAATTTTTTACTAAATTAATATAGTTAACGTAATGATTCAACACCAATCTTGCGTTTGATCTCTAATTAGATGTGTAAGGGAAAGATTTTAAAAAAAATTTTTTTACTAAAACTTATACTTAGATGTATTAGAATCCATTCTCATAGGCGATCACTGACCCATCAATAAAAAAATTTACCATATACTTATTTGAATAATTGGAAATAAGACTAAAAAACAAAAGATGTAATTTTTATATTGATTGAAAATTTTAAATTTAACTGAAAATTTTCAATTGTTTTCTTCTAATACTTTATATTAATATGAAATTATTTATTTTCTTAAAATAATTTATTTAAACATTTCAAAGGAAAAAAAAAAGATTGCCCCAGTTTTAGGTTCCTTTGGGCGAGGGAACAAAATGCAAGTTTACGTGGACCACACTTCTATATTTCATAATTTCTCTATTCCGACGCGAACAAATAAATAAAACTAATGTTATTAAATTTAGGTTTATATTATTCATAATGAGAATATAAAACATAAAAACCCTAAAAAATTATTTTAGGAGAATTAGGTTTATATTATTAAAAATAATATATTATTTCACTTACAAAAAGAATGGATTTAAGGTCATTTATATAATCAGTAAACGGAAAAGAAAAAAGGGTCTTACATCTAAGATCAAAGTGACATGGAGGTATCCGTATTTTTCTAGGATTGGGGGTTGGAATTTCTTTACCCAGGGAGCACCATGGGCCCTCCGATCTGGGGAGCATATATAATTTATAATTTATAAAAATAAATATAAATTAAATTTAAAGTTTCATAAAAATAAAATTATAAAATGCTATGAATGCGATATTTTAATTAACGTAATAAAGATATTGATACTAGTTATTTAGTGACCAAATATATATTTAATTTTATTTTATGTAATATAAATTTATAATAAATATATTACAAGTAAGTTATATGTTTTAGTACTTAATATAAAATTCATTTTATGTTTTAAATATATATTAAATTTTGCTCATATTGGTATATAAAGTAATTGGTAGAGTATCACAACTAAAAAAACCCTAAACAACTACCTCAAATTAGCGACCACTGACTCCCGTCGCTAATTAGCCACCGCTTTAGCGACCGCTCTATACAAAAAGGGACCAAAAAGATGTTAGCGACTCATTTAGCGACCAATCGAGGACGCGGTCGCTACCAATTGTAAACATCGTCGCTAGTATGGTCGCTATTTTTTAGCTCCACCTTTTTTTGGTTTCCCGCCTGGGTTTTCTGTTGGCGCCAAATAGTACCGTCGCTAACGTTCCCTCCAACTCCAGCAACGGTCTAACCGCGTCGCTATGGTTTGTACTAGTGACGGAAGCCTCCGTCGTGGCTATTTTTTGGCCTTATTTTAATTTTAAGAAATAATTAGTGACGGAATTGTCCTACCATCGCGAATAGTCAGGAGATTAGTGACAGAAGTACTCTTCCGTCGCTATGATTTCCGCCTTCCCTCCATATTTTTTCTCGTAATAATGGAAGGTAGTGACAGTGGGGTGACACCGTCGCTACTGTTGAGGAGGTTAGTGACGGAATTGGCCTACCGTCGCTAATATTTAGGAGATTAGTGACGGAGTTACAGTGCCGTCTGTAACATCCCTGTTTTTAGAAAAAGTTTTACCTTTGTAAATTTTGAATTATGGAGAGTTGTAAGTAAGAATAAGTCAATATATACCCTGTTGATGGTCTGTGGTATCTCAGAAATGTCATTTTTGTGCATAATAATGGAATTTATATGGATCATTAGTGAAATTATGCAAAAACCGAGTGAAAAGGACTCTGTTCCGAGTAACAGAGAGGAATTCCGAGTGAAGGAAAAATTCTGAGTGAAGGAATGAAATTTCGAGTGTAACGTTACGTTTTCCGAGTAAAACATGACTGAGAGGGCTACCACCGAGTGGAGTCCTGACCTAAGAGGCAATTCTGAGTGAAGTGTGTTCAAGAGAACCACTTCTGGGTGAAATTCCGAGTCAAAACACCCTAGAAAGGCCCATTTCCGAGTCAAACATTGCCAAATGCTTCTTTTCCGAAGGAAATTCCTCTGATTGAAGCATTCTGAGTGAAATAATGCATATATACTTATGTTTATGTTGATTTGATGCTTCCTACCGACTGGAATGTGCTGTGGAATCAATTGGGAAGGATTCCGAATGGTTTCGTATGTGTTTGCTTAGGAAACCGAGTGGAAAATGGCAGATTGAGCCATTCCGAGAGAAATGTAAGAGGCTGAACCATTTCCGAGTGAGTCTATGAGAATGAACCCTCTTCCGAGTGAGATATACTCTACTGGACCAAAACCGAGAGGTAATGGCTTAAATAAGCCTTAATTTGGAAATATAATTGAAGAAGTTGGTCTAAACCGAGTGAATGAAGACTCGGATTGCCGAGTGAAAACTTTGAGAAAGAGAGGACTCGGTCTGGACAGATATTACCGAGTGAGAAACCGAGTACCTGAGTCGGTTTCAAAGGAATTTCGAGCGAGCCTTGTATTTGTTTACTCGGAAGAAGAATTCCAGTCGGCATAATAGTTAATCTAGTGGAATTTTCACTCGGTATTCAGTGTCAGTTTTGCGTGTTGACTTCAATTTTGTCTTTTAATGATTATTTTAATTCAATCATGCGCATTATAGCTAGTGGGCGGCCAGAAATGGGCACTGACTCAGCATATCTCCTTATTTAAATCTCCACTGCCACTCCATTAACACTCCACTAGCAGCCCACTCACAAAAGCTGTTCCCCGTTTAGTTTTCCACTTAGCAGCCTACTCCTTATTTAAACCAGCACAAGGACTCTTAGAGAACACACACACGAAACACACCTCCATCATTCTTCTTCCTACAAGTTACTTTCTCTCTTTTTTCTCTTCTGTTTCACTCGGAATTCGTGCGGGACAGTGAAAGGGAACCTCTGCTTCTCCTCCAGGAGCTCCATAAAGGTAAGGGGGTATATTCTTGGGTGCTCTGTGGGAAAACCGAGTGAAGGAAAGGGTTAAGGAACTTGTTCCTCACCTTTCCAGGACAGATTCAGTGTTGTATGTATTAAATGCTTTAATTGTTACTATTTGTATATATGTATATATTTGTTACTAAGTGCATATACTCTGTTGAATTGTGAAAAGATATGAACTGTGTTGGACTGAAAATACTAAGAATCATGGGTACCTGTGTGATTTCCAGTGATGAATTATGAATGGAAGATGGAATTAATAATAACAAGCTCTGCTTCTACTAATCCGACTGGTGTTACATCTGTAACAACTCGGATTTGCTTAATTTCAATCAGATTCAACCTTAACTGAATGTATTTCATTCTGATAGAATAAATTTTCACTCGGTAAACAACCTTATTGCACTCGGATAACTTTTCCTAGTTTACTTTCACACGGTCAGCATCTTCCCAGTTGATTTCACTCGGAAAACATCATATTTCACTCAGAAAACAGTTAGTTTTACCCAGACAACTCTTTTTAGTGATTTCACTCGGAAAACAATTTATTTTACTCAGCAAACAGTTATTTTCACTAAGAGAACTCCTTTCAGTTTGATGTAACTCGGTATATAAAGTTAATTCACCCAGAAGACCTTTCCCAACCTGATTCCACTCGGAATCAGGATTATCTTACTCGGATTTATTTTACTCGCATGTGTCTTATTCAGACAGAACCCTTTTCAACTAATTTCACTCGGTAAACTCATGTTTCACTCGGAACTTATCTTATTTTTACTCAGGAAACTCTTTTCATACTGATTCCACTCAGAATCATACTTGATTTCACTCAGGAACTCATTTTCACTCAGAATCAAACCTGTTTCAGTCGGAAAATAGCTTTCCAGTGTAATTTTAATCGGATTTTTAGCCAGATCGTTTGGAAAACCCTTCTCAGCATGATTCCACTTGGAATCATACTTATTTCACTCGGATTTACCCTTGTTCCACTCGGAAAACTCTGTTTTTAATGTTTTTCACTTGGATTTTCATTTAGAAACTATTCTTTAATACTTTTTAAATTATTGGAAAGTTGTAATTATTATTATTATTCTTATTCTATTATTATTATTATTCTAATTATCATCAATCTTAATATTGTTATTATTATTGTTAGTATTATTGTTATTAACATTGTTAACGTCTTAATTATGAATAATTACATAAAGAATATATTATTTTACTCTTTATACAAAATATAATTTTAACCAAGTTATAATAGACATATTTCTAGAATAATAAACGAATATCTTACAATGTTTAAATAATTGATGGAATTCAAAGAGCTTGGGAATGATATGATGAGACTGGAAACACATAGATACCCAAGGAATCAATTGATAAAATAAATGCATTTCGTATCATGAAAATATTTTTGAAGAAGAAAAACCTCTAGAGCATACACTTAGTACAGTGGAGGACACTCACGTTCGATCTCCATGAAGAATCTTGGGAGTACAACTGGAACGGCAACCCAATGGCATCAGAGTCGTGCCTGATAGCCGGGTGAGACGATGCAATTCTAGTGTACTTTGACTAAATGACGGAGTGTAACTATGATCGTAGGGATCCAAGTTCCAAAAATATTTAAACGATAAGAACCAATGAGTTCATTTGTACCATATGGAACTTGGGCGGACCCTGATCGCTCTAGATGATTGGAATGGTGATATTCCAAAGAATGAGAAGAAGATGAAACGATTTATTGGGCCCACATGCATCATGAGACTTAACCATAGATAAATCATAATAAATCCAAACTCATGCATTTCATTATAGCATATTTGATTGTTATATTTATGAATATGTTAATTATATGATTTATGTGATATTATATGTTAACTGGATTATGTCCGCACCGGATTAACCAATCAGGGTCTTGGGTTATACTCACCCTTACTGTTGACAATTTTCAAAGGAATTAGGAAAATTAAGAACCTGAGTATGAAGAACAGCAATATGTTGAACCAAATAAGAACGCTCCTTAAATAGAATATAAATAGCTGAATATTGACGGATGACTGTATAATATTTAAGGGTGCCTGCGTGCCCCATTCTGTTAAGAGTACAATTATTTGCAGTTTGTGAATGACTATGTGATCTATATAATATTGCTTCCACTGATATGCCATTATTTTATTTAAAAAAAATAAAATATATTCACTTTTTCTAAAACAAACTGTTAACACTCTCAGTTAAATAGGATGAACCTACAGAAGGAATCATCTTATCTAACCGAGGGTGTTACACCGTCGCTATTATTTTTGCCTTCCCTCCATATTTTTTCTTTTAATAATGGAAGGTAGTGACGGTGGGGTGACACCGTCGCTACTATTCAGGAGGTTAGTGACGATATTGTCCTACCGTCGCTAATATTCAGGAGATTAGTGACGGAGTAACTGTGCCGTCGCTATGATTGTTGTCTTCCTTCCATATTTTTACTTTTAAGAATGGAAGGTAGTGACGGTGGGGTGACACCGTCACTACTATTCAGGAGATTAGTGACGGAGTTGTCGTTCTGTCGCTAAGCGTTTTAATTGTAGTGACGTCGTTAGCGACGGGGTGGTAGCCGTCGCTAAGGTTTTAATCTAACTCGACAGCAACCCCTTTCCCTCTCACTTGCCCTAAGTTTCCCCTTCCTCTTTGAGCCGCCGTCTCCCTCTCCTCCCTCCCTCCCTTCGTCCGACTTCCTCTGTCCTTCCCTCCATTCGTCTGACTTGCTCTCTCAGCCGCCGTCTCCCTCTCCTCCCTCTGAACCTTACCACTTTCCCTCTCTCACGTCTGCTCCCTTTCTTCCTCCCTCGAACCTCCGTGTGCTTTCTTCCTCCCTCGAACCTCTGTGTGCCATTGCTTCAGGCGACCATTTCCGGCCAGGCAGAGCTCAACAGCCGAGGAGTCTCCGGCGACCACCCCTGTGTTAGGAAATCCCTAAGCATGAGCAGCGGAAAAATAAAAGGGATTCCATAGGATTTGTAAGGTTCCGTGTTTCAAAGCACAAAACAATTTCGAATTATTTTAGGTTACCTCTTGAAGAACTCCGAAGCAGTCGTAGCCTCGTCCTTTAGGGGTCCACACAAGCACTCCCACCAGAATCGCAACACTTGCCAACTCCTAGTTTGACGGCATGTAGCTCTTGCAACTTTTGCGAATTTGTGTCTCACTTGAGTGAACGGCCTATGAGCATCTTATGCTCTATTTATAGGCTTAGGTTTGACCTAATTTATTCTCTCTAAAAGTGGGCTCCTTACTCATTCCAAATGAGTTAGGCCCAATAGCTTTATTTTAGTCCAACTAAAATAAGACAACATTTTTCTGATGGGCTTACTCTATGTGTGTGACCCTATAGGTAAAATACCCGGTCATATTAATAATAAACTATTTTATTATTAATATAAAATAAGAGCGGCATCTAGCAATGCATCATTATGTCCGAATATTATCAACATAACCTATAAGTGATAATTATTTAATACGTTTATTCCTTTTGTCACGATATCCTAATTGGCCCAAGGCATGGTCGCGTCATCCTTGTACGGCCCAATTTATTTTACTTGATACCGGAGTAGACTGGATCCGAATAAATATCTAATATTTATTCTTTCTAGCATGGCCATGCGTTTTCTTAGTCTTACTCCATCAAGTGGCCTATGGATATCACTCCTGTCCCATAGGAGAGACAAATCCCATCTACATCACTCACATCCCTCTGCATAATTTGTTCATTGCCTAATCACAACCTTTATAGTCCTCTTGTTACAGAAGACGTTTAATTATATTAAAACAATAAACTCCTCATGTAGGAATCGTAGTGACTTCAGGTCGAAGGATTACATATACCATTATCACATTGAGAATCGTTTATGACAATCATGTAACGATCCATGCAACGTTCTCATGGTGGGTCTGTCCAGTACATCATTACTCTTAATGTGTACCCGTGTGAAGACTCGATATCATCTATATCTATGATCTGTGAGATCAGGTCATCAGTACACTCACACACTAGTCTCAGTGTATTTACATGTCCCCATGTAAATACTTAACTAGGGACATTTTAGGAATAATTTTTATATGACCTATTACTCCAAGGATAAATATGTTTAAAACAATTTTAAACTGAAATATTTATTCTATTGATAAGTAGAAAAATGATACAAATGAAAAAGCATAAAAGCTCATAGTGCATACACCAACACCCTGTAGCTTTTCCGACGACTTTTCAACTTTCCGACCAGGTTTTTCATGTCTCTGTTTTTCTGTTTTTCGTCTCTGTTTTTCATCTATCTGTTTTTTAGCTCTCTGTTTTTCATATCAATTATTGTTGATCAATTTTGTTAGTCAATTTTGAATACAATAAGAATATTAGAACCACTATATCATATGAAATTAAGGTATATGTACACAACTTACTTATGTCTTTCCTGTTCAGGAAGATTTATATAACGAGTAAAAACATCCTTAATCCTGATTAGCACATAGGTAACAATAAGTATGACTTATAGTGAATTTTGTCATGAATAGTAAGACTTAAAATTTGAACAAAATAATAAGAACAAATCCAACATTTATTCATCTAAAGAAAGGTATGAAAAATATTAACCATGAAATAAAAGACGCAAATTAAGTAAAAAAAAATTCACTCTGCCAGAATGGTTATATGTATATGATGCCCACACATGTGAATCTCTGTAAGTTTATGGATATAAAGCTTATTTTATAGCTCTTTAATTATTCGTATACACAAAACCTTCGTAAAATGAACAAATTGATATCATCATTAGTTAGTTGCCATTCAAACTTTATGTTCTCTTGAAAAAAATAATTTGTTGTAACTTTGCAATAAATTTTGAACGTACACAATGATACGGCAAAAAATCAGCAAAATATATTGGTCAATATCCTAATATGTGGGTTATGTATACATCTCTTCCGCTAAAAAAGTAGAACTTGAACAATCTAATGAGAACACCAAACTAATCAATGAAACAACGACAAATATAACTCTGTTTATGCCGCCTCTAGTTTCACTCCATCCAAACAAACAAAAGCTTTGATAGGAAAGTGAATTCATAAAAATAAACTATAAACCCCATAGGGCTAGATAATATAAAGTTAGAGAAAAGCTTTAACTTTCCAAAGAAAAATTACAAACTTCATAGTTAAGTTTCTCTCCGTGTGAATATTGTTGTGCTCCATTAATATAAAATCCTTCCTCCAAAATTAAAATGAAAATAGCATGATAATTTATTAATTGCATTCGTAACCTAATGAACCTTCAAATTTGAGAAATATAAGAAAATAAATAAATTAAGAATAATAACTTTCTAAAAGCTGATTCGAAGCAATCAACCTTTTAAATGCATTCTATGTTATATGAATGAAAGAAATTCAAAACGATTCTATGTTTAAAGATGAAGAATGTGTATCATTGTACAAAGTTAACAAATTTATGTGACAATCCTTTGTTTAGCAAATTGAAGAAATAGAATAACATATGATTAAGGGAGATGTGTACCTCCTTCTACCCAAGGTAGTTAAAATCGGGATTTCATGTGAAATCGTAAAGGGGGAAAAATCGTAAATCATAAAATCGTAAATCAAATCATAAGATTTTACTTACTAAGGAGAAAACATAATTCAAGTCATAAATGTAAGGAGAAAACATCATAAACTTTCATAAAAATCCATAACTAGCAACAATCTGCAGCATCTCTATTCTGACTTAAGCAGGAACAACTTTGCAAGGCTGAACATTTTGCCTTGTTTGACCCAAATGATGCTTCAGCCTATAAACAACCCCTGTAATTATTTTTTCACAGAATTTGCATTGCATTTTTGTGCTTCCTTCAACTGGTACTACATACTTCCAAGCAACATCACCCTTAGCACCACGAGAGTTGGCACACAGGGGGTGGACATTTCCAGAGCCAGCAGCACCACCACCACCAGAAGTGCCTCCTTCCCCTCCTGTTGATGCTGTTCCTGAGTTGCCTCCTGTGGTAGCCATTGCTACGAAGAAGGCAGAGAAGCACGAAGAAGAGAACCCAAACAGAGCAGAGAGTGATGCGAACAAAGCAGAAAGAGAAGCGAGCAAAGCAGAGAGAGAAGTGAACAGATCAGACAGCAACGCAAAGAAGAAGGAACAGGAGACCAAACGCGAAGAAGAAACGAAGAAGAAGAAGCAGAGGTTGAAGTCGCGTCACGCTGGAAGCAGAGTGAGAAAAGAAAAGTCGCATGCGAGTGAGAAAGAAGGAAGAAGGGTGCCCTAATACAATCTGGTCTTTTTCTAGGTCACCCAATTAAAATGGTTTTTAATGGTTTTTACCCGATCCCACAAAATCGTAAAATCTTGGGATGTTACCAATTTTGGGATCTTAATCCCGATTTTACTCCGATTTTGCCCATTCATGATTTTCCATGGGATCTTGATCAGAATCCTTGCCCAAAATCGCAAAATCATAGGATTTTGGGATTCCACTCCTAATTTTGACTACCATGCTTCTACCAGAAAAGTGGTTGAGCTTTCCTGATGGAGAAAACATTATAAGGGCAATATCAATGTCACAAAGGATAGATAGCTCATACGCTTTTTTGATGAGGCCATTTCTACGCTTTGAGAATGTAACTTGTCGATTTGTGACATTTTCTATTATCTTTATCTCAAGTTTAACATGACCCATCTTGATAGATGGTTTTTTATGTATCAACTATAAAAAATGAACGCACACATGCATGAAAAGAGAAATGCAAAATCAATAAGAGGAAATCTAAATTGCCCTTTGTTTGTTTGAATGAGAAAGCCAAAGAGTTTTATTATATGGACCTATGCATGAAGAACCTTAAAAGAAGGAACCATTGGATGGCAGAGAGAGCGAGAGAGAGGAGAAAAGGAAGGGAGGCGGAGAGATTTGATGAGTTATTAAGGAAAGGGTCGTACTTGCTTTGGGTCATTTCATTTGTTGATGAATAAAAATATAAAACACACTCAAGTAAGAAGTATAACCAGGTTTTCCTTGTTAGATCATCAATAAAGCTCAAAAAATATCTCTTGTTGCTGCTGGAAGTTGGTTTGATTGGCCTACACAGATCTGCATGAACAAGTTGTAGTTTTCTAGATGCTCTCCATGTTCCTTTTCTGGAGATACTGTGTCTGTGTTGTTTTCCTCCCATACATTGTGAACATACTTCTTGAGGGGCTGTGATTTGAGGCAAACCTGTCACCATCTGTTTAGAAGCAAGAGTGTTCAAACCATTATAGCTTAAGTGCCCAAGTCTGTTGTGCCAAAGTTGAGAGTTGGTTTCCGTATGCATTTGAAGACACGTGTTTGTTCCCATCGTTGCTGTTAATACAAATATCCTGCTGGCATTCATTGAGACTTCACATAATTTCCCTTTCTCAGGATGTGCAATAGTACACGTATTGCTTTGAATTCTGATGCTCAACCCTTTTTCCTGAAGTTGTCCTAAGCTCAACAAATTATTTTTCAAATCTAGAACGTAATACACATTTGTAACAACATGCATTAATCCATTCACCTTCATTCGAATACTCCCTTTTCCCATTACTGCTATATGAGTGTCATTACCAAGCTTCACTTTGCCTCTAAATTCCTTATCTAATTCTGAGAACCACCTCTTGTTACCACTCATATGATTGCTGCACCCTGAGTCCAAGAACCACTCATTTTCCTTTCCTTCTTTACCTTTCGCAAGAACCATTAGTAGGATTTCTTCCTCATGTTCTTCCTTGTCCTCTATTTCTGCATAATTTGCCTTCCTCTCCCACATTGGACATTCATATTGAAAATGTCCAAGTTTATGGCATTTGAAGCATTCAACTTCATTTTTGTTCAATGTTTGTCTCCCTCTTCCTCTGCCTCGGAAGGTTCCTCTTGCTCTCCCCCTTCCTCTTCCTCGTCCATCAAAAACTGTTTGTAGAACTTGCTCTTGTTCCACAGAGCATATCATTCGCTGCTCATGCACCAATAGGCTACTTTGCAATTCATCTATAGTCATGGTGTCCATATTGTTGGATTCCTCAATTGAGCACACTACATAGTTGAATTTTGTAGTCATAGACCGCAAAATTTTTGCAGTTATGACACTCTCCTGTATACTTTCTCCTACAGCTTTCATACTTTTGGCTATTTTTAAAGTGCGACCAAAATATGAGTTCACCGATTCTCCCTCCTTCATCTGCAGTGTCTCGAACTCCTTGCGTAAGGCCTGCAGCTACGCACGTTTCACCCTTGTAGAGCCTTGAAATTTCTGCTTCATGGAATCCCATATGTGTTTGGACGTTTCATCATTCAGAATTGTGTCCATAATCTCTCTATCAATTGCTTGATAGAGATAATTCTTGATCTTTAAATCTTTGAGTTGTTGTTCTTCCAGTTTTTTGAGTTTAGCTTCTGAGGCACTTGCTTTGTTCTGAACAGTATCAATCCCGTGCTCCACCAAGCTCCAATACTCCTTAGAGCGCAAGAAATTTTCCATTAATTTAGCCCAATGGTCATAGTGACCATCAAACTTGGGAATGGCAAGTTGTACATACTTCCCAGCTTCATCCATTTCTGATAACACTCTCAAAATTCTCAGAACTCACTAGTGTATCACTCTTCCCAACCCAAATTCAGAAAGCAAGGCTTTCTAGTATTTCTCTCTCTCACGCACAAGAACGTTGTCTTGGTTCAGGCCCCTGTGAAGGAGCTCTAATACCAAATTGTGAAGTTAATTCAGGTATAGTTTAGATGCTTTCTGAATGTAAACTGAATTCATTGCTTTATTTCATCAATACTGCAGAATTAAATAGACTAGAGAGAAAAAAAAACTCTCCCTCATACTGCTAAAAAAGAGGGGCAGTTTCCTAACAAATAGGACACCTAAATTATAGCTCCTTCAATCCTTAATAATCGGTCAGCATAAGACCGTTATTCTAAGCATAAATCAAAATTGAAACTGCACAGAACAACTGACAAAAATATCTACTAACACATATTACTCATTCTTATTACTCTACCATTCAACTAAGGTGCAAATTCAATGAATTCAAGGCTTATGATGTTGGGTGTAGATGTAATCCAAATAGGTCTCTATCATCATTCTTTTGCTATAGCATTCTTTATCTTTCTCATAGCACTCCTCTGATCCCATTAGCTGCATGAAAGAAATAACATCCAACTAAGAGAGACAAGAAACATACAGAAGAAGCCAATAAGGTTGATCAATTTTTATTAGAAAATGGATACAGTTTAACTCCTCTCAAAAGCTAAAGCTAACTTAGTAGAAGTTTGAGTTACACTCTTGTAAGGAGTATTCATGTTATATTCCTGATTTATGTGAGACATCTTAACAATTTCATCTTGGTTTTAAACTGTGTGGATGTGAGAAAGTAACATGCAAATAGAGAAGGGATAAACATTATAATTTATATGAATTCTTACTTCTTCAAAATCATCTTTTAGATGAACGGATGATTGAGCAATATCGTTACCACTGGCCTTCACTTCTTTCTCATCTACACCATTTGTTCAAAGCACACATGACAACAAAGACAAATGTAAAATAATCATAACAATAAATAAAAATCACAATACCATGTCGCCTACTTACCTTGTCTCGGACTTGGTGGTTCAAGGAGATTGGCAGAAGCTAAGAAAGAGGATAGAAGGAGAACAGTGAAAAGCAAACTAATTTGTGGCTTCATTGGTTCACCAAGGGAACGATAGATAGGAAGAGAAACTAAGCAAGCATGCATCAAAGAAAGTAGAGAATAAGGGAATAAATGAGTGAAAGGGCCAATAAAGCTATGCATAAAATGCTTGTTTAGTTCCTAATATCCCTTTAGTAATCAATTATAAAAATAGTCATGAAAACTTTCGTTTAAGATAGTTAAACTTGTGTCAAATAATGAAACTTTTTCTTTTGATTACTCAATTTCCATTCCAACCAAACAAATAAGCCTTACCCTTTGGTTTGCTCGCCTGCAGTTAACTAAAGTAATTTTCTGATGGTTAATTAAATACACTGTTAACAATCAACTTTGTCATGTAGACCAACACACTTTACGCGTGGTTCGTGTTTGGCCCTCATCAGCTTTGTCTTCATCGCTATCTCTCTTTCCCAGGTAATCCCCTAACGCTAACTTTCTGGCTATGTGTGTTGTATCTTTTGAAGTGTATGTATGTTGATTGTTGTTTGTTAGTGGAGAGCAGAGCTCATTAGGCGATGGTTTTGTGTGTTGATAACATGATTTTTTATGCATGTGTAATGTTGTTTGTTAGTGGAGAGCAGAGCTCATTAGGCATTGGTTTTGTGTGCTGATAACATGATTTATGATGCATGTGTAATGTTTGTTAGTAGAGAGTAGAGCTCATTAGGCATTGATTTTATGTATTGATAACATGATTTAGTGTTCATAACTCTGAATATCATATACAATGCGTATGATATGTTTATTTATCTATACTGGGAAGTTTTCTGTATGTAACAGGCCGTTTGTAAATTTGGGAAATGTCTAGTTTACAGGGGAGACTCTGCCAAAATTTTGACAGGCTCCCTTTCTTAGGGAACTTAAAAAATAAAACTCAACTTTAAGAATGTAGGGTTTAGTCTGTGTATAGCCATTAGATTCCCGTTCAAGTTTTAAAACAACCGGTTGATGTACCGTGTTGTGTTGGATCTTGAATTGTCCCGGTTGGACAGTTTGGTATGAATTTGTAACCAGTAGGGCGTAACCCATCAATGTTGTATGTTGTCTATCTTGAAAAGTTGAATGTTCATTTGAAATTTCGGTTATGGTGTTTCGTATTGTCCCCAGGGTGCATGTCTGTGTGTGGTGTTTCATACCGTACGTATCTCTGTGTACTCGGGGACCAATGTGAAATGTTGCCAAAATTTCAAATGAACATCAACGACACAAGATAGACCATATACAACATCGATGGGTTATGGATGGTTGCATATTCGTCTCGAATGGGATAGGGCCCCACCAATTTGCAACATCAAAGAGATAGAGAGTGATTCACAACCGATAGTCAAATAAAATTTAAATAATTTAAAGTAACAGAAATCGTGCTTGTTAGATATTGTAAATAGAGGTACCGGCAAATCGCCGATGGATGTACAACCGACTAGATCGCAGTCGACGAGTGACTGAGGAGTTTATGATGGGGCTATTGGAGTTCATTCCGTTCGCTACGGCAAACACGCCTGGATTTGAAGCGACTCAGAAGATTCGTTGTCCGTGCTCAAGGTGCAAATGCATGAGTTTTGAATACACAGATGATGTCATGTGCCACCTAACTGAGAAAGGGTTCATGGAAACATACCACTGCTGGTACAACCATGGTGAGCAGTTACCGCTAAGACCATCAGACGTAACCGTGCAACAATTTTACTATAAGGTTGGAGGAAACAGGGATACGTACAACAACTTAGAACAAATGGTGATGGATCATGTTGGACCCTCCACCGGGCGTATGCTGGAACATAATGACCAAGCAGGTCATGGAGACTCTGACAATGTAGAGGAGGATCCTAATCCAGAGGTGAAGAGATTTTATGATTTGTTAGCGGTGGCTCAGACTCCATTGTGGGACGGGTGCAACAGTCACACTGAGTTATCCCCCTCCCTAGCTGCTTTAAGCCTAAAGGCAGATTATAATCTTTCTAGAGGTTGTTTTAATAGGATGGTCAATCTGATGGGTTCCACCATGCCTAGTAATCATAGAATGCCAGCAAACCTGTACCATGCTAAGAAACAAGTGGCAAACTTGGGGTTGGGTTGTGTGAAGATAAAGTGTTATGTTGGTGGATGTATACTGTTCAGAAATGAGTTTGCAGATAAGAGTATCACAAAATATCTGCATTGTAATGAGGAACGCTACAAAACCGTTAAAAGGAGAGGGAAGGTAACCCGGACGGCCAAGAAGAAAATGTGGTACTTCCCTATAACACCGCGTCTTCAACGCCTGTATGCCTCATTGTCCACGGCAAAACACATGTGTTGGCATACTCTGAACCGAACACAAGAGGGGTTTCTTTGCCATCCTTCTGACGGGAAAGCATGGAAGTGTTTGGATGAGCTATATCTGAACTTTTCTGGTGAGCCGCGCAATGTAAGACTTGGCTTATGTACTGATGGGTTTAACCCGTTCGGTCAATACGGAAGAGCTTACTCTTGTTGGCCAGTCATACTGACCCCATACAATCTGCCTCCTGATATGTGTATGAAGAGGGAGGTCATGTTTCTATCTATACTGGTTCCAGGACCCAAAAATCCAAAGGCGAACATAGACGTGTTTTTGCAACCGTTGGTTGAAGAGTTATCACAATTATGGGATGTCGGGGTAATGCCATACGATGCATCTTTGAAGAATAATTTCATGATGCGT
This sequence comes from Clitoria ternatea, assembly GCA_037962975.1. NCBI lineage: Eukaryota > Viridiplantae > Streptophyta > Magnoliopsida > Fabales > Fabaceae > Clitoria > Clitoria ternatea. Next base: position 142,955,034 of record CM075670.1, read on the forward strand.
GCTGTTTTGATATGGACTATCAACGACTTCCCGGCCTATGGTATGCTTTCTGGATGGTCAACGTCTGGGAAGCTTGCTTACCCTGTATGCATGCAACATACCGGGGGGGAATCACTCCCTGTTAGTGGGAAGACAAGTTTCTTTGACTGTTATAGAAAGTTTCTACCGTTGGATCACCCGTTTAGGAGAAATAAAACCTCTTTCAAGAAGAACAAGGTCGTTACTGAACCTCTACCCCGTAGGTTATCCGATGCACGGGTTTGGTGTAACATCCCTGTTTTTAGAAACAGTTTTAACCTTGTAATTTTGAAGTATGGAAAGTTTGTAAGTAAGAATAAGTGAATAAATACCTTGTAGATGGTCTGTAATATCACAAGAATTTCCTTTTTGTGTGTAATTATGGAATTTATATAGACCATTAATGAAATTATTCAAATTCCGAGTGAAAAAAGGCACTATTCCGAGTGACAGATTGAAATTCCGAGTGAAGGATAAGAAATTCCGACTGAAGATTGAAATTCCGAGTGAAGGTTATGTTTTTCGAGTAAAACATGACCGAGAGGGCTACTACCGAATGGAATCATGGCCTCAGAGACATGTGGAGAGAAGTGTGTTCGAGAGAACCACTTCTGGGTGAAATTTCCAAGTCAAACCTTGCCAAGTACTTCCTTTTCCGAGTGAAACTTCCCTGAGTGTGGGCATCTGAGAGATGCAGGTTCAATTGGAGGAAAACTCATTTCGGAGTAACAGAAATCCGAGTGGGTCCATTCGGAAAGGAAGATCTGACCGAGTGATTCAAAAAGACACAGTCCGAGTGAGTGTCCAATTAGATGGGAGTCGGTTCTGGAAGGTTTTACCGAGTGGAACCCGAGTGAATGAAGACTCGGATTCAGAATAAATTACCAAGTGAAAGTCTGAGAGAGAGAACTCGGTCTGGACAGATTTTACCGAGTGAGAAACCGAGTACTTAAGTCGGTTTCAGAGGAATTCCGAGCGAGGACTGGATGACTCGCTCAAGCGAGTCGGAATTCGCTTGAGCGAGAAGGACCCCTGATGCATAATCACTTATTTCGCTCAATTTCTTCACTTCGCCCAAGCGAGCCTTGTGCCTCGCTCAAGCGAGTCAGATTTCGCTTGAGCGAGATGACCCCTGTAGCCATTTTTCCTTTCGTTCCTGCTGACTGGTCCACTAAGTCCACATAAATCCAAAAAGGACTGTCACAACGAGCCAATTGCAGGGAAAAGTTGCACCAATCAAAGCACCTTTATATATCTTAATATATATTCCCTTCCATCATGCAAAGCTGACTGGGAAATGGCCGAAAGTTTCCATTATCCTCACCTAACCTCACTCACGAGAAAGTATTGTCTCCCACTTGCCTTCTCTTTATTAATCAATATCACCCTTCATTTCCAAGTTCAGAACCATTAGAAATTTACAAAAGCTCTCTCCTTCTTCTTCTACGTACAAGCTTTCTCTCTCTCTTTTTCCTTTTCTCTCTCACTCGAAACTGAAGCAAGGACAGTGAAGGGAAGCTGCCTCAACTCCATTAAGGTAAAGGGGGGTATATTCTCGGGTATTCTGGGGAAAACTGAGTGTTAGGAAAGGGTTAAGGTACCTTTGGTCCTCACCTTTCCAGGGCAGGTTCGGGAATTGTTTGAATTTAAATGCTTTAATTGTTATATATTTGTTATATATGTATATCTTTATTGCTATGAATATGTTCAATTGGCTATGTTGCTTATTAATGACTATGATGTTTTAGTGAATATGTTTGATTGACTGTATTGATTAATTTTGATGATTAAATGGATATGATCGGTGTTGAACTGTGAAAATACTAAGAATCATGGGTGTCTAAGTGAATTCTAGTGAAGAATTATGAACAGAAATCGGATTCAATAATAACAAGCTCGATTTTATATAAATCTGACCGGTTTTACATTAATCCGACCAGTTTTACACCAATAATACTTCAAACAGATTTTGAATTAAATATCTGATTTACAATAACCGATCGAATCTTTTGAAATACAAAAATACATATTTAACTCGGTAAACTATCCACCTTGACATAATTTCACTCGGTATTCTCATAAACCGGCCAAGCCTTCCACTAAAGTACAATCCGAACTGCTGAACAACTTCACATATCATGGTTGGGCCTTTCATTCACTGAAACATCACCCGGATAATTATTCTTGTCGGAATTAATCACTCAGAAACACCTTCAATCGGAATTAGAGTCCTTAAACCAGAAACACCATTCCTAGAAAGACTTACTCGGAATGCTTTACTTGGAAATGACACAGAGACACTTCCCTCGGTACACCATCCACCCTAATAAATTTCACTCGGACATTTACTTTATCAGAAATATCAATCCGAGAGGTATTTCTACATCTCTCGGAAATAACTCATTCGGAAGCATTTCACTCGGAGATGTTTCCGTTTCACTCGGATTTTAACTTACTCGAATGTGTTCCATTCTGACAGAACGATTCCTCACTCAGAAAACTCTTTTCAATCATGTTTCAATCAGAAAACATCTTAATTTCACTCAGAAAACTCTTCTCAGTCTGATTCCACTCGGAATCATGGTTATTTCACTCGGATTCATATTCATTCTACTCAGAAACTCCTCTCAGCCTGATTTACTCGGAATCCTATTTATTCCACTCGGAATCCTACTTATTCCACTCGAAATCCTATTTATTGCACTCAGATTCAAACTCTTTTTACTCGGAAAACCTGGTTTTTGACTCAGATTTCATTTAGAAACTCTTCTTTAATCCTTTTTAAATTATTGGGACGTTACAATTATTATTATTGTTTTAATTACGAGAAATAAAATAAAGAATATATTATTTTACTCTTTAAACAAAGTATTATTTTAGCCAAGATATAATCGATATATTTTCTAGAATAAGAATGAATGACTTACAACGTTTGAATGGTTGATGGGATCCAAGAGCTTGTGAATAAATATGATGAGACTGGAAACACATAGATACCCAGGGATCAAATGATGGAAAGAATGCATTTCGCATCATGAAAATATTTTTGAAGGAGAAAAATATCTAGAGCATACACTTGGTACAGTGGAGGACACCCACGTTCGATCTCCATGTAGAATCTTGGGAGTACAACCGGAACAGAAACCCAATGGCTTCAGAGTCGCGCCTGAAGCCGGGTGAGACGATGCAATTCTGGTATACTTTGACTAAATAACGGAGTGTAACTATGATCGCGGAGATCCAAGCCCCAAAATAATGTATATTGATGAGAACCTGTGAGTTCATTAATACCTTATGAAAATAAATGGGGGCTTGGGCGGTGTAACACCCTAAAAATAGGGGTCAATGTTTTTCGCAAAAATAATAACATTCCTGGATCTATAAATAAATCACTCCCATATATGAAGATATGAGAGCTGGTCCCATGGCCAAGAAGAAAACCAGCAGCGCGAAGCAGAAAAATGAAATGCCATTCAAGGAAAAGAAAATGCAAAATGGAGAGAAGGCAAGGGAAATAAAACCAAGCACAAAGCCCAGCGAAAACCACACAGCGTCAGAGCGAGGCCCGCAACACAACGCTCACTCGCTCAAGCGAGATCCAACTCCGCTTGGGCGAGACAGCAAAACTCGCTCGGGCGAAAGCCCCTTCGCTTGGGCGTAACTAATATCAAGCCTTCCCTAACAACATACTCGCTGGAGCGAGGAGTCCCTCGCTGAAGCGAGAAGCCACTCGGCATTCAATCACTCGGGAAACCGAGACATTCACTCACTCGGTAAATGATCAGGTCAAGTCGGAATTCATACCTAAGTCCTCTCGGAATTTAATATCTTAGTCCACTCAGCATAATGGGGTTCCGTCACTCGGGAAATAACCTCAACACTCACACACACTTCGTAACTTGATTGTTAAACTTCATACACCAAAGCTCACACACGATCCACCCGGTAATTGAGGGTTATCCCACTCGGATTCCATAAACCCTCACTCGGAATTTCTACCAATCAAATGCCACTCGGTAAACATCAACCATTTAGCTCTCGGTATATTGAACTCCATCACTCAGAGAATACATAGGCTTCCTCTCGGCCATAAATCACTCAGTTTAAGCATTCTTAACTAACTCATCATCAGAGTGGTGTTCCACTCGGAATAATATCATGGCTCAGAAATAGTCTACACAATCAATTCCACTCAGAATGATCCAAACTCCTCAACACTCAGAGGAATTACCCAAGTATTTCACTCGGACATATGAGATACTTAGCCACTCAGGGAAACCAATAAGTCAAGTCCCACTCGGACTCATCCCATGCTTAAACACTCGGAATACATATTACCCTATTCACTCGGAATGGGTCCCCATATTCACTCGGGATACATTCTTTATTCATATACTTAGAATATTTCAAGCTAAACCATTACAACCACACCTTCCTCGGTAGAGGATCACTCGGAATTCCACTCGGAATATTCAAGTTATTTCCCACTCGGGGTTTACCCATGTTTTCCTCTCAGGACAGGGCCACAAACATAGCCTTGCTCAGAAAGAATTCAAGCCTACACATCCGGGAATTTATATACTTAAGCTTCAATATTCAGACCAACTCTTACAATAATATTCCACTCGGAATTTATTAACTTAGCATCTTTCATACTAAATCATTCCCTAGTCAGTGAAAGGCATCAATTCAACATAAATACTTATATACATATCTATCCATTTATTCATTCGGAAAAGCACCAAACCTCTGATATTTCACTCCTTAAACACCATTATATTTCAGTCGGTAAGAAGCATCAAATCAACATAAACCTTATACATAAATGTACTCTCTGCTTTCTAAAGCCGACTACCCACTTAGCAATACTCAACACTAATACATATTCGTGTTATCCTTAAAACATATACCTACTTACAGACACTCGGATTATCCATCATCTTAACATGATTTATCATTGTTAATCCTAAACCAACTCCAATACATAATGCCCACATAAAACGTATATACATACCAATAGGAGTTTACACTCAGATAATGTTAACTTAACTTTATTCATTCACTAACATCCATTATCCAGTACATTTACATGATTACAACGTAAATCTTGTATATACACACTTGGATCCAATACATATATTTGTAACTCGTTGTACAATAAGTTATATTAGCCAACCAAGGTTTCAATACAATAATTGCACTCGGTACATTACATTACTCATACAGCCTCATCATAAGTACCCATCATTCGGGTTTAAGGCCATCATAACATTCCAACCGACCTGCAAACACTGAAAAATGGTGTAGGGGTGAGCATTACATATTAAATGACAGATATTGGCTCGGATTAATCACAGAATCCACAACATGCCATTACACACAACATTAATCAACATACGAATGCTGCCATTCAACATGAACAATCACAAGCATCTTCCGATTGGGATTTCACCCATTTCACTCGGCTCTAAAACTCAATTTACTCAGTACAAGTATACTGACTCACTCGGATTTCACTCAACCCCGAGACTATATCAACATTATTCATACTCCGAGCCATGCTCAAGGAGTCTGTCCGAGCCCAGCTCCAGGACTTATACGTATTTATCACATGTTGTCATCTGATTGCCGATCTGTATAAAAATTCAACGTATTCCAGTGGCAAATCGGATGCATACGGATTCATTCACTCGGCGTTCAACGCCAATGCACTTGGCATTTCATCAAGCGTCTCATTTCACGCTTAGTGCCCCAGGCACTGCCCCGAGTCCAACTCGAGGTTTTTCATCACATTCATCATTAGGACCTCGTCCTCTTCACTCGGGATAACACCCTCGTGGCACCCCGCAAGGTGTTCATATTCAATACATAATAACACGTATGCATGTAAATTTACTCATATTCATTCGATTGCCCACTCGGAATATGCGTTCAACACTCTATGCACTCGACAATTCAATAATAATCAGATGACTCGGCTTATATCATATCCGCTCGGCAACCCTGTGCCATCCACTCGGCAATTCTATGCCGTTCACTCGGATTATCATCTATTCACAAGCCTCATAGGCTGTTTCATGATATACACTCGGACTTAGCATTTTCTAAGCCTCACACCATTGTATATGAAATTTCCACTCGGAAATCTACTCTATCAATCATCCCATGCCAATATTTCACTTAACATTCATCATCACAGTCTCTATTCATCCATTTATCACACACATAAATTTAATAACAAACATCACATGCCCTTTTTAATACATAATTACATACGGGGACTCATGAATGGCCATACAATGCACTCAACATACATAATACAAGTACATGCATCTCATGCATTAACTCACATCATCACAAATATCTTCATACATCTCTTGGACAGATAAACATACACCATGTAACAATAAATAATCATACATCCGGGTTCAACTCAACTCAACAGCACACAATACACATCAAACACAACATAATGCAATCATGCCACCCGGAAATTCGTCCATAAGCCATGCATTTGAGATGCAAAGCCCCCCTTACCTGGGTGAAGCTTCCAGGAGTCACATGGGCACTCGGCCCAGCCACAGTAACACTCTGCTCAGCTTCCAGCAGTGAGAAGAGCCATCATGACTTCCACTCGTCCCAGTAACGTCCTCAGCTTGAAGAACCAGCCACCATTTCCACTCAAGTCTTCTAGCCATCAACACCCAAGTTCCACTCTGCTCACAACCATGGAAGAATCCATGCTGTTTACTCAAGCAGCAACCTCCAAGGCTTAGTACAAGGTTGTTCCTCACTCATACAGCATCATCCTCCCCACCCTGGAGGACCACCAACTTCCATGCATGCCTTCTTCCTCATAGTAGCACCATACACCTTCAACAATAGTGGAGGATCACCATGCCTCCATGCAACATGCATGTCTTAATCTTCACAAGATCAGCACAGCCTCACCAACAGTGAACCATCATGCATCACAAACTGAGGCATGCACACACACCCAGCTGCTGCAGGCTCTTAGAACTGAGTCTCATACAACCCATCACATGGAGGAAGAAGGAGAGGAAGAAAGAGAAGCACCAAGAAGCAAGGTGTAACCCAACTTACACTCACAGCCACACGCTGTTTCACTCACCAAGCTGTTCCTTACACAGCCACACTCTTCCACTCGGTTCTACACGAAGCACGAGTGGAAGAAGAAAATGAAGGAGAAGAGGAAGATGAAGCAGAAGCTTCAATGAACTCTAGAGAGAATGAGGAGCATTTCTCTCATCAGAACATGCACCCACAAAGAATAAAGGGAAGATAAGAAGAAAACATGCAACCAAGGCCTTATCATCTCAGCCTCATCAGCATCCAACTCATCACAACATCCCATCCTCATTTAATGCAAGTCCATCAATATTTAATGCACATTCTCTCAGCAATGATTACACAAACACACGTGGACAAGGAAGGAGAGAAAATCAGACCCATTTGACCATCAAAGCACCTAAGTCATCACCATGGGGACCACACAGAAGAAGAAAAGAGAAAAGGGAAACCGGGCCCTACAATGATCCAAGAGCATCAGTGGTCCCTCTTTAATCAATTGCCTCGCCTGAGCGAATGCTACCCTTAAGATCCTTCGCTCGGGCGGATTCCATCCAGCAACTGATTCCCTTCGCCCCCGCTTGGGCGAAGTTCCATTCGCCTGGGCGAATTCCCTCCAGTGTCTAAACACTGATATTAGGTCAAGTTCGCTTGAGCGAGACTTACCCTCGCCTGAGCGAGAATTACCCAGAAGCTAAATTCCCAACATGAGAGTCTCTCGCTCGGGCGAGAATTCACTTCGCCTGAGCGAAATGATCAACACTGGTGCAGAAACTGAGAGCTCTCACCTCACTCATAATTTTATTTAACTCAGCCCATGTAATTATACTCAAGCCAGCTCAATTATTTCCAGTATACCATATACAACCTACGAGGTATATATTTGTCCAATCATCCATTCATATAAAATTCTCATTCCAAACATATTAATCATATGAAGTTCAAACTCATCTTTATCTTATATATATTCATACCTTGCCACAATGATTCCACATTTTCCCACACATCCTCACTAACCAAAGATTTTCCATTCATACTAATTACTCATTTCATTTTTTTTTATTTTTTTTTATAAAATCGGGGTGTTACAGGCGGACTCCGATCGCTCTAGAAAGAATAAGGAGATAATGAATTGATTTACTGGGCCCACATGCATCATGAGACTTAACCAAAGATAAATCATAATAAACCAAACTCATGCATTCCATGACAGCATATTTGATTGTTATAGTTATGAATATGTTAATTGTATGATTTATGTGATATTATCTGTTAACTGGATTATGTCCGTATCGGTTAACCTTCAGGGTCTTGGGTTATACTCACCCTTACTGTTGAATATTAACAGAGGAAATAGGAAATCAAGAACAGGAGTACGACGAACAACAATACGCTGAACCAAGTGGGAGTGCTCATTAAAATTAGAATAGATGTAGTAGATATTTACTGTTGAATAATGAGACAATGGATGACTGTATAAATATTTAAGGGTGCCTGCGTGCCCCATTCTGTTAAGAGTATAATTACTTATAAGTTTATGAATGACTATGTGATTTATCTACTATTTGCTTCCGCCGATCTGCCATCATTTTATATAAATATATATATATATATATATATATATTCACTTTTTCTGAAAACTGTTAACACTCTTAGTTAAATAGGATGATCCTATAGAAAGGTTTGTCCTACTTAACCGAAGGTGTTACATTTGGCAGAGGGTCGAAGAGTATCCCTGCATCTGGGATAAGAGTGTTAAGGAGTTTGCGGGTTATGGTAAGGAACACCACTGGGTGAAGCAGAGCATCTTGTGGGATTTGCCATATTGGAAAGACTTGTTGTTAAGACACAACATTGACGTCATGCACACTGAACGTAATGTTTTCATGAATATTTTTGACATTGTTATGGACATCAAGGGGAGAACAAAGGACAACGAGAAGAGTTGTCTAGACCTTCCGATTTGGTGTTCTAGGAAGGAGTTGGAATTGAGGGATACGGGACGTGGAAGAATGTTTAAACCCCATGCAAAATATGTTTTAACTAGACCGCAACAGATTGCTGTGTGTATTTGGATGAATGGGTTGACCCTGCCTAACGGATTCGCTTCTAACCTGAGTAGATGTATCGACGTGAAGGAGGGCAGGGTGTTTGGCATAAAAAGTCATGATTGCCATGTCTTTATGCAACAACTACTCCCGTACGCGTTTCATGCCTTACCGAAGCCTATTTGGAAACCGTTGGTTGAGTTGAGTCACTTCTTTAAGGAGTTGACGGCAACTTCGTTGACTATGGAGAAACTTGTGAAGAAACTTGTGAAGATGGAAAAAACTATCCCGGTATTGATTTGTAAGTTGGAGCAGATTTTCCCACCAAGTTTTTTTGACTCGATGGAGCATTTGCCTATCTATCTACCGTACGAGGCCTTGGTTGGTGGCCCCGTGTAGTATCATTGGATGTATCCATTCGAAAGGTGAACGCCAGAACTCTTTAATTTTCTTCCAAACATTTCTTATAATAGTTTCTTGTAACTTAACATTCTTTTATGATTTGAAGATTCTTAAGCTCTTTAAAAGACAAAGTGTTAAACAAAGCCTGCGTTGAAGCATCAATTTGTGAGGCATACTTAGTTGAAGAAATGACAACTTTTGCTTCTTTCTATTTTCCGACGGAGATAGAAACTAGAATGAGTAGAATTCCCCGCAATCTTGGGGTAGCAACCCGCACAGGGTTGATGAACAAATATCGATTTTCAACTATCCTGGTCATCCGGGGGGCAAGCTCACAAAATGTTACACTGATGAGAAAGATCGAAAGGTGGCTCACTTGTACATTCTTCTAAACTGCCCAGAAGTTGAACCCTTTCTTAAGTAAGTCTTAAAATTCCTGAGTTGCATTCTAAACCTCACTTTTATAGTATCTAAATTTGTTTCCTTTAAATAGCTTATATACAGATATGCTTAAACTTGAGCAAAATGATTTAACTGATGACCAAATTCATAGTGAGGTGTCGTCCAAATTCGTTGGTTGGTTCGCACAACACGTAAGACCTGTATACCGAGTGTGTTTTATCTGTGCTTCTAACTCCAGGTATCTAATGATGACCTATCTGTTGTGTTGTACATAGATACAAGACCCTAACAACCATATTGAAGATGCTTTACTCCAAGCCCTTTCTTGGGGGCCGGTGAAAATTGTTAAAAAATGGCCTATTTACTACGTAAATGGCTACAAGTTTAATATTCATCAATGGAGTGAAGGGATGCGTACCCATAACTACGAGGTTTGTGTTAGAGGCACCGCTGGATAGTTAGAAGAAGACTTTTATGGAGTGCTGACAGAGATTGTTGAAGTTTCGTTCTCTGGACGACTAAGAAGAGATATTGTTCTATTCAAATGTGATTGGTTCGACAACACAATCGGTGTTGGAACAAAGGTTGACAACAACTATGGCTTGGTTGAGGTCAAGAAGAATGGTAGATATAAAGGGTTTGATCCCTTCATTTTTGCCCAACAAGCTGAGCAGGTTTATTACACTGACTTCCCGGGAAGACATCGGGACTGGTATGCAGTCATCAAGGCCAAGGCCCGAAGTCAGATCACTGACAATGTCTCCGAGGAGGTTGATGATGCTTATCAGCTTGCACTACACAAGCTCAACGATGGTAATGTGTTGTTCAACATTGATCCAGTCATAATGGATGAGACACTCGCCACTACGGGGGGTGAACACATTGATAAAGACCTTGTCTCTCGATCAAAACGGTCTAGGGCTGATTTGGATACTGATGAACTTGTTCAAACAGATAACCCTAGTGACACTGAAACTGAGGGGGAATTTGAAACTGAAATAGACACAGAGTATGTAGTTGTTAAACATATATACATAGGTTTATATATATCCTAACACTAACCTTTCTTTTCATGATTTTATCCACAGATGACGGGACGTCGACTGCCCTTCAGTAGGGGTGGTGGGTCCAGGACCCTGGTATCCCGTCTGGGGACTCCCACCCCAGAGCAGGGAACCACTCCATCACCACTACAGCAGACCACTCCATCACCACCACAGCGGACCACTCCATCACTACCACAGTAGACCACTCCATCACCACCACAGCTAACCACCCCATCACCCCCACAGCTGACCACCCCAGAGCAGACTCCTGGAGTTGGTGGCTTGGAGGACCATGGCCATCAGGCCACCCCACCCCCGACATCCCCTCTGCCCATGTTGGTACCCGTACCGGCCGGAGACGAGTAAGTGACTAAAACTCAAATACTTTTATGTTATTTGTATGGTACTTTATATTAAACTTTAGTGAAAAAACTTGTTGGTTTATTGTATGTTACTTTAATTAGTACTTGTATAGATTCAATTGTACTGGGAACTCTTCTGTTTGTAACAGGGTAACTATTTAAACTTGGAAATGTTACATTTACAGGGGAGACTCTGTCGGAATTTTGGGAGTCTCCCTAGATTGTGTTGTTGTACTGCTGATATAATTGTTGCCATTACAGCTTTATTGATAGTAGTCGCACTACCAAAGCGATTACTAAGGTTTTAAAGGCCCAGTGGGATGGTCCATATATATCTTGGACAGATGCTGGGAAGGTTGTCCAAGATAGGTGGTTTGACACCTCGGTAAGTTACCACATCAATTTGTTCTGATTTGATTTGTAAAATAGACCTCTTATTAATTTTGATTTCTCATTTCATTTTACAGCGTGATTACTAGTGGGCAGAGGGTATGATTGATGAGATTAGGAAGGTCTTTGCCACAAAGACCTCCAAAATCATCAAGAGTACCCTTTGGAAGGTGAGGGACAAGGGTGAGCACCCTCGTTGGATCCCGGAGGACCATTGGGACGGGATGGTCCAAAAGTGGGGCGGTGTCCCGTTCCAGCAGGCGAGTGCTCGGAACAGGGCAAATAGAGCCGCCGATGCTGCAGCCTCAGTTTACACTGGGGGTAGCATTTCAACCCTCGAGCACAAGAAAAGATTTGTAAGTATATTTATGTTTTTAATATGATTCGTCTGACATGTTTAAAAATAATAATCTCAATGTTTTTTGTCCACCACAGGAGCTGAGGGAGCACCGGGAGCCTTCTTTGTTTGAGGTCATGCAAATGACCAAGAAGAACAAAGCCGGTGCATGGGTAAACCAGAAGACTATAGATCTAGCGGTATTTACTTTTAACTGACACATGCTTATAATTTACAAATCAGCTTATTAATCCTATCATTGTTTTTGAATTTATAGGAGGCGTATCAGGCCAGGAGGGCCGAGAAGGAGGCGGACCTAGTGGCTTCCACTCCTGAAGGGGAGGTTCCTCCCACCCTATCTTGTTCTGACGACAACGCCATCTATATGGAGGCTGTTGGCGGTGCGAACAAGAAAGGGAGGGTATTTGGATTGGGTGGCGTCGGCATGCAGTTGGCGAAAAAGGGGAAGACCCCTTCCTCTTCCTCTTCCTCTGGTCTTCCGACTGAGGTTGTTCAGGTAATTCAAAACCTGAACGATGAGCTACAGGAGGAGCGACGTCAGAGGCAGCTGTTGGAGGAGCGGGCCGAGGCGGACCGACGGCGGGCCGAGGCAGACCGACGGTGGGCCGAGGCAGACCGACGGCGGGCCGAGGCAGACCGACGGCGGGCCGAGGAGCAGCACACCGAGACTCGTCGGCAACTTGCTTAGCAGCAGGAGCTACTAATGCAGTTGATGGCGAGGCTACCTCCCCCCACTTCCCAGGCGCCCCCACCACCACCCCAGGATCCCCCACCACCATGATTGTATTTTTATTATTTATACACATTATATATTTGATTTATAGTTTTTATATTATATTCTATTCAGTATTTATTTTGTCATTCTTCATTTATTATGTCAATATTTATTGGTAATTAAATTCAAATAAAAAAGCCTTATTGTAATTATCATTAATAATTCAACCTATTTGATAAATAAATTTAATCTATTATTTTGTTTTTAATAATAATTTAATAGTTTAAAAAAATTATTCAAATTTAATTATAAAATTTTATCAGCCAATACAAAATATAAAATATTAATCTACATTTTAAAGTTAAATTAATAAAACCTATAAATATTTAACCAATTTTTAAAAAAATAAAAAATTCCAATTAGCGACGGCAGCATATGGTCGCTATATTGTAAAAATAGCGACGGCGGAGACTGGTCGCTGGTTGGCCAGAAACAGCGACGGACTATAGTAGTCGTTGTATGGCTTCCCACAGCGACGGATGCCCTGGTCGCTATATGGGTAACCATAGCGACGGCGGAGCATGGTCGCTGGAAGGCCACACTCGGCGACGGACTCGTCGGTCGCTATATGTCTAACCGTAGCGATGGCATATGGTGGTCGCAGTGTGGCTGTTTAGTAGCGACGGAGTTGTGAGGTCGTTGTATGGCAACAGTTAGCGACGGCTGGAGTCAATGAAGCAGAGACCATTTTAGCGACGACATTATGCCGTCAATATGTTAACGACGACGTTTCTGTGGTCGCTGATGTATTTTCGACGAAGGTTTTAGCGATGGCGGGTGTCCCGTCTGAGATGCCGTCGCTAAGGGTTGTAGCGACGGCCTTGACATGGATTAGCGACCAATTCTTTCCGTCGCTAACAGGTGTTTTTTTAGTGGTGTATGTAAATTATATTATTACTTTAAAAAATAATATGATGAATTTTGTTCACGTGGCATTGGATTTGAAAAAAAATGACTTCTCTAAATTTTTTACGAAATCTAATCTGATATAATTTGATCTAAATTGGATTTGTTTGAATAAAAGGATGTTTGGTATTTGGTACCAACGGATAAAAAGCTCCTTTGAGCTCCGTTCCAGCAAAAGGAGCTAAGAGTTACTTTGGCACCAACGGAGAAAAAGCCCCGTTCACTTCCGTTGGAATTTGCTACCAAACATGCTGTAAGATGATTTGATATCTTTAAAATTTTTAATTTTAAAATTTGTTACATATTAAACAAAATGTAAAATTAATATTAATTTACTTAGTGAACTTAATACTTAAAATTCAAGTTCACAGGAATATAAGTTGAATACAAAATATATTTTAAAGATACCGAAACCGAAAACTTTAAGTCTATTTTTTAATATCAACACAACATTAATTTATTTTTACATGTTTTCATATTTATCAAAATCTCAGCCGACTGCTTATTTAATACATTAATTAATTTTTTAAAAGAATTCTAACCTAAAGACCGTAATTACCTTTATGTAGCTGTACTTCACATTTTTAATGAGGATATTATATTAAATAATTACTTTTATCAGAAATAATTTTCAATTAATAACTATTATGGTACTTTATTTGTTAAAATACAATTATATTTTACAAAATCAAGTCCTAAACAAATATAATTAAATATATTTAACATTTTTAGGATATTACGGTACTATTATGGAATATAATTTTGACAAACCACTTTATAATTTCAGTGTTATGGATTCTCAATTAGAACGGCAAGGGAAGACCTAATCCAACCACTATGAATAAACAAATCTCCCTGAGACGTGTTTTTGAGAATTAGAGCATTTGCTACAGCTTGTCTTTTACTTTCAAGACACACAAGAATTATGACCGTGTATCGTTTGCAAAACTAATCACAGTCTACGGAACTGAATAAAGTGAAATGTGTGCTTTTTGGAATTATCAAGACTTGAAAGAGACCCTTATTAATTAGCATATTCTCAATAATGAAATTAACTATTAGTATTTTATTCCTCTAACTTTATTTGAATCATTTAATTTTAATTTAGTTTTTTTCAAAATTTCACCGTTTTACTTACTACAACCAAGTAAAAGAATTATTTCGTTTAAAAGAAAAAGAAAAGCAACACAAATTTTAGAATGTTAAAGAAGTAAGATTCTAACAAATAAATTTTTTAACAGAGAAAAATTAAAGTGAAATATTTCTTAAAATTGAAAAATGAAATGGATGATCAAAATATTTTTTGTGTAAAACAAATTAACTTTACCGAATTATTTTTACAAAAACCCAGCTCTTTTTGTGTTCCTTTGTCCTCCTTTATAAAATTTTATCACATTGATAAACTTTGAACCGACAACCAATAGTTGCTAGGACACCTGTCATTCTTCGAAATAATGACAGCTTAACCATAAATAAGAATTTTGAGGTATAAAATAAGGAGATAAAGCTCTAAGTTTGTGTGTGGATGACATGGAGTGAGATTAGATTAGAAATGGCTAGCTACAATTAACTTTGAGCATGCCTTCTATAAGTTCTAACCACCATATGCGTACGTACCAGCAACTGTTAATTTTTTTCTAATTACCAGCCTATTAATTTGGGAAAGATTAATGCATGTAGTTGTTAAAATGGCACATCCAGCTGAATATATATAGATTGGTTGGATATTATAATGTACTGTAAAAATATTTTGGGTGTGTTCAATTATAGCTGGTATAACAGTACACCCTAAGAGAATTTAAAAAGTTAATTATGTATTGGGATAGGAGTCTATTAAGGAAACTTAATGTGGTACTAATCTAATATCAATATTGACCCCTAAACTATAATACGAGACAAGTAAGAACAAAAGACATGGGTACAATAAGATAGTTAAGGCACGATCGATAGAGTAACCGGTATGCTTACTGAATGAACCCCGGTTAAAAGTTTGTCAGTCAGAGCTTCTGAGTTAAGTTTGCAACTTGCCTGAAAAAGCAATCTAAACCTAACAAATGTCAAATCACGAGTTGGACTTACATTAGACTATGAATACCATCATTCATAATGAATTAAGTTATTTATAACACTTAATGCTCTTGTATTCATTGAATCCGTACTAACTTAATCATCAGAGAGTTTCTACAGGTACCACCATCATCTGCTCCTAAGTCATCAACCCGAGGTACCAAGGCCAAAACATAAAAGGCACAATGCTCCCATTGAGTCTGTGTTATATAATATCGGATTCCCACTGAACTGGTGTAAAAAGAGGAGTGACAGAGAGATCACACACCAATTACGAGAGTATCCAGGATACCCCCTACATAACGGACAAATCATTGGCACGCCCAGTGAGACCTTAAAATTAAGTCCCACACTTCAAAGCACGTAAACAAGAGATCAAGTCTCAACAAGCGATAGAGCCATCAAGACGACATTCCATTCCGAAGGGTCCAAAAGACAACCAAAGTGGAGCCACACATATTGAAATACAACACTGGGATCGTAGAAACTCCAGGATCAAATCCACCTTAGGGAAGAGCAACATTATTGCCTACCCCGACCTGAGGGATGAGTTAATTCGGCAGCTCTAGGAACCTAGGCAAATAAAGGCCAAGGAAGTAAAGGAGAAAACTATTGCTACAACTTGAAGACAGCCATTTGAGATTTTGGCATCACCAGACTACTTGCAAATTCTGACATATGAAGACAACCAGGAATCCACCTTTAGAATGGATCACCTTGGTAGCCAAAGAAGGGGGTTACATACCGTTAGAGGCTCAAGGGAGTATCATTTTAATATATTGTTCTCCAGAACGCTAATGAACGTTCCTATACCAAAACATTTTTAAACACTTTAGCCATTATCAATTAGGAAGTATACTGGGGAGACACACCCGAGGATTGCATTTGGACGCCTACGTAAATAAATCTCTATTCTTAGGGATAGAAAAGGACGTCATATGTAGAATGTTTCCCAGAACTCTGACTACGGAAGCCTTAGGATGGTTCAAAGGACTTCCTTCGGGGTCAATATTCATCGGAAGAAATGACTCAAGCTTTCTTAGATCACTTCATCATATCACGGGATGTACTAAAAATGTCTTATACCTTGAAACAAAGCAAGCAATGGGAGGAGGAAAGTTTAAGAGATTTCTTAAGAAGATTTTACAAGGAAGTTACACAGATTCCAGGGATGAATAAATCCAGCTACATATAGTTGCTGAAGCTTTACAACCGCAATCACCTTTAGCCTTATCCTTAGCAAATAGGGCACCCCAAACATTTGAGGAGTTTAGGAGGAAAACTACTAATGTTGGAAAAAAATACACCCTGCCATTACAAAGAACAAGATTGCACCCACAGAAGCTAAAATCCCAGTTCAGGAAGAAATACAAAAAATGATCTTAGAAATCACATTTGGGATACAACCCCATGACATGAAGAAAGTGAAAGCATTAATTTTACACATTACGCCCTATTGGTAGTCCGGCTCAGGAAAATCCTTTGAGAGATCAGGATGCCAGGGCTCAAGGTGTACGGAGTAAAAAAATGGATTCCCATAAAGTTTCTTTGGAATACAAATAAATATTACGAATTTCATGAACAAACCAAGCACAATACTGATGAATGTAGACAATTAAAGGACGTTATTGAAGTATTGATTCGGGAAGGAAAATTGAAGCAGTATCTTTTTAGACCAAAATCTTCAGACGAGCTAGAGCAAGAAAAATCTTGGCATCGAAACCGTTCCTCATATGCGAGCGAAGGGAGGAATACGAAAAGGCCTTCCATAGCAGGCAAAGGAAAAATGGTGATGGATAGTATTGTAGTGAGGATAAAGAATTATGTCTTCCCTCATCCAAAGGAAAGAGAGAGGTTTTGATATGATAGCAAGGCGGTTTGTAGGAGAAGGAGTCTCGAACTACACATAAAAGGACCATCTCCACATGATTATATCGGTATAGAAAAATTGGATAATAAGTCGTTCTGAGGTGGAATTCAGATCCCGTCTATAACTTTTACAGATGATGATTTCAGACTTAGTATTCCAGGAGGAGATAACACAGTAGTAATTAAGGTCATAATTGCAAATAAAACCATATGAGGGTTGCTTGTTGATCAGGGGAGCTATTGTGACGTAATCTTCTATGATTGTTTTAAGAAAATGGGTTTGACCGATATGAACCTTTAGTCATATACTCAAGATTTGACTGCATATAATGGAGCTAAATAGCCTATAAAAGGTTATCTTGACACCTGTCTAATGTTTAAAGGAGAACCGAGGTCAAGAATGGTCTGGAAAAAGGTACTAGTCATTGATGTTAAATCATCGTTTTATGGAATCTTGGGAAGGCCGTCATTAAACACGTTAGAAGCAATAGTGTCCACCCTGTATCTACTGATTAAGTCTCTTCAGTTAGGGAGACCAATAGATGGCTCGATATTGCTATGACCTGAGCTTTCAAATGGTGAAAGTTGATAACGGTATCAAGAAGAGGAAACTGAATGACGGAGGACCGGTTTTAGGGCCAGTGAATTTGATAGATCTAAATCCCTGAGAAGAACTGGTGTCTAACCCTTTAAACCCGGTTAAACCGATGCTGGAGGGAGGCACTAAGGCTGTCGTTTTAGGTGATGACTTGGCCAAAACCACGAGCATAAATGATAAGCTGGAAATCAATGTGGTGGAACGGTTGATAAAACTGTTGATAGAGTTTAAACACTTTTTTTCCAGGACCGTGACCGATATGCTAGACATAGATCTGAATTTTTATTGACATAAATTGGCAATATATCCGGAATCCAAGGCTGTACTTAGAAGAAGAGAAGGTTAGGCCATGAAAAGCAACAAGTAGCTTGTGAGCAGACTGATGAGTTGTTAAAAGTTGGCTTCATATGGGAAATTCAGTATTTGTCCTAGTATCCAACATGTTCATGGTGAAAAAAGCTAATGGAAAATGGCAAATATGCATGAATTTTATAAATTTGAACAAGTGTTGTTCGAAAGATCCATACCCGTTACTCAATATTGACCAAATGGTAGTTCGATTCCAATGCCTTTCGTCATATTTTTCCCCTTAAATTAATTTTCATCCTTGGAAACTTGAGAAAAATATCCAAACCAATCCTTTTATGAATTACAGAATCAAAAAATGTTTGTATATATTTGTGTGGTAAATTAGTAATATTTAGTGATCTGTCTTGAACCGGGGTCCAAGAGATCCGGTGTTGGGCCAGTCAGAAATAGTGAGAAAAGAATATGTCTGAAGAAATATCCAGTATGTTTATCCGGTGTATCTGTATGAAGAGACCGGTCTTGGCGTCCTGGAGATCCTTCACACCGACCTTACGCGTTGATGTGGGTGAAAGGTGGTATCACCTGCGAAGATTCTCCGACGCTCAAGTCAGTAATATATTCCAAGTGTGGAATGTAAATGATCGCTCTATGGGATCAGATAGATGCATTCAGGAGAGAAGGACCAGAACCAGAACCCCCTCCAGTAAACTAAAGTGAGTTCTTATACCTGATTGGCTCGATATACGAGGACCTGTTAGTGGGGAACCACCAACCTCCATTAAGCAAGTATATTATTGTTTAATGCGCACTCACCAGCATGATTGAGGCAAGTGGCTATTTTATATTGAGCATAGGGAGTATGAGCTAAACTCAGAGGACAAGTTGATCATTCCCAGGAGCAGAGTATGGCTCGTAGTGTGGGGAATGGAATCATTGATCGGTCCCTGTAGCAATGCCCATCGTCTTCTGTCGGGTGACGTGTATGTTATCCAGTGTGCATGGTGTTATCCGGACTAACCAGTGCGGGGAGAACGCCTGACTCAGAATTACAGTCCGGATGTATATCGATGACACCGGTTGCATGTGATATGATGGAAACTGGTTGATCGGTCTGGATCAACCTCTCGAAATGACTAAGGTAATCGGTCATAAGTGATGGGTGAAATGAAAACGGATGAGGTATCCGATGTCTCGTATACTACTTCGGATGACCGGTGTAGGAGAGACTTACATTATATAGTTGCAGACCAGGTCAGTATTTTGTGTTACCAGTTGATGTCTAGGACAGCTAATATTTTTGCCGACTGGATCATTGTCCTGTGATACCGATTGAACTCTAGGCCGGCTAAGATAATGATCTCTTAGTCTTAGGGCCGGTATCCAGACCGGATCATATGTCCCCTAGCTTATAGGAGGGACTTATGAAGTTGCTCATATGAGCTATACAACCTACGAGAGGTCTGATGCCGGTCTAACCTGCAAAAATATCTTTGCAGTACCCGTTAACCGTTGAATATTGTTGTGAACACCTCTTTTTGTCCGGCCAATTGGTACAGTTCCATCCTTTGAGCACTCTTTTATGCGCATGGTTCATTTGAAAATTCATAACTCCTTCATACGATCTTTGATTTGTACAAACCCGGTCTCTAAATTTTCATAACAAAATTGTCTACGACTTTTGTGAAGACCTTGAAGGCTGAATCCTTACCAATTGGTACAGTTTTAATAATCTTCCTGGACTTGCTCTAGTTTCATGACTGCTCTGCACATCTTTAAGAAAAAATTCATATCTCCCTCATATGATACTGAAATGACCCCATTCTTTTTTCTATGGCTCCATATCAAAGAGATCTACAAACTTCATGAAGGCCACAAAAGCTAATTCTCCACCCATTTTGCCCAGTGAATTTATTTTGCTTGCAAATGTATTTCCGTCATACTCTGGAGCAGTTTTCATAGATGGGCCATATCTCCCTCGTTTCTTGATGAAAATTTTTGTGCCATATATCAAATTAAAGCTAAGAGAAAGATCTACAAACTTCATGAAGGGCACAAAAGCTAATTCTCTACCCATTTTGCCCAGTGAATTTATTTTACATGCAAAGGTATTTTCGTCACAGTCTGGAGCAGTTTTCGTAGATGAGTCATATCTCCCTCGTTTCTTGATGAAAAGTTTTGTGCCATATATCAAATTAAAGCTAAGAGAAAGATCTACAACTTTCATGTTGGACTCTGTTTCAAATTTGGCACGCATCAGCCCTCAAATGCACGAGCACGTTTGTGATGGTGGGCAAGGCACTAAAGATCATAATGGAGCACTAAGGATCATAATGGAGCACTAAAGCATCATAATGGGGCACTAAAGATCATAATGGAGCACTTAAGTTGATAATGGAGCACCATGGACTTGTTAATTGGAGAGTGCACCTTCCATTACAAATTTTTTATGGCAATGGCTGCTTTTGCATTCCTATAAATAGGCACCATGAGCATTCATTCAAGGGGGGGATTCTTCATTGAAGGCAATCAAGTCTTGGGAAGCCATTCGTTTCTCCTCTTCTTCTTCTCTGTTGCATTTCTTCTTCCAGCAAGTTTTTTTTCATTTCCGGCAAGTTTCTTTTCATTTCCAAGTTTTTCCATTTCCGGGTTAGTTTCTTTTCCAGATTATTATGTTCTTTTCTTTTCTTTACTTTTCTTTGTAGTTGTTATTATGTAGTTTCATTTCTTCTTCCAGCAAGTTTCTTTTCATTCCCAAGTTTTTTTTATTTCCAGGTTATTTTTAATAAAGTATGCTATTATTAATAAAATAATAAAAAAATAAAATAAAATAAAATAATAATAAAAAATAATAAGTAATAAGTTTTGCATATGTTTTATTTTCTAGCCTAAAAATTTTCATTTTTTAACCGTGTCGTACGGGAACACTTCCGTCTACACAATCTCCTTAGGATCCGTACACGTGCGAAGAACTTCGTCTTGTATGAGTTCCCCATCTCAATGACTTCCATCATCATGTTCCGAGTCAAAATTTTTCCTCAGAACTACGTAACCCTGATTTCTTGATAATTCAAGAATACGTAGGAGCAGGACTTTAACTCCTGTCGGGCCCATCTTTCTTATTTCCTTTTACTGATTTATTTCCTTGCTTTTTGCGTTTCTTTCGTGATGTTACTTTTTTTCGTTTCCGTGAAAATCAATTTAGACGTGACGTCTTGTTGATTTCCCCCTAGTTTTTGTTCAAACCTTGCTACAATTCATAGGGAAGGGATACTTAGGACAAGACGTCCCGCTTATCTCTTTCCTATCCCTATCCTTTTTACCCAAGGATGTTTAATTTAGACGTGACGTCTTATTGGCATTCTCTCACCCTCTCTGTCTCATATCGAAGTCGAGCTTAATTCGGACGAAACGTCCCATTGACCTCGCTTCAACATTCTATGTCTGTACAGTTCTCTACTCCATTCTATCATTTTCAAAATAAAAGTAAAAGGGAAGAAACCATGTTTTATTTAAGGCTATTTATATTGTGCTTTCAATCTTGGTACTGTCTTTGACAGGCGATGTAGGGTGCTAATACCTTCCCTACTCGTAATCGACTCCCGAACTTGAATCTCAACTTTTAACCAGTGCTTTACTGAATTCAGTTTTTTCCCAATGTTTTTCCTATGAATAAAAACGTTGGTGGCGACTCCCTGTTTCATTCCACACCTTCTTTCTTTCTCGCCGCGCCGTCGCGATCCAGGTTGCGACAGATGGCGACTCCACTGGGGACACTTAAGAGAGTCAGGCCAGTTTGATTGAAAGCGCATGTTCTTTTATATAGCCTTTGTTAGCTTGGATTTCTTCCCCCTTGTTTTATTTTCTGTTAATTGTTGTGGAAGTTTGTTCTTGTTTTAATTGTATCTTGTTATTTGTTACATTATCTATGTTTGCATGCTTGTTGAACCCTAGGGTAGAGGACCATGTTACTTTCCTGTAATTATTGAACCCTAGGGTAGACGACTTTGTATATTTGTTCTGTGTTTGTTCTTTGTGCAGAATGAAGTAAGGTAAAAAGTATTGAATGCCCTTTCACACACTACACTCACAAATTACTCGCACACACTTATGAGTGGCGCCCTATACCCGGGCCCCAAATGAAGCTTAAGTTAGGAGAGGTTGGTAACGGAATCGTATGGGATGTACTTCCTATCCGGTGTTCATGAGAACCTCAACCAGAGTTCGACCTCTCATGATATACGCACCTAGTGGTTCCCCACTGTTGCGTCCCTGTCATGGGTAGGATCTTGGCTCTGGTGACCTTCTAGAAGTCTAGAATGAGCCACCTGGTGTGAAGAGCCACTTTTAGACAAACCATAGGGCCTAGAGAAAACTTTCAACAAAACCCAACCTAGGCCACAAAAGGGCAAACTTTACTTTACCTTATGTCATTTTTGCTTTCCCCTTTTATCCAAGAAAATGAATTATCTACCACCCACAGATTTACTGAGTTATTGAAATAATGACTCGTTTTGAAACACACAGTATTCTTCGGGTGAATAGATAGTCCTCCTTTGGTCATGTACCCTTTGAGTATCTATGGAAATTGACATGGGATTGAACTTAAGAAATAAGGGCTGTAATTGCCCGAAGAAGATGTCTGAGCTAGAGGCTCCCGCCGCAGGATAAAAGATTTCTTCTGTCTTCACAAATATCCCATATTAATTTCTATGATCACCATACCTAGTACTTTTGAATGATAAGTTCTAAGGAATGGTCAAAGGATACTCGCCAAAGTCTGTGATTGTTTCCCACAACATTTTCCTTCTTTTTATTTCTGCCTAACATTTATTTCTTCTTTTTTTTTTTAAAAAAAAAAAGACACCAACGTCACGGGTAGGCATCCTTACCAGACCCGGCTCCAAAAGAAACTCATGGCTGAGGCAGAAGCTGTTGAAGGAAACTTTAGAACCGAGTTCGATCAGCTGAAAGAGCGAGTCGCGGAGTTAACTAAACTCTTAGAAAAGAAACTTACCGAAGGAGGCTCCTCTGCAGGTGTTGAGGATGCCCAACAGCAGCCTGCCACCGCGCCACCTCCCCTTGATTCTGACCCAGCAAGAACCCAACTCCCTAACACAACGACACCCCCTCTCACCATTCATGTCGGGAGACCTAACCCTGCCATTGAGACCCAGCCACCTTACGGCCAGTCTTACGCACAACATACATTTGTCGGTCTAGACGGCAACCCAGTACCTTTTCCACTTTATGGCCTACCCCTGGGGTACTATCCCCCGCTCGCTAACCAACAAGACGCCCACAACTAGCAAGCGGTAAATCCTCATGCTTCATACCCCACACAACCAAATATGCCACCACTCCACCAAACCCAAAACACGCAAGCCCATGACCCAAAAACCTACCAAACCCAAAACACGCAAGCCCATGACCCATAAACTTACCAAAGCCAAAACACACAAGCCCCGATGGCCCAGCCAACCTACAACGCCCAAGCCCAAAATACACAAGCCCAGATAACCCAGCCGACTTATGCTATGGCCTATCCTCAAGGTCCCTCACCAAATACAGGCCTAGTAAACCAGTCCCATGTGTTGCCTCTGTTCAACCAGTCATTCGGCTATCCGTATGGATACGGAACCCCCTATGGGACCAACCTCCAAGATACAACCCGCGCGGTCGCGGCTCCTCGGAGGGAAAGGATAGAGATCTTAGAAGAGCGTTTAAGAATGATGGAAGGCGCCGGAGGTTTTGGACTAATAGATGCTTCGGAGCTATGTTTAGTCACAGATGTTATCCTCCCGCCTAAATTCAAGATGCCAGACTTTGACAAGTATCGAGGAATGACTTGTCCTAAGAATCATCTCATAATGTATTGTCGAAAGATGGCATCTTACTCTTCTAATGACCAACTGTTGATCCACTGCTTCCAAGATAGTCTAGCAGGAGCTGCTCTTACATGGTATGCTCACCTTGATCGGAACCGTATCCGTTGTTGGAAAGACCTGGCAGATGCCTTCCTTAGACAATACAAGTATAACATGGATATGGCACCCAACAGGGTTCATTTACAAAATATGGTGAAGAGGGACAGTGAAATGTTCAAGGAGTATGCCCAACGATGGAGAGAAACAGCGGCGCAAGTGGATCCCCCATTGTTGGAAAAAGAAATAGTCGCAATGTTTATCGACACACTCCCATCACCTTTCTACGGCAAGATGATTGGTAGTGTTTCAGCCAACTTCTCCGACATTGTGACTATTGGGGAAAGAGTGGAGAGTGGAATACGAACGGGTAAGATCACTCAAGGCTCATCTGGGGCAAACATGACGAGGAAGCCGGCACCTGGGAGAAGGGACGGAGAAACTAATTCCATCTCTTCTAATCAAAAGACGGCTCCGCCGAGACCATTCACTCCTACCATGATTCAAGCTCCCAATCCTTATGTGGCCGCAGCCACTTATGGCCCGACAGCTCATACTCCTCACTACCGCCACCCGTGGTAAGAGCTCCAATGCCACAACCCATGCCATACCATCACACGCAACAAGTAGCTCAACCACCCAACCATAATCAGAAGCCAAGGAATCCCAACAATGAGCGCACCCCGGTGCAGTTCGATCCAATTCCCATAACATATTCCAAACTTTTTCCAATCCTCGTTCAGGAAGGTCTGTTGGTTTCATGCCCCATGAAGCCATTGCAACCTCCTTATCCAAGGGGATATGACCCAGACGCTCATTGTGATTACCACGCTGGGGCACCGGGGCATTCCACAGAAAATTGCATGGCTCTGAAATATAAAGTGAGAGATTTGATCAAAGCCGAATGGATCAATTTTAAAGAAGGAAGCCCTAACGTGGTCAAGAATCCCCTGCCTAATCATGGAAGCTCATAAGTTAATGCCGTGGTGGTTGATAGTTTTGATAACAATGTTGATTTGGTGACCGCTTACCTGCCGGGCCGAGAGCTCAGTAACTGGGAAGCTGTCGAACTCCCTACGATTTTAAATGATTCACCAAAGTAATTTGTCATTGCCTTAAAAGTCTTGTTTATCCGTCTGCTATGCCTAAGGCTTTGGGACTTTCCATGTAATAAAGGCGAAAAAACTTGTTTTACCAGTCAATCAATAAATGCGTATCGAAATTCTAAAAAATTTTCATCCCTTTATCCTTGCATTGATTCATTTTCTTTACTTGCTTGTTCCTCTTTTTCTTTCCTTTTTATTTTTTGCCATAACGCACTAAATTGCAGACCCAAAAATGATCCTCTTGAGACTAATGAAATCACAATCCTATTTTACGACCTCAACTACCCGGTCGATTGTGCTGACAAAGAAGGTAGGAAAGCTTGTGAGTCACCACACAAGTTAACCAGATTGTTAGAACAAGAGGTTAAGGAATACCCCTGAGTTAAGAATGACTGAAGGAATCACGGGGCAATATATCAGAAGACATTAGTAATATTGTTTCAGGGCGTGGAAATAATCTATGTGAATGATAACATTGCCAAGTCCCAAATTGGACAAGTGGTAGGCCAGTCAACTAAGAAAACCACAACAGTTACCAGCATAAATAGGGAAAATTGCTAATGCCTTAAATGCAGATACAGTCAAGGGAGACTTGGCCAAAAATTCAAAAAATAATGAAAAAATGAAAAAATGAAAAGTAGAAGTCAAGCTTGAAGTCCAATGCACATACCAAGCAGGGAAAGCTGGTTACGTCCAGATCCGCGAGCAAGCTGTCATTTTCTATATAAGGGGAACAAATGTCGTCAGGCCAAGAACTCGTATTCTTGTCATCATCAACACCTCAACCCTAAGGAGTGCGCCATTCCTCATACCTATGTAGCCAAGGAAATAGTCTGTCAGATTGAGTCGTTGCGTCATTAAGGGGATTAAAAAAAACAAAGAAAAAAAAACACAAAAGCAAAAAAAAGAGGGCAAACAAAAGAAATGGAAAATGAAAAAAAAATAAAAAAAAAGAAAAAACAAAAGGCCAGAATGATGATTCAAGAGTAATTCCCTCTCATTGGTGCCAAAAGACTCACCAATATTTCCTTGGGTACATGGCATAGGAGTGGAGTCTCCTATTTGAAGTGACATCAGTTTCCCAAAGGATCAAACTAAATTTGGAAAAGAATAGGCAGACTCAACTGGAGTGTGATCAGTTTCAACTTTTTACTGTAAAGGATGCAGCCCAAAAATGAACAAGAACACATTATAAAGAAAGAAAAGAGCTCGCTAGGCTGAAAACCTGAAAGGGCAGCCTAGGCAAAAGTTAGAGCAACCCGGTGAGTTGAAAACCTGAAAAGGCAGCTCAGGTAAAAATTAGGGTCAAGATTTCGGTAGAGTAACTAAGGTTTCCAATGCAAAACGTGCAAACTGAGGCATGTGGACCATGGTTAAACTACCCTCTCAAAGGCAGAGTTGAACGATGTACTTGAGGTCGTGACGTGAGATTAAGGTTCTCACTAGTCTCAGGAACTCACTGGAGGATCCTCGAACCTTCCCTGTTTCTCCTGGCCTTGACCTGTCCTATGTAACTTCATTCCATCCCATCTATTTTCCCCATTGTCCATTCTCTGTATTCTGTTTGTCATACATGAATAAAATTTATCCTTTTTCGATACGTGTTATGAATTGCATTAATCTGATAAAACATTGTGTTTTTATAAAAAATAAAATAAAAGAATGGTGAACATTTAAAGTCGTAAGGGACAAGACGCTCCCACTACTTGACCTCGACAATCATCACAAAGACTCAGCCAGGCATGCGCTTCAAAGCTATGATCGCCTCTTGCATTCTCCTCTGTCCATGAGTTATCCTAAGGGTCGCGGTTTCACAGGACCTACCCAGTTTTTGAACTTATCTTTGCACTACTTACCATTTTTTATGCAGGTTATCTCACAGACAGTCATGCCAGGCATTAACACCTCAATCAAGTCCTTCAAGTCCCCTCCTCGAATCGCCTCAGAACTCCTTCCCTAAATCGCCAAAGTTGGCACCTTTTAGTGTTTTCTTCTTCCATCGCCTAAGCAGACATCTTTAAAATCTCTCGCTCAACTCCAAAGTCAGCATCTCTCAAATTCTCATCCCCCTAGTGGAACCTTCCTCGCCAAAGTTGGCACTTCTCGGAACTCCATCCTTAGGTCGCCAAAGTTGGCACTTCTCAAAGTCTCCTCTTCAATCTCCAAAGCAAACTCCGTTCTAACCCTCTTTCGCCAAAGTTGGCAATCTTCAAAGTCTCCCACTCAACTCCAAAATCAGCACCTCTCAAATTCTCATCCCTAGTGAAATCAATCGCCAAAGCTGGCACTTATCAAGATCTCTTCCCCAATGAATCCCAAATCTTTCCTCCGTTCGAGGGGCAGTATCCCTAGCTCTTTCAGCTAGATTTTCCCCCATTTCTCTTCCTACCAATCAAGGAGCAGTTCGCTGAATCATCCAAGACAGCTTGAACTGGATCATCCCCAGATTTCTTTCCTTTAGTAAGCCCACCATACATCCCCAGTGGACCCCAGATTTTTCCTTCCAGTCAAGAAGCAGTTCCCTGAGATCCTTTCAATCTTCCTAACTGGGGCATCTCCCCCAGATTTCTTCTATTTTAGTCAAGGGGCAATTCCCCAAGATTCCTTCAAATCATCTCCAACTGGGGCACCCCAGGTTCACCCTCTTTTAGTCAAAGAGTAATTCCCCAAGAACCTTTAGTCATGTCAAACTGGGGCATCACCCCGAGCCTTTAGGTCCAGTGAGTTAATTTGGACGAGACGTCCTGTTAGCTCCCCCCAACCTTTACATTTCTTGCCAACAGTGAGTTAATTTGGACGAGACGTCCTGTTAGCTCCCCCAATCTCTGTATTTTCTGTCGACCGAGGGTCAACCCCACCCTTTACCTTCTTGTCGCTGATCAAATGGCACCTTTTACCTTTCCAGCTACCTATCAAGGCATCCTTTACTTTCCAGCCGCCTATCAAGGCATCCTTTATTTTCCAGCCGCCTATCAAGGCATCCTTTACTTTCCAGCCGCCTATCAAGGCATCCTTTACTTTCCAGCCGCCTATCAAGGTATCCTTTATTTTCCAGCCGCCTATCAAGGCATCCTTTATTTTCCAGCCGCCTATCAAGGCATCCTTTAATTTCCAGCCGCCTATCAAGGCATCCTTTATTTTCCAGCCGCCTATCAAGGCATCCTTTACTTTCTAGCCGCCTATCAAGGCATCCTTTACTTTCCAGCCGCCTATCAAGGCATCCTTTACTTTCCAGCCGCCTATCAAGGCATCCTTTATTTTCCAACCGCCTATCAAGGCATCCTTTATTTTCCGGCCGCCTATCAAGGCATCCTTTATTTTCCAGCCGCCTATCAAGGCATCCTTTATTTTCCAGCCGCCTATCAAGGCATCCTTTATTTTCCAGCCGCCTATCAAGGAATCCTTTATTTTCCAGCCGCCTATCAAGGCATCCTTTTCCAACCGCCTATCAAGGCATCCTTTATTTTCCAGCCGCCTATCAAGGCATCCTTTATTTTCCAGCCGCCTATCAAGGCATCCTTTATTTTCCAGCCGCCTATCAAGGCATCCTTTTCCAGCCGCCTATCAAGGCATCCTTTATTTTCCAGCCGCCTATCAAGGCATCCTTTATTTTCCAGCCGCCTATCAAGGCGTCCTTTTCCAGCCGCCTATCAAGGCATCCTTTACTTTCCAGCCGCCTATCAAGGCATCCTTTACTTTCCAGCCGCCTATCAAGGTATCCTTTATTTTCCAGTCGCCTATCAAGGCGTCCTTTACTTTCCGTTCACCTATGCAGGCACCCTTTACCTTCTAGTCTACCAGGGGTCAATCCCGATCTTCCCACTGAAAGAATTTTTCCCGGTCAATTCAGAGTTCAAAAAAAAAAACAAAAACAAAAAAAACAAAAAAAAAACAAAGAAAAAAGAGAGGAGAAAAGAAGAGAAACAGAAGTAGAGAATGCTCGTTTTTTTTAAGAAAAAGGTCACACTAACTCGCGATCAGTTGCCATACCGATCAAGAGGTCCCACTTGGCCCCCTACATCGGTGTTCATATCTTTACTTCCTTTTCACTTCAAAAACACAGAAGCTTCGTGTCTCTTTTGTGAAAAAGAAGTAAAGAGGGGCATCTGTGAACACCTCTTTTTGTCCGACCAATTGGTACAGTTCCATCCTTTGAGCACTCTTTTATGCGCATGGTTCATTTGAAAATTCATAACTCCTTCATACGATCTTTGATTTGCGCAAACCCAGTCTCTAAATTTTCCTAACAAAATTGTCTACGACTTTTGTGAAGACCTTGAAGGCTGAATCCTTACCAATTGGTACAGTTTTAATAATCTTCCTGGACTTGCTCCAGTTTCATGACTGCTCTGCACATCTTTAAGAAAAAATTCATATCTCCCTCATATGATACTGAAATGACCCCATTCTTTTTTCTATGGCTCCATATCAAAGAGATCTACAAACTTCATGAAGGCCACAAAAGCTAATTCTCCACCCATTTTGCCCAGTGAATTTATTTTGCTTGCAAATGTATTTCCGTCACACTCTGGAGCAGTTTTCATAGATAGGCCATATCTCCCTCGTTTCTTGATGAAAATTTTTGTGCCATATATCAAATTAAAGCTAAGAGAAAGATCTACAAACTTCATGAAGGGCACAAAAGCTAATTCTCTACCCATTTTGCCCAGTTAATTTATTTTACATGCAAAGGTATTTTCGTCACAGTCTGGAGCAGTTTTTGTAGATGAGTCATATCTCCCTCGTTTCTTGATGAAAATTTTTGTGCCATATATCAAATTAAAGCTAAGAGAAAGATCTACAACTTTCATGTTGGACTCTTTTTCAAATTTGGCACGCATCAGCCCTCAAATGCACGCGCAAGTTTATGATGGTGGGCAAGGCACTAAAGATCATAATGGAGCACTAAGGATCATAATGGAGCACTAAAGCATCATAATGGGGCACTAAAGATCATAATGGAGCACTTAAGTTGATAATGGAGCACCATGGACTTGTTAATTGGAGAGTGCACCTTCCATTACAAATTTTTTATGGCAATGGCTGCTTTTGCATTCCTATAAATAGGCACCATGAGCATTCATTCAAGGGGGGGATTCTTCATTGAAGGCAATCAAGTCTTGGGAAGCCATTCGTTTCTCCTCTTCTTCTTCTCTGTTGCATTTCTTCTTCCAGCAAGTTTTTTTTCATTTCCGGCAAGTTTCTTTTCATTTCCAAGTTTTTCCATTTCCGGGTTAGTTTCTTTTCCAGATTATTATGTTCTTTTCTTTTCTTTACTTTTCTTTGTAGTTGTTATTATGTAGTTTCATTTCTTCTTCCAGCAAGTTTCTTTTCATTCCCAAGTTTTTTTTATTTCCAGGTTATTTTTAATAAAGTATGCTATTATTAATAAAATAATAAAAAAAATAAATAAAATAAAATAATAATAAAAAATAATAAGTAATAAGTTTTGCATATGTTTTATTTTCTAGCCTAAAAATTTTCATTTTTTAACCGTGTCGTACGGGAACACTTCCGTCTACACAATCTCCTTAGGATCCGTACACGTGCGAAGAACTTCGTCTTGTATGAGTTCCCCATATCAATGACTTCCATCATCATGTTCCGAGTCAAAATTTTTCCTCAGAACTACGTAACCCTGATTTCTTGATAATTCAAGAATACGTAGGAGCAGGACTTTAACTCCTGTCGGGCCCATCTTTCTTATTTCCTTTTACTGATTTATTTCCTTGCTTTTTGCGTTTCTTTCGTGATGTTACTTTTTGTCGTTTCCGTGAAAATCAATTTAGACGTGACGTCTTGTTGATTTCCCCCTAGTTTTTGTTCAAACCTTGCTACAATTCATAGGGAAGGGATACTTAGGACAAGACGTCCCGCTTATCTCTTTCCTATCCCTATCCTTTTTACCCAAGGATGTTTAATTTAGACGTGACGTCTTATTGGCATTCTCTCACCCTCTCTGTCTCATATCGAAGTCGAGCTTAATTCGGACGAAACGTCCCATTGACCTCGCTTCAACATTCTATGTCTGTACAGTTCTCTACTCCATTCTATCATTTTCAAAATAAAAGTAAAAGGGAAGAAACCATGTTTTATTTAAGGCTATTTATATTGTGCTTTCAATCTTGGTACTGTCTTTGACAGGCGATGTAGGGTGCTAATACCTTCCCGACTCGTAATCGACTCCCGAACTTGAATCTCAACTTTTAACCAGTGCTTTACTGAATTCAGTTTTTTCCCAATGTTTTTCCTATGAATAAAAACGTTGGTGGCGACTCCCTGTTTCATTCCACACCTTCTTTCTTTCTCGCCGCGCCGTCGCGATCCAGGTTGCGATAATTGTCCCCGAGCATTATTGAGTGATTGGTTTCGAGTGAACATTTGACTCTGAATGACTGATTCCGAGCAAATATTCGACTCTGAGTGAGTGACTCCGAGTGAGGTTGGTTCTGGCCGTGTCACCCAAGAAATTCCATTACTTGTAATCTCCTTATGCTGCTCGGTAAAGTTTGTACGTTTTATCAGTCTTTTATTTTTTATGTCGAGGACTCGTGTTGTCTTGAAAATTTCGAGTGATACTTCCGGGTGGAAGATCTCCGATTAATCCTTCCGGGAGGAGGATTTCCGAGTGATCCCTCGGGGGAAGATTTCTGATTGATCCTTTTGGGAGGAGGATTTCCTAGTGATCCATCGGGGGAAAATTTCTGATTGATCCTTCCGGGAGGAGGATTTCCGAGTGACGATCGGGTCTTCCATCATAAGGGGTATTAATTTTTCCCTAATCATCCAGCCAAACCTACTAGTTGTACTCGGTGTTTTGGTTTAGTCATACAGCCCAAGCCTTCGATGGCGTTTGGTTTAATCATACTAACCATACTCAGAGTTCGGTTTAGTCCTACAATCTGAGTCTTCATTCGGGTTGAAAGTTTCTGAGTGCAACTTTCCTGAGTGTGGTATCTCTGAGTGTGACACCTCCGCGTGGGATGGCGCCGAGTGAGACATGCCCAAGTAGGATAGTACCAAGTGAAGCATTTCCGAATGGGATAGCTCCGAGTGAAACATTCTAAGCGGGATAGAACCGAGTGAAACATCTCTGATTCCCGCGTGGTATGGCACTGAGTGAAGCATTTTCCGGGTAAAACACTTCTAGACAGAGAAAGGCTTTGACTTCGAATGAGTACGTTTCGAGTAGAGACATTCCCGAGTAAATAATTCCTGATTGAAACTTCGAAGTGAGATATTTTTGACTTAAAGAATTCACGAGTCGGACTTCAGTGAGATATTGCCGACTAAAGAATTCACGAGTCAGACACTGAATTTGAAGTGTTTCCGAGTGAAGAATTTCGGGGGAAATACTTCTGAGTGAATTCGAATAATGAGGATGACGATTGATTCTTCTTCAATCGTTCAGCCAAACCTTCTAGTCGTACTTGGAGTTCGGTTTAATCCTACAATCCAAGCCTTCGACTGGGATTCGGTTTGATAATACAACCCATGTCTTCAATGGCGTTCGGTTTTAATCCTACTAACCGAGCCTTCGACACGGGGTTCGGATCAGGGCTAATCCTGAACCTACTGCGCTCGTTACTTGGGGTTCAGCGTGGTCTTGAAGAAGAACCAGCTTACTACGCCCAAGCCTTCAATTGGTGTTGGATTTTACCCATTCACCGTTCTTCATACTCGGTGTTGGATTTTACCCATTCACCGGCCTTCTCAATCGGTGTTGGATTTTACCCATTCACCGTTCTTCATACTCGGTGTTGGATTTTACCTATTCACCGGCCTTCTCAATCGGTGTTGGATTTTACCCATTCATCGTTCTTCATACTCGGTGTTGGATTTTACCCATTCACCGGCCTTCTCAATCGGTGTTGGATTTTACCCATTCACTGTGGTTCATACTCGGTGTTGGATTTTACCCATTCACCGGCCTTCTCAATCGGTGTTGGATTTTACCCATTCACCGTTCTTCATACTCGGTGTTGGATTTTACCCATTCACCGTACTCGGGGTTCAGCGTGGCCTGGAAGAGGGACCAGCTTACTTTGCCCAAGCCTTCAAATTATGATTCACCCCTTTATACCTTCGAAGAGGTTCATCACTAACAACAGATACATTGTTAGGATCGTCCGTCCTGAAAGTATCTTGTCACAACAGTGTTGTGCATCGAATAAAATCATAAAGACAATGGGTGAACATATAGAATATTTCATTAATTATGAATTACAAGAGAAAGAGAGCCGAGTCGGGGTTATGCCTCGTTAAACCTTCTTGGTAAAACCCGATCGAAAAAACTCAAGTAAAGAAAGAGTGCACACCGTCTTACCGACTAGCTGTAATAGCGAAAGGCGTTTTTTGACTTTGATGGCCTGTTCCCTAATCAATGACCTCTCGTCGACCCTGATGTTGTTGGGGCATAACATTTTGCTGTGTAGCTCATCCATCATAACTCCCTTTTGTTTTTCAGAAGCAGTAAATCTTCTGATCGAAGTGGGATGATCATTATCGCCTTCCTCGTAGTCCCTCCCCCTTTTCTCAGTCCGGTCTGATTCATCGAAAGACCTTTCTTTGAAAAGATACTGCTTGAGCTTACCCTCTTGGATCAGGGTCTCGACGGTATTTTTCAAGGCTTGACATTCGTTTGCCAAGTGGCCCTTTTGCTCATGGAATTCGCAGTATTTCCGAGGGTCACCATGTTTGCGAAGCTGGGGCGGCTTCCTGACCCCATATGAAGTAAGCGTTGATCATCCGATCTCTCTCAGAATCTGTGACCGCTTAGAATTTAACGGAGCGTAATTGCTAAATGTATTTATCTGTTCTTCCTGACTCAGAGGTACAGGATTATCGAAGATGTCACCCTGGAATGGTCTCTCCATGCGTTCCGATCGGGGCCTGTCCTTATCTCTCCGTTGTTGTGGCGTTGGGGATTTCCCTCTCGCCGTTGTTGCTTCCAAGTGCATTTTAATGCCCACATACTTGGATGCTTTCCTCCTGAATTCTTCAAAACTCGCCGGAGGACTTTTCACCAACGACAGGGCGAAAGCAGAGTTCGGTTGCAAAGCTTCTATCACGATGTGCAACTGTAGTGCCTCTGCCAAGTTTGGAACAACAACTGCTTCCTTGTAAAACCTCTTCACGAAGTCCTTGAGAGTTTCATGTTCCCCCTGCCTAATCTGGGCCAAAGTATGAGATGTTCTGGGAATATCACTGGAAACGACAAAGTGGTCCACAAACGCTGTTGCCATTTCTTCCCATGAGTTGATGGAACCTGATGGTAGCCCCTTGAACCACCTAAGGGCATCATCAACAAGAGTCTGAGGGAACATCCTGCACATGACATCTTCATCTGCCCCCAGGTACATGGCTTCAAATGCATAAGCATCAAGATGCTTAGTAGGATCAGTTTCACCACTGTATTTTTCGATAGAGTGAGGTTGAGTAGTCTGCAGGTGCTTAGGGATGTGTACACTCATAAGTCTCCTTGAAAAAGGGACTGTGAGCTTATACGTTACCGGAGAGGTTGTCATCAGCTTCCTCTTCCCTTTAGCAACTCTCTCATCAGAATCGTGGGTCTGTTCCTTCCCTTCAAACGTGGGGATGCTTGAATACTGGGGGGTTGAGGACTTTTCTCCCTCGGTTGTGTGATGTGTCTCCTTGGTCTGAGACATGGCTCTCTCCTCCACGCTTTTTCTTTCACGCTTCAATTCCATCAGTTTCTCCATCAACTTTCATATCACCTCATCCCTTGGATCTGGTGCAGACACCTGCACTATCCTTCTTGAACTTTCTACACGCGACTCGAAAGTCAAGCGTCTGTTCGCTGGTTATTCTTAGGCAGAGATGTCTTCCACGTGCCCATCTGGTCGGTTTCTCCCATCGCCTTCCATGATGCAAGACAAGGCTTTATAAACGAGAGGTGAGAATAACTTTAACGGGTCCCACTGGGCGTGCCAATGATCTGTCCTGAACCGAGGTCCAAGAGATCCGGTGTCGGGCCAGTCACAAATAGTGAGAAAAGTATATGTCTAAAGGTCGGTTTTGCAAATATCCGGTATGTTTATCCGGTGTATCTGTATGAAGAGACCGGTCTTGGCGTCCTGGAGGTCCTTCACACTGACCTTATGCGTTGATGTGGGCAAAAGGTGGTGTCACCTGCGAAGATTCTTCCACGCTCAAGTCAGTAATATATTCCAAGTGTGGAATGTAAATGATAGCTCTATGGGATCAGATAGATGCATTCAAGAGAGAAGGACCAGAACCAGAACCAAAACCCTCTCCAGTAAACTGAAGTGAGTTCTTATACCTGATTGGCTCGATATACGAGGACCTGTTAGTGGGGAACCACCAACCTCCATTAAGCAAGTATATTATTGTTTAATGCGCACTCACCAGCATGATTGAGGCAAGTGGCTATTTTATATTGAGCGTAGGGAGTATGGGCTGGACTCAGAGGATAAGTTGATCATTCCCAGGAGCAGAGTATGGCTGGTAGTGTGGGGAATGGAATCATTGATCGGTCCCTGTAGCAATGCCCATCGTCATCTGTCGAGTGACGTGTATGTTATCCGGTGTGCATAGTGTTATCCGGACTAACCAGTGCAGGGAGAACGCCTGACTCGGAATTACAGTCCGGATGTATACCGATGACACTGGTTGCATGTGATATGATGGAAACCGGTTGATCGGTTCGGATCAACCTCTCGAAATGACTGAGGCAATCGGTCATAAGTGATGGGTGAAATGAAAACAGATGAGGTATCCGATGTCTTGGATACTACTTCGGATGACCGGTGTAGGAGAGACTTACATCATATAGTTGCAGACCGGGTCGGTATTCTGTGTTACCGGTTGATGTCTAGGACAACTAATATTTTTGTCGACTGAATCATTGTCCTGTGATACCGATTGAACTCTAGGCCGACTAAGATAATGATCTCTTAGTCTTAGGGCCGGTATTCAGACCGAATCATTTAGCAAGCTATAGGATATTTGAAAAGTCCTTGTGGACCAACAACCCTTATCTTGAAATTTCCTTGGTAATACTTGCCAAAGGGTTAACATTAGGATGTCCAAGACCTAATCAGATAAATAAGAAATCAAGGATGACTCCTGATGTAGATCAATCTTTATAGGAAAGTTCTTTGTCTCCCCTCTAAACATTCTTACATTAGTAGCTTCTTCCTCATGCATATCCTTTATGGCTCTGATGTACATTACAAAGACACGTCTCTTCTCCAAGGCATACCACAACACATCTCTCAGGATTTAGTCATAGGCCTTTTCTAAGTTGATGAACACCATATGTAGGTCCCTCTACTTACTCATATTTTTTCATCAACCCCTTAAGAAGTTAAATGCTTCTATAGTCAACTGTCTTGACATAAAATTGAATTGGTTCATTATGATAGATATTTCCCTTCTTAACCTATATTCTATTACTCTTTTCCATAGTTTCATATTATGACTCATTAACTTAACCCCCCCAGTAGTTTCAACAAATATGGATATCCTTTTTGTTCTTGTAAATAGGTATAAAAGTGGTTCTCCTCTATTCATCAACATTTTCTCTGACCTTAAAATATCATTAAAGAACTTCATTGGCCAGATAATCTATTTTCCCCTAAAAACTTCCAGATTTTAATAAGAATACCATCTTGCCCAATAGCTTTCCCATTGTCTATTTTCTTAAAGGAACTTTTGACTTTACCCACTCTGATCCTATGATGAAAGATCCAATTTTTTTGCTCCATATTAGACACATCTTGAAGAAAACTAATTAACCTAGCTTTATTCATTGTTGAAAAACTTGTAGAAATAATCATTCCATCTATTTTTAATAACCACGTACGTAACCAAAAACTTCACTTCCTCATCCTTCACATCTTTAACTTAATTAAAATTTCTAGATTTCTTTCCTCTACTCTTAGTAATTTTGTAAATCTTCCTTTCACTTTATTTCATCTTTAACCCTTTATAAAACTCTTCAAAAGCCTTGAATCCCTTGGCCAATGCCTTTTTTTGTCTCCTTATTGGCCTTTTTATACCTATCTAATTTTAGCATTTTCACACA
The DNA here is from genome assembly GCA_037962975.1 of Clitoria ternatea. Classification (NCBI taxonomy): domain Eukaryota; kingdom Viridiplantae; phylum Streptophyta; class Magnoliopsida; order Fabales; family Fabaceae; genus Clitoria; species Clitoria ternatea. The sequence goes on from CM075670.1 coordinate 142,992,770, forward strand.
AATGTATATCTTTAAAACATTTTCTTTTGAAATGAATCTTTTCTTGAACACTCTCATTCCATCACCATGATTCTTTATCCCTTAATCCAAAGCCTTTTGATTCTCCTAAAAGAGCTTTGGTCATCTTCTTAACACTTTTGGTCATCTGATCCCACATGATGTTAATACTACATTGTATCTCTTAGACCTTTTTACTCAATAAATCTCTCTTGAACGCTTGTTGTTTCTCCCCTTTTAACCATCACCACCTAATCATATCATATATACAATGCAACAAGTGTAAACATATAACATGTAACATATCTAAATATTTTAATAGACAAATATATATTATGTATATGATGCAACAAGTTTAAATATTTAAATAGATTAACAATATATGAAATAAAAACATTATATTAATTTTTATGCAATAGTTAAATAATACTTCATTATTATATTATGTACAATAAATTGATTGACTTGCCAAGCTGTATTAAACAACCTAAAATCTAACCCATTTTAATAGACTTTAGAAAAGCATATGAATTCATTTAATAAATAAGTGTGGTCTGACCTCAATTGGGTCTAATCCTATCGAGCAGATTCAACTATTACCACTGTTAGCTGGAGTAAACACTTAGTTTTATTCCCTCCTTTTTGAATTAGTTGTCACGGTAAAAATATTTTATTGTTTTCAAAATATTTGCGACTTTAATGCAATAAATCAATTTAATATTAATGACTTTCTTCATAAAAAAATACCAACATCCATTTAAATCTCACCTAAATTGTGTGAGGAGAGTGAGAACAAATTTAAAACCTCAAATCAATCACTAATAAATATTTTAGACAAATAAAATTATGCTGTTATATATATATATATATATATATATATATATATATATATATATACACACAAAAGTAAGTGCGAAGGATAAACTTATATTTACTATATATTAATGATTAATAAGTTGTGGTTTAGTTGATAACGGTAGAATTTTTATTATCTAACTCAAATTGAATAAATCTGTTCAATTGATCTAAAATAATTTAGAATTGATTAAATTGAAACCACCAAAAAATAGTATGATATGAGCGGTTTGGATCGGATTTCGGATCTATCTTTAAAAATTGAACCAAACTTAACTGAATCATAATCTTTAATATATTAACATGTATTTATATTACCCTACTAAATTACATATATAACTTAAACTTAAAAACTCTCATTTTTATTATGTTAAAATTTTTTATGGTGATACTCCGGTAATAATTCTTATGTTCCATTAAGTTTTCATATGTGCGTAAGCGAAACTTTCGTAAGTATATTTCATAAATAGTGATAATTGTGGGTTAAGTTAAATGCGAAACTTAACACATTAATAATCAATTAACATTTATGAAATTTTTTTCATTAGGAAATGGTGGGCCTAATATTTGATTAATTACTTCACGTATAACTTATTGTTGCAATCCAGAATCTCGTATATTTAGCTAGATAGGCCCAAGTCCACCAACAGATAAGCTAAATTATCATAATTGATATAAACAATATTACATTCATTAACCAAAATTGATTTATGATTTGCGTTTCATAAATATGTGTATCTGCTTAAAAAGAAACAGAGGATCACCAACGTAAACAATATATTTTGAATATCCATCTCATGCCTGTAATGAAGAAGCCCAATTTATATCAGTAATGCAAACATTTTATTTTAATAAATAATATTGGTTTTTTTAATATTATAACCGTTAATATTAATATATATATATATATATATATATATATATATATATATATATATATATAAACCCATCAACAGCACGTATATGCCAGAAATTAATTAGCATACCGCAAGACATTGTGTAGTGAATAAAATAATTAAGCCGTATTATATTAATTTTCTTGACATGAACTGTGTAATATTAATCCGAAGGGTTAAAAAAAGTTAAATAAAGAAAGTTCCATCATTGTTTCTCGGTAGGTTAATACTCTGATTCTTCTGAACAAACTTCCAAACGGAAAAACTTCAGAATTCTTCCGTCTAATTTATTTATTTATTTATTTTAAACCAATGCTTTCATTATTTATTTATTTAAACCAATAAAATATGCGACCATCAGGTACATTTTTAGATTTTCAGGATAAAATTTACCAAACAATTGATTGAGTTTAATTTTTAATTTTTATTTTTGATCCTGCTTTATCCGAAATCAAAATTTTGGAGTTACAAGAGTGTAAAAATGGTGAATTTTTTTTTATATTAAAAGTGAAATTTTGTTTATATTAACCGGTTTTTTTAAACATGAGTTGAGTTCAATGGTTGGTTAAAAAATTTTAAAAGTGGAAATTTGAGAAATTGTGTTGTGCCTTTACAATTTAAAAACTATATTAATTTACTTTTAAATAAAAGAGTTCAGTTATCATTAAAGAAACGTGTACTTAGCGCTATATCGTAAAATATATTTAGTTGTGGTATTTTGAGTAAATTTTTAGTTTTGATACTTACCTTTTTTTATTGGTTTTAGTCTTTAAATTATTTATTAGGTTAAAATTGATTCCCAAGACACTACTAAAGAAGAGAATAAAATTTATTTTAAAAAGAAATGAATGAAATAAGTTAAAAAGAAACTGAACATGAACATGAGAAAAACAAGTATTATTTTCATTTATAATTATGTTAATGAAGTTATATTTTAAAATCAATTTTAACTTATTAAACACCAAAACTATTAAAAAAACTTAACCCCTAAAATTAAATTTTGATCTAAAGATAAAGATGAAAAGCATATTTACGCTCCTACGCCCATTATTTAGTCAATTGGCCCATTGCATGCTCCTGTTTTTTTGTGTATCTGATGTGCATATTTGTGATGGGCTTGAGTCAGCGTTTGGGCCTGTTGTTTGTTCCATTTTTATATCGGATACATAGACTGAAGGGAATTTCTCCCCACACCACCTACTTTCTATTTTTTTATTGTAAAAGTCAATTATATCTTCAATTAAAAATAATTAAATGCACACAATATTAAAAAATATGTTAAAATATACTATAAAAAATTATAATGTGAACGTTTGTAGAAATTATGATTCAGTCTTCCGGTCATCTCTAGAAATTATTATCCTTGTCTTTCCATAAATTATAATTCAGGTTTCACCAAAATTCTACCCTAAGCATGTTATCTTCACGTTTATTTTTTGTTATTTATGATGTAATTTGTTACACCATAATTCACTCTAAGTGTTTCTAATCTATACATTTTATAAATCTTTTTGCTATAAATTGCTTCACAAGTTTTCATTCATCAACCATAAAAATTTGAATTGTTCATCCAAAAAAATAACAAAAATATTGGACATAACATATATAAGCAGCAATGAAGTTAAAGATTCCATCACATTACGAACATTGTAAAGAGGAAGAGGGAAATAAATTAAATATTGATGATGGGTGGTAGAGATGTGCCACCTGTAATACCTAATTCTTACAATTTTCATATATGCTTGGAATATAATTTCTAGAGATGTTTAAATTATAATTTTTGGAAAGATCCAGATTATATTGTCCAGTAGTACATTTTAATATTTTTTAACATCACGTGTGTTTGGTTATTTTTAATTATGGGTGTAATTATTTATTACAATGAAAAATAAAAAAAGAGGCAGTGCAAGGAGAAAAAATTAAGGTATAGGGAGAAATTCCCACAACCAACACCGATAAAGATGCATCAACTAAAAGAAAGTGAAAAAAAGAAGAAAGAAATAATTAACAGTAGGAAAAAAGTAGGTAAGCAATCCACAGTTGCCAATAACATCCTGGCGTATCATTTTTAGGCTTTAAGAAAATACTTCATACTAAAGTAAAAAATAAGAATTTTGTCTGGTTTATCTTCTTTTAGTTTGAAATTTGATTTGACAGAGCAAAAATACAATCTCTAGTCCTATTTGATTGTTTGAAGATAAATCACTTTCTTATTCAACTATCATCCTTGAGTTTCAAAATATTAATAACTATTTTTAATAATATCCAGATAAGATAGAAAGTATGTTAAACAAAGAGATAATATAATTTAATAAATGAAAGATAGATCATAAATCTAAGTATATAATCGAGAGTGAGTTGATGTATATTTATATGTGTGCCTTTCTATCTGTAGTTTGAGTGGCTTGTGTGGTGATTAGATTATAAGAAGTTAGGAAATGATGATGAACTATGAGTATGTTTACTTTTAATATGTGTGTGTATGTGTGAGTGTATGTCTAGATGCTTAAGAATGGTCATGTTAGCAACTAGTGAACATGTGTATGGTGTTTAAACACCCTGAATGAAAAGGGTAGTAATGATCTAATAGGTTTACAATCGGTAACTGGAATATGAGAATTTGAAAAATGACATTGAAATGAGTGGAGAATATATACATGTGTGAGGATGTAGTATTGTGATGTTAATGTTATGCCTTTTTCAATTGGAGTTTCTATATGAATTAATTATTTTAGTGCCCACCCTTTATGTGGTTGTTTTTTTTTAGTAACCAATGACAGGGATGTCATGAACATTGTAAAGGCGAGCATCAATAAGCCAAGATTGTCAAGGAACGAATAATGAATCCATATTGCTTGCAACGATGTTGATTTATGAGTGTATTCTTTAAGTATCTATGTTCTGGTACTTTATGTTGTGTTGGTAATAATAAATGATAATTGATATAGGCATATGTTGCCTTATGTGTGTATATATTATTTTGGATGACACGAAGCCACTATTTTTAAATTGCGTGATCATAGGCGGGTGTTGTTACGGGTATATATGTTTTACTGATAGATGACACTAAACCAATTAGATGATGATGTTAAATTATGTATGTAATGACCATGCATTGTGAATGTAGAGTGAAATGGCACTACGCCAATGTATTATTAAATTGTATGATCATGGGTAGGTTACTGTCGTGTGTGAATATAGGCATTAAGCGTTGATAAATCGTATTAAATAACTATGGTGGACTTAGGTCTAGCCAATATTTACGGCTAGCAATGAGATAGGAATGATGATGCATAGTTTGGAATTGGGATTGACAAATCCAATATTTGAGATTATGTTTTAAGAAGAAAAATGGATAATCAAGCCAACTGAATAGGTGATCTTGAGTTCTAGTAGGATCCAAAGTCCTCGAAAGGTGCCAATAGATCCATAGGTATATCTGTAACTTGAGTATGAGTTAAAATTATGATTTGGATGAGATTTGATAGGGTTTTGGTAGTGAAATTAAGAGAAAGTGACTAAAATGTAATTTTTGCATAACTTCACGATCTGGAGGAATTTTTGAGCACGAATTGTGGTGGTAAGTCTGAAATGAGTCATTGATAGTACCTATAAAGTTTTGTAGCATTCGAAGATCAAACAGGCAAGTTGAGGGACATGGAAGTTGACCTAGAGACTGAAATCTATATAATTCTGCAGGTCTATCTTCTGGTAATCGATCGATTACCAGAGACCAAAACCTGAAATCCGACACAGGTTGCTCGCGAGTAATCGGTTACAGAAAGCCTGTAATAGATTAGTAGAGTGAAAAAGGGGGTTTTGATTTGTTCTAAGTTACGTACCGCTTAGGTTCCTAGGGTTTATTTTCCAGGGGTAATTTTAATTACAAAAAAGTTTCTCTAATTTTTATTAGACCCTAAGATAAATTCTAGAAATTTAGGCAGGGACGTTACAGGTGGTATTAGAATGGTTCCATTCAGGACCGAATAATTTTATAAAAGTTTATGAGGTTAAATTGCATTAATTAAAATATGGTGATGAATCATATGATATCTGAGTGAAATGTTTACATATTGTGGTGCATTAGGAATGATTAAAGTAACATGATAATTTGAGGATCCATTTATGTATGGTATGTGTATGATGCAGGTTAGTATTATACTACTTGAATTGAAAGTGCATATTTGTGTGAAAGCAATATTTTAACTTCTTGTGTTCTATGTGAATCAAATGATGAACCATCATTAGGCTATTGAGAATGGCCTGATAACATGAATTAAGGTAAACAAGGATAAAGTCGTTATGGCTAAATTGATAAGAAATCTTGCCTGAGTGGCTTAATTTTGTCCCAATTTGAGGGTCGTAATGCCCAAAAGGGTGGATGAGGTTAATTAACAAGAAACATGTGTTAGAACCAAGAAAACTTCTGAAGAAATCTTAAGATTTGTTGATAACCAACATTAAGTATTCTAATTTAATCAAAGTCATAATTTGTTAATATTTGATAGTCTATGTAAGTGTTTCAGAATACAAAAGGGAGCTTCGCAACAACACAAGTCAGGTGAGACGAAACAAAGAAGAAAACAAGATCTGGGAATATTCTTCAATGTAAGAAGCTCATTTGAACTCGTACCAGACCCAGACCATACTACAAGCCTCAAGAATATGGAAGAGTCTTCTACTAAAGGCAATCTTCATCAACCAGACTTTATCCTCATGCTTCGCCAATATAGAAGCTGTCTCAAACCTATTGCAAATTTTCCAACAAAAATCCGATTACTCCTTATGATTTTTATCATTAACACCTTATAGATCATTAGACTCTAAATCACTAAAAGTTGTCCTTGTAAGAATCTGGTGTAAAGAAATATTGGTGGTCTGGATCAGGATATAAAGAAGATTTATAAGAAGACTGACCAAGCAAGGCAGACCTTGATTCATCCTAAATGCATCAAGTTTTCATCTATGCCTCATGCATTCGAAGGACCTCTAAACAAAAGCCTTCCTACTAAGTGAAAACTTATGCTACTCATACTCTGCCTATGATTACACAAGTCTCAAAGCTCTCTGACTAGAAAGCTTTTGTCCCTTGTGCAACAACCTTCTTAATGGTTATATTCTCTCTCAACAGTCACTTAACAACTATCTTTTCTCTCTAGGATTAACAAGAAATCTTATATATAGAATCATCCTCTCCATTCAGAAGGGTGAGAAGAAGTGTGAAAAGAAGAAGAAGAAAGGGAGAGCAAGAAACACTGAGAGTATAAGATAAAAGAAAGAAAAAGAGAGAGAAAGCTTGTAAGAGAGAAAAAGGAAAATAGAGATAAGAAAATCACACAAAAAGTAGTAGAAATAAGAAAAAGAAAAATACAAACAAGCTTTAGACGTTTGTATACAAAATCCCAAGAAAAAGAAGAAATGACAATCTGCTCAAGAAAAAAATTCAAGACCAAGGGATATTGCCATGAACAAAAGAAAGCTTACTATGTGCAATCCATTCCCATTTCAGAAGCACTAGCAATCCAAGTCAGAAATATGTTTCACTTATCTCAGCACCTTCTATGAGTATATCATTTATGATCTAGCTTTCAGGCTTAGTACATTTATAGTCTATTTCTCATCTTATACATGTACTATGTCATATTCAAAAATAAGTCCTTCACTTTCTTTGCTAACCGGTTTATCAGGTTATCACTTAACTCAACTAAGTCAGAAGACTTATTTTGATTGTATTAATTCTTTTAATTTCTTGTAAGTACAGGTCTGATAGACTTATTGGGAAACTCTGTTGACCTGAAGAGGCTTTTGAAAGAATACTTGGGTTTAAGCTAAGAGTGGCTTGTGAAATAATACTTGGGTCTGCCCCAGGAGTGGATGCTATAAAAGAATACTCAGTGAGATAGGAGTGGTTGGTGTTAAGAATACTCACAAGCACGCTCTGTGCTTAGGCAAGGAGTGGCTGGATTCAATAATACTCAAGGGCATGGTTTGTGCTAATTATGTAAAAGAGATATTGTACATAGTGGAAAAATCCTTCAAGTTTGAAGGTACTGGTTATATCTTCTGGGTTAGAAGTAAACCAGTATAAAATCTCTTGTGTGCTGTTTCTCTCACTATCTCTTACAAGAGTCTGTTGCTCTCTCGCTTACCTTTACTGATTCACAAAAGTATGCTCCGCTGTGCAAATTATGCTTTTGTTTAAATACCACTTTTTGGTTTGAAATAGTGAACAGACTCTAGGTGTCATTACATAAAATATTTGTTTAATAAACTTATGTATATTCAAACTAACTTTGTGTAAGACTAAAAAAATTGTCAGATCAGAGATATATTCTTGCTTGCAGGTGAAAATAAGTTTGGACCACTCTTCTAATGTGTCGTTTAAATGTTTGGTAAAATTAACTAATCCTTTGCACTTATTTTTTGTATACATCTATGATTGCTTTAAGCATTTATTTTGTAATCCTAGAAAACTACACCCTATTATTAGAAACGACATCTGTTTTTGAAAAATACAATCATTTAATCCCATGTGTCTTTCTCCATTTAATTATTATAATTATTTCTATTTTAAATACTTTTAAAAGACTCTCTGGCTTCTACTTCTTTTTCTCTCTTCTATATAAACCCGTTCACTGGTTGTTCCTACTCGTTAAACCCTACTTCGATTTCTTGAGCCTTTTTTCTCAAAAAAATTTCAAGCCTCCCTCAAATACTAAAATGGCTGCCTTCACTAAAAACAATATTGTTGAATCTGTGTTCTTTTCTCCAATCCAATACAAAAATAAAGGAAGAGATGTTATGGCTGAACTGAATGGTATAGGTTGGTTACCTTTTTGCTCCACAATCTATGCCTATTCACCATCTCTGGTGATAAGTTTCTGGTCCACTGCTACTACCAACAAAGAAGACTTCACTGTTTCTGGCACTCTCCAAAACCAAAAAATGGTAATCTCCACTGATAATATTACTTACGTATACAGGTGCCCCGATGAAGGTCTGATGTTTTCTGAAGAATACATTGGCTCCACCATCTCTGAAGAAGAAGTAAATAGGTGTTTATATGGGTTAGAATCTCCTCCAACCCTTCTAGTCAAAGATTTTCTCCCTAAAGCAAAATTTCTCCATGCCCTGATGAGGTAAATTTTCTCTCCAAGAAAAGTGCAAGGGACGTCCTGACTAAGCTAGACAAGTTTTGCATGGTTTTGATGATGAAGAAAGAATAAGCGAGTCTGCCTGATATAATTATGAACTACCTGATCTCCTTTGTCTCCAAAAAGCAAAAGAAAATCCCTTATCCTGGTGTTTTGTCCAAAATCTTTGAACTTCATGGCTTTAAGGTTCAAAATGCATGGGATTTAAAAATGTATGGAAACCTGATCACCAAAGCCCCCACATTCTCAGACATGATCACTCCTGCTGAAGTGTCCTAACAAAGAACTGTTGAAGAACCTCTCAATGATGACTTAAAATCATGAAGTGAAAAGTTCTCATCAGACTCCGACCAACAAGAGTCTGACCCTCTTAAGAAAAAAGGTTAAGGTATTTGTTGGTGCCCCTCCAAGAACTACAAAGTCTGGCACCTCCTCCAAGTCAAAGTCTAATCGTTCAACACTTGCTTTGAAGTCAACTAATCCCTTTGTCTCCATTAGAACATCTGGAAGAATCACACAGGGAATGTTGAAGAATATCTCTACAAGAAAAATTATTTCTGAAGGATCCTTAGCTGCCAATCCTTTGGTATTCGACTTCTCAGGCTCCAAGTCAACCACACCTAAACCAGAAATCATTCTGTCACCTCCATCTTTAGAAAATTCATCTCAGATGGTCTTTGATTAACCTCCAACTCCTCTGGAAACCATATCCGTTGTCCCTACCCTAAATTAAATATTGTAGACCTGCACACACTCATTCACTTCTGTGCCTATTCAACATCCAGAAACCAGACTTTAGACAAATAAAATCAAATTGCCATCTGCCTCACCATCACTCAAATTTGCTCCACCTCTATCTGCATAGGAAATTCTTCATGATGCCAGTCTCTGCACAGTCTCTAATGCTACAATGTATTACAAGCTCAAGAAAGAACAAAAAGATATTATGCTGGATATTCAACAAGGAAGATCCTTAACTAAAATTACAAGTGGAATAGAAAAGTCTGCCTTCATCCTACCTTCAACAAAGATCCTCATTGCTCCAGACAAGCTCTGCCCTCATAAAAAGATTAACTCATCCAAGAAAGGGAAAGAACCCGTTTCTGATTTGGTTCAACCGTATGTACCTACATGGGATGAACCTAGACCAAGAAGACTCCCCGACAAAGAAGTATCAAGACTCTTATAGCCTGATAACAACACTGAGGATGATATTAGAAGAATATGGAATCATATTGTATGGATGATAGGTGAAGCCGTTTCCAGCTCTAACAGTTCAAATCATTCATGATCTATCTTACCACCTCTTTAACCCTTCCTGTAACACCCTCGGTTAGATAAGACAAATCCTTCTGTAGGTTCATCCCATTTAACTGAGAGTGTTAACAGTTTTTAGAAAAAGTGAATATTTTTTTTTTAAAAAAATAAATACGTGGCAGATCAGCGGAAGTAATATTGTATATATCACATAGTCATTCACAAACTGTAAATAAATGTACTCTTAATAGAATGGGGCACGCAGGCACCCTTAAATATTATACAGTCATCCGATGTCTAATTATAAACGTTCTATTCCTAGTGATTATTCTCACTGGGTTCAGCGTACTGCTGATCTTCACACTCGAGTTCTTGAGTTTCTAATTCCTCTGAAAAATGTTCAACAGTAAGGGTGAGTATAACCCAAGACCTTGATTGGTTCCTCCGGTGCGAACGTAATCCAGTTAACATACAATGTCACATAGATCATACATTTAGCATGTTTGTAACAATCAAGCATGTTATCATCACATAATCGTCATGTTCACAATTATAACAATCATGAAATAAATCATACATATAATATATTCACAATTATAACAAATGAATGCATGAGTGCGGATTTATTATGATTTATCTTTGATTAAGTCTCATGATGCATGTGGGCCCGATAAATCATTTCATCTTCTTCTCATTCTTTGGAATATCACCATTCCAATCATCTAGAGCGATCATGGTCCGCCCAAGTTCCATGTGGTACAAAATGAACTCATTGGTTCTCATTATTAATTTAAATATTTTTAGAACTTGGATCCCTACGATCATAGTTACACTCCGTCATTTAGTCAAAGTACACTAGAATTGCATCGTCTCACCCGGCTATCAGGCGCGACTCTAATGCCATTGGGTTGCCGTTCCAGTTGTACTCCCAAGATTCTTCATGGAGATCGAACGTGAGTGTCCTCCACTGTACCAAGTGTATGCTCTAGAGGTTTTTCTTCTTCAAAAATATTTTCATGATGCGGAATGCATTTATCTTATCAATTGATTACTGGGTATCTTATGTGTTTCCAGTTTCATCATAACATTCTCAAGTTCTTTGAATATCCTCAATCATTTAAACCTCGTAAGATATTCGTTTATTATTTTAGAAATATATCTATTATATACATATTCTTTCATAAAGAGTAAAATAATGTATACTTTATGTATTTATACATAATTTAGATGTTTAACAAAGTATAATGATGATAAAAATAATAATAAGGATAACAATATTAAGTTTGACAAGAAATAATGATAATAAAGGAATAAGAATATCATTTATAGCTTACCAATAACTTAAATAAATATTAAAAATAGGTTTCCAATTGAGATTTCAAGTGAAAAACACTAAAATAGAGTTTTCCGAGTGAAACATAGGTAAATCCGAGTGAAATATGTATGATTCCGAGTGGAATCATACAGAGAGGGGTTCTCCAAGCGATCTGGTTCAAAATCCAAGTGAAATGACACTGGAAAAACTATTTTTCGACTGAAATAACTTAAATCCGAGTAGAAATGAGTTAAATCCGAGTAGAAATATTGATTTCCAAAAGAAAGGTTTAATATTGAGTGAAAAATTGAGTTTTCCGAGTGGAATGAGTTGAATGCCGAGTGAAATTGAATTAAAAGGAATCCTCCGAGTAAAATAACATCTTTGCTGAGTGAAATGAATCATTAACCAAGTAAAATCACTGAATGGGTTCTCCTGAGTGAGAATAAAATGATTTCTGAGTGAAATAAGGTATTTTCCGAGTGGAATTATGAGTTTACCGAGTTATATTAATTAAGAGGGCTCTGTCTGAATAAGAATCATGCGGATAAAGTGAAAACCGAGTAAGATAATCCTGATTCCGAGTGAAATCAGGTTTGGAAGGGTTTTCTGGTGAGTTGTCTTTATAAACCGAGTTGCATCAAGTGGAAGGACTATCTTTAGTGAAAAATAACAATTTGCTGAGTGAAATAATTGTTTTGGCCGAGTGAAATGAATAGAAAGCTACTGTCCGAGTTAAATAATGATGTTTCTGAGTGCATTTACTAATAAGGGGTTCTGAGTAAAGGTAAATATATTTTCTGAGTGGTATTAAGTCAAAATCCGAGTGAGATATAACTTGGGAGTTGCTGTCCGAGAGAAATATAGTGTTTACCGAGTGAAATACCATGTTGTCCGGGTGAAATCAAATGAAAGGCTAATATCTGAGTATAAGTAAGCAAATCCGAGTATAAATAAACAAAACCAGTCGGATTATCATAAAAACCGAGTAGAATAACATGTTATCATATTTATTTCACTGGAATCCACACGGTACCCATGCTTTCTTAGTAATTTCAGTGCAATCAATACATGTCATATCACAATTCACTCGGTAACAGATATATATATATATATACATGCATATACATACAATAATTTCAAGCATTTCATACATACTGGACCTATCCTCACTCGGTTTTCCCACAAGGCACCCAAGAATATACCTCCTTACCTCGAATGAAGCTCCTGGAGGAGAAGAAAGAGACTCCCTTTACTGTCCTGCCTGGAATCCGAGTGAAATAGAGGGGAAAAGAGAGGAAAAGAGCTTGCTGGGAAGAAGAGTGATGAAGTGTTTGGTTCGTGTGTGTGGTGTGAGGTATAAGGACCTTCAGCTCGTTTAAATAGAGAGGAAATGAGTGGGGAGACAAGTGGGAGACATCGGTTGGAGAATTAGGTGGGATAATGGAGCCTTTTGACTCCTTTTCCAGTCAGCTTTGCATTAGATTGGGATAAAATATATAAAGTTATCATAATAGAGGCAACTTTCTCCTCTGATTGGTTCGTTGTGCCAATCATTCTTGGCTTTATATGATTAAGTGGGTTGACCACTATCTAAAGTGGAATTCAGTGTTGGCAAAGAGGCCGGTATCACATGTGAGGGCGGTATTGAATTATGAGGGCGGCATGGAGTGAAGAAGACGGTGTTGAATATGAAGGCGGAGTGAAGTGAGGGCGGAGTGAAGTTGTGAGGCGGTATAGAGTGTTAAGGCGGTGTGGAATGTGAGGCGGTATAGAGTGTTAAGGCGGTGTGGAATGTGAGGCGGTATAGAGTGTTAGGGCGGTATTAAATTATGAGGGCGGAGTGTAGCATGAGGGCGGAGTGAAATGTTAGGGCGGAGTGCAATGTGAGGCGGAGTGTAGTGATGGGCGGTGTGTAGTGATTTGAGGGACAACGTCCATGCAAGAAGGCGGTGTTGAGTGTGAAGTAAGAAATAGAGGATGGTATGTGTGAAGGAGTTAAGGACTCCGTCTGTGGAAAGTGGGCGGTGTTGTGAGGCTACAAAGAGATCGGTTTTGGTGAATGCCGTCTCAGAATTGTTTGGTGTGCACATCGGTTCAAGAACAACTTCCTCTAGCCGGTGTGAACTCCTAATGTAAGGACGGATCTAGTAGCCATCCGGTGTGTACATATGCTCATTCGGTGTGGTGTAAGTAAGCAAATCTTTTCTTACTTCAGCCATCTGATGTGACATAGAAGACATCGGATGGTTAATGACATCGGATCTCTTGAGCGAAATCCGATTCGCTTGAACGAATCCGCCCTTCATGGCTCGGAATTCTTCCAAAACTGACTCAACACTTGCTTTCTCACTCGGTAATGGTTCAGCCTCTCTATATTTCTCTCGGAATGGTTCCTTCTTCCATTTCCACTCGGATCTTTAAGTAATTACATAAGAACCGTTCGGAATACTTCCATAATGCGTCCCACTCGGTAAGAAGCATCAAATCAACATAAACTTGAGTGTTCAAGCTTTCTTTCACTCGGAATACTTCAATCAGAGCAGTTTTCTTCGGAACAGAAGTACTTGGCAAGGTTTGACTCGGAAACAAGTCATTCCAGGGTGTTTTGACTCGGAATTCCATCCTCCACTCGGAATTTCTAATCTTTCACTCGGAATTCTTCACTGTCACTCGGAACAAAGCCCTTTTCACTCGGTTTTTGCCTAATTTCGCTAATGATCCTTATAATTTACATTGTTATGCGCAAAATAATACTTATGAGATACCACAGACCATCAACAGGGTATATATATTGACTTATTCTTCTTTCAAACCTTCCATAATTCAAAAATTACAAGAGTGAAATTGTTTCTAAAAACAGGGATGTTACATTCTCCCCTCCTTTTAGAAATTTCGTCCTGAAATTTAAAGTTAAAACAATTGAGGGTACAATTCTCTCATTTTCTCCTCAATTTCCCAAGTAGCATCCCCATCATCTGTCTGACTCCAAACTACCTTGACCAAAGGAATTTCTTTGCCTCTTAGCTGTTTGAGACGTCGGTCAGCAATCTTAACTGGCGATGCTTCAAAGGTAAGATTTTCTTTCAGAACAAATTGATCGGGACTTAGAACATGATCAGGGTTTGGTACATATTTGCGGAGTTGAGAGACATGAAATACATTGTGAAGGTTTGTCAGCTCGGGTGGCAGAGCAATGCGGTACGCATGAGTTCCTATCTTTTGCAAAATCTGATAGGGTCCTACGTATCTGGGGCTTAACTTCTTGGCCTTCAAAGCTCTTCCTACTCCAGTGGTAGGGGTAACTTTGAGAAATACATGGTCACCTTCTTCAAATTCTAATGGCTTCCGTCGCTTGTCATAGTAACTCTTTTGTCTATCTTGCGAAGCCTTCATTGCCATTTGAATCCTCTGAACTTGTTCTATTGTCTTCTGCACAATCTCCGGTCCAATTATTGTTTTCTCACCAGTTTCATACCAACATAAAGGTGTACGACACTTTCTTCCATACAAAGCTTCATATGGGGCCATTCCAATGCTTGCATGATAACTATTGTTGTAAGTGAATTCAATAAGTGGGAGATATTCTTGCCAACTTCCACCATGTTCCAATACACAAAGACGTAACAAATCTTCAAGAGTCTTGATCGTTCTTTCTGATTGTCCGTCTGTCTGTGGGTGGTATGCGGAACTTAACTTCAGACGAGTTCCTAGAGCTTGTTGCAGGCTCTTCCAAAACTGAGATGTGAAACGAGGATCTCGATCAGATACAATCGCAGTGGGAATTCCATGTAATCGTACAATCTCCTTGATATAGATTTGGGTGAGTTTTTCTAGGGAATACTTCATATTGACAGGAATGAAGTGAGCGGTCTTTGTTAATCGATCCACGATTACCCAAATAGCATCACATCCAGCTGATGTTCTGGGAAATCCACTCACGAAGTCCATAGCAATCTCATCCCATTTCCATTCTGGAATATCCAGAGGACGAAGGGTCCCACTTGGTCGTTGTTGTTCCGCCTTTACCTTCTGACACATCAGGCAAGCTGTTACGTATTCAGCGATATCCCTTTTCATTCCTTGCCACCAGAATAATTTCTTCAAGTCCTGGTACATCTTGGTTGATCCTGGGTGGATACTGTACTTACTCTTGTGTGCTTCATCCAGGATAGATCTCTTAAGATCTGCATTAACTAGAATACAGAACCTCTGTTGATACTTGATCACTCCATATTCATCTTTGGTAAACTCTGAGACTCCTTCTTTTGTCTTTTCTGCTAGATCTTGTAATTCTTGATCATTGGCTTGAGCTTCTTTGATTTGTTCCAAGAAATCATTGGAAATCCTTAGCATTCCAACCATAAGGCTTCCTCCTTTTGGTATTACTGCTAGATTTAAATCGCGAAACTGTTCAATTAATTCTAACTCTTTCGTCATCATGTATGAGAGACGTAAAGCCTTTCTACTGAGTGCATCAGCCACAACATTAGCTTTCCCAGGATGGTATCGGAGTTCAAAATCGTAATCTTTGATAAACTCCATCCACCTACGTTGTCGCATATTCAACTCCTTCTGATCAAATAGATACTTCAAGCTCTTGTGATCACTGAAGACTTCGAAGTATGTACCATACAGGTAGTGTCTCCAGATTTTCAAGGCAAACACAACAACAGCTAATTCCAAATCATGTGTGGGATAATTAACTTCATGCGCTCTCAGCTGTCTTGAAGCATAGGCAACAACTTTCCTTTCTTGCATTAGGACACATCCTAGTCCTTGTTTTGACGCATCACAGTACACTTCATATGGCTTGGCAGGGTCTAGAAAAATCAATACAGGTGCGCTAGTGAGTCGTTGGCGTAACTCCGTAAAACTGCTTTCACACTTATCAGTCCATTCGAATGGTTGATCTTTACGAGTCAGCTTAGTTAAAGGTGTTGCAATTCGAGAGAAATTCTCGATGAATCGACGATAATATCCAGCCAGTCCAAGGAAACTGCGGATTTCCGTCACATTCTTAGGTCGTTCCCAACTTAGTACAGCTTCTACCTTTGTAGGGTCCATAGCAATTCCTTCCTTAGAAATGACATGTCCTAAGAATTTCACTTCCGTCAACCAAAATTCACATTTTGAAAACTTAGCGTACAATTGTCTTGCACGCAAAGTGTTCAGAACAATTCGAAGATGCTCCTCGTGTTCCTCATGGCTCTTGGAGTAAACGAGAATATCGTCAATGAATACGACCATGAATTTGTCCAAGTACTCATGGAAGATTCAGTTCATGTATCCCATAAAGACTGCAGGTGCGTTTGTAACTCCAAAGGGCATAACAAGGTACTCATAGTGCCCATATCGTGTTCTGAATGCCGTTTTGGGTACATCGTCTTTCTTTACCCTGATTTGATGATAGCCTGATCGCAGATCAATTTTTGAGAAGATAGCGGCTCCTCGTAGTTGGTCCATCAAATCATCAATTCTTGGGAGAGGGTATCGATTCTTGATCGTAGCTTTATTTAACTGACGATAGTCAACACATAATCGCATACTGCCATCCTTCTTTTTGACTAGAAGAACTGGTGCTCCCCAAGGTGAGACACTGGGTCTAATCATACCTTTCTCCAGAAGTTCTTCTAATTGCTCTTTAAGTTCGCTGAGTTCCTTGGGTGACATCCGGTAAGGAGCAATAGAAATTGGTCCCACGCCCAGTATAATATCAATACTGAATTCGACTTCTCGCTCTGGAGGTAACTCGCTTATATCCTCAGGGAATACTTCTGGAAATTCTTGAACAACAGGAATCTGTCCAAGTTGAGGAGTGGCCTTACTTTCAGTTTCAGTAAGGATCATGTACAGTTGGATTTCTTTTGAACTTACCTTTTCTGAGTTAACAAGGCAAGAATCTGTGACTTGATCACATTCAGAGGTAGTAGACCCATGAGAGATGGATCTATTATGACAGTCAATCAAAATATGATTGGCAGCAAGCCAATTCATCCCTAGAACAATGTCTAGATCAATCAAAGGTAAACATATCAGATCTACTTGATAAGATTTCCCTTCGATATTAAGAGGATATTCTAGACATATGCGAGTAGAGCAAATGGGCTTATTGGCGGCAGTTGTGACAATCATTTGATAGGGCAGGGAGGTTGTAGGAAGCTTTAAATGTTTTACACAATTCTCAGATATAAAAGAATGAGTGGCTCCAGAATCATATAATACATTTAATAGAGTACTTCCTATAAAGCATGTACCTTGCACAAGATCGTTCTCTTGTGATACTTCTGCACCATTCATGGTAAAAACTCTGGCATTTCCCCCTGGCCTTCCGGTTGAGTTGTTTCCGGGCCTTCCAGGATTATTGTTCTGTCTGAAGTTGTTGTTGCGGGGAACATTTTGCATTCTCGGGGTATTGTTGGTAGAGACATTTGCAGTAGATCCTCCATTTCCTTGACTTGTTGGTCGTACTGCCTGTCTTTGGGGTACTTGTTGTTGGTTATTTTTATTCTTGTACCAACAGTCATCATCACGATGTCCGATCTGTCCACAAATTGTGTAGTTTCTACTTCTTTGGTTCTCCTGACCTTTAGGAGGAATTCGGTTGACTGAGTTGAAAGATCGAAAATATGGTCGATCTCCTCGAAAATCCCTTCTTTGGTGTCGATCTGGCATACGTCGCTCTGGCCCATGATTAGACGCTCCAGGTCGTCGAAGATTAGAGGTGTTCTCAAATATACGGCATCTGTCAACCAAAGTGGTGAATTGTGTAATTTGTTGACAACATATGACTTGACGAATCTTATGTCGTAGTCCTGCTTCGAACTTTGCATATCTTGATGCTTCTCCCATGTGAGTGTAGTAAGGACAACATTTTGCCAGTTCATCAAACTTAGCAGCGTACTCCCCAACAGTCATATTACCTTGTTTCAGATTGAAGAATTCTTGCTCTTTTTGCCTCCTTATATCTTCGGGAAAATATTTAGCGAGGAATTCCGTCTTAAATCGTCCCCAAGTAATGATATGCCCATCAGTAGCTAGTCTGACTCTAGCATGAGTCCACCAATGTTCTGCTTCTCCAACCAGCATGAAGACCGCAAAGGTTACACAATCCTCATCGGAACATCGCATAGCGACAAAAATCTTTTCAAGATGTTCAATCCATAGCTGTGCTCCTTCTGGATTGAAGCCTCCTTTGAACTGCGTAGGATTGTTCCTTTGAAAATCAGCTAATCCTTGCCTGGCAGAAGCATGAGGTAACTCTTGCCTTTCTATTACCTCCACAATTCTGGTAAGAAGAATCTCCATCACGTGATTGTTATTTTGGCGTGCCATTGGGAATTTGCTGAAAGAATATCAACAAATAGATTCAGGGTATGCGTTATGTGGAGTGTTCCACATAGGATATTTAGTCTTAGGAGTGTTATGGACTGTTCAATATTTCTATCAGAGTACGTGAAAACCTAATGGTCCACTCCACAAGCTTAATGAATCGACTATGCTCTGATACCACCATTGTAACACCCTCGGTTAGATAAGACAAATCCTTCTGTAGGTTCATCCCATTTAACTGAGAGTGTTAACAGTTTTTAGAAAAAGTGAATATTTTTTTTTTATTTTTTTTTTAAAAAAATAAATACGTGGCAGATCAGCGGAAGTAATATTGTATATATCACATAGTCATTCACAAACTGTAAATAAATGTACTCTTAATAGAATGGGGTACGCAGGCACCCTTAAATATTATACAGTCATCCGATGTCTAATTATAAACGTTCTATTCCTAGTGATTATTCTCACTGGGTTCAGCGTACTGCTGATCTTCACACTCGAGTTCTTGAGTTTCTAATTTCTCTGAAAAATGTTCAACAGTAAGGGTGAGTATAACCCAAGACCTTGATTGGTTCCTCCGGTGCGAACATAATCCAGTTAACATACAATGTCACATAGATCATACATTTAGCATGTTTGTAACAATCAAGCATGTTATCATCACATAATCGTCATGTTCACAATTATAACAATCATGAAATAAATCATACATATAATATATTCACAATTATAACAAATGAATGCATGAGTGCGGATTTATTATGATTTATCTTTGATTAAGTCTCATGATGCATGTGGGCCCGATAAATCGTTTCATCTTCTTCTCATTCTTTGGAATATCACCATTCCAATCATCTAGAGCGATCAGGGTCCGCCCAAGTTCCATGTGGTACAAAATGAACTCATTGGTTCTCATTATTAATTTAAATATTTTTAGAACTTGGATCCCTACGATCATAGTTACACTCCGTCATTTAGTCAAAGTACACTAGAATTGCATCGTCTCACCCGGCTATCAGGCGCGACTCTAATGCCATTGGGTTGCCGTTCCAGTTGTACTCCCAAGATTCTTCATGGAGATCGAACGTGAGTGTCCTCCACTGTACCAAGTGTATGCTCTAGAGGTTTTTCTTCTTCAAAAATATTTTCATGATGCGGAATGCATTTATCTTATCAATTGATTACTGGGTATCTTATGTGTTTCCAGTTTCATCATAACATTCTCAAGTTCTTTGAATATCCTCAATCATTTAAACCTCGTAAGATATTCGTTTATTATTTTAGAAATATATCTATTATATACATATTCTTTCATAAAGAGTAAAATAATGTATACTTTATGTATTTATACATAATTTAGATGTTTAACAAAGTATAATGATGATAAAAATAATAATAAGGATAACAATATTAAGTTTGACAAGAAATAATGATAATAAAGGAATAAGAATATCATTTATAGCTTACCAATAACTTAAATAAATATTAAAAATAGGTTTCCAATTGAGATTTCAAGTGAAAAACACTAAAATAGAGTTTTCCGAGTGAAACATAGGTAAATCCGAGTGAAATATGTATGATTCCGAGTGGAATCATACAGAGAGGGGTTCTCCAAGCGATCTGGTTCAAAATCCGAGTGAAATGACACTGGAAAAACTGTTTTCCGACTGAAATAACTTAAATCCGAGTAGAAATGAGTTAAATCCGACTAGCAATATTGATTTCCAAAAGAAAGGTTTAATATTGAGTGAAAAATTGAGTTTTCCGAGTGGAATGAGTTGAATGCCGAGTGAAATTGAATTAAAAGGAATCCTCCGAGTAAAATAACATCTTTGCTGAGTGAAATGAATCATTAACCAAGTAAAATCACTGAATGGGTTCTCCTGAGTGAGAATAAAATGATTTCTGAGTGAAATAAGGTATTTTCCGAGTGGAATTATGAGTTTACCGAGTTATATTAATTAAGAGGGCTCTGTCTGAATAAGAATCATGCGGATAAAGTGAAAACCGAGTAAGATAATCCTGATTCCGAGTGAAATCAGGTTTGGAAGGGTTTTCTGGTGAGTTGTCTTTATAAACCGAGTTGCATCAAGTGGAAGGACTATCTTTAGTGAAAAATAACAATTTGCTGAGTGAAATAATTGTTTTGGCCGAGTGAAATGAATAGAAAGCTACTGTCCGAGTTAAATAATGATGTTTCTGAGTGCATTTACTAATAAGGGGTTCTGAGTAAAGGTAAATATATTTTCTGAGTGGTATTAAGTCAAAATCCGAGTGAGATATAACTTGGGAGTTGCTGTCCGAGAGAAATATAGTGTTTACCGAGTGAAATACTATGTTGTCCGGGTGAAATCAAATGAAAGGCTAATATCTAAGTATAAGTAAGCAAATCTGAGTATAAATAAACAAAACCAGTCGGATTATCATAAAAACCGAGTAGAATAACATGTTATCATATTTATTTCACTGGAATCCACACGGTACCCATGCTTTCTTAGTAATTTCAGTGCAATCAATACATGTCATATCACAATTCACTCGGTAACAGATATATATATATATATACATGCATATACATACAATAATTTCAAGCATTTCATACATACTGGACCTATCCTCACTCGATTTTCCCACAAGGCACCCAAGAATATACCCCCTTACCTCGAATGAAGCTCCTGGAGGAGAAGAAAGAGACTCCCTTTACTGTCCTGCCTGGAATCCGAGTGAAATAGAGGGGAAAAGAGAGGAAAAGAGCTTGTTGGGAAGAAGAGTGATGAAGTGTTTGGTTCGTGTGTGTGGTGTAAGGTATGAGGACCTTCAGCTCGTTTAAATAGAGAGGAAATGAGTGGGGAGACAAGTGGGAGACATCGGTTGGAGAATTAGGTGGGATAATGGAGCCTTTTGACTCCTTTTCCAGTCAGCTTTGCATTAGATTGGGATAAAATATATAAAGTTATCATAATAGAGGCAACTTTCTCCTCTGATTGGTTCGTTGTGCCAATCATTCTTGGCTTTATATGATTAAGTGGGTTGACCACTATCTAAAGTGGAATTCAGTGTTGGCAAAGAGGCCGGTATCACATGTGAGGGCGGTATTGAATTATGAGGGCGGCATGGAGTGAAGATGACGGTGTTGAATGTGAAGGCGGAGTGAAGTGAGGGCGGAGTGAAGTTGTGAGGCGGTATAGAGTGTTAAGGCGGTGTGGAATGTGAGGCGGTATAGAGTGTTAGGGCGGTATTAAATTATGAGGGCGGAGTGTAGCATGAGGGCGGAGTGAAATGTTAGGGCAGAGTGCAATGTGAGGCGGAGTGTAGTGATGGGCGGTGTGTAGTGATTTGAGGGACAACGTCCATGCAAGAAGGCGGTGTTGAGTGTGAAGTAAGAAATAGAGGACGGTATGTGTGAAGGAGTTAAGGACTCCGTCTGTGGAAAGTGGGCGGTGTTGTGAGGCTACAAAGAGATCGGTTTTGGTGAATGCCGTCTCAGAATTGTTTGGTGTGCACATCGGTTCAAGAACAACTTCCTCTAGCCGGTGTGAACTCCTAATGTAAGGACGGATCTAGTAGCCATCCGGTGTGTACATATGCTCATTCGGTGTGGTGTAAGTAAGCAAATCTTTTCTTACTTCAGCCATCCGATGTGACATAGAAGACATCGGATGGTTAATGACATCGGATCTCTTGAGCGAAATCCGATTTGCTTGAACGAATCCGCCCTTCATGGCTCGAAATTCTTCCAAAACTGACTCAACACTTGCTTTCTTACTCGGTAATGGTTCAGCCTCTCTATATTTCTCTCGGAATGGTTCCTTCTTCCATTTCCACTCGGATCTTTAAGTAATTACATAAGAACCGTTCGGAATACTTCCATAATGCGTCCCACTCGGTAAGAAGCATCAAATCAACATAAACTTGAGTGTTTAAGCTTTCTTTCACTCGGAATACTTCAATCAGAGCAGTTTTCTTCGGAACAGAAGTACTTGGCAAGGTTTGACTCGGAAACAAGTCATTCCAGGGTGTTTTGACTCGGAATTCCATCCTCCACTCGGAATTTCTAATCTTTCACTCGGAATTCTTCTCTGTCACTCGGAACAAAGCCCTTTTCACTCGGTTTTTGCCTAATTTCGCTAATGATCCTTATAATTTACATTGTTATGCACAAAATACTACTTATGAGATACCACAGACCATCAACAGGGTATATATATTGACTTATTCTTCTTTCAAACCTTCCATAATTCAAAAATTACAAGAGTGAAATTGTTTCTAAAAACAGGGATGTTACACTTCCCATGACTTAAAACCTTTAATCCTTCATATCCCATTCTGTTGATATCAAAAGGGGAAAAGAAATGAAGAAATTAAAGAATTTGAGATCAAGTCTTTTTAAATTTCAAGTCTTTTAAGTCTTTTTAAATTTCAAGCCTTTTAGCTGTTTTAAATTTCAGATAGTTTGTGTTAAAAATTTTTCTTATATCTATAATATTTTCAGTTGCTTCACTGATTGACTTAAAATTATTTATTATCTCTATCATTCTAACTTCCTATCTATAAAAGAATTCTCTCTAAGTATATTAGTTAGGAATAATTTGAAAACAAAATATTCTATTGCAATCACTGTAAGTATTTCTCAAACTCTAACTCATGCTTAGTTAAGAAGCTTTATTGAAATTCATAAGACTTTGCTTAAATTAAAAAGACTCAATGTTTGATATCCATAAGGGGAGATTGTTAGAACCAATAAGACTTCTAAAGAAATCTTAAGATTTGGTGATAACTAACATTAAGTATTCTAATTTAATCAAAGTCATAATTTGTTAACATTTGATTGTTTATCCAAGTGTTTCAGAATATAAAGCATAGGCTACAAAACAAAGGGGGAGCTTCTGCACAGCACAAGTCTGGTGAGACGAAACAAAGAAGAAAACAAGATCTGGGAATATTCTTCAACGTAAGAAGCTTATTTGAACTCACACCAGACCCAAACTCATCAAGCTATACTGCAAGCCTTAAGAACATAGAAGAGTCTTCTACTAAAGGCAATCTTCATCAACCAGACTCTATCCTCATGCTTCACCAAGATATAAGCTATCTCAGACCTCATGCAAATTTTCCAACAAGAATCTGATTGGTCCTTATGAGTCTACTTATACATCATCAGACCTTGAATCACTTTCAAAGGTCGTCTTTGTACGAATCTGGTGCAAAGAATATTGGTGGTCTGGATCAGGATATAAAGAAGATCTATGAGAAGACTGACCAAGCAAGGTAGACCTCGATTCATCCTAAAAGTATTAAGTTTTCATTTGTGCCTCATGCATTCAAAGGACCTCTAAATAAAAGCCTTTCTATTAAGTGAGAGTTTATGCTACTCCTACTCTGCCTATGATTACACAATCTCAAAGCTCTTTGACCTATATTACTTTTTCAAAACGTCTTTCTCTGACCAAAAAGATTTTGTCCTTTGTGTAACAACCCTCTCAACGGTCACTTAACAACTATTTTTTCTCTCTAGGCTTAATAAGAAATCTAATATATAGAATCATCCTCTCCATTCAGAAGGGTGAGAAGAAGTGTGAAAAGAAGAAGAAGAAAGGGAGAGCAAGAAACACTGAGAGTACGAGATAAAAGAAAGAAAAAGAAAGATAGCTTGTAAAAGAGAAAAAGGAAAATAAAGATGGAAAATCACATAAAAAGTAGTGTAAATAAGAAAAAGAAAAATACAAACAAGCATCAGACGTTTGTATACAAAATCCTAAGATAAAGAAGAAATGGTAATCCGCTCAAGAAGAAAATTCAAGACCAAGGAATATTGCCATGAAGAAAATGAAAGCTCGCTATGCGCAATCCATTCCCATTTCAGAAGCACTAGCAATCCATGTCAAAAATATGTTTCACTCATCTCAACACCTTCTGTGAGCATATCATTTCTGATCAAGCTTTCAGGATTAGTACATACAGGGTCTATTTCTCATCTTGTACATGTACTACATCTTATTGAAAAATAAGTCATTCTCTTTCTTCACAAACCTATTTATCAGGTTATCACTTAACTCAACTAAGTCAGAAGGCTCATTTTGATTGTATTAATTCTTTCAATTTCTTGTAAGCACAGGTCTGATAGACCTGTTGGGAAACTCTGTTGGCTTGAAGAGGCTTTTGAAAGAATACTTAGGTTTAGTCCAGGAGTGACTTGTGAAAGAATACTTGGGTCTTCCCTAGGAGTGGATGTTGTAAAAGAATACTTAGTGAGCTAGGAGTGGTTGGTGTCAAGAATACTTAGTGAGCTAGGAGTGGTTGGTGTCAAGAATACTCACAAGCACACTGTGTTTAAGCTAGGAGTGATTATATTCAATAATACTCAAGGGTATGGTTTGTGCTAATTATGTAAAAGAGATATTTTACATAGTGGAAAAACCCTTCAAGTCTGAAGGTACTGGATGTAGCTTCTAGGTTGAAAGTGAACCAGTATAAAATCTCTTGTGTGCTGTTTCTCTCACTATTTCTTACAAGAGTCTGTTACTCTCTCGCGTACCTTTACTGATTCACAAAAGTATGCTTCACTGTGCAAATTACGCTTTCATTTAAATACCACTTTTTGGTTTGAAAAAGTTAACAGACTTATTCAACCCCCATTCTAAGTCTGTTCT
Organism: Clitoria ternatea; assembly: GCA_037962975.1. Classification (NCBI taxonomy): domain Eukaryota; kingdom Viridiplantae; phylum Streptophyta; class Magnoliopsida; order Fabales; family Fabaceae; genus Clitoria; species Clitoria ternatea. Next base: position 143,018,226 of record CM075670.1, read on the forward strand.
CTGAACCATCAACATGATATAAGGGTAGTTACTTACATATTTTATGATGAGTTATGTAAATCATGTGTGGATATTTCTGTGTGGTTGTGTGTTCCTATTAGTAGGTTCCTTGGCATGATGCTCCTTTGGTACTTCGGTGATGCAATATCCCTATATTGAGGTATTTTTCTATAACTCAAAGTAGTTTGAGTGTTTATTACATCATGTTAATGGGGGAAAGGATAAGTAACTATATTATGTTGTTAGTAAGATATGTATGGTAGATTAAAACAACTGAAAAAAGGGTGTTACACTTGAAACAAAATTTCCTTGGAAAATAGAGCTTGTTAAGAATTCTCAGTAATTTAAGCCAATGACTCAGGTAATATTGGATACCTAATAGAAGCTATAAGAGCTATGATGATAAGTGATGGATTGTGTTTTATGTTCATAGATACACATGTAATGGCGTATGAGATTATGGATAGATTTTGAAATGATAAGTTACTAAGGAGTTATCTATAAAGTGTGTTAATGCAGGAGTATGATTGAGACCAACAAATTAGTTGTTTGGAAAATCTGTGGGTAAGACCACAATTGTACTATAGTGTAGTAGATTGCATAAGTGGTGACACATTAGCGTGAGCTTTTCATGTGTAATGGCCAAGTGTAAATGTGAAGGAATTATTAATACAAACGCTATGGAGAAAATGGGCCAGTTGATAAGTGAAATTCAAATTCGTAAGGGTATAATATCCCCAAGTATGGTTTAGAATACCTAGAAGGTGTATGTAGTTTGTTGGTACAAAATATGAAAGGTACAAAAAATGGATAAAGTGAGTTTTACAAGAGAAAAGGCACAAAAATGGCCTAAACGTGTTTTCGTGCATATCTTCCTCATACGGAATTCTTGAACGAGGCTAGTGGCAACGAGCCACAAACGAGGAAGAGATACTAATGACCAAATTTGGTGTGATTCAAAATCTATTTACCCCAAAAGAGGATTTGTGTAAATTGAGCTGGAAATTTTGTTTTAATGTAGAAAATTTCTGCATGACTTTTGACAACATGGCAATGCTGGTTTTTTATGCATGGTGATTGGTGTAACATCCCGACCTTTCTTGGAAGATCATGTAGGACAGTTTGTTGCGTGATATAGCTATATGAGGTTATTTGTTTATGTTTGTGGCTTCAAACAGTGGTGTGTTAGTGATGTGATGCTTGATATTGATGATTTTATGGGCCTCAGCTAATGTATATGTGATATTTATGGGGGGCAATGAGGCCCAGTTATGTGGTGTCTTGTGGTGTGGTGACTTGATGAATATTTGGTGATTAAATAAATTAAGTGGAATAAAATATGATGAGGAATTACTAGTTAGTAATTAATTGGATGATTAATTAATTTAAATAAGAATAATGATGGTGATATAAGATGGATAGTGACTAGATGTGGTGTCAATTAGTGACATGACATGATGACATAATTGTTGCTACCTGATTTTGTCTGGGCCAGTTAAATTTTTTCAAATAATTAAATATGTTCTTTTTATTTTATCTTATTTTTTAAAAAAATTAAGATAATATTTCAAAGTTAGTTACCAAATATTTTAAAATAAAGATAAGATTTAAAATTCAAATTTGGTTATTAGATATTTTAAAATCCAAATAAGATTCCAAAGTTGGTTACCAGATATTTTGAAATAAAGATAATGTTTTAAATTCAAAGTTGGTTATCAATTATTATTTTTTATAATAAAATATTAAGCCTTGTGGGTTCCTTGTTACCTATAAATAACACACATAGCTTTCTAAAAGGGAACCTTAGCAGCCACTAAATTAAATTCCAAAAAAGGAAGAGAAGTTTGGTTCTACTCCAGGAAAGGTACGATTTTTTTTCTGATCTATGCTTATGGTGTGTGATTGTTTTTGTTTTCTTTCTTCTTTTTCTCATTGTTGTATAACAATGGTTCCATCTTCTTCTTCTTTTTTTCATGAATGGCATGACATGATGTAGGACACTATTTTTTTCTTTTTCTAATAGGCCAATGTTTGCTAAAGTATTAGTTTCAATGTATATACTTATAACTAATTCCTGCCTGATTTCCAAGAAAATATACATGTGTGGTTTTAATATATATATATATATATATATACTTATGCGCATGAGTAATTTTAATGCATATATACATATATGGCATGATATAGTACTGATCCTTAAATTGGAACAGGGACCAATATTTATACCCTTAAATTGTTATGCATGAATGTTTATATATATATATATATATAATATTGATTCTTTAAATAAATGTATTTAAAACATGTTAGAAAATTTGTTCTCTTAGTGCAACTTTATTAGTATAGTGAGATACATTACATCAATAAAGTTGCTCTAAAAAATTTTAGAAACAACTTTATTGGTGCAGTGGGATACATTACATCAATAAAGTTGCTCTAAGAATTTAATGAACAATTTTATTGGTATAGTGGGATACATAACATCAACAAAATTGCTCTAAGAAATTACATGAACAATTTTATTGGTGTAGTGGGATACACTAGACCAATAAAGTTGCTCTAAAAATCATATTGGCCTCGTGGGATAAATGATATCGATTAAATAAAATCATAAGAGTACTTTCTAACAAGAACTACGTAACCCTGATTTTGCATTGCACCTGGGAATACGTAGGAGCAAGATCAATTCTTATCGGGTCCTTTTTTCCTTAAATAATTTTATTTATTGTTAGGTCACATTTAAATTATTCAAATATAATTATGTAGTTAAGGTACTGTTTCTTTGGAACTGGTGGATAGGGGTACTAATACCTTCCCTATTCATAACCAATCCTGAACCTAAATCTCTAAAGGGTTTTTTTTCCAATATTTTACCTTTTTAAAATAAAAACAAAATCTTGGTGACGACTCCACACCTTTTCATAATTTATTTTCAAAAAAACCAAGCTTGTTGGAGTTGTTATCTGGTTGTCTAGGTCGCGACAAATGGCGACTCTGTTGGTGTATGCACTATGAGCTATTAATGTATTAATTTTAACTTATTAATAAAATTAGTATTTTTAGTTTTAAGACTAATTTTAATGCTATTTATCTTGGAATAATATATCATATGAGAATTATTCCTAAAATGTCCCTAATCAAGTATTTACACGGGGACATGTAAATACATTAAGATTAGTGTGTGAATGTACTGATGAGTTGATCTCATAAATCATGGATATATGATATCAAGTCTTTACACGGGTACACATTAAGAGTAATGTTGTACTGGACAGACCTACCATGAGAACGTTGCATGGATCGTTACATGAGTGTCATAAATGATTTGTTAGCCAAGGCCTCGATACTCAAGAGGGGGGGGGTGAATTGAGTATTTCAAATTTTTACGCGGAATCCTTTTCAAAACAGTTCTTAGTACACAAATGATGCAATATAAAAGATGTAATAATTATGAAGCACATATCATACTAAAATATTTTGAGTTGATGGTACAATATTCAAGAATTGATTTTGATATACGAGGCAAGTTACTAGTTTAGGCAATTCTTGAAATACTTGGCATGCAATAATTAATTCCAATATAAATTTAACTTAGCCAATTTCTAACAAGTTAATTAAGCATAATTAATTTGCCAAGTTGTCAACAATAATATTCTACTCTCTTATACAATAATTAAATCCAACAATATTTAAGTCAATTAATTCAAGGATTTAATTTTAGCAATTTACCAAACTAATTAAATATAAATATTTTGGCATGCAAAATAAATTCACAATAATAAAGGAGTTTAAGGGAAAAGAGAATTTGCAAACCAATATAACGAGTTCCACCACCCCGGTGTACGTCTCGCCTTCAAGCAACCCACTTGAAGGATTTCCACTATTGAGAATTTGAGATTACAAGCTTTGAGCAATTGTCTCCTAGTGTCTCACACTCAAGAACCCAATCCTCACAAGCAAAAGGCAACCCACCCAATCTCAAATCTCTCAATAACCAAGGTTGAATCCCAACCTTAACCTCTAAGAAATTTTGATGTTTAATAGTTACAATGATAACTCTCCAATAGAGTGGATATACAACTTGAAGCTCTCATATAAATAATAACTCTCAAAGAGAGGATATACAAATTTAAGCACTTGAGAATATTTTCCTTTCTAAGAAAGAATATGCAAGTTTAGCACACAAAAATTATTTTCCTCTCTTAGAAAATAATATGCAAATTTTTAGCACTTCAAAATAATTTTCTCTCTCAAGAATTAATATGCAAATTTTTAGCACTTCAAAATAATTTTCTCACAAAATTAACTCTCAAAATATTTTGCCAAAATAGAGACAGAGAGCTTTAAGAGAAATAGAGAAAACTTAAGAGAAGTAAAGAGAGCAACGTAAGGGAGGAAGAGAAACAACAAGGAAATTATGCTTGCTGAAGGTGTGTATTCTGCCTTCATTTCCTTCTCTATTTATAGGCAAAGCAGCATGGTTTCTTTCACCCTCCGATCCTCAATTTAGGCAATCAATTTAAATTTTGTCTGCCTTCTTGTTTCCTGCGTGCTTGATTTCTGGCTTGAGAAATGCAATTGTCTGTCTCAATTTGTGCAATCGCCGTTTCCATTTGAGTCTCGAGAGAGGAATCAGCGGAGTTGAGTTTCTGAAAACGCGTATTGATAATTTCCATGATTTGGTGCATGATTCCAGTGATGAATCGATTGATTTAGTTGATTTTCTGGCCCAGAACTGTGCATGAATCGATTCCTTAACTGCATGAATCGATTCTTCCCTTAATGAATCGATTCCTCTAGCAATTCACACACATGAATCGATTCCTAGGATGAATGAATCGATTCCTTCACGAGATACACAACCATGAATCGATTCTTTAAGCTTTGAATCGATTCCCTGGGCAAACAAGAACGTGTGAATCGATTCCTTTGAGGGATGAATCGATTCCTGCCACTGAAAATATAATTCTTGGACCAATGACTCGTGTGAATCGATTCCTCATGGTATACTTTGCATCATGAATTGATTCATGCTTTGAGAAATGCAATCCTGACTTTTAAATTCAAGTGAATCGATTCATATGGCTGTTCATTGCTGTGTGAATCGATTCAAGTACCTGATACTTGAATTTTGGCACTTTATTTCACCCTTTTTGATGTTTGTTCAACCATGGCTTCAATCCTTTGATCTTTAGGCACTTTAATGATTGTATTTTACTTGTTTTAGACCTCTATAAGTGCCTTGAATCATTTCTTTGGAATTCATCAATTTTCCATCATCAAACATAATTATTTCATCCATAATTATATATGTTTGATCTTGTTTCTTCATTTGTTGTCTCATTATCAAAACCTACATCAACATATAAATACATGGTTTTCAATGTGATAATGGTATATAGTCCTTCGACCTGAAGTCACTACGATTCCTACATAATGAGTTTGTTGTTTTAATACAATCAAATGATATCTGTAATAAGATGACCATAAAGATTGTGATTAGGCAATAGATAAATTATGTAGAGGGATGTGAGTGATGTAGATGAAATTTGTCTCTCCTATATGACAGGAGTGATATCTATGGGCCACTTGATGGAGTGAGACTAACGAAATTCATGGCCATGCTAGGAAGAATAAATATTATATATTTATTTTGTAAAGGCTACTCTGGTATCAAGTAAAATGAATTGGGCCATACAAGGATGACGACGACCATGCCTTGGGCCCAATTAGATATCGTGACAAAAGGAATAAATATATAAATAATTATCACTTATAGGTCATGTCGATGATACATAATATTCAGAAATAATGATGTATTGCTAGATACCGCTCTTATTTTATATTAATAATAAAATAGTTTATTATTAATATAACCGAATATTTTACCTATAGGGTCACACACATAGAGTAAGCCCACAAGAGGATAATTTTATTTTAGTTGGACTAAAAATAAAACTATTTGGGCCTAACTCAGTTAGAATAAGTCAGGAGCCCAATGTTTAATGAAAGCTCAGGTCAAGACCTAAGCCTATATATAGAGCATGAGATGCTCATAGGCTGCTGCTCAGAAATTAGATTATAATCAAATTTCTGTACTAGTATTCAGAACTTTGTTTTTCTGGTGGGAGTGCTCGTGTGGACTCCTAAGGGCAGAGCTACAATTACTTTGATCGAGGAACTCGTTTTGCGTCTACAAGAGGTAAACCCTAAATTAAAAAAATTTAATTTTTTATAATACCTTGAGACATTTGTATTTGCAATCCTTTTTAGGAATCCTTTGTGTTTCCACTGCCTGACCCTGATGGGATTCCCTAACAGACTCCACTGGGGACACTTGAGATTTGGGCCTTTTAAATTAAATTGCAAAATTATTTGTGATAATTTACAAATGACCCCTTATGTTTGTCTATTTGTTTATTTGTCTGTCCTTATTTATTGGTGCTCTAAATGATATTGCTTATTTGGATGATATATTCTGTACACCCTAGGGTAGACGACTATTTGTATTGTGTTTGGTTCTATTGTATGTTTTGTAGGGATAAGGTAGGACAGGTTTATGTGTCCCCTAGCATACATCTCACTAATTAATCTTAAAGAGTGGCTCTACACCCAAGAGTATAAGAAAAACCTTTTGGATAGAGGGCAATTAGCGGTGTCAATTGGGATGTATTTCCTGTTAGCTTCCGTGAAAGCCTAACTACAGTATGGCTTTCTTGGGCGTTCCACAATTGACATGTATTTGTTATTGCGGTAAACATCTAAGAAAGTCGTGAGCTCTAGTGGCCTTTTAGGAGTACTTACACCTTCCTGTGAGATGCAAAGTATAGACACCTTAGAGCCCTAGGTTATAACCCAATAGGAAATCCAGTGAGGACACTAAGGGGACATACCCCTATTTCTTTTCCTGTGTTTCCTTAATCAATCAATATCATGGATCATTCATCTTTTAAATAAACATGCAAATTTCTTTTTCTTAAAAATAATAAGTTTGTTTGAAGGATTAATGACACATCTATGAGTTGTTAATCTCATAGTCCATGATTTTTTTGAAAAAATAAAAAATATATGATGGTCCATGAATTTGAAAAAAGAATATATGGATCAAAAGATTAATAACTCACTAATTATTGTTTTTTTATTTTCTTCTTTTTTTTCTTCTACCATTAATGTGTTTGTTATTGTTACGTTCTAGAATCTTAGTCTTGTCACAAAAAAAAAGAGAAAAATGAGAATGGAAATTAACATGGAGACAATTCAACTTAAAAATAAGATCCGGATAAAGAAAAGGAAAATAAATTTTGCCAGTTTAAGTCAGCTTGGAAGGAAATTAAGTTCTCGTCGACGAGCAGCTTTTAACAACAAGTATGGAAATTTATTGAAGATTCCCAGGAGCACCCAGCCATTTGTGTCTCCACTCCTTACTTATCGAAGCATCCCCAAGTTCCTTGATTACTACCAGGAACTTATGAACAAGTTGAGTGAAACAATGCATAAAGCAAATAACAGTTGAATTTTGTTTTATCTTTTAAAAAGAGTTGTCAGTGGTGTCAACTGGAATGTATTTTCTGTTGACCTCTGATAAGCTCATCTTATGTAATTATAAAATTTGGTAATAAAGAGTCTACTTTTTGGTCCCAAGTTAATTTCTATTCTCGCAGCTCAACATCATGTGACAACGGTTATGATTCAAAATAGACAATAAAGTTTTGACTCTTTAAAGGAAATACAAATATTCAAACTGATTCCCTGTCATCATTACAACACTCGTTCGAAAGTTAAGGCAATGACTGACCAAGAGAGAGTCAATGAAGACTTGAGAAAAGAGATCGAATAACTGAAGGAACAGTTAGCCGCATCTATGAAGCAAAAAAACTTGTATTTCATAAAAAGTCACATCATTTTTTTTGAATCTATATTTTCTCATCTCGAAAATAATAAACAAAAAATGTCTCATTTGCATTTCTATCCAACCAATAAAATTAAATTTTTTCTTTATTTTCATCATATACTTTTAGGCATTTCTTTATGTATCCCTTTTACATTTTTTTTATTTCTTCTCTTTTTTTTCCTCCAACTAAAATGTGGTTTGTTTTTTCATCTAAAGTTTTTAAAATAATGATTTTCATGAAATAAAATGGTGGTATCTGCCACGCTTGCTTTTCACTTAACTTTGAGATAAATCATGTTTTATTCATTGATAAATATTTGAGACTAGGATATCCAGTAATTTTTTCAAAAAAAAATATTAATGAAATGATCTATGAAATTATAATCATGTCTTTTATCTTCTCTTTTTCATTGGAAAATTAAAAAAATAAAAAAATAAAGAGTTATATGGTTTCCCTATCTTAACTTTATCAACCTACTTGGTTTTCTTTCCTCATATACCAAAAATAAGATCACATTGGATACTACATAATTTTTGGTTCTAAATGGTCTCAGTAAGCTGATGTTTGGAAAATGATAACAGACTTTTTTTAAAAGAAAAAATAAAATAAATAATAAATGAAAGCACTTTCTTAAACAAATTTTGTTAATAATATAAGACATTGTTTGACTACCCAAAAGGTAAGAAGTTATCTCTTGTTACCCCTTTGAGCCTAGGAGTAGTGGTGTTTCTTGAAATCAACCTTAATAAAATTTAACCCGGGGAATGGTAGGGTTTCAACAAGTTTTGTTTTGCAGTCAAATATCTTAAAGAATTATTTTTCTTTATTTTATCTCTAACAATTTTTTCCCTTGTAAGCCTCTTTGAACTAAATACAAAAACAAAAGTTTTTCTTTCTTTTACCTCTCAAAATAATACTTGAGTTTCAATGAAAATTTCAAATCAAAAGAAGTAGTTATTGTTTCGTAATGATTATTAAATATAAGTCAAAGTTTAAGTTGGAAAAAATAATACTAGAATGGCAAAAAAAAACAATGTCCCTACAAAGAGAAAAAGGGAAGTAAAAAAATGCAATGAAAATTCCAAAGGAATTATGGAATGAATATGATAAAACTTTGATTGTAATTCCATTAAACTTCAGAAACACTAACCCAAAAAATCAAATAAAATATTTTCATTGAAACTCGACATATTTTTGGACATTTTATATCCTTTTTTCACGAGCCATAATTTTCATCTCATGACCCCATTACAACCCTTAGAATCTTATTGATCATTTGACTATGAAACAAAACTTGTGGAAAATAGGAATAAAAGAGAATTAAAATAAGGTGGGGAGAGATGACAATTAATTTTGAGCCTTCTTTCCATTATTTTTTGGAAAAACCTTTAACCTAGCCATATTACAAGCTTTAAAAGACCTTGTTGAGACGTAAGTTGTTTGAGGTATGCTTTCATTTGAAAAAAGAAAAACAAAATAATAGGGCAAATGATTTTTAAGTTCTAGATTAACATTGCTGCATCATTAGAACAAAAAATTGTTCCTCACTTTCCATCAATAAATATCCATCTTCACTCCATAAATAAAAGCCACATGACTCATTTGTTAATTCAATCAAAGCTCTTCTCCCCTTCCATCAAGTTCTTAAAATTGCATGATTATTACATTGATATTTGCTATGATAAAAAAGGGAATTAAACATTTCTCTATAAGAGTTTTGAGCCTAAAAGCTAAATGACTTTTATTTGATTGATCAAGTAATCAAAGCAAAAGCTGTGGCAAAATTAAGTGGAAATCATTAAGGAAAAAACCCTTTGTGCATTGGAAATTTTCAATTGAAGACTTAAGTTTTGCTATCATTCAACAAAAACTGGGGCAAAATTCTAAATGGAAAATCATTGAAAAATGACCCCATGTGTGCAAATTGAACATTTTCAATAGAATATGCAAAATTTACGCCAAACATTCCATAGAATTCAGGGCATTTTTTAAAGACGCTTTCAAGGAATCAAATGAAATCTTTGGATGAACACTCATATTTCCTCAAAACCTCATTTCATGTATTACTTAATTGCATTTTAATAAAAATCTTTAGTAATTAATTCATTTTTGTTTCTTTTTTGTTTTTAATTATTTTTTTTTCTTTCTCCTTCTTTATTCATTTTGTTTTCTATTTCTTTTCTTTGATTGCTCATAAATAAATATAATTTTCTCCAAAGTTATCTCAGTGTCCTTTTCAAATAAATCCATGTCCAAAAATAATGTCCTTAAAAATAATTGCCAACTATCCATGAATTATGACTTTGATAAACTTGTTAACCAAACCGAGGAAGAAGGTGAGACTGAATGGGAATTTCCTACTGAATTGTGAAGGTTGATGGACCAAGAAGATAGGGAAATAGTTCCTCATCAAGAAGTAATTGAAATAACCAACCTGGGAACTAAAAATGACAAGAGAATGTTAAGAAGGTTGGTATCAGATTTTCTTATGAATAGGAACGTGCTTTATAAAAGGAGCCATGATATGATACTGCTTTGATGTGTTGATGCTACAAAAGGAAATTGAATAATGAAAGAGGTTCATGAAGGTTCCTTCGAGATATACATGAATGAACACATCATGGCTAGGAAAATTCTGAGGGCTGGTTATTTATGGTTAACCATGCAGTCAGATTGTTTCTAATATGTAAGGAAATACCACAAATACTAAATTTACGGTGATAATATCAATGCCCCACCAATACCCTTGAATGTTATAACAGCTGCATGGCCATTTTCGATGTGGGGAATGAATGTTATTGGGCCCATTGAGCCCAAAACCTCTAATAATCATCGTTTCATTCTAGTCGCAATAGACTATTTTACAAAATAGATTAAAGCTACATCATACGCCAATGTTACCAGAAATGTTGTAATCAAGTTCATCAAAAAGGACTTGATCTACCATTATGGGTTACTAAGTAAATTCATAACGGATAATGCGTTGAATTTGAACGATAAAATGTTGAGTGAGCTATGTGAAACTTTCAAGATCCAACATCATAACTCATCTCCGTATTAGCCAAAAATGAACGGAGCGGTAGAAGCAGCAAATAAAAACATAAAAAAATCATTCAGAAAATGGTGGTAACATTCAGGGATTGGCATGAAATGCTCTTGATTGCCTTACATGGGTATCACACTATTATTCATACTTCCACTGAGGCAACCCTTTTTTCCTTGGTGTATGCTATTGAGGCAGTATTACCATTTGAGGTAGAAATTCCTTCCTTGTGAGTCCTAAATGAAGTTGAATTAGATGAAGCTGAATGGGTTCAAACAAGGTTTGAACAACTTAATTTGATCAAAGAAAAAAGACTAATGTCCCTCTGTCATGGTTAGCTATATCAAAAAAGAATAAAAAGGGCTCATGAAAATAATGTTCATCCCAGGGAATTTTATAAAGGAGACTTAGTGCTGAAAAAGATATTGCCTACTCAAAAAGATCACCGAGAGAAATGGATACCAAATTACGAAGGTCCTTATATTATTAAGAAAGCCTTCTTAGGATGAGCTCTTATTCAGACGTTGTCAAGAAAATATTATGCTTTAAAAATGCCCGCTAGGTCGAAAACCCATAAGGGCGGTCTAGGCAAAAATTAGGGCTTCAAAAAATGAAAAATAAAAATGGCCACTAGGTCAAAAACTTACAAGGGCGATCTAGGAAAAAGTTAGGGTTTTAAAAATGCAAAACAAATGCTCACTAGGTCGAAAACCCGTAAGGTTAATCTGCGAAAATTAGGGCTTTGGAAAAGAAAGTAAAGCGTCCACTAAGTTAAAAATCGGAAAGGGTGACCTAGGTAAAAATAACGCTAAAACAGTTAGCAGTAAAGATATATGAACATCCAGAGGCAGTCATTGATCTAAAGTTTGGTCAGTGGGTGCATTAAAGTCATAGTTTGAGAGGAATGAATGTTAATCTTAGGAATATGACTATTCAGAATTTGTTTTATTGGATTCTTCCATTTCTTTAGTTTTATTTATACCATAAACAATTTGTAGTTTTTATCATTGAATTATCCACTCTACTTTCTATTTATTTATGAGCATGCATAGGTCAACAACTAAAATGTCAAAATAAAAATAAAAAGGAAGGTGCTACGGTTACATCAATGATGGTTTATGGGTAACAAAATAATCCCATATAACAGCAAGAAGTTACCAATTATTTCGCTGCAAACAAAGTGAATGACGAGCACTACTGTAACTGTTTTAAAGAGGAACGCCAAATCAAGCCTAACCAAATTGGAGAACACTAAGGCTGTGGTAATGATAGAGAATTAGATTGGCTTTAGATTTCTAACAAAGAGTCATTTCCTGTTGTGTTAAAATTTTTCTTACTGTGATAAGTTTCCACACTGTGTTAAATTTCTGTACCATGTTAAATTTCTATAAATGTGTTAAATTTCCATACATGTGTTAAATTTCTACACCGTGTTAAATTTATGCAAATGTGTTAAATTTTTGCACTGTGTTAAATTTCTACAAATGTGTTTAATTTCTGCACCGTGTTAAATTTCTGCCTGTGTTAAATTTTCACATCGTGTTAAATTTCCGCACTGTATTAAATTTCTACAAATGTGTTAAATTTCTGCCCGTGTTAAATTTCCATACCATGTTACATTTTTTCATTTCTTCTTGTAATGCTACATGTATTAAGTCTTTGCCTATCTTAAATGCTTACTGTATATGTTGTGTGTAATGTTTCCTGTTGTATCTATTGTGTTTCCAGCCATATGTGTTGTATGTGCTTCTTGCCATATGTGCCGTATGTGTTGTGTTTCCTGTCACATGTATTGTGTTTCCTGTCATATGTCGTATGTGCCGTGTTTCCTGCTTATGTGTCATATGTGCTGTATGTGTTGTGTTTCATGTCGTATGTGTTATATATGTTGTAAGTGCTCCCTGCCATTCCTGCTGTATGTGTTGAATTTCATCTTCTATGTGTTTCCTCACTTATGTGTTCCCACTATGGGTGTTAAATTTCTCGTTGGTCATATTCTTCACCTTTTGTGTGTTAAATTTTCTTGGCGTATATGTCATGTATCAATCTTATTGGTATTTGGTATTCATGTTTGCATTTGAGATCCTAGATAAAATTAGTTCACTCGATCTTTACTTATGCTTTATTACAACGTAGTAAGAAATAAGTAAAAAGAGGCAAGTTGTTGTTACCTGAGTTTGTCCAGGCCAGTTAAAATTTTTTTAAAGAATTAAAATATGTTCTTTTTATTTTATCTTATTTTTTAAAAATTAAGATAATATTTTAAAGTTAGTTACCAGATATTTTAAAATAAAGATAAGATTTAAAATTCAAATTTGGTTATTAGATATTTTAAAATCTAGATAAGATTCCAAAGTTGGTTACCAGATATTTTGAAATAAAGATAATGTTTTGAATTCATAGTTATCAGATATTATTTTTTATAATAAAATATTAGGCCTTATGGGTTCCTTGTTGCCTATAAATAACATACATAGCTTTCTAAAAGGGAACCCTAGCAACCACTAAATTAAAGTTTTGGTTCCACTTCAGGAAAAGTATAATTTTTTTTCCTGATCTACACTTGTGGTGTGTGATTGTTTTTGTTTTCTTTCTTCTTTTTTGCACTATTGTATAGTAATGGTTCCATCTTTTTCTTCTTCTTCTTCTTCTTCTTCTTCTTCTTCTTCTTCTTCTTTTTCTTCTTCTTCTTCTTCTTCTTCTTCTTCTTCTTTTTCTTCTTCTTCTTCTTCTTCTTCTTCTTCTTCTTCTTCTTCTTCTTCTTCTTCTTCTTCTTCTTCTTCTTCTTCTTCTTCTTCTTCTTCTTCTTCATGATGTGATGTAGGGCACTATTTTTTTCTTGAATGGCATGATGTGATGTAGGGCACTATTTTTTTCTTTTTCTAATAGGCCAATGTTTGCTAAAGTATATACTTATAACTAATGCTTTCCTGATTTCCAAGAAAATATGCATGTGTGGTTTTAATATATATATATATATGTGTGTATATATATATACTTATAACACCCTTGATTAACTAGAACAATCTCTTCCACTAGATCATTCTACTTAACTAAGAGGTTACGAGTTTTAGAAAAATATGAAAGTTTTTTTTGTACAATAAATTTAGTGGAACAGATGTTTTATATACACTTTAGTCATATACAATACATGGTCATATTCAACATATTGTACATACTGAAAATCAGGGGCACACAGGCTCCCATTTAACAGGAAAAGAAAATCAACTAAGGTAATTGTCCTCGGTCCAAGAAATGTCTAGTTGTCCCTCAATGCAAAGTCTGCACTGATCTTCCCGATGTCGAGTATGCGGTCCAATCAGAGGTCTCTCTTCCATACAATCAGAGGCTTATCATTTCTGACATCCTCCCACAACATGTAAACAAGTGTTCACACAATCCTTCCTCATCTCAGGTTCCTAATTTCTCTAAGTTATCTGCCATCATTCAGTCCTACCTATCATTTCCCCTTCCTTCTTCTCTCATATTCTATACTAATAATTACAAAATAATTCACATATTCAATAACCATTATAATCACATACGATGTCTCAGAATCATGTAATGCAATGCATGGGTTCCATTACTTTAAATTAATCTTTTCATTGTTTATCATGAATGCATGTGGGCCCAATTCAATTTCATCAATCTCATACTTATCATTATCATTAGAATCCGTCCTGTTCAGGCTGCCCCTAAACATAATGTTTCTGTACTGAAGCGACCGGAGCCTACCAAGTCCCCACATCACAACACAGGGTATACATGGACTCACAGTCCCAATATCATGGATCCAACACATATCGTCATATTAGAATAGGGCTTGGCTCTCAACGGTCCTAGTGATACTGGTCTGGGTCGAAGTGCACCAGGATTGCATGGTTTTTCTTGGCATGGGGGCGCTATATAACACCCTAAATTTTAAAGAAAACAATTTATTGAATAATGATAATTAATTATTTATGGTCCAATAATTGTGGGAGAATTAATTTGACAATAGAGGTGAATTATTGGTAAATTGAGAATTACCGAAACTGGGTGATTTAACAGATGATATGGGACCCACTTGGTCAAATTAAATAATTGATGGGTCTAGAATGTTTGGAAAATTATTATGGTTATGGTGGTATAGCTGAAATAATTTTTAGTGTTCAGGAAATAATTTATTGGACTCGACATATGTAACTAAACGGGGAAAATATGAACCAATAGGAATTAAAAGAAATCCAAAAAAATCCCATTTCTCCTCTTAATTCCTCCATGACCTCTTTCTCTCTCTCATTTTTGCTTTTCATGCTATTACACAAGCATTTATGGAGCATGGGACCTTTACATTGGTCATCTCCCTCTCCTTCTTCTTCATTTTCATTTTGATTTGAAGCATGGATATGAGGTAAAGATTTCTTGCCTCCTTGCTATTTCATTTATGGTTTTTAAGTTATTTAAGTTGAAATGGAAAGGTTAGAAGTTATGGGTGATGAAGAAAATATTGAAACCCTAGGCTTGGATGGCTTTGAGATGTGACTCTTGATTATGGTGTTGTGTTAGAAATGGATATGGTTTATGGTTTGCATAAGGATCTTAGAAATGGGTTGAAGTTATTGATTGGTTGATTTTGATGAAAAACCCTAAGTGTGGTGATTTAGAGATTTTTGGCTAAATTGATGATTTTGAATACTCTAGGATGATTTATATGAAGGGGATGAATTTTTAGAATCATTGAGATTGATTAATGAGGTTGATGATATATGCATGTAAGCAAGAATGATGATTTGAGGTTGGGTTGAGAGTGAATATGAGATGTGGTTATTGTGATAATAATAGTTAAAAACCATTGGTAAAGGTTACTTGGGTAGATGAGTAGTTAGATCATGATGCATATCTCAAGAGTTTGTTGATTGGTGATCGTCTTAGATGGAATCAAGAGGCTTATAATGAGTTTGAATAAATTGTGATGATAGTTGAGTGATTCATGAGATGATTTGGAAGCTTTATGGATATGGTCTATGATATTGATGTTGTTGGATTTGTTTAGCCCTTAAGATTTAGAGAATCTTGGTTTTGGGAAAGGAATTCCCGAAGCCTAACACAAGCATCTGAATTGGAGTTTAGACAAGTCTAGGACTTAATAATGAGTTTTAAGAAAATGATGCCTTATGATGGCTTATTAATTTCATGTACAAATATATGTTTGTTGATAGGATTGTGTTCTGGATGATGATGCAGAATAATTGGAGCATTTGGATTGAAGTTATTCTCCTGATGTAGGAGAGGAGTTTACATTTCAAATTGCATTAGTGAATAATTGTTAAATTATATATATGTATGAACTCATGCATTGCCTTCCCATGAATATATTGAATGTTGAATAAATGATGTGATGAATAATTGATTGGCCTTTGTTGAGTGATATGGAAATATATATGTATAATGATGATGAATGATTAGTTGTTCCTTCTATTGGACATGAGTAAATTGATGACATAGAATTATAGATGAATGAATTTCCTAAAGTGTGGAAATATGTTTATGATGATTATGCACAGAGGTATGTGTGGTTGTAATGAAAAATAGTTTAAAAACCCCTCTCATGTAGTTGATAAATTAGAAAAAGAAATGGATAAGTAAGGCTTGTTGAATTAGATCTAAAGCTGTGATTTATTGGGTGTATGATATTGAATTAGGAAAATTTTACATAGGATGGATATGGATATGTGTTATGAAGTGAAAAACTTGAGATTTGGGCATGTAATGCTGATCTCGCTCAAGCGAGATGGATTCTCGCTCAAGCGAGAGTCCCCTGTATCAGAGGGGTGGCCTCTGGCCCAATTTCACTTAGGCGAGTAGGAGTTTCGCTCAGGCGAGACGTGTGTGGAATAGGTGGATGAGCTACTGGATGAATCTCACTCAAGCGGGTATGGCCACGCTTGAGCGAGCTGGATGGAAAATGGTACTGGATGTATCTCACTTAAGCGAGAGGTGGGGCATATTTGATCTCGCTCAAGCGAGCGAGTATGGAATTGGGTACTAGATGTTTTCCGCCTGAGCGAGTATGAGGGTGAGAGGAGCCTCGCTCGAGCGAGCGAGCCTGAAATTAGACACTGAAGGAATCTCGCCCAAGTGAGAGTGGCCCGCTCAAGTGAGATCGGGGCCTGACTCACAAAACTTCTTCACTTGAGGCGAAATTGGGGGCGCTCAAGCGAGCCACCTCAATCTCGCTCAAGCGAGTGTGGGTCTCGCTTGAGCGAGTTGCCCAGTGTGAGATTTTATGTTATATTTTTGTCTTGGCTGATGTTAAACCTTATTTCTTTACATTGTGAGATAAATGAAGAAATGTGTATGGGGTATTTAATGATGGTATGGCATGGTGGTGATTGAAATTGATTGATACATTTGGGATGAAATTACTTATGATATATTCACCACCTAGAATGGAAAAATAGAAGAATGCTAATAAGAGTTTGATGATGGGTTAT
Organism: Clitoria ternatea; assembly: GCA_037962975.1. Taxonomy (NCBI): domain Eukaryota; kingdom Viridiplantae; phylum Streptophyta; class Magnoliopsida; order Fabales; family Fabaceae; genus Clitoria; species Clitoria ternatea. The sequence continues at coordinate 143,035,637 of CM075670.1, forward strand.
GAGATATACCCTTGAGTGATTATGAACCTAATGAGAGAATGATTAAATGATGAGGTGTTTGATATAAACCGATGAATCAGAGATAACAATGGTAGTGTGTAATAACGAATGATGTTGTGGATTATTTCTTTGAGTAAAGGATGATCATTATTATTGATGATTTCGTAGTATACCATTGTGTGTGATACAAGTGTGATCTTGTATGTGTGGTTTGAAATATTATAATGAAATGTTGTGAATGCCACACCAATATATATATATATATATATATATATAGATGAAACAATGCTAATGATAAATGAAATAAAAATCCACTAAATGATTATGTGGTGGTATTGATGAAAGATAAATGAATGTTAATGATGATTTATGATGTTGTGATGCCATTGTGGTTGATTGCAAGTGTTGACTTGCATGTATAATATATGATATATTAAGATAAAAATGCCACATATAAAACTTGAAAACAATGGCTACAACCAACAATGATAAAATCCACCAAGATGTGTATGGTGGTGTTGGTGATTATGACGATGATGTTTGATGAACGACATTTAGGATGCACAGTGTGAGAAATGCATTTGATTAGTATTGCATTGCATCCATGGCATATCATTCGCTGCCGGTAAGGAATATTAGGGGGTTCCTCTGGTTGGCCCAGTGGGAGGGCGGGTCAGTGCACGAGCATTCTTGTTGTTTCCCCCAAGACTCGGTGTGTGAGTCATGAAGCTGCCCTTAGTTTGGTGATGAGGTACCCTATGTGGCTAGCCCAGTGGGCGGGCGGCTCTGTGATGAGCAAGTACCTCGGTGTCCGACGGGGCACGACTCTCTTGATGTGTGTTCGGGAGGGGCCTGTAGCACTTTTGGCAGTTGAGGCCATGTTGTTGATCCACAAGTCATGGGGTGGCTAGTGCTACAGATGGGCGATAGCGGTTTGATACCAGTAAAAGATGTTGTTGATATGCATGCATGCTTTGAGATATGTGTACATATTTTTCTACTGCAGTAGGGGCATAGTAGCATACCTATGCTTGACCCATAATTTGGTGTTTATTCCCACAGTCGGATCTGTATTTGTTGTCTATTCCATTATGCATATGCATTAGCTATAAGAGCATTTGCATATAGCATAGAGATATGCCAGATGATGATGATGATTGAAATTGTGGTATGGTGTTGATGAGATGGGTAATTGAGTACCTAAAAGACCATATAAAATTGATAAATGATATAATTACCACGAAACAATATTGAATATGATGATGTGTATGTTATAGCCCAATTTAATGAAGGGCATAATTATTTATGATTAATGATCATGATGTTAGCCCATGGTGGCTTTGAGAAAAGACCTGAATGGTCGATATTGGTGATGTTGGCCCATTGGGGTGTTGGAATTGATGTGTATATGCCTGCTTTGCTATGACTTGATTAATAAATATGAAATATGTATATGTTATTGACTTAACAATTTATGATGATCATTGATGTGTTTAGCAAAGTATACATGATGTTGATATGCATATACACATAATTTCAATTGTATTCATATCGTCATTTGAAATGTATAACTCACTCTCCCATGTGGTCTACTTTTTAGTATCGATGTAGGAATATCATGGGATGAGGATGTATATAAATTAAAGCTTTGAGAAGGTAAATAGTGATAATGGAATGCATTGGCCGGCAACGTTGTGATTTATTAAGTTGTGTATGAAATAGATATTATGATGTTATTAATCACTAATGTTAATGGATGAACTGTGGTATGTATTGGAGGTATTGGATGTTTACCAATCTGGTGTATAATAGGATGTTGATTATGTAATCATTTTGGGAATATGAATATTGGAGATGTATGATGCATGACCATATAGATATGTATATACATATATCTTAGGCATTGTATATTCATGAAATTGTGTGAAAAGATGATGGTTGTCTATTAGGCTTATGATATACCTTTGCATGCCTTGCCAAGCCTTTTCTCATATCCTTATATATGGGACTAGGTGTAACATCCCGGATTTTAAGGAAAATAAATTTATTGGATAATGATAATTAATCATTTATGGTCAAATAATTATGGGAGATGTTGTTAGACATTAGAGGTGAATTATCGGTAAATTTAGATTTATCAGAACCGGATGAATTAACTGGTGATATGGGACCCACTTGATTTAATTAGATGTTTGATGGGTCTAAAATGTTTAGAAAATTATTATGGTTAAGGTGGTATAGTTAGAATAATTTTTAGTGTTAAGAAAATAATTAATTGGATACGATTTATGATGTAAAATGGGGGAAATACGAACCAAATGGGATTAAAAAGAAAATGTGAAATCTTCCCTTCTCTTCTTTCTTAACCGTGTGAGTTTTACACACTTTATACCCTCATTTACACAATGGGCAAAACAAATATGGACCAATGGTAAAAGTAGATGGTGGCATTGCTTTATCTCTTGGGTAATGACCAATTATGGTCACCTTTTCCTCTCTCTTTCTCTCATTCTCGACAGCCATTTCTCTCCCTCCATTCACTCTTCATTTTCTTCTTCTTCTTCATCTTCTCTTCATCGTAAAAACCGCCCACCTCATTCTTCTTCTTTGTCTTGCCAAAAACGAAAGCTAAGCTTGGATTTGTGAAGCATTTATGGAGCTTGGGAGCTTGTGGGATCATCTCCTTTCTCTTCTTCACTCTCATTTTATTTTTGGTGGAGCTTAAGCTTGAGGTAAAGATTTCTTACCTCCACCTTGTTTTACTTATGGTTTTGGGTTGTTGAGTGAAGTTGTAAATGTTAGAAACCTTGCATGTGGGTGGAAATGGAAATCCTAGGCTTGAATGTTTGGAAGAGAAACCCTTGATTTAGGGCTTTATGATTATGTGAGATTTAAAGGTTGATGAGGTCATTATGATAAAATAACATGGATTGAAGATTGATAGAGATTGTTGATGGTTGTTGGGTGATTTTGGAGATGAAACCCTAAGTATTAATAATTTGGGGGTTTTGACCCACTTGATGATCTTGATGATTTTTGGTACCTTGGAATGATGTTATACATAGAAATGAATATTTGAAGGATAGGAGTTGAATATTGATGTTGATGTTGTTGGATTTGTTTAACCCTTAAGACTTGGAGAATCTTAGCTTTGGGGAAAAGAATTCCCGAAGCCTAACATGGGTATATGGAATTGGAGCTTAGACAAGTCTAGGACTTGATCATAAGTTAAGAGAAGTGATGTTTTATGATGATTTATTGATTAAATGTGTATGTGTAATTGTGGATATGATTGTATTCCGGATAATGATGCATAATGATCAAAGCAATCAGAGCGTTGGAATTTCGATTTCTTCTCTCGAGGTAGGAGAGGAGTTTGCATTTCAAATTGCATGAGTGAATTCATTGTTAATTATGTATATGTTGAACTCATGCAATGCCTTGCCATGAATTTCTTATATGATTAATTTGATGAAGTGATGAATGATGGCTTGACTTATGTTGATTGTTATGAAGATGTATGTATTTATATAATATTGACAATAAGTGCCTGATGGTCCCTTGGTTGGACATGAACTAAATGAGGGTGATAAACTATGAATGAATGAACCATACGAATTGTAAAGAATTGTTTTGAAGTGGTTATGTGGAAAGATGAATAAGGGAATAATGTGGAGTGTAGTTAAAATCTTCCTCTCGTAAGATTAGATAAGTAAGAATAATTGATAAATTGGAATGAGGAATTTCTGAGTGTGAATGGGCAGAGAGAGTTATATGCCTTATATGTTGTGTATGATGTAATGGTGGTGAATCAGTTGGCCTAGAGTGAGAATTCATGAGTTAAGTTGTAAGAATTACTGATTCTGCATATGTCCTGGTAGTCTCGCTCAAGCGAGATAGGATCTCGCCCAAGCGAGAGTCCCCTGCTTCAGAGAATTAGCTTCTAGACCAATCTCGCCCAAGCGAGCTAGCCTTTCACTCAAGCGAGACGAGTGAATGGTGAATGGGTGAGGTATTGGACGAATTCTGTCCGAGCTGAAGTCTTAATAATTTCATGAGGTAGTGAATTTCCGAGTGAAATCCCGAGCGAGCTAGGTCCGAGACGGGACCTCCCGAGTGGAATATCGTTGTGAGCCGTTCCGAGTGAGGCTATACCCATTGGGCCTTTTTTCGAGTGGTGAAGGCTTAAAAGGATTCCAAGAGAAATGTGTTTTGAGAGAAATCCATTTTAATAAACCTATTCCGAGTAGGATCTTAGCGAGAGAATTCCCCGAGTAATGATAGGTCTAATTTTCCCGAGTGGAAAATCCCGAATGAACCTCTCCTGAGGGGAGAGTGATTGTGATGGTTCTGATTGAGGTATTCTAGGAGTCCTCTTCTGAGTGAATAAAGCTATATATTTCGAGTGGACAAAATTTAAATAGGTCCGAGTGAGACAGCTTAGTGAATTCCTCCGAGTGATGAGAGGTCAGAGTAATTCCGAATGGAACTTGATGGTGGAGTCCGAGTGGGATGGCACCTATGGGGGTATACGGTGTGAGTTTGTCTAGAAGTACTCTAGAATAACTTCACCCGTGTGCAATAGAAGGGGAGTCGGTTTGGAATAAACTACCGAGTGAAAGACTGAGTGAGAGAGGACTCGGTCTGGACAGATCTTGCCGAGTGGAGGACTGAGTGAATGATGGGTCGGTCAGGATTATCTTGCTGAGTGGAAAACCTGAGTGCTTTGAGCCGGTTTCAGGGAAATTCTGCCAAGTGGACACCTGAATGTTGGGAGTCGGTTTTGATTGATTTTACCGAGTGGACAACCGAGTGAGATGAGTCGGTTTTGAATGAATTGTAAAGTGAAAATCGAGTGTTGGTAAGGACGACCTCTGGTCGGATTTTGCTTAAGCGAGCTGGTGCTTCGCTCAAGCGGGTGTTAAAGGAATTGGTTACTGGATAATTCTCGCTTGAGTGAGTAACCGGGTGTGATGGTACTTCGCCCGAGCGAGTGAGCGTGGAAACGCTACTGGATGTATTTTGCCTACGCGAAGGGGGTCGCCCAAGCGAACCTGACCTGTCTCGCTCAAGCGGATGTGAATCTCGCTTGAGCGAGTTTTCCCCAGAATTGAATTGTTCTGTTTTATTTATGGTGGCAGGCTTAGTTTAGACCCTCCTTCTTGGCATTATGAGGTAAATCTGAGACAAATATGGGGATGATATTGAGAACCTGATGATAGGATTATGAAATATAGATCCTTGGATGAATTTGAAATTGATGAAGGGATAATTGAATGACATGATATACAATATAAATTGATGAATTGAAGAAAATATGATATAAAATAATGTTAGATGATGATGTTGAGCACTCTCTTGCATAAAGAGGTGCATATTGATAGTGATAAATTGTTGTGTGCCATTGTGTGTGATACAAGCATAGTCTTGTATGTGTGGTATGAATTACGAAATTGAAAAATGTTGTGAATGCCACACAATTATATATACATATAAAGTATACTTGTGCAATGGTAATGAATAATGAAATGAAAACCCACTAAATGAAAGTGAGGTATTATTGATGAATATTATATAATATTGTAATGCCGTTATGGTTGATTGCAAGTGTTGACTTGCGTATATGATGTGGAATGTATGTGAAAATATATTGAGATGAAAATGCCACATTAAAACTTGAAAATAATGACTAAGAAACCAACAATGGTGAAATCCACTAAGGTGTATGGTGGTGTTGGTGATTATGATGATGATGTTTAATGAGTGGCATTTAGGATGCACAGAGTGAGAATGCATTTGATTTACATTGCATTGCATCCATGGCATATCATAGCTGCTGATGTTGGAATATTAGGGGATTCCCATGGTTGTCCCAGTGGGAGGGCGGCTCAGTGCACGAGCATTTCTGTTGTTTCCCCTGTGACTCGGTGTGTAAGTCACGAAGCTGCCCATGCTGAGCTACGGGGAGCTGAATGTGGTTGACCCTTGTGGGGGTGGCTCTTGAGGAACAGGTGTCCCCGGTGGTCCTTTGGATGACAGCTGCCATGTTGAGAATCATGGTTGGCCCGCAACACCATATGTTGAATATGTTGTATACCGCGGTCATGGTGAAAATGACCAGGTGTTGCATGATGGGCGATGTGGTTTGGTACCAGTAAAAATATGGTGAATATGCATGCATTATGATATATGTGTACACATTTTACTACTGCAGTAGGGGCATGGTATGTGATCATGCTTGAACGCACAATTCGGTGTTTATTCCCACAGCCGGATCCACATTTGTTGTTGATCATTCCATTGTGCATATGCATTAGCCATAAGAGCATTTACATATAGCATGGAGATATGCCAGAATATGATGATGATTGATGATGATTGAGATGATGGTATGGTGTTGATGAGATGGGTAATTAAATACCGAAAGACCACATAAAAGTAATAAATGTTATGAATATACGAAATGATGTTGAATATGACGATATGTATGTGATGGCCCAAGGTAATGAAGGGCGTATTTGTTTATGATTGATAATGATTATGTTAGCCCATGGTGGCTTTGATGAAAGACCAGAATGGTCTATGTTGACGATGTGTTGGCCCATTATGGCAATGAGATAGATATATGTTGGCCCATCGTGGCAGTGTGATAGATGTGTATATGCATGCTTTGTTATGACTTGTTGAATAAGTATGAAATAAGCATATATTGTTGAATTAATAAACTATGATGATTGTTGATGTGTTTAGCAAAGCATACATGATGTTGATATGCATATGCACATAATTTCAATTGTATTCATATCGTCATTTGAAATGTATAACTCACTCTCCCATGTGGTCTACTTTTTAGTATTGATGCAGGAATGCCATGGGAAGAGGATGTTTTTAAAGTAAAGCTTTTGGAAAGGTAAATAGTTGTAACGGAATGCCTTGGCCGACAACATTGTAATGTAATTTGTTATGTATATAATGGATAGTATGATGTTGTAATTATTGATATTGATGGACGAATTGAGAATATAATTATACATTTGGATGATGTACTAGTAGTGGAGATATATGAATTGAGGTTGGACTGGTTATGGTCTATTATGAATATGAACATTGACGATGTATGACGCATGATCATATAGATGAGTATATACTTATATCTTAGGCATCGCATGCTTATGCGATTATGTAAATGATGATGGTTGTATATTAGGCTTATGATATGCCGTTGTATTCTTGTCGAGCCTTTTCTCATATCGTCATATATGGGACTAGGCGTGTGCCTGGTATACACATTCTTCTTCCGCTGTAAACTCTATTATTTTTGTATACCTAATGGGCAAACTATTTCTCAATCTAGTTATAGGTTTCTAAATCTTACTCTTTGGTTTTCTATGATTTGGGTCTTGATGTGATCATGGTGGTGTCTTGGAAATATTTTCCAACGCGAAAAATTTATTCGTATTTTTATTAATTATGACGATTACATCGGGATTCAAGTACAGAAAATCAGGGGTGTTATACTAGGCGTATGCCTGGTATACATATTCTTCTTCCACTGTAACTTTGTTATTTTGTATACCGTTATGGGAAAACTATTTAACGATCCAATTATTGATTATCAAGTCTCACCCTTTGGTTTTCTGTGGTTCGATCTTGATGTAATCATGGCGGTGTTTTGAAATTATTTCGAACGCAAAAAATTTATTCATATTTTTATTGTTTAATTATTTAGATTACATCGGGATTCGAGTCCAGAAAATTGGGGTGTTACACGCTACCACCAAGCCATTGGGGGTCCTCTCCCGTTACAGTCCCAAGATCCATCTTCAAGGATCAAACCCTCATATCCTTTAGCGTACCCCTCACTTCTTGCTCTAGTCCTCATCAATTCATATGTAAATGATGCATGTCTCATACATATTCTTTCATTTTCCATTATGCTCATCATCGGTAGGGTCCCTTCAGCAACCACTTTCATTCTTAACATCGAGTTTATTTCATATTGTTCTTTAAATTTCTTCTGATCATCCTTTAGAGGAAATATTACTAGCCATAGGTTACTCTAAGTTAATTGTAGTATAATCTTATCACTGTTGGGTAGGACTATTTTAAGGGTATGGGCTGTTTGGCTGTGTAAGTGTATACTTAGTATCTATTAATAGTTGGCTGACCGTCTAATTCATTTACAAACACTATCTTTAGTTATTTTCATTATTTCTCTTTAATGCTTATCATAGTATGTTCCTTTCGATGATTAAGAATGAAAGGGAAGTTGAGTATACATATTCATTAATTCTTGGGTATGAACTTGCATCTCAGAGCATCCTCATCTCATCGGATCCATCCATATTTCACCATTATTCCATTTTTACATCATGTAAGGATTCCTACCGAGACATGTTCTTGCTTTCATTCTTTACTTAACATTTTATTAATGCATCATACAAGATTCATTCCTTTCATCATATATTTCATCAAAATCATATTATTTATTATACCAACAAGAACATGTACTCCTCATAATCATGCATGTTGATTGATTAAGCATATATCACTCATTCAATGAACACATTCACCAAACATACATCTCATCATTCTTATTCAATCCATCATATTTTATACATACATTCATATCGCAAGCAACAAGTAATTCACGTGAGTTAATCAGACAATTCATCCATCAGATAGACACAAATTACTTTATCTAATTGATCCTATATTACAATTTATTCTCTCAAGACTAATCATAAGATATTATTGTCTTTTATAACTACTGCCTCCACACTTAAGAAATTCTGATGAATTTGTTTTATATAATCACCATGAGTATCTATAATTCCAGGTAATGTCTTCTGTGTGGTCTGACTATATTTATAAATTACATTTGTAAGTGCATTCGCTAGTTACTTTATATCTAATTGTTATCATATTTAGTTAGGTTACCATCCCTGTCAACTGTATATTTGTCCCTTTTTAAATACTGATCTTATATAGATTTTATTGACGTGTTTATTCTTATTAACTTTGATTAAGTTATTATTCCTGTCAACTGGATGATTTCTCCCTTTAAATAGACTGATTATATTTAGACTTTATTAATCCATCTTATAAATTATTACTAGCCTAAGCTTGTCTAGCTCAATCTTCTTTTTTGTTTAGTACCTAGTTATCAATCATATGTATATAAGCTATCCTCTTACTTAATCTAATCTAATTTTTGAAGGATTAAGTTGTACACTTAACTTTAAATGCACTAAACCCTTATTTCTTCAAGCTTGTTCATTCCTTAATTAAATTTATTATTATTCTTAAGTGGTTAATTATACATAATCTAAGCCTAATTCCCTTTTTACTTATATAATTACTATATATATTTCTAATTACCACTTTTAAACTATATTCTTACTTGTTAACTTAATTATCTTAGCTATTTTACACCCTTTTTGGTGTACTTGTTTGACTAATTCTATGTTACCTAATTATAACTCAAATTTTCCTCTTTCTTTATTATAATTTAGTTGTTAAGAACATAGTTATTGTCCTTGACAACTAAATTTTGAACTTAGCTCAGAAAACTCTATGTTTCATTATTCAAATTTTTATCAAGCCTATCAATTAACTTTTAGTTCCTTTTAGTCCTTTTATACTAAGTTTTGCTCCCAGGGTTTACTTAGTAGTTTATTATTATGGTTATTTGTTGGGATATACTAAATCCTCAAAATTCTTAATCGTTATCTTTATATATTTATTACCATTCTTCTGACTCTTAAGTATCTGTGTATTCCCTTATCTTAATTATTTATTTTTTTTGAGTTGTTAGGTCTTACTTATTTTTCGGACATTGAGGGTTATTTTTATATTTATTTAGGAAATGTAACGGGTACATTTCAGCTTAAGTATCATCTATCTTGGAAAGCAATCAGATATTGGATTTTATGACTGGTAACTAAAATAGTAGAAATATTAAATGGCGTCGCTTTAATTTAAGGAAGTACTCGTTTATTACTTACAATAATACTAATAATGATATTAGTAACAAGAGTGGTATTCTTAATAATAACAATAATAATTATTATAAGGCGGTAGGGCCGACCATTATATTTGATAATATAAATGACATAATTAAATAAGGAAAATACTAAGAGCGATGGCAAAGCCGACCATTATTGTAACACCCTAAAAATGAGGGTAAATTTTTCATGATTTTAAAAATAATTATAAGTAGAAGAAAATAAATATATATATAGTACCAAGTAATTACCCCGGATCATTAAATGACCTATCTCATATATGAAGATATGAATAGGTATTAGAGTGCTCCTTAGACGATCGAACTCGAGACCGTCACAAGGGAAAGGCGGAAGATGTAATTAAATTTAAGAGTTATTAAAATATATACAAAAAAGGATGAAAGATGCCTCATCAATTTGTTAAACATTTGAAATATGATTTTATAATAATAATATCATTTCCATGATTTAAGGGTTCCAAAACAAGTAAGAAAATGGAACAAAGAAGCAAAAATGAGAAAACTGGGATTAGGGGAACTTGCTTGAGCGAGATCCACAGGGGTCGCTTGGGCGAGGCAAGCGAGCGTAAGCGAAAATGCTCCAGAACCAAAATCACATTTACTCGCTTGAGCGAGTGCTACTCTAAAGACCATTCGCTTGAGCGAAAATGGTCCAAAACCATTCTACCTTAATTTTGCTCGAGCGAGGCGAAGCTCGCCTGAGTGAATTGCCTCCAGAAACCCCCACCTGATGCATAGGCATCTCGCTTGGGCGAGACACCAATTCGCCTTAGCAAACCCTGTCCAGAAACGATTTCACATAATGCTCGCTTGAGCGAAGGTGAACCCGCTCGAGCAAGGAATGTCCAGAATGCATACATCAAGTGCAGGGCCATCTCGCCTGAGTGAGAACCACTCTCGCTTGAGCAAGAATCCATCTCGCTTGAGCGAGATTATCAGCATGTGTGTAGAAAATGTGAAAAATCTCACAACTCAACATGCCAAACTCATTTTAAGCCAAATTGATCTAATTCAACACATCACATACATGATATTAAGTGTTTAAAACTTGCCTCAAGTAATCTTACTCAAAATTTTCATTCTAATTCATTAATCATATCCAAATCAAGCTTATCATCTTATATGCTTTAGAAAACACAAAATCTAGATAAATATCCATTCATTCATCAATTCTATTAGCATACCACATCATCATTTTTTTTGTCATCCATACATTGTCAAGGCCACTAATAAAAATAAGTCATACACATAAGGGTCTCATTTTCCTACATGACCTCCCAAAATCATCATGCTACAATCTAGATGGAAAAATAAGCATACATATACATTATATGTTATACAAAAATCTAGATTTGCCTACCAAGGCATTTCCTCTACACTTATTTACCTCCTTCATCAAAATGTACTTCAAAAGATTCACTCCACCCAAGAGTGTCCTGTATCACAAGTCTAAAAAGTAGACAACATGGGAGAGTGAGTCATATATTCCAAAAGAATGAATATGAATACCATGTGATCATGTGCATATGTATCACAACAAGTATACATTGCATTCACACATATTTCATCTAGATTTGCCTGCCAAGGCATTTCCTCTACACTTATTTACCTCCTTCATCAAAATGTACTTCAAAAGATTCACTCCACCCAAGAGTGTCCTGTATCACAAGTCTAAAAAGTAGACAACATGGGAGAGTGAGTCATATATTCCAAAAGAATGAATATGAATACCATGTGATCATATGCATATGTATCACAACAAGTATACATTGCATTCACATAATACAAACATCTTTGTAAATCAAGCAAGTATAAAATCATACACATGATCTAGCCCTTCAACAATTGGACTATTACATATCTCATCATTATACTTAAATTTTCATTTGGTATTCACATCTTTTTTGTTGTCTTAATACATTTTCTCACCCACAACACAACCATCATCACATCTCATCACCTTTGGCATACTTCCTTGCTATATGCAAATGCTCTTAAGCTAATGCATATGCACAACGGATTATTTCAACAATTACAGATCTGACTGTGGGAATATAAACATCAATTGTGGGATTCAAGCATGATCATCTAACCATACCCCTATTGTAGTAGTAAAATGTGTACACTTATCATCCAATTGCATGTATTTCACCAATGTTTTACTGGTACCAAACCGCATCGCCCATTTTTGCAACATCTGTTCATTTTCACCATGACTGCAGTAACATATTCAACATATGGTGTTGCGGGCCAACCATGAGTCATATCATGGCAGCTGTGGTCCCAAGGACCACCAGGAACACCTGCTCATCAAGAGCCACCCCCCATAAGGGTTAACCACATGTGGCTCCCTGTAGCACAACATGGGCAACTTCGTGACTTACACACCGAGTCACAGGGGAAACAACAAATCGCTCGTGCATAGAGCCGCCCTTCCACTGGGCCAACCAGGGGAATCCCCTAAAATTCCAACACCGGCAGCTATGCAGTATGCAATGGATACAAATGCCAATCATATGCATTCCTCACTCTATGCATCCTATTCATGCCACTCATCAATCATCATCATCATCATCATTACCAACATCACCACAAGGCTTTTAGTGGATTATTATTGTTGGTTATTATCATTAGTTTAAACTTTCATGTGGAATTCTTAATAGTTCTCATTAACATAATTCAATTCCATCATCAAACACAACGACATCAATCTTTCACTATCAATCAAGGTATGCTATACATTCACACTCATTCTCAATCAAACATCAACAACATTAAACAATCCGCACCACCATATAGCACACCATAATTATTCTAAATGCATCAAGGTTCCAAAACACATCACCAAAATCATACATAGCATTACAATTCTTCATAACATTACAAGCAAGACACATGCATATTGTCACATATGAAAATCAAATACTATTCAACTCATGCATTTAGAACATAAAGACTCCTCTCCTACCTCAAGAGAAGAATTCCGATTGATACAACATTCCCGCCTCGTCGTTTGGAATGGTTCCTATATTAATGTACATGTAAAATCCTAATCAATCAACTATTCAAGACACAAATTCAACTCTATTTAATCATAATCATATCTACAATTTCATAACATGTACAAAACATGTTATAGTCATCATTTTCCTTCATTTATTAGGCTTCGGGAATTCCTTCCCATCAAGCCCCATTCATTATGTTTAAGGTTACAAAACAAACTTTAAACCCCCAACATTCACAACACCTTATGTATCACTATCCATATTCTTAATGGCTTGTATTTGCCCTTCAATACATTACCCAAACTACATTTATCATTTCCCTCAAATCTTAAAGTTAGGGTTTTCACCAAACTCAACCACACTCATAAATGAATCATTAATCCTTATCTCCTTCCAACCATAAATTCATCTTCCTCATTTATTATCATCAAAGTTGGCATTTATGACAACCCACCTTAGGTTTCTTCACATTTACGGCTCTTCACCAACCCCCATTTACATACATTACTCTCCCAAACCATAAAACTCATAACTAAATGTTCATACTCTTGAAAAATGGCAAGAATCTTACCCCAAAAGAAAGACAGAGAGAATACCCAAGGGAAAGGAAGAGCTACACGAAATGGAGAAGAAAGGAAAAAGAGATTTCAAGCTTCCACCTCCAATCTCCAAGCTTTCTCAATGAAAATGAGGAAGGAAAATGGAACCCACACAAGGCTTAAGGTTTTTAGAAGAGAAATATAGAGAGGAAATGAAGAAGGAAAAGAAGAAGGAGTGTTTTGCTAAAAGGGTCAGCAAGCCAACAAAAAGGAGAAGAAAAAAAGAAGACTTTTGCTTTAATTTTTTATCCTCTCATTAATATTTCATCATTTTACCACAAACAAGATCTCTGTTCGGGTTCAATACTTTATCTAAAAATTATTCTGAATACATATTTAGACTCCCAATAATATTCTTAACATCCCTGACCAATATCATCCCAATCGGAGATACTTGGTTTGACACCCATATTTTAATCGGGTCTAATTTTAGCTTATTCTGCTCCAATAAATTATGAGTAGTCCCCAAAAATCTTAATTTAATTATTTCCAATATTTTGAGACATTAAATAACCCACATACAACCATTTAATAGTTATTTCCTTAATTAATCCTTTATTTTAAAATTTAGGGTGTTACAATTATACTCTACAATATAAGTAACAAAGAAATTGTTAGAAGCGGCGGCAAAGCCAACCATTATGCTCAATAATATACAAACATAATTCAATAAAGAAATAATTTAAGAGCGGCGGTAGAGCCAACCATTATGCTCAATAATAATAATATAATGGTAACAATAATAATAATAATAATAATAATAATAATAATAATAATAATAATAATAAGAGTTATAATATTGATAATAACAATAATAGTAGTTATAAGGCGGCATAGCCGACTATTAAGCTCATTAAAATAATAGGAATTAAACAAAGAAATATTAGGGATTAAGGCGGCAATGCCGACCATTATATTCATTAATTAACAAAAATTTAAATAAAGACAGGAAGTTATAATTTATAACGATAACGAAAAATTACGTAACTTTAGATCTAATTGTCAGATAATAATAAAATTTAAAAGAGTTACCCCCGGTGCCAAACAAAAATTATGGTAGAATTTAAAATGAGAGGTAACAAAATGAGACTCCCACTTACCTCATGGTGAGTCTCGGTTTTGGAGAAAGAAAAAGGGTAACTCGCCGAAACTTTGTTAAACACCTTCGATCGTCCTCCGATAAGCTTCGATATCTTAGAACCTAGAAAATGTAGCATGCATGATTAAATGGGGAGGAGGTGGTCACGGTTCTATTTCTGGAACAGCAAGGAATTCACAAAATTCCTAATCAAAACAGAATTTTAACAATCAAAATTTGAGAATAAATATCAAGAGAGGGATTCCAACTTACTTAAGATGATCTTAGAAAGATTTCATGGTTTAGATGCTCTAACAAAAAATAGGGGAAAAACTAGCCACGGTTTCTAGCCTTTCAATGAGCAAGAAAATGTTATTTCATTTATTTAAATGGACAGAGTTTGTGCCACAAGAAAATCTAAGAATGGTTGATCAAATAAAATATTTTAACTTACCTTGAATGGATTATGAGGTCCACGATTTTGAGAAGTTCCTTGGGCAAGAGGAAGAAGTTAGTTGTATACAAGAAAACTAAGAGGGAGTGGATGTTCTGGTTATGGCCTGGCCGTGGTTAGAAAAGAAAAGGAAAAGAAAGTAGAATTTTTTAAATGATGAGAGGTAGTGGGTGGAGAATGGCCTGAATGAAAGTGAGGAGAAGTAGCTAATTTTGGGAGCTTAAGAAAATGCTGGTGATTAATTGAAAATAAGAAGATTTGAGGGCTAGCTGATGTCTACTGTGGATGAAGAAATGAAAGGTAAAGAGAATATGTCCTCTTTAATTATGAAGAAGTGTAGCATTTGATGAAGTGGAGGTAGCTGATTTTAGAATTAAAATGAAGTGAATTTGTTGTGGTTCTACCATGAAATGAAGAATAAAATGAAGGAATGCTGCTGAAATTTCATATTATGCAAAGGTATATAATCATGAGTTTGTTTAGTAACTAATGCTAAGTGGGATGCAGCTGGAATGTGAGGTGGTGGCATGCATGGTTAGAGCCCTCCTGGTGGCAACACCTGTCCCAGGAGGTGGCGGGTGGTGGTGGATAACGGAAACTGGTGGCCAAAAAATTAAATTGTTACCTGATAGTTTTTAGGTGTGCAGGATTTTTAGGAATCAGAAATTAAAGACGTTAAAGTTAAATATAGAACAATTCGTGGGAATAGAATCTCAAAAAATACCCAACATGAAACTTGTAGATCTCCTTTTTCTCTTCGATTTGATATATCATTTGTGGTGATCCAATATTGGTAGCCTGAGTTCTGATCGAAACGAGATAGGATGTCCTATTCACCCCCGAATCAGGTAAGGTTGTAAAGATAATTTTGTATAAATTTTTCCTTTGAGAATTAGGCTTTGTGCCCTTCATAAGACTTGTAGATATCCTCGATATGGATCCACAAAAAAATCGAGTGATTTAAACACCAGAAGAGGGTGATACATCTATTTTTCTAAAACTTGTCAGTGCAGTGACGTGATGAATAGAGATGGGCAAAGATTCCAAAAACTATATCAATCTGGGAGGTTTTAGCTTTCAAGGTCTTAACAAAAAATGTAGATAATTTTGATACGGAGATTTTGACACCAAGTTTAATAAATCGAAGTTCGTATGAGAAAGTTATGAATTTTTGAATGAACTATGCACAGAGTAAAAAGGCGAATGACATGGTTTTTAAGATGAATTTACTCAATTCATGAATTTGAGCATGACAGAGTAAGAATTTGGGGTCGAGACCAGAAAAAGAGATTGAAGATCTCTTTGAAACGAAGTGAACAAGACTGGAATCATTCCAATCAAGCATCGTTTAAGAAAGTTAGGTCCAAATTGCCAACGACGCACGGATCGAATTTCTGAAGAAATGAGATAGCATGGAAATGAGGTTGATAGAGTCCGAATGAAGTTTCAGACTTTTCAGGAAACATTCCTAAAACGTCGAAACGAGTCACCGAGGACTGAATGTGTCACCATCGGATACTCCGAGGTATATGCATGACCAAACGTAGGTGACATCGAGATTTCTGATTGGTCTGATCAAACCCAATTAGTTATCTTTGTTATCTTTAATCCGTTGTAAGAAAACCCTACTGTGACTATCTTCCTTTACGGAGTCATTAGTCTTAGATTAAGTTACCAGAAAAGTTCGACCTCTGGGCCCTATAGTATAATACCGGGAAAACCTTTAATATTTTATTATTAAAATATTATTTTACATTATAATTTAATTAAAAACTTAATAAAATATTATTTTAATATTATATATACTTATTTTGAATAATTATTAATTATTATTTTAATTATATATTTTAATCATATTTTTACTAATTACCCCTAATTAACCAATTAATCTACACATAGTTACCAAAATAACAAACTAGACAATTTATCATAACAAAATGAATCTAATTACCAATAGTTAATTATTAACATCTAAAATATTTCACTAATACCCATGCTTAACTTGTTATTCAAGTGGCCTCAATACTCAAGAGGGGGGGTGAATTGAGTTTTTAAAACTTTTAGTTGGAATACCTTTGAACTTGATTCTTATATACCAATTTACAAGATTACGCAAGTGAAATGAAGTTTAGTGAAATATGCAATGCAAAACAAAGGTAAATATAGCTGAGACAATTAAACAAACACTTGGTGTGCAGTCTTCAAGATTTACCAATTTAAACAAGTTCAAGTATGCAAGCCACAATCAATCAACACAAGCCAATTAAGTGCAGTATATGAAAGTAAAAGAGTAAGGGAGAAGAGCTTTGCAAACCGATTTAACGAGTTCCACCAATCCGGTGTACGTCTCGCCTCTAAGCAACCCACTTAGAGGATTTTCCACTATTGTAGACTAGAGATACAACTTTGAGCAATTGCGGCTTCCTAGTGTCCCACACTCAAGAACCCAATCCTCACAAGTATAAGGGCAACCCACCCAATCTCTCAATCTCACAATATCCCAAAGGTTGAACCTCAACCTTTATAACCACTCAACCTAGAGTGAACTTTGGTGTTTTGATGTAGTGTTTATAGGCAAGTAACTCTCTCAATAGAGTGAATATACAAATGATAGCTCACACACTTTCTAATCTCTCAAGATGAGAGGATATACAAATGAAATTCAAGATACAAGAAATAGGGCTTACAAAGCACAAAATAGAGCAAAGGATTTGTAGCTTGTTGGTGTGTCTTTATGCTTGTGTTCCTCTTCATTTTATAGAGCCAATTGAAGTGTTGAGGTGTGCCCTTCTTCTTCCTAGCCGTTGCACTTAGTGGGATTTTGAAGAATGGTGGAGACATGAGCTGGTTTCCCACTTAAATGTGTTTTTCCACTAGTGTAATCGATTACACCCTCGCGTTGTAATCGATTAGCTTCAAGTCAGAGGGTCCATAATCGATTATTTCATTTCCTGTAATCGATTAGAATCTGTACCTGATGCATTTAATCTTGATTTCGCAGCTTCCTAATCGATTAGCATGTCTTGTAATCGATTACCTTAATTCCAGTAGCCTCCTAATCGATTGTGCAACTTCCCTTAATCGATTAGCAAATATACCTGATGCATTTAATCTTTATTTTTGACAGTTGTAATCGATTACATCAAGTGCGTAGTCGATTAGATTAAATCCAGTAGCTTCATAATCGATTAGCTTCATTTCCATAATCGATTATCTTATTGCCTGAATCAAATTCTTCCAAAACAAAATGCTCCTAATCGATTAGCATAAGTGACCTAATCGATTAGCTTCGCTGTTACTCAGCACCTGATTCCATATCTTTGTTTTTGCACAGATTTCTTCAAGAGTGCTTGTCATTATCAAAATCTTTGAACATCCTTGAACCTGTATGCATATTCAAACACATTCTCCCCCTTTTTGATGATGACAACTATGTTCATCTCTTGAGGGTTGTTAGTTAAGCAATTAAACTTATCTCTAATTTTATCTCTTTGCAAAAACATCTCTGCTGCATTATCTCTTTGTAATCAGTTTCAAATAGCAGATTATCTATTTACCAAGTTCAAAAATCAGAATCATTATCTTTTAACTAAATCATTATCACATACAGCAGCAAATAATTTCTTATTTCTTATCGCTTATCTCTTAATAAATCTCCTCCTATCAAAAGGAATTTATTAAACCTATGTTTTTCAGATTTTAAACAAGATGATAAGTTAAACAAGATATGAACAATTATTCTTCTCCCCCTTTGGAATCATCAAAAATAATTCGTTCAATTAATGAGATATATGATGAACTGAAAATTTTATTGAATTTCAAAGCATAGTGGGGAATTACATGAAGCAAAACGTGCAGAATTGAAAAGGAACAAACATAAGCACCCTAAAACAGAAAACATAACAAAGGATCTAATTATCCGGATTAAAAAAGTGAATTTCAGCGATTTGATGGGACAACTCTTCATAGCGTTGTTGCATCATCTCGAAGTGTTGCTGCTCGGTCATTGAAAACTCTTGAAGGGAGTTTTCAAGGCGATCGAAGCGGCGGTCAAGATGGGCGTAGAGTGATGCAAAGGGGTCAGCAGGAGCAGATGAAGAGGCTTGAGGTGCAGCTTGTGGTTGAGGAGGAGGAGGTACGGGTTCTTCTTCAGCAGGAGCTTCGAAGGGAATGTTGGCATGAATGCCCTCCATTCGTGAGTACCATGCTCCATGTGTAAGAACAAGACCCATTTTGGTGAGGTGATGGGTGCCAATGCAAGCTCTAGGAGGCACTTTTTCTGATAATTCTCCAGCCAAGTCTACTCCACGATATTTGAAAATTTTAGTAAGGAGAATACCATAAGGGAGTTTTTGTTGGTCCTTGGCGTGGCGCATATGAAATTTGACCAACTGAACCCAGTTGATCTCCTTATGATTCAGCATTGCCCACATCAAGAGGACATCATCCTCTTCTACCAAAGCATAGTTCCCTCCACGAGGAACAATCATCTTGACCAAGAAGAAGTGAAGTAAACGGTTATTCATGGTCAAGTGGCCTACCAACTTGTGGTTGCTCCTGGGGCGGTCAGCTTTCCACAAGGATTGACGAGCAGTTAGAGCATTGAAGCCCCATTCGTCTTCTGGTTCTCCTCCATCAAAATCAGCATTGTTGAGAGGCAGTTGGGAGATCTCCGCAAATTGAGCATTGGAGAGTTTGATGGTTGCGTTCTTCACTTTGGATTCAACCATCCCATTGACAAGTCGGAGGTTGCAGTAGAATACCCTTATGAGTTCAGGGTAGTACTCTTCTTCTTTGAGGGAGAGGAAGGGAAAGAGTTTGTAGTGGTGAAGGCTTTGAGTGAAGGTTAGGCTGGGGTTATCGAAGGTGTCGGCAATGGTGTAGTGAGGGGTCATTATCTCCTTTTCAAAAAAAATTTTCATGAAATTTTGGAGGTCTCTTGGAGAAGCAAAGAACCTTGAAAAATCAAGGGGGTTATGGGCTTGAGCTGTGGAAGACCTTGCTCTCTTGACATTGCGAGATGAAGACATGGTAAAGAAGGCAAAGAAGAAGATGAAGAGAGAAGAGTGCTTGAGAGTTTTGGAGAGGTTTGAGAGGAAGGAGGTAGTGTGAGATGAGAAGGTGAAGAGAGGGGTATTTATAGGTGAGAATTAGGTTTAGGAAGGAGGAAAGTGGGTTTAGAAAGGAGTGAAGGGAGTTAAGAGAGGGAGTGGTTCGAGTATACCTTGGAAATTGCAATATTGACTCTTCAGAACCGAGGCTAATCGATTACTAGACAGTGCGTAATCGATTAGCTCACTGTTTCTGGGGAATTACAAACGTTTCGTGCAGAGCGTAATCGATTAGAGACTTTGGCTAATCGATTAGTTAAGAAACTGAATAGTCCTAATCGATTGGAGCAGGATGGTAATCGATTATGGAGAAGAGGAAACGTTTTGTACCTGAAACAGAGACTGTGTAATCGATTGTGGATCAAGGGCAATCGATTAGCTTAGAAACAGAATCATTGTAATCGATTAGAGGCTTTGACTAATCGATTATAAAGGAAACAGAAGCATAGTAATCGATTGTTAGGATGCATGTAATCGATTATTGATTCAAAAACTTCAGGTTTTTCATACAGTAGAGTTCCAAACACGACATGTAATATTTATGAGTACTACCATTTTTCTGATCATGCCATACAACATATTTTTATCAAAATACTCCATCATTCAAACACAATTTGGCATGTCAAGAATGCCTAATTCTCTTCTAATGTGAATGAATTGTTCTCTAGCCAAGGGCTTCGTGAAAATATCTGCTAGTTGCCTAGAAGTTTCAACATGCTCAAGTACACAATCCCCTTTTAACACATGGTCTCTAATAAAGTAATGCCTAATCTCAATGTGCTTGGTTCTAGAGTGCATTACAGGATTCTTTGAGATATTAATGGCACTAGTATTATCACATTTGATGGGTACTTTGTTCAAAACAATGCCAAAGTCAAGAAGTTGTTGTCTCATCCAAAGAATTTGAGCACAACAACTACCGGCGGCTACATATTCTGCCTCAGCCGTCGATAATGCAACACTTGCTTGCTTCTTGCTATGCCAAGAAACAAGGGAACTACCAAGTAAATGACATGCGCCACTAGTACTTTTTCTATCAAGTTTACAGCCCGCAAAGTCAGAGTCAGAATATCCTAAAAGATTACATTCAACGCCTTTGGGATACCACAAACCAACATTTTGAGTACCCACAAGATATTTCAAAATTCTTTTTACGGCAGTTAAGTGTAATTCTTTAGGACATGCTTGATATCTAGCACACATGCATACCGCAAACATAATATCGGGCCTACTAGCAGTTAAATACAGTAAGGATCCAATCATACCTCGATATTTGGTGATTTTAATGTCCTTACCCTTTTCATCTTTGTCTATGTAGCAAGATGTGCTCATGGGTGTAGCTATTTCGTTTGCCTTGTCCATTTCAAACCTTTTGAGCAGTTCTTTACAATACTTGGTTTGACTAATGAACGTTCCATCATTTGCTTGTTTTATTTGTAATCCAAGGAAGAAGGTGTGTAACGCCCCGGCCGCTTTTCAGGAATGAACGACTCGCCCCACAGACCAACACGAGACCTTTCCAATGTGCTTTTGTCCTCACTCACACATTTCCTGAGAACTTCCCAGGAGGTCACCCATCCCAGAATTACTCCAAGTTAAGCACGCTTAACTTTGGAGTTCTTATGTGATAGGCCACCGAAAAGGCTAATGCATTTGTTGATATAGGTAGTACGAATTCATTTCTTTAAGCTATCCTCGACTGTATAGTCCCATACCTATACAGTCTTTGGATCCCTCTCATTCTGGTATGTATTCAGTTCGTTCATGTGTCCCTCCCACTGGAAGCCTGCCAGGAGCCGCTCCTTGTCCGTGCCTATGCACCGGCGATCACTCCCCGCCCTCAACAGTGACCGGGATATCACATCCCCCGCTGGAAGCCTGCCAGGAGCCGTCCCTTGTCCGTGCCAATGCACCGGCGATCACTCCCCGCCCTCAACAGCGCCGGGATGTCACACACCCACCAGCTTCCGCCTGGTTCGTCCCCGAACCATACCGTACTAGGAGAGGCTAGGCTCTGATACCACTGTAACGCCCCGACCGCTTTTCAGGAATGAACGACTCGCCCCACAGACCAACACGAGACCTTTCCAATGTGCTTTTGTCCTCACTCACACATTTCCTGAGAACTTCCCAGGAGGTCACCCATCCCAGAATTACTCCAAGTTAAGCACGCTTAACTTTGGAGTTCTTATGTGATAGGCCACCGAAAAGGCTAATGCATTTGTTGATATAGGTAGTACGAATTCATTTCTTTAAGCTATCCTCGACTGTATAGTCCCATACCTATACAGTCTTTGGATCCCTCTCATTCTGGTATGTATTCAGTTCGTTCATGTGTCCCTCCCACTGGAAGCCTGCCAGGAGCCGCTCCTTGTCCGTGCCTATGCACCGGCGATCACTCCCCGCCCTCAACAGTGACCGGGATATCACATCCCCCGCTGGAAGCCTGCCAGGAGCCGCCCCTTGTCCGTGCCAATGCACCGGCGATCACTCCCCGCCCTCAACAGCGTCGGGATGTCACACACCCACCAGCTTCCGCCTGGTTCGTCCCCGAACCAAACCGTACTAGGAGAGGCTAGGCTCTGATACCACTGTAACGCCCCGGCCGCTTTTCAGGAATGAACGACTCGCCCCACAGACCAACACGAGACCTTTCCAATGTGCTTTTGTCCTCACTCACACATTTCCTGAGAACTTCCCAGGAGGTCACCCATCCCAGAATTACTCCAAGTTAAGCACGCTTAACTTTGGAGTTCTTATGTGATAGGCCACCGAAAAGGCTAATGCATTTGTTGATATAGGTAGTACGAATTCATTTCTTTAAGCTATCCTCGACTGTATAGTCCCATACCTATACAGTCTTTGGATCCCTCTCATTCTGGTATGTATTCAGTTCGTTTATGTGTCCCTCCCACTGGAAGCCTGCCAGGAGCCGCTCCTTGTCCGTGCCTATGCACCGGCGATCACTCCCCGCCCTCAACAGTGACCGGGATATCACATCCCCCGCTGGAAGCCTGCCAGGAGCCGCCCCTTGTCCGTGCCAATGCACCGGCGATCACTCCCCGCCCTCAACAGCGCCGGGATGTCACACGGTAAATGTAACACCTTATTAATTGCAACTAATAATTCCAAAAATATGAGAAAATTTTTCACAAGGAAGCTTTCCTTCGAGTAACACTGGTCACTCAACGGGAGGAAATAGGTAAGGGAAAGATGTTAATACATTCATACGTGTAGCACTCGGTGGAAGGACGGAGTTCGAATCATCCTACCTGGCTAGGCGGGGTATATTTATCCTGGGCGGACTCGAGGGCGAAAGTGACCCGCTCAACCGTTGTCTCACACCGCCTAAACGGTGTGTGACAATGCAACATCAGACGAGAAACTCTTCAAGTAAACCTTACATTAGCGTCTATTCGTTCCTACGGGCTGATCCTTTCTCAGAGAACTCTGGGCGTTCAACTTCAGAAGACAGATAAAGGAAGAAGAAGGGAGATATACACATGCAGGAGTAGTTTATGAAGGAAAGAGGAAGTGATTACACCGTCGTCCAGTTCGGCAAAGCACAACAACACCTGGACGGACTACATCACAACATTCACTTACTCAGGCGATGTTCAATACCGCCTAGCGAGATGGAATAATGGGACAACGGAGGAAGAAGGTACATAGGCGGAATCTCGAGTTGGTATCTACTTGCCTCAGCATAGTTCTACGCGTTTGGGCGAACTGTCCTAGTTACTTGGGTGAGGTATGACACCGCCTAAACGAAATCTGCACAACGCCTCTTCAACACAAATACAAGGTAATTTTCTCAATTGGGTATGGACAAGGGTTCACTAGGTAAATCCTCACACTCGCACTTCACTCAGAAAAACGGGAAGTTACAGGGTATATTTGCGGTAGTGGATTGTGGAGGAAGGAGGGGTCAGAACCTATTCCGCCCAACTCGACTAATTATGACAACGCCTGGGCGGACTCAACCACAACGCCCAAATCAGGGGTCAACACCGGGGTCTGGATTGCGTTAGCATCACAATGGATAGGAAAGATAATTGAACGGTGTCCCATTCTAGCAACTACATCGCTCCAGCGCGACTCCTTTCGCTTGGGCGAAATGTCCCCATACTTCGGGCGGGGTACGACTCCGCCCAACGTATCCGACATAAGTTTTCCTAAGTCAATTCTTAATTCACTCTGACTTGGCTATAGCCTACTCAATCATACTGTCCCTGCGTATCCATTAAAGCACAATTATGAAACAAGGCAGCACATAGCATCACACACACACAAAACCATACATCCATATATACATAAGAGTGTATGTCAATATTTACAACACAAAATCGGATTTCTCCTTGTCCATAAAGTTCTATTCATCCCAAAGCATTAACATCCGGTATGAACCAGTCAGGGCTTAATCGAACAACGCCTTAATTAAGCCTTCCAAATGCATCAGCACTCCGCCCAGCATTCCAGCTCTGCTTCTGATCCTCCTCTCGAGAGACATTCACTGAAAATGGCCACTGCAGGGGTGAGCTTTTACATGTAAAATGATATTCACAGACTCGGTATCAGCGTCAGTACACGCTCCTGCTATCATTCAACCTTTCTCAAGTAACCAAGTTCTTACAGTTCAAACAACATTCATGACACACATAAAACACAGAGTTCATTCCACATTCATATATATATTCATGCATTCGAAATCATACACATATACATACATAAATTTATACACCACCACAATCGGCCTTATTTCTATATGCATGCCTGCAGATCCGACTCGGGTAAAGACTCTCAGTTACGGTCCCCTTTTCTTCTGGCCCCTCGTCCCTCAGCTCTTACTAGGTGGCACCGGCCTCCCCACGGCGTCTCGAGACTCTCTTCTCTAGCTCCAACGGCTACCACGAGCACTATTGGGATCTAGCCAGGGTTGGTAACTGGAGTCGTTTCCCTCGGGGTTCTTGACCATCTATGGGTCACCCCACTCTCACTCATGCAACTAACACATTAATTATTACACATCATCGCGCCACGAACACCTTCGCCGTAGTCATTAAGCAAGAACGGATTTCCCACACTACTCGTAATCATTCAGTCAATCACACCAGCGCGTGTTACAATCGGTCATCAGACTAACAACATTGAGCAATCCAATTAAGAGCATGCACATACATATTTTTCATAGTGACACGAAAATAGATCCATGCATATCATTCATCATTATCATCTATTAACAGGCTACACCATCGCCACAAAAATACTATCAGAGTCTTAACCATGTATCAATTTTAATGATTATAAATACATGCACACACACACACCCACACTCAGTAGTACGTTCATCCGGTACCGTTCTTAGACCATGCATTCGATATGCAAGCGCCCCCTACCTTTAGAAGAACCTCAGAAACCTTTTTTCCGTTCTTGTCATTGGGTCCGATGTCTTTCTCCTGGTTCGTTCGGTCTTCCTTGGCTTTGTCGTATCCTGCGCCTGATTCTGGGATGGAGTGTAGTCCGTTCTTCAGTACTGCAACCAAGGTCTCCAGGAGCGAAGAGTGAGAGAAGAGAAGAAGGAGGATGGAGACGAAGAGAGAAAAGCAGAGGATGAAGTGACGGAGGAAGAAGTCTGAAGGAATAGAGAGTGTGTTTATCACCAAAGGCTCACGTTTTATATATATATGTACATGCGCACAGTAAGAGAAAAGTGGGATGGGAGAGTGTGTGCCCAGCAGCCACGTGCACTCCACCCCATCCCCTGACCATCACCATTTTCATATTTTAATGGCTTAAATCTACTTAGTTAAATACAATTAACAGTTATTTTCTATTGAGATCAAGTCTTAATGGTTTATTCTTCATTCGGCATTTAGTTTCAAAACTGGGATGTTACAGTTCTCCCCTACTGAAAAAGAATTTCGTCCCCGAAATTCAGTCGGTACTTACCTAGGTAAACAACTCGGGGTACTGCTGTCGCATGGTATCTTCGCGTTCCCACGTGCAGGAGGTGGTCTTGCCTTGCTACCACTCCACCTTAACCAGCCTTACGTTCTTGTTTCTTAAGCGTTTTACCGATCGGTCCACAATTCCAATCGGTGTAGTCACAGTGGTTAGGTCTTTCTTGATCTCTACCTCGTCGTCAGGCATCGTGTGGCTGGGGTCATGCAAATACTTCCTTAGTTGAGACACGTGAAATACGTTGTGCAATCGGGACAAGTGAGTTGGTAATGCAAGGCGGTATGCTACGGGGCCGATCCGTTCTAACACCTCGTAAGGTCCAATGTATCGAGGGCTTAACTTCCCACTTTTTAAGGCTCGTCCAACTCCTTTACTCGGAGAGGTTCTCAGAAACACTCGATCTCCGACTAAAAATTTCAATGGCTTGATGCGCTTGTCATGGTAGCTCTTCTGCCTGTCTTGTGATGCTTTCATCCTCTCCCTTATCACTTGGATCTGTTCTGTGGTTTGCTTCACGATGTCTGGTCCCAATAGTAGACTTTCACCCACTTCCGACCAGCAGAGTGGGGTTCGGCATCTACGCCCATATAATGCCTCGTAAGGTGCCATGCCAATGTTGTGATGATGGCTGTTGTTGTACGTAAACTCGATCAGGGGAAGGTACTGCTCCCAGTCTCCACCGTGCTCTAACACACACGCTCTTAATAAATCTTCTAGACTCTGAATTGTTCGTTCGGATTGTCCATCCGATTGGGGGTGGTAGGCAGAACTAAGCCAAAGCTTCGTCCCCAATTCTTGATGCATGCTGGTCCAAAATCTGGACGTAAACCTAGGGTCCCTATCTGATACGATGGAAGTAGGTATGCCATGCAGTCGGATAACTTCTTGAATGTAGATCCGAGCCAACTTATGCAATGGGTACCTCATATTTACAGGTAAGAAGTGTGCACTCTTCGTCAATCGATCAACAATGACCCAAATTGCATCATGGCCCGCTCGGTTTTTGGGTAATCCCATGATAAAATCCATCGCAATTGAGTCCCATTTCCACATGGGGATCTCTAGAGGTTGCATTGCACCGTACGGTTTTTGGTGCTCTACCTTCGATTTCTGACAAGTGATACACCGGGCCACGTACTCCGCCACATCCCTCTTTAGTCCGGGCCACCAGAACTGTCTCCTCAAGTCGTGGTACATTTTCGTGGTTCCTGGGTGAATGCTGAGTAGGCTTTTGTGGGCTTCGTCAAGCACCATTCTTCTCAATCTTCCTTCACTCGGTATGTATATTCTGTTTCTCACCCGGAAGATCCCATCTGGCCCCTCTGCCAATGATAAGTCCTTTCCTTTGGCTTGAATTTCCTTCATTTCAGCTAGGTAAGAGTCTGCCTGTTGCTGCTCGTACACGGATTTTAAGAATTCGTTGGCAATCCTCAACGTACCGATTGTCATTTTCTGAGAGGAAGGGGTGTCAACATGCAAGTTCATGTCTCGGAACCGCTCCAACAACTCAACTTCTTTGGCCATCATGGCTGCTATGTGGAGGGATTTCCGACTCAATGCGTCGGCCACGACGTTTGCCTTACCTGGGTGGTATTTTAACTCGAAATCGTAGTCCTTTAAAAACTCAATCCATCTCCTCTGCCTCATGTTCAGCTCCTTTTGGTCGAATAGGTATTTGAGGCTCTTATGATCGCTGTACACTTCAAATTTGGACCCGTACAAGTAATGCCTCCAGATTTTCAATGCAAAAACTACTGCTGCCAGCTCCAAGTCATGGGTCGGATAATGCTGCTCGTGGGGTCTCAATTGTCGAGAGGCATATGCTATCACTCGATCTTTCTGCATGAGTACACACCCTAATCCAAGTCCGGACGCGTCACAATAGACCACGAAGCTTTCTTGTAACTCAGATAATGCCAACACTGGAGCAGTTGTCAACTTATTCTTCAGCTCTTGGAAGCTGTTCTCACACTCCGGACTCCACACGAAAGGAACGTTCTTCCGAGTCAATTTAGTCAGGGGTAATGCCAACTTAGAAAAACCTTCGATGAACCTCCTATAATAACCTGCCAAGCCCATAAAACTTCTTATTTCCGAGACCGATCTGGGCCTCTCCCATGCTATTACAGCAGCTACCTTCGCAGGATCCACCGAGACGCCTCGCTCGGAGATCACATGCCCGAGGAAATGGATCTCATCCATCCAGAATTCGCACTTTGAGAGCTTTGCAAACAATTGTTTCTCCTTCAACACTTGGAGTACCGTTCTGAGATGTCCTTCATGCTCCTCGGATGTCTTAGAATAAACTAGAATATCATCGATGAAGACAACAACAAACCGATCTAAGAAGGAGTGGAATATGCTGTTCATGTAATTCATGAAAACAGCAGGGGCGTTTGTCACACCGAACGGCATCACTACATACTCGTAGTGACCATATCGAGTCCTAAAGGCAGTTTTAGGAATGTCCGAGTCCTTCACTCGGATTTGGTGATATCCCGATCGTAAGTCGATTTTTGAGAAGACTGTGGCTCCACGCAGTTGGTCAATTAAATCATCAATTCTAGGCAGTGGGTATCGATTCTTGATTATGAGTTTATTAAGCTGTCGATAATCTATGCAAAGTCTCATGCTGCCATCCTTCTTCTTAACAAGTAGCACAGGTGCGCCCCATGGTGACACGCTTGGTCTAATGAACTGCTTCTCGAGTAACTCATCTACCTGTTTCTTCAACTCTGTCAATTCAGTTGAGGACATTCTGTAGGGTGCACTGGAGACCGGCTCGGCTCCAGGGATCAAGTCTATAGAGAATTCGACTTCTCTATTGGGAGGCACACTCGGAACGTCTTCGGGGAACACTTCTGGGAATTCGCAGACAACCGGGATTTCGTTCACTAGGGTCTCACTCTCATCTTTGGTTAGGCAAAGCATCATAAATAGTTGGGTTATACCTGGTGCCGTGTCGTTCTTAGTGGGCTGTTTCGGAAAAATTATCTCTCGGTTTCTACAATCTACTAATACCTTATTGGCTGAAAGCCAATCTATTCCGAGTACGATATCAAGACCCTTTAAAGGCATGCAAATCAGATCGAAGGTGAAACTCCGATCATACAACTCAAATGCTACATTTTTACATATTGACGATGTGAACACATTAGTGCCAGTAGGGCTGGCCACTTCCAAAGTCCGATCCATAGATACAGTTGGTAACTTCAACCGTTCCACGCACTCATCAGCTATAAAAGAATGGGTAGCTCCCGAATCGAAAACAACATTAAGCGTATTCATTCCAAGTGAGCACTTACATTGTACTAGGTCGTTTGCTGGTGCCACATCTTCTGCATTGATGGTGTAGATCCTTCCTGCTGCTGGCGGACCGGTATTCCTCCCTCGGCTGTTTGGAGTACGCATCATGTTTCCTCTGGTTCCGTTGCCTCTGCCACCAGGTCGTTGGTTATCATTCACTCGGGTTCTATCTTGAAATCCTCCTTGACGCACATTGGCGTTTGCCTGGCGGAGTTGGGGGCAGTCAGGACGAACGTGTCCCTTCTCTCCGCAGTGGTAGCATTTAACATTTGTATCATTGCAATCCTTAGCAAAGTGGTCACCGCCGCATTTAAAGCATCCGCCATGTCTTGGTCGTCCACTCATCTGTCTCCCTCGGTCACCATGATTTTGATATCTGGAGAAGGGTTTATTCCTCCTCACGTTTCCTGGCCTCGTGAAACGTGATTGCTGAGGCCTCAGGTGCTGGTTGGCTCTGCTGCACTGGCCCGAATGGGCCCTGTCATCCTCTTCGAATATTCTATATTTGTTCACTAATGCAGGGAAACTCCGGATTTCATGGTATCTGCAAGCCCTCTTGATATCCGATCTCAGTCCGTTCTCAAACTTAAGACACTTGGAGTTCTCCGTTCCTGGCTGCTGGAAGGGCGGATAGAATAGGCACAATTCTTCGAACCTTGTTGCGTATTCTTCCACAGTCATGGAGCCCTGTTTTAACTCTATAAACTCCAGCTCTTTCCGACTCCTCACTGTGTCGGGAAAGTATTTGTCTAAGAAGCAGGCCTTGAAATCGTTCCACGTCAGTTGATTATCATCTTCGGGGAATCGGCTTCTGGCTATTTTCCACCAATTCTCCGCTTCATCTCGCAGCATATACACTGCGCATTCCACCTTCTGGGCTTCGGTACAGCGAAGACCCCTAAAAATTCTCTCTAATTCCTGAGTCCACTTGAACGCCGCCTCAGGGTTCCGTCCTCCTAAGAATTCACTCGGCTTCCTCTTCAGGAAGCGGTCCAGCACATGGCCATCCTCAGGTCTAGTCTGGCCTTGCCTTTCAAACACATCCGCAAAGCGTTGGAATGCTGTGGCTATAGCCTCCATACTTTGACGATGCGTCATTCCTTATCCTGAAATTGACATTTAAGGATAAGTATACGGAGCCACTTACTACCGATCTAGTTATTAGTCCAACAATTAATAGCTTAGCACATTATATCATTCGCCTAAGTCATACACACAATCGGACCAGGGGAAAACAACCTCTTGTCCTCAAGTCAACATCAATCAAGTCAACTAGCATCAGAACAATTTCAACCATTCCATCAAAAGACACACACACCACCTCTTACACTTGGTAAGCATACTTTGGCCTTGGACTTTTCGGTCCGTTCTGATACCAAAATGTAACACCTTATTAATTGCAACTAATAATTCCAAAAATATGAGAAAATTTTTCACAAGGAAGCTTTCCTTTGAGTAACACTGGTCACTCAACGGGAGGAAATAGGTAAGGGAAAGATGTTAATACATTCATACGTGTAGCACTCGGTGGAAGGACGGAGTTCGAATCATCCTACCTGGCTAGGCGGGGTATATTTATCCTGGGCGGACTCGAGGGCGAAAGTGACCCGCTCAACCGTTGTCTCACACCGCCTAAACGGTGTGTGACAATGCAACATCAGACGAGAAACTCTTCAAGTAAACCTTACATTAGCGTCTATTCGTTCCTACGGGCTAATCCTTTCTCAGAGAACTCTGGGCGTTCAACTTCAGAAGACTGATAAAGGAAGAAGAAGGGAGATATACACATGCAGGAGTAGTTTATGAAGGAAAGAGGAAGTGATTACACCATCGTCCAGTTCGGCAAAGCACAACAACACCTGGACGGACTACATCACAACATTCACTTACTCAGGCGATGTTCAATACCGCCTAGCGAGATGGAATAATGGGACAACGGAGGAAGAAGGTACATAGGCGGAATCTCGAGTTGGTATCTACTTGCCTCAGCATAGTTCTACGCGTTTGGGCGAACTGTCCTAGTTACTTGGGCGAGGTATGACACCGCCTAAACGAAATCTGCACAACGCCTCTTCAACACAAATACAAGGTAATTTTCTCAATCGGGTATGGACAAGGGTTCACTAGGTAAATCCTCACACTCGCACTTCACTCAGAAAAATGGGAAGTTACAGGGTATATTTGCGGTAGTGGATTGTGGAGGAAGGAGGGGTCAGAACCTATTCCGCCCAACTCGACTAATTATGACAACGCCTGGGCGGACTCAACCACAACGCCCAAATCAGGGGTCAACACCGGGGTCTGGATTGCGTTAGCATCACAATGGATAGGAAAGATAATTGAACGGTGTCCCATTCTAGCAACTACATCGCTCCAGCGCGAGTCCTTTCGCTTGGGCGAAATGTCCCCATACTTCGGGCGGGGTACGACTCCGCCCAACGTATCCGACATAAGTTTTCCTAAGTCAATTCTCAAATCACTCTGACTTGGCTATAGCCTACTCAATCATACTGTCCCTGCGTATCCATTAAAGCACAATTATGAAACAAGGCAGCACATAGCATCACACACACACAAAACCATACATCCATATATACATAAGAGTGTATGTCAATATTTACAACACAAAATCGGATTTCTCCTTGTCCATAAAGTTCTATTCATCCCAAAGCATTAACATCCGGTATGAACCAGTCAGGGCTTAATCGAACAACGCCTTAATTAAGCCTTCCAAATGCATCAGCACTCCGCCCAGCATTCCAGCTCTGCTTCTGATCCTCCTCTTGAGAGACATTCACTGAAAATGGCCACTGCAGGGGTGAGCGTTTACATGTAAAATGATATTCACAGACTCGGTATCAGCGTTAGTACACGCTCCTGCTATCATTCAACCTTTCTCAAGTAACCAAGTTCTTACAGTTCAAACAACATTCATGACACACATAAAACACAGAGTTCATTCCACATTCATATATATATTCATGCATTCGAAATCATACACATATACATACATAAATTTATACACCACCACAATCGGCCTTATTTCTATATGCATGCCTGCGGATCCGACTCGGGTAAAGACTCTCAGTTACGGTCCCCTTTTCTTCTGGCCCCTCGTCCCTCAGCTCTTACAAGGTGGCACCGGCCTCCCCACGGCGTCTCGAGACTCTCTTCTCTAGCTCCAACGGCTACCACGAGCACTATTAGGATCTAGCCAGGGTTGGTAACTGGAGTCGTTTCCCTCGGGGTTCTTGACCATCTATGGGTCACCCCACTCTCACTCATGCAACTAACACATTAATTATTACACATCATCGTGCCACGAACGCCTTCGCCGTAGTCATTAAGCAAGAACGGATTTCCCACACTACTCGTAATCATTCAGTCAATCACACCAGCGCGTGTTACAATCGGTCATCAGACTAACAACATTGAGCAATCCAATTAAGAGCATGCACATACATATTTTTCATAGTGACACGAAAATAGATCCATGCATATCATTCATCATTATCATCTATTAATAGGCTACACCATCGCCACAAAAATCACTATCAGAGTCTTAACCATGCATCAATTTTAATGATTATAAATACATGCACACACACACACCCACACTCAGTAGTACGTTCATCCGGTACCGTTCTTAGACCATGCATTCGACATGCAAGCGCCCCCTACCTTTAGAAGAACCTCAGAAACCTTTTTTCCGTTCTTGTCGTTGGGTCCGATGTCTTTCTCCTGGTTCGTTCGGTCTTCCTTGGCTTTGTCGTATCCTGCGCCTGATTCTGGGATGGAGTGTAGTCCGTTCTTCAGTACTGCAACCAAGGTCTCCAGGAGCGAAGAGTGAGAGAAAAGAAGAAGGAGGATGGAGATGAAGAGAGAAAAGCAGAGGATGAAGTGACAGAGGAAGAAGTCTGAAGGAATAGAGAGTGTGTTTATCACCAAAGGCTCACGTTTTATATATATATGTACATGCGCACAGTAAGAGAAAAGTGGGATGGGAGAGTGTGTGCCCAGCAGCCACGTGCACTCCACCCCATCCCCTGACTATCACCATTTTCATATTTTAATGGCTTAAATCTACTTAGTTAAATACAATTAACAGTTATTTTCTATTGAGATCAAGTCTTAATGGTTTATTCTTCATTCGGCATTTAGTTTCAAAACTGGGATGTTACAAGGTGAGTTCTCCCATCAAGGACAGTTCAAACTCATTCTGCATAATCTTGGCAAACTCTTGACAAAGATTTTCATTAGTAGCACCGAATATTATATCATCAACATAAATTTGTACCAAAAGAATGTCATTATTTTTGCGTTTTATAAACAGTGTAGTATCAACCTTTTCTCTTTCAAATTTGTGTTCTAAAAGGAATTTACTTAGTCTTTCATACCAAGCTCTTGGAGCTTGTTTCAAACCATATAAAGCTTTTCTCAATTTGAAGACATGGTTTGGAAATTTATGATTTTCAAAGCCGGGAGGTTGATCTACATAAACTTCTTCTTGAATGAAGCCGTTTAAAAATGCACTTTTGACATCCATTTGATAAAGTTTAAAATCCATACAGCATGCAAAAGCTAGCAATAGCCTAATGGCTTCTAACCTAGCTACGGGAGCATACGTTTCTTCATAATCTATTCCCTCTTCTTGATTGTATCCCTTTGCAACTAGTCTAGCTTTGTTTCTTGTTATTATACCATTTTCATCTAACTTATTTCTAAAAACCCATTTGGTGCCTATTATTAGATGGTCATTGGGCCTTGGCACAAGTTCCCAAACTTCATTTCTTTCAAATTGGTTTAATTCTTCTTGCATAGCCAACATCCAATGTTCATCAATAATGACTTCATCAATATTTTTGGGTTCAATTTGGGATACAAAAGCTAAGTGATTGCATGCATTTCTAATGGAATTTCGAGTACTTACCCCTTTGGTTATTTCTCCAATGATTTTGTCCAAGGGATGATCCTTTAAGGTTACCCAATCTTGTTGCTTATCAATTTGTGTTGCTCCTCCATCATTGTTGACTTCTTCTTTGTCTTCCAAGTTCATTTCTTGGAAGGTACCTACAAGATCATCAACATCTATATTTCCGATGCCTAGGATCCTTCCTTTGGTGTTGTCTCCGTAGGTGACACTTCCTTTTCTCTTGGGAGTGAATGATGTAAACTTGCTTATGTCTCCTGTCATATGCTTTGAACACCCACTATCCAAGTACCAATGGGTGTTGCTTGCCTTGAAGAATACCTACAAAACAAGATTAGTTTAGAGAACTAGGTACCCATTTTATGTTGGGTCCTTTAAGGTTAGCTTGTGGTAATGTCCCTTTAGGAACCCACACCTTTCTTATAACCTTTGGCCCTAATTTTCTAACATTGCAATTTGAAGAGTTATGACCTTTGAATCCACAATGATTGCATTTCATAAAGGGCGAAGATGATCTCATAGGGGGTACAAAGAAGTTTTTGTAATGCTTTTCCTTTTTAACAGAATTGTACCCTAAACCAGTTTTGTCAAACATACATCTTTGATTTCCAAGTAGTACATTCAGATTATCTCTACCATTTGTAAACCTCTCTAAGGTTTTGTTTAGATCTAGGACTTTATTTTCTAGATCAACACATTTCTTAGCAAAATCACAAGGTTTACTTTTGGAGCATGTTTGAGCGTTTTTCAATTCTTCTTTTAAGCATTCATTCTCTTTGCAAACCTCCATAAGGTGCATCTCTAGAGTGTCACTAGTTTTTCTAGACACCTTAAGTCTATTGGAGACTTTTGTAAATTTATCATACAATTCCTCTAGAGCATCAAGTAATTCATCCTTATCTAAGTCATGGAAGTTTACCTCATCATCTTCTTCTTGGTGGTTGGCCATGAGGCAAAGGTTTGCTTCTTCATTTTCTGAGTCATCCAAGCTGCTTATCTCATTTTCATCCCATGCTATATATGCTCTCCTTCTTCCTCTTTTCTCTTTTCCCTTCTTCTTAAGATTTGGGCAATCCGCTTTGAAGTGCCCTTCCTTGCCACATTCAAAACAATTGGGTGAGGAAGAATTTTCTTTAGTGATAGGTTTCTTACTTGGGTTTTTGAAGCTTCTTTGGAAGCGTTTGCCTTTCATGAATTTCCCGAAGCGTTTCATAAATAGTCCAAACTCTTCTTCTTCATCAAGTTCACTTCCGGATTCTTCTTCATTTATGGGAGTGGCCTTGAGAGCGAGACCCTTTTTCTTGGAAGATTTTTCTTCCTCTTCCGCCATCTTTAATTCTTTCAGCTCTTGTTCCTGTTCCTGCAACTTACCAAATAGTGTGGCAAGAGACATTTCGTTTATGCTAGGAGATTGTTTGATGGCGGTAACTAGCGGTTGCCATTCTCTGTTAAGACTTTTCAACACTTTATGAATGAGCTCTTTGTTAGTGTAAGTTTTTCCAAGTGTAATGAGTTGATTAATGATGAGAGTGAATCTTTTTTGCATATCAACAATTGATTCATGAGAGTTTAATCTAAAGCACTCATATTGACTAGTTAGTGTACTAATCTTAGAGTCTTTAACATCATTTGTACCTTCATGGGTTACTTGAAGAGTATCCCACGTTTCCTTGGCGGATTTACAAGTGATTACTCGGAAATATTCATCTGGTCCTAGTGCAAGAGTAATTAGATTTTTAGCCTTGTAATTGTATTGTACTTTCTTCTCTTCTTCACTAGTCCAATTATCCATAGGTTTTTCAACTAGTTTATCATCAACAGTATGCATAGGTATAAAAGGACCATTTTCAATGGCATTCCACACTCTTAAGTCAACTGATTGAATGAAGATTTTCATTCTCTCTTTCCAAAAGGTATAACCTTCCCCATTGAAAGCAGGAGGTCGATTTGTAGCACCACCCTCAAGAAAAAGGTTTAGAGAATTTGAG
Source organism: Clitoria ternatea (assembly GCA_037962975.1). Classification (NCBI taxonomy): domain Eukaryota; kingdom Viridiplantae; phylum Streptophyta; class Magnoliopsida; order Fabales; family Fabaceae; genus Clitoria; species Clitoria ternatea. Next base: position 143,072,096 of record CM075670.1, read on the forward strand.
GCCATTTTTATCTCTTGAAGCTGTTAAGCTTGATCTACCAAGAGTCAAGCTCTGATACCACTTGTTATTCAAGTGGCCTCAATACTCAAGAGGGGGGGGGGTGAATTGAGTTTTTAAAACTTTTAGTTGGAATACCTTTGAACTTGATTCTTATATACAAATTTACAAGATTACGCAAGTGAAATAAAGTTTAGTGAAATATGCAATGCAAAACAAAGGTAAATATAGCTGAGACAATTAAACAAACACTTAGTGTGCAGTCTTCAAGATTTACCAATTTAAACAAGTTCAAGTATGCAAGCCACAATCAATCAACACAAGCCAATTAAGTGCAGTATATGAAAGTAAAAGAGTAAGGGAGAAGAGCTTTGCAAACCGATTTAACGAGTTCCACCAATCCGGTGTACGTCTCGCCTCTAAGTAACCCACTTAGAGGATTTTCCACTATTGTAGACTAGAGATACAACTTTGAGCAATTGCGGCTTCCTAGTGTCCCACACTCAAGAACCCAATCCTCACAAGTATAAGGGCAACCCACCCAATCTCTCAATCTCATAATATCCCAAAGGTTGAACCTCAACCTTTGTAACCACTCAACCTAGAGTGAACTTTGGTGTTTTGATGTAGTGTTTACAGGCAAGTAACTCTCTCTATAGAGTGAATATACAAATGATAGCTCACACACTTTCTAATCTCTCAAGATGAGAGGATATACAAATGAAATTCAAGATACAAGAAATAGGGCTTACAAAGCACAAAATAGAGTAAAGGATTTGTAGCTTGTTGGTGTGTCTTTGTGCTTGTGTTCCTCTTCATTTTATAGAGCCAATTGAAGTGTTGAGGTGTGCCCTTCTTCTTCCTAGCCGTTGCACTTAGTGGGATTTTGAAGAATGGTGGAGACATGAGCTGGTTTCCCACTTAAATGTGTTTTTCCACTAGTGTAATCGATTACACCCTCGCGTTGTAATCGATTAGCTTCAAGTCAGAGGGTCCATAATCGATTATTTCATTTCCTGTAATCGATTAGAATCTGTACCTGATGCATTTAATCTTGATTTCGCAGCTTCCTAATCGATTAGCATGTCTTGTAATCGACTACCTTAATTCCAGTAGCCTCCTAATCGATTGTGCAACTTCCCTTAATCGATTAGCAAATATACCTGATGCATTTAATCTTTATTTTTGACAGTTGTAATCGATTACATCAAGTGCGTAGTCGATTAGATTAAATCCAGTAGCTTCATAATTGATTAGCTTCATTTCCATAATCGATTATCTTATTGCCTGAATCAAATTCTTCCAAAACAGAATGCTCCTAATCGATTAGCATAAGTGACCTAATCGATTAGCTTCGCTGTTACTCAGCACCTGATTCCATATCTTTGTTTTTGCACAGATTTCTTCAAGAGTGCTTGTCATTATCAAAATCTTTGAACATCCTTGAACCTGTATGCATATTCAAACACATAACTTAGCTTCCAGTACCTTTAACACTCATTTCCTCAACATTTTCTAGTTTTTCATAGTCACTCAGGATTAGGCCGAACCCTCAGTTTCTACTAAAAGATTTATTTGAACACTCTCAGAGATCCTGAGAGTCTAGGCCCTTGTTTTAAAAACTAGGGCTGTTACAATACTTATACAAAGTTGAAGGGCTGACGTGTAGCATCAACCCCACGCCTAGCATCAAGGTTTTAGTGCTGACGCTACGCGTCAGACCCACGTGTAGCGTGAGAAGCTACCTGGACTCCATTTCTAGGTGGCTTTGCACTCAGCATAGTGGCCATTATTGGCCAATCCACTATCAACAAATGGACAAACGTAGTGGAGGACAATTGGGAAACATGTCTGGGCATTAATTGTATTAATTATTGTTAATCATAGCCAGAAATTATGCAAATTAATGGAGGCTGAGTCAGAGGTCTGACGCGTAGCCCCAGCCAGACGTGTAGCGTCAGGACCTCTACACAGCCCTATAAATAGGGCTATTCTCAACCATTCTAAGCATCCCATCCCTTTCTTCATTCTCTTTATTCACTCGAATTCAGAGTGTCTTTTCTGAGTTAGTATTCTAGAATAGTTTCCACATATTTGAGAGTGTGGTGTTGTATTGTGCTCTTTCTGTATTGTGAAGTGTGATCAAGTGCTTGTGATGTCATCAATTATAAGTTTTGTTTCTACTTTCATCATGTGTAACTATTTTGTTTATGTTGGAATTGGTGAACCTATCTATGAATATGATGTTGTAATTATGACCTCTGCATGTTTATGATTCAAGTACCATGTTAGTATTTTAATCTTTTATTAGTATGAACTTCAAACTGGAGAATGATTTTCATGCGTGTTAAAACTACTTTAACGAAAGTAAAATTTGAAATACCCTTAATATACCAATTACTAGGGATAGAGTTGGTAATTATTGTTGTGTTAAGGCCAGGACTTAAAGCAAGTTTTTACTGAGAAAGCATCTAAGAGATCAGAGTTTATGGTAACTATTTAGAATTTATATAATGAGGAATCAGGTATAATGATTTTAAGCTGCAATGACATGAGCTTGATGATTAAATATCTATGATTATTTCATTATGTTTTAGTACGAGGACCCTAATTCCAACATAGTTTGTTAATATGTGTTTTCAATCTCAAGTATTGGATTTATTTTGAAATACTACTCATAGTTATTTCTAGTAAATTTAGAATTTATAATCTTTCACCCAATGTATAAATCAATCTCCAAATCTGTGGATATTGTACAAATTATGTATCATTATTTACTATTTCACACTGAAAACATTCAATCCTTGTGGGAACGATATCTATTTTGAAAACTGCAATGATAAATTGGTGCACTTGCCAATAAAGAAGCCTAACACATTTTCTGGGTCTAATAATCTCCCATTGCACCTAGGAATACGTAGGAGCAAGATCAATTCTTGTGGGGCCCTCTTTTCCTTAAATAATTTTATTTGTTGTTGGGTTACTTATAAATTATTCAAAAATAATTACCCAGTTTAATTAAGGTACTGTTTCTTTGGAACAGATAAATAGGGATGTTAATACCTTCCCTATTTGTAACCAACTCCCGAATCTAGATCTCCAAAGGTTTTTTTTAATATTTTATCCTTTTAAAATAAAAACAAAAGCTTGGTGGCGACTCCACACCTTTTCATAATTTATTTTCACAAAACCAAGTTTGTTGGAATCATTATCTGGTCGTCCATGTTGCGACAATAATATTTATAATAAAAATAATGATTTTATAAAATTTCTCAAAAGACGTGCTCATTGGAATAATCGCATCGAAAGTGGAATCGAAAGCCAGATCGAGTAATAGAGAGTGCCAAAATCCTTGTGGATAGATAGATGCCTTGAGTCTCTGATGTTTGATCAAATATACCCTTGATGTATATTTTTGGATTTTCTAAAAGTTAGTTTGGACCCCGACTCTTTTATTTTACCTGTGAGCCTTGTTTAAAATATTGTGCCTTGTACCTATTAACTATTTTTGATGTAACTTCTTCTCTCGATGTTGAAAAACCCTCATTCTTGTTTTTAATTTTTCATATCAAAACCCCCTACAATGTTGATGTTGAGCCCAAGATCCAATTCCTTGTGCATTTGGCCCAGTTTGCAAAATAAGGTTATGCTTGATTATTTCCTTGATTTATCTACACACTTGTTAGTATTTTGGTCACAGTTTCTTCATCCATCATCGAAATTGATCCGTTCTTTTTTGTAATTTTCTTGATTAAATTGTCTACAACTTTGATGAAGACCTTAAAATTTAATTCCTTACCATTTTTCCTAGTTTTAATTTTAAACCGTTGCTTGTAAATTCATTTTAACTTTGAACAACCTTTAGTGTTCGGAGCATATCTTCCTCTCTTGCTATCAAAAATTTTATGCTATAGCTCGTTTCAAAGAGGGTAAAAAGTTCTAAAACTTTCATGTTGGCCATTTTGCAAATTCTGATCCTAGAATTAATTGTATAATTCATAATATCTTCTTCAAATTCTGACAACTTTGCATTAAAATATTAATTTGAACTTTTATACCATTTGATGTGACTTGAACCAAATCTCCTAAAATTTCTTTTTGTGTCTTTAAGACCTTTTATGTCTTGTCTCTTACAAATTAAATTTCCCATGAAATCATGCTTGTTCCTATTGGTTGCGTGTCTTGTACCTAACTTTTTTGCTTCCAACCTTTAAACTTTGCTAAATTAAATTGTTGTGTGCCATTTCCCTCTCTCCCACTCATGGAACTCACTCTTCTTCTTATTTTCAGACCCATACCTCTTATTTCTTTTGTTCTTTCCTTACTGCCCAAGTTTCTAAAACCCACCTTCTATTTTTTCCTTTCTCTTGACATCAGCTTCATTAGCCACCATCACCCCTATTTTCCTCTATTTTCCTCACGGCCACACCACCCAAACTCACCCTCCTCACCTTAACTTGCTTTTCTTCCTCTCAAGACCACCAAAACCTAACCCTTTTCTCTTTTTTTCTAGAAAACCCAAGAGCACCCTATTTCCATGCATGCTTCCTTTTTCATGTTCTAACCACTATAAATCCTTCTTGCATGCCCTTGTTTCAGCACCATTGCAACCTTGGAAGCTCTTTCCCTCTTTTCCTTTTATAAACCTGAGAGCACCACAAGAAGCAAGAAAGGGTCTTTCTTGCTTTTCCCACCACAACAACATCATCGACTACTTCCTTGGAGCCTTGGATCACCATTTGAGAAGCTTGGAGGCAAAGCAAGGGTCATCATCCTTCATCTCTTTCAAAACCGCAAAATGAAGCCTAAGGTAAAGGGGATGCATGGCCCATTAAATCTTGATCCATGGCCATGCATGTAGAATTGATGATGAATCTTGGATAGCCATAATGTTGCATGTTAATTTTGTGAAGCTAAAACCCTTGATCCTTATGCGTGTGTGTGCTCAGTGATGGTGATGATCCATATGGATCTAAGGTTGATTATGGGTTATTAAAAGCATGCATGTTTGTTTTTGGTTGTGTGGGAAAATTATATTGTCTTATATGATGATGATATGTTGAGGCCGAATGGCCCTTGATGAGGGTATGGCCATTTGAATGCTTAAAAATGCATGAGTGATGATTGATATGAATGTCTAGGTGTTTAGGAAAATCTTGTGCATGTATGTTGAATAATATTATGTTTTAAAAGTGTTTGCAAAATTTGTGTATAGGGTCATGTAGATGGCTGTGAGCTTTTTGTGAAGATTTATTGCTTAATATTTTACATTTTAGTGGGTTATAAATTGTTCTTGATGTTTAGAAAATTGATGCATGTTGTTTTGTATGTGGCCAGGATTCATCAGATGAAGGAAGAGTGATTTTCTTAATTATGGATGATGATTAAAATAGGTTTAAAGTGTTTGATACTTAAAAGAAAATTTTATGTATGTGTTGAGTATGGCCGAGAGGCCCTATGTATGTGCACGATGATTGTTGAGTTAAAAATTCAAAGAATAAGGAAGGGAAACAAGTGTTAAAAATTGAAAATAACAGGTGTTAAAAACTGAAATCAGCAGATGTTAAAAGCTGAAATCAGCAGGTCTTAAAAGTCAGAAAAATCTAGTGCAGTTAAAAACAGAAATTAGGAGGTGTTAAAAATAAGGTTTTAAGTGGTGATTATAAATAAAATTTCAAAAGGTGTTAAAGGCTTTTAGGTGTTGAAAACTGAAATTTTCAGGTGTTAAAGAGTAACATTAAACTTCTTGCTAAGTAATTAATTTTTTCTATGATGATTGAATCTAAATGAAGTTTTATAAATTACTTATGAATTAAACTCATTGAAAAGTTTTATAAAAGTATTTAAATATTGAGTTTTAAAAGGTCTTAAATGAATTATAATTTCTAAGCACAATGTTTTCAAATATTTGATGATTTAAGGACAAAGAAATTTTTGATACAAGTTAAAGAGAAACTTGGCTTTGACAAAAGGAATTTTTGTTACTAAGTGAAATAAAAACTTAAGTTTTTGATAAAGAAACAAGTAATGGCTATATGCTGGACTTTTTTAGAATTTAATTAATATTAATAAGAATTTTTTGATAACTAGATGTTTAAAATAATTAATTCTTGACCTTAAGACTTTTAGTAAATAAGTTGATATGGAAAAATGAGTTTTAATGAATCTATTAGAGACTAAGCTACTTAAAATAGTTAAGGTTTTACACTAAAGATTTTGGGTGTAAAGAGTGTTAATAGGTGGGATTGTAATTTATGTATAAGTTCACTAAAAGAATTAATGATGTGATATTCTTGAATGATAAATTATGGGGTGATTTGGTCTATTAGATGTGTGAACTAAGATGTGTATTCGACTTGAAAATGCTTGTATTGACGTGTTTGATTAAGAATGGTATGTTTGTGTTGTGGTGATGAAATTGATATATAGTTGATGTTATTCAAGTGGCCTCAATACTCAAGAGGGGGGTGAATTGAATGCTTAAAATTTCGCTTGGAATGCCTTTGAACTTGATTTCCTTTTTACACAGGACAATAATATGCAAGAGATAACTAGTAAAATTCAAAAGCTATGGTAGAAATATGTGCAGAAGTTATTGTGGTAATTCAAACACTTGGTGTGTAGAGTTTAAGCTAAGTTAAATCAATCAAATTTAGGTAATGCAGTCACAATCAAGACAATGTATCAACCAAATTTAGTATGTAAATGTAAGAGAGTAAGGAAGAGAAGCTTCCAAACCAATTTAACGAGTTCCACTAACTCGGTGTATGTCTCGCCTTCAAGCAACCCACTTGAAGGATTTCCACTATTAAAGTTTAGAGATACAAGCTATGACCCATTGTAGCTTCCTAGTGTCCCACACTCAAGAACTCAATCCTCACTAGCACAAGGGCAACCCACCCAATCTCTCAAAGTCTCAATACCCAAAGGTTGAACCCCAACCTTTGTGACCACTCAACCTAGAGTGAAACTTGGTGTTTGGTGTTTGTGTTTACAAGCAATTTACTCTCTTAATATAGTGGATAAGCAAATGAAAGCTCTCACAAATTCTAACTCTTAACAAGAAGAGAGGATTTACAAATACAAACTTAAGGTTTTAGAATAATGAAACTATACAAGAAAAATGGACTCACAATGAACAAATACAAGCTAGGAATGATTTCTCCTTGATGTGTTATGTGTAGCTTGAATCAATGGTGCATTTATAGGCCTTAGAGAGCTTCTAGCCATTGCAAATGAGCTCCAGGTTGTTCTCCATGCTTGACATAGAGTATGGGTCTCTATTTCCCACTTAAAAACACTTTTCAAGACACATTTCCCACTACTTGAATTGATTCATATGTTTCTGAATTGATTCAGAGCTTTCTAACTTGGCATTTTGGGCTTCCAGCAACGTGTGAATCGATTCAAGCTTTTGGTGAATCGATTCAAGCTTTTCTGTTTTATGTTTTTGGGACTTCCAGGCCTTTGAATCGATTCATACGTGTGTGAATTGATTCATGCAATGCTGTTTGGTATTTTTCCATGCTTTTTGATGTTTCCTTGAAGCGTTTTGAGTTATGGTTCCTTTCCTTGAATCTTATGCATTACTTTCTTGAATTCTTTATCTATTTGAGAGCATGTTCTTCATGATTCCTTGAATCTTTGATTTAAGTACATCAAATTCTTTTTGTGTATTCTTTTGATTTGTTCATTGCACTTGTTTTTGATCCATAAATACTGCTCTTCTTGTTCTTGGGTACTTATCATTATCAAAACCTATCTATAACATGCAAACACATTCTTGCCCTTTTTAATGATGACAACTAATTGCCATCTCCTTGGGGTGTTAGTACCAATAATCAATATTCATGTAAGATGAGAAAAGAACACTTGTTGAATAATTTCATCTCCCTCTTTGTTTTTCAGTTGGATATGTATTGGATTATTTATACTCATGTGATGTTTATATTCATTCATATTCATCTTATCATACATTACTCTCATCATACATTGATACATTACTCTCATTCAATACATATTCATCTAATCATACACTACTCTCCCCCTTTGTCATTATCAAAAGCAATATAAGCTTTAGGGAAAGAAATGAAATATTCATTGCATAATAAGGATCAATCACCATCAAGTTTGAATTAACATGAAAATCAATCAACATAAAAGTCAAGCAACGTAACAGTTAATAACCAAAAAGGCCACATAAGGGCAACAAGTTTCAAACACAAATATAGGAATAACTAGTTTTAAGCATAATATAAATGAAAGCTATCTATGGCTGAGGGAAATGAGTGCTGGAGATTTGAGTAGCAAGTTCGTTGTATCGTTCTTTCATATTTGCTTCAAGCTTGTCCAGCCTTGTGTTGATGTTAGTTTCAATGTCATCAAGGCGACAATCCAGATGAGTAGTGAGTCGTGCAAATAAGTCATCAGTAGGTGCAGCAGGTGCAGGAGGAGGAGGTGGAACGGCATCATCAGTGTCTTCATCAACATCAGTAGCTTGTCGTTGGCGGTGAAGGATTTCCCATACACCAAACCTTTCAATGATTCCCATTTTATTCAGATGAGTTTTGCCAAGTAGTCCTTTGCTCCCAATGGATTCTTTGACTTCATTGTTGAGATTCACCCTGAAGTGATGAAGAAGTTTTGTCACAAAGACTGCATATGGTAGGCATGTGAGATTCTTTGCATCAATCATGTGATTTTGTATCATATTAATCCAGTTGATTTCTTTGTTGTTGATGATTGCCCACATGAGAAGGACTTGAGTCTCACTAACTCTTGCATTATTGCTCCCTAATGGTAGAAGGATTTTCATAATGTAGTGAAGCAAGCGATGGTCAACTCAAAGTTTGCCAACGGTGCTTGTGGTAGATGAGGAGAGGTTGAAGAATGTTCTTGCTTCTAGGGGATTAAAGTTCCACCATGGAGATGGTTCTCTGCCAAAGAAGTGGGCATCGTTAATGGGAAGCTTGCCAACTTGATTCATGACTTCATTGTCAAGAACCATTGTAACTTTTTTCACTTTCGCATAATATCGACCATCTTGAAGGCGCAAAGTTGAATAGAAGGCATGGTCAATTCAGGATAGATATAGGTGGACTCAAGTGTCAGAAAACCAATTAATTATTGTTGATTGAGGATGCCAAGAGAGGTAGGTTGGAAGATTCAAAGTAAGGAAGATCTAACCAATGTGAAGGAATAAGAAGTTTTTCAGAAAAAGTCTCCAAATAGGTTTCTAATTCCTTTTGGGTGGAGAAAAGCCTAATGAGATCTAAATTTAGAGGTATGGAAGACCCTGCAATGTTGGCCCTTTGTTTCTTTCTTGGTTGAGATGATGAGTGTGTTTAAATGTTGAAACAGGTTTTGATAATGACAAACGTGAAGACTAAGGCAAAGACTCCTAAAGGAAGAAAGGATATTACCATGAAGCCAATATGATGAATTTGCAACACATGAATACAAGCCATATGCAACATTAATTGTCATCATCAAAAAAGGGGAGAATGAAGTTACATACGTAAGTATGCAAAGTAGTTTTGATGAATGACAAAGTATTCATGATGATGATGGAATGGTGAAGGTTCAGAAACAAGAAGGTTTAAGCACAAAGACAATGGCTAAGAACAAAGAGATGAAGATGCCTTACAAAGAGTTAAAGAAACATGAGCTATGGAAGACAAGGTTGATGACATGAACTAAATCATGAAGAACAAGCTCATAAGTTGAAGAAGAATCAAGGAAACAAGCATGAGGATCAAAGGAATAAGCCATGGGTCAATACATATCAAGAACATATCAAAGACCTTGAAGAAGTACATGTGCTAATCGATTAAACCATTGCCATAATCGATTACATAGGTTCTGGAATGAACATAATCGATTACAGATAAAAGGCTAATCGATTACCAATTGAAAAGGTTGAAGACTGAGCATCAGGTAATTGGAATAATCGATTACAAGGAAGAATCTAATCGATTACAGAGCTTCTGTTTTGTCCCTAACCGATTACATTAGTACCTAATCGATTACCATGCTGTAGATGTAACATCCCAGTTTTAAAACTAAATGCCGAATGAAGAATAAACCATTAAGAAAATAACCGTTAATTATATATATAACCAAGTAGATTTAAGCTTTAAAATATGAAAAATGGTGGTGGTCAGGGGATGGAGTGGAGTGCGCGTGGCTGCTGAGCTCACACTCTCCCATCCCACTCTTCTCTTACTCGTGCGCATATACATATATATAAAAACGTAAGCCTTTGGTTAAGGACACACTCGCTATTCCTTCCACCGTCACTTCATCCTCTACTTTTCTCTCTTCGTCTCCATCCTCCTTGTTCTCTTCTCTCACTCTTCGCTCCTGGAGATCTTGATTGCAGTACTGAAGAACGGACCACACTCCATCCCAGAATCAGGCGCAGGATACGACGAAGCCAAAGAAGACCGAACGAACCAGGAGAAGGACATCGGACCCAACGACAAGAACAGAAAGGTTTCTGAGGTTCCTCTAAAGGTAGGAGGCGCTTGCATGTCGAATGCATGGTCTACGAACGGTACCGGATGAACGTACTGCTGAGTGTGTGTGTGTGTGTGCATGTATTCATAATCACTAAAACTGATGCATGATTTAAGATTCTGATAGTGATTTCATGGGGATGGTGTAGCCTGTTAGTGGATGATAATGATGAATGATATGCATGGATCTATTTTCTTGTCACTATGGAAAAGATGTATGTGCATGCTCTTAATTGGTTTGTTCACTGTTGTTAGTCTGATGACTGATTGTAACATGCGTTGGTGTGATTGACTAAATGAATACGAGTAATGTGGGGAATCCGTTCTTGCTTAATGACTACAGAGAAGGTGTTCGTGGCGTGATGATACGTGTTAATAAATGTGTTAGTTGCATGAGTGAGAGTGGGGTGACCCATAGAAGGTCAAGAACCCCAAGGGAACGACTTCCAGTTACCAACCTTGGCTAGATCCCGATAGTGCTTGTGGTAGCCGTAGGAGCTAGAGAAGAGTCTCGAGACGCCGTGGGAGGCCGGTGCCACCTGGTAAGAGCTGAGGGACGAGGGGCCAGAAGAAAGGGGACCGTAACTAAGAGTCTTTACCCGAGTCGGATCCGCAGGCATGCATGTAGATATAAGGCCGATTGTGATGATGTATAAATCTATGTATGTTTATGTGTATGATTTTGAGTGCATGAATGTATATGTGCGTAGGAACTCCGAATGCATGAATGGATTGTGGGCATAAGCTCTGTGTGATATGTGTGGCATGAATGTTTCTTGAACTGCATGAACTTGTTACTTAGGAAAGGTTAAATGATGGTAGGAACGTGTACTGACGCTGATACTGAGTCTGTGAGTATCATTTTACATGTAAAGCTCACCCCTGCAGTGGCCATATTTCAGTGAACATCTCTCGGAATAGAGAATGAAGGAAGAGCCGGGTGTGGAGCAGAGCAGCTGAGCATTATGGATCGTGTGTATATATGTGTGTACTGTGTGCTTGTCGTATTTAAATGTTTTAGAGGAAGCCTTGGCCGGTTTGTGTTAAATTTGGGTTTTAATTACGAAACTTGAACGCTCCGGACAGAAGGGGCATGTTGTGGTTGTAATTGTTTAGATGTTTCTTAACTATATATATATATATATGTGTGTTGCGTGTTATATGGTACGGTGGAAGGTGTTGAATGATAAGTCCGGATGCCCAAGCATACCTTATGAGCGTAGACGGCCAGTGTGACTACGGGTAGGTAGTGGGATTAAGTTTGGGGTTGAGAGGATGAAACAAAGAGTTTAAACATGCTTCGAGTGAGTGAAGAACGAAAGACGAGTGAAAAACCGAGTGGAGTCCCTCGCTTCAGCAAGCAGCATACCCGCCCCAGTGAGTGCGGACTAGGAAGACTTATGTTGGGTTCCCTCGGGCGGAGTCATACCTCGTCTAAGTGCTAAAGCAGTCCGCCCAAGCGTAAGGACTCGCGCTGAAGCGAGTAAAAGTCAGAGTGAGATACCGCCCATTATCCTTCCTATCCGTTGTGGCGCTAGTGCGACCTCAATAATAGTATTGACCCCGGCTTGAACGTTGTAGTCGAGTCCGCCCAGACGTTGTCGTACCTAGTTGAGTTGGGTAGAGTGAATTCGGGCTCCTCCTTCCCCCACAACCTACTACTGCATATGTACACTGTAACTTCCCGTTTTCCCGAGTGAAGTGCGAGCGTGAGGATTTACCGAGTGAACCCTTGTCCATATCCGATTGAGAAATTACCTTGTGTTTGTGTTGGAGGGGCGTCGTGCTGACTTCGCTTAGGCGGTGTCATACCTCGCCCAAGTAACTAGGACGGTTCGCCCAAGCGCGTGGAACCATGCTGAAGCAAGCAGATATCAACGTGAGACTCCGCCTATGTACCTTCCTCCTCCGTTGTCGCATTATTATGTCTCTCTGGGCGGTGTTGGACATCGCCTGAGTAAGTGGGCGTTGTGATGTAGTCCGTCCAGGCGTTGTTGTACCTTGCCGTACTGGACGGCGGTGTAATCACTTCCTCCTTCCGTGGTTGCATTGTTATGCTTCGCTCAGGCAACGTCGGGCCTCGCTTGAGCGAGTCAGTGTTATCTTAGTCTTCGACTAGGCGCTGCTGTGTTTCGCTGGACAGTGCGGGTCGGTCCCAGCCTTGCTCCCTTGTACTTCCTCTTCTCCTTCCCTTTACCCATCACTTCCTACTGAACGAACTAGTGTTACTCGTGGAAGAGTTTCTCTTTTAGAATTTCCCTCCATCCGCTGTTGCATTCCCATACCCCGCCAAGGCGGTATCAGACCCCGTCTGAGTGAGCCAATGATATTACGTAATCCGCCCTGGCGCTGGTATGTTACGCTAAACCCACGAACCGGTTCCAGTCTTAGCCTTCTGTCATTTGCCTTATGCGTGTGGATAATCTCTCATTTTCCTTGTTCTTCCTTGCACTCCGCCCTTTGCGTTATCCGGTTGCCTTATAGTCTTTGGTTACTTAATTTTGGAAAAATTTTCCCCGTATTGGTTTTTAATTATTTATTAAAATAAGGTGTTACATTTTGGTATCAGAGCGGACCAAAAGGTCCAAGGCCAAGGTATGCTTACCGAGTGTAAGCGGTTGTGTGTGTCTTTTTTTGATTGAATGGTTGAAATTGTTCTGATACTAGTTGAACTTGATTGATGTTGACTTGAGGACAAGAGGTTGTTTTCCCCTGGTCCGATTGTGTGTATAACCTAGACGAATGATATAATGTGCCAAGCTATTAATTGTTGGACTAATAACCCGATCGGTAGTAAGTGACTCCGTATACTTATCCTTAAATGTCGATTTCAGGATAAGGAATGGCGCATCGTCAAAGTATGGAGGCTATAGCCACAGCATTCCAACGCTTTGTGGATGTGTTTGAAAGGCAGGGCCAGACTCGACCTGAGGATGGCCACGTGCTGGACCGCTTCCTGAAGAGGAAGCCGAGTGAGTTTCAGGGAGGGCGTAATCCGGAGGCAGCTTTCAAATGGACTCAGGAACTAGAGAGGATTTTTGGGGGTCTTCACTGTACCGAGACCCAGAAGGTGGAATGTGCAGTGTATATGCTGCGGGATGAAGCGGAGAATTGGTGGAAGATAGCCAGAAGCCGATTCCCTGAAGATAACAACCAGCTGTCGTGGAATGATTTCAAGACATGCTTCTTAGAGAAGTACTTCCCCGACACAGTGAGGAGTCGGAAGGAACTGGAGTTCATGGAGTTGAAACAAGGCTCCATGACTGTGGAAGAATACGTGACGAGGTTCGAGGAATTATGCCTATTCTATCCGCCCTTCCAGCACCCTGGGACGGAGAACTCCAAGTGTCTTAAGTTTGAGAACGGATTGAGATCGGATATCAAGAGGGCCTGCAGATACCATGAGATACGGAGTTTCCCTGCATTAGTGAACAAATGTAGAATATTCGAAGAGGATGACCGGGCCCACTCGGGCCAGTGCAGCAGAGCCAACCAGCACCTGAGGCCTCAGCAGTCACGTTTCAAGAGGCCAGGGAACGTGAGGAGGAATGAACCCTTCACTAGATATCAGAGTCATAGTGACCGAGGGAGACAGACGGGTGGACGACCAAGATATGGCGGATGCTTTAAATGCGGCGGTGACCACTTTGCTAGGGATTGCAATGATACAAATGTAAAATGCTACCACTGCGGAGAGAAGGGACACGTTCGTCCTGACTGCCCCCAACTCCGCCAAACAAATGCCAATGTACGTCAAGGAGGGTCTCAAGAAAGAACCCGAGTGAATGATAACCAACGACCTGGTGGCAGAGGCAACGGAACCAGAGGAAACATGATGCGTACTCTGAACAGCCGAGAGAGGAATACCGGTACGCCAGCAGTAGGAAGAATCTACACCATCAATGCAGAAGATGTTGCACCAGCAAACGACCTAGTACAATGTAAGTGCTCACTCGGTAAGAATACACTTAACGTTGTTTTTGATTCGGGAGCCACCCATTCTTTTATAGCTGACGAGTGTGTAGAGCGTATGAAGTTATCGACTGCACCTATGAATCGGATTCTAGAAGTAACCAGCCCGACTGGCACTAACGTGTTCACATCATCAGTGTGCAAGGACGTAGTGTTTGTGTTGTATGGTCGGAGTTTCACCTTCGATCTGATTTGCATGCCCTTAAAGGGTCTTGATATTGTGCTCGGGATAGATTGGCTTTCCGCCAATAAGGTGTTAGTAGATTGTAGAAACCGAGAGATAGTTTTTCCGAGTCAGCCCACTGAGAACGATACGGCACCAGGTATAACCCAACTATTTATGATGCTTTGTCTAACCAAGGATGAGAGTGAGACCCGAGTGAACGAAATTCCGATTGTCTGCGAATTCCCAGAAGTGTTCCCTAAAGACGTTCCGAGTGTGCCTCCCAATAGAGAAGTCGAATTCTCTATAGACTTGATCCCTGGAGCCGAGCCGGTCTCCAGTGCACCCTATAGAATGTCCTCAGCTGAATTGGCTGAGTTGAAGAAACAAGTAGATGAGTTACTCGAAAAACAGTTCATTAGACCGAGCGTGTCACCATGGGGCGCACCTGTGCTACTTGTTAAGAAGAAGGATGGCAGCATGAGACTTTGCATAGATTACCGACAGCTAAACAAACTCACAATCAAGAATCGGTACCCACTGCCTAGAATTGATGATTTAATTGACCAGCTGCGTGGAGCCTCAGTCTTCTCAAAAATCGACCTACGATCGGGATATCACCAAATCCGAGTAAAGGACTCGGACATTCCTAAAACTGCCTTTAGGACTCGGTATGGTCACTACGAGTATGTAGTGATGCCGTTCGGTGTGACCAACGCCCCTGCTGTTTTCATGAATTACATGAACAGCATATTCCACTCCTTCTTAGATCGGTTTGTTGTTGTCTTCATCGATGACATCCTAGTTTATTCTAAGACGTCTGAGGAGCATGGAGGACATCTCCGAGCGGTACTCCAAGTGTTGAAGGAGAAACAATTGTTTGCAAAGCTTTCGAAGTGCGAATTCTGGATGGATGAGATCCACTTCCTCGGGCATGTGATTTCCGAGCGAGGTGTCTCGGTGGATCCTGCGAAGATAGCCGCTGTAATAGCATGGGAGAGGCCCAGGTCGGCCTCGGAGATAAGAAGTTTTATGGGCTTGGCAGGTTATTATAGGAGGTTCATCGAAGGTTTTTCTAAATTGGCATTACCCCTGACTAAATTGACTCGGAAAAACGTTCCTTTCGTGTGGAGTCCCGAGTGTGAGCATAGCTTCCGAGAGCTGAAGAATAAGTTGACGACTGCTCCGGTGTTGGCATTACCTGAGTTACGAGAAAGCTTCGTGGTCTATTGTGACGCGTCAGGACTCGGATTAGGGTGTGTACTCATGCAGAAAGACCGAGTGATAGCATATGCCTCTCGACAATTGAGACCTCACGAGCAGCATTACCCGGCCCATGACTTGGAGCTGGCAGCAGTGGTTTTTGCATTGAAAATCTGGAGGCATTACTTGTACGGGTCCAAATTTGAAGTGTACAGCGATCATAAGAGCCTCAAATACCTATTCGACCAAAAGGAGCTGAACATGAGGCAGAGAAGATGGATTGAATTTTTAAAGGACTACGATTTTGAGTTAAAATACCACCCAGGTAAGGCAAACGTCGTGGCCGACGCATTGAGTCGGAAATCCCTCCACATGGCAGCAATGATGGCGAAAGAAGTAGAGTTGTTGGAGCGGTTCCGAGACATGAACTTGTATGTTAACACCCCCTCCTCTCAGAAAATGACAATCGGTACGTTGAGGATCGCCAATGAATTCTTAAAATCCGTGCACGAGCAGCAACAGGCGGACTCTTACCTAGCTGAAATAAAGGAAATTCAGGCCAAAGGAAAAGATTTATCCTTGGCCAAGGGGTCAGATGGGATCTTCCGGGTGAGAGGCAGAATATACATACCGAGTGGAGGAAGATTGAGAACAATGGTGCTTGACGAAGCCCACAAAAGCCTACTCAGCCTTCACCCAGGAACCACGAAAATGTACCACGACTTGAGGAGACAGTTCTGGTGGCCCGGACTAAAGAAGGATGTGGCGGAATACGTGGCCTGGTGTATCACTTGTCAGAAATCGAAGGTAGAGCACCAAAAACCGTACGGTGCAATGCAGCCTCTAGAGATCCCCGTGTGGAAATGGGACTCGATTGCGATGGATTTTATCATGGGATTACCCAAGAACCGAGCGGGCCATGATGCCATTTGGGTCATTGTTGATCGACTGACGAAGAGTGCACACTTCTTACCTGTAAATATGAAAGACCCATTGCATAAGTTGGCTCGGATTTACATTCAAGAAGTTATCCGACTGCATGGCATACCTACTTCTATCGTATCAGATAGGGACCCTAGGTTTACGTCCCGGTTTTGGACTAGCATGCATCAAGAATTGGGGACGAAGCTTTGGCTTAGTTCTGCCTACCACCCCCAATCGGATGGACAATCCGAGCGAACAATTCAGAGTCTAGAAGATTTATTGAGAGCGTGCGTGTTAGAGCATGGTGGAGAATGGGAGCGGTACCTTCCCTTGATCGAGTTTACGTACAACAACAACCATCATCACAGCATTGGCATGGCACCCTACGAGGCATTATATGGGCGCAGATGCCGAACCCCACTCTGCTGGTCGGAAATAGGTGAAAGTCTACTATTGGGACCAGACATTGTGAAGCAAACCACAGAACAGATCCGAGTGATACGGGAGAAGATGAAAGCATCCCAAGACAGGCAAAAGAGCTACCATGACAAGCGCATCAAGCCATTGGAATTTTCAGTCGGAGATCAAGTGTTTCTGAGAACCTCTCCGAGTAAAGGAGTCGGACGAGCCTTAAAAAGTGGGAAGTTAAGCCCTCGATACATTGGACCTTATGAGGTGTTAGAACGAATCGGCCCCGTGGCATACCGCATCGCATTACCGACTCACTTGTCCCGATTGCACAACGTATTTCACGTGTCCCAGCTAAAGAAGTATTTGCATGACCCCAGCCACACGATGCCTGACGACGAAGTAGAGATCAAAGAAGACCTAACCACTGTGGCTACACCGATTGGAATCGTGGACCGATCGGTAAAACGCTTGAGGAACAAAAATATAAAGTTGGTTAAAGTGGAGTGGCAGCAAGGCAAGACTATCTCTTGTACCTGGGAACGCGAAGATACCATGCGACAGCAGTACCCTGAGTTGTTTACTTAGGTGAGTACCGACTGAATTTCCGGGACGAAATTCTTTTTCAGTGGGGGAGAACTGTAACATCCCAGTTTTGAAACTAAATGCCGAATGAAGAATAAACCATTAAGAAAATAACCGTTAATTATATATATAACCAAGTAGATTTAAGCTTTAAAATATGAAAAATGGTGGTGGTCAGGGGATGGAGTGGAGTGCGCGTGGCTGCTGAGCTCACACTCTCCCATCCCACTCTTCTCTTACTCGTGCGCATATACATATATATAAAAACGTAAGCCTTTGGTTAAGGACACACTCGCTATTCCTTCCTCCGTCACTTCATCCTCTACTTTTCTCTCTTCGTCTCCATCCTCCTTCTTCTCTTCTCTCACTCTTCGCTCCTGGAGATCTTGATTGCAGTACTGAAGAACGGACCACACTCCATCCCAGAATCAGGCGCAGGATACGACGAAGCCAAAGAAGACCGAACGAACCAGGAGAAGGACATCGGACCCAACGACAAGAACGGAAAGGTTTCTGAGGTTCCTCTAAAGGTAGGGGGCGCTTGCATGTCGAATGCATGGTCTACGAACGGTACCGGATGAACGTACTGCTGAGTGTGTGTGTGTGTGTGTGCATGTATTCATAATCACTAAAACTGATGCATGATTTAAGATTCTGATAGTGATTTCATGGGGATGGTGTAGCCTGTTAGTGGATGATAATGATGAATGATATGCATGGATCTATTTTCTTGTCACTATGGAAAAGATGTATGTGCATGCTCTTAATTGGTTTGTTCACTGTTGTTAGTCTGATGACTGATTGTAACATGCGTTGGTGTGATTGACTAAATGAATACGAGTAATGTGGGGAATCCGTTCTTGCTTAATGACTACAGAGAAGGTGTTTGTGGCGTGATGATGCGTGTTAATAAATGTGTTAGTTGCATGAGTGAGAGTGGGGTGACCCATAGAAGGTCAAGAACCCCAAGGGAACGACTTCCAATTACCAACCTTGGCTAGATCCCGATAGTGCTCGTGGTAGCCGTAGGAGCTAGAGAAGAGTCTCGAGACGCCGTGGGAGGCCGGTGCCACCTGGTAAGAGCTGAGGGACGAGGGGCCAGAAGAAAGGGGACCGTAACTAAGAGTCTTTACCCGAGTCGGATCCGCAGGCATGCATGTAGATATAAGGCCGATTGTGATGATGTATAAATCTATGTATGTTTATGTGTATGATTTTGAGTGCATGAATGTATATGTGCGTAGGAACTCCGAATGCATGAATGGATTGTGGGCATAAGCTCTGTGTGATATGTGTGGCATGAATGTTGCTTGAACTGCATGAACTTGTTACTTGGGAAAGGTTAAATGATGGTAGGAACTTGTACTGACGCTGATACTGAGTCTGTGAGTATCATTTTACATGTAAAGCTCACCCCTGCAGTGGCCATATTTCAGTGAACATCTCTCGGAATAAAGAATGAAGGAAGAGCCGGGTGTGGAGCAGAGCAGCTGAGCATTATGGATCGTGTGTATATATGTGTGTACTGTGTGCTTGTCGTATTTAAATGTTTTAGAGGAAGCCTTGGCCGGTTTGTGTTAAATTTGGGTTTTAATTACGAAACTTGAACGCTCCGGACAGAAGGGGCATGTTGTGGTTGTAATTGTTTAGATGTTTCCTAACTATATATATATATATATGTGTGTGTGTTGCGTGTTATATGGTACGGTGGAAGGTGTTGAATGATAAGTCCGGATGCCCAAGCATACCTTATGAGCGTAGACGGCCAGTGTGACTACGGGTAGGTAGTGGGATTAAGTTTGGGGTTAAGAGGATGAAACAAAGAGTTTAAACATGCTTCGAGTGAGTGAAGAACGAAAGACGAGTGAAAAACCGAGTGGAGTCCCTCGCTTCAGCAAGCAGCATACCCGCCCCAGCGAGTGCGGACTAGGAAGACTTATGTTGGGTTCCCTCGGGCGGAGTCATACCTCGTCTAAGTGCTAAAGCAGTCCGCCCAAGCGTAAGGACTCGCGCTGAAGCGAGTAAAAGTCAGAGTGAGATACCGCCCATTATCCTTCCTATCCGTTGTGGCGCTAGTGCGACCTCAATAATAGTATTGACCCCGGCTTGAACGTTGTAGTCGAGTCCGCCCAGACGTTGTCGTACCTAGTTGAGTTGGGTAGAGTGAATTCGGGCTCCTTCTTCCCCCACAACCTACTACCGCATATGTACACTGTAACTTCCCGTTTTCCCGAGTGAAGTGCGAGCGTGAGGATTTACCGAGTGAACCCTTGTCCATATCCGATTGAGAAATTACCTTGTGTTTGTGTTGGAGGGGCGTCGTGCTGACTTCGCTTAGGCGGTGTCATACCTCGCCCAAGTAACTAGGACGGTTCGCCCAAGCGCGTGGAACCATGCTGAAGCAAGCAGATATCAACGTGAGACTCCGCCTATGTACCTTCCTCCTCCGTTGTCGCATTATTATGTCTCTCTGGGTGGTGTTGGACATCGCCTGAGTGAGTGGGCGTTGTGATGTAGTCCGTCCAGGCATTGTTGTACCTTGCCGTACTGGACGGCGGTGTAATCACTTCCTCATTCCGTGCTTGCATTGTTATGCTTTGCTCAGGCAACGTCGGGCCTCGCTTGAGCGAGTCAGTGTTATCTTAGTCTTCGACCAGGCGCTGCTGTGTTTCACTGGACAGTGCGGGTCGGTCCCAGCCTTGCTCCCTTGTACTTCCTCTTCTCCTTCCCCTTACCCATCACTTCCTACTGAACGAACTAGTGTTACTCGTGGAAGAGTTTCTCTTTTAGAATTTCCCTCCATCCGCTGTTGCATTCCCATACCCCGCCTAGGCGGTATCAGACCCCGTCTGAGTGAGCCAATGATATTACGTAATCCGCCCTGGCGCTGGTATGTTACGCTAAACCCACGAACCGGTTCCAGTCTTAGCCTTCTGTCATTTGCCTTATGCGTGTGGATGATCTCTCATTTTCCTTGTTCTTCCTTGCACTCTGCCCTTTGCGTTATCCGGTTGCCTTATAGTCTTTGGTTACCTAATTTTGGAAAAATTTTCCCCGTATTGGTTTTTAATTATTTATTAAAATAAGGTGTTACAGTAGACATAATTAAGAGCATCAGGTATCATTCATAATCGATTACAAGGAAAGGCATAATCGATTAGAAGGATTCTGTTTCATAGCTAATCGATTACAGTAGAAATGCTAATCGATTACCTGCTGCATAATACTGAAGATTTCAAAATCTAATCGATTACAGCTCGAAGGCTAATCGATTACCATAGTGTCAGAACGTGGGAAAAGTGTTTTTAAGTGGAACTCCAGCTCATTTCTTCACTCCCACTTTATGCCCACTTGAGGTATCCGTTGGAGACACTGTGCAACAGCTAGGAACCCTAAAAATGGCTATAAATAGGGCATGAACTCAAGCAATAGAAGGGTGAGACCAAGGCACAACACAAGGCAATCAATATTCTTCTTCTAGAGGTCTTCTTATTAAATTTCTCTTGTATATTCTGCAACTCTTGTTTCTAAAATTGCATATTGCTTAAGAGTTGTTAGATTGTGAGTTTCAATTTGCATATCCTCTCTTGTTGAGAGTTAGAATTTGTGAGAGCTTTCATTTGTGTATCTACTCTATTGAGAGAGTTAATTGCTTGTAAAATAAACACCAAAACACCAAGGTTTTTCACTCTAGGTTGAGTGGTCACAAAGGTTGGGGTTCAACCTTTGGGTATTGAGAGATTGTGAGATTGGGTGGGTTGCCCTTTGCTTGTGAGAATTGAGTTCTTGAGTGTGGGACACTAGGAAGCTGCAATTGCTCAAAGCTTGTATCTCAAATCTTCAATAGTGGAATCCTTCAAGTGGGTTGCTTGAAGGCGAGACGTACACCGGGTTGGTGGAACTCGTTAAATTGGTTTGCATTTCTCTCTACCTTGAACTCTTTATACAACTGCGCATATAAACTGTTTGTTGAAATGCTTGAGCTGAATGTGTGAATCAAAGTTGTTGTTCAAGTAGAAAACTAACTCTGCATGCCAAGTGTTTGATAATTTGCTTGAATCAATATTTGGTAAAGTTCTTAAAAACTGAAATTTGTTTTAACTTGCCAAGTATCTAGATCATTGTTTCCTATCAACTCTTGTGTGATACTTACTTAATTGCCTTCACCTATTTCATGCACACAAGCTGTTTGATATATTGAATGAGCTGAACCCTTATAGGAAACATCACATTATTTGTGAAATAAATCTATGCACTCTAACTGATTGATAAATTGTTTAAACCAATAACTTGCCTTGTTTATCACACTTAAAGCTAAATATTGTCATTGCATATCAAGTGTGTCATAGTGTGATATATGCATAAAAGTTGTTGTCTCTTCATCATTGCATCATTTGTATATTACTAACCATTTCCAAGGGGATTCCGCGCGAAAATTTGAAACACTCAATTCACCCCCCTCTTGAGCGTTGAGGCCTTGGCTAACAATGAGGCCATGAGGTTTGAGTGAGATATGGAAGGCATATTTAGAGAGAGAAAGAGGTTTTTAGAGAGAAAGAGGAGAGAAGGAGTTGAGAGATATGAGAGATTCTGGAAACTGAACCAAAAACTGCCCAATTTAAGCAATTTGTCAAGCATGAATCGATTCAAGGTCACGCATGAATCGATTCAAGACTTGCTGTTTAAAAAATTTGAAGTTCTAGGGGTTTAAATCGATTCAACCATTCGTGTGAATCGATTCAAGACTTACTGACTTGCTTGAATTGTAGTTTTGAACAACACGAATCGATTCATCATACTAGACAACACTTTGGGTTATTGAAATCTTCAATTTTAAGACTCTATTTGCCTTCTCATTCAATCAAACACACATGAGCAACACTTGACTCAATCATTTATAAGATTCAATGTTCATCTAAGGCAAGAATCATGAACTTAATAATGCAAACAACATCTATGATTCATAAGGTAACTATCATGCAAAAGAGAATTAAATTACATATTTATTCAATTCTCATGCGGAATCATCTATTAACAAGGATAGTTAAATTTCTTACTAATTTATTTGCAACAAATGTAACTAATTAACATTAGACATCTTTAAAATTCCTAATTCTCTCCTAATGTTTATGAATTATTCCTTTACAAGTGGTTTTGTGAATATATTAGCTAATTGCTTAGAGGTTTTAACATGTTCAAGCACACAATCACCCTTTAATACATGATCTCTAATGAAATGATGTCTTATCTCAATATGTTTGGTTCTTGAATGCATCACAGGATTCTTTGAAATATTAATGGCACTTGTATTATCAATTTTAAGAGGCACATGGTCTAAAACAACACCAAAATCTAGAAGTTGTTGCTTCATCTAAAGGATTTGAGCACAACAACTACCAGCTACAACATACTCTACCTCAGCTGTTGATAATGCAACACTTACTTATTTCTTGCTATGCCAAGATATAAGAGAACTACCAAGCAAATGACAAGTACCACTAGTACTTTTTCTATCAAGTTTACATCTTGCAAAGTCAGAATCAGAGTAACCAACAAGAGTGCATTCAACCCCTTTGGGGTACCATAAACTAACATCTTGAGTTCCAATGAAGTATTTCATTATTCGTTTCATGGCAGTTAAATGTGATTCTTTTGGGCATGCTTGATATCTTGCACACATACAAACAACAAACATGATATCCGGTCTAGTAGCGGTTAAGTAAAGTAAGGATCCAATCATACCTCTATATTTTATGAGTTCTACATCCTTAACTTTTTCATCCTTGTCCAAATAACATGAAGTGCTCATGGGTGTGGCAATTTCATTTTCTTTGTCCATGTTGAACTTTTTGAGCAACTCTTTGCAATATTTGGATTGGCTAATGAATGTTCCTTCTTTAGTTTGCTTGATTTGTAGTCCAAGGAAGAATGTGAGTTCTCCCATCATAGACATCTCAAATTCATTCTGCATTATCTTAGCAAACTCCTTGCAAAGTGATTCATTAGTGACACCAAAAATGATATCATCCACATATATTTGTACCAATAGTATGTCATTCTTTTTATGCTTAATGAATAATATTGTGTCAACCTTTCCTTTTTCAAAATTGTTTTCTAAAAGGAATTTGCTTAACCTTTCATACCAAGCTCTTGGAGCTTGTTTTAAACCATACAATGCTTTTCTTAATTTGAAAACATGATTTGGAAATTAATAGTTTTCAAAACCAGGAGGTTGATCAACATATACTTCTTCTTGAATATATCCATTCAAGACGGCACTTTTGACATCCATTTGATACAATTTGAAAATCTCTACAACATGTGTAACATCCCAATTTTGAAATTAAATACCGAATGAAATTGAACCATTAAAATTATAATTTCAAAGTAGGAAATTATTTGTTAATTATAATCAACATAATTAATCTAACTTAAGAAATAATGGAAGATTAATTATGCTTAGTTGGTAATGGTTGGCTGCTTATGATTGGCGAGTCACGTGAGTGGGACTGTGATTCACGCTTCCCCACCCCATTCTCCTTCTCTTCGTACGCATATACATATGCCTGTGCCACTGTGGTTATTCATTTTTCTCTGCTGCTTCGCTCTCTCTTCTCTTTTCCTCATCCTCTCTTCGCCTTCTTCGTTCTTCGTCTTCTCCTTCTTCTTCCTGTTCTTTATTCTCTGTTTCTGGGAACCCACGATGACGGTGCCGCAGAAGGTCAGAGTTTCCTTCGGCTGGCGAGGAACGATCATCGAAGGGGTGACGAATAGCTTTTTATTCCCCGGTACGACTGCGCTCAAGGAAAACCAAGCGAGTGGGAGCGGGGATGAGGTGAACAGAGTAGAAGATCAATGTCAGAAACTAAGGAACCTCTCGGAGTACCTCGTTGTTAGGGGGGTATCTTACATCTTAAATGCATGGGTTATGGACGGGTTCCGGGTTTTGACGCTTGCTGTTTCTATATTCTGATTGTGTGTTGTGCTTACATGAGGAGTGTGTGATACCCAGGTGCTTGATGAGTGAGAGTTAAGTGTTGCATGTTTAATTCTGTCCATGAAATGCGTGTTGATAGTCTTGAGAATGTTGAATGATTGTATAAAAAGGATGTGCTGAAGTATTGATGATGATTACCATGTGGTTTATGTGACATGCAAGTTGTTATGAGTTTAAAATGCTGACTGCATGTGATAAAATGTTGACTTAGTGAATCTGATGATGTATTACACCGATGCATGTGTTATTGTATTAACATATTGAGTTATTATTCTGATTGCATGTGATGCATGTATTGCTGAGTGAAAGATTGTGTATATGCACTCTGTGTTGTGTGATGAATCCACGTGTGGCGCATGGGATGCGTTAATGCTGAGAGCATGTAGTGTGGGACACTACCATCGGTTATTAAAGCATGGGACGCTGTTAAATCCTTGAGTGGGACTCAAGGTGGCCTATTGAGTAGGACTCAGGGCTGCCTGTGAACACCGCCGTTGGCGCTGAGAGCGTTGGTGTCACCTTGTGGGCAAACAGTTTGGTACCTGTAAAATGGCCAAGTCAGCTGGGAGCTGAATAAAAGGCTGGGAGCCTACGTTGCAACGAATGAAAACCGATAACACACAAATGCGGAACCGAGTGAAATAATCTGTATACATGTATTGATGATGTTGATTGGAATTTGATTACGCATGTGATAATGATAATGAAATGGTAGGTGCATATAACCGAGTGATAGTTGATGGAACCTGATCGGTAGGTGCATTGTGTGTATCTGAATGATTGACTTTATTATGTTATTGATTATTGCTATATATATATGAGTATGTGATACTGTTGCATAACTGAGGGATAATCCGAGTCAGTATCTATCATTTAATATCTAAGATACTCACCCCCTACTGTGGCAATATTTTTCAGTGAATGTCTCTCGGAGCAACGAGTGAAAGTGGTGCTGCATGCCGAGTGGAATACTTATGCACTATGGAAATATCTGTGTATATGTTGATACTGTGTATAAGGTTTTGGTAAAGCCTTGGCCGGCTCGTGTTGGATCTTAGTCTCTTTAAATCAGAATTTGATCACTCTCGGGTTAAGAGTATGACAACATGCTTGTAATTATATATATACACTCCTATATATATATATATATCTATATCAAACTGTATGTTTACTCTATGCCGTGCATGATGTTCGAGTGATATATATATATATATATTCATGTTTTCCGAGTGTGTGAGGTTGGTATGACTTCCAGTAAAACTGGGGTTAAGTTATTGTCGTGGGAAGGCGAGGTAGTGATTTTACCCCGAGTGAAGAAAGGTTTAGATGTACCGAGTGATTGGGGTCGTACAATTCCGAGTGGGATTGACCCGAACCCCTCAGAGTAATAAACTGTTAGGACTTTCTCGAGTGAAGAATAGCAACATGATTCCGAGTGAGAGTCTTCCGAGTGAGTGTTTTCTAACTGAAGAGTGACCTATAAGATTCTGAGTGAAACCCATTGTAGTAAACTTATTGGGAGCTAGAGAATCCTTGGGTGAGACTTGATTTAGTAAGGGAACCTGGGTAAGAAGTATCAAGTGTGCCGAGTGCAAAGGGAGTGAAATACCTGAGTGATAAAATGGACTGAGGAAGCTATTCCGAGTGAAAACACCCTTGGATTCTGGGCGAGGTAGTTATCGTTTCCCAAATGGTCAACATGGCGTCTGTAAGAATGAAGTCAAGGAACTTGTAAGTATAAAGATTAATCCAAGAGGAGCGAGAGCAAGGACTTTCCGAGTGAACATACATTCTGAAATCCGAATGATGGGAAAACCGAGTGGAGTCATTCGCTTCAGCGGCTAAGTGCTCGCTCCAGCGAGTGTGAGCGAGGGAAAGGTCTCTGGTGGGTCGCGCTTAAGCCATGCGAACTTCGCCTAAGCGAGTGGGGTTGTCGCGCTCGAGCAATATTGGATCTCGCCTAAGCGAGTAGGCGCTGTCGGGTTTACTCACGTCTTGCATCTTCCGTTGTTTGCCTTGTGGATGGTTTGGATTCCTTCCCTCCTCCTTTTCCTAATTCTACCCTCCTTAATTCTTAACTAAACATTGCCTTTGAATCCACCCTAATTTCAAAACAAAAATTTTTTTTTTCTCCTGGTCCCGGTTTATCCATTAATTGAAAATTAAGGTGTTACATTTTGGTATTAGAGCAGACCTAAAAGGTCCAAGGCCAAGGTAGGCTTACCGAGTGTAAGCGGTTGTGTGTATTATGACTGAGTGGTCATCATTATTGTGATAATCTATTGAATATGGTTGATGATGAGATGTTGATTTGAGGATAGGAGATTATTCCCCTCCTGGTCTGATTAATTATGTGATGTTAAAAGATTGTGTGATAGTGTGCTATAGTTGGATGATGGGATGAGATCCGATCGGTAGAGTGTAACCTTGTAAACTTATCCTTGAAAGGGTGTTAATTTCAGGATAAGTCATGGCGAATCTTCAAAGCATGGAAGCCATAGCCGCGGCATTCCAACGTTTTGCTGACGTGTTTGAGAGGCAGGGCCAGCCTCGAGCTGAAGATGGCCAAGTATTGGATCGCTTCCTAAAAAGGAAACCGAGTGAGTTCCATGGAGGACTCAACCCCGAGACAGCTTATAAATGGACTCAAGAGTTAGAGAGGATTTTTGGGGGCCTTCACTGTACCGAGGCCCAGAAGGTGGAGTGCGCAGTGTACATGCTACGGGACGAAACAGAAAACTGGTTGAAGATCGCCAAAAACCGACTGACTGATGCTGACACCCAGCTGACCTGGGAAAATTTCAAAACATGCTTCCTAGAGAAATATTTCCCCGACACAATAAGGAGTCAGAAGGAACTCGAATTCATGGAACTGAAATAGGGTTCCATGTCTGTGGAAGAGTACGCAGCTAGATTTGAAGAATTGTGCCTATTCTACCCGCCCTTCCAACAACCCGGAACGGAGAATTCCAAGTGCCTTAAATTTGAGAACGGATTGAGATCAGACATTAAAAGAGCCTGCAGATACCAAGAAATTAGGAGTTTTCCTGTATTGGTGAATAAGTGCAGAATTTTTGAAGAGGATGACAAGGCCCACTCGGGCGAGAGTAGCAAAGCAGACCATTACTTGAAGCCCCAGCAATCCCGCTTCAAGAGGATGAACAACGCTGGTAGGAATAGACCCTTTTCCAGATTTGGGGGTCGGAGCCAGCAAGAAAGAAGACCAATTATGGGAGACAGAAAATGTTTTAAGTGTGGAGGAAATCATTACGCTCGAGACTGCAACAGTGATGGTGGGATGGTGTGCTTCTATTGTAACGAGAGGGGGCACATTCACCCTGACTGTCCCCAACTACGTCAAGCAAATGCCAATGTGCGCCAGGGAGGTTTCCAAGGGAGGAGCCGTGGAAACGATAGTCAAAGATCGGGGGGCAGAGGCAATGGAGCCAGAGGAAACATGATGTTTGCTCCAAACAACCGAAGGAGAAATACCGACCAACCGGCTGCTGGGAGAGTCTACGCCGTCAGCGCTGAAGAAGCTGCACAAGCAAATGACTTGGTGCAAAGTAAGTGCTTACTCGGTAGATATACACTTAATGTAGTTTTCGATTCGGGAGCAACCCATTCTTTTATAGCCGATGAGTGTGTGCGACGTTTAAAGTTGCCGACTGTGTATATGGATCGAACTTTGGAAGTAGCCAATCTGACTGGCACTAAGGTGTTGACATCATCGATGTGCAAGGATGTAACATTTGTGTTGGGCGATCGGAGTTTCACCTTCGATTTGGTGTGCGTTCCTCTAAAGGATCTCGACATTGTACTTGGCATAGATTGGCTTTCAGCCAATAAGGTATTGGTGGACTGTTGAAATCGAAGGGTAATTTTTCCGAGGTAGAACAATGAAGATTACACGGTACAAGGTATAGCTCAACTATTTATAATGCTTTGTTTAACTGAGGGAGAGGGTAGAGCCTGAGTGAACAATATTCCGACTATTTACGAATTCCCTGAAGTGTTTCCGGAGGACGTGTCGGGTGTCCCTCCGAATAGAGAAGTTGAATTCTCTATAGACATGATTCCTGGAGCCGAGCCAGTCTCCAGTGCACCTTATAGAATGTCTCCATCAGAATTGGCTGAATTGAAAAAGCAAGTGCATGAGTTACTCGGGAAACAGTTCATTCGACTGAGTGTATCACCATGGGGTGCACCTGTGCTGCTCGTCAAAAAGAAGGATGGCAGCATGAGATTATGCATAGATTACCGACAGCTGAATAAACTCACAATTAAGAACCGATACCCATTGCCCAGAATCGACGATTTGATTGACCAACTGCGTGGTGCTTCGGTCTTCTCAAAGATCGATTTACGATCGGGATACCACCAAATCTGGGTGAAGGACTCGGACATTCCAAAGACTGCCTTTAGGACTCGGTACGGCCACTACGAGTATGTAGTGATGCCGTTTGGTGTGATAAACGCCCCTGCTGTATTCATGAATTACATGAACAACATATTCCACCCATATCTAGACCGATTCGTGGTAGTTTTCATTGATGATATCCTAATCTATCCTAAGACCCCTGAGGAGCATGAAGAACACCTCCGAGCAGTACTTCAAGTATTGAAGGAGAATCAATTGTTTGCAAAGCTTTCGAAGTGCGATTTCTGGATGGATAAAATCCACTTTCTCGGACATGTAATTTCCATGGAAGGTGTCTCGGTAGACCCATCAAAGGTGGCAGCTATAATG
Source organism: Clitoria ternatea (assembly GCA_037962975.1). Taxonomy (NCBI): domain Eukaryota; kingdom Viridiplantae; phylum Streptophyta; class Magnoliopsida; order Fabales; family Fabaceae; genus Clitoria; species Clitoria ternatea. The sequence goes on from CM075670.1 coordinate 143,101,612, forward strand.
GCATGGGAGAGACCCAAGTCGATCTCAGAGATAAGAAGCTTTATGGGCCTAGCTGGCTATTATAGGAGGTTTATTGAAGGTTTTTCTAAGCTGGCTTTACCACTGACTAGATTGACTTGGAAAAACATCCCTTTCGCTTGGAGTTCCGAGTGCGAGAGTAGTTTCCGAGAGTTGAAGAATAAGTTGACGACCGCTCCAGTGTTGGCATTACCAAACTTGTAAGAGAACTTCATAGTCTATTGCGATGCATCGGGACTCGGCCTGGGGTGCGTGCTGATGCAGAAAGACCGAGTGATAGCTTATGCCTCTCGGCAATTGAGACCTCACAAACAGCATTATCTGACCCATGACTTGGAATTGGCAGCTGTGGTTTTCGCGTTGAAGATATGGAGGCATTACTTGTACGGTTCTAAGTTCGAAGTATACAGCGACCACAAAAGCCTCAAATATTTATTCGACCAGAAGGAGCTGAACATGAGGCAGAGAAGATGGATGGAATTTTTAAAGGATTATGACTTCGAGCTGAAGTACCATCCGGGTAAAGCAAACGTTGTTGCCGACGCATTGAGTCGGAAATCCCTCCATATGGCTGTGATGATGGTGAAAGAGATGGAGTTATTGGAGCAATTCTGAGACATGAACTTGCATGTTAACGTCCCTTCGGCTCGAAAAATAACGCTCGGTACGTTGAAGATTGCCAATGAGTTTCTGAAACTGGTAATTGAGCAACAGAGATCAGACCCCTACTTGGCTGAGATGAAGGCGACTCAAATCAAGGGTAAGGACTTATCTCTGATCGAGGGACCAGATGGGATTTTCTGAGTAAAGAACAGGATATATGTGCCGGGTGAAGGAGAATTAAGAAGGATGGTGCTTGATGAAGCCCATAAGAGCCTGCTAAGTATTCACCCGGGTGCCACGAAGATGTACCATGATCTAAGACGACAATTCTGGTGGCCCGGATTAAAGAGAAATATAGCAGAATATGTGGCTTGGTGTATCACCTGTCAAAAATCGAAAGTCGAGCATCAGAAGCCGTATGGTGCATTGCAACCCCTGGAGATTCCTGTGTGGAAATGGGACTCAATTGCCATGGACTTTGTCATGGGATTACCCAAAACCCGAGCGGGACATGACGCAATTTGGGTCGTTGTTGATCGATTGACCAAGGCTGCACACTTCTTACCTGTGAACATGAGGTACCCATTGCATAAGTTAGCCCAGATTTACATCCGCGAAATTGTCCGACTGCACGGTGTGCCGACTTCTATCGTATCGGATAGGGACCCTAGATTCACGTCGCGGTTTTGGACCAGCCTGCACCAAGAATTGGGTACGAAACTTTGGCTAAGTTCCGCCTACCACCCCCAATCGGATGGACAATCCAAACGAACGATACAAAGCTTACAAGACTTACTTAGGGCGTGTGTGTTGGAGCATGGTGGGTGTTAGGAACAGTACCTTCCCTTGATCGAATTTACGTACAACAATAGCCACCACAGTAGTATTGATATGGAACCTTATGAAGCCTTATATGGACGAAAATACCGAACCCCTCTCTGTTGGTCAGAAACGGGTGAGAATTTACTATTGGGACCAGAAATTGTGAAACAAACCTCAGAACAAATCCAAGGAATAAGAGAAAAGATGAAGGTGTCTCAGGACAGACAGAAGAGCTACTATGACAAACGGACCAAACCACTGGAATTTTCAGTCGGAGATAGGGTGTTTCTAAAGATTTCACCGAGCAAAGGAGTCGGGCGAGCCTTGAAAAGTGGGAAGTTGAACCCCCGATACATTAGGCCTTATGAGATATTGGAGCGAGTCGGCTCCATGGCATACCGAATAGCGTTACCGACTCACCTATCCCGATTGCATAACGTGTTTCACGTATCTCAACTAAGGAAATATCTACACGATTCCGCTCACACAATGCCGGATGACGAAGTGGAAATCAAGAGAGATCTAACCACTGTGACTGTACCGACTAGAATTGTGGACCGATCAGTAAAGCATTTGAGGAACAAGGATGTGCAACTAGTGGAAGTAGAGTGGCAGCAATACGAGTATACCTCTTATACCTGGGAACGCGAGGATGCTATGAGGCATCAGTACCCCGAGTTGTTCAATCAAGGTGAGTTACCGAGTGAATTTCAGGGACGAAATTCTTTTAAGAGGGGGAGAATTGTAACATCCCAATTTTGAAATTAAATACCGAAAGAAATTGAACCATTAAAATTATAATTTCAAAGTAGGAAATTATTTGTTAATTATAATCAACTTAATTAATCTAACTTAAGAAATAATGGCAGATTAATTATGCTTAGTTGGTAATGGTTGGCTGCTTATGATTGGCGAGTCACGTGAGTGGGACTGTGATTCACGCTTCCCCACCCCATTCTCCTACTCTTAGTACGCATATACATATACCTGTGCCACTGTGGTTGTTCATTTTTCTCTGCTGCTTCGCTCTCTTCTTTTCTCCTCATCCTCTCTTCGCCTTCTTCGTTCTTCGTCTTCTCCTTCTTCTTCCTGTTCTTTATTCTCTGTTTCTGGGAACCCACGATGATGGTGCTGCAGAAGGTCAGAGTTTCCTTCGGCTGGCGAGGAACGATCATCGAAGGGGCGACGAACAGCTTTCTGTTCCCCGGTACAACTGCGCTTAAGGGAAACCAAGTGAGTGGGAGCGGGGACGAGGCGAACAGAGTAGAAGATCAATGTCAGAAACTAAGGAACCTCTCAGAGTACCTCGTTGTTAGGGAGGTATCTTACATCTTAAATGCATGGGTTATGGACGGGTTCCGGGTGTTGACGCTTGCTGTTTCTATATTCTGATTGTGTGTTGTGCTTGCATGAAGAGTGTGTGATACCCGGGTGCTTGATGAGTGAGAGTTAAGTGTTGCATGTTTAATTCCGTCCATGAAATATGTGTTGATAGTCTTGAGAATGTTGAATGATTGTATGAAAAGGATGTGCTGAAGTATTGATGATGCTTACCGTGTGGTTTATATGACATGCAAGTTGTTATGAGTTTAAAATGCTGACTGCATATGATAAAATGTTGACTTAGTGAATCTGATGATGTATTACACCGATGCATGTGTTATTGTATTAACATATTGAGTTATGATACCGATTGTATGTGATGCATGTATTGCTGAGTGAAAGATTGTGTATATGCACTTTGTGTTATGTGATGAATCCGCGTGTGGCGCATGGGATGCGTAAATGCTGAGAGCATGTAGTGTGGGACACTACCATCAGTTATTAAAGCGTGGGACGCTGTTAAATCCTTGAGTGGGACTCAAGGTGGCCTATTGAGTAGGACTCAGGGCTGCCTGTGAACACCGTCGTTGGCGCTGAGAGCGTTGGTGTCACCTTGTGGGCAAACAGTTTGGTACCTGTAAAATGGCCAAGTCAGCTGGGAGCTGAATAAAAGGCTGGGAGCCTACATTGCAACGAATGAAAACCGATAACACACAAATGCGGAACCGAGTGAAATAATCTGTATACATGTATTGCTGATGTTGATTGGAATTTGATTACGCATGTGATAATGATAATGAAATGGTAGGTGCATATAACCGAGTGATAGTTGATGGAACCTGATCGGTAGGTGCATTGTGTGTATCTGAATGATTGACTTTATTATGTTATTTATTATTGCTATATATATGAGTATGTGATACTGTTGCATAACTGAGGGATAATCCGAGTCAGTATCTATCATTTAATATCTAAGATACTCACCCCCTACTGTGGCAATATTTTTCAGTGAATGTCTCTCGGAGCAACGAGTAAAGGTGGTGCTACATGCCGAGTGGATTAGTTATGCACTATGAAAATATCTGTGTATATGTAGATACTGTGTATAAGGTTTTGGTTAAGCCTTGGCTGGCTCGTGTTGGATCTTAGTCTCTTTAAATCAGAATTTGATCACTCTCGGGTTGAGAGTATGACAACATGCTTGTAATTATTTATATACACTCCTATATATATATATATCTATATCAAACTGTATGTTTACTCTGTTCCGTGCATGATGTTCGAGTGATATATATATATATATATTCATGTTTTCTGAGTGTGTGAGGTTGGTATGACTTCTGAGTGAAGAAAAGTTTAGATATACCGAGTGATTGGGGTCGTACAATTCCGAGTGGGATTGACCCGAACCCCTCAGAGTAATAAACTGTTAGGACTTTCTCGAGTGAAGAATAGCAACATGATTCCGAGTGAGAGTCTTCCGAGTGAGTGTTTTTCGACTGAAGAGTGACCCATAAGATTCTGAGTGAAACCCATTGTAGTAAACTTATTGGGAGCTAGAGAATCCTTGGGTGAGACTTGATTTAGTAAGGGAACCTGGGTAAGAAGTATCAAGTGTGCCGAGTGCAAAGCGAGTAAAATACCTGAGTGATAAAATGGACTGAGGAAGCTATTCCGAGTGAAAACACCCTTGGATTCTGGGCGAGGTAGTTATCGTTTCCCAAATGGTCAACATGGCGTCTGTAAGAATGAAGTCAAGGAACTTGTAAGTATAAAGATTAATCCAAGAGGAGCGAGAGCAAGGACTTTCCGAGTGAACATACATTCTGAAATCCGAATGATGGGAAAACCGAGTGGAGTCATTCGCTTCAGCGGCTAAGTGCTCGCTCCAGCGAGTGTGAGCGAGGGAAAGGTCTCTGGTGGGTCGCGCTTAAGCCATGCGAACTTCGCCTAAGCGAGTGGGGTTGTCACGCTCGAGCGATATTGGATCTCGCCTAAGCGAGTAGGCGCTGTCGGGTTTACTCACGTCCTGCATCTTCCGCTGTTTGCCTTGTGGATGGTTTGCATTCCTTCCCTCCTCCTTTTCCTAATTCTACCCTCCTTAATTCTTAACTAAACATTGCCTTTGAATCCACCCTAATTTCAAAAAAAAATTTTTTTTTCTCCTGGTCCCGGTTTATCCATGAATTGAAAATTAAGGTGTTACAACATGCAAAGGCCAATAATAACCTAATGGCTTTTAATCTAGCTACGAGAGCATACGTTTCTTCATAGTCAATTCATTTTTCTTGATTGTATCCATTAGCTACTAGCTTAGCTTTGTTTCTAGTTATTAGTCCATTTTTATCTAGCTTGTTCCTAAATACCCATTTAGTTCCTATTATTTGGTGATCATTGGGTTTTGACACTAGTTCCCAAACTTCATTTATTTCAAATTGATTTAGTTCTTCTTGCATAACCAATGTCTAATGTTCATCAATAATAGCCTCATTAATGGTTTTAGGTTCAATTTGAGAAACAAATGCTAAGTGATTGCAAGTATTGAATGAGCGTCGAGTAATTACACCTTTAGTGATATCACCTATTATGTTGTCCATGGGATGGTGTTTTGATGTGATCCATTCTTTTTGTTGGAGTTCCTTACTTTGGGTTGTATCTCCTTCTTGGTTACCTTCTTCTTTATCATTCAAGTTCAATTCTTGGAGGGTACCTACAAGATCATCAGCATCTTCCTTTCTCAGGGAGTTATGGGCATTTTCATTAAATTTCACATGAATGGACTCTTCAATGGTGCTTGTTTGTTTGTTAAAGACACGATAAGATTTATGATATGGTGTTTTTGTGTGGTTCATACAAAAGAATGAAGAGTTCAAGGAAAGAGAATCAAGTTTGTATAATATGAACTCAATGGAATGGTTGTGCCAAGTTTAAACACAGAGGTTGCAATATAGTATAGATGTCGTTCCACTGAGGAGGTGTTAGCATGAAAATCTTAGTTTTGAGTTGAGTTGACAGAAGATTTTGTTTTAGTTTGTTGTGAATAATGCTGATAAAAAATTATAAATAACAGAAAGTAAAATTTGCAAAAGACAACAGTGAATGGTGTTGAGAAAAATCAGTTTTGTAAAACAGGGATTGGTTTCATCATATCTCACCTTATGTAAGTTGCATAAGTTTTTATGTAAGTGACTTGAAAAGATAATTTCTACATCACAATTAAAGTCATTTGCATCGATCCCTCGACTACAAAATTCATAAGAATGATTTCAAACCGCTGATCCCTCAGTCACTTTGAAATCATCCCAGCATTATCGATCGATTGTTTTGACATTTATTGCGTTAGATGCCATCCCTGGCTACCTACTCACAACAAGTATTTCTTTCAGATCTGCTTGCAAAAGTCACTTCCCAGCATACTTGAGAAAACTTAAAATAAGAAAATAGTGATCAAGTACTTTCAGGCATTAAACGCAGAAGGAAATACAGAAACTTATCAAATCTTATTACACACATAAAAACTTACAGCAACGTTACTTCAGGATTGAATGGATTACAACCAATCCCATAAAGGAAATTTTAGCCATTCATGCTATGCATTTTCACCTAAGAAGATTTTGCAATAAATATAGAGTAAAAATGCAGGAAAAGTGTTTGATAAAATGAAGAAGATGATCTCTTCGATCCAACTTGATTATCTTGATGTTGTTCTCTGCTTGATTTATAGAGGTTATGCTCCAGCTTCCCTTTCCTACTTGCATAGAGCCCATGAAGCATCTTTCAGAGCCATTCAAAAACACAAGAAAGTGGGTGAGTTGGTATCGCATCATTGGTGAATAAAAAATTGGAGGTCCCATGCTGCATGAATCACACTTGAGCTTAAATGTCACGCTCAAGCGTGAAGGGTCCTGATGTTCACTGGTTGTCTCACGCTCAAGCTATCTTAACTACGCTTAAGCATAGCCTTCCTGTTCAGTATGCTAGTTCCACGCTTGGGCGAGCTCGAACTTATGCTTTCCTATCCATCAGTCACGCTCAGGCATGGAATGCTTGCGCTCAAGCGCTCTTCTTCTTAGACAATGTTCAATCCGTGCTTAACTCACGCCCAAGAAAGCTCTGGGTTGCGCTTGAGCGTCCCTTGCTTACGCTTAAGCGTGGGGAGGGACCTGATGCTGAGTCTTCTTGTCCTGAAGTTTTTCCAAACCACGCTTGAGCGCCCTCTAAGCTAGGCTCAAGCGTGAGGCTCTTTCGCTCAAGCGTCCCCTCTTTCGCTCAAGCGTGGAGGGGTCCTGCTGGTACTTGCCTCCTTAGATATTCACTCAAGCGTGGAATGTGCCACGCTCAAGCATCTCTAGGCTTTATGCCGATGTTTCTTGGTTTCTTTGGAACTTCTGGCACCTTTCTTCACACATTTTGACAAATCAAGTTTGTGCTATACAACATGTTATTTATAACAAAAATCATGATTTATTACTTGCTAATCTAGTTAAATTCTTTCCAAAATGGGTTTAATTGAAGTATTAAATCAATGTGAAATAACACTTATCAATTTACTAGATGATGAATATCTAAGAAAGACTGCCTTTCATATTTTGCATCAAACTTTCCTAGATTATCCTTTCTATTGTTAAGAACAAAGCATTTACATCCAAATATATGAAAGTAGGAAATATTTGGTTTTCTACCTTCGTAAAGCTCATAGGGGGTTTTCTTCAAAATTAGCCTGGTTAAACATCGATTCATGCCATGACAAGCGGTGTTTACCGCATCAGCCCAAAAATGCTTAGCAATATTGTTTTCATTCAACATAGTCCTAGCAAGCTCCACTAAAGATCTATTTTTCCTTTCAACTACTCTATTTTGTTGTGGAGTTCTAGGAGCTAAAAAATTATGTTCAATACCATGTTTTTCACAAAATTTTTCAAATGATTGATTTTTAAATTCTCCCTCATGATCGGTTCTAATGGATGCAATCATTGAGTTTTGTTCATTTTGAATAACCTTGGCTAGTTTCTTGAATGCATGATATGCTTTATTTTTGTGAGCAAGAAACAAAGTCCATGTATATCTAGAATAGTCATCTACAATCACAAGACCATAGTAGTTGCCACCAAAGCTCTTAACCTTTGAGGGTCCAAACAAATCCATGTGCAAAAGTTGTAAAGGCCTTTGAGTTGAAACAATATTTTTAGCTTGAAATGATGCCTTTACTTGTTTTCCCTTTTGACATGCATCACAAAATTTATTTTCAAATTTTAGCTTTGGTAAACCAATCACTAATTCTTTAGAAACAAGATTGTTTAGATGGTCTACATGTATATGAGCTATTCTTCTATGCCATAACCATGATTCATCCTCTCTAGTCATAAAGCATTGTACATCATTTGAGGATAAACAATCAACATCAATCATATAGATATTATCAAGTCTTTGACCAACAAACTTTACCTCTTTATTTTGCTTATTTTCAATTATACAACCATTTGATTCAAATATTATTCTATAACCTTTGTCACATAATTGACTTATACTAAGCAAATTGTGCTTAAGTCCTTCTACATATAATACATCATAAATTGAGGTGGAAGAATTTTTACCAATTTTTCTAATGCCAAGGATTCTTCCTTTGGTGTTATCCACATAAGTGACACTTCCTTTTCTTTTGGGTATGAACGATGTGAACTTGCTTATATCACCCATCATATGCTTTGAACACCCACTATCTAGGTACCAATGAGTGTTGCTTGCCTTGAAACATACCTACAAAACAAAATTAGTTTAGAGAACTTGGTACCCATTTTATGTTTGGTCCTTTTTGGTTAGCTTATGGTAATGTTCCTTTGGGAACCCACACCTTCCTTACCACTTTTGGTCCAAATTTTCTAATATGGAAATTTGAAGCATTATGTCCTTTAGTACCACAATGATTACATTTCAAAAAAGGTGATGAAGATTTTCTAGGAGGCACAAAGAAATTCTTATAATGCTTTTCCTTTTTAGTGGGATTATATCCTAATCCGGATTTGTCAAACAAGCATATTTGTTTTCCAAGTAATGCATCTAAATTATCTCTACCATTTGTGAATTTCTCAAGAGTTATATTCAAGTCTAGGACTTTCTTTTCTAGGTGATCACATTTCTTGAAATATTCACATGATTTTGAGCAAGTTGGTTGTTCAGCAACTTTTCTTTTAAAAATTTCATTTTCCTTTACTTGCTCAATTAGATGCATCTCTAGAGTTTCTATGGTTTTTCTTGACAACTTATATTTACTAGATAGTTTCATATATTTATCATACAATTCTTCAAAAGCATCATACAATTCATCTTTGTCAAGTTCATGATGATTTACCTTATCTTCCTCTTCATGGTGATTGGCCATTAAGCAAAGATTTGCTTCTTCGTTATCCGATTCTTCGGAGCTACTTACATTGTTTTCATTGTAACATCCCGATTTAATAATTAATTACCGAATGAAAATAAATCATTAAAATAATAATTCCAAAGTGGAAAATTATTTATTAATTATAATTAACTTAATTAATCAAATAATGGCTGATTAAGTGTGATTAATTATTAATTGTTGCTGATGGTGACTGGGTGATGTGAGCAGACTGCTGCTTCACACTTTCCCACCCCACCTTTCTATTCCTTCGTGCATGCATATATAATTGGTCATTGGGTCGCTTTGTCTTGATTCCTTCAGATTTCTCTTCCGCGACTTCTCTCTTCTTTCTTTCTTCTTCTCCCTTCTTTCTTCTTCTCCGCTCTTCGTTCTTCTTCTCCTTCCTTCGTCAAGCATGAGGGTGAGGAAGTCAAATTGAGAGTTTCTCCTTCGATGACACAAGGACGGCACGCTGTTCCTTCCCTGTTCTTCATTTCCCTTCGTCGACTTCCCTCCTTCTCCCTCTCCTTTGCTCGAAGCTGCCTTGGTCTTAGTGGAGATCTACACCACGAAGTGCTTCGGGGTGGTTGGGGTGTTCACCAGCGTTGTGATGGAGCTGCTCCAGAGAGAAAACCGAGAGCTGGGTGTCTTAGAGGCTCGAATGGCCTCCCCTGTCCTTGTATGCAGATGTACTGAGAGTGACTCAGTGTTCCTCTAGAACAGAGTATCGTGTTGACTGACTGGAAGCTTCATTCCAGGTAGGGGGAGTACCTTATATCTTAAACACATGGATTATGAACGGGTTCCGAGTGCTAATAGCTTACCGATTCTATATTTGATTCTGTGATTTGTTTGCATGTGGAGTCTGTGATACCGGGTGCATGATGCTTATGAACCAAGAGTTACATGTTTAGTTCCGTCCATAGATTGCATGCTAGTAGTTCTGAGAAGTGTTGAATGGTTGCATGATGATGATGATTGCCGTGTGACTTATATGCCATGCATGTTATTCTGAGTTGAAAATGCTGACTGCATAAGAGAAGGTGTTGACTTGATGAATTTGATGTTATGTGATACCGATTGCATGAGATGCATGTGCTGTTGAGTCCTAGTGATGCGTTATACCGATTGCATGAGATGCATGTGCTGTTTGAGTTCTGATGATGTATGATGCCGATTGCATGGGATGCATGTATTGCTATGCATATGAACTCTGTGTTGTGTGATGAATCCGCGTGTGGCGTATGGGATGCGTTTGTCCTTGGAGCACGTAGTGTGGGGCACTACCATCAGTTATTTAAAAGCGTTGGACGCTGTGAAATCCTTTTGAGTGGGACTCAAGGTGGCCTTTGAGTGGGACTCGGGCTGCCCGTGAACACCTCTGTTGGCGCTGAGAGCGTTGGTGTCACCTTGTGGGCAAACGGTTGGGTACCTGTAAAACAGCCAAGCAGCTTGGAGCTGAATTGATAGCTGAGAGCTATGTATAAAAAGGTTGGGAGCCTACGTTGCAACGTCAAAACCGATTACACACAAATGCGGAACTGAGTGAAATAATCTGTGCATATGTACTGCTGATGTTGATTGGAATTTGATTATGCATGTGATGATGTTAGTGAGATGATTAATGTATATAACTGAGTGAATTATTCTGTGTGCATATGCTGTGGATACTGACTGAAATCTGTTCTATGAATATATATCAATGTTATTGAAATGTTATGCGTGTATAGCCGAGTGAGAACTGTTGGATTCTGATCGGGAATTGTTGAATATGTGTGTTCTGATTCATTGGCATTATAATGTTATTAGTTGTTGTTATGTTAATGTTATTGAAGTGATATATGCATATGGCCGAGTGATAACTGGTGGATTCCGATCGGTAAAGGTCTTATGTGTGTTCTGGTTGATTAGTATTATTCTGACTTTAATTATTGCCATGTATAATTATGTATATATATATTGTTGCATAACTGTGGGACAATCCAAGTCAGTATCTATCATTTAATATTTAAGATGCTCACCCCTACACCATTTTTCAGTGTGTGCAGGTCGGACTCGAAAGTGATGATAGGGCCTCAAGTCCGAGTGTGGTGCACTCTGACTGTTGAGTGCTTGTATTGCGTTTAGTATGTTCAGTTAGTGTAGCCTTGGCCGGCTCTCATGTAAAATGACGATTAAATATATTCATTTATAAAGATTGATTTGATAAGTATAGGCATGGTGTCACTTGTATGGATCTGTAAATATTGGTAAATGTATAATGTTAAGATAATGAATATTCCGAGTATATGGTTACATATATATGGGTCGGTAGATTGTGGGCAGGTTTATATTTCTGGCAACATATATTTATACATAAGTGCTTTATGTTGATTTGATGCTTCTTACTGACTGGGATATAGCTGATGTTGAATGAATAACTCTAAGTTAACGAACCCTGAGAGGAATATAGGAGATTTAGATCCGGTTCTGAGTGAGGATTTCTGGGTGGCTTTTCCGAGTGAATACGCTTGAGTGATTCTGAGTGAAAGATATAAGTAAACCCCGAGTGAGGAAGAGTTTGTATTCCCGAGTGGAAATCTTGAGCGATCCTCTTCTGAGAGAGGAGTTAGTATAGTGGTTTAGAGTGGAATGGATTCTAAGTGTATGATATTTATAATCCGAGTGAATGATGTAAAATCCGAGTGACTGAGGATCTGTATTCCGGGTGGTTAAGATTAGACTAAGTCCGAGTAGGGATTGACTTAATGGTTTTCCCTGAGAGAACAAGATGTCTTATGTCGAGTGGACTAGCTATCATTTTCCGAGTGAATGAGTCGTATGATAACTCTGGATCTCGAGTGTCTGAACAGCCGAGTGTAGCTTCTCGCTTGAGCGAATGAAGGATTCGCTCCAGCGTGCGTGGTTTTGACGGAAGGCCTTTGGTGGTTTAGCTTAGGCGAAAGAGTGCTCGCCCGAGCGAGTGTGCTGTCTCGCTCAAGCGGAGTCGGATCTCGCTTGAGCGAGTGCACGCTGTTTCTCTTGGGCTTGCTTGAGCATTGTTGGGTTCCGCTGGGTGGATTTTGTTTGGCCTTTATCTTCCCTTGCCTTCCATTTCCCTTCCTTCTCCTTGTTGTGCCCGGTTAAATTAATTTGGGCAGATTATGTATGCTTTGCTAACTCTAAAATTTGGAAAAATTTCCCTGTTTGGTTTTTATTTATTTATTAAAATTAGGGTGTTACATTCATCCCAAGCGATGTATGCTCTTCTTCTTCCTCGTTTCTCTTTACTTTTCTTCTTGAGGTTTGGACAATCTATTTTGAAGTGCCCTTTCTTTCCATATTCAAAACAGTTGGGTGAGGAAGAATTTTCTTTAGAAATAGGTTTCTTACCTTGAGGTTTGAAACATCTTTGGAAGCGTTTGTTTCTCATGAATTTTCTGAAACACTTCATAAATAGTCCAAATTCTTCTTCTTCATCAAGCTCACTACCGGATTCATCTTTATTGATAGAAGTGGCCTTGAGAGCTAGTCCCTTTTTCTTGGAAGATTTTTCTTCCTCTTCCGCCATCTTTAAATCTTTCAACTCTTGTTTCTGATCTTGTAACTTACCAAACAATGTAGCAAGAGACATATCATTTATATTTGGTGATTGTTTGATAGTGGTGACAAGAGGTTCCACCCCCTAATAAGGCTTTTGAAAACTTTATGAATGAGCTCTTTGTTAGTGTAAGTCTTGCCAAGAGTAATAAGGTGATTGATAATTAAAGTAAACCTCTTTTACAATTCAACAATGGTTTCTCCCGAGTTCATCCTAAAACTCTCATATTGACTAGTGAGTGTACTGATCTTAGAATCCTTTACATCACTAGTTCCCTCATGAGTGACTTGGAGAGTGTCCCATATTTCCTTAGCGGTTTTATAAGTTACAACTCTAAAGAACTCATCCGGACCTAAGGCAAGGGTGATGAGATTTTTAGCTTTGTAATTGTATTGGACTTTCTTTTCCTCTTCACTACTCTAATCATCCATGAGTTTCTCAACTTGTTTACCATCTACAACATGCATTGGTATGAAGAGACCATTTTCAATTGTATTCCAAACTTTTAGATCAATTGATTATACAAAAATTTTCATTATTTCTTTCCAAAATACATAGCCTTCCCTATTAAAAGCAGGTGGTCTATTTGTGGCACCACCCTCAGGAAAAAGATTTAGAGAATTTGAGGCCATTTGTTCTCTTGAAGCTGTTAAGCTTGATCTACCAAGAGTCAAGCTTTGATACCACTTGTTATTCAAGTGGCCTCAATACTCAAGAGAGGGTGAATTGAGTGTTTAAAATTTCGCTTGGAATGCCTTTGAACTTGATTTCCTTTTTGCACAGGACAATAATATGCAAGAGATAACTAGTAAAATGCAAAAGCTATGGTAGAAATATGTGCAGAAGTTATTATGGCAATTTATCAAACACTTGGTGTGCAGAGTTTAAGCTAAGTTAAATCAATCAAATTTAGGTAATGCAGTCACAATCAAGACAATGTATCAACCAAATTCAGTATATAAATGCAAGAGAGTAAGGAAAAGAAGCTTGCAAACCGATTTAACGAGTTCCACCAACCCGGTGTATGTCTCGCCTTCAAGCAACCCACTTGAAGGATTTCCACTATTGAAGTTTAGAGATACAAGTTATGAGCAATTGTAGCTTCCTAGTGTCCCACACTCAAGAACTCAATCCTCACTAGCAAAACGACAACCCACCCAATCTCTTAAAGTCTCAATACCCAAAGGTTGAACCCCAACCTTTGTGACCACTCAACCTAGAGTGAAACTTGGTGTTTGGTGTTTGTGTTTACAAGCAATTTACTCTCTCAATAGAGTGGATAAGCAAATGAAAGCTCTCACAAATTCTAACTCTTAACAAGAAGAGATGATTTAAAAATATAAGCTTAAGGTTTCAGAATAATGAAACTATACAAGAAAAATGGACTCACAATGCACAAATACAAGCTAGGAATGATTTCTCCTTGATATGTTGTGTGTAGCTTGAATCAATAGTGCATTTATAGGCCTTGGAGAGCTTCTAGCCATTGCAAATGAGCTTCGGGTTGTTCCCCACGCTTAACATAGAGTATGGGTCTTTGTTTCCCACTTAAAAACACTTTTCGAGACACATTTCCCACTACTTGAATTGATTCATACATTTCTGAATTGATTCAGAGCTTTCTGACTTGGCATTTTGGGCTTACAGCAACGTGTGAATCGATTCAAGCTTTTGGTGAATCGATTCAAGCTTTTCTGTTTTGTGTTTTTGGGACTTCCAGGCCTTTGAATCGATTCATACGTGTGTGAATCGATTCAAGCAATGTTGTTTGGTTTTTTCCATGCTTTTTGATACTTCCTTGAAGCGTTTTGAGTCATGGTTCCTTTCCTTGATCCTTATGCATTACTTTCTCGAATTCTTTATCTGTTTGAGAGCATGTTCTTCATGATTCCTTGAATCTTTGATTAGAGTACATCAAATTCTTTTTGTGTATTCTTTTGATTTATTTATTGCACTTGTTTTTGATCCATGAATAATGCTCTTCTTGTTCTTAGGTACTTGTCATTATCAAAACCTATCTACAACATACAAACATAGTTGAATGTGTGTAGTATGGCTATATTAAGAGTGAGTTAGATTTAATATGATGATGAAGTTTCATTGATGAGATTTAATTACTAGTAGTGGTAGAATGTGTTATGGAATTGTTAGATGATTTTTGTAAATTGTCTGATGAGCCTGATTATGTGAATGTCCACATGTAGTGCTAAATTGTGATTGAGATATGTTGTGGTATGTATGAGATTAGGTGATGAAATAATTGATAAGAATGTAAAATAAGTTAAGTTCCGGTAGGGTGCATGAAAAGAATTTAAATGAATATGATTGTGAATTTTGTGATAAGCAGGCATGGTGCCTTACCCTTGGCGATTCTGATGATTTAAAAATTATCATGATGTGTTTGATAATACATCAAGAATGGAAATGAAAATGAGTTGTGAGTACGTGATGGTCATTCTCCTTAATCGCGGGATGAAATGTTTGAGTATGAAAAAAGTAGAATGTTAATGGTTTCAAATTATTTTCTACCTTTGAACAATTTTTAATGTTTTCTTTATTTAATAAGTAGGGAATTTTAAGAGTTAAGTGGTTTTGGTTTTGAGATCTCCAAAATCAAAGTTTTCTAGTGGAAAGGTATTTTCGAAAACTATTCCTTTAACACTTGTATTTTTAAGAAAACATATTTTTATGGTTAAGTTACTGAAAATATTTAAGGAATTCTGAGAAATGATGTTGCTTATTTATTCTAAACTTTTTCAATGTTTTTTAAGTACTCTAAAGGAAATTATCGATTTCAACGTTTGAGGAATCAACTAATTTAAAGGTTTATTTTAAAGGAAGAAAGGTTTGGGGAAATAACGATGGGTTACACCTTTAAGGACAGTGGACCATTGACGTAGGGACCTTACCTGGTAACTATAAGATAATAATAATAAAGAATAAAAGATAATGAGTATTCATGCATCATTGCATTATGAGATGTTGTTGTACTATGGCTAGTTGCATTACAGTGTTGGGGTACACTAGAGAATGAACGCGTTTTAAGTTCAGTAAAAGGAACTTGGGAGTACTCCGGGTTCAGGCATCCAATGGCTCGGTGTAGCACCTGATGTCGGACAGTTTGTGGCCAGCCATGAGTACTTTGATGAAAACGAATATTTCTATAGCCGTGCAGCGCAAGTTCTAACCCGATGTGGTCATGCCTTGGGTGTGTGGTTTGGATCCTTGATGTGATGGGCTACGGTCTATATACCCTTAGTTGGTTATAAGAACTTGAAAGGACTCTAACCGCACTGGTATTCCACGAAGATTATTCCTCCCCAGTAGACGTACTTGCAAGATGATGTTGTTTTTGTTAATGACGATGATGAGTTAATGGGCCTCATTTGCATCATAAGATTTAATGAATGAAAGAGATATAATGGACCTAACACATGCATAGAATTTTGGTTAACTAACCACATTGATGAATAAGTATATGAATTGATTGATGATTTCTAATTACAAATAGTGTTTCAGTTTTAAAATGAATTATGGGAATTGATAATTTATGACTATGGAATGTGTGATACTTGTGTGTTGAGTATATGATGAATGCTGATCTACTATGGGTGTGCTTGTGACTAGGATCTATGGGAATATATATGTGCATTTGATGCTTAGGTATGTATGTAAATGTGTTAGTGTAGTTGTATTTGTGAATTATGAACTCTAGGGTGTTTATGAACTGTGGTAGTTGGGTGTTGTTAGTAAACGTGACAATGATCTATGAGTGGTATGGTGTGTGTCATGCATGAGGGTATAGTCTTATAATGAATATAATGTGCCTGGTACATGTCTGGTGTGAGTTGAATGCATAGGCGATAGAGTTAAGGTATAGCCTTGTAGAAACTATGAAATGTCTGATGATGATGTGAATCTTGTGATGTCAAATATAGGGGAAATATATCCTCGATCTTGAGTAATGTTTGTGTGGTATGTGATGATATGGTAAGGGGAAACGTCAATGATGATGGACTTCTCGTTGAGTGATGGACATGTAGGGTTAGCATCTCACCTTTACGTTTTTGGTTTAGTATAGTTCATGAGCTATCAAAGGAACGTCGTATTCGAGGAAGATTTCCTTTGATCCCCGAAGATCTTACAGCCGAGTTAGATGCACAGGCTATGAGATCAACCCTTCTTAGCATGGATGCGGTAGTGATCAAGGGTGCGACCCAAAGGAAAGAAGAGTTACCTTACCTCTGTAGTGTGATCTCTATCCCACAAGTCATGGAGAATGAGTGTCAGGAGTATCCCAGAGCAGCTTTACCCTCTCTACGATCTCCTCCACCAGAGTACGCATCATTGCCTGAGGTTACATGGAGAGCTTGGGACAGCTAGGGCAAGGATAGACCAACGGAGCCTTAGTCTATCATAAGGCCATCTCTTCCCTCTTATGGCAAGGATTCCAATTTAGAGTGTCATACTATGAATTAGGATTCTTGTAGGAGATAGTTTGACACCAAGGCGAGTGGTAGTAGTGGGATTGATAAGTGTTTTAGAACATAATATATTAGATTTAATTTAGTTAGAATTATAAATCATTTTGCACTATATTTTCCTGATTTTCATGATTTTTGCTTTCTTTCCACTGTATTCTGCTCGAGTATTTTATTTTGTAGGAATTGATAAAATTAATGAACATTAAGGACACATGACAAAGCCATTCCAAGGGTCAAATAACAAGAGAAAAATGACCATCAAATGACAAAGTATAACACCCTAATTTTTAATAAATAATAACCCAATAACAGGGAAAAATTTTCAAAAAAACAACCCCTGGTCAATCGGCATAAAAAAGAAGAAGACAAGGGAAAGGAAAGAACATTTACACATATAGCAATCAGCGGAAGGAACAAGGCTTGAACCGACCCATTCGGTTCAGCGGAACACATCAGCGCCTGGGCGAAATCCAAGATGACTCTGACTCGCTTAAGCGAGGTCCAGGACGCTTGAGCGAGACAACTCACTCGCTCGGGCGAAGTACCATTCGCTTGGGCGATACCACGACGAAAGCCTTCCAGCAGTACGCATTCGCTGGAGCGGATTCTTCATTCGCTGAAGCGAGAAGCCCCACACGGAAAATTCATCACTCGGCAGCGAGACATCCATACACTCGGTAAACGACTAAGTCCACTCGGAAGTTCATTCCTAAGTCCATTCTGTGTTCCATAACTTAGCCCTTCAATTTTATCCATGCGGCCACACCTATACTCTTCTCGGACACTGAGGGTTATCCCACTCGGATTCCAGAACTCCTTCTCACTCGGAATATACATCTTCCACTCGGATTATCAATGTTTTACACTTAGAATCCCTTCCATTCTAAGCCACTACACTAACTCCTCTCTCAGGAGAGAATCGCTCAGGGTTTTCACTCGGGAATACGAACTCTTCCTCACTCGGGTTTTACTTATATTTTTCACTCGGTAATGACCGCTCTCATTATCACTCGGGGATTCTCTCATTAGATCTTACGCAGTATAGGTTCATCCAAGGTATTTTACTCAAAATTCATTGAAGTATCATCACTCGAACAAGAAGGCATAGCCATTTGCAGCCCCACTCGGAGTTGACTCCCCAATTACGTCTACTCGGAAATCATTAACTGAGCAATATTCTAACCATCAACACCCCTCAGTCTGCCCAGACATAAACCACCCGTATACAACATATGTGTACATACATATTCATACACTCGGAATACCCATTACCTTAACATCATTCATTCCTCAGCACCTGTTATCAACGTGAACTATTACGTATAAAAACATGCACTCAGATCTCAATAGCTCAAATTATTTATATATATATATATATATATATGTATCCATATTTATTACACCACACTGTTATTATGAGCCGGCCAAGGGTACAACTGACGAAACATGACAAATTACAAAAATAAGCACTCTACGGTCGGAGTGCACCCCACTCGGACCTGAGACCTTATCATCACTTCTGAGTCCAACCTGCACACACTGAAAAATGGTGTAGGGGTGAGCTTTTACATATAAAGTGACAGCTATTGACTCAAACTTTACCTCTATTCTTAATTATATAATTTACCGGGTTCAATCCATAACGATATATATATATATACTGCCAATTAATGTAAGAGCCAAACCACATCATTCAATCGGAATTCGTATAATAACATATATTCTCAATCATAGCATCACACTACACTTAGTAACAGTATCAACACCTGTCTATTCATTCAGTCGGAATTCACTCATGTGACATCATCTAGTCGGAGTTCACTCAATTCATTTAATCCATGCAATTCACAATAATCTCACTAACAATGCTCATAGACTCATGCATGCGGATCCGACTTAAACAATGAGTTCAGTGCAGATTCCTTCCCGGTCCCTCGTCCACTAGCCCTTTCCGTGTGGCACCGGTCACCCCGTGACGTCTCGAGGCCCAGCTCTAGCTCCATCGGCTACCACGGGTCCTCATGGAACTAACCAGGAATCTGACTGGAACTCATTTTATATGACTCTAGATGCCTTTTCGACCCCCCGTCCACTAGCCCTTTCCGTGTGGCACCGGTCACCCCGTGACGTCTCGAGACCCAGCTCTAGCTCTATCGGCTACCACGGGTCCTCATGGAACTGGTCAGGAATCTGGGAATCATCCCACATATGCAATCTCATGCAAATTCACAACAACATCCAAGCTTACCAGACGCGTCTCACACAACCATCAATGGGTCACAACCGATCCCCCCACACAGCATTCAGATTCATTCGGAATCCCACATTCCATTACAACAACACATGCCTCTATCATAATAACTCACAACAGCAAGCATAGGTAACCACATTACAGTACATCCACTCAACAATTTTAACAGAGTCAGCATACCTTTCCACACGGCATTCAACTGGAAATCACACATCAATTCACATCTCATGCATTCGGGGATAATGGTAACACGCACACACATTCACTCAACAAACTCAGATTTTAACAACATGCATCACAGAAGTATTAACAGGCACTCAAAGACGAGGTCACACAACCCTCAACCTTTCACAGATGTCCCAATTCGGAAATTGCATGCACAATCAGTCAATC
This sequence comes from Clitoria ternatea, assembly GCA_037962975.1. Classification (NCBI taxonomy): domain Eukaryota; kingdom Viridiplantae; phylum Streptophyta; class Magnoliopsida; order Fabales; family Fabaceae; genus Clitoria; species Clitoria ternatea. The sequence continues at coordinate 143,121,468 of CM075670.1, forward strand.
ACCACACATCGATCTACACATTTCACACACATATTACATTAAAGCAAGCACCAGGGACCCGGTCATAAACCATACGCTTGACATGCAAGGCGCCCCCTACCTGCTGTCGGGGTTCAGAGACTCTTCAAGTTGTAGTGCTGATCGATCGTCCCTCCGTTACTCCTCTAACAGCCTTCGAGCTCAGCGTTGATCCTAGGCCAGAGTTGCTCCTTTCCTCCAACGGGTCCGTCTCCTCCACAGCTCCAAAGCACTTCCAGCACAACCTTCCAACTGGAATACCACAGCTCTAGGTAGAAGAAGAAGGAGAGGAAGAAGGCAATAGGGAGGAAGGAGAGGACAGGGAGTGGAGTCAGAGCTTTGTTGATGTTCCTCCAGGAGCCCTCGACTCTCTCACTGTTCGAGTGGCGACGTGAATGAGAGTGAAGAAGAAGAGAAACAGGGAAGGAGAGACTATATGCACGCTCAAGAAGAGCTGCCAGCGTGAATAATGAGAGAAAGAGAGAGCTGAAGTTGTCTTATACTCCTAGGGACACATGCGTCCTTTCGCCTGGCACTATTATTATTATTGATTCAATTATTTCTACCCAAATCAGCAATTACTCTAATTAACCATTAATCCTAATTTTGTAATTAACCTTTAATTAATAGCTTAACTTCAATCGGTAATTAAGTTAGAAATCGGGATGTTACACAAAGGATTAAGAGGAACAAGCCACAAGTGATTACATAATTAGAAAGGGTTAACAAAGCATGAAGAATGGCATAACAGGGCTCTGAATCAATTCAAGGAAAGCCTGAATCGATTCATGCGTCATTAATGGACAAAATTTGTAAAAAAACAGCCTCTGAATCAATTTAGAGCATAAATGAATCGATTCATGTGTGTTTGGAAGCCCAGAATCAAGTTTTTGAAGCCTTTTAATCAATTCATACGTTTTAAAATTCAAATTCCAGTGAAATGAATTGGTTCTGATCAATTATGAATCAAATCTTTTGGTAGAAACAGCCTTGAATTGCATTGAGGATTTTAAATTGAAAGCACTATACTCCACTATGTCAAAAAGGAATCCACTTGCAACGCTCCATGCTCGTTCCTTTCTTTCCATGGCCTATAAATAGAAAATGGAATTGGCATTGAAAAGGAGAACATAACACAGAAGAAGCAATCACCTTCTGTTTTTTTCTTTCTTTCTCTCTTTTGTAGCAACTCTCATTTTCATTTACATATTTGAGAGTTGTAAGAGAATTGTGAAATTGAGTGCTTCAACTTGTATATAGTGGGAGAATACTACAAAAATACAACGGGAAAAGCAGCAGTGGAATTACTTCTGGGATTTTTGGAGAAACCCGTATGTTTTTCTTTTACTGTATCATGTGTTATATGTTTTGTTTTCCTCTCACTATATGTATGACTTTGAATCACTTCATGAGTAACTAAATTTTTTATCTTGGGATAACGTGGGTGTGATAATATTTTGTGTTAATGTTGTTTTGACTTTTAAGTTAATAAATTTTCGTTTTCCAATTAATTCAAATTTTACTCAATGCTCTTAGTAATTCTGACTAAGAATCTAAGTGATAAAACTATATACTTGCGGGTATATTAGTAAGTTTAAGTAATTGGTGGGATTGACCGATTCACTAATACTGGAAAGCTTTCGAATTTATCCTAAGATTTTGAAATACTTTTTGTGACCTCGGTAAAAATTTGGGAAAGTAATCAAAATTCTTTTGAGGAATTAAAAAGGGATTTTCACAAAATGATAATGGGCCTTTTTGAAGGATTGAACGTGGTTCTCCGTACGTTAGGTACATTAATAGATTTCTGACCAGAACATATTAATTAACTGAAGGAAAATCTGCCTTGGAAAACTTAATTTGATTCTTGTTAATTAAAAGTTAAAATTGTTAACATAAAATAATATCTTAAACCCTTGAAATCCCAAGATACTCTCAAGTCTGTTTTTACGTGTTTTGTAAATTTTGTTTCTGTATTTGTTTTATTCTGTGTTTTATTTTAAAAAAACTTGAACATCAATTGTGTGGATAATTAAATTTCAATATACCGGTACTTTGAAAGCAGTCCCTATGGATACGATAATTTTTATATCATACGACATAACCTGTGCGCTTACGGGCCCTGTCAAGTTTTTGGCACCGCTACCGGGGACTGTGTCCCTCAAATATCGGCAATATTGAAATTCGATTAGATCATGCTTGTTAATACTCTTTTATTTTGTTTGTTTGTTTCTTTTGATTAAATTTTGTTATTTTTAGTTTTTGTTTTTTCTATTTTTCATCATCAAGGTTACACTTGATCTTAGTTTGCTGAATTGTTTCAGAAACCGAATTTCACATTTTATGCGACGAAACCAAAATGTTAACTGTAATTTAGAATTTGATCCTGAGATAGAACGCACCCTTAGAGCTTTAAGAAAACAACAAAAGACAGAGCAAATGGCTGACCAAAACCCAAGAGATTTAAGAGACTTCACTGCTCCAAGCACCAAAGGGAGAGGATCCAACATTCTAAGACCTGTAGTAGAGGTGAATAATTTTGAAATAAAACCTTCATTACTTTCTATGGTTCAATAGAACCAATTCGGATGATTACCCTTCGAAGATCCCAATCTTTATCTCTAAATTTTTCTTGAATACTATGACACCCTAAAAATGAATGGAGCAACTAATGATGCCATCTGCTTAAGACTTTTCCCCGTCTCCTTAAGAGATAAAGCAAGGGTATGGTTATACTCACTTTCAGAAGGATCCATCACAACTTGGGAACAATTGTCTGGTGCTTTCATAAATAAATGGTACCCAAGAAATAAAACTGACTTGTTAAGAAAACAAATAATTAACTTTGCACAAAGAGATGATGAGTCATTGTATGATGCTTAGGAAATATACAAGCAAATTTTAAGGGAATGTCCCCATCATGGGATAGAAGGTGGTTGACAGTCCATATCTTCTATAATAGGCTAAATTCCACGCAAAAGATTTCCTTGGACGCTGCAGCTGGTGGTGCTTTCATGAGCAAGAATATGGATGAAGCTCAGAACCTGGTTGGGGAAATAGCCCATAACACTTACCAATGGAACTTTGAAAGAGGTTTACCTGCTAAAACACCAAGTAAGTACTCTATTGATGCGTTTTCCCTAATTACTGCAAAAGTGGAAGCATTAACGTTAAAACTTGATAAGTTAGGGTCAACGGGTGCTACTAATTTTGTTTGTGAAGTTTGTGGTGCTTTAGGACATGCAACTACAAATTGCAATTTAGCAATGACCTTAAATCAAGAACCTGAAATACAATAGGTGGATGTCATTGGAAATTTCAATGGAAACTTTGGGAACAATTTTAGAGGACCACATGGCTTTCAAAACAGAGCTCCTAACACTCAAGGAATGCAAGGTAATTATAGGCCTATTTAAGGATCCTATGTCCCACAAAAATCCAGGCTTGAGACACTTATGGAAACTTTTGTAAGTACTCAAGCAAAACAAAATGAAGAGTTCTCAGATGCCATAAAAACTCTGACATCTAAAGTGGATTCACTAGACATCCATAATAAAATGTTGGAGACACAAATAGCTCAACAAACATCTAATGCTATGAAACCTCCAGGAATATTTCCTGGAAAGCCTAAAATTGGACCTTCACATCAGACTATGGCAATCACTCTTAGGAGTGGAAAACAAATTGAGACCCCAGCTCCAATGAAGGAAGGAGAAGCATCCAAAGATATGCAGCCAGAAGTTAACACTCCCTTACCAATTATTGAACAGGAAGTCCCACAGAAGAAATAGGAGGAAGTTAAACCTTACCAGCCTCCTATTCTATATCCATACTAAGGCTAAACTTGATAAGCAATTTGGGAAATTCTTAGAAGTCTTGAAGAAGTTGTACATCAATGTCCCATTTACTGAGGCATTAAACAAATGCCTACATATGCCAAGTTTCTCAAAGACATTTTGTCTAACAAGAGGAAACTTGAAGATGATGGAACCATGGAACTTACTGAGGAGTGCAGTGCTCTGATTCAGAAGAAGTTACCACTAAAACTTCAAGATTCGGTAGTTTTTCTATCCCTTGTATGATTGGTAATATGGATATTGATAGAGCTTTGTGTGATCTAGGAGCTAGTGTTAGCCTGATGCCTTTGTCTATTGCAAAAAACTAGGCTTAGGAGAATTGAAACCTACTTGGATGTCTTTGCAACTAGCTGATAGATCTGTTAAATATCCTGTAGGAATTTTAGAAGATGTTCCAATCAAAGTAGAAAAAATTTTCATACCTGCTGATTTTGTTATGCTTGAAATGGAAGAAGATTATATGATTCCTATTATTCTAGGTATACCATTTTTAGCAACTACAGATGCTGTCATTGATGTAAAAAATTGAAATTTGTCTTTTATTGTAGGGGATCAAAAAGTTGAATTTAATTTGTAAGATGCCATGAAAAAACTATTAATTGATGATGTATGTTATAAAGCAGACTTTGTTGACCAAGTGGTGAAGGAAGAGGAAGTTCAAAACCTTCCTAATGATCCACTTGAATCTGCTTTATCTGATAAAGTTTTAGGCACTTCACAAATGGACATTGTTGATTCCTTGACTGAAAAGGAACTGATTCCCAAGGTTGAACTCAAACCACTGCCACCAGTGCTCAGGTATGAATTTCCTGGCCCTGATTCTATTTATCCAGTGATTGTGAATGTTAATTTGAATCCTGAGGAAACTAAAAAAACTTCTGAAGTAACTTAGATTGTATAGGAAAGTCATAGGTTATATCATGGATGACATCAAATGGATTAGCCCTTCTTTATGCATGCATAGGATAATTGTGGATGATGAGAGCAAGCCATTGGTTGTACCTAAGAAAGGGGGGATGACAGTAATAAAAAATGAAAAAAATAAACTAATCCCAACTAGGATAGTTTCTGGATGGTGTATGTGCATTGATTATAGAAAATTAAATAAAGCCACAAAAAAGGATCATTTCCCCCTCCTTTTCATTGATCAGATGCTTAAGAGGCTAGCCAAGCACTCTCATTTTTGTTACCTTGATGAGTATTCAGGGTTTCTCCAAATTCCGGTTTACCTTGAAGACCAAGAGAAAACCACATTCACATGCCCTTATGGAACCTTTTCTTATAGGCATATGCCTTTTGGTTTGTTTAATACACCTGCAATATTTCAAAGATTTATGCAAGCCATATTTTCTAATTTGATTGAGAATGTGATGGAGGTTTCGATGGATGATTTTTCTGTGTATGGTTTTGGTTTTGATGATTCCTTAACTAATCTGTGTAAAGTTTTGCAATATTGTGAAGAAACTTACTTGGTGCTTAATTGGGAAAAATGTCATTTCATGGTAAAATAAGGTATAGTACTTGGCCATCTAATTTTCGAAAGAGGTATTGAGGTGGACAAAGTAAAAATGGAAATCATTGAAAAATTGCCACCTCTAAAAAATGTGAAAGGAATTAGAGGTTTTCTTGGACATGCCAGTTGTTACCAGAGGTTCACTAAAGATTTTTCAAAAATAGAAAAACCTTTAACTCACATTTTAGGAAAAGATGTGCCATTCATTTTTGATTCTGATTTCCTTGATGCTTTTAATAAAATTAAGCAAGCTTTGATTTCTGCACCCATTGTGTAACCTCCTGATTGGAATTTACAATTTGGAGCTAATGTGTGATGCGAGTGATCATGCAGTTGGTGTTATTCTTGGGCAAATGAAAGATAAGAAACTCCATGTCTTTTACTATGCTAGTAAAACATTGGATGATGCTCAAATTAACTATGCCACCACAGAGAAGGAGTTACTAGCTGATATCTTTGTATTTGACAAATTTAGATCATATCTGGTATGTTCAAAGGTAATTATGTATACTGATCACTCTGCTATCAAATACCTATTACAAAAGAAAGATGCAAAACCTAGGTTAATTAGATGGATTCTGCTCCTACAAGAATTTGACCTAGAAGTAAGAGATAAAAAGGCACTAAAAATGTTGTAACTGGTCATCTTTCTAGGTTACAGGTTGAGAAAAATGAAATGGATGAAGAAATGCCAATAAATGATTCTTTCCCAGATAAACAATTATGCAATTTGAGTGTGAAACATATTCCTTGGTTTGCTGGTTATGTCAATTATCTTGTCTGTGGTATTTTACCCCCTAATTTAAGATTTTAGCAGCAGAAAAAGTTTCTATCTGATGTGAAACACTATTATTGGGATGAACCCTTGCTCTTCAAACAGAGTGCTAATGGGATAATCAGAAGGTGTATCCCAGAAACTAAGGTAAATGAAATCCTTCAACATTGTCATTCTTCATCCTGTGGAGGTCACATAAGCCATACCAAGACTACCATTAGAGTCTTCCAAGGAGGGTTTTATTGGCCCCACATTTCTAAGGATACAAAGAGGTTTGTTCTTTCTTGTGATGTTTGTCAGCATACAGGTAATATTTCCAAAAAAAATGAAATGCCTCTAAATAATATTTTGGAAGTTGAATTGTTTGATGTTTAGGGTATAGACTATATGGGACCCTTTCCTTCATCTTGTGGAAACAAATATATTTTGGTTGTTGTTAACTATGTATCTAAATGGGTTGAAGAAATTCCTTCACCTCATTCAGATGCTAACATTGTTATCAAGCTTTTCAAGAAAATAATTTTTCTAAGGTTTAGGGTTCCCAGAATAGTTATCAGTGATAGGGATCGTATTTTATTGAAAATACTTTTGAAAAACTTTTAAGAAAATATAGGGTGAAACACAAAGTTACCACACCTTATCACCCCCAAACAAGTGGGTAGGTTGAAGTTTCAAACAGACAAATCAAAGCTATTTTGGAGAAAACTGTAAATGTAACTCGTAAGGATTGGTCTCTTAAACTGGATGATGCTCTTTGGGCATATAGAACTGCTTATAAAACTCTAATTGGGATCACATCTTACCGGTTAATTTATGGAAAACCCTGCCACTTGCCTGTTGAATTTGAATATAAATCTTTTTGGGCAATTAAAAAGCTTAACCTTGACCTAAAAGCTGCAGGTGAAAAGAGGTTGTTGCAGATAAATGAGTTAGATGAACTAAGACTTGATGCTTATGAGAATGCCAGGATTTACAAAGAAAAGACCAAAAAATGGCATGACATGAAAATTCTACGCAGGTCTTTTAAGGAAGGAGACATGGTTCTTCTATTTAATTCTTGGTTCGAATTATTCCCTGGGAAACTGAAATCAAGATGGACTGGACCTTTCCAAGTCACAAAAGTCTTTCCTTATGGAGCTCTGGAAATCTCGGATGAAAGTACTGGTACCTTTAAGGTAAATGGTCAAAGGCTAAACCATTATATAACTGGAGACCTAATCCAACATGAAAAGGTTCAAAGCTTGCTTGAACCTTACTAAAAAGGCGAAGGAAAAGTCTGGCTGAAGACTCTAAACTTAGCACTAATGGGGAGGTAACCCTATTCTGGTTTTTCCAATTATAATGATAAAAAAACTATGTCAAATGCTGGTTTAGGGTGACTTCAGGTAAGTTTTCTTATCCTTTTTATCATCCATTTTAAACATTGAGGACAATGTCAAATTCTGGTTTGGGGTGGTGGATAAGAAAACTTAACTGTTTGTTTTGCATTGTGTGACAGTTTTGCATTGTATGATTGTTATGTTTTTCATTTTATTTGCTTAAATGTATGTTACCTTTGTTTTGTGTGCCATCTTGTAATTTACCATGATTGCATGATCATTAACTTTAAACATAAAGCTAAAAGTATCTAGGGACCCAAAATTTTGGTTAAAATTTTTCAAAAATTGATTAATTAAATGTCAATTAAATGTTTAAACAAACTTTATGTGATTTAAATTTTCTTTGAAAAGACTTTCCATCGTGAGATTTAAGCCTAAAAGGGTAATTTAACAAAAAAATTCAAAACCCGCATATTTCTTGATTGAGTGAAACTCATAGTCATCAATGTTCTAGAACTTGTTTTTCAACCGATTCAAAATGGTTTTTGATTGTATGTCTTAGGATGATAAAGGCACAATTAGGTCTTATTCTTAATCCTTAGAATTTTTGCACAATTTGACCCTTAGTTGCCCCTTTTGAGCCTGAAAGTGAAAGTTTCTCTTTGAAGTCTTTCATTGACTAATATTCTCTTAATGGTGAAAAAGTTGGAAATTTAGTGGAGCAAAGAAAATAAGGACTTTATCATCCTAAGACATGTTACGGGATGCAAAGAAAAGCAAAGAAAAAGTGAACTGGTCTAATCCGAGGTATAAGATCTGGTGTGGGACCAGCCATAAGAGTCAACTACAAAGAGTGTCTTTACATCGATAAAGTGGGTATTCGGTATTGTTATCTGATATCTCAGTGGGAGATACTAGTCTTGAAGTCCTGGAGATCCTTCACACCTAGCTTTCACGTTGAAAGAGGGCGAAAGGTGGTGCCACCTGTTGGTGTATGCACTACGAGCTATTAATGTATCAATTTTAACTTATTAATAAAATTAGTATTTTCAGTTTTAGACAAATGCTATTTATCCTGGAATAATAGGTCATATGAGAATTATTCCTAAAACGTCCCTAATCAAGTATTTACATGGGGACATGTAAATACATTAAGATTAGTGTGTGAATGTACTGATGATTTGATCTCACAAATCATGGATATATATGATATCAAGTCTTTACACGGGTACACATTAAGAGTAATGTTGTACTGGACAGACCCACCATGAGAATGTTGCATGGATCGTTACATGAGTGTCATAAATGGTTCTCAATGTGATAATGGTCTGTAGTCCTTCGACCTGAAGTCACTACGATTCCTACATAATGAGTTTATTGTTTTAATACAATCAAATGCTATCTGTAATAAGATGACCATAAAGATTGTGATTAGGCAATAGATAAATTATGCAGAGGGATGTGAGTGATGTAGATGGAATTTGTCTCTCCTATGTGACAGGAGTGATATCTATGGGCCACTTGATGGAGTAAGACTAATGAAATGCATGGCCATGCTAGGACGAATAAATATTAGATATTTATTCTATAAAGTCTACTCTGGTATCAAGTAAAATGAATTGGGCCATACAAGGATGACGACGACCATGCCTTGGGCCCAATTAGATATCGTGACAAAAGGAATAGATATATAAAATAATTATCACTTATAGGTGACGTCGATGATAAATAATATTCGGACATAATGATGTATTGCTAGATACCGCTCTTATTTTATATTAATAATAAAATAGTTTATTATTAATATAACCGAATATTTTACCTATAGGGTCACACACATAGAGTAAGCCCACCAGAGGATAGTTTTATTTTAGTAGGACTAAAAATAAAACTATTTGGGCCTAACTCATTTAAAATGAGTCAGGAGCCCAATGTTTAATGAGAGCTCATGTCAAGACCTAAGCCTATATATAAAGCATGAGATGCTCATAGCCTGCTGCTCAAAAATTAGATTACACTAAAATTACTTACTAGCATTCGGATCGTTAGTTTTCTGGTGGGAGTGCTCGTGTGGACTCCTAAGGGCGAAGCTACAATTGCTTCGATCGAGGATCTTGCTCTGCATCTATAAGAGGTAAACCCAAATTAAAATTTTAATTTAGCATAATGCTTTGAGACATACGTGTTTGCAATTCTTTCTTGGGAATCCTTTGTGTTTCCGCTACCTGACCCTAATAGGATTCCCTAACAGTGGTATCAGAGCCTGGTTGCAAAGCTATGTTTTGGGCATTTGTTTACGTTTCATGATGGCATGTTTTTCATTCTGTAAAAGCTTTTAAAAATTTTGATTTATGAAATCGTTTTCTTGTTATAAGCTTTATGTTCTGTTTTGCAAAATTGTTTGCGAAACTTGTTTTGAAAAACATTCAAGCATGTTATGTATGATATAATATCATGATTCGTATGCTCATATGTTTTCTGTAAATTGTATGAGATACTGTTTATAGGCTTTCTCATTTGAAGTATGCGTTTATGTTATTTTAGAGGCTTGTATGATATTTGCGTTTTCAATTTCGTATGTGATACATGTGTTGAATTCGTTAATATTCTTTGTTGTCATACAAACTGTGTTTTGATAATGCGTTCATCTACGAGCATGAAAAGTTCGTGTTGTGGGGCGTCAAGTGATAAGGTTTAAGTGTTAAACCTTGGCCGTTCCTTAACCTAGGGTTCAAACGTTGAAACCTAGGCAGCCGTCATGAGAAAGGTGTAATTTGAATTCTAGGTTTTGAAACCCTAGACGGCGCTCCCTACATGTGCATTGACGGCTGCGTTGTGAAGTGTTTGCAACAAGGAATTAGGGTTTCAAAGTGGTTGAAACCCTAGCCGAAATTTTAGAGCTGTTAATGGTCAGTGGGACGTTCTGGCTAGGAAAGACTTGGTACTTAAGCGGTCACACCGTACCCACCTCTCTTTCCTGGGAACCAACCTGACTACAGTACTAAATTTTCGGGTCGGGACGCTGCCTGAAACATCCTAAATTTAAAATAAAACAACCCGGGACAAGAAAATTTCTCCAAAATTAAATAAACCAAATAGACCATAAAACAACCAGATAACAAAAGGAATAAGAGAAGGAAGGCAGAGAAAATAAAACCGACTCGAGAGGGCATACTGTGGGAGAAGGAAACGCTCAGCGGAGCCCAAAACCAGCATCCACTCGCCTAAGCGAGATCCCATACGCTTGAATGAAGCAGCTCTAGTCGCTCGGGCGAGGCACGAATTGCTCAAGCGGTGCCAACACAAGGTCTTCCCAAGTCCACACTCACTGGAGCGAGTACCTTGATCGCTGGGGCGAGAAGCCACACTCGGTTATCCAGACGCTCGGAATTCAGAGTTATCCTTCAACTCATTCACTCGAAAAATGATAGCTAACTCACTCGGCACGCCACAACTTATTCGCTCGGGGAGTCATTAAGTAAATCCTCACTCGGACTTATTCTAATTCTAACCACTCGGATTTTACATCTTTCACTCTTCCTCACCCGGGTTACCTATAATTTTCACTCGAAATCACTCAGCGTGTTCACTCGGAAAAGCCACCCAGTAGTCCTCACTCGAAACCATCAGCTTAACATTATTTCACTCATCAACAGCCCTCGAATCATTTAACAATACATTCCAGTCGGAAGACGCATCAAATCAGCATAGAGCACATACGTATGAATATATGTTCCCAGAAATATAAATCTGCCCACAAATCCAATCTACCGACCTAAATACAGATAACCACATACTCGGAATACTTATTAACTTAACATCATACCTTTACCATTATTCACAGTTCTACACAAGTGACACACCATATCTATACTTATCAAATCAGTCTTTATAAATAAATATATTTAATCGTCATTTTACAAGAGAGCCGGCCAAGGCTACACTGACTAGACATAATAAACGCATTACAAGCACTCAATAGTCAGAGTGCACCACACTCAGACTTGAGGCCCTAACATCCTTTCCGAGTCTGACCTGCACACACTGAAAGATGGTGTAGGGGGTGAGCATCTTAAATATTAAATGATAGATACTGACTCAGGTTGTCCCACAATTATACAACAATATGTATATATGCAATTATACGTGGCAATGATTAAAGTCAAAGCAATACCAATCAACCAGGACACACATCAGACTCTTACCGATCGTAATCCACCAGTTATCACTCGGCCTTATGCATGTATCAATTTAATAACATTAACATACAACAATCAGTGACATAATAATGCCTATGAATCGGAATGCACATATTGAACATTTCTCAATCAGAATTCAACAATTCTCACTCGGCTATATATACACAACTTTCAATAATATTAACATGCATTCATAGAACATATTTCACTCAGCATCCACAGCATGTGCACACGGAATAATTCACTCGGTTATGTATATTCATCATCTCATTAACATCATCACATGCATAACCAATTCCAACAACATCAACAGTCAATATACACAGAGTATTTCACTCGGTTCCGCATTCGTGTGTAATCGGTTTTTGACGTTGCAACGTAGGCTCCCAGCCTTTTTATACATAGCTCCAAGCTATCAATTCAGCTCCAAGCTGCTTGGCCGTTTTACAGGTACCCAACCGTTTGCCCACAAGGTGACACCAACGCTCTAAGCGTCAACGGAGGTGTTCACAGGCAGCCTGAGTCCCACTCGAGGGCTACCTTGAGTCCAACTCAAGGATTTACAGCGTCCCACGCTTTAATAACCGATGGTAGTGTCCCACACTACGTGCTCCAAGCATAAACGCATCCAATGCGCCATACACAGATTCATCATAACCACAGAGTTCATATACACAGCCATTCACTCAGCATTACATACATCACAAGCAGTCGGCATTATACCTTATTAGAACTCAAATAGCACATGCATCCCATGCAATCGACATTAGGCATTATCAGCACTTAACAACACACGCATCTCATGCGATTAGTATAACACATCATCAGGACCCAAACAACACACATGCAATCAGCATTAAGCAATGGCAGGACTCAGATAACACATGCAATCGGTAAAATACATTGTCCAGACTCAATCAGCACATGCAATTGACGAGGTACATTATCAGATTCACTAAGTCATATTTTATCACATGTGGCCAGCCTTTTGAACTCATAACAACACGTAAAGCACACGGTATTCATCAATAGCACATCAACACATTCCTTCCACACAATCGTTCAACATTCACAGGCCATCAACATGTAACACTCAACTTTCACTCGTCATGCAACCAGGCAGTACACACTCGCATGCAACACAACACACAATCAGAACACGGGAACAGCAAGCATCAACACTCGGAACCCGTTCATAACCCATGCAATTAAGATAGAAGATACCCCCCTACCTGGAATAAAGCTTCCAGTCGGTCAACACGACACCCGGTTCCAGAGGAACACTGAGTCACTCCCAGTGCATCTGCATGCAAGAGCAAGGGAGGCCATTCGAGTTTCTAAGGCACTCAACTCTCGGTTCACTCCCTGAAGTAGCTCCATTCCAACGCTGTGAACACTCCAACCATCTTGAAGCTCCTCGTAGCGCAGATCTCCACTGAGACTTGGCAGCTTCGAGCAAGGAGAGGAAGAAGGAGGGAAGTCAACGAAGGGAATAAAGGAACAAGGAAGGAACAGCGTGGAAGGAGATGGGTTGCATGCAGAGGAAATGCACACCCTCATCCTCTCTGGCTCGTCGAGTAAGGATGGAGGACTCCGATCCTCAACCACCACTGTTGCGAGCTCACGGGAACAGAGAGCAGAGAAGAAAGAAGAAGAAGAGAAGAAGAGCGAAGAAGAAAAGAAGAGGAACAGAAGGAAAAGAATTCTCAAGGGACGAATGAATAATAGTGTACCCATATATGCATGCACGGAGAGAAGGGAAAAGTGGGGTGGGAAGTCGTGCACAGCAGCAGCCCCCACACGCATCATACGCACATAGACACAACTAGTCAGCTGTTGACAACTAATCACCTTCAATCAGCCTTTGCTTCCTTAACTTAAATTAATTAAACCAATTATAATTAATAAATAATTTTCCCCACTTAGCAATTATTATTTTAATGATTTATTTTCATTCGGCAATTAATTATTAAATCGGGATGTTACAGTTCTCCCCCTCTCAAAAGAATTTCGTCCTTGAAATTCAGTCGGTGACTACCCTTAAATAATTAACTCAGAAAATTGCTGTCTCAATCACTCACACGACTGAGCTTCCACAAGTATTCACCGACCGGATCACAATTTCACTCGGCAAGGATTCACCACTCAAGCGGTTTACCGACCGCCCATAATTTCAGTAGGCAAAACGTAAAGGTTAGGCCCTACCTGATTACAACTTCATCATAGAACTTAATACATTTGGGGATTCAATTTCTATAACGCACAATTTCCCTTATTTAACTCAGCCAAATCATCATAAGTAGTGGCACTTCCTAATTTCTTGGCCGCTCGGTCTTACGCTTACGACACCGCTCGGTGTATTTACACCATCGGGCTCCCCGATTCAAATGAGTCACTCGGCACAACCATAACTCATACAGAGTATAGACTCGAAATTGTATCACATGAGACACATTACAGAGGCTAATCAACCAGTTGGGAATAATCTAATCGGCATACAACATCACCGACTCCCAAAAATACTCACTCCCAACCGATTTCTCTCGGACCAAACCCTCAGGTTTTCAAAACCTGACCATAAAATCTCTCTCTTACACCAAAGGGAACACTCAAGGAATTTTCCATGTGTTTCAATTAGCACAATTTACCCGGATTTACTTCGCATATGCACTACACTAAATTCTGAATCTTAGATTCCTACCCATGCTTCCGGCTAATTCCATGCTTTCATCCTGAGAATTTCACTTGGTCCTCTCACACAAAACATCATTCGGGGTTCAAGGGTAATTCTCACCCGGAGATCCTTCCACTTACCAGAAATTCACTCACAATTCGAGCCTACCTCGAAACAAAACCTGAGTTCAAGCTCAACAGCCCCAATCGCTGACCTGAGTACGACTTCATTTAAATCCTTCACTCGGATATCTATTACCCTCGGAGACCATTCACTCAGAACTTACTCACTCGGAATCTCTTTTTCCCGATCAAGGAACTTTCTCCTGGAGGATCACTAGGTTGGACATCACATGGGTATTAGGAATTCTACACTCGATATCTTTCTACTCGGAATTGATACACTCTGAGTCAGATCACCCGAATCTTACCCTACTCAGAATGTTACGCTCGGACATTATTCCCTTAACTTAGTAATGATCCTCTCTATAAGGTTCTACTCGGAACACCATAATTTTCACTCAGTAGTTCTTTCTCATAAGGACTTCACTTGGAATTGTCTCCACTCTTACACACTCAGAATGTACTAACCTTTCCCGAGCAATTCTTCACCTTACAATTTAGTTTGGCTCAAAATCCTGGTCTCCCCCATTTAACTTATAGTATTACTCGGTTAACCTTATAAAACTCCACTTCAGTGACAGATTTGATCACCCCCCCTTGTTTTAATAACTAATCATCGTCTTAGAAGCCAATCTATACCCAACAGCCCCTAATCCTCTCGGAGGCAAATCCATCAAGGCTAAACAACCCTCTATCCTCAATCGGTACATAACCACATAATATTCATTTAATATAACTCTCATCACACTCAGAACCATCTGAAAGACTCACCATCACCATAAGCAATTACAACTTCACCTGCCCGACTCATGAATTGCTGCATCCATCTTATAGGATGACGTCTCATTCCTATAGGGTTGCAACAATTACACAGTCACTGCAACGTGTACACTGCCACAATACCTATGGCAGGAAGAGTTGACAGAGCCCGCAAGCGCACGGGTTATGTCGCGTAATATAAAAGATTATCGTTCTCCACAGAGACTGTGTTCAAAGTACCAGCATATTGAAATTTAATTATCCACACAATTAATTTTTAAGATTTTTATAAAATAAAGCACAAATTAAAGTTGCACAGAATATGAATAAATATAAAAATAAAATTTACTTGACACTAAAAAAATCAGAGTTGAGAATATCTTGGGATTTTGGGGGATTAAGACTCTATTTTATGTTTAATGAATTTTAACTTTTCATAAATAAGAATCGAATTAAGTTTTCCAAGGCGAATTTTCCAAAAGCTAATTAATATGTTCCTCTTGGAATCCTATTAATGTACCTAACCTATGGAAAGCGCTGCTTAATCCTCAGAAAGGCCCATTATCGTTTTATGAAAATCCCTTTTATTTCCTCAAAAGAATTTTGATTACTTTCACGGTTTTACCGAGGTCACATAAAGCATTCAAAAATCTTAGGTTTAGTTCAAAGCTTTCCGGTAAAAATAAATCTTTCGATTCTATTTATTACCTAAACTTACTAATATACCCGTAAGTATACAGTTTTAACATTTAGGTTCTTGTTAGGAATTACTAAAAGCATTAAGCATAATTGAACTAAATGGAAAACAGAAATTTATTTAATTCCAAGTCAAAATAACATTAAAATAAAATATTATCATACCCCCTTTATCCCAAGATAATTAATTTAGCTACTCATGAAATAATTTAAATTCATGTAAATAATGGAAAAATAAAACATACAAGACATGGTAAAAATAAAGACTTACGGGTTTCTCCAAAAGCTCAAAATAATTTACCACTGTATTTCCTTGTTGCAATATTCTCCACCAATTACAAATTTAAAAATCTCACTTTTACAGCCCTCACACTCTTACAAAATAAAAGAAAGAAAAGAAAATAAAAAGAAAGAGAAGAAAAACGAACAGAGAAAGAAAAAATGGAAAAGAAGAAAACTAAAGAGAAAACGAAGAAAGGAAATCTGATGTGGTTGATGGAAGTGATGATTTATTTGCTCCTGGTTGCTCTTCCTTTTATAGGCGAATGGATGAATGAATCCAGCTAAGGAAAACGCGTTTAATTTGCAAGTGGAAGAAACTTTCGGTGCATGTGAATTCCAGCTGTGCCAACTTGTTTCCAATCTACATATTTTAATATATCCAATAATTCGGTGCTTGGATTTTAGTGAAGATCGGTGCAGAATAAAGAAATTCAGAGTGGAAAAACGTTATTCTCCCACAAATCCGAGTGAAAGCTTGCTGGAGGGTGATTTGCTGAGTACTGGACGGTGTGTTGGTTGCTGGGCGTTGTTGGTTTGTATGTGGCAGGTATGGTGATATGAGGGACAGTGGAGTTGCTGGACGGTGTGGTGGATGGAGCCGGTGTTGCTGGGCGGTGTTGTGTTGAGTGAGTTACTGGGCGGTGTTCAATTGATCTGGTGTTGGGCCTGTGAAGAGAGTTTGGGCGGTGTGGAGAGTACTGCTGGACGGTGTTGTGGTTTAAGAGTCTGGGCGGTGTTGTGGTTTGAGAGTCTGGGCAGAGTTGAGAGGGTTACTGGGCGGTGTTATGTATTAGAAGAAGAAAGGGAGACGGTGTTGGGAAGTTGGGCGGTGTGTGAAGTGAGGACGGTTGGGCGGTGTTGAGAGGTGAGGACGGTTGGGCGGAGTTGAGAGTGTTGGAAAGGAAAGGAGTATGGGCGGTGTAGGTGTTGAAGAGGATTGTTGGGCGGTGTGGAGTATTGGAAAGGAGAGGTGAAGTGGGACGGTGTGTGGTATAGATTAGAAGGGGACAGCGGATAGGGAATGGGACGGTGTTGTTGATGGAAAGGAGAGGAGTCTGGTTGGGTGAAGAATCTAGGCGGTGTCATGGATTAGGAGCTTGGGCGGTGTTGGTTGGGGAAAAGTCTGGGCGGTGTTCTGGATTGAGGACGGAGTTTGTGGAGTAGGTCGGTTTTCTCTTGTTTTTGACCCTTTATTTCCTTAATTCCTGCAAAATAACATACCCAAGTAGAATAGAGTGGAAAGAGAGCAAAAATCGCAATAAATAAAGGAAATACAGTGGACAATGACTAAAATCCTAAGCAAACTAGATCTTATTTATTATATTAAAAAGCACTTATCAAAATACTCCAAACCAAAACATTGCTTGTCCTCAAGCAATCACCATATTCACAAGATAAAATACAGAAAACACTAAACTTAATAAACTAAGGAATCCAAAATAGAGAAACAGATTTATTCAAATGCCAATTTTTATTTACTTATGTGAATCAAATTTCAATGTCAAGACTTGAGATACTCTTCTCACAATTTTCACTCAAGTGTTTCAAGGTTTGTGTATCTCTCAAATCATCATAGTCAAAAAAACATTACCATAAGCTTGTTAATAAACCAGAAACTCCACAGTTTAAATAGAAAATATGTCAAAGTCTAAAGGTCTTTCAAAGGTTGTAATGTGGCCTTGGGTTGTATTGTCAAGGTAGGAATTTCAAGAAAAATGGAATACAAAAGGGCTTTAATAGTCATGAATGATTCAAATCACCATTATAAATTTAACAGAGCAAATTTTTGAACTTTTATGGGCTTTTTGGAATTCATTCAGTATCATCCTTCTGATTTTCTTTTTCTTTTTCTTGCTTTTCTTTGCATCCAATACCATATTTTTCTTAAGCCCTTTTTTTTTTTATTTGCTCCACTAAATTTCCATCTTTTTCACCATTATAGAGGATATTAGTCAATGAAAGGTTTCAAAGAAAAATTTTCACTTTCAGGCTCAAAAGGGACAACTAGGGGTCAAATTATGCAAAATTCTGAGGCTTAAGAATAAGACCTAATTGTGCCTTTATCATTCTAAGACATATAATCAAAAACCATTTTGAATCGGTTGAAAAACAAGTTCTAGAATATTAATGACTATGAGATTCACTCAATCAAGAAAATATGGGTTTTGAAAATTTGTTTGATAGATAACCCATTTTGGCTTAAGTCTAACCATGGAAAGTCTTTTTCAAAGAAAATTTTAATCACATAAGGTTCATTTAAGCATTGATTTGGCATTTAAACAATCAAATTTTGAAAAATTTTACTCAAAATTTTGGGGTCCTTAGATACTTTAGCCTTGTGTTCAAAGTAAATTTATCATGCAATCATGGTAAATTACAAGATTACAAACAAATCAAGGAAAACACACATGCATAATAAAATAACAATCACACAACGTAAACAAAATTTTGGGGTCCTTAGATACTTTAGCCTTGTGTTCAAAGTAAATTTATCATGCAATCATGGTAAATTACAAGATTACAAACAAATCAAGGAAAACACACATGCATAATAAAATAACAATCACACAACGTAAACAAAACAGTTAAGTTTTCTTACCTACCACCCCAAACCAGAATTTGACATTGTCCTCAATGTTAAAATGGATGATAAAGAATAAGAAAACTTACCTGTAGTAACCCCAAACCAGCATCTGACATAGTTGGTTTTTTTGTTTTTTGTTTTTTTGTTTTTTGTTTTTTTTTTTTGTTTTTTTTTTGTTTTTTTTGTTTTTTTATTTATTTATTTATTAAAGACATGAGGTTACCTCCCCACAAGTGCTAAGTTTTAAGTCTTCAGCCAGACTTTTCTGAACCTGCTTTAACTATACAATTCATACCTGAACACAGGTTTTAGTGGTCTGAATTCCACTTTAGGGATCAGTTCTCTTTTAGCCAAAAAATCACAGAAGTGTATTTTTGAAATGCCTGAAAAGTCATAAGATAAAACAGATTCAAGTGGATCAAGAGGGAGGTTTTGGATTGCCTCTTTCTTTACCACTTTGTCAATAAAATCTATTTCAAGCATAACAAAGTTAAGAGGTATGTAAAATTTTCCTACCTTGATAGGAATAACCTCTAGAATACCTGAATTCTGAAGCTTGGGCAGTACCTTCTTTTGGATCAGTGTACTGCTCTCCTCAATTATCGGATGAGATAGAGACTCATCAAATTTCTTCTCTTCCTTAGCTTCTTCTTTAGTTATGCCAACCGGATCATCATAATGAGTATCACTCCTAAGAGTGATGTCCATGGTGTGGTTAGATGGTCCTACCTCAGGTTTTACAGGAAATGTTTCTGGTGTTCTTATAGAAAAAGAGGTCTGTTGGACAATTTGATTTTCCAAAATTTTGTTATGGGTGGCCAGAGAGTCCACCTTTGAAGCTAAGGTTTTTATGGCATTTGAGAACTCTTCATTTCGTTTTTCTTGGGTGCTTACAAAATTTTCCATCAGTATTTCAAGTTTGGATTTTTGTGGAGGATAGTTTTGGAATACTGGTAAGCTTCTAAAATCACTGCTATGGTTATAATTCCCAATAGCATCCAACTGATGAAATTTTTGTTCATGGTGGTTTAAGGATATTGCAAAATAGCAATTTATAGCAGCATGTCCTGAATCACCACAAATACAACAATAAAGGTCAGTAGCACCTGTTAAGAATTCCATAACAGACCAAGATCAAGGGTGATCTTTGAAAATGAAAATAAAAATAAATAACTAGAAATAAAACAAACTAAAAATAAAAATATTAACAAGTATGATCTAATCGAATTTCAATATTGCCGATATTTGAGGGACAACAGTCCCCGGCAACGGCGCCAAAAACTTGACAGAGCCCGCAAGCGCACGGGTTATGTCGCGTAATATAAAAGATTATCGTTCTCCACAGAGACTGTGTTCAAAGTACCAGCATATTGAAATTTAATTATCCACACAATTAATTTTTAAGATTTTTATAAAATAAAGCACAAATTAAAGTTGCACAGAATATGAATAAATATAAAAATAAAATTTACTTGACACTAAAAAAATCAGAGTTGAGAATATCTTGGGATTTTGGGGGATTAAGACTCTATTTTATGTTTAATGAATTTTAACTTTTCATAAATAAGAATCGAATTAAGTTTTCCAAGGCGAATTTTCCAAAAGCTAATTAATATGTTCCTCTCAGAATCCTATTAATGTACCTAACCTATGGAAGCGCTGCTTAATCCTCAGAAAGGCCCATTATCGTTTTATGAAAATCCCTTTTATTTCCTCAAAAGAATTTTGATTACTTTCACGGTTTTACCGAGGTCACATAAAGCATTCAAAAATCTTAGGTTTAGTTCAAAGCTTTCCGGTAAAAATAAATCTTTCGATTCTATTTATTACCTAAACTTACTAATATACCCGTAAGTATACAGTTTTAACATTTAGGTTCTTGTTAGGAATTACTAAAAGCATTAAGCATAATTGAACTAAATGGAAAACAGAAATTTATTTAATTCCAAGTCAAAATAACATTAAAATAAAATATTATCATACCCCCTTTATCCCAAGATAATTAATTTAGCTACTCATGAAATAATTTAAATTCATGTAAATAATGGAAAAATAAAACATACAAGACATGGTAAAAATAAAGACTTACGGGTTTCTCCAAAAGCTCAAAATAATTTACCACTGTATTTCCTTGTTGCAATATTCTCCACCAATTACAAATTTAAAAATCTCACTTTTACAGCCCTCACACTCTTACAAAATAAAAGAAAGAAAAGAAAATAAAAAGAAAGAGAAGAAAAACGAACAGAGAAAGAAAAAATGGAAAAGAAGAAAACTAAAGAGAAAACGAAGAAAGGAAATCTGATGTGGTTGATGGAAGTGATGATTTATTTGCTCCTGGTTGCTCTTCCTTTTATAGGCGAATGGATGAATGAATCCAGCTAAGGAAAACGCGTTTAATTTGCAAGTGGAAGAAACTTTCGGTGCATGTGAATTCCAGCTGTGCCAACTTGTTTCCAATCTACATATTTTAATATATCCAATAATTCGGTGCTTGGATTTTAGTGAAGATCGGTGCAGAATAAAGAAATTCAGAGTGGAAAAATGTTATTCTCCCACAAATCCGAGTGAAAGCTTGCTGGAGGGTGATTTGCTGAGTACTGGACGGTGTGTTGGTTGCTGGGCGTTGTTGGTTTGTATGTGGCAGGTATGGTGATATGAGGGACAGTGGAGTTGCTGGACGGTGTGGTGGATGGAGCCGGTGTTGCTGGGCGGTGTTGTGTTGAGTGAGTTACTGGGCGGTGTTCAATTGATCTGGTGTTGGGCCTGTGAAGAGAGTCTGGGCGGTGTGGAGAGTACTGCTGGACGGTGTTGTGGTTTAAGAGTCTGGGCGGTGTTGTGGTTTGAGAGTCTGGGCGGAGTTGAGAGGGTTACTGGGTGGTGTTATGTATTAGAAGAAGAAAGGGAGACGGTGTTGGGAAGTTGGGCGGTGTGTGAAGTGAGGACGGTTGGGCGGTGTTGAGAGGTGAGGACGGTTGGGCGGTGTTGAGAGGTGAGGACGGTTGGGCGGAGTTGAGAGTGTTGGAAAGGAAAGGAGTATGGGCGGTGTAGGTGTTGAAGAGGATTGTTGGGCGGTGTGGAGTATTGGAAAGGAGAGGTGAAGTGGGATGGTGTGTGGTATAGATTAGAAGGGGACAGCGGATAGGGAATGGGACGGTGTTGTTGATGGAAAGGAGAGGAGTCTGGTTGGGTGAAGAATCTAGGCGGTGTCATGGATTAGGAGCTTGGGCGGTGTCATGGATTAGGAGCTTGGGCGGTGTTGGTTGGGGAAAAGTCTGGGCGGTGTTCTGGATTGAGGACGGAGTTTGTGGAGTAGGTCGGTTTTCTCTTGTTTTTGACCCTTTATTTCCTTAATTCCTGCAAAATAACATACCCAAGTAGAATAGAGTGGAAAGAGAGCAAAAATCGCAATAAATAAAGGAAATACAGTGGACAATGACTAAAATCCTAAGCAAACTAGATCTTATTTATTATATTAAAAAGCACTTATCAAGAGTCATCTCAGAACAGCATGCCTCACTCTGACCAGACTCACTCAGCTAATACTATTTCACACAGTAATTAATAGCAGTTCGCACACACATTGTAAGCAATACATCTACATCAACCTCTTCATTATGCATCACATAGGGCACATCACGCAACAACAATCATGAAAGTTATTTACCACCTCTGTAAATCAGTATGATGGCAATACAACAATCGGCTTCTAGCCAACACCGAGTAAATATTTCCTCCAAATCTTATTCATCACAAAACCATGGCTCGGATAAATTCTCAATTCTCAGCTATACAGTAATGTCACTCACTCGGGTTCTTGCAATTCAATCAGGATTAAGTAATTCACAATCACACATGCTGTCATAACACACTATGGACTAGGAAACGACACTAATGTACATACAGACACTCAGTCGGATTTATACCAATTATTCATGGCTATGTCATTGTTCACTACAGCATGCACCATAACCATAACCACATATTGCACTCAACAATAGCATTAATTACATATGTACTCATCCAATCGGGTTTACCCAAACCAATTCCCAACTATGTTAAGGATTTCATTCGCAATATTATATCCACATATTCATGTAATTCACGTTGAGTTCACTACCAATCATAAGCGTGTACACAGATATTTAATCAGAAATTGCACAATAACATACATTCTCAATCATAACATCACATTACACTCAGCCACAGCGTCAATGCATACATATTTATTCAGTCAGACTCACCCATACAATATCATCTAGTCGGAATTTGCTCAAGTCATTCAATCCATGCGAATCATGTTAGTCTCACTAACAATGCTCTTACACACATGCATGCGGATCCGACTTAAACAGTGATTTCGTCTCACGTAAACAATTCTCATGCAATTTCATACAAGCATCCAAGCTTACCAGGTGCGTCTCACGCAGCCATCAATAGGTCACAACCGTTTCAACACAACATATAGATTCACTCGGAATTTCATGGTTTCATCACAGCATCACAAGCGTTTGTCATAGTAACTCACAACAGCAAACAGAGTAACAATGCTACAGCACATCCTCTCGGTATTTTATGATGAAGGCAGCATGCATTTTCAACACAGCATCACAATGGAGTCAACAGATCAGCTCACATATCATTCATTCAGAAATCATCATGGCATTCTCATTCATATACATTTTAACATGAAACTGCAAACAGAACTCAGAGGTTCATCCCCTTTTAACTCACACACTCGGCAATAATGGTAACACTCCTATGTACAAGCATTCAGTCAGCATTCGCAGAATCACCAACATGCATTTGTGGACGGAGTCACATGATCACTAACAGTTAACAAATACCACAAATCTAGGAGTTGCATGCGCATTTACTTAATTACAGCATAACTACTAACACATTTCACATATCACACGATAATCATTCAAGCCTCAATGAGTTACTACGCAATTGCTTCACTCGGGTTCAACAACACATAAGGTTAAATAATTACTAGACTTAGGATTCCTAAGGGGTCACTATTTACCTAGTATCCCACAACATTCCATTATTACTATAAGGTATAGTACCATTCACTCGGTTCCCTCAACCAGCCACTGAGGTGCGATCCCAATTTAACATATACCCGACCTTACCTTTACACACTTATTACACACCCAAATTTCAACTTAGGAAACTGCAACACATCTCTTATACCGAAAATCATATACATCATATACCATTCATAGTCCAACATATACCAAATCATCAAACATATACAATACCAATTAAATCAGGGCATACAATCAATCGGACCAGGAGGGAAATGACCTCCTATCCTCAAATCAATATCACAATGATGATCACCACTCGGTCATAATGCATACAACCGCTTATACTCGGTAAGCATACCTTGGCCTTGGACCTTTTGGTTTGCTCTGATACCAAAATGAAACATCCTAAATTTAAAATAAAACAACCCGGGATAAGAAAATTTCTCCAAAATTAAATAAACCAAATAGACCATAAAACAACCGGATAACAAAAGGAATAAGAGAAGGAAGGCAGAGAAAATAAAACCGACTCGAGAGGGCATACTGTGGGAGAAAGAAATGCTCAACGAAGCCCAAAACCAGCATCTACTCGCCTAAGCGAGATCCCATACGCTTGAACGAAGCAGCTCTAGTTGCTCGGGCGAGGCACGAATTGCTCAAGCGGTGCCAACACAAGGTCTTCCCAAGTCCACGCTCGCTGGAGCGAGTACCTTGATCGCTGGGGTGAGAAGCCACACTCGGTTATCCAGACGCTCAGAATTCAGAGTTATCCTTCAACTCATTCACTCAGAAAATGATAGCTAACTCACTCGGCACGCCATAACTTATTCGCTCGGGGAGTCATTAAGTAAATCCTCACTCGGACTTATTCTAATTCTAACCACTCGGATTTTACATCTTTCACTCGGATTACTAAGACCTTACACTTAGGATCCATCCCACTCTAAACCATTACTCTAACTCCTCTCTCAGAAGGGGATCACTCAAGGTTTTCACTCGGGAATACAAACTCTTCCTCACCCGGGTTACCTATAATTTTCACTCGAAATCACTCAGCGTGTTCACTCAGAAAAGCCACCCAGTAGTCCTCACTCGGAACCATCAGCTTAACATTATTTCACTCATCAACAGCCCTCGAATCTTTTAACAATACATTCCAGTCGGAAGACGCATCAAATCAGCATAGAGCACATACGTATGAATATATGTTCCCAGAAATATAAATCTGCCCACAAATCCAATCTACCGACCCAAATACAGATAACCACATACTCAGAATACTTATTAACTTAACATCATACCTTTACCATTATTCGCAGTTCTACACAAGTGACACACTATATCTATACTTATCAAATCAGTCTTTATAAATAAATATATTTAATCGTCATTTTACAAGAGAGCCGGCCAAGGCTACACTGACTAGACATAATAAACGCATTACAACCACTCAATAGTCAGAGTGCACCACACTCGGACTTGAGGCCCTAACATCCTTTCTGAGTCTGATCTGCACACACTGAAAGATGGTGTAGGGGGGTGAGCATCTTAAATATTAAATGATAGATACTGACTCAGGTTGTCCCATAATTATACAACAATATGTATATATGCAATTATACATGGCAACGATTAAAGTCAAAGTAATACCAATCAACCAGGACAGACATCAGACTCTTACCGATTGTAATCCACCAGTTATCACTCGGCCTTATGCATTATCAATTTAATAACATTAACATACAACAATCAGTGACATAATAATGCCTATGAATCGGAATGCACATACTGAACATTTCTCAATCAGAATTCAACAATTCTCACTCGGCTATATATACACAACTTTCAATAATATTAACATGCATTCATAGAACATATTTCACTCAGCATCCACAGCATGTGCACACGGAATAATTCACTCGATTATGTATATTCATCATCTCATTAACATCATCACATGCATAACCAATTCCAACAACATCAACAGTCAATATACACAGAGTATTTCACTCGGTTCCGCATTCGTGTGTAATCGGTTTTTGACGTTGCAACGTAGGCTCCCAGCCTTTTTATACATAGCTCCAAGCTATCAATTCAGCTCCAAGCTGCTTGGCCGTTTTACAGGTACCCAACCGTTTGCCCACAAGGTGACACCAACGCTCTAAGCGCCAACGGAGGTGTTCACAGGCAGCCCGAGTCCCACTCGAGGGCTACCTTGAGTCGAACTCAAGGATTTATAGCGTCCCACGCTTTAATAACCGATGGTAGTGTCCCACACTACGTGCTCCAAGCACAAACGCATCCAATGCGCCACACGCGGATTCATCATAACCACAGAGTTCATATACACAGCCATTCACTCAGCATTACATACATCACAAGCAGTCGGCATTATACCTCATTAGAACTCAAATAGCACATGCATCCCATGCAATCGGCATTAGGCATTATCAGCACTTAACAACACACGCATCTCATACGATTAGTATAACACATCATCAGGACCCAAACAACACACATGCAATCGGCATTAAGCAATGGCAGGACTCAGATAACACATGCAATCGGTAAAATACATTGTCCAGACTCAATCAGCACATGCAATTGACGAGGTATATTATCAGATTCACTAAGTCATATTTTATCACATGTGGCCAGCCTTTTGAACTCATAACAACACGTAAAGCACACAGTATTCATCAACAGCACATCAACACATTCTTTCCACACAATAGTTCAACATTCACAGGCCATCAACATGTAACACTCAACTTTCACTTGTCATGCAACCGGGCAGTACACACTCGCATGTAACACAACACACAATCAGAACACGGGAACAGCAAGCATCAACACTCGGAACCCGTTCATAACCCATGCATTTAAGATAGAAGATACCCCCTACCTGGAATAAAGCTTCCAGTCGGTCAACACGACACCCGGTTCCAGAGGAACACTGAGTCACTCCCAGTGCATCTGTATGCAAGAGCAGGGGAGGCCATTCGAGTTTCTGAGGCACTCAGCTCTCGGTTCACTCCCTGGAGTAGCTCCATTCCAACGTTGTGAACACTCCAACCATCTTGAAGCTCCTCGTAGCGCAGATCTCCACTGAGACTTGGCAGCTTCGAGCAAGGAGAGGAAGAAGGAGGGAAGTCAACGAAGGGAATAAAGGAACAAGGAAGGAACAGCGTGGAAGGAGATGGGTTGCATGCAGAGGAAATGCACACCCTCATCCTCTCTGGCTCGTCGAGTAAGGAAGGAGGACTCTGATCCTCAACCACCACTGTTGCGAGCTCACGGGAACAGAGAGTAGAGAAGAAAGAAGAAGAAGAGAAGAAGAGCGAAGAAGAAAAGAAGAGGAACAGAAGGAAGAGAATTCTCAAGGGACAAATGAATAATAGTGTACCCATATATGCATGCACGGAGAGAAGGGAAAAGTGGGGTGGGAAGTCGTGCACAGTAGCAGCCCCCACACGCGTCATACGCACATAGACACAACTAGTCAGCTGTTGACAACTAATCACCTTCAATCAGCCTTTGCTTCCTTAACTTAAATTAATTAAACCAATTATAATTAATAAATAATTTTCCCCACTTAGCAATTATTATTTTAATGATTTATTTTCATTCGGTAATTAATTATTAAATCGGGATGTTACACTGCCCCGCACCTCGCAAGGGGCGGCCCCCCCTTGACCCCCGTACATTCTCCACGTGTTTAATGGCCCGTTTAAAAATTAATTTTTTTTAAATGCTTTCAAATGGGTTATAATTAATTAATTAACACGTTGCATGGTGAATGGTTATGGTCTTAGTTATTTTATTTAAGTACAGCCTGCGTGCTGTGCCTCTCTTCATTCTGTTGTATTTCTTTTCTCAACCCTTCACTTGTATGTAAAGCGAGTTTCTTTAAAAATCTTGTAATCTTGATCGAGGCAACAAAGTAGAGACCTAGAAGAAAACTAGAGTGGTGACTCTAAGTGCTTTTGTCTTTGAAAGGAACCAAGGAGTGGTGACTCCAAGAGGATGGTGGGTTCAAGAAGTAGGACTTCATGAAGCCTTGGCATATAGTTCCTTTAGGTTTATTTATTTATTTATTTATTTATTCTTCTAGGAAGACCATAACCATCTCACAATTTTGTTTGCATGCTTTGGGGATAATTTTATTGCGTTAAAGCGTTTAACAAAGATGGTAATTTAAAATAAATTAAAATCCCTCAAAATAATATTAAGTTACAAACACCTTCCAATAAGTACACTCGTCAATACTAATGTCAATAAATAGTGGGTCTGCCAAAGCAGGGTACTATCATTTATATTAGTAAGACGCGATGGGATAATTGTAATATCCAAAATGTTTTATTGGGTTTTAACTTACTAAATTATCAATTGGATTGAATAAACTTAGAGGCGTATACATTGGGCTAAACTTTCATAAGATGAATGATCGGTAATGGTTACCTAACCCAATGTCTAAGAGTTGTATAAGATACAATTGGAAAGGAGTTTCCTACCTAAATAACCAAATGTTAAGTGATCAGCCAAAGCTGACTTAACATTAGGCCAAATATGGATCTTTGCCCACTAGAAAATCTTCCAACGGGATTTTCTGATTCGTAGAGGGTAATTTTATTTTGAATCAAAATAGTGGGAGACGTGTTTAATTTTAAGACCAAAATTAAATATGTTTTTTTTTAAATTGATACTTACTACATATCTTTCTGTTTTAGATAACCATGACATCAAACACGCCTTCAAACCTTTCATTGCGATCGATCCTAGACAAAGAAAAATTGTCTGGACCTAACTTTCTAGACTGGTATAGGAATTTGAGGATTGTCCTCAAACAAGAGAAAAAGCAGTATGTCTTGGAAAATCCGATTCCAGAACCACCCACGAATAATGCCTCTAAAGCTGACAAGGATGCTTATAAGAAGCATCAGGATGACGCTTTAGACGTCCAATGCCTTATGCTGGCAACCATGTCTCCTGAGCTTCAGAAGCAACATGAGCATATGAAGGCTTTCGACATGATCAAAAACCTAAGGAAACTATATCAAGGTCAAGCTGACCAAGAAAGATATGAAGTTTCTTCAGCCCTATTTAGCTACAGACTTGAAGAGGGAGGTTCTGTAGGACCTCATGTGCTTAAAATGATTGGGTACCTGGAGAATCTAGCTAGGCTAGGATTCCCCTTCCCTCAAAAGTTAGCTACTGATCTCATTTTGAAGTCATTACCTGACAGTTTTAAGCCAGTCATCATGAATTATAACATGAATGAATTGGATAAAACATTGCCAGAGCTACTCAATATGTTGAGGACTGCTGAGCCCAATATTTCTAAAGGAAAGGGCAAGGCCATACTGATGGTCAATTCTGGCAAAGGTAAAGGAAAGGGCATGTATAAAGGCAAAGGAAAGGCTGTTATGGGAAAAGGCAAGACAATTTGGAAAGGCAAGGATAAGCCAAGTACATCAGCCTTAAAACCTGTGGGTGGGGTGGCTAAGGAAGGAAATTGTCACCATTGTGGATAGAAGGGACACTGGAAGAAAAACTGTCTAAAGTACCTGGAAGAGCTTAACAAGAAGGGAAGTGAGACTTCCACTTCAGGTATTTTTGTTATAGAAATTAACTTGTCAACTTTAACATTATGGGTATTAGATACTGGATGTGGATCTCACATTTGTCTTAGTGTACAGGATCTAAAAAGGAGTAGGCAGTTGATGAAGGGCGAGGTGGACCTACGCGTTGGAAATAGAGCAAGAGTTGCTGCATTAGCTGTAGGGACTTATTTTTTATCCTTGCCCTCAGGGCTTGTTCTTGAACTAGAAAATTGTTTTTATGTTCCGGCAATAAGAAGAAACATTATTTCTGTTTCTTGTCTAGATAGGAAAGGGTTTTCCTTTATAATAAAGAACAATAGTTGTTCTGTTTATTTGAATGACATGTTTTATTGCTGTGCAAATTTGAGTAATGGACTTTATGTTCTTGATCTCGAAACCCCTATCTATAACGTTAATACTAAAAGGGTTAAACCAAATGATTTAAACCCAACTTATCTTTGGCATTGTCGCCTAGGACATATAAAGGAGAAACGTATTTCTAAACTCCATAAAGATGGATATTTAGACTCTTTTGATTTTGAATCAATAGATACATGCGAGTCTTGTTTATTAGGGAAGATGACTAAGACCCCATTTACTGGAATGGGTGAAAGGGCGAGTGATCTTCTAAGCTTGATACATAGTGATGTATGTGGGCCAATAAGGACAATGGCTAGGGGAGGTTTTAGCTACTTTATCACTTTTACTGATGATTTTAGTAGATATGGATTTGTGTTTCTAATGAAGCATAAATCAGAATCCTTTAAAAAGTTCAAAGAATTCAAACATGAAGTAGAGAACCAACTTGGCAAGAAAATTAAAGTACTTTGATCTGATCGAGGTGGCGAATACTTAAGCCTAGAGTTTGATGAATATCTTAAAGAATGTGGGATTGTCTCTCAACTCACTCCTCCTGGAACACCACAATGGAATGGTGTTTCTGAGCGGAGAAATAGAACCTTGTTAGACATGGTTCAATCAATGATGAGTCAAACTGACCTCCCTAATAATGATACTAAAATTTTGTTGGAGCCAAGTGTAAACACAGAGAAAGAAGTAGAAGTTCATGCACAAGAAGAGTTAACATATGTAGATGTTGAGAATATAAAAGAAGAAGAAGAAATTCAGCCATGTTATGAGGAGCGTTTGCTAGTGGTGACTACTGTAGCTATGGAATTTAAAAGGAAACACGAATCATCAAGTCAAGAAGAACATTGCTTGTGGCATAAAAAGAGGAAGACTAACAAAAAATAGAAAAAGAAAAAGAAGAAAAAGCATAAAGTTTGGAAAAATAAAGATTGGAGGAAAGTTATGTTGAGCATTAGCTTCAAAC
This sequence comes from Clitoria ternatea, assembly GCA_037962975.1. Lineage (NCBI taxonomy): Eukaryota > Viridiplantae > Streptophyta > Magnoliopsida > Fabales > Fabaceae > Clitoria > Clitoria ternatea. The sequence goes on from CM075670.1 coordinate 143,152,238, forward strand.
ATAACAAGGAAAAACAAGGAGTAAAAAGACCAAGAGTGTATAGTCATAAGAAATGGGATCCTGGAGGATGATCTCGTGTTTGTTTCTCTTGTACATAAATAAAATAGTGAGAGACTGAACAGCATGAAGAAAATAGAATCAGATTCCCTCCACGCTTGAGCAAGAGGAGAGTGACGCTTAAGCGTGATCTAAATGTGACCTTGTATAAGTCTTTTCGCTTGAGCGTGCCTTCTTTTCGCATGAGCGAGTACGGGACCTATTTCTCCTTTCGCTTGAGCGCTTCAAGTTCTCGCTTGAGCGCAATCGGGCCTGAGGATGTGCTGTTACTCGAGCTTGACCCTTTCCGATCGGAAATTTCTAACATCCTTTGATGTTGGACCAAAGGGGGTACATAAATAAATGGTTCCAGATGATGAAGGGGGGTCAGATGATGAAGGGTAACTTGTGTCACCCTGTCCTTCATTTTTCCGAGTCTTTTGGTTTCCTCACCCGATCTCTCTGCATATGTTGTTTGTTCACCTAGCCTTTCATTCACTCATTCTTCCGTCTACTCATTTTATCACTCAATCGTCTTCTTCATCCACTTGGTATAACTTGTACTCGTCTATCCCACTCAGCTTCCATTCACTCGGTCACTCTTTCATTCTTCCATTCGTCACTTATTCACCCGATCTTTTTCACTCATTATTTCATGAATACTTCGTCTTCCATTTTTCTTTTTCATCCACTCAGTATTTCTATCCACTCTGTTTCCCCTGTAGTAGTCCTTTTATCCACTCAGTTTATTTTCTTCTTCTTCTTATTTTTATTCACCCGGTCAGTGAATCATGCTTTTGGGTTCTTTCACTCGTTTTTCCATTTTTCGACCACTCGTTGTTTGTTCATTCGTTTTTCATTTCTACCCGGTATACTCCACTCGGTATTCATTTACTCGTTGTTTCATTCCACCTACTTTCTTTCTCGGTTTTCTCACGCTGTATTTTTCTTTTTCATCCACTCGTTTTTCATTCGCGATTGTCACACTCGTCTTCCAGTACTCAGTTTCCTGTCATTTAGTTTTTCATTCACCCGGTGTTCGCATCACTCGGTTTCTCATTGTTTCAGTCTCATACAATTCTATCATTCTTTCATTTCCTCGCCCAATTCCTTTCTCGATGTTATTCATTCGGTAGTTTGTTATTCATTTTTCCATTTATTCTTCCACTCGCTTATGCATTTACTCACCTCCTTCTTCCGGTCAGTATAGCTTTCACTCGCCCCATTGACTCAGAATCTTTTCATTCGTTCTTTCTCAATCATTTTCAACCACTCGTCTCCTTCATTCACTCAGCTTTGTTTTTATTGTTTTTCCCGATTCGTTTGTTATTCATTCTCTCTCTCACTCGGTATCTTTTCCATATTCACTCGGTCTCTTCCTCTGTAGTTTTCCATTCACTGTCTTCTATTCACCGTCTCCTATTCAATCACTCGTTCTTTCATTCACTCGGCCCTTCATTCGCCCAGTCAATCTTTCACTCGTCTTTCATTTACTCATTCTTCATTCACTCTGTATTCTTCTCATTCAGTATATCATTCACTCGTTTTACATTCACTCGATTTATTTCAGTCAGTTTGTTATCCCTTTAGTTCACTCAATTTTTCCTTCGTTTTTCTACTCGTCTCTCTCTCTGTCTTTCATTCACGTATGTTTAATACATATATATTGTCCACTCGGCCTTCCAGTCACTCGGTAATTTGTTCGCTTGTTTCCCTCACCGTTTCCTTCCCCGACCTCTTCCACTCGGAATATTTCTTTCACTCATTTTTATTTACTCGGTCCCTTTCTTCATTCGTTCTTGATCCACTTGGTATCTATTTTATTCGATCTTCCGCCTTCAGTCTGTCACTTTTATTCTTCATCCGATCTCTCATTGTCACACACTCGTCTCTCATTCACTCATTGTACATTCGTCTTTCTCTCTCTCGGTATCTCTTTCTCAATTTTTTCTTGGTTTTTTATCTATTCGGTATGCGAGCTTTAGCGAGAGTACCATATTGATGTTACCTGATGTTATTTGTGTGACGCTTGAGCGGGGTTTGACATGCTTGAGCAAATACCATACCTGATGCTTTATTTTTGATTTAAATTGGGCGTTGGCACGCCAATATTTCAGCGTACTTACGTGTATTGCAGGAAAAGGCACATCTTCTAATTTTTGAGAAAGTCCAACCAGGTGCTTTCCATGAACAGCCACTCAGGTAAAAAGGGAAGTATCTTTCCGACTTGTTCCTTAATTAATATTCTGACTCATTAATTGCTAAAATATGTTTATTGTTAATTTCAATCCATCTTAATAATTTAAAGTTTGCTGATTCTTAAGCTTAGTCGGATAAATTAACTGATCAGTTTTGTTTAACTCAGGATCTCTGCCCATAACTTTTTCATCATTAATTAATTATTTACTCGGCATGCTAGTTAGCAATCTGAATGTATGATCTTACATTAAGTTTGGGGACATGACTGGCTGATTAACTGTTACATTCGTAGCTTTTGAGCCTGTTTTATCCTTTTCCGAGTGAACTTGCATGCTAGTTAGTGAGACAGAATTTGCTTCGGTACTTGCTAATTGTTTGTATGCCAACCAATCGGAAATGATGAAGGCCTTCTTTGATTAATTTAAGCCATGGCCAAAACAAAAATAGCCTTCCTAGTATATTTAATTATCCTTTGACCCAAAAATTATGTTTGAGCCTGAGACCCTTTTATTCTGTTTATTCACCTAACGTTACAAGCCTATTTATCCAAGAAAAACCTGACTAAGTTACCCCTGGATGTTCCACTAGTGAGTTGCTCGGTTCTTACTTATTGCTAGGGACTAGCAAGTTCTAAGTTTGGGGATGAAGAGTGTGCTTAACAATAATTAAGGACACACTCCGACCTTAATTATGGGTGAGTATCTTGAAAAAAATGAAAGGAAGAAAGGCAAAGCCGAGAGAAAAATGAACAAAGTCAGAAAAGAAAAAGGGTGCAAAGCACCAATTGAAAAAAAGCACCAATTGAAAATGTGATCAGAAAAAGATGGAAAAGAAGAAAGAAAAGGAAAAGTCTGAAGGACTGAAAGAAAAAGAAGGTGCAAAGCACCGAAAGTGTTAAGATTAGCATTCACTCGGAAAATAGTGGAGCTTGCTAAGTAGAGGCAGTTAAGTCAAAAATTGAGTCAAGGCATCAGTGGATACATCTTGTAACCTGACATTCACTCGGAAAAACAATAATTGAGCCTGTAGCCCAGCCCTGTTATAAGCTTAAAAAGCCCTTACTGATCTAATTGTGTTGGCATATGGCATGACGTGTAGAACTGTTGCAAGCCTATGTTTATCTAACAAAGTATGCAGGTGATGAGTGCTTTCTATTCACCCTATACACCGAGAGAAGAGTTAAACACCGACCAGTGAGGAAAGCATTAGCAGCTTGTTTCCCAAAGGAGGTGTAAGTTATTATACTTTTAGAAATTGTGAAAAGAAAGTATGATCGGTATTTAATAATTATAGCATGAATTAAGTTAAGGAAAAGTTGAGTGTGTTAAATAACAACTTGATTAGTTAAATAATCTGAGTATTTGCTTGAGGACAAGCAAGATTTAAGTTTGGGGATGTGATAAGTCTTGAAAAGACTTAATTATTCCACCTTTTATTTAACATAATTTATTAAGTATTGTTTAGTTTTGACTATATGTTTAATGATTTGTTAATAATTCATGTTTTAGTTATTTATTTCAAAAGTGCTTTACTTTTGTAAGAAAACGATTGAAAACATTAATAAATCTAGAGGTTATTACTATTTATAAATTTACTCAGCAGCCAGCATACAAATGCTAGGCAATTAGTTGTTTATTGGTGCAGGAACAGGGTGTACTCGAGAGAAGAAGACAAATCTGAGGAAAAATTACAAAAATCCGAGTGAGAAAGCATCAAGCTGAGCGAGAATTTTACAAATCCGAGTGAGTCTTCGTACATCCAACTGAAAGGAGTCCAAAAGACCGACTGAGCGAGACTTCCCAAAAGGTTGACCGAAAAGAATTAACGAAAAAATGACTGCAAAGATTTCTAAGATACCGACTCCAAAAGAAAACAAGGAACCGATTGAAAATAAACAGAAAAATCTGAGCGTCCATTTCAGAAATGCTGATTGAAAAGACAATTCGCTTAAGCGATAGACAAATTCGCTCGGGCGAAGGTCAAAGTTTGCTCAAGCGTGACCTCAAAAACATCATTCATTCGCCCAAGCTTCGCCATAACGATTAAGTGAGAAAGCAACACTGCAGTGCAATCCTGAGCTCGCTCAAGCGAGAGTTTAACCCGTTCAAGCGAGAACCCAGTTGCTAAAGCGTAGAGGAAACATTATTCCTTTCCTCCAACAACATACTCGGCGCAGTGCTGTTTCCACTTCCATTGCCTTCTCTTCTACTGCTGCACCCTTAGTAACTTAAGTAGTAAGCTGTTAATTAGCTGGTACTGTGCTGTAAAGTATCTAAGGATGAGCTGGATCCTGTTAAGAGCTGAGCTGTAATTAGTTGATCACTCTATAAACTGTGTAACTAGTTAGTTTAGTCGTTAACTTAAGTTTCCTAAGTTATCAGTTAAGTTAGTTAGTTAGGTAGAAGCATATATATATAGGTTGTACATATTCTGTAAAAAGAGATAAAGGAGAGAACAGAGAACAGAGACAGATACATAGAATACAATTCATTCATAACTTCGTACATCTCACTACGCAATTTTCTCTCTCTAAATCCTCTCCTCCATGACGTTCCACAATCCTTCGATGGAACCAAAGTCAATGAAGTTCTAATTCCCTGAGGTTGGGATTGCGAAGGTTAACAATGGAGTCTTGAAGCTGTGAGCGAGGAAATCGACTTCTAGATCCTAAGGCGAACAAGCTGAGGAGTGGAGCAGAATCGCTGGGTTGACAAATCCAGAACTGATGAAGAACTTCGCCAGTGAGGAATCATGGTTGAAGCTTAGGTAACTTCCAGCTTTCTAACTAGTTCAGGCCTAATCAATTTAGGTGAATAGTTAGAGTTCAACCTCCAATTTCGCATTAGATTCTTAGGTTAATTGAGCACTTAAGAAATTAAGGTTCGATGCTTAAGGATTAGTGTTTTTCACCTAAGGAATTAGGGAATAACCACAAGCGGATTGTCCTCTAGATTATGGAGTTTGATTATACTTTAATTGCATGTTTCTTGGTGAATTATGAACCGGAGCAATCCTGACTTGTTTTCTATTAATCATCTTTCACATTTCATTTTAACTCTGTTTCTAAAAATACAAAAACAACTATAAAATACAAAAACAACCAAAAACTGAATGAAATTCATGTATTTTCTGTTGGTTCAGGTTGTACTAGTCCAAGATTAAGGTACTTACCACAATCCCTGTGGGACGATCAAATATTCTACAATTTTAACTACTGGTGCGCTTGCCAAAGTATAAATCCGAGAGTCATATTTTGTTTTTACTAAGATTTTCACCACCACGTTAATGGCTCGGGATTTTAGCATCACCTAACTCCTTCTGGGGACATGCTTTGATGACAGCAGCTTTCACACTTAACCGTGTTCCATCTAAGGCTGTCATAAAGACACCATATGAGATATGGACTGGGAAACGACCCCGTATGTCTTTTCTTAAGATTTGGGGCTGTGAAGCTTATGTGAAGCGTCAGATTTCTGACAAACTTGGACATAAATTAGATAAATGTCTTTTTGTGGGATACCCAAAGGAAACTAAGGGTTATTACTTCTACAATCCTACCGAGGGCAAAGTGTTTGTCGCTCGAAATGCTGTATTCTTAGAAAGGGAATTGATCTCTGAAAGAATCAGTGGGAGGAAAGTAGAACTTGAAGAAGTTCAAGACCTACAAGGCATTGAAGAGCCAATGGTGGAAATGGAGCCGGAACCACAAAATGTTGTGATAACTCCAACTCCAGTAGAACAAGACTTGCGTAGATCAGGTAGAATACGTCAATAACCTGAAAGATATGGATTTCTTGTAACTCAGGAAGGAGATGTGTTGCTAATGGATCAAAATGAGCCAACATCTTATGAAGAGGCCATTGCAAGTCCAGAATCTGAGAAATGGCTTGAAGCCATGGAATCTGAAATGGACTCCATGTACACTAATCAAGTTTGGTCTTTGGTTGATGCACCCGAAGGGGTAAAACCTATAGGATGGAAGTGGGTTTTCAAAAAGAAAACTGACATGGATGGAAATATAAGTACCTATAAGGCAAGATTGGTAGCGAAAGGTTTCAAGCAAATTCATGGTATAGACTATGATGAAACCTTTTCTCCAGTCGCTATGCTAAAGTCTGTTCGGATTCTGCTTGCTATTGCTGCATACCATGATTATGAGATATGGCAAATGGATGTCAAGACTGCTTTCTTTAATGGAAATCTTCTTAAGGAAGTGTACATGACACAACCCGATGGCTTTGTTAAGCCTGAAGCATCTAGGAAGGTGTGCAAACTACAACGTTCCATATAAGGACTTAAGCAAGCTTCCAGAAGTTGGAATCTTCGTTTTGATGAAGCCGTTAAACAATTTGGCTTTACTAAAAATGAGGATGAAGCAGTTAGTGACTGCACAATTGTTTTTCTGGTCCTGTATGTTGATGACATACTACTCATTGGAAATGACATTCCTACCCTTCAGTCTGTGAAGACTTGGTTGGGAAGCTGTTTTTCTATGAAGGACTTAGGTGAAGCAACCTATGTGTTGGGAATTAAGATCTATAGAGATAGATCAAGAAAACTTCTCGGCCTAAGTCAGAATACATACATAGACAAAGTGTTAAAAAGGTTTAACATGCAAGATTCCAAAAAGGGAACTTTGCCTATGGCTCATGGCATAAGCCTATCAAAGGCTCAATCTCCTTCCATTAAAGAAACGAATGAATAAGATTCCATATGCATCTGCTATTGGATCAATCATGTATGCCATGATATGTACCCGACCAGATGTCTCGTATACTTTAAGCATGACGAGCAGATACCAGTCTGATCCCGGTGAAAGTCACTGGACTGCTGTCAAGAATATCCTAAAGTACTTGAGAAAAACTAAAGATTCATTCTTGATATATGGAGGGGAAGAAGATCTCATTGTAAAGGGTTACACTGATGCTAGCTTCCAAACTAATAAGGATGACTCAAGATCGCAATCAGGGTATGTGTTTTGTTTAAATGGTGGCGCTGTAAGCTGGAAAAGTTCAAAGCAAGAGACAGTTGCTGATTCTACTACAGAATCTGAGTATATTGCTGCCTCAAATGCTACAAAAGAGGCAGTATGGATCAAGAAGTTCATAACAGAACTTGAGGTAGTTCCTAGCATTGTGGACCCTATAAGTCTCTACTGTGACAATAGTGGAGCAATTGCACAAGCTAAGGAACCTAGATCACATCAGCGATCCAAGCATATACTTGGGCGTTATCATCTCATCCGAGAAATACTTGAACGAGGAGATGTTAAGATATGTAAATTACACACTGATGAGAACATTGCCGACCCACTCACCAAACCTCTTGCATATCAAAAGCATGAGGGACACACTAGATCATTAGGCATTAGGCAAATGTCTGATTGGCTCTAGTGCAAGTGGGAGATTGTTGGTGTATGCACTACGAGCTGTTAATGTATCAATTTTAACTTATTAATAAAATTAGTATTTTCAGTTTTAGACAAATGCTATTTATCCTGGAATAATAGGTTATATGAGAATTATTCCTAAAACGTCCCTAATCAAGTATTTATTTGGGGACATGTAAATACATTAAGATTAGTGTGTGAATGTACTGATGATTTGATCTCACAAATCATGGATATATATGATATCAAGTCTTTACACGGGTACACATTAAGAGTAATGTTGTACTGGACAGACCCACCATGAGAACGTTGCATGGACCGTTACATGAGTGTCATAAACGGTTCTCAATGTGATAATGGTATGTAGTCCTTCGACCTGAAGTCACTACGATTCCTACATAAGGAGTTTATTATTTTAATACAATCAAACGTTATCTGTAATAAGATGACCATAAAGATTATGATTAGGCAATAGATAAATTATGCAGAGGGGTGTGAGTGATGTAGATGGAATTTGTCTCTCCTATGTGACAGGATTGAAATCTATGGGCCACTTGATGGAGTGAGACTAATGAAATGCATGGTCATGCGAGGACGAATAAATATTAGATATTTATTCTATAAAGTCTACTCTGGTATCAAGTAAAATGAATTGGGCCATACAAGGATGACGACGACCATGCCTTGGGCCGAATTAGATATCGTGACAAAAGGAATAGATATATAAAATAATTATCACTTATAGGTCATGTCGATGATAAATAATATTCGGACATAATGATGTATTGCTAGATACCGCTCTTATTTTATATTAATAATAAAATAGTTTATCATTAATATAACCGAATATTTTACCTATAGGGTCACACACATAGAGTAAGCCCACCAGAGGATAGTTTTATTTTAGTTGGACTGAAAATAAAACTATTTGGGCCTAACTCATTTAGAATGAGTCAGGATCCCAATGTTTAATGAGAGCTCAGGTCAAGACCTAAGCCTATATATAGAGCATGAGATGCTCATAGGCTGCTGCTCAGAAATTAGATTACACTAAAATTCCGTACTAGCATTCGGATCGTTAGTTTTCTGGTGGGAGTACTCGTGTGGACTCCTAAGGGCGAAGCTACAATTTCTTCGATCGAGGATCTTGCTCTGCGTCTACAAGAGGTAAACCCAAATTAAAATTTTAATTTAGCATAATGCTTTGAGACATACGTGTTTGCAATTCTTTCTTGGGAATCCTTTGTGTTTCCGCTGCCTGACCCTAATAGGATTCCCTAACACCACCTACGAAGATTCTCTGACAAGGATGAGGATTCAAGTTAAGATAACTCAAGCAATGAAACAATACATAGAGAATAAGAATAACCTAACCTTTCTACGTATGAGAATTGACCATTTATAGGTGAGTATGGAGAATGAATCATCAGGTGCAGGTAGGGCCAGGGGACAAATAGTACACTGTACTGTGTATGATTCTGGCACACAAGGTGGGAGGGGCCGTGTCTCCTATGAACATTCCCTGGCAGCTGTTAGCCTAAACATACCGGTATAGGGAGAGCGCCTGATATGGGGTTTACAGTTCGGAAGTCTACCTACGGCGTCAGTACCATAGTGAGGATGGATGAAATTACGTCTTTGTCCTGGTACCGGTATCGAGACCGGATCAAAAAGAAAATAAAATCAAAAGGATAATATTGAATGAATTGCAAAAAGTCCATAAAAGTTCAAAAATTTGCTCTGTTAGTTTCTAAATTTATAATGGTAATTTGAATCATTCATGAATGTTTAAGCCCTTTTGTACTCCATTTTTTTGGAATTTCTACCTTGACAATACAACCCATGGCCCTGTTACAACATTTTTAAAAACCTTTAGATTTTGACATGCCTTCTTTCTAAACTATGGAGTTTATGGTTAATCAACAAGCTTATAGTAATATTTTTGACTATGATAATTTGAGTAATACACGAACCTTGAAACACTTGAGCGAAAATTGCAAGAAGAGTACCCTCTGTCTTGACATTAAAAATTGACTCACATAAGAGAATTAATTTTTGGCATTTGAATATGTCTGTTTTATTATATTGGGTTCCCGAGTTTACTAAGCTAAACATTTTCTGTATCTTATTGTGTGATATCGTAATTGCTTGAGGACAAGCAAGGGTTTAGTTTTGGGTATTTTGATAAGTGTTTTAGAACACAATAAATTAGATTTAATTTAATTAGAATTATAAATCATTTTACACTATATTTTCCTAATTTTCATGATTTCCACTTTCTTTCCACTGTATTCTGGTCGGGTATTTTATTTTGCAAGAATTAATAAAATTAATGAACATTAAGGACACATGACAAAGCCATTCCAAGATAACAAGAGAAAAATCACCATCAAATGACAAAGGATCAAGAGGAACAAGCCATAAGTGATTACATGATCAGAAATGGTTAACAAAGCATGAAGAATGGCATAACAGGGCCCTGAATCGATGTAGGGAAAGCCTGAATCGATACACGTGTGATTAATGACCAAAATTTGAAAAATAACAGCCTCTGAATTGATTTAGAGCATAAATGAATCGATTTATGCGTGTTTAGAAGCCCAGAATCAAGTTTTTGAAGCCTTTGAATTGATTCATACGTTTTAAAATTCAAATCCAGTGAAATGAAATGGTTCCGATCAATTATGAATTGAATCTTTTAGTGGAAATAACCTTGAATTGAATTGAGGATTATAAATTAAAAGAACTATACTCCACTATGTCAAAAAGGAATCCACTTGCAACGCTCCATGCTCGCTCCTTTCTTTCCATGGCCTATAAATAGAAGATGAAATTAGCATTGAAAAGGAGAACATAACACAGAAGAAACAATTACCTTCTATTTTTTCTTTCTTTCTCTCTTTGTAGCAACTCCCATTTTCATTTACATATTTCTGAGAGTTGTGAGAGAATTATGAAATTGAGTGCTTCAACTTGTATACAGTGGGAGAATACTACAAAAAATACAATGGGAAAAGCAGCAGTGGAATTACTTCTGGGATTTTTGGAGAAACCCGTATGTTTTTCTTTTACTGTATCATGTGTTATATGTTTTGTTTTCCTTTCACTATATGTATGAATTTGAATCACTTCATGAGTAACTAAATTTTTTATCTTGGGATGACGGGGGTGTGATAATATTTTTTGTTAATGTTGTTTTGACTTTTAAGTTAATAAATTTCTGTTTTCCAATTAATTCAAATTTTACTCAATGCTCTTAGTAATTCTGACCAAGAATCTAAGTGATAAAACATTATACTTGCGGGTATATTAGTAAGTTTAAGTAATTGGTAGGATTGACCGATTCATTAATTACTAGAAAGATTTGGAATTAATCCTAAGATTTTGAAATACTTTTTGTGACCCCGGCAAAAATTGGGGAAAGTAATCAAAATTCTTTTGAGGAATTAAAAAGGGATTTTCATAAAACAATAATGGGCCTTTCTTAAGGATTGAACGCGGTTCTCCATACGTTAGGTACATTAATAGACTTCTGACCAAAAAATATTACTTAACTGAAGGAAAATTTACCTTGGAAAACTTAATTTGATTCTTGTTAATTAAAAGTTAAAACTGTTAACATAAAATAATATCTTAAACCCCCGGAATCTCAAGATACTCTTAAGTCTACTTTTACGTGTTTTGTAAATTTTGTTTATGTATTTGTTTCATTCTTTTATTTTACAAAAACTTGAAAATTAATTGTGTGGATAATTAAATTTCAATATACCGGTACTTTGAAAGCAGTCCATGTGGATACGATAATGTTTTATATCACACGACATAACCCGTGTACTTGCAGGCCCTGTCAGGGATCTGTCCTAGGGATGGACCTTGACTAGACTTAGGTTTGAAGGGCGTCATAGGACGATTAGGTTGTCTTTCTGTATTAGATAGTCAAGTTGTATTTTATTTTTATATGGGAGCCTACATGCCCCTGATTTCATTTGAGTATGTAAAGCAATATTGAATCTATATGAACTGATATGCTTAATAAGATGATGATACACCATGTTTTATGTTTCTTATGTAGAAAAAAAAGCTTCCACATTTTCCCTAAATTCGTAATCTCTTAATTAAGTAAGATGATCAGGTGGAAGGGATTTATCCTAGTTAACCAAAGGTGTTACAATTGGTATGTTTGAAATTTAGCCCGATCTTTAACACAAGACTTGTAGATGATTTTTTTATCGACAAATCGCTGCAAGTTTCACTTAAAATGGAGGTCTGACGTGTGAGATATAGTATTTTTCCAAATTTTACAGTTATTGCCAGACTATTATGGCAACACTTCGGGCAGCGACTTCTACGCGATGTTGTGATTGATCGGAGCAAAATTAGCTCATTGTGTCTTCACAATAATTATAGACCATTGAGTCACAAAAATTATAAAACTAGATTCATGTTAATACGAGTCCTAAAGCCAAAGATACATGTATTTTTTGAAGGCTGTCTCCTGTTGAAATTCTGTTATGACAACATTTAACCATTCAACTTTACGTAAAATCTGGGAATGAACCATAAGGATATTAGACTTTTGGTCTTCACAAAAATCAAAGATAATCATGATATTGAACTGACGAGACTAGATTTAGGTTAAAATGAGACTTGTAGTGCAAGTTATGTGAGAAAAACCAAATCTGTGTTTTGCTGCAAATTTCATGCATTAGCGGTATTTTGGTCAGAAATCAATGACTTATTTCTTCATGATAGTTTTAGGTTATTATGTTATGAAGCTAGATTCAAGTCAATCAGAGATCTAGAGCAAAAATGATGTACATATTCCTAAGAGTAGTTTTAGCTAAATTTTTCCAAAGGTAAATCAGATTGCATTTTGGGATCGCTGTGAGAAATCCATAAGGACTTGAAGATTTTGGTCTTCATGAAAAGCCAAGATAACTGGATAACAAAATTATTAAGGTTGGTTTCACCCTAAACTAGTGCTTGAGTCAAAAGATATGCATAATTTTTATTGTAGAATTTGGCAAAAGTCAAGACCTTATGATGAACAAGTGATAAGTGCTTTATAACACAATAAATTAGATCTAGTTTGCTTAGGATTTTAATCATTATGCACTGTATTTCCTTTATTTATTGTGATTTTTGCTTTCTTTCCACTATATTCTACTTAGGTATGTTATTTTGCAGAAATTAAGGTAATAAAAGGGTCAATAACAAGGGAAAAACGACCATAAAATGATAAAGAAACAAGAAGAACAAGCCCAAAGTGGAAAGAACTCTCTTTTTATGCTGAATTCCGACTCAGAATGATCAAATCCGAGTAAGAGGACTGGGAAATGATCAAATCCGAGTAGGATGACTCAGAATGGAATGTTGCCGAGTGGAATACTTCCCGGTTGGAGGTAAATCCGAGTGGAAGGTTGCCTATCAAAGCCATTCCGAGTGAAAAATGGCTTACCTTGAAGGAATATGTCCCGGTTTGAGGTAAATTCGAGTGGAACCTTCCTGACTGCAACTAATCTGAGTGAAAAAGGGACTGCCGAAAGCTATTGTCTGAGTGAAAGAATTACTGATTGAAGCAGGTCTGATTTGGGGAACAACTGCTTCTTCTGGGCAAAATTGTCTCTGAGTGGACCGTCTCAAAGATTATTGTCCGAGCAGAAGAAGCCACTGAATGAACACCTATTGAATAAGGAGGTCTCCGAGTGGTGTTATTCAGAGAAGATGGCATTCAAAGAAAGTGTCTTATCAAACAAGGAAAAGAGTCCGACCGGGAATGAGTCTCTTTCGGGCAGACTCTCAAGTTTCAAACTAAGACCGACTGAAGAAGTCTCCGAGGAAGGCACTTCTAAGTGAGTTGGGGCAGAAAGTTGTATTTCCGAGCAAAGCAAAGCTCGGACATGTGAAGAGCTTCTATCAGCCAGATTCCAGACTCTCTCAAAGTTCTAAATTTCTAAGTGAAAGGCAAAGCCGACTCCCCAGTGAAAACAACCGAATGGGCTGATTGACGGTTGAGGCAATTCCGAGTGAGAAGCAAGTCGGACTTCCGAGTGAATATGTCTGAGTGGATCATTTCAAGGAGTGAAGAAAAGGGTCGACTGAATTACTCCCAAGCAAATCCGAGCAAGGTCTCTCCGAGTGGTTCATTTCTAGAGACATAGCCGAGTGAAACATTTAAATCGGTTCCGAGTCAATCTTCAATCAGTTCCAAGTGAGTCACTTTTCAATCGGTTCCGAATGAATGTTTCAATCGATTCTGAGTCACTCTTTAATCGGTTCCGATTGAATGTTTCAATCAGAATTGCTTTGCTCGTCCAGCTCTCTTCATAGCCACAACACCGACTCCATCCAATTGCACACCGGCTCCTCTCAACACCGTCCAGCAAAGCAACACCGAGCAAAGCAACACCGAATGAACAATGCTCTTGATGAATGCCACTCGGTCTTTTATGTACGAAGAGCACCTTTTCTACTCGGATTATTTCCCACTATGGGTGGATACCGACTGAGGCACTAAATCCAAGTCAGAAGGAGAAAACCGACTCCATATTTCCACTATCCAAGTGGATCCTTGAATTAGGAGGGGGTGGCTGACAACAAGACAAAAGAGAAACCCACTAGCCGCCGTTCCCTATAGCTGTCAAGGTACAAGCTGTTTCTGCACCACACCATCCAGGCTGTATCCAAGTTGTGATGTTGATCTCGTGGGGTGGCTGACAAGAAAACAAAGAGAAGTCCCACTAGCCACCGTTCCCCATGACTAAAGACGTCTAGAGTTCTATAAATACAGGGGGAGAGCATCGCCTATATCAAGTTCGCATCTGATCAGCTTCGTTCCATTTTCTTTTTTCCTTTCTCTTTCGTTTTCTTCTTCTTTCCTTTTCTTTTCTTTTCCCTTCCTTTTCTTTCTCTTCCGTTTTCTTTCTTTGTTTCTTCTCTTTCTCTTTTTATTTTCTTTCTCTTTCTTTTTTTCTTTTTCTATCCCGTTTCTTTTTTATTTATTTTCTTTTTCTTTTCTTTTTCTTTCTATTTTTTAAGAGTTGTGAGGGTTGTGAAATTGAGTATTCCAATTTGTAATTGGTGGAGGAATATTGCAACAAGGAAATACAGTGGTAAAATTATTCTAAGCTTTTGGAGAAACCCGTAAGTCTTTATTTTTACCATGTCTTGTATGTTTTATTTTTCCATTATATATATGAATTTGAATTATTTCATGAGTAACTAAATTAATTATCTTGAGATAAAGGGGGTATGATAATATTTTATGATAATGTTATTTTGACTTTAAATTAAATAAATTTCTGTTTTCCATTTAGTTCAAAAAATGCTCAATGCTCTTAGTAATTCCTAACAAGAACCTAAGTGATAAAACTGTATACTTGTGGGTATATTAGTAAGTTTAAGTAATTAATAGAATCGAGAGATTTATTGTTACTGGAAAGTTTTTGAACTAAGCCTAAGGTTTTGAAATACTTTTTATGACCTCGGTAAAACCATGAAAGTAATCAAAATCTTTTAGGGAATAAATAAGGGATTTTCACAAAACGATAATGGGCCTTTTCTAAGGATTAAGCACCGCTTTCCATAGGTTAGGTACATTAATAGGATTCCAAGAGGAACATATTAATTAGCTTAAGGAAAATCCATCTTGGAAAACTTAATTTGATTCTTATTTATGAAAAGTTAAAATTCATTAACATAAAATAAAGTCTTGATCCCCCGAAATCCCAAGATACTCTCAACTCTAATTTTTTTTTAAGTGTCAAGTAAATTTTGTTTCTAAATTTATTTTTTAATTTGTGTTTTATTTTACAAAAACATTAAAAATCAATTGTGTGGATAATTAAATTTCAATATGCTGGTACTTTGAAAACAGTCCTTGTGGAGAACGATAATCTTTTATATTACGCGACATAACCCGTGCGCTTGCGGGCCCTGTCAAGTTTTTGGCGCCTCAAATATCGGCAATATTGAAATTCGATTAGATCATACTTGTTAATATTTTTTTTGTTTTGTTTGTTTCTTTTTATATTTTTCTTTATTTTTATTTTGTTTGTTACTTTGTATTTTGTTCTTTATTTTGCGTATCTGTTGTTGTTTTATTTTTGTAATTGTTTATTTTATTTGTCATTTATTTTCTTTTTATACGACGAAGCCGTAGTGTCGATCTAAACTGAGGATTTGACCCTGAGATAGAACGTACCCTTAGAGCTTTAAGAAAATAACAAAAACAACAAAAATAACAAAAAGAAAAACAAATGGCAGACCAAAATAGAGCCTTAAGAGATTTTGCCGCTCCAAGTACAAATGGAAGAGGATCTAGCATCCTTAGACCCACAGTGGAGGCTAACAATTTTGAATTGAAGCCTTCACTACTCTCTACGGTTCAACAGAACCAATTCGGAGACCCTCTGAAGATCCAAATCTTCACCTTTAAATTTTTCTTGAATACTATAACACCCTAAAAATGAACGGAGCCACCAATGATGCCATTCGCTTGAGACTCTTCCCTTTCTCTTTAAGAGATAAAGGGAGGGCGTGGTTATACTCTCTTCCTGAAGGATCCATCATGACTTGAGAATAATTGTCCAGTGCTTTTATCAATAAATGGTACCCAAGGAACAAGACCGATGAGCTGAGAAAACAAATCATAAATTTCTCACAAAAAGATGATGAATCCTTGTATGAAGCCTGGGAGAGATACAGGGAGATGCTAAGAGAATGTCCTCACCATGGGATAGAAAGGTGGTTGACAATCCATATTTTCTATAATGGACTAACTTCTACACAAAAGATCTCTTTAGATGCTGTAGCTGGAGGAGCCTTCATGAGTAAAAATGTTGATGAAGCTGAGAACCTAATTGAGGAAATAGCTCAAAACACTCACCAGTGGAACTCTGAGAGAGGATTACCTGCTAAAACACCAGGTAAGTACTCTGTTGATGCTCTTTCCCTACTTTCTGCCAAAGTTGAAGAATTAACATTAAAACTTGATAAAATAGGGTCAACAGGTGCTACTAATATTGTTTGTGAAGTTTGTGGTGTTGCAGGACATGGAGCTACAAACTGCCATTTAGCAATGACCCCTAATCAAGAACAAGAAACGCATCAGGTGGATGCTATTGGAAACTATGGTGGAAATTATCAAGGTAACTATAGACCTCTACAAGGTCCACCTGGCTTCCAAAATAGGCCACCTCAATTCCAAGGTAATCAAAGTAACTACAACCCTCAACAAGGACCCTATATTCCACAGAAATCAAAACTAGAGTCCTTAATGGAGACATTTGTAGCTAGTCAATAGAAGCAGAATGATGAGTTCTCTAATGCAATAAAAACCTTAGCTTCAAAAGTGGACTCTCTTGCCACCCATAACAAAATACTAGAGAATCAAATTGCCCAACAAGCCTCCTACACGGGTTGTATCGACAAGTACAGGCAATATTGATTCATGATGGCACATGGTTTTACATTTTGTGTGACTCAATCACGATAAATTAAGAATGAAAAGTATGACCATGTAGTGACAAGGAAGATTAACTAATGGAATACTAAGATTTGGTAGTTAAAGTAAGCGTAGAGTATTGTAACTTAAGAAACTAAGGCGTTATGATTGAATATGTATACATGTTAATCAATGAATGGTCAGATACAAGCATCGATAATATGAGTTAAATTGGAGTGATTTGGAACTGTAATATATGAAAACAATAATGTAATCATATTTATGGGATGATGTTAAGCTTTGAATAAGCAATAGTTACTTTTGTATAATGTTTTGAGTAGGCGATTGTCGTGATATATGATGCTCTGAGTGACCAAGCTCTGAGTGGGCAATCACAAATGTTTATCTTATATTGAACTTTGAGTGGGTGATGGCCATGATTATATAATGCTCCAAGTGGGTAAGCCTTGAGTGGGTGATTCCTTTCTTATTTTATCTTGAACCAGAAGGAGATAAGTATTATAATTTATTACATCCGAAACGGGTTCGCCTGAGTGGCAATACTTGTTTTGATATGCTGAGTGAGCAAGTGATTAGTGAGCATTATGTTATGCTATTCTGAGCTATAAGTTAATTGAGGTATACAAGTGTCATAACTGTATTAAATATGAAATGGTACTAGTCACCATGAGTTATTAGTGGCTGATAATGTTCCCCACGGTATGTTGATTTAGAGAATGAAATCTCTTTTAAGAAGGGTGATGCATAATCTTGGAGAATTATATTCTTTTGGCAAGCGCACTAATCATTAAATTTGTAATATATTTGATCGTCCCACAGGGATTGAGGTAATTACCAACACCTAGGACTAGTACAAGCTGAACCAAAACATAAGGAGATAGAATTCATTATCTTTATGCTTTTATGCACTTTCTATGTTTTTGTAATTTTAGAAACAATATGAAAATGAGATGTATTTAATGGAAGATAGGTTAGGATTGCTTCAGCTTACAATTTCATCAAGAAACATACAATTGAGGTTCAATCAAGCTTCAGACTCAAGAGGACAATTCATAGATGGTTAATCCTTAATTCATTAGGTAATTAACACTAATTCCTAAGCATTAAACCCTAATCCCTTAGGTATTCAGTGACAGAGAAATCTAATGCGAAATTGGGGATTGAACTCTAACTATTCACCTAATTACTAGGCCTGAATTAGTTAGGAAGCTAGAAGTTATCTAAGCCTCAACCATGATTTCTCATTGGTGAGATTCTTCAATTAGGTCTGGATTTGTCAATCCAACAGTGTAGATTCACTTCTCAGCTTGTTCTCCTCACGCTTTAGAAGATAATTTTCTCAATGCAGATTCAAGATTCCATTGGAAGGTTTAACAATCCCAACCATAGGAGTCTAGCAACCCATGGAAGTGGTTTCAGAAAGTGGAATATGGAGAGCCATGGAAGAGAGAGTTTAGTGAGGGAAAATGTTTAGAGAGAGATTGAAAATCAGAAAATGAATTATGTTATTGCTTCTGTGTGTTAGTTACAGAGTATTTACACTATATATAGCTAAGGCAAAAACTAACTAACTAACTCTAATTAATTATAAAGGAAACTTCCTAGCAATTAAACTAACGAAACTAATTAATTAATTACAAAGGAATGAATAATTACAACACAATAATTAAATTACTAAAATACAAATATAGTCAGCAACTAATAAAATAATTAATGGTAACTACTACAGCAATTCACATTGAAAGAATATAATAAACTGGGCAAACAGACTTCACGCTTAAGCGTAATCTATATGCGCTTGAGCGTGATACATTAACTTGATGCATGCAGGTGACTTCACGCTTGAGCGTGACCCTTGTATGCTTGAGCGTGATGGCTTCAACTTGAATGCAGAGTGACCTCACGCTTAAGCTTGACCCTTGTCCGCTTGAGCATGATGGCTTCACACCTTACTGGATCTGCACGTATGTACGCTGGGAGGCCAGCATATGTATGTTGACTCACTGACTTGCTGATTCTTCATTTTCTTGGTTCTATTTGTGCGCGTTCGTACTCTGGGATTCCAACGTATGTACATTGGATTTCCTGCACCTAGATCCTGTAAAATACAATATATAAATGCCTAGCATATGTGCACTAGCTTTCTAGCGTATGTACGCTAGGTTAATGAGTCTCTCAATAAACATATTTCCTTATGTGCCTATCTTTCTAACCATTTTCTTGGACAATTTACACATATTTGAATTAATTAATTAAAACAAGAAAGAATGACAATTCATTAAATAATAATGCCAAACTCAACAATATTTAATGGATTAAGTTAAATTAAAGATGCATTTATTAAGTCTTTTCAAGACTTATCACATCCCCAAACTTAAAGCTTGCTTGTCCTCAAGAAAGGACTCAGATTAATTAAAACAATTGCACTTACTCAAGATAATCAACCTTTCCTTAACTTAACTTAACTCATGCCATAATTATTGAATACCCTTCATGCTTTCTTTCTGCAACTTTTGAAAATATAATTACTCACACTTCCTTTAGGAACAAACTGGTGATACTTTCCTCACATGGATTAGTGTTTCACTCTTCTTTTAGTGTATAGGTTCAATTACATGCACTCATCACCTGCATAATTGTCAGATCAATATAGGGTTGCAACTGTTCTAAACATCATGACATATGCTAACACAATTGGGTCAGTAAGGGCTTTTTAAGCTTGTAATGGGGTTAGACTATAGGCTCTATTTTTATTTTTCTAGTCAATGTTGGATTAAAAGATGTGCCCACTGATGCCTTGCCTCAATCTTAACTTAAATGCCTCTACTAACCAGCTCTTTTGCTTTTTTTTTTCTTTCAGATGAAGGATAACTCAATTACTTGTGGTGCTTTGCACCTTCTTCTTTTTCAGTCCTTTGGAATCTTTTTTTCTTTCTTTCTTCTCTTTCATTCATTTTTTTGTCAATACCATTTTCCTTCTATATAGGAATTAATTTTTACTGATTTTTCACTTTTCTTTTGCTTTTGCTGTTCTTCCTTTCATTTCTCAAAATCCTCATCTATAATTAAGGTCATAGTGTGTCCTTTAATTGCTGTTAGGCACACTCTTCATCCCCAAACTTAGAACTTGCTAGTCCCTAGCAATAAGCTAAGACTCAGTAGTTCATCAGTGGTACATCTAGGGATAATTCACTTGGTTTTTCTCAGATAAATTGGCTTATAAAGTTAGGTACATAATCAGAATGAAAAGGTCTCAGGCTCAAACATAACTATTGGGTCAAAGGATAATTAATTTGGGTGGCTAATTTTGGCCCTGGCTAATTTGCAAATAAGGCCTTCATCATTTCCAATTGGTAAACATATAATGATTAGCAAGTACTGAAGCAAATTCTGTCTCACTAAGCAAGAATGCAGGCCCACTCAAAAAAAAAGAAATAGGCTCAAAAGCTAATCAATCACAAGTAATCAGCCAATCATGTCCCAAACTTAATGCGAGATTATAATTTCAGATTGCTAACTAGCGTGGTGAATATACAAATACTTAAGGATGGAAATAGTTATGGACAGGGATCATGAATCAAGCAATACGAATCAATTAATTTATCTAATTGATGCCTGAGAATCAGCAAACTTAAATTAAGATGAATTCTAAACTAAATACAGTTAATACCTTTCATAAATTAATGGGATGAGGGGATAGATTACTTCCCTTTTTACCTATATGGTAAGGGTTTGGTGAGCGATGGTTGTAAGAATTGAACAATACAAATCAGAAAAAGAAATACATTGAACAATTAACAAAGAGTCATACTTTCATTACAACTGAAAGGGAAATACATTGTTCAAGAAAGGACATTAAAAGAAAGTTATTACACTACAAAATTAACTTAGCATAAATGATAGCAAATTAAAATATCAATCTTCCTCTTCTTCATCAGCAGCCTCATCCATAGGTTCATTATTTTGTTGCTCAGGATAGGGTGGAAATTCAGTTGCCAAAGGTGTGTCATCAGGGGGAATGGTGAACCCAATGGAAGCCAACCATAAGTCTCTATTAGTTAGAACTCCCATTTCTTCAGTGTGGTCCACATTCAGTGCAGTGGCAATCTTCCTCAGCATAAGATCATGGTTTAGAACCAGATCATAGGTCCCTAATTGTATCTTTTTCATGGCTTGGATTTCTTACATTACCATAGAGAGATCAAAGGAATTACCTGAACCTGTTGAAGGTAATGGTGCAGAAGATGATGGTTTGGGTTGTCTGTGACGCTTTGGTTCTTGAGGCATAAAGTGGTCAATGTGATCTATTACCCAGTACTTACCCATAATTCTCTCAGGCTTCACCTTTATCAGTTCTTCATAGTTCAATCTAACCTAATTCTTTTTGGCCAGCAAAGTGACAATGGAGCTATATGGTAGTTAAAGATTTTTTTCATTGGCTTTCACCATCTCCTCCAATATTAACTCACCCAAATTAACATACAGGCCTTTATTAAACAGTAAATCAACACTAACCTCTTAATGACAACCTCAGTAGCATGAGCCATAGGTTGCAGGGATGAAAGGACATAGTGGCACTATAAGTGGGGGAGATGATTCAAATAACTTTTCTTAACACATTTTGGTGCGCCACTCACTTTTGTTATATATGCACCCCCTTGTTCACAACATTCCTCTAGTATTTCCTTTCTAAAATTCTCATTTTCAACTCTATGGAAGATATCTACTATCCAAGTGTATTGACATCCTTCACCATCTAAGATAGGTACCTTCAAACTCTTAATTCAATATGTGACCAGAGAGAGGAATAGTGACTCCTCTCAAGTAAGAAGAAAAAGGTACCTTGTCTTCAATAGAATTGCCCCTTAAATTGGCATAGAACTCCCTAGTGAGTTCTTGATAACCATTGCCTAAGTTTTCATTAAAATACTGCCATCCCTTTGCAAACATAGCAGCCTTTACATTAATATCAAAGCAATTATCTTTATCAATGACCAGAACCCTTTCCCTTATTACTCCTCTGTTTTTGAATTTTGTCTCATATTCTTGAGCAGCCTTGAGATCTCTAAACCTATTCCAGTCAAAATCCTCATTTTTCTTGGACTTCTTTTCCTCCTTAAGGCTTTTACTCTTTTTAGGTGGTGGAGAAATAGGGATGCTTGAAGTAACCACCCCTTTTCCTTTCTCTTTTGGGGTTTTCTTTACACTTTCCATTTTAACAACTCTTTCTGGTTTTAATGAGTCTTTGTGATCTTATGGATATTGTGAATGTTAAAGATGGTATTTATAGGGCCTAAATGGGTGCAAATGCATAAACAACACAACCGCAGCAAAATGAAAATGTGAGATGAATGGACATGATGGATGCATCAAATTCAAAATTGAAATGGCAGAATGTAATAATTCCAGCTATTAACTGAAATTAAGGAATAAAAAGATGTTACCTTTCAAAGGAATCCAAAAATTGTGCCCTTTCCTCTTCAAAACACAAGTTTCCAACATAAAGAGGTATGAGTTAGGGTTTGTACGCTGAGAGGGTTTTTATACTGCTAAACCCAGCATTTATACGCTTATGTTTTGATTGCTATAGGTGGTAACAGGCTGGCACATACTGAGGTACGTATAGGTATATTGAATCTTTGGCATACAGACGCCCACATTAAGGCACAACAAGGTGTAACAGGTGGTAAAGTATGGGTTCAAGCTTAAGCGTACACGATCACGCTCAAGCTTACAGGAGTCATGCTTAAGCGTGGAATTCTCTCGCTCATGTTTGGTGCTAGACACTCCCAACGATCATGCTTAAGCATGCATATTCCTCGTCTAAACGCCAGGCATTCCTAAAGGTTCACGCTTTAAGCGTAAAGGCCCACGCTTAGGCGTGAACACACGCCCAGGGTCACGCTTGGTACTTGCTCAAGCGCACCACATATCCAGGGGTCACGCTTCAAGCGTGAAGGGTCATGCATAAGTGCCAGACACTTTCTAAGGTTCAAGCTGCCAGCGTGAAGGGTCATGCTTAAGCGCTCCTCGAGCTCGCTCAAGCGCGTGGTGGTTCGCTCAAGCGTACAAGGGTTCTCGCTTAAGCACATAGGGTGCTCACTCAAGCGCGAAGGCATACCCAGGGGTCACGTTTGAGCTCATAGAAGCTTGCTCAAGCGCACAGGTTGGTACAGAAGTCACGCTTAAAGCGTGGAGTCTCTCGCTCAAGCACAAAGACATTCCCTGATTCATACTGTAAGCCACGCTCAAGCGTACAAGGCTTCTCGCTTGAGCGTGAAGGCACAAGTTGGTCCACGCTTAAGCGCGCTATCTCTTCGCTTGAGTGCCAAGGGGGCCTGATCCTAATTTACTTACGCGTAGCAATGCCCAGTTTGGAGCGTATATACGCATACCTCCTGGTCCATAATTTTATTATTTTGCTGATACGCGTATATACACAGGAATTCAGGTATATACACTCAAACCTTATTCAAAAATTTTCAAGTTTATTAACACTATATTCAAACTTTTTTTTAGTTTTCTTTTATTGTTTGAAAACACCAAGCATAAAATACATCAATTAAAATGTAGGGTTGCCTCCCTCAAGCGCTTTTTTAAGGTCACTAGCTTGACTTTTAACACCTAAGACGATGCCTATAAAAACATGGAGGATTTCTGCCTATCAAACTCTCCTCCATAGTAGAGCTTAAGTCTCTAGCCATTCACTTTGAATGTTCTTCCAGTGGTTGGTTTCTTTACCTCAATTGCACTACGAGGGAAACCCTTATTCACAATGAAGGGTCCAGACCATTTTGATCTGAGTTTTCCTTGAAAGAGTCTCAGCCTAGAATTGAATAACAAGACCTTGTCATCCTTGTGAAACTCCTTCCTATTTATCCACTTATCATGCCACCTCTTAGTTCTCTCCTTATATATTGAGGCACTCTGATAAGCATTGAGTCTGAATTCCTCAAGTTCATAGAGTTTCAGGACTTTTTCCTCTTGAGATTTGTCAAATTCCACGTTTAACAGCTTTGTGGCCCACCATGCCTTATGCTCCAACTCTACAGGGAGATGTCAAGCCTTACCATATACCAACTGATACGGTGACATGCCAATTGGAGTCTTAAATACTATACTATAGGCCCACAATGCATCATCTAATCTCACAGACCAATCCTTCCTAGATTTCCTTACTACTTTCTCTTGTATCCTCTTAATTTCTCTGTTAGAAAGCTCAACTTGTCCATAAGTTTGTGGATGGTAGGGAGTGGATACTTTATGGAGTACCTCATAATGTCTTAGGGCTTTTTCCATGATTCTATTGTAGAAATGTGACCCTCCATCACTAATGAGGACTCCAGGTACTCCAAATCTAGAGAAAATGTTCTTCTTTATAAACCTAAGCACCACATATGCATTATTGGTTCTGGTAGGGATTGCCTCCACCTACTTGGAGACATAATCCATAGCAACAAGGATATACTCATTGGAGAATGACTTTAGGAATGGTCCCATGAAGTCAATGCCCCAGACATCAAATAGCTCCACAACTAAAATATTTATCAAAGGTATACCAGCTTTAGCAGAGAGGCCTCTACTTCTTTGGCACTTATCACACCTTTGCACATATACTCTAGCATCCTGAAAAATTGTTGGCCAATAAAAGCCACACTGTAACACTTTTGCTGCTGTTCTAGAGGCACCATGGTGTCCTCCATAATAGGAATCATGACGGTGCAATAAGAGTCTTTCTTGCTCTGATTCAGGCACACATCTCCTAATGATTCCATCTACTCCTATCTTATACAGAAAGGGATCATCCCATAAAAAAGTTTTACTGTCATGAAAGAACTTTTTCTTCATATGGAATGTTCATCCTTTTGGTACCACAGAGGCACTTTTAAAGTTGGCCATATTAGTATACCATGGCCCTGTGGTAATTGCCATCAGCCTCTCATCTGGGAATTCCTCTTTTATCAAGACAGAGTCTGATTCACCTTCCAGATGAGAGAGTTGATCAGCCATTGAGTTCTCTACTCCTTTTTTATCTCTTATTCCAAATCAAACTCTTGGAGTAATAGAACCCATCTGATCAATCTTGGTTTGATTCTTTTTTAGGTAGCAAGTACTTGATTGCTGAATGGTCTGTACAAACAATGACCTTAGCACCAATCAAGTAAACTCTGAATTTATCAAATGCATACACCATAACAAGCATTTCTTTTTCAGTAGTGGTGTAGTTTATTTGATTCTCATTCAGTACCTTAGTAGCATAATAAATAACACGTGTTAATTTTTCTTTTTTCTGTCCTAGTACAGCTCCTATAGCAAAATCACTTGCATCATACATGAGTTCAAATGGTAAAGACCAATCAGGTGCTGCAAGGATTAGAGCTGTAATTAATCTTTGTTTCAGATTTTCAAAAGCCTTGACACAGTTTTCATCAAAAACAAAAGCATGATCTTTCACCAGTAAATTAGTCAAAGGCTTTGCTATTTTTGAAAAATCCTTTATAAATCTCCTATAGAAGCCAGCACATCCTAAGAAACTCCTCACTCCTTTCACATTGATTGGAGGAGAAAGCTTTTCAATGATATCAATCTTGGCTCTATTTACTTGAATGCCCTCTACAGAGACTTTATGGCCAAGGACTATCCCTCCTCTAACCATAAAATGACATTTTTCCCAGTTGAGGACAAGATTAGTTTCTTGACATCTCACCAGCACCTTAGATAGGTTGTTGAGGCATACATCAAAGCTGTTTCCAAACACAGAGAAGTTATTCTTAAACACCTCAATGAACTTTTCTACCATATCCCCAAAAATTCCCAGCATACACCTTTGAAAGGTTGCTGGTGCATTGCACAAACCAAATGGCATGCGCCTATATGCAAAGATTCCATATGGACAGGTAGTGGCTGTCTTCTCTTGATCTTTTGGATCAACCATAATTTGGTTGTATCCTGAATATCCATCAAGGAAGCAATAATACTCATGACTTGACAGCCTCTCAAGCATTTGATCTACAAAAGGTAAAGGGAAGTGGTCTTTCACTACAACAAAACGGGTTTTTAACAGCGGTTATTGTGGCAATTTTCGGCGGTTTAAATGATGTTTACGGCGGTTCCCAAACCGCCGCTAAATGCTCCACCGCTAGGAAATTAGCGGCGGTTTTTTGCAACCGTTGGAATAACCACCGCTATATGTTACAACCGTAGGATAAACCGCCGTTTGGAACCACTGTAAAAAATGAAAATGATCTAACTGGTATTTACCTACGGTTGTAACCGCCGCAAAAAACTAAAATGTACTAACCACAACTAGAACCACTACTAAAAGTTTCAGTTTATTTTAAATAGAAAACCAGATTTTCCTTGTAACAAATTACTTTTTATATCCATTATTTTTTTAACACAACAATTACATATTAATATTTCATATATTAATGACTTTTATCTATATAAAAATAATATATAATAGACAAATTAATTTGATTATCAATACACAAATAGGATAAACTAAATTTCTAAAAATATAATTACAAAATAAAGTTATACAACTATAAATCAATAAACTCATAAACTCATATATATATATAGTCAATATAACATAAAACTAAAACTCTAACATGGTCATGAAAAGAACGTAGCGGCTGTATAAAATACAGTAAATGAAACCCAATAAACACATACGCAATTACATTGAACTATCTATCTATGATACTAGATAAATCTTAAATGTTAGCTAAATTGGCATGTTCTGCAGAACAGATTACGGTGTCTATCACTCATATCATCGTAGCAGTAAAGCATTTCTCCAAAAGAATATCCACTATGGCACTGCAGAAAATGTAAAGGAGATCCCAAGTCAAAACATATGCTACATGTAAAATGTAATAAAAATACATTGAATGAGTATTCTAACTCACCAATGCTACAAGGCCTTTTGATTCAGCAACAGATTCCCCTATCTTCAGAACAACATTCTTTGTAGAAATAAGCTCATAAAGAGCTACTCCAAAAACAAACGCACAAATATCTTTTTGGCTTGCTTAACTTCTTTGGTAAATCTGAAGTCTTCTTATACCTTGAGGTACAATGGTGTTTAGTTTTTTCTCGCTGCTTAACTTATCTGCATGGTCTGAAGGCACATCTTGGATCGAAGGGGTGTTTAATAGTTTATCACTAGTTATTGTTTGGTCCAGAATTTCTCCATTTTCTAAAGAATATGAAGCAACCTTGATTACCTCAATAGGTCTTGAGATATTTTGCTTTGATAAACTTGGTACTACTTTGTTAGAATTTACTTCTAGTAAGTTAGGATTTGTTCCTGTATGCCTGAGTAAACAACAAAATTTTAAGGAAAAATGATCAACAACATCCTCATTTTCAAACAAAGAAACAAACCACATGGAAGGAAACAAAGTGACACATACTCATTTTCATAGTGATAAGTGATAACTTCACTTAAATTCAAAGGCATTTATAACAAAACCTTTCAGGACCACCTCATAACGAAATTATAATAAGTCAAATGTATGCAAAACACATTTCTTGGCGTGTAATTTTCTTAGCACCCTAAAACACTCCAAAATAACAGTTTCTTTTCTATTCTATATTTGGTATTTTAACAAGGAGCCTAATACAGAAATTAATTAGTATCAGTGTTGTATTGAGACTATTTACAGAAAGTTAAAGGCATATATTGCACTAAATATAATTCTCACCATTTTTTGTAAAGGGATGTCTCCCATGAGATACATAAACCTGTAATGAAGAAAAAAAAACTCATTAAAATTTGTAAGTAGAAATCAATAATATAGGTTTTTGTAATAAACAGGGTAGTGCTAAAAGTTTTGGTAAAGAAGAGCTACGGGTAATTTAATTTTGCAAGAAGTGCATAAAATATGTTTCTTCATCATCGTTAATCAATACAAAGGTTTGAATAATACTCACTTTATGCAACAAAAACAAACCCGTCAATACACTAGTGGAAAAAATGGAAATAATTACGGTTAAAAATGGCCTTTATTCACGGTTAAAGAACCATGGTTGTTGCAGCCGTGGTAGTAGATGAGGGCCTTTAACCACGGTTAAAAACCATGGTAATAAATCACATCTGACCACGGTTAAGAACAACCGTGAATATAACTTACTATTTATATTCACGGTTATCGAGCACAACCGTGAATATAAGAACTAAAAGGTTTCAGTTACAAACTACTTATATTCACCGTTATGCTAATAACCGTGGATAAAGAGTATCTATATTCACGGTTGTCCAGTATAACCGTGAATATAGATTCTATTTATCCACGGTTGTCCATCATAACCGTGAATATAAGTACTAAAAGGTTTCAATTACAAACTACTTATATTCACGGTTATGCTACTAACCGTGGATAAAATGTATCTATATCCACGGTTGTCCACCATAACCGTGAATATAAGTAGTTTGTAACTGAAACCTTTTAGTACTTATATTCACGGTTATGATAGACAACCGTGGATAAATAGAATCTATATTCACGATTATGGTAGTAACCGTGGATAAATATAGTCTATATTCACAGTTGTTACCATAACCGTGAATAAATACTGAGGTTTTTTTTTTAATATGGTTTCTGTTTTATCGTTTCCCAAACCTGCATTCAGACAACCAGTACAGTACACAGTATGTCACAGCAACACTATATAAAAAGAATGGTATGTATATAACAATTTATTTTCTATATCAATTCATAACAACCTAAAAAATGAAAGTATATACAATTAAGTTGAATGTAATCTAATAAAAGTAAACCCTAAATCCTTCTAGATACATATATAAAAGAATAAAGATCCTATATCTAGCTTCGCTTAACTTCAATGAAGTGTGAGGCCCATTGCTTTCTAACATCATCTACAAGTGCCTTTGTGAAATATGACCGGTCCTTAAAGTACTGCAAACAATGCACAAAACAATTAGAACAAAAGCTTTATTTATTACATGAAATTGATGAAATTGGTAGAAAAGTAGTCCAAATGATGAGACTTACATCTGTCCATCCATCTACTAAATGTTGTTGGACAATGGTCAGCATAGTGTGCATGACGAAATAGCCACACTCGTAGGTACCCTTCTGCTTGTAAGACTACAATGGACATATAGTATAGAATAAGTGAATTCGCAACTTAAAAAATATGTATTGAAGATTTGAATGAATACGATTGACTTACTTTTGGGTGCACCCATGCAACTTTTCTTCCGTTGGACTTGTTTCCAATCAGTAGATTGTATCCAACCACCGCCCTACGTCAAACAAAACACAAGATAAGTTAGAATCATATAGTTCTAAAAATGATGTAATCGAATTTGTACTTATTTTTTAGGGATTAACTTACCGGTCTACTATATCTTTCAGGTCTTGTGGAACCATCCGATGCAAAGTATCAAAGTACAGAGCAAGATAGTCCTTCGGACAGATCACCACAAGCGCGCAGTGAGCCCTGCAGTTACCAGTGATAAGTGAGACTTCAAAATGCAAAAATTCATGACAATAATTATGGAATAGAATATTACCCTTTATGATAGGGGCCCATGTATACAGGCTTCCAGACTCAAACATCCAATTCTGGATGTATGCTTGGGTGTCCTGCGGGGTATTTCCTTGCTTCTGTATGAGCGAGGGCTCTAAGAAACCATAAGTTCCTTGGAAACCCAAGTCCACATAGAGTTTTGCCAGAAACCTAAACAAGTTAAGACATGGTTAGCGACAAATAACTTGTATAATGAAAAAATTGGACAAAAAATGATATACTTACAGCTCCCACAACTGAATGATGGAGGCGTTCAGCATCGACGTCCCCGAAATAATGTCACACATGTCAAAATGTGTGACGTAAAGTGGAAGATCACTTGGACGGCCAAACACTAGTGGCTGCCATGGGACCTGAACAGTGTCCTCTCCTTGCTCATACCCGATGCGCCATAGCATCCGGATGGGATCCTTGGCCGGGTCTGGCTTCTTCAATGTCTGTTCCTGTTGAGCAATTGACAACCATCACATTTTGTACCATAATTGACAATATAATAAAATTAGTTAGTGTTTAGGGTTTTTACCTGTCCAGGGGCAATCACCAGAAGTCTGTTAGGCCACATCAGAAAGTGGCCCACCGCCTGACCGACGGTCTTCACCTCCGGAGTTGCCACTGGCACAGCAGCATCCTCCTCGAGGACGAGCACAATAGAAACCCTGGACATACCATCAGGTAATGTCTGATGGTGAACCACAGGGCCTAAGTTGTACACCATACCAGTGGCAACTGGCTCCTCCGACCCGTCAACAAACAGGTCACATTGACGGGTGTCTGGTGGCTCGACCCCATCATCGTCAGGGTCAGCCGCAGCGCACGACCCCTTAGTGCTAACCTTCCGTATCTACATATTTACACATCAAGTAGAAGTTATTCAACAATGAAATAAAGTGATTACAAACAATAAAACCGAGGAAATTAAATAAAGAATCTAACCTGTGGGTCGCTAGCGGGTGCAGTAGTCTCCTGGTGGTGGCTGAGTGAGGCCTTCATCTCCTCCCTGAATCGGGCCATCTCCTGGTGGAGCCTAGATATCTCCTCCTGGTATTCAGCCTTCACAACAGCCACTTTCTGCTCCACCATTTTCTCAAGGGAGGGGGCAGGGTCGGGAGCACCGTAATAGGAGCGCAAGCCTGTGAAATGTGAATGATTAGCCCATAATTGTTTAACAGATAACAAAATGAAAGCATAGAGTTATTTACCACTTACCTACACCTCGACTGTTAGGAAATCCATAAGCATGAGCAGCGGAAAAATAAAAGGGATTCCATAGGATTTGCAAGGTTCCGTGTTTCAAAGCACAAAAACAATTTTGAAATTCATTTTGGATTACCTCTTGAAGAACTCTGAAGCAGTCGTAGCCTCGTCCTTTAGGAGTCCACACGAGCACTCCCACCAGAATCGCAACACTTGCCAACTGCTAGTTTGACGGCGTGTAGCTCTTGCAACTTTTGCGAATATGTGTCTCACTTGAGTGAACGGCCTATGAGCATCTTATGCTCTATTTATAGGCTTAGGTTTGACCTAATTTGTTCTCTCTAAAAGTGGGCTCCTTACTCATTCCAAATGAGTTAGGCTCAATAGCTTTATTTTAGTCCAACTAAAATAAGACAACATTTTCTGATGGGCTTACTCTATGTGTGTGACCCTATAGGTAAAATACCCGGTCATATTAATAATAAACTATTTTATTATTAATATAAAATAAGAGCGGCATCTAGCAATGCATCATTATGTCCGAATATTATCAACATAACCTATAAGTGATAATTATTTAATATGTTTATTCCTTTTGTCACGATATCCTAATTGGGCCCAAGGCATGGTCGCGTCATCCTTGTACGGCCCAATTTATTTTACTTGATACCGGAGTAGACTGGATCCGAATAAATATCTAATATTTATTCTTTCTAGCATGGCCATGCGTTTTCTTAGTCTTACTCCATCAAGTGGCCTATGGATATCACTCCTGTCACATAGGAGAGACAAAATCCCATCTACATCACTCACATCCCTCTGCATAATTTGTTTATTGCCTAATCACAACCTTTATAGTCCTCTTGTTACAGAAGACGTTTAATTGTATTAAAACAATAAACTCCTCATGTAGGAATCGTAGTGACTTCAGGTCGAAGGACTACATATACCATTATCACATTGAGAATCGTTTATGACAATCATGTAACGATCCATGCAACGTTCTCATGGTGGGTCTGTCCAGTACATCATTACTCTTAATGTGTACCTGTGTGAAGACTCGATATCATCTATATCTATGATGTGTGAGATCAGGTCATCAGTACACTCACACACTAGTCTCAGTGTATTTACATGTCCCCATGTAAATACTTGACTAGGGACATTTTAGGAATAATTTTTATATGACCTATTACTCCAAGGATAAATATGTTTTAAAACAATTTTAAACTGAAATATTTATTCTATTGATAAGTAGAAAAATGATACAAATGAAGAAGCATAAAAGCTCATAGTGCATACACCAACAATCTCCCACTTGCACTAGAGCCAATCAGACATTTGCCTAATGCCTAATGATCTAGTGTGCCCCTCATGTTTTTGTTGTGTAAGAGGTTTTGTGAGTGGGTCAGCAATATTCTCATCAGTATGCACCTTACAAATCTTTACATCTCCTCGGTCAAGGATCTCTCGAATGAGATGAAATCGCCTAAGTATATGCTTGGATCGTTGATGTGATCTAGGTTCCTTAGCTTGTGCGATTGCTCCACTATTGTCACAGTAGAGACTTATAGGGTCCACAATGCTAGGAACAATCCCAAGTTCTGTTATGAACTTCTTGATCCATACTGCCTCTTTTACAGCATTTGAGGCAGCAATATACTCAGACTCTATAGTAGAATCAGCAACTGTCTCTTGCTTTGAACTCTTCCAGCTTACAGCGCCACCATTTAGACAAAACACGTACCCAGATTGCGATCTTGAGTCATCCTTATCAGTTTGGAAGCTAGCATCAATGTAACCTTTTACAATGAGCTCTTCTTCCCCTCCATATATCAAGAATGAATCCTTAGTTTTTCTTAAGTACTTCAGGATATTCTTGACAGCAGTCCAGTGACTTTCACCGGGATCAGACTGGTATCTGCTCGTCATGCTTAAAGCGTACGAGACATCTGGTCAGGTACATATCATGGCATACATGATTGATCCAATAGCAGATGCATATGGAATCTTATTCATCCGTTCTCTTTCTTCTTTAGTGGAAGGAGATTGAGCTTTTGATAAGCTTATGCCATGAGCCATAGGCAAAGTTCCTTTCTTGGAATCTTGCATGTTAAACCTTTTTAACACTTTGTCTATGTATGTATTCTGACTTAGGCCAAGAAGTTTTCTTGATCTATCTCTATAGATCTTAATTCCCAACACGTAGGTTGCTTCACCTAAGTCTTTCATAGAAAAACAGCTTCCCAACCAACTCTTCACAAACTGAAGAGTAGGAACGTCATTTCCAATAAGTAGTATGTCATCAACAATTGTGCAGTCACTAACCTTCTTGTAGACACAAGGTTCATCCTCATTTTTAGTAAAGCCAAATTGTTTAACAGCTTCATCAAAACGAAGATTCCAGCTTCTGGAAGCTTGCTTAAGTCCATATATAGAACGTTGTAGCTTGCACACCTTCCTGGATGCTTCAGGCTTAACAAAGCCTTCAGGTTGTGTCATGTACACTTCCTCCAGAAGATTTCCATTAAGGAAAGCAGTCTTGACATCCATTTGCCATATCTCATAATCATGGTATGCAGCAATAGCAAGCAGAATCCGAACAGACTTTAGCATAGCAACTGGGGAAAAAGTTTCATCATAGTCTATACCATGTATTTGCTTGAAACCTTTAGCCACCAACCTTGCTTTAAAGGTACTTATATTACCATCCATGTCAGTTTTCTTTTTGAAAACCCACTTGCATCCTATAGGTTTTACCCCTTCAGGTGCATCAACCAAGTTCCAAACTTGATTAGTGTACATGGAGTCCATTTCAGATTCCATGGCTTCTAGCCATTTCTCAGATTCTGAACTTGCAATGGCCTCTTCATAAGATGTTGGCTCATTTTGATCCATTAGGGATACATCTCCTTCCTGAGTTACAAGAAATCCATATCTTTCAGGTTATTGACGTATTCTACCTGATCTACGCAAGTCTTGTGCTACTGGAGCTGGTGTTATCACAACATTTTGTAGGTCCTGCTCCACTTCCACCATTGGCTCTTCAATGCCTTGTGAGTCTTGAATTTCTTCAAGTTCTACTTTCCTCCCACTGATTCTTGTAGAGATGAATTCCCTTTCTAAGAATACAGCATTCCGAGCAACAAACACTTTGCCCTCAGTAGGATTGTAAAAATAATAACCCTTAGTTTCTTTTGGGTATCCCACAAAAAGACATTTATCTGACTTGGGCCCAAGTTTATCAGAACTTTGGCGTTTAACATAAGCTTCACAGCCCCAAATCTTAAGAAAAGACATACTAGGTCGTTTCCCAGTCCATATCTCATATGGTGTCTTTATGACAGCCTTTGATGGAACACGGTTAAATGTGAAAGTTGCTGTCAACAAAGCATGTCCCCAGAATGAGTTAGGGAGGTCAGTTTGACTCATCATTGATCGAACCATGTCCAACAAGGTTCTATTTCTCCGCTCAGAAACCCCATTCCATTCTGGTGTTCCAGGGGGAGTAAGTTGAGATATAATCCCACACTCTTTAAGATATTCATCAAACTCTAGGCTCAAATATTCACCACCTCGATCGGATCGAAGTGCTTTAATTGTCTTGCCAAGTTGGTTCTCTACTTCATGTTTAAACTCCTTGAACTTTTCAAAGGATTCTGATTTATGTTTCATGAGAAACATAAATCCATATCTACTGAAATCATCAGTAAAAGTGATGAAGTAACTAAAACCTCCCCTAGCCATTGTCCCTATGGGCCCATATACATCACTATGTATCAAGCCAAAAAGATCACTCGCCCTTTCACCTTTTCCGGTAAAAGGGGTCTTAGTTATCTTCCCTAACAAGATTTACATGTATCTATTGATTCAAAATCAAAAGATTCTAAATATCCATCTTGATGGAGTTTAGAAATGCGTTTCTCATTTATATGTCCTAGGCGACAATGCCAAAGATAAGTTGGGTTTAAATCATTTGTTTTAACCCTTTTAGTATTAATGTTATAGATAGGGGTTTCAAGATCTAGAACATAAAGTCCATTACTCAAATTTGCACAACAATAAAACATGTCTTTTAAATAAACAGAACAACTATTGTTCTTTATTGTAAAGGAAAACCCTTTCTTATCAAGACAAGAAACAGAAATAATGTTTCTCCTTATTGCCGGAACAAAATAACAATTGTCCAATTCAAGGACTAGCCCTGAGGGCAAGGATAAAAAATAAGTCCCTACAGCTAATGCAGCAACTCTTGCTCCATTTCCAACGCGTAGGTCTACCTCGCCCTTCATCAACTGCCTACTCCTTCTTAGATCCTGCACATTAAGACAAATGTGAGATCCACATCCAGTATCTAATACCCATGATGTTGAAGTTGACAAGTTAATTTCTATAACAAAAATACCTGAAGTGGAAGTCTCACTTCCGTTCTTCTTAAGCTCTTCCAGGTACTTTGGACAGTTTCTCTTCCAGTGTCCCTTCTGTCCACAATGGTGACAATTTCCTTCCTTAGCCACCCCACCCACAGGTTTTAAGGCTGATGTACTTGGCTTATCCTTGCCTTTCCAAATCTTCTTGCCATTTCCTACAATAGCCTTTCCTTTGCCTTTATACATGCCCTTTCCTTTACCTTTGCCAGAATTGACCATCATTATGGCCTTGCCCTTTCCTTTAGAAATATTGGGCTTAGCAGTCCTCAACATATTGAGTAGCTCTGCCAATGTTTTGTCCAATGTATTCATGTTGTAATTCATGATGACTGGCTTAAAACTGTCAGGTAATGATTTCAAAATGAGATCGGTAGCCAACTTCTGAGGGAAGGGGAATCCTAGCTTAGCTAGATTCTCCAAGTACCCAATCATTTTGAGCACATGAGGTCCTACAGAACCTCCCTCTTCAAGTCTGCAGCTAAATAGGGCTGAAGAAACTTCATATCTTTCTTGGTCAGCTTGACCTTGATATAGTTTCCTTAGGTTTTCGATCATATCGAAAGCCTCCATATGCTCATGTTGCTTCTGAAGCTCAGGAGACATGGTTGCCAGCATAAGGCATTGGACATCTAAAGCGTCATCCTGATGCTTCTTGTAAGCATCCTTGTCAGCTTTAGAGGCATTGTTTGCGGGTGGTTCCGAAATCGGACCTTCCAGGACATACTGCTTTTTCTCTTGTTTAAGGACAATCCTCAAATTTCTATACCAGTCAAGGAAGTTAGAACCAGACAATTTTTCTTTGTCTAGGATTGATCGCAACGAAAGGTTTGAAGGTGTGTTTGACGTCATGGTTATCTAAAACAGAAAATATGTAGTAAGTATCATTTTCAAAACATATTTAAATTATGGTCATTTAAATTAAATATGTCTCCCACTATTTCGATTCAAAAAAAAATACCCTCCACAAATCAGAAAATCCTGTTGGAAGATTTTCTAGTGGGCTAAGATCCATATTTTGCCAAGCGTTAAGTCAGCTTTGGCTGATCACCTAATACTTGGTTATTTAGGTAGGAAACTTTTTCCAATTGTATCTTTATACAACTCTTAGTCATTGGGTTAAGTAACCATTTCTAATTATTCATCTTATGAATATTTAGCCCAATGTTTACGCCTCTAAGTTATATTCAATCCAATTGAAAACTTAGTTAAGTTAAAGCCCAATAAAACAGTTTGGATATTACCATTATCCCATCGCGTCTTACTAATATAAATAATAGTGCCCTGCTTTGGCAGACCCACTATTTATTGACATTAGTGTTGACGAGTGTACTTATTGGAAGGCGTTTATAACTTAATATTATTTTGAGGGATTTTAATTTATTTTAAAATTACCGTCTTTGTTAAACGCTTTAACGTAATAAAATTATCCCCAAAACATGCAAACGAAATTGTGAGATGGTTATGGTCTTCCTAGAAGAAAAATAAATAAATAAATAAACCTAAAGGAACTATATGCCAAGGCTTCATGAAGTCCTACTTCTTGAACCCACCATCCTCTTGGAGTCACCACTCCTTGGTTCCTTTCAAAGACAAAAGCGCTTAGAGTCACCACTCTAGTTTTCTTCTAGATCTTTACTTTGTTGCCTCGATCAAGATTACAAGATTTTTTAAAGAAACTCGCTTTACATACGAGTGAAGGGTTGAGAAAAGAAATACAACAGAATGAAGAGAGGCACAACACGCAGGCTGTATTTAAATAAAATAACTAAAACCATAACCATTCACCATGCAACGTGTTAATTAATTAATTATAACCCATTTGAAATAATTTAAAAAAAATAAATTTTTTAAACGGGCCATTAAACACGTGGGGTCGGCAATAAGGCGCTACGCACCGGGCGGGGGTCAAGGGGGGGGCCGCCCCTTGCGGGGTGCGGGGCAGCGCCCCGGCCTGAAAAAATAGTACTGTAGTCAGGTTGGTTCCCAGGAAAGAGAGGTGGGTCCGGTGTGACCGCTTAAGTACCAAGTCTTTCCTAGCCAGCACGTCCCTTGACCATTAACAGCTCTAAAATTTTGGCTAGGGTTTCAACCACTTTGAAACCCTAATTCCTTGTTGCGAACACTTCACAACGCAACCGTCAAGGCACATGGAGGCAGCGCCGTCTAGGGTTTCAAAACCTAGAATTCAATTTGCGCTAATGCCAACATGCAATGCCTTTCCATGATGGCCGTCTAGGTTTCAACTCTTGAACCCTAGATTAAGGAACGGCCATGGTTTAACACTTAAACCTTATCACTTAACGCCCCATAACATGAACCAATCATGTTCGAAGATCAACTCAATTGATTCAAAGTTTGTACGATGACTATCATATGAGTAAAACACATATCAAATATAAAAATTGCATAAACTCATACATCATACAAAATTAAACGGCAACAACATACATACTAAAATTGAGAAACTCTATAACATGCATCATATACAATTTATAAAGAATAACTTAAAATTATATGTATCATGCCAAAACAGAGGTCATACCATATACATGATTAATCATTGTAATAATATGCATCATATGCGATAACTCAAAATAGCAACATAATCATGCATGTTCATTTTCGAATCCTAGTTTCACAAAACATTTTCGCAAAACAAAATTGCAAAGCTTTAAACAACGAAACGATTTCGCAAATCATATTTTCCAAAAGCTCTTGCAAACGAAAACATATCATCATAAAATATAAACAAATGCCCAAAACACGGTTTTGCAACCTAGGCTTTGATACCACTGTTAGGAAATCCCTAAGCATGAGCAGCGGAAAAATAAAAGGGATTCCATAGGATTTGCAAGGTTCCGTGTTTCAAAGCACAAAAACAATTTTGAAATTCATTTTGGATTACCTCTTGAAGAACTTCGAAGCAGTCGTAGCCTCGTCCTTTAGGAGTCCACACGAGCACTCCCACCAGAATCGCAACACTTGCCAATTGCTAGTTTGACGGCGTGTAGCTCTTGCAACTTTTGCGAATTTGTGTCTCACTTGAGTGAACGGCCTATGAGCATCTTATGCTCTATTTATAGGCTTAGGTTTGACCTAATTTGTTCTCTCTAAAAGTGGGCTCCTTACTCATTCCAAATGAGTTAGGCCCAATAGCTTTATTTTAGTCCAACTAAAATAAGACAATATTTTCTGATGGGCTTACTCTATGTGTGTGACCCTATAGGTAAAATACCCGGTCATATTAATAATAAACTATTTTATTATTAATATAAAATAAGAGCGGCATCTAGCAATGCATCATTATGTCCGAATATTATCAACATAACCTATAAGTGATAATTATTTAATATGTTTATTCCTTTTGTCACGATATCCTAATTGGGCCCAAGGCATGGTCGCGTCATCCTTGTACGGCCCAATTTATTTTACTTGATACCGGAGTAGACTGGATCCGAATAAATATCTAATATTTATTCTTTCTAGCATGGCCATGCGTTTTCTTAGTCTTACTCCATCAAGTGGCCTATGGATATCACTCCTGTCACATAGGAGAGACAAAATCCCATCTACATCACTCACATCCCTCTGCATAATTTGTTCATTGCCTAATCACAACCTTTATAGTCCTCTTGTTACAGAAGACGTTTAATTGTATTAAAACAATAAACTCCTCATGTAGGAATCGTAGTGACTTCAGGTCGAAGGACTACATATACCATTATCACATTGAGAATCGTTTATGACAATCATGTAACGATCCATGCAACGTTCTCATGGTGGGTCTGTCCAGTACATCATTACTCTTAATGTGTACCTGTGTGAAGACTCGATATCATCTATATCTATGATCTGTGAGATCAGGTCATCAGTACACTCACATACTAGTCTCAGTGTATTTACATGTCCCCATGTAAATACTTGACTAGGGACATTTTAGGAATAATTTTTATATGACCTATTACTCCAAGGATAAATATGTTTTAAAACAATTTTAAACTGAAATATTTATTCTATTGATAAGTAGAAAAATGATACAAATGAAGAAGCATAAAAGCTCATAGTGCATACACCAACATCGACCAACAGCACGCACTCTTCCTGGGTGCTCTGGCCTGCCGATGGCGGTAGTCAAAATGTCCTCCCGTCCATAGGCTACGAAAGACCCTTGGGTTGATTGCTCAACCAAGGAATCCTGAAACCAAACAAGTTAGTATTCACTTCCTTCACGTAAACCAAAAAATAGACACTGATACAAAGGGGAATACTTACTATCTGTGAGGCAACCTCCTGAGCTTGTGAGGAAGTGTATTCCCCACTCTTCTTGATCCTAGCCCGCTTCCATTTGTCGTGGCGTGTAGGTGGGGAAGGGGGATCCACAATACCAGTGTCAGTCTGACACTAACTCAGCCTCTCCTATGCCAGCCGCTCCTCCAACCTATGGTAACCCCCACGTGACAGTGTGTGTGGGCAGTCATTTAGCTTCCTAGTCTCCTGGGCTTTCTTTCTGGTTTCCTACCATGATGTAACCGCACAGAACTAGTCCCCTCCTCACATACTGGACAAGCTTTATGACCCTTCACGCTGTACCCAGATAAGTTACCATACACTGGAAAGTCATTGATTGTGCAAAATAGCATGGCACGCAATTTGAAGGATTGCCCGGTAAACCCATCAAACACTTCAACCTCGTCTTCCCACAACCTTTTGAGGTCTTCAACCAATGGAGTTAAATATACATCAATGTCGTTCCCCGGTTGTCGTGGACCAGAAATCCTCATTGATAACATCACATATTTTCGCTTCATGCACAACCATGGCGACAAGTTGTAAACAAACAACAAAACAGGCCACGAACTATGGTTTGTGCTCAGGTTCCCAAACGGGTTCATGCCGTCTGTGGCTAGTGCAAGCCTAACATTTCTTGGTTCATGGGCAAATTCCGGAAAAATCGTATCCATTTTCTTCCATTGCGATCCATCGGCCGGATGCCTAAGTAGTCCATCAACAACCCTCTCATCAGCATGCCATCTCATAAGTTTTGCATCATCTGCATTGGCAAACAGACGCTTTAGTCTTGGAACTATAGGTAGATACCATAACACCTTTGCAGGAGACCCTTTAGTGCATACCTCATCAGAATTCCCCCTTTCTTCTTATACCGTGACACCCCACACCTAGGACATCAATGCAGCATTTCTAACTCACCCCGGAATAATACACAATCATTTGGGCGTGCATGTATTTTCTCATACTCCAAACCCATAGGACACAACACCTTTTTGGCCTCATAGTTACGATTCGGCAAGGTGTTTCCAACTGGGAGCATTTCTTTCAACAACTTTAGTAAGTCAGTGAAACTTTTATCCGTCCACCCATTTATGGCCTTCAAATTAAACAATCGCAAAACTGCTGATAACCTCATGAAATTGACACAGTTTGGATACAACGGCTGCTCAGAGTCCTCACACAGAGTCGTATATACATGAGCTTTCTTAAAACCTTCTACCCCCACATCACGGATCATATCCTCGAGTCGGTCATCCATGTCAACAGCGGTGTTATGCATCGAGCTTTGATTTTCAGTTTGAGAGTTGTTACTTGGCACCACCACATCTTCACCATGCCATATCCAACGCGTATAACTACACAGAAAACTGTCACACAGTAGATGCTCTCGCACCTCTTCCAAGTCTACCCGACGCAGGTTCAAGCATCTCACATAAGGGCAAAAATACTTTCCATTCACCTCCACTGCATTCCTCGCTACGAATTCTATAAATGATTCAACTCCCTCCTCGTACTCTAGACTTAGGCGTGATGCAGTTATCCAACTCCGATCCATGCCAACTGTTTACAAGGTGCTATGATCAACCTCACTTTTTCTTCAAAGGTGGTGGTCCTATACCCATTCAGGATGACAATTGTTTTTATACGTCATTCATATATACAGGTTATGAGTTATTCTAAAATTTGATGAAATTTCGGCAGCATTTCGCATTGGTCTCTAAGTACACAAAATGAGAGTGGTCAAATCAAATTCAACCACAACCAAATATGCACCCAGAGAACAACACAAAATGCAAGTTACTGAAAGTTTATCAAATTTTAAGATAACTCCTAACTTATACA
Organism: Clitoria ternatea; assembly: GCA_037962975.1. Taxonomy (NCBI): domain Eukaryota; kingdom Viridiplantae; phylum Streptophyta; class Magnoliopsida; order Fabales; family Fabaceae; genus Clitoria; species Clitoria ternatea. The sequence continues at coordinate 143,193,648 of CM075670.1, forward strand.
TACTAACAATGACGTATAAAAAATAATTGTTCATCCCAAACTGTCCAAACGGACAATTCAAGATTCAACACAAATGATGACATTAATTAATTTAATGACCATTTGTGTCGAATCTCAAACGGGGAACTACGGTTCACTCATATGCACAACAACTTTCATACTAGTTAACTAGTTAACTAGTATGAGCCTACGAGTCTATAAGATTGAAAACCATATACATACAATAGATAGAAATAACATTATATACGAGCAACCAACAAGCAATAACATTATATAAGTGAAATGTAACTTTTGATTACAGCAGCAATAACATTACTATATAGAGGCAAGATTACAACAAACTTGTCCCTCAAATATTAATCAATTGTACAAATTATTTAATAGTTTCAAGTAGTTATTTCTAGAGTAAGGCTCTACATCTATATGTGTTTGATGATTTTCTTTCCTAATGTTTAATTCTGATCCAATAGTATTTATTTATTTTTTTATGTAGGACTAAACTCACCATTTTTTTAAATCTGAAGGGGATACAAAGATTATTCAGTAGTTTGTTTCCCTATACACTAAGGTCATTTATTTCTAATTTGATAGCCTAAAGCTTCTTATTCTATTCATCCTTTACTTGGTTTCCAAAAATACCATTGAATGTAAGTTTGAAGGAAATCAAGTCTTCAAAAAACATTAATCTTACCTAAACTAAGTTGAACACTTTTCAGGTCCCATATAACTAATGTCACAGGCAATGAAAACACAATGAAATTGAAAGAAATGAAAATAGAGACACAGGCAATGACACAGGAAATGACACAGGCAATGACACAGGAAATGAAAAAAATGAAAAAAAATTAAGCACAACAATGAAAACAGAGGCAATGACACAGGCAATGTCACAGGCAATAAGCAGAGACAGAGTTCAGCTTCAACAATGAAAACACAAACTCAGAGACCTATATTCGTTCATGTTCAACTACACACAAATAGAGAGACAAGCTTTCCAGACAATGGTGATAAAGCATAACAACGAAGCAGGGCTAAAAAGTGAACGAAAGAAGAAGGGCAAGGGAGCACTTACCAGACAATGGTGAACGAAGAAGAAGAAGGGCACGCGAAAGAAGAAAGAAGTGAACAGAGAAGCCTACAAACAGCAAAGAGGAGGATGACAAAAAAGACGACAACCAGCGCAAAGGAAGAAGAGAAAGTGAAAAAAGGCTGAGAGGCGCGGCTTTTAAAGTTTCAGAAAGGATGTATATTCACGGTTCCCCTTGAAACCGTGAATATATTACACATATATTCACGGTTGAACAAACAACTGTGGATAAATGTTAACTATTTATCCACGGTTACGAGCCCAACCGTGGATAAATATTAAATCTATAATCACAGTTATAAAAACAACCGTGGACATACAGTACCCAGTGTTTAAACCCTAAAACCTGAACTATATATCCACGGTTGGAAATACAACTGTGAATATAGACGTCAATATATATCCACGGTTAATATCATAACCCTGATCATACCCATGAATATATATTCACGGTTGTGCGCACAACCGTGGATATATATTTCAGGTACTATATATCCACGGTTGACTCCTCAACCGTGAATATATATTGATGGGTACGTTCACGGTTATGATGTTAACCGTGGATATATAGTTTTCCCTGATTATATCGTTCACCTTATAATTTCAAAAATGCCACCGCGTATGTTTTTATCACTGATACACTTATACCCGTGAATATATCCCGTTGTTATATCCAATTTTCGCACTAGTGATAATTAATACAAGGAGGAGGAAAAGAGACAATAATAAGGAAAAAAGGAAAGAAAACATCTAATAATTATTATGAAAAGAAAATAAGAAATGAGAAGTGTGTATCCTTCTCCTTATTAATTTAAGATGCTTTTTATATTTTGTTTTTAAGACAATATTTTTTTTATTTGTTACTTTTTGAAATAATAAAAGAATTTGTAGAAAAAATTACATAAATATCCATATTATAGTTGGGTTCATTCTTTTAATAAATTTTATTTACTAATGATTTTTTAGTTTATAGTTTATAATTTAAAAATAATTTATAATTTTTTTATAACTTATTGAATTAGAATGATTTTAACTAAACTACTCGGTAAAACTTTATTTTGTTTTGGTATATAGAATAAAAGTAGCTAAGTTCCATTAAATTATTTTAAAATCACTAACTCATAATTTACTTTCAGTGAGATATTTCCTAGTCCTATCTATTAATATATAATTAGGATCTATTTAGTGGAGTAGGTATAAACTAACAATTGTTAATGTATATTTTGACTACTTATTTTTTTGTTATCTATTAATATATATTTTGACTACTTATTTTTTCATCAAGTGTTGTTAATGTCGCTAAAAGCTGGTGGAATAGGTATAAATTTAACAACATCCTCTAATGCTTTTGTTATGGTGCGCAACGGTTTTTTTCCCTAATAAATAAGTTAACCATATGGGGATAAGGTGTAATTTATCCTATGCATAGAATTGAATTCAGATTGTGATTAAGTATTAATCTTGTGTATGTATACACATTGAGCTTTTGATTAAATTGTGTAAAAAATCTGTCCTCTTCAAAATTATTATTAGTAGCATTGGATGTATATAAAATTAAATAGTGTGAGTAAGATCACATGATCATTTATAATGAAACATACCTTGCATATCCACTACCACCTGATAATGAAACATAGGAAATCCAAAGACATTAAGCATTTGTAACAGATGGCCAACAAAGTAGTAAATCCTTTTTGTTAGCATGCTTCATATTACTCCCCCCTCCAATATTTTTTACAAGACCTTTTTACAAAACTTTACAGTAATCAAGATCATTTTCTGAACTGAAGCAACCAAATCCTAGAAAACAAAACAATTACTACTAAACAGAGAAGTACCTTGGGATCTGATGTGTGCACAGAAGCAAAAACTAAATGGTGGGTTCTCCTTACCTGTAATTGAAACTGGGGTAGGAGAGGTTGCTAACCCCTGCAGCCATCAAAGTAACCTTTAATATTTTATTGCTGTTTATGTTGATTTCAAGAAAACAATAAAAACATGATAAAAACACAGTCCTCTACAAGTAAATACATACATACAAAATGTTCTCCCACAACATGAAGAAAAGAATCCGTCTTTTATTTCATTTCATTTTCTTTTATTCGTCTAAGAAGAATGACTCTATATCATGATAAGGTAAGGTGTCTTGATGCTTGATTGCTTTCATAGTGTAAAGTACAAAACTAGGATTCAAATCCCAAGAAGAATGTACCAATTATGAAAGTAAATCTGATTATACTCAAATCTGAATAAGGTAATGAAAAAATAACAAATAAACATTATTATGAAAGCAAATCTGATTATACTCAAGTCTGAATAAGAATGTACCAATTATGAAAGCAAGTTTGATTATACTCAAATCTATACCTCTTATCCTCAGTAGCCAAATTTCAGAACACCCAGCAAAAAGATGTTGAGAAGCACTTTGCCAGCACGTGTTTGAACCAATCATTTTCTTCTTGGCATTATCTACTAATTTCATTCCCTTTTTGTCGTTGAAGGCCTTAATTGAAAATTCAGCACTAGAACCTCTAAAATTGCCTTCATTGTAATAAGACTTGTCTCTAGAAGATGTCTCTTTAGATGATGAAAACCAACCCCATGACTCACATCTTAATGAGAGTGAGAGCAAAATAAGAAGACGAATCCCATGGGTCATTTAAAAATTTGATCAAAAGCTTATATTCCACAACCCTGCATAAAACACAACATAAATTTATCAACTTCTTCACAACCAAAAACTATTACTTATTATGTTTCAAAGCATGCTAATCGATTTTATGTTCTTCATAATCACCATTCTTTCACTGAATAGGGGATAGAAACTTCAATTAACTTGTAAATATCTATGAAAAATCAAATACATTCAAGGAAAGTAAAACTTAAATAAAATGAGAAAGAGACATGCCATATAAACTAGTATGTTGAGATTATGATATATAAAATTTACTAACAAAGCAAAAAGTTGCCTTTAGTGTAAAGTACTGCATAATGTCTACTTAAGATAAGAATGAATAAACAATTTGGAGAGTGTATATAATATGAATAAACTCTAATCGAAGAAGATAACCAATGAACCATGCTCCAAGATGGGTAATATAAAATTGTATTTTCATGCCATTGTTAAAATTTTAAAAAAAATTGGTCACTAAATGAAGCAATTAATTAGACACAGAGAAATCGCTACATTGTTGAGATTATCAATATCAAAAGAAAGAGTATTTTAGATAAAAAAATATTTGAATAAGAGTGACAACAGACCTGAGAGTGACAATAGATATTCCTGTAATCTGCTGCTTAATTAATTCAGTTTCTAGAACGGTACTTTACTGATTTAGCAGTAGACACTTTTGGGTATACTTCAATAACACTTTACTGATTTAACATCAAGTTAAATTCTTCAACAAAAAAGGAAAAACATATCAATTATGTTTACATCCACTCCATAAAGCATTGATATCTCTAAAGAAAATATAAAAAAGTTACAAGGAAGTTTTAAAATAAAGAATGAAATAAAAAAAGACAAAAGAATTGATGAAGGACTTAATCATCGAAACATACCTTTCTTCCTGTGACATGCCAAAGTGAATACATATAGATGGAAAGCTGCACTGAACAAGAAATTTGTCCAGCTCGGCTGCTCTGCTAACGCTTTTCACAAAGATAAAAACTGATTGAAGTCCAGGGCATCAAGAAGATCATTCAACTTTTGATTTTTTCTTCCTCTTTCAATTTGATGTAGTGCCGCCATGTCAATCATCAATGTAAGGCATACAGATCACACATTATATTAAAGGACCAAATTAATAATGAAAAGAAATTTCAAAAAGCCTACCTGCACAAGTCCATAAAGGGTCAACTTGGCCTCATTATCAACATAAATTTCAATCGGCTGAAAGGAAAAAATTTCACAATAAATCATATTAAGGTCCTTCCTTAATCTAATGGAACCTGCAACAAAATGAATGACGGATGCAGGTCCCTTGAATGACACTTCTTGTCCTTCTATTTTGTCTCCTTGAAAAACTTGCTAATGTTACCTAACTTCCCAACAGCCTTGAAGAAACTTGCTAATGTCACATAACAGTCCAAGAAAACACGTTTCTGTGGAACATTCCATCAAACTCCCTGCCAGTAGCATGTAGTGGTTACACTTGGAGTACACATTGGCCACATGGTTCAATAACATCAACGAGTCACGGTCACCAAAACCCAATTTCAAAACATGCCCATGAATGTAATTTACATGTTTAAGAGACCCAGTTTGCTCGCAGGACTTTAAGAGATCGATGAGTGGTTGGATAGGGGGCTTGGTTTCGCAGCGGTCCTTAGAACGCATTGGAGTCTGTAGCACGGAAACGATTGGTATGGATTACTGTGAATGATGGTTGATTAATATTAAAATATTGGGATAGAGAAGTGCCCCATTCTTGATTCTTGATTTTTAATAAAGGGATAGCCATACCTTGCAAGTTCAAGGGAGCAAACAAGGATGGTTCCTTGCACCCACGCACGTAGCCAGGCATCGGTGGTCAGAGAACACAAAGCACGCACACAAGTAGGGAGGGAAGCACAACACGGTGGTCGGAGAGGGAACTCAAAAGAAGAATAGGGCGCAATTAAGAACGGAGAGGGAAAAGACGTTTAGGGATTTTAGAGGAGAGATGGGGAAGTGAAAACGGGGGAAAGTGAAAAGTGAAAGGAAAAGAGGGGGACTCAGCATACAGGACGCACTTGAGATTTAAGTGGATCTAACGGCGCTTTTAGTAAACTACTGGTCCAACCGCCGCTATCCCTTATCTATTTGCGGTTATAGTAAACCGCCGGGACTTTATCAGCGGCGACGGTTATTATAAAACCGCCACTAAATGTCCACAGCTAAATTCACTTTTTGTTGTAGTGTTTTCTAGTGGAGTCATTTAACCTTCTATAATCTATATACATCCTCTAACTTGTAGTTGGTCTAGTGGCAATGACTTCACTTTTTTCAATTTTAACAGTGGTCATCCCTCCTTTCTTAGGCACCACTTGGACCGGACTGATCCAAGCGCTGTCCAAGATAGGATAGATAATCACTACATCAAGGAATTTAACCACTTCTTTTCTTATAGCCTCTTTCATTATAGGGTTTAACCTTCTTTGTGGCTGAACAACTGGGGAATAGTCATCCTCCATCAAAATTTTACGCATACAAAATGATGGACTAATCCCCTTTAAATTAGAAATGTTCTAACCAATGGCAGATTCATGTTTTCTTAAAACCCTATTAGTTTTTCTACATCCTCATCCTTTAATTCAGCATTAATGATTATAGGATGTGACTCGTTATTTCCCAAGAAAACATATCTCAAATGAGAAGGCAAGGGTTTTAAATCATGTTTTTCTTCAAACACCCCCTTACCCTTCTCAAGTGCAGTCACTAGTGCAAAAATTGGATATAACAACAGGATATATTCACGGGTTTAAGTGGATCAGTGATAAAAACATGCGCGGTGGCATTTTTGAAATTATAAGGTGAACGATATAATCAGAGAAAACTTATCCACGGTTAACATCATAACCGTGAACGTACCCATCAATATATATTCACGGTTGAGGAGTCAACCGTGACTATATATTCATGGGTACGTTCACGGTTATGATATTAACCGTGGATATATATTGATGTCTATAATCACTGTTGTATTTCCAACCGTGGATATATAGTTAAGGGTTTAGGGTTTAATCACTGGGTACTGTATGTCCATGGTTGTTTCTATAACTGTGATTATAGATTTAATATTTATCCACGGTTGGGCTCGTAACCGTGGTGATATACTTAATATTTATCCACAGTTTTTTGTTCAACTGTGAATATATTACATATATATTCACGGTTTCAAGCAGAACCGTGAATATACATCCTTTCTGAAACTTCAAAAGCCGCGCCTTTCAGCCCTTTTTCACTTTCTCTTGTTCTTTCATGCTGGTTTTCGTCTTCTTCCTTGTCGTCCTGTTTGCTAGTCGTAGGCTTCTCCGTTCACTTCCTTCTTCTTTCATGTGCCCTTCTTCTTCTTCGTTCACCATTGTCTGGTAAGTGCTCCCTTGCCCTTCTTCTTTCGTTCACTTTTTAGCCCTACTTCATTGTTATGCTTTATCACCATTGTCTGGAAAGCTTGTCTCTCTGTTTGTGTGTAGTCAAACATGAACGAATATAGATCTCTAAGTTTGTGTTTTCATTGTTGAAGCTGAACTCTGTCTCTGCTTATTTGACATTGCCTGTGACATTGCCTCTGTTTTCATGTGTTTTCATTATTGTGGTAATTTTTTTTCAATCTATTTAATGAAAAAGTGTAAAAAGGGAGCAGCAAGATATCTGATTAGACATGTGTTTTCCTTTTTTTTCAATCTCATTGTGTTTTCATTGCCTGTGACATTACCTGTGACATTGCCTGTGACATTCCCTGTAGTATAGATATTATATATGTATAAGATATCTGATTAGATAATATCTGTGTAACAATTAAAGCAAGCTTGCTAGTTCTGTGTATTCCTCTTAATTAATCATTTTTACAAATTTTGGATGTTACATATAATACACATAATCATCTATTTAATATACTAAGGTTACCTTTTAAATGTATATCCACATGCAAGAAAAAAGTTATATCCCTAAAATACGCAACACTGTGTGGAGTTGGAAATCCTAAGCATCTTAGCAACGTCTTGTGGTTATGGGCCATTTCACTATGACACATCCCTTGTGTGAAATAAAATTAATTATAGCCTATATGGGACCTGAAAAGTGTTCAACTCAGTTTATCAACATTAATCTTTTTTGAAGACTTCATTTCCTTCAAACTTACATTCAATGGTCTTTATGGAAACCAAGTAAAGGATGAATAGAATAAGAAGCTTTAGGCTATCAAATTAGAAATTAATCACCTTAGTGTATAGGGAAACAAACTATTGAATAATCTTTGTATCCCCTTCAGATTTAAAAAAATATGGCGAGTTCAGTCCTACATAAATAAATAAATAAATACTATTGGATCAAAATTAAACATTAGAAAAGAAAATCTTCAAACACATATAGATGTAGTTATACGCGTTTAAAGTATGAATATCTACAAATTATGTAAACGGGAAAGCTTAACATGATCCATAATTCATATCTCATAATCCATGATCCATAATTCATAATCCATAATCCATAAATCCATACTTCATCATTGTTAGATATGAACATAACGTATTCCTAGGTTCAAGTTAGATATTTTTAAATGGAAAATTTTCACTTCATCATTGTTAACCATTCCCTTTAAAACATTTTCCATTTATGAATTTTGTTCTGTTGAAGTTTAGTTTAAAATTTTGATATTTCATTATTAGATTTTTGAGTTGAGTTGTAATCAAAAGTTACATTTCACTTATATAATGTTATTGTTGTTGTTGTTGGTTGCTTGTATATAATGTTATTTCTGTCTATTGTATGTATGTGGTTTTCAATCTTGCAAACTCGTAGGCTCATAAAGTTGTTGTGCATATGAGTGAACCGTAGTTCCCCGTTTGAGATTCGACACAAATGGTCATTAAATTAATTAATTTCATCGTTTGTGTTAAATCTTGAATTGTCCGTTTAGACAGTTTGGGATGAACAATTATTTTTTATACGTCATTGTTAGTATGTACAAGTTAGGAGTTATTTTAAAATTTGATAAACTTTTGGTAACTTGTATTTTGTGTTGTTCTCTGGGTGCATATTTGGTTGTGGTTGAATTTGATTTGACCACTCTCATTTTGTGTACTTAGAGACCAATGCGAAATGCTGCCGAAATTTCATCAAATTTTAAAATAAGTCCTAACCTGTATATACGAATGACGTATAAAAACAATTGTCATCCTGAATGGGTATAAGACGACCATCTTTGTAGAAAAAGTGAGGTTGATCATAGCACCTTGTAAACAGTTGCTATGGATCGGAGTTGGATAACTGCATCATGTCTAAGTTAAGAGTACGAGGGGGGAGTTGAATTATTTCTAGAATTCGTAGCGAGGAATGCAGTGGAGGTGAATGGAAAGTATTTTTGCCCTTGTGTTAAATGCTTGAACCTGCGTCGGGTAGACTTTAAAGAGGTACGAGAACATCTACTATGTGATGATTTTCTGCGTAGTTATACACGTTGGATATGGCATGGTGAAGATGTGGTGGTGCCAAGTAACAGCTCTCAAACTAATAATCGAAGCTCGATGCATGAGACCGATGTCTACATGGATGACCGACTCGAGGATATGATCCGTGATGTGGGGGTAGAAGGTTTTAAGAAAGCTCGTGTATATACGACTCTGTGTGAGGACTCTGAGCAGCCGTTGTATCCAAACTGCATCAATTTCATGAGGTTATCAGCAGTTTTACGATTGTTTAATTTGAAGGCCATAAACGGGTGGACGGATAAAAGTTTCACTAACTTACTGAAGTTGTTGAAAGAAATGCTCCCAGCTGGAAACACCTTGCCGAATCGTAACTATGAGGCCAAAAAGGTGTTGTGTCCTATGGGTTTAGAGTATGAGAAAATACATGCATGCCCAAATGATTGTGTATTATTTCGGGGTGAGTTAGAAATGCTGCATCGATGTCGTAGGAGTGGGGTGTCACGGTATAGGAAGAAAGAGGCGGATTCTGATGAGGTATGCACTAAAGGGTCTCCTGCAAAGGTGTTGTCGTATCTGCCTATAGTTCTAAGACTAAAGCGTCTGTTTGCCAATGCAGATGATGCAAAACTTATGAGATGGCATGCTAATGAAAGGGTTGTTGATGGACTACTAATGAATCCGGCCGATGGATCGTAATGGAAGAAAATGGATACAATTTTTCTGAAATTTGCCCATGAACCAAGAAATGTTAGGCTTGCACTAGCCGCAGACGGCATGAACCCGTTTAGGAACCTGAGCACAAACCATAGTTCGTGGCCTGTTTTGTTGTTTGTTTACAACTTGCCGCCCTGGTTGTGCATGAAGCAGAAATATATCATGTTATCAATGATGATTTCTGGTCCACGACAACCGGGGAACGACATTGATGTATATTTAACTCCATTGGTTGAAGACCTCAAAAGGTTGTGGGAAGACGGTGTTGATGTGTTTGACGGGTTTACCGGGCAGTCATTCAAATTGCGTGCCATGCTATTTTGCACGATCAATGACTTTCCAACGTATGGTAACTTATCCGGGTACAGCGTGAAGGGTCATAAAGCTTGTCTAGTATGTGAGGAGTGGACTAGTTCTGTGCAGTTGCATCATGGTAGGAAAAATGTTTATCTTCGTCATCGAAGGTTTCTTAAAGTGAATCATCCATTTCGGAGGTTGAAGAAGTCGTTTAACAGTGCCCAAGATTTTGAAATGGCTCCTCTACCACTATCTGGTCGCCAGGCATATGAAAAGGTGAAAGACGTCAACGTGCACTTTGGTAAGTGTGAAAAACAGCACCTAACATGAAACAATTGGAAGAAAAAGTCAGTGTTTTTTGACCTGCCATATTGGAGGGAGCTTGATGTAGGACACTGCATTGATGTAATACATGTGGAGAAAAATGTGTGCGACAGTTTAGTTGGTACACTCTTAAACATACCTGGGAAGACTAAGGATGGCCTAAACTCGTGTATGGACTTGGAGTTGATGGGTATACGTCAGGATTTGCATCCACAATCAAAGGGCAAAAGAACATATTTGCCCCCAGCATGTCATATGTTGTCCAGAAAGGAAAAGCCAAGTCTATGTGAATCGTCACGAAGTGTGAAAGTTTCGTCTGGTTATGGCTCCAACATCAACTCTTGTGTTTCCATGAAATATTTAAAGTTAGTTGGGTTGAAGTCTCACGATTGTCACATGTTGATGCAACAGTTTCTGCCTATCGCCATTCGTGACATTCTTCCTAAAAATGTGAGAAATGTCATAACAAGGTTGTGTATGTTTTTCAATGCCATATGTTGCAAGGTAATCGTGCCCGGCGAATTGGATGTGTTGGAATAGGAGGCATCACTTATATTATGTCAGCTTGAAATCTATTTCCCGCCCTCTTTTTTTGACATAATGGTCCACTTAATCATCCATTTGGTGAGAGAGGTCCGTTTGTGTGGTCCAGTGTTCTTACGGTGGATGTATCCCGTTAAGCGATATATGAAGATATTAAAACGGTATATGAAGAACCAGCGTCGTCCCGAAGCTTCAATTATGGAAAGATATATTTCAGAGGAAGCAATTGAGTTTTGTACTGAATACATGTCACATGCTGCAAGCATTGGTATTCCAACGACTCGTCATGAAGGGAGATTGGATGGGAAAGGAACGATTGAAAAACAAATGAAGAGCATGCCACGTGATGATGTCCTTCAAGCACACTTGTATATTTTAAACAACACGGATGACGTGCAACCGTATCTAGCCACTCACAAGGAGCTAGTCAAGAAAACCAACCCTAAAATGACTGAAAAGTGGTTGTTGAATGAACACAACAAGAGTTTCATGCAGTGGTTCCAAAAGACCATTCTGAAAGATGCATCTGCATCCTCGACATTACATCGACTAGCACAGGGCCCGAACTTTGATGTCCTCACCTTTTGTGGGTATGACATAAACAACTATTTGTTTTATACAAGGACACAGGATGAAAAGAGTACAAATCAAAATAGTGGAGTGATGGTTGTGGCTCAGTCAATGCATTTCTTAACTTCAAAGGACAACAACCCTGTGATGGCTGAGTCATGCTACTTTGGTGTGATTGAAGATATATGGGAAGTCGATTACGGTCCCTTCACCATTCCTGTGTTTAAACGCAAATGGGTTGACAATAAAAACGGTGTCAAAACTGATGAATTAGGAGTTACATTGGTGGACCTCAATAAGATAGGGCATAAGGATGAACCATTCATAATGGCAATGCAGGTGAAGCAAGTTTTTTATGTTACTGACCCAGTTGACAAACGGTGGTCAATTGTTATCCAAGGTAGACACATTAGAGACCCCAATCTTGATATTGTGGAAATTCCATCGACCACAACATGGATTCCAACATCTATCATGGAACATGACATAGATGATGTAGTTGCCAGTCGTCATGACCACCATGAAGGCTTATGGTAAAATATTTCATCTTCATAGGGTATTAATCATGTTAATGAATCATTGAATTACATGTTATATTAATTATTCGTTGTATTAAATGTTATATTAAATATTTGACACTTGTGTTTCCTTGTTTGGACAGATACTCATGGCTGATCAGGATGGACGATCTAGGTCTGACTCACAGGCTACTGATTCCTCTACTCGGAAAAGAAGAGGTGTTACCCGGATGCCAGACGTTGCACTTAGGCGACACCGGGGCGAGAGGTTACCTATTGACATGGATGTCAACACTGGTAGGTTTGGAGGACCAAATGCCACGAAGTTGAGCAGTTATTTGGGAGTCGTGGCTCGGTCGAAGGTGTCCATCATTATCCCCGACTGGGATAATGTCGAGGAGGTGCTGAAGAACCAGCTATGGAGTGATATTCTGGTAACTTAGATATCATTTAAGTTTTATTTTAGTGTATTATTTCATGTAATTCATAATAAGGACTCCTTTATGGACTAACTCCTTTCATGTAGGATTCTTTTGACATACCATCACATGACATAGCAAGGAGGAAGATCCTCGGTATTATGGCTGAGCGATGGAGGTCGTTCAAATCCATACTCACCAGGAGGTATATTTGGACTTTAAATTCTTAATCAACGCTTTTCCAAATTGTACCAATCCTTAGTTTAAATGTACCTGAATTGTAGGTATGTATTCGGGGAGGACAAAGGATAGTTCCCCAAAGAGAAATATCCATTCATTGATCAGGAGACTTGGGATGCTTTCGTTGCATCTAGGCATTCTGACCAGTTTCAGGTACATTAGTTTTTAAATGATTAAATTATGTATAATTTAAACGGCTAACTCTGAATATTTGTCTTTCTTGTTGTAGGTGGTCAGAAAGAAAGCCTGGGACATTAGGAAGCTGAATGACTGCCCCCACACACTGTCACGTAGGGGTTACCGTAGGTTGGAGGAGTGGCTGGCCCAGGAGAGGCTGAGTCAGTGTCAGACTAGTCAGCCCGACACTGGTATTGTGGATCCCCCTTCCCCACCTACACGCCACGACAAATGGAAACGGGCTAGGATCAAGAAGACTGGGGAATACACTTCCTCACAAGCTCAGGAGGTCACCTCACGGATAGTAAGTATTCCCCTTTTATCAGTGTCTATTTTTTGGTTTACGTGAAGGAAGTGAATACTAACTTGTTTGGTTTCAGGATTCCTTGGTTGAGCAATCAACCCAAGGGTCTTTCATAGCCCATGGTAGGCAGGATATTTTGACTACCTCCATCAGCAGGCCATAGCACACAGGAAGAGTGCGTGCTGTTGGTCAAGGTGTAGGTAAGTTGTAAATAACCGTATCCTTTCATTTTGTTATCTGTTAAACAATTATGGGCTAATCATTCACATTTCACAGGCCTCCGCAGCTATTACGGTGCTCCCGACCCTGCCCCCTCCTTTGAGAAGTTGGTGGAGCAAAAGGTGGCTGTTGTGAAGGCTGAGTATTAGGAGGAGATATCTAGGCTCCACCAGGAGATGGCCCGATTCAGGGAGGAGATGAAGGCCTCACTCAGCCACCACCAAGAGACTACTGCACCAACTAACGACCCACAGGTTAGATTCCTTATTCAATTTCCTCGGTTTTATTATTTGTAATCACTTTCTTTCATTGTTGAATAACTTCTACTTGATGTGTAAATATGTAGGTACGGAGGGTTAGCACTAAGGGGTCGTGCGCTGCGGCTGACCCTAACGATGATGGGGTCGAGCCACCAAATACCCGTCAATGTGACTTGTTCATTGACGGGTGACGTGAATATTTTTACAGTCGTGATTCCGTCAAATTAGTACATTAAAATTAATTAACGTAGTACTAGGGTGTCAACCTAGGTCGTTCTCTCAAGGATCAACACAAAAATTTAGGAGAAATCAAGTCTTAAACTAATTTTTACAAACAGACTTTTAACAAACATACAAACACAATTGGGGGGTTTTGATTGATTTTGTTGTGACAATTAAAACTAAAACAAAGTAATTATAGGATTTAAAACAATAAATAACAAGCGATTGATTTTCTTGGAATATTGTAAATAAATTTATCCTTGGTTCACTAAAGATAATTTGTATACTTTCATTACTGTTGATTTCTTAGCTCAATTTGAATTAATCAACTAAGCGTCTTTTTCAATTCATAATTCCTTTACTTTCATTTAAAAATGAATATTTTAATCAAGCATCCTAATTAAGCAAAAGGAGTCAAGATCGTAAAATCTAGGAATTATTGAGCATATATAAGAACATCGCCTATATACATAATCTATTCTCAAATTATGGAATTAAGCAAACCATAATTATTAAAAGTGATTATGAAAATATTCATTAAGCATGCATATTTCCTTAATCCATTTTAATTTAAAATCTTATTTTATTCCATTTGAATAATTAAACCGATTAAGCATACAAATTTAATTAAACAGAATGGAATTAAATAAGCAGAGTAAGATTATGAAGAAATAACAATAATACAAGCATACTATATTAAAAACAAGAACCTCAAAATTATATTACAATATTTTCCAAGAAAATCAATCTAGGGGTTTTAGCCCTCCATAATTAAAATAAACTAAAAATAAGAAAGACCTAACCCGGAATGGAAGAATTCCTCCAGAAGCCTTCCTCTAATGCTTAAAAGAAAGAAAAGGAACTAAGAGAGAAGTGTGAAGTGAAGTGTCTGAAGATGATTTCTGAAGCCTCTCGTTCTTCTCTATTTATAGGCAAATGAAAGGAGAAGCCAGCTAAGGAAAACGCGTTGCAAGTGGAAACTTTCGGTGCAGATGATTTCCAGCTGTTTCCAAGTTGTTTCCAAGTTGCGTTTTGTTGTTTCCAATGATTCGGCGCATGATTTCACTGATGAATGGATTCCTCCAGTTCATTTTTGCGTAAAATACAGCTCATGAATCGATTCCTAGCAAGGGGAATCGATTCCTAAGTGCATGAATCGATTCCTATAGGTTGGGAATCGATTCCCAGGTGAAAAACATCAAATGAATCGATTCATGTAGGCTGGGAATCGATTCCCAAGTGCATGAATCGATTCCCATGGGCTGATTTGGTGTAGGAATCGATTCCCATCCTATTAGTGCGGTTCCTGTTACAACCGCACTAATAGATAGCGCACTAATAGCCAATTTTCATGCTTTTGTAGCTTTCTTTTCACCGGGGCTTGTTCTTCTTGTTTCTTTATCATTTGATGATCATTTTTCTCTTGTTATTGACCCTTGGATTATCTTTGTACTTGTTCCTTAATTTTATTAATTTTTAGAGGCTTAAAATACCCAAGTAAACAAGAGAAAACCAATATTTATTAAAAATTAATCCTTAATTCATTTTAAAATCAAATATTAAATAAAGCTCATATGATGAAAATGTGTTAAAATGCAATATATTAGACAATAAGTGATGGCAAATTATACACATTTAAAGTGAAGAACTAAAGATAAATTATGCATCATCAACGGGTCGGAGGAGCCAGTTGCCACTAGCATGGTCTACAACTTAGGCCCTGTGGTTCACCATCAGACATTACCTGATGGTATATCTAGGGTCTCTGTTGTGCTTGTCCTCGAGGAGGATGCTGCTGTGCCAGTGGCAACTCCAGAGGTAAAGACCGTCGGTCAGGCGGTGGGCCACTTTCTGATGTGGCCCAATAGACTTCTGACGGTTGCCCCTGGACAGGTAAACACCTTAAACACTAACTAATTTTGTTATATTGTCAATTATGGTACAAACTGTGATGGTTGTCAATTGTTCAACAGGAACAGCCATTGAAGAAGCCAGACCCGGCCGACGATCCCATCCGGATGCTATGGCGCATTAGGTGTGAGCAAGGAGAGGAGACTGTTCAGGTCCCATGGGAGCCACTAGTGTTCGGCCGTCCAAGTGCAGTACCACTTTACATTACACATTCTGACATGTGTGAGATTATTTCGGGGACGTCAATGCTGAACATCTCCATCATTCAGCTGTGGGAGCTGTAAGTATATTGTTTTTTGTCTAATTTTTTCATTATACAAGTTATTTGTCGCTAACCATGTCTCAACTTGTTTAGGTTTCTGACAAAACTCTGTGTGGACTTGGGTTTCCAGGGAACTTATGGTTTCTTAGAGCCCTCTCTCAAACAGAAGCAAGGAAACACCACGCAGGACACCCAGGCATACATCCAGAATTGGATGTTTGATTCTGGGAAGGCTGTATACATGGGCCCCTATCATAAAGGGTAATATTCTATTCCATAATTATTGTCATTAATTTTTGTGTTTTGAAGTCTCACTTATCACTGGTAACTGCAGCGCTCACTAGACACTTGTGGTGATCTGTCCCCGGGCATATTTTGCTCTGTACTTTGATACTATGCATCGGCCAGTTCCACAAGACCTGAAAAGTATAGTAGACGGGTAAGTTAATCCCTAAAAATAAGTACAAATTCGATTACATTATTTTTGGACCTATACGATTCTAACTTATCTTGTGTTTTATTTGATGTAGGGTTGTGGTTGGATACAATCAACTGCTTGGAGTTAAGTCCAGGGGAAGAAAAGTTGTGTGGATGCACCCAAAAGTAAGTCAATCATATTCATTCAAATCTTTAATATATATTTTTAAGTTGCAAATTCACTTATTCTATATTTTATGTCCATTGTAGTCTTACAGGAAGGAGGGTACTTTCGAGTGTGGCTATTACGTCATGCATACCATGTTGACCATCGTCCAACAACATTTAGTAGATGGATGGACAGATGTAAGTCTCATCATTTGGACTACTTTTCTAACAATTTCATCAATTTCATGTAATAAATATAGCTTTTGTTCTAATTGTTTTGTGCATTATTTGCAGTACTTCCAGGACCGGTCATACTTCTCTAAGACACTTGTAGATAATGTTAGAAAGCAATGGGCCTCATACTTCATTGAAATCAGCAAAAGAACCTAGCTAGATATAGGATCTTTATTCTCTTAAATATGTATCTAGTGTAGGATTTAGTGTTTACATTTTATTAGATTACATTCATCTGAATTGTATATAGTTTCATTTTTTAGGTTGTTATGAATTCATATCAAATTAATTGTTATATATATATACCATTCTTTTTATATATGGTTTGTTGCTGGATATGATGGGATACTGTATATTGTGCTGGTTGTCTGAATGCAGGTTTGGGAAACAATAAAACAGAAACCATATTAAAAAAAACCAGAGTATTTATTCATGGTTATGGTAACAACCGTGATTATAGACCCTATTTATCCACGGTTACTACCATAACCGTGATTATAAATAGTCTGTAAGTGAATTTTTTTACTATTTATATTCACGGTTATGCTAAACAACCGTGAATATAGATTCTCTTTATCCACGGTTTCTACTATAACCGTGAATATAAATAGTCTGTAAGTGAATTTTTTTTACTACTTATATTCACGGTTGTGCTAAACAACCGTGAATATAGATTCTCTTTATCCACAGTTTCTACTATAACCATGAATATAAATTGTCTGTTATATTCACGGTTATAATCGAAAACCGTGGTTAGATGTGATTTATTACCATGGTTGTTAACCGTGGTTAAAGGCCCTCATCTACTACCACGGCTGCAACAACCACGGTTCTTTAACCGTGATTAAAGGCCATTTTTAACCGTGATTATATATATTTTTTCCACTAGTGAGTATTATTTAAGTTTTCTTTCATTTTAACTTCTACTTCCCCTGCTTCACATGCTTCTAGTAGGTTCAGCAGATCAGTTTGAGTCATCCAACTCCTCAGCCTTGGAGATGAAATCATCCTCTAAAAAGGCTTGTAAAGCCTCTTCTTCAACCTTTAACAGCATGGGAGTCTTATAACTTTTGATTTCTTCAAGCAAAAAACAATCCATTTTTTCAGCTGGATGTTTCATAGCATTAAAGACATTAAAAGTTACTTGCTCCTCCTAAACTCTCAGCATGAGTTCTCCCTTCTCTACATCTATTAAGGCTTTCCCAGTAGCTAGGAAGGGTCTCCCTAAGATTAAGGGAATCTCTCTCTCAGCCTCCATATCCAAAACTATAAAATTTGCTGGAAAGATAAACTTATCTACCTTTACTAACAAGTCTTCTAGCATCCCATGAGGATATTTAATACACCTATCAGCCAATTGCAAAGACATGCAAGTTGGTTGCAGGTTATTAATTCCTAATTTCCTTATTAAGGACAGAGGCATAAGGTTAATGCTAGCCACTAAATCACATAAAACACTTCTAACATGAACATCTCCTATTGCACAAGGTATTGTAAAAGATCCAAGATCTTCTAGCTTTTGAGGGAGTTTCTTCTGAATAATTGCACTACACTCTTGAGTAAGGGCAATCATTTCATCTCCCTTAAGCTTTCTCTTCTTAGACAGAAGTTCCTTCAAAAATTTAGCATATGATGACATCTCTTGCAATGGCTCAACAAAGGGAATATTTATATGAAGCTTATTAAACACATCTAAGAACTTTACATTTTGCTCCTCTATCTATTTCTTAAATCTATGTGGAAATAGAGTGTTCTTTAATTTCTCAGGAGTTAGCTTGACAGCTTCCTCCAAGATCAAATCATTCTTTTTCTTTTTCTTTTGATGAACTTGATTTTCTTTCTCTTTTTTTGTTTCTACTTTATTTTCAGTTTTATCATTAACTTACTCACTTTCCTGCTCTTTTTCATTTTCTACAATATTTTCATTACTTGGAATAGGAAGAACCAAAGTTTTTCCACTCCTAGTGGTTATTGCTTTATAATGCTCCCTTAGATTTACCTCAGTATCTCTAACCTTGACAGCTGTCCAACCTGATTTTCCAGATTTTGGATGGACGCTTCTTGATTTTTAAAGCTGGCCTGAGTGACCTGGATGAACTGAGATAGAATATTCTCAAGTTCAGACTTTTCTTTAGGGGGATGGGGAAGAGGTTGTTGTGGTCTAGTTGTGGTTTGAGTTTGTGGTATGTTTTGATTCAAATGTGGACACTTCTGCCATGAAAAATTGGGGTGGTTTCTATAGTTCAGATTAAAGGAATTAGGGGGATAATTCCTTTGAAATTGTTGCCCTATGAAATTAACTTGCTCAGCAGGAACATTTGGATCACACATGCCATTTTCATGATCTTCAACATAAAAATCACAATTTATCATGCAAACTTGACTAGGCTTTTGGAGTTCTGAAATCTGTACACTTAATTTCTCCAAAGCCTAAGTCATCAACTTACTTTAAGCCAAAGAAGCATCTTGTGCTTCTAATTCTAGTAACCCTATCTTAGGGATTTGGATCCTTTCAATAACTAAACATTCATTTGAAGCCATAACATCAATTAGCTCTATAGCTTCTTCTACAGTTTTAGTGGTCAATGAACGTCCAGCTGAGGCATCAATCAAGACCCTAGTAGCTGGTCTCAGTCCATTATAAAAGATGGTAACTTGTTGCACATCAGGGATCCTATGATGAGGACATTTCCTCAAACTCTTTTTGTACCTATCCAATGCTTCCATCATAGATTCACCCTCTCTCTGATGAAAACAAGTGATTTTTGTGCGCAACTTGGCAAACTTGGAAGGAGGTAAATATTTAATCAAAAATTTTCTTTATAAATCCTCCCAAGTGGATATACTGCCTCTTGGTTGGCTCTGCAACTAGGCTTTTGCACGGTTCCTTAGAGAAAAAGGAAATAATCTTAATCTTATTTCCTCATCAGGGACACCATTCATTTTCACTGTATCACAAATCTGTAGGAAGGTTGCTAGATGTAAATTTGGATCCTCTACCTTACTTCCTTCGAATTGATCATTTCTAACAAACTGCAGCAAAGCCGATTTAAGTTCAAAATTATTAGCTGTAATTGGAGGCCTAAGGATGCTGGATTACGATCCTTCTTCAATAAGCCTAGAGTAGTCACCTAGTGTAACTTTCCTCTATTCCATCTTGTTGTTTTTTTTGCTTTTTCTCCTTTCTAAGTCTACGCTCTAACAAATCAATATCAGGACCAAAGAAGAATGGCTCTCCTCTGTTCCTTGACTGCATACACTAGATATTTTCACCTGTCATGCGGACAACCTGGGTTTGATCCCCGGCAACGGCGTCATTAACTTGATGCATAATCTCAGAGGATTATATTCTTTTGCCAAGCACACCAATTGTTAAATTTGTATTATATTTGATCGTCTCATAGGGATTGAGGTAATTACCACAACCTAGGACTAGTACAAGCTAAACCAAAACACAAGGAGATAGAATTCATTATGTTTATGCTTTTCTCCACTTTCTATGTTTTTGTAATTTCAGAAACAATATAAAAAGTGAAGTGTAATTGATGGAAGATAGGTTAGGAGTGCTTCAGCTCACAATTTCATCAAGAAATATACAATTGAGGTTCAATCAAGCTTCTGACTCAAGAGGACAATTCACAGATGGTTAATCCCCAATTCCTTAGGTAATTAACACTAATTCCTAAGCATTAAACCTTAATCCCCTAGGTGTTCAGTGATAGAGAAATCTAATGTGAAATTAGGGATTAAACCTTAACTATTCACCTAATTACTAGGCCTGAATTAGTTAGGAAGCTAGAAGTTACCTAAGCCTCAACCATGATTCCTCATTGGTGAGATTCTTCAATTAGGTCTGGATTTGTCAATCCAGCAGTGTAGATCTACTTCTCAACTTGTTCTCCTCATACTTCAGAAGATAATTTCCTCAATGCAGATTAAAGATTCCATTGGAAGCTTCGGCAATCCCAACCATAGGAGTTTAGCAACCCATGGAAGCTTAGAATCGAGGTAAAGGGGTGTTCAGAGTATTAGTTAATTTAGAAATATTATTCAACGTTAATTGGCATCTGGAAAAGGAATATAATTTAGTGTTAATTAGCGAATTTAACTATAATATATGATTAAGAGAATTTATAATACGAATTGTGACTAGATATGAGTTTAGTAATGATGAGAATGAAAAACTAGGAGTTATTATGCATAATTATGTATAATGGCAAAATATTGAGATTAATAATTAATGTTTATTGAAATTTGGTAGATGATATATGTTGGAGTGAGTTTTCAAATGTAGGGTGATGAAAATAATGTTGTATGAGATATTGTGATTGAAATTATATTTATAGATGTTTGTACTTTAGTAGTTGTTATGATATTGATTGACTATTATTGTACCTGAGTGCCTTTTGTTTGATGTGAAATAATGATGATGAACTGAGAATTGAGAAATGGTGTGTGCCTGAGTGGCCGCCATTTGATTTGATATTAAATGCCTGAGTTTCTTTGTGTTGTTATGTGAAATTAAATTATGATAAAAAGATAATTGAGAGATGATATATGCCTGAGTGACCACCATTTTATTTGATAATGAATGCCTGAGTGGATAGATTAAGAAATTGAATGTTTGTGATGGCTTGAGTTGTATTTATAGCCATTAGTGCTGGACTGATAAAGACAGCTAATTAATTTATCCAGTGAAAGTAATTAAAATTGAATATATATGATTCTATATGCTTTGGACGGTCGTGTGAAATATTTCATGTGACATCTGCCATATTTATTTAATTTAAATTAGAAGTTTTGACCTTAATTTAATAGGTTTTACTATAAATAATGTCGCACACATCAAAATTCAAACAATAAAGTTTTTAGAAGAATTTTTAGGATATACTTTCCTTGCACATTATTTAGTATTTTGTATCTAACGGGAGCTAGAAAACTTCGATCGAGGTGAATTCAATTGGTACACCTCTACAGCTCAATTATTTACAATTGTTATGAGGGGTCGAGGGCCAATTATGCCCCTAAGATTGCCCAATTCCTTAAAATATAAAACTATTATGCATAAAGTTTTTAGTATGAACATCTTGTAGTATTTTGGGCATAACTTGAGCTACAAACCTCTGATTAAAGTGAATCAAAAGGGAAAATATCCATAAGTTAGTTATCTACAACTTTTGTTAAGAACGCAAGATCTAATTCAGTCTAGATCAGACACAATTTCAAAAACAAGGTGGTAATTGATTACCAGAGAGCAACTTATGTAGGAATTCATTTCGGCTCATAGGTAATCGAATTACCAGAGAGCAACTTATGTAGGAATTCATTTTGGCTCATAGGTAATCGATTACAGGACCCCTATAATCGATTATTATCAATACAAAAGTAGTTTTATGTAGATTTTAATCTATAGACTAACTTCCACACTACCTAACTTGCCCATTTTAACTTTGATTACTACAGAACTTTATGGGCACTATCTAGGATTCATTTCGGAGCTGTAAGCATAGTTTGTGCTCTAAAATTCCTTCTGACAGTGGAGATATATGTTAAAATGTATTTTGGCACTATTTCATATATTTCCATCACTTAAATAACTTAAAATGTAAATGAATTGGTAATTCCTTTGCCTACACACATCCTAAATATGCCTAGGGTCCTATTAATATCCTCTAGGGATTCTGGATCTCGCTAAAACTCAATTTCACCTGCCCAGTTGGTTATTTCAACCTTTTTCTCTCTAATTCAAAATCTCTAACTACAACTACTTATGGTTTCATACCATAACAATTATCAAGCCATTCAAAACACATATACATCATGTAATTCATCATCTCTATTATTCCATACTATCTTAACACTTCTCTCTAATTACCGACTTCGTAATGACATAATTGACATTTACCTTCTATTGGATTTATGTCATTCATTCATTCAATCACAATATACACAACCAAAAAAAGCTGGATTCACGACCAAAAAATCCATCGCTAAATGTATTAGCGACGGAAACCACTATAGAAGAAACCCGTCGTTACCATTCTGGTGGTTAACATTTCAGTGACGACGTTGAGGACCGTGGCAACCTTAGTGATGGCCATGCGATGTCGCTAAAAAGTGGTCCCCTTTCTTTGAAATCTGTCGCTACTATAGTGACGGCAAAGTGGCCGTCGCTGTAGAAAATTATGTTCCATCGTCGCTATTTGGCCAAGTAGCGATCGTATTTTCGCTGTAGCTATTTTTTCAAAAACCCCGTCACTACTTCTGTAGCTATCAGTGTCAAAGCCCTGTCGCTAATGTCATAGCTAACAGGAATCATAGCGACGGAACACTGTCATAGCTAAAGAGGGACCAGAGCCCCTCGTCACTGACTCATAGCTAAATAGGGACCAACATTAGCGATGGGGTTTTGTCGTAGCTGCATTAGCGATGAAGACCTGTCATAGCTAAACAGGGACCACAATGTTCCGCCGTTGAGTCATAGATAAACAAGGACAACATTAGCGATGGCGTTCTGTTTTAGCTGATCAGTGACTGCTTTTTTCCGTCACTAACGTTTTGATGACTTAGCGACTTATGCTTGTCCGTCGCTATTACGAAAAATTTTTTTGAAATTTTTTTTTAGAATTTTATGATTTAAGATAACTTTATAATTTAAGTATATTTTATAAAGTTGGATTAAATATTTTTATAAAATTAAAATATATATTAATTATTTTATAATCCTTTTATTATAGGCTAATAATAAACAAAAAAATATAAGATCAATTAGTAATAAACACAATTGAATAAAAAATATAGTAATAGCCGTCATAATTATTTACAACTCAAACAATAAAAAAAGAATAAATACCAAAATGTGTAACACTAAAAAAAAATAAATACACAGTCCATCAACTGGGGGGATCCTGGGGTCGTGGGTCTAGTCGGGAAGCAGAGGCTGCATCGTCAACCGGCGGTAACTGCTCCATCAACCGGTGGATCAGAGCCTCCTACTGATCCATCAGCCTATGAGTGTCCTTTCGATCCCACTTAGCTCGCTGTCGATCCTGCCTCTGTCTGCGCTTCCCTATGAGCTCATTGTTCAGTTTCTGAATAACCTAAACAACATCCATCGGTAACATAAAGGAAGAGATAGGGGCCTTCCCAGTCCTGGTAATCTGGGTCCCAACACCACCGAGGCCATATACCCTCCCTTTCTTGTTGACACCTCCGACAACCTCTAAATAGATGGCGTTGTCATTGGTAGAAGAAAGGGTGGGAGATGCCTCCCCATCAAAAGTCTGAGAGGCCAACATAGCCTCCTTCTGGGCCTACATGGCCTGGTACGCCTCCTGCATATGTTTAGAAAAGTTAAATAAGTTAATAAATCTAAATGTATAAAAAAATTAAAAACATTTGTAAGTTTAGATAAAGTACTTCCATCTCGGTAGTCTTCTTGTTAACCCAGTTACCAGCCTTGTTCTTCTTGGTGATTTGCATCACCTCGAATAATAAAGGCTCATGGCGCTCTTTCTGCTCTTGTAATTTATAATTAAAATTGTAAGGAAAAAGCTTTCAAGCCAATGTAATAATAAACATATTTAAGAAAATGTACTTACAAATCTTCTTTTATGCTTAACAACTAAAATGGAACCTCTAGTGTAGACGGAGGCTCCAACATCAACCTGTCTGTTTGCGTTGTCCCGAGATTGGCTTGTTGGAACAAGACACCTCCATACTTTTGCAGCATGCCATCCTAGTAGGGCTCGGGGATCTAGCGAGGGCGCTCTGTCTTCGCCCTCACCTTCCAGAGGGTACTCTTGATGATTTTGGAGCTCTTTATGGTAAAGATCCTCCTAATCTCATCAGTCATACCCTCCTCTCACCGAAAGCCATGTTATAAATTAAAATGAAATTCCAAATTAAAAATGTAAGCGATGTTCACAACAATAAAAGTTACATGAAATTAGAAGAGTTGGGCCAAACTCACTGAGAAAATGTCAAACCATCTATCTTGGACAGTCTTACCAGTATCTGTCCAAGAGATGTAAGGACCATCCCACTGGGCCTTCAAAATGCTAGTAATCGTGTTCGTAGTGTAAATACTATCAACATAACTGTAGTTCAAACAAAATAGATTAAATTAAACAAACCTTGGGACTCCACCGAAATTTCGATAGTCTCCCCTATAAACTAGACATTTCAAAATTTTTACAAAGACTTGTTACACACAGAAAACTTCCTAGTACAGCTCAATGTAAAGAAACAATAACAGACATGTAGTAGTTATGTTATCAGCACACAAACCATCCCCTGGTGAGCTTTGCTTTCCACTAACAAACAACAATTATGACGAATGTCATCATTACAGATAACAAAAGCATAAATCACACACAAAAGTACTTAGTGAGCTTTTCTCTCCACTAACAAACATTAATCATATATCAATCTCATAAACTACAATAGTAATGTTATCAGCACACAAATCAGTACAAAAACTAGTAAACTAAAAGACATATAGTAATACTTACTCGTCCGCGTCCGATAATGGGACCAGAATAGGAAGGGGGTCGGCTGCTGTAAAAGGGGTCGCCTCACGGACCTGGTCCTCTAGCTACTGCTGAGGCTGTGAGCCGTTGTTGAAAGTTTTAGAATGGTGTAAATTGTTTTGTGGCAAGTTCCACTATTCAATTATAGTATACATTGAAACGGAGTATCATTTCATTGGGATACAATATTTTAAATCGTGATACAAGTTACCTTAGCAAGAAACAAGCATTAGTTGCATAATGTACTGGAAATAAAAATGGTTAAATGTAGCAAGCATAAATTAAATAAGTAGTGAAAAGAGTTTAACTATCAATTGATAAAGGCTGAGACTGGATTTCATCGATTTCACCCTTCAATATGTTGCATACACTTATCTAAACGATTTTTGAAATATTGCTTTTTATGTCACAATCATAAATCATTTGCATTGATTCCTTAACTAAGAAATTTATAAGAATATTCTTAAAAATGTTGAGTCCTCAATCACATTAAAAACATTCTAGCATTAAAACTGATTGTTTCGATGTTTGTTATATCAATTACTATTCCTAATATCCTCCGTAATGAGCATTCCATTTAGATCTATTTTCACAAGCTATTTTCCAATAATTAAACGAAAATCATAATCAAGAAACTATTTCCCAATAGAATCAAGCATTAAGCATAAAATGGAAAACCAAAAGTGATAGAACAAAAATACCGAATATATAAATATAAAACAAGCGTAAGTCGGGGTTTAATTCGACTATATCCAATCCTAATGAAAGGTTTAGCTACACATGGTAGCCATTACACTCAAGAATCAAAAGAGAAAAAGATAATAAAGAAGAAAAAGATTAGTCTTTAATGGAAGTTTCTCGTCCCAAGATCCAATCTCCAAAAAGCTCCCTCTTAATTTCTGAAAGTTTTCTTTTTATATTAACTATCTCGCTTAAGCTAGAGTTAGCTCTCTTAAGCAAGATAGGTTTTTTTACCCTGAAGGAGCCTTTTTTTCTTGATTTTTCCCTCACAGACTCGCTTGGGCGAGTGAGTCACTCAGGCAAGTGAAGTCCCATGTTGCCTTTGTTCCATTCGCTTAAACCCAGCATGATTCACTTAACGACTTAAGATTGAATTAGTTTTCGCTTGAGCAGCTTGATCCTCACTCAAGAGAATTCCTCAACATCAGTCTCTGGCTAAATTTCGCTCAGACCACTTCTCCTTTGCTTAAGAGAATCCTTTTGGTTTGCTCCCTGGACAATTCTCGCTTAAGCGAGATGAGACTTTGCTTAAGCGAAATATTCATTGATGCTTTTCGTACTTTATTCGCTCAAGCAAATTAAGATTCGCTAAAGTGAGTCTTGCCCCTGTTAGTTTCTTAATTAACAACCAAAACTTGCACTTTTTGATGGCTTGAGTTGGGAAATAGCTTGGAATTCCTTTCTTCTTCCCTTTTTCATTCTTTTTACCTAATATTTAAACAAAAATAGGGATAAGAACACTTATTTCCATCAAATTCTAGACAATATCTTGATTAAAGTTTTAATCCAATACAACACACAAAATGCTCCAGATACCATAATACCTATTGAACTGGTTTAATCCGGGGTTAAAGATCCAGAGTGGGGACCAGCCTCAAGAGTCAATGATAAGAATATTTATACAACGGTACAATGGGTATCCGGTATTATGGTCCAAAATCTCAGTGGGAGAATCTGGTCTTGTTGTCCTGGAGATCCTTCACACCAAGCTTTCACGCTGAAGAGAGGCGAAAGGTTGTGTCACCTGTGAAGATTCTTCGACGCTCAAGTTAGTGAAACAAAATAAGAACTTCAGGGAATTTGAGCAATGTAACAGTAAATAGAGAGTAAGAATAGCATAACCTTTTCTGCGTATGAGATTTGCCTATTTATAGGCGAGCATGAAGAATGAACCGTCAGGTTTAGCTAGGGGACAAATAGTACACTGCTCAGTGTACGATTTTGACACGTAACGCGGGGAGAGCTGCGTCTCCCGTGAATACCCCTTGTGGCTGTACCTTGTACCTTCTGTCAGGTGACGTGGATACTTTCCGGTGTATGAAATGCGTCTCACACGAGCTTACAGTCTGGAGATATACCTGTGAGACCAGTAGCACAGTGAGGTCGAATGAAATTACATCATTGCCCTGGGTACCGGTATCGAGACCGGATCATCTGCCCCTAGCTTGTGTGAAGGACTGGTAGAGTTGCTCATATATGCTAAATCTGTTCTCTAGTGGGTGCTAATACCGGACTGAAACAATCATCCCTTACGGCGTTCTGGTGGTGCAGAGAACAGATTCAGACAATAATCTAACTTGCAAGAAAATCCCAAGAGTTTTTGGAATTTGTAACTCCTCATTTTCGAGTTTTGCAACGTCCATGTATTAAAACACTGCCAATGATGAGCATTGAAGTCTATTAACACGTGAGTAATGATGATTTCCAGTCACGTGGTTTGTCAATCATCGCGAGCATGTTAATGGGCCTGAAATTTTGAATTTTAGGCCTATTCGATTTCATATTCCTCCCGAGGGACACACCTTTCGCGCTTTGGGTCTTGAGACGACGATTTCGTTTGATCCTAGAAGGGTTGCGTCTCCTGACAAACAACGCGTCCTCTGGCAAGTAGTTATGCTTCTTCAACACTATAAATAGAGGACTTAGCATTTTCTGAAACTCACTTGCTTCAACCTTAGGAAAACTCTGCTCAAATTCACTGAAAAGATTGTTGCTGCTATCCTTATGAAGTCATTTTTTCTTCTAATCCTCTTAACTCTTTGGTAACCACACTTCTCCTTTCTCTTAGTTTCTTCTTCATTTTCTATAAAACCTCAAGCATGCATTCTAGGCAGAGCCGTACTGGTCCCTCGTACAGGGGAGGGCGTAACCCTCAAAGACCAGTTAACTACCACGGCAGAAGGATTTCTGTGGGTCCTTTCGGTGCCAGGCCTCGCCATTCAGGAAGGGAGAAAGGTTCTTCCTCAAAGCGGCCAGTGGTTAGGCCTCGCCCGGTACCTTTCTCTGGCTCAAAAGCTAATAGCCCTTCTAACAGCGGGTCGAGCTCGGACTGGTTCCTTTCTGACGACGTCACTTTTTATCACAGTACCGACGCCTTTCACCACGCTTTAGACGAGATGACCATAGAAGGGCGTGGAAAAGTTCAAATTCTTAGGACCATAGAAGGATGTGTGAACGTCGTAGCGTACTACCTAAATTGGGAAAAGCTGAACGAGACGCACTATAACGTCTAGCCTAATTATTAGAAACTAACCATGCGATTAAAATTAATTAAACACATAATGCTATGCCAATTAATAATAATACAGAGGAAAATTTTTCACGATTTTAGAAATATTGAAGGTGAAGAAAAATTTATATAAAAAAAGGTTGAGAGATGCGCCCTTAATTTATTAAACATTAATAATGCCATTTCATGATGGTAACAATATTTCTATAGTTTATGGAACCCAAAACAATCAAGAAAAATGGTTAAATGAAGCAAAAAGAAGAAAATGGAATCAGGGCCATTTGCTTGAGCGAGGCCCTGACTCCCTTAAGCGAGACCAGCGAGGGTCGCTTGAGCGAGGCCCTGACTCACTTAAGCGAGACCAGCAAAGGTTGCTTAGGCGAGTTTATCATGCAACGCCTTGGGAATTAGGGGAGCAATTCGCTCAAGTGAAGCCCCCCACTCGCTTGAGCAAGTTCCCAAAACCACGCCTGGGCGAGCCACTAAACATGCTTGAGCGAGGGAAATAATGTGTATCAGGTCCCCATTTCACTTGAGCGAGCTAAGCTCGCTTGAGCGAAAACGCTCCAGAATTAATTCCATCATCACTCGCTTGAGCGAGTCACTCTCGCTTGAGCGAAATCAACATAGAATCATTTTGCCTGGTGCTCGCTCGAGCGAGGTCAAGCCCGCCTGAGCGAGATTCATCCAGTGAGCACCCCTCCTGATACATGCATGCTTCGCTTGAGCGAGAATCATTCCCGCTTGAGGAGAATAGGCCAGAGGCCACACTACTAATGCTAAGGACTCTCGCTTGAGCGAGAATCCATCTCGCTTGAGCAAATTATGCAGTGCATGCATGGAAACTAAAAATTTTCACATAATCTAATATGCTTAAACCTTCACATGCACCATTTGGCCTAAATTATCCATCTATATACATTCAAACATGCATTTGAGATTTATTCTAACTAAACATACACATCAATCCTAATTCTAATTCATTAAATGCATCTCAATCAAGCTTATCACTTCATATGCTTCTTACACAAGATCAAAATTCATGAAATCTATCATTCCTTTGTCCATTCATCAGGACACTAAACAATTCACATACCAATTGCATCATTAGGATTTACCATTATATGCAACACCTGCCCATAGTAATTTATCATCCATACATAGTATTGGCTCCTTGCCAATATACATCAAATTCATAAAAATTTAACATTGACATCACCACCTTATTACCTTATCAACATGAATTCATATCTTCATCAATTAACATACAAATTTTAACTCATCATTTATCACAATCAATCATAATTCAAGTTGTCATCGTTCCTACCACATCATAACCATATTAACCATATGCTAAGTTAGTCCAACACACACAAGAAACATGTTATGACATTATACACATGAAATACATTACACATTACATACATCCATTCATTCCATAATTTCCTTCTTTCCTTAGCATCAATTCTCCGCTTGGCACACCTCCGAGGCATCAACGACCTCCCTATCATTGGCTACTAAATTAAAGGAAACCATAGCAAAGGTGAGTGTTTGGTAAATCATAATTAATTTAGAACGGTAAGTAAATAACAAAGCATATGATTAACTAAGTGTTATCACTAATACTAATTTACTAATTCTACCATATGCAAATGGTTTCACTTTTCTTTATCATCAATTCATATCTACAACTTCCTTACAACCTATACATACTTACAAACTACCTAGTTTCATACAAGTTTCAGCATCCTCAAGATGAAATTCACAATCAACAAACATAATAGAGCACATTCACATCATCACATAATATCAACAATTTCATTAAATATCACAACTGACTTTCATATAATTTGACGCCTAGTATCCGGATACTAAAGGATCAGCCTTTAGCTGGGGGTCCTACTTGACACCCTGTGGACCCTGCTTAGTCCACCGAGTCCTGCTTGACTCTCCACTACAACCACTGGGTCCTACTTGACCACTGGGTAGCTCAACTGGGCATAAAAACCACGGGAGCCAAAAAACGAGGGGCTATACATACCATCGGTCGTCCCACACCATATAATCATGTATATACATCACATTCTTATATCATATACATACCATATGGCTATCAATAATGGATCATAATCATCAACTGGAGCGACCAACGTATTGTTACTCTAGTGGCCTCTAGGAAACTCAAGAGGGGGGTGAATTGAGTAGTTAGGAACTTTTTCACTAATAAATTTCTCCTCTAAAAACTCAATATGCAATGATATGTGATTTGAATAATAATGCTTAAAGCATAAAGAGTTTAAGGGTTAGAGAAGTGCAAACAGAGATTTATACTGGTTCGGCCAACCACTGCCTACGTCCAGTCTTCTCAAGACACCCTTGAGGAAATTCACTATAATCAAATCCCTTGATTACACCACAATGGGGACTCACACCCCGATCACAAATGCCTTGGATGCTACACCACACCCAAGCACATCACCCTTGGATGCTTCACCACATCCAAGAACATCACCCTTGGATGCTACACCCCATCCAAGAAGAACACCCTTAAAGATACACCACTCTGAGTATCAGTCTCAATTTAGAGATAAAGAACTCTACAAGAAAACTCTCTTAAAGAGTATGATGAACAAATTGTGGAACAAGAAAGAGTAATAACTCTATTAAGAGAATATGGCCATTATTGCTCTTATGAAAAGATTGGAAGTATTTGGTGTTGGTTTTTCTTTGCAAATGAAATACCCTCCTATTTATAGGAGAGGAAATGCCTTCAAGAGGTGTAAAATTATTGATTAAGATAATTGGAAAGGTACCTCTTGGATAAAATAATATTTTGTGAAAAGTTATAATGTTTCAACATGATTTTTTTTTCATCAGACTGTTACTGTAATCGATTACACCAAATAGGTAATCGATTACTACTTTTAAACATTTTATTTTAAAACCTCTGTTTGACCATGTAATCGATTACAACAAATAGGTAATCGATTACTTCAGTTTAAAATGTTATTTTTTAAAGCTCTGATGATCATGTAATTGATTACAAAACTTAGTAATCTGGTAATCGATTACGCCAATAAGGTAATCGATTACACATTATTAAAATGTGTTTTTAACTTATTTTAATGGCCATATTTTCTGAAAAGATCTTACTTTAAAGTGCTATGATCTTTGGTTTTGTCTTGCTTGAACTTTCTTCTTTGTTCTTGATCTTTTGTCATTGGCCTTGTCATTATCAAAATACTTCATGGTCTTCATTCTCCCCCTTTTTGATGATGACACTGAATCTTCAAGTCTTGCGTCCATGTTGTTAATCATGTCTCGCATATATGTTGTTGATATCAAAACCTTAGTTCTTCATTCTCCCCCTTTTTGATATTGATAACATTTCCTGAGAAGAAAAATAAACAGCATGCAAGATACAAGATTTTCTCCCCCTTAATTTTGGTTTAGTTGACAAGGTTTGATTGATTTTTATTATTTTGCTTCTCATATATTACTCCCCCTTTGTCAATGGCAAAAAGAATATAAGAGCCTAAAGTTTTAGCAGAGAGTGATGCACCTTGTTGTTTGATGTCACTCGTTATTTTGATATTGCTCTTTGTTACTTGTTGATTGATAGATGCTTCAAGAAATGTGTTGACTTTTCTTGTAGGTAAGAATTAATCCTTAAGTGCCTCCCATCAATGATAATTCCTGCACCATTATAAACATTTGATCTTGGTACCCAAATTTTCTTGGGTCCTTGTGGGTTAGACGTGGATAATATATTCTTAGGAACCCAAATCATTTTTGTCTCAGTATAACCTTTGTTCCTTATATGACATGTTGATGCACTGTGACCTTTTCTCACATAATGAGAGAATTTAACAAATGGGCTAGTTGAGGTCTTTTGTGAAATAAAGAAATTTTTCTGCAACTTTTGCTTTTTGGAAGGATCAGATCCTAGTTTTGCTTTAAAATGACATTTTTTGTTTTCCAAGGAGTATATCTAGGTTGTCTCTTCCCATAGTAAATTTAGCTAATTTATTTTTTAAGTCATTTATCTCTAGAATATGCTTTTGACATGTTGAGCATGTATGACTATTAGTAGTTTCAGTCTTATACTTAGTTTCTAAGTTTTCCTTTTCTATTTTAACCTGTCCTAGTTCTTGATTGAGTTTTGATAAGTTTTCTTTTAAGCTCAGGTTAGTGCTTTTGATGTTCAAAAATTTTTTAGCTAACTTTTGATACTCATTATGAAGATCTTCAAATGCATCTTGCAATTCATCAAAAGTAGGGTTTGAATCTGTTACCTCTTCAGTTTTTGCCATCAGGCAGAGATTCGTGTCTTCATGGTCTGATTCGGACGAGCTTAGATCATTTTCATCCTAGGCAATATATGTTCTTCTTTTATTTTTGGGATACTTTTTCTCTTGCTTGTCAGACTTCTTATTTAGTGTCGGACATTCCATTTTCATATGTCTATATTTTCCGCATTCAAAGCATTTTGGACCTTGGTTGGATTCATTATTTTTGAAGGAATTTCTGAAGTTTGGCTTCCTTTGCCCTTCCTTTTTCTTTAGAAACCTGTTAAATTGTTTAACAAATAATTTAAGGTCATTATAATCATTTATACCTTCTTCATCATCTTCTTCATCACTTTCTTCAATGGTTGATGATGATGCTTTTAGAGCAATACTTTTCTTCTTTTTGTTGCTTTCCTCATGTTGATTCAATCTTCAAGCTCGAGTTCATGCTCTTGTAATTTTCCAAAAAGTGTTGCAAGGGACATGCTTGATAAATCTTTTGATTCTGATATTGCAGTTACTTTTGGTTGCCATTCCTTGTTCAAACATCTTAACACTTTATTAATCAAATCTTCATTTGAAAAGGTTTTTCCTAAGCATGCAAGATGATTGATTATATGAGTGAATCTCTTTTGCATGTCTTGTATGCTTTCATTGTTGTTCATTCTAAACAACTCATACTCCCTAGTCAGGGTGTTTATTCTAGACCTTTTCACTTCACTCGTTCCTTCATGAGTTACTTCTAGAGTATCCCACATTTCTTTTGTTGTTTTGCATGTGGATATTCTAAAGTACTCGTCCATTCCTAAGGCAGAAGTTATTATATTTTTGGCCTTTAGGTTATATTGGACTTTTGTTTTATCCGCATTAGTCCATTCACTTCTTGGTTTAATCATGGTTACTTCTCCAACTTCTTTGGTTGGTATGAACGGACCATTTTCAACGGAGTCCCATATGTCTATATCAGTAGCTTCTATGAATATTTGCATACGGGTTTTCCAATATTGATATCCTACTCCATTAAATACAGGAGGTCTATGTGTGGAGTTTCCCTCAGGAAAGATGGGATTGAAAGAGGCCATGGATCTTCTTGAGGTTGTTAAACCTTTTCCAAGATACTAGCTTTGATACCACTTGTTACTCTAGTGGCCTCTAGGAAACTCAAGAAGGGGGGGTGAATTGAGTAGTTAGGAACTTTTTCACTAATAAATTTCTCCTCTAAAAACTCAATATGCAATGATATGTGATTTGAATAATAATGCTTAAAGCATAAAGAGTTTAAGGGTTAGAGAAGTGCAAACAAAGATTTATACTGGTTCGGCCAACCACTGCCTACGTCCAGTCTTCTCAAGACACCCTTGAGGAAATTCACTATAATAAAATCCCTTGATTACACCACAATGGGGACTCACACCCCGATCACAAATGCCTTGGATGCTACACCACACCCAAGCACATCACCCTTGGATGCTTCACCACATCCAAGAACATCACCCTTGGATGCTACACCCCATCCAAGAAGAACACCCTCAAAGATACACCACTCTGAGTATCAGTCGTAATTTAGAGATAAAGAACTCTACAAGAAAACTCTCTTAAAGAGTATGATGAACAAATTGAGGAACAAGAAAGAGTAATAACTCTATTAAGAGAATATGGCCATTATTGCTCTTATGAAAAGATTGGAAGTATTTGGTGTTGGTCTTTCTTTGCAAATGAAATACCCTCCTATTTATAGGAGAGGAAATGCCTTCAAGAGGTGTGAAATTATTGATTAAGATAATTGGAAAGGTACCTCTTGGATAAAATAATATTTTGTTAAAAGTTATAATGTTTCAACATGATTTTTTTTCATCAGACTGTTACTGTAATCGATTACACCAAATAGGTAATCGATTACTGCTTTTAAATGTTTTATTTTAAAACCTCTGTTTGACCATGTAATCGATTACAACAAATAGGTAATCGATTACTTCAGTTTAAAATGTTATTTTTTAAAGCTCTGATGATCATGTAATTGATTACAAAACTTAGTAATCTGGTAATCGATTACGCCAATAAGGTAATCGATTACACATTATTAAAATGTGTTTTTAACTTATTTTAATGGCCATATTTTCTGAAAAGATCTTACTTTAAAGTGCTATGATCTTTGGTTTTGTCTTGCTTGAACTTTCTTCTTTGTTCTTGATCTTTTGTCATTGGCCTTGTCATTATCAAAATACTTTATGGTCTTCATTCTCCCCCTTTTTGATGATGACAATATTTCATTGATTTCATGACTCTTTTTGTGCTTGACATGGTATACTGAATCTTCAAGTCTTGCGTCCATGTTGTTAATCATGTCTCGCATATATGTTGTTGATATCAAAACCTTAGTTCTTCACGTGTCAAGCCCACCAACATAATGCCACCATACACATCAATTTACCACACCTCAGAATTCTATAGTTTAATAACTACCATAAAATTCCTACAATTCCACATCCATACACACATACAAATACAATTATTATTTAGTAAGTTTCCCTTAACTTTTCTCAATTTATTAGGATTCAGCTAAGTATCCCAAGCTTGACTTACATACCTATTCTATTAATTACGACCTGAACACCCCCTTACCTCGATTCTAAGCTTTAACGATTTGTTCTTGGTGTCGGTTGCATCCTCCAGGCACTTGGTTCAAGGTTCCACTTCCGAATCTAACACCCGCTTCACCACTTAGTCTTTTGGCGTTTGTTTCGCTACCTACTAATATCAAAACACTAAATTTATAGTTCTCGATTGTACCCGCTATCTTAGGATCGATACCCAAGTCCTACATTACCGTAAAATGCAAGACCCGAACCTTCCCTCACATATGCAATACACTTCTAGAGAGAGAAAGAGGAGAGGTAAGAAGAAGCTCGAAATTGAAGGCGCAATTAGGCATACTTCGATGCCTCGACTTCAAAAACACGATCAATTTAAAGTTCCGATGCAAAACTAGCCCCTAATTGGAAGCTATGAATTTCGGCAATGGAGAAGGAAGAAGAAGAAGAAGAAATACACATGAAAGGATGAGGAAGAAGAAAGTGATTTTTGTTATTTAAAGTCTAGGGGTGAAATGGTCTTTTTCCTGATTTCTTTTATATTTTTCCTTTAAAGTTTTAATTAAATTTCATCACTTTTAACCTTTGGTAACGAAAATTTACCATCATCTAATTAAACCTTATTTAAATCTTTATAATTAATCAATCAATAAATTTATTTTATTTCAAAAAATTTAACTATTTATAATTGTATTTATAATAATAATAATTTCTAAAAATCTAAAATAAATTTAAGGGCAATCATCAATATTTTCCCGCTAGTTAAAGATTTTAATTTAATTATTCAGGATGTTACACGCGCCCTTACTGCTGGGTCGAAGATGAGTTCAAGAAAATAGCCTCTATTCACGCTAGGGCGGACGGAGGGCGGCTGTACCCGCGGTTCAGGGTATACACAAAGGAGAGGCTGAAAGAGAGATTCATGGTTATGGCACCCTGTCCCGAGGAAAGAATCTGACATCGTGTACCAGATGAAAGGTCCGTGTACATGTACGACTTTGTATTCTATCATCTCAGAGTTCACTTCCCCCTCAATGACTTTGAAATGGGTATGCTCAGATTCCTGGAGTGCGCTTCTTCCCAAGTACACCCCAACGGATGGAGCCTCATTCGTGCTCTCGAGGTATTGGGAAGTCATTTTAACTTCAAACCCTCCGCAGCGATGCTTTTTTACTACTGCCAGGTGGTTCCTCATTCCAACAAGAAGGGCGGTCTTGGGTTCATCACACTCTATTGTGACTCAAGAATAATAAACTTTAAGTTCTTTATCGATTCTGTGAAGATCGACGGGAAGTCGTTCAGACTTTATACAAGGATCAGAATACAGTCCAACAAGTCAGTATTCTGGCGAAATAAAGAAGGGATCCTCAAATTCCTAACCAGCTGGACGCACGAGCACTTCTTGCTTGCCAGCAGGGCTTATCACGGAAGAGAGTGAACTCTCTCCGCACTTCATGGAGGTCCTGGGCGCCTTAAAGGCCTATACTGCCAAAGCCAGGGAGTTCTCCTACAAACATCTCTTAGGGTCCAATTTCCTAAGGGATGAATATTTAAGTAATAATTCACCCTTAAAAATTTTTTCTTTCCTGCTAATATCTGATATATGTTACTTTAATACTGATGCTCCTTTCCTTTCCTATGCAGAAGAGATAGAAGAATCCTGCCAAGCCATGAATGCCCTAAAATCCATGCTGATAGAGGATGACTATTCCTTTGAAGAAAATAACATCCAGGCCAAGAGGAACTCGTTCAAATCCGTTCCCTAGGTCATTACTCTCACCTCAGACGCAGGTGAGGACGTCTCGCTGGCGGATGCCTCCAAGGAGGATAAAACTCCACAACTAGAGCAGTAGGAGCGGCCAGCTGAAAAAAGGAAAGAGAAAGGTAAAAAGAAGCTGGTAAAGGTTGCTGATGCTAAGAAACCTCCCACTGCTGAGCCAACCGAGAAGAAACAAAGGACCTTGGAAGAGACTGACATGTAGGGCGTTTTGAAGCGTAAGGCAGTGATCACCCAAACTGATGCCTATACCAATTCTGAACCCACAACAAAGTTAGATTCACAGCCTACTCCTGCTCACACTCCCCCTAACTCATTCTTCCTGACCCCATACCTCTGGTATGAAGGCTCTATGCCCGTAACCCTTCCTAAGCCAGATTACCGCTTCAAGCCTACACTTGAACCGTCAGGGATCAGAGATGCCGACCGGGCTGGCAGGTGGTAGTTGTCTGAGCTATCAGGTCTCCTGGAGTCTCTAAGCACTATAACGGACAACGTTGAAGAAATTGAAAAACTCAATGCTAGATTGATAAACAAAAGGCCTGGGTTGTTAAGGAGAGGACCGCCCTGAGGGCAACTGAGAACGAGCTAAAGAAAGCGGAGGACAAGGTTAAGGAACAAACCGCCAGAATTAGTGACCTGAACATCTCAATGAAATCCATGGAGCGGCTTGTTTTCGAGCTTAGGGAGGAGAGTAAAAAAGTCCCTCAGCTGAAGGAGAAGTTTAAGCTTGAGAAGGAAAAATTAACCAAGTTGAGTGAGGACCTTGCAGCTATTGAGGCTGGGCGAACAAAGGTTAATGAAGAATGGGCCAACAGGGAGAAAGAGCTGCTAGCCCAAATTGAAGAGCTCAAACAGGGGAGTGCCACAGCCAGGTCGCTGGAGGCAGAGAATACGAAACTACAGAAGAACCTTGCCTTTGTGAAGGCCAAAGCAGCCAAAGTTGTGCAAATCTGCACCAACGTAGCGCATGAATCCTTTGGCCTAGCTGTCCATCAAATCTTTTACCGCAACCCCTCTATGAAGCTAAACTTGTACGAACTTGATTCGTTCTATGAGTTTCATAAAGGGAAACTAGTTGTAGTTAAAGATGGCCGACATGAGGAGCCTGCTGAAACTCTATATGCAATGGCCCCTCTCCCTGAAGGTCAATGCATGGGGCCTGATCCTCCTACTCCTGGGCTTAAGGATACCATCAAGGAGGAAAAGGAAAAGGGTGATGAGGCTGGGGGCGAGGGAGACCCAGAAAAGAAGGCTCAGGATGGGAGCAAGGCTACTGAAGACAGCCAAGGGCGTGGAGAAACTCATCAAGAAGCTCCACTTTCTTAGTCTTATTTTTATTTTTTATTGACTTGTCTTGCTGTGTGCCGGGATCAGGTCCGGGCTTGAATTAATGCCTGTAATTCCTTTCTTTACAATCAATGAAATTTTTATTTCCTTGTAGCATCGCCTCCAACATAATTATGATTATTATTTGTGCCAATCCTTTATCCTCAAACTCTTCAATTGTTAACTTTGTAATCTGAATAGGCTCTTTAACTTTAACTTGTAAAATCTGCTAGCCGTTCTTCGAATTGAGACTTAGGATCAGACTGGTAGATTGTAACATTGAAGGAAGTATTTCATTGAATAAATAACGTTCCCTCACTTACGCTGATTGCTAGAAAGAATCTAAGTATTTCTTGTGGGGTTATGTCATCAATTCCAAGAAGGAAAAATTAAGACTATCCGCCTAGATAGTAAACCTTCACTGGGGTTCAGTACGGCCTAGGGAAAGGTCCGATCCTACAACCCGTCGGACCGCTCAAGGAGTTACATTGTCAATCACAGAATAAGTGATTGAGATCATCCATCCTGAGGGTGAATCTTTACACCCAATTATAGAATAAGTAATTAGGATGCTATTTCATGGAGTTCGGTATAGCCTTGAATAAGGTCCAATCCTACAATCCATTTAACCGTTCAAGGAGTTACATCGTCAATCATAGAATAGGTGATTGAGATCATCCATCCTAAAGGTTGTTTCTTCATTAGGGTTTGGTTTATGGCCTTAGAAAAGGACCAGCCCTACAACCTATATCTTCGTAGGGGTTTGGTTTGTAACCCATTTGACCATTCAAGGAGTTACTATAACATCCTAAGTTGGATTTAATTACCGAATGAGATTAGTTGCTGATTAATGGTTGATTTAGATTAATTACTGATTAGATTAATGGCTGAATAATAATAATAATGCTAGGAAAAAGACGCATGTGCCCCTGATAGCATAAAAGGGGTTCGGTCTCTCTCTCTCATGGATTATTTCACACTGTTGGAAAAGGAGACTAAGAGAGCTGTGTATTTCTCCCTGCACATGCAACCTGCATCCTTTTTCCTTGCTATTCTTCGTCTCCTTCTACCTCTTCTTCTTCTTCTTCTTCCACTCGAAGACTGTTGGAATCTCGAGTGGAAGTGTACAGCATTAAAGGAGCTCAGAGTAGTAGAGATATTCTACTGATTGTGTGAGGAAGCTGCTTAAGAGAGTGAGCAGAGCACCGAGTGCCTTGGAGGCTGGGATCCTCCACTGTTCTGCCTACACGGTGTTGGATGCCTGGAAGTCCTCCATTATTGGTGAGGATTGGACTATCAGAGTAAGGGAACAGCTTTAGAATCCTCCACTGGACTGAGTGAGAGGACAGCGTATGCCTTGGAGGCTTGGAACTCCCCATTGTCCTTGCATATAGAAATGCTGAGTGTCTTGGTGGAAGGGCTGCTCGAGAGGTAACAGCTTTGCTTTTGGTTCCTCCAAAGCCGAGTGCCATGGTGGATGACTGGATTGGGTCGTTCTATTGAGAACGAGTGACCAAAGGTCGATCGGTTAGTGCTGTAAGCTCGAGGAGCTTCTGGAATCTTCACTCCAGGTAAGGGGGTGTTCGGGTTATAATTAATGAGAATAGGACACTGTTTGAGTAGTTAGAATGGCTAAATCGGGTAAGAGATGATGCTGAGTAAAAGTTTTATGGATATGTGTATGAATGTGTGGAGGTGCAAACCGATCGGTCTAGGATCGTGTGTGTGTGTGTGTGAGTCACTTAAGAAATATTTGATGTTGATGCTATAATATAGTTGTGAATGTATGAGTATGCATGTATATATGTGAACCCCGATCAGTTTCTGATCATGTGTATATGATTTGAGAAATAATTGATGCTGTGGTATTTGAGATGAAGCCGAATGAGTGCATATAAATGTGTAAGGATGTGTGTATGTGAACACCGATCGGTTTCTGATCGTGTGTGTGGCTTGAGCCAATTGAAATTAAAATATCTAATGCTGTGATGATCGGTATTTGCTGGCAATGTGATGAATGGGTTTGACAAGTCGGTCACCCTGTGTTGTGAGCACATGCCAGTTTCTGGTAGTTGCACTTATTGATTGTGATAATATGAAATGGAATGTGTGATTATGTGGTGGAGGACGACCAACGGTATGAATCACCCTGTTTTTGGCTTCCGTGGTCAAGTCGGACCCAGTTAAGCTACCCAGAGGTCTTTGACCCGGTGAACCAAGTCTGGTTCACGGGATGTCAAGTCGGACTCCCAACTGAAGGTCGATCCTTTTAGTATCCGGATACTAGGCGTCAATTTTTATATGAGAGTTAGTTGTGACAATTGATGAATTTAGTATTGTGATGAGTATGCGTTTAGTTATACTTTCCGAGTGCAGTTTGTCATAATTGCCGAATAAGAATTGTTATATTTGCCGAGTACACTTTGAGGTATTTACCGAGTGAAATCTGTGGTAATTGCCGATTGATTATTATAATTGTTGATTGATTGTTATACTTGCTGAGTGATTGTTATAGTTGCCGGGTGTGACTTGCGTTCTGATGGTATACTTGCCGAGTAAGATGTCATATTATCCGAGTGAAAATTGATGATTAAGATGTTGTATTCGCCGAGGGCCAATTTGTTGTATTTGACGAGTATAAATGTGTTATATTTGCTGAATGATTTGATGTAATTACTGAATGTAATCTCATATATTTGCCGAGGGATTGATAAATTTTCCGAGTGGAAAATTGTTATATTTACCGAGTGGAGGTCATTTGTTAAGGTTATTGAAGAACTGTTATGCTACTGAGTGTGTATTACAAGAAAGCCGAGTGTTAATGGATATAGTACCGAATGGAAGTAAAGTGCCAAGTGTGAGTATGATGCCGAGTGTGAGATAAATGGCCGAGTGTAATGTACAATCTGAAGCTAAAGAATCGGACAGGGTTATACTCTTATTTTAATTCCATTCTAGATTAATTATAATGCTAAACACTCACCCTTGCTGTTGTTTTCAATTTTTAGTAACCAGTGACAGGGAAGAGGTCGGGGCCATGGAGGTGTGCCAAATGGAGGATTGATGCCAAGGAACCGAGTGCTTTGAAATGAATTCCGAGTATAATACATATATATATATATATTGATTTTCTGAGTGTTTGATGATATCTGTATGATGAATCGGTATACTGTGAAGTGAGTATAAATTGTTGATGACTATATGAATGGGGTTTATTTTGAGTGAATTCGTATTGTTGTAGTATAATCAATTATCGAGTGGACCATTCTTGTCCGAGTAAGGGTCCCTTGATTTGGTACCTGAGCATCCTTCATCTTTTTCTGGGAGAAAAATAACCATGAGACCCATTTTCGAGTGGACAATTACGATGTCCCGAGTGAGATTTCCCGGGAGAATGTTCCGAGCGGTGAAGAGTAGTATACTTCCGAGTGAAGTAAAATCAGAATATCTCCGAGTGAGAAGTAGATATTCCGAGTGAAGGGAAGTTAAGCTTTTCTGAGTGATGAAAAGACCAGTGGTCCGAGTAGACTTATTTTCCGAGTGATGTTAGAATGAGGAAGCCTTGTTGAGCGAAGATTAAGCTGTTTCCGAGCGAGAGATACCCGAGTGCACCTATTTCTGGGTGAGATCCGACTTATTAGCTTTACCCAGATGCCTTGTGCACTCAAGTGAAGAGTAACACTCGCTCAAGCGAGTCAGAACTCGCTTAAGCGAATCAGGGGCTCGCTCAGGCGATTGACCCTTAACTCCGTTCCCTTCTTTCATTGTTCCTAAATAACTAATTTAATAATGGATGTAATTCGGATCCGTTTCAGTCGGAATTTGTCAATTTAAGTGTGATTTTACTACTTTGAATATATTTAAGAGAAGTAAATATTTTTATATTAAGATTGAGTGGATTTTTGTATTAAAAGGCAAAAAATTATTTGAAAAAAATGGGAAAATTGGCAAGGGATGTCACAGTTACACCGTCAACTATAGAATGGGTAGTTGAGGTCATCCATCCTAAGGGCTCTTATGCATATCGTGCATAAAACTATGAATCACAGACATAGGAGAAAAGTGAAAGTATAGTATTCATGAATATATTTCTCATTAGATTGAATGTGAGTTACAAATGAAGCGTAGCTGGGGTCATGCCTCGTTAAAACCTTCTTAAGAAAACCCAATAGAAAAAACTCAAGTTAGGAAAAAGAGTACATATCGTCTTACCAACTAGCTGTAATAAATGCGTAAATTCTGAGTGTTCCATTTATTACGGATAGGTATGCCATCGAGGTTCTCCAAGCGATATGACCCCTTACCAGTCACCTCAGATACTCTGTAGGGGCCTTCCCATGTCGTCTGCTAATTTGCCTTGATGGGCGAATTGATTACCCACAATTGCTTTCCTTAAAACAAGGTCTCCTACGTTGAATACTCTGTGTTGAATGCGTTTATTGTATCGAAGGGCGGCCTTTGTCTTGATAGCCTGATCCTTGAAAAAGTATTCTTCTCTGAGCTCTTGAAGCATGTCAAATTCAGATGCCAGGTTGGCATTATTATTTTCTTTAGTGAAATATTCCACCTTTATTGATATAGTCTAGAGTTCCACCGGTATCATCGCCTCAACACCATAAGTAAGGCAGTAAGGAGACTCACTGGTTGAGGAATATGGTGTGGTATGATATTCCCACAAGACATGGCACAGATGATCTGTCGAGCCACCCTTTGCTTCGCCTGAATGCTTCTTAAGCCCTTTTAGCACCTCCTTATTAGCCACTTCAGCCCGGCCATTCGTTTGTGGATGTTCGACAGATAAGAAAATTTAGACTATCCCTTGTCCTTCAAGTAGCTCTGTGAACTTCCTATCAGTAAATTGAGTGTCGTTGTCAGTAACAATCCGTGCTAGAACTCTGAATCGTGCTATAATGTTCTTGTAGACAAAACGTCGTGTCCAGGCTAAGGTGATGTGCACAACAGGCTCAGCTTCTATCCACTTCATAAAGTAATTTACCCCAACAATGAGGTACTTGATGCCACCAAGCGCTGTTAGGAATAGGCCCAGGATATCAAGGCCCCACTGATGAAAAGGCCATGGCACATTGGATGTATAAATCTTCTGGGCAGGCGTGTGATGAAGGTTGGAAAACCTTTGACACAGATCGCACTTTACGAACTCCATGGAGTCTTTCTTCATCGTGGGCCACCAGTAGCTTGCCCTGAGAAGCTTTCTCATTAGGCTTCTACCGCCAGCGTGGTGTCCACATTGCCCCTCATTCACCTCTTCCAGTACACCTTGTACCTCATTCTCATTCAAACAATAGAAATAGGGTATAGAGAACCCCCCTCCGAATGAGCATGCCATCCAACATGGTAAAGTAAGGCAACTCCTTCTTTAGCTTTCTCTTCTCTAGTTTGTCGCGACCGGGATCGCGGCGGCACGGCCGACCCTCTAAACGATTTTTGTGTTTCGAAAAGAAAAACAGGGAGTCGCCACCAATATTTTTTTTAGGATAAAATACCGGAAAAATCT
Organism: Clitoria ternatea; assembly: GCA_037962975.1. Lineage (NCBI taxonomy): Eukaryota > Viridiplantae > Streptophyta > Magnoliopsida > Fabales > Fabaceae > Clitoria > Clitoria ternatea. Next base: position 143,237,949 of record CM075670.1, read on the forward strand.
TTTGTTAAAGCACTGGTTATAAAAAATAAAATTCCATGTTCAGGAGTCTAATTACAGGTGAGGAAGGTATTAGCACCTCACAACTGTCCGTTATAAAAATGGTTACCTCAATATGATAGCGCGCATTACAATTAGGCCAATAATTATTTTAACTTCTTCATGAAAAGAAAATATACGAGATGACAAAATATACAAAAATAAACAAAAATAAACATGGAATATTTACATGAGATTAACAGGACGTCTTGTCCAAATTAAACTCGCTCCTCCTTTTTTTTAAAATAAAATAAATAAATAAATAAATAAATACAAAGTAATAAAAATTGCAATAATAATTACAATAATAATAATTATTACACCTTTTATACTAGTCCGAATAGAATGTGTGAAGCACTCATTTTTATTAATATTTATCAATCAATAGATATTAATTGATAATTGAAAAGGAAGACAAAGTCATTGAATAGCAATTAAATCAACAGAAAATAAATAAATACAAGTAGTAAAAATGAGGGGCAGAGTAGGACCGGTGTTGTGAGAGAGCTGGACGGTGTGACGAGGGAAAGAGAGAGAAAGAGAATTGGGTGGTGTTGTGGATTTAAGGAAGTTGGGCGGTGTGGTGTGAAGGGAAGGACGGTGTGGAGGTTTAAGAGAGGGACAGCGTTGGGTGAGGAGTGAGGGAAGTGTTGGTGAGGATTCTGAGGGGTGTTGGACGGTATGGAGAGGGATGGTGTTGAGAGGGGGACGGTGTGGATGAGAGGATAGAGGGACAGCGTTTGGAGAGGGGGGCGGTGTGGATGAGAGGAGAGAGGGACAGCGTTTGGAGAGGAGAGAGGAGACGGTGTTTGAGAGGAGTGAGGTCAGTTGGGTGAGGAGAGAGGGACGATGTTAGGATTTAAGGAGAAGGACGGTTGGTAGGAAAGAGGGATGGTATTGGGATTTAAGGAGAAGGACGGTGTGGTTTTTGGGTGAGGAGTTTGAGGGACAGCGTTGAGAGGATTGAGGACGGCGTTTGGGTGAGAGGAGAGGGACTGGTTGGTTTTTGGGTGAGGAGTTTGAGGGAGGACGGTGTTTGGGTGAGAGGAGAGGGACAGACACTGTTGGTTTGAGAGGATAGGACGGTGTCGGGCTTGAGAGGAGAGGACGGTGGGTCGGTGTTTGAGAGGGAGGACAGTGTTTCTTCCTCTAAAGGCTTCAGGGTTCTCTTTAATATGAAGGCTTCCAGGATCTCTCTAAAAATGAATGCCCCCCTTTTCTTCTCTTTGGATGCTGTATTTATAGAACATTTGATGTGGGTGCTGATTGCTTGAATAGCCTGGCTTCCAATGGGGAACAACAACTGATGAATAACTTATTATTTTTCCTTTGTCTTGTTGACAGTCGCCCCACGAGATTGACAAACCAACTTGGATGATGTGTTAGAAACAGCCTGGATCTTTGACAATCAGGGAGAATGGACGCTGGTGGGAATTCTTTATCATTTTCTTCCTGTCTTGTTGTGAGCCGCCCCCTTTAATTCAAGGATCCACTTGGATAGTGGAAATCCATGTCAGCATGCACAATTGGTGGAATCTGACTCGGATTTCACTTTCTCTCCAGAATCCGAGTGGAAAAGGTGCTTTTTGTGCACAAGACCGAGTGGAAAAGGTGCCTTTTGTATACAAGACCGAGTAGAAAAGGTGTCGTTCCTACATAAACCGAGTGAAAGCTTTGCTCGGTGTTGCTTTGTTGGTCGGTGTAGTTGCTATGAGGAGGGTCAGTATTATGGTTATGAAGGGCTGGACGAGCAAACAATTCTGGTTGACACATTTAATCGGAACCGATTGATAAGTGACTTAGGACTGACTGAAGAGGATTCAGAAACGGTTGAAGGACGGCTCGGAAATGGTTGAAAGAAGGCTCGGAAATGGGTGAAAAGGTGGCTCGGAATTGGGTTGGGTGAAAATAGTGGCTCGGAATTGGGTGAAAATGGTGGCTCGGAATTGGGCGAAAATGGTGGCTCAGAACTGACTGAAGAATGAGTGACTCGGTGCTGACTGAAGAGGATTCACTCGGTACTGACCTGAGAGGACTTGGAACTGCCTGGAATGTGACTCGGAATTGGTGCAAATGGTTCAATCGGCCTTCTTCTCACTTAGAAATTGGAATTCGAGGATCTGTCCACTCGGAACCAGTCTTCTTCTCACTCAAAAATTAGAATTTGACAATTTTCACTCGAAACTAGCTTTCTTTCCACTCAGAAATTGGAATTTGAGGATCTGTCCACTCAGAACCAGTCTTTTTCTCACTCAGAAATTGGAATTTGACAATTTTCACTCGGAACCAGCCTTCTTTCCACTCAGAAATTGGAATTTGAGGATCTGTCCACTCGGAACCAGTCTTCTTCTCACTCAAAAATTGGAATTTGACAATTTTTACTCGGAACCAGCCTTCTTTCCACTTAGGAATCATCATTCTGAGTCATTCCACTCAGATTTCATCATTCTGAGTCAGATTTGTTTTCAATCAGAAAGGTTTCAGTCGACAATCAGCCCTTCAGATGCATTTGCTCGGAAACTGACCTTACTCACTCGGATGTGTTCATTCGGAGTCAACTTTGTTTTCAATCAGAAGGGTTTCAATCGACAATCAGCCCTTGGATATACTCATTCAGGAGTCGGATTTGTTTTTACTCAGAACAGCTTCAGTCGGAGATTATTCACTCGGATATGCTTTCCTTGGAATCTCACTCGGGCTTAGTTTGAAACATTGAGAGAGTCTACCCAAGGTGATTCGCTTGGAAATATCTCTGCCTAGAAAAAGCATTCATTCAAAGTCAGAGTCTCCACTCGGAGGTACTTCAGTCGGGAATTCAACACTCGGGTGTATCTTCGCCTGAGAGGCTTCAATCTGGATTTCACCACTCGGATGTATCCTTGCTTGAGAGGTATTTCCCTTGGACTCAAACCATTCGAAAATGCCCTACTCGCAGACATCTCACTCGAAATGATCATGCGGACATATGGAAATTGAGTCTCTGACCGAAAAGATACTCACTCAGTCTGAGCCTTTCCTTCGTTCAGAGTATTTCCTTTTGAAGCCCACTCGGAAATAATCATTCGGACATAAGGAAGTCTTTACACTGTTCGGAAGTAACCCTCTCGGAAGCAGTCCACTCGGAAACTGTCAGTCGGAGACATCCCACTCGGAATTTCACTCGGTAACGGCTGACTCGGATATCTCACTCGGTAACAGCCATTTTTCACTCGGAAATAGCCATTTTTCACTCGGAAATCATCATTCTGAGTCATTCCACTCGGCAGATCATTCGGAGATGAAGTCCAGTCCTCTCAGAATTCTTTCCACTTGGATCGGACCGAAAGAGGTGTTCACATAGTTCATTAGTAGGTAATTGCCCATCAATAAAGTACCGTATGTAAGGGACTACCTAAGAATTATCATCGAAGGCATGATACGATATCGCATTTATCGATGGGGTCAGGGGAATGCTGGGCGTCAACAACGTACTCTGTACCACGAATGTTGTGTTCCCTGACTACTTTGTGCTTGCAAGTCTCAAGAGGATGTCTGCCCTAGTGTTTTCCTCTCTTGGCACATGCTTAAACTCCAACATAGAGAATCTTCCCTTCAATTCATTCACACAATTTAAGTATAATTGGAGTTGAGGTTCGTGGACTTGGTACTCACCCTGAATTTGTAAGATCACCAACTGTGAATCGCTGTAAAGGGTTACCTCAGAAGCTCTGATGTCAATTGCTGCCCTGAGTCTAGTGAGGCAAGCTTTATATTCAGCATGATGATTGGATGTTTTGAAACTGAAACGCAAAGAGATTTATAGGTGCACACCATCATCACTCTCTACCATGACACCTGCACCACACCCTTTACTATTGGAAGAGCCGTCCATGTAAATTGTCCAATGAGTTCATGGTACAGTTGGATCTGCCTCGGTCATTTCTACCATAAAATTAACTAACACCTAGGCTTTGATGGCACCCTGAGGTTCATAAGAAACATCAAACTCTAATAGCTCGATGGACCACTTGATCATTCTTCCTACGAGGTCCGCTTGCTTAACACGGAACAAAATGGCTGATCCGTTCTCACAACGACTAGGTGTGCGTGGAAGTACTGCCTTAAGCGTTGCGAGGCCCAAACAACTACGAGGGCAGCCTTCTCAATCTTCTGATATCGGCCCTCTGCTCCTTGCAACGTTTCACTGGTGAAATACACGGGCCTCTATCCTTTCGGGGTTTCCTTGACCAACGCCACACCTAAGGCTTCATCTGAGATGGCCAAGTAAAGATTAAGCACCTCTTCGGGGTCAGATTTTACCAAAATAGGAAGGCTAGACAACACCTTCTTAAGCTCTTGAAAAGCTTGCTCCTGCTCCTGTCCCCATTCAAACTTCTTAGACTTCTTCAGGATCTTGTATAAGGGAAGAGACCTGTGCGCCATTTTAGGCATGAATCGTGCTAAGGCAGCCCCTTTTCCATTTAATGATTGGACCTCCCTCAAATTCTTCAGACTCTATATGTCCAGAATTGCCTGGCACTTTCCTGAATTCGCTTCAATACCACGCTGAGTCAACATGAAACCTAGAAATTTTCCTACAGGTACGGTGAAGGTGCATTTCAATGGGTTTAACCTCATGTTGTACTGCCTCAAACACATAAATACTTGGTGCAAGTCCTCCATATGATCACCCCTAGTTGGGGTCTTAGCGATGATGTTGTCAATGTACACCTCCACCAACTTGGTGTGCATGCCCTCAAACACCTTATTGATTATACGCTGGTAAGTGGCACCTGCGTTCTTCAAACCGAAGGGCGTGATGGTTAACAAAAAACATCACGGTCATTGACAAATGCCATCTTCTCTTGATCCTCTTCCCACATCGGAATTTGGTTATACCCCGGATACGCGTCCATGAAAGACAGGTACTGGTAACCAGAAGAATCATCTAACATACGATCAATGTTGGGAAGGGGATAAGGATCCTTAGGGCAGCAACAGTTCAAATCCATATAGTCTATACACTTTCTCCATTTACCGTTGGCCTTCTACACACCATATTAGAGAGCTATGAGGATTATCTAACCTCCCTAATGAATCCGGCCTTCAACAATTCTTTTGTTTGTTTACAAGCTGCTTTTTGTTTCTCGGGGCCCAGCCTTCTCTTCTTTTAGGCCACCGGTCTCGTCTCTGGATAGACAGATAACTTGTGGCAACAGAAATTAGGGTCCATCCCAGGCATATCTGCAGCAGTCCATGCGAACAAGTCTTTAAACTCGTGAAGAAGTGCAAGCAGATGTTGTTCTACCACAGCTTCCAGCTTGTCGTTGATACGTGTGATCTTTTCCGGGGAATTTCCCAACACGACGTCCCTGGAACCTCCCTCTGGCATAGGCTTAGAAAGATTGTATGGATCAATCTTCAATTCCGTCTTGGGATCAAGATTAATCAGACTAATCGATCTTGCCGCTATTCCTCCGTCGTTCAGCTTCCTCTTTTCATTGAACGCTTCTAACTTCACCATGTTCAGACTCAGGTTGTAACAATACTTAGCCATCCTTGATCACCTCGGAGGGAAGACACCTAGTTATCCTTATCAATGAATTTGATAAGAAGGTGTGGAGTGGATACGATTGCCTCCATAGCAATCAACGTAGGGCGGCCGATAATGCCACTGTGGGGTGACTCCACGTCAATCACCAGCACTCTGGACTTCATCGTCCTTGCTCTGGGCTCACCCACGAAAGATACAAGAGTGTCCAGATACCCCTTGGTGGGTTGCTTCGCTCTATTAAAAGTTGTGAGTTCCTATGTATAAGGCTGTAAATTAGAGTCATTGAAACCCATTCTCTTAAAACAGTTATAAAAAATAACATCGCAGGAACTCCCCTGATCAACAAGGATCCTCTTGACGTCCTTATTGGCAATCACAACGATTATGACCATAGCGTCATCACCCCTAAGGATATTTAGGCCAAAATCCTCATCTGAGAATAAAACCACCGGTGCCAACACACTGTCTCTGAAAGGGCAGTTATCCCTAGGTTTCCCTTGAATAGATAGAATCATTGGATGATGATTCTTTTGGGTTGTGATCTAAGCTCCGCCCCCAGCAAAGCCTCCAACGATAATGTCAATCACCTCACACCAGCCTTGCCTATGTTGTTGGGGTATACCGTCTTGCTGAACGCCCTTATTGATAACAACTCCTTTCTGGTTCTCAGTAGTAGCGTATCTCTTGACTAGAGCATGGCTATTATCACCTTCATCATCATGGTCATGACCGCGCTTCTCCATCAGATCTGGCTCGTCTAGGGACTTTTCCTTAAAGAGATATTGCTTTAACTTTCCCTCTCGAATAAGGGTCTCTACAACATTCTTCAACATCTTACATTTGTCAGTGGAGTGGCCAACTTGTTCGTGGAAACCACAATACTTATTCAGATTCCCAGGCCTTTTTAGTGGAACTGGTCTCCTAATCCCCTACACACTAAGTGTAGGCCATCCTACCTCCCTCAAGATTTGAGTGTTTAGCTTTCAGTGGAGCGTAATTGCTAAACGCGGCCACATGCCTCTCTTGGTGCTAGGGTTGGGGACTCTGAAACCTGTCTTGTTGAATAGACTTCTCCTGTCTTTTCCCTTCCCTCTCACGAGGTTGTTGTGTGACAGGGACAGGGGGCTTCATCCGGGCTACTATGGCTTCGAGGTGCATCTTGATTCTGACGTGCTTTGGAGCCTTCCTCTAGAATTCTTAAAATGTCATCGAAGGGCTCTTTGCTAGAGACAAAGCAAAGGAAGATTCGGGCTGCAAGGCTTCAATAACTATGTGCAGCTGCATAGCTTCGGTAAGGTTTGGCACCATAGCGGCTTCCTTATAAAATCTTTTTAGAGGCTCCTTAAGAGTTTCGTTCTCTCCCTGCCTGATCTGAGCCAAAGTGTGAGACATCTTAGGAACATCCCTGGAAATGACAAAGTGGTCCTTAAAAGTTGTTGCTATCTCCTCCCAAGAATCGATTGAGCCAGAGGGTAGCCCTTTGAACCAGTTAAAGGCTTTTTCAGTCAAAGTACGAGGAAACATCCTACACATTACATCTTCATCTACCCCCAAGTACATAGCCTCGTAAGCATAGGCATCAAGGTGCTTAGTGGGGTCAGTTTCTCCATTATACTTCCCGATGGAGAGTGGTTGAGTTATTTGTAAGTGCTTGGGGATAGGCAGCTCATCAGCCTCCTAGAAAATGGAACGTTGAGCCAATACGCTCCTGGAGCTACTACCATCGATTCCTTCTTTCTTCCACTGACTTCGTCACCAGAATCGAAGATCTGCTCTCTTTCCTCATAGGTGGGAATCTTTGAATATTGGAGAGTCGTAGATTTTTCTCTCCTAGTGGTGTAATGGGTCTTCTCAGCCTGAGACACTACCTTCTCTTCGGTCTGCCTCCTTTCCCTCCTTAACTCCACAAGCTCCTCCCTGAGTTGCCTTATGACTTCATCTTGAGGGTCTGAACCTGTTGTAGATATCACTCTCCTCGAGTTGGCTCCAGGAGATTTAAAGAGAAGTCTCCTATTAAGATGTTGGTTGGTCATATCCTCCATGTGACCCTTAGCAAACTCACGTCTATTACCCTCCATAGATGACTACTGAACTTCTACAGAAAGTGGGAATAACTTTAACGGGTCCCACTGGGCGTACCAATGAACTAGTCTAATCCGGGGTCAAAGATCCAAAGTATGGACCAGCCTCAAAAGTCAATGATAGGAATGTTTGTATACCGGTACAGTGGGTATCCTCAGTGGGAGAATTTGGTCTTGTCCTGGAGATCCTTCACACCAAGCTTTCACATTGAAGAGGGGCGAAAGGTTGTCACCTACTAAGATTCTCTAACGCTCAAGCTAATGAAACAGAATAACTCTAGGGAATTTGAGCAATGTAACAATAAATAGAGAGTGAGAATAGCGTAACCTTTTCTATGTATAAGATTTGCCTATTTATAGGCGAGCATGAAGAATGAATCGTCAGGTTTAGCCAGGAGACAAATAGTACACTGCTCAGTGTACGATTTTGACACGCAACGCGGGGAGAGCCACGTCTCCCGCGAATACCCCTTGTGGTTGTACCTTGTACCTTCTGCCGGGTGATGTAGATACTTTTCGGTGTGCAAAATGTGTCTCACACGAGCTTACAGTCCGGAGATATACCCGTGAGACCAATAGCACAATGAGGTCGAATGAAATTATATCATTGCCCTGGGTACCGGTATCGAGACCGAATCACCTATCAAAATATTACATAAATAACGTTAAAATTATATATATATATATATATATATATATATTGTTATTCAAGTGGCCTCAATACTCAAGAGGGGGGGTGAATTAAGTTTTTAAAACTTTGCTTGGAATGCCTTTGAACTTGATTCCTTTATCATAAGTTTAAAGATTATGCAGGTGAAATCAAGTTTAATGCAAGAGATGATGCAAAACAAGAGATGTATGTGGCTGAGACAATTTGTCAAACACTTGGTGTGCAATATTCAAAGTTAACTAATTGAAGCAAGCTTAAGTATGTAAATCACAATCAACCAATACAAATCAATTAAGTACAATATATGAATGTAAAAGAGTAAGGGAAAAGAGCTTGCAAACCGATTTAATGAGTTCCACCAACCCCGGTGTACGTCTTGCCTTCAAGCAACCCACTTGAAGGATTTCCACTATTGAAGTTTAGAGATTACAAGCTATGAGCAATTGCAGCTTCCTAGTGTCCCACACTCAAGAACTCAATCCTCACTAGCACAAGGGTAACCCACCCAATCTCTCAAACTCTCAATACCCAAAGGTTGAACCCCAACCTTTGTGACCACTCAACCTAGAGTGAAAAACCTTTGTGTTTGGTGTAGTGTTTACAAGCAAGTTACTCTCTTAATTGAGTAGATATACAAATGAATGCTCACTCAAGTGTCTAGCTCTCAACAAGAGAGGATTTACAAATTAAAGCTCAACTTTCAGAAAATGCAAAGATATAAAACTCACTAAGCACAAGGAATGGATGAATAATTGATTGCCTCTTGTCTTGTGTTTTTGTGCTTGAGTTTGGCATGCATTTATAGAGCCTTGATAGAGCTTGGTGGAGTTCCTAGCCATTGTAGAACATGGGCACTGAGTTGGAATGGAGAAATGAGCTGGTTTCCACTTAAAAGGAACTTTCCCTAAATTCTGGCACGACTCTAATCGATTACGCCTTGAGCAGTAATCGATTAGATTTTGAATTTTACAGTGTTACACAGTAGATAATCGATTAGGCATTTTAGAGTAATCGATTAGCTTGAAAACAGGGACTTGCTAATCGATTATTTTATACTCTGTAATCGATTACTCTTGGTACCTGATGCATTTAATTGTGTCTCGTAGCATTGTAATCGATTAGGCCTTCTTGTAATCGATTAGGATGACAAACAGAACTTCAGTAATCGACTAGGCCTTCTTGCAATCGATTAGGATGACAAATAGAACTTCACTAATCGATTATGTCTGACTTGGTAATCGATTAGCTTGACTACCTGATGCTCAATCTTCACACTTTCAACTGGTAATCGATTATCCCCTTGGTGCAATCGATTATCTTTGCAAACAGAACTTAGGTAATTGATTAGGTCTATAGGTGTAATCGATTACTTCACAAACAGAACGTATGTAATCAATTAGCTTGAGTCCTCTAATCGATTAGTCTGCACGTTTTTGTCTATCTGATTCTGTTTTCTCTATTTTTCATGGTTATTTGGCTTTTTGCTTCAATCCTTCAATGTGCTTTGTCATTATCAAAATAATTCAACCTGAAATGTATTCAAACATATTCTCCCCCTTTTTGATGATGACAAACAATGTTCATCTCCTTAGGGTGTTAGACCAAACAGATTTATTTAAGAAGGTTATCTCTAAGGAAATTTTTAATTTCATCTCTTGAGCATTATCTGCAAAAATATATCTGTTTCAAATTTTGCGCAATGTTGTCTTTAATAGGTTATCTCTTGATAAATATATATATCTCCCCCTATTTAAATTAGTTTATGCTATCTTTTTAACAATTATAAAGATAAATAATTTCTTTGATACCATTTGTTATTTTTAGCCAAATTTTTTATTTAATAGCCAAGTCAATTAGATGAACTTTAGTTATTCTCCCCCTTTGTAATCATCAAAAATAAATAAGATAATAGAAATATCATCAAAGGAAATTTCATTCATTAAGGGAAATTACAGAAGCAAATTTCATAATGGAAATGCAAAAACATAAGAAACATAAGTAAAAAAAATGCATCCTAAACAGAGCAGACTAAACAAGGGTTCTAGTTATCTGGATTAAAAAATTGAAACTCAGAAATTTCATGAGACAGCTTGTCATAGCATTGTTGCATGAGTTCAAAGTGTTGCTGCTCAGTCATTTGGAATTCTTGGAGGGAGTTCTCAAGCCTATCAAAGCGGCGATCAAGATATGCAGTTAGGGAGGTAAAAGGATCAGGTGGAGCGGAAGATTCACCTTGAGGTGCAGGAGTAGGAGTAGGATCAATGGTAGGAGTAGGATGGTCTTCCTCAAATGGACTACTGCCACGAATTTTGTCACTTTTGAAGATCCATCTTCCAGCTACACAAACCATGCCCATTTTGTTGAGATGGTGAGTTCCAATGCAAGCTTGAGAGGGCACTTTTTTAGCAAGTTCTCCAGCCAAGTCCACTCTACATGCCTTGAAAATTTTTATGAGGAGAATAGCATAAGGCAGTTTATGCTGCTCTTTGGATTTCAACATATGGAGCTTGAGGAGTTGAATCCAGTTTATGTTCTTATGGTTGATGATGGCCCACATGAGAAGAACATCATCCTCCTCAACCAAGGCATAATTTCCACCGTGAGGGACAAGCATTTTAACCATAAAGAAATGGAGGAGACGGTTGTTGAGAGTTAAGTGGCCTACCAATTTGTGATTGCTGAGGGGATGGTTGGCCTTCCAAAGAGACTGGCGTGCTGGAATAGGATTGAAGTCCCACTCATCCTCAGGATTACCCCCTGCTAATTCAGCAGTAGAGAAGGGAATTTGGGTGATTTCAGAGAGTTGTTGGTTGGTGATTTTGAGAGTCACATTCTTGACTCTAGCTTCCAAAGTTCCATCAACCAATTTTACATTGCAGAAGAATACCCTCATTAGTTCAAGGTAATAAAACTCTTCCTTGAGAGTAAGGAAGGGAAGGAGATTGTAGTGGTGAAGGAGTTGGGTGAAGGTAAAATAGGGGTTTTCAAAAGTTGGGGCATCAATAAAATAGGGAGTGATGATGTCTTTCTCTGAAAATTTCTTTATGAAGTTTTGGAGGTCTCTTGGTGAAGTGAAGAATCGAGAGAAATCTAGAGGATTTATGGGTTGGTTCATGGAGGACCTAGCCCTCTTCACTTGTCTTGAGGAAGACATGGCAATGGAAAGGAATGCAGAGAAGAAGTAGAAGAAAATCAGAAAGTGGAAAAGCTCTTGGGAACTTGGGAGAGTGGAAGAGGAGTGGTGTGAGATGAAAGAATGAAATAGGGTTTATCTATAGGGAAAAGTAGGGTTTAGAGATGAAAGAAGGAGTAATAATGGTGATGGATTATTGGCCCAAACCCATATCACACGGATTCTGCATTAAAAATTTGCACCTGATACGATGCTAATCGATTAGGTAACTGATGCTAATCGATTAAAGTGTGTATTCTAGGGAAAATGAAATGTTGTTGCACAGAGCTAATCGATTATGGCCGGTGGAATAATCAATTGCATTAAAAACAGAAACTTTGTAATCGATTAGAAGGAAATGCTAATCAATTATTTGGGGAACTAGAACGTCCGTAATCGATTTGTTGAATATGTAATTGATTTTATTAAATGACAGAGACTTCGTAATCGATTAGATATAAAGGGGTAATCAATTATCAACGAAACAGAGAGTATATAATTGATTATGGAGGAAGGTGTAATCGATTATGGAGGAAACAGAGAGTCTGTAATCGATTACACTGAATATGGTAATCGATTATGGATGCCTAAAACTATTCTAAACTTTACAAATTTCATATGTAACATTAACCAATGAACATATTAAGCATCAACACATAATAGATCAAGAAATTATCAAAACCATTAAGTATTCAAACACATTTTGACATGTCTAAGATTCCTAATTCTCTTCTAATGTGTATGAATTGTTCTTTTGCCAAGGGTTTTGTGAAAATATTTGCTAGTTGCTTAGAGGTTTCAACATGTTCAAGTACACAATCACCCTTTAATACATGATCCTTAATGAAATGATGTCGAATTTCAATATGTTTGATTCTTGAATGCATTACATGATTCTTTGAAATATTAATAGCACTTGTGTTATCACATTTAAGAGGCACACGGTCTAATATAACACCAAAGTCAAGAAGTTATTGTCTCATCCAAAGAATTTGAGCACAACAACTACCAGCTGCAACATATTCTGCCTCAGCTGTAGATAGTGCAACACTTACTTGTTTCTTGCTATGCCAAGAAACAAGAGAACTACCAAGCAAGTGACATGTTCCACTAGTGCTTTTCCTATCAAGTTTACATCCTGCAAAATCCGAATCAGAATAACCAACTAAAGTGCATCCAACCCCTTTGGGGTACCATAAACTAACATTTTGAGTTCCAACAAGATATTTCATTATTCTTTTTACTGCAGTTAGGTGTGATTCTTTTGGACATGCTTGAAATCTAGCACACATACAAATAACAAACATGATATCTGGTCTACTTGCGATTAAGTAAAGTAAGGATCTGATCATACCTCTATATTTTGTAAGTTCGGCATCCTTACCCTTCTCATCCTTGTCCAAATAACATGAACTGCCCATAGGTGTGGCAATGTCATTTTCCTTGTCCATATTGAATTTCCTAAGCAATTCCTTGCAATACTTTGATTTGTATTTTTATGTTGATGTAGGTTTTGATAATGACACAACAAATGGAGAAATATCAAGGATGTTATCAAGCAATTAATTATGTTTGATGTGGAATCTAAAATGGTTGATGTTTAAATTTGATGAATAATCAAAGACATATGTTAAAGGCATTTAAAGAAGCTCAAAACAAGTGAGAATTGATCATCAAAGTGCCTAAGAATCAAAGGAACCAAAGTATATGGAAAAGGGTTCCAAAAGGGGATGAAAAATGCACCAAAATTGGAGAATCAGGTGCATGAATCGATTCAAGCATAATGTGAATCGATTCATACGAATCAAGTGGCCCAGAATATGAAAATCAAGTGCATGAATTGATTCTTCCCTTGCCTGAATCGATTCATACGAAAACAAAGCACCCAGGATGTGATTTTTCAATGCCTGAATCGATTCATGATGCTGTCAGGAACAAAATCATGCGCAAAATGAATGTTCCCCTTCGGTTGAATCAAATTGGAAGACCCAAGGCAATGTTCCATGCTTTGTCCCTCTCCACATACATGTGTCTTATTGGAAATGCAATTAATTTGAATTTAGACAAACATGCTTCTTGATGCACATGCCATGTTCTTCTTGGAGACACTAAAAGTATTATTGGAATTGGAATGCCAAGTTGAATGGAGACATGCATGCCTAACATTTCAAGCTCCCAGGGAATTTAATATTGCAAAATCCATGCCATTGGAGCCTATAAATAGAGAAGGAGTTGAAGGCAAAACTTGCACCAAGCATTTGAAGCATTACCATTTGCTTTCTTCCCCCTCCATTCTCTTGCTTTTCTTCTTGCTCTCTTTATTCTTGATTGGCATATTTCTTGAAGTTATTTTTAAGAGTTAATTTGTGGGGAAATTATATTGTGTACTTAATTTGCATATCCTCTCCTTGAGAGTTATTACTTTGTGAAAACTTTAACTTGTATATCCACTCTATTGAGAGAGTTTCCTTGTACACTCAAACACCAAACATACTAGAATCTTTGGATTGGGGTTTTCAACCTTGTAATTGTGAGATTGAGAGATTGGGTGGGGTGCCCTTGTACTTGTGAGGATTGGATTCTTGAGTGTGGGACACTAGGAAGTCGCAATTGCTCAAAGTTGTATCTCTAATCTACAATAGTGGAAATCCTCTAAGTGGGTTGCTTAGAGGGGAGACGTACACCGGTGTGGTGGAACTCGTATATATCGGTTTACAAGTCTCTCTTCCCTAAACTCATTTAATTTGTGCACTTAAGTTGCTTGCTTAATTTATTGTTTCATTAACTTGGACTAAGTTCATGTTATACTAAGTTGCAAACTATTTTGATTAACATTGTTGAACTTGACTTTTAGTAACACTCTTTTATTAATCTTTCTAAAAGTCTCATAAATTGATTTGTGGTTAATTTGATTCTATATCTTGATTATTACTTAGACCTTTTAAGTACTTATTATCTTGATTTGTGCATAATTTGTTATCACTTGCTATTAAGCTTATCATCTTCAATAAATATAGTAACTAAAGAATCAATTTCAAAAGCATTCAAAGTAAATTTTTTTTTAATACTCAATTCACCCCCCCTCTTGAGTAATTGAGGCCACTTGGTTAACATGATTGACTAATGAAAGTGCCTTCATTAGTTTACTTAATTTGTAGTCCAAGGAAGAAAGTAAGTTCCCTCATCATGGACATCTCAAATTCTTCCTGCATTAGCTTAGCAAACTCTTTACACAACGATTCATTAGTAGCACCAAGGATTATATCATCAACATACACTTGAACCAATAGTATGTCATTTTTCTTATGCTTGATGAATAATGTTGTGTCAACCTTTCCTCTTTCAAAATTGTTTTCTAAAAGGAATTTACTTAATCTTTCATACCAAGCTCTTGGAGCTTGTTTTAAACCGTATAATGCTTTCTTTAGTTTAAAAACATGATTTGGAAATTGATAGTTTTCAAAACCTGGAGGTTGATCAACATACACTTCCTCTTGAATGTATCCATTCAAGAAAGCACTCTTGACATCCATTTGGTACAATTTAAAGTCCTTACAACATGCAAAGGCTAATAATAACCTAATGGCTTCTAGCCTAGCTACGGGAGCATACGTCTCTTCATAATCCATGCCTTCTTCTTGATTATACCCTTTAGCAACTAGCCTAGCTTTGTTCCTAGTGATTATACCATTTTCATCCAGTTTATTCCTAAACACCCATTTTGTTCCTATTATTTGGTGATCATTGGGTTTTGGCACAAGTTCCCAAACTTCATTTCTTTTAAATTGATTCAATTCTTCTTGCATGGCCAACATCTAATTTTCATCAATAATTGCTTCATCAATTCATTTGGGTTCTATTTGTGATACAAAGGCTAAATGATTACATGCATTCCTAATGGTGTTTCGAGTACTTACACCTTTGGTCATTTCACCTATGACTTTGTCCAAGGGATGATTGATAAGTGCTTTTTAATACAATAAATTAGATCTAGTTTGCTTAGAATTTTAGTCATTATCCACTGTATTTCCTTTATTTATTGCTATTTTTGCTTTCTTTCCACTCTATTCTACTTGGGTATGTTATTTTGTAGGAATTAAGGTAATAAAGGGTCAAAAACAAGAGAAAAACGACCATAAAATGATAAAGAAACAAGAAGAACAAGCCCAAAGTGGAAAGAATTCTCTTTTTAAAGCTGAAATTCGACTCAGAAAGCAAAAATCCAACTCAGAGCACTGAAATCTGACTCAAAATGGCCAAATCCGAGTGGGATAACTCAAAAATGACCAAATCCGAGTGGAAGGACTCAGAATAGAGCATTGCCGAGTGGAATACTGCACTGCTGGAGGAAAATCCGAGTGAAATGTTCCCTGTCAAAGCCATTCCAAGTGATAAATAGCTGACTGGAGTGAAGGACCAATGCTGAAATGGAATAAGTCTCGGTTGAAGGTGATTCCGAGTGGAAACTCCCCGACTGCATCCATTCCGAGTGAAAAAAGGAGACTGACCTCCAATAAATATGTCCAAAGCTATTATCTGAGTGAAAGGTTTGCTGATCGCAACTAATCCGAGTGAAACCTGTTCCGAGTGAATGGATTCCGAGTAGAAGAGGCCACTGAAATGAATAAATGCTGACTAAGGAGGAATCCGAGTGGTCTCACTCAGAGAAAATGACATTCTCAAGCAGAACAAAGCATTTCCGAGTAATTCTTAGCAAGGAAGGAAAAATCCGACCGGAAATGAATCACACTCGGGCAGACTCTCAAGTTTCACACTGAGCCCGAGTGAGAAGTCTCCAAGGAAAGGAATTCCGAGTAAGTTGGGTCAGAAAGATGCATTTTCGAGCAAAGCAAGGCTCGGAAATGGAAGAATTCTATCAGCCAGATTCCAGTCCTTCAAAGTCCAAGTTTCTGAGTGAAAGTGAAGTCAAATCCGAGTGGAAATTAACTCGGACTTCCGAGTGAAGATGTGATTTTATCATTTGAATAAGTAAATAAATTTGTCCGAGTGAATTCCAATGCAAAATCCGAGCAGAGCTTTAACCGAGTGGTCCAAATTCAGAGACAGCCGAGTGAATGTTTCAGACAGTTCCGAGTCTTTCTGCAGTCAATTCCGACTGAATGAAAGATGCTCTTCAGTAAGTCTTCACCCGTCCTTTCATTCAGCTTCATCACCAATCGGTTCTCCTCCAAACACCGACCCAATTCTTCACAAATGCAACACCGGATCACTACCTCCATCAACACCGCCTCCTTCTACTTTCCTTCAAGTCACTCTCTACACCGTCCTTAATCCAGAAATCCGACCCACATTCCTCTCTTCTATCCGCTGTCCCCTTCTAATCCATACTACACACCGTCCCACTTCACCTTTCCTTTCCATCAATACCGCCCAGACTTCTCTCAAACCAACACCGCCCAGTACTCCATCAACCAACACCGCCCAGTAATCCATCAAACCAACACCGCCCAGTAATCCATCAACCAACACCGCCCAGTAATCCATCAAACCAACACCACCCAGTAATCCATCAACCAACACCGCCCAGTAATCCATCAACCAACACCGCCCAGGCTCCTAATCCACAACTCCGCCCAGACTCTTTTCCTTTCCATCCACAACCATCCTCACCTCAACACACCGCCCAACCGTCCTCACCTCAACACACCGCCCAACCGTCCTCACCTCAACACACCGCCCAACTTCCCAACACCGTCTCCCTTTCTTCTTCTAATACATAACACCGCCCAGTAACCCTCTCAAGACCGCCCAGACTTTTCATCAATTCAACACCGTCCAGCCCACAACGTCCAGATCTCCATCTAACAGCAACTCCTCTCCACGCTGTCCAGTTCACTCACCAACACCGTCCAGTAAGCTTTCACTCGGATTTATGGGAAAATAACATTTTTTCACTATGAATTTCATCATTCTACACCAATCTTCACTAAAATCCAAGCACCGAATTATTGGAAATATTAAATATGCAAATTGGAAACAAGTTGGCACAGCTGGAATTCACATGCACCGAAAGTTTCTCCCACTTGCAAATTTTAACGCGTTTCCTTAGCTGGATTCATTCATCCATTCGCCTATAAAAGGGAGAGCAACCAGGAGCATAGCATCAAGAATCAATCATCTCTTCCCATCAATTACCATCAGATTTATTTTCTTCGTTACTTTCTCTCCTTTTCTCTTTAGTTTTCTTCTTTTCCATTTTTCTTTCTCTGTCCGTTTTTCTTCTCTTTCTTTTTATTTTCTTTTCTTTCTTTTATTTTGTAAGAGTGTGAGGGCTGTAAAAGTGAGATTTTAAATTTGTAATTGGTGGAGAAATTATTGCAACAAGGAATTACAGTGGTAAATTATTCTGAGCTTTTGGAGAAACCCGTAAGTCTTTATTTTTACCATGTCTTGTATGTTTTATTTTTCCATTATTTACGTGAATTTAAATTATTTCATGAGTAGCTAAATTAATTATCGTGGGATAAAGGGGGTATGATAATATTTTATTTTAATGTTATTTTGACTTGAAATTAAATAAATTTCTGTTTTCCATTTAGTTCAATTATGCTTAATGCTTTTAGTAATTCCTAACAAGAACCTAAATGTTAAAACTGTATACTTATGGGTATATTAGTAAGTTTAGGTAATAAATAGAATCGAGAGATTTATTTTTACCGGAAAGCTTTGAACTAAACCTAAGATTTTTGAAATGCTTTTTGTGACCTCGATAAAACCGTGAAAGTAATCAAAATTCTTTTGAGGAAATAAAAGGGATTTTCATAAAACGATAATGGGCCTTTCTGAGGATTAAGCAGCGCTTTCCATAGGTTAGGTACATTAATAGGATTCCGAGAGGAACATATTAATTAGCTTTTGGAAAATTCACCTTGGAAAACTTAATTCGATTCTTATTTATGAAAAGTTAAAATTCATTAAACATAAAATAGAGTCTTAATCCCCCAAAATCCCAAGATATTCTCAACTCTGATTTTTTTTAAGTGTCAAGTAAATTTTATTTTTTTCATATTCTGTGCAACTTTAATTTGTGCTTTATTTTATAAAAATCTTAAAAATTAATTGTATGGATAATTAAATTTCAATATACTGGTACTTTGAACACAGTCCCTGTGGAGAACGATAATCTTTTATATTACGCGACATAACCCGTGCGCTTGCGGGCCCTGTCAAGTTTTTGGCGCCGTTGCCGGGGACTGTTGTCCCTCGAATATCGGCAATATTGAAATTCGATTAGATCATACTTGTTAATATTTTTATTGTTATTTTTATTTTTATTTTGTTTGTAATTTTGTATTTTGTTCTATATTCTGTGTATCTGTTGTGGTTTTATTTTTGTAATTGTTTGTTTTATTTGTCATTTACTTTCTTTTTATGCGACGAAGCCGTAGTGTCGATCTAAACTTAGGATTTGACCCTGAGATAGAACGTACCCTTAGAGCTTTAAGAAAACAACAAAAACAACAAAAAGAACAAAAAGAAAAACAAATGGCAGACCAACACAGACCCTTAAGAGATTTTGCCGCTCCAAGCACTAATGGGAGAGGATCTAGCATCCTTAGACCCACAGTGGAGGCTAACAATTTTGAATTGAAGCCTTCATTACTCTCAATGGTTCAACAGAACCAATTCGGAGGATTACCCTCCGAAGATCCAAATCTTCACCTTCAAATCTTTCTTGAATATTGTGACACCCTGAAGATGAACGGAGCCACCAATGATGCCATTCGCTTAAGACTTTTCCCTTTCTCCTTAAGAGATAAAGCAAAAGCGTGGTTATACTCTCTTCCTGAAGGATCCATCACGACTTGGGAACAATTGTCCAGTGCTTTTATCAATAAATGGTACCCAAGAAACAAGACTGATGTGCTGAGAAAACAAATCATCAATTTTTCACAAAAAGATGATGAATCCTTGTATGAAGCTTGGGAGAGATACAGAGAGTTGCTAAGAGAATGTCCTCACCATGGGATAGAAAGGTGGTTGACAATCCATATTTTCTATAATGGACTAACTTCCACACAAAAGATCTCTTTAGATGCTGTAGCTGGAGGAGCCTTCATGAGTAAAAATGTTGATGAAGCTGAGAACCTGATTGAGGAAATAGCTCAAAACACTCACCAGTGGAACTCTGAGAGAGGATTACCTTCTAAAACACCAGGTAAGTACTCTGTTGATGCTCTTTCCCTACTTTCTGCCAAAGTTGAAGCATTAACATTAAAACTTGATAAAATAGGGTCAACAGGTGCTACTAATATTGTTTGTGAAGTTTGTGGTGTTTCAGGACATGGAGCTACAAACTGCCATTTAGCAATGACCCCTAATCAAGAACAAGAAATACATCAGGTGGACGCTATTGGAAACTATGGTGGAAACTATCAAGGTAACTACAGACCTCCACAAGGTCCACCTGGCTTCCAAAATAGGCCACCTCAATTCCAAAGTAACTACAAACCTCAACAAGGAACCTATATTCCATAAAAATCAAAGCTAGAATCCTTGATGGAGACATTTGTAGCTACTCAACTTAAACAAAATGATGAATTCTCTGATGCATTAAAAAACTTGGCTTCAAAAGTGGACTCTCTTGCCACTCACAACAAAATACTGGAAAATCAAATTGCCCAACAAGCCTCCTATTCTCAAAGAGCACCAGGAACATTTCCTGGGAAACCAGAGGCTGGACCATCTAACCAAACCATGGCTGTGACTCTTAGGAGTGGTACTCAATATGATGGGCCAGTTGACAAGACAGCAAAGGAGGAAAAAAAAAGTCGATGAATCTTCATCTCATCCAGTAATTGAAGAAGAGAAACCACAAGAAAAGAAGGAGGAAGTTAAGCCATATCAACCTCCCATTCCATTTCCTCAGCGCTTAGCTAAAGCAAAGTTGGACAAACAATTTGGTAAGTTCCTTGATGTTTTAAAGAAATTATATATTAATATTCCTTTTACAGATGCTTTGTAGCAAATGCCTACATATGCAAAGTTCTTGAAGGACATTCTGTCCAACAAAAGAAGACTGGAGGAAGATGGAACAGTTGCACTTACTGAAGAGTGCAGTGCTCTAATTCAAAAGAAACTTCCACCCAAGCTCCAAGATCCAGGTAGTTTCTCTATTCCTTGCATGATTGGTGACATGAATATAGATAAAGCATTGTGTGATTTAGGAGCGAGTGTGAGTTTAATGCCATTATCTGTTGCTGAAAAGTTAGGATTGGGTGAACTAAAACCTACTAGGATGTCTTTACAATTGGCTGATAGATCTGTAAAATATCCTGTAGGAATTTTAGAGGATGTTCCTATTAAGATAGGAAAATTTTTTATACCTGCTGACTTTGTTGTGCTTGAAATGGACAAAGATTCTTTGATTCCTATTATTTTAGGCAGACCATTTTTAGCAACTGCAGGTGCTGTGATCGATGTCAAGAATGGTAAGTTGTCTCTAACTGTTGGAGACCAAAAGGTTGATTTCAACTTGAAAAATGTTTTAGAAAAACCTTATAATGATGTTTGCTGTACTGTGGATTTTGTCGAACAAGTGGTAAAGGAATCAACCCTTCCTAATGACCCACTTGAAACTATTTTCATGATTGAGCCGACAGAAACATCTGATTGCTCTGAGGCCCCACATGATACTGAGGTCATGTGTGACAAAGTGGTAAGCCCCAATGTGGAATTAAAACCTTTACCAGCTTCATTAAGGTATGAGTTTCTTGGCCCTAATTCCGCATATCCTGTGATTATTAATGCTGAATTGAATCCATGTGAAACTAAAAAACTTTTGAAACAACTTAGGTTGTATAGAAAGGTAATAAGTTATACAATGGATGATATCAAAGGGATTAGCCCTTCTCTTTGTATGCACAGGATTACTATAGAAGATGAAAGTAGGCCCACAGTAGAACCACTTAGGAGATTAAATCCTAAAATGCAAGAAGTGGTTAAAAAGGAAATTTTGAAATTGCTTGATGCTAGAGTCATATATCCTGTTGATAGTAGTAAATGGGTAAGTCTTGTCCATGTGGTGCCTAAAAAGGGGGGAATAACTGTGATTGAAAATGATAAACATAACTTGATTCCTACTAGGATTGTCTCTGGTTGGTGCATGTGCATTGATTATAGGAAGTTAAATAGCGCCACGAAAAAAGATCATTTTCCCCTCCCTTTTATTGATCAGATACTTGAAAGACTTGCAAAACACTCTTATTTCTGTTATTTGGATGGGTATTCAGGTTTTCATCAAATTCCCATTCATCCATCTGATCAAGAAAAGACTACCTTCACTTGCCCTTATGGGACTTATGCTTACAGACGTATGCCTTTTGGTTTATGTAATGCACCTGCGACTTTTCAAAGGTGTATGCAAGCAATTTTTTCTGATCTTATTGAAAATGTGATGGAAGTCTTTATGGATGATTTTTCAGTGCATGGTTTGGATTTTGATAATTGTTTAACAAATTTGTGCCAAGTCTTGCAGCGTTGTGAAGAAACCAATTTGGTTCTAAATTGGGGAAAATGCCATTTTATGGTAAGAGAAGGCATAGTTCTTGGACACCTGGTGTCTGAGAGAGGTATAGAAGTTGATAAGGCTAAAGTGGAAGTAATTGAAAAATTACCTCCACCCACGAATGTGAAAGGTATTCGGAGTTTTCTTGGACATGCAGGGTTTTATCGCAGGTTCATTAAAGATTTCTCCAAAATCACAAAGCCTCTTACAACTCTTCTGGGTAAGGATGTGCCTTTCAATTTTGATTCATCTTGTATGGAAGCTTTTTGCAGGATTAAGCAAGCTCTAATCTCTGCCCCCATCGTACAACCACCTGATTGGAAACTCCCATTTGAGCTGATGTGCGATGCGAGTGATTACGCAGTGGGAGCTGTGTTGGGGCAAAGAAAGGATAAAAAGCTCCATGTAATTCATTATGCCAGCCGGACGCTAGATGATGCTCAGGTAAATTATGCCACAACTGAAAAAGAACTGTTAGCTATTGTCTTTGCTTTTGATAAATTTAGGTCTTATTTGGTAGGTTCACATGTTACTGTTTACACTGACCACTCTGCCATTAAGTATCTATTGAATAAAAAGGAAGCAAAGCCTAGATTAATTAGGTGGATTCTAATATTGCAAGAATTTGACTTGGAAATTAAGGACAAGAAGGGTACCGAGAACTTGGTCGCTGACCACCTATCTAGGTTGACATCTGAAAAAGAAGAAACAGATAATATTCCCATCAATGAATCTTTTCCAGATGAACAACTCTTGAATCTTAGTATCCAACGTGTTCCTTGGTATGCTGATTTTGTAAATTTTCTTGCATGTGGTATCTTACCTCCTGATCTTAGCTTTCAGCAAAGGAAAAAGTTTTATGCAGATGTCAAGCATTATTATTGGGATGAACCACTCCTTTTCAAGCAATGTGCAGATGGTATGATTCGGAGATGTGTTTCACAAGATGATGTCCATGCTATCCTGGATCATTGCCATTCACTTTCCTATGGAGGGCACATGAGCACCTCCAAGACAGCTGCTAAAATATTGCAAGCTGGGTTCTATTGGCCAAATATTTTTAAGGATGTACGTAAGTATGTTCTAACTTGTGATGCTTGCCAAAGAACAGGTAACATTGGTAAGAGACAAGAAATGCCATTGAATACCATTTTAGAAGTTGAATTGTTTGATGTATGGGGTGTTGATTTTATGGGTCCCTTTCCCTCTTCTTTTGGAAATCAGTTCATATTGGTGGCAGTTGACTATGTGTCAAAATGGGTGGAAGCCATTGCTTCACCCCATTCCGATGCTAAAACTATTATTAAACTTTTCAAGAAAATAATATTTCCAAGGTTTGGAGTCCCAAAATGTGTTATAAGTGATGGAGGGTCTCATTTTATTGAGAAAACTTTTCAGACCCTTCTAAAGAAATATGGAGTTAAGCATAAGGTTGCTACACCTTATCACCCACAAACTAGTGGACAAGTTGAGGTATCCAATCGGGAAATTAAAAATATTCTTCAAAAAGTGGTGAATACATCACGTAAGGATTGGTCTATTAAGTTAGATGATTCCTTATGGGCGTATCGGACCGCATACAAAACTCCCATTGGAACCACACCTTTTAAGCTAGTATATGGGAAGCCCTGTCATTTACCTGTTGAGCTAGAATATAAATCTTTTTGGGCTGTTAAAACTCTTAACTTTGATCATAAGGCTGCAGGTGAACAAAGATTGTTAGAATTAAATGAGCTTGAAGAACTCCGTCTAGATGCATACGAAAATGCCAGAATTTATAAAGAAAAAACCAAACAATGGCATGATCGTCACATCCAACGGAGAACATTTAATCCAGGTGATATGGTTTTACTGTTTAATTCCAGACTAAAGTTTTTTCCAGGTAAACTGAGATCCCGATGGTCGGGACCATTCAAGGTGACAAAAGTCTTTCCCTTTGGAGCTGTCGAACTATGGAGCGAGAAATCTGGTATATTTAGAGTAAATGGACAGAGAGTAAAGCATTACTTCACAGGTCAACCAATACAACAAGCAAGTGACTTGGACTTGTTTGATGCTCCTGATGAGTAAATCCAAACGGTGAGAAGTCTGGCTAAAGACTTAAAACTTAGCACTGATAGGGAGGTAACCCTATAAAAAGTTGTTGTTTTATTTTAAGCTTTTATTCTTTAAAAAAAAAAACCAACTATGTCAGATGCTAGTTTGGGGTTATTACAGGTAAGTTTTCTTATCCTTTTATCATCCATTTTAACATTGAGGACAATGTCAAATTCTGGTTTGGGGTAGTAGGTAAGAAAACTTAACTGTTTTGTTTAAGTTGTGTGATTGTTATTTTATTATGCATGTGTGTTTTCTTTGATTTGTTTGTAATCTTGTAATTTACCATGATTGCATGATAAATTTACTTTGAACACAAGGCTAAAGTATCTAAGGATCCCAAAATTTTGAGTAAAATTTTCAAAATTTGATTGTTTAAATGCCAAATAAATGCTTAAATGAACCTTATGTGATTAAAATTTTCTTTGAAAAGACTTTCCATGGTTAGACTTGAGCCAAAATGGGTTATCTATCAAACAAATTTTCAAAACCCATATTTTCTTGATTGAGTGAATCTCATAGTCATTAATATTCTAGAACTTGTTTTTCAACCAATTCAAAATGGTTTTTGATTATATGTCTTAGGATGATAAAGGCACAATTAGGTCTTATTCTTAAGCCTCAAAATTTTGTATAATTTGACCCCTAGTTGCCCCTTTTGAGCC
This sequence comes from Clitoria ternatea, assembly GCA_037962975.1. NCBI lineage: Eukaryota > Viridiplantae > Streptophyta > Magnoliopsida > Fabales > Fabaceae > Clitoria > Clitoria ternatea. Next base: position 143,262,731 of record CM075670.1, read on the forward strand.
TAAAAGTGAAAATTTTTCTTTGAAACCTTTCATTGACTAATATTCTCTTAATAGTGAAAAAGTTGGAAATTTAGTGGAGCAAAGAAATAAAAAAAAAAGGACTTAAGAAAAATATGTATTGAATGCAAAGAAAAGCAAGAAAAAGAAAAGAAAATCAAAAGGATGATATTGAATGAATGAAAAAGTCCATAAAAGTTCAACAATTTGCTCTGTTAAATTTATAATGGTGATTTGAATCATTCATGACTGTTAAAGCCCTTTTGTATTCCATTTTTCTTGAAATTCCTACCAATACAACCCAAGGCCACGTTACAACCTTTGAAAGACCTTTAGACTTTGACATATTTTCTATCTAAACTATGGAGTTTCTGGTTTATTAACAAGTTTATGGTAATATTTTTTTGACTATGATGATTTGAGAGATACACAAACCTTTAAACACTTGAGTGAAAATTGTGAGAAGAGTATCTCAAGTCTTGACATTGAAAATTGATTCACATAAGAAAAATAAAACTGGCATTTGAATAAATCTGTTTCTCTGTTTTGGATTCCTTAGTTTATTAAGTTTAGTGTTTTCTGTATTTTATCTTGTGAATATGGTGATTGCTTGAGGACAAGCAATGTTTTGGTTTGGGGTATTTTGATAAGTGCTTTTTAATACAATAAATTAGATCTAGTTTGCTTAGAATTTTAGTCATTATCCACTGTATTTCCTTTATTTATTGTTATTTTTGCTTTCTTTCCACTCTATTCTACTTGGGTATGTTATTTTGTAGGAATTAAGGTAATAAAGGGTCAAAAACAAGAGAAAAACGACCATAAAATGATAAAGAAACAAGAAGAACAAGCCCAAAGTGGAAAGAATTCTCTTTTTAAAGCTGAAATTCGACTCAGAAAGCAAAAATCCAACTCAAAGCACTGAAATCTGACTCAAAATGGCCAAATCCGAGTGGGATAACTCAAAAATGACCAAATCCGAGTGGAAGGACTCAGAATAGAGCATTGCTGAGTGGAATACTGCACTGCTGGAGGAAAATCCGAGTGAAATGTTCCCTGTCAAAGCCATTCCGAGTGATAAATAGCTGACTGGAGTGAAGGACCAATGCTGAAATGGAATAAGTCTCGGTTGAAGGTGATTCCGAGTGGAAACTCCCCGACTGCATCCATTCCGAGTGAAAAAAGGAGACTGACCTCCAATAAATATGTCCAAAGCTATTATCTGAGTGAAAGGTTTGCTGATCGCAACTAATCCGAGTGAAACCTGTTCCGAGTGAATGGATTCCGAGTAGAAGAGGCCATTGAAATGAATAAATGCTGACTAAGGAGGAATCTGAGTGGTCTCACTTAGAGAAAATGACATTCTCAAGCAGAACAAAGCATTTCCGAGTAATTCTTAGCAAGGAAGGAAAAATCCGACCGGAAATGAATCACACTCGGGCAGACTCTCAAGTTTCACACTGAGCCCGAGTGAGAAGTCTCCAAGGAAAGGAATTCCGAGTAAGTTGGGTCAGAAAGATGCATTTCCGAGCAAAGCAAGGCTCGGACATGGAAGAATTCTATCAGCCAGATTCCAGTCCTTCAAAGTCCAAGTTTCTGAGTGAAAGTGAAGTCAAATCCGAGTGGAAATTAACTCGGACTTCCGAGTGAAGATGTGATTTTATCATTTGAATGAGTAAATAAATTTGTCCGAGTGAATTCCAATGCAAAATCCGAGCAGAGCTTTAACCGAGTGGTCCAAATTCAGAGACAGCCGAGTAAATGTTTCAGACGGTTCCGAGTCTTTCTGCAGTCAATTCCGACTGAATGAAAGATGCTCTTCAGTAAGTCTTCACCCGTCCTTTCATTCAGCTTCATCACCAATCGGTTCTCCTCCAAACACCGACCCAATTCTTCACAAATGCAACACCGGATCACTACCTCCATCAACACCGCCTCCTTCTACTTTCCTTCAAGTCACTCTCTACACCGTCCTCAATCCAGAAATCCGACCCACATTCCTCTCTTCTATCCGCTGTCCCCTTCTAATCCATACTACACACCGTCCCACTTCACCTTTCCTTTCCATCAATACCGCCCAGACTTCTCTCAAACCAACACCGCCCAGTAATCCATCAACCAACACCGCCCAGTAATCCATCAAACCAACACCGCCCAGTAATCCATCAACCAACACCGCCCAGTAATCCATCAACCAACACCGCCTAGGCTCCTAATCCACAACTCCGCCCAGACTCTTTTCCTTTCCATCCACAACCGTCCTCACCTCAACACACCGCCCAACCGTCCTCACCTCAACACACCGCCCAACTTCCCAACACCGTCTCCCTTTCTTCTTCTAATACATAACACCGCCCAGTAACCCTCTCAAGACCGCCCAGACTTTTCATCAATTCAACACCGTCCAGCCCACAACGTCCAGATCTCCATCTAACAGCAACTCCTCTCCACGCTGTCCAGTTCACTCACCAACACCGTCCAGCAAGCTTTCACTCGGATTTGTGGGAAAATAACATTTTTTCACTATGAATTTCATCATTCTACACCAATCTTCACTAAAATCCAAGCACCGAATTATTGGAAATATTAAATATGCAAATTGGAAACAAGTTAGCACAACTGGAATTCACATGCACCGAAAGTTTCTCCCACTTGCAAATTTTAACGCGTTTCCTTAGCTGGATTCATTCATCCATTCGCCTATAAAAGGGAGAGCAACCAGGAGCATAGCATCAAGAATCAATCATCTCTTCCCATCAATTACCATCAGATTTATTTTCTTCGTTACTTTCTCTCCTTTTCTCTTTAGTTTTCTTCTTTTCCATTTTTCTTTCTCTGTCCGTTTTTCTTCTCTTTCTTTTTATTTTCTTTTCTTTCTTTTATTTTGTAAGAGTGTGAGGGCTGTAAAAGTGAGATTTTAAATTTGTAATTGGTGGAGAAATTATTGCAACAAGGAATTACAGTGGTAAATTATTCTGAGCTTTTGGAGAAACCCGTAAGTCTTTATTTTTACCATGTCTTGTATGTTTTATTTTTCCATTATTTACGTGAATTTAAATTATTTCATAAGTAGCTAAATTAATTATCTTGGGATAAAGGGGGTATGATAATATTTTATTTTAATGTTATTTTGACTTGAAATTAAATAAATTTCTGTTTTCCATTTAGTTCAATTATGCTTAATGCTTTTAGTAATTCCTAACAAGAACCTAAATGTTAAAACTGTATACTTACGGGTATATTAGTAAGTTTAGGTAATAAATAGAATCGAGAGATTTATTTTTACCGGAAAGCTTTGAACTAAACCTAAGATTTTTGAAATGCTTTTTGTGACCTCGGTAAAACCGTGAAAGTAATCAAAATTCTTTTGAGGAAATAAAAGGGATTTTCATAAAACGATAATGGGCCTTTCTGAGGATTAAGCAGCGCTTTCCATAGGTTAGGTACATTAATAGGATTCCGAGAGGAACATATTAATTAGCTTTTGGAAAATTCGCCTTGGAAAACTTAATTCGATTCTTATTTATGAAAAGTGAAAATTCATTAAACATAAAATAGAGTCTTAATCCCCCAAAATCCCAAGATATTCTCAACTCTGATTTTTTTTAAGTGTCAAGTAAATTTTATTTTTTTTATATTCTGTGCAACTTTAATTTGTGCTTTATTTTATAAAAATCTTAAAAATTAATTGTGTGGATAATTAAATTTCAATATACTGGTACTTTGAACACAGTCCCTGTGGAGAACGATAATCTTTTATATTACGCGACATAACCCGTGCGCTTGCGGGCCATGTCAATTATCCTTCAAGGTGATCCATTATTGTGGTTCCTCATGTTGTTTGCATCTTTGTCTTTGTTCTCTTCTTCTTTGTCATTCAAGGTTAAATCTTGAAGAGTACCTATAATATCATCAACATCTTCCTTTCTCGGGGAGTTATGGCTATTTTCATCAAATTTGACATGAATGGACTCCTCAATGATGTTTGTTTGTTTGTTAAAGATTTGATAAGATTTACTAGATTATGAATATCCTAGGAAGATTGTCTCATCAGCTTTAGCATCAAACTTTCCTAGATTATCCTTTCCATTATTGAGCACAAAGCATTTACATCTAAAAATATGAAAATATGAAATGTTGTGTTTTCTTCCCTTGTAAAGTTCATAGGGGGTTTTCTTTAGAATAGGCCTTATTAAACATCTATTCATAACATGACAAGCGGTATTTACCGCATCGGCCCAAAAATGTTTCGCAATGTTATTTTCACTTAACATGGTTCTTGCAAGCTCCACTAAGGATCTATTTTTCCTTTCAACTAGTCCATTTTGTTGTCGAGTTCTAGGAGCTGAAAAATTGTGATTGATACCATGTTTTTCACAAAAACTTTCAAAAGATTGATTTTCAAATTCTCCCCCATGATCGGTTCTAATGGATGCTATTTTTGAATTTTGCTCATTTTGGATAATCTTAGTAAGTTTCTTGAATGTATAATATGCTTCATTTTTATGAGCAAGAAACAAGGTCTATGTATATCTTGAATAATCATCTACAATCACTAGACTATAGTAATTACCGCCAAAGCTCTTGATTTTGGAGGGTCCAAATAGATCCATGTGCAAAAGTTGTAAAGGCCTTTGTGTGGAAACAATATTTTTAGCTTGAAAGGATGCCTTTACTTATTTTCCCTTTTGACATGCATCACAAAATTTGTTTTCAAATTTAAGCTTTGGTAAACCAATTACTAATTCTTTAGAAACAAGTTTATTCAAATGGTCTACATGTATATGAGCTATTCTTCTATGCCATAGCCAAGTTTTATCCTCTCTAGTCATGAAGCATTGTACATCATTTGAGGACAAACTATCCATATCAATCATGTAAATATTATCAATTCTTTGACCTACAAACTTGATTTCCTTATTAATCTTATGTTTAATTATGCAACAATTTGATTCAAACAAAACTCTATATCCTTTGTCATATAATTGACTAATGCTAAGTAAATTGTGTTTGAGGCCTTCAACATACAATACATCACTAATAGAAGTAGAAGAATTCTTACCAATGTTTCTAATGCCTAGAATTCTGCCTTTAGTGTTATCTCTATAGGTTAAACTTCCTTTCCTTTTGGGAGTGAATGATGTGAATTTGCTTATGTCTCCCGTCATATACTTTGAACACCCACTATCCAAATACCAATGGGTGTTGCTTGCCTTGAAGCATACTTACAAAACAAGATTAGTTTAGAGAACTAGGTACCCATTGTATGTTAGGTCATTTTAGGTTAGTTTGTGGTAATGTCCCTTTGGGAACCCACACCTTTCTAATAACCTTTGGTCCTAATTTTCTAACATTACAATTTGAAGAGTTATGACCTTTAAAATCACAATGATTGCATCTCATGAAAGGTGATGATGATCTCCTAGGTGGTACAAAGAAGTTTTTGTACTATTTTTCCTTTTTGGTGGAGTTGTATCCTAAACCGGTTTTATCAAACATACATCTTTGGTTTCCAAGTAATACATTACCATTAGTGAACTTTTCTAATGTCCTGTTTAAGTCTACGACCTTGGTTTCTAAGATATTACATTTCTTTGCAAAGTCACAAGGTTTATCCTTAGAGCATATTTGAACATTTGCTAATTTCTCTTTTAGACATGCATTTTCTTTGTCAAGTTCTACAAGATGCGTTTCAAGAGTATCTATAGTTTTTCTTGACAATTTGTATTTACTAGAAAGCTTGATAAATTTATCATACAGTTCTTCAAATGCATCAAGCAATTCATTTTTATCTAAGTCGAGAAGACTAACCTCATTATCTTCCTCTTGATGATTTGCCATTAAGCAAAGATTTGCTTCTTCACTTTCGGACTCATCGGAGCTACTCACATCGTTTTCATCCCAAGCGATGTAGGCTCTTCGTCTTCCTCTTTTCTCCTTGTTCTTCTTCTTAAGGTTTGGGCGATCCGCCTTGAAGTGCCCTTCCTTGCCACATTCGAAACAACTTGGTGAAAAAGAGGATTCATTAGAAATTGGTTTCTTACCTTGGGGTTTGAAGTTCTTTTGGAATCTTTTATTTTTCATGAACTTTCCAAATCTCTTCACAAACAAACCAAATTCTTCTTCTTCGCCAAGGTCACTACATGATTCTTCTTCATGTGTAGAAGTAGCCTTGAGAGCTAAGCCTTTCTTCTTGGAGGATTTTTCTTCTTCCTCCGCTTGCTTCAAATCCCTTAGTTCTTGCTCTTGCTCTTGAAGCTTTCCAAAGAGTGTGGCAAGAGACATCTCATTGATACTTGGGGATTGTTTGATGGTAGTAACAAGAGGTTGTCATTCCCTGCTAAGACTTTTCAATACTTTATGCACAAGCTCTTTGTTAGTATATGTTAGGGAATCCTATTAGGGTCAGGCAGCAGAAACACAGAGGATTCCCAAAAGAATTACAAACACGTATGTCTCAAAGCATTATGCTAAATTAAAATTTTTAATTAGGGTTTACCTCTTGTAGACGTAGAACAAGATCCTCGATCAAAGCAATTGTAGCTTCGCCCTTAGGAGTCCACACGAGCACTCCCACCAGAAAAACAGAGCTCCGAATGCTAGTACGGAAATTTTATTTTGGTCTAATTTCTAAGCAGCAGCCTATGAGCATCTCATGCTCTATATATAGGCTTAGGTCTTGACCTGAGCTCTCATTAAACATTGGGCTCCTTACTCATTCTAAATGAGTTAGGCCCAAATAGTTTTATTTTTAGTCCAACTAAAATAAAACTATCCTCTAGTGGGTTTACTCTATGTGTGTGACCCTATAGGTAAAATATTCAGTTATATTAATAATAAACTATTTTATTATTAATATAAAATAAGAGCGGTATCTAGCAATACATCATTATGTCAAATATTATTTATCATCGACATGACCTATAACTGATAATTATTTTATATATCTATTCCTTTTGTCACGATATCTAATTGGGCCCAAGGCATGGTCGTCGTCATCCTTGTATGGCCCAATTCATTTTACTTGATACCAGAGTAGACTTTATAGAATCAATATCTAATATTTATTCGTCCTAGCATGGCCATGCATTTCATTAGTCTCACTCCATCAAGTGGCCCATAGATATCACTCCTGTCACATAGGAGAGACAAATTCCATCTACATCACTCACATCCCTCTGCATAATTTATCTATTGCCTAATCATAATCTTTATGGTCATCTTATTACAGATAATGTTTGATTGTATTAAAATAATAAACTCCTTATGTAGGAATCATAGTGACTTTAGGTCGAAGGACTACATACCATTATCACATTGAGAACCGTTTATGACACTCATGTAACGATCCATGCAACGTTCTCATGGTGGGTCTGTCCAGTACAACATTACCCTTAATGTGTACCCATGTAAAGACTTGATATCATATATCCATGATTTGTGAGATCAAATCATCAGTACATTTACACACTAATCTTAATGTATTTACATGTCCCCATGTAAATACTTGATTAGGGACATTTTAGGAATAATTCTTATATAACCTATTATTCCAGGATAAATAGCATTTGTCTAAAACTGAAAATACTAATTTTATTAATAAGTTAAAATTGATACATTAATAGCTCGTAGTGCATACACCAACAATCTCCCACTTGCACTAGAGCCAATCAGACATTTGCCTAATGCCTAATGATCTAGTGTGTCCCTCATGCTTTTGATGTGCAAGAGGTTTGGTGAGTGGGTCGGCAATGTTCTCATCAGTGTGCACTTTACATATCTTAACATCTCCTCGTTCAAGTATTTCTCGGATGAGATGATAACACCTAAGTATATGCTTAGATCGCTGATGTGATCTAGGTTCTTTAGCTTGTGCAATTGCTCTACTATTGTCACAGTAGAGACTTATAGGGTCCACAACGCTAGGAACTACCTCAAGTTCTGTTATGAACTTCTTGATCCATATTGCCTCTTTTGCAGCATTTGAGGCAACACTATACTCAAATTCTATAGTAGAATCAGCAACTGTCTCTTGCTTTGAAATTTTCCAGCTTACAACGCCACCATTTAAACAAAACACATACCCTAATTGCGATCTTGAGTTATCCTTATCAGTTTGGAAGCTAGCATCAGTGTAACCCTTTACAATGAGCTCTTCTTCCCCTCCATATATCAAGAATGAATCTTTAGTTTTTCTCAAGTACTTTAGGATATTCTTGACAGCAGTCCAGTGACTTTCACCGGGATCAGACTGGTATCTGCTCGTCATGCTTAAAGCATACGAGACATCTGGTTGGGTACATATCATGGCATACATGATTGATCTAATAGCAGATGTATATGGAATCTTATTCATCCGTTCTCTCTTTTCTTTAGTGGAAGGAGATTGAGCCTTTGATAGGCTTATGCCATGAGCCATAGGTAAAGTTCCTTTTTTGGAATCTTGCATGTTAAACCCTTTTAACACTTTGTCTATGTATGTATTCTGACTTAAGCCGAGAAGTTTTCTTGATCTATCTCTATAGATCTTAATTCCCAACACGTAGGTTGCTTCACCTAAGTCCTTCATAGAAAAATAGCTTCCCAACCAAGTCTTCACAGACTGAAGGGTAGGAATGTCATTTCCAATGAGTAGTATGTCATCAATATACAAGACCAGAAAAAGAATTGTGCAGTCACTAACCTTCTTGTAGACACAAGGTTCATCCTCATTTTTAGTAAAGCCAAATTGTTTAACGGCTTCATCAAAACGAAGATTCCAGCTTCTGGAAGCTTGCTTAAGTCCATATATGGAACGTTGTAGTTTGTACACCTTCCTAGATGCTTCAGGCTTAACAAAGCCTTCGGGTTGTGTCATGTACACTTCCTCAAGAAGATTTCCATTAAGGAAAACAGTCTTGACATCCATTTTCCATATCTCATAATCATGGTATGCAGCAATAGCAAGCAGAATCTAAACAGACTTTAGCATAGCGACTGGAGAAAAGGTTTCATCATAGTCTATACCATGAATTTGCTTGAAACCTTTCACTACCAATCTTGCCTTATAGGTACCTATATTTCTATCCATGTCAGTTTTCTTTTTGAAAACCCACTTGCATCCTATAGGTTTTACCCCTTCGGGTGCATCAACCAAAGACCAAACTTGATTAGTGTACATGGAGTCCATTTTAGATTCCATGGCTTCAAGCCATTTCTCAGATTCTGGACTTGCAATGGCCTCTTCATAAGATGTTGGCTCATTTTGATCCATTAGCAACACATCTCCTTCCTGAGTTACAAGAAATCCATATCTTTCAGGTTGTTGACGTATTCTACCTGATCTACGTAAGTCTTGTTCTACTGGAGTTGGAGTTAACACAACATTTTGTGGTTCCGGCTCCATTTCCACCATTCGCTCTTCAATGACTTGTTGGTCTTGAACTTCTTCAAGTTCTACTTTCCTCCCACTGATTCTTTTAGAGATGAATTCCCTTTCTAAGAATACAGCATTTCGAGTGACAAATACTTTGCCCTCGGTAGGATTGTAGAAGTAATAACCCTTAGTTTCCTTTGGGTATCCTACAAAAAGACATTTATCTGATTTGGGTCTAAGTTTGTCAGAAATCTGATGCTTCACATAAGCTTCACAGCCCCAAATCTTAAGAAAAGACATACTGGGTCATTTCCCAGTCCATATCTTATATGGTGTCTTTATGACAACCTTAGATGGAACACGGTTAAGTGTGAAAGCTGCTGTCATCAAAGCATGTCCCCAGAAGGAGTTAGGGAGGTCAATTTGACTCATCATTGATCGAACCATGTCTAACAAGGTTCTATTTCTCCGCTCAGAAACACTATTCCATTGTGGTGTTCCAAGAGGAGTGAGTTGAGAGACAATCCCACATTCTTTAAGATATTCATCAAACTCAAGGCTTAAGTATTCGCCACCTCGATCAGATTGAAGTACTTTAATTTTCTTGCCAAGTTGGTTCTCTACTTCATGTTTAAATTCTTTGAACTTTTCAAAGGATTCTGATTTATGCTTCATTAGAAACACAAATCCATATCTACTGAAATCATCAATAAAAGTGATAAAGTAGCTAAAACCTCCCCTAGCCATTGTCCCTATTGGCCCAAATACATCACTATGTATCAAGCTTAGAAGATCACTCGCCCTTTCACCCATTCCAGTAAATGGGGTCTTAGTCATCTTCCCTAATAAACAAGACTCGCATGTATCTATTGATTCAAAATCAAAACAGTCTAAATATCCATCTTTATGGAGTTTAGAAATACGTTTCTCATTTATATGTCCTAGGCGACAATGCCAAAGATAAGTTGGGTTTAAATCATTTGGATTAACCCTTTTAGTATTAACGTTATAGATAGGGGTTTCAAGATCAAGAACATAAAGTCCATTACTCAAATTTACACAGCAATAAAACATGTCATTCAAATAAATAGAACAACTATTGTTCTTTATTATAAAGGAAAACCTTTTCCTATCTAGACAAGAAACAAAAATAATGTTTTTTCTTATTGCCGGAACATAAAAACAATTTTCTAGTTCAAGAACAAGCCCTGAGGGCAAGGATAAAAAATAAGTCCCTACAGCTAATGCAGCAACTCTTGCTCCATTTCCAATGCGTAGGTCCACCTCGCCCTTCATCAACTGCCTACTCATTTTCAGATCCTGCACATTAAGACAAATGTGAGATCCACATCCAGTATCTAATACCCATGATGTTGAAGTTGACAAGTTAATTTCTATAACAAAAATACCTGAAGTGGAAGTCTCACTTCCCTTCTTCTTAAGCTCTTCCAGGTACTTTGGACAGTTTCTCTTCCAGTGTCCCTTCTGTCCACAATGGTGACAATTTCCTTCCTTAGCCACCCCACCCACAGGTTTTAAGGCTGATGTACTTGGCTTATCCTTGCGTTTCCAAATTGTCTTGCCTTTTCCCATAACAGCCTTTCCTTTGCCTTTATACATGCCCTTTCCTTTACCTTTGCCAGAATTGACCATCAGTATGGCCTTGCTCTTTCCTTTAGAAATATTGGGCTCAGCAGTCCTCAACATATTGAGTAGCTCTGGCAATGTTTTATCCAATGCATTCATGTTATAATTCATGATGACTGGCTTAAAACTGTCAGGTAATGACTTCAAAATGAGATTAATAGCTAACTTTTGAGGGAAGGGGAATCCTAGCCTAGCTAGATTCTCCAGGTACCCAATCATTTTGAGCACATGAGGTCCTACAGAACCTCCCTCTTCAAGTCTGCAGCTAAATAGGGCTGAAGAAACTTCATATCTTGCTTGGTCAGATTCACCTTGATATAGTTTCCTTAGGTTTTCGATCATATCGAAAGCCTCCATATGCTCATGTTGCTTCTGAAGCTCAGGAGACATGGTTGCCAGCATAAGGCATTGGACATCTAAAGCGTCATCCTGATACTTCTTGTAAGCATCCTTGTCAGCTTTAGAGGCATTGTTCGCGGGTGATTCCGGAATCGGATCTTCCAGGACATACTGCTTTTTCTCTTGTTTGAGGACAATCCTCAAATTCCTATACCAGTCTAGAAAGTTAGGTCCAGACAATTTTTCTTTGTCTAGGATCGATCGCAATGAAAGGTTTGAAGGCGTGTTTGATGTCATGGTTATCTAAAACAGAAAGATACGTAGTAAGTATCAATTAAAAAAAACATATTTAATTTTTGGTCTTAAAATTAAACATGTTTCACACTATTTTGATTCAAAATAAAATTACCCTCTATGAATCAGAAAATCCCGTTCGAAGATTTTCTAGTGGGCAAAGATCCATATTTGGCCTAATGTTAAGTCAGCTTTGGCTGATCACTTAACATTTGGTTATTTAGGTAGGAAACTCCTTTCCAATTATATCTTATACAACTCTTAGACATTGGGTTAGGTAACCATTACCGATCATTCATCTTATGAAAGTTTAGCCCAATGTATACGCCTCTAAGTTTATTCAATCCAATTGATAACTTAGTAAGTTAAAATCCAATAAAACATTTTGGATATTACAATTATCCTATCGCGTCTTACTAATATAAATGATAGTACCCTGCTTTGGCAGACCCACTATTTATTGACATTAGTATTGACGAGTGTACTTATTGGAAGGCGCTTGTAACTTAATATTATTTTGAGGGATTTTAATTTATTTTAAATTACCATCTCTGTTAAACGCTTTAACGTAATAAAATTATCCCCAAAGCATGCAAACGAAATTGTGAGATGGTTATGGTCTTCCTAGAAGAATAAATAATAATAAATAAATAAATATAAACCTAAAGGAACTATATGCCAAGGCTTCATGAAGTCCTACTTCTTGAACCCACCATCCTCTTGGAGTCACCACTCCTTGGTTCCTTTCAAAGACAAAAGCACTTAGAGTCACCACTCTAGTTTTCTTCTAGGTCTCTACTTTGTTGGCTCGATCAAGATTACATGATTTTAAAGAAACTCGCTTTACATACGAGTGAAGGGTTGAGAAAAGAAATACAACAGAATAAAGAGAGGCACAACACGCAGGCTGTATTTAAATAAAAATAACTAAGACCATAACTATTCACCATGCAACGTGTTAATTAATTAATTATAACCCATTTGAAAGCATTTAAAAAAATAATTTTTAGAACGGGCCATTAAACACGTGGGTCGGTAATAAGGCGCTACACAGAGAATGTACGGGGGTCCCGCTACCCGATTAGCGGGCGGGGTCAAGGGGGGCCGCCCCTTGCGGGGTGCGGGGCAGCGCCCCGACCCGAAAAATTAGTACTGTAGTCAGGTTGGTTCCCAGGAAAGAGAGGTGGGTCCGGTGTGACCGCTTAAGTACCAAGTCTTTCCTAGCCAGAACGTCCCATTGACCATTAACAGCTCTAAAATTTCGGCTAGGGTTTCAACCACTTTGAAACCCTAATTCCTTATTGCGAACACTTCAAAACATAGCCTTCAAGGCACATGTAGGCAGTGCTGTCTAGGGTTTCAAAACCTAGAATTCAAATTGCACCTTTCTTATGACGGCTGCCTAGGTTTCAACGTTTGAACCCTAAGTTAAGGAACGGCCAAGGTTTAACACTTAAACCTTATCACTTGACGCCCCTCAACATGAACTTTTCATGCTCGGAGATGAACACATTATCAAAACACAGTTTGTATGACAACAAAGAATATTAACGAATTCAACACATGTATCACATACGAAAATTGAAAACGCAAATATCATACAAGCCTCTAAAATAACAGAAACGCATACTTCAAATGAGAAAGCCTATAAACAGTATCTCATACAATTTACAGAAAACATATGAGCATACGAATCATGATATTATTTCATACATAACATGCTTGAATGTTTTTCAAAACAAGTTTCGCAAACAATTTCACAAAACAGAACATAAAGCTTATAACAAGAAAATGATTTCATAAATTGAAATTTTTAAAAGCTTTTGCAGAATGAAAAACATGCCATCATGAAACGTAAACAAATGCCCAAAACATAGCTTTGCAAACCTGGCTTTGATACCACTATTAGGGAATCCTATTAGGGTTAGGCAGCGAAAACACAAAGGATTCCCAAAAGAATTGCAAACACGTATGTCTCAAAGCATTATGCTAAATTAAAATTTTTAATTAGGGTTTACCTCTTGTAGACGCAGAACAAGATCCTCGATCGAAGCAATTGTAGCTTCGCCCTTAGGAGTCCACACGAGCACTCCCACCAGAAAAACAGAGCTCCGAATGCTAGTATGGAAATTTTGTTTTGGTCTAATTTCTGAGCAGTAGCCTATGAGCATCTCATGCTCTATATATAGGCTTAGGTCTTGACCTAAGCTCTCATTAAACATTGGGCTCCTTACTCATTCTAAATGAGTTAGGCCCAAATAGTTTTATTTTCAGTCCAACTAAAATAAAACTATCCTCTGGTGGGCTTACTCTATGTGTGTGACCCTATAAGTAAAATATTCGGTTATATTAATAATAAACTATTTTATTATTAATATAAAATAAGAGCGGTATCTAACAATACATCATTATGTCTGAATATTATTTATCATCGACATGACCTATAAGTGATAATTATTTTATATATCTATTCCTTTTGTCACGATATCTAATTGGGCCCAAGGCATGGTCGTCGTCATCCTTGTATGGCCCAATTCATTTTACTTGATACCAGAGTAGACTTTATAGAATAAATATCTAATATTTATTCGTCCTAGCATGGCCATGCATTTCATTAGTCTCACTCCATCAAGTGGCCCATAGATATCACTCCTGTCACATAGGAGAGACAAATTCCATCTACATCACTCACATCCCTCTGCATAATTTATCTATTGCCTAATCACAATCTTTATGGTCATCTTATTACAGATAACATTTGATTGTATTAAAACAATAAACTCCTTATGTAGGAATCGTAGTGACTTCAGGTCGAAGGACTACATACCATTATCACATTGAGAACCATTTATGACACTCATATAACGATCCATGCAACGTTCTCATGGTGGGTCTGTCCATTACAACATTACCCTTAATGTGTACCCGTGTAAAGACTTGATATCATATATCCATGATTTGTGAGATCAAATCATCAGTACATTTACACACTAATCTTAATGTATTTACATGTGCCTATGTAAATAGTTGATTAGGGACGTTTTAGGAATAATTCTCATATGACCTATTATTCCAGGATAAATAGCATTTGTCTAAAACTGAAAATACTAATTTTATTAATAAGTTAAAATTAATACATTAATAGCTCGTAATGCATACACCAACAGTATGTACTTTTCCAACAGTAATAAGGTGATTTATTATAAGTGTAAATCTCTTTTGCATTTCTACCATGGTTTCTCCGGAGTTTATCCTAAAACTCTCATATTGACTAGTCAAGGTACTAATCTTGGAGTCTTTTACATCACTAGTACCTTCATGGGTCACTTGTAAAGTATCCTATATTTCCTTGGCCGTTTGACAAGTCATTACTCTAAAGAATTCATCAGGTCCTAAAGCAAGAGTAATGAGGTTTTTAGCCTTATAGTTGTATTGAACTTTCTTTTCTTCATCATTAGTCCACTCATCCATGGGTTTCTCAACATTCTTGCCATTAATAGTATGCATGGGTATATATGGACCATTTTCAATGGCATTCCAAACTCTTAGATCAATGGATTGAATAAAAATTTTCATTCTTTCCTTCCAAAACGCATAACCTTCCCCATTGAAAGCGGGAGGTCTATTTGTGGCACCACCCTCAGGAAAAAGATTTAGAGAATTTGAGGCCATCTTATCTCTTAAAGTTGTTAACCTTGATCTACCAAGAGTCAAGCTCTGATACCACTTGTTATTCAAGTGGCCTCAATACTCAAGAGGGGGGGTGAATTGAGTTTTTAAAACTTTTCTTGGAATGCCTTTGAACTTGATTCCTTTATCATAAGTTTAAAGATTATGCAGGTGAAATCAAGTTTAATGCAAGAGATGATGCAAAACAAGAGATGTATGTGGCTGAGATAATTTGTCAAACACTTGGTGTACAATATTCAAAGTTAACTAATTCAAGCAAGCTTAAGTATGTAAATCACAATCAACCAATACAAATCAATTAAGTGTAGTATATGAATGTAAAAGAGTAAGGGAAAAGAGCTTGCAAACCAATTTAACGAGTTTTACCAACCCCGATGTACGTCTCACCTTCAAGCAACCCACTTGAAGGATTTCCACTATTGAAGTTTAGAGATTACAAGCTATGAGCAATTGCAGCTTTCTAGTGTCCCACACTCAAGAACTCAATCCTCACTAGCACAAGGGTAACCCACCCAATCTCTCAAACTCTCAATACCCAAAGGTTGAACCCCAACCTTTGTGACCACTCAACCTAGAGTGAAAAACCTTTGTGTTTGGTGTAGTGTTTACAAGCAAGTTACTCTCTTAATTAAGTAGATATACAAATGAATGCTCACTCAAGTTTCTAGCTCTCAACAAGAGAGGATTTACAAATTAAAGCTCAACTTTCAGAAAATGCAAAGATATAAAACTCACTAAGCACAAGGAAAGGATGAATAATTGACTGCCTCTTGTCTTGTGTTTTTGTGCTTGAGTTTGGCATGCATTTATAGAGCCTTGATAGAGCTTGGTGGAGTTCCTAGCCGTTGTAGAACATGGGCACTGAGTTGGAATGGAGAAATGAGCTAGTTTCCACTTAAAAGGAACTTTCCCTAAATTTTGGTACGACTCTAATCGATTACACCTCGAGCAGTAATCGATTAGCTTTTGAATTTTATAGTGTTACACAGTAGATAATCGATTAGGCATTTTAGTGTAATCGATTAGCTTGAAAACAGGGACTTGCTAATTGATTATTTTATACTCTGTAATCGATTACTCTTGGTACCTGATGCATTTAATTGTGTCTCGTAGCATTGTAATCGCTAGGCCTTCTTGCAATCAATTAGGATGAAAAACAGAACTTTAGTAATCGATTAGGCCTTCTTGCAATCGATTAGGATGACAAACAGAACTTCACTAATCGATTATGTCTGACTTGGTAATCGATTAGCTTGACTACCTGATGCTCAATCTTCAAACTTTCAATTGGTAATCGATTATCCCCTTGGTGCAATCGATTATCTTTGCAAACAGAACTTAGGTAATCGATTAGGTCTATAGGTGTAATCGATTACGTCACAAACAGAATGTATGTAATCGATTAGCTTGAGTCCTCTAATCGATTAGTCTGCACCTGTTTGTCTATCTGATTCTGTTTTTTCTATTTTTCATGGTTGCTTGGCTTTTTGCTTCAATCCTTCAATGTGCTTTGTCATTATCAAAATAATTCAACCTGAAATGTATTCAAACACACACATATATATATATATATATATGTATTTAAGCATTTATCAACTCTTCCCGACTTAGGACTTTGCTTGTCCTCAAGCAAAAGTAATAAAACATCAAAGTGGATAGCAAGATTTCCTTTAATCATAGCTATGCATAAGAAAAGAAATATTAAAACATATATACAAATGACAGGCCTTGGCACCAATTAAAATCCATCAAGGTAAATACTCAAGGCTGCAAAGCACTAAACAATTAAAAGTAACCAGTGGCTGTGAAAACAAAGAATCCACTCAATATCTCACAGGTAAGTGTTTACCTCTTGCCATCATTGATCATGTGTTAGTAAGTATTGCATTTCGTTTCATTTCAAAAGAACAAGCACTTAAACAACAAGGATCTAGAGGTCTTCAAAAGGGTTGTAATGTGGCTGAACTAAACAACAAAATCCATGGTTTTGCTATGAATTCAAAAAGCATGCTAAGAAGAGCAAAAATCATGATATTTGTACACACTTAGCTTTCCTAATCATAACAATTTTTTGTTTCATCCATATCATGTATTGTTTTTCATTTCATTTTTAGATTCCTCTTATGACATTCTTGTATTTCCAATGATTTAATTGAGGAATTTTCTTTTTCTTTTCATTTTCACTTTTCTCATCAACCATTTATTTCTTGCCATTTGAATCCATCAAGCAAAATATAACCCTCTTTATATACAACATATCATGATTAAAATATGGGTGTCGGACCAAGTATCTCTGATTGGGATGGTATTGATCAGGGCTATTAAGAATATTATTGAGAGTCCGAATATATATTTGGAATAATTTTTAGATAAAGTATTGAGCCCAAACAGAGATCCTATTTGTGGTAAAACAATGAAATATTAATAAGAGGATTAAAATTAAAAGCAAAAGCCCATAATTTCCCTTCTCATTTTTGTTTATTCTCTGGAACCATTTGGCAAAGCATATTTGTCCTTCTCTATTCTCTTCATCAATTTCTCTTGTAAAAACCCTAGACAAAGTGGTGTCTCCTTCTTCCTTCACCATTTTTGTTTAGTTAGAGCTTGAAGGAAATCATCAAAGCTTGAGGTTCTCTTCCCCTTATTTCCCATTTTCGTTTGGCTTTCCTCTCCCTTGGAACCCATTTTCATTTTTGGGTGAGGTAAGCTCTTCTCACCATTTTTTTTGTGTTTAATGCTATGCTTATGAGTCATTATAGCTTAGGAGAGTAATGTATGTAGATGGGGTATTTAATGGAAGCCATAAATGTATAAACCCTAAGATGGATTGTCTTAAATACTAACTTTATGAGACATAAATGGGTAGATGAATTTATGGTTGGAAGGAGATAAGGATTAATGATGCATTTATGAATGTTGTTGGGTTTTAGGTGAAACCCTAACTTTAATAAATTTGGGAAAGTAATAAATAACGGTAGGAAAATATGTTTTAAGAGGAGATATATGACAATGAGAGTATGGATGTTGAATAAAGTGTTTTGAATGCTGAGGCTTAAGGTTGTTTTGTAAACTTTAACATAATGAATGAGATTTGATGGGAAGGAATTCTCGAAACCTAACAAATAAGGAAAATGGTGTCTATAACATGTTTTATACATGTTATAAAATTGTAGGTATAATAATGGTTAATTAGACTTGAAGTTATGTCTTGAATGGTTGATTAATTAGGATTTTACATGTACGTTAATGTAGGATCCATTCCGAACGATGAGGCGGGTACGTTGTACCAATCAGAATTATTCTCTTGAGGTAGGAGAGGAGTCTTTATGTTCTAAATGCATTAATTGAATAGTATTTGATTGTCATATGTGACAATATGCATGTTTGCCTTGCTTGTAATGTTATGATGAATTGTAATGTTGTCTATGATATTGGTGATAATGTTTGGCAACTTGCATTTATGCATTTAGGATATAAGAGGTGTGCTATATGGTAGTGTTAAATTGTTTGGCAAGTGTAAGCCTTGAATATGATATTGTGTTTACATCCACCATAAATATGGGATGAATGTTATTGATGATTGAATGAGAATTGTGTGAACGAATAACATACCTTGATTGATAATGAAAGATTGATGCCATTGTGATTTGATGAAAGAATTGAATTATGTTAATGAGAAATTATTGAAATGCCACACTAAAACTTATCAATGGCAACAATCAATGATAATAAATACACTAAAAACCTTGTGGTGATGTTAGTGACTAAGATGTTGATGAGTGGCATGAATAGGATGCATAGAGTGAGAAATGCATATGATTGGCATTTGAATCCATGGCATAGTGCATAGCTGCCAGTATTGGAATTTTAGGGGATTCCCCCGGTTGGCCTAGTGGGAGGACGGCTCTGTGCACGAGCAATTTGTTATTTCCCCTATGACACGGTGTGTAAGTCACAAGGCTGCCCATGTTGTGCTAAGGGAGCCACATGTGGTTGACCCTTGTGGGGGTGGCTCTTGATAAGCAGGTGTCCCCAGTGGTCCTTAGGATCACAGCAGCCATGATATGATTCATGGTTGGCCCGCAACACCTTATGTTGTTGATTATGTTGTCTACCGCGGTCATGGTGAAAATGGCCAGGTGTTGCATTATGGGCGATGCAGTTTGGTACCAGTAAAAGATTAATGAAAATGCATGCAATTTGATCATAAGTGTATACATTTTACTACTGTAGTAGGGGTGTGCGTTAGCCAAGGCCTCAATACTCAAGAGGGGGGTGAATTGAGTATTTCAATTTTTTATGCAGAATCCCTTTGAAAACAGTTCTTAGTACACAAATGATACAGAGTAGAAGAGGTAATAATTATGAAGCACATATCATACTAAAACACTTTGAGCTGAAGTACCAATATTCAAGACTTGATTTAGATAAACAAGCCAAGTTATTTGTTTAGGCAATTCCTGAAACACTTGGTATGCAATAATTAATTCTAATACAAATTTAAGTCAATTTAACTTAAACAATTTCTAACTAATTAATTAAGCATAATTAGTTTAACAAGTTATTAACAATAAGATTTTACTCACTTATGCAATAATTAAATCCAACAAGATTTAAGTCAATTAATTCAAGGATTTAATTTAAGCAATTTTAAAAAACCAATTAGATATAAATATTTTAGCAAGCAATTTAAATTCACAATAATAAAGGAGTTTAAGGGAAAAGATAATTTACAAACCGATATAACGAGTTCCACCACCCCGGTGTATGTCTCGCCTTCAAGCAACCCACTTGAAGGATTTCCACTATTGAGAATTTAAGATTACAACCTTTCAGCAATTGCAACTTCCTAGTGTCCCACACTCAAGAACCCAATCCTCACAAGCAAAAGGCAACCCACCCAATCTCACAATTTCTCAATAACCAAGGTTGAAACCCAACCTTAAAACTCTCAGAATTTTGGTGTTTGGTTTACAAGACGTTTCTCTCTTAATAGAGTAGATATACAACTTGAAGCTCTCACAAAATAATAATAACTCTCACAGCAAATATAAGCTTCTCAAAATAACTTTCACTCTCTAACTCTCAAATAGCTCTTAAAGAGGAATATGCAAATTAAAGAACCAGAGAACAATGCAACATAAATAGAGAGGAAGAAGAATCAGAGCAAATTGCTTCTCTGTTGGTATGTCTTCCTTCTTCAATTCAACTCCTATTTATAGCAAAGGATTGACATAGCTTTTATAATTAATTAATCTTTTTGATGCTTGCAAGTGGAGCAAAGGAGCGTATGTTTGCTTAGTGCAAAGAGTTAATGCGATGCAAGGTTGGCACACTGAGCTTCAGAAGTTTCAAATTTCAAATTCAAATTTAAACTAGATTAATGGATTCATTTCCCAAATGAATAGATTCAAGCCCTTAAATTGGTGTTTTTAAGCTCCTGGGTGTGCATGAATCGATTCATGTGTATGTGAATCGATTCAGACCCTTTAAAAATCACATCTTGGGCTACTTTTATACGTTTGAATCGATTTAGGAGGGGATGAATCGATTCATCTTCCCGATTCTCCGTATTTTGCTTACTTTTTCACCCATTTTGAGATCCTTTTGCATGTACCGTGATTCCTTTGATCCTTGGGCACTTTGATGGCTTATTTTTCACTTGTTTTAAACCTTTTTAAATCCTTTAACATATGTCCTTGATGTTCATTAATCCTTATGCATTTAACTCTTGAATTCTTGACCTGTTTTTACTTGAACTACATGATTCGCTTCTAATTTCTCTTAATTGCTTTGCACTTCATCCTTTGATATTGATGATGACAACAAATATTCATCTTTTGGGGTGTTAGTCTCATAACAGTTCAAATTCATGGCATAAACGACTCCCCCTTACAAATGCATTTTTATACCACTTGTTAATGTAGGATTATACATAGTCATAATTTAAAGAAAATACCACTTGTTAAAAGATCATATTATATCATGCAAGATAATATCTCTCCCTTAATCATGCAATATATATCACAAAATAGTTTATCAAATTTTCAGAGCATCGTGGTAGTGTAAGCAAGCATAATAAGCATAATAATGATATTTTCTCTCTTTAACAACATGCTATTCTATCCCGCTTTGACAATATATTTTTCGCCCCCTTTGGCATCATCAAAAATAAAACAATAATCTTATCATAGTAATTCTCTCCCCTTTTTGGCATAAATGACATTCTATTCTTTTTCTCCTTTAGCTAAATTATATATATCATTCTTTCAAGTAATTATTCTTTACTAATCTTTCTACTAATCCTTCCACTAATCTTTCCCCCTTTGGCATCATCAAAAAGATCATTATCATATGGTCTCTTCCTTAGTTATAATCTATGCCATCAACATATAAACTCATTTATTTGAATAAGAGAGATTTAGAGCAAATATTTCATAGAAAGGAGTAGAATTCAAATCAAAGCTCACAACATGATCAAAGATATATATCATTAACCATTCTATCAAGGATATATGCAATAGTTTCTCTCCTTTTATCATGCAATTGATTGCTAACTGATTTATAATCATGTAATTAATATCACTTTCAAGTATGGTAAGCATCACATGATTCTTTCCAATTAAGCACATATATAGTTCTCTAGATTGTTATCATTACTTGCATATTTGTTAATAAGTCAAAATATAAGTAAGCAAGTAATTTTATTAATTATGGTAGGCACATAATTATTTCAAATAAGCACATAATCTTCTCCCTTTTTGGTATTATCAAACACACAAGGATATTCTTACAAGTAAGTATATAGGAGAGTAGAAACAAAATTATAAACATAAGTGTCATAAACATAATCATAGAGAAGTTGAATCAAGGATAATCATTCATGTGTATGCTCCCCCTTACTACTGTAATTGATACCAACTGTTATATTAATATACCAATTGTTAAGCTAATTGATACCAAGTGTTCAAGTCTGACACCATTTATTTACCTTTTAAACATTTCTCCTCCTTAATAGATACCATTTGTTAATCATTTAATTAATACTTCTTGTTTTATTAATTTGTTATAATGATGCATTTCTAGGTATCAGAACAATAACAGAGAAGATTTTTCAACAATGTATACTGATATCTAGGTATCAAAGCAAGGATGAAGTGATATATACAACTTTTTTTCTTTTATGACTTAAGTCTAGTCAAACACTTACATAGAGCACATATAGCATTTATCAAAAATATACGATTATATGAGAGAAAGCATTTTGCATAGATAATTAGCAACACATAGAGACAAGTCATAGAAGCATATCATGGTCATAGTGCGGCTGTAAATGTGTAATGCAAGTCATGCACTCATTGTAATCAGTTTGCCATAACATATATATGATGTCATACCACTTGTTATGTTGATGTTATGTATGATATCACTTGATGGATTTACCAATTTAAGCTCTTGATATCAATTATTAACATTTAAGCATTTTAGCACAAGATTTTTAGCATTCAAGCACCCATTCTTGATACTTTTGTTCAATAATTCTTTTCAAACTCAATGATGCATATTTTCAAATTTCTTTTCACAGTCAAGATCATGCATCATCAAACATACGACGTAGATAAGAATTATAATGTTAATCAAGATAGATACCAATTGCTCAAGCATGGTGTATTAAGGAAGATCATGTCATGCATTATCACTTAACATATCATGCATTGTTTCTTAGCATTTCATGCATTTTCTCTTAATATACCATGATGCATAGACATTTAACATTAATCTCTTTTGTTCATGCCTATGATGTTACATAGAGCATACATACTTTCTCTTAGGCATTATAAAAAACAACATATAATTGCATAGAAACATTTTGCCTAAGATAGACAGCTTTGTAGAACATAGAAATAAGTCATAGAAGCATAACATAGTCCTAACTTAAAGCAACTATAAAACTTGTCATAATCAACTTGTCATAATAGTTTCTTAATATGAAGTTCAATGTCACTTGTTATGAAAAGATACTTGCTTGTTAGGAAAATTATATGACATACCACTTGTTAAAACAAATTATGCATAAATTATCAGAGCATAGTGGCAGTAAGAACAAGTATAAGCATAATCAAGATTATGTCCCCATGATCTTCCCTCTTACTAATTCAGTTGATACCATTTTGTTAGAAGAAGTCACTTGTCAATTAGATACTAATTGTTAAAGGAAGATGCTTATCACTTAGATACCTCTAGTTAAATAAAATACCTCTTGTTCAATAATAGATACATCATCAAGAATTCATATTTAATCAAAAAATTCATGCATCATTAAGAATTCATACATTACCAAGAATTCATACATCATTAAGAATTCATATATCATCAAGAATTCATACATCATCAAATTCATACATCATTCAAGAATTCATACATCATCAAGAATTCATATATCATCAAAAATTTATTATGAATAAGTATGGAATTTGGCTTTATAAAATCATTTCTAAGAATTCTCAATAAACTATCAGCCAAGTGCATAGATGTTTCAACATAATTAAGCATATGATCTCATATGACAAACATAACATTTAGTTTACTAAGGATCCGATCATACCTTGGCATTTTGCAGTCCTACGTCTTTATCTTTCTCATTCTTTGTTCTTTGGAGTGAAGATTGTGAATCTTGATTCTTTGGTCATTCATCAATGAGAAATTACCGATTTAAAGTATGCCTACAATATTTTAAGTTTTATGGTACCCTTTGAGAGTTGAGTCCTTTCTTGTTAGTTTAGGATTTCAAAGTTGTTTTAGGAATCCATACCTTTCTTGTACACTTTTGACGAGATTTCTTTATAAAGCAATTAGATGATATATGACCATATATTCAACAATAGAAACATGTTGCATCTAAAGAATAAGTCATAGTAGAATTGTAATGGTTCCTTTTATATTCTATGTGACTTCTTTTAAAACAATTGGATATTGTATGAGCCTTTCTTTCATAGTTTGCATATTTTAGAATAGGTTTAGGTTTTTCCTTAAGGGGTGCAAAGGAGTTCTTGTATTTCTTTTCCTTTTCAAATTTTCCATGTCCTATTTTGTTCAATTAAGGGTATACTTTTGATTTTCAAGAGGTGCACTTAGATTCTTTTGACTACTTGTAAGCTTCTTAGGTGTTTCTTTTAGATCTTTATTCTCTTTTTCAAGAAGCATACATTTATCAAGTAACATACATTCCTTATTTTCATCACAACTTCTAAGAGTGATATTTGAAGCTACTAATTCATCATTTTGAACTCTAAGATTTCCTTTTTTCTATGTGAACATCACGCAATTCATTTTCAAGTTTCAAAATAATTTGTTTTGAACATGCATATTTCTTTGATAATAAAAAAAATTTCATGCAATTCATCAAAAGCTTCTAACAACTCATCTTTATCAATTTCATTTTCATCATCATTAGATTTATTTAGAGAACTTACCTCATTGTCTTTAGAGTGCTTTGTCATAAGGGAGAGGTTGGCAAATTCTTCTTTCGATTCATCGAGCTCTTCTTCCGAACTTATTTTGAAGCCTTCATATTTGCTAGAAAGAGTACTAGTTCTTGCATCTTGATCATCATTAGTATTTTCATAAATTGTTTCAAGAGATTCCCATATTTCTTTAGCATTGTTACAAGTAATAACTCTAGAAACATCATTAGGTCCTAATGCTAATGTGATAAGAATTTTAGCTGATAGATTGAGTTATACCTTTCTTTCTTCTTCCTTAGGTCATAAGTTCATGGGCTTCGTACATTCTACATTATCAACAATGTATTTGGGAATGAAAGGACCAAATTGAATAACATTCCATACCTTGAGGTCATAGGATTGGATAAAGATTTTCATCCTTTCTTTCCAAATAGCATAGTCTTTGCCATTGAAGATTGGAGGTCTACTTATTGTAAAATTTTATGGAAATGCATCATAAGAGGTAGAGGCCATCTTGATCTCCTGCAGCTATTAAGCCTTGTGGCAAGAGTCAAGCTCTGATACCACTTGTTAGCTAAGGCCTCAATACTCAAGAGGGGGGTGAATTGAGTATTTCAATTTTTTGTACGGAATTCCTTTGAAAATAGTTATTAGTACATAAATGATACAAAGTAGAAGAGGTAATAATTATGAAGCACATATCATACTAAAATACTTTGAGCTGAAGAGACAATATTCAAGAATTGATTTAGATAAACAAGGCAAGTTATATATTTAGGCAAGTCTTGAAACACTTGGTATGCAATAATTAATTCCAATACAAATTTAAGTCAATTTAACTTAAACAATTTCTAACAAATTAATTAAGCATAATTAGCTTAACAAGTTATTAACAATAATATTTTACTCACTTATGCAATAATTAAATCCAACAAGATTTAAGTCAATTAATTCAAGGATTTAATTTAAGCAATTTTAACAAACCAATTGGATATAAATATTTTAACAAGCAATTTAAATTCACAATAATAAAGGAGTTTAAGGGAAAAGAGAATTTACAAACCGATATAACGAGTTCCACCACCCCGGTGTATGTCTCACCTTCAAGCAACCCACTTGAAGGATTTCCACTATTGAGAATTTAAGATTACAACCTTTCAGCTATTGCAACTTCCTAGTGTCTCACATTAAAGAACCCAATCCTCACAAGCAAAGGGCAACCCACCCAATCTCACAATTTCTCAATAACCAAGGTTGAAACCCAACCTTAAAACTCTTAGAATTTTGGTGTTTGGTTTACAAGACTTTTCTCTCTCAATAGAGTAGATATACAACTTGAAGCTCTCACAAAATAATAATAACTCTCACAGCAAATATAAGCTGCTCAAAATAACTTTCACTCTCTAACTCTCAAATAGCTCTTAAAGAGGAATATGCAAATTAAAGAACCAGAGAACAATGCAACGTAAATAGAGAGGAAGAAGAATCAGAGGAAATTGCTTCTCTGTTGGTATGTCTTCTTTCTTCAATTCAACTCCTATTTATAGCAAAGGATTGACATAGCTTTTGTAATTAATTAATCTTTTTGATGTTTGCAAGTGGAGCAAAGGAGCGTATGTTTGCTTAGTGCGAAGAGTTAATGTGATGCAAGGTTGGCACACTGAGCTTCAGAAGTTTCAAATTTCAAATTCAAATTTAAACTAGATGAATGGATTCATTTCCCAAATGAATATATTCAAGCCCTTAAAATTAGTGTTTTTAAGCTCCAAGGGTGCGCATGAATCGATTCATGCATATGTGAATCGATTCAGACCCTTCAAAATCACATCCTGGTCCACTTTTATACGTTTAAATCGATTCAGGAGGGGATGAATCGATTCATCCTCCTGATTCTCCATATTTTGCTTACTTTTTCACCCATTTTGAGATCCTTTTGCATGTACCTTGATTCCTTTGATCCTTGGGCACTTTGATGGCTTATTTTTCACTTGTTTTAAACCTCTTTAAATCCTTTAACATATGTCCTTGATGTTCATCAATCCTTATGCATTTAACTCTTGAATTCTTGACCCATTTTTGCTTGAACTTCATGATTCGCTTCTAATTTCTCATTAATTGCTTTGCACTTCATCCTTTGATATTCATTAACTTTCATGTCATCAATCATAATTAATTTGTCCATATTTGATCTTGAATCTTCAATTATTTGTCATTATCAAAACCTGTGTCAACATATAAACACAGTATGGTTAGATGATCATACTTGAATCCCACAATTGGTGTTGGTATTCCCACAGTCAGATCTGTAATTGTTGAAATAATCCATTGTGCGTATGCATTAGCTTAAGAGCATTTGCATATAGCAAGAAAGTATTATAAAAGTGATGAGATATGATGATGATTGTGTTGTGGATGAGAAAATGTATTAAGACAACATAAAAGATGTAAATACCAAATAATAATTTGAGTAAAATAATGGGGTGTGTAATAGTCCAAATTGTTGAAGGACTAGATCATGTGTATGATTCTATACTTTGCTTGATTTACAAAGATGTTTGTATTATGTGATGATAGTTGATGATGAAATATACGTGAATGTAAAGTATACATGTTTTGATACATATGCACATGATCACATGGTATTCATATTCATTCTTTTGGAATATATGACTCACTCTCCCATGTTGTCTACTTTTTAGACTTGTGATGCAGGGCACCAATGGGTGGAGTGAATCTTTTGAAGTATATTTTGATGAATGAGGTAAATAGATGTATAGGAAGTGCCTTGGCCGGCAAATCTAGATTTTTGTATAGCATAGAGTATGGATGTATGCATATTTTGTAATCTAGATGATTGAATGATGATTTTGGATGGTCATGTATGAAAATTGGACCTTGATGTGTATGGCTAATTTTCCTTAATGACCTAGATGATGAATGTGGATGAATCATGATGTTGGTTAATATTGAATCACGTGGATGAATGAAGTATTTCATAAGATTTTGTGTTTTATAAAGTATATAAGGTGATAAGCTTGATTTCGATATGATTCATGAGTTGGAATGGAAATTATTGAGTATGAATACTTGAAGCAAGTTTTAAATACTTAATATAATGTATGTGTAATGTTAATTTTGATCAATTTTGCTTGGGATGAGTTTTTGTATGTTAGGTTGTGAGATTTTTCATGTTTCTACGCATGATCTAATAATCTCGCTCAAGCGAGATGGATCCTCGCTCAAGCGAGAATCCCCTGTATCAGAGGGGTGGCCTCTTGCCCAAATTCGCTTAGGCGAGCTAGTGTCTTGCTCAAGCGAGACACGTGCATATCATGTAGGCGCTTACTAGATGAATTTCGCTCAGACGGGCCTGGTCTCGCTCGAGCGAAATGTGAGCAATGAGGTTCTATCCCTTTTTCGCTCAAGCGAGCGTGGTGATGGTTTTCAGAGCGATTTTGCTTTGGGAGGATGTCTCACCTAAGCGAAAGAGGGGCCAATTGCCACTGGAACGATCTCACTCAGGCAACCTAAGCTCGCTCAAGCGAGATTTGTATCTGATGCATTTTCTCCCCTCGCTCAAGCGCGCTTACTGGTTTCGCCCAGGCGTGGGTTGTTGAACTCGCTCAAGCGAGTCCAAACATGATTGCTTTAATTATTTTGGTTTTCCCTTGCATCATAGCTTCTTCTTGCATCACCATACAATTGTATTTAACATATTTTGAACCACTAAATCTCACAAAATCCCTCTTCTTTAAATCCAATCATATAACATCAATATAAATGATTTTTCCGCTATCCCTAATTGAGAGATCCTCATGATTCATTTTTAACTCACCTTCTTATATCTTCATATATGAGATAGGTTCTTTATAGATCCAAGGTGTTGATTAAAGCTTCACCATTTCATTTCTTCATTAATTAATGATTTTAAAATCGTGAAAAAATTTACCCCCATTTTGGGGCGTCTCAACTATTGCATAGTAACCTTCTCCATTTCTATAAATATTCAATCCCTCCTTATTTCCTACCACACTTCTTCTTTCATCAACTTTCTTCCATAATTTTCCACAAGCAATGGCCGATAGGTGTCGAAGCCAAGAGGAAAGAATAAGGGAGGGAAACCGATATTTGGTTACTACCTTCTTGCTCCTTGTAGCGTGGGTAATACTTTATCTTTATTTGGTATTTTATTTATGACCACATGTATAATAAATAATTTTAGGATTTTAAAATAGTTTATATTTCCATAAGAGTAAGTGATTACTCATTTATATTCAAAATATTTTAAAAAAACAATTTGTAAAAAAAGGCCAAAAAAATAAAAAAATGAAAATGGGCCAAGAAAAAACCTAAAAAAGAGAAAAAATTGGCAAAAAAACAAAAAAATAGAAAACAAATGGGCTAAAAAACCCAAAAAAAAGTCCAAAAAATGAAAAAAAAAGAAAATGAAGGTTTTCGGTGATTTTTTAGGTGGGACCTAGTTTGGTTGCATAATTGGAGAAAATAGGGAAAGTTGGCACCAAATTTTGACAATTTGGAAAAGAAGGAAAGTTATGACATTTTGTGTAGAATCCAAGGCCAAATTTCCTCTATAAATAGAGAAGGATGCAAAGGGAAAAGTAGGAGGAGAGGGAGAAAGAGAGAAAAGAGTGATATTTTTTTATGTAATTTTTAGAAAAAACTTGTTTTCAAAAATAGAGATATGGAAATGTTGTTAGGAAAATGTGTGTTTTACTCTAGTATGTTCTAGTATGTGAGTTGTGTGACCCAAGTTACTGCAAAAGTCTTGTAACCTAAATTGAGTCCAAACGAAGCCAAAAACAAGAGAAATCTACGCAAAATCAATCTCCGGAATTCCGTTCTTGTTCTTCATTATTTCTTATTGTGCTAAGGTATTTTTAATAAAATACGAGAATATTTATTTATCTTTTTAATTTATTTTTATTCTTTTATTATTACAATTTTTTCTTATGAAATCTAATTTATAACTTGATTATCATAATTAGGATCATAATTTCATTTAATTTTTTTTAGTTTCTTTATATTTGGTATTTGTTATCATTGTTATCATTATTATTGTAATTTATTATTTTATTTTGTGAAATTTTTTTGTGACATCATATTTCATTCCATTTATTTTTCTATATTTATTTTTCTGCAGTTATTTATTTATTCATTTATTTTTTTTCACTTTTATTTTTCTTTATTTATTTTTCTATACTTTTATTTTTCTTTATTTAATTTTCTACACTTTTATTTTAATTTATTTATTTTTACACTTTATTTTTTTGCAGTTATTTATTTATTCATTTATTTTTCTATATTTTTTTCCTATATTTATTTTTCTGTACTTTTATTTTTCTTTATTTATTTTTCTACATTTTTATTTTTATTTTTATTTTTTTCACTTTATTTTTCTATAATATTTTATTTATTTATTTATTTATTTTTCTTTATTTATTTTTTTGTACTTTTATTTTATTTTTTTACACTTTTATTTTTATTGATTTATTTTTCTGCATTTTATTTTGCCACATTTTATTTTTCTGCACTTCATTTTTTTGCTTTTTATTTTTCTGT
Organism: Clitoria ternatea; assembly: GCA_037962975.1. Classification (NCBI taxonomy): domain Eukaryota; kingdom Viridiplantae; phylum Streptophyta; class Magnoliopsida; order Fabales; family Fabaceae; genus Clitoria; species Clitoria ternatea. Next base: position 143,293,097 of record CM075670.1, read on the forward strand.
AGTTATTTATTTATTCATTTACTTTTCTACACTTTTATTTTTTTTATTTATTTTTCTGTACTTTTATTTTTCTGCACTTTTATTTATATTTATTTATTTTCTGCAATTTATTTTTCTGTAATTATTTATTTATTCATTTATTTTCTACACTTTTATTTTTCCTTATTTATTTTTCTGTATTTTTATTTTTCTTTATTTATTTTTCTACCCTTTTATTTTTATTTATTTAATTTTCTACACTGTATCTTTTGGTATTTATTTATTTATTTTCCAATAATTATGTAGTTATCTTTTACATTATTATTTGACTATCATTTTATTTTATTTTTTATAAGTTTTTTATAAGTAATTATTTATTTATAATCATTTTTATTTTATGTTTCCCTCTCTTATCTATTTATTTATCCATTTATCATTTTTTTAAGTTTGAAATGAGATTAATTGGGATAGGACATCTTATTAATCTTGTTTTCTTAAAAAAAAATGAATGAATAAAATTCACTTATTAGTTCTAATTAATTAAGTATATATATATATTCCTTTATTTTCATATTGATATATTTAATTCTATTTTTCCTTCTTATGTCTATCTATTTGTATCTTTTCATTTATTTATTTGTGTATTTATTAGAAAAAATTGTGAATCACGTTTTTCTTAGTAAAATCAATGGATTATCTTTTAATTAATTGGAAAATAATTAGACGAGACGTCTTATTGTTTTTTGGCTGTCTTTTAAGCACTTATTTGTGTATTTCCTTTCAAACTTAGAATAAAAACAATTTAGACGAGATGTCTTATTGTTTTTATTTTAATTTTATTTTAATTTTATTTTACTATCTTTTAAGCACTTGTTTGTTCATTTTCTTTTGAACTCAAAAAATAAAAAAAATATATGCTACGTCCTATTATTTAATTTCATTTTATTTCTATTTATATTTTCCTCATTATTATTATTCAACTGTACATTGTCTGTAAATAGCATCTATCATTGTTGTATTTTTTATGAAAGATGAAATATTTAATAATCATTTTTTTAAAAAATTATACATGATCAGTTTGGGTTGTAACATCGCAAATTTTAATAATGAACCGAGTGAATAAGCCATTAGAGTAATAATTTCAGAAGTGGGAATTAGTTTATTAAGTACCATTAATTTAATTAATCAAAGGGTGTGCTGATTTAAAGGGAGGATTGACCTTAGTGGGTGCTGATGGGACAGGGTGACGTGAACAGACTGCTCCTCACGTTTTCCCACCCCACCATTCCTTCCTTTATGCATGTGTTTATAAGTGGACGATGGTTCTCCTTGCCATTCGTTCTTCAGAGTTCCCTGTGAGTTCCTTCTTCTTCTTTCTTCTTCTTCTCTTCTCCTTCTCTGCTCTCTATTTCATTCCCTGTTTCGAAAGCCGAGTGACGGTGCTGCAGAGGAGTCAGAGCCCCTCACACGAGTAGGAGACGAGCGTCGAAGCAGAAGCAGAAACAACCCTGCACCACTCGTGGAGGGCAGTAGCGTTCAAATAAAGGCTAAGCGAGTGGAAGCGTTGAGTGAAGCAACGAAGAAGGGAACCAACACCCAAGCAGAAAAGTCCCTCGAAATCTCGTAGTTGGTAGGGGGAGTACCTTACATGTTAAATGCATGGGTTATGAATGGGTTCCGAGTGTTGAAGTGATAGTTTTGTATCCTGTTGTATAATAATGCCTGCATGTAGAGTAACCGAGTGTGAGACAAGTGAGAGTGAGTGTTGCATGTTATTATCGTCCTTGAAGATGCATGCGTTGTTTGAATTCCGATACCCTATGACCCGATTGCATGTTATGATGTGTTGACTGGAATGTTCGTTGAGTCCGTTCATGTTCGTATGCATGCATGTGTTGACTGAGTTTTGACACTATTGTATACCGATTGCATATTATGTTGTACTGATTGAAATGTTTGTTGGAACCTGTTGATCTTCATATGGATGCCTGTGTTGAGTAAGTTCTGATACTGTTGTGTACCGAGTGCATGTTATGCTTGAGTTGATAAGAACGCTGATAGAAGCTTGATATTGATTCACACCGACTGTATTGAACTTATATGTTGTTAATAGAGCTATGATGATGATTGCATGGAAGTGTGTGTGTGTGTTAAATAAATACATGGAATCCTGGAATTGCGTATTACCGACTGCATGAGAAATATGTATAACTGAGTGAAGGTTGTGTGCATGAATACTATGTTGTGTGATGAATCCGCGTGTGGCGCATGGGATGCGTGGTGCTGAGAGCATGTAGTGTGGGACGCTACCATCGGTTATAAAGCGTGGGACGTTATAAAATCCTTGAGTGGGACTCGGACTGCCTGTGATCACCTCCGTGGCGCTGAGAGCGTTGGTGTCACCTGTGGGCAAACGGTTGGGTACCTGTAAAACGGCCAAGCAGCTGGGAGATGATTTGATAGCTGAGAGCTAGGTATAAAAAGGGCTGAGAGCCTACGTTGCAACGTCTAAACCGATACACACGAATGCGGAACCGAGTGAAATGCTATGTGCCTAGTAACTGTTGATATTGTTTGAAATTGGTTATGCATGCGAAGGTGTTAATAAGATGGTGAATGTACATAACCGAGTGTACTATTCCGTGTGTATATACTGTTAATGCTGATTGAAATGTACTCCATGAAGGTATGTTATGTATTGGAGAGTTGTATATATATATATCCGAGTGAGGATTGTGGATTCCGATTGGTAAGGATCTTGTGTATGTTCTGGCTGATTGGCATTGCCCCGACTATAATTGTTGCCATGTATAATTGTGTGTATATATACTGTTGTATGAAGGTGAGGTAACCTGAGTCAGTATCTATCATTTAAAATTTAAGATGCTCACCCCTGCTGTGGCAAATTTTCAGTGAACATCTCTCGTAATGAGGAGTGGCGGAGGAGCTGAAATGCAGGGTGAAGTGATGCTGCACTATGAGACATTAAAGACTGTGCATATGCTGTATATAGTGTTTTGAGTTAAGCCTTGGCCAGCTCGTGTTTTGTTGTTAACCTTTAAATCAGAATTGAATTCCTTGGATCGGGAACATGACTTCTTGGTTGTAAAATCACGATATATACTTCTATATATATATGCCTATGCTTACGCCACGTTGCATGTCTATCTAATATTGTAAAATATCTGGGTGATCTATATATATATACGTTCATATCTCCGGTTGTGTAGGAAATAACATGTCCCAGCGTGAAGAAAGCCAATTCATGATCTAGAGGGTGAGTTTACGATTCTGTAACGGAATGGAAGAGATTTAGATGTTCGGAGTGAGTGAAGATCAGGTAGCTCCGAGTAGGGAGTGACGTAGAAGACTGCCCCAACGACTAACTGCTAGGAGCCCTCCCGAGCGTAGAATAGTCAATGATTCCCGAGTGAGAATTGCTGAGTGGTGGTTTTCCCGAATGGAGAGTGACACCTTAGACTGTAGAGGACCCCACTGTGGTGAACTATTGGTAATAAAGGAATCTGAGTGAGTCTTAGCTTAGTGGGAAGCTTAGAGTAGGAAGGTGATGGTTACCGAGAGAAAACTAGGCGAGATATCCCGAGTGACAAAAGGGGCGCGAAGGTTGTCCCGAGTGAAAGGGTTCCCATATATTCTGAGTGAGAGCCAGTAAGGACCATTCCTGTATTATTCGTGTATGTATTCTGATTGTTGAAGCCGTGGAATAAATTACGTTTCCGAGTGAATTGAGATCGAATTCTTTCGAGTGAATTAGGCACTGGAATCCGAGTGCAGAAATGCCGAGTGAAATAAGCAGATACCGAGAGAAGCCTTTGCTTGAACGGGTATACGTAGCTGCGTGGTTCGCTTAAGCGATTTCCCCTTCTTCCGCTGTCATCTCCTCTGGATCGGATTTGTCTCTCCTGATCTCCTTTCCTTTCATTTTCTTGTGCCAAGGCATTCTGATTTTCCTTTAATTGTGAAAAATTTCCCTGATTTTCTTGCTTATGATTTATCTAATTTAGGGTGTTACATTTTGGTATCAGAGCAGACCGAAAGGTCCAAGGCCAAGGTATGCTTACCGAGTGTAAGCGGTGGTATGCTTCTGACCGAGTGGTCATCCTGATTGTGATGTTAGTTGAACCTGATTGATATTGACTTATGGATAGGAGGTTGTTCCCTCCTGGTCTGATTGATTGTGTAGCCTATAGAGATGGTGTGATGTGTTAAGTTACTGAATATTAGGCTGAAGTCTGATCGGTGGTAAGTGGCTTGGTATACTTATCCTTGAAGTGTGTTAATTTCAGGATAAGGAATGACGCATCGCTAAAGCATGGAGGCTATAGCCACAGCATTCCAACGCTTTGCAGACGTGTTTGAGAGGCAGGGCCAGCCTCGAGCAGAGGAGGGCCAAGTGCTGGACCGCTTCCTGAAGAGGAAGCCGAGTGAATTTCTAGGAGGACGGAATCCTGAAACGGCTTTTAAGTGGACTCAGGAGCTGGAAAGGATTTTTGGGGGTCTTCGTTGTACCGAGGCCCAGAAGGTAGAGTGTGCAGTGTACATGCTGCGAGACGAGGCGGAAAACTGGTGGAAGATAGCCAGAAACCGATTCCCTGATGATGATGCTCAGCTGACATGGAACGATTTCAAGACATGCTTCTTGGAGAAATACTTCCCCGACACAATAAGGAGTCGGAAGAAGTTGGAGTTTATGGAGTTAAAACAAGGCTCCATGACTATGGAGGAGTATGCGACCAGATTCGAGGAGTTGTGCCTATTCTACCCACCTTTCCAACAGCCTGGGACGGAAAGTTCCAAGTGCCTTAAGTTTGAGAATGGGTTAAGATCTGATATTAAGAGAGCTTGTAGATACCAAGAGATACGGAGTTTTCCTGCATTAGTAAACAAGTGTAGGATATTTGAGGAGGATAACAAGGCCCATTCGGGCCAGAGCAGCAGAGCTAACCATTCTTTGAGGCCCCAGCAATCCCGCTTCAAAAGGCCAAGCAACGTTGGTAGAAACAAGTCTTTTTCCAGATTTGGAGGACGGAATCAATCTGAAAGACGACCAGTGGTGGGAGACGGAAAATGTTTTAAGTGTGGAGGAAGCCACTACGCCCGAGACTGCAACAGCAATGGTGAAATGATGTGCTTCTATTGTAATAAAAGAGGACACATTCGCCCCGATTACCCCCAACTCCGTCAAGCAAACACCAGCGTACGTCAAGGAGGTTCCCAAGGGAGAAACTGAGTGAATGATAACCAACGACCCGGCGGCAGAGACAACAGAGCCAGAGGAAACATAATGCTTGCTTCAAGTAACCAAGAGTAGAATGCCGACCGACCAACAGTGGGGAGAGTCTACGCCATCAACGTAGAGAATGCTGCACAAGCAAATGACCTGGTACAATGTAAGTGCTCACTCGGTAGTAATACACTTAATGTTGTTTTCGATTCGGGAGCCACCCATTCTTTTATAGCTGATGAGTGTGTAAAGCGTTTAAAGTTACCGACTGTATTTATGGATCAGACTTTGGAAGTGGCCAATCCGACTGGCCCTAAAGTGTTAACATCGTCAGTATGTAAGGATGTGACATTTGTGCTGTGTGATAGGAGTTTCACTTTCGATTTGGTGTGCATACCTTTAAAGGATCTTGATATTGTGCTCGGAATAGATTGGCTTTCAGCCAACAAGGTGTTAGTGGATTGCAGAAACCGAAGGATAATCTTCCCGAGGCAGCACAATGAGGACGACACAGCACAAGGTATAACCCAACTGTTTATGATGCTTTGTCTAACCAAGGGTGAGAGTAAAACCCGAGTGAACAAAATCCCAACTGTCTGTGAATTCCCAGAGGTGTTTCCTGAAGACGTACCGAGTGTCCCTCCCAATAGAGAAGTCGAATTCTCTATAGACCTGATCCCTGGAGCCGAGCCAGTCTCCAGTGCACCTTATAGAATGTCCTCAACTGAATTGGCCGAGCTGAAGAAACAAGTAGATGAGTTACTCGGAAAACAATTCATTAGGCCGAGTATATCACCTTGGGGCGTACCTGTACTGCTCGTTAAGAAGAAGGATGGCAGCATGAGGCTTTGTATAGACTACTGACAGCTAAACAAACTCACGATTAAGAATCGGTACTCGTTGCCCAGAATTGATGACCTCATTGACCAACTGCGTGGAGCCTCAATTTTCTCAAAAATTGACCTGCAATCGGGATACCACCAAATCAGAGTGAAGGAGTCGGATATTCCAAAAACTGCCTTTAGGACTCGGTATGGTCACTACGAGTATGTAGTGATGTCGTTTGGTGTGACGAACGCCCCTGTTGTCTTCATGAATTACATGAACAGCATATTCCACCCGTATCTAGACCAATTCGTAGTTGTTTTCATTGATGACATCCTAATTTACTCCAAGACTCCTGAGGAGCATCTCCGAGCGGTACTTCAAGTATTGAAGGAGAAGCAGTTGTTTGCAAAACTTTTGAAATGTGACTTCTGGATGGATAAAATCCATTTTCTCGGACATGTGATTTCTGAGGAAGGTGTCTCGGTGGACCCTTCAAAGGTGGCAGCTGTAATGGCATGGGAGAGACCCAAGTTGGTCTCAGAGATAAGGAGCTTTATGGGCCTGGCAGGTTATTATAGAAGATTTATTGAAGGTTTTTCTAAGTTGGCCTCGCCACTGACTAAATTAACTCGGAAAAACATTCCCTTCGTATGGAGTCCCGAGTGCGAGAACAGTTTCTGAGAGCTAAAGGACAAGTTGACGACTGCTCCAGTACTGGCATTACCTGACTTGCAAGAGAACTTCATGGTTTACTGTGATGCATCAGGACTCGGATTAGGATGCGTGTTGATGCAGAAAGACCGAGTGATAGCGTATGCATCTCGGTAATTGAGACCTCACGAGCAGCATTATCCGACTCACGACTTAGAATTGGCAGCTGTGGTGTTCGCATTAAAAATCTGGAGGCATTATTTGTTCGGGTCCAGGTTTGAAGTATACAGTGATCACAAGAGCCTCAGATACTTATTCGACCAGAAGGAGCTGAACATGAGGCAGAGGAGATGGATGGAATTTTTAAAAGATTATGATTTCGAGCTAAGGTACCATCCGGGTAAGGCAAACGTTGTTGCCGACGCGTTGAGTCGGAAATCCCTTCATGTAGCAGTGATGATGGTGAAGGAGGTAGAGCTATTGGAACAGTTCCGAGACATGAACTTACACGTTGTCACCCCCTCTTCTCGGAAGATGATGATCGGCATGCTGAGGATTACCAATAAATTCCTAAAATCCGTGTACGAGCAACAGCAGTCAGATTCCTACTTGGCTGAGATGAAGGAGACTCAGGCCCGAGGTAAGGACTTGTCCTTAACCAAAGGATCTGATGGGATCTTCCGAGTAAGAAACAAAATGTACGTGCCAAGTGGAGGAGAATTGAGAAGAATGGTACTTGATGAAGCTCACAAGAGCCTGCTAAGTATCCACCCAGGTGCCACGAAGATGTACCATGACCTGAGAACTCAGTTCTGGTGGCCCGGATTAAAAAGGAACGTGGCAAAATATATGGCTCGGTGCATCACCTGTCAGAAGTCGAAAGTGGAGCACCAGAAGCCGTACGGTGCATTACAACCACTGGAGATTCCCGTGTGGAAATGGGACTCAATTGCCATGGACTTTGTCATAGGATTGCCCAAAAACCGAGCGGGCCATGATGCGATTTGGGTCATTGTTGACCGACTGACGAAGAGTGCACACTTCTTGCCTGTGAACATGAAGTACCCAATGCATAGGTTAGCTCAGATTTATATTCGCGAAGTTGTTCAACTGCATGGTATACCGACTTCCATCGTATCAGATAGGGATCCTAGGTATACGTCCCGGTTTTGGACCAGTCTGCACCAGGAAATGGGTACAAAACTTTGGCCTAGTTCTGCTTACCACCCCTAATCTGATGGGCAATCTGAGCGAACAATCCAGAGCTTAGAGGACTTACTAAGGGCGTGTGTGTTAGAGCACGGTGGGGATTGGGAGCAATACCTTTCCCTGATCGAATTCATGTACAACAACAGCCATCACAATAGTATTGGCATGGCACCCTACGAAGCACTGTATGGTCGAAGATGCCGAACCCCCCTTTGCTGGTCGGAAACGGGTGAGAGTCTGCTACTGGGACCAGAGGTTGTGAAGCAAACTTCAGAGCAGATCTGGGTGATAAGGGAAAAGATGAAGGCGTCTCAAGATAGGCAGAAGAGCTACCATGAAAAACGCACCAGACCATTGGAATTTTCAGTCGGAGACAAGGTATTTTTGAGGATTTCACCGAGTAAAGGGGTCGGGCGAGCCTTGAAAAGCAGGAAACTGAGCCCTCGATACATTGGACCTTATGAAGTGTTGAAACGAGTCGGCTCCATGGCATACCAAATAGCATTACCGACTCATTTATCTCGATTGCATGACGTATTTCATATGTCTCAACTAAGGAAGTACCTGCCAGATTCTACTCACACAATGCCTGATGATGAGGTGGAAATCAAGGAAGATCTGACCACTGCAACTATACCGACTGGGATCGTGGACCGATCGGTAAAGCGATTAAGGAGTAAGAATGTGCAACTGGTTAAAGTGGAATGGCAGCAGAACGGGCATGCCTATTATACCTGGGAGCGCAAGGATGCCATGAGGCAGCAGTACCCCGAGTTGTTTGACCAAGGTGAGTTACCGACTGAATTTCGAGGACGAAATTTTTTTGAAGTGGGGGAGAACTGTAACATCCCAAAATTTTAATAATGAACCGAGTGAATAAGCCATTAGAGTAATAATTTCAGAAGTGGGAATTAGTTTATTAAGTACCATTAATTTAATTAATCAAAGGGTGTGCTGATTTAAAGGAAGGATTAACCTTAGTGGGTGCTGATGGGACTGGGTGACGTGAGCAGACTGCTCCTCACGTTTTCCCACCCACCATTCCTTCCTTTATGCATATGTTTATAAGTGGACGATGGTTCTCCTTGCCATTCGTTCTTCAGAGTTCCCTGTGAGTTCCTTCTTCTTCTTTCTTCTTCTTCTCTTCTCCTTCTCTGCTCTCTATTTCATTCCCTGTTTCGAAAGCCGAGTGACGGTGCTGCAGAGGAGTCAGAGCCCCTCACACGAGTAGGAGACGAGCATCGAAGCAGAAGCAGAAATAACCCTGCACTACTCGTGGAGGGCAGTAGCGTTCAAATAAAGGCTAAGCGAGTGGAAGCGTTGAGTGAAGCAACGAAGAAGGGAACCAACACCCAAGCAGAAAAGTCCCTCGGAATCTCGTAGTTGGTAGGGGGAGTACCTTACAAGTTAAATGTATGGGTTATGAATGCGTTCTGAGTGTTGAAGTGATAGTTCTGTATCCTGTTGTATAATAATGCCTGCATGTAGAGTAACCGAGTGTGAGACAAGTGAGAGTGAGTGTTGCATGTTATTATCGTCCTTGAAGATGCATGCGTTGTTTGAATTCCGATACCCTATGACCCGATTGCATGTTATGATGTGTTGACTGGAATGCTCGTTGAGTCCGTTCATGTTCGTATGCATGCATGTGTTGACTGAGTTTTGACACTATTGTATACTGATTGCATATTATGTTGTACTGATTGAAATGTTTGTTGGAACCTGTTGATCTTCATATGGATGCCTGTGTTGAGTAAGTTCTGATACTGTTGTGTACCGAGTGCATGTTATGCTTGAGTTGATAAGAACGTTGATAGAAGCTTGATATTGATTCACACCGACTGCATTGAACTTATATGTTGTTAATAGAGCTATGATGATGATTGCATGGAAGTGTGTGTGTGTGTTAAATAAATACATGGAATCCTGGAATTGCGTATTACCGACTGCATGAGAAATATGTATAACTGAGTGAAGGTTGTGTGCATGAATACTATGTTGTGTGATGAATCCGCGTGTGGCGCATGGGATGCGTCGTGCTAAGAGCACGTAGTGTGGGACACTACCATTGGTTATAAAGCGTGGGACGCTATAAAATCCTTGAGTGGGACTCGGACTGCCTGTGATCACCTCCGTGGCGCTGAGAGAATTGGTGTCACCTGTGGGCAAACGGTTAGGTACCTGTAAAATGGCCAAGCAGCTGGGAGCTGATTTAATAGCTGAGAGCTAGGTATAAAAAGGGCTGAGAGCCTACGTTGCAACGTCTAAACCGATACACATGAATACGGAACCGAGTGAAATGCTATGTGCCTAGTAACTGTTGATATTATTTGAAATTGGTTATGCATGCGAAGGTGTTAATAAGATGGTGAATGTATACAACCAAGTGTACTATTCCGTGTGTATATGCTGTTAATGCTGATTGAAATCTACTCCATGAAGGTATGTTATGTATTGGAGAGTTGTATATATATATATCCGAGTGAGGATTGTGGATTCCGATTGGTAAGGATCTTGTGTATGTTCTGGCTGATTGGCATTGCCCCGACTATAATTGTTGCCATGTATAATTGTGTGTATATATACTGTTGTATGAAGGTGAGGTAACCTGAGTCAGTATCTATCATTTAAAATTTAAGATGCTCACCCCTGCTGTGGCAAATTTTCAGTGAACATCTCTCGTAATGAGGAGTGGCGAAGGAGCTGAAATACCGGGTGAAGTGTTGTTGCACTATGAGACATTAAAGACTGTGCATATGCTGTATATAGTGTTTTGAGTTAAGCCTTGGCCGGCTCGTGTTTTGTTGTTAACCTTTAAATCAGAATTGAATTCCTTGGATCGGGAACATGACTTCTTGGTTGTAAAATCACGATATATACTTCTATATATATATGCCTATGCTTACGCCACGTTGCATGTCTATCTAATGTTGTAAAATGTCTGGGTGATCTATATATATATATGCGTCCATATCTCCGGTTGTGTAGGAAATAACATGTCCCAGCCTGAAGAAAGCCAATTCATGATCTAGAGGGTGAGTTTACGATTCTGTAACGGGGTGGAAGAGATTTAGATGTTCGGAGTGAGTGAAGATCAGGTAGCTCCGAGTAGGGAGTGACGTAGAAGACTGCCCCAACGACTAACTGCTAGGAGCCCTCCCGAGCGTAGAATAGTCAGTGATTCCCGAGTGAGAATTGCTGAGTGGTGGTTTTCCCGAATGGGGAGTGACACCTTAGAATATAGAGGACCCCACTGTGGTGAACTATTGGTAATAAAGGAATCTGAGTGAGTCTTAGCTTAGTGGGAAGCTTAGAGTAGGAAGGTGATGGTTACCGAGAGAAAACTAGGCAAGATATCCCGAGTGACAAAAGGGGCGCGAAGGTTGTCCCAAGTGAAAGGGTTCCCATATATTCCGAGTGAGAGCCAGTGAGGACCATTCCTGTATTATTCGTGTATGTATTCTGATTGTTGAAGCCATGGAATAAATTACGTTTCCGAGTGAATTGAGATTGAATTCTTCCGAGTGAATTAGGCACTGGAATCCGAGTGCGGAAATGCCGAGTGAAATGAGCAGATACCGAGAGAAGCCTTCGCTTGAACGGGTATACGTAGCTGCGTGGTTCGCTTAAGCGGTTTCCCCTTCTTCCGCTGTCATCTCCTCTGGATCGGATTTGTCTCTCCTGATCTCCTTTCCTTTCATTTTCTTGTGCCAAGGCATTCTGATTTTCCTTTAATTGTGAAAAATTTCCATGATTTTCTTGCTTATGATTTGTCTAATTTAGGGTGTTACATGGGTAACCATTTTAGGACGGACAGTGTGGGGTACTAATACCTTCCCCACCTATAATTCAGCTCCCGGACAAAATAGTCTCATTTTAAAAACCAAATATGGTTTCGTTTTCTTTTTATTGCATTCTCTTAGTCCACGTCATGACCTAGGACCCCAGTCGCGACAGTTGGCGACTCCACTAGGGACTTTTGAGAGTCAAGCCCGTTAAATTGATCTTGTATATTTTTATTAATTATTAGTTATTTCATCTTATTTATTTATTTATTTTGTTATTCTTATTGTTTAATTAATTTTCTATTTATTAATTTATATTGTTTGTGTTTTTCATACTTCTTTATTGCTTTAATTTAGAACAATAAGGTAGAAGACATATATTATTTGTTTTGCCTTGTGTTTGTTCATTATGCAGAATAGGTAAAAATTCGAGTATGAATATCCTCACACACATAACACTCACATTATTGCACACACTATTGAGAAGGGACCCTATACTTAGGCCCCGCAAAAGACATAAGTTAGGAGAGATTATTAGCGGTGTCATCTGGGGCATTCATTCCCATCTTGATTCGCGTGAAAATCTCAGCCGAAATGTGATTCTATTTATGATGCCCACACCATGTAGGAACCCCTACTGTTGTGATCAGCTCATAAATAGAATCTTAGCTTTGGTGGCCTTTTAGAACCAAGAAGAACAACCATTGGCAAGGAATCACATTAAAAAACCCTAGAACCCATTAGATGGTCTTTTTGGAAAAAACATGACTTAAGACAACATGGGGCAAACATTCATTTTACTTTTTACTCATTCCTGCAAATAAATTGTCAAGTTATTCACCATTTTATTAAAATAGTTTGCAAGTTGATGATCTGACTTTACATTATTTTGTTGTACAAAGGTGAAAATTAAAGTTTGATAAGTATCAAAACGGAAATGGAAATTAACATGAGATTTGGTAAGATACAATTAAAACATAAGGTTTGAGAAAATTATTACACCTCAAGGTTAGAAAGGTTGATACTCTTAAATTGCAGGCATTGGGAAAGAAGTTAAGCCTTACATAGAAGATGACGTTTACAAGAAAATATAGGAAAATCTTGAAGCTCTTAGAGGTCAAAGTACAGACAAAGGTAATCACTGCTCTAGCACAATTTTATGATCCTCCTTTGTGATGTTTTACTTTCAAAGATTTTCAGTTAGCTCCTGCACTAGAAGAGTTTGAGTAAATACTGGGTTTACCATTGGAAAATCAAAAACCTAATCATCGAATTGAGCATCAAGTATCTATCTTTTGAATAGCTCGCATCCTTAAGCTAGATCCTGGAGTGTTAAAAGGGGCTCAGTTAAATAGAAATCAAGTCCCGAGGTTTGCGCAAGGATTTTTGGAGTAACAATTACACAACTTGGTGGTAATAGAAGATTGGGATGCATTCATGGATACGTTGGCACTAACTATTGACGTTGTGGTTTTGTTTCCTAGCCTTGATAATTATATTGATTACAAGGCAATTAATGTCTTTCTTGCTCAAAAGCTTAATGGAGAAAATCCTATCACTACTATCCTGGCTGATGTATACTGCACGATGGATTTTTGCCACACTCAAAATGGGAAAAGGATCATTTGTTGCTTACCCATGTTGAATGTCCTATCTCAAATTAAAAGATGTGTCAGTTAACTAAGAAAAATAGTCGTGAATGGGCAAGCCATTTAGCTGGGATGTCTGTGGAAAGAATCAGGTGGTACCCTCAATGGATGAAGGTAGATTATATTATCTATCAATGTGGGAAGTTTCCAAATGTTCCTCTTATGGGAACTCAAGGCTATATTAACTATAATCCAGTCATTGCAAAGCAACAACTCATTTATCCCCTGCTTCAACCACCAGACAAAGAATTGCTAGTTTCTTTCATCCATGATTTCATAAGAGAAAATGATGTTGTTGTTATCAAAGATGTTGCAGATGCTTGGACAAAGATTTATAAAAAAGGAAAAGAATTAGGTGTTTAAAGTCATGCCATTAGAGAAAGCTATCACTAATGGATTCTGAATAGAGTTGCTATAATCAAGCTACCTTTCAAAGATCCTAGCATTTCTACAAGTGATGTTTTTCCCATCCAAACTCCCCATGAGAGTGAAAAGGCCAGGAATGTGAAAGCCAAACTAGCCGCCATGGTGGAGAAAAACAAAGTCTTGGAGGATGAATTGATTAAAGCTCCATAAGAATGTGCATCTCTAAAAAGAAAAAGTTATGAAGTTGGACATGCTTTTGAAGATGTCAACAAGAGGCGGAGAATTGAGGAAGGATACACGATGTAGCTTCATCAATGTCTTCGAGTGGCAAATGCTCAGTTGAAAACTAAAGCCGGGCAAAGGGATGTCATCATGGTAGATAAGGGATGATTAAGGGAGATATTGGTAAAAACCAAGGAAGAAACTCAAACTTAAAAAAATCTCATGCAAGCATAAATTAACAGACTGGAACAACAAGTTAATGATGTTATGAATGCTTATGAGCGAGAGATGAATATGGAAAAGTGGCAGGCCATGGAGGATAAGGAAAGGTACCAAGAGATAGTACAAGTGATGAAAAATGACGTGCTAGAAATGGATGATTTTGTCCATTCTTGGATGAGGTGTTTCACTGAGTTAGCTTGTTTAGTCAATGGAACACTTGAAGATATCCCCTATTCATTAAAAAGGGTGGAAGCAATGGTGAATCCACTCGACACGCCAGAAGAGATTTTAATCTTTATTCAGTATTGTAAAAGACAACTTGAGAGAATGAGGGCAATGATTGCAAAAGCAAGGGAAAACTGACCTTGTTTGTAATAAAATGTTGTATTTTCATCAATAAAAGGATCTCATGTTAATTTCTATTCACTTAATTTAGTACTTTTGAAAAAGACGTTCTAAGGAATAATTTCCACAATACTTGTCAAAATTTATGATCACTTAGTGATATTTCTTAATGCTTGCATTTTCTTATTTCTTGCCCTAACCATGTCTGTTACTGTGCCAAGTTTTTTTAATACACATCACGGGGAGAAAGGGCCCGAAGCATCCATATCAAACCTGACTGCAAACAAGACTCATGGCAGAGTGGGAATGCCTAGTTAAAGATATGAGGAATAAGCTTGGCCAAATCAAGGAATAAATGGCAGAAATACTTAAGCTCCTTGAGAAAATAGGCATAAAAGGGGGATCCTCTGCAAGAAATAGGGATCAAACATCCGCTCCCAGGTTCAAGCCCAAGAAGGAAACCTCATACCCTTGACTATACTTCCAAATGATCCTGTTCCAGTCACTGAAATTCTATTCATCCCACACCAACCTTATGGTATGCCATTGCCACCTTTTATTTCCCAAGATTGGAATGTTCAGCAAGCATATGTCTGGCCTCCATATGCCTACCTCAAGGATATTACACCATGTATCTTAATCCTATTCAAGAAAATCCTTCTGCTGCTCAACAAATTCCCAATCCCCCAATATCTAACCCTCTAAATTTTACCCAATGAATAGTTATCCCCCAAAACACTCAGGCTCCACCCAATGTAACCACACCTAATACAGCTTCACCACAAAACCACCAGATTCCAAGTGATGCCACACAACCAAATCCATAAACAACCCCATACTATTTCCCTTATGGGCACCCAATACCACAGGCTGGTGTTTCACAAAACTTGTTATACAAAGCTTATGTCCCTCTATATAATCATGATCAGCCAGCAGCGTATTTGTCAAAAGGGCAAATGGAAATATTGGAAGAAAGATTACGCGCAGTAGAAGGAAGAAATGGTTTAGGCATAACGAATGTTTCTGAATAGTGCCTAGTCCCAGATGTGGTAATTCCTCCTAAATTCAAGTTGACAAAATTTGATAAATACAAAGGAGCTACTTGTCCCCGTAACCATTTAACAATGTATTATCGAAAGATGGCTGCATATACTTATGATGAAAAGTTGCTGATCTACTTTTTTCTAGATAGCATTGCTGAGGCAGTGTTGAGCTGGTACACTTATCTTGAACACTCATATTCGTTGTTGGAAGGATTTGACTGATGCCTTCTTAAAACAGTACAAATACAACATGGACATGACATCAGACCGGCTGCAACTTCAGAATATGTCGAAGAGGAATACTGA
Source organism: Clitoria ternatea (assembly GCA_037962975.1). NCBI lineage: Eukaryota > Viridiplantae > Streptophyta > Magnoliopsida > Fabales > Fabaceae > Clitoria > Clitoria ternatea. Next base: position 143,308,947 of record CM075670.1, read on the forward strand.
GTCCTTTAAAGAATATGCTCAAGATGGAGGGAAATGGCTATACAAGTTGAACCACCCCTGATAGAGAAAGAGATAGTGACGATGTTCATTGACACCCTTCAGGAACCTTTTTATGAAAGAATGCTTGGGAGTGTATCATCAAGCGTTTCTAATATGGTGGTAATAGGAAAAAGAATTGAAAGTGGTTTGAGGACTGGGAAAGATGTCCAAAGTTCACCTTCAATAGGAAGACCTATGACATGGGCAGGGAGAAGATAGGGTGAAGAAGCAAATGCTGTAATGGGTAATCAAGGTCAACATAATAAGAAAATGTTCCATCCTTCCCCTTACCCTTTCCAGCCTCACTATCCACCATATGGGCCTTAGCCATATATAGCTGCTGCTTCTGGAAATCTATTTCCCCATCCTCAATCATACAGACCCTCACTTGTCCATAATTTCAGGAATACACCACCACCTTCTGCCCAAAGTTGGACGTCAAATTCCAACCCAAATCCTTCACAAAAAAAGCCAAACAATGATCGTCCTTCTGTCCAATTCAGTCCAATTCCCATGACATCACTAAACTTTTTCCTTACCTTCTCAAAAGTTCTTTTGTCGTACAATGTCCCCTAAAACCCATAGGGCCACCATATCCTAAGGGGTATGATCCTAATGTAAAATGTGATTATCATGCTGGAGCACCAGGACATTCTATAAAAAATTGCATTGCCTTGAATTTTAAAGTACGTGATTTGATAAAGGCCAAATGGTTGAATTTTAAAGAAGGCACCCCAAATGTAACTAGCAATCCTTTACCTAATCATGGAAATGCTGGGTGTAATAACACATGATTTAGGAAATGATTGTGTTAGGAATGTTTCAGACATCAAAACTCCTCTCTCATGAATCTATAAGGAACTTTTAAAGAAAGGATTAATATCTGAAACTTGGAGTTCTAATAAGGACGTTCATGATCAAATGCCCGTTGATGCAAAGTTGGTCAAAATTCTTAATTACTGGACGCACATTTGATACAAGTTTATCGTCACCCTTGTGATGATATCAACATGATCCATGGGCAACATGGTACAGGTTCAGTAAGCCCAGTCACTCCCATTTCTTTAGTGGGCTATTACACCAAGGAACCTCTAATCAAACAAGTTATAAGTCAACAGTCAATGACAGTTTGGGTACTTGCTCCCTTTGCTTTCAAGGATACTCATGCGGTACCGTGGAAATACATACGGAGGTGATCACTCATCCTCCGACTAGTTACCCATCTTCTTCAGTTACGAATATTTCTAGGGTAAGTGGAGTAACTAGGAGCGCTCGTATCTTCGCTCTGGAAGAATTAAGGAAAGAACCTGAACCAACAACAGGGAGGAACAACCTAGGGAATAACAAAGAACAAGACCTTTCCCAAGAGGTAAGAGATGAAGAGGCTTATGAATTTTTGAAGTTCATCAAGCAAAGCAACTACCAAATAGTTGACTAACTGAATCGTACCCCCGCTAAGATATCTCTTCTAGCCCTGCTGCTTGATTCAGAACCACATTGTGAAATGTTAATGAAAGTCTTAAGCAAGGCTCATGTGACTCAAGATATTTCTCTTGAGAAATTTGGGAGAATAGTTAATCATATTGCAGCTAATGATTATTTAACTTTCACTGATGAGGAAATACCCCCTGAGGTTAATATTGCATATATTTGTTAAAATTTGGAGGAATAGTCAATCATATTATAGCTAATCATATTGCATATCTCTGTTAAATACCGAGATTACATCTTGGCAAAGGTGTTAATTGATAATGGCTCTTCTCTAAACATAATGCCTAAGACAACTCTCACACAACTTTCTTTTGAAGGAACACATATGAAACCTAGTACCATGATGGTGAGGGCTTTTGATGGTACAAGAAGGGAGGTCATAGGCGACATCGAGATCCCTATTCAGGTTGGAACATGCATTTTAATGTCCTATTTCAAGTAATGGACATCATTCCTACATACAGTTGTCTACTGGGTAGACCTTGGATCCACACTACTGGGTTGTTCCATCTACTCTTCACCAAAAGCTAAAATTTATTACAAATAATAAGTTAGTTATAGTTTCTGGTGAAGAGGATTTCCTAATCAGTAAGCCCATGTCTACTCCCTATATAGAGGCTACTGAAGAAAGTTTGGAAACTTCTTTCCAATCTTTGGAGATTACTCATACCACTTATATAGGTGAGAAGATGACGCCAGCTCAATTACCCAAGGCATCCCTAATGATGGCGAAAATGATGATGAAGGCTGGATATGAGCCAAGAAAGGGTCTTGGAAAGAATTTGGATGGAAAGATAGAGCGTGTACACTTCAAAGAAAATAAGGATGAATTTGGGATTGGATACTACCCATCTCCAGTAGAGAGAAAGAGGGTCGCTGAAGAAAAGAAGGAAAAGCAGATGGCTTATTTGGAAAATCGAGAACCCCGAACTGCAGGATCCTCTATCTGTGACCTTTATAGAAGTTTCAAAAGTACGAGCTTGACATCTCCTGATCAAGTTGTAGTAGTCCGCAATGATTTTCTTGGAAAAGAAAGTGATGTTCACCCTTGTTCATCAGACACCATTTTATGTAATTGGGAGGCCATCGGGTTTCCCGAGATCAATTTCATGTAATTTATTACTCTGTAATCTTTGATCCTTTAGCTATGTTTGAAGCCTTATGGCTTTTCTTTTCAATAAAAAGTTTCTTTATCAATTATAATGATCCAAATAAATACACATTAAGGATTCTTGTCTATTTTTTGCAAATAACCTAATTACCATTTTCTTATTCCCATTTACATTAAATAAATTGCAGATCTGAAACTGACCCCTCAATGAATGAAAAAATTACATCTTCATATCATGATTTTGAATATTCAAATGAAGCGGATGAATAAGATAATAAACCATCACCTGAATTATTAAGATTTCTAGATCAAGAAGCTAAAGAAATTTCTCCCTATCTAGAAATCATTGAAGTCATAAATTTAGGGAGTGAAGAAAATAAAAGAGAACTCTAGATCGGTACTTCTGTAAGCATCGAGCAAAGAAAAATTATGATAGAGATGTTAATTGAGTTTAATGATGTATTTGCCTGGTCATACCAAGACATGCCGGGATTTAATGCTAGTATTGTTGAGCATAAGTTACCATTAAAACCAGAATGTCCCCCTGTAAAGCAGAAGCTAAGAATGATGAAACCTGAGATGCTTTTAAAGATCAAAGAAGAGGTCACAAAATAGTTTGATGCAGGTTTCTTAGCTGTTGCAAAATATCCTCAATGGATAGCTAAAATTGTCCCAGTTCCTAAGAAAGATGGGAAAGTGTGAATGTGCATAGACTATCGAGATCTGAATAGGGCTAGCCCTAAAGATGATTTCCTACTACCACATATTGACATTTTGGTTGACAATACAGCTCAAAACTCTATCTTTTTATTCATGGATGGATTTTCTGGATATAATCAGATTAAGATGGCACCCGAGGACATGGAGAAAATAACATTTATCACTTTATAAGGAACTTTTTATTATAAAGTGATGTCCTTTGGTCTAAAGTATGCTGGGGCAATATGTCAAAGAGCTATGGTAACCTTGTTTCATGATATGATGCATAAGGAAATAGAGGTTTATGTGGATGACATAATTGCTAAATCTAAAATAGTGGAAGGCCACATCAATGACCTAAGAAAGCTTTTTGAATATCTTAGAAAGTTCAAACTCAGGTTAAATCTGGCCAAATGCACTTTTGGTGCTAAATCTGGAAAGTTACTTAGGTTCATAGTCAATGAAAGAGGGATTGAAGTAGACCCTGATAAGTAAAGGCAATCACGGAAATGCCTGCTCTTAGCACTGAAAAAGAAGTACGCGGATTCCTTGGAAGATTGAATTACATAGCTCGTTTCATTTCTCAACTAACGGCTGTATGTAATCCAATCTTTAAATTGCTTCTTAAAAATCAACCAGTGTAATGGAATGATGACTGCCAAGAGGCCTTTGACAAAATAAAGCAATACTTACAATCCCCACCGGTCTTGGTTCCTCCAACTCCGTGAAGACCACTTCTGTTGTATTTGACAGTGATAGATGAATCTATGGGTTCTATACTGGGACAACATGATGAGTCTGGGAGAAAAGAGCACATCATTTACTATTTGAGCAAAAAGTTCACTGAATGCAAAGCACGATATTCCACTGTGGAACGAACTTGTTGTGCATTAGCGTGGGCCGCTCGTTGCCTAAGGAAGTACATGTTATCTTATACTACTTGGTTGTTATTTAAGGTAGATCCAATTAAGTATATCTTTGATAAACCAACTCTGACGGGAAGAATAACTCATTGGCAGGTTCTTTTGACTGAGTATGATATCATTCATGTCACCCAGAAGTTTGTAAGAGGGAGTGCTTTAGCTGATCACTTGGCACACCATCCCTTGAATGATTACCAACCCATGTTATTTGAATTCCCTGATGAGGACATCATGATGTTGTATGAAGAGAAAAAGTCTTCAAAAGAAACCTAGATTTTGATGTTCAATGGGGCATCAAATGCATTAGGGCATGGGATTGGAGCCATTCAAGTCTCACCAGATGATAAACTTTTCCCATTCACTGCTAGACTCTGCTTTGATTGCACCAATAATATTGCAGAATATGAAGCTTATGTTTTAGGAATTCAGGGGACACTTTAAGGGTGAAATCTCTATAAATATATGGAGATTCTACTTTAGTGATTCACCAGTTAAAAGAATAATGAGATACTAGGAACAGCAAATTGATTCCTTATCAAGCTCACATCATGGAACTAATCAAAGGGTTTGATGAAGTCTCTTTCCATCATATTCCTCGGGATGATAACCAGTTGGCTAATGCTTTGGCCACATTGGCTTCCATGTTCAACATGAGTAGAGAATGTGATATGCCCCTTATTGAGGTAGAAAGACGTTCCAGGCCTGCTTATTGCCATGTGGTTAAAGATGAACTAGATAGAAAGCCCTAGTTTTATGATATCAAGAGATATATTAAGAATCAAAAGTATCCTTTAAATGCTTCTGAAAATGATAAGAGAACTCAAAGACGTTTGGCTATGGGGTTCTTTCTGAATGGGGATGTACTGTATAAAAGAAATCATATGATTCAGTCCTCCTCAGATGTGTTGATGCCATGGAAGCTAATGAAATTATAAAGAGTGTTCATGAAGGATCTTTTAGAACTCATGCAAATGGGCATTTAATGGCAAGAAAAATATTGAGGGCTGGATATTACTAGATGACTATGGAGACAGACTGTTTCAACTATGTCAAGAAATGCCATAAATGTCAAACATATATGGATAATATCCATACACCCCCATCATCCGTTAATGTCCTAGCAGCCCCCCGGCCCTTTACAATGTGGGGCATCGATGTTATTGGTCCCATTAAACCAAAAGCATTAAATGGGCATCGGTTTATTTTAGTCGCCATGGATTACTTCACAAAGTGGGTGGAAGCAGCTTCTTATGCCAATGTAACCAAAATTGTGGTAGTCAAGTTTGTCAAGAAAGAATTAATATGCAGATATGGTTTGCCAAGTCAAATCATAACTGATAATGGTACAAACTTAAATAACAAAATGATGAAGGAGCTCTGTAAAGATTTCAAAATCAAGCACCTTAATTCATCTCCATACAGGCCAAAGATGAATAGAGCGGTCGAAGCTACCAACAAGGATATAAAGAAAATCATACAGAAGATGGTTGAAACTTATAAGGACTAGAGTGAATTACTTCATTTTGCTTTACATGGATACTGCACTTCTGTTCGAACTTCGACAAGGGCAACACCATTTTCTTTGGTGTATGGAATGGAGGTGGTACTACCAATTAAAGTGGAAATCCCGTCTTTGAGAGTGATCATGGATGCCAAATTGGAGGAGGCTGAATGGGTACAATCCCAGTATGACCAATTAAACTTTGATAGAAGGAAAAAGGTTGAGTGTTCTTTGTCACAGCTAATTATACCAGAGACATATGAAGAAAGCATACGAGAAGAAAGTACGACCTCGTCAGTTTCAAGAAGGAGAACTAGTTTTGAAGAAGATTTTACCAAATCAAAACTGACAATTAGGGAAAATGGATGCCCAATTACGAGGGACCATTCATAGTCAAGAAGGCCTTTTAAGGAGGAGCTCTGATTTTGACCAATATGGATGGTAATGACTTACCTTTCCCAATGAATTTAGATACTGTTAAGAAGTATTATACCTGATAAGGGAAATTCAAATCTCAGAAGCAGTACAAATGTCAAAACAGATACTGGTGTCCTTTGTAAATTTGAATCATGATGTGAAACTTGTAGAAAAAATGTAGAATTCCACCAAATAACATTTTTGTGTTAATCATTGTTTTTGTCATAATCTTGTAATATTTTCTTCCTTTATAGGTATTTCGCTGGATCATTTAATTGATGGGAAACATTTTCAAACAAAATAAATGAAATAAAAATAATAATGGAAGACATATAAATGGATCAAAGTGACTTCAATCTTGGGAAATTTGATACTTCTTAAGTATACAGTGGTTGCTAGTTAAATATATTCCGCTCTGCCATGAGTCATATGGATTCCTATAAAGATCACGAGTGTCACCTAGGGAAATGAGATCATTAATCTTTGGTTTTCAACTTATTATTTTCCATGAAGGATTGAGGCATGCCCCCAGTTTCTTTTCCCGAAGTTCTTAAAGGATTCAAAATATGGTCGAACATGCTACAAGAAAGTCAGCTAAACAATATTCTCATATTTGCTCAAGCTGACAGGCTATAACAAGAACAAATGTTCCCCAGGAAGAATCAAAATCAATAGTTCCAGTCCATCACCTAATCACAGTAAAAGCGATTTGCTAAGATAAATGTTCAAGGTAAGAATCCTTGTATTCACTCGGAATCCCCAATGAGTCATAAGACTAAAAAGTTTGTCTCTTTTAAATCTCAGTCCTTCAAAAGGTCTCAACCTCGAGAACATATTCCTCTTGAGTACAAATTTCAAGTTTCATATCACTCAATTTCCTATTGCAAATGTCAAACATATATCCTTCACCGTAAGTCACAATGTCAAAAACATCTCCCCTAGGTCTTACTTCATGTCCAAGCCTCAGGTATCCATTCCAAGGCTACTCAAAAATGTCAAGGTACTCGTTATGTCATTTATTTTCCTTTAAAGCTTCAGGTACCTGTAACACTCCAATCGCTTTTCAAGAATGAACGACTCTCCCCACAAACCAACACGATACCTTTCCAATGTGCTTTGTCCTCAATCACACACTTCCCGAGAACTTCCCAGGAGGTCACCCATCCCAGAATTACTCCAAGTTAAGCACGCTTAACTTTGGAGTCCTTATGTGATATGCCACCGAAAAGGCTAATGCATTTGTTGATATAGGTAATACGAATTCATTCCTTTAAACTATCCTTAACTGTATAGTCCCATACTATACAGTCTTTGGATCCCTCTTATTCTGGTATGTATTCGGTTCATTCATGTGTCCCTCCCATTGGAAGCCTGCCAGGAGCCGCTCCTTGTCTGTGCCCATGCACCGGCGATCACTCCCCGCCCTTAACAGCGCCAGGATGTCACATGCCCACCAGCTTCCGCCTGGTTCATCCCTGAACCATACCGTACTAGGAGAGGCTAGGCTCTGATAGCACTGTAGCACTCCGGCCGCTTTTCAAGAATGAACGACTCTCCACACAGACCAACACGATACCTTTCCGGTGTGCTTTGTCCTCAATCACACACTTCTCGAGAACTTCCCAGGAGGTCACCCATCCCAGAATTACTCCAAGTTAAGCACGCTTAACTTTGGAGTCCTTATGTGATAGGCCACCGAAAAGGCTAATGTATTTGTTGGTATAGGTAGTACGAATTCATTCCTTTAAGCTATCATCGACTGTATAGTCCCGTACCTATACAGTCTTTGGATCTCTCTCATTCTGGTATGTATTCGGTTTGTTCTTGTGTCCCTCCCACTAGAAGCCTACCAGGAGTCGCTCCTTGTCCGTGCCTATGCACCGGCGATCGCTCCCCGCCCTCAACAGTACCCGGGATGCCACGTTCCCTGCTGGAAGCCTGCTAGGAGCCGCTCCTTGTCCGTGGCCATGCACCGGCGATCACTCCCCGCCCTCAACAGCGCCAGGATGTCACAGTACCCGTTCCAAGGCTATATCATTCTGTCAAAATACGTTGGGGCAACCCCCTATGTCATTTTTTCTTTCAAATCTTCAGGTATCCATTCCTAGGCTATGTCATCTGATCAAAACATGTCGGGGCAACCCCTTGTGTCATGTATTTTCCTTTAAAGCTTCAGGTACCGATTCCTAGGCTGTGTCTTCTGATCAAAACATGTCGGAACAATCCCCTTTGTCATTTATTTTCTTTCAAAGCTTTAGGAACTCATCCCTAGGCTGTTCATTTTCAAGGGCAAATATTAGGGCAACACCCCTAAACTGTCACTTTCTATCGAAAGCCTTGGGTACACACCCTAGGCAACTTAATTCCCAATGAAAACATTAGGCATATTCTTGAGTTTTTTTTTACACTCTTGGTAGAACCTCAAATACCATTCTATCCCCAAAGAAAAGTGTGAAGTATCACCTTAAATGTCCTATCAAAGCCTGTGGCAACACCCTTTGGCTGTTTACTTCTTGTCCAAATCTTCCAGTACCACCTTTAAATTGTTTATTGTCAAAGTTCCCTCAACTTAAGTATGACTCAGGTTACTTGTTTTCTATGAGAGGCCTCCAAACTTTCCTTGAATTCTTAACGGTGTTCACGTCTTTACTTCCTTTTCACATCAATAATATGAATAAATTTCATATTCTTTCATGAAAAGAAGTAAAGAGGGGCAGCTGTGAACACCTATTTTTGTCCGGATAAAAAAAATTAAAAAAATTAAAAATAATATTAAAAAATTGTATAGTGACCGTTGCATAGTAACCTTCTCCATTTCTATAAATACTCAATCCCTCCTTATTTCCTACCACACGTCTCCTTTCATCAACTTTCTTCAATAATTTTCCTCAAGCAATGACCAATAGGTGTCGAAACCAAGAGGAAAGAATAAGGGAGGGAAACCGATGTTTGGTGACTACCTTCTTGCTCCTTGTAGCGTGGGTAATACTTTATCTTTATTGTGTATTTTATTTATGGCCTCATATGTAATAAATAATTTTAGGATTTCAAAATAGTTTATGTTTCCATAAGAGTAAGTGATTACTCATTTGTACTCAAAATAGTTAAAAATAAAAATAACTTTTTTTAAAAAAGGCCCAAAAATTAGAAAAAAAAACAAAAATGGGCCAAGAAAAAAAGGCCAAAAAATTAGAAAAAATGGGCCAAAAAACAAAAAAATAAAAAAAATGGGCCCAAAAAATGGAAAAAAAGAAAAAAGAAAAAGTAAGGTTTTCGATATTTTTTAGGTGGGACCCAGTTTGGTTACATAATTAGAGAAAATGGGGAAAGTTGGCACCAAATTTTGACAATTTGGAAAAGAACGAAAGTGATGGCATTTTATATAGAATCCAAGGCCAAATTTACTCTATAAATAGAGGAGGATGCAAAGGGAAAAGTAGGAGAAGAGGGAGGAAGAGAGAAAATAGTGATATTTTTTTATATAATTTTTAGAAAAAACTTGTTTTCAAAAATAGAGATATGGAAATGTTGTTAGGAAAATGTGTGTTTTACTCTAGAATGTTCTAGTATGAGTTGTGTGACCCAAATTACTGCAAAAGTCTTAAAATCGGTGTCTAAACACCTTAAATTGAGTCCAACCGAAGCCAAAAACAAGAGAAATCTACGTAAAATCAATCTCTAGAATTCTGTTCTTGTTCTTTATTATTTGTTACTCTGCTAAGATATTTTTAATAAAATACGAGAATATTTATTTATCTTTTTAATTTATTTTTATTTTTATTTTATTAATATTGTAATTTTTTCTTATGGAATTTAATTTATAACTTGATTGTCATAATTCGGATCCTAATTTCATTTATTTTTTTAGTTTCTTTATATTTGGTGTTTGTTATCATTATTATTGTTATTTATTATTTTATTTTGTGATATTTTTTTGTGACATCATATTTTATTCCATTTATTTTTCCTTATTTATTTTTATGCACTTTATTATTCCGCACTTTATTTTTCTACAGTTATTTATTTATTCATTTATTTTTCTACATTTTTATTTTTCTTTATTTATTTTTTTGTACTTCTATTTTTCTTTATTTATTTTTCTACACTTCTCTTTTTATTTTTATTTTCATTTTATTTTTCCACACTTTATTTTTTGCAGTTATTTATTTATTCATTTATTTTTCTGCATTTTTTAATTTTTCTATACTTTTATTTTTCTTTATTTATTTCTTCTACACTTTTATTTTTATTCATTTATTTTTTTTGCACTTTATTTTTCTGTACTTTATGGTTCTCTACTTTTATTTTTTATTTATTTTTCTATACTTTTATTTTTTATTTATTTTTCCACACTTTTATTTTTATTTATTTATTTTTCTGCACTTTATTTTTCTGTATTTTATTTTTCTACACTTTATTTTTCTGTATTTTATTTTTCTACAATTATTTATTTGTTCATTTATTTTTCTACACTTCTATTTTTATTTATTTATTTTTCTTTAATTTTTTTAATTTTTCTATATATTTTTATTTATTTATTTATATTACATTTTATTTTTCTGCACTTTATTTTTCTACAGTTATTTATTTATTTATTTATTGTATATTTATTTTTCTTTATTTATTTTCTATAGTTTTATTTTCATTTATTTATTTTTTTGCACTTTATCTTTTGACATTTATTTATTTATTTATTTTTAATTATTTAGTTATCTTTTACAGAATCATTTGACTATCATTTTATTTTATTTTTTTATAAGTTGTTTTTTATAAGTAATTATTTATTTATTATTTTTATTTTATTTTATGTTTCCCTCTTCTATCTATTTATTTATCCATTTATCATTCTTTTAAGTTTGAAATAAGATTAATTGGGATGTGACATCTTATTAATCTTATTTTCTCAAAAAAATGATTGAATAAAATTCACTTGTTAGTTCTAATTAATTAAGTATATATATATATTCCTTTATTTTTACATTGATATATTTAATTTTATTTTTCCTTCTTATGTCTATGTATTTGTACCTTTTCATTTATTTATTTGTGTATTTATTTGAAAAAATTATGAATCATGTTTTTCTTAGTAAAATCAATGGATTATCTTTTAATTAATCAGAAAATAATTAGACGAGACGTCTTATTATTTTTTGGCTGTCTTTTAGGCACTTATCTGTGTATTTCCTTTCAAACTCAGAATAACAATAATTTAGACGAGACGTCTTATTGTTTTTATTTTATTTTATTTTACTGTCTTTTAATCACTTGTTTGTTCAATTTCTTTTGAACTCAAAAAATAAAAAAATTTAGATGATAGTCCTATTATTTATGAGACACCCTCGATTAACTAGGACAATTTCCTATACTGAAATGTCCTATTTAATTAAGGAGTCACTAAAGATAGAAGTATCTTTTTATTGGTGATCATCGGCACACAATTTTATAATAAATACAGTACATAGATTGATTCTTTTAACATGAGAGTATTTAAAAGAGTACGGAGCTCACCAGCTCCTGACAACTACTATAAAGTAACAACATAACAGAAATAAAACGTCGATTCTATAACGATCTTGACGCAAACAGAAAATATACACCGATGATGCTTCCAAACTGGCGTCTCCTACTACAGGTATTCCAAGTCCTCCCCACGCTCGCCTTGTCCTTCAACTGATGATCACAGAAAAGGAAAAATAGCACACAACAATAAAAGGGGTGAGTACAAAGCTCTCAACCCATAACATATACATATAAGGGTGGCTTAGTATTTTAAACTACAGAGAATTTACATACAACATACCTTAACATAAACATAAAGCTTCACATACACAAATATCAACAACAATCAAAGGGTTAGTCATATAATGATGGCATGCTATGCATGTGTTAGATTCAATTACAATAAGTAATAATTCATTACCAATATGCAATGGGGCCTAACTTCCATTCCTCAATCTCATATATCAATAATCATGTGCACAATCCGCCACCCTTATCTCCTCTGCCCAACTAGAGCGACCGGAGCTCTCCTCGTTCTAGTTTTCATAAATGGGTAGGGATTCATAGTCCCAATCATCAAATGGCCAATCACACATATTACACATCACCACATAACAAGCACTCCACGGTCATAGAAAATTCAGCCTCTTATCGAAGTACACCAGAGTTTGCTATGGGCTGTCCGACGACGGGCGCGAATCTGATGCCACTTGGAATTCCTGCCTCTGGTTTTACTCCCTAGACTACCCTCGTGTATCGAGGCATGACAGATTCTTCAGTGTACCCATCACTGTATGCTCTAGGGGATTTTTCCAACATCCCTCTTCAACTCCAAATGCAAAATTCCATGTACGTGTCTCAATTACTAGGGTGCCCGGAGTCTAGACGGAACCTAACTCACCTAGCATATTTGTCCTTAAAGCGTATAAGGTATTCAATCTCTAAATTTTTTATTTAGGAGATACTAGGGTTCCAAGTCTTAATACTCACTACAAGAAAAGAGGTAATTTGTGGGGTTTTTTTTGCAAATAGCGGTGGTTTTTGACCTCCTCAAATTGATTTATGGCGTTTCCTAAAACTGCCACAGTTAGCATTGCCACAAAGTAATCTGCGGCAGTTTTTTGAAACCTCCGCTACCATGGACTGAACCTCCACTACTTGTGGAGGTTTTTTACTAGAGGTTTTGAACCTCCACTATTTGTGGAGATTGTTTACAAGAGGTTTTGAACCTCCTCCACTAAAAAAGGTTTTTTATGGAGGTTTAACCCTCCTCTGTTTATGGAAGTTTTAAACCTTCTCTATTAGGAGAGTTTTTTTTAATGGAAGTTTAACCTTTTTGAATAAATGAGGTTTTTTATGGGAGGTTTCTAACCTTCTTTACTAGAAGTTTGTATGTGAGATTTAACCTCATCTATCTTTTGATAATAGGTTTTTTCATGGAAGTTTGTTAGTTTTATTTTTATAGCTAATTATATTTAAGCGATTTTTATGATAAATTAGGATTGTTTAATAAACTAGAATATAAACTATTACAAATTAACGATAATGATTTAAACATCTTAGATTGTTGTATTTTTATAAATTGAAATATAAACGATTAATAATTAATAATAATGGTTCAGTAGCTAATAAAAATAAATTGGTGTCAAGTCTAAAAACTGTTGTAAACTAAAAATCATATTACAAAATAGAAGTCATACTAGTCATACTAATATGCAAAGAGAACTTCTAAAAGACACTAAACATTGCTAGCACCAGATGATCCTCTTGCATCCAATGGAGTGGCAGGCTCACTTGCCACATCAGTAGGCTGAAATAACAAAAAAGATAAATGTATCATTAGTTAACTCTATTAATCAAAGAATTTGCTATAATTAAAATCAATAGATAAAATACATCTCATATGAATTGACAAAGTTAATGTTGATAACTTGTGCCATTAAAGTAAAATTCACTCAACAAACAAATAAAAAAAATTAACACTTACTTCTTTAGGAAAAACCTAGCTAATTCATCTGGGATCTTTTCTTCCTTCATTATCATGTAGGCTTTAAGAGCATTTAAGGTGCCTTGCACTTGAGATGCTAGATTTTTGTACTTCTCTTGCCACAGGTTTTTAGATGAGGATGGAGTTCCATTGCTTGATGAAGAAAAACTCAAATCAGAGAGTCGCATTCTGGTGTTTCTAAATGCAGTAGTAGGTGTTACTCCTATACCCATGCATCGCACTCTACCAGAGTGTTCCAGCCCTAACATTTTACCCAGAGCATCATTAGGTAAAATTTTATCTTCCTTAATTGTGTTATCGCTCAGAGCCACTTTAACTTTTTCCTACAAGAACATAACAATATCATATTATCGATTAATAATAATGGATGCAAAATATACAAAAAAGTATAAAAAAACTTACAACTATGTTCCTTGTTGCATCATTTATAAAAGATCCATCCTTTCTCTTATGAGTTTCAATGTATAATTATGCTTGACTAGGTTTTTCTCCCGTTTCTAGCCACTAAGATAAAATTAAAAAAAGTTAAGAAAAGAATGTTAATAACCTCATTTTAATAAATCAAACATCACATAAGGCTAGAGTCATTACCATTTCATGTCTTCTTTTTGAATTATCTTTAGAACCACCCAGATGAGGAATCACTTGCTTCTTTCATTTTTCTTTGTTTCGTTTGCAAAGCTCCTACAAGCATGATAATCAATCAATATAGTCAATGAAAATACTAATAAAATAATGTTATTTCCAAGAAACTAATCAAACCAATGTATACCAATGTTGCAGGACTTAGACGATAATGAACAAAATTAGCCCATTGATCCCTCTTAATACCGGTTGGCACGTTATTAATGACTGCATCTCTAGTTTTGGCTGGGCATAGAACTTATTCCATAAGCTTTGCCTATGTGCACCCCATTTCTTACAGAGACTAAGGTTACAATACCGTTTTGCTATAAGTTTATCACTTTAAAAGAAAATCAAACATGAAAGAAAACATGATGAATCTTTAGTTCTCATATATAGACATTATAATGAAATATTCATATAGGCATAATGCTTGTACCTTTATAATTATGTCAAAACATTCATCAAAATAAACTTTAGGAATCCCTCTTGGCCTGGACCACCTCTTAAAATTAATAGGAAACAATTTGCAATTAGTTGCTAGTATGCCAAAAAATCCAGCCAACACACTTTATCCATGACCAATTGCTGAGCCCTCATTATCAAAATCAACAATGATCCGTTCTCCATTGGGTAAGTGATTGACTTCTTTAACCTTGATCTTTGCCTTCTTTATAACACTTTCCAAGTCTTACAACAACAAAATATATTATTAAAAATGTATAATTTTCTATAATAATAATAAGAATTATAATAATAATAATAATAACTGTAGAGTACAAATACCTATCACTTCCACATCCCAATAATGTGAACTTTCCCGGCAAACACGTTTGGGTATTGGAAGATCTTCTAAATCTACAGGAAGTGAAGGGGGTGGTAAAGGAATATCAAAGTCATCTAATGCGATATTCATTGATGTTAAAGGCTTTGTTGGTTCAGAATGGGTCATATTTTATGGGGAAGAATGGGTATCCTGATGTGGTTGTTGTAACATCCTGATTGCGCATTACTGGGCGGATTAAGATTAATGGCTGATTAACTAAAAGTGGCTTAGAAAATTACGCATGTGCCCTCTTGACTATATAAGTGTTTTCATTTTCTCTCTCACTCTTCCATTCACGTTGAGCTGAGAAAAGAAAGTGAGAGTTGAGCCATTTCTCTATTCGTGCATGCAGAGGTACCATCTCTGTTTCACTCTGAAGTTCAACTAAGATTCTTTTTCTTTTTCTTCTTCTTCATCCCTTCCTCGTGAGCAGCATTGAGTGTCTCGGATTCTTAGAAATCCTCCACTGTTGGTGAGACGGAGCTGCTCGAGGGAGAGAACAGCTTTGGGTTTCTCCGAAGTCGAGTTTGGAGTTTGACGACTTGAGCCGAAGGTCGTCTGGTAGAGAAAGAGAGACCGAAGAGCGATCGGTCAGCGTTGTTAGCTCGAGGAGCTTCTGGGATTTCTTATTCCAGGTAGGTAGAGGGTGCTTTATATTTCAAATGAATGGTTTATGGACGGGTTCCGGGTGAAATTGCTATACTATTTGTTTTATAACTTTGAAATGTGATGATTGGTGTGTTCTGGTTGAGTGATAACCTATGAAATACCTGGATATATGATATCTATGAGTTATGTAGTGTAGTGTTGATTTCCATCCATGATTGTATATTGAATTGCATGAGATACATGTTGATGATAATGAGGATATTGAGTGCTTGCATGAGATGCATGTTGATGATAATGAGAATGCTGAGTGCTTGCATGAGATGCATGTTGATGATATTGAGAATGCCGAGTGCTTGCATGAGATGCATATTGATGATACTGTGAATGCCGAGGGCATACAGCGTGGGACACTTATTATTGAAATGGTAATCAAATGGTAATCACAAGTTTAGAAATTATGGAAGTGAGATCAAGTAAAGTACAAAAGACAATGCAAAACAAGCGGTAAATATGGATGAGGCAATTTATCAAACACTTGGTATGCAATGTTCAAGGTTGACTAATTCAAGCAAGCTCAAGTATGTAAATCCCAATCAACCAACATAAATCAATTCAATGCAGTATATGAATGTAAAAGAGTTAGGGAGAGGAGCTTGCGAACCAATTTAACGAGTTCCACCAACCCCGGTGTACGTCTCGCCTTCAAGCAACCCACTTGAAGGATTTCCACTATTGAGATTTAGAGATTATAAACTATGAGCAATTTCAGCTTCCTAGTGTCCCACACTCAAGAACTCAATCCTCACTAGCATAAGGGCAACTCACCCAATCTCTCAAACTCTCAATACCCAAAGTTTGAACCCCAACCTTTGTGACCACTCAACCTAGAGTGAAAACCTTTGTGTTTGGAGTAGTGTTTACAAGCAAGTGACTCTCTTAATAGAGTAGATATACAAGTGAATGCTCTCTCAAATTCTAACTCTCAACAAGAGAGGATATACAAGTTGAAGTTCTAAGTTTCAGAAAAATAAAACTATACAAGGATAAAACTCACAAGATTCAAGAAATGATTTTCTTTGATGGATGTAATTGATGTATTAAGTAGCTTGAAGGAGTCTTGTATTTATAGGGCTTGGAGATGAGCATAATGGAGTTCCTAGCCATTGCAGCTCATGGGTGCCTTAGATTTATGGAGAAATGAGTTGATTTCCACTTAAAAAGCACTTTCCCCAATTTCTGGCACTATCCTAATCGATTACGCCTCGAGCTGTAATCGATTAGCTTTTAAAATTTGAAGTGTAACTCGTGTTGTAATCGATTAACATCCCAGATTTTTAAATAATTATAAATTTCAGATTAAGGTTATGGATTGATGGAATTAATGGTTAATTAAGGATTAATTGCCAATTAGGCAAATTATTGAGTGATAATAATAATAAAAATAATAATAGTAATGCCTTGGTGGCATTAGAGAGAGTTTCGGTTCTCTCTTTCCTTCTCCCGTGTGGTCCCCACGAGTGATGGTTGATGGCTTTAATTGGATGGAATGTTGATGGGACTTGCATTAATAAGGAAGTGGCTGCTGATGGAGATTAGAGGCTCTGGCAGAGCAGCGTAATGATAGGCTGAATGGGAGTGTATGTGTGTTGATAAGGCTTCAGCTTTGGTTTTCCGCCTCACTCTCTTTATTTCCTTTGTGGGTGCATGTTCTGATGAGAGAAATGCTCCTCCTTCTCTCTAGAACTCCTTGGAGCTCCTGCTCCTTCGTCCTCTCCTTTATCTTCTTCTTCCACTCATGCATGGTGTAGAACCAAGTGGAGTATGCTGGGAATCAACATGTTGCTGTGAGGAATAGCATGGGGGAGTGCAACAACGTGTGGCTGTGTGACTTGGAGGCTGGGTTCTTCCTTTGGTTCCCTGGTGCTTCCCCTTCGTCTTCTTCTTCTTCTTCTCCTTCATATGATGGGCTCGGTTGGAGCCTGCAGCTATGTGCATGCCTCGGTTTATGATGCATGATGGTTCACTATTGATGAGGCTGTGCTGCTCTTGTGAGGATGAAGACATGCATGGATGGTGCATGGAAGCTTGGTGGTCCTCCATGGTGGGGAGGATGGTGCTGTTCGAGTGTAGAACAACTTTGTACTAAGCCTTGGAGGTTGCTGCTCGAGTAAACAACATGGATTCTTCCATGGCTGTGAGCAGAGTGGAACTTGGGTGTTGATGGCTCTTCTCACTGCCGGAAAGCCGAGCAGAGTGCTGCTGTGGCTGGGCCGAGTGGCCATATGACTCCTGGAAACTTCATTCCAGGTAAGGGGAGCTATTGCATCTTAAGTGCATAGTTTATGGACGGACTTCCGGGTGACTTTATTGCATTGTGTTGTGTTTTGTTGGATGCTGTATGTTGTTGAGTTGAACCCAAATTGATGTTTATTATTTAAGTTATGCATGATTATCTGTCCAAGAGATGCATGATGATATTTATGATGATGATTATGTTATGATGCTTGAGATGCATGTATGTTGATGCTGAGTTCAATGTGTGATCCTCTATTTGTCCCTGGGTGTGTTGTACATTTGAATGCATGTGAGCTTTATTGATGTATATGCGTATGCTGAATGCATGTATGGGGACTGTTATGATGAATGCTGAGTAGGCTTATAGATTAAAGCATGAAATGCTTATTGGAAAGGATAAATCCGAGTGAATAGAGGATAATCCGAGTGGACGGCCTAGGATTGCTGAGTGGTTATGATGAGTTGCCAAGTCATCTGATTTGCTGTGGAAATACTGAGTGCATGTCACAACATGGATCGCGACGGCGCGGCGAGAAGGAAAGAAAGTGTAGAATGAAACAGGGAGTCGCCACCAACGTTTTTATCCATAGGAAAAACATTGGAAAAAAACTAAGTTCAGTAAAGCACTGGTTAAAAATTGAGATTCAAGTTCGGGAGTCGGTTACGAGTAGGGAAGGTATTAGCACCCTACATCGCCTGTCAAAAACAGTACCAAGATTGAAAATGCGCAACATAAATAGCCTTACAAAAGATGGTTTATTTCTTCCCTTTTATTGTTGTATTTTTTATTTAAAAACGACAGAATGGAGTGAGAGAACTATACAAATATAGAATGTCGAAGCGAGGTCAATGGGATGTTTCATCCGAATTAAACTCGACTTCGATATGAGACAGAGAGGGAAAGAGAATTCTAATGAGGCGTCACGCCTAAATTAGACGTTCTCGAATAAAAAAAAACAAGGATAGGAAAGAGATAAGCGGGACGTCTCGTCCTAAGTATCCCCTCCCTATGAATTATGGCGAGGCTTGAGCAAAAACTAGGGGGAAATCAACAAGACGTCACGCCTAAATTGATTTTCACGGAAGCGACCAAAAAAAGAACATTTATGAAAGAAACATGAAAGTGAGGAAATAAATCAATAAAAAGAAATAAGAAAGATGGGCCCGACAGGAGTTGAGGTCCTGCTCCTACGTATTCTTGAATTATTAAGAAATCAGGGTTACGTAGTTCTGAGTGTTTTTCTTTTAGGAAAAGACTTGGGAGATGATGATGGATGTTATTGAGGTGGGGAAATCGTACAAAGCGAAGTTCTTCGCACGTGTACGAATCCTAAAGAGGTTGTGTAGACGGGAGTGCTCCCATACGACACTATTTAAAAATGATTTGTTTCCCTTTTTTTTATTTTATTTAGATTTGAAAGAAAACATAGGAAGCATTTATTTCCCTTTGTTATATTTTTACTATGAAGCGAAAGGGGAAGGTAGCAGAAGCTACAAGAGAGAAATGGAAACAGTAAGTTTGGAAAACAGAGGGAAAAATGAGCGAAAACTGAGGGGAAGAAGAGAAAACCGAGTGAGAAAGTGGGAAAAACCGAGTGAAAATGGAAGAAACCGAGTGGAAATGGAAGAAACCGAGTAAAAAAATGAAATACCGAGTGATAAAAGCAGAAAACCGAGTGAGGACGAGGAAAACTGAGTAAAAATGGTAAAACCGAGTGGAAATAGGAAATACCGAGTGAAAGTAGTAGATTACCGAGTGAGGGGTGAATACCGAGTGAGACTGAGTGAGAAGAGGGACGGTGTTGGAGTTGAGAGGAGAACGGTACCGAGTGGTGAGGACGGAGTGGTAAAAGGGAGTTGGGAGGTCGGTTTGGTGAGGGATAGTGTTTGGAGTGAGGAGTGAAGAGGTCGAATTTGGTGGACTTGAGGGGAAGGCTGGACGGTGTTGGTGGTTTTAACGAAGATGGACGGTTGATGTGGGTTTGAGAAGAACGGTTGGTGGAGAAGGGAATTAGGACAGTGTGTGGGAGAGAGGAGTGAGGAGGTCGGATTGGTAAAAGGGAGTTGGGGAGGTCGGTTTGGTGAGGAGTAGGGCTGTTGGAGAGGGTGAGAGGAAGGAGCTGGAGGGTGTTTGGTGGCTGGAAGGGGGCTGGACAGTGTGTGAGAGAGAGAGGATGAGGGTGAATTCAAGCAGAGTTTTCTCACTTCATGAATGCTCATTTCAAAGCTTCAGCCCTCTATTTATAGGCTTTTTCGAGTGGAAAGCCAGCTCAGGCTTCCACTCCGAGTGGAATGCCAGCTCAGGCTTCCATTCCGAGTGGAATGCCAACTCAGGCTTCCACTCAGTCCTGGTAGTGGGGGACAGTGGCTGGTGCAAATTTTTAATTCCTCCACTTCCGCCCCTTGTCTGCCAGCCACCTACAGGATTCCTGGATCCACTTGGGTGGTGGAATCCAGGTCAACATGTGCAATCCGAGAGAGGATGGTAGAAATCCGAGAGAAAATAGTAGAAATCCGAGTGAGGATGTCTCGGATCAGCCTCCCAGTCAGTATTCATCCACACTGGGAGTCAATTCCGAGTGGAATGAAGCATTCCCCATAGAAGGCCGAGTGAAAATACTCCTTTCCGAGTGGTTTTGCTCGGTATGAGGTTGCTGTGAGACATTCAATCGGAACCGAGTGACAAGTGACTCGGACCCGACTGAAATGGTTGAATAATAACTCAGAATTGGGTTTAAAAAGACTTGGAATTGGGTGAGAAGTAGCTCGGTAATTGTTTAAAAATTGACTCGGAAATGAGTAAAGGATGACTCGGAATCCGGGTGAGAATTGGTGACTCGGGTTTGATGAAAATGAGCTCGGTGATGTTTAAATATGGCTCAGAAATTGAGTAAAAGGACTCACTCGGTTCTGATTGAAGAAGCAACACTCGGAACTCTTTCAGTCGGATGTATTTTGCTCGGATCTCATCTCTGTGTGAAGCATTCACTCGGAATTTCTTCAAAAGTGACACAGAACTTGACTGCTTGAAGAATTTACTCGGAACTGACCTTGGGAGTTCTTAATCAGAATGGAACTTGGACATTTTCACTTGGAACCTTCCTTCCTTGCACTCAGAAATTGGAAATTTGAATTTTTCACTCGGAATCTACCTATTTTCCACTCAGACATTGGAATTTCACTCGGAAATCAGCTATTTGATGCACTTTTTTAGAAGTTCTTCACAAATCCGAGTCTTGGATTGCTCGGAAACACATGACTGTTTCGCAACTCACTCGGAGTCGGCTTCTACTTCAATCAGAATTAAAAACTCAGTTTCATCAATCGGTATCTCCTGAACCACTCGAAGAGACTTTGTACACATTCATTCAGAAATCATTTTATTCGGTTGTTGTCACCCGGGAACCGATTGAAGATTGACCATTCGGCACAGGATCAGTCGGAACTTAGCATTTTCACTCAGAAAGGACTTGCTTCCCACTCAAGACTTGGAGACTTGGTATTTTCACTCGGAAAAGCTTCCCCCCAATCAAAATTTGTCCTTCCAATTACACTTTGAGTCAGATTTTCCTTCGCTCAGACTTGTTTTCACTCAGGTCAGTAGCAATCAGAAAGCACTCACTCGGATTTAGCATTTCTTCACTCGGATTAGATGCAATTAGAAAGCAATCCTTCTCAGCATTCATCCTCCAACAGAGTCAGCTATTCATTACTCAGAATGGCTCTGACAGGGAGTTATTCCACTCCTATTCACCTTCATTAGTGAAGCATTTCACTCGGAACTGACCCATTCTGACTAATTTCACTCGGATTTACTCCAACAGGGGCACATTCCACTCGGATTTGATCCATTCTGAGTAATTTTACTCGGATTTACTCCAACAGGCGCACATTCCACTCGGATTTTTGTTCAATAGGGCTATATTTCACTCCTAAATGCTTCAATCAGAGTCATCTTACTCGGATTTGCCATTTTTGGGCCATTCCACTCGGATTTTTGTTTAGTAGGGCTATATTTCACTCCTAAATGCTTCAATCAGAGTCATCTTGCTCGGATTTGATCATTTTGAGTCATTCCAATCGGAAATGCTTCATTTTGACTCGGATTTGACCATTTTTGAGTTTTTCCACTCGGATTTATCTCCACCGGGGCTGTATTTCACTCGGAAATGCTTTAATCTGAGTCATCCTACTCGGATTTGATTATTTTGAGTCATTCCAATCGGATTTGCCTCCAATAGGGCTGTATTTCACTTGGAAAAGCTTCATTCTGAGTTATTTCGCTCGGTTCTGATTATTTTGGAGCCATTCTACTCGAATTTGACCATTTTGAATTAGAATTCAGTATAAAAAAGATTCATTCCACTTGGACCAGACCAAAAGAGGTGTTCACAGATGCCCCTCTTTACTTCTTTTCATAAAAGAAACACGAAGCTTCTGTGTTTTTGAAGTGAAAAGGAAGTAAAGATATGAACACCGATGTAGGGGCCAAGTGGGACTTTTTGATGGCGTCTGATAGTGTCGGCAATCACGAGTCAGTGTGACCTTTCTTCTTTAAAGACGAGCATTTTCCTCTTCCGTTTTGCTTTTCTCTTCTTCTTCTTTCTCTATTTTTCTTCTTTTTTTTTGTTTTTTTTGTTTTTTTTGCTCTTGCATTTTGTTTGTTTTTTTTTGTTTGTTTTTTGTTTTTTTTTGTCCTAAATCTGGGAAAAAGAAGTGGGGCAGTGCTCCAATTTTTTAGCAAGAAGTGGTTAACTGGGAATTATCCTTTAAATGACATGAAGCAGAAGGATTGTCTTTCAGTTAACAAGAGGCGAGACGATTAAGTGTCTATTCTCAATTGATTGGAGATGAAGGGTGCCTCATTCGGTGACCGAAAGAAAAAGGATGCCTTCTTAGGCGACTGAAAGGTAAAAGGATACCATTTGTTCGGCGACAGGAAAGTAAAGTAGTTCCATTTGATCAGCGACAGGAAAGTAAAGGTGCCATTTGATCGGCAACAAGAAAGTAAAGGGGTGCCATTTGATCGGCGACAGGAAAGTAAAGGGGTGCCATTTGATCAGCGACCGGAAAGTAAAGGTGCCATCTGATCGGCGACAGGAAAGTAAAGGGGTGCCATTTGATCGGCGACAGGAAAGTAAAGGGGTGTCATTTGATCGGCGACAGGAAAGTAAAGGTGCCATTTGATCGGCGACAGGAAAGTAAAGGGGTGTTATTTGATCGGCGACAGGAAAGTAAAGGGGTGCCATTTGATCGGCGACAGGAAAGTAAAGGTGCCATTTGATCGGTGACAGGAAAGTAAAGGGGTACCATTTGATCGGCGACAGGAAAGTAAAGGTGCCATTTGATCGACGACAGGAAAGTAAAGGTGCCATTTGATCGGCGACGGGAAGATAAAGGGGTGCCATTTGATCGGCGACAGGAAAGTAAAGAGGTGCCATTTGATCGGCGACAGGAAAGTAAAGATTGGGGGAGCTAACAGGACGTCTCGTCCGAATTAACTCACTGTTGGCAGGAAATGTAAAGGTTGGGGTTGACCCTCGATTGTCATGACTGTGGGTCCTTGGGGGACTGCCCTTTGAATGCAAGAGAATGAATCTGGGGGGATGCCCCAGTTTGACACGACTGTGGGTTGTTGGGGAACTACCCCTTGATTTTGAGGATATCCCTGGGGTGATGCCCCAGTTTGACAAGATTTGAAGGAATCTTGGGGAACTGCCTCTTGATTGCAAGAGAATAAACCTGGGGCGATGCCCCCATTTTGACAAGATTTGACGGAATCCTGGGGAACTGCCCCTTGAATGAATGAGAATGAACCTGGGGTGATGCCCCAGTTTGACTGTATTTAATGGAATCCCAGGGAACTGCCCCTTGACTAAGAGAATAAACCCGGGGAGATGCCCCAGTTTGACATGATTGGATGAAATCTTGGGGAATTGTCCCTTGAATGAATAAGAACGAACCTGGGGTGATGCCCCAGTTTGACATGATTGGATGAAGCTTGGAGGGTGCTCCTTTTTGACGAAGAGAGGCCCTGGTGATGTCCTAGTTCAGACATTCTGGGAGCGCGGGGTACTGTCCTGGGGTCGACAAGAGATAATGACCTAGGGAAGATGCCCCGGTTTGACATGATCGAAAGAGTCTTTGGGGAAAACTATCCCTTGACCGAAAGAAGAATCTGGGGAGATGCCCCAGTTTTGGGTTGACTGGGAAGTGTAGTCCCACTGGGGAAGGATTTGGGAAGTGTAGTTTTTGGCAATTATGGTTCCACTGGGGGAGAAAATTTTGGTGATTCAGGGTAATGTCCCTTTGGGTGAAAGAGAATGGACTTGGGGTTTACTGTGGATATGCCGAAGGTCTGCTAAGGAGAGAGTTGGGCAACTACACATCTTGGGGATCATGGTTCCTGGCTATCCTTTAACAGAGAAACGTGAAACTAATTAAAAACTTACAGGCGTAGTTCCTTGGCGACAGGCGTTGAAGTAACTCATGGCCAAAATAATTATTACTTCTGACTTCATTGAGGTTGTTTCGCAGAGTTGGTTGAGCTTGCCCGAGGTAAGATCTGGCAATGGTGTACACTTCGTTCCCTATAACTTTGTGTTTTCGTCCTTCCCAAAAACTCATTTTTAAGAAATTCTTTTTAGGCAAAACTTGTTTATTTATTCTAGTCATGAACACATGTGAGAAGAAGGGAAACTTTTTATTTATGAACAACAGATATATACAGGTGACACCAATAATGCAAAAATATGACAAGGTGTGAGGAATTGATGGCAAGGATGGAAGGGAAGGCCTTTTAGATCCTCCATCGATTTCCTGAGAGCGACAAGATTCCGGCCTTTTCCATGATTTCCTGCTTATCTTCTGATTTTGCTTTCGAGGGCGTGACTTGACAATGGCTTCGATGCCCTAGACCCATCCTCTTGTCCGTGACTTGAAAAATTGGCGTTGTAGTGTTGAATCTATAGGGTGTGAATTTGTCTGGGCCGCTTTTGACCCCAACAATTACTCTAACTTTTGCCTAGGTCGCCTTTTCAGGTTTTCAACCCAACGAGCCCTTTTTTTTTTTACGCGTAGTATCTTCTCACTGCATCCGTGTTTATAGGCATCGGTAGATCTTCCCCATCCATGTTGGCGAGTATGAGAGCACCTCTGGAAAAAGCCTTCTTCACAACATAAGGCCCTTCGTAGTTAGGAGTCCATTTGCCCCGGTGATCTTTATGCATCGACAAAACCTTCTTGAGCACCAAGTATCCTTCTTGGAACTATCGGGGTCGTACTTTCTTTTCAAACGCTCGCTTCATACACCTTTGATATAGCTGACCATGGCAGAGGGCAGTCAGTCTTTTACTATCAATCAGATTTAATTGGTCATGTCGAGTCTGGATCCATTCAGCTTCAACTAGTTTGGCTTCCATGATTACTCGGAGGGAAGGAATCTCCACTTCAAAAGGCAGGACTGCTTCCATGCCATAAACTAAAGAGAATGGGGTTGCCCCAATCGAGGTTCGGACCGAGGTACGATAACCGTGTAGAGCAAAGGGAAGCATTTCGTTCTAATCCTTATAGGTTACCACCATCTTCTGTACTATCTTTTTGATATTTTTGTTCGCCGCCTCGACTGCCCCATTCATTTTTGGGCGGTACGGAGAGGAATTATGGTGGGAGATCTTAAAGCTCTCACAAAGCTCCTTTATCATTTTGTTGTTCAGGTTTGTACCGTTGTCTGTGATGATTTGGCTCGGTAGGCCGTACCGACATATCAACTCACGCTTGACGAATTTAACAACAACACCTTTGGTTACATTAGTGTATGAAGCTGCTTCCACCCATTTTGTGAAATAATCAATGGCGACCAAAATGAAACGATGGCCGTTTGAAGCCTTTGGTTCAATGGGACCAATGACATCCATGCCCCACATCGAGAAGGGCCATGGTGCTGACAAAACATTTAGAGATGACAGGGGTGCGTGAATATGATCAGCATATATTTGGCACTTATGACATCTCCGAGCATAGGCGAAGCAGTCTGCTTCCATGGTCATCCAAAAATAACCAGCCCTTAAGATTTTCCTTGACATGGCGTGCCCATTGATGTGGGTTCCGAAAGATCCCTCGTGGATATCCCTCATGATTCTATTTGCTTCAACGGTATCAACGCAGCGAAGAAGGATAGAATCATGGTTTCTTTTGTAAAGCACGTCTCCATTTAAGAAAAACCCCATGGCGAGCCGTCGCAGGGTTCTCTTGTCGTTTTCTGTGGCATTGTCGGGGTATTCTTGCCTCTGGATATACCTCTTGATATCGTGATACCAAGGTTTTCCATCCGATTGTTCTTCGACTACTTGGCAGTATGCGGGCTCATGACGCCTTTCTACCTCGATGAGGGGCACGTCATAGTCATTGTTTACTTTGAACATTGAAGCGAGAGTGGCCAAAGTGTCAGCCATCTGATTATCTTCCCGAGGAACATGATGGAAAGAAATCTCTTTGAAAACTCTGATCATTTCCATAATATGGGTGTGATAGGGGAGAAGCTTGCTATCTCTGGTTTCCCACTCACCTTTTAACTGGTGGATGACTAAAGCAGAGTCTCCGTAGACTTCCAGTGTCCTTACTTTCATATCTAATGCCGCTTGGATCCCTAAGGAGCATGCCTCATATTCAGCGACATTGTTGGTACAATCGAAACATAGCCTGGCGCAGACAGGGATGAATTCTCTTTTTGGCGAAATCAAAATGGCCCCAATTCTGTGCCCTAAAGCATTAGAAGCTCCATCGAATCTTAAAATCCATTTGTCTTTGTTATCGCCTTCTTTTTCATCGGACAATACCAAAATATCCTCGTCTGGGAAGTCAAATGGTATTGGTTGGTAATCACTTACGGGTTGATGGGCTAGGTAGTCAGCCAAAGCGCTCCCTTTTATGGCTTTTTGAGTGACATATGTTATGTCGTACTCGGTTAGCAGCACTTACCATCGAGCAATCCTTCCAGTCAGGGCTGGCTTCTCAAAGATGTACTTGATAGGATCCATCTTTGAGACTAGCCAGGTAGTGTGACTCAACATGTATTGCCTTAAACGCTTCGCAGCCTATGCTAACGCGCAACAAGTTCGTTCTAATGCGGAGTATCGCATTTCGCAATCAGTGAACTTTTTGCTTAGGTAATATATGGCATGTTCTTTCTTTCCCGTTTCATTGTGCTGACCCAATACGCAGCCCATGGACTCATCCAATACCGTCATGTATAAAATCAGTGGTCTCCCAGGGGTTGGTGGTACCAATATTGGTGGTTCTTTCAAGTATTGCTTAATCTTCTCAAAAACCGTTTGGCAGTCCTCATTCCACTGCCCCGGTTGGTTCTTGCGGAGTAGCTTGAAGATCGGCTCGCAGGTCGATGTCAATTGTGAGATAAATTGAGCGATGTAGTTTAATCTTCCCAAGAACCCCCTGACTTCTTTTTCTGTGCAAGGAGGTGGCATTTCTAGGATTGCCCTGACCTTGTCGGGATCCACTTCAATTCCTTTCTTGCTTACAATGAAACCCAACAGTTTTCCTGACCTTGCGCCAAACGTGCACTTGGCAGGATTCAATCTAAGCTTAAACCTTCTCAACCGTTCAAACAATTTCCTTAAGTCACGGACATGATCTTCCGCGGTTCTGGATTTTGCAATGATATCATCCACATAGACCTCTATTTCCTTATGCATCATATCGTGGAATAAAGTGACCATTGCTCTCTGATAAGTTGCCCCTGCGTTCTTCAAACCAAAGGACATTACTTTGTAACAGAAAGTACCCCACAACGTGATGAACGTGGTTTTTTCCATGTCTTCGGGCGCCATTTTAATCTGATTGTACCCGGAGAAACCATCCATGAAAGAGAAGATGGAGTGTTGGGCTGTGTTATCGACCAACATGTCAATATGTGGAAGAGGAAAATCGTCCTTAGGGCTGGCCCTGTTTAGATCTTGATATTCCACACACATCCACACTTTTCCATCCTTCTTCGGGACCGGGACTATGTTGGCTACCCATTGTGGATATTTGGCTACGGCCAAGAAACCGGTTTCGAATTGTTTTTTGACCTCTTCCTTGATCTTGAGAAGCATTTCCGATTTCATTCTCTGTAGCTTTTGCTTAACTGGTGGACACTCTGGTTTCAGAGGCAACTTATGTTCCACTATGCTGTTATCTAACCCTGGCATATCTTGATATGACCAAGCGAACACATCCTGAAATTCCCGGAGTAGTTCAATCAATTCATCTTGTCAGCCTTTACTCAGGCAGGTGCCTATCTTGATCATTTTATCTTCTCCTTCATCTCCAAGGTTGATGATTTTAATTTCCTCCTGATGTGGGCGGATCTCCTTATCCTCTTGTTCCAACAATCTCGTCAATTCAGATGAGGGTCCAAAGTCTTCCTCACTTTCCTCATAGACGCAATCATTTGGATAAACAGGGTCATGAAATAAATCCAGGTTTTCGTCGTTCTCAGGGAAATCATTTTTGGATCTGCATTCGGGTTATATTATAAAGTGAAAAGAGAACAAACAAGTGAAAGGTTTAAGAAAAATAGAGTACACAAAGATGAGGTGATGGGAAATAAAATGTGTTCATTGGTTTTCAAAAATAAAATAAACAAGTTCTGCCCTTGTTACAAAATGGGTCCCGGAGCCTTCGGCATGGCAAGGGGACCACCAAATTATGAAATACAGTGATTACTCTGATAGAACGTTAATGGTTGTAGGGAACTCCATGACTTCCCAATTGCTCAGCTCTTGATCTGGATGGCAAGCATATACCAGCTCCACATTGAGGTCAGGCTCGTTCTCCACCATGGCAACTTGATCCGGATATATCACTCCGGCGCTCTTAAAGCTCTGATAGAGATCGCAGATAGGGATTCTCGCAGCGTTGATCTCTTGACCAGTAAGGTGAGCAACTCTCCTCCCTTTCTTTTCCTCTTCAACCCTTTTCTTATCCGTCACAGTGGGCTTATATCCCAAACCATATCTGTTTTTATTTTCCAGGAGACTCACCGGTTGGGTTCTGCCTTCCAAATCCCGCCCTAATCCTTTTCCGGGTTGGTACCCTTTCCGCAACATGTTCAGCGTCACCATTAGAGGTACGTTGGGGAAAGACACCTTTACAATGCTTGTTGCATTGGCAATCTCCAAGGCTTGGAAGGATGTTTCGAGGGCTTCCTCGGTGGCCTCGATGTATGGAGTGGATATGGGTTTGCTGACCAAAAGGTCCTCCTCCCCAGAAACAGTCACCAACTTGTTATTGATGATGAATTTTAGTCTTTGATGCAGCGTGGAGGGGACCACCCCCGCCGAGTGGATCCATGGTTTCCCTAATAAACAGCTGTAGGCGGGCACGATATCCATCACTTGGAAGAGTACTTGGAAAGTACAGGGTCCGACTTGTATACGCAATTCGATTTCTCCAATGACTTCCCTACGTGTCCCATCAAAAGCCCGCACAACCATAGAGCTAGGTCTCATGTATGTTCCATCGAAAGGCAGTTTTGCCAACGTGGATTTCGGCATGACGTTCAGAGAAGATCCATTATCCACAAGTACTTTTGCCAGGATATAATCCCGACATTTCACAGAAATATGGAGGGCTTTGTTGTGCCCTCTTCCTTCAATAGGTACTTCTTCATCTGTGAAGGTCAAGTAATTGTTGGCAATGATATGCCCCACTATGCCCCCGAATTGTTCGACGGGTAAATCATGCTTCACGTGTGCCTCGCTCAACACCTTCATCAACGTGTTCCGATGTGGTTTGGAACTCATTAGCAAAGACAACAAGGAAATTTTTGCAGGGGTGTGGTTCAATTGGTCCAACACCTGGTAGTCACTATGGCGAATAAACTTCAGAAATTCCTGGGCTTCCTCTTCAGTCACAGCCCCCTTTGTTTTGCCAAAGGCTACTTCTTTCTCAGTTTTTCCTTCTCCGGTAGTCTTGCCTTGTTTGGGCTCAGGTGGCGTATATACCCTTCCAGTCCGTGTCATTCTTCCCACTCCGGTTATATTTGTCCTTCACGGTGCCTGCAGACCTCTATGACTCGAGCATTCATGAGTCTTTGAAGGGTTTCCTGGAAGCCCCTTCGCTTTGCGGACTGGAGGTCATTATACTCTTCATCCCATGACCCTTCTATTAATCCCACCTTCAGCATATGGGAGTGTATTGTTTCCAAAGGCATTTGGATGTCCTCTACTTTGGAAATGCATTCTTCATCCCCCTCTATAGCGTTGACATTCGGTCCTTTATGGTTTGGAAGGGGATTGGTTGTCACACTTGGGCTCCCTTCTTTAAAGCTTATCCAGTCGGCCCGGATTAGGTCCCTTACCTTAAACTTCAGTGCCAGGCAATTCTCAGTAGAATGTCTCGGTGCACCAGCGTGGTAATCACACTGTGCATTTGGGTCGTACCCTCTAGGATATGGCGGCTGAAGTAGTTTTAGAGGGCATGGCACTACCATCGTGTTTTCAATGAGGTAAGGGAGAAGCTCTGTGTAAGAGATGGGAATCAGATCAAATTGTGGTGGGGCACAGTCATTGTTTTGCCTTCTCTGATTTGGATTCGGTGGGTTCATTTGTGGCTGTTGGTACGGTGCTTGTGGTGGTTGATATGGTGCCTGTAGTGGCACAGGCGGTCGCATGACAGGTGGGCGGAAATGTGGTGGATGTGGTGTTTGAACGGCAGCCACATATGGATGTGGTGTATTATGATAGGTTGATGGAAAGGCGACCGGGGTGGGTGGCCTCGGCTGGTTTCTTCTCTGATTATGGGAGATTAGATTAGTCTCTCCCTCTCTTCTCTTTCCTTCCCCATGGGAGGGTCTTCTTGCTGCATTAACCCCAGCTGGACCTCGGGCGATCTTCCCTGTCCGGAGGCCATTCTCTATTCTTTCTCCGATAGTGACGATATCAGAGAAGTGGGATGAAATACTTCCAATCATCTTGTCATAGAATGGCGATTGGAGTGTGTCAATAAATGTCGAGATCACCTCTTTCTCAGACAGAGGTGGGTCAACTTGCGCTGCTACTTCACGCCACCGTTGGGCGTATTCTTTGAACGTCTCGTTGTCTTTCTTGGACATGTTCTACAATTATACTCTATCTGGCGCCATGTCCAAATTGTACTTATACTGTTGCATGAAAGCATCTGCCAGATCCTCCCAACAGCGTATACGAGATCGTTCAAGATGGTTGTACCGGGTCAGAGGCGCTCCAGCCAAACTATCTTGAAAACAATGGATGAGCAGAGAGTCGTTGGAGGCATGCGAAGCCATCTTCCGGCAGTACATGGTAAGATGGTTTTTCGGACATGTCAGCCCCCGATACTTATCAAATTCAGGCGTTTTGAATTTGGGAGGAATAACAACGTCGGGAATTAGATAGAGTTGTGCAGCACTGCCTAATCCAAATCGATTCATTCCATCCATTTCCCTTAAACGCCTTTCCAAGAACTCTAATCTTCCTTCCTGGGTAGCAGCAGTGGCAGTACTTGGACCTGCAACAACATAGTGACTAACACTCCTGACTGGTCGGTCAACATGTGTCGGGCTCTCATTTAGAATTGAGGCTTGGTGTCCAGCTGTGGCTTGGACAGCTTGTGGTTGTTCAGCCTGTGTATGGACCGGAATCGTTTGAGGATTCTGGACAGGTGAGATGTTTGGTTGAGCCGCGTGAAGGATTGTTTCCTGATAATCTGGCTTCTCTTGGAATGGCGGGAAATAGCCCGGGGGTAACCCATACTGTGGGAAGGGCATGACATTCCCTTCTTTATCGACAAAAGTGTGTTGTTGAACATGGGCAGGGTTCGATTTACCAAGGCGAACGGTAACAGTAGGCCCTGCAGGGTTTGAGCTCGGTCCTCCAGCATGACCTTGAGCGTGTTGGGGAATGGGAGATTGCTGCCTTGCATTTTCAACTTCCGCTAAAGAATCCCTTTCTGTGATTCTCCTTTCGAACATCTTGGCCATTTCAGCCATTTGTTCTTTCAACTGATTAACCTCAGCTCGCAAATTCTCATTTTCTTGTTCTATATCGGCCATGAGTTTCTTTCTGAGCCTGGTCGCGTAGGGATGCTTACCCGTAGTGTCTAAAGAATCACAACAAACGATTAGAAAAATAAAGGGAACAGTTAAAGAAGATAAAAGAAAAATAAATGGGCATACGCAGGATACAATTCCGAATTTGACACGTATTTCTCAACCTTTCCCCAGAACGTCGCGTTCAAAAGTACTCGGTATAACAGTATATTGGAAATTAACATGAGACAACTTGTGGAGATGAAAAGAGCTTCATTATTTTGTTCTTCCAAACGATACAATATTGCTAGAAAGATTCGGATTACAAAACTTTAGCCACTCCTGGCTCGGGCAATCATGGCCCTCATTTTACAAAGTCTTTCCTGGCAATAGCTCAGAAATGATGATATCTCTTTAGGAGTAGACAAGGGATTGACCATGCCTTCGGCTTGCTCCAACATTGAGGGAAAATCTTCCAGGACTCCATTGGCTAGGTAAGCCAATTTAGCGAAACGATCCATCCATGAATGAATGATTTCGTCACTTTAGGCCAACTCTACCCTCAGAGCCTGTGTAGTCTCCTGGCAACGTCGTTCAGCATCAAGGGCTTTTTTATGCTCTGTGTTTATCTCTTGTTCACAGGCATTTATTACTTCCTCTAGCTGTAGTTCCAATTTACAGACCTGGGTTTGTAACATCTCTTTCTGCACCAAAGCCTCCTTTTCCTTCTCCTTGGATCGTACCAGCATGTCCTTCAAAATTTGTTTTTCGGCCAATACAGCATCGCTCTACTGACCTTTCATCTTTAACTGTGAATTGGCCGCCCGAAGGCATTGATCTTGTTTTATTCTGTAATCTTCATCAATCTTTCTCTTTTTCTGCATCTCTTCCATAGCATGCCTTCCTTCGGAATTCTTTTTCCTATGGAGGGTGCACTCTTGTTGGCACTTCAGGAGATCTTCTTCCAGTTTTTGATTCCTTGCCTTTAGCTCTTCTACTTGGGCTTTTAGCGATATGGTAACCTTGTCCTCCATAATGCACGGTGGAGGAACTGTGTCCACAGGTTGGTATGAGGGGCCCTTGAAAGGCAATTTCACGATGGAGACTCTATTCACCACCCAATCTAAGTATTCAACTTTCACAGCATGGCTTCGTGCTCCCAGTTCTTTGCCCATCCTATGGACCTTCTTCCAGGCATTGGCTATGTCCCGAATAGTGGAGGTGTAATTCCCATTCGCATAGTACAAAACGAAAGGAGTAAGCAGTGCTTCGTCCGGCGGCCCAAGTAGAGGATAAGCCAACTGCCGCTTAGCAATAACAGGATTATAATTGATGCAACCTTGTGTCCCCATTAGAGGAACATTTGGATATCCTCCACAGCTATAAATGATGGACTCAACTTCTAGCCATTGAGGACACCATCTCACCTTTTCTGCTGTAAGGCCCACAAGGTGATTAGCCCACTCACGCCCATTCTTCGTTGCCAACTGACACAACTTCAAATCAGAGATGGGACACTCGGCTTTGCATAGTTGATGAAAAGTGTGGGATGTGAGCCACACATACAGAACAGGCAAACAGCAAATAATCCTCTTTCCTCCTTGGGTATGACAGAAATCCAAGGTGCAATAGACATTGGCCAATACTGCTGTGACGGGATTTTCCAGTCTGTGCTTGCGAGCAGTGAAAACACCTATAGGATCATAATCCACGTAGTTGTCTAAGTTAGGGAATAAGACAACTCCATAGATAGTGAGAGCCAAGGTATCGATGAAAGCTTCCCATTCTTCCCTCTCTGCCAGGACATGCATGTGTTTCTCCAAAAATTCCCTAGTAAATCCGGGAATCTGGTTTCTGTTCATTTGTACACTTTTTAACATTTCAGGATGGACCTTCAAAATGCGAGCGACAGAAGTGACTGATGTATGACAGTCCAGATGACGATAAGGTATCTGTCCTTCCACTGGCATCCCTAATATTTGTTCAAACTCTTCTATGGAGGGTGCCAGTTGAAAGTCTTGAAAAGTGAAACAGCGGAGAGGTGGGTCATAGAATTGAGCCAGAGCTATGATGGCTTCTGTTTGGACGTCTACCTCCAAAAGTTTTAGGATCTTCCCATACCTCCTTGCGAAAGTCATCTTTTGTGTCAGGCTCAGTTTCTTCCCTAGTACTTGTAGACTGTCAGTATCGATCTTTCTAGCCTTGAGGTGCAATAACTTCTTTAATTCAGTCACCCCTATATCACAATTACTGTGTCCCATGTTAATTTCCATACTGATTTAGAAATACCGACAAATTCGGAATCGTCCCCTACGAACATCAGGACAAAAAACGGAATCAGTTATTATCAAGTCCTAAAGACCCATGTTCCTCCCAGGGATTTGATACAAGTTAAAAAAGTGGGGGGAACATGGATTTTTAAAACTCATGCGAGCTCAAAAGTCGTAGGTTTTTCCCAATCGTCATTGTCATTTCAACCAGAGGGAAATGAATTATAATTTTTTGTGGATTTTTCCTTTGACGATTAGGAGAACCTATGACTTCAGACTCAGAGTTACATGACAAAAAAAAAAGAGGATCATCCATTCACCCGAAGAATACTTATGTGTTCCAAAGATTTTGACTAAGCGAATCTTTGGGTGATAGATAATCCCTCTTTAATAACAGGAAAGTGAAAATGACATAAGGTAAAGTAAAGTTTGCCCTTTCGTGGCCTAAGTCAGGTTTTGTTGAAGGTTTTCTCTGGACCCTAGGGCTTATCTAAAAGTGACTCTCCACACCGGGTGGCTTATACTAGACTTCTAGAAGGTCACTAGAGCCAAGATCCTACCCATGACAGGGACGCAACAGTGGGGAACCACTAGGTGCGTATGTCACAAGAGGTTGAACTCTAGTTGGGGTTCTCACGATCACCGGATAGGAAGTACATCCTATACGATTCTGTATACCAACCCCTCCTAACTTAAGTTTCATTTAGGGCCCGGGTATAGGGCGCCACTCATAAGTGTGAGCGAGTAATTTGTGAGTGTAGTGTGTGAAAGGGCATTCAATACCTTTTACCTTACCTCATTCTGCACAAAGAACAAACACAGAACAAATATACAAAGTCGTCTACCCTAGGGTTCAATGATTGCAGAAAAGTAACATGGTCCTCTACACTAGGGTTCAACAAACATGCAAAATATAGACAACGAAACAAATAACAAGATACAATCAAAACAAGAACAGACATTCACAACAATTGACAGAAAATAAAACAAGGGGAAGAAATCCGAGATAACAACGGCTATATAAAAAGAACATGCACTTTCAATCAAACTGGCCTGACTCTCTTAAGTGTCCCCAGTGGAGTCGCCATCTGTCGCAACCTGGATCGCGACGGCGCAGCGAGAAGGAAAGAAAGTGTAGAATGAAACAGGGAGTCGCCACCAACGTTTTTATCCATAGGAAAAACATTGGAAAAAAACTAAGTTCAGTAAAGCACTGGTTAAAAATTGAGATTCAAGTTCGGGAGTCGATTACGAGTAGGGAAGGTATTAGCACCCTACATCGCCTGTCAAAAACAGTACCAAGATTAAAAATGCGCAACATAAATAGCCTTACAAAAGATGGTTTATTTCTTCCCTTTTATTGTTGTATTTTTATTTAAAAATGACAGAATGGAGTGAGAGAACTGTACAAACATAGAATGTCGAAGCGAGGTCAATGGGACGTTTCATCCGAATTAAACTCGACTTCGATATGAGACAGAGAGGGGAAGAGAATGCTAATAAGGCGTCATGCCTAAATTAGACGTTCTCGAATAAAAAAAAATAGGGATAGGAAAGAGATAAGCGGGACGTCTCGTCCTAAGTATCCCCTCCTTATGAATTATGGCAAGGCTTGAGCAAAAACTAGGGGGAAATCAACAAGACGTCACGTCTAAATTGATTTTCATGGAAGCGACCAAAAAAAAGAACATTTATGAAAGAAACATAAAAGTGAGGAAATAAATCAATAAAAAGAAATAAGAAAGATGGGCCCGACAGGAGTTGAGGTCCTGCTCCTATGTATTCTTGAATTATCAAGAAATCAGGGTTACATAGTTCTGAGTGTTTTTCTTTTAGGAAAAGACTTGGGAGATGATGATGGATGTTATTGAGGTGGGGAAATCGTACAAAGCGAAGTTCTTCGCACGTGTACGAATCCTAAAGAGGTTGTGTAGATGGGAGTGCTCCCGTACGACACTATTTAAAAATGATTTGTTTCCCTTTTTTTATTTTATTTAGATTTGAAAGAAAACATAGGAAGCATTTATTTCCCTTTGTTATATTTTTACTATGAAGCGAAATGGGAAGGTAGCAGAAGCTACAAGAGAGAAATGGAAACAGTAAGTTTGGAAAACAGAGGGAAAAATGAGCGAAAACTGAGGGGAAGAAGAGAAAACCGAGTGAGAAAGTGGGAAAAACCGAGTGAAAATGGAAGAAACCGAGTGGAAATGGAAGAAATCGAGTAAAAAATGAAATACCGAGTGATAAAAGCAGAAAACCGAGTGAGGACGAGGAAAACCGAGTAAAAATGGTAAAACCGAGTAGAAATAGGAAATACCGAGTGAAAGTAGTAGATTACCGAGTGAGGGGTGAATACCGAGTGAGACTGAGTGAGAAGAGGGACGGTGTTGGAGTTGAGAGGAGAACGGTACCGAGTGGTGAGGACAGAGTGGTAAAAGGGAGTTGGGAGGTCGGTTTGGTGAGGGACAGTGTTTGGAGTGAGGAGTGAAGAGGTCAAATTTGGTGGACTTGAGGGGAAGGCTGGACGGTGTTGGTGGTTTTAAGGAAGATGGACGGTTGATGTGGGTTTGAGGAAAACGGTTAGTGGAGAAGGGAATTGGGACAGTGTGTGGGAGAGAGGAGTGAGGAGGTCGGATTGGTAAAAGGGAGTTGGGGAGGTCGGTTAGGTGAGGAGTGGGGCTGTTAGAGAGGGTGAGAGGAAGGAGCTGGAGGGTGTTTGGTGGCTGGAAGGGGGCTGGACAGTGTGTGAGAGAGAGAGGATGAGGGTGAATTCAAGCAGAGTTTTCTCACTTCATGAATGCTCGTTTCAAAGCTTCAGCCCTCTATTTATAGGCTTTTTCGAGTGGAAAGCCAGCTCAGGCTTCCACTCCGAGTGGAATGCCAGCTCAGGCTTCCATTCCGAGTGGAATGCCAGCTCAGGCTTCCATTCCGAGTGGAATGCCAGCTCAGGCTTCCACTCGGTCCTGGTAGTGGGGGACAGTGGCTGGTGCGAATTTTTAATTCCTCCACTTCCGCCCCTTGTCTGCCAGCCACCTGCAGGATTCCTGGATCCACTTGGGTGGTGGAATCCAGGTCAGCATGTGCAATCCGAGAGAGGATGGTAGAAATCTGAGAGAAAATAGTAGAAATCCGAGTGAGGATGGCTCGGATCAGCCTCCCAGTCAGTATTCATCCACACTGGGAGTCAATTCCGAGTGGAATGAAGCATTCCCCATAGAAGGCCGAGTGAAAATACTCCTTTCCGAGTGGTTTTACTCGGTATGAGGTTGCTGTGAGACATTCAATCGGAACCGAGTGACAAGTGACTCCGACCTGACTGAAATGGTTGAATAATGACTCAGAATTGGGTTTAAAAGGACTCAGAATTGGGTGAGAAGTAGCTCAGTAATTGTTTAAAAATTGACTCAGAAATGAGTAAAGGATGACTCAGAATCCAGGTGAGAATTGGTGACTCGGGTTTGATGAAAATGAGCTCGGTGATGTTTAAATATGGCTCGGAAATTGAGTAAAAGGACTCACTCGGTTCTGATTGAAGAAGCAACACTCGGAACTTTTTCAGTCGGATGTATTTTGCTCGGATCTCATCTCTGTGTGAAGCATTCACTCGGAATTTCTTCAAAAGTGACACAGAACTTGACTGCTTGAAGAATTTACTCGGAACTGACCTTGGGAGCTCTTAATCAGAATGGAACTTGGACATTTTCACTCGGAACCTTCCTTCCTTGCACTCAGAAATTGGAAATTTGAATTTTTCACTCGGAATCTACCTATTTTCCACTCAGACATTGGAATTTCACTCGGAAATCAGCTATTTGATGCACTTTCTTAGAAGTTCTTCACAAATCCGAGTCTTTGATTGCTCGGAAACACATGACTGTTTCCCAACTCACTCGGAGTCGGCTTCTGCTTCAATCAGAATTAAAAACTCAGTTTCATCAATCGGTATCTCTTGAACCACTCGTAGAGACTTTGCACACATTAATTCAGAAATTATTTCATTCGGTTGTTGTCACCCGGGAACCGATTGAAGATTGACCATTCGGCACAGGATCAGTCGGAACTTAGTATTTTCACTCGGAAAGGACTTGCTTCCCACTCAAGACTTGGAGACTTGGAATTTTCACTCGGAAAAGCTTCCCCCCAATTAAAATTTTTCCTTCCAATTACACTTTGAGTCGGATTTTCCTTCGCTCAGACTTGTTTTCACTCAGATCAGTAGCAATCAGAAAGCACTCACTCGGATTTAGCATTTCTTCACTCGGATTAGATGCAATTAGAAAGTAATCCTTCTCAGCATTCATCCTCCAACAGAGTCAGCTATTCATCACTCGGAATAGCTCTGACAGGGAGTCATTCCACTCTTATTCACCTTCAGTAGTGAAGCATTTCACTCGAAACTGACCTATTCTGACTAATTTCACTCGGATTTACTCCAACAGGGGCACATTCCACTCGGATTTGATCTATTCTGAGTAATTTTACTCGGATTTACTCCAACAGGCGCACATTCCACTCGGATTTTTGTTCAATAGGGCTATATTTCACTCCTAAATGCTTCAATCAGAGTCATCTTACTTAGATTTGCCATTTTTGGGCCATTCCACTCGGATTTTTGTTCAGTAGGGCTATATTTCACTCCTAAATGCTTCAATTAGAGTCATCTTGCTCGGATTTGATCATTTTGAGTCATTCCAATCGGAAATGCTTCATTTTGACTCGGATTTGACTATTTTTGAGTTTTTCCACTCGGATTTATCTCCACCAGGGCTGTATTTCACTCGGAAATGCTTTAATCTGAGTCATCCTGCTCAGATTTGATTATTTTGAGTCATTCCAATCGGATTTGCCTCCAACAGGGTTGTATTTCACTTGGAAAAGCTTCATTTTGAGTTATCTCGCTCGGTTCTGATTATTTTGGAGCCATTCTACTCGAATTTGACCATTTTGAATTAGAATTCAGTATAAAAAAGATTCATTCCACTTGGACCAGACCAAAAGAGGTGTTCACAGTGCATATAATGATGAATGCTAAATACCGAGTGGGCCTAGTGTAGCCTTCGCTTGAGCGCTGGCTGCTTCTTCCCCTGGGCTGCTTCTGGTCGGTTTTTCCTTCTTCTTGCCTTCCTTTCCTTTTTATTAATGGTCATTGGACCTAGCTCTCATATCTTTATATATGGGAGTGGCTTTTAATTATTGATCCAGGTATTTTCTAAATTATTGGCCCGGTTCTTCATGACTTATTTTGGGAAAAAAAAATTTTCCCTGTCCCGGGCTTAACTCTAATTAATTTTGAGGATGTTACATTTTGGTATCAGAGCAGACCGAAAGGTCCATGGCCAAGGTTTGCTTACTGAGTGTAAGCGGTTATGTGCAGTATGACCGAGTGGTCATCATTTCTTATGGTGTTTCTCAGCCTGAGTTGGCCGAGAGAGAATGTAATGGTAATGTTGAGTCGGTTGTGAGGAAAATTGGGTGATGATATTGAAGCTTTCATAATTATTGAAACTGTGTTAATTGAGTTAAACTCTTGTGTATGCCATGTTAATGGTTCATGGTCGAGTCATATTGATTGGATGGATTTGAACTCATATGCTGAGTTGGCTGAGTGAGTAATATTGGGGAATCCCATGTTGTGAGGATTTTAAATGGTGTGATGGCTTGTGCAATTGTGATGGGAGAACTATACTCTTGGCACGTGAACCCCTTTATGGTATTTGATGTTGTTGAATGAGTGCAGATTCCTAAGTTGGAGGATTTTAATATGTGATAGGTGATTGAATATAAAAGCTGATGCATGTTTGGTTAGGATTTTTGTCTCGGTTTGATGTGTGAAAACAGAGTAGATGATTGGATTAGGTACTGGGCCACTAAGTGTGGTAACCCAATTGATTGGGCATAATCATGTGTGGTTGGATGTTGTAAGGAATTGATATGGTGAGGTACCTGTTAGTTTGGGTACTCTCTCGGTTTTGTGATTGAAAACCGAGTGAGTTGTTGATTGAATTTCTGACCCTGAGTTGTACATCTCTGTGGGTGTAGTGAGTTATTAGGCTTAAATCCGAGTCGTGGCCTGTAATGAATGGTGATATTAAGGAATATCAGATTGATTGGCCAATAGTTTGTGATGGATAAGATTAAAGAAGGAATTTTTACTCGGTTTGGACTAGAAACCGACTGCTTTTATGCCATTTTATGGAGAGTGTGACTGGCATTTGATGATTATTATCATGAGGATTGCATTAGAATAAATGTAAGAAGGGAATATATGCCTTGTGTGGGTCAGATGTATGCTGTTAGTATGTCATTCTACAGTGATAATGATGGATAATTACTGGCTGTTAGTGAATAATGCACCTGTGATTCTGTATCATAATGCTATTGATGATGGTGTGTTGTTTATAGATTGGTATAAATTACTAATAAATTTTGAGTGAATCAGTATTATCCGAGTGAATTTGATCGGTATAAGTAAAATAACTGTGAGGATGCTGTTCCAGTGTGACTCTACATGCCATAGGTATTGTGGCAGTGTACATTTTGCATTGACTTGATGTAACTGTTGTGATTCTGTGTCATAATGCTATTGATGATGGTGTGCTGTTTATAGATTGGTATAAATTACTAATAAATTTTGAGTGAATCAGTATTATCCGAGTGAATTTGATCGGTATGAGTGAAATAACTGTGAGGATGCTGTTCCAATGTGACTCTACATGCCATAGGTATTGTGGCAGTGTACATTTTGCATTGACTTGATGTAACTGTTGTGACCCTATAGGAATGAAGCATCATCCTATAAGTTGGATGCAGCAGTTCATAGGTCGGCAAGTGAGACTGTAGCTGCTTATGGAGATGGCTTGAGTCTATTGAACTGCTCCGAGCAAGGTGAGGATTTGAATCTGAATGGATGAGTATGTGGTTGAGTATTAAAATGATGGACAAGTGAAAGAAAGAGTTGCTGGGTGAAGTGGAATTGTTGATACCCGAGTGGGTGATTTCCAAGCCAATTGGTGACACTTCCAAGTGAAAGGTGTTAAGAGTGGGCTGTCTCGAAATTTCTTGTGGTGTGGTCAGTAACCACTTGGGAGGTGGAGTTGTTCCGATTGGAAATTGACTGGTCGGTGAATGCTTGGAAGGCATTGGTATGTAAGTTGTTCTGGGTGGCATGCAGTGTTATACCGAGTTGTTATTGAGGCAGGTTCCTGATTGAATTTTGAGGACGAAATTCCTTAAAGGTGGGGAGAGTGTAACATCCCAGATTTTTAAATAATTATAAATTTTAGATTAAGGTTTTGGATTGATGGAATTAATGGTTAATTAAGGATTAATTGCCAATTAGGAAAATTATTGAGTGATAATAATAATAAAAATAATAATAGTAATGCCTTGGTGGCATTAGAGAGAGTTTCGGTTCTTTCTTTCCTTCTCCCGCGAGGCTGTGGTAGAGCAGCGTAATGATGGGCTGAATGGGAGTGTGTGTGTGTGTGTTGATAAGGCTTCAGCTTTGGTTTTCCTCCCCACTCTCTTTATTTCCTTTGTGGGTACATGTTCTGATGACAGAAATGCTCCTCCTTCTCTCTAGAACTCCTTGGAGCTCCTGCTCCTTCGTCCTCTCCTTTATCTTCTTCTTCCACTCACGCATGGTGTAGAACCGAGTGGAGTATGCTGGGAATCAATGTGTTGCTACGAGGAATAGCATGGGGGAGTGCAACAGCGTGTGGCTGTGTGACTTGGAGGCTGGGTTCTTCCTTTGGTTCCCTGG
Organism: Clitoria ternatea; assembly: GCA_037962975.1. Taxonomy (NCBI): domain Eukaryota; kingdom Viridiplantae; phylum Streptophyta; class Magnoliopsida; order Fabales; family Fabaceae; genus Clitoria; species Clitoria ternatea. Next base: position 143,351,071 of record CM075670.1, read on the forward strand.
TGCTTCCCCTTCTTCTTCTTCTTCTTCTTCTTCTTCTTCTTCTTCTTCTTCTTCTTCTCCTTCATATGATGGGCTCGGTTGGAGCCTGCAGCTATGTGCATGCCTCGGTTTGTGATGCATGATGGTTCACTGTTGATGAGGCTGTGCTGCTCTTGTGAGGATGAAGACATGCATGGATGGTGCATGGAAGCTTGGTGGTCCTCCATGGTGGGGAGGATGGTGCTGTTCGAGTGTAGAACAGCTTTGTACTAAGCCTTGGAGGTTGCTACTCGAGTAAACAACATGGATTCTTCCATGGCTGTGAGCAGAGTGGAACTTAGGTGTTGATGGCTCTTCTCACTGCTGGAAGGCCGAGCAGAGTGCTGCTGTGGCTGGGCCGAGTGGCCATATGACTCCTGGAAACTTCATTCCAGGTAAGGGGAGCTATTGCATCTTAAGTGCATAGTTTATGGACGGACTTCCGGGTGACTTTATTGCATTGTGTTGTGTTCTGTTGGATGTTGTATGTTGTTGAGTTGAACCCGGATTGATGTTTATTATTTAAGTTGTGCATGATTATCCGTCCAAGAGATGCATGATGATATTTATGATGATGATTATGTTATGATGCTTGAGATACATGTATGTTGATGCTGAGTTCAATGTGTGATCCTCTATTTGTCCCTGGGTGTGTTGTACATTTGAATGCATGTGAGCTTTATTGATGTATATGTGTATGCTGAATGCATGTATGGGGACTGTTATGATGAATGCCGAGTAGGCTTATAGATTAAAGCATGAAATGCTTATTGGAAAGGATAAATCCGAGTGAATAGAGGATAATCCGAGTAGATGGCCTAGGATTGCTGAGTGGTTGTGATGAGTTGCCGAGTCATCTGATTTGCTGTGGAAATGCTGAGTGCATATAATGCTGAATGCTAAATACCGAGTGGGCCTGGTGTAGCCTTCGCTTGAGCGCTGGCTGCTTCTTCCCCTGGGCTGCTTCTGGTCGGTTTTTCCTTCTTCTTGCCTTCCTTTCCTTTTTATTAATAGTCATTGGACCTAGCTCTCATATCTTCATATATGGGAGTGGCTTTTAATTATTGATCCAGGTATTTTCCAAATTATTGGCCCGAATCTTCATGACTTATTTTGGGAAAAAAAAAATTTCCCTGTCCCGGGCTTAACTCTAATTAATTTTGAGGATATTACATCTTATCCTTGTAATCGATTAGCTTCTACTCAGAGACTTGGTAATCAATTATGCTTCATCTTGTAATCGACTAGGCCTGGCACCTGATGCATTTAATTTGATTATGCAGCTTCGTAGTCGATTGGCCTTGTGTATAATCGATTAGCTGTCATTCCAGGAGCTTTGTAATCGATTGTATGTATCCTATAATTGATTAACTTCAAACACCTGATGCATTTAATTTACACAGAGGCACTGTAATCGATTAGTATTATTGGTGCAATCGATTAGATGAGAAACAGGAACTATGTAATCGATTAGATATGGTTCCCTAATCGATTAGTATGCGTGTTTTTGTAGGTCTGATGCATTTTCTTGTTTTTCCAAGTTTTTCTTCAAGAGTCCTTTGTCATTATCAAAATCTGTGATCCTGAAAACATATTCAAACACATTCTCCCCCTTTTTGATGATGACAAACCATGTTCATCTCTTGAGGGTTGTTAGTTCAAAAACTTATTTGTTATCTCTAATTTTATCTCTATCAAAAACATATTCAAATTCTGCATAATGTTATCTCTTAATATGAAAATATTATCTCTTGAGCATTATCTTCTTATCTATTTCAGATTTATCTTTATTTCAAAATATCTCCCCCTATCTAAGAGAGTTTATGCCTTAGAGATAATTTTCAAATTTGTTAACCATTTGTTGTTATATGCAATTAGATTTCACTTGTTATTATAGCAGGCAGATATGAACTCTCAAATATTTCTCCCCCTTTGGAATCATCAAAAATAATAAAGCAATAGAGAGAAATATAGAAACTGAAACTTTTATTGATTGAAAAAGGGAAATTACAGAATTGAAAGTTGACAGAAATAAAAGAAACAGGAAATAATTCAAATAAAGCACAATAAAACGGATCTAGTTATCCGGATTGAAAAAGCGAAGTTCAGAAATTTGGTGAGATAACTCCTCATAGCGCTGCTACATGAGTTCAAAATGTTGCTGCTCAGTCATTTGAAATTGTTGGAGGGAGTTTTTAATTCGATCAAAATGGTTATCAAGATGAGCATACAAGGCAGTGAGGGGATCAGGTGGAGCGGATGATTCTCCTTGAGGTGCAGGAGTAGGAGTGGGAGTAGGAGTAGGATCAATAGTAGGGGTGGGATGATCTTCCTTAAATGGACTGCTGCCATGAATTCTGTCACTTTTGAGTATCCATCTTCCAGCTACACAAACCATACCCATTTTATTGAGATGGTGAGTCCCAATGCAAGCTTGAGAGGGCACTTTTTCAGCAAGTTCTCCAGCCAAATCTACTTCATATGCCTTGAAGATTTTTGTGAGCAAGATGCCATAAGGCAGTTTGTGTTGCTCCTTGGATTTCAGGATGTGGAGCTTGATGAGTTGAATCCAGTTGATGTCCTTGTGGTTGATGATGGCCCACATAAGTAGAACATCATCTTCCTCAACCAAGGCATAATTTCCACCGTGAGGGATAAGTATTTTAACCATAAAGAAGTGTAGGAGACGATTGTTAAGAGTTAAATGGCCTACCAATTTGTGATTGCTGAGGGGACGGTTGGCCTTCCAAAGAGATTGGCATGCTGGAATGGGATTGAAATCCTACTCATCCTTAGGATTACTCCCTGCAAATTCAATAGTAGAGAGGGGAATTTGTGTGATTTCAGAGAGTTGTTGGTTGGTGATTTTGAGAGTCACATTCTTGACTCTAGCTTCCAAAGTGCGATCAACCAATTTCATATTGCAGAAGAATACCCTCATGCTTGAGAGTTAGGAATAGAAGGAGATTGTAGTGGTGAAAGAGTTGAGTGAAGGTAAAACAGGGGTTTTTAAAAGTTGGGGCATTAATGAAATGGGGAGTGATGATGTCTTTCTCAGAAAATTTCTTTATGAAGTTTTGGAGGTCTCTTGGTGAAGTGAAGAACCTAGAGAAATCTAGAGGATTTGTGGGTTGGTTTATGGAGGACCTAGCCCTCTTCACTTGTCTTGAGGAAGACATGGCAATGGAAGGGAATGCAGAGAAGAAGTGGAAGAAGATGAGAAAAATGGAAGAGCTCTTGGAGACTTGGGAGAGTGGAAGAGGAGTGGTGTGAGATGAAAGAATGAAAGGGGTTTATTTATAGGGAAAAGTAGGGTTTAGAGATGAGAGAGGGAGTAATAATGATGATGAATAATTGGCCCAAACGCATATCATACAGATTCTGAATTAAAAATCTGCACATGATACGATGCTAATCGATTAGGCAACTGATACTAATCGATTAAGGTGTGTATTCTGGGGAACATGAAACATTTTTGCACAGAGGTAATCAATTGTGGCCGGTGGAGTAATCGATTGCCTTAAAAATAGAAACTTTGTAATCGATTAGGAGAGGATGATAATCGATTATCTGGAAGGTGAAACGTCAATAATCGATTTTGTTGAATGTCTAATCGATTATACAAGAGACAGAGACTTAATAATCGATTAGTAATGAGATTCTAATCGACTATTGGTGAACCAGAATTTGTGTAATCGATTGTTTAAGAGTCTGTAATCGATTATCAGGGGAACAGAAAGTTTATAGTCGATTATACTGATCATACTAATCGATTATGAATTCTTAGAAGTGGTCTGAACTGATAGATTTCAAGTGGAACGGCACTTAATCAATATATTAAGTATTAACACATTGTAAATCAAGAAATTATCAAAATTGTTTCAGCATTCAAACACAATTGGAAATGTCTAAGATTCCTAATTCTCTTCTAATGTGTATGAATTGTTCCTTTGCAAGTGGTTTGGTGAATATATCAGCAAGTTGTTTAGTGGTTTCAATATGTTCAAGCACACAATCACCCTTCAATACATGATCCCTAATGAAATGATATCGAATTTCAATATGTTTGGTTCTTGAATCCACTACAGGATTCTTTGAAATATTAATAGCACTTGTGTTATCACATTTAAGAGGCACATGGTCTAACATGACACCAAAGTCAAGAAGTTGTTGTCTCATCCAAAGGATTTGAGCACAACAACTACCAGCTGCAACATATTCTGCCTCAGCTGTAGATAGTGAAACACTTACTTGTTTCTTGCTATGCCAAGAAACAAGAGAACTACCAAGCAAGTGACATGTTCCACTAGTGCTTTTCCTATCAAGTTTACATCCTACAAAATCTGAATCAGAATAACCAACTAAAGTGCATTCAACCCCTTTGGGGTACTATAAGTCAACATTTTGAGTTCCAACAAGATATTTCATTATCCTTTTTACTGCAGTTAGGTGTGATTCTTTTGGGCATGCTTGATATCTTGCACATATACAAACAACAAACATGATATCCGGTCTACTAGCGGTTAAGTAAAGTAAGGATCCAATCATACCTCTATATTTTGTGAGTTCAACATCCTTACCCTTCTCATCCTTGTCCAAATAACATGAAGTGCCCATAGGTGTGGCAATGTCATTTTCCTTGTCCATGTTGAATTTCCTAATCAATTCCTTGCAATACTTTGATTGACTAATGAAAGTTCCTTCATTAGTTTGCTTAATTTGCAGTCCAAGGAAGAAAGTAAGTTCCCCCATCATGGACATCTCAAATTCTTCCTGCATTAGCTTAGCAAACTCTTTGCACAATGATTCATTAGTAGCACCAAAGATTATATCATCAACATATACTTGAACCAATAGTATGTCATTCTTTTTATGCTTAATGAATAATGTTGTGTCAACCTTCCCTCTTTCAAAGTTATTTTCTAAAAGGAATTTACTTAATCTTTCATACCAAGCTCTTGGAGCTTGCTTTAAACCATATAAGGCTTTCTTTAATTTGAAAACATGATTTGGAAATTGGAAGTTTTCAAAACCTGGAGGTTGATCAACATACACTTCCTCTTGAATGTATCCATTCAAGAAAGCACTCTTGACATCCATTTGGTACAATTTAAAGTCCTTACAACATGCAAAGGCTAATAATAATCTAATAGCTTCAAGCCTAGCTACGGGAGCATATGTTTCTTCATAATCAATGCCTTCTTCTTGATTATAACCTTTAGCTACTAGCCTAGCTTTATTCCTAGTAATTATACCATTTTCATCTAATTTATTTCTAAACACCCATTTTGTTCGTATTATTTGGTGATCATTGGGTCTTGGCACTAGTTCCCAAACTTTATTTCTTTCAAATTGATTCAATTCTTCTTGCATGGCTAACATCCAATGTTCATCAATAATAGCTTCATCAATGCATTTGGGTTCTATTTGTGATACAAATGCTAAATGATTACATGTGTTCCTAATGGCGTTTCGAGTACTTACACCTTTAGTCATTTCACCTATAACTTGGTCCAAGGGATGATCCTTCAAAGTGATCCATTGTTGTGGTTCCTCATGTTGTGTTGTTTTTCCTTCATTGTTGCTTTCCTCTTTATTCTCCAAACTCATTTCTTGAAATGTACCTACAAGGTCATCGACGTCTTCCTTTCTCGGGGAGTTATGGCTATTTTCATCAAATTTAACATGAATAGACTCCTCAATGGTATTTGTTTGTTTGTTAAAGATTCAGTAAGATTTACTAGATTGTGAATATCCTAGGAAGATTGCCTTATCAGCTTTTGCATCAAACTTTTCTAAATTATCCTTTCCATTGTTGAGTATGAAACATTTACATCCAAAGATATGAAAATATGAAATATTGGGTTTTCTTCCCTTGTAAAGTTCATAGGGGGTTTTCTTTAGAATAGGCCTTATTAAACATCTATTCATAACATGACAAGCGGTATTTACCGTGTTGGCCCAAAACTGTTTTGCAATGTTATTTTCATTTAACATGGTTCTTGCAAGCTCCACTAAAGATCTATTTTTCCTTTCAACTACTCCATTTTGTTGTGGAGTTCTTGAAGCTGAGAAAATTGTGATTGATACCATGTTTTTCGCAAAATTTTTCAAACGATTAGTTTTCAAATTCTCCCCCATGATCAGTTCTAATGGATGCTATCTTTGAGTTTTGCTCATTTTGAATAATCTGAGCAAGTTTTTTGAATGCATGATATGCTTCATTCTTATGAGCAAGAAACAAGGTCCATGTATATCTTGAATAATCATCTACAATCACTAGACCATAGTAATTACCACCAAAGCTTTTAATTTTGGAAGGTCCAAATAGATCCATGTGCAAAAGTTATAAAGGCTTTTGAGTGGAAACAATGTTTTTAGCTGGAAATGATGCCTTTACTTGTTTTCCCTTTTGACATGCATCACAAAATTTGTTTTCAAATTTAAGCTTTGGTAAACCAATTATTAATTCTTTAGAAACAAGTTTATTCAAATGGTCTACATGAATATGAGCTATTCTTTTATGCCACAGCCATGTTTCATCCTCTCTAGTCATAAAGCATTGTACATCATTTGAGGACAAACTATCCATATCAATCATGTAAATATTATCAATTCTTTGACCTACAAACTTGACTTCCTTATTAATCTTATGTTCAATTATGCAACAGTTTGATTCAAACAAAACTCTATATCCTTTGTCACATAATTGACTAATGCTAAGTAAATTGTGTTTGAGGCCTTCAACATATAGTACATCACTAATAAAAGTAGAAGAATTCTTACCAATGTTTCCAATGCCTAGTATTCTCCCTTTGGTGTTGTCTCCATAGGTAACACTTCCTTTCCTTTTGGGAGTGAATGATGTGAATTTCCTTATGTCTCCTATCATATTCTTTGAACACCCACTATCCAAATACCAATGGGTGTTGCTTGCCTTGAAGCATACCTACAAAACAAGATTAATTTAGAGAACTAGGTACCCATTGTATGTTGGGTCCTTTTAGGTTAGTTTGTGGTAATGTTCCTTTGGGAACCCATACCTTTCTAATAACTTTTGGACCTAATTTTCTAACATTACAATTTGAAGAGTTATGTCCTTTAAAACCACAATGATTGCATCTCATGAAAGGTGATGATGATCTCCTAGGTGGTACAAATAAGTTTTTGTAATATTTTCCTTTTTGGTGGAGTTGTATCCTAAACCGGTTTTATCAAGCATACATCTTTGGTTTCCAAGTAATATATTTAAGTTATCTCTACCATTTGTAAATTTTTCTAATGTTCTATTTAAATCTAAAACCTTGGTTTCTAAAATGTCACATTTCTTTACAAATTCACACGGTTTGGTCCTAGAGCATGCTTGAACATTTTCTTATTCATCTTTCAAACATTTATTTTCTTTACAAACTTCTATAAGATCCTTTTCAAGAGTGTCAATGGTTTTTCTTGATAATTTGTATTTACTAGAGAGCTTGATAAATTTATCATACAACTCTTCAAAAGCATCTAGTAATTCATTCTTATCTAAGTCACGAAGATTTACCTCATTATCTTCTTCTTGGTGATTTGCTATTAAACAAAGATTCGCTTCTTCATTTTCGGATTCATCGGAGCTACTTACATCGTTTTCATCCCAAGCGATGTAAGCTCTTCTTCTTCCTCTTTTCTCCTTGTTCTTTTTCTTTAGATTTGGGCAATCTACTTTGAAGTGCCCTTTTTTTCCATATTCAAAACAATTTGGTGAAGAAGAGGATTCATTAGAGATTGGTTTCTTACCTTGGGGTTTGAAGTTCTTTTGGAATCTTTTGTTTTTCATGAACTTTCCAAATCTTTTCACAAACAAACCAAATTCTTCTTCTTTGTCAAGGTCACTATATGATTCTTCTTCATGTGTAGAGGTGGCCTTGAGAGCTAAGCCTTTCTTCTTGGAGGATTTTTCTTCTTCCTCCGCTTGCTTCAAAACTCTTAGTTCTTGCTCTTGCTCTTGTAGTTTTCTGAAGAGTGTGGCTAGTGACATCTCATTGATACTTGGGGATTGTTTGATGGCAGTAACAAGAGGTTGCCATTCCCTGCTAAGACTTTTCAAAACTTTATGCACAAGTTCTTTGTTAGTATATACTTTTCCAAGTGTAATAAGGTGATTTATTATAAGTGTAAATCTCTTTTGTATTTCTACAATGGTTTCTCCGGAGTTTATCCTAAAACTCTCATATTGACTAGTTAAGGTACTAATCTTGGAGTCTTTTACATCACTAGTACCTTCATGAGTTACTTGTAAAGTATCCCACATTTCCTTAGCGGATTGACAAGTCATTATTCTAAAAAATTCATCGGGACCTAATGCCATAGTGATGAGATTTTTAGCCTTATACCCGTATTGCACTTTCTTCTCCTCATCACTAGTCCATTCTTCTATAGGTTTTTTAATATTTTTATCATTGACAGTATGCATGGGTGTATAAGGACCATTTTCAATGGCATTCCAAATTCTTAAATCAATAGTTTTATAACTTTGAAATTTGATGATTGGTGTGTTCTGGTTGAGTGATAACCTACGAAATACCCAGATATGTGATATCTATGAGTTATATAGTGTTATATTGATTTCCGTCCATGATTGTATATTGAATTGCATGAGATGCATGTTGATGATAATGAGAATGCTGAGTGCTTGCATGAGATGCATGTTGATGATATTGAGAATGCCGAGTGCTTGCATGAGATGCATGTTGATGATACTGTGAATGTCGAGGGTATACAGCGTGGGACGCTTATTATTGAAATGGTAATCAAATGTATATGCATGTGATACCATGAAAGACCTTGAGTGGGACTCAAGGCAAGCCGACTGAGTGGGACTCAGGGCTTGATAATGTGAATGCCGAGGGTATACAACGTGAGACGCTGCTTATTGAAATAGTAATCAAATGTATATACATATGATACTATGAAAGACCTTGAGTGGGACTCAAGGCAAGCCGACTGAGTGGGACTCAGGGTTGCCTGTAACACTGCCGTTGTCGCTGAGAGTGATTGTGTTACATGAGAGGGCAAACGGTTTGGTACCAGTAAAACGGCCGGATCAGCTGAGAGCTGAGAAAAAGGCTGAGAGCCTATGTTGCAACCCAAAACTTAATAATGAACAAATGGATCCGATTGACTGAATGTGTGTACACTGATAACTGTTGCCAAGTGCAATGTGACTTGTATGGTTGTGTATATGTTATTGAGAATAGCATGAATTATATAGCCTTGAATGAGTTGAGTAAATCCCGATTGGATGATGTTATGTGTGTAATCATATTGAATGGCAATGTTATTGTTTGTTTGAGACATGATATTGTATAGTTGAGAATTGGAGGATTAATCCAAGTCAATAACTGTTATTTAATATGTAAAATGTTCACCTCTACTTGTGGCTATATTTTCAGTGGATATTGGTCGGGATGGTGAATGGCGAGTGCTCATTAAGCCGTGAGAGGAGTATTTGTACAGATATAGTGTACATATTGAATATAGTTTTGACATAGCCTTGGCCGGCTCTTATGTACACTGTTTGGGTTTGAATATATTTATATATACGAGTTTGAACTATTCAGAATTATGAACATATGTATATATATATAATGTTATGAGGTTGTTGAATTATCCAGGAAGTATTGCTGTAGGAGGAATGTCAAAGACTAAATAGCTCTATGTGAAACATAGTTGAGAGAGCCTTTTCAGAGTGAAGAAGGCTCAAAATAGTTCCGAGAGAGATGTGTTTGAAAGGACTACTTTCGAGGGAAGGATAGTCAATATGTTTCCGAGTGAAAAATAGTTGAGTGAACCTCTTCCGAGTAAAGAAAGATTTAAATACTCCTGAGAATTTACCGAGGGAGAACCACTTCCGAGGGAAGAATGGTCAAGGTAATTCTGAGTGAAACCTATCCTAGAAAACCTCTTCCGAGTGGATAAGGTTTAAATATTTCTGAGTAAGACTTGACCTAGGAAACTCTTCCGAGTGAAGAAAGGTTAGAGTATTTTCCGAGTGAAACTGGACCAAGGGGATCATTTCCGAGGGAAGTATGGTCAAGGTGTTTTCCGAGTGAGACATAACCGATAGAACCGCTTCCGAGTGAAGAGAGGTTAAAATATCTCCGAGTGAAACATAATCGAAGGGAAATACTTCCGAGTGAAGGAAGGTTAAATATTTCCGAGTGAGACATAACCAAGAGGACCACTTCCGAGGGAAGGAAGGTCAAGATGATACCGAGTGAGATATAGCCGAGGAAACCTCTTCCGAGTGAGGAAAGATTAAAATATTTCCAAGTGATACATGACCGAGTGGATTACTTTCGAGGGAACTACTTCTGAGTGATGGAAGGTGTAAAGGTTCCGAGTAAAGAAGGACCGAGTGAATCATTCCGGATGAAAGTTAAAACGCTTCCGAGAGAACTGCGTCCGAAAGGAGACCTCCCAGGTGTATAATGGGGATTCGACTATGAGTGAGGAATCCTGAGTGAGGCATGACCTGAAGGGACCATCCCCGAGTAATGGGAGGTTCGGATTCCGAGTGAAGGAATACACCGAGTGTAGGGACTCGCTCTAGCGAGTAGGCGCTCGCTCACGCGACTTTTACTAATTCCGCTTAACTGAATCAGGATCTCGCCACGCGAGTGGCACTCGGACTCCCTTTTCTGTTTCCCGACTCCATTTTCTTTACCGATTCAGGAATTTGAACGTGAAAAATTTTCCCTCGGCTTCGGGTTGTCTTTATTAAGTCGGGATGTTTCAATTGTGATGCAACTAATGTTGATTTTTAGGGGTTTTGGTAACGCTTGACCTTTGCCATAGCTGCAATTTTTAAAAAGAAATTTAGTTAAAAGATTAAACAGCTACAGAATATTGGAATGTCATATAAATAATGCAATGTCATACTTTTTTAAACATGCCTTGAAAGAAACAAACAATATAGTCAAACAAATAATTTTGTAAGACCATTACCTACGTAAGAAACAACAATCAATTATATTTGTTTATTCAGACATTTGGGCATTCGTTTCCAAATCAGGATTAATGTTTGAGTCAACCATGTCATCATTTAGATAGTTTGTAGCTAGCTGCATATTGTCATCATCCACACCAAAAAAATTTTCTAGCTCTTGCTCTTGGTATGGCATATTTTCATATATTTCTTCTACTTCTTCTCCCATTTCATACAAATCTCTTGGCTTAAGATGCACAGCAACACTCCATCCTTTATTGACTACATCGTCAACATAATACACCATTTTTGCTTGTGATGTTTCAATGTAAGGTTCATGTTCTTCACGCTCACCGCTATGAATACACCTTTCAAAATTAACACAATTGAAATTCCATGGATCTTTTATATACCCTCTATCTCGTGTAGTGTCTGCCCACTTACATTTGAAAAGAACCACCCTAAACTGACCATAATATTTTAACTCAATTATATCTTCTAGTTTTCCATAATATGGCAGGTCAGCTTGTCTTATATTCCTATCAACACCACTTGAAACATAAGCTGTGTTAGAGGTTAGGAAAACTCCACTATTCTGTGTTTTTAATCCTTCTTCTCGAGCTAGAGTTCAAAATTTGAACACATTCACATTATATGCAGTAAATCTTTTTGCATTATCCAATGGGCCTCATGCTAAAAACTTCAATTCTGTTGACATTATGTTAATAACATCTGGATTTGTAATCTATATAAACAACTTAACTTTGGTAAGTTTCTCATTATAAACAACTAGTATTATTTTACCTCTCCATGGGATACATGTATCGATAATGTACGGGACCACCAAATTTTGCTTCTCTTACAAGATGGACAGTTAAATGAACCATTACTATAAAGAATGTGGGGGAAATATCATCTCTAGATGACAAAGTGTAACTACAATGCGATCTTGGAGCTTATCAAGGTCTGTGAGACTCAAGCATTTACCATTAAGGACTCAAAAAAATGAGCAAAACTTCACCAAGACTGCAGTAATGCGATTTGGTAACAAATTACGAATTGCTAAAGGTAGCAACTACTCTATAATAATATGGTAGTCATGACTTTTTAAGGCTAAAATTTTCTTCTATACCTCATCAACGCATCTAGAAATATTGCTTGCATAGCCATCAGGTACTACAACATTCTTTAGTGTTGAAAGAAATAACTTCTTTATTTCACGAGTCAATGAGAATGAAGTAAGGTGATATCTTCCATTATGATTTGGCCAGAGCTCACGTCGTATCCCCATATCTTGTAGATCCTTTCTTGCATTAAGATTATCTTTTGATTTGGAATTGTCATTAAGCAAAGTATATATGATATTATCATACACATTCTTTTCAATGTGCATAAAATCCCAATTGTGACGTAGCAAGTTGGACTTCCAATAAGGAAGTCGAAAGAATATGCTTCTTTTCATCCATTGAGTAGGTTCTTCTCTGACTCTTTTCCTTGTAGCATTCTCTATCTTCTTTTACCCAAATGTAACTTCAATATTCTCCACTTGGCTAAAGATATCAAACCCCGTTAACTTCAATGGTGGATTTCGTTTCTCTCTTGTTGCATCAAAGCAAAGACCATTCAATCTAAATCTGTGGTCTTTGCTTAAAAAACAGCGATGACCCATAAAATACCATTTACCACTATTATAGAAAGCTGAGGTGCTATGTCAAAATTACATGTGTGGCAAGCTGAACCTATATGTATATTCCAACTAGATAAATTACCTAGTCTAGGAAAGTCACTGATTGTCCATATTAACGCTACCCTTATGGTAAAACTTTCTTTTAATGATGAATCAAAAGTTTCCACGCCCTTATTCCATAACTCAGTCAACTCGGCCACAAGAGGTTCTAAATCCACATCTATATTATTTCTAGGAATTTTCTTCCCCAGAATGATCATGGAGAGGATAAAGGAAGTATACTTCATACTCATCCAGGGAGAAAGATTATATGTGAGTAAGAACATAGGCCAAATGATATAAGAACTCAAGGTTCCAAAAGGATTGAAACCATCAGTAGCACGGCCTAAACGAACATTTTGAGGTTCTGAAGCAAATTCAGGATGCATCAAATCAAAATTCTTCCATGCCATACCATCTCTCGGATGTCTTAGCAACCCATCTTGGTTACTATCCATAACATGCCATCTCATATACTCGGTAGTCTTACTACACATAAATAATCTTTGTAATCTTGATTTGATTGTAAAGTAACGTAAAACCTTTACTGCTTCCTTTTTCTTCTTCTTCTTTGGATTCCATCTTGATTCACCACATTCCTTACATGACTGTAAGTTCTTTGCATCATCCCCGAAATACAACATACAATCATTTGGGCAAGCATCTATCTTGGTGTAGTTAAGGCCAAGTTTGCTAATGATTTTCTTAGCTTCATAAAAGGATGAGGGCAACTTCGCTTCTACAAATGCATCTCTCAGTAGATTTAGTATCATAGTCATGGCCTTGTCACTTATTCCACATAACACCTTTATATGATATAATCTTACTATGAATTCTAGTTTTGTAAACTTGCTTCTGCCATACAACGCTTGATTTACATCCTCTAGGAAGCTAGAAAAATTAGTAGAATTCTTTATGCGCACTTCATTTGATTCCATTTGTGCCTTACCATAGAGGGCCTCGCCATTGTGCCCAAACACATCATCAATCATTATTCTCATTTGATTATCACCATGACAGGTCTCCAACACAATATGTTCGCTTCTAGATGATTGTGATACTCGCTTCTCACTGTGAAGATCCCATATTATGTAATTCTCAGGAAATGGTTTCAAAATCAAGTGATCCTTTGTTACGTCTCTAGTTTGCCATTTCTCAAATCCATATTTTGGACATGGACATCGTATTGTATCTCCAATAGTCGCATTTTCAAATGCAAAATCTAAAAAGTTTCTCAGCCCAATTGAGTACTCAATTGTATTACGCGGCTTACTAATCCAAGACTTATCCATTGTTGCGTATTAACTATACAAAAATTAAATATGCAGACCAGTAAAGCAATTTTAAAACAATTGAATAGAATATTTTACAAATGATAAAAATAAAAGATATAAAAAAAGATAACAAATATTCAATCTATTCACATAGCATGTAAATATGAATATAGTCATAGGAATAATTGGGATAATACATTAGAGCATGTTTGGCTTAACTCTTTCATACTAGGATATAAACAAATTATAACTAACCAAAACAATTCCAACATTACTCATCGAGTGACATGAACATGACATACACTTAAGCAATTCTTGTAATGGACTAATAAGCCACCTATAAACTAATCTAAAACATTGAAATCAAACAGATAAATACTAAACAAGGTAATTATGGTCTAGAATCAACATTCAAATTGTTACCATAAATGAATAAATTTTACAAAAAAAGAAGATATTAATAAATTGCTTGTACCTCACAAGTCACTATATGAATAGATAAAATTATCACAAAAGCTACCAACAAACAAGAATGAAAAATAATAATAAATTCAAAAAGAGATTGCATTGATGACTACTATATATGTCTTTAAAAAATAAAAGTATGCAAAAAAGTATTAAAAGTTTCAAACTTTCACTATGCTAACTCTACGGGACTAATAATTTGTTTTTTAAAAAAATCTTTTTTTTCCTATGTACCCAATGCATAAAAATAACAAGTTGTAGTTGTATGTTTTAATTGTATTTTCTACAAAAAAAAATTGCAACTGAGTTCCCGAATCTAATTTTCCTGTACTATAGATTTTGTTATTTTATTTATGTGATCAAGTTCAAATATGAATTCTTAAGACAAAAAATATTGGTTAAGCTTATGATATATATAAGTTGATGATTATGCAATTTAAGGAACATACAGTGTTTTTCATGTTATGTTACTTCATATTTGGAGATTAAATTTATGAAATATCTTTAGTAGATTATGGCACTGTTAACATCTATTTTGAAGAAATATTTATTATCTATATAGATGGATAAATGGAAGAAGAGAAGGATGTATTAACAAGATAAAAAGAACAAAGAAAAAGAAATTTGAATTAATAATATAAGAAAAAATTAAAAGATTAGTGATAATAAATAAAAATTAGAAATATCTTTAATTATCATATTATATTATTAACGATATATATTATATTAATAATTTTATAAATA
The DNA here is from genome assembly GCA_037962975.1 of Clitoria ternatea. NCBI lineage: Eukaryota > Viridiplantae > Streptophyta > Magnoliopsida > Fabales > Fabaceae > Clitoria > Clitoria ternatea. The sequence continues at coordinate 143,366,267 of CM075670.1, forward strand.
TAGTTATATGTTATAAGATATATTGAAAGACTATGACTATAAAAAAAAAGTAGTTGTTTTGGTGCCAAAAGCCTTTTTATCTCTTTTTGGGGTCATAGGTTCAACAATAAAATTTTAAGATTTTAAATTAATACATCAATCAATTAAATTTTTAGACATGTTTAGAATTGTTTGTTAACCATGTGCAAATCAAAAAGCAGTAAGTGTACTTTATACGGTGACTACGATTTAATTGTGTGACTTTTTGTTTTTGCGAATTTTGTTTTATTGGAATGTTGTTTCCAACGCTAGTGTTAGTGGATCTACCAACTAGAGATAATGTTGGTTCGGTTAGCTGCTTGTAATAAAGGGGAATGATAATTTTTGAAAGGTTTAGTGTTTTAAGAAATTTACACAAACCTTAGGGGAGGTTTTTGTACTTTTTTGAGACATTAAATTAGATATATTGTTTTTCTATTTAGTGTTTGTTGCATCCACAAGTCCTATATTGCATAAAAATCGAGACTAAGAGTAGTTTATAAGTAGTCTCTACTCTTAATTACCAAGATGCCTTTTACAAGAACAAACTTATGAGGTTAATGATTGCCAAAGTGGACAATGCTTTGAACATAGTGACTCTATCTATGTTACTTATGGATATAACATTACTCTTATTTAATAGGTTATTTGAGTATGACAGATTATTTTTGTTTTATCAGTTTAAAAACTTTGACATATTACTATTCTCAGTTCACATATTTCTAGTAAAATTTGCACCTCAGATGGTAGAAAATCAATTTGTTTTGGTTTAATTAAAAGGCAACAGACCAGGAATTTGTAATCAAGATTTGTTAGAGTATAAAAGTATAATTTCTTAGGTGCTTTGTGTAGTATTTTTAAAACAATATTATTGTTTCACTTCATCAAAAAACACTGACTTTTTACCATCGAGCAGTATTCTACAAATTCTAATTGTAATTAAAGAATAACATTAAAGAAAATTAAAGTTGCACTCATGTTTTCTCTTTTCGTACAAATCCAATAATTTTGGGAATGTAGCTTGTAAATAACATATTTTACCTCTACACTAACATTGACATAAATTGAACTGATAAATGTGGCAAGGATAAAGAAATAGATTAATTTATATTTTACCTCTACACTCTAATACACATAAAGGCAACTGCAAAATATAAAACAGAGAATTTGTTATCTTTTGCTCCGTAAGAGAATTTCTCCCTTGAAACATTCCCTTGTGTTTTAGCACTCCTTAATGAATTACTATAGTTACATGGTAACAATGCTAAATATATATTACTTATTATTTGTGCCTTCTTTAGGATGATTTCAAAGATAATGCCTAAATTTAGTATAACTTTGGATTAAACAAAAGTTCTTTAAATAATGACCTTAAATCTCATATTAAAATAGCAAACCCTAACTCCTAAATCATCAAAATAGAATAATATAAACATGAACACCAACACAGAAAAAGGAATTATTACCAAACAATAACACAAAACGAAATAAATAAATAAATCTTAAAACCTGGAACAGAGTGGAACGCACAGCCACGCAGAATGAATAATGTGGATTATTGCCTAATGAAGTGATGCAGTCACGTGAAACCAGTCAGTGGGGAAACGGTGAAGTGATGATGCAATGGAAAAAGCAAATTTCAGTGATGGATTTAATATACTTGATGAGCGTCCAAAGCTTTTACATGCCTGATGCAAAACAATAAGGAATCCGTGAAAGAACCCGAGCAAGCAGTTGTGGCAAAGTAAAACTTAATTTTAATTATGGGAATGTTTGATTTTAATGGAAGGGAATTACGGGTTTAGAGGGAAAGAAAAATTTTAATGAACAATTAAAATTTAATTTTAATTAGGGGGGGAACTTGGTATATAAAAAAAATTGGCATAAAGTAAAATTTCACTTTAAAATTTCAATTAGAAAATAAAATAATTTTAGGAAATTTAATACAAATTCCAGTAATTATATTAAAAATATTTTTTAAAGTGATTAATTTGGGGAGGTTATAAGAAACTCCTTACAATAAATATAAAACCTCCATTATTCACTTTATTTAAGGAGGTTATAAAAAATGCCCCAATATACATTATTTTAAGGAGGTTTTTGAAACCTCCTTAATAAAACCTCCTTAATTTACCAATTTTTTTTAATGACTATAAAAATTCATTTCATAAAAAAATATCAAGGTTATTTCTTAAACAGGTTTTATAAGGAAATCCTCTAGTATAAAATATTCAATTTATTTATATGTTTATAGTAAATATCTAAATAAAAAGAAGTAACATAATTTTTATTATGTTTCTTATAACTTAAGAAAATATAACTTTTCTTTTTAAGAGGAAATTAAGGATAATTTATAAAATTTTCCTTCATTTTCGAATTGCTAAAGTCATTTTGTCGTATTGACTTAAAATGGGTAAATTAATTTGATTTTGTCTTTTCTAAAATTTTTTGTAAATCCATAAATTAAATATATCATTATGATAAGGTAATTCCCTAGATGTATTTTTGAAGATAAAAGAATCCTTTCTTGTCTAAATAAAAGATACAAGTAGTAAACTTCCATTTCTTTGTCAAAACGTTATTTTCATCGTATTTTGCCTAGAAAATTTCGATTTGAGTGATTTCAAAGTCAAAAGTGTTTAACTTTGAAATTACTAATTAAATATAGTATATTTAAAAATGAATTCTTCCCAGAAAATAGTCCTTACACAAAAACTTACTAATTGCTAAAATTCGTCGTTCTAACGTTCGTAAAAATGCGTTTTAAGGACAAATCACGCGTTAAAATTTCTCCTAAACAATTTTTCTTATTTGGGTATTTTCCTCATGCTCAAAATTCATTTCTCATACCACAAAATACTTCTCCAAAACATGTTTACCAATTTCTTCCGTTTACTCCTAAAAATACGTTTTATACTGTTTCTAACGTTTCGTTTGCGCCTAAACTCGGGTCCCTTTTTAATTCTCTTATTTTTACCACCTTCATAACATTTATATAATCATAAATATTTTTTGAATATATAAAAGCACAACAGCACCAATAATCACAAATATTTACTAAGAATTATTCTCTAAAACTCTTGCAAATCATTTTCTTAATATCATAAATATATTATTTAGTTAATAAAATTTCCAGAATTGAAGCTTCATATTAAAATTTATTTTTGTCACATAAATTTCAAAGATCAAGTCACATAACCCAATTTGAACCACGAAAATTATTTTTTTAAGTTTATACGTTTAGGATTTAGAATTTTTAGGTTGTTCACTAACCATAAAATTTTTCTAGCAGCAATATTAGTTTACTTATTTTAAAAGGATTCCTTTTAAAAGATTTTATATCTTTTAAAATATCACTAACACCACAAGTCACCAATTTAGCCAAGCAACACATAGTTAAACAATTTATCACATGCATGGAGTTACAACCAAAACAAATCTGCAACAATAAAATTCACAAGTTAGAATCTTATCATCAAAATTTAAAAATTAAAGAATTAAATAAAACTATGGTGCAGTCATGATATCTCTTAAAAGTTCACATTTTTCACAGATTTTTCAAGATCCAAACCATACAAACTAAGAACTTTAAAGAGATATCAAAGTATAAGTGTTAAGGGACACTTATACTTCACCATGCATGTATTATTTTATGGTTCTAGTTAAGCAAAGTACTCCCCCCTTACCACTAAAATTTCGTGCTCAAGAAAAAAGCCAAGGACTTCAAAGTTTGCTTTTAGGCCACCATGGTTTGCTTCATCAAGGAAGAATGAAAGGATGCCTTGGAGGATGATGGATTTAATGTGATTTTGGTGGTGGGTTGGTGAAGAAAATGTTGCTGTTTTGGTGGAGGAGAATGAGAAATTTTGATCTTAAGAAGTGGTAACTTGGATTATGTAAAGTGGTATGATGATTTAGGATGGGTGGTGATGGTTGTGTGATGGCGTTTAGATGGAAGAAGACATGAAAGAAAGGAGAAAAGAGCTGCTGGAATTTTTTTGGCTAAGTTGGAAGAAGGAAGAAGAACAAAGCAAGAGAAATGAAAAGGAAAATTTGCATGTAACTTCCTTGGAGTCCAAGGAGTCACACGGACATGCAAGTGAGTGGGAGAAGTGTCACCAATTTTTCATGCAAGGGAAATGTGTCACAAGCAGCTGATAGTGAGGTGGTGAAGAGCTTTGCATGGCTAGGACAAGTGGCCAAGTGATGGAGTGATCTCATTGGTTCATGGTGCATACAAGCTTAGGTGTCAGGTGCAGGGGTAGCACCCTAGGCCAATTTTGCAAATAGGCTGAATGCAAAAGTTATAGAACTTTTTGTTCTCTTTAAAATGATATAAAGCACAAAAACATCCATTAAGAATTAAGAAAGTTATGGCCCAAATACAAAAGGGGTGCAGGGCTGTGACCGGATTTTTGTTCATTGCATAGATTATTTTTTTGGGCCAAATGGGTAGGGATTTAGGCTTTGTGTTATTCATAAAAGTTGTGTATAGTTGAGTTAAGAAACGTTGGTTAAGGCCTCATTCAATTTCATGGTCATATGAGAGATATATAAGGAAAACACTTCACCTAGTGTTGTTGCTGGAAAAACGTGAAATGATGTAGTGTTTTAATTTCTGGGATTTATAGGATGATAACTGGCCTTTGTGGTCAACATAAAAGTTGTAGATAAATTCAATAAAAAGATTTTTGGACAAGAACTACTCAAATCCAATATCGGGAGAGAAAATTACGCCCAAAATACGTACAGATGCGCATTTTGGCTTACTCGGGTAACTTAAAATCAACGTTTTTAGGCTTGGTTGTTTAAAATTGGGTATTGGGATCTTCACAAAAGCTCTTAGGAATGATATGAGGGACTTTTTGGGATAAAAATAATTTAATCAAGTCCCATGGACTATTTCTGGGCTCAAACCAGGGAGTTACACAATTTAATAACTTAAAATAAATACTTAATTATTTATATTAAATCACTTAATGTCTTATTTTATAAATCTACGTTATTACAAACGTTATTAGACACATCATTATTGTTATCCTAATTATATCTATTACTCACATAATTAAAATCAGAACCTCTGCCTCATACTCATAAAATCTCTTTCAAACAGACATATAAGCAAGCCGGCCATAGCCCATTCATCAATACACATAAAAATTATCACAAAATACAGACAACTGGTCTCAAGGACCTAACACAAAAACGAGGGCTGTTAAAATTTAATTTAATTTTATTTCTATTTATATTTTCCTCTTTATTATTATTCAAGTGTACATTGTCTGTAAATAGCATCTATCTTTGTTGTATTTTTTATGAAGGATGAAATATTTAATAATCATTTTTTAAAAAATTATACATGATCAATTTGGGTAACGATTTTAGGATGGACAGTGTGGGGTGCTAATACCTTCCCCACCTGTAATTCAGCTCCCAGACAAAACAGAGTCTTATTTTAAAAACCAGTGCCATTTAAAGGTTTTCCTGATATTTTTCTTAATAAATATTAGTGGTGACTCCCTGAACCCTTTAGTTTTCTAGGCCTCCTAAGGGCCTTATTCCAATACGATTTCATTTTCTTTTTATTGCATTCTCCCAGTCCGCGTCATGACCCGGGACCCCGGTCACGACAATTAGTATAAACAATGACAGTGGATCCAATCAAATAGGGTCTAAATGTTTCCAAACTATACACCATTTCTAAAAGTTCTTTTTCTGTTGAAGCATAATTTATTTGTGCTTCATTAAGAACTTTGTTAGCGTAATGTATGGCATGAAAAATCTTCGACTTCCTTTGGCCAAGAGCTGCTCCTATAGCATAGTCGCTCGCGTCACACATAAGTTCAAATTCAAGTTTCCAATCGGGAGCAACTATTATAGGGGCAGAAATCAATTTTTGTTTTAAAAATTCAAAACCAATTAAACATGAATCATCAAAATGAAAGGGAGTATCCATATTCAATAGGTTACTCAGTGGCTTTGCAATCTTTGAGAAATCTTTGATGAATCATCAATAAAAGCCTGCCTGACCCAAGGAACTTATGATTCCTTTAACATTCACGGGTGGTGGGAGTTTTTCAATAACTTCAACCTTTGCTAGATCTACTTCAATGCCTCGGCTAGAGGTTTTGTGACCTAGCACTATACCTTCTGTAACCATAAAATGGCACTTCTCCCAATTAAGAACCCGATTTGTTTCTACATATCACTTTAATACAATATTCAAATTATCCAAGCAATGATCAAACGATGATCGAAACATAGAAAAGTCATCCAAGAATACTTTAATGCATTTCTTGATCAAATCCATAAAAATAGCAAACATGTATCTTTGAAAGGTAGCTGGAGCATTACATAGTCCAAAAGGTATTTTTCTATTAGCAAAAACACCGAAAGGACATGTAAAAGCGGTCTTCTCTTGGTCTTTTGGAGTGACTGCTATCTGGTTATACCCTGAATATCCGTCCAGAAAACAATAGTATGCTTGACCTGCCAACCTCTCAAGCATTTCATCCATGAATGGCAAAGGAAAGTGATCTTTTCTGGTGACTTGGTTTAGTTTTCGGTAGTCAATATACATCCTCTACCTAGTTACTGTTCTTATTAGAATCAATTCATTCTTTTCATTCTGAATTACAGTCATGCCACCTTTTTTTGGGATAACTTGAACTAGGCTTACCCAATCACTATCTGAGGTAGGGTAAATCATGCCCGCCTCTAATAGCTTCATCACTTCCTTTTTCACTACCTCTTTCATAGTTGGATTCAATCTTCTAAGGCTGTGTAATTGACTTATACTCTTGCTCCATGAATATCCGATGCATACAATATGAAAGGTTGATTCCTTTTAAGTCCTGCAAAGTCCATCCAATTGCTCCCATATTTCTTTTCAACACTTCAATCAATTTTGCTTCATCTGACTTGGTTAATCTACTACTAATCACCACTAGTTTCTGACTGTCATCATCCAAGAAGCCGTATTTCAAATGGGAGGGTAAAGCCTTTAATTCAAGCTTCTAGACTTCACTTTTTGTCTTCACCGGTAAGTCTTCCATAGATACTTGGCTTAATGCAATGAATTTGTTTGCATCAAAATCTTTCAAGATTTCTTCTACAACTTCAACTTTATCATCACTGAGCTCATAAACAGCATACACTGAAGCTTTCTCAAGAAGGCTAGAATGATTCAACTTGCATAATTCATTTTCAACAACTTCATCTTCTATGTCTATCTGGAAACAATGTTGCTTGTCTGAGGGATGCTTCATTGCTTCAAAAACATCAAAATTCACCTCATCATCATGCACTCTTACTTTTAACTTTCTGTCATCCACATCAATAATGATTTTGGCAGTCTTCATAAACTGTCTCCTTAGGATTAATGGTACTTCTGAATCTTCTTCTATATCCATTACCACAAAATCCACCAGAAACACAAATTTATCAATCCGATCCAAAACATCCTCAGCTACCCCATAAGGAAATTTCACTAATCTGTCTACTAGCTGTAAGGTTATCCTCGTAGACCTAACCTCCAAGTCTCCAATTCTCCTGAGCATAGACAATGACATTAAATTAATGTTAGCGCCTAGATCTAGCAAAGCTTTTCCCACTGGTAAAGTTCCAATGGTAGTTGGGATTATGAAACTGCCTGGATCCTTGGTCTTCAATGGTAGTGCTTTTTAAATGATAGCACTACATCCTGCTTCTAGATCTACAGTTTCTTTTGAAAATCTCTTCTTCTTTGTAGTAACTCCTTCATAAATTTAGCATAGGTGGGCATTTGCTCCATAGCTTCTATAAAAGGAATATTAATCTGTGGCCTTTTGAAGAATCCATAAATCTAGCGAACTGCCCCTCTTTGTCTTGTTTTAAGAGGTTCTTTGGATATGGGAGATTTTTCAACTGTGGAATGTGACTTTTACTCTTTTTTTCTCTATTTTTCACTCTCTTTTTGTTTTCCTTTTTCTAATTCTTTATTCACAACCTCTCTATTTACATCCTCTCTTTTATTTTGATCTTTCTCACTCATACATTCTTTCTCTTTTTGTTTCTTTTCTCTCAATATTTCTTCTTTAACTTTCTCATTCTCACCAACCTCTCTACCTATCACCTTACCGCTCCTTGTGGTAATTAACTTACAATGCTCCTTAGGATTAGGATGAGTATTGACGGAGAAAAGACCTCCTTGTTGATTTGATAGCTGCTATGCCAATTGCCCAACCTAGGTTTCCAAGTTTCTGATTGATGCTTCAGTGTTTTTCTTGTTGGTTAGGGAAGGTTACGTGAACTTTTCTAAAGTCTCCTCCAATTTAGAAGTCTTTTCATGCAAAGAAGGGTAATGTTGTTGATATGGTGGTTGTCTGTTAGAAGGTCTTGCCTCTTGCCTCCATCCAGGATTTGAGTTCTGATTATTTCTCCAACCCTATGAAAAATTATTAGGATAATTACTAGAATTAAAATTACCTTATCACCCAGAGTTATTCATATAATGAACAGATTCTTCCTACTGATCTCCTTAGTATGAGCATTTGCCAATTGAATGATTGCCTTCATAAAAATCACATTTCATGGAGGGTCCTATAGAAGAATGAACTACATGTAATTGTTATGGAAGCTTTGCCATTTGTTGGGTCAATGCTTCTATCTACTGGGTTAGAATCTTGTTTTGAGCTAGTATAGCATCAAAGTATTCAAATCCAATATACCTCTTCTAGTCACCTGCTGCCTATCATGTTGAGCTTGATGGTCTGTAGAAGCTAGGGCATCAAAAATCCTTGTTGTTTGTTTCACATCTACAGTCATCATTATACCTCCGACAGCAGCATCTAAAATCATTTTAGTGTCATGTCTCAAACCAGTATAGAAGATATTAAGCTGTACAATGTCTTCAAATCCATGGTTCAGACATTTCCTTAGCAGTAATTTAAATATTTCCCAGGCTTCACAAAATGGTTCATTAGGGCCTTGCTTGAAGGTGGAGATATCAAATTTTGATTTAATGAAATGAGAAGGTAGAAAGAACCATTGAAGAAATTTTTCCTCTACTGTGATCCAGTTATGCAAACTCTGATTAGGATGGGATTATAACCATTCTTTAGCTTTTCCTGCTAAAGCAAAAGGAAATAATCTCAAATAAGTCGCTTCAATATCATCTTGTCTAAATCCCATCGTTCCAACCAACTCATAAAATGTAGCAAGATTAGTATAAAGATCTTCATTCGCCATTTTAGTAAATTGATGTGTACTTATAAGACTCAAGAATGCTGGCTTCATTTCCAAAGTCCTTGTAGTGGTTGGTATTGCAATACTGAAGAAGTGTCTTGGGCCTTGCTGTGTAGCATAATCTCCAAGTGTTCTTCTGGGTGGAGGAATATTGTTGTTGTTATTGTTGTTGTTGTTATTGTTTGTTATATATTCTGCTTCAGGTTTGGTTGCACTCTCAAGAATGTGTGTGGAAGAAGATTCACCTGTGTGCGGTTATTGCCTCTGCTTGTTTTTGCCCTTACCCTTTCTCAGTGATCTTTCTATTTCAGGATCAAACTTAAAATGATCTTTGGATCCCTGACTTCTTAAGTGCATAAAGCAAAAACTTACTACACAGAGACATTAGCACACAAAAAGAAATCAAGTAACACTAACAGATAACTATTCACAAATATGTACTATTCATAATGCCTTAGTAACTTAGAATCAAAATTAAAATTGCACCGATCCCTGACGGTGACGCCAAAAACTTGCTAAAAGTTTTAGAATGATGTAAACTGTTCTGTGGCAAGTTCCACTATTCAGTTGTAGTATACATTAAAATGGAGTGTCGTTCCACTGGGATACAGTATTTTAAATCGTGATTCAAGTTACCTTAGCAAGAAACAAGCATTAGTTGCATAATGTACTAGAAATAAAAATGGCTAAATGTAGTAAGCATTGATTAAATAAGCAGTGAAAAGAGTTTAACTATCGATTGATAAAGGCTGGGACTGGATTTCATCGATCTCGCCCTTCAACATGTTGCATACACTTATCTAAACAGTTTTTTAAATATTACTTTTTATGTCACAATGATAAATCATTTGCATCGATTCCTCGACTACAAAATTTATAAGAATATTCTTAAATATATTGATTCCTCAATCACATTAAGAACATTCCAGCATTAAAACCGATTATTTTGACGTTCGTTACGTCAATTATTATTCCTAATATCCTCCGTAACAAGCATTCCATTTAGATTCATTTTTGCAAGCTATTTTCCAACAATTAAATGGAAATCATAATCAAGAAACTATTTCCCAATAGAATCAAGCATTAAGCATAAAATGGAAAACCAAAAGCGATATAACAAAAATACCGAATATATAAATATAAAACAAGCGTATGTCGGGGTTTGATTCGACTACATCTAATCCCAATGAAAGGTTTAGCGACACATTGTAGCCATTACACTTAAGAATCAAAAGAAAAAAAGATGAAGAAGAAAAAGATCGGTCTTCAATGGAAGTTTCTCAGCCCAAGATGCAATCTCTAAAAAGCTTCCTTTTAATTTCTAAAAGTTTTCTTTTTATAATTACTATTTCCCTTAAGCTAGAGTTAGCTCGCTTAAGCGAGATAGGTTTCTTTACCCTGAATGAGCCTTTATTTCTTAATTTTTCCCTCGCAGACTCGCTTGGGCGAGTGAGTCGCTCAAGAGAGTGAAGTCCCCTATTGCCTTTGTTCCATTCGCTTAAGCCCAACATGATACACTCAAGTGACTCAAGATTGAATTAATTTTCACTTAAGTGGCTTGGTCCTCGCTCAAGCAAATTCCTTAACATCAGTTTCTAGCCAAATTTCACTCAGGCCGCTTCTCCTTCGCTCAAACGAATCCTTTTGGTTTACTCTCTAGAATCTTCTCGCTTGAGCGAGATGAGACTTTGCTCAAGTGAAATATTCATTGATGCTCTTTGTACTTTATTCACTCAAGCGAATTAAGATTTTCTCAAGCGAGTCTTGCCCCTGTTAGTTTCTTCATTAAGACTCTTAGCTTACTCAAGCGACTCTGAGTCTCGCTTGAGCTAAATAACCAAAACTTGCACTTTTTAATAGCTTGTGTTGGGGAATGACTTGGAATTCCTTTCTTCTTCCCTTTTTGATTCTTTTCACCTAATATTTAAACAAAAATAGGGATAAGAACACTTATTTACATCAAATTCTAAACAATATCTAGATTAAAGTTTTAATCCAATACAACACATAAAATGCTCCAGATACCGTAATACTTATCAAAATATTACTCAAATAACGTCAAAATTATATATATATTTGAGCATTTATCAGTCGTCCGGGGTGAAAGTGGCTGCAGCATCAACCGGAATGGTCAGTGTGGGCGTCACCTGTGTAGTCTTATCGGTTGGTGTGGTCTCCTTCTGTGAGGTAGGGGTACCCATGTTAGTCCTCAAATTTTCAATAAAATCTAAAATAAAAATTTCATAAAAATTATAAAAATTAGTTTAATTTGTTAGAAAATTAGGATTTAAATTCAATAAATGAGTGTTGTTGGAAATAATCTGCCCTTGATCAATTTTCTCTAGTTTTGCAGTGAAAAAGTTAAGAAATCAAGAGAAAATTACACTGGAGGAGCTGACGCGTAGCCTCACCCCACGCGTAGCATCAAGAGCTACTTTTGATGCTGACGCTACGCATCAAACCCACGCGTAGCGTCAGTGCTGCGCAGTCTCCACTCCCACTTTGGCCAACCACCCCACTTGGACCCAATAATGGGCACCCCACTCAGCACAAGGGCCACCCCACTCATCATAAATGGCCAAATTACAGTGGAAACACGTCCAAGTGGCCAAGCATGATTGATTTTAATTATTTGAAGTGGCCATTATCAGCTGCTTAATGGAAGCTGAGTCAGGGGTCTGACGCGTAGCGTCACAGGGACGCGTAGCGTCAGCACCCTTGCTCAGCCCTATAAATAGGGCCATCCAACACCATTCAACACATCCCATTCCATACACTTCTCTTCTCTTCTCTCTTGTGCTCGACTTTGAGTACTTCTTTTGTGAGTTGTAGTTCTAGAATAGTTTTCTAGATACTTGAGTTTGTTTCGGTGTATTGTGATCGTTGTATCGTGAAGTTTCCATCGTCTTCTTCGTAATGTCAAACTCTGTAAGTGTTGTTTTTACTTTTACCATGTGTAACTAATCTGTTTATGTTGGAATTGGTGAACTAATCTATTGAGTATAATGTTGTGAATTCGACCTCTGCATGTTTATGATTCAAGTCCATATTAGTATTTCAACCTTTTATTAATATGAACGTCAAACGGGAGAATGATTTTCATGTGTATCGAAACAGGTTTTATTAGTGTAAATGTCAAACGGGAGAATGATTATTTATGCCGTATTGAAACTTGTTTTGACGAAAGTAAAAAGTTGGAATACCCTTGGTATCTCAATTCTATAGGGGTTGTTAACCATTGTTGCCATAAGGCCAGGTCTTAATGCAAGTTTTTACTGAGAAAGCTCACGAGGGATCGGACTTTACGGTGAATTCTTAGAATTTATATCACGAGGGATCGGTTATAATGATTTTAAGCTGCAATGACATGAAACTTGATGATTAAATATGCATGTCTTGAGTTCCTCATTGTTATTCTAGATTAGGGATCCAATTTCCAACATAATTTGTTTATCTGTGTTTATCTCAAGTATCTTACCTATTCTAGATTGCAACTCAACTTTTTAGATAGATTTTATTTTCTTTTTATCCTATGAATCACTCAACCATGCTATCTTGTGAATATTGTATAAACTGTACATAAATCATTCTTTTGTTCATAATTTCCTTCATATTTACCATAGTAAGTAGAAGATTACTGTTGTTATTGGACTTTCAATCCCAGTGGAACGATATCTAAATTTCGAAAACTACAAACGATTGGTGCGCTTGCCAATTCACAAAGCCCGGTTACAACCAACGGGCCAACAAGTTTTCTGGCGCCGTTGCCGGGGATTGAATTGTTTCAGTAAAACAGTAAAATTTTAATTACCGTGGTAAATATTTTTTTTACCTTAGATAATTTTTTTTTTATTTCTTATCATTATTACACTAACTTTCTTTGTTTAGTTTGTGTATGCAAACTCGATCTACCACAGGTAAAATTTATTTTGATCCTGAGATAGAAAGGTTTGTAAAGAAAATCAAGTCTTTGAAATCTAAAACACAAACTAATTCTTCTTCTACTTCAAAAATTTTTGAAAATTCAAATATGGCTGCTGAAAGGAGAACATTGGGACAGTTTGCTGCTATAAATGGTCCACCCTGAGTTTCGGGAATGTTTCAAGGACCAGTTTTACCAGTAGAAATTAAACCTGCCACTTTAAACATTATTCAAAACAACCAATTTGCTGGTTTAAATCATGAAGAACCGTATGAACATTTAACTGTTTTTTATGAGTTATGCAGCACAATTGGTTTTGAACCCAATCAAGAAGAGTCTGTTTACATGAGACTCTTTCCTTTTTCATTGATTGGGAAAGCAAAAGAATGGTTTAAATCTTGTCCACCGGGTAGTTTTGCAAACTGGTCCGATGTTGAAAGAAAATTTTTGGAAAGATTTTACTCTCCTTCAAAATATTTTGAAGCAATGATAGCCATACACTCTTTTTCCCAAAATAATGATGAATCATTAGGAGAAACATGGGAACGATTCAAGGCACTCTTGAGAAAATGCCCAAACCACAACCTGAACGATGCCGAGAAGGTAAGAATCGTTTACCATGGTTTATTGCCTCAGTTCAAGATGATGTTAGATGCTTGTGCAGGTGGTTCTTTAATGAACAAGACTGTGGAAGAAGCCATAGAAATATTGGAATCAATGGCTGTTAGTGACCGACAAGCAAAGCATGAAAGAGGTAATATGCAAAGGAAGCCAGGAATGCTCGAATTGGGAGTAAATGATGCAGTGTTGGCTCAGCAAAAATTACTGACTCAACAAATTGAAGTTATGAGCAAGCAATTGGAAAAACTTCAAATTGCTCAAGTAGCATCACCACCCCCTGCTCAACTTAAAGCATGTACGCACTGCATGGGAGAACAACCATGTGGTTACTGTGGAAATGAGCAAGAGCAAGCCAATTTCATGAACCATCAAAGAGCACCCTTAGGTAATTATCCTTTTAATCATGGAAATTCTTTTCCTAACAATTACCTGCAGGGTTTGCAAAATCAGAATATTGGCTGGAGACAAGATGCTGGACCTTCCAACAGACCTCCTAACAATCAATTCAAGCAACAACAAACTGACAATGCAAGGTTGACAAGAATAGAGGAAGCTATTCAACAGTTATTGCAGTTTGTAGAGACAAATGAAGCTGCCCGAAAAGCATCAGACATACAAATGGGTCAGCTCGCAAAAGAAATAGCTGAATTAAAGAGTTCTGGGTTTTCTGCAAACACTCAAAACCCAAGGGAACAATGTAATGCTGTTTCTATTGATGTTGTAAAAATTGATTGTAAAGAAAAGAGTGAGAAAAAGAAAGAAGAAGAAGAAAAAGAAAGTGAAAAAATAGAAAAAAATGAAAAAAATGAAAAAGAAAAAAATGTGCAAAGAGATACAGAGCAAGAAACAAACTGTATAACCCCGAAAAAATGTAAAGATCCGGGGAGTTTCACCATTCCTGTAACAATCGGAAATATCAACATCAGGAATGCATTATTAGATTTAGGGGCTAACATTAACTTGATACCTCTAGATTTAATAAAACGCATTGGTGAATATGAGCTAAAAGAAGCAAAGACAGAATTACAGTTTGCGGATCGTTTTGTCAAAAAGCCTGTTGGGATTGTGGAAGATGTGTTAGTAAAGGTTGACAAGTACCACTTCAAAGTTGACTTTATGGTACTGGATATGAAGGAGGATACTGAGATCCCCCTGATCCTAGGAAGACCTTTCATGAAGACTGCAAAAATCAAAGTGGATGTTGATCAAAGTATGGTTGCAGTCAAAGTTTATGAAGAAGAGGTAAGCTTCAGTGCTCATGAACACCTCAGGATAAATAATGAGGCAAAGGTTTACCTTTCGACCGAACCAGGTATATCTCTTCCCAATCAATTAAATTGTTTTAAATTAACCGATGCTTTGAAAGATGAAAAACAGGTAATTAGGCATCGGAAAAGAAGAAGAAGGAAGAAAAAAACAAGTGATTCCTCAAAGAATATTGAGAAACCACCTGATTAATCAGAGGTAATGTCTGGCTGGAGACATTAAACCTAGCGCTCAATGGGAGGCAACCCATTCTTTTCTTTTTGTTTTTAAAGTTATTTTTAACATAAAAAAAAAAAAAAACACAAAATTCTTTTTGAAGTTTAAAAAAGGGGTTTTAAATTTGAAAAGAAAAAGGTTTTAAAATCAAAATTTTGAAAAATTAAAACAGAAGCCCACGCGTAGCGCCTACTTGACGCGTAGCGTGGACTCTGAATTTTGGTTCTGATGCGTAGCGTCCCAACCACGCGTAGCGTCAGAGCCCACGTTCAGTTTTTAAAACTGAACTAGAGAGGCCCATCTTAGGTTTTAAAACCTAAGAACTCTTCTCTGCCTCACTTAAGACTTCAAACCTAATTTTCGAAACTCCCTTTTCTCTCTTCCAAACCCCTTCAATCCCATTGCTCAAGGAATCACAAGTAAGTATTCTAATCCCTTCTCTTTAGTTGTGTTTTTGATTTGTAGAAATAAATGTGGTTAGGATTAGGATTAGAAGACCATTGGGATTGATTGCTGTTAGGAGTTAGGGATTGAATGGATGTAGTGCAGGTTGAAAAGGGGTTGCTGCTGTGCAACCCCTGTTTTTTCTTTTTTCTGCGCATCCCACGCGTAGCGTCCCACTGACGCGTAGCGTAAGGATGAACTGTAAGCCCACGCGTAGCGTCCCACTGACGCGTAGCGTGGGCAGAACAGGCTGATGCGTAGCGTCACACCACGCGTAGCGTCAGCCTCTGTTTTTAAATCTTGCTGTTTGTTTGCTGTTTGCTGTTTTCTTTTGAAATTAATAAATTTTCTTAGTTTATATTTATACTTTCTTGCAACTTTGTATGAATTTTGAATAAATTGTATTTTGTTTTGTATATATGTATGTTAATTTCTTTAATTATTAAAAATTCAAAAATATGTCGTTGAATTGCATTTTTATTTGTGAAAAATTTTAGAAAACCCAAAAATATTTTACAAATAATTGTTTGCTTGTGTGTGATTTATTTAGTGTGTTTAATTTTAAATTTTTACTTTTTTCAGATGGCACCTAAGAAATCCATTCCCACAGCCGGTCCCTCTAAAAGACAGAGGAAATCCACAGACACTGACACCACTTCTGAGGATCCGGATTCTCAGAGACAGGAGGTATTGGGACCAAGGGATCCTAATAGATTTCGCACTGATGCGAAGTGGGCGAGATTTCATCAGATCAAGGGCCAGAGACTGATCTGGGAGAGGGTCCTTGATCTGAGTGCAGGAGACTATCCTGAGCTGCAGGATAGAGTACAGCAGAGGAGATGGGGACCTCTATTCTCCCTACCTAGTGAGGGGGACCCCATCTTAGTGATGGAGTTTTACGCAAATGCTTACAGGACCCGCCAGGACGCACCAAATCTTGGGCAGCAGCGGACGAGTTGGGTTAGAGGCCGGCATATCTCTTATGACCGGGACACCATCAGTACCCTACTGGGTAACCCTTGGGAGCCTACTCCCGAGGATGACACTTGTTTCTGGAAGGAAAACAGAAACAAGATTCTTGCTGAGGGACAGTTAGGATACTCCCTCGAGGAGGTTGCTCATTTTTTGAGCAAGGATGGAATTTTTTTCAACCTGCGTAGGGTTGGAAGGAGTCCATCTAACCTCCTCAAGACCCAGCTTACCCCCATAGCCCAGGCGTGGTTCCACCTCATGCTCCATAATATCACTCCTGTCACCCATCTTTCTTCCCTTCCAGTGGAGCGTTGTTGCCTCCTTTATTCTATCCTCCAGGGCCACACCATTGATATTGCAGAGCTTATCTCCGAGCAGATTCACTTTTATGCCCTTGGGTATAAAGTGAATCGCCCCATACCCTTTCCTCTCATCATATCTGCCTTACTGAGGAGGCAGGGAGTCATTGTACCTTCACCCGAGTTTACTAGTTCTTCAGGGAGAGTCCCTAAAGTTCTAGTAAACAGAGATTATTTTGTGCAGCAGTGCGAGCTTCCACCACTAGAGCAGGAGGCTCAGCCCCGACCTCGGAGGAGGAGACCACCAGTGCAGCCTCCATCTGCTGATGCTGTTACACAGGGCTTTGCCCGGATGACACTTGAGCATCAGCATATGATGCAGATGATGGCTGCCACTCACAGAGCTTATATTTATCTTCACGATGAATTCTATCAGTACAGGTTACAGGGAGAGGGAGCACCTTATGTCACCCCAGCCGAGTTTTCAGCACATGTAGCTTGGCCTGGAGATTTACCCACCTACCCTGAGACTGGTGGATCTTCTAGTGCACATCATGACTCTGATGGTGATGATGAGGAGGAGGAGGAGGAGGATGATGATGATCAGATGGAGGATTGAGGATGCCATCTTCATTTATTTTGAGTACATTTATTTTTAGTTGATGTTTACATTTACATTTACAGTTATATTTACATCTTATATTATGGTATTTTATTATTTGTGTGGTGTGTTATTCGTTTTTGCATAATTTATTTGAAAAATAAAATAAAAATAAAATTTTCTTTTAATAAAATAATTAGATTTTCGTTAGTAAGTTAGTTTATACACTTAGAGTTTTTACACAATAAAACCAATTTTGTTAAAATCAATTTTTGATTCTTTATAACTTAGGAATTTTGATAAATTTAATTACAATAAGTTTATTAACCATCAAGCAAAATTTCAAATAACCCGGTGAGTTGAGAGATCCTTTTTACAAACTTGAGGGTTTTAATCGACATATTTTCAATTCGAATTGATTTTGCTTTAATCTCTGATGTGTGTTGTTGTACAGAGAATTCGGGAAAATGATCAAGGCACATTTATTGGTGAAACGAAACCTTGGGCCAAACAGCTTACCTTGGTAAAAAGTCTTTTATCTTTTGCAAGCCCATTTGAGCCTAAAATAAAATTCTTTGGTACCCTTAAAGCCTAAATTTGTTTTTACCATTCCCTATACTTGATTGATTAAAAGAGCAGTTGAAATAAATGAAAAATATTTTGAGTGTTCTCACAAAAATGGGGAGTGAAAATAAGCAACTTGATTCTTTTCAAAAAGAAAATATGGAAAAGAAAAGTCAAAAATAGTGAAAAGAATCAAGTTGGGGGTATTTATTTTTCATCAATAAAAAAATAAATGAGAGTTTGGATCAAGAGAAAGCCTAAGGATTGTAAAATGCTCTTTTATGATTTCAGGTTTTTGAATTCCAAGAAAAACCATTGATTCTTGTAAACCAAGCCTCATTACAACCCATGAAAAGACCTTGTGATTTCCGAATTAACTCTGTATAAATAACCATTGATTAGATGACAAACAAAGTTAAATTCGTTTGATTTTATGATTGATTGAGTAAAACAGGTTACCAATTGCATAGAGATAAACACTTGTGAGGTAAGCCTGAAATTCTGCTTGATTGTTAATAGAATATTGTAAATAATTTTATCATTGAACCTTTGTTATATTTGATATCAGTTTTTGATTATTACAAAATAGTTGAAATTGTGTAATTATTTTTTGTGATAAATTTTCGGACTAACTTAAAAATTTGATTTCAAATTTTTATTCTTCTTATTTTTCTCTCTTGCTCGAGGACGAGCAATGTCTCAAGTTGGGGGTATTTGTTAGTCCTCAAATTTTCAATAAAATCTAAAATAAAAATTTCATAAAAATTATAAAAATTAGTTTAATTTGTTAGAAAATTAGGATTTAAATTCAATAAATGAGTGTTGTTGGAAATAATCTGCCCTTGATCAATTTTCTCTAGTTTTGCAGTGAAAAAGTTAAGAAATCAAGAGAAAATTACACTGGAGGAGCTGACGCGTAGCCTCACCCCACGCGTAGCATCAAGAGCTACTTTTGATGCTGACGCCACGCATCAAACCCACGCGTAGCGTCAGTGCTGCGCAGTCTCCACTCCCACTTTGGCCAACCACCCCACTTGGACCCAATAATGGGCACCCCACTCAGCACAAGGGCCACCCCACTCATCACAAATGGCCAAATTACAGTGGAAACACGTCCAAGTGGCCAAGCATGATTGATTTTAATTATTTGAAGTGGCCATTATCAGCTGCTTAATGGAAGCTGAGTCAGGGGTCTGACGCGTAGCGTCACAGGGACGCGTAGCGTCAGCACCCTTGCTCAGCCCTATAAATAGGGCTATCCAACACCATTCAACACATCCCATTCCATACACTTCTCTTCTCTTCTCTCTTGTGCTCGACTTTGAGTACTTCTTTTGTGAGTTGTAGTTCTAGAATAGTTTTCTAGATACTTGAGTTTGTTTCGGTGTATTGTGATCGTTGTATCGTGAAGTTTCCATCGTCTTCTTCGTAATGTCAAACTCTGTAAGTGTTGTTTTTACTTTTACCATGTGTAACTAATCTGTTTATGTTGGAATTGGTGAACTAATCTATTGAGTATAATGTTGTGAATTCGACCTCTACATGTTTATGATTCAAGTCCATATTAGTATTTCAACCTTTTATTAATATGAACGTCAAACGGGAGAATGATTTTCATGTGTATCGAAACAGGTTTTATTAGTGTAAATGTCAAACGGGAGAATGATTATTTATGCCGTATTGAAACTTGTTTTGACGAAAGTAAAAAGTTGGAATACCCTTGGTATCTCAATTCTATAGGGGTTGTTAACCATTGTTGCCATAAGGCCAGGTCTTAATGCAAGTTTTTACTGAGAAAGCTCACGAGGGATCGGACTTTACGGTGAATTCTTAGAATTTATATCACGAGGGATCGGTTATAATGATTTTAAGCTGCAATGACATGAAACTTGATGATTAAATATGCATGTCTTGAGTTCCTCATTGTTATTCTAGATTAGGGATCCAATTTCCAACATAATTTGTTTATCTGTGTTTATCTCAAGTATCTTACCTATTCTAGATTGCAACTCAACTTTTTAGATAGATTTTATTTTCTTTTTATCCTATGAATCACTCAACCATGCTATCTTGTGAATATTGTATAAACTGTACATAAATCATTCTTTTGTTCATAATTTCCTTCATATTTACCATAGTAAGTAGAAGATTACTGTTGTTATTGGACTTTCAATCCCAGTGGAACGATATCTAAATTTCGAAAACTACAAACGATTGGTGCGCTTGCCAATTCACAAAGCCCGGTTACAACCGACGGGCCAACAACCCAGCCGTGTAACTGGGGAGTGCCTACCGCCACCCCAACCAAAGCGTCCTCTACGTCCCATCATCTGTCAATGAAATAATGTAAGCATTAAGGAAGGAGTTAACAATAACATATGTATATATTTATATACAACTATATACTCTGTGTCTATTTTAGTTTGGAATTCCTCTTTGGTATCAGTGTGACTCTTGGAATTTGTTTCAGATATGTTATCATTATCTAAATTGGTCCTAGACCATTTTAAAGACAAGACAGCTTGTGTGTCAATATGCACCGCTTGAGGCCGCAAGTATCTCATCCAATATGACTGGATCAATGCTCAACACTGAGTGACTATCGTGGAGATTGCTCGGAGCTAGATGATAAGCATCTTCAACCTCATCGGAGGCGTTATCAATGATCTAACTATGAGCCTTGGCTTTGATGACTATATACCAGTCTCGGTGCCCTCTAGGGAATTCTGTGTAATAAACCTGCTCGGATTGCTGGGGAAAGATGAAGGGATCAAACCCTTTATATCTACCATTTTTTTCACCTCAACTAATTCGTAATGGTTATTGACTTTTGTACCCACTCCGATTGTGTTGTCATACTAATTGTAATTGAATAAAACTAAACCTTTTTATCCCGCCTGAAGAAAGAAACTTGAATGATCTCTTTTAACACACTGTAGAAGTCCTTCTCTGAATGTACAAGTAGGCCACCTTTTGATGTTTCTCATCAATGTAACATTCTATGACCTTGCCCCTAGGATGACCGGGATAGTTAAATATTGAGGTTTGTTTGTTGACACCAGGGTTTGGTGCCACTGCAAGGTTACGAGGGATTCTAGTCATTCTTGTTTCTATCTCCGTCAGAAAGTAGAATGAAGCAAAAGTGGTCATTTCTTCCACTAAGTAAGCCTCATAAATCGATGCCTCAACGCATGCCTTGTTTGACACTTTATCTTTTAAAGAACGCAGGAATCTAGTGAAACATAAAGAAATTACTGAGTTATGTATACATTAAATTTTACAATAAATTTTAGAATGAAGTAAAGTTGTTCTAATGTCTAACCTTTAAAATGGATACATCCAACGATACTGGACGGGACCACCAACTCTAGCCTCATATGGTAGATGAATCAACAAGTGCTCCATAGAATCATAAAGACTAGGGGAAAATCTGCTCCAGCTTACAAATCAACACCAGAATGCTTTCCTCCATCCTCATAAGAGTCTCCTCTGTTAAGACTATTGCTGTTAATTCTTTAAAAAAATGACTCAGCTCAACCAACGGTTTCGAGATGGGTTTCGGTAAGGCATGAAATGCGTATGGCAGTAGTCGTTGCATAAACACATAACAATCATGACTTTTCATGTTGAACAGTCTGCCCTCTTTTAAGTCGACACATCTACTAAAATTCGATGCAAACCCATCAAGCATGGTCAACCTATTCACCCATAGACAGACAACCATTTGTTGAGCTTTTGTTAATGCATATTTGGCTTGCGATTTAAACATTTTCCCGTGTCCCATGTAACATCCCAAATTTTAAAATAGAGAATAAAATAAGAAAATAAATATTGAATAATTGAATGTGAACAAATTAACATCCCAAAATATTAAAAATAATTTAATTGAGATTTTCAGAGACTGTTAGTGAATTATTGAGACTAGATAAGCAGAAAACTAACCCGGATAAAATATGGGTGTCGGACCAAGTATCTCCGATTGGGATGCCGTTGGTCAGGGCTGTAGATAATATTATTGGAAATCTAAATATGTATTCGGAATAATTTTTAGAATAAGTATGGAGCCCGAACAGAGAGCCTGTTTATTTAAAAATGGAAGAGTTTAATGAAAGGTTAAATATTTAAAAATAAAAACCTCACTCTTTTCACTCTTATTCTCGTAACCCTCTCTTTTCTCTTATGCAAACACACTTCTTCTTTTCTATTATCCTTTTCATCTCTTTTCCCTCTCTAACCCTAAGCCAAGGTACTACCTCCTTTCTCCCTCTCATTTTTGTTTCATGAAGACTTAGAGAAGGCTTGGAGCTTGAAGTTCTTCTTTCTTCTTCTCTTTAATTTTGTGTGGTCCTCTTCTCTTTTGAGAATTCCTCTATTACTTCACTTGAGGTAAGATTTTAGCCATTTTTCAAGAATAGGAACCTTTAGTTATGTATCCTTAAGGTTATGAGGGCATTAAACATATGTGGGTTGTTAGGAGAAGCTTTAAATGTGGAAACCCTAAGGTGGGTGTCACAAATACATGCTTAAAATGGTATTAATGGGATAGATGCATTTATTATTGGAAAGAGATGAGAATGTATGATTATTTTTGAATGTTGATGGGTTTGGTGAAACCCTAACCTTATAAATTGGAGGAAATATGATGTGTGGGTAGATGGGCATTAATTAATGGTGAGAATGTCATTAATATTAGAGTATAATCATAAATGATGATTGGAGATGGTGGTTGGGAACTATAAACGAAAACCCCCTTAGAATGAGTTAAATGTAAAGTTGGTGAATGGGGTACCCTAATTAATTAAGTTGTTATGTTGATGAAAATGAATGGTGATTTAAGGGAAGGAATTCTCGAAGCCTAATAAGGTAAATGGATAGAACCTATAAATAGCTTCTACATGATGTGAATCATGTGTACATATGTATGTACATGTATATTAAAATAGAGTTTGAATGAATAATTGATGTGGTCCTATAATTGATTGGTGTAGGGCTTGATAATACTTGTGAGGCAGGAATATCAAACCCGGAAGTTTACTTCTCTTGAGGTAGGAGAGGGGTGTATTTTCTAAATGTATGAGAACTTGTATGATGATAATGTATGTATTGATGTAATGTGGCATGTTTCCTTAAATGGATGTCGTATCATATGTATGTGACGAGAAATTAAGTTAAATTCTTATAATGAATGATTGTGGATAAGACCTTACTGAGGTTAAGATTGGTATAATGTGTGATGACATGATATGGATTCCATGTGTGGCTTGATGAATATTTGAAATCCTTGACTTAATGATTCTTGAATATTATGATCGACATATATACATATGTTTGAATATGTGGAATTAACATGGTAATTGAGTAGGAGTATACCCTAGATGAGAGGGTGAGATAACCTGTATGAGGTTGAGGCATGCATGAGCATTGTTGCATACATAGCATGGCATGCATATCATGATGATGTTGAAAAGTGGTTGCGATTACTTGATGTTGGAATATAAAGGGCTTGCGAGTTCCTATGATTATTGGACCGGTGGTTACGATCACCTAGTATTTGAAATGAAAGGCCCTGCGGGACCATTGAGATTGTATGCCCGTGGTTGCAATCATGAGGCGGGAGTACCCCTTGCGAGGCAGGAAACCACTATGAATTATTGAACATGGTTGCGATCACGAGAAAGCACCTTGCGAGGCTGCTAGAGGGAGTACCCCTTTCGAGAACGGATCCGTGCATATGCATCTTAAACACCAGCATATACATTAGCCATAGAAGCATGGCATAGTGTGGTATCCTATTGAGGAGATTGCGTGAGAAGTATGTGGAACTCCCTTTTTAATTACTAACTATAATTGCGTCAATGATTGGTGTGACCTTGTGAATTTTGATGGATATATGTGTTTAATGAATTTGATGAATGATTGGTTTTGTGCCAATTGAACTTATCTTAGGAAGAAGATGTTTAATATTGCATTCATGTATATATTATCACAAATGTTAGATTTTCATCATTGAGAAAGTATACTCACTCTCCATGTGGTATATCTTTTTAGCTCCTGTGTTGTAGGGCTTGCCTATGGAGCTATTGTGTGGAGAAGAGGTGTGAAGGAAGCCTATTTTGGGTAAAGAATGCCTTGGCCGGAAATTGTTTTGAGGTTGTGGGTTTTACTTGAATTTTTGTAATGTATATAGTCATAATGAATGTTTTGTATAGCCAAGGATTGGTATCGACATTAGTAGGGATGATGAATAGACAATGTTGATTATAGAAGGTCATGTAGGAAAATGAGAGCCCAGAGTTTATGGCTCATTTTCATTAATGACCTTGGCCTTATTTGGATAATGAAAATGAAGCTTGATGTAGTTAAAA
Organism: Clitoria ternatea; assembly: GCA_037962975.1. Taxonomy (NCBI): domain Eukaryota; kingdom Viridiplantae; phylum Streptophyta; class Magnoliopsida; order Fabales; family Fabaceae; genus Clitoria; species Clitoria ternatea. Next base: position 143,390,780 of record CM075670.1, read on the forward strand.
CTTATGGAGGAATGATAGTTTACATGAAATATTGCATTTTATAGATCATGATGAGTAGTAAGTTAGATTAAAATATAATTCATGAATTGGAAGGTAAATTTATGAGTAAGATAGATTGGAACAAGTTTTAAATGCTGAATATCATGAATGAGATGTGATGAATTTAAGTGGAATGCATTAAATTGAGTTTTGGTATGAGGTGTTGTTTGATTCCTTCATTTCCTGTGTTTTTACTGATAATCTCGCTCAAGCGAGAATCCCCCCTGCATGACATTTGGCTACTGGCCAAATCTCGCTTAGGCGAGAGTGTGTTTTGCTCAAGCGAGACTGTGCTAGCATCAGTGTTTGGCTACTGGAGGAAAATCGCCCAGGCGAGTTCGATCTCCCCCGAGCGAGAGGGAGGGGATTCGCCACTGGTCAAATTTCGCTTGAGCGAAAGGCTTTTGGAGGTGGCATTTGCTCGAGCGAGTGAGCGTTGGGTAGATTCTGGACGATTTTCACCCGCGCTCGCTTGCTTCGCCCAAACGACTTCTGAGGATCTTGCTAAAGCGAGATGGGGCTCACTCAAGCGAGTCGGCCCCTGATCCTACTCTTATTTCCTTCGCTCAGCTTGCTCTATGTCTTGCCCGAGCGCTCCCTTGGGACTCGCTCAAGCGAGTGTGGTTCTCGCTTGAGCGAGGGATGTCCTGGTCCTCCAAATTGTATTGCCTTGATCACTTTTCATTTTCCTTATATATGATCTTTATCTTAAACCAACTTATGAACCCTTTGGACATATTTTGAGGTCATCAATCCTTATGATGTTTAACCTCTTCGAATCCAACTATATAACAACAACTTAAATAAATTTTTCGTTGTTTTCAATTGAGAATTCCTTAATAGTTGTTTCCCTTAACTTACCTTCTCATATCTTCATATATGAGTTAGGTCTTTTTAGATCCAGGGTATTGAATGACAGTTTCACCACCTATGTTTTTCATAGATTAATAATACTAAAATCGTGAAAAATTTACCCCTATTTTTGGGGCGTCACATCCCACATCCCTCAATTCTAAATCCTTTGTTGAATACAAACTTGCAATGTCTAATCGACTTTTCTCGTTGTCCCTTCTGTTAGGGAATCCCTAGTATATGAGCAGTGGAAATATGAGGATTCCATAGGATTTGCAAAACACCGTGTTTCAAAGCACAAGACAAACACATACAAAAAAAAAAGTTTTAGGATTACCTATTGAAGAACACCAAAGCAGTCGTAGCCTCGTCCTTTAGGAGTCCACACGAGCACTCCCACCGAAATCGCAACACTTGCCAACTACTAGTTTGACGGCGTGTAGCTCTTGCAACTTTTGTGAATTTATGTCTCACTTGACTGAACAGCCTATGAGCATCTTATGCTCTATTTATAGGCTTAGGTTTGACCTAATTTATTCTCTCTAAAGAGTGGGCTCCTTACTCATTCTAAATGAGTTAGGCCCAATAGCTTTATTTTAGTCCAACTAAAATAAAACAACATTTTCTAATGGGCTTACTCTATGTGTATGACCCTATAGGTAAAATACCTGGTCATATTAATAATTATTTATTTTATTATTAATATAAAATAAGAGTGGCATCTAGCAATGCATCATTATGTCCGAATATTATTTAATATCAACATAACCTATAAGTGATAATTATTTAATATGTTTGTTCCTTTTGTCACGATATCCTAATTGGGCCCAAGGCATGGTCGCGTCATCCTTGTATGGCCCAATTTATTTTCCTTGATACCGTAGTAAACTTGATCCAAATAAATATCTAATATTTATTCTTTCCAGCATGGCCATGCGTTTTCTTAGTCTTACTCCATCAAGTGGCCTATAGATATCACTCCTGCCACATAGGAGAGACAAATCCCATCTAGATCACTCACATCCCTCTACATAATTTGTTCATTGCCTAATCACAAGCTTTATAGTCCTCTTTTTACAGAAGAAGTTTAATTGTATTAAAACAATAAACTCCTTATGTAGGAATCGTAGTGACTTTAGGTCGAACGACTCTATATACCATTATCACATTGAGAATCATTTATGACATTCATGTAACGATCCATGCAATGTTCTCATGGTGGGTCTGTCCAGTACATCATTACTCTTAATGTGTACCTGTGTGAAGACTTGATATCATCTATATCTATGATCTGTGAGATTAGGACATCAGTACACTCACATACTAGTCTCAATGTATTTACATGTCCCTATGTAAATACTTGACTAGGGACATTTTAGGAATAATTTTCATATGACCTATTACTCTAAGGATAAATACGTTTTAAAACAATTTTAAACTAAAATACTTATTTTATTGATAAGTAGAAAAATGATACAAATGAAAAAGCATAAAAGCTCATAGTGCATACACCAACAATCTCCCACTTGCACTACAGCCCATCAGACATTTGCCTAATGCCTAATATCTAGTGCCTTCTTCTGCCTTTGATGTCCACCACAGTGTCAAATATGTTCATGAAAATATTTCGTTCAGTGTCCATGACATCTATGTTGTGCCTTAACAACAAGTCTTTCTAATATGGCAAATCCCATAAGATACTTTGCTTTACCCAGTGGTGCTCCTTCCCATACCCCGCAAACTCCTTAACATTCTTATCGCAAATGTAAGGATACCCAAATACTCTCTACCACACCTATGGACTGGATAATCTACGAGGTAGAGGTTCATTGACAACCTTGCCTTTCTTAAAAGAGGTTTTATTTATTCTATAAGGGTGATCCAACGGTAGGAATTTTCGATGGCAGTCAAAATAACTTGCTTGCCCCTAAAGGGGAGTGATTCCCCTAGTATATTCCATGCATATAGGGTAAGCAAGCTTCCCAGACGTTGACCATCCAAAAAACATACCATACGCAGGGAAGTCATTAGTGGTCCACATCAAAATAACCCTCATCATAAAATTATTTTTTAAGGATGTATCATAAGTCATAACCCTAACATCCCATAATTCTGTCATCTCCTTAATCAATAGTTGCAAAATGACGTCTATTTTTGCCTTTAGATTTTTGGGTCTTGGGACCAATACAGATAGAAACATCACTTCCCTTTTCATACACATCTTAGGAGGCAGATTGTACGGGGTCAGTATCACTGGCCAACAAGAGTACGCTCCTCTGTATTGACCGAACGGGTTGAATCCGTCAGTACATAGGCTAAGTTGTACATTGAGCGGCTCATGTGAAAAGTCCAGGTAAAGCCCGTCTAAATACTTCCATGCTTTCCCATCAGATGGATGACATAAAAGACCCTTCTGTGTTCGGTTCAGAGAATGCCAACGCATGTGTTTTGCCATGGACAATGAGGCGTATAAACGTTGGAGATGTGGAGTAATTGGAAAGTACCGTATTTTCTTCCGTGCCGTTCTAGTTACCTTCTATTTTCTCTTGACAGTATTGTAATGATCCTTACTACAGTATACACATTTGTCCACACTCTTGTCTGCGAACTCGTTTCAAAACAACATACACCCGTCAACACGGCAGTCTATCTTGACATATCCCAACCCCAAGTTCGCCACACTTTTCTTAGCATAATACAAGTTTGACAGTATTCTGTTTTTGTTTAGCATAGTGGAGCCCATCAAATCCACCATTTTATTAAAACAGCCTCCCAAGAGATTATACTCTGCCTTTATGCTTAAAGCAGCTAGGGAGGCAGATATTCGGTGTGACTCTCACAGCCGTCCCATAACAAGGTCTGTATCACCGCCAACAAATCATAAAATCTCTTAACATCTGGATTAGGATCCTCATCTAAACTGTCAGTCTGATCCCTAGGTTCATCATCATGTTGTAGAACACACCTGGTGGAAGGTCCAACATGGTCCATCATCATCTACTCCATGTTGTTGTAGTTATCCCTGTTGCCCCCTACTTCATAATAACATGCCTGCATAGGTACGCTCGGTGGCCTGGGTAGTAACTGTTCACCATGGTTGTACAACCAATAATATCCTTTCATGAATCCCTTCTCCTGTAAGTGGCACATCACGTCATCCATGTATTCAAAATTCATGTATCCGTACTTAGAGCAAGGACAACGGATCATCTGGCTTACTTTAGACTCAAGGGTGTTGGCAGTAGTAAATGGAATAAACTCACACAACCCTAACAAAAACTCTTTACTGACTTGCTGATTACAATCCAGCAAGTTGTACATTCATCGTTGATGTGTCGGGACCTCCATTCACGATATCTAACGATAATAAGATTGGTTAGTTTAATTAAACAAGACTTAACTATTGTTCATGAATCACTCTCTACCTCTTTGATGTTGTAAGTAAGTGGGGCCCTATCCTATTCAGAATGAAAATGTAACTATCTGTAACCCATCTGCAGTTTGTGTGAACTTTGTGTGTTGACATTCAATCGAAATTTCAGCAGCATTTCGCATTGGTCGCCGAGTACACAGAGGTACGTGGGGGTCGAAACACCACACACAGACGTGCACCTGGAGACAACATAAAATGAAAAAACTGGAATCCAATTGCACATCAACAACACAAGCTTTACACAAACTCCAATGTCTATGGGTTACACCTTACTGGTTACAGATTCATCCTAAACTGTCCAACTGGGATAACTCAAGATCTAATAAAACACAATGTATCGACCTGTTGTGTTGAGTCTTAAACGGGAACCTATTGGGTACACACACAGTCTAACAACACAGGGAGCCTACCGAGATTTCAGTAGAGTCTCCCCTATAAACTAAACATTTCAAAATTTTCTATGCGACTTGTTACATTCAGAAAATAGTGCAGTACATTCCAATATTGTTTAAGGGGATACCTAGATTAAAACTACTATAAAATTACTTTTTTTGCAATTCATTTTTAAACTCCATGGTTCAAGTAAGCACAATAAATTATATATGTATAACTAAGACAAGCACAATAAAATTTATATTGTAAAGTAAAGATGAAGTATCCAAGAACAAAAGTATCAAACACATACATGTGAAATTGATACAAGTGTATGTACCCATTAATGTTTAATATTATTATTAAGAAGAATACAAGTATAAGATCTTTCATCCATTGTTTGATGATTGAGCATTGGCCTAGCATGAGAACTCTTTTTACTTGTATAAATATCCCCTATATGAATGATATAACACATCTTTTTTATGTTCACTCTCTTGTTTATCTTTTATCTCTATTCTCTATCTATTCTTTAATCTTTATTTATATTATTCAATAACAATACATAAAATTTTATAAATTTATATTGTTTGAATTATTTCAATAGTTTTATTTGTTTTATCAAAAGTTAATATTATTTCCTTTTGAGTATAAAATATTTTATTCTTCATTTGGATTATCTTTATAGTTTTCTATACTTTATTATAGGTTCATTGTTAATTTGAATTAAAATAAAGTCTCATTATAGTCTTAGACATTTTGAATTTCAAAGTTACATCTCTTTTCTTTAAATGCTAATGAAGTTAGTAATGTTAAGGGTTAATAAGCGATGGAGGACTATCGAGATAAAGCTAAGTAGAATTATGTAGAGTCATTGATTCATTTTGATGAGTATATCATGTCCTTTTGATTATATATATTTATTGTTTTAGAATTTCTTTAATATATTTTTCAAAGTTATATAATCATTTAAAAAGTTATGTAACTTTTTAAACAATATACCTTATCAATATCTCTCGTTCCTCTCTATTTTTAGATAAATCAGTGGTATGTTTAATATTAATTATTGAAATAAATTATAAAAATATAATGATTAATATTGATTAATTAATATTAATTTCATAATCATTTGAAATAATCAATTTTTTATTAAACAAACTAATCTTGTCTGTGTTGATGGCGAAAAAGTATTAAATAAATGAATTTTGTTAATTTCAATCTTAAGAGACGAATTTTAAGTTTCAAAAAATGATTAGTTTTTGAACTCGTCTAATCTGGGGTCAAAGATCCGGAGTGGGGACTGTTAGTCCTCAAATTTACAATAAAATCTTTAATAAAAATTGTTGTAAAAAGAATAAAATTTGGTGAATTTGTTAGAAATTTAGGTTTTAAATTCAATAAATAGATGTTGTTGGAAATAATCTGCCCTTGATCAATTTTCTTTAGTTTTGCAGTGAAAAAGTAAAGAATTTAAAGAGAAAATTGAAGAACTGGAGAGCTGACACGTAACATCAACACCACGCTAGCGTGGGAACCTCTGATGCTGACGCTACGCGTCACACCCACACGTAGCGTCAGGAGCTATGTGGACACCATTGACAGGTGGTCAAGCACTCAGCCAATGACTCCTCCATTACCCACAAGTGTCCAAGCCAAATTAGGAGACAAGGCACACCTGTCTGGGCATGATTATTAAAATAATTACACAATCATGGCCACTTTGAGCTGATTAATAGAAGCTGAGTCAGGGGCCTGACGCGTAGCATCAGGCTGGCGCGTAGTGTCAGGACCCATCCCTAGTGTAACATCCCAGATTTTTTAAAATAAAATAAATTTATTGGATGATGATAATTGATTGTTTATGGTCAAATAGTTATGGGAGATGTTATTAGACATTAGAGGTGAATTATCGGTAAATTAAGACTAACTGGAACCGGAGGAATTAACTGGTGATGTGGGACCCATGTGATTTAATTAGATGTTTGACGGGTCTAGAATATTCGGGAAATTATCATGGTTAAGATGGTATATTTAAAATGATTTTTGGTGTCAAGGAAATAATTAATTGGACGCGATGTATGATAATAACCAGGGAAAATACGAACCAATTGGAATAAAAAGAAAACCAAAAATCCCATTTCTCCTCCCATTATCACCGTGGCCTCTTTCTCTTTATCACTTGGTTCTTTTACCCGTTGGATAATGGGGAATTATTAGCCCTTGGTAAAAGCAACTTGATACACTCTTTTGCCCATTGGGTAATACCCAATTTACACTAAAATTTCCTCTATCTTTCTCCTTATCACCGTGGGGTGCTTTCTCCGTCCATTCACTCTTTATTTCTTTTCTTCATTTTCCCTTCATTCCAAAACCGTCCCACACTCCTTCTTCTTCTACCTCTTACTAAAATCAAGAGTTGAGTTTGGGAATGTGAGGCATCAATGGAGCTTGGGAGCTTGTGGGATCATCTCCTCCCTCTTCCTCACTTCATTTTCGTTTGGTGGAGCTTAAGCTTGAGGTAAAGATTTCTTAGTTCCACCTTGTTTTATTTATGGTTTTGGGATTATTGAGTTAAAGATGGTGATGTTAGAAACCTTGCATATGGGTGGAAATGGAAACCCTAGGCTTGAATGTTTGGAAAGGGAACCCTAAGTATTTGGGGATTTTGACCCACTTGATGATTTTGATGATTTTGGTACCTTAGAATGATGTTATACATAGAAATGAATATTTGAAGGATAGGATTTGAATATTGATGTGATAAAATGGTGAACTAAGTCATGAGTTACAAATGAAGATATATGCATGTATATAGGTATGTTGATTTGAGGGATTAATCTTAAGTGTTGATGTTGTTGGATTTGTTTAACCCTTAAGACTTGGAGAATCTTAGCTTTGGGGAAAGGAATTCCCAAAGCCTAACAGTGGGTATATGGAATTGGAGCTTAGACAAGTCTAGGACTTGATCATAAGTTAAGAGAAGTGATGTTTTATGATGATTTATTGATTACATGTGTATGTGTAATTGTGGATAGGATTGTATTCCAGACGATGATGCATAATGATCAAAGCAATCGGAGTGTTGGAATTTTGATTTCTTCTCTCGAGGTAGGAGAGGAGTTTGCATTTCAAATTGCATGAGTGAATTCATTGTTAATTATGTATATGTTGAACTCATGCAATGCCTTGCCATGAATTTCTTATATGATTAATTTGATGAAGTGATGAATGATGGCTTGGCTTATGTTGATTGTTATAAAAATGTATGTATTTATATAATATTGACAATAAGTGCCTGATGGTCCCTTGGTTAGACATGAACTAAATGAGGGTGATAAACTATGAATGAATGAACCACACGAATTGTAAAGAATTGTTTTGAAGTGGTTATGTGGAAAGATGAATGAGGGAATAATGTGGAGTGTAGTTAAAATCTTCCTCTCGTAAGATTAGATAAGTAAGAATAATTGATAAATTGGAATGAGGAATTTCCGAGTGTGAATGGGCAGAGAGAGTTACATGCCTTATGTGTTGTGTATGATGTAATGGTGGTGAATCAGTTGGCCTAGAGTGAGAATTCATGAGTTAAGTTGTAAGAATTGCTGATTCTGCATATGTCCTGGTAGTCTCGCTCAAGCGAGATAGGATCTCGTCCAAGCGAGAGTCCCCTGCTTCAGAGAATTAGCTTCTAGACCAATCTCGCCCAAGCGAGCTAGCCTTCCGCTCAAGCGAGACGAGTGAGTGGTGAATGGGTGAGGTATTGGACGAATTCTGTCCGAGCTGGAGTCTTAATAATTTTATGAGGTGGTGAATTTCCAAGTGAAATCCCGAGTGAGGTATGTCCGAGACGGGACCTCCCGAGTGGAATATCGTTGTGAGCCGTTCCGAGTGAGGCTATAGCCATTGGGCCTTTTTCCGAGTGGTGAAGGCTTAAAAGGATTCCAAGAGAAATGTGTTTTGAGAGAAATCCATTTTAATAAACCTATTCCGAGTAGGATCTTAGCGAGAGAATTCCCCAAGTAATGATAGGTCTAATTTTCCCAAGTGGAAAATCCCGAATGAACCTCTCCCGAGGGGAGAGTGATTGTGATGGTTCTAATTGAGGTATTCTAGGAGTCCTCTTCCGAGTGAATAAAGCTATATATTCCAAGTGGACAAGATTTAAATAGGTCCGAGTGAGACAACTTAGTGAATTCCTCCGAGTGATGAGAGGTCAGAGTAATTCCGAATGGAACTTGATGGTGGAGTCCGAGTGTGCAATTCCGAGTGAGATGGCACCTATGGGGGTATACGGTGTGAGTTTGTCCAGAAGTACTCTGGAATAACTTCACCCGTGTGCAATAGAAGGGGAGTCGGTTTGGAATAAACTGCCGAGTGAAAGACTGAGTGAGAGAGGACTCGGTCTGGACTGATCTTGTCGAGTGGAGGACTGAGTGAATGATGGGTCGGTCAGGATTATCTTGCTGAGTGGAAAACCTGAGTGCTTTGAGCCGGTTTCAGGGAAATTCTGCCGAGTGGAAACCTGAATATTGGGAGTCGGTTTTGATTGATTTTACCGAGTGGACAACCGAGTGAGATGAGTCGGTTTTAAATGAATTGCAGAGTGAAAACCGAGTATTGGTAAGAACGACCTCTGGTCGGATTTCGCTTAAGCGAGCTGGTGCTTCGCTCAAGCGAGTGTTAAAGGAATTGGTTACTGGATAACTCTCGCTTGAGCGAGTGACCGAGTGTGATGGTGCTTCGCTCGAGCGAGTGAGCGTGAAAACGCTACTGGATGTTTTTCGCTTACGCGAAAGGGAGTCGCCCAAGCGAACCTGGCCTGTCTCGCTTAAGCGGATGTGAATCTCGCTTGAGCGAGTTTTCCCCAGAATTGGATTGTTCTGTTTTATTTATGGTGGCAGGCTTAGTTTAGACCCTCCTTCTTGGCATTATGAGGTAAATCTGAGACGAATATGGGGATGTATGAGAGATAACGTGATGAAGGTAAAACATGGTGGTGATTAAGGTCGATTAGTACATGGGAATTAATTAATTAGGTATTTACCACCTGAACTAAAATAATGAATTATGATGAATTTGCCACCTGAGACTGAATGATGAGAAGATGATAATGAGATTGTGATGGCAGGATTATGAGATATACCATCGAATAAATTTGAAATGTATGAAGGGATAAATAAATGACATAGTATGAATTATAAGTAGATAAATTAGAGAAAATGTAATATTAAATAATGTTAAATGATGAGGTTGAACACTCTCTTGCACAAAGAGATGCATATTGATAGTGATAAATTGTTGTGTGCCATTGTGTGTGATACAAGCATAGTCTTGTATGTGTGGCATGACTTATGAAATTGAAAATGTTATGAATGCCACACAATTATATATACATATAAAGTATACTTGAGCAATGGTAATGAATAATGAGATGAAAACCCACTAAATGAAAGTGAGGTATTTTTGATGAATATTATATAATATTATAATGCCGTTATGGTTGATTGCAAGTGTTGACTTGCGTATATGATGTGGAATGTATGTGAAATATGTTGAGATGATAATGCCACATTAAAACTTGAAAATAATGACTAAGAAACCAATAATGATGAAATCCACTAAGGTGTATGGCGGTGTTGGTGATTATGATGATGATGATTGATGAGTGGCATTTAGGATGCACAGAGTGAGAATGCATTTGATTTGCATTGCATTGCATCCATGGCATATCATAGCTGCCAGTGTTGGAATATTAGGGGATTCCCCCAGTTGGCCCAGTGGGAGGGCGGCTCAGTGCACGAGCAATATGTTGTTTCCCCTATGACTCGGTGTATGAGTCACGAAGCTGCCCATGCTGAGCTACGGGGAGCTGCATGTGGTTGACCCTTGTGGGGGGTGGCTCTTGAGGAGCAGGTGTCCCCGGTGGTCCTTTGGATCACAGTTGCCATGTTGAGAATCATGGTTGGCCCGTAACACCGTATGTTGAATATGTTGTATACCGCGGTCATGGTGAAAATGACCAGGTGTTGCATGATGGGCGATGCGGTTTGGTACAAGTAAAAATATGGTGAATATGCATGCATTATGATATATGTGTACACATTTTACTACTGCAGTAGGAGCATGGTATGTGATCATGCTTGAACCCACAATTCGGTGTTTATTCCCACATTCGGATCCGCATTTGTTGTTGATCATTCCATTGTGCATATGCATTAGCCATAAGAGCATTTGCATATAGCATGGAGATATACCAGAATATGATAATGATTGATGATGATTGAGATGATGGTATGGTGTTGATGAGATGGGTAATTAATATACCGAAAGACCACATAAAAGTAATAAATGTTATGAATATACGAAATGATGTTGAATATGATGATATGTATGTGATGGCCCAAGGTAATGAAGGGCGTATTTGTTTATGATTGATAATGATTATGTTAGCCCGTGGTGGCTTTGATGAAAGACCAGAATGGTCTATGTTAACGATATGTTGGCCCATTGTGGCGATGAGATAGATATATGTTGGCCCATCGTGGCGGTGTGATAGATGTGTATATGCATGCTTTGCTATGACTTGTTGAATAAGTATGAAATAAGCATATATTGTTGAATTAATAAACTGTGATGATTGTTGATGTGTTTAGAAAAGCATACATGATGTTGATATGCACATAATTTCAATTGTATTCATATCGCCATTTGAAATGTATAACTCACTCTCCCATGTGGTCTACTTTTTAGTATTGATGCAGGAATGCCATGGGAAGAGGATGTTTTTAAAGTAAAGCTTTTGGAAAGGTAAATAGTTGTAATGGAATACCTTGGCCGGCAACATTGTAATGTAATGTGTTATGTATATAATGGATAGCATGATGTTGTAATTATTGATATTGATGGATGAACTATGAATATAATTATACATTTGGATGATGTACTAATAGTGGAGATATATGAATCTGAGGTTGAACTGGTTATGATCTATTATAAATATGAATGTTAGAGATGTATGTTGCATGATCATACAAATGAGTATATACTTATATCTTAGGCATCGCATGCTTATGCGATTATGTAAAATGATGATGGTTGTATATTAGGCTTACCATATGCCATTGCTTACTTGCCGAGCCTTTTCTCATATCTTCATATATGGGACTAGGCGTGTGCCCGGTATACACATTCTTCTTCCGCTGTAAACTTTGTTCTTTTGTATACTGAATGGGCAAACTATTTCTCGATCCAGTTATATGTTACTTAATCTCACTCTTTGGTTTTCTGTGATTCGGGTCTTGATGTGATCATGGTGGTGTCTTGGAAATATTTTCAAACGCGAAAAATTTATTCTCATTTTTATTAATTATGACGATCACATCGGGATTCGAGTACAGAAAATCAGGGGTGTTATACTCAGCCCTATAAATAGGGCCATTCTCCACACTTCTAAGCATCCAATTCTGAAGTTCATCCTTTCTTTTCTCTCTTTTCACTTGAGTTTAAGTGTTCTTCTTTGAGTTTATAAGGTTGGAGTGATTTCTAGATACTTGAGAGTGTTGTAGTGTGAGCTTTTGTATTGTGAAGTGCTTCCAAGTCATCGTAATGTTAAACTCTGTAAGTACTGTTCTTACTTTTATTATGTGTAACTAAATTGTTTATGTTGGAATTTGGTGAATCAATCTATTATATGATGTTGTGATTATGGCCTATACATATTTATGATTCAAGAACATGTTAGTATTTCAACTATTTATTAATATGAACATCAAACGGGGGAATGATTGTCATGTGTATTAAAACTTGTTTTATTAGTATGAATATCAAATGGGAGAATGATTATTCATGCCGAATTAAAATCTGTTTTAACAAAAGTAAAATTTGAAATACCCTTAATATGCCAATCACTAGGGATAGAATTGGTAATTATTTTTGCCACAAGGCCAGGACTTAATGCAAGTTTTTATTGAGAAAGCTCACGAGGAATCGGACTTTATGATAAATACTTAGAATTTATATCACGAGGAATCGGTTATAATGACTTTAAGCTGCAATAACATGAACTTGATGATTAAGTGTGTATGTTTGTAATTATTGCATTATATTTTAGTGCGAGAATCCAAATTCCAACATAGTTTGTTAATCTGTGTTTTTACCTAAAGTATCTGAATTATTCTGAATTACATCTCAACTTTATAGTTAGATTTTATCTTTTCATCTTTTTACTTTATGAACAAATCAACTATCAAATTCTGTGAATATTGTATAAATTGTTTATAAATTATTCTTTTGTTAATAATCATTGATAAAATTACCATAGTAAATAAGAAATTACTATAAGTTATTGGATTTTCAATCCTAGTGGAACGATATCTAAATTTGAAAACTATAAACGATTGGTGCGCTTGCCAATTAATAACCCAACAGTAACACGGGGGTTAACAAGTTTTCTGGCGCCATCGCCGGGGATTGAATTAATTCAGTAAAACAATAAATTTTTAATTATCGTGATAAAAATATTTTTTTTACCTTAGTGAAAATTTTTCAATTTATTCATTCATTTATTCATTTGAACATTGTTTTACTAACCTTTCTTTATTTAGTGTGTTTATGCAAACTCGATCTTCTACAGGAAAGGTGTTCTTTGATCCTGAGATCGAGAAGTTTGTAAAGAAACTTAAAGCTTTAAAATCTAAAAAAATAAAAACTTCATCTTCAACTTCATCTTCTTTTGAAAAATCTGAAAATTTTGAAAATTCTAATATGGCTGCTGAAAGAAGAATATTGGGACAGTTTGCTGCTATTAATGGACCACCTCGTGTTTTGGGGATGTATGAAGGACCTATTGCTGTTGTAGAAATTAAACCAGCTACTTTAAACATTATTCAAAATAATCAATTTGCTGGTTTAAATAATGAGGAACCTTATGAACACTTAACTGTTTTTTATGAGTTATGCAACACAATTGGTTTTGAACCCAATCAAGAAGAATCTGTTTACATGAGATTGTTTACTTTTTCATTGATTGGTAAAGCTAAAGAATGGTTTAAATCTTGTCTGCCCGGTAGTTTTACAAACTGGTCCGATGTTGAGCAAAAATTTTTGGAAAGATTTTATTCTCCTTCAAAATATTTTGAAGCCATGACATCCATTCATTCTTTTTCATAAAATAATGACGAGTCATTAGGAGAAACATGGGAACGATTCAAGGTACTCTTAAGGAAGTGTCCAAACCACAACTTAAATGATGCCGAAAAGGTAAGGATCGTTTACCATGGTTTGTTACCTCAGTTTAAGATGATGTTAGATGCTTGTGCAGGGGTTCATTAATGAATAAAACTATGGAAGAAGCAATAGAAATATTGGAATCAATATGCATCAGTGACCGACAAGCAAAATATGAAAGAGGTAATGTACAAAGAAAGCCAGGTATGCTCGAATTAGGGGTAAATAATGCAGTATTGGCTCAGAAAAAATTGCTGACTCAACAAATTGAGGCTATGAGCAAACAATTGGAGAAACTTCAAATTGCTCAAATGTCATCACCACCTCATGCTCAATTGAAACAATGTATGCATTACATGGGAGAACAACCATGTGGTTACTATGCCCCTGATAGAAATGAGCAAGAGCAAGCCAATTTTTTGAATCATCAAAGAGTACCCTTAGGTAATTTTCCTTTCAATCTTGGTAATTCTTTTCCTAAAATTTATCCACAGGGTTGGCAGAATCAAAATATTGGCTGAAAACAAGATGTTGGACCTTCTAACCGACCTCTTAACAATCAATTCAAACAACAACCACAATCTTATCAAACAATAAGGCTAACTAGGATAGAAGAGTCTATCCAACAATTGCTACAATACATGCAAACAAATGAAGCCACACGTAAAGCGTCGGATATGCAATTGGGATAGTTAGCAAAAGAAGCAGCTGACATGAAAAGCTCTGGTTTTTCTACAAACACTCAAAATCCAAGAGAACAATGTAATGCTATTTTTACAAGAAGTGGTAAAGTTGTAGGAAATAATTATAAAGAAAAAGAAGAAGAAAAGAAAGAAAAAGAGAAAGAAAAGAAAGAAAAAGAAAAAGAAGAAAAGAAAGAAGAAGAGAAAGAAGAAGAGGAGAAAAAAGATGAAGAAAAAAATGATGAAAAAGAAAAATCAAAAAATCAAAAAATTAAAAATAAAAAAATCAGTATTTGGGTCAGACACCTCCAGTTAAAGATTTACCTTATCCACATGCACCATCAAAGAAGGATAAGGAAAAGGAATACAAAAGATTCCTTGAAATCTTTAAGCAATTACACATAAACATTCTATTTTCTAAGGCATTGGAACAGATGCTAACATATGCAAAGTTTATGAAAGAATTGCTCACTAAAAAGCGGAGGCATGATAAAGAAATTGTTGAACTTGAAGCAGGTTACAGTGCTATTTTGCAACATAACATGCCAGAAAAGTCGAAAGACCCTGGAAGTTTCACCATTCCTATCTCCATTGGAGGGATGAATATTAGAAAAGCCTTATTAGACTTAGGGGCTAGCATTAATCTAATGCCTCTAAGTATGATGAAGTGAATTGGTGACCTTGATCCTCAAAGAACAAAGATGACTCTGCAATTGGCTGATAGATCAATCAAAAGACCCTATGGTATTGTGGAAGATGTACTTGTGAAAGTTGACAAGTTCTACTTCCTTGTTGACTTTGTGATTTTAGACATGGAAGAAGATGTTGAAATTCCCCTAATTCTGGGAAGACCATTCATGAAGACTGCTAGAGTGCTCATTGACGTAGATAATGGAAAGTTGGTAGTAAGAGTTCACGATGAAGAAGTAAACTTTGATGTTTTTAAAGCCATGAAACATCCCAATCCAAAGCAAGATTGTTTTAAGGTGGATGTTCTCGACAAAGTCTGCTTCTCCATATCTACAGGTATGTTAAATTCTGATCCTTTAAATAAGTTATTAACTAACTCTGTGGAATTCTTGAGTGAGGAAGACGAAAAACAGGTAGACAAATATCTTGAAGATCTTGATCAAGGGAAAGAAATTTTCCCTAAATCAGGAGAAATTGAAGAAATTCAAGAAGTACCTGTTGAAGAAATCAAGAGGCCTGAATTGAAAGTGCTACCTTCCAACTTAAAGTATATCTTTTTGAAAGAAGGTAATTTAAAACCAGTAATTATTAGTAATTTGTTAAGTGAAATAGAAGAAGAAAAACTGGTTAAAGTCTTGAAAAGGAATCAAGAAGCAATTGGATGGACACTTGAAGATCTGAAAGGTATAAGGCCATCATATTGCATGCATAAGATTTTACTGGAAGACAATTTAAAACCTGTTGCTCAACCCGAAAGACGCCTCAATCCAACCATGAAAGAGGTAACTAAGAAGGAGGTTTTGAAATTGCTGAAAGCAGGTATTATCTATCCTATTTCTGATAGTGCATGGGTAAGTCCTGTACAAGTTGTTCCAAAAAAAGGAGGTTTGACAGTAATTATTAATGATAAAAATGAATTAATCCCAACAAGAACTATCACTAGTTGGAAAATGTGCATTGATTATAGAAAATTAAATCAAGCAACAAGAAAAGATCATTTTCCCCTTCCTTTTATGGATCAAATGCTTGAAAGATTGTCTGGATAGGCTTATTATTACTTTCTTGATGGATATTCTAGATATAATCAAATTGCTGTTGACCCTCTTGATCAGGAAAAAACTACGTTTACATGTCCCTTTGGTATATTTGCATATAGGAAGATGCCATTTGGATTATGTAATGCACCTGCTACTTTTCAAAGATGCATGTTTATTATTTTTGTAGATTTAATTGAAAAGAGCATTGAGATTTTCATGGATGATTTCTCAGTCTTTGGGAATTTATTTGAGACATGTCTAACCAATTTGGACACCGTACTGAAGCGGTGTATTGAAACAAATTTGGTGCTCAATTGGGAGAAATGTCACTTTATGGTGAAAGAAGGAAGTGTACTTGGTCACAAAATTTCCTCTAAAGGTATTGAAGTAGACCAAGCCAAAATAGAGGTAATCTCTAAACTCCTACCCCTTGTGAATGTAAAAGGTATTAGAAGTTTTTTAGGACATGCTAGATTCTATAGAAGATTTATTCAAGATTTTTCAAAGATTGCTAAACCTTTAATAAATCTTCTAAATAAAGATGTTGAATTCAAGTTTAATGAAGCATGTCTTAAATCTTTTAATTCCTTGAAAGAAAAATTGGTTTCTGCCCCTGTGATTGTTGCTCCTAATTGGAATTTACCCTTTGAACTTATGTGCGACGCAAGTGATTATGCTGTAGGAGCAGTTTTAGGTCAAAGATATGAAAAAGTTTTTAAGGTTATACACTATGCTAGTAAAGTTTTAAATGAAAATCAAATAAATTATGCAACTACTGAAAAGGAATTACTAGTTATAATGTATGCCTTAGAAAAATTTAGATCATACTTGATTGGATAAAAAATAATCATTTTCACTGATCATGCTGCAATCAAGTATCTCTTGACCAAAACTGATTCTAAACCTCAGTTAATCCGATAGATTTTACTCCTTCAAGAATATGATCTTGAAATCAAAGATAAAAAGGGTAGTGAAAATATGGTCGTTGACCATCTTTCTAGATTAATAAATGATGAGGTCACTGCCAAAGAAAAAGACATCTTGGAAGAATTTTCTGATGAAAAACTTTTTGAAATAACAAAACAACCATGGTTTGCTGATGTGGCCAATTTTAAAACAGCAGGAATTCTTTCAAATGATTTAACTTGGCAG
Source organism: Clitoria ternatea (assembly GCA_037962975.1). Lineage (NCBI taxonomy): Eukaryota > Viridiplantae > Streptophyta > Magnoliopsida > Fabales > Fabaceae > Clitoria > Clitoria ternatea. The sequence goes on from CM075670.1 coordinate 143,408,263, forward strand.
CAAAGAAAAAAAATTTCAAAGATTCAAAATACTTTGTTTTGGATTACCCTCATCTATTCAAAATTGGTGTGGATAATTTGTTATGTCGTTATGTACCCGATTGGGAAAAGAAAGATGTGTTGTGGCATTGTCATAAATCCCCTTATAGAGGACATTTTAATGGAGAAAAAACTGCTGCAAAAATTCTTCAATCAGGTTTATATTGGCCCTCCATTTTTAAAGACTCATTCATTTACTCAAGCTTGTGATAACTGCCAAAGAACAGGTAAGGTTAACAAAAGACAAGAAATGCCTCTCACAAATATTCAGGAGGTTGAGGTATTTAATTGTTGGGGTATTGATTTCATGGGACCCTTTCCTTACTCTCAATTTAATCAATACATTCTTTTGGCAGTTGATTATGTTTCAAAATGGGTAGAAGCAATTGCTTTACCTAATGCTGACATAAAAACTATAGTGAATTTCTTGAAGAAAAATATTTTCTACAGGTTTGGAACACCAAGAACTTTGATCAGTGATGGAGGATCACATTTTTGTAACAAAGTTCTTCAAAAAGTGTTACAACACTATGGAGTGAGACGTAAAGTGGCCATAGTATATCATCCACAAACCAATGGACAGGCTGAGATTTCAAATCGGGAATTGAAAAGGATTTTGGAAAAGACTGTGTCTTCCTCCAGAAAAGATTGGTCACAAAAGCTTGATGGTGCACTCTGGGCATACAAAACTGCATTTAAGACTCCAATTGGCCTTTCTCCTTTCCAAATGGTCTATGGAAAAACTTGTCATCTTCCAGTAGAAATAGAACATAAGGCATATTGGGCTTTAAAATTTCTCAATTTTGATCCAAATGCGGTAGCTGACAAAAGAAAGTTGTAGTTATTTGAGTTGGAAGAAATGAGAAACAATGCTTATGAAACATCTAGAGGTTACAAGAACAAGGTGAAAGCTTACCATGATAAGAAAATTAAAAATAGACATTTCATACCAGGTTAGCAAGTTTTATTGTTTAATTCAAGATTTAGATTGTTTCCTGGTAAATTAAAATCTAAATGGTCAAACCCTTTTGTAATCAAGGAAGTTAAATCTTATGGAGCAGTTGAAATTGAAGATCCAACTTCCAATAGAAGTTGGATGGTTAATGGGCAAAGATTGAAACCATATCTGGGTGAGGACATCAACAGACTCACTACCTTTTGTTATTTGACTAATTTGTGATGTGCAGGATGTCTAGCTAGGGACATTAAATCAAGCGCTCAATGGGAGGCAACCCATTATTTTCTTTTTATTTTTAAATATTTACATTAAAAATATATATATAATATTTTTCAGATATTAGTTAAGATTTGGATTTTTAATAAAAAGGGTGTTTGAATTGAAAGAAAAGGGTTTTTGAAAATTTTAAAAAATGAAAAATAGAAGCCCATGCGTAGCGCTACACTGACGCGTAGCGTGGGTTCCAAAATTTCAACCTGACGCGTAGCGTCTTTACTATACGTAGCGTCAGGACACTGGTTCAGTTTTTAAAACTGGACCCCTAAAACAGAGGCCTGTAACCAAAAATCTAAAAACCTCCTTTTGCCTCCACAATCAGATTTTCAGAAACCCTAAAAATTCTAAAACCTCTTTTCTCTCAACCTTTCAATCCTCTTCAGTCTCTCAATTGCTCAAGGATCCCAAGTAAGTTTTTCTAAACCCCTTTCCCTTTGAATTTCAATTTTGATTTATAGAATGCATGAGGTTAGGGATAAGATTAGATAACCACTGGGTATGATTGCTGTTAGATTTGGGAATTTAAATGGATTGAATGTGGTTTGGAGGGGTTGTGGTTGCACAACCCCTATTTCTGAGATTGAAACTACGCACCTCACGCGTAGCATCCCACTGACGTGTAGCGTGAGGCATGAACTATAACCCCACGCGTAGCGTCTCACTGACGCGTAGCGTGGGCAGAACAGGGCTGACACGTAGCGTCCCACCCACGCATAGCATCAGCTTCTGCTTTTGATTTTTGTTAATTTTTATGTGTTATTTCCTGTTTAAAGTAGGTATTAATTTCTGTTTTAATAAATCTATCCTATTTTTGTTTTTCTTTTAAATTAATAAAATTTCTTAGTTTGTATGTTTGTTATACTTTCTTGCATATAAATAAATAAATTTGTTAAATTGGGTAGATATGTGAGATGCATGATTTGTGAATTTTATGTTATTTTCAAAATCCAAAAACATTAATGTTTTATTGTCCAAAAATGTATGTTGTGAATTTTATATTGAACTTTTAAAAAATTCAAAAATATGCATGTTTAAATTGTTTTTATGCTCTGTAAATACTTTGTTGAGTAAATTTTGCATGAATTCTTATTTTGCATAAAATATAAAAATCAAAAATATGATTGTTAATTTTTTGATGTTTAGCATGTTTTATTAAAATATGAAAATCAAAAATAGTTTGTTTGATTTTTAATTTTTTCTTTTTGCAGATGGCACCAAAGAAATCTATCCCGATTACTGGTCCCAAGAGACAGAGGAGGACCACTGACACAGATACCACCTCTGAAGATCCAGATCTTCAAGGTGAGGAGCAGCTGGGACCTAGAGATCCCACCAAATTTCGCACTGATACGAAATGGGCCCGGTTCCATCAGATTAAGGGCCAGAGACTCATCTAGGAGAGAGTCTTAGATCTGAATGTTGGGGACTATCCTGAGCTTCAAGATGAGGTCCAAAGAAGGAGATGGGGATCCCTGTTTTCCCTACCTACTGAGGGGGACCCTATCTTAGTGATGGAGTTTTATGCGAACGCCTACAGGACTCGCCAGGACTCTCCGAATATCGGCCATCAGAGGACGAGTTGGGTTAGGGGTCGATATATTACGTATGATCGAGACACCATTAGTACCCTACTGGGGAATCCTTGGGAGCCTACTCCCGAGAGTGACACTTGTTTCTGGAAGGAAAATAGAAACAAGGTAGCAACTGAGGTTAGGATACTTCCTAGATCAGGTTGTTGACTTCTTGAGCAAAGATGGAATCTTCTTCAAACTGAGTAAGGTTGGAGGGACTCCATCAAACCTCCTCAAGACCCAGCTGACCCCTATAGCTCAGGCGTGGTCTCATCTTCTACTGTATAACATCAATTCTGTTACGCACCTCTCTTCTATCCCAGTTGATCATTGCTGCCTTCTTTACTCTATTCTTCAGGGCCATACCATTGATATTGCTGAGCTTATATCTGAGCAGATTCACCTTTATGCCCTTGGGTATAAGGTGAATCGTCCTATCCCATTCTCTCTCATCATATCTGCCTTACTGAGGAGGTAAAGAGTTGCTGTGCCATCACTAGGGTTCACTAGTTCTTCGGGGAGAGTCCCTAAAGTTCTAGTGAACAGAGATTACTTCGTCCAGCAGTGCGAGCTTCCACCACTGGAGCAGGAGGCTCGACCCAGACAGTGGAGGAGGAGACCACCAGTTCAGCCACCATCTACTGATGCTATCACTGATGGATTTGCTAGGATGACTCTTGAGCATCAGCATATGATATAGATGATGGCTGCCACACACAGAGCTTATATGCATCTTCATGATGCATTCTATCAGTACAGACTTCAGGTGGAGGGAGCACCTTATGTCACATCAGCTGAGTTTGCAGCTCATGTAGCTTGGCCTGGTGATTCACCTACATACCCTGAGGCTGGTGGATCGTCTGGAGCACATGCTGAGACAGAGGATGACGCAGACAAGGAGGGAGATGATGAGGATCACATGGAGGACGGATGGTGTTATTTTTTGCACCTTTTACATACATTTTAGTTTTCATTTAGTTTGGTATTTACATTGGTTTAGTTGATTTTGGATTATATTATATTTTGTTATGTGGTGTGTTATTTTTGCGTAATTTTTGTCGTGCTGTGTTTTGTGTATCTTCTTTTAAAAATAAAAAAATAAATTTTATCTTTTTAATAAATAAATCAAATGATTGAAAATAAGAAAATTTATGCACTTAAAGTTTTTACACAATAAAACCATTTTTAATAATCAAATTATCAATTCTTTTTGTAATTAAGGAATTTTGATAAAATTCAATTACAATAATTTTATTAACTATCAAGCTAATTTCAATAACCCGGTGAGCTGAGAGATCGTTTAAACACTTGAGTGTTTCAACATAACTTCATTCAAATTGATTTTGCTTTAATTTGTGATTTGTGTTGTTGTACAGAGAATTCAAGAAAATGATCAAGGCACATTTTTGGTAAAAGAAACCTTGGGCCAAAAAAGCTTACCATGGTAAAATTATTTTATCCTTTGAAAGCTAATTTTGAGCCTAAAAAATAAATTCTTTGGTACCTCTAGCCTTTATCAAATTTAACCATTCACTATACTTGATTGATTAAAAGAGCATTTGAGCAAAATGAAAGATGTTCCAAATATTCTTACAAGAATGAGGAGTGAAAATTAAACGACTTGATTCTTTTCAAGAAAAATAAAAAAAATAGTGCATGTAAATGAAAAAAAATGAATATATGCAAATTAAAAATAAGGAAAAGAATCAAGTTGGGGGTATTTATTTTCATCAATAAGGGAATTAAGATTTGGGCCAAGAAAAAGCCTAAAAATTATAAAATGCTTTTTTATGATTTCAGGTTTTTGAATTCCAAGGAAAACCATCATTTCTTGTAACCAAGCCTCATTACAACCCTTGAAAAGACCTTGTGATATTTGAATTATCTCTGTATGATTAACCATTGACTAGATAAAAATCAAAATTAAATTCGTTTGATTTTATGATTGATTGAGTGAAACAGGTTACCCTTTGCACAGAGATAAACACTTGTGAGGTAAGCCTGAAATTATGCTTGATTTATTAATAAAACATTGTAAAGATTTTTGTCATTAAACCTCTATTACATAAGATATCTATTTTTGATTATTTCAAAATGGTAAATTATGAAATTACTTTTTGTAATAAATTCTCGGACTAACTCAAAAATTTGATTTCAAATTTGATTTTTATTTTCTCTCTTGCTCGAGGACGAGCAATGTCTCAAGTTGGGAGTATTTGTTAGACCTCAAATTTACAATAAAATCTTTAATAAAAATTGTTGTAAAAAGAATAAAATTTGGTGAATTTGTTAGAAATTTAGGTTTTAAATTCAATAAATAGATGTTGTTGGAAATAATCTGCCCTTGATCAATTTTCTTTAGTTTTGTAGTGAAAAAGTAAAGAATTTAAAGAGAAAATTAAAGAACTGGAGAGCTAACGCGTAGCGTGGGTGTGACGCGTAGTGTCGGGAGCTACATGGACACCACTGACAGGTGGTCAAGCACTCAGCCAATGACCCCTCCACTACCCATAAGTGTCCTAGCCGAATTGGGGGACAAGGCACACCTGTCTGGGCATGATTATTAAAATAATTACACAATCATGGCCACTTCGAGCTGATTAATGGAAGCTGAGTCAGGGACCTAACGCATAGCGTCAGGCTGATGCATAGTGTCAGGACCCATCCTCAGCCCTATAAATAGGGCCATTCTCCACACTTCTAAGCATCCAATTCTGAAGTTCATCCTTTCTTTTCTCTCTTTTCACTCGAGTTTGAGTGTTCTTCTTTGAGTTTGTAAGGTTGGAGTGATTTCTAGATACTTGAGAGTGTTGTGGTGTAAGCTTTTGTATTATGAAGTGTTTTCAAGTCATCGTAATGTCAAACTCTGTAAGTACTGTTCTTACTTTTATTATGTGTAACTAAATTGTTTATGTTGGAATTTGGTGAATCAATCTATTATATGATGTTGTGATTATGGATACATATTTATGATTCAAGAACATGTTAGTATTTCAACTATTTATTAATATGAACATCAAATAGGGGAATCATTGTCATGTGTATTAAAACTTGTTTTATTAGTATAAATATCAAATGGGAGAATGATTATTCATGTCGAATTAAAATCAGTTTTAACAAAAGTAAAAGTTGAAATACCCTTAATATGCTAATTACTAGGGATAGAATTGGTAATTGTTGTTGCCATAAGGCCAGGACTTAATGCAAGTTTTTATTGAGAAAGCTCACGAGGAATTGGACTTTATGATAAATACTTAGAATTTATATCATGGGGAATCAGTTATAATGACTTTAAACTGCAATAACATGAACTTGATGATTAAGTATGTATGTTTGTAATTATTGCATTATATTTTAGTGCGAGAATCCTAATTCTAACATAGTTTGTTAATCTGTGTTTTTATCTCAAGTATCTGAATTATTCTGAATTACATCTAAACTTTATAGTTAGATTTTATCTTTTCTATCTTTTTATTTTATAAACAAATCAACTATCAGAATCTTTGAATATTGTATAAATTGTTTATAAATTATTTTTTTGTTAATAATCATTGATAAAATTACCATAGTAAATAAGAAATTATTGTAAGTTATTAGATTTTCAATCCCAGTGGAATGATATCTAAATTTGAAAACTACAAACGATTGGTGCGCTTGCCAATTAATTACCTAACAGTAACACGAGGGTTAACAGGGACCAGCCTCAAAAGTCAAGGATTGAAGTGTTTGTACAGCGATACAGTGGGTATCCAGTATTATGATCTGAACTCTTAGTGGGAGAATCTGGTCTTGTTGTCCTAGTGATCCTGCCCACCAAGCTTTCACGTTGAAGAGAGGCGAAAGGTGGTGTCACCTGTGAGGATTCTCCAACGCTCAAGTCAGTAACCAGAATGAGAATTCAAGCTAAGAGAACTTGAGCAATGGAACAGTGTATCCAAAGTAAAAATGATGTAACGTTTTATGAATATGAGAATCGACTATTTATAGATGAGCTTGGAGAATGAATCGTAAGGCACAGGTGGGCCAGGAGACAAATAGTACACTGCTCAGTGTACAATTCTGACACACAACGCTGGGAGAGCCGCGTTTCTTGCATATCCCCCTTGCGGCTGTACCTTGTACCTTCTGTCGGGTGATGTGGATACTTTCCGGTATGCAAAGTAAGAATCTAAACATTCCGTTATGGAAAGCGTCTCATACGGAGTTACAGTCTGAAAGTACACGTATGAGTCCGGTAGCACAGTAAGAACAGATGCAATTACCTATCTGTCCCAGGTACCAGTATCGAGACCGGATCATCTGTCCCTTAGCTTGTGTGAGGGACTGGTTGAGTTGCTCATATAAGCTAAACATGCTCTTTGGCGGGCGCTGATACTGGACCAAGACAGTTATTTCCTGTGTCCTTCTGGTGGTGTGGGGATCAGATTCGGACAACGATCTACCTTGCGGGAGAATCCCAAGAGTTTTTGGAATTTGTAACTCCTCGTTTTCAAACTTTTGCAATGTCCATGTATTTACACGCCTCTAATGATGAGCATTAAAGGCTATTACAATATGAGTAATGATGATTTTTCTGTCACGTGGTTAATCAACCATCGCAAGCATGTTAATGGGCCTGAAATTTTGAATTTTGGGCCCATTCGATTTCACTTGCCTTCCAAGAGTCATACGTTTCGCGCTTTGGGGTTTAAAACGACGATGTCGTTTGGTCCTGGAAAGGTTACGTTTCTCGACAAACGATGCGTCTTCTAGCAAGTAGTTGTGCCTCTTTGACACTATAAATAGAGGGACTTAGCATTTTCTACAACTCGCTTGCTTCAACCTTAGGAAAACTCTGCTCAAATTACCTGAGAAGATTGTTGCTGTTATCCTTGTGAAGTCCTTTTCTCTTCCAATCCTCCTAACTCTTAGGTAACTGTTAGCCCTCCAATTTACAATAAAATTTTTAATAAAAATTTCATAAAAATAATAAAAATTAGCTTAAATTGTTAGAAAATTAGGTTTTAAATTCAATAAACAGAAGTTGTTGGAAATAATCTGCCCTTGATTAATTTTCTCTAGTTTTACAGTGAAAAAGTGAAGAATTTAAAGAGAAAATTAAAGATCTGGAAAGCTGACGTGTAGCATCAACCCCATGCGTAGCATGGAGACTTTTGATGCTGACGCTACGTGTCACATCCACGCGTAGCGTCAGAGCTGCATGGACTCCACAGCCAGGTTGCCCAAGCACTCAGCTAGTGACCTATCATTGGCCACTCCACTCTGCATAAATGGACAAGCCGAATTGGGAGATAGGTCCATATGGCACTGCATAATTGAATAACATAATTCTATAGTGGCCACTTCAAGCTGCGTTTAATGGAGGCTGAGTCAGGAACCTGACGCGTAGCATCAGGACCCTTCCTCAGCCCTATAAATAGGGTCATTTCCAACACTTCTAGGCATTACATTCTGATCCAATCCCACTCTTCTCTTCTCTTATACACTCGAGTTTGAGTGTTTCTTTTATGAGTTTGTAGTTCTAAAATAGTTTTCTAGATACTTAAGAGTGTTGTGTAGTATTGTGATCATTGTATCGTGAAGTTTCCATCACCTTTGTAATGTCAATCTCTATAAGTGTTGTTTTTACTTTCACCATGTGCAACTAATCTGTTTATGTTGGAATTGGTGAACTAATCTATTGAGTATGATGTTGTGAATTCAATCTCTGCATGTTTATGATTCAAGTCCATGTTAGTATTTCAATCTTTTATTAATATGAACGTCAAACAGGAGAATGATTTTCATGTGTATTGAAACTTATTTTATTAGTGTGAATGTCAAACGGGAGAATGATTATTCATGCCATATTGAAACTTGTTTTGACAAAAGTAAAAGTTGGGATACCCTTGGTATCTCAATTCTATAGGGGTTGTTAACCATTGTTGTCATAAGGCCAAGACTTAATGCAAGTTTTTACTGAGAAAGCTCACGAGGGATCAGACTTTACGGTGAATTCTTAGAATTTATATCACGAGGGATCGGTTATAATGATTTTAAGCTGCAATGACATGAAACTTGATGATTAAATATGCATGTCTTGAGTTCCTTATTGTTATTCTAGATTAGGGATCCAATTTCCAACATAATTTGTCTATCTGTGTTTTAGATTACAACTCAACTTTTTAGATAGATCATTATTCTCTTTTTACCATATGAACAACTCAACTATGTTATCTTGTAAATATTGTATAAATTGTATATAAATTATTCTTTTGTGTATAAGTTTTGATAAATTTACCATAGTAACTAGAAAATTACTGTAACTATTGGGCTTTCAATCCCAGTGGAACGATATCTAAATTTTGAAAACTACAAACGATTGGTGCGCTTTCCAATTAAAAGACCCAACAGTAAACATAAAGAGTTAACAAGTTTCCTGGGTTTAACAGTAACCATACTCTTTCTTTCTCTTAGTTTCTTCTTCATTCTCTGTGAAACCTCAATCTTGCGTTCTAGGCAGAGTCATACTGGTCCCTCACATAGGGAGGCGTAACCCTCAGAGACTAACCAACTACCATGGTGGAAGGATTTCTGTGGGTCCTTTCGGTGCTAGGTCTCATCAATCAGAAAGGGAGGAAAGTTCTTCCTCAAGGCGGCCAGTGGTTAGGCCCCGCCCTATACCCTCTTCTAGTTCAGAGGCTAACAACCCTTCTAATAGCGAGTCGAGTTTGAACTGGTTCCTTTCTAACGACATCGTTTTTATCTGAGTACCGATGCCTTTCACCACATTTTAGAAGAAATGACCATCGAAGGGCGTGGAAAATTTCCAATTGTTAGGACCATAGAAGGTTGTGTGAATGTTGTAGCGCACCGCTTAAACTGGGAGAAGCTGAACGAGACACATCCTTATTCCTGGGTTGAGGATGAAGTCAAAGAAATAGCCTCCATTTACGCTAAGGCAGATGAAGGATGGATGTACACGCGGTTTAGGGTATATGTAGAGGAAAGGCTTCAGGAGAGGTTCATGGTCATGGCACCTCGTCCTGAAGAACAGATCTGCCACTGTTTTCCAGATGATAGGTCTGTGTACATGCACGATTTTGTATTCTAGCACCTCGGAGTCCAGTTCCCCCTCACTGACTTCGAAATAGAGGTGCTCAAATTTTTGGAGTGTGCTCCTTCCCAAGTACACTCCAATGGATGGAGCCTCATCCATGCTCTGGAGGTACTAGGGAATCACTTTAACTTCAAACCCACCGTGGTGATGCTATTCTATTACTGCCAGGTGGTCCGCCGTGCAAACAAGAAGGGCCATCTTGGGTTCATCACACTTTGTTGTGATTCAAAAATAATAAACTTCAAGTCCTTCACCGATTCTACGAAGATCGATGGGAAGTCGTTCAAACCTTTTTATACAAGGATCAGAATACACCCCAACAAACTGGTGTTTTAGCGAAACAAAGAAGGGATCCTCCAGTTCCCCACAAGCTGGACATACGAGCAGTTCTTGCTTGCCAGCAAGGCTTACTACATAGAAGAAAGTGAACTCTCTCTGCACTCCGTTAAGGTCTTGGGCGCCTTAAAGGTTTATACTGCCAAGGCCTGGGGTTATCCTGTAAACGTCTCTTAGGGTCCAATTTCCACAGGGTTGAATATTTAAGTAATAATCTGCTTTTACAAAATTTTTTCATTTTTCCTAGTATTCGATACTTGTTATTTCAATACTGATACTCCTTTCCTTTCTTTATGCAGAAGAAATAGAAGCGTCTTGCAAAGCCATGAATGATTTAAAGTCTATGCTAGTAGAGGACGACTACTCCTCTGAAGAAAATAACATTAGGCTAAGAGGAACTCATTCAAATCTGTTCCCCAGACCATCACCCTTACCTCGGATGCGGGTGAGGACGTCCCACTGAAGGATGCCCCTGAGGAAGATGACCCAACAAACTAACAGGAGCAGCCAATAGAGAAGAAGAAGGATAAAGGCAAAAGGAAGCTGGTGAAGGCTGCTGATGCCAAGAAACCTCCTGCTGCTGAGCCAACTAAAAAGAAACAAAGGACTTTAGAAGAGACCGGTATGCAGGGCGTTTCGAAGCACAAGGCAGTGATTACCTAAACTGATGCCTCTGCTGACTCCGAACCCACTACCAGATCAGATTCACAACCTGTTCCTGCTCATACTCCCCCCAACTCATCCTTTCTCACTACGTACCTCTGGTATGAGGGTTCCATGCCTGCTACCCTTCCTAAGCCAGATTACCGCCTCAAGCCTACACTTGAACCATCAGGAATCAGAGATGCCTACCGGGTTAGCAGGTGGCAGCTGTCACAAACTATCGGTCCTCCTGGAGTCTCTAAGCACTATAGCGGACAACGCAGAAGAAATTAAGAAGCTCAATGCTGAAGTTGAGAAGCAGAAGGCCTGGGTTACTAAAGAGAGAACAACCTTAAAGGCGGCAGAAAATAAGCTGAAGAAGGAAGAGGACAAGGTCAAGGAACAAGCCACCAAAATAAGTGACCTGAATATTTCGATGAAGTCCATAGAGCAGCTTGGCTCCAAGCTCAGAGAGGAAAATAAAGAGGTTCCCCAGTTAAAGGAAGAACTCAAGCTCGAGAAGGAGAAATCCACTAAGTTGAGTTAAGATCTTACAGCTGCTGAGGCCGGGCGAGTAAAAATAAATAAGGAATGGGCCAATAGGGAGAGAGAGCTGCTCGCCCAAATTGAAGAGCTCAAATAGGGGAGTACCTCAATCGGGTCGTTGGAAGCGAAAAATGAAAAGCTGCGAAAGAACCTTGCCTCTGCAAAGGCTAAGGCATCTAAGGCTGTGCGAATCTACACCCGCGTAGCGCATGAATCTTTTGGCCTGGTTGTCCGTCAAATTTGTTACCGCAACCCCACCATGAAGCTGAACCTGTATAGACTTGATCCGTTCTGATTTTCATAGGGGAGATTAGTTACAGTGAAAGATGGCTGGCATGAGGAGCCTGCTGAGACTTTGTATGCGCTGCCTCCTCTCCCTGAAGGTCAAAGTATGGGGCCTGACCCACCAACTCCTGGACCTGAAAATGTCACCAAGGAAGAAAGGGTAATGGTTGATGAGGCCGGAGGGGAGGGGGATCCTAAAAAGAAAGCTGAGGATGGGAGCAAAGCTACTGAAGATGGCCAACAGCATGAAAAGACTTATCAAGAAGCTCTGCCCTCTTAGCTTTCTTTAATTTCTCCTTGAATTGCCTTGTTGTGTTCCGGTATCAGTTCCCAATTTGATTAAATACTTGTGCTTCTTTTTTCTTCAATCAATAAAATTTTATTTCCTTTCGACATTGTCTCCTACATAGTTATAAATGGACTCTTTAACTCTAACTTGTAAAATCTGCCAGCCATTCTTCGATTTGAGGCTTAGGATCAGACCGGTAGGGTAACCGCACTGAAGGAAATATTTCATTGAATAAATAATGTTCCCTTGCTCGCACAAACTGATATAATGAATCTACATATTTCTGGGGTTATGTCATTAATTATAAGGAGGAAAGTGTAACACCCTGATTTTTTGGACTCGAATCCCGATGTAATCAAGATAATTAAATAATAAAAGTACGAAAAAAAGTTTTACGTTCAAAATATTTTCAAGACACCACCACGACTACATCAAGACTCGAACCATAGAAAACCAAATGGTGAGATTAAATAAGTTTATACTGGATCGCTAAATAGTTTGCCCATAACGGTATACAAAATAACAGAGTTTACAACGGAAAGAATGTGTATACCAGGCATACGCCTAGTCCCATATATGAGGATATGAGAAAAGGCTTGGCAAAGCATGTAAAGACATACCATAAGCCATATAGGCCACAATCAACCTTACACATAAGTCATAAACATGCAATGCCTAGAATATGTATGTATATATATATATATGGTCATACAACATACATCTACGATATCCATATTCCATAAATGACCACATTCAATTCTATCTCAATATCATGTATCACCAACACTTATACATTCCCAAAATGGCTACATGTCCAATGTCACTATATTCATCAAATGGGTATGAATCCCAATACCCTAAATATCAATATATCGCTTACTTATATTATCATTTACAATACATCCATCAATATCATTAATTATCATCAATATGATACACATTTTATTTCACAATACAATAATTACAACCGCTACTGGCCAAGGCATTCCGTTACCACTATTTACCTTCCCAGAGCTTTACTTTATAAAAATCCTCATCCCATGATATTCCTCCATCAATACTAAAAAGTAGACCACATGGGAGAGTAAGTTATACATTTCAAATGACGATATGAATACGATTGAAATTATGTGCATATGCATATCAACATCATGTATGCTTTGCTAAACACACCAATGATCATCATTAATTATAAATTCAACAACTTATACATATCTCGTATTTATTAATCAAGTCATAGCAAAGCAGGCATATACACATCTACCACAACGCCACAATAGGCCAACGTCATCAATATCGACCATTCAGGTCTTTTCTCAAAGCCACCATGGGCTATCATCATTATCATCAATCATAATAATTATGCCCTTCATTATAATGGGCCATAACACACATATCGTCATATTCGATATCTTTTTGTTGTACTCATATCATTTATAAATTTTTATATGGTCTTTTAGGTATATCAATTACCCATTTCATCAACACCATACCACAATCTTAATCATCATAAATCATCATCATCATCTGGCATATCTCCATGCTATATGCAAATACTCTTATGGCTAATGCATATGCACAATGGAATAGACAACAAATATGGATCCAATTGTAGGAATAAACACCAAGTTATGGGTTGAGAATAGGTGTGCTACTATGCCCCTATTGCAGTAGAAAAACATGTACACGTATCTGAAAGCATGCATGCATATCAACATCTTTTACTGGTACCAAACCGCTATCGCCCATCTGTAGCACTAGTCACCCTGTAACTTGCGGATCAAAAACATGGCCTCAACTGCCAAAAGTGCTACGGGCCCCTCCTGAAAACACATCAAGAGAGCCGTGCCCCGTCAGACACCGAGGTACTTGCTCATCACAGAGCCACCCGCCCACTGGGCCAGCCACATAGGGTGCCTCGTCACCAAACTATGGGCAGCTTAATGACTCACACACCGAGTCACAGGGGAAACAACAAGAATGCTTGTGCATTGAGCTGCCCTTCCACTGGGCCAACCGGGGGAACCCCCTAATATTCCTTACCGACAGCGAATGATATGCTATAGATGCAATGCAATGCAAATCAAATGCATTTCTCACTGTGTATCCTAAATGCCACTCATTAAACATCATCATCATAATCACCAACACCACCATACACACCTTAGTGGATTTTATCATTGTTGATTTTAGCCATTGTTTTTCAAGTTTTATATGCGGCATTTTCATTTCAATATATCATACATTATACTTGCAAGTTAACACTTGCAATCAACCACAATGGTATCATAAACATCACAAATCATCATTAACATTCATTAATCTTTCATCAATATCACTACATAATCATTTAGTGGATTTTCATTTCATTTACCATTACCATTGTTTCATCTATATATATTGGTGTGGCATTCACAAACATTTCATTAATATAATTCAAGCCACATATGCAAGATCACATTTGTATCACACACCATGGTATACGATAATTTATTAATAATAATGATCATCCTTTAATCAAGGAAATGATCCATAGCATCATTCGTCGTTACACTTTACCATTATCATCTCTGATTCATCGCTTTATAACAAATACTATGTCATTTAACTATTCTTTTATTGGTTTCATAACCACTCTAGGGTGTATCTCATAACCCCATCATTAAATACCCGTTACACATCTCCTCAATTATCTCATAACACAAGGAAGGGGTCTAACATAAGCCCAAAATAAAAGAAATAAAATAAAATTACATTCTGGGCAACTCGCTCAAGCGAGACCCATGCTCGCTTGAGCGAGATTGAGGTGGGTCTCTTGAGCGCCTAAATTTTTCCCCGAGCGAAGAGGTTTTCTAAGTATTAGGCCCCGATCTCGCTTGAGCGGGCCACTCTCGCTTGAGCAAGATTCCTCTAGTGTCTCATTTCAGGCTCGTTCGCTCAAGCGAGGCTTCCCAAGGCCAGTTACTCGCTCAGGCGAAAATACTCCAGTATCAATTTCATACTTGCATCGCTTGAGCGAGACTCTACCAGCCTCACTACTCGCTTGAGCGAGATCTATCCAGAACCACTTTCTATCCTGCTCGCTTAAGCACAGCCATACCCGCTTGAGCGAGATTCGTCCAATAAGCATCCCTCTGTTACACACGTGTCTCGGTTGAGTGAGATTCATGTTCGCCTGAGCGAAATTGGGCCATAGGCCACTCCCCTGATACAGGGGACTCTCGCTTGAGCGAGAATCCATCTCGCTTGAGCGAGATTACTATCATACATCTAAAACTTAAGTTTTTCATTCTCCATTGCATACCACTATCCAACTCATGCAAAATTGGCCCAATTCAATAATATACACTCATTAAATCACATCTTTTAGTCCTAATTCAACAAGTTATACCTCTCCATTCTTATTCTAATTTATCAACCACATGAGGGAGGTTTCAACATAAATTTTATTACAATCACATATGTCATTGTGCCTAATTATCATAACATCACTTCACCACTCAAGTAATTTATCTATTCACAGATCTTTATTAACAATAATTCATGTCCAACAAAGGGACATCCCAACACTTATCATCATCATAAACATATATTTTCATAACATTCAACATAAGCCAAGCCATCATTCATCACATCATCAATTCAAACATTTAACACATTCATGGCAAGGCAATGCATAAGTTCATACATATACATAATTAACAATTATTCACTCATGCAATTTGAAATGTAAACTCTTTTCCTACCTCGAGAGAAGAACCGCAATCCAAACACTCTGATTGCCTCGATTATTCTGCATCATTGTCTGGAATATAATCCTATCAACAAACACAGATATATATGCCATTAACAAGCCATCATAAGGCATCATCTCTTTAAAACTCATTATCAAGTCCTAGACTTGTCTAAACTCCAATTCATATGCTTATGTTAGGCTTCGAGAATTCCTTTCCCAAAACCAAGACTCTCTAGGTCTCAAAAGGGCTAACCAAACCCAACAACCAA
The DNA here is from genome assembly GCA_037962975.1 of Clitoria ternatea. Classification (NCBI taxonomy): domain Eukaryota; kingdom Viridiplantae; phylum Streptophyta; class Magnoliopsida; order Fabales; family Fabaceae; genus Clitoria; species Clitoria ternatea. The sequence continues at coordinate 143,424,308 of CM075670.1, forward strand.
AAGATCATATCCCTTATCCATAATGCATCCAATTTCAACTTAAGTCACCATGGACTCTTTTAAGCCATCATCAATTAATAAACCCCAAGTGACATATATTATGGTCCTAAACCTTACTGTATCAATTTCCACTCCATTGGTCTATCACTCATAGTCATCATCCATTATGATCATCATCTTAAGGAACACCAATGATTTACTAACATTATTACAAGATTACTATTGTCATTCATCAAAACCAACTTCAATATACCACAAAACTCATTCTAGAGTGCAATATCATCAATACCCATCATTCTAAACTAAAAACCCCAATCTTTATCAATCTTTAATCCATTTTATTTTATCATAATAACCTCATTAACCTATTAATCTCACATGATCACAAAGCCATAAATCAAGGGTTTCATTTCCAAGCATTCAAACTTAGGGTTTCTATTTCCACCAATATCCATAAAACCCAACACCAACATTTCAAGCTTAACAACATCAAAACTATAAATAGGACATTAAAGAGGCAAGAAACCTTACCTCACATCCATGCTCATAGCCAAATGAAAATAGGGAGAGAGGAAGAAGAAGATGGTCCAAGCAAGCTCCCAAGCTCCATAAATGCTTCACATTTCCATGCTTAAGTCTTAATTTTTGGCAAGAATGTAGGTGGAGAAGGTGGGATTCGGTTGGTGGGGAAAAAGAAGAAAAGTGAAGATAAGAGGAGAAAGAAGAAGGCTCCACGGTTTTGGAGAGAAGAGAGGGAAAAAGATGACCATTTTGGTCAATGTCCAAGGGTTAAAAGGGTACACCATCACTACTTTTTCCCAATGGTTAATAATTCTCAATTACTCAATGGATATAAGGGCCAATTAACAGAGGGGAGATGAACACGGTTAAGTGAAGAGAAAAATAAGAAATTTACATTTTCTTTTAATCCCATTTGGTTCGTATTTTCCCCGATTAATATCACACATCGTGTCAAATTAATTATTTCATTAGCACTAAAAAATATTTTGACTATATTTTCTAAACATTCTAGACCCATCAAGCATTTAATTTGATCGAGTGGGTCCTATATCATCTGTTAAATCACCTAGTTTCGGTAATTCTCAATTTATCGATAATTCACCTTTAATATTAAATTAATTCTCCCATAATTATTAGACCATAAATAATTAATTACCATTATTCAAGAAATTATTTTCTTTAAAATTTAGGGTGTTATAGAAAGATTGAGACTATATGCCCAGATAGTAAATCTTCACTGGGATTCGGTACGTCCTTGGGAAAGGTCGATTATACAGCCCGTCAAACTGCTCAAGGAGTTACATCGTCAATCACCGAATAGGTGATTGAGATCAACTGTCCTGAGGGTGAGTAGGACGCCATTTCATAGAATTTGGTATGGCCTTGAAAAAGGTCCAATCCTACAATCCGTTTAACAATTCAAGGAGTTACATTGTCAATTACAAAACAGGTAATTGAGATCATCCGTCCTGAAGGTTGTTTCTTCGCTGGGGTTCGGTTTGTGGCCTTAGAAAGGGACCAGCTCTATAACCCATAGCTTCGTAGGGGTTTAGTTTGTGGCCTTGGAAAAGGACCAGCCCTACAACCCTTTCGACCACTCAAGGAGTTACATCATCAACTACGGAATAGGTAGTTAAGATCATCAGTCCTGAGGGCTCTTGTGCACATTGCTCATAAAGCTATAAATCACAATCATAAGAGAGAAGTGAAAGTACAGTGGTCATGAATATATTTCTCATTAAATTGAATATGAATTACAAATGAAGCATAGCTGGGGTCATGCCTCGTTAAAACCTTCTTGAGAAAACCTAATGGAAAAAACTCAAGTTAGGAAAAAGAGTACACGCAGTCTTACCAACTAGCTATAATAAATGCATAAATTTTGTGTGTTCCATTTATTACGGATAGCTGTAGCATCAAGATTCTCCAAGTGATATGACCCTTTGCTAGTCACCTCGGATACTCTGTAAGGGCTTTCCTATGTTGGTGCTAATTTGCCTTGATGAGCAAACTTATTACCTACACTTGCCTTCCTTAAAACGAGGTCTTCTACGTTGAATGCTCTATACTAAACGCGTTTGTTGTATCAAAGGCAGCCTTTGCTTTGATAGCCTGATCCCTAACAAAGGCTTCTTCTCTGAGTTCTTAAAGAACATCATTTAGATACCAGGTTGGCATTATTATTTTCCTCAGAGAAATACTCAACCCTTATTGATGTTGTTTGGAGTTCCACCAGTATCATCACCTTAACACCATAAGTAAGGCGATATAGAGACTCGTTGGTTGAGTAATGTGGTGTGGTACGATATGCTCACAAGAAATGGCACAGCTGGTTTGTCCATCCACCTTTTGCTTTACCCAGACGCTTCTTAAGCCCTTTTAGCACCTTTCTATTAGCCACTTCAGCCTGGCCATTCGTTTGTGGATGTTCAACATATGAGAAGATTTAGACTATCCCCAGTCCTTCAAGCAACTCTGTGAACTTCTTGTCAGTAAATTGAGTGCCGTTATCAGTAACAATCCACGCTGGAACTCTAAACCGCGCTATAATGTTCTCGTAGACAAAACGACGTGTCCAAGCTGAGGTGATGTGCACAACAGGCTCCAGTTCTATCCACTTCGTAAAGTAATCCACCCCAACTATGAGGTACTTGATGCCACCAGGCGCTGTTAGGAAGGGACCTAGGATATCGAGGCCCCATTGATGAAAAGGCATAGCATGACAGACGTAGAAAGCTCCTGGGTAGATGTGTGATGAAGGTTGGAAAATCTCTGACACGGATTACACTTCCTTACAAACTTAATGGAGTCTTTCTTCATCATGGGCCACCAGTAGCCCGCTCTAAGAACCTTCCTCATTAGGCTTCTACCTCTGGTGTGGTGTCCACATTTCCCCTCATGCACCTCTTCCAGCACACCTAGCACCTCATTTTCATTTAAACACCAGAGATACGATACAGAAAATCCCCTCCGAATAAGTATGCCATCCACCAACGTAAAGTAAGGCAACTCCCTTTTTAGCTTCCTCTTTTCCAATTCATCAGTGGATAGCTGCCCATTGACGAAGTATCATATGTAAGGGACTACCCATGAATTCTCATCGAAAGCATGATACGATATCACGTTTAGTGACTAGGTCATAGGGATGCTGGGCGTCATTAATGTACTCTGTACCATGGATGTTGTGTTCCCATGATGCTTTGTGCTTGCAAGTTTCGAGAGGATGTCTGCCCTAGTGCTTTCCTCTCTGGGCACATGCTTGAACTCCAACATAGAGAATCTTCCCTTCAATTTATTCACACAATTTAAATATAACTGAAGTTGAGGTTCACGGACTTGATACTCACCCTGAATCTAAGAGATCACCAACTGCGAATCACTATAGAGGGTAACTTCGAAAGCTCCAATATCAATTGCTAATCTGAGTCCGGCGAGGCAAGCTTTATATTCAGCCTGATTATTGGATTTCTTGAAATTAAAATGTAGAGATATTTCTAGGTGCACACCATTATCACTCTCCACCACGACACCAACACCACATCCCTTGCTATTGGAAGAGCCATCCACGTACATATCCAATGGTTTTGTGGCACAGTTGGGTCTGCCCCAGTCATTTCTACCATAAAATTAGCTAACACCTAGGCTTTGATGGCACCCTGAGGCTCGTAGGAAACATCAAACTCTAACAGTTTGATAAACCACTTGATTATTCTCCCAGCGAGGTTTGGCTTGCTTAGAACAGAATAGAGTGGGAGATCTGTTCTCACCATCACGGGATGTGCATGAAAATACGGCCTGAGGCGACGGGAGGCCCAAACAATGACGAGGGCGTCTTTTTCAATCTTCTGGTACTGGCCCTCTGTTTCCTGCAGCGTCTTATTGGTGAAATACACAGGCCTCTATCCTTTCGGGGTCTCCTTGACCAGTGCCACTCCTAGGCTTCATCTGAGATGGCTAGGTACAGGATAAGCACCTCTCCAAGGTTAGGTTTTACCAAAATAGGGGGCTAGAATACACCTCCTTAAGCTCTTGGAAAGCTTGCTCCTACTCTTGTCCCCATTCAAATTTCTTGGACTTCTTAGGATCTTGTAAAGAGGAAGGAACCTATGCACCATTTTAGGCATAAATCGTGCCAAGGCAGCTACCTTTCGATTCAATGATTCGACCCCCCTTAAATTCTTCAGACTCTGTATGTCCAGAATTGCCTGGCACTTGCCCGAATTCACCTTAATACAACACTGAGTTAACATGAAACCCAAAACTTTTCCAGCAGGCACAACGAATGTGCACTTCAATGTGTTCAACATCATATTGTACTGCCTCAAGCGCGTAAACACCTGGTGTAAGTCTTCCACATGATCACCCCCAGCTGGGATCTTGGCAATAATGTCATCTATGTACACCTCAACTAATTTGGTGTGCATGCCCTCAAACACCTTATTGATCATATGTTGGTAAGTGGCACTGGTGTTCTTCAAACCAAAGGGTAAGACGGTGTAGCAAAAAACACCGCGGTCATTAACAAATGCTGTCTTCTCTTGATCTTTCTCCCATATCAGAATCTAGTTGTACCCCGAATAAGCATCCATGAAAGACAAGTACTGGTAACCAGAAGAATCATCCACTATTCAATCAATGTTGGGGAGGGGATAAACATCCTTGGGGCAATAACAGTTTAGGTCTATATAATCTGTGCACATTCTCTATTTACCGTTGGCCTTCTGTACCATCACCATATTAGAGAGCCAGGAGGAGTATCTGACTTCCCTAATGAATTCGGCCTTCAACAGTTCTTCTGTTTGCTCACAAGCTACTCTCTACTTTTCAGGGCCCAACCTTCTCTTCTTTTGGGCCACCGGTCTCGTCTCAGGATAAATGGATAACTTGTGACAACAGAAATTGGGGTCCATCCCAGGCATATCTATAGCAGTCCATGCGAACAAGTCCTTAAACTCATGAAGAAACACAAGCAGACGTTGTTCCATCATAGTTTCTAACTTGTCGTTGATATACGTGATCTTTTCTGAGGAATCTCCCAACACAACGTCTTTAGAACCTCCTTTTGGCGTGGGCTTGGAAGGGTTGTGAGGATCAATCTTCAACTCCACCTTGGGATCAAGGTCAATCAAACTACTAGTTCCCGCCATCGTTCCTCCATTGTTCAGCTTCCTCCTCTGATTGAACGCTTCTAACTTCACTATATTTAGGCTCAAGTTGTAACAGTACCTGGCTATTTCTTAATCACCTCGAAGGGAAGACACCTGGTCGTCCTTATCAATGAATTTAATAAGAAGGTGTGGTGTGGACACGATTGCTTCCATATTATTCAGCGTAGGGTGGCCAATGATGCCGTTGTAAGGTGACTCTATGTCAATCACCAGCACTCTGGACTTCACCGTCCTTGCTCTGGGCTCGCCCTCAAGAGACACAAGGGTGTCAAGATATCCCTTGGTGGGTTATTTCACTCCATTAAAAGCTGTGAGCTCCTGCGTATAAGGTTGTAAGTATGAGTCATTGAAACCCATTCTTTTAAAACAATTATAAAAAATAACATCACAGGAACTCCCCTGATCGATAAGGATCCTCTTGACGTCTTTCTTTACGATCACAACGACTATGACCACAGCGTCATCACCCCCAGGGATGATTGGGTGGAAATCTTCATCTGAGAATGACACCACTGGTGCCACCACACCGTCTCTGAAAAGGCGGTTGTCCTTAGGTTTCCCTTGGATAGATAGAATCATTCGATGATGATTTTTTTCGGCTGTGATCGAAGCTCCACCCTCAGTAAAGCCTCTAACGATCATATCAATCACCTCGTGTCGGCCCTGCCTTTACTGCTGGGGCATACTGTCCTTCTGAGCACCCTCAGTGATAACAACTCTTTTCTGCTTCTCAGCGGCAATGTATCTCTTGACTGGAGTGCGACTATTATCACCTTCAGCGTTATGGTCACGACCTCGCTTCTCCATCCGCTCTGGCTCATCTAAGGATTTCTCTTTAAAGAGACATTGCTTTAACTTTCCCTCTCGAATGAGGGTCTCCACCGTATTCTTCAATGCCTTACATTGATCAGTGGAGTGGCCAACTTGCTCGTGGAAACCTTAATACTTACGCAGATTCCCAGGTCTTTTCAGTGGAGCTAGTCTCCTAATCCCATACACGCTTAGTGCAGGCCATCCGACCTCCCTTAATATTTATGAGTGCTTAGTGTTTAGTGGTGCGTAATTACTGAAAGAAGTCACTCGCCTCTCCTACTGCTGAGGTCAAGGGCCCCTGAAATCATCCCTCTAGAAATACTTGTCTAGCCTCACCCTCTCCTTATCCCTTCGTGGTTAGGGTGAGGGAACTGGTGGTTTAGCCTGAGCTACTGTGGCTTCTAGATGCATTTCTATGCCCACACACTTTGAAGCCTTCCTCTAGAATTCTTTAAACATTGTTGGAGGACTCTACGCCAAAGATAGAACAAATGCTGATCTGGGCTAGAGGGCCTCAATGAAGATATGTAGCTGAATGGCCTCTATGAGATTAGGCACCATAGCTGCCTCCTTGTAAAACCTTTTCAGAAACTCCTTGAGAGTTTTGCTCTCCCCTTCCTGATCTGGGCCAAGGTGTGAGACGTCCTGGGGACATCTTTGGAAATGACAAAGTGATTCTCAAAAGCTGCTGCCATCTCCTCCTAGGAGTTTATTGATCTTGAGGGTAGACCCTTGAACCAGCTAAGGACCTCCTCCATCAAGGTACGTAGAAATATCTTGCACATCACATCTTCATCAGCTCCCAAGTACATAGCTTCATACACGTAAGCATCAAGGTGCTTAGTGGGGTTAGTTTCTCCATTATACTTCCCAATGGAGAGTAGTTGAGTTGTCTGCAAATTCCTGGGAATAGGTACGCTCATAAGTCTCCTAGAAAAGGGGACATTGAGCGATACGCTCCAGGAGTCGCTACCATTGACTCCTTCTTCCTTTCACTAACTCCATCACCTGAGTCTTGGGTCTGCTCCCTCTCCTCATATGTGGGGATCTTTGAATACTGAAGAGTCGCAGATTTTTCTCTTCCAGTGGGGTGGTGAGTCTCCTCAACTTGAGACACCACCTTTTCTTTCGTCTATCTCCTTTCCTTCCTTAACTCTGTGAGCTCCTCCCTGAGCTGCCTTATAACCTCATCACGAGGATCTGAAACCACTACAGGTATCACCCTCCTCGAGCTGCCTACAGGAGACTCAAAGAGAAGTCCTATTAACGTGTTGGTAAGTCACATCCTTCACGTGACCATTAACAAACTCACGTTTATTACCCTCCATAAATGACTATTAAACCTCTGTAGAAAATGGGAATAACTTTAACAGGTCCCACGGGGCGTACCAATGAACTGGTCTAATTCGGGGTCAAAGATCCGGAGTGGGGACTAGCCTCAAAAGTCAAGGATTAGTGTACACCGGTACAATGGGTATCCGGTATTATAATCTGAACTCTCAGTAGGAGAATCCGGTCTTGTTGTCCTAGAGATCCTGCACACCAAGCTTTTATGTTGAAGAGGGCGAAAGATGGTGTCACCTGTAAAGATTATCCGACGCTCAAGTCAGTAACCAGAATGAGAATTCAAGCTAAGAGAACTCGAGCAATGGAACAGTGTATCCAGAGTAAGAACGATGTAACCTTTTATAGTGTGAGAATCGACTATTTATAAATGAGCTTGGAGAATGAATCGTTAGGCATAGGTAGGCCAGGAGACAAATGGTACACTGCTTAGTGTATGATTCTGACACACGACGCAGAGAGAGCCGCGTTTCTCGCATATCCTCCTTACGGTATGGACAGCATCTCTTACAGAGTTACAGTCCGAAAGTATACTTGTGAGTCCGGTAGCACAGTGAGAACATATGTAATTACCTATCTGTCCCAAGTACCGGTATCGAGACCGGATCAGTTTTAATTTATAATAAATTTATTTATATTATATTTTTATTTGTATAATATAATATAATTATGATTTGAATTGCTAATAAAAACTTATCACTTTAAATAGCTTGAATTTAACTCTTAGAATTAAGGTTAAGTCTTTGTTTGGGATGGAGGAACAGAAGAATTAAGAAGGTGATGAAAGGGAAATGAGGGAGAGATTTCTTTCTTTTTTGTTTGGAAGTTAAAACTTCAAAATAAAAAAATCCAAAAATTATAAAAATAAAAAAATGCAGGTTTTATAAAATTCTCAAGCTTCTTAATTTTTTAAAACTTACTAACAAAATTTTTGAAACTAAAATTCTTCTTCTCTTTTCCCTTTGCCCTTTTTTTACATTTCCACTGAGCATGATGCCAAAGTACAATAAATCCTATGAGCATTAAACATTAAACAAATCTAAAGAACAAAACTCAGACAATTATCTCACATTTTAGGAACTTTGCATAAATAGTTGTTAGGAATTTTAATCTCAAACTAAGCATTAAAAAAACCATTAAACAAACTATTCATTCTTTTCCCAATGAATGATTAATAACTTCTGACATATAAGTAACTAAAATTATGTAAAGAACAGACTTTGGCTTAAAGGGAAATGGGTGCGCCGCCGGTAAGGGAATAACTACAATGCCTGACCAGAGAAAAAGAATTGCCTGACCAGAGACATGTAATTACAGATGCTCAGAATGTAGACATTAAATTAGGAAATTCAAAATGCAAAAAATCAAAATGCAGACAATAGCCAATGTATAAATTCAGAATGCAGACAATAGTCAATTTGGTAGTTACTTATAAGTTACTTCAATTACTGAATTTTCATTCATAAAGAACAAGAGGGTGCACTAGAGGTTGCACCTTTTATTACAAAGTTAGTTCGATAAAAAAACATAACAGACAAGTGACACATAAAAAGAAAATAATAGAAAATGAAGGGACATTGATAGATGTTTAATTTGCATGTTTTTGTGATGCTTTTAATAAAGTTTCCTAGGTTATTTGCGATATTTTTCTCTTGTTTTCCATATGATTTCCATCATTCCGCATATGTCATTCGGGTGTTTGAAGTTTTGCCGGAATAACCTTGATTTAGGTACATAAATGCAAGAATACCAAGGATTTGATGAAGTGTGTGATGAATGCAAGGAAAGTCCAACCATTTTAAAGCTTAAAATAAGGCCGTATTCACCTTTGGAAGTGATATAATGAAAGGAAGAACCAAGGAAGCACTTCAAGGTCTTAGAATAGTTAAAAAAAGGCAATTGGTGAAGAAAAGAAAAACCCACGGCCAGTGGGTTTTTACCACTGGCCATGGATCTCTCTAGATTATGGTATTGAGGCATAAAAAAATCCACTACCAATGGGTTTTTCCATTGGCCGTGGATCTCACTGGTAGGAAATCCACTAGCTGTGGATTTCACTAGTTTTTGGTGAAATCTTGTGCGTTTGGGCCCCCTATCACGATCCACTAGCAGTATGTTTTTCCCACTGCTAGTGGATTTTGCACGCTCTATTTTTTGGACAGTTTTTAAAGGGGGAAGAAAGATTTTTGGGAAAGTTACCAACTAAGAAGTTTGGAGGGAGAAAAAAGGGCAAATACAGGGGCAATTAAGAGACACCAAGAGAGAGCTTTTTGGAAGGATTTTCATTGGAGATCAAATGTCCATCATCAAGGGAGCTCAAATCTGAAGAATTAGGGAGGAAGATTTAGCAATCCTAGTGAGAACTATCTTGTTATTTTTCTAAATCCTTATTTTTCCATCTTTGATTTTCTTTAATGTTGGGCATGGATTTTGATTATTGTTACATGATGATTGTAATCCTTATGACACACTAAACATCTTTTCTTGGGATTAAGGATATAGTATGCTTTTGTATTGAATTAATCATTCTTCGTCTTTCAGTCAATATAATTTCTGTTTCCATTTAATTCATGTATGCTTAATGCTTCTACAAGACTTAGAGATAAGTGTAGTTGATTCCAAATTGTATGCACTACAAGAGTAGGTATATTATTCGAAACCACATGAATTGAACCTATGTTTTTGTTTCACGATGGTAAGCAAACTCATTTGTGGAATTAATTGGGTTTCCATAAAACATAAAGGGCTTAATTAATGAATTGAGCCTTGTTCTTTGGGAATTAGGTACGTTAATAGGCTTTTGAGAGAAAGGTATTAATTAACTTAGGGAAGCCTACCTTAGAAATGAAATTGTATGATTGGATAGGCGATTTGCGTTTGATTTTTATACTTGCATATGAACCCTTAACTTTCCAAGACTTTTCCTTTGATTGAATTTACAAAAGTAATCTGATTTCCTATTTTAAAGATATTGAAATTTTTGTCCTTTAATTAGATTTTTATATAATTACTTTGCAATCAATCGCTCTAGATAATTGAATTACCGTTAAAATCTAGTACTTAGGCACAATCCTTATGGGAACGATAATTTTTATTACTTTGATACTCATGCTTGTGGGATCCTATCAAGTTTTTGGCGCCGTTACCGAGGATTGTCCCTTAATATTGGCTAAGCATTGTTTTGATTAAACTAGATATTCTTTTATTTTTATTTTTATTTTTATTTTTTCTTTTTCTTTTTCTTCTACATAATTTTTCTGGTTTTTGATTTCTATTTTTTTGTAGAATTACACTTGGGTGTTCTTTGTTGTTTTGTGAGTTTATGCAGCCCCTTTTATGCGAATAAGTGCTAGCTGTGAGTACATTTTTTATCTTGAGATTGAAAGAACTCTTCAAAAGATCCGAGCTCTTAGGAAACAAATAGAGCGAAGCAAGCAAACGGCTTCGAGCTCAACAAGCCAAACACAAATGGAAAATCCAGACAATAGAGCCCTCCGTGATTTTACAATGCTTAATGCGATGGGCTGAAGGTCTAGCATCACTAGGCCAAACGTTGAGGCTAATAACTTTTAGTTGAAACTATCCTTGCTCTCGATGGTTCAACAAAGTCAGTTTGGAGGATTGCCATCCGAGGATCCCAACTTACATCTTTAGATTTTCCTTGAGTATTATGACACGTCTAAGGTAAATGGGGTCTCAAACGACGCAATTCGTCTGAGGCTTTTCATATTTTCTTTGAGGGACAAGGCCAGAGCTTGGTTGTATATGCTTCTGGGGGGGTCAATCACTACATGGCAGTAGCTGTCTCATGCCCTCCTCAACAAATATTATCCAAGGAGCAACATAGACTAGTTAAGGAAGCAAATCATCACTTTCGCTCAGAAAGATGATGAACTCTATATGATGCCTGGGAGAGGTACAAAGAAATACTCCAGGAATACCCACACCATGGCATTGAATGCTGGTTGACGGTGCATATTTTCTATAATGGGCTCACTCTGAAGCAGAAGGTAACCTTGGATGCCACAGCTGGCGGTGCCTTCATGAGTAAGAACATGGAGGAAGGTTACAATCTCATTGAGGAGGTTTCCCAAAATACATATCAGTGGTCATCAAAAAGGAGTTTACTGAATAAAACTCCAGGTGAGTACCCAAATAATGTTATTTCTTTACTTACCGCAAAAGTAGAAGCCCTGTTTGTTAAATTTGATAAATTAGGAACAGGTACTTCTAATCTTGTTTGTGAGCTGTGTGGTGTTTCACGACATACTATTTTAGGTTATCAACTTGAAGTGACTTCTACTCCAGAATCACCGGAGATGCAACAGGTGGACGCTAATGGAAACTACGGTGGAAATTACGGAAATAATTTTAGATCACTACTTGGAGCGCCTGGTTTCCAAAATAGGCCACCCTCATTTCCAAATAACCAGAGTAACTACAGACCAGATGGACCCTTCATTCCACAGAAATCCAAATTAGAATCCTTGATGGAGACTTTTGTAGCTACTCAAATAAAGCAAAATAATAAGTTCTCCAATGTTATAAAGACTTTAGCTTCGAAGGTGGACACTCTTACCACCCATAATAAAATGTTGGAGAACCCAATTGCTAAGCAGGCCTAAGCCTCTCAAAGAATGCCAAGAACCTTTCTTGGAAACCTTGAAATGGGACCATCAAAGCACACCATGGCTATCACTCTTAGGAGTGGTACATAATATAATGTGCCAGTTACCATGACAGAGGAGGAGGCCAAGAAAGAAAAGAAGGTGGATGAGTCTCACTCTCATCTAGTAATTAAAGAACAGAAACAGAGTGAAAAGAAAGAAGAGGTGAAGCCATATCAACCTCCAATTCCATATCCTCAACCAAGCTTGATAAACAATTCAGTAAGTTTCTTGAAGTCCTTAAGAAACTTTATATAAATATTTTTTTTACAGATGCTTACAGCAAATACCGACATATGCGAAGTTTCTGAAGGACATCTCGTCCAACAAAAGGAAACTAGAGGAGGATGGTACAGTAGCACTCACTAAGGAGTGTAGTGCCTTGATCCAAAGAAAGTTACCACCCAAGCTTCAGGATCTAGGTAGTTTCTCTATTCCTTGTATGATAGGTGACATGGCCAGTGATAGAGCTTTATGTGATCTAGGAGCTAATGTTAGCTTGATGCCATTGTCTGTTAGTAAGAAATTAGGATTAGGTGAACTGAAACCTACTAGGATGTCATTGCAATTAGCGGATAGGTTTGTTAAGTATCTAGTAGGTATTTTAGAAGATGTACCTATTAAAGTAGGTAATTTTTTCATTCCTGTTGACTTTGTTGTTTTAGAAATGGATAAGGATTCTATGATCCCTATTATTCTAGGCAGGCCATTTTTGGCAACCGCGGGTGCGATAATAGATGTTAAAAATTAAAAATTATCTCTAACTGTTAGAGACCAAAAGGTAGATTTTAGTTTGAAAGATGTTTTAAAGAAACCTTTTGATGATGTTTGCTGTGTGGATTTTATTGACCAAGTGGTGAAGGAAGAAACTCTTCTTAATGACCCACTTAAATCTGTTTTTTTAATAAGTTTGCAGGAACATCACAAAGCAGTGAAGGTAACATACCACTAAAACATGATATTGAGGTCATGTGTGAAAAAAGTGGTAAGCCTAAATGTTGAACTTAAACCTTTACCTTCTATGCTAAGGTATGAATTTCTTGGCCCTATTCAGTTCTTGACTGTGATTGAGGTATAAAGTCTAGCTGAAGACGTTAAACTTAGCACTAATATGGAGGTAACCCCATGTATGTTTTTCCATTTGCATTGTATGATGTTTTTCTTTAAGGCATGATTTTCTTTAATTTTTTTATTTCAGATGCATAATTGTTTTTCATGTATACATATGCATAAATAAATGCAGGATCATTTCCCCTCTTCGTCTCCATGATAGGTAATTGTTGAACTTTTGTGTCTTACTCCCCTTGATATGGACATTGAGGACAATGTCCGATTCTAGTTTGGGGTAGGTAGACAAAAGTTTAACTAAATTTTACATTGTTCTTGTTTATGCTTCTGTTTGATTCTATTTTTACTTATTTGCTGATTGTAGTTATTGTTATCTATATGCATGCAATGTAGACTGGTCAGGCTAAGAACATTACTTGGGTGAATCTTATCAAAATAAAAAAAATAAAAATAAACAAAATAAATGCCCATTTTTCTTTTGTTTGAGTGATTCACACATCTGATGACACTCTAGAACTTGGCTTTTGACCAATTCGAAACGGTTTGTGAATTCATGCTTGGAATGAAAAAGGCAAATTAGGTTTTGTTTCTTTAACCTCGGAATTTGTTTAAAAGCATAATCCACTAGTTGCCCCTTTTGAGTCATACAATGAATTGTTCTTTCAAAGCCTTTGATATGATGATTTTCATTAATATGTAGAGAAGGCAAAGAGGTAAAAGCAAACTAGATGAGGTTTTGAGAAGTAAATTGTGATGGTTTGGGGCTTGATACTCAAAGAAAGAAAAAGAAAAAAGAAAAAGAATAAGGAGTTATGTTCAAAAAAAATGAAAATGAAAAAATAAAAAGAAAGAACAAGAAAAAGGAAAAAAGAAATGAACCATACTCCTTACAGTTTTGATTTTGCAAGAGTTATTGAATTGAGGATTGCCTCCTTATGATATTACTCTTTCCATGATAATTAGCCTTTTGAAATTTCCTTTTCTTGGTTTCCATTCCTATGTTATAAACCTTTTGGCCACGATACAACCATATGAAAGACCTTTTGACTGATGCATGTTTTCTTGATAACTATGGAGTTTGTGGTTATTTGCCAAACTTATAGTAGTGCTTATGATATAGTGATTTGAGTGGTTGAAACCAAAACACTGAGTGGATAGTGAGAAAGAGTACCCTTAGTCAAATCTGATTTAACATCGTTTGTTTGTTAGTTGTGATATGTTTTGGTAGTTTATGCAGCCATTACAAAAACACAAATAAAACCCCAAGGTTCCTCAGGTTTGTTTGGGTCTGTTGGTCCTTCATTGTATGTTCTATGGATATAGCGATTGCTTGAGGACAAACAAAGTTCTAGTTTGGGGTATTTTGATAGATGTTTAATTTGTATGTTTTTGTGATGTTTTTAATAAAGTTTTCTAGGTTATTTGCGATATTTTTCTCTTGTTTTCCATATGATTTCCTTCATTCCACACATGTCATTTAGGTGTTTGAAGTTTTACAGGAATAACCTTGATTTAGGTACATAAATGCAAGAATACTGACAGGGCTCTGCAAGCGTACGGGTTATGTCGAGTAATATAAAAGATTATTGTATCCACAGGGACTATTTTCAAAGTACCAGCATATTGAAATTTAATTATCCACACAATTGATTTTTAATGTTTTTGTAAAATAAAACACAGAATAAAAATAAATTCAGAAACAAATTTACTAGACACTTAAAAATCAGAATTGTGAGTATCTTGGGATTCTAGGGGATTAAGACTCTATTTTATGTTAATAAATTGGCTTTTCATAAATAAGAATCAAATTAAGTTTTCCAAGGTAGATTTGCCTTAAGCTAATTAATATGTCCCTCTCGGAATCCTATTAATGTACCTAACATATGGAGAACCGCGTTCAATCCCTAAGATAGGCCCTTTACTGTTTTATGAAAATCCCTTTTTATTCCTTAAAAGATTTTTGATTACTTTCATGGTTTTACCGAGGTCTCAAAAAGTATTTCAAAACCTTAGGTTTAGTTCAAAAACTTTCCAGTAACAATAAATCTCTCAATTTTATTAATTACCCAAACTTACTAATATACCCACAAGTATACAGTTTTATCACTTAGGTTCTTGTTAGGAATCACTAAGAGCATTGAGCATAATTTGAACTAAATTGAAAACAAAAATTTATTTAATTCAAAGTCAAAACAATATTAACATAAAATATTATCATACCCCCATCATCCCAAGATAATTAATTTAGTAATTAATGAAATAATTCAAATTAATACACATGATGGAAGGAAAATAATACATACAACACATGGTAAAAATAAAGACTTACGGGTTTCTCCAAAAGCATAAAAATACTTTCACCACTGTATTTCCTTGTTGCAATATTCTTCCATCATATACAAATTGAAATACTCAATTTCACAATCCTTACAACTTTTATACAAAAATTTAAAAGAAAGAAAAGAAGAAATAAAAGAGAAAGAAAGGTGTAACATCCCGAATTTTATAAAAATGATTAAATATGAGAAATAAATATTAAATAATTATTAATGGGTTAATAAATGTCCCAAAAATATTAAAATTATTAAATTGAGATTTATAAGAATTATTTATGATTTATTGGACTTTAAGAGTTAAAATTATACCCGGTTAGAATATAGGTGTCGAACCAAGTATCTCCGATTGAGATGCCGTTGGTCAGGGCTACTAAGAATATTATTGGGAGTCCGAATATATATTCGGAATAATTTTTAGATAATGTATTGAGCCCGAACTGAGAGCCTGTTTATTAAAAAACGGTGAAATTTTAATGTGAAGCCAAATATTAAAACATAAACTCTCCTTTACTCCCTTCACTTTCACGTTAGCTTCTACTCTCCTTGGGTAAACACTCTCTTCTTCTACCTTCCTCATTCACCTTCTTCTTTTTCCTTTCAAAACCTAAGAAAGAAAAATGGTGTGTATTCCTTCTCCCCCATTTTTATTGTGCACCAAGCTTGGAGGAGATGGCAATGGTGGTATGGAGCTCTTCCTCTCCCCCCATTTTCGTGCTCCTCTTTCCTTATTCTTAGAGCTCTTTTCTTTTGGCTTGAGGTAAGGATCTCCCTTCTTTCTTCTTGAGCATTATGCCCTAGGTTTTGGGTAATGGTTGTTGGGAGAAAGTTTAATGCATTGGGGCTATGAGTGGAAGCATTTATGATGGAAACCCTAAGGTGGGGTGGTTTTAAATGCAAGTTTTAAGAGCCTTTAATGGTAAACGAAATTAATACTTGGATGGATGGAAAATTGATAAGTATTTATGATGGTGATGAGTTTTTAGTGAAACCCTAACTCTAATAAATTGGGGAAAGTGTGAAATATGAGTAGAATATAGGTTTAATGATAATGGAGAATGATATTAATGATGAAAGATGGCCGTTGATGGTGATTAATGAGTATTGGTAACAGTTATTAGGTTTTGATGAAAACCCTTACCTTAAGAATTTGGGGAATTGTATATATTGTGACTTGTTGGGTTGAATTGGAAGTGAATGGGTGATATTTAATATGTGTGTTGTTAGTTATAGTGGTGAACAATGATGAACATTGTAGATAACCCTTGATGGTGGAACCAATAGGATATACATTTTGGTTGGTGAATTGATAGACCATGGTTGTGTCATTAGAGTTGGTTAATTAAGAGTGGTATAAAATAAGCAAGGATAACTTGTGTTGAACTCTAAGTGATAATGAGGGTATTGAAGAATTGAGGTGATTTGGGACTACCTTATGTAATGGATGAGATGACGATGATGTTGGGTTTAGTTAGTCTTTAAGATCTAAAGGATCTTGGCTTTGGGAAAGGAATTCCCGAAGCCTAACACAATTGCATAAGTTGATGTTTAGCAAGTTTAGGACTTGATGTTGAGCTTTATGATAAGCTAGCAAATGTTTAGAATTATGATGGTTATTGATTATGTGAATGCATATGTGTATGGTGTGTAGATTGTATTCCAGATTATGTGGCGGAGCTTTCAGAGTGTGCATTCGGATTTCGGCTCTTCCCTCGAGGTAGGAGAAGAGTTAACATTCAAATTGCATGAGTAGATTGATAGTGATTATTGTATGTGTTTGATACTCATGCTTGCCTTGCCATATATATATATATATATTGAATTAATGGGAATGGCAAATGGTTGATTATGAGGATGATGTATAAGAATAGGTGATGATTGTTATGGAAATGTATACCTATATGTGTGATGATGATAAGTTAAATTTTAATGTAGTTATTGAGAAAATATGAATGGAAAACTACTGATTATTAAGGATTGTATGTGTAACAATGAGATGATTATATGGTTATATATATATATGAGGATGATAAATATGAATTTAAGGTGTGATTAATAAGTTGGGATGAGAATTTCTGAGTAAGAATGCTTAGAGTAAGTTTTATGTGCCTCATGTGATGTTTATAAAGTGTTGGATGTGATTAATTTGACTTAGAATGAGATTTCATAAGATGAGTTGTGAGAATTTTCATTTTCTGTCTAAGTTCTGATAATCTCACTCAAGCGAGATGGATTCTCGCTCAAGCGAGAATCCCCTGTATCAGAATTATGGTCTCTGTCCTAATCTTGCCCAGGCGAGTGAAATACTCGCTCAAGCGAGACGAGTGTGAAGTGAGTAGGAGAGACACTGGACGAATCTCGCTCACGCGGGTGTGGCCGCGCTTGAGCGAGCGAGAGAGGAAATTGACACTGAACGTTTTTCACTCAAGCAAGTATGAGACGCTTGAGCGAATGTGAGGGGTCTGATGTTGGGCGATACTCGCTCAAGCGAGTGGCTGGCACTGGTGAGTCTCGCACAAGCGAGACGTGCGTGGAATGGGTGAATGGCCTCTGGCCGAATCTCGCCTAAGCGAGTGGGTGCCTCGCTCAAGCGAGTGTTTGAGGAAATGGTTACTGGAACAATTTCGCCCGAGCGAGTGGCCAGGTATGTGGTGTCTCGCCCAAGCGAGCAAGCGTGGAATTAACACTGGCGTGATTACGCCCGAGCGAGCCAAAGCGCTCAAGCGAGAAGGAGTGGTCTCGCTCAAGCGAGTAGGGGTCTCGATTGAGCGAGTGAACCCTGATGGAAATTTTATTTTCCTTTTCTTAATTTAATGGTGTTGAGCCCTTCCCTTTGCATTGTAAGATGATTGAGGGGATGTATAGGGATATATATATATAATTATGACATGATATGGTGGTGTTGGATAATGACTAAAACATTGGGATAACTTGTTTATGCCCATAATATATAATAAGAAACATAATTGTTGATTACTAAGATAAAGTACAAGAGAATGACAAATAGGGTTTGATGATGGGGTTATGAGACATACCCTAGAATGATTATGAGATTGAGGAGAGAATGGTTAAATAATGTGGTACTAGTTCTAAACCGATGAATCAAAGTCGATATTGGCATCGCGTGGTAATAAATGATGTTGTGACCATTTCTCAAATAAAATGGAAAAATATTATTGATGCTGAAGTGGTGAATTGCCACTGTAGTGTATACAAGTATAATCTTGTATGTATGGTCTAAAAATTGTAATAGTGGATTGTTGTATTGCCATACTAGATATGAGGCAACGGTGATGAATAATGAGTTGAAAACCACTAAATGAATGCGTGGTAGTATTGATAAATAATACCTGATGTGTAAAACCATGGTGGTTGAATACAAGTATTGACTAGCCATATGATTTGAAATATATATATGTGATGTACTGAGATGTAAAGTCAAGTACATGATTGTGATGGGCATAAGTGTAAGTACCATATGTGGAATGATGAATATGCCTTGAATAATTGTAAGTGCGGATTAATATGATGATGCTTGTTGTGCCTTCTGATTGTTATGAAATGATATTTGTGGCCATTGAAGTGCCAATTATATGAATGATGTGCCTTGAGGGGCTTTGTAAATGATTATATGATTATTGAAAATGCCAAATCAAATTATATCCCTAATTGAGAGGGTGAGATATCCTTGCGAGGTTGTTGGGCATATGCATTATTGCATTGTTGCATTCATGGCATAGCATGGCATTGATATAAATTGTTATTGAAATATATCACCTTGCGGGGTGCCACGAAGGGTGTATCCCTGAGTGAAGATGATATCATGTGATTTGTATTGAATTGAAATCACCTTGTGGGGTGCCACGAAGGGTGTATCCCTGAGTGAAGATGATATCATGTGATTTGTATTGAATTGAAATCACCTTGCGGGGTGCCACGAAGGGTATATCCCGGAGTGAAGACGATGCTATCGTGTTTATGAATGTATCACCTTGCGGGGTGCCACAAAGGGTATATGCCGGAGTGAAGACGATGTTATCAGGTTTATGAATATATCACCTTGCGGGGTGCCACGAAGGGTATATCCCAGAGTGATGATGATAATTTAAGTGATTGTGATCATTATTGGATTAAAAATCAGATCCGTTGCATGTGCATTAAACAGTTGACATGTGCATTAGCCATAGATCCATGGCATTTGAGATGGGATGACTATGAGAGAAGAGAAACCCCTTGCGAGGAGGAAGTGAATAAAGATTTAATAAAATGATGATGATGATGATGGTGAATGCCCTTGATGATAAGTGGTAATGTGATTGTGTATATGCTTGTGCTTGCTTATGTTGTGAATTGAGATGTATGATGTTTGTATGCCTATTATAATAATGAGATGATGATTGAATGATGATTTAATGGTTTTATAGCAAAGCACACATGATGATTATATGCATATACACATGATCACAATATATTTATATTCGTTATTTTGAATGTATAACTCACTCTCCCATGTGGTCTCCTTTTTAGCATTGTGATGCAGGGTTATAATGGGCTGAGATGAGACTTTGAATTTGAAGTTTTGGCGAAGGTAAATAGTGGTAATGGAAGTGCCTTAGCCGGCATCATTTATGAGTTCTTATGTAATGAATAAGTTGTTTATGATGATATAGAGGATTTAGTGATTTTGGATATGTATAAGATAATCCTTTGAAATTGTGAATGGTGAATATAAATGTAGTATGTAAGAGATGATTTAATGTGTACTAGAAGGATTGAAATTGAATGATGAACATTGGTGATTGTGGAAGTTGGGAGAAGATCCCGGTATGTATATGTATATATATATAATTGTGTCTTAGGCAATGCATGTGTATGTTGTGAGTGAATTAGACGAGCTTGTTTCAGTAGGTATATGTCGGGTATTTGCATGCTTTGCCGAGCCTTTTCTCATATCGTCATATATGGGACTAGGCATTTGCCCGGTATACATATTCTTCTTCCGCTGTAAACTCTATTATTTTTGTATACCGTTATGGGCATTTTAGCTATCGATCCAGTTTTAGTTTATTAAATCGTACGCTTCGGTTTTCTGTGATTCGGGTCTTGATGTAGTCGTTGAGGGTTTTCAAATACGAAAAATTTACCCGCATTTTTATTAATTATTATCTTGGTTACATCGGGATCTGAGTCTGGAAAACCGGGGTGTTACAAAAGGAATAGGAGAAATAGAAAGGAAAAGAAAAGAAAAGAACAAAGCCTTCTAATGGAATTGGATGCCTTCCCTGCTTCAATGCTTCTCCTTTTATAGGCAAGAGAAAGGAAACAACGTGGGAAACAGGGTGCTTGATTTGAGGAGTGAGTGGAAATTTTTTGGCAAGAGAATCCTGTAATGTTGTTTCCACTTCCATAATTTCCGTATTGCTGTTTCCACTGCATGAATCGATTCATATAGATAAGTTTTTTGCCTCTGATCATGCGTACGAATCGATTCATTTGAATGGAGAATCGATTCATTTAAGTGAGGAATCAATTCAGGGAGGTAGGAATCGATTCATGTAGTGGGGAATCGATTCCTGGAGCATTTTTTTCAATTCTTGGCCAATTTTAACATGTGAATCGATTCCCATCAGTGGTGAATCGATTCACACCCTTGTTCTTGCCAATTTTTGTGCTTTTGTTTCCTTTTTTCACCATGTAACCTTCGGGGCTTGTTCTTCTTTCTCCTTTATCATTTGATGGTCATTTTTCTCTTGTTATTGACCCTTGGATTATCTTTATACCTGTTCCTTAATTTTATTAATTTCTACAAAATAAAAATAGCCAAGCAAAATATAGTGGAAAGAAAGCAAAAATCACAAAAAATAAGGAAATACAGTGCACAATGATTAAAATCCTAAGCAAACTAAATCTAATTTATTATGTTATAAAACACTTTATCAAAATACTCCAAATCAAAACATTGCTTGTCCTCAAGCAATCACCATATTTACACGATAAGATAAAGAAAACACTTAGCATAGTAAATTAAGGAACCCAAAACCTAGAAATAGATTTATTCAAATACCAAAAATTAATTCTCTTTGTGTGATTCAATTTTCATTGTCAAGACATGAGGCACTCTTCTCGCAATTTTCACTCTTAAGTGTTTACTGGTTTCTGTATCACTCAAATCATCATAGTCAAAAAATATTACCATAAGCTTGTTAATAAACCAAAAACTCCACAGTTTAGATAGAAAGCATGTCAAAGTCAAAAGGTCTTTCAAAGAGTTGTAACGGGGCTATGGGTTGTATTGTCAAGGTAGGAATTTCAAGAAAAATGGAATACAAAAGGGTTTAAATAGTCATGAATGATTCAAATTACCATCATAAATTTAGAAATTAAAAGAGCAAATTTTTAAACTTTTATGGACTTTTTTGCAATTCATTCAATATCATCCTTTTGATTTTCTTTCTTTTTCTTGCTTTGCTTTGCATCCCATAACATATTTTTCTTAAGTCCTTTTTATTTCTTTGCTCCACTAGATTTCCAACTTTTTCACCATTAATAGAACATCAGTCAATGAGGGCTTCAAAGAAACATTTTCACTTTTAGGCTCAAAAGGGGCAACTAGGGTCAAATTTTGCAAAAATTCTGAGACTTAAGAATAAAACCTAATTGTGCCTTTATCATTCTAAGATATACAATCAAAAACCATTTTGAATCGGTTGAAAAACAAGTTCTAGAATATTAATGACTATGAGATCCACTCAATTAAGAAAAATATAAGTTTGAAATTTTTTGATAAATTACCCATTTTGGCTCAAGTCTCACCATGGAAAGTCTTTTTCAAAGAAAAGTTAAATCACAATAAGGTTCTTTAAGAATTTATTTGGAATTTAATCAATTAAATTTTTAAAAATTTTACTCAAAATTTTGGGGTCCTTAGATACTTTAGCTTTATGTTCAAAGTTAATTATAAAGCAATCATGGTAACTTACAAGATGACAAACAAAACAAAAAAAACACACATGCATGAAAAACATAACAATCACGCAATGCAAACAAAGCAGTTAAGATTTCTTATCTACCACCCCAAACCAGAATTTGACATTGTCCTCAATGTTAAAAAATGGATGATAAAAAGGATAAGAAAACTTACCTGTAGTCACCCCAAACCAAGATTTGACATAGTTTTTTTTAGAATTTGGAAAGAAAAATATGGGGTTACCTTTCCACAAGTGCTAAGTTTAATATCTTCAGCCAGACTCTATACCTCAATCACAGTCAAGAATCGATTAGGGCCTAGAAATTCATATCTTAGTATAGAAGGTAAATGTTTAAGTTCAACATTTGGGCTCACAATTTTTCTATACATGACCTCATTATCATGTCTCAGTGGTATGTTACCTTCACTGCTTTTTTATGTTCCTGCAAACTTATTTAGAAAAACAGATTCAAGTGGGTCAATAAGAAGAGTTTCTTCCTTTACCACTTGGTCAACAATTTCAATTTTATAGCAAACATTATCATGAGAAGGTTTTATCAAAACATCTTTCAAATTAAAATCAACCTTTTGGTCTCCTATAGTCAGAGACAACTTACCATTCTTAACATCGATCACAGCACCTGCAGTGGCTAAAAAAGGCCTGCCTAATATAATGGGGATCATAGAATCCTCATCCATCTCTAGCACAACAAAATTAGTAGGGATAAAAATTTTTCCTACCTTAATAGGAACATCCTCTAAGATACCTACAGGATACTTAATGGACCTATCAGCCAATTGTAAACACATCCTAGTAGGTTTTAATTCACCCAATCCTAATTTTTCAAAAATAGATAAAGGCATCAAACTAACACTAGCTCCTAAATCAGATAATGCCCTATCTATTGTCATGTTACCAATCATACATGG
Organism: Clitoria ternatea; assembly: GCA_037962975.1. NCBI lineage: Eukaryota > Viridiplantae > Streptophyta > Magnoliopsida > Fabales > Fabaceae > Clitoria > Clitoria ternatea. Next base: position 143,447,619 of record CM075670.1, read on the forward strand.
GATAGAGAAACTACCTGGATCTTGAAGCTTGGGTGGTAGCTTCCTTTGAATCAGTGCACTGTATTCCTCAGTAAGTGCCACTGTACCGTCTTCTTCTAGCTTTCTTTTGTTGGACAAAATATCCTTTAAGAACTTCGCATAGGTAGGCATTTGTTGCAAAACATCTATGAAGGGAATATTGATATACAATTTCTTTAAAACTTCAAGAAACTTACCAAATTATTTGTCCAACTTTGCTCTAGCCAGGCGCTGAGGAAATGAAATAAGAGGTTGATATGGCTTAACCTTTTCTTTCTTTTCTTGTGGCTTTTCTTCCTTATTCACCGAATGAGATGAAGACTCATCCAATTTCTTTTTCTCCTCAGTCTTGCCAACTGGACCATCATATTGAGTACCACTCCTAAGAGTGATAGCCATGGCATGTTTGGAAGGTCCAACCTCAGGTTTCCCAGGAAATATTCCTGGTGCTCTTTGAGAGTAAGAGACTTTTTGGGCAATTTGATTCTCTAGTATTTTGTTATGGGTGGCAAGAGAGTCTACCTTTGAAGCTAAGGTCTTTATTGCATTGGAGAACTCATCATTCTGTTTCAGTTGAGTGGCTACAAATGTCTCCATCAAGGACTCTAGTTTTGATTTCTATGGAATGTAAGGTCCTTGTTGAGGGTTGTAGTTACTCTGATTTCCTTGGAATAAAGGTGGCCTGTTTTGGAAACCAGGTGGACCTTATGAAGGTCTGTAATTATTCTGATAATTTCCACCATAGTTTCCAATAGCATCCACCTGATGTATTTCTTGCTTAACATTTTGAGTTACTCTAAGCTGACAACCTGAGATATTGTGACCTGAAACACCACACAACTCACAGATAATGTTAGTAGCACCTGCTCCTAATTTATCAAATTTAACAGATAATGCCTCAACCTTAGCGGTAACCAAAGAAATAGCATCAACAGAATACTTACCGGGAGTTTTTGAAGGTAAACTCCTTTCGGAAGACCACTGGTAGGTATTTTGGGCAATTTCTTCAATTAGATTGGTTGCTTCCTCCATATTCTTGCTCATGAAGGCTCCTCCAGCTGCAGTATCTAAAGATATCTTTTGTGTGTAAGTTAGTCCATTATAGAAAATATGGACTATGAACCACCTCTCCCAGGCTTCATACAAGGATTCATCATCTTTCTATGTAAAATTTATGATTTGATTTCTTAGCACATCGGTCTTGTTCCTTGGGTACCATATGTTGATAAAAGCACTGGACAATTGTTCCCAAGTCGTGATGGATCCTTCAGTAAGAGAGTACAACCATGCCCTCGCTTTATCTCTTAAGGAGAAAGGGAAGAGTCTCAAGCGAATGGCATCATTGGTCGCTCCGTTCATTTTCAGGTTTTCACAGTATTTAAGAAAGATTTAAAGATGAAGATTTGGATCTTCGGAGGTTAATCCTCCGAATTGGTTCTGCTGAACCATGGAGAGTAGTGAAGGCTTTAATTCAAAATTGTTAGCCTCCACTATGGGTCTAAGGATGCTAGACCCTCTTCCATTTGTACTTGGAGCAGCAAAATCTCTTATGACTCTATTTTGGTCTGCCATTTGTTTTGTTTTTTCTTGTTTTTATTGTTTTCTTAAAGCTCTAAGGGTACGTTCTATCTCAGGATCAAATCCTAAGTTTAGTTCGACACTACAGCTTCGTCACATAAAAAGAAAATAAATGACAAATAAAACAAACAATTATAAACATAAAACAACAATAGATACACAGAATAAAGAACAAAATACGAAATAACAAACAAAATAAAATAAGTAATAAAAATAAAAAAAATATTAAAATAAATATATAGAAAAAGAAACAAACAAAATAAAATAGAATAAAACAAAATAAAAAATATTAACAAGTATGATCTAATTGAATTTCAATATTGCCGATATTTGAGGGACAACAGTCCCCGGCCATAGTGCTAAAAACTTGACAGGGCTTCGCAAGATTACGAATTATATTGAGTAATATAAAAGATTATCGTATCCATAGGGACTGTTTTCAAAGTACCAGCATATTGAAATTTAATTATCCACACAATTGATTTTTAATGTTTTTGTAAAATAAAACACAGAATAAAAATAAATTCAGAAACAAAATTTACTAGACACTTAAAAATCAAAATTGTGAGTATCTTGGGATTTTGGGGGATCAAGACTTTATTTTATGTTAATAAATTGAATTTTCATAAATAAGAATCAAATTAAGTTTTCCAAGGAAAATTTTCCTTAAGCTAATTAATATGTTCCTCTCAGAATCCTATTAATGTACCTAACGTACGGAGAACCGCGTTCAATCCCTAAGATAGGCCCTTTACTGTTTTATGAAAATCCCTTTTTATTCCTCAAAAGATTTTTGATTACTTTCATGGTTTTACCGAGGTCACAAAAAGTATTTCAAAACCTTAGTTTTAGTTAAAAAACTTTCCAGTAACAATAAATCTCTCGATTTTATTAATTACCCAAACTTACTAATATACCTACAAGTATACAGTTTTATCACTTAGGTGTGTTTGAATATGTATTTTAGGATGAATAATTTTGATAATGACAAAAGAAATTGAAGACTCAAAGCAAAAGGCTCAAGTTACCATAAAAACAGAGAAAACAACATCAGACCTACAAAAACGCGTATACTAATGGATTACAGCATCCACAATAATCGATTACAAGAGTTCTGTCCAAGACATAATCGATTACATCAACAAGACTAATCGATTACATAAGTTCTATTTGTAAGCTAATCGATTGCACCAATGGACATAATCGATTACCAAGTGAAAAATTGAATAAAAAGTATCAGGTACATCTCTTAATCGATTGCAAGGTTTCCACAATTGATTACCAAGGTTCTGTAAGGTCCCTAATCGATTACCAGACCAGGACTAACCGATTATGAAAGCTCTATTTACACCCTAATCGATTGCATGGAAGGCATAATCGATTACCATGCTACGAAACACAATTAAATGTATCAGGTGTCACTCACAATCGATTATAAGGTATTAAACAATCAATTAGCAAGCTTCTGTTCTCAAGCTAATCGATTACCCAAGAAGGCCTAATCGATTATCAACTGAATTACACTAAAGAATTCAAAGTGTAATCGATTACAGCTCGAGGCGTAATCGATTACCATCGTGCCAGAAATTGGGGGAAAGTGTTTTAAGTGGGAAACCAGCTCACTTCTCCATTTCCAACTCGACTGCCCATGCTGTGCAACAGCTCTGAAGACTTTAAGGCACCTCTCCAAGGCCTATAAATGCAAGACTCCTTCAAGCTACTCAAGTATCCAAAATCCATCAAAGGGAAATCAAATCTTGTGTCTTGTGAGTTCTATTTCATTGTTTAGTTTTAAGTTCTGAAACTTAAGAGCTTATATTTGTAAATCCTCTCTTGTGAGAGTTAGAAATTGTGAGAGCTTTCATTTGTATATCAACTCTATTGAGAGAGTGTATTGCTTGTAAACACAAACACCAAACACCAAATTTCACTCTAGGTTGAGTGGTTACAAAGGTTGGGGTTCAACCTTTGGGATATTGAGAGTTTGAGAGATTGGGTGGGTTAGCCTTGTGCTAGTGAGGATTGAGTTCTTGAGTGTGGGACACTAGGAAGCTGCAATTGCTTATAGCTTATATCTCTAAACTTCAATAGTGGAAATCCTTCAAGTGGGTTGCTTAAAGGCGAGACGTACACGGGGTTGGTGGAACTCGTTAAATTGGTTTGCACACTCTTCTCCCTTACTCTCTTGCATTTACATACTGCATCTGGCTGGATTATTATTATTGATAGTGATTTCCTCTCTTAAACTTGCTTGAACAACTAGTATTATAGTGTTGTACACCAAGTGTTTGATAAATTGCCTAAGCAACATTTACATCTTGTTTTGCATTGTTTCTTCCATAATACTCTCTATCTCTTGCATACTCTATTAACTTGTGAAAAAGAAATCAATTTCAAAGGCATTCCAATGAAAAGTTTTAAAACTCAATTCACCCCCCTCTTGAGTATTGAGGCCACTTGAATAACAAGTGGTATCAGAGCTTGACTCTTGGTAGATCAAGCTTAACAGCTTCAAGAGAACAATGGCCTTTAATTCTCTAAATCTTTTTCCTGAGGGTGGTGCCATAAATAGATCTCCTGCCTTCAATGGGGAAGGCTATGCTTTTTGGAAAGAAAGGATGAAAATTTTTGTACAATCTATTAACCTTAAAGTTTGGAATGCAATTGAAAATGGTCCTTTCATACCCATGCATATTGTAGATGATAAACAAGTAGAAAAATTGATGGATGATTGGACTAGCGAAGAAGAAAAGAAAGTCCAATATAACTATAAAGCCAAAAATCTAATCACTTTAGCTTTAGGCCCTGATGAATTTTTTAGAGTAGTTACATGTAAATCCGCCAAGGATATATGGGATACCTTACAAATAACCTATGAAGGTACAAGTGATGTCAAAGATTCTAAGATTAGTACCTTAACTAGTCATTATAAAAGCTTTAGATTAAATTCTGGAGAAACAATTGTTGATATGCAAAAGAGGTCCACTCTTATTATAAATAATCTCATTACTCTTGGCAAGACTTACACTAACAAAGAACTTATTCATAAAGTATTAAAAAGTCTCAACAGGGAATGGCAACCTCTAGTCACCGCCATCAAACAATCTCCTAGCATCAATGAAATGTCTCTTGCTACACTATTCGGTAAGTTATAAGAACAGGAACAAGAGTTGAAAGAACTAAGAATGGCGGAAGAGGAAGAAAAGTCATCCAAAAAGAAAGGTCTAGCTCTCAAGGCCTTTTCTATCAATGAAGAAGAACCCGGTAGTGAGCTTGATGAAGAAGAAGAATTTGGATTATTTATGAAGCGTTTCAGGAAATTTATGAGGAACAAACGATTCCAAAAGGGCTTCAAACCTCAAGGTAAGAAACCTACCTCTAATGAAAACTCTTCTTCACCAAACTATTTTGAATGTGGCAAGGAAGGGCATTTCAAGGTAGATTGCCCAAATCTCAAGAAGAAGAACAAAGAGAAAAAAGGAAGAAGAAAAGCTTACATTGCTTGGGATGAAAATGATATAAGTATCTTGGACGAATCTGAAAACGAGGAAGCCAAACTATGCCTCATGGAAAATCATCAAGATGAAGATTATGAGGTAAGTTTTCTTGACTTAGATAAAAATGAATTGCTTGATGCATTTGAGGAATTGTATGACAAGTTTGTTAAAATCTCAAACAAGTACAAGTTATCTAGGAAAACTATTGATACTCTTGAAATGCATCTTGTAGAACTTGGCAAAGAAAATGAATGTTTGAAAAAGGATTTAACAAATGTTCAAGCATGCTCCAAAAATAAACCTTATGATTTTGTAAAGAAATGTGACATTCTAGAAACTAAGGTCTTAGACTTAAATAAAACCTTAGAGAAGTTTACTGATGGTAGAGATAATTTGAATGTATTACTTGGAAATCAAAGATGCATGTTTGACAAAATGGGATTAGGATACAAGTCTACCAAAAAGGAAAAGCATTATAAAAACTTCTTTGTACCACCTAGAAAATCATCATCACCATTCACTAAATGCAATCATTGTGGTGCTAAAGAACATAATGCTTTAAATTGCCATATTAGAAAGCTTGGACCAAAAGTGGTAAGAAAGGTGTGGGTTCCCAAAGGGACATTACCATAAGCTAACCAAAAAGGACCCAACATAAAATGGGTACCAAATTCTCTAAACTAATTTTGTTTTGTAGGTATGCTTCAAGGCAAACAACACCCATTGGTACTTGGATAGTGGGTGTTCAAAGCACATGACGGGAGATATGAGCAAATTCACAACATTCACCCCCAAAAGAAAAGGGAGCGTCACTTATAGGGATAACACCAAAGGAAGAATACTTGGTATTGGAAACATCGGTAAAAATTCTTCTACCTCAATTAGTGATGTATTATATGTTGAAGGACTCAAACATAACTTGCTTAGCATAAGTCAATTATGTGATAAAGGATATAGAGTATTGTTTGAATCTAATTGTTGCATAATTGAAAATAAGCTAAACAAGGAAGTTAAGTTTGTTGGTAAAAGAATTGATAACATTTACATGATTGATATTGATAGTTTGTCTTTAAATGATGTGCAATGCTTCATGACTAGAGAGAATGAATCTTGGTTATGGCATAGAAGAATAGCACATATACATATAGACCATTTAAACAAACTTGTTTCTAAAGAATTAGTAATTGGCTTACCAAAGCTCAAATTTAAAAATAAATTTTGTGATGCATGTCAAAAGGGAAAACAAGTAAAGGCATCTTTTCAAGCTAAAAACGTTGTTTCTACTCAAAGGCCTTTACAACTTTTGCACATGGATTTGTTCGGACCTTCTAAAATCAAAAGCTTTGGTGGTAACTACTATGGTCTAGTAATTGTAGATGACTATTCAAGATATACATGGACCTTGTTTCCTGCTCATAAAAATGAAGCATATCATGCATTCAAGAAACTAGCCAAGATTATCCAAAATGAGCAAAATTCAAAGATTACATCCATAAGAACTGATCATGGGGAAGAATTTAAAAATCAACTATTTGAGAAATTTTATGAAAAACATGGTATTGGTCATAATTTTTCAGCTCCTAGAACTCCACAACAAAATGGAGTAGTTGAAAGAAAAAATAGATCTTTGGTGGAGCTTGCAAGAACCATGTTAAACGAAAATAACATTGCAAAACATTTTTGGGCCGATGCGGTAAATATCGCTTGTCATGTTATGAATAGATGTTTAATTAGGCCTATTCTAAAGAAAACCCCTTATGAACTTTACAAAGGAAGAAAACCCAATATCTCTTATTTTCATATATTTGGATGCAAATGCTTTGTGCTTAACAATGGAAAGGATAATCTAGGAAAGTTTGATGCAAAAGCTGATAAGGCAATCTTTCTTGGATATTCATCATCAAGTAAATCTTATTGAGTATTTAATAAACAAACAAATACTATTGAGGAATCAATTCATGTGAAATTTGATGAAAATAGCCATAACCCTCCGAGAAAGGAAGATTTTGATGATCTTGTAGGTACTTTCCAAGAATTGAACTTGGATGACAAAGAAGAAGATAACAAAGAAAAAGACACAACACAAAAGAGTGGAAACTCAACAAAAGGAATGTATCACCTCAAAAGACCATCCATTGGACAACATTATAGGTGATATTACCAAAGGTGTAAGTGCTCGCCGCTCTTTCAATATTTGCAATCATCTAGCATTTGTCTCTCAAATTGAACCTAAAACCATTGATGAAGCTATTATTGATGAACATTGGATGTTAACTATGCATGAAGAACTAAATTAATTTGAAAGAAATAAAGTTTGGGAACTAGTGCCAAGACCCAATGATCACCAAATAATAGGAACTAAATGGGTATTTAAGAACAAGCTAGATGAAAATAGAGTAATAACTAGAAACAAAGCTAGGCTAGTAGCTAAGGGTTACAATCAAGAAGAAGGAATTGACTATGAAGAAACATATGCTTCTGTAGCTAGATTGGAAGCTATTAGATTATTATTAGCCTTTGCATGTTGTAGAGATTTTAAATTGTACCAAATGGATGTCAAAGAAGTATATGTTGATCAACCTCCTGGATTTGAAAATTATCAATTTCCAAATCATGTTTTCAAACTAAGAAAAGCTTTATATGGTTTAAAACAAGCTCCAAGAGCTTAGTATGAAAGATTGAGCAAATTTCTTTTAGAAAACAATTTTAAAAGAGGAAACGTTGACACAACACTATTCATCAAGCACAAAAAGAATGACATACTCTTGGTTCAAGTATACGTTGATGATATCATTTTTAGTGCTACTAATGAATCACTTTGTAAGGAGTTTGCTAAGTTAATGCAGGATGAATTTGAGATGATCATGATGGGAGAACTTACATTCTTCCTTGGGCTACAAATTAAGCAAACCAAAGAAGGTACATCATTAGTCAATCCAAATACTGCAAGGAGTTGCTTAGGAAATTCAACATGGACAAGGCAAATGAAATTGCCACCCCTATGAGCACATCTTGCTACTTGGACAAAGATGAGAAAGGTAAAGATGTGGAAATTACCAAATATTAAGGTATGATTGGATCTTTACTCTATCTTACTGTAAGTAGACCGGACATAATGTTTATCATTTGCATGTGTGCTAGATATCAAGCATGTCCAAAAGAATCACACCTCACTGCTGTAAAACGAATAATGAAATACCTTGTTGGCACTCTGAATATAGGTCTTTGGTATCCTAAAGGTGTTGAATGTACTCTAATAGGATATTTTGATGCTGATTTATGGATGTAAGCTTGATAGAAAAAGTACTAGTGGTACATGTCATTTGCTTGGTAGCTCTCTTGTTTCTTGGCATAGCAAGAAATAAGTAAGTGTTACTTTATCAATAGCTGAGGCAGAATATGTTGCAGCTGGAAGTTGCTGTGCTCAAATCCTTTGGATGAAGTAACAACTTCTTGACTTTGGTGTTATATTAGACCATGTGCCTCTTAAATGTGACAATACTAGCGCCATTAACATTTCAAAGAATCCTGTCATGCACTTAAGGACCAAGCATATAGAGATAAGACATCATTTCATTAGAGATCATGTGTTAAAGGGTGATTGCATACTTGAACATGTTGAAACTTCTAAACAACTAGCTGATATCTTCACCAAACCTCTTGCAAAGGAAGAATTTATATATATTAGAAGAGAATTAGGAATCCTAGATATTTCAAATTGTGTTTGAATATTGAATGATTTTGATAATTCCTTGCTTTACAGTATGTTTAATGAGTAAGTGATTGATTAAGGTATGATATATTGAATCTCAAGTGCCTTTGTTTGAAATATGTATTTTTTTTAAGTATTTCTGGGCTTCCCTAATCGATTACTAAGCCTTACCTAATCGATTAGTAACTTTCTGTTTCGTATATAATCGATTACACTCTGATAGCTAATCGATTACTAGCTCCCTGTTTCATGCCAAATCGATTAGAACCTCAGTCCAATCGATTACTGACGTTCTATCTTCTTGATAATCGATTACAGTACCCTCCTAATCGATTACAAAGTTTTTGTTTTTAGTGCAATCGATTACACAATCGATTACCCATGTGTAAAATTGTTTCAAATTCTCCAAGAAACACACACTAATCGATTAGCCTCTGAGCCTAATCGATTAGCTTCGCACCAGAATTGCAAATTGAATGCTTAATCCGTGTGACAGCTTTTTACCCAATCCCAAACCCTCCTCTAAACCCTATTTTTTCCCTCCTAAACCCTATAAATACTCCTTCCCTCACCTCCTCTATCTCACACCTTTAAACCTTCCTCCTTCTCCCAAATCTCTCCTAAATCTTTTCTTCATTCATCTCTTCTCATCATGTCTTCTTTTAGAAATGTGAAGAGAGCTAGATCCTCCATGGCCCAAGCCAACAACCCCCTTGATTTCTCAAGATTTTTCTCCACTCCAAGAGACCTCCAAAACTTCATCAAGAAATTTTCGAAGAAAGATATCATAACTCCCCACTACATTGATGCCCAAGTTTTTGAGAATCCTTGTTTTACCTTCACCCAACTTCTTCACCACTACAACCTTCTTCCCTTCCTCACTCTTAAGGAGGAATACTACTATCCAAAATTAATGAGGGTCTTCTTCTGTAACCTCAAGCTTGTTGATGGAATGCTAGAGTCTAGAGTCAAGAATGTGACTCTAAAGATCACAAATAAGCATCTTGCTGAAATCACCCAAATCCCCTTCTCTGATGCTGAATTTATCGGTGGAAATCTGGAAGATGAGTGGGATTTCAATGTAATTTTTGCATGCCAATATCTTTGGAAAGCCAACCGTCCACTCAGCAATCATAAACTGGTAGGCCATTTAACTCTCAATAACCGTCTCCTTCACTTTTTCATGGTTAAGCTTCTTATTCCCCATGGAGGTAATTATGCACTAGTTGAAGAAGATGATGTTCTGTTAATGTGGGACATCATCAATCAAAAAAAGATCAATTGGATCCAACTCCTCAAGCTCTATATGCTCAAATCCAAGGAGCAACACAAACTGCCTTATGCCATTCTTCTCACAAAAATTTTCAAGGCATTTGGTGTGGACATGGCCGGTGAACTCCCTGAGAAGGTACCCTCCCAAGCTGGCATTGGCACTCACCATCTCAACAAAATGGGCATGGTATGTGTTGCAGGTAGATGGATCTTTAAGAGCGATCGAATTCATGGCAGCAGCCCATTTGAAGAAGATCATCCTGTCAACCCTCCCTCACCTGTTGTTGATCCCACTCCTGCAACTCAAGGCGAACCCTCTACTCTGGCTGACCCCTTTACCTCTCTTTATGCTTACCTTGACCAGCGCTTTGAACAAATTGACAACACTCTTCAAGAGTTCAAAATGACTGATCAACAACACTATGAACTCATGCAACAACGTTATGAAGAGCTGTCTCACCAAATTTCTAAATTTCACTTTTTTAATCCGAATAATTAGATCCCACTTTATCATGTTCTGTTAGGATGTTTTTGATTATGTTTCCCATTCTGCACTCTGATTATTTTCTGTATTTTCCTTATGTATTTTCCTTTCAATCAATGAATGAATGCAATTTACCTTTTAATTATATCTCTATCTTATTTTGCATTACTTATTTTTGATGATTACAAAGGGGGAGAATGGTTAATAATTAAAGTTCATCTAATTAAATCTATTTTCATAACAACTGGTTAAAATCAAATTTGCTAAAAACAAGTGGTTAAAACAACAAATTGATTATCTTCATATTCTTTTAAAGATAGTATAAACTCCTTAAGATAGGGGGAGATAATTTTAGAGATTATGTTTAAAAGATAATACCAGAGAGATAATTTTTGAGATAACTCTAGAGACAATGAGAGATAATTTTTGAGATAACTTTAGAGACAATGATTAAGAGATAACCTTAGAAATAATTTTAGAGATAATCATTTGTGATAATTTTATTTTAACTACCACCCTCATGAGATGAACATTGTTTGTCATCATCAAAAAGGGGGAGAATGTGTTTGAATAGGTATTTCAAGTTGAATAATTTTGATAATGACAAAAGCAATTGAAGACTCAAAGCAAAAGGTTCAAGTTACCATGAAAACAGAGAAAACAGCATTAGACCTGCAAAAACGCGTATACTAATCAATTACAGCATCCACAATAATCGATTACAAGAGTTCTGTCCAAGACATAATCGATTACATCAAAAAGACTAATCGATACATAAGTTCTGTTTGTAAGCTAATCGATTGCACCAATGGACATAATCGATTACCAAGTGAAAAATTGAATAAAAAGTATCAGGTACATCTCCTAATCGATTGCAAGGTTTCCACAATTGATTACCAAGGTTCTGTAAGGTCCCTAATCAATTACCAGACCAGGACTAACCGATTATGAAAGCTCTGTTTACACCCTAATCGATTGCATGGAAGGCATAATCGATTACCATGCTACGAAACACAATTAAATGTATCAGGTGTCACTCACAATCGATTATAAGGTATTAAACAATCCATTAGCAAGCTTCTGTTCTCAAGCTAATCGATTACCCAAGAAGGCCTAATCGATTATCAACTGAATTACACTAAAGAATTCAAAGTGTAATCGATTACAGCTTGAGGCATAATCGATTACCATCGTGCCAGAAATTGGGGAAAAGTGTTTTAAGTGGGAAACCAACTTATTTCTCCATTTCCAACTCGAATGCCCATGCTGTGCAACAGCTCTGAAGACTTTAGGGCACCTCTCCAAGGCCTATAAATGCAAGACTCCTTCAAGCTACTTAAGTATCCAAAATCCATCAAAGGGAAATCAAATCTTGTGTCTTGTGAGTTCTATTTCATTGTTTAGTTTCAAGTTCTGAAACTTAAGAGCTTATATTTGTAAATCCTCTCTTGTGAGAGTTAGAAATTGTGAGAGCTTTCATTTGTATATCAACTCTATTGAGAGAGTATATTGCTTGTAAACACAAACACCAAACACCAAATTTCACTCTAGGTTGAGTGGTTACAAAGGTTGGGGTTCAACCTTTGGGATATTGAGAGTTTGAGAGATTGGGTGGGTTACCCTTGTGATAGTGAGGATTGAATTCTTGAGTATGGGACACTAGGAAGCTGCAATTGCTTATAGCTTGTATCTCTAAACTTCAATAATGGAAATCCTTCAAGTGGGTTGCTTGAAGGCGAGACGTACACCGGGTTGGTGGAACTCGTTAAATTGGTTTAAACGCTCTTCTCCCTTACTCTCTTGCATTTACATACTGTATCTGGCTGGATTATTATTATTGATAGTGATTTCCTCTCTTAAACTTGCTTGAACAACTAGTATTATAGTGTTGTACACCAAGTGTTTGATAAATTGCCTAAGCAACATTTACATCTTGTTTTGCATTGTTTCTTCCATAATACTCTCTATCTCTTGCATACTCTATTAACTTGTGAAAAAGAAATCAATTTCAAAGGCATTCCAATGAAAAGTTTTAAAACTCAATTCACCCTTCTCTTGAGTATTGAGGCCACTTGAATAACATTAGGTTCTTGTTAGGAATCACTAAGAGCATTGAGCATAATTTGAACTAAATGGAAAACAGAAATTTATTTAATTCAAAACCAAAACAATATTAACATAAAATATTATCATACCCCTATCATCCCAAGATATTACTCATGAAATAATTCAAATTAATACACATGATGGAAGGAAAATATACATACAACACATGGTAAAAATAGACTTATGGGTTTCTCCAAAAGCACAAAAATACTTTCACCACTGTATTTCCTTGTTGCAATATTCTTCCACCATATACAAATTGAAACACTCAATTTCACAATCCTTACAACTCTTATACAAAAATTTAAAAGAAAGAAAAGAAGAAATAAAAGAGAAAGAAAGGAACGGGAGAAACAGAAAGGAAAAGAAAAGAAAAGAACAAAGCCTTCTAATGGAATTGGATGCCTTCCCTGCTTCAATGCTTCTCCTTTTATAGGTGAGAGAAAGGAAACAACGTATTGCTGTTTGAGGAGTGAGTGGAAATTTTTCGGCGAGAGAATCCTGTAATGTTGTTTCCACTTCCATAATTTCCGTATTGCTGTTTCCACTACATGAATCGATTCATATAGTTAACTTTTTTGCCTCTGATCATGCGCAGGAATCGATTCATGATGCAGGAATCGATTTATTTGAGTGAGGAATCGATTCATGGAGCAAGAATCATGTAGGAATCGATTCATTAAGGTGGGGAATCGATTCAGGGAGGCAGGAATCGATTCATGTAGTGGGGAATCAATTCTTGGAGCATTTTTTTGCAATTCTTGGCCAATTTCAACGTGTGAATCGATTCCCATCAGTGGTGAATCGATTCACACCTTTGTTCTTGCCAATTTTTATGCTTTTGTTTCCTTTTTTCACCATGTAACCTTCAGGGCTTGTTCTTCTTGCTCCTTTGTCATTGATGGTCATTTTTCTCTTGTTATTGACCCTAAGATTATCTTTGTACCTGTTCCTTAATTTTATTAATTTCTGCAAAATAAAAATACCCAAGCAGAATATAGTGGAAAGAAAATGAAAATCACAAAAAATAAGGAAATACAATGCACAATGATTAAAATCCTAAACAAACTAAATCTAATTTATTGTGTTATAAAACACTTTATCAAATACCAAGGATTTGATGAAGCGTGTGATGAAGGCAAGGAAAGTCCAACCATTTCAAAGCTCAAAATAAGGCCTTTGGAAGTGATATAATGAAAGAAGGGAACCAAGGAAGCACTTCAAGGTCTTAAAATAGTTGAAAAAAGGAAATTGGTGAAGAAAAGAAAAATCCACTACCAGTGGGTTTTTCCCACTAGCCATGGATCTCTCTTTGGGAAAGTTACCAACTAAGAAGTTTGGAGGGAGAAAAAAGGGCAAATAAAGAGGCAATGAAGAGACACTAAGAGAGAGCTTTTTAGAAGGATTTTCATTGGAGATCAAGTGTCCATCATCAAGGGAACTCGAATCTGAAGAATTAGGGAGAAAGATTTAGCAATCCTAGTGAGAACTATCTTGCTATTTTTCTAAATCCTTATTTTTCCATCTTTGATTTTCTTTAATGTTGGGCATGGATTTTGATTATTGTGACATGATGATTGTAATCCTTATGGCACACTAAACATCTTTTCTTGGGATTAAGGATATAGTGTGATTTTGTATTGAATTAATCGTTCTTCATTTTTCAATCAATATAATTTCTATTTATATTAAATTCACGTATGCTTAATGCTTCTACAAGACTTAGAGATAAGTGTCGTTGATTCCAAATTGTATGCGCTATGAGAGTAGGTATATTATTCGAAACCACATGAATTGAACCTATGTTTTTGTTTCACGACGGGTAAGCGAACTCATTTGAGGAATTAATTGGGTTTCCATAAAACGTAAAGGGCTTAATTAACGAATTGAGCATTGTTCTTTGGGGATTAGGTGCATTAATAGGCTTTCGAGAGAAAGGTATTAATTAACTTAGGGAAACCTACCTTAGAAACGAAATTGTATGATTGGATAGGCGATTTACATTTGACTTTTATACTTGCATATGAACCCTAAACTTAGACTTTTCCTTTGATTGAATTTACAAAAAGTAATTTGATTTCCTATTTCGAAGATATTGAAATTTCTGTTCTTTAATTAGTTTTTTATGTAATTACTTTGCAATCAATCGCTCTAGATAATTGAATAACCGTTAAAATCCAGTACTTGGGCACAATCCTTGTGGGAACGATAATTTTTATTACTTTGATACCCTTGCACTTGCGGGACCCTATCAGACATATAACAATTTTTATCAAATTTTTATTTCACAGAAGCATCTTAGAATAAGATATTATTAGAGGGTGAGCTCTATGGTGTTTTAGCGACCAAAAACAAAGGCTCAATTCATGGTTCCCCATATTCTATTCTTCTTCACTTAGACCCAAACTTCTTCTTTATCCTCTTTTGCACAATCTTTTCTAAACCCTCATTTTAGTTCAACCACCTTATCACTCTTTAACAAATTCAGCTTAATTAAAGTAGTTCAACACTTCAACTATGGCAATGATACAAGCATCCAAAACAAGATTTTTATAAGTTTTATAGTAAGAACAATGAATTATCTCTACTCTGAAACATAAAAACTTAAGGAAAAATTGCCAAGGAAAGTCAAGAACTTGCTCAATCTGAAATTTTTGCAAGTTATCTTGCTTGATAAATTAGCCACTAGCATACTCAATGAATATCAAAGACTAGTTGTAAAAAATAGTATCAGATGTTTTTTCGAACACAATAATGATCATTTAAAAACACATTTGGTCAAGTCCATATAAATTGTAGGACCTAATATCTGGTATGGAATTATGCAGCAAATTGAAAACAAAAACATAGAAAATCGTTTGCCGATACACGAAACACATGTGCACTAAACTTTTCGATTGAAAACCAGTAGCTATATAGTTATTTTAAATGTCACCACAAACCACAAATTACAGCATTCTAACTCCAAATTGCAAAATCACAAATAGAAAAAATCACAGCAATATTTCAGGCCTAACAGCAAAACAACTTCAATATATAACATATATTAACTCATCAGATATAACTAACAGATCCCTTCTTTTACTCTGACCTTGTACCAACATAACCACATAAAGCAAGGCCAGTAGACACTGCCACTAATCAGAACCTGTTATAGATTAAAGGGATTTTTACGCAGTACAAAAGTGAAAAATAAAACAAGACTCAATTTATTTCATGACTCTTTAAGGAAAAAAAAACCATTATCATTTCTAAAACTGAATACTTTTTTTTATTTAAATATAAAATTAGTTTTTAAAATAGTTTAAAACTAAGATCCAACTATTAAGAAATTTGTTTTTAGGATTTAGTCATTGACAGGTTTTTTTTTGTTAAGATTAAGTTATATCATTAACTTTCTATAGTATTGATTTTGCATAGACATATATATTTATTTATTCTCTTTTATATTTCCATAAGCTTTTTTAATCATAATCAATCAAATAAAAAGATGAGTAGATTCCAACAAACAATCGTAAATCAATTCATAAGTCGATACAATATATTTCATAACTAGCACACTTCCTTTCTAGACATCAAAACAACATATAGAGTACTAAACCAATTTAGCTAGAAATCATAATAAATAGAGTACTAAACCAACATAGAATAGAGTAGTCTTCTAGAACAATCAGCTACAAAACTATAATAAATAGAGTACTTTATCAATTCAGCTAGAGAAACCAACATTGAACAAAGTAGTCTTTCTTTAAACAATCAGCCATAAAATTGTAATAAATGGAGTACTAAATTAATTCAACTTGAAAATGAACTCTCTATGTATAATAATATATATTGATACCTGTAACACCCTAATCTAAATAAATAATAAGCCCAAATCACACAGAAAATTTTTTTTTCAAAAATTAAATAAACCAGACTGGACCATAAAACAACCAGGTAACATATAGAATGGAAAGCAAAGGAGAACAAGGCACCCATTCGGCAATCAACGGAAGCACAACAATTCAAACCCGACCAAACAGTATACCTTCGCTCAAGCGAGGTCCAACGCCGCCTGAGCGAGACATGACAATGCAACAACGGAAGAAGGAGATGCTCAAGCGAAGCCCAACACCAGCATCCACTCGTTCAGCGCGATCCCACACGCTTGGGCGAACAGCTCTAGTCGCTCGGGCGAGGCACGATTCGCTTAAGCGTTGCCAACACAAAGCCTTCCCAAACACACACTCGCTGGAGCTAAATCTAATTCGCTGGGGCGAACACAGGTACAAGGTAATTTCTCACTCGGATTTGGGACATATGTTCGCTCGGTAAATCATCACGTTCATACCTCACTCAGAATCCACACAGCTCTTCGTTTCACTCATATAGGTCACAAGTATAAACCACTCGGGAAATCTGGTAGTTAAGCCCCACTCGGACTTATTCAAGCTCAACCACTCGGTCTACAGATCCTCTCTCACTCGGATTTTACATCATTCACTCGGATTATAAATGTCTTACACTCAGAATCCATTCCATTCTAAACCACTACACTAACTCCCCTCTCAGGAGTGGATCACTCAAGGTTTTCACTCGGGGTTTACTTATATCCTTCACTCAGAATCACTCAGTGTATTCATTCGGAAATACCCAATTACTATAGTCTCATTTGGAATCATCAACTCGGCACAATTCATTCATCAACAACCTTCGAATCAACACATCCCAGTCGGAAGACGCATCAAATTAACATAAAGCACTTATGTATAAATATATGTACTCAAAAATATAAACCTGCCCATAAATCCAATCTACCGACCCGTAAACATGTAACCATATACTCGGAATACCCAGTATCTTGATATTATGCATTTACCAATACTTGCGATACCATACAAGTGACACCATGACTATTCAATCTTTATAAATGAATATATTTAATCGTCATTTTACATGAGAGCTGGCCAAGGCTACACTGACGGAACATAATAATGCAATACAAGTACTCAACAGTCGGAGTGCACTACACTCGGACTTGAGGCCCTATCATCATTTCCGAGCACGACCTGCACACACTGAAAAATGGTGTAGGGTGAGCATCTTAGATATTAAATGATAGATACTGACCCAGGTTGTACCACAATTATACAACAATATATATATATACACGCAATTATACATAGCAACGATTAAAGTCAAAGCAAATACAATCAACCAGGACACACATCAAACTCTTACCGATCGGAATCCATCAGTTATCACTCGGCCAGGTGCACATATACAGCCAATAACATCAATATAACAACAATCAGCAACATAATGATACCAACGAATCAGAACGCACATGTTCAACATTTTCTGATCAGAATCTAACAGTTCTCACTCGGCTATACACACATAACATTTCAATCACCTTGATATATGTTCATAGAACAGATTCAGTCAGCATCAACAGCATATGCACACAGAATAATTCAATCAGTTATATACATTCATCATCCCATTAACATCATCACCTGCATAATCAATTCCAAACAATATCAACAGTTAATACACACAGTATTTCACTCGGTTCCGCATTCATCATCTCATCAACATCATCAATGCATAGTCAACTTCCAAACAATATCAATCAGTTAATACACACATAGTATTTCACTCGGTTGTAAACATCCATCATCTCATTAACACCTTCGCATGCATAACCAATTCCAAACAATATCAACAGTTAATAGGCCATAGTATTTCACTCGGTTCCGCATTCATGTGTATCGGTTTAGACGTTGCAACGTAGGCTCTCAGCCTTTTTATACATAGCTCTCAGCTATCAAATCAGCTCCCAGCTGCTTGGCCGTTTTACAGGTACCCAACCGTTTGCCCACAGGTGACACCAACACTCTCAGCGCCAACGGAGGTGTTCATAGGCAGCCCGAGTCCAACTCAAGGGCTACCTTGAGTCCCACTCAAGGATTTCACAGCGTCCCACGCTTTAATAACCGATGGTAGTGTCCCACACTACGTGCTCTCAGCACAAACAAATCCCATGCGCCACACTCGGATTCATTACACAACACAGAGTTCATATACACAGCCATACATGCATCTCATGCAATCGGCGTCATACATCATCAGCATTCAAACAGCACATGCATCTCATGCAATCAATGCTGGACATTAACAGAACTCAACAACACATGCATCTCATGCAGTCGGTATTACACATTCTCAGAACTCAATAGCACATGCATCTCATGCAATTGGCATTAGGCATTATCAGTACTCAACAACACACGCATCTCATGCGGCTGGTATAACACGTCATCAGGACTCTAACAACACACATGCAATCGGCATTTAAGCAATGTCAGGACTCAAACAACACATGCAATCGGTAAGGTACATTATCAGATTCACTAAGTCATATTTCACCACATGCAATCAGCATTTTGAACTCATAATAACTTGCAGATCATGTAACACACGGTAATCACCAACAGCACTTCAACACATTCCTTTCACACAATCGTTCAACCTTCACAGGCCATCAACATGCAACACTAAACTTTCACTCATCATGCAACTGGGCAGTACACACTCGCATACAACACAACACACAATCAGAACATGGAAACAACAAGCATCAACACTCGGAACCCGTTCATAACCCATGCATTTAAGATAGAAGATACCCCCATACCTGGACTGAAGCTTTCAGTCGGTCAACACGACACTCAGTTTCAGAGGAACACTGAGTCACTCTTAGCACATCTGTATGCAAGAGCAGGGGAGAGCATTCGGGTTTCTGAGACGCCCATCTCTCGGTTCGTTCCCTGGAGTAGCTCCATCACAACGCTGTGAACACTCCCACCACCTTGAAGCTCCTCGAAGCGCAGATCTCCACTAAGACTTGGGAGCTTCGAGCAAGGAGAGGAAGGAGGGAAGCCGACGAAGGAATGAAGGAATAAGGAAGGAGACGGGTTGCATACAGAGGGAATGCACACCCTCACCCTCACTGGCTCGTCGAGTAAGGAAGGAGGACTCCGATCCTCAGCCACCATGGTTGCGAGCTCACGGAAACAGAGCGCAGAGGAGAAAGAAGAAGATCGAAGGGTAAAGAAGAAGAAGAAGAAAAGAAGAGAGAACGGAAGAAGAGGAGTCTGAAGAAAGATGCATAATATCAGTGACTATAGACACATATATATGCATATTTGTGCACGCGGAAGAGAAGGAGAGTGGGATGGGAAGTCGTGCACAGCAGCAGCCCCCACACGTGTCATATACACATAGTCACAACTAGTCAGCTGTTGACAACTAGTCACAATCAATCAGCCTTTGCTTTCTTAACTTAAATTAATTAAACCAATTATAATTAATAAATAATCTTCCCCACTTAGCAATTATTATTTTAATGATTTATTTTCATTCGGTAATTAATTATTAAATCGGGATGTTACAGTTCTCCCCCTCTCAAAAGAATTTCGTCCTCAAAATTCAATTGGTAACTTACCTTACATACATAACTCAGAAAATCGCTATCTCAATCACCCACACGACTGAGCTTGCACAAGTATTCACCGGCCGGATCACAATTTCACTCGGCAAGGATTCACCACTCAAGCGGTTTACCGACCGCCCACAATTTTAGTCGGCAAAACGTAAAGGTCAGGTCCTACCTGATTATAACTTCATCATAGAGTTTAATACATTTGGTGATTCAATTTCTAAAACACACAAATTCCCTTATTTTAATTCAGCCAATCCATCACAAGTAGCGGCACTTCCAAATTTCTTGGTTGCTCGGTCCTATACTTACGACACCGCTCGGTGTATTTACACCATCGGGCTCCCCGACTCAAATGAGTCACTCGGCACAACCATAACTCATACAAAGTACAGACTCAAAATTGCATCACATGAGACACATTACAAAGGCTAATCAACCAGTTGGGAATAATCTAATCGGCAAACAACATCACCGACTCCCAAAAATACTCACTCCCGACCGATTTCTCTCGGACCAAACCCTCGGGTTTTCAAAACCTGACCATAAAATCTCTCTCTTACACCAAAGGGAACACTCAAGGAATTTTCCATGTGTTTCAATTGGCATAATTTACCTGGATTTACTTTGCATATGCACTGCACTAAATTCTGAAATCTTAGATTCCTACCCATGCTTCTGGCTAATTCCGTGCTTTCATCCTGAGAATTTCACTCGGTCCTCTTACACAAAACATCGTTCGGGGTTCAAGGGTAATTCTCTCCCGGAAATCCTTCCACTTACCAGAAATTCACTCGCAATTCGAGCCTACCTCGAAACTAATCCTGAGTTCAAGCTCAGCAGTCCCAATCACTGACCTGAGTACGACTTCACTCAAATCCTTCACTCGGATGTCTATTCCCTTCGGAGACCATTCACTTGGAACTTACTCACTCGGAATCTCATTTTCCCCAATCAAAGAACTTTTCTCCTGGAGGATCACTCAGTTGGACATCACATGGTATTAGGAATTCTACACTCGATATCTTTCTACTCGGAATTGTTCCACACGGTACCATTCTACTCGGAAATGATACACTCTGAGTCAGATCACCCGAATCTTACCCTACTCAGAATGTTACGCTCGGACATTATTTCCTTAACTTAGTATTGATCCTCTCTATAAGGTTCTACTCGGAACACTATAATTTCCACTCGGCAGTTCTTCTCACAAGGACGTCGCTTGAAATTGTCTCTACTTTTACACACTCGGAATATACTAACCCTTCCCGAGCAATTCTTCACCTTACAATTTAGTTTGGCTCAAATTCCTGGTTTCCCCATTTAACTTACAGTATCACTCGGTTAACCTTATAAAACTCCACTTCAGTGACAGATTTGATCACCCCTCTTGTTTTAATAACTAATTATCGTCTTAGAAGCCAATCTATACCCAACAGCCTCTAATCCACTTGGAGGCAAACCCATCAAGGCTGAACAAACCCTCTATCCTCAATCGGTACATAACCACATAATATTCATTTAATATAACTCTCATCACTCTCAGAACCATCTGAAGGACTCACCATCACCATAAGCAGTTACAACTTCACCTGCCCGACTCATGAATTGCTGCTCCATCTTATAGGATGACGTCTCATTCCTATAGGGTTGCAACAATTACACAGTCACTGCAACGTGTACGCTGCCACAATACCTATGGCAGGAAGAGTCATCTCAGAACAGCATGCCTCACTCCGACCAGACTCACTCAGCTAATACTATTTCACACGGTAATTAATAACAGTTCACATACACATTGTAAGCAATACATCTACATCAACCTCATCATTATGCAACACATAGGGAACATCACGCAACAACAATCATGAAAATTGTTTATCACTTCTGTAAATCAGTATGATGGCAATACAACAATCGGCTTCTAGTCAACACCGAGTAAATATTTCCTCTAAATCTTATTCATCACAAAACCATGGCTCGGATAAACTCTTAATTCTCAGCTATATAGTAACGTCAATCACTCGGGTTCATGCAATTCAATCAGGATTAAGTAATTCACAATCACACATGTTGTCATAACACACCATGGACTAGGAAACGACACTAATATACATATAGACACTCAGTCAGATTCATACCAATTATTCATGGTTATGTCATTGTTCACTACAGCATGCACCATAACCATAACCATATATTGCACTCAACAATAGCATTAATTACATATGTACTCATCCAATCGGGTTTACCCCAAACCAATTCCCAACTATGTTAAGGATTTCATTCACAATATTATATCCATATATTCGTGTAATTCATGTTGAGTTCATTTATCATCATAAGTGTACACACAATCATTCAATCGGAAATTGTACCATAATATACATTCTCAATTATAACATTGCATCACACTTGGCAACAGCATCAATACATGTGCATTCACTCAGTCAGACCTCATTCTTACAACATCATCAAGTCGGAAACTACTCAAATCATTCAAATCCATGTAAATCATGTCAGCTTTAATAATAATGCTCTTATACACATGTATTCATGCAGTCGGCAAATCAGATGCATACGATTTATTCACCAGGAGTCCAACTCCAATGCACTCGGCATTTGCCTTGAGTCCAACCCAAGGACTTTCATTAAGCATCCAATGCTCATGCTCCAAGCATGGCCTCGAGTTCAACTCGGAGGTCTTTTAGGATTAATCTCAGAATCCTCAATACCCCACGCATTCATCTGATTACCCACTCTGAAAAACATTCAACGCTGATGCATTTCATTATAAATCACACATAGCTCTTATTTGCTGACTCACAGTATGAGCCACTCGACATTCTCATTAGCATACATATATATATACACATCCTTCAGACGGGGTATCACCACAACGATTCACAATTAATATCTATCACAATATCCGGGTGTTGCATGCATCAATAATCAACCACGCACAGATCACGCATTTCAATCATCAAACAACTATCATGTTTCAAATATAGAGCAATACATAAAAGCAGTTCACCCTCAATCACCTATATCATATATATATATCACGCAGGGTTCATGTGCTAGGTTACAAAACATCCGTCACAAATAGCACTCGGCAGTAATGGTAACACTCCTATTTACAAGTATTCAGTTAGTATTCGCAGAATTATTAACATGCATTCGCGGACAGGGTCACACCATCACAAAACAGTTCACAAATACCACAAATCCAGGAGTTGCATGCGCATTTACTTAATTATAGCACAACTACTAACACATTTCACATATCACACGATAATCATTCAAGCCTCACTGAGTTACTACGCAATTGCTTTACTCGGGTTCAACAACACATAAGGTTAATAAATTATTAGACTTAGGATTCCTAAGGAGTCGCTATTTATCCAGTATCCCACGATGGGTACCTCACAATATTCAAATATTATTATAAGGTCTAATACCATTCACTCGGTCTTCACACACCAAAACTGAGACAGTATCTAAGTCAAACAGATATTCTATTTCACATTCATTCATTCATGATCATGCCTAATCAACTGGGTCACTACACCTATTGGTCCAGCATCTAGTCCATCACTTACTTGGTTTCTTCAATCGCCATCAAGACACAACCCCAATTTTTAACACATACCCGATCTCACCTTTACTCACCCATTACTCCCCCAGATTTTCTTAGGAAACTGCAGCACACCTCTTATAAATCATATACCATTCATTCATCACACATTCAAATTTCCCAACAAGGCACAGGCATACAACCACACCATTCATAGTCAGACGTATATCAAATTCAATAGAAAATCACAAACATATACAATACCAATTTAATCAGGGCATGCAATCAATCGGACCAGGAGGGAATGACCTCCTATCAATATCACAATAATGATGACCACTCGGTCACAATGCATACAACCGCTTACACTCGGTAAACATACCTTGGCGTTGGACCTTTCGGTCTACTCTGATACCAAAATGTAACACCCTAATCTAAATAAATAATAAGCCCAAATCACACGGAAAATTTTTTTTTCAAAAATTAAATAAACCAGAATGGACCATAAAACAACCGGGTAACATATAGAATAGAAAGCAAAGGAGAACAAGGCACCCATTCGGCAATCAACGGAAGCACAACAATTCAAACCCGACCAAACAGTATACCTTCGCTCAAGCGAGGTCCAACGCCGCCTGAGCGAGACATGACAATGCAACAATGGAAGAAGGAGATGCTCAAGCGAAGCCCAACACCAGCATCCACTCACTTCAGCGGGATCCCACACGCTTGGGCGAACAGCTCTAGTCGCTCGGGTGAGGCACGATTCGCTTAAGCGTTGCCAACACAAAGCCTTCCCAAACACACACTCGCTGGAGCTAAATCTAATTCGCTGGGGCGAACACAGGTACAAGGTAATTTCTCACTCGGATTTGGGACATATGTTCGCTCGGTAAATCATCACGTTCATACCTCACTCAGAATCCACACAGCTCTTCGTTTCACTCATATAGGTCACAAGTATAAACCACTCGGGAAATCTGGTAGTTAAGCCCCACTCGGACTTATTCAAGCTCAACCACTCGGTCTACAGATCCTCTCTCACTCGGATTTTACATCATTCACTCGGATTATAAATGTCTTACACTCAGAATCCATTCCATTCTAAACCACTACACTAACTCCCCTCTCAAGAGTGGATCACTCAAGGTTTTCACTCAGGGTTTACTTATATCCTTCACTCAGAATCACTCAGTGTATTCATTCGGAAATACCCAATTACTATAGTCTCATTTGGAATCATCAACTCGGCATAATTCATTCATCAACAACCTTCGAATCAACACATCCCAGTCGGAAGATGCATCAAATTAACATAAAGCACTTATGTATAAATATATGTACTCAAAAATATAAACCTGCCCATAAATCCAATCTACCGACCCGTAAACATGTAACCATATACTCGGAATACCCAGTATCTTGATATTATGCATTTACCAATACTTGCGATACCATACAAGTGACACCATGACTATTCAATCTTTATAAATGAATATATTTAATCGTCATTTTACATGAGAGCTGGCCAAGGCTACACTGACGGAACATAATAATGCAATACAAGTACTCAATAGTCGGAGTGAACTACACTCGGACTTGAGGCCCTATCATCATTTCCGAGCACGACCTGCACACACTGAAAAATGGTGTAGGGGTGAGCATCTTAGATATTAAATGATAGATACTGACCCAGGTTGTACCACAATTATACAACAATATATATATACACGCAATTATACATAGCAACGATTAAAGTCAAAGCAAATACAATCAACCAGGACACACATCAAACTCTTACCGATCGGAATCCATCAGTTATCACTCGGCCAGGTGCATATATACAGCCAATAACATCAATATAACAACAATCAGCAACATGATAATACCAATGAATCAGAACGCACATGTTCAACATTTTCTGATCAGAATCTAACAGTTCTCACTCGGCTATACACACATAACATTTCAATCACCTTGATATATGTTCATAGAACAGATTCAGTCAGCATCAACAGCATATGCACACAGAATAATTCAATCAGTTATATACATTCATCATCCCATTAACATCATCACCTACATAATCAATTCCAAACAATATCAACAATTAATACACACAGTATTTCACTCGGTTCCGCATTCATCATCTCATCAACATCATCAATGCATAGTCAACTTCCAAACAATATCAATCTGTTAATACACACATAGTATTTCACTCGGTTGTAAACATTCATCATCTCATTAACACCTTCGCATGCATAACCAATTCCAAACAATATCAACAATTAATAGGCCATAGTATTTCACTCGGTTCCGCATTCGTGTGTATCGGTTTAGACGTTGCAACGTAGGCTCTCATCCTTTTTATACATAGCTCTCAGCTATCAAATCAGCTCCCAGCTGCTTGGCTGTTTTACAGGTACCCAACCGTTTGCCCACAGGTGACACCAACGCTCTCAGCACCAACGGAGGTGTTCACAGGCAGCCCGAGTCCCACTCAAGGGCTACCTTGAGTCCCACTCAAGGATTTCACAGCGTCCCACACTTTAATAACCGATGGTAGTGTCCCACACTACGTGCTCTCAACACAAACGCATCCCATGCGCCACACGCGGATTCATCACACAACACAGAGTTCATATACACAGCCATACATGCATCTCATGCAATCGGCGTCATACATCATTAGCATTCAAACAGCACATGCATCTTATGCAATCAATGCTGGACATTAACAGAACTCAACAACACGTGCATCTCATGTAGTTGGTATTACACATTCTCAGAACTCAATAGCACATGTATCTCATGCAATTAGCATTAGGTATTATCAGCACTCAACAATACACGCATCTCATGCGACTGGTATAACACGTCATCAGGACTCTAACAACACACATGCAATCGGCATTTAAGCAATGTCAGGACTCAAACAACACATGCAATCGGTAAGGTACATTATCAGATTCACTAAGTCATATTTCACCACATGCAGTCAGCATTTTGAACTCATAATAACTTACAGATCATGTAACACACGGTAATCACCAACAGCACTTCAACACATTCCTTTCACACAATCGTTCAACCTTCACAGGCCATCAACATGCAACACTCAACTTTCACTCGTCATGCAACTGGGCAGTACACACTCGCATACAACACAACACACAATCAGAACACGAAAACAGCAAGCATCAACACTCGGAACCCGTTCATAACCCATGCATTTAAGATAGAAGATACCCCCCTACCTGGACTGAAGCTTTCAGTCGGTCAACACGACACTCAGTTTCAGAGAAACACTGAGTCACTCTTAGCACATCTGTATGCAAGAGCAAGGGAGACCATTCGGGTTTCTGAGACGCCTAGCTCTCGATTCATTCCCTGGAGTAGCTCCATCACAACGCTGTGAACACTCCCACCACCTTGAAGCTCCTCGAAGCGCAGATCTCCACTAAGACTTGGCAGCTTCGAGCAAGGAGAGGAAGAAGGAGGGAAGCCGACGAAGAAATGAAGGAATAAGGATGGAGACGGGTTGCATACAGAGGGAATGCACACCCTCACCCTCACTGGCTCGTCGAGTAAGGAAGGAGGACTCCGATCCTCAGCCACCATGGTTGCGAGCTCACGGAAACAGAGCGCAGAGGAGAAAGAAGAAGATCGAAGGGTGAAAAAGAAGAAGAAGAAAAGAAGAGAGAACGGAAGAAGAAGAGTTTGAAGAAAGATGCATAATATCAGTGACTATAGACACATATATATGCATATTCGTGCACGCGGAAGAGAAGGAGAGTGGGATGGGAAGTCGTGCACAGCAGCAGCCCCCACACGTGTCATATACACATAGTCACAACTAGTCAGCTGTTGACAACTAGTCACAACCAATCAGCCTTTGCTTTCTTAACTTAAATTAATTAAACCAATTATAATTAATAAATAATCTTCCCCACTTAGCAATTATTATTTTAATGATTTATTTTCATTCGGTAATTAATTATTAAATCGGGATGTTACAATACCAACTTTTTCGAGAAGCAAGGTACAACCTGCCATTCTAGTTGATGAAGTAAATAACTAAACATGCCAAAGAAAAGACTACCATTTCCTCAAAGAATCCATCATTTTTTTTTGTTTTCTAAACATTCAAGAACTCCTAAATTCTATAAATATCAGTTCTAAAATTAGAACCAGACAAATTCCACACCCTCTACCCAATAAAGAAAAGATGTTCAGGAAACAAAATGCAATCAAAAGAACAAATCCAACGTTACATAAAAGAGAACAAAATGATGTCCAAGAAACAAAATGTGGTCAAAAGAACAAACAAATCTGACATTACATGATAAGGATAACTAAAATAAAATGAAATCTTGAAAATAGAACAAAATTTCATATACATGAAGAGGTTTTCTTATTAAACTTTGGTTCAAACATAAAAGAGAAATTAAAATGAACTTGGAGTTGATGGGTAACTAGCTAGGATTAATTAAGGAAGCAACTGAGCTTACATATCAACTGAGGAGAATTGATGCTCTATTTTCAAAATTTTGTACTCAAGTTGTGCCCACAAATAATAGAGCATCACTATAGTTAAAAAAATCTATGTTTTGAACTCCAACTCAAAAAAATTCAAATGATTAATAACTCCGGTGAATTGCATAGTGAATAAATTTTAAATTTTCAAAACTCTGGTGTGAGAAGTAACAAGGTAACAAGTATGTAGAATTGACAAGGGAACTCAACGTGGGAATTAACTCCCAATGCACACAATACTGTAGAATTGACTAGACTCTTATTTAAACTCAAACGATTTAACTCACTTTTAAAATACAATTCCCATACCTAAACAAATTATGGTTTAGCTCCAATTCTTTCAAAATCAAATTTACTAAACTGTCAACCGTAACTTATCAGACTTTCATAAGCCATAAAATTATACAGTAGTAGAATTATACAGATAAGCACCTTGGGAGAACCACATAACAAAAACTAGGCCATGCAGTTGGAAAGCCTAAGGCCTTATAAACCACACACCAGTCTTCCCACCAAAGCTCCAACGTCCATGCGAGCTGGTTGTGCACTAGTCCTAGTCCAGGCGAACATTGCAATGCCAGTAGTACAACATGTGCCACTCGTTTGCAGCTAAGAGACATAGTGATGGAAGGCTTTTGATACCAATTTATGAGAACCTTGGAAGAACCACAACTCAGAAACTGGTCAATGCAGTTGGACTACTGAAGAGTCTAAGGCCTTATAAATCCCACACCATAATCTTATACTTCCAAAATGTAGGATTCAAGTCCCATACCATGCAATTGGATCCTGACACAGTCCTCTAGTTTTACATGTTGAGCAAGAAGAATGATGAGCAGGCAAGAGGATTTTGGAGTGTAGAATTGGTTACAATTACATAGGTGATTTCCATGTGTGCAGGGTATGAGTTAGTTATATGAGCGGGTATGGGGAGAAGAAAGGAGCATGGTTATTGTTTTGGGGGCTGTGAACCATTGTAGAGAGAGAATCTTCCTATGTAAAGAGGTTTCTCTTAACCCTTAATTGATAAAACCTCTCCTTAATTCTACTCTTATTAACCTTATTATATTTGGATCCTAAACCATCTTAGACTCACTCACTAACTGAACCAAAAGCCTCTTCTGAAGAAGCCTACATAAATGAAAATTCTTTGTGTACTAACTGAATGATTCCAACACAAAAGCCTTTTCATTCACTAACTGAATGATTCTAACACA
Source organism: Clitoria ternatea (assembly GCA_037962975.1). Classification (NCBI taxonomy): domain Eukaryota; kingdom Viridiplantae; phylum Streptophyta; class Magnoliopsida; order Fabales; family Fabaceae; genus Clitoria; species Clitoria ternatea. Next base: position 143,477,105 of record CM075670.1, read on the forward strand.
AGGTATCTTCTATATCTATGCTCAAACTATACTATCTCTACCTTCTCAGTCATTTCCTCATCTCCTTCAAACACATACACACATGTTGACATTTTAATTATCTTATGCATTTATTTTTCTTTCATATGTTTCTAGTCCCACATTGCTTGGACAACATTTCTCTTAAGGCTTTATATATAGAAAGAAAATTTATGGTGGTAAACAAGATAGAAAGGAAGTGGGCTCATGCGGAGGTTAGTTTGGGCTGAAATATGTATGATTAATATTTGAATTTTATAACGTCTCATTAACACGGGATTAATCGGTCTAATTATTAGGTTAATGTTTTAAACGTTATGTTTATGATATTAAAAATAAATCGTACACGTTTTGTGAACTAATGTGTTTCCGCGTTTACACACTATTCTTCTCTCTAACATTTTGCTAGTTCTGCTCCTGTTCTTAACAGACGGACTGTTGTATCCTGGGGGGTCACGCACTACGTGAACAAACCCTTAAGCCCAGTGTGCTTTTCACACGCCTCAGTCTTATTATTTTTTACAACAATCTTAAGGGTTTGTTATGGCTGAAGCTATGAATGACAATGGGAACAACGGCAACACTGTTCCGCCACCATTGCCTCCTGCCCCTGTCACCTTCACTAAACCTTTTCCTGAAGTCTCCAAAATCGAAGTCTTCGGAGGCCAAAGCTACCGCAGTTGGCAAGAACGGGTCTTCTCTGTTCTCGACATACACGGGGTCAGGTTTACCATCACTGATGACAAGCCAACCGGTCCTAACGCTCTTGAATTATGGGTCAATGCTAACAAGGTATACCGTCATACTATTCTTAGTACATTGTCTAACGAGCTTCTCGATGTCTATTATTCTTACAAGGAAGCGAAGGCGATTTGGGAGTCCATTAAATTAAGATACACCGCTGAGGATGCTGGGAAACAAAATTTTCTGGTTAGAAATTTTTACTTCTTGGAAATGACTGATAACAAGGACATAAATGTCCAAATTAACGAATACCATAAGCTGCTGGAGGACCTCAAGTCTGAAAACATTACCATACAGGATGAATTAGTTACAGGTTTTTTATTGAAAAATTACCAGAGTCGTGGAAGGATTACAAACAACAACTCAAGAACAAACTAAGTAATTGATAAGAGTCTAGTTTGCACTAGTTTTAGAGTCATTTTTGTTTAAGCTTTTAGGTTGTTCATGCTAGTTTTCCCCTTAATTCCAAGTGTTTTCTTTTGTTCCACACATGTTACTTGGGTGTCTCTATTTTGCAGGAATAAATCTATTTTAGGTCTATAAACCTTGAAAATGTGGCATTCGAGGAAGCATTGGATAAATGGAAGAGTTTCAAGCTATGAAAAAGCAGCAAAGTAAAGTCCAGAGAAACCCACTGGTAGTGGGTTTTTCCCACTGCCAGTGGATCCTGCTGCCCTATAACAAAAACTTACACAAATTGGGGTCCAGAGAAACCCACTGGCCGTGGGTTTTTCCCACTGCCAGTGGATCTTGCTGCCATGTAGAGAAAATGCATATCTTGGGGTCCAGAAAAACCCACTGGCCGTGGGTTTTTCCCACTGGCCATGGGTTCCTCTGTTTGAATGCTCAAAAATGTAAAAATTGGACCTCCAGTACGATCCACTGGCCGTGGGTTTTTCCCACTGCCGGTGGGTTTTTACACGCACAGTAGTTTCCTTATTTTAGGGAGCAGTTTCTGAGGTTTAATGGGACAGTTTTTGAGGGGCAAAGGACACAGACATTTGGGGACAGTTTTTGAGGGGCAAAGGACACAGACATTTGGTGACGTTTTTGGGGAGAAAAAGAGAGAGTTTTACTTGGGGATTATTGAAGAAATCAAGACCATAGGCGTTGAAGAAGTTCCTTGGGCAGATTTCAGAAGGATTCACAAGCACCAGTGAGAGCTTTTGCTTTGTGTTCTTTGCTTTCTTCTTAGGTTTTCTCTTTCTTTGAAATTTCTAAATTTGATTCCATCAATGGGCTGTAGTGAATTGAGCATGTGTAGCTAAATCATATCTTGGGATTAGGGTGTGACAATGCTTATGTATTGAACCTCTCTTGGATTTTTCTGCTTATTAATTCATTGCTTCTATTCAATTTCCATGAACGCGTAATGCTTTTGAATACCTAGAGATAGGATCAATTGAAATTAAACTCTAAGAGAATCGAAAGGTTAATTAGTTGTTTGAACGCATGAAATTGAACTTAGAATCATAGGTCACGAAAGTGGGTATGACAATTCGAGGTTTAATAGGATTTCACCGTTCTTAATAAGTTCACATAATAAATCGAACGCGGTTCTTTATTATTTGGGCACATTAATGTTACTCTGAGAAGAGGGCTTAATTAAATTCGGAAATCCAACCTTAGAGCGTGAATTAATAAATAGGAAGGTCTTAGGAAAATTAAATACATAGCATAATCATATACCAAATCCCAAGAGCTTCACCATCATTTGTTCTATTTCAATCTCAGAATTCATTTAGTTCTTTCAGATAGCATTTCTTCTTAAATTTTTCTTTTCTTAATCTTCTACATTACAAGCCTAAATTCACAATTTTCTAGATAATTGAACCACTGTGAAAACTTGTACTTGGGCACAATCTCTGTGGGACGATAACTTTTTATTACGCGATACCTCGTGCACTTGCGGGCCTATCAAGTTTTTGGCGCCGTTGCCGGGGATTGTCCCCCAATATTGGTTGAACGGTGTTTTGATTAGACTAGATTTTTATTTTTCTGCATAATTTTTCTATTTTTCTTTAGTTCTTATTTTTTCTGCAGAATTACGTGTTGGTATTTGTTGTTAGAGGGTTTTGCAGGTTTATATATGCGAAGGAGTCATAGCCTTGAGCATATTTTCGATCCAGAGATTGAAAGGACCCTCCGTAAGATCAGAGCACTTCGGAAGCATCTTGAACAGGAAAAGCACCAAGCTTCAAGTTCAGCTACCGACACACACATGGCAAACCAGGACAACAGAGCGCTTCGTGATTTTGCAGCGCCCAATGCAATGGGTAGGAGGTCTAGCATCACAAGACCCAACATTGAGGCGAATAATTTTGAGTTGAAGCCATCCTTGCTCTCGATGGTTCAACAGAATCAATTTGGTGGATTACCATCTGAGGATCCCAACTTACACTTGCAGATATTCCTTGAGTATTGTGACACGCTCAAGGTGAATGGGGTCTCAAGCGACGCAATCAGGCTTAGGCTTTTCCCATTCTCATTAAGGGATAAGGCTAGAGCTTGGTTGTACGCTCTTCCAGAAGCGTCAATCACTACTTGGGAGGAGCTGTCCCTCGCCTTCCTCAACAAATATTACCCCAGGAGCAAAACTGACTAGTTGAGGAAGCTGATTATCACCTTCAACCAGAAGGAAGATGAGACCTTGTACGAAGCCTGGGAAAGGTACAAGGAAATGCTCCGGCAATGCCCACATCATGGCATTGAACGTTGGTTGACCGTTCACATTTTTTACAATGGGTTGTCTCCGAACCAGAAGGTGACCTTGGATGCCGCAGCTGGTGGTGCCTTCATGAGCAAAAACATGGAGGAAGGTTACAACCTCATTGAGGAGGTCGCCCAAAATACATACCAGTGGTCATCTGAACGGAGCCTACCAACAAAAACTCCAGGTAAGTATTCTTTAGATGCTATTTCCCTTCTTACTGCTAAGGTAGAAGCACTATCTGTTAAATTTGATAACTTAGGAACAGGTGCTTCTAATGTGGTGTGTGAATTGTGTGGGGTTACAGGTCATGGCACAACAGGTTGTCAGCTTGGTGTATCCCAAGGCCCCGAGGCTGAAATACAACAAGTGGATGCTATTGGGAGTTATGATGGAAATTTTGGGAACAACTACAGACAACAAGGCGCACCTGGTTTCCAAAATAGACCACCACTATTCCAAGGCAACCAGAATAACTACGGACAACCACAAGGACCCTTCATTCCTCAAAAATCAAAATTAGAGTCCTTGATAGAGACGTTTGTAGCTACTCAACTAAAGCAGAATGATGAGTTCTCCAATGCCATCAAGAACCTAGCTGCAAAGGTGGACTCTCTTGCCACTCACAACAAGATATTGGAAACTCAGATTGCTCAACAAGCTTCCAGCTCTACTAGAATTCCAGGGACATTTCCCAGAAAACCAGAAGCAGGTCCATCCAACCACGCCATGGCTGTAATGCTTAGGAGTGGTACACAATGTGAAGGTCCAATGTCGCCAAAGGAAAAACAAGTTGAGAATGACCTTAAGAAGGATGAGACCGTATCACCTCCACCTGCTATGGAAGAAGAGAAACAAGAGAAGAAGGGGGAGGTTAAGCCATATCAACCTCCAATTCCATTTCCTCAGCGCTTGGCTAAGGCCAAGTTGGACAAACAGTTTGGTAAGGTTTTAGAAGTTTTGAAAAACTATACATTAATATTCCTTTCACAGATGCTTTGCAGCAAATGCCTACATACGCAAAGTTTCTGAAGGATATCTTGTCCAATAAAAGAAGGTTGGAAGATGAGGGTACTGTAGCACTTACTGGAGAGTGTAGTGCACTGATCCAAAGAAAGCTACCACCCAAGCTTCAGGATCCAGGTAGTTTTTCTATCCCATGCATGATTGGTGATATGCCAATAGATAGAGCTTTATGTGATTTAGGAGCTAGTGTTAGCCTGATGCCTCTGTCTATTTTTAAGAAACTGGAATTGAATGAATTGAAACCTACTAGGATGAACTTACAATTGGCTTATAGATCTATTAAGTATCCTGTAGGTATTTTAGAGGATGTTCCTATTAGGGTAGGAAAATTTTTTATCCCTACTGACTTTGTTGTGCTAGAAATGGATGAGGATTTATGATCCCCATTATATTAGGCAGGCCATTTTTAGCAACTGCAGGTGCCGTGATTGATGTTAAAAATGGTAAGTTATCTCTGACTGTAGGGGATCAAAAGGTTGAATTTAAATTGATAGATGCTTTGAAAAAACCTTTCCATGATAATGTTTGCTGTAACATTGAATTAGTTGACCAAGTGGTGAAGGAAGAGATTCTTCCTAAGGATCCACTTGATTTTATTTTTCTGAATGAGCCTACAGGAACATCCAAATGCAGTAAGGGTTATGCACCATTGAACAATGATACTGAAGTCATGTGTGACAAAGTGGTGAACCCAAATGTGGAACTTAAGCCTTTAAATTCTACACTGAGGTATGAATTTCATGGCTCTAATAGGTTTTTGGTTGTAATTTAGGTATAGCGTCCGGCTGAAGACGTTAAACTTAGCACTTATGGGGAGGTAACCCCATGGTTCCATGGTAATCTTAAATTTCTTTTTCTTATTTGAATTTATGTGTTTTGTTTTAAAAAAAAATTAAGAAAAAAAAAATCTCTTTATTATTTCTTGGTTTCCTTCTGTGATTCGTTTTGGGGTTATTACATATTGATTTATCTTTGATGAATAATAATGTGTAATCCTATCCCAATTGCATGATTGATTGTCTTTGTTGCATGTTTCTCTTGTATTTTTTTTATTTTTATTTTTATTTTTTTTTCTATTTTGAATGCATGCATGTTTCATGGATTTCTTTGTTCATGTTTATATAAGTTTCACTGTACATCGCTCTCCCTCTTCTGAACAGTGAGGACACTGCTCAAGTTTAGTTTGGGGTGGTAGGTACGATGAAACTTATTCTGAGCCTTTTGCAGTTTGTCATTTCACTTGATTTTGTTTGATTACCTGTTGCATTTTCCTTTCAGTTTCATTTTATCATGTTAGGATGTAGTTTGCATGCATTCTGTTTTTAATGTGTTTTCATTTAGGACAACATAGCTAGTTTTCTAGTGATCATTGTTGCTGTAAATTGTTTCAGTTTGGATTGACGTAATTTTAGGGCCTTATGGAATCCAAATAAAAAAAAAACAAATATTTTGTTATGATGATTGCTTGATTGTCTGGAGGTACTATGCTTTATGATTCTGTGTTTTCTCTGACTAGGTCTATTTCACCCACCATGTATTTTGAGAGCTTTTGAGCCAAAATGGGGTAGCCTTTGAACATAATCATTTAGAAAACCCCTGTTTTCTTCTATTGAGTGTGTCATACATTTAAAGCGCTCTAGAACTTGGCTTACGACCAATTCAAAATGGTTGGTGATTACTCGTTATGGAATGAAAAAGGCACCGTAGGTTTTGTTCTTTAGCCTCTGAATTTTGAAAGTTATAATACACCATTAGTTGCCCTTTGTTGAACCTAAACTGTTGGATTTTGTTTTTGAAACCCTTTGGTAATTGGTTTGATAAATTCCTGAGAAAATAACATAAATTCAAGGATGGCAACTAGAATGAAAATGGCTAAAAGAAAAAGTGAGTTTTAGTTGGGAAACAAAAATAAACAAAATGATTTTGTGTTTCCAACTAAAGAAAAAAATTGTTGGGAAAAACAAAGAAAAGGATGAAAGTAAGGTAGAGAAAGGAGTTAAGTTTAAAAATGAAAACAAAAAGGATTCCTTAGAAGTTTTTGAAGGAATAAAAAAAATATGCTTTCTGGTTTGCCTTCTGAAACTTAATTATTCTCAGAGATTTCATTGGATAATAGCCCTTTGAATTTCCTTTTTCTTGGTATCCATTCCCGCATCTGTGAACCCATGGCCCCATTACAACCAGATGAAAGACCTTTTGACCATAACTTGTTTTCTAGATAACTGTGGAGATTAAGGTCACTTGCCAAGCCTATGGTAGTGTCTTGAAATGTTATGATTTGAGTGATTCTTATACACAAGCTTAAATACTTAGAGAGAAATGAAAGGATGTGTGTCTATAGCCTAGTCTTGTGAGCATAGTATGAATAATTGTGTGGTTCCTGTTTGGGTAATCTTGTAATAATCTATTAAATTTCTTTTCTCTAATTGGGTTCCTCAAGTTGTTCTGAGTTCATCATTCTCTATTGTTCATATTTGTGGTGATGATAATTGCTTGAGGACAAGCAATGTTCTAGTTTGGGGTATTGATAAGAGTCTAGTTTGCACTAGTTTTAGAGTCATTTTTGTTTAAGCTTTTAGGTTGTTCATGCTAGTTTTCCCCTTAATTCCAAGTGTTTTCTTTTGTTCCACACATGTTACTTGGGTGTCTCTATTTTGCAGGAATAAATCTATTTTAGGTCTATAAAGCTTGAAAATGTGGCATTCGAGGAAGCATTGGATAAATGGAAGAGTTTCAAGCTATGCAAAAGCAGCAAAGTGAAGTCCAGAGAAACCCACTGGTAGTGGGTTTTTCCCACTGCCAGTGGATCCTGCTGCCCTATAACAAAAACTTACACAAATTGGGGTCCAGAGAAACCCACTAGCCGTGGGTTTTTCCCACTGCCAGTGGATCTTGCTGCCATGTAGAGAAAATGCATATCTTGGGGTCCAGAAAAACCCACTGGCCGTGGGTTTTTCCCACTGGCCATGGGTTCCTCTGTTTGAATGCTCAAAAATTATAAAAATTGGACCTCTAGTACGATCCACTGGCCGTGGGTTTTTCCCACTGCCAGTGGGTTTTTGCACGCACAACAGTTTCCTTATTTTAGGGAGCAGTTTCTGAGGTTTAATGGGACAGTTTTTGAGGGGCAAAGGACACAGACATTTGGGGACAGTTTTTGAGGGGCAAAGGACACAGACATTTGGGGACGTTTTTGGGGAGAAAAAGAGAGAGTTTTACTTGGGGATTATTGAAGAAATCAAGACCATAGGCGTTGAAGAAGTTCCTTGGGCAGATTTCAGAAGGATTCACAAGCACCAGTGAGAGCTTTTGGTTTGTGTTCTTTGCTTTCTTCTTAGGTTTTCTCTTTCTTTGAAATTTCTAAATTTGATTCCATCAATGGGCTGTAGTGAATTGAGCATGTGTAGCTAAATCATATCTTGGGATTAGGGTGTGACAATGCTTATGTATTGAACCTCTCTTGGATTTTTCTGCTTATTAATTCATTGCTTCTATTCAATTTCCATGAACGCGTAATGCTTTTGAATACCTAGAGATAGGATCAATTGAAATTAAACTCTAAGAGAATCGAAAGGTTAATTAGTTGTTTGAACATGAAATTGAACTTAGAATCATAGGTCACGAAAGTGGGTATGACAATTCGAGGTTTAATAGGATTTCACCGTTCTTAATAAGTTCACATAATAAATCGAATGCGGTTCTTTATTATTTGGGCACATTAATGTTACTCTGAGAAGAGGGCTTAATTAAATTCGGAAATCCAACCTTAGAGCGTGAATTAATAAATAGGAAGGTCTTAGGAAAATTAAATACATAGCATAATCATATACCAAATCCCAAGAGCTTCACCATCATTTGTTCTATTTCAATCTCAGAATTCATTTAGTTCTTTCAGATAGCATTTCTTCTTAAATTTTTCTTTTCTTAATCTTCTACATTACAAGCCTAAATTCACAATTTTCTAGATAATTGAACCACTATGAAAACTTATACTTGGGCACAATCTCTGTGGGACGATAACTTTTTATTACGCGATACCTCGTGCACTTGCGGGCCTATCAGTAAGCTCTCTGTTTCAGAATTGATTACCCACATAATAATTGAGGACACCAACCGTAAAGAAGAAAAGGCGGCGAGAGGTAGAGCACTCGCTGCAAGAGCAAATATGGTGCGGGCCAGGAACAAAAATAAAAGGTATGATAACAAAAAGTCCTTTGATTATTTTCCTGCTAGACAACTTAATTCTGCCAATCCCACTGCCTTTAACAAGTAGGGATTTTTCTTTGTTTATGGTAAGCCAGGTCACCATGCTCTGGCATGTAGGTACAGGAAGAGAAACGATATTCCTCCTAAGCTGAGAGTTAATTTGGCTGAAGGAGATGATAATGATGTTATTTTTACGGTTGTTTCTCAAGCCTTAATTGTGGCCAATGTGAGTAAATGGGTGGTAGACTCTGGGGCTACCAAGCACATATGTGCGAACCGTGATATGTTTACCTCCTACAAAGTTATGGGGGAAGGAGAAGAATTTGTGTATCTCAAGGATTCTCGAAAGGCCGATATCCTTGGTAAAGGGAAAGTTTTTCTCAAACTCACATCTGGAAAGACCTTGGCACTTAATGATATGCTTCATGTACCTTGTATTAAAGCAAATTTAATTTCTGTTGCTCTTTTGGGAAAAGTGGAAATTAAGGTTTCTTTTGAGTTTGATAAGATTATCATGACCAAAAATGATGTTTTATTGGAAAAGGGTATTGTGATCATGGACTCTTTGTTTTGAACATTTCTACTGATAATAATAATGCTTCATCTTCTGCGTATATTATTGATTCGTATGATTTGTGGCATGCTAGACTAGGACATGTTAGTTTTAAATATTTGAAAAAATTATGTGATGATGGTATGATCTCCAGGTTTCAAAATACAAATTTAAACAAATGTGATATATGTGTTGAATCAAAAATTACGAAACAAATCATGTTTTCCTGTGAACCATGAATCTGAGTTACTTTCGTTAATTCATTCCAATTTAGGTGATTTAAAACAAGCTGTAACTAGAGGTGGTAAAAAATATTATGTGACTTTTATTGATAATTTTTCAAGATATACTAAGGTTTCACTAGTGGAAAAAATGGATATAATCACGGTTAAAAATGGCCTTTATTCACAGTTAAAGAACCGTGGTTGTTGCAGCCGTGGTAGTAGATGAGGGTCTTTAACCACGGTTAATAACCGTGGTAATAAATCAGATCTAACCACGGTTGTCGAGCATAACCGTGAATATAACAGACAATGTATATTCACGGTTATAGTAAAACCCGTGGAAAAAGAACAGCTATATTCACCGTTGTTTAGCATAACTGTGAATATAAGTAGAAAAAAAAATTCACTTACAGACCATGTATATTCACGGTTATAGTAGGAACCGTGGATAAAGAACCTCTATATTCACGGTTGTTTAGCATAACCGTGAATATAAGTAATATAAAAAATTCACTTACAGAGTATGTATAATGACGGTTATAGTAGTAACCGTGAATAAATAGTGTCTATAATCACGGTTATAGTAGTAACCATGGATAAATAGTGTCTATAATTATGGTTGTTACCATAACCGTGAATAAACACTGAGGTTTTTTTTTTAATATGGTTTCTGTTTTATTGTTTCCCAAACCTGCATTCAGACAACCAGCATAATATACAGTATCCCAGCATATCCAGCAACAAACAATATATAAAAAGAATGGTATATATATAACAATTAATTTGATATGAATTCATAACAACCTAAAAAATGAAACTATATACAATTTAGATGAATGTAACCTAATAAAATGTAAACCCTAAATCCTACACTAGATACATATTTAAGAGAATAAAGATCCTATATCTATCTAAGTTCTTTTCCTGATTTCAATGAAGTATGAGGCCCATTGTCTTCTAACATTATCTACAAGTGTCTTAGAGAAGTATGACCGGTCCTGGAAGTACTGCAAACAATGCACAAAACAATTAGAACAAAAGCTATATTTATTACATGAAATTGATGAAATTGTTAGAAAAGTAGTCCAAATAATGAGACTTACATTTGTCTATCCCTCTACTAAATGTTGTTGGACAATGGTCAGCATAGTGTGCATGACGAAATAGCCACACTCGAAGGTACCCTCCTGCCTGTAAGACTTCAATGGACATAAAATATAGAATAAGTGAATTCGCAACTTAAAAAATATATATTGAAGATTTGAATGAATACGATAGACTTACCTTTGGGTGCACCCACACAACTTTTCTTCCGCTGGACTTAACTCTAATCAGTCGATTGTATCCAACCACCGCCCTACATCAAATAAAACACAAGATAAGTTAGAATCGTATAGGTCCAAAAATGATGTAATCGAATTTGTACTTATTGTTTAGGGATTAACTTACCCGTCTACTACACTTTTCAGGTCTTGTGGAACTGCCCGATGCGTAGTATCAAAGTACAGAGCAAGATAAGCCCGGGGACAGATCACCACAAGCGTCCAGTGAGCGTTGCAGTTACCAGTGATAAGTGAGACTTCAAAATGCAAAAATTAATGATAATAATTATGGAATAGAATATTACCCTTTATGATAGTGGCCCATGTATACAGTCTTCCCAGACTCAAACATCCAATTCTGGATGTATGCCTGGGTGTCCTGCGTGGTGTTTGCTTGCTTCTGTATGAGAGAGGGCTCTAAGAAACCATAAGTTCCTTGGAAACCCAAGTCCACACAAAGTTTTGTCAGAAACCTAAACAAGTTGAGACATGGTTAGCGACAAATAACTTGTATAATAAAAAAATTGGACAAAAAGAGATATACTTACAGCTCCCACAGCTGAATGATGGAGATGTTCAGCATCGACGTCCCCAAAATAATCTCACACATGTCAGAATGTGTAATGTAAAGTGGTACTGTACTTGGACGGCCGAACACCAGTGGCTCCCATGGGATCTAAACAGTCTCATCTCCTTGCTCATACCCGATGTGCCATAGCATCCGGATGGGATTGTCGGCCGGGTCTGGCCTCTTCAATGCCTGTTCCTGTTGAACAATTGACAACCATCACAGTTTGTACCATAATTGACAATATAAAAAAATTAGTTAGTGTAAGGTTTTTACCTATCCAGGGGAAACCTGCAGAAGTCTGTTGGGCTACATCAGAAAGTGGCCCACCGCCTGACCGACGGTCTTCACCTCTGGAGTTGCCACTGGCACAGCAGCATCCTCCTCGAGGACGAGCACAACAGAGACCCTGGACATACCATCAGGTAATGACTGATGGTGAACCACAGGACCTAAGTTGTAGACCATGCCAGTGGTAACTGGCTCCTCTGACCCGTCAACGAACAGGTCACATTGACGGGTGTCTGGTGGCTCGACCCCATCATCGTCAGGGTCAGCCGCAGCGTACGACCCCTTAGTGCTAACCCTCCGTACCTACATATTTACACATCAAGCAGAAGTTATTCAATAATGAAATAAAGTGATTACAAACAATAAAACCGAGGAAATTAAATAAAGAATCTAACCTGTGGATCGCTAGCTGGTGCAGTGGTCTCCTGGTGGTGGCTGAGTGAGGCCTTCATCTCCTCCCTGAATCGGGCCATCTCCTGGTGGAGCCTAGATATCTCCTCCTGATACTCAGCCTTCACAACAGCCACCTTCTGCTCCACCATTTTCTCAAGGGAGGGGGCAGGGTCGGGAGCACCGTAATAGCTGCGGAGGCCTGTAAAATGTGAATGATTAGCCGATAATTGTTTAACAGATAACAAAATGAAAGGATACAGTTATTTCCAACTTACCTACACCTCAACCAATAGCACGCACTCTTCCTGGGTGCTCTGGCCTGCCGATGGCGGTAGTCAAAATATCCTGCCTACCATGGGCTTCGAAAGACCCTTGGGTTGATTGCTCAACCAAGGAATCCTGAAACCAAACAAGTTAGTATTGACTTCCTTCACGTAATACCAAAAAAAAGACACTGATACAAGGGGAATACTTATTATCCGTGAGGCGACCTCCTGAGCTTGTGAGGAAGTGTATTCCCACTCTTCTTGATCCTGGCCTGCTTCCATTTATTGTGGCGTGTAGGTGGGGAAGGGGGGTCCACAATACCAATGTCAGGCTGACTAGTCTGACACTGACTCAGCCTCTCTTGTACCAGCCGCTCCTCCAACCTATGGTAACCCCCACGTGACAGTGTGTAGGGGTAGTCATTCAGCTTCCTAGTCTCCTGGGCTTCCTTTCTGACCTCCTACAACAATAAAGAAAAATATTCAGAGTTAGCCGTTTAAATTATACATAATTTAATCATTTAAAAACCAATGTACCTAAAACTGGACAGAATGCCTATTTGCAACGAAAGCATCCCATGTCGCCTGATCAATGAATGGATATTTCTCTCCAGGGAACTTTCCTTGGTCGTCCCCGAATACATACCTACAATTCAGGTACATTTAAACTAAGAATTGGTACAATTTGGTAAAGCGTTGATTAAGAATTTAAAGTCCAAATATACCTCGTGGTGAGTATGGATTTGAACGACCTCCATCACTCAGCCATAATACCGAGGACCTTCCTCCCTGCTATGTCAGAAGATGGTATGTCAAAAGAATCCTACATGAAAGTAGTTAGTCCATAAAGGAGTCCTTATTATGAATTACATGAAATAATACACTAAAATAAAACTTAAATAATATCAAAGTTACCAGAACATCACTCCATAGCTGGTTCTTCACCACCTCCTCGACATTATCCCAGTCGGGGATAATGATGGACACCTTCGATCGAGCCAGGACTCCCAAATAACTGCTAAACTTTGTGGCATTTGGTCCTCCAAATCTACCAGTGTTGACATCCATGTCAACAGGTAACCTCTCTCCCCGGTGTCGCCTAAGTGCAACGTCTGCCTTCCGGGTAACACCTCTACTCTTCTGAGTAGAGGAATCAATAGCCTGTGAATCAGACCTAGATCGTCCATCCTGATCAGCCATGAGTATCTATCTAAACAAGGAAACACAACTGTCAAATATTTAATATAATATTTAATACAATGAATAATTAATATAACATGCATGTAATTCAATGATTCATTAACATGATTAATACCCTATGAAGATGAAATATTTTCCCACAAGCCTTCATGGTGGTCATGACGACTGGCAACTACATCATCTGTGTCATGTTCCATGATAGATGTTGGAATACGTGTTGTGGTCGATGGAATTTCCACAATATCAAGATTGGGGTCTCCAATGTGTCTACCTTGGATAACAATTGACCACCGTTTGTCAGCTGGGTCAGCAACATAAAAAACTTGCTTCACCTGCGTTGCCATTATGAATGGTTCGTCCTTATGCCCTATCTTGTTGAGATCCACCAATGTAACTCCTAAATCATCAGTTTTGACACCGTTCTTATTGTCAACCCATTTGCATTTAAACACAGGAACGGTGAAGGGACCACAATCGCACCAAAGTAGCATGACTCGGCCAATACAGGGTTGTTGTCCTTTGAACACAACACCTTTTTGGCCTCATAGTTACGGTTCGGCAAGGTGTTTCCAGCTAGGAGCATTTCTTTCAACAACTTCAGTAAGTCAGTGAAACTTTTATCCGTCCACCCGTTTATGGCCTTCAAATTAAACAATCGCAAAACTGCTGATAACATCGTGAAATTGACGCAATTTGGATACAACGGCTGCTCAGTGTCCTCGCACAGAGTCGTATATACATAAGCTTTCTTAAAACCTTCTACCCCCACATCACGGATCATATCCTCGAGTCGGTCATCCATGCCGACATCGGTGTCATGCATCGAGCTTCGATTTTGGGTTTGAGAGGTGTTACTTGGCACCACCACATCTTCACCATGCCATATCCAACGTGAAACATCCTTAATTAATTAAAAATAAAAACAAAATGAGGGAAAATTTTTCCCAAAATAAACCTGAAGGCAACCAGCACAGAAGAAAGAAGAGAAAGGCAAGGGAAAATTAAAACCCATCACAAACAGCTCAGCAGAAGACGTAGCGCTTAAGCGAACCTCAAAACAGCATCTACCCGCTCAAGCGAGATCCAGCACGCTTAAGCAAGACAGCCCAACTCGCTTGGGCGGACAGCCAATCGCTTAAGCGATGTAAACCCAAAAGCCTTCCATCCATTCCACACCCGCTGGAATGAATCTCTTATTTGCTAGAGCGAACACAGGTACAAAGTAATTCCTCACTCGGATTTGGGACATAGGTTCACTCGGTAAATCATCACACTCATACTTCACTCGGGAATTTACACAGCTCCTTATTTCATTCATGTAGGTCATAAGTATAAACCACTCGGGAAATGACTCCCTCAATCTCATCACTCGGGATCCAGAACTCTTTCTCACTCGGTATCAGTAAAGTCCCTTCACCCGGATTATTTCCCCAGTTATACGCTATTCAAAATTACATCACAATGGATCTACTCGGAAACGTATTACACATTTTTCACTCGGTATACTTGTTCTTCCTCGCTTCGGGAACACATTAACTCTTCACTCCTCAGAAATGATCTATTAAACTAAGTCTTCCTCGGGATACTCTAGCCTTCTAGTTCTCGGAGGCATTCACTATGTCTTACTCAGACTGGCATACTCTTTATCCACCCGGATATATTTATAATCTTATTCACTCGGAATTGCTCTAGTTTCCCATCAATTGGAGAACTTCACCAAATCGAAATGAGTTTCTCACAGAACCATTTTAAACCTTCAACACTCGGAAACATTCACTCGCTAAGCATCACTCAAAATAATCCTAGGCCTTCACTATCTGAAACAGGCTCTCACCACTTAATCCACTGACTTAGTACTGTTCATTCAATCATCATATCCTAACCGACTCAAATACACATTACCAATGTAAACCATATATATATATATAAACATGCTATTCACAACAGCATTTACACATACAAATATATACACACAATCACATTGGGCTCATCAACAATATAAATATGCGCATTCACATTCAGTCGGAATTCATTCAGCCATTCAAAGCTATATCCACCATGTCATTCTCAATAACAATGCTCCTACATACATGCATGTGGATCTGACTTAAACGGTGATTTCAGTTACAGATTCCTTCCCTGCCTCTCTTCCATTAGCCCTTCCCGTGTGGTACCGGTCTTCCAAAGACGTCTCGAGATATTAACTCTAGCTCCCTCGGCTACCACGGGCCCTCACGGATCTAGCCAGAAATCTGTAGTTGAAAGTCATCTCATAGGGCTCCTGACCTTCCACGGGTCACCCTTTTCTCATATATGCAACCTCATGCAATTTCACAACAAGCATCCAAGCTTACCAAGTGCGTCTCACGCAGCCATTAATAGGTCACAACCGTTTCAACACGGCATATAGATTCACTCAGAATTTCACAGTTTCATCACAACATCACATGCGTTTGTCATAGTAACTCACAACAAGCAAATCAGGGTAACAATACTACAGCACATCCACTCGACATTTTTAATGAAGTCAGCATGCATTTCAACACAACATTCCAAATGGAAATCAACATATCAACTCACATCTCATACATTTGGAAATCATCATGGCATTCTCATTCATATATATTTAAACATGAAACTGTAAACAGAACTCAGCGAATCACCCCCTTTTTAACTCATGCACTCGGCAATAATGGTAACACTCTTATTTACAAGCATTCAGTCAGCATTCGAAGAAATATTAACATGCACTCATGGATGGAGTCACACAACACTAAACAGTTCACAGATACCACAAATCCGGTAGTTGCATGCACGATTACTTAATCACAGCACAGCTATCAACACATTTCACACATAACACATCACATTTAAACAAACACCCGGAACCCGTCCATAAACCATGCATTTGATATGCAAAGCGCCCCCTACCTACTGTCGGGGTTCAGAGACTCTTTGAGTTACAATGCTGACCGATCGTCCCTTCTGTTACTCCTCCTCCTATAGTCTTCAAACTCAGCATCGATTCTGGACCAGAGTTGTCCCTTCCCAAACGGATTCATTTCTCCCACAGCTCCAAGGCACTTCCCAATACAGTCTTCCAACTGGGACACTGGCAGCTTCGAGTGGAAGAAGTAAAGAGGAAGAAGGTGACGGAGAGGAAGAAGGAGATAGGGAGTGAAAAGAGGACCGCGTCACTGTTCCTCCCAGAAAGCTCTCAACTCTCACTCTATTCTTTCCAAACAAGACGACGCGAATGAGAATGAACGGAGGAGAGAAGGACCGAATTCCATATATACCACCAGGGGTACATGCGTCTTTTATCTCCAGCCACTTTCACTAATTAACCACTAATCTCCAATCTGAAATTAACCTTAATTCATTCACTAATCTCAGCCATTAATTAAATCAAGGATTGGGATGTTACAATTCTCCCCTCCTTTAAAGAATTTCGTCCTTGAAATTCAAACATATACCTGCCTCAATAAATCACTCGGAATACTGCTGCCCCGATTAATTGCATGTCCTTGCTTCCCAAGTATTCACCGATCAGTTCACAACTCCACTCGGTATAGCTCCACCTCTCAAGCGGTTTACCGATCACTCTATCATTCCAGTCGGTGAAATCGCTAAAGTAAGGTCCAACCTGCTCACAATGCCCCCTAAAATCCGATATTTTTGGGGTTCGATCTTAAAAATGTACAAGTTACCCCATTCACTCAGCTAGTTCAATGGCACTTCATAATTCTTTGGCTATTCGGCCTTATATTCTCACTGCCGATCGGTGCACTCCCACTGTCAGATCCTCCAATTCCAAGGAGCCACTCGGCCTAACCATAGACTCACACGGAGTATAGACTTAACATTACGCTACGCAAGACGCATTAGGGATGCTAATTAACTAGTTGGGGAGATTTAGTCGGTAAACGACATTACCGGTCCCACCAATACTCACCACTGTCCGTTTCGTCATGGATTAAGCCCTCGGATATCCAACATCCAACCACTAAAATCTCTTCACCAAATCTTAATGCATCCTAGCATTACCGAGATGGACACTCTAAAGAGTTCCAATGTGCTTTAATGAGCACAGTTTGCCTGGATTTACCTCTTACAGGCACTACACTCAACCCTAAAGTCTAAAGTTTCTATCCATGCCTTCAGCTAATTCTATGCCTACTCCTCGTGAGTGTCACTCGGAGTTTCTCCTTTAGAACAATTATTCGGGGTTTGAAGGCAATTTAAACCGGGCATCTCTCCACTTACCAAAAACTCACTCGGAATCCGAGTCTATCTCAAGGAAAAACCCGAGTTCAAATTCAACAGCTCCAACTATCGACCTGGGTACAGACTCAGATAATTTTACCTCTCGGGTATCTACTCCCCCCTCGGGATAATTTACTCGGAAACTTTCATATTCATAGCCCCACATTCCGACCAGAAGTTCCTCTGGGGAGGATTGGTCAGGGGCACATCCTACAGACTTAGAAATTTCACACGATGGGAACCATCTACATGGTACCATTCCACTCGGAAATGTCACGCTTCGAGTCACATCACCCGAATCTAGCCTTACTCAGAAGTGTCTCGCTCGGACACAATTCCCTTAACTTGGTAATGATCCTCTTTATGAGATCTTACTCGGGACACCATAACTTCACTCAGGAATTCTTTCTCCCAGAAAGATTTCACTCGGATCTGTCTCCACTTCTTTGCACTCGAAATATACTAATCTTTCCTGAGCAAATCCTCACCTTTCAGATTACCTCCGCTCAAGGTCATGGTTTCCCCACTAATCCACAATACCACTCGGCTAAACTCTTAAAACCTCTAATTCCAGTGACAAACTTGATCACCCATCAATCTCAATAACCAATCATCATTTTAATAGCCAATTCATACACAATAACCTCTAATTTGCTCCGAGGCAACACATCAAGGTTAAACAAACCTTCCATCCTCGTTTTGATACCCAACCCCTTACTGTTCACTCGATACAACTCTCATCTTGACTCAAACAGCCCGATAGACTCACCATCACCATAAACAGTTAAAGCCTCACCTGCCTGACTTACGAATTGTTGCATCCAACTTATAGGATGATGTCACATTCCTATAGGGTTACAACAATTACATAGAGTCGCTGCAAGAGTGTACACTGCCACAATACCTATGGTATGAAGGGTCATCTCGGAACGGCATACATTACACTCTTCTCACACACACCGACCAACTCACTCAACTAATACTAACTCACAAGAATTAATGGCAATTCACATACATATATAAGCAAATATTCACATCAACATTATCATGATGCACCACGTAGGGCACGTCACACAGCAACAATCATGAAATATAATTTACCGCTACTGTAAAACAGCATAATGGCTATAGGCTTCCGACCCACACAAGAATCACACACCTCATCATTACTCATAAGTTAGCGCAACTCTCCTGATGACAATCGTCAAGTAGCAGTTACTATCACCCTAAAATGGTATAATAACAGTCGGTTTCCAACCCTTACTGAGTAATTATCTCTTCCTTAGATCCTATCCACCTCAAAACCATACAATATCATATATATATATATATACACACATATGTACCAACAGTCAATAACATACACACTGTCATTCAATCAGAACACATTCAAGCATCATTCAATCGGAATCTATCCAGCCAGCTCTCGGCTATATTACTTACATTATTTATAATCACATATAATCCCAGCCATAGGCTCACTTTGCACTCAGCGACAGCATCAACACATATATATATTCAATCATCCAATCGGAATATTAAATTCACACTTGGCCATATAATTCATATCATACACCATAGCATGTATTACAACCACAACATCATATTGCACCCGGCCATAACATCAATATACATACATTCATCCAATCGGATTCCACTCAATCATGTTATTCTAAATAACATTCCACATATTCATGCAATTCACATTGAGCTCAACAACAATCATAGTGTGCACATATTCATTTCACCCGGATCCGGTTACCCATGTTTATTGTTGCAACATAGGCTCCAAGCCTTTCCTCAGCTCCAAGCTGATTCGGCCGTTTTACAGGTACCAAACCGTTTGCCCTAACATGTAACACAGTCACTCCAAGCGACAACGGAAGTGTTATGGGCAGCCCTGAGTCCAACCCGGTAGGCTTGCCTTGAGTCCAACCCAAGTCCTTAAGCGTCCAACGCTTAGTGCACTCGGCACTGCCCCAAGTCCAACCCAGGGTCTTTTTATAGTGCACTCGGCACTGCCTCAAGTCCAACCCGAGGACTTTCAACACATATTCATCTGATTGCCAATCGGTATTAAGCGCCTACGCTATATGCTCCAAGCATTTCCAGTGGCGCATTAGATGAATATAGTCTTATTCACCCGGCGTCCAACGCCAATGCACTCGGCATTCAATATCAATACATGCATCCAATGCATTTTATCATTATTATTCATAACAGTGGTCATCATAGCAATAATACCATACATGCACTCGGTAAATCACATACTTTTTAATATAAAATCCCACACGGGAATTAATATAACCGGCCCACATCTCATGCAGGACTTTATCATTGGACCATAACCACTTCCACACTATTAATTTAGACATCACATGCATCATATTATAAACCACACACGGAAATCACCATGCAGGTACCTATCACATATATTCAACCTTTTCCTTAACAATACATGCATCATATATAGTCAGTATTAAACACCATCGAGGCTCAATGAGATAGTCTTTTACCGCATGCAATCAGCATTCATACTTACAATAGCCCGCAACTCATATAATTCACACACAGTAACCAGCAAAAATTCCTTAACATATACATCTCATACTCAAATTCTTCATCCTAGGAGACTACACAATCACTTATTCCATATACATCATACAGGGTTCTCGTGTCGGGGATATAAAACTTATTCTTCACGATGGCATAACCCGTTAGTTGAATTTGAATACACCACTCTAGGGGTTCCATCAATATTATTCATTCAATCAATTCAGACGTGTGAGTTCGAATCCGTCCAACAGCATGCCTCGGCTATGAGCCATTAGCATGGCCTACATAAGAGGCTGAACCAACTAATTCAGTTTCAATACACACAAAAGTTTCCACATCTATCATTCTATTTCCTCTCTACCGACCCAGGCTTAGAAATACTTCTCAGTATTTCGTGAACAATCGGCCAGGGTCGTCACAAATCTCTATTCCCCAGGGAACATACCCCTGGCAGTACCCTTTGTTCCCAATCTCAAACAAACACACAGGCATATAATCACACCATTCATAATTCAACGTACATCAAATCCGACAGGATACCACCAGCAATGATGACAACCGGTCATATCGCACACAACCGCTTACACTCGATAAGCATACCTTGGCCATGGACCTTTTGGTCTGCTCTGATACCAAAATGAAACATCCTTAATTAATTAAAAATAAACCCAAAATGAGGGAAAATTTTTCCCAAAATAAACCTGAAGGCAACCGGCACAGAAGAAAGAAGAGAAAGGCAAGGGAAAATTAAAATCCATCACAAACAGCTCAGCGGAAGACGTAGCGCTTAATCGAACCCCAAAACAGCATCTACCCGCTCAAGCGAGATCCAGCACGCTTGAGCGAGACAGCCCAACTCGCTTGGGCGGACAGCCAATCGCTTAAGCGATGTAAACCCAAAAGCCTTCCATCCATTCCACACCCGCTGGAACGAATCTCTTATTCGCTAGAGCAAACACAGGTACAAAGTAATTCCTTACTCGGATTTGGGACATAGGTTCACTCGGTAAATCATCACACTAATACCTCACTCGGGAATTTACACAGCTCCTTATTTCATTCATGTAGGTCATAAGTATAAACCACTCGGGAAATGACTCCCTCAATCCCATTACTCGGGATCTAGAACTCTTTCTCACTCGGTATCAGTAAAGTCCCTTCACCCGGATTATTTCCCCAGTTATACGCTATTCGGAATTACATCACAATGGATCTACTCGGAAACGTATTACACATTTTTCACTCGGTATACTTGTTCTTCCTCGCTTCGGGAACACATTAACTCTTCACTCCTCAGAAATAATCTATTAAACTAAGTCTTCCTTGGGATACTCTAGCCTTCCAGTTCTCGGAGGCATTCACTATGTCTTACTCAGACTGGCATACTCTTTATCCACCCGGATATATTTATAATCTTATTCACTCGGAATTGCTCTAGTTTCCCATCAATTGGAGAACTTCACCAAATCGAAATGAGTTTCTCACAGAACCATTTTAAACCTTCAACACTCGGAAACATTCACTCGCTAAGCATCACTCGGAATAATCCTAGGCCTTCACTATCTGAAACAGGCTCTCACCACTTAATCCACCCAGAATCCACTGACTTAGTACTATTCATTCAATCATCACATCCTAACCGACTTAAATACACGTTACCAATTTAAACCATATATATATATAAACATGCTATTCACAACAGCATTTACACATACAAATATATACACACAATCACATTGGGCTCATCAACAATATAAATATGCGCATTCACATTCAGTCGGAATTCATTCAGCCATTCAAAGCTATATCAACCATGTCATTCTCAATAACAATGGTCCTACATACATGCATGCGGATCCGACTTAAACAATGATTTCAGTTACAGATTCCTTCCCTGCCTTTCGTCCATTAGCCCTTCCCACGTGGTACCGGTCTTCCAAAGACGTCTCGAGACTTAACTCTAGCTCCCTCGGCTACCACGGGCCCTCACGGATCTAGCCAGGAATCTGTAGTTGAAAGTCATCTCATAGGGCTCCTGACCTTCCACGGGTCACCCTTTTCTCAAATATGCAACCTCATGCAATTTCACAACAAGCATCCAAGCTTACCAAGTGTGTCTCACGCAGCCATTAATAGGTCACAACCGTTTCAACACGACATATAGATTCACTCGGAATTTCACAGTTTCATCACAACATCACATGCGTTTGTCATAGTAACTCACAACAAGCAAATCAGGGTAACAATACTACAGCACATCCACTCGACATTTTTAATGAAGTCAGCATGCATTTTAACACAACATTCCAAATGGAAATCAACATATCAACTCACATCTCATACATTCAGAAATCATCATGGCATTCTCATTCATATACATTTAAACATGAAACTGCAAATAGAACTCAGCGAATCACCCCTTTTTTAACTCATGCACTCGGCAATAATGGTAACACTCTTATTTACAAGCATTCAATCAGCATTCACAAAAATATTAACATGCACTCATGGACGGAGTCACACAACACTAAACAGTTCACAGATACCACAAATCCGGGAGTTGCATGCACTATTACTTAATCACAGCACAGCTATCAACACATTTCACACATAACACATCACATTTAAACAAACACCCGGAACCCGTCCATAAACCATGCATTTGACATGCAAAGCGCCCCCTACCTGCTGTCGGGGTTCAGAGACTCTTCGAGTTACAATGCTGACCGATCGTCCCTTCTGTTACTCCTCCTCCTACAGTCTTCAAACGCAGCGTCGATTCTGGATCAGAGTTGTCCCTTCCCAAATGGATTCATTTCTCCCACAGCTCCGAGGCACTTCCCAGTACAGTCTTCCAACTGGGACACTAGCAGCTTTGAGTGGAAGAAGAAGAGAGGAAGAAGGTGACGGAGAGGAAGAAGGAGACAGGGAATGAAAACAGGACCGCGTCACTGTTCCTCCCAGAAAGCTCTCAACTCTCACTCTATTCTTTCCGAATAGGACGACACGAATGAGAATGAACGGAGGAAAGAAGGACTGAATTCCATATATACCACCAGGGGTACATGCGTCTTTTATCTCCAGCCACTTTCACTAATTAACCACTAATCTCCAATCTAAAATTAACCTTAATTCATTCATTAATCTCAGCCATTAATTAAATCAAGGATTGGGATGTTACACAACGCGTATAACTACGCAGAAAACTGTCACACAGTAGATGTTCTCGCACCTCTTCCAAGTCTACCCGACGCAGGTTCAAGCATTTAACACAAGGGCAAAAATACTTTCCATTCACCTCCACTGCATTCCTCGCTACGAATTCTATAAATGATTCAACTCCCCCTCGTACTCTAGACTTAGGCGTGATGCAGTTATCCAACTCCGATCCATGCCAACTGTTTACAAGGTGCTATGATCAACCTCACTTTTTCTTCAAAGGTGGTGGTCCTATACCCATTCAGGATGACAATTGTTTTTATACGTTATTCATATATACAGGTTAGGAGTTATTTTAAAATTTGATGAAATTTCAGCAGCATTTCGCATTGGTCTCTAAGTACACAAAATGAGAGTGGTCAAATCAAATTCAACCACAACCAAATATGCACCCAGAGAATAACATAAAATGCAAGTTACTGAAAGTTTATCAAATTTTAAAATAACTCCTAACTTGTACATACTAACAATGACGTATAAAAAATAATTATTCATCCCAAACTATCCAAACGAACAATTCAAGATTCAACACAAACGATGACATTAATTAATTTAATGACCATTTGCGTCGAATCTTAAACGGGGAACTACGGTTCACTCATGCACAGCAACTTTCATACTATGAGCCTACAAGTTTGCAAGATTAACAACCATACACATACAACAACAATAGAAATAACATTATATAAAAGCAACCAACAACAACAAAAATAAAATGGATAATAACTTAGTTAACTTTTTGCCTAAATTAGTATGATGTTTCTAATTTGTGTTATTTTGAAGTATAAGTATGGTGTTGGAGTATGTATTATTGATTATGGATTATGATGTTGGTTTATAAGACTTTTAAAGAAACACTCGATGAAACTCACTTGTTCACTTAAGTGCATTTGGGCTTTAAAGAAAATGATTTAGTGCATTTGATCCTAATGCAAGTGAGTGTATTTAACGTTCAACCTACTCAATATTCTGTACTTATCTCTCTTAAGCATAATATCCTATCATGAATAGAAATTTAGAATAAAGATTCCATCGTGGTATGTCACCATTGGAGCTACATCTTCCCAGAAGATTCATGCCCTTTAATTAATTCATCTTTCATCCTTATACACTTACACACCATTCTCCTTCCAATATTGTTTTTTATTATTCCCACCAAAGGAGTGAACACTTACTACTTAAGGTCAACTAATGCATAAATCACAATAAAATAAAAATTTCCTTCACAAGCTCTCTAGCATGTATAACTACTGATTATATTGTTCAGTCCAAGCTTAGAATATGTGAAATAAACATTCCATCTTATAAGGGATTTGTCATTGGATAGTAAAATTTCTCTAAGAAACAAATTTATTAACAACATTATTTCTTTTAGAAACAAATAGTTATTAACAACAACATTATTTCTTTTAGAAACAAATTTTCAGCCACTTATTACCAATGGTTAACAACATAGAGGCAGAATTAACCAAACTTAATAACACACAGGCAATGTCAAATAATGACAGAGACAGAGACAAGCTTAACCAAACTTAATAATAACACAGAGATAGAGACAAGTTTCGTTCACCTTGAACAATGAAATAATACCCACACACACAGAGACAACACATTCATTCAAGTTCGACTATACACAAGTGAAAACACACACAATATATTCCATAAACAATGATAGACCATAACAACGAAGTAGACCAGCAGTGAACGAAGAAGAAAGGTAATGAGGCACTTACAAGAAAATGGTGTGAAGATGACAACAGCACGAAAGGAAGAAGGAAGAAGCCAGTGAACGTAGAAGCCTACGACTAGCAGAGAACAAACTCGAGCCAAAGAGGAGAACGAGGAAGAAGACAACAACCAGTACGAAAGAAGAAGAGAAAGTAAAAAAAGCCTGAGAGGCGCGGCTTTTGAAGTTTTAGAAAGGATGTATATTCACAGTTCCCCTTGAAACCGTGAATATATTACACATATATTCACGGTTAAACAAAAAACTGTGGATAAATGTTAACTATATCACCACGGTTACGGCCACAACCGTGGATAAATATTAAATCTATAATCACAGTTGTAGAAACAACCGTGGACATACAGTACCCAGTGATTAAACCTAAGACCTGAACTATATATCCACGGTTGGAAATACAACCGTGATTATAGACATCAATATATATCCATGGTTAACATCATAACTGTGATCATACCCATGAATATATAGTCATAGTTGTGCACACAACCGTGGATATATATTTCAGGTACTATATATCCACGGTTGACTTCTCAACCGTGAATATATATTGATGGGTACGATCACGGTTATGATGTTAACCGTGGATATATAGTTTTCTCTGATTATAACGTTCATCTTATAATTTCAAAAATGCCACCGCACATGTTTTTATCACTGATCCTCTTCAACCCGTGAATATATCCCGTTGTTATATCCAATTTTTGTACTAGTATTTATTTAATTAAAAATAAAGACGAAGCATTTGATATGTTTTTAATTTATAAAGCCAAAGTGGAAAATCAATTAAATAAAAATATTAAAAGGGTAAGGTTTGATAGAGGAGGTGAATATATTCTTTTTAATGATTTTTGTGAAAAAGAAGGGATAATACATGAAATAACTCCACTGTGTTCACCTGAGTCTAATGGTGTAGCTGGAAAAAAAAATAGGACTCTAAAAGAAATGATGAATGCTTTGTTTGTCTCTTCATCTGCACCTAATAATCTTTGGGGAGAACCTATATTGTCTGTATGTCATATATAAAATAGGATCCCTTATAAACATTCTGATAAAACACCTTATGAATTATGGAAAGGTTATAAGCCTAATTTAGATTATCTAAAAGTGTGGGGGTGTTTAGCTAAAGTAATGTTGCCTAATCCTAAAAAGAGAAAGATAGGTTCTAAGACATGTGATTATATGTTTATTGGTTATGCTCAAAATAGCGCTGTCTATCATTTTTTAGTTGTGAAAAGCGACATTATTGCATGCAATTCTATCATTGAGACTAAAAATGCTGAGTTTTTTGAGCATATATTTCCTATGTATATTGATCGTGTTTCTTGTGAACCTGTTGTTGATATTGAAAATACTTCTAGTTCACAAATGAATGAACCAATTAATATTTCTAGTGAACCTTTGTGTGATGCCTTTGAAAAACCATATGAAAATTTGAGAAGAAGTAAGAGACAAAGAAAAGAAACATCTTTTGGAAATGATTTTTATACCTTCTGGTTAGCAATGAACCATTAAATTTTCATGAAGCAATTTCTTCTTCTGATGCCGTATTTTGGAAAGAAACGATTAAAATTGAATTACACTCTATTTTAAAAAATAAAACTTGGACTTTAGTAGATTTACCTCGAGGAGCCAAACCTATTGGCTGTAAATGGATTTTTAAAAGAAAATATTTTCCTGATGGATCAGTTGATAAATATAAAGCCCGTTTAGTAGCTAAAGGTTTTACTCAAAAACAAAATATTGATTATTTTGATACTTTTGCTCCTGTAACCAGGATTGCTTCGATAAGAGTTTTAATCGCTTTGGCATGCATCTATAAACTTGTTATTCATCAAATGGATGTAAAAACTGCTTTTTTAAACGGTGATTTAGAAGAAGAAATTTATATGGTTCAACCAAAAGGTTGTGTGGTTTCTGGTCAAGAAACTAAAGTTTGTAAACTTCTTAAATCTTTATATGGATTAAAACAAGCACCGAAACAGTGGCATGAAAAGTTTGATAGTGTATTAACTAGAAATAGGTTCTCTTATTCTGAAGTACAAGTGTGTATATACAAAAGTAGAAAATGGTGAATGTGTGATTGTATGCTAATACATTGATGACATGCTTATTTTTGGTGATGATATTGTAATTAATACAAAACAATTTCTTGCTAATAATTTCGATATGAAAGACATAGGTAAGGCAAGTGTTATCTTGGGTGTTAAAATCATAAGGAAGGATAATAATATAATGCTCTCTCAAGAACATTATATTGAGAGACTTCTTTAAAAGTTTGAATATTTTGAGTCAAAATCAGTGAGTACTCTTTATGATGGCAACACTCAATTAAAGAAAAATGGAGGAGAACCTGTGTCTCAATCAAAATATGCTCAAATTATTGAGAGCCTATTACATTTAATGAATTATTCGAGACTTGACATAGAATATGCTGTGGACAGATTGAGTAGATATACTCATAATCCTAATAATGAGCATTGGGTTGCATTAGCAAGATTAATGAAATATTTGAGAGGTACCATAAATTATGGTATATTATATAATGGATATCCTACAGTATTAGAAGGATACTGTGATGCCAACTGGATCGCGGATTCAGATGAGACAAAATCCACTAGTGGTTATATGTTTACACTAGGTGGTGGTGCTGGTACTTGGAGATTAGTCAAACAAAATATTATTGCAAGATCTACTATGGAGTCAGAGTTTATTGCTCTAGAATTGGTTGGTAGTGAGGCTGAGTGGTTAAGAAACTTCTTAGCAGATATTCCATTAGGAATAAAACCAACACCTTTAATATCCATGCATAAATCTTACAATGGTAAGAACAGACACATCTGTTTGAGACACGATGTGGTAAAGCAACTGCTAAATAATGGAATAATTTCCATAGGGTATGTGAAGTCAGAAGTGAATTTGGTCAATCCTCTGACAAAACCTTTGGGAAGAAAGGTTGTTTATGAAACATCGAGGGGAATGGGACTTGAGCCTACAATAAAATTAACAATGATGGGAACCCAACCTTTGTGATTGGAGATCCCATGAAGAAGGTTTATATAGGTAATAACAAGTCATTGTTAATCCTCTAGCACTATTTCTTCCTCCATTCCTATGATGTGTGAAGTGCTAGGCTGCAAAGAACGAGAGGTTAATTATTAAATTTTTCATATCCCTTATGGGTGGTGTATAAAATTTAGGATACACTTGATGAAGTCACCTATATGAGTGTCAAGTAAGGCCGCATGCATGAGATTTAGGCAAATCTCTAGAGCACTCATGAATTACCAGCCACGCGCATGGCCTATTCACGTAAAACGGTGAAAACAGTAAAAAGAGTGGAGAAGTATAATATGGTAGGTAGACCGCTATCTTACATTAAAGTGATTTTGGTTCATAGAAGCTTTGCTTCACCAATTTACTGTAAGTTAAGTTTGTTTGTCTAGGGTCTGGTTCATAGTCCTGAAGACACCAGATCTGATGCATTTGCACCATGATGTAAACTGGATTTTTTTTTAAAAAAAAGGAAACTTTTGAAATATGTGGGGGATTGTTAGAAAATTTGCTTATTTCAAAAGTTTCTAGTCCCATATTGCTTAGACAACATTTCTCTTAAGGCTTTATATATAGAAAGATAATTTATAGTGGTAAACAAGATAGAAAGAAAATGGGCTCGCGCACAAGTTAGTTTGGGCCAAAATATCTGTTTCGTGTGCAAATCTGATGATTTGCCCCACCCCCCTGCGCGCATGATGATATGCGTTGTTCCTTTTTATCACTTAAATTCTTTTTCTTTAAGTTAAATTTTGAATTTGAAAAGCCTATCTGAGAAAGCCATTTATTGGGGCGTTTAATTTTGGAACGTTACAATTTGTTTTTAAAAGGGAATATCTTAATCTGATTAACACCCAGTTAATGAGTATGATTAATATTTGAATTTTGTAACGTCTCATTAACACGGGATTAATTAGTCTAATTATTCGATTAATGTTTTAACGTTATGTTTATGAGATTAAAAACAAATCGTACACGTTTTGTGAACTAATGCATTTCCGCATTTACACACTATTCTTCTCTCTAACCTTTTGCTAGTTCTGCTCCTACTGTCAACAGACGGACTTTTGTATCCTGGGGGTCACGCACTACGCGAACAAACCCTTAAGCCCAGTGTGCTTCTCACACGCCTCAGTCTTATTATTTTTTACAACAAAATGTAAGTGTGATCATGTTTAAGCTAAGAAATTATATTGATATTTTGTTGCTTCTTTTTTAGTTAGTTGTGGAGAAAATATGCTTGCATTATGAGTCTATGGTCTTAAAACTAAATTAAACAGTTAACACTGATTACTCAAAATTAAGGAGCATTGACTCATGATTTTAGTCATTTGATTGGTTCAAGTCAACCCTGTTTAGACCAAGTCTTCATGATACTATGAATTGGACCAGCCCAAAAAGAAAAAATCATTAAAGTCAAGGGGGTAAAGTTTATTCTCTGGCTGACCTGTTTTTTAGCTTTTTTTCAACAGTGACTCTAAATTTGGAATTTCCAAGTTGGCAAGGGCAATTGGTTTTAGAACTTTATTACATGGCCTAAACATGACCATACAAAATGGTTCCTTAAGGTCATGGAACTTTACAAGAGCAAATAAATAGTTGCATCATTGGTTCTATCTTGTGAATACATGATTAAAAAAATGAATATAGTGAAGGGTATGAATCAAGCTGCTACATCATCATCACAAGAATACAGTTCAGATTTTAGGTTCAGCAATAGGCCAACAGCAACAACAACTAACATTAACAAGTATTGACAAGTAACAACTCAGAACTCATCGTGGCAAGATGAAGACCCAGAACTCACATGTAGTGGTAGAGGGCAAAGGCGGATACGTCATGGAAGAGGGAGGAAGACACAATAGCCAACTATCGCAAGGCAACTGTGGGGGCTCACTGGAGATGAAAATGTAATAGATGAGTTAACAAGTTTTAAAGTATTTCACATCATAAATATGTGACTTAACTTAAGTAACCAAGAATGGTATTTTTGGGGAGAATGAGAGGATAGAACATGTGAGAAATAGATCCCAGATAGTAAATTTCATTCCTACTAGCATCCATCAACATAAAAAAAACAATAATACATTGTGCCTGAATTCAAATAGAAAGTGCATACATCTCTGCTAATTCTATACAGTATCAAGCAAAAATAAAATGATTTGCACAAGTAAATGGATTCAAATCAACAAAAATAACCATCTTCTACACATAACATACCTTGAATTAAATAAGTCTTTTTCTATAAAAGTATTGAATATAATACAAATATTTGTACACTAAATATATCTTTTTGAATATATTCTCAAGATAAGTTGGTCAAATATTTACTATTTAACCAATTTTTTTACCTATATTCTGCATCAAATTAAGCTAATCTCATCATTGAACAAAGCTCATTTTTTATTAAGAGTGTGAAATATTCAACAATCATGTAAGGAGAAACAATATAAAAAATATGTAAGACAAAAAGCTGGACTAATCATAGCTGAAGTTGCAATTGCGAGACAATCTAGATGAGATTGGAAGTTGTTTAGAAGAAGGGGAAGAGGAGAAAGCATTCCTTACATTCCCCCACTTCTATCTTAAATATGTTGGAAAATTCCCAATTAATCTTTAAGGAATTCCAAATTAAACTAAAGAACCATTACGTTAGATTATCGAATAAGAGGAGTATAATAGGATTACCTGGATCCATTAATCTTGACTGAAGGTAGCAGCGGAATGGTTTGTTGGTTCTATGGTCTTCCTCAGCCAAATCACCGGATTCCTTAATAGGACTTGATATTTCTCTTTGATGGGGCAGAGAAAATTAGGTTTTATGATTTGACGTATTGGGGACCATGACCACTGGTTGATTATATACCTGTTAGGGTTCCCATTAAACCCTAACGGGTCAAATCTTGGTTTCCACTTATATAAGCCCATATTATTATTATTATTGTTGATAGTCTAACGGGCTTATCAATATCAGATCACCTTAATTGAGCCTAATTAAATAGCCAATATAAATTCTATAAATAATATATTAGCCCATATTAGAAATTAAAATTTCTAACAATCTCCCACTTGGGCTTTATATTCATTTAAGTATTTATATTTACAAAATTCCTTAGGCGCGCAACTGTATGCTATTTACTTTTAGACTATCCTTAAACAATCTGGTCCATCTTATAATACAACAGAGAAACACTGCAGATTTTATCGTAATTGGATTTGATTAAACCACAGTGATCACCACAATTGTATATACTCAATGACATAGATCAAATATGGATAAGTGGCATGGAAATTACATGCAATGTGATCTTAGGCATGCTTATTTCCAACTGGTCCAAACTTTATTCTTTATAGAGATCATCACAACATAAGTTTTGTATAGAATAGGTTAAATCAAAATAATAAACATCAACTGAAACATATAGAATAAATGGGACTCCTACTTAAATTAAGATTTTTTAAGGAATTACACCCATATGAGCAATATGCTGATGAAAAACTTTAGGCACTAAGCCCTTAGTAAGTGGATCAGCTAGCATAAATTTAGTCCCTATGTGTTCTATAGAAATTTGTTTATTCTGAACTTTTTCCTTTACAACCAAAAACTTAATATCAATGAATTTTGACTTGGTTGTACTGCTGTTGTTGTTGGAATAAATAACTGCTGAGTTATTATCACAATAGATCTTCAATGGTCTTTCAATGCCATCAATCACACGTAAATTAGTGACAAAATTTCACAGCCATATACCATGGTTGGATGCCTCAAAACAAGCAATAAATTATGCAGCCATGGTTGAAGAAGCTATAATAGTCTGTTTAACAGGCTTCCAAGAGATAGCTCCTCCAGCCAACATGAAAATATATCCTGATGTGGAGCGTTTGTTGTCTTGACATCCAATGAAATCAGAGTCAGAGTACCCAATGATCTCTAAATTGTCTGACTTCTGAAAAGTGAGCATATTTCCTTTTGTTCTTTTCAAGTAGCGCATTACACGTTTTACTGCCTTCCAATGCTGCATCCCAGGATTACTTAAGTATCTGCCCAAAACTCCCACTACACATACAATATCGGGACGAGTACAAACTTGAGCGTACATAAGACTTCCCACAGCTGAAGCATAGGGAATCTTTTGCATCTCATTCATTTCAAGATCATTATTAGGACACTGTTTGAGGCTAAATTTGTCTCCCTTCGCTATCGGGGTATCTCCTGGTTTACAATCTTTCATGCCGAATCTATCTAAAACTTTATCGATATAGCTCTCTTGTGATAACCTTAAGATACCAAGAGAACGATCTCTTAGTATTTCAATACCTAATACAAAAGAGGCTTCACCAAGATCTTTCATTTCAAAATTCTTTGTTAGAAATTTCTTGGTTTCGTGCAATAAGCCTATATCGCTACTAGCAAGTAGTATATCATTGACATATAACACCAAGAATATATATTTACTCCCACTAAATTTATGATAAACACAATCATCAACTACATTAGCCTCAAAACCATATAAGGTAATAGTTTGATGAAATTTGTGATACCATTGACGGGAAGCTTGTTTGAGACTCCAATTACAAAATTTTCTGGTTGCAACATGTAAATTGTTTCTTCTATGTCACCATTTAGGAACGCGGTTTTAACATCCATCTGATGGAGCTCTAGGTCATAATGAGCTACAAATGCCATGATTGTCCTAAAAGAATCCTTCAAAGACACTGGAGAGAAGGTTTCTTTGTAGTCGATTCCTTCTTTTTGAGTGAAGCCTTTAGCAACTAAACGAGCCTTATATCTCTCAACATTACCCTTTGAATCCCTCTTGGTTTTAAATATCCATTTGTAACCAATGGGTTTCACACCTTTAGGTAATTCAATGAGATCCCAAACATTATTGTCTTGTATAGACTTCATCTCATCCTTCATAGCATCAATCCACTTTTAAGAGTTAGAACTTTGCATAGCTTGACAGAAATTGAGTGGATCATTTTCTGTTAAGCCAATGCCATCCTCATGTTCTTGAAGAAACACAACATAATCATCTGGAATTGCACTTCTTCTTTCTCTAGTAGATCTCTTCAATGGCACTTCTTGAGGTTGTTGAGCTTGTTCTATAGGTTCTTGAGGGAGAACCTCATTGTTGTCTTGTGCTGGGACAATGTTAGGAATAACTTTATTATTGTCCTCTATTACAGGAGTAGATACTGGAATAGTAATAGGCACGAGAACTTGGTCTTGGTTAAAAGTTAGTTCTTCCTCAAAGACAAAATTCCTTATGTTCTCTTCCTTCCCAAACTCAACATCCTCAAGGAATCTCGCATTCCCTGTCTCAAAAATTGATTTAGTAGTAGGATTGTAAAATTTATAGCCCCGAGAACGTTCAGGATAACCAACAAAATAACAGCTAACAGTCCTTGATTCCAGCTTGCTTTCATGCGGTCTATAAGGACGTGCCTCAGCTGGACAACCCCAAATGTGTAAATGTTTTAAACTTGGCTTTTTACCAGTCCATAGCTCATAAGGAGTTTTGTTAACTGCTTTACTTGGAACCCTGTTTAAGATGTACACTGCAGTCTTAAGCGCTTCTCCCCATAATGACTCTGGCAGAGAAGAATGACTAATCATACTTCTTACCATATCCTTAAGAGTCTTATTTCTACGTTCTGCAACACCATTCATGCTTGGTTTCCCAGGCATTGTATACTGAGGAACGATGCCACATTCCTATAGGAAAAGTGCAAAAGGCCCTGGACGTTGTTCACCTGATCCATCATATCTACCGTAATATTCACCTCCACGGTCAGATTTGATAGCCTTAATTTTCTTTCCAAGTTGAAGTTCAACCTCAGCTTTGAAAGTTTTGAAAATGTCTAGGGATTGAGACTTCTCATGAATTAAAAAAAGGTAGTCGTACCTTGAATAGTCATCTATGAACGTAATAAAATATTGTTGTCCATTCCATGATGCCGTAGGGAATGGTCCACAAATATCTATGTGAATTAATTCTAAAACGTCCTTAGCCCTTTCAGCACCTAATTTTTTAGAGTTTGTTTGTTTACCTTTAATGCATTCAATGCATACCTCAAACTTTGATAAGTCTAAGGGTCCAAGAATCTCATCCGACACAAGCCTCTGAATTCTCTGTTTAGAGATATGGCCTAAACACTTATGCCATAAAGTGGCTGAGTTCTCATTTAATTTACGTTTTGTTCCTCATGAACTAATTTGCAGTATTTCATTACGAGAGGCAATAACATCAAGCATATATAGATTATCAATCAAACAACCAGAACCAACAATATTTGAATTTTGATAGAGACTAAATATATTATTTCCAAATGAACATGAAAAACCAAATCTGTCCAAATTAGAAATAGAAATTAAATTCCTCCTAAAAGACGGTATGACAAAAGTCTCAAATAAATCCAAATGAAATCCAGTTTTTAAATGTAATCTAAAAGTTCCAATAGCCTCCACCGTAACTTTGTTGCCATCCCCCACATAGATAAATCTTTTGTTATCACTTGGCAGTCGACTCCAAAGGCCACCCTGCATGGATACGCTAATGTGAGTAGTAGCACCAGAATCTACCCACCAAGTATCATGAGGTACAATAGCTAAATTAACTTCAGAACAAACAAAAGAAAGAAAATTACCTTTCTTTACACACCAGGAGGTGTACTTGGAACACTCTTTCTTCATGTGTCCAGTCTTCTTACAAAAGAAGCAATTAGGTGTTTTCTCATTCTTTTTAACTTTCTTTTATTGAGAAGTCCCTCCTACAGCATCCTTATTGTTCTTTCTCTTTCTATTTTGAGAATTTGAGGCCAAATGAGCACTTTCAATTTTATCCCTTTGTTGCCTTTCCTCTTCTTACACACAGTGAGAAATGAGCTCATTCAAGGTCCATTTATCCTTTTGAGTATTATAACTCACCTTGAACTGTCCAAAGTGTGCAGGAAGAGAAATCAAAACTAAGTGCACGAGCAAGTCATCAGACAGCTCTAACTTTAGTGCTTTTAGTTTTGATGCAAGATTAGACATTTCCATAATGTACTCCCTTATGTTTTCTGCTCCTTTGTATCTCATAGAGATCAGCTTGGCAAGCAAACTGCTTGCATCAGCCTTCTCATTACTAGTGAAATATTTTTCAACAGCATCAAGGAAACCTTTGGCACTCTCGGTCTCAGAAATAGAACCTCGAAAAACTTCTAGAACGGATCACTTCATGATCATTAGACACATTCGGTTTGAGCGTTCCTACTTTTCAACCTTATCCTCTTCCAGATTTTTTGGAGTCGGAGTGGGTTTCGCAACCCGAAGTGCCAGATCAAGATCCATGTAGCCAAGAATTATCTCTACTGCTTCCTTCCAGACCTTGAAGTTTGTCCCATTAAGTAGAGGAATACAATTAATTTGAGCAGAAAAGTTAACAAAATAAGCATTGGTAACCTGTACATTATTATACAATCCTGTTTATATAATGACTACTTTAAAAATAATATCTGGAGAAATCCCCCAATTAATTAACAGTATATAATGTGTCCAAATTAAAACTTTTTATATTTTGGGAGAATTTATAAGAATCTTGTATGTAGAAAAAAATATGAGAAAAAGATAATTTTAATGGAAATAATTGTATAAGTGTTGCATATGATATGAATTGTTTGATGTTCAAATAATAGAACTATTTAATTATTGACTGAAGAATAATTCAATGTTTAGCTAGTCCTTTGTGAAGGAAAGGCATCTCACATTGAATTGAGTAAAATATAAGCACAAAACTTGCACATGAAATTATCATGCTAAATTTGAACATGAGAGGATCCATTCCCCATTTCAAGCATAGAAAGAAATAGAAAAATATAAGCAGACAATACTTGATAACCTCTAGATTTGGTTCAAATCCTACAACCCTATTTTATTATCATCCCCAAATTCTTTTCTCTGAAGTATTGATCAATCTAACCAAATATCACAAGAGTCCCAAGAAGAAGCAAAAGGGAACAAGCAACAAGGGACTTACCTTTACGAAGGTCATCTCTTAGAGGCCGTATGTCGAAGTTTGAGAAAAAGAGAGAGGAATGTGAGACAAACTAAAATGAGGAATGGAACCTTGACAGTGAAATCATAAATGGTTATTTCAGTGGCAACTCTAGCATGAACTAAGAAAGAGTTAGACTTCACAAGAGTCCTAGGAAGAAGCAAGAGGGAACAAGCAACGAGGGACTTACCTTTGTCAGAGGTTGTCTCTTGGAGGCCATATGTCGGAGGTCGAGAAAAGAAAGAGGAAGTTGAGACAAAGGGTTTAGAGGCAAGATAGAAACAGAGAGGGTTTAGGGCAAAGAGAAACTGATAGAAGTGAAAGATGACCCTCGAATAAGTTATTTGATTTAGCGACGACATATATACCATCGCTAAAGGCATCGTTAACTTAAAAATAGTGAGACACGTGTTTGATATAGCGACCAAAATGACTTTGTCGCTATGTTAAGAATCTTAGTGACGGTATCAACGACGAGCCTCTTTATCTTAAATTTTTCAATGGTCACGTTTGTCGCTAACACAGGGGATAAAAAATTGAAAGGTCAACCAAAAAAGATGGACGGAATATTAGCAACAACATGTTTGGTTTAGCGACGGGTTTTTTAATATTGTGGTTAGTGACGAGTAACAACCCCGTTGCTACCTGTTTGCTAGACGTAGCGATAGAGTTTCGTGGTCGTTACTCTGGGCGCTAATATAAAAAATTTAGAGGCAAATCACAAAATTAGAGGAGATGACAATAGTGACGGGATTAGTGACGGTGGAGAAGTTAGCGACGACGCCAACTCCGTCGCTACTTTGCACGCCTAAATAAAAGTTCAAAGCCAAAGCACAAAATTAGAGGGAGGTGACTATAGCAACGAGATTAGTGATGGTCTAGACGTTAGCGATGCAGGTAGCGATGAAAATTTGCTACATCTAGCGATAGAGTAAAGTTAGTCGCTAATTTGGTCACTAATCTTCTTTTTGGATCCCTTTTTCACATTGTTGTCGCTAACTCAGATGCTAATTAGCGACAGAGTTAGTCAGTCGCTAAGTAGAGGTAGCTATCAGGCTTTTTTTAGTAGTGATACATGCTCATACGTATCATCACAATGACCTGCCCATATTTATCCAGTATCAATCAAAATGGCTCAGTGCCATATTACAGTCATTGGTCATCAGTCAACAAATTCATCATCATTTACATCATACTATTATATATATATATATATCAATGTGACCATTAATTAGGTCCTCAACACCAAAATCTAGTTTTTAAAATAATCATACTCATCAAAGAGATGACAACATGCATCACAAAACACTAGATACATGTATATATATATATATATATATATTCATCCATTACCATTCTATCATCAACAACTTGTGACATAAGCATAAATATACACATATACATAAATATTCACATCTTCTTGGAATTACTCCCAACTCATCTGGCACTAGTCTCTAGGCATCAATAATGTCCCTGTCTTGAGTCACTAACAACAACAGTAAGGGTGAATGACTGGCAATACAAATCAATGCAAATAAATTAAGTCTATAATGGGAAAAGTGTAACACAACTAAAGTTTCATTCAATCAATTATTCCATAGATTTCTTGTCATTTCATTTCAATACCATTAAAGTTCATCCATCCATCATTTACACCATTGCCAAATCAAGTTCTCAATGTCACAATCAATTCATCAAACCTCATGATAAATTCACATAATTGCACAACTCACTCTCAATCAAAATAATGTATGACTCTCTAGTATTCAGATACTAAATTGGATTGGCCATCAACTAGGGGTTCTACCCGATAACCTATAAACCCTACTTGGTCCACAGAGCTCAACCTGGCTCCGTACCTCACTATTGAGTCCTACCTGACCACTAGGTAGCTCAACTAGCTCACGCTCGACCACGAGAGCTAAAAATGAGGGTAATATACATATAGGTCATCCACACCACATAACAATCACATATATCACATTATCTCAATATCAACTTTATATAATTTTCAATAATACATCTTGACATTATGACCATCAACCCGGGATCTTAACTAGCCACTCAGGTATATTCCCCCTCTGCTATCTTATTTCATCACATCTATGAATTTATCCAATCATTTAACAATTCATCATCATTTGGCTTTGTCACTTCACATTACATGTCATTTGCTAGGATAATAAAATTTTCACAATTCCAACGTATAATCATCATTATTATCATGCAACCATCGTTCTAGTAATCAACCTTCACATAATCAATTCTCAATATTATCATACATAGCATGGCTCAAAAGCTCAAATTATCACAACTATCAATTATATCCACATTATCAACCAAGTCATTACTTATTAATATCATCCAATTACATAAGTTTAACATCAGGTATAACTATATTTACACTTTTATATAAGATTTAATATTTTTAATCTATCCTACCCTTTTCTCGTAAGTCAGAATTAATGTTAATATTATTTTCATTAATTCATTCATCGAGTACACCTCTTTATCTCACTTCCATGCTTTCGAGGCTTCTAATCCAATGTCGCAATCACCAAAATTCACCAATTATCTAAATTCAAGAATTTGCAAAAGATGATTAACATTGCGATTTCCAAAAATGTAACCTATTTTTACGACAACAATTTCCAATCCCAATTCAAGGTTCCCGAAGCTTACCGTTTTCATGTTTGATTTCTGGTTCCAAAATCTGCTCTACTTAATGACTCTCCGACGCTTGGTTCGAAATCTAGCAGCACTAAAACAATACTCCGGTAGTCATTCACCAACACCCACTATGTCTAAAACCATCTTCACGCTTCAAAGTATCATAAGAATGGAAAAATGAAAAAAAAAACCTATAACCTTGCCATTTTTGGGTTAGAGAGAGAGAGGAGGAAACAAGAAATTGAACATGCCATTAAGCTTACCATGTTCCCCTGATTTCAAAAATGCATTCCATTTTAACTTTCAGCAAAGAAAAGGTCTTCAATTGGAACTTCCAAAGCACGCGACCATGGGAGGCATTCTCGGTTTCCCTCTCTTTCTTGCACGAAGAAGAAAGGAAATGAGGATTGAAAATTAGTTTTTTTAACCCCAAGGGAAATTTTGCTATTTCACCTATTTTCTTTTTTTTTTCTTTTTCTTTTTCTTTTTCATTTTTTATTTTTCTAAATTCATTTCTCTTCTCTTTTCTTTCTTTTAAATAAATATCTTTACTTTTATCCCATGGTAATTAATATTCTACCATCCCAATCTAATTTAAATCCAATTTCTTAATTAATCACCCAATTAATTTAATCTTCTCTTCAATTAAAATTTCCTCTATTAATGTAATTTATTTCACAGTACATTTAAATAGTTTATTTATTAATTCTCGATAGCACAACTAATTAATTTTAATAACTAGAGTGTTACATTTCGCCTCATAATTTTGGCTCTAGTGGCTAAGTAGGATCTCGTTGAGCTACCCAGTGGTCAAGGCGGACCCAATGGTTGAGGTAGAGAGCCAAGCAAGGCTCAATGGACCAAGTACGGTTCACGAGGTATCAAGTAAGAACCCCAACTGGTGGCCGATCCATTTTTAGTATTCGGATACTAGTTGTAACACCCTAATTTAATAAATAGATAAGACCCCAAACAGGGAAAATTTTCCCAAAAATAAACCAATGGTACCGGGTCCAAGAAGAGAAGGAAAAAGAAGGCGAGGAAATAAAATAAAAGCCGGCCAAACATTCATAAT
The DNA here is from genome assembly GCA_037962975.1 of Clitoria ternatea. Classification (NCBI taxonomy): domain Eukaryota; kingdom Viridiplantae; phylum Streptophyta; class Magnoliopsida; order Fabales; family Fabaceae; genus Clitoria; species Clitoria ternatea. The sequence continues at coordinate 143,517,249 of CM075670.1, forward strand.
CTGACCCCAAATAATGGTTGGAGTAATTAGCAAACAGCGTAAGGGCAGAGAGGCAAAAGCCGACCAAAGAAGGGGAAAAACTAAACCGAGAGACCAGGAGAAGGGAAGGGAAGTAGTGAAAGAAAACTGATTAGAAACACCCGAGCGGAAGAGCAACAGCGCTCAAGCGAAATCAAAACGAGAGTCTCCCAGCAACACACTCGCTAGGGTGAACACCTTAGTCGCTGAGGTGAGCAACACACTCGATAATCCCCATCGCTCGGTATCAAACATCCATTCACTCGGAGTCAGGGGGTCTCAATCGCTCGGAGATAACCATAGTACACTTACGTCCCATAACTTAGCCCCTTATGTTTTTATACACACGGCCACGCAATAATCTACTCGGGAAACGTGGGTTATCCCACTCGGTATACATCAACCTTGGGTACAGTCGGAATTCCCTTACACAATCATCACTCGACATATTTACACTTCTCACTCGGAGAACACGTAGACCCTCCTTCGCTTAGAAGGGGTCCCACAATCATTTATTGCTCGGAATGTCTCAGCCAGGTTCACTCGGGTTTTAGATATCATACACTTAGAATTCATTCCACTCTAAACCACTACACTAACTCTTCTCTCGGGAGAGGATCACTTGAGGTTTTCACTCGGGAATACAACTCTTCCTCACTCGGGTTTTACTTATATTTTTTTTCACTCGGTAAAGACCGTTCTCAATATCACTCGGGGATCCTCCCATTTGATCTTACACAGTATAGGTTCATCCAAGATATTTTACTCAGAATCCATTGAAGTATCATCACTCGAACAAGAAGGCATAGCCATTTGCAGCCCCACTCGGAGTTGACTTCCCCAATTACGTCTACTCGGAAAATCATTAACTGAGCAATATTCTATCCATCAACACCTCTGAGTCTACCCAGACACGATCACCCGTATAAAACATATATGTACATATATAATCATGCACTCGGAATACCCATTACCTTAACATCATTTATTCATCAGCACCTGTTATCCGATGCAAGCACAAGCTATCAACGTAAACCATATACGTATATAAACATACACTCGGGTCACAATAGCTCGGATTACTTATATATATATATATATTCATATTCGTTATACAACACTGTTATTATGAGCCGGCCAAGGCTACAACTGACTAAACATGACAATGCATTATAAGCACTCAACACCCGGAGTGCACCTCACTCAGACTTGAGGCCTTATCATCACTTCAGAGTCCAACCTGCACACACTGAAAATAGTGTAGGGGTGAGCTTTTACATATAAAATGACAGCTATTGACTCGGATTTTACCTCGATCCTCAATTATATAATTTACCGGGTTCAATCTATAATGATATATATATATATATATATATATATATATATATATATATATTGTCAATTAATATAAGAGTCAGACCACATCATCCAATCAGAATTCGCACAATAACATACATTCTCAATCATAGAATCACACTGCACTCAGCAACAGCATGAGTACATGCATATTCAGTCAGTCGGACTTCACTCATACGACATCATCCAATCGAGTTCACTCAAATCATTCAATCCATACAAATCATAATAACCTCAATAACAATGCTCATACACTCATGCATGCGGATCCGGCTTAAACAGTGATTTCAGTGCAGATTCCTTCCCAACCCCTCGTCCACTAGCCCTTTCCATGTGGCACCAGTCACCCCGTGATGTCTCGAGACCCAGCTCTAGCTCCATCGGCTACCACGGGTCCTCATGGAACTAGCCAGGAATCTGACTAAAAATCATCTTATACGACTCCAGATGCCTTTCCGACCCCCCATCCACTAGCCCTTTCCATGTGGTTCCGGTCACCCCGTGACGTCTCGAGACCCAGCTCTAGCTCCATCGGCTACCACGGGTCCTCATGGAACTGGTCAGGAATCTGGGAGTCATCTCATATATGCAATCTCATGCAATTCCATAGCAAACATTCAAGCTTACCAGGCGCATCCCACACAGCCATCAATGGGTCACAACCGATCCCCCACACGACATTCAGATTCATTCGGAATCCCACATTTCCATTATAGCATCACATGCATCTATTATAGTAACTCACAACAAGTAAACCAAGGTAACCACATTACAGCACATCCACTTGACATTTTTAACGGAGTCAGCATGCATTTCAACACAACATTCAAAATGGGAGTCACGTATCAATTCACATCTCATGCATTCGGGAATAATGGTAACGCACACATGTATTCACTCAGCAGTCTCATGTTTCAACAACATGCATCACAGAAATATTAACAAGCACTCAATCACAACACATCGATCTACATCTTTCACATAACTTATCACATTAAGCAAGCACCCGGGACCCGGTCATAAACCATACACTTGACATGCAAAGCGCCCCCTACCTGCTGTCGGGGTTCCAAAACTCCTCGAGTTGCAATACTGACCGATCGCCCTTCTGTTGCTCCTCCTTCACTAGCCTTCGAACTCAGCGTTGATCCCGGACTAGAGTTGTTCTCTCCTCCAATGGGTTCGTCTCCTCCACGGCTCCAAGGCACTTCCCAGCACAGCCTTCCAATTGGGACACTAACAGCTCCAAGTGAAAGAAGAGGACAGGGAGTGGAACAGGGCCGCGTTGATGTTCCTCCCATGAAGCTCTCGACTCTCTCACTGCTCAACGCAAATGAGAGTGAAGAAGAGAAAACAGGGAAAGGAGAGACCAGACGCACGCACAAGAAGGGCTGTCCAACGTAAATTCATGAAGGAAAGAGAGAGCTGAAGTTGTCTTATACCCTTAGGGACACATGTATCCTTTCGCCTGGCATTATTATTATTATCATCATTATTTATTCAATCATTTTCTAACCAATCAGTAATTAGTTTAATTATTCATTAATCCCAATTCTGTAGTTAACCCTTAATTAATGGCCTAGTCTCAATCGGTAATTAAATTCAAAATCGGGATGTTACAGTTCTCCCCCTCTCAAAAGAATTTCGTCCTCGAAATTCAAACACATGCTTAGCCTCATTGAACCACTCGAAAAATCACTGTCATACGACAATAAGCAATTACACATCTATGTACCTTAAGTATTCATCCATTGCTTAAATTCTAGTCGGTATAATTGGCTTCCAAAGCAATTTACCGACCGCTCCACCCAGAAAACCGAGACATCATTCTTAACACATTTCCACTCGGAAGTGTCACCATTGACTCGGAATAACATTCCTTTCTTTCACTCAGACTTACCTCAACAAACAGATCAGAACACCACAATCATGCTCCGACTGCAACTCTTCGTTTCTCAACATTTTTGACTGCTTCACAATTTCTAATCAGCATAAATAAAATAGCTCTTTATAGTCTTCATTACATTCGGGATTCCATTTCCACGTAGTTACCCCCATTCGACTCTGCCATTTCACCCTAGCCATTGGCACTTTCCAGTTCTTTGGCCACTCGGCCTTACACCCTCAACACTGATCGGCGTATTTACACCATCGGGTTTCCCGACTCAATGAGTCACTCGGCACGACCATGAGCTCACACCAAGCATAGGTTTGACATTGGGTCACATGGGACACATTCTAGATGTTATTCAACCAGTTGGGAAGAATCTAGTCGGTAAACAACATTACCGATTCCCTATAATACCCACTACCGATTGATTCATCTCGGATTAAGCTCTCGGATTTTCAAAATTTGACCACAAAATTTCTTTCTTGACCAAAATGAACACTCAAATGAGTTCCCATGTGCTTCAATTAGCACAATTCGCCTGGATTTAACTCGTACAGGCACCACACTCGGTCCTAACATATCAGATTCCTTATCATTCCTTCGGCTATTTTCATGCCTATAACCCGAGAATATCACTTGGACCTCTCACTCCAAAAATATCAATCGGGGTTTTTAAAGGTAGTCCTCATCCGGAAATCTTTCCACTTGCAAAATTCACTCGTAATTCAAGCCTACCTCGGAACCAAACTCGAGTTCAAGCTCAGCAGTCCCAATCGCTGACCTGAGTACGATTTTATATAAATCCTTTTCTCGGATATCTACTCCCCTTGGAGACCCTTCACGCGGAAACTTTCTATTTACCAAATTTCCACTCGGAATTCAGGCTTACTCCAAATATAAATCTGAGTTCAAACTCAGCAGCTCCATATCACCCGAACACAGCTATGAATAAGTTTACCGCTCGGTATTTACTCCCTCCCCCCTTGGGTAATTCACTCGAAAACTTGCACACTCGAAGTTTCATTTTCCGACCAGAAGTACTTTTCTCCTGGATAAAGATCACTTGGTGGAACATCACACAGGTATTAGGAGTTTTACACTCGATACCTTTCCACTCGGAACCGCTCCACACGGTACCATCCACTCGGAAGTGGTACACTCCGAGACACTTCACTCGAAATTCACACGACTCGGATATTTCACTTTGATTTTGCCCGACACAGAAGCGTTATTCGGACACAGCTCCTTATTGATGACCAAAACGATGTTTCACTCGGAACATCATAATTTTCGCTCAGCAATTATTTCTCCCAGAAAGATTTCACTCGGAACCATCTCCACTTTCACATACTTGGAATATACTAATCTTTCCCGAGCAAATTCTCACCTTACCGAACACCTTGGCTCAAGGTCCAGGTTTCCTTATTAAACTTACAGTATCACTCGGTTAGATCCACAAGACTTCTAGTTCCTGTGACAGACTGCTCACCTATTTATTTCAACGACCAGTCGTTACTTTAATAGCCAGTTCATCCCTAATAACTTCTGATCTTCTCGGAGGTAAATATATCAAGGTTAAACAACCTTCAATCTTTATTTTGATAAACTAACAATTACTTCCACTCAATACAGTTCTCATTTTCACTCGGAAGAGTCCAATAGACTCACCCTCACCATAAGCAGCTACAACCTCACTTGCCCGATTCATGAATTGCTGCATCCAACTTATAGGATGACGTCTCATTCCTATAGGGTTACAACAATTACATAGAGCCATTGCAACGTGTATGCTGCCACAATACCTATGGGTTGAGGAGTCGTATCGGAACAAGATTCATTACACTCCTTTTACTCTTACTGACCAAATTCAATTAGTCAACACTAATTCACAGAAATTTAATGACAAATCATACACACATATATATAAGCAATACATTTATGTCAACATCATCATTATGCATTACCCATAGCACATCACACAGCAACAATCACGCAACATAGATTACTACTACTGTAAAACGGTGTAATGGGGGTAGATTTCCCACCCCACAAGTATACACCTAGTTATAAAATGACATATTAACAATCGGCCCCCAAACCATTACCGAGTAAATATCATACGACAATAATCTTCAAATAGCAGTTGCCATTTCCCATGACAGTATAATAACAACTGGCTTCCAGAATTGTTCACCCTTACCTTTCACCAAGTCGTTCGCTTGTACAACTTTCTCAGTACTGATGGCTTAAACTCTGCCTGCAGCTGGTCGATCCGCGTTCCTCCCACGGTTATTTGGGGCAAACCTCCTGTTATCCTTAGTTCCATTGCCTCTGCCACTGTTCCCTCGACCATTGCTTTCGCGGTCTCTCTCTCGGAAACCCCCACGGTGTGCATCAGCATTCGATCGTCGCAACAGTGGGCAGTTAGGGCGAATATGCCCTCTCCCATTGCAATGGAAGCACACGACGTCATCTCCTTCTTCATAATCTTGGGCAAAGTGATCACCACCACATATAAAACACTTGCCATACTTTGGGCGACTACCAGCACGACCATCTTGATTACCCCGACCTCCGAGCCTAGAAGGGAGTCTGCTCCTACCAGAGTCATTCTGTCTCTTGAAGCGAGATTGCTGAGGCTTCAAGGAGGTGTCGGCCTTGTTGCTCTGGTCCGAGTGGGCCTTGTCGTCCTCTTCAAAAATCCTGCATTTATTCATCAGTATTGGGAAACTTCTAATTTCTTGATATCTGCAGGCTCTTTTAATGTCCGATCTCAATCCGTTTTCAAATTTGAGGCACTTGGAATTCTCTATCCCAGGTTGTTGGAAGGGCAGGTAGAACGGGCACAATTCTTCGAATCTGGCTGCGTATTCTTCCATAGACATGGACCCTTGTTTCAGTTCCATGAATTCCAGTTCCTTCCGACTCCTTATTGTGTCAGGGAAGTACTTCTCTAAAAAGCATGTCTTGAAATTCTCCCAGGTCAGCTGGGTATCATCGTCAGTCAGTCAGTTTCTGGCTATCTTTCACCAGTTCTCTGCTTCGTCCCTCAGCATGTACACCGCGCACTCCACCTTCTGGGCCTCAGTGCAGTGAAGACCCCCAAAAATCCTCTCTAACTCTTGAGTCCATTTGTAAGCTGCCTCGGGGTTACGTCCTCCTTGAAATTCACTCGGCTTCCTCTTCAGGAAGCGGTCCAACACTTGGCCATCTTCAGCTCGAGGCTGGCCCTGTCTCTCAAACACGTCCGTAAAGCGTTGGAATGCTGTGGCTATACCCTCCATGCTTTGACGGTTCGCCATGACTTATCCTGAAATTCACACCCCCTTCAAGGATAAGTTTACGAAGTTACTTACTACCGATCGGATCTCAGCCCAACATTCAGTAACTTTAGCACATTATACCATTTCTATATGTTATATAACCAGTCGGACCAGGAGGGAAACGACCTCCTATCCATAAATCAATATTACAATAACAATCAGGTTCAACAAATATCACAATAATGATGACCACTCGGTCACAATGCACATAACCGCTTACTCGGTAAGCATACCTTGGCCTTGGACCTTTCAGTCTGCTCTGATACAAAATGTAACACCCTAATTTAATAAATAGATAAGACCCCAAACAGGGAAAATTTTCCCAAAAATAAACCAATGGTACCGGGTCCAAGAAGAGAAGGAAAAAGAAGGCGAGGAAATAAAATAAAAGCCGACCAAACATTCATAATCTGACCCCAAATAATGGTTGGAGTAATTAGCAAACAGCGTAAGGGCAGACAGGCAAAAGCCGACCAAAGAAGGGGAAAAACTAAACCGAGAGACCAGGAGAAGGGAAGGGAAGCAGTGAAAGAAAACCAATTAGAAACACCCGAGCGGAAGAGCAACAACGCTCAAGCGAAATCAAAATGAGAGTCTCCCAGCAACACACTCGCTGGGGCGAACACCTTAGTCACTGAGGCGAGCAACACACTCGGTAATCCCCATCGCTCTGTATCAAACATCCATTCACTCAGAGTCAGGGGGTCTCAATCGCTCGGAGATAACCATAGTACACTTACGTCCCATAACTTAGCCCCTTATGTTTTTATACACAAGGCCACACAATAATCTACTCGGGAAACGTGGGTTATCCCACTCGGTATACATCAACCTTGGGTACAGTTGGAATTCCCTTACACACTCATCACTCGGCATATTTACACTTCTCACTCGGAGAACACGTAGACCCTCCTTCGCTTAGAAGGGGTCCCATAATCATTTATTGCTCGGAATGTCTCAACCAGGTTCACTCGGGTTTTAGATATCATACACTTAGAATTCATACCACTCTAAACCACTACACTAACTCTTCTCTCAGGAGAGAATCACTCGAGGTTTTCACTCGGGAATACAACTCTTCCTCACTCGGGTTTTACTTATATTTTTCTTCACTCGGTAAAGACCGTTCTCAATATCACTCGGGGATCCTCCCATTTGATCTTACACAATATAGGTTCATCCAAGATATTTTACTCAGAATCCATTGAAGTATCATCACTCGAACAAGAAGGCATAGCCATTTGCAGCCCCACTCGGAGTTGACTTCCCCAATTACGTCTACTCGAAAAATCATTAACTGAGCAATATTCTATCCATCAACACCTCTCAGTCTACCCAGACACAATCACCCGTATACAACATATATGTACATACATAATCATGCACTCGGAATACCCATTACCTTAACATCATTCATTCATCAGCACCTGTTATCCGATGCAAGCACAAGCTATCAACGTAAACCATATACGTATATAAACATACACTCGGGTCACAATAGCTCGGATTACTTATATATATATATATATATTCATATTCGTTATACAACACTGTTATTATGAGCCGGCCAAGGCTACAACTGACTAAACATGACAATGCATTATAAGCACTCAACACCCGGAGTGCACCTCACTCGGACTTGAGGCATTATCATCACTTCAGAGTCCAACCTGCACACACTGAAAATAGTGTAGGAGTGAGCTTTTACATATAAAATGACAGCTATTGACTCAGATTTTACCTCGATCCTCAATTATATAATTTACCAGGTTCAATCTATAATGATATATATATATATTGTCAATTAATATAAGAGTCAGACCACATCATCCAATCAGAATTCGCACAATAACATACATTCTCAATCATAGCATCACACTGCACTCAGCAACAGCATCAGTACATGCATATTCAGTCAGTCGGACTTCACTCATACGACATCATCCAGTCGGAGTTCACTCAAATCATTCAATCCATGCAAATCATAATAACCTCAATAACAATGCTCATTCACTCATGCATGCGGATTCGGCTTAAACAGTGATTTCAGTGCAGATTCCTTCCCGGCCCCTCGTCCACTAGCCCTTTCCATGTGGCACCGGTCACCCCGTGACGTCTCGAGACCCAGCTCTAGCTCCATCGGCTACCACGGGTCCTCATGGAACTAGCCAGGAATCTGACTGAAAATCATCTTATACGACTCCAAATGCCTTTCCGACCCCCCGTCCACTAGCCCTTTCCGTGTGGTTCCGGTCACCCCGTGACGTCTCGAGACCCAGCTCTAGCTCCATCGGTTACCACGGGTCCTCATGGAACTGGTCAGGAATCTGGGAGTCATCTCATATATGCAATCTCATGCAATTCCACAGCAAACATTCAAGCTTACCAGGCGCGTCCCATACAGCCATCAATGGGTCACAACCGATTCCCCACACGGCATTCAGATTCATTCGGAATCCCACATTTCCATTACAGCATCACATGCATCTATTATAGTAACTCACAACAAGCAAACCAAGGTAACCATATTACAGCACATCCACTTGACATTTTTAACGGAGTCAGCATGCATTTCAACACAACATTCAAAATGGGAGTCACGTATCAATTCACATCTCATGCATTCGGGAATAATGGTAACGCACATATGTATTCACTCAGCAGTCTCATGTTTCAACAACATGCATCACAGAAATATTAACAAGCACTCAATCACAACACATCGATCTACATCTTTCACACAACTTATCACATTAAGCAAGCACCCGGGACTCGGTCATAAACCATACACTTGACATGCAAAGCGCCCCCTACCTGCTGTCGGGGTTCCAAAACTCCTCGAGTTGCTATGCTGACCGATCGCCCTTCTGTTGCTCCTCCTCCACTAGCCTTCGAACTCAGCATTGATCCTGGACTAGAGTTGTTCTCTCCTCCAATGGGTTCGTCTCCCCCACGGCTCCAAGGCAATTCCCAACACAGCCTTCCAACTGGGACACTAACAGCTCCAAGTGGAAGAAGAAGGAGGGGGAAGAAGGCGACGGAGAGGAAGAAGAGGACAGGGAGTGGAACAGGGCCGCATTGATGTTCCTCCCAGGAAGCTCTCGACTCTCTCACTGCTCAACGCGAATGAGAGTGAAGAAGAGAAAACAGGGAAAGAAGAGACCAGACGCACGCACAAGAAGGGCTGTCCAGCGTAAATTCATAAAGGAAAGAGAGAGCTGAAGTTGTCTTATACCTTTAGGGACACATGCGTCCTTTCTCCTGGCATTATTATTATTATCATCATTATTTATTCAATCATTTTCTAACCAATCAGTAATTAGTTTAATTATTCATTAATCCCAATTCTGCAGTTAACCCTTAATTAATGGCCTAGTCTCAATCGGTAATTAAATTAAAAATCAGGATGTTACACTAATGAGTCTAATTAAATCCTTAATGACATTCAATGGTGCATTGTGTGGTAGATGATGTGAAACCACGATATGGATATGTTGCTTTGTGTAGCCAGAGTGGCCTATGATATTTAGAAGTGCATCTTTATATGATGTTATGAATAATTGAATGATTGATGGTGAGTTGATATATTTGTTATTATTGTAGCTTGAGTGGCTTGTGACTTTTGAGATTGTAATTGTAGTTGAATAATGATTAAGTATATGTGTTGTAATCCAGAGTGAGTTGATGTATATTTATATGTGTGCCTTGCTATTTATAGCCTGAGTGGCTTGTATAATGATTGAATTATAAGAATTTAGGAAATAATGATGAACTATAAGTATGTTTACTTTTAATATGTATGTGTATATATATGTTTGGAGGGTTAAGAATGGTCATGTTGGTAACTAATGAACATGCGTATGGTGTTCAAACACCTCAAATGAAAAGGATAGTAATGATCTAATAGGTTTACAATCGGTAATTAGAATATGAGAAATTGAAGAATGACACTAAAATAAGCAGAGAATATATATATATATATATATATATATATATATACAAATATATGTGTGTGTGAGAGAGAATGTAGTATTGTGAGGCTAATGTTATGCCTTTTTCAATTGAAGTTTCTATATTAATTAATTAATTCGGTGCCTACCCTTCCTGTGGTTGTTTCTTTTTTTAGTAACCAATGACAGGGATGTCACGAACACTGTAGAGGCGAGCATCAAATGAGCCAGAATTACTAAGGAATAAAGGACAATCCATATTGCTTATAATGATGTTGATTTATGAGTATACTATTTAAGTATCTATGTTCTGGTACTTTATGTTGTGTTGGTAATAATAGATGATAATTGATATAGGCATATGTTGCCTTATGTGTGTATATATTGTTTAGGATAGCATTGAGCCACTGTATTTTTGAATTGCGTGATCATAGGCGGGTGTTATTATAGGTGTGTATGTTTTGCTAACAGATGACACTGAGCCAATTGGATGATGATGTTGAATTATGTATATAATCCTAGGTATTGTGAATGTAGAGTGAAATGGCACTGCACCAATGTATTACTAAATTGTATTAGTGTGGGCAGGTGATTGTCGTGTATGAATATAGGCACTGAGCTTTGACAAACTATATTGAATAATTATGGTGGACTTAGGTCTAGCTGGTATTTATGGCTAGCAATGAGATAGGAATGATGATGTATAGTTTCAAATTGGGATTGACAAACCCAAGTATTTGAGATTACATTTTAAGAAGAAAAATGGCTAATTAAGCCAATTGAATAGGTAATTTTGAGTTCTAGTGGGAGTCAAAGTCCCCAGAAGGTGCCAATAGATCCATAGGCATATTTCTAGCTTATGTGTGAGGTAAAATTACGATTTGGATGAGATTTGATAGAGTTTTGGTGGTGGAATTGAAAGAAAGTGACCAAAATGTAATTTTTGCATAACTTCGTGATCGGGAGGAATTTTTTAGCATGGACTACGGCGACAAGTCCGAAATGAGTCATAGATAGTGCCCATAAAGTTTTGTAGCATTCAGAGATCAAACAAGCAAGTTAAGGGGCATGGAAGTTGACTCAAAGGTCAAAATTGACATAATTCTGCAAGTCTGTCTTTTGGTAATCGATTACTAGAGAGCAAAACCTGAAATCTGGCACATTTGCTCACAGGTAATCAATTACAATAATTGATTATAGACTTTCTGTAATCAATTACTAGAGTGAAAAAGGGGGTTAGTTGTTTTAAGTTACATACTGCTTAGGTTCTTAGCGTTTATTTGCGAGAGGCAATTCTAATTACAAAATTTTTTTTCTAATTTTTATTAGACCCAGGAGTAAATTCTAGGAATTTAGGCGGGGACGTTACAACAACCAATAATGAACAAATCTTTGAACATATTGTAAATATACTCTTTGTGATTTACAAGTAGTTAGTACATTATTGCTAGATATCTTACAAGTCCATGTGAATTTGACAAACCCTCTAAAATATTTATCGAAGCCCTTGAGAAGTTGGTGCACCTGTCGAAGAACCAACACCACCCCTCTCATCATCGTCACCACTTCTGCCACAACCATCATTGTCATTATAACCACCACTATTATCACCACCACCGTTGTCACCACCACCACCATCCTCATTTTAACTTAGAATTCCATATTTTAATTTTTTACAATATAAACATAGAATTAGTATTTCCAATGTAATTAGAATTAAAATTGTAATTTCAAATTACAATTCTAATTCTGAATACCAAATAGACCCTTATAGTTATTCGGGCTAAAAGTTGAAACTCAAATTATGCAGAAATAGGCCTAGTAGGCCAACGGAGAAATCACACGGACACTTTCCCACCCATATAACCATCACTCGCCTCTGTCTACTTCAAATCTGTTAACATTTGGAGTTTAACTTTGTATTTATTTATAATAAAATAAAATCTTTTATTATCTATAATTCAAATATTATAATATATATGGGATTTCAAAGGAGGCTTTTGAACAGTAGGTGCGAAGTGTATGTTAAGGTTTGGGTGTGTTTACACACATACATACATATAACTTGAAGATTAAAATTAAGGATAAATAAATAACACATTGTGATGAATTAATATATTAACATATGAGTATATAAATATGTATAATGTACGTTTTTTCACCATTGACATAAGATAAGATGTCTTAAGAAACACGTTGCATAAAGTGTTGGACAATACATACCCACTTAACAAAAATAAATTGAAAAGATAAAAAATGATAAAGGTAATTTAAATGATGCGAAACACAGTTGCCGAGGCACATTAGTATTACTATTTCTCGGCTTACACAAGCCAAAGTTACCCGCTACCTCGAAGTGGTCCCTCCCTCCCATCTGAACTCTTTTCAGTGTTCACCCCTTTACCTCCTCATGTGTAAAACAGAGAAAAGGTAAGCACTGCAAATCACAAAATTACAAAGCATGTCTTATTTAATGCACAGTGGAAATGATGGTATTAAATTTAATGTAGGTTTGGCCTCTTTCACACACACCATCATGCCATTTGCACAGGAATTTCCATCATTCCCTTTTCTTCTTTTACGTTCTGCCATTTCCATCATCATCCTGACAAATACAAAGACAATTCCTTAGAATTCTTCTCTCCATTCTTTTTGCCTCTCAGTTCTTTGTTGCCCCCACAACTCCCTGCCATATATTCTAACAACAATTCATTCTCATTTGCTACCAATTACTAGTTACTACTATTTCTTTGTTGCTTTCCTCTCTACTCTACCAAATAGTCAACTCCCAGACCCTCAGATTTTTACATTCAGAGAGGACCCTCATTTTGGCCTCTCCTTCTCAGGAATTAATTGAAATCAAACCATTTTCACTCTTCAACCTAGTAAAATATGCATTAAGATTTACACAACTCAACAAACTTTTAAACTAAGTATTATTTTTCTGAGATTTTAATAAAAATCAAACTTATATTAAAAAGACTCATAACAACTTATACATTATACGATTTATTCTTCTTTTAATATTATGGATATCAAAACATTATCTTCAATATAACTAGAATAAAAACAAAACACTAAATAGTTTTTTTTACTCATGATCAGACACTTGATGGATACTTTTGTAAGGAATATCTTAAACATTTAACTGTTCGTTATACAATTTTTACATTTTTATATTACAATAAATATAAGTAACTTTTTAAATTAAAATTAGAATATAGAATGATCAAATTTAATTAATTGAATATAATACATGAATTATTTTAAACCGATAAAAATAAAATAAAATGCCGCTCTAGCTCCCCTTGTTTGCTCGCTTCCGTAGGAATTTTGGTTGAAGTGCGATGGTTTCACTGCATGCTAGCTAGCTAGCTCTTGGTGATTGGTGCATGGAATATGATTTCAGAGATGATTTGACTTGTGTTTGACTGGGCTTTTTGGAAGAGATATGATAATTGATGTGTCCCTGATGTTTCATGGGTGTCGTAAGTTGCACAGAGAAGAGGCAACTTATTTTTTATTCGATGAAATATCGGTAGGAATTACATGAAGAACTGAAAATTAGTGCTTATAAAATATATTGAATTTTGACTATCAAATGTGAACAAACACGAAGGATTTAGGCTAATGAAGGAACAAACATATTCAAATTTTCAACATATATGCTGGGGATGTGGAGCAGAGGGCTAATATTGATCGAACAATCAATGAAAGTATAAAATTAATATAATGGAAAAATACAGAAATCCCAAGAAAAAAACGATTACTGGGAAAGATCTATTAAAAGACTAAAATTGATTATCAATTTCTCGATGTTAAGACCTGATCAACAAATGAACAGCTTGTCAGGGAAAATGTTGTATACACCGTAAAACCAGCACAGTTACCTACCACAACAGGAGCATATTTAATGATCATGCCTGAAGTGGAGTTGGGCCGAGTGATCTGATACACGGGTATCAGACTCTCTATATTAGTAACAATCAACTGTTTTAAGGTTTCATCCAGCTTAATCGTGAAGGATCCTATCAACATTAGAAGCCTAAGAGACTTGGCTTAAGTATCATATGTATCGATGTTTAAGACACAAGACACCCAGGACACCATACATGTTTCACTAAGGCTCATGTAGGTCTGAAGTATTTCTATAAATATTGGCATTTGACATAACTTCATCACATAACATGTAAATTTTAAGTAAATAGATTTTCTCGATCCTTTATGTAGGATTAATATTAAGCATTTTGGATTGACATTCAGGATCATCATCCCAGGTTGGCATCCAGGATTTGTTAGTTTAGATGAGGGAAGCTTTGCCATGGTTGTGAGCCATTGCCTTGAAAGTAAAATTCCAGCAAACCTCTAGGGCAATCCATGATATCGCTCCTCGAGGGTTTACATAACTACACACATGGATCAATGCACTCTAATCCTTATGTGTTGGAAACTCCACAAACGAATAAAAGAGAAGGAAGAAAGGGAAGGAGACGATGAGCGAAATACTTGCTCAAAATGTGTGAAACTATACTGGCTAAGGGTCCTTTTATAGGCATTGATGAGATCAAAACAAGTAAGAAAACATTAAATGCATTAACAAATCAAAACAAAATGGTTAATAAAATTATGGGTAAGCGTAACAGACCCCTAACCATGATTTTCCTTGATTCCCTACCTCATAACTGAAAGAACAGGAAAAAACCAAAAAAAGAAAAATTCAATGACAAAAGTTTTCTCTTTGATCTTGTAACTCAACCTAGCCCCTACCCGACTTGGCAGCATTTGTGTGTGTGATAGGGCTTGTTGACGATCGTATCCACTAGACTTTTATTCAAGGTATCAAATGGGGTTGATAAGAATATATAGAGTCATGATTCAAACGAAGAGTTTTCAATACGGGACATGGAAAATCAAGGAAAGTCAAAAGGCAAATCCATTATTCCAACAATCCTCCACTACTGGCTTTACAAGGAAAAGAATAGTTCTCTTGGAAGAGAAAGTTATTTTTTGTGCATAAGTGTTAATGCTCAAAGGATTCAATTAACACGTAATGAAGTGAGGCGACAACACTTTGTTCAAACAATGAATTACTCTTGAACTAAAGTTGGAACCCCTATTACACACCTTAACATCAAATGTATAGTTTCCATTATAAAAATAAAGTCTTTCTCAACTTTGGGAATCATATGAGTGTTTTAGAAAAATTGCCCAGATCTTTCAAAGAAGAAGATTTTTACCATTATGACTCACATATCTAGGATCCGGTGTGGGACCAGCCACAAGAGTTTAGGTGTTTTAGGGTTTACACACTGGTACAGTGGGTATCCGGTGTTATAATCCGATCTCTCAGTGGGAGAAACCGGTCTTGTTGTCCTGGAGATCCTTCACACCGACGTTTCGCGTTGAGAGAGGGTGAAAGGTGGTGCCACCTGCGAAGATTCTTCGACGCTCAAGTTAGAAGAGTGTATGAACTCAGTGAATACTCAAGCAATGCAATAGTAAAGAAGTGAGTTAGGACAACGTAACCTTGTATGCATTTTAGATTATGCTATTTATAGTTGAACGTAGGAAATGAATCGTTGGATGTAAGTGGGCCCATTGGTGCTGATAGCGTGTGGAGTGTGTCAATCAAAGTGGCTCAGTACTCAGAGTGTGTCAGGGGGTAGGTCAATTATCAGAGTACGATCCTGTAATAGGGATGGAGGATAATCACCTTTCTGCATATTTCGCTGACACATGTACTTACTCTCTGAGACAATTGACATTGACACATTCCGCTATGCAGGGTATCTTCGCTGATAAGTTATAAGGAACTCTTATCTCGCAGTGTCCCTGTGGCAAACGGTTATCGACGTGAAATGAGAACGAATGAAGCATCTGTTATAGTGGGGACGAATAGAACATCTGATGGAATGAGAACGGATGAAGGTACAACGGATATCCGATATGGCATCGTCTGAACTGTGACACTGGTTCCCCTCCTAAGTGGTCATTCTGACGTCATAACATTGGGGACCGGTATCCAGACCGGATCATTTGTCCCCTAGCTTATGTGAGGGACTGTTAGGTTGCTTACATGAGCTATACAGCCTTTGAGAAGTCTGGATGTCAGTGGAACGTTCTAGAACTTCCTTCTGAAAACTCCTCAACATCCGCTCTGCCAACTATGTGACCGCTCTTCTTATGTTATCCATAACAGATTCGGACAAAGATTTATATTGAGGGAAATCCCAAGAGTTTTTTGAAAATCAAAACTCTTGGTATTCGAGGAGTGGTTGGGATGCATTAAATGCGTCTGAAATGATTGGACATTAAATGTCCCTTTTTAACACGTGAACCATCATTACCCAAGAGTGTAACCGTCGATTGGGCTTATTGGGCCTGGATTTCAACTTATGCGAGCCCACTTCGTAAAAACATTTATTGAAACGTTACCATTTTCACGCTTTAATGTTACGAAATGACGAAGTCGTTTGAATCTTAAAGGTTGCATTTTGAAACAAACGTTGCGACTCTTGGCTGTTCACTGTGTTTCTTCGTTACCTATAAAAGGGGTACTTAACGAGTTTCGGAATCCATTTCTGCCATCAAGCTTAGTGAACCTCTGCTAAAATTCCTGAAGATTCCCTTGCTGCCTTTCATCCTCACAAAGTTCTTCTTTCTTTTAGGTAACCTCCCTAACCTTTACCTCTGTATTATTTTTAGTCATTTGCTTCAATCATGCGCCCTAGAACAAGCAGCGCTGGTACCTCAAACAGGGGGAATCTGAGCTCTCGTGCCCCCTCTAGCCGCCGTGGAGGAAGGATTCCAGTGAATCTTCCTACGGCTGGGCCTCGTCGCTCAGAGAGAGCTGAGACTTCGTCCTCGCGAGCGCCAGTTGATCGGTGCCGCTCTGAGGATCCCCTTGACTCGAGGGCCACCAGCAGCTCTGAGGATGGGTCAAGTAACGAAGGCTATCTCTCTGACGATGTTGCCTTCTATCACAGCACATACGCGTTCCATCGTGCATCAGGTACCATGGAGATTCCGGGGTCTGGCAAGACGTTGATTTTGCGGACTACTGAAGGGTGTGTCAATGTCGTGGCACACTGGCTGAATTGGGAAAAGCTGAACAGGGAAAGGCCGTACTGCTGGGTCGAAGATGAATTCCTGGAGATCCCTTCTCATCACGCAAATGAAAAGGGCGGCTCGGTCACTCTCCGCTGCAAAATCTACTCTGAGAAGAAGTACAAGGGACGCTTTCTCGTCCTTGCCCCTTTCCAACTGAGAGGGTCTGCCACCGTGTTCCTGACGAGAGGTCGGTCTACATGTACGACTTCGTCTTCCAAAACTTGGGAGTTTACTTCCCCCTGACAGAGTTTCAAATGGCCGTCCTACGCTTCCTTGACTGCGCTCCTACTCAACTGCATCCCAACAACTAGGGTCTGGTGCGGGCTCTCGAAGTTCTAGGAGAGCATTTCAACTTCACCGCCACTGTGGCCAAGCTATTTTATTACTGCCAAGTGGTCCGCCGTGTCAACAAGAAGGGCGGCCTTGGGTTCATAACACTCCGTTGTGACTTGAGGATGGTGAACTTTAAGTCCTACACCGAATCCGTGAAGGTGGACGGACGTTCTTTCAAACACTACTACACGCGGGTCCGAATTCAACCCAACAAGCCGGTCTTCTGGCTCAACAAGGAAGGATTCACTAAATTCCCTCTCAGTTGGTCGCACGAGCACTTTCTGCTGTTGAGCCATGCTTACTATACTGAAGAGAGTGAGCTTTCCTCTCACTCCGTCGAGGTACTGAGTGCCATGCAGACGGCCTCAAAGACCCTCAAGGGGTTTTCCTGCAGGCTCCTCCTAGGGGGTGACGATGTCCGAACCACCTACCTCTGTAATACTCGTTCTTAACTATGGTTACGTTATGCATTTATTCCGCTCTAATGGTTTTTCTTCCCAAGTGCTGACTCAATTCTCCTTGTTTTGTAGAACAAATTAAAAAAGCCTGTCCCGAAATATTGTCCCTGAGGACTATGCTAGCTGATGACGATTCTTCCTCCAAAGAGAATGAAATTCAAGCCAAGCGGAATTCCACCAAGGCTCCAACCATTCCTCTGACCTCTGCAGTGGGAGACGAGGTCCCTCTCCTTGATGAGGAGGAGCCTGAAAAACAAACAGAGGCTACGGAGCAGAGTAATGAAGAGGACGTCCCAGAGAAAAAGAAGAAAAAAAGGCGTCTGGTCAAGACGTCGGGCATGGAGAAGCCTCCCTCTGGTGACCCTGCAAAGAAGCGTCAAAAAACCCTTGAGGAATTTGGGTTAAAAAAGGACAAAGGGAAGAAGCCCATCTCCGACTCAACTGCCCCTCCCTCACAGACCACGTCTGGGTCGGACTCTGGGAGCGGTCCTTCCCCAGTATTTGATCCTCCAGGTGAATCCTTTCTCTCACCCTATCTCTGGTTCCAGGGGTCTGTGCCCCCCACTCTTCCAAAGGCAAGGTATTGTCTCTGCCCTTCTCTCGATGCTGCTGAAGTTCGAGGTGCTTGCAAAGCCGGCCGCTGGAAGCTAGATGAGCTATCTGGCCTCTTGGACTCCTTGAGCGAAAAGGCGGACTATATGGAGCAAGTTGAAAAACTTGAAACCGACATCGCCAAAAAGGAAAATTGGGCAGCCAGGCAAGCTGAGATTCACAGGGGTGTGGAGGCTGAGCTGAAGAAGGCCAAGGAAACACTTCAAAAAAAGACAGAAGAAACAAGCCAGCTTCACTTTGCCAACAAAGCTTTAGAGCGGCAGGTCACTGAGCTTCAACAGCAAAATAAGTCCATCCCACTCTTTGAAGAAGAGCTACAATTAGAGAAAAGAGATCGGCCAAGCTTGCTGACGATCTCAAAACAATGGAGGCCGATCACAATAAAAGCCTAGGGGAGTAGGAGATCCTTCGGAAGGAAATGCAGGCCCAGATCGAAGAGCTGAAGAAGGGGAGTATGAGCACTGGTCCATCGGAGGAGGATTTTGCCAAGCTTCAGAAGAAATTATCTGCTGCTAAGGCCAAGGCTGCCAAAGCCTTGGAAATATGCAAGAAGTTGGCTTACGAATCCTTCGGCCTGGCACTTCGTCAAGTATTTTACTGCAACCCTGACATGAAGCTTAATCTGTATGGATTGGATCCGTTCTATGAGTTCCACAGAGGGAAACTTGTCGAAGTGAAGAAGGACGGCTCGCACCAGGATCCTCGCAAAGCTCTTTATGAACTGCCTCCACTTCCGGAGGGTCAAAGCATGGAACCTGCACGGTCCAATCCTGGCCCCGAAGGTGAAACACAAGAAGGTGCTCAAACTGGCCCAGAGACCGAAGCGGATAAGGCTCAAACTGAGGGAGCCGAAGAGGAGAGAGCAGAAGTGCCCACCTCGGAGAATCAACCACCTGCTCCTTGATTTTATGCATTCATTTATAGTTGTGTACTGGGATCAGCTCCAGTTTTAACACTTTGAGACACATAAAATTCTCCTTTGCAGAAATAAAATTTGCTTTTTCTTCTCTTCAATCATTTGTGTCAAATATACAGTTGCTGGATAACTTAGTCGTATACACAATACTTTACCTTTTCAATACCTTACAAATCCGCTCTGCTTAGCTATATTGCTGTTTAAAGCGTGTTTATCAACTCGAAGTAAGATAACAAAAATGGTAATCAAAGAAACAACAAATAAGTTAAAGTATACCCTGCCCCCAAGTATAAGTATTTTGGGAAAGGAAAGTTTGTTGCAAAACGTTACCTTTAACTTTCTGGAAATTAGAAAAGTTCATCCGATCTCGGAGGTGTAGAACGGCCATATTCGCGTTTAACCGCCCCATTCTAAATGCTTCAGAAATAAGGACGGAAATTGTATTTGGAGTTCGGTGCAACCCTTTCCTCCAAGCCTTCATGTAGGTTTCGGTATGACTTTGTAAAAGGTTAGTGAACTACACCTTTCTCTTGAGGTTCGGTCTTGTCCTACAACTCAAGTCTTCAATGGTGTTTGGTTCGATCCTACTAGCCATACTTGGAGTTTGGTGCAATCCTACAATCCAAGCCTTCAGACGGTGTTCGGTTTGATCCTACTAACCGTACCCAGAGTTCGGTTTAATTCCTACAATCTGGGCCTTCAACATGGGGTTTGGATCAGGGCTAATCCTGAACCTACTGCGTCGGTTACTCGGGGTTCAGCGTGGTCTTGAAAATGAACCAGCTTACTACGCCCAAGCCTTCAAATGGTGTTCGGTTCGATCCTACTAACCATACTTAGAGTTCGGTGCAATCCTACAATACAAGCCTTCAGACGGTGTTCGGTTCGATCCTACTAACCGTACCCAGAGTTCGGTGCAATCCTACAATCCGGGCCTTCAGATGGGGTTCGGTTTAATCCTACAACCCATTTCCCCCTCGAGGAGTTACATCGTCAATACACAGAATAGGTGATTGAGATCATCTGTCCTGAGGGTCTGTAATCATCCCTCAAGGAGTTACATCGTCAACTACAGACTGAGTAGTTGAGATCATCCGTCCTGAGGGTCTTCAATCATCCCTCGAGGAGTTACATCGTCAACTACAGATTGAGTAGTTGAGATCATCCGTCCTGAGGGTCTTCAATCATCCCTTGAGGAGTTACATCGTCAACTACAGACCGAGTTGTTGAGATCATCCGTCCTGAGGGTCTTCGCTCAAAACGGCTTATAGCTATAAATCACATCATACAAATGAGAGAGTGAGATTGATAGAGTCGTAAATTGCACTTTCATTAAGTTGAATAGATATTACAAAGGGAGCGTAGCTGGGGTCATGCCTCGTTAAAACCCTCTTGAGAAAACCCAATGGGAAAAAACTCAAGTAAGGAAAAAGAGTACATGTCGTCTTACCAACTAGCTGTAATAAATACGTAAGTTCTGAGTGTTCCACTTATTGTGAATTGAGGTTCCATCGAGCTCCTCGAGTCGGTATGATCCCTTTCCTGTTACCTCAACAACTCTGTAAGGGCCTTCCCATGTTGGTGCTAGTTTCCCTTGATAAGCAAATTTATTGCCCACACTTGCCTTCCTCAAAACAAGGTCTTCGGTGTTGAATGCTCTGTATTGGACACGCTTGTTGTACCGGAGAGCTGCCTTAGCCTTTATCGCTTGGTCTCTCACAAATGCTCCCTCTCTTAACTCATGAAGAACGTCCAATTCTGATGCCAGATTGGCATCATTATCCTCTGCTGAAAAGTATTCCACCCGGGCCGATCTGGTTTGTAACTCTATTGGTATCATCGCCTTGACCCCGTAAGTAAGCCGATATGGGGATTCATTAGTGGAGGAATGTGGTGTAGTACGGTATGCCCACAAAACATGGCATAACTGATCAGTCCAGCCCTCCTTCGCTTCTCCAATACGCTTCTTCAACCCCTTCAGCACCTCCCGATTAGCTACCTCAGCCTGGCCGTTCGTCTGGGGGTGCTCCATAGATGAAAATATTTAGACTATCCCCAGTCCTTCGAGCAAGTCAGTAAACTTTCTGTCTGTGAATTGGGTGCCGTTGTCAGTCACGATCCATCCTGGAACACCAAATCGAGCTATGATATTTTCATACACAAAGCGCCTTGTCCGCGCAGATATGATATGCACTACTGGCTTAGCCTCGATCCACTTGGTGAAGTAGTCTACCCCCACAATCAAATATTTGATACCTCCTGGAGCGGTGGGGAACAGACCCAAGATATCAAGGCCCCATTGGTAGAACGGCCAGGGCATAGCGGATGAAGAGAGTTCTTGGGCCGGCGTGTGATGAAGATTGGAAAATCTTTGACAAGCATCACACTTCTTCACAAAATCTGCTGAATCCTGCTTCACCGTGGGCCACCAATAACCAGCCCTGAGGATTTTTCTCATTAAGCTTCGACCTCCAGCATGGTGCCCACACTGCCCCTCGTGTACTTCCTCTAACACTGCTTGTACCTCGTCTTCTCTCAAACAAAGGAGGTACGGGACAGAGAATCCCCTTTTGTAAAGAACACCATCAACCATGGTGAAGTACGGCAGTTCTCTTTTCACTCGTCTCCTCTCCTTCTCATCAGTAGGGAGATGTCCATCTGCCAGATAGCGGATGTAAGGGATGACCCAAGAATTCTCATAAGGATAATTGACCATTATGGCATTCAAAGAGGGAAACAGAGGGATGCTTGGTGTTGTCAATGTGCTCTGAACCACCGTCGTTGTACTGCCAGGCTGTTTTGTGCTTACAAGCCTTGATAAGATATCCGCTCTGGTGTTCTCCTCTCTTGGCACATGCTTGAATTCTAGAACATCGAATCTCCCCTTCAACTAATTCACACAATTCAAGTATAGTTGAAGTTGTGGCTCTCTGACCTGATATTCCCCCTGGATTTACGAAATCACCAGCTGTGAATCACTACACAATGTAACTGCTGACGCCTCGATGTCAATCGCCGCTCGGAGGCCGGCCAGGCATGCCTCATACTCAGCTTGATTATTGGAGGTTTTAAAATTGAACTGAAGGGAAATTTCCAAATGCACACCATCATCACTCTCCACTACAACACCGGCTCCATAACCCTTACTGTTTGATGACCCATCAACGTAAATGGTCCAATGCGCTCGAGGTGTGGCTGGATCCGACCCTATCATTTCCACCATGAAATCTGCCAGTACTTGAGCTTTAATAGCGCCTCGAGGTTCATCAGAAATTTCGAACTCAGAAAGCTCGATAGACAACTTAATCATCCTTCCAGCCAGATCTGGCTTGCTAAGTACTGAGCGGAGGGGTAAATCCGTTTTAACAAGAACTGGGTGCGCATGAAAATATGGCCTCAACCATCGTGAAGCCCACACGACTGCTAGAGCAGCCTTCTCAATCTTTTGATATCTTCCTTCTGCCCCTTGGAACGTCTTGCTGGTAAAGTACATCGGCCTCTGCCCCTCCGGAGTTTCTTTAACCAGAGCCACGCCTAGGGCTTCATCAGAAATTGCCAAATATAAAATCAGAGTCTCACCAGGGTCAGGCTTTACCAAGATTGGTGGACTTGAGAGCACGGCCTTAAGCTGCTGGAAAGCTTGTTCCTACTCCTCTCCCCATTCAAAGCTCTTGTGTTTCTTCAACACCTTATACAGAGGAAGGGATCTATGCGCCATCTTGGGCATGAATCGAGCTAGAGCGGCCACCTTCCCGTTCAATGATTGTACCTCCCTTAAATTCTTAGGGCTCTGCATATCCAGTATGGCTCGACATTTTCAAGGATTGGCCTCAATACCCCACTGGGTCAACATGAAGCCCAGAAACTTCCCTGCTGGAACTGCAAAGGTGCATTTTAGTGGATTTAGCCTCATGTTATACTGTCGCAGCCTAGTGAACACTTGGCGCAGATCTTCGATGTGATCTCCTCCAGCAGGAGTCTTTGCAATGATATCATCAATATATACTTCCACAAGCTTAGTGTGCATTCCTTCAAATACTTGATTGATCATGCGCTGATAAGTAGTACCAGCGTTCTTTAGTCCAAATGGCATGACGGTGTAACAGAAAACACCCCGGCCATTGACAAAGGCCATTTTCTCTTGATCTCCTTCCCACATCGGAATCTGATTGTACCCAGAATAAGCATTCATGAAACTAAGGTACTGATAACCAGATGAGTCATCTACCATACGATCAATATTTGGGAGAGGATACGGATCCTTGGGGAAACACCGGTTAAGGTCTATATAATCCGTACACATCCTCCACTTGCCATTAGCTTTCTGCACCATCACTACGTTGGAAAGCCAGGATGAATAACGAATCTCCCTTATAAAACTAGCCTTCAACAGTTCCTCTGTTTGCTCACACGCTGCCTTCTGCTTCTCTGGTCGCAACCTCCTCTTCTTCTGGGCCACCGATCTCATTTTTGGGTAAACAGCAAGTTTGTGGCAACAGAAATCAGGGTCCATCCTAGGCATGTCTACTGCAGTCCATGCAAAAAGGTCCTTAAACTCCTACAAGAGAGCTAACAAACGCTGCTCCATGCCTGCCTCCAGGTTATCATTAATGTGCGTGACCTTCTCTGGGGAATCTCCTAAGACGACGTCCCTGGAACCACCATCCAGTGTGGGCTTTGAGGGGTTAAGGGGGTCAATCTTCAATTCCGCCCTGGGGTCCAAGTCAATCAGACTGACAGACCCAACCGTTGTTCCTCCGTCGTTCAGCTTCCTCTTCTTATTAAACGCTTCCAACTTAACCATGTTGAGGCTCAGGTTATAACAGTATCGAGCCATCTCTTGATCTTCACGGAGAGAGGACACACCATTGTCCTTGTCAATGAATTTGATCAAGAAGTGAGGAGTGGACACAATTGCTTCCATTGCATTCAGGGTAGGACGGCTTATAATCCCGTTGTAGGGGGATTCCACATCGATCACCAGAATTCTTGATTTTACCGTTCTCACACCAGGCTCTCCCTCAAAAGAAATGAGGGTATCAAGATACCCTTTAGTAGGTTGCTTCGCCCCATTAAACGCTGTGAGCTCTTGTGTGTATGGCTGTAGATCTGCATCATTAAAACCCATTCTTTTGAAACAGTTATAAAAAATTACATCGCAAGAACTTCCGTGGTCAACAAGGATCCTCTTCACATCCTTGTTAGCAATGACAACAATGATCACCACTGCGTCGTCTCCTCCTGGGATCGTTGGGCCAAAGTCATCATCGGTAAATGACACCATCGGGGCTGCCACACCGTCCCTAAAAGGGCGGTTATCTCTGGGTTTGCCCTGGAAAGACAAAATCATCCAGTGGTGATTTTTTCGGGCTGTGATTGATGCTCCTCCTCCAGCAAATCCTCCAGCAATCATCTCAATCACTTCACGCCTGCCCTGCCTCTGTTGCCGAGGCATGTTGTTCTGCTGGTCTCCCTCAGCGATTACCATTCCTTTCTGCTTTTCAGCTGTAGTAAACTTCCTGACTTGGTTACGACTATTGTCATCTTCATCGTCTGGATCTCTCCCCCTTTTGTCCATCCTATCAGGCTCGTCAGAGGATCTTTCTCTAAATAAATATTGTTTCAGCTTTCCTTCCCTAATGAGGGTCTCCACCGTATCCTTCAATGTTTTACACTCGTCTGTGTGGTGCCCCATTTGTTCATGAAAGGCGTAATATTTACGTGGGTTACCAATTCTTTTGACTAGGGGTGGCTTCCCTATACCAAAAACACTGAGCGTTAGCCAACCAACCTCCCTCATGATTTGTGAATGCCTGGCGTTCAGAGGAGCATAGTTACCGAAAGATGAGACGCGCCTGTCTCATTGATGAGGTCGAACGCTTGCAAAGTCCTCTCGGAAGGTATGCTTCTCTGGTCTTATCCTCTCCTTCTCCCTCCGTGGCTGCTGAGAGGGTACTGGAAGCTTCATTCTAGCTGCTGTAGCCTCCAGATGCATTTCTATACCCATGTACTTGGAAGCTTTCCTTCGAAACTCCTTGAAGGTTGTTGGGGGGCTCTTTGCCAAAGATAGGGCAAAAGCGGATCCAGGTTGCAAAGCTTCCACTACAATATAGAGTTGTATGGCCTCCGTAAGGTTGGGGACCAAAGCAGCCTCCTTATAGAACCTCTTCAAAAACTCCTTAAGAGTTTCGGTCTCTCCTTGCCTTATCTGGGCCAAGGTGTGAGAAGTTCTTGGGATGTCCCTGGAGATGATGAAATGGCTTTCAAACGCAGCTGCCATTTCCTCCCAAGAATCTATAGATCCTGAGGGCAGGCTTTTGAACCAGCTGAGAGCCTCCTCTGTCAGTGTTCTTGGGAACATCCTACACATGACGTCTTTATCAGCTCCCAGATACATAGCTTCATACACATAAGCATCCAGGTGCTTAGTGGGATCAGTTTCTCCATTGTACTTGCCGATTGACAGTGGCTGAGTCGTTTACAAGTGTTTAGGGATGACAACATTCATCAGCCTTCTCGAGAAAGGAACACTGAGTCTATAAACACCAGAGGTCACCACTGCTTGCTCCCTTCTCCTGGTACTTACCCTATCACCAGAGTCTTAGGTCTACTCTCTCTCCTCGTACGTAGGGATTTTTGAGTATTGGAGGGTTGTAGATCTTTCCGTCACTGATGCATGGTGAGCCTCTTCTGCGTGGGACGTTACCCTGTCCCCAGTTCCTCTTTTTTCCTGCTTCAACTCCATCAACTCCTCCCTGAGCTGCCTAATAACCTCATCGTGAGGATCAGGGGTTGGCACTTGCACCATCCTTCGATTGTTGGTAACAGGAGATTCAAAGACGAGTCTCCTCCCAGTCTGTTGGTGGGTCATGTCCTCCACATTACCATCAACAAAATCACGTCCATCACCTTCCATTCTGACAACCAAACTTCTATGAAAAGTGGGAATAACTCTAACGTGTCCCACTGGGCGTGCCAATGAACTAGTCTGAACCGGGGTCTAGGATCCGGTGTGGGACCAGCCATAAGAGTTTAGGTGTTTTAGGGTTTACACACCAGTACAGTGGGTATCCGGTGTTATAATCCGATCTCTCAGTGGGAGAAACCGGTCTTGTTGTCCTGGAGATCCTTCACACTGACGTTTCGCGTTGAGAGAGGGCGAAAGGTGGTGCCACCTGCGAAGATTCTCCGAGGCTCAAGTTAGAAGAGTGTATGAACTCAGTGAATACTCAAGCAATGCAATAGTAAAGAAGTGAGTTAGGACAACGTAACCTTGCATGCGTTTTAGATTATGCTATTTATAGTTGAACGTAGGAAATGAATCGTTGGATATAAGTGGGCCCATTGGTGCTGATAGCGTGTGGAGTGTGTCAATCAAAGTGGCTCAGTACTCAGAGTGTGTCAGGGGGGTAGGTCAATTATCAGAGTACGATCCTGTAATAGGGATAGAGGATAATCACCTTTCCGCATATTTCGCTGACACATGTACTTACTCTCTGAGACAATTGACATTGATACATTCCGCTATGCAGGGTATCTTCGCTGATAACTTATAAGGAACTCTTATCTCGTAGTGTCCCTGTGGCAAACGGTTATCGACGTGAAATGAGAACGAATGAAGCATCCGTTGTAGCGAGGACGAATAAAACGTCTGATGGAATGAGAACGGATAAAGGTACAACGGATATCCGATGTGGCATCGTCTGAACTGTGACACCGGTTCCCCTCCTAAGAGGTCATTCTGACGTCATAACATTGGGGACCGGTATCCAGACCAGATCAATATTAATTACCTTCGTATAGTGCATCTCATAAGCATTTATATGAATAAATGTTTAGTAAATAACTTTGAAAGTACATAAGTGCATCTCCATGACATTTTTCTCATAGATACATCAACTGCATCTCGATAACATCACCATAACAGGTGATGTATCTCTTTTAAGTCAAGCATACTTTCTCTTGCCAAAGGGATAAGATGTAATGCATTTAGAGTAATCGTATGGTTTAGTTTGACCTACTAAATTGAGTATCCGTCATATTTTTGTCCCATTCAAGGCATAAAACCTATCCTACTCAACACATCCAATATAAATCTCTCGGTTAACCCCTGAGTAAGAGGATCAGCTATAAATTTTTCTCACTTCTTACAAAACCAAGAAAAATTACACCATTTTTAACTAATTTCCTAACAACATCATGTCTAACACGAATATGTCTTTTCCTCCCATTGTAAGCATTATTGTTGGCAACTTCTGTTGTACATTATGAGTCATAATGAAGTGATGTTGTTGGTGCGAGTCTTCCCTACAAAGGTATCTTAGCTAATAAGCTTCTCAACTATTCTACTGCTTGATTTGCTAACTCAAAAGTAATGAATTTAGATTCCATAGTGGAACGGGCAATACATGTCTATTTTGTAGACTTCTAGAAAATAACTTGATCTGGGTCAGATACCGGTCCCAAAGATGTGCTTTAAAGTTTCACCATTGGCCACATCGAACCTAACCAACCTTGGAATGAACACTTATCAGTCTCGTTGGAGTGAGACTTTGTTATACGCCTACCCCAATTTTCTCCCTTCGTATACACACCATGTCATATATCCCTAACTGGAGTCAGTATGGCAATCTGTGTAAGTCTACCGGTGTAGCCCATTACCAGAGTTAGGAATCACCATGAGTAAGTACAAGGCATACTGGATCTTATCCTATAGAGGATGGTAAGAACGCCTACAAGTATGACATCTTTATACTTGATTTATTAAGTTCGTACTAACATATTCTACGTAGGACGTTCTCACCGTCACTCCATATAAATGCATCTTATTCACGCCTCAAAGAAAATATGTGTTATATTTACTAAATCCACACTTTATGCTTCGATATTAAATATCCAGACTAACTTGAGCATCAAAGTGTCTTTGTAGGTGACACCACATCTCACCTTTCATTGTGTTATATTGGTGTGATAACAAGAGAAGGCACCAGGACATCAGTCCCTAAACCTGTCTACGTGACATCGGTCAGCATAGGATTGGACGATAGCACCACAAAGAAATAAATCAGTATCCTAATCGGAGTCCTATCCCACATACTAGATAGAACATTGGCACGCCTAGTAGGACCCATTAAAGGTATTCCCATGTCTGCAAGTACTTTCTACATAATCTTGGACGCTTCACCAATGTAGGTTCCTAATCTTATATGACCACATCTGACATGTACCCATCGGAGATTTACACGTCCCATATGTTAACTTCAAGCGAGGCAACAATGCCTACAGTAGACAACAATGTGGTCACTTTAAAAAGGCCATAATGCTTCAAACAAGGAAAATTTCTCTAGAATTTCTAAGCATTATTATGTATTTTGAATAGTTGTGGCTGACATATGATTGATAATGATAACACATATATCATGTAGCTTTCATCCTTTTACAACATTTTTAAGATGGTGTCAAATACACCACCTCCGGTGTTACAATAATGAGGAGAATAGCCTCAATTAGTGGTGAAGATTGGTGGTCTCATATGAGGCCCCACATTGAACCCTAACAAGTGGCACCCCAATCATTGGAAATGATGATTAACTACTTGGCCTCAATGAGTGGCAAGAATTAGTCACCAACTAAGTGTTATATCGGACCCTAATGAGCGATACAAGTAGAACATAGCCCTTAGAGTGGCCTAGTTAACTAACCACCATGAGCCTAGTTAACTAGCCACCATGAGCCTAGTTAACAAAGCCCTAAGAGTGAAACCCTGATAATTAGAAATGATGATTGGATACTTGATCCCAACAAGTGGCAAGGATTGGTTACTTTTGTTGGAACCATACCGGACCCCTAAGTTGTGCAAGTAAAGCCTCTAAGAAAATGGAGCCTACCCAAGAACAATAAAATAGGCTACAAGGTTTTAAATCATTACCCTAAAACTAAACTACACGCTCGGCCGTACATGTAGCCAACAACTTGGCCTATGAAAAGCCCCAATGACACCTTCATGCCTTTGGTCGACATAAAAAGCTTCCACGAGAAGGCTGTCAATTATGGTTGATAACTATTAGTGGAGGAAAATTCTTAATAAACCATAGTGGTTTCAATTAAATGGTACAGGACTCCAAGGTAACTTCCTACTCATTCAATTCCTTACCCAAGCCCTCATTGAATAAATTTTTTATCTGAGACGAAAAGATTATTAATTTATGCCAGAGCAGGCAACATTATTATTATTCTCTTATACCAGATTTTAAAAGGTGTAGTACTCTTTTGAAATTCGGTATATTTAAATAAAAACGTTATCATTAAAACATGGGAGAAAACCCTAAGTATAGAGGTTACAAAAAAGAAAAGGCACATCAACTTATCAAATGTCAAAATTAACAAGGTTGAAAAAAAACTAAGACAAAAAGCTAAACTGGAGTTCATCCCAACTACAAAGGCATTATTTTGCAGGTACAAATTAAGTAGGAGGAGTTGAAAGAGTCTTGTGCTAAAGGATGGTTTTGGCGTTAGGAATTCCCACTTTCTCTTCATCTGAGCTTTTATCCTCCAAGGATAGTGTATTCGACTCCATCAATAGATTTTAAGAAAGAGGGAGTACTCAGTATGGCTCATGTGTCAACTTTACGAGTTGGCCATGTACCTCGTTGTATAAATGGCCACTGTGAAACTTATAGTAAACATCTATCCCACAGATATTCAGCTTGACCTTGGGATCCCGATGCATAACTTGTCGAACCATGTGACACCCTATTTAACTAGGACAACCCCTTTTATTGGATCCATCCTACTTAACTAAGGTGTTATGAGTTTGTAAATTTTTGGAAGATTTTTTTTATACGAAAATAGAACAGTGGTTTCTAGGAGCAGTTTATCACATGAGATATACAGTAAGTTTCATGCATACTCTTGAAGTCATAAGCACGTAGGCTCCCAAAATAATTGTACATAACAATAGAAGTATACCAATAGGTATGCTTCCACACTAGTCCTTAGTTAGACACAACATGATCCTTTCTCTGCACGCTTCCTTCCTTCTACTGCCTAAACTCTTTTCCTCCTTCCCCTTAATGATCTTCTAAAATTTCAATGAGACATACACAACACTAGAGGGGTGAGTATAGTACTTCCAACCCTATGGGTATTCATGTAGTAGGTAGCTAAGTATAACACATTTATACAACCATTTAATAATCTATTAAACACTTAGCTTAAATGATTACTGTCCATACAATGGGTTAGTTGTTGGTAAACAATGTGTAGGTTAGAAGTTTTATATGTTAATGGTAGGCAATGCATGAATTAAAAGTTTTATGCTTTATCTTTCATTAGTGTTTCATGACACTACGAGGCTCATAACTCATCATCTCGACATCATCATCACGCCACAGTATGTTTACTAGGCAACACAATCATAATCATTTGCTAAGGTGGCCGGAGTACACCAGTTCTTCACAATAGCAGGGTAATGGACACACGTCCAAATACAATATGGATCCATCACCACATATCATGATCACTTAACAACCAGAATTGGCTCTCCATGGTCCTTAGTGACATTCACCTAAGTCAAAGTAAACTAGGCTTGCCATGGGCTTCCTGGCTCTAGGTGCGACTTTTGAACCATTGGGTACCTGACCTAGTTCTACTTCCAAGATCCCAACATATAGATCGGAATGAAGATGCCCTCCAATGTAGCCATTATTGTGGCTATAGCATTCAACCTCTACTCCTTCTAACTATGACGTATGCATAATGCAACATTTTATCTTTCACTTGTTTAGTTGAGTGTCAGGTATGGTGCTTGACTTAGCATCCCTTTGTCCTTAGTATGCGGTTCAGTATGTATTAGAAAACTATATCAAAACTTTATATTTATAACTTGTAGAAATTCCTCTTTTTAGAAGTCTTAGGAAAATATGGCATAAATTTTTAAAATCATAAAGTATCTCGTAAAAATAGTGTTACTCAATAGCGCTTATAAATTATAAAGTATAGTTTAATTAAATTAATTTTGTCAATTGCTTATAATTTCAGATAAAAATTTAAATTCTTTGAATAAGTTTATTTTACAAAATACTATTTAATTTAAATAAATCTAAAACTTATTATGTAAACATTAAATCAACTTATCATATTAAATGATATTTTTAAATCTATTTTCAAATCTAAATATGGAAAACTCTTGAAATATATACTCTTTACTGTGCGTACTTTTACCATCGGTCAGAAACGTAGTCTCGTCACATTTCCCTTGGTGGACTGGATTTCCTCCGACTTTAAGTAAGAATATTTTTCTAAAATAACTTTATACCTTTCCAAACTAGTTATAAAATATCATTTAATATCTTCTAAAAATTTTAATAGAAATAGTTAAACATTTATTCAACTCATACTTCTCAAAAATTTGTCGTTTGTTTGTATTTTCTCGTAAAACTTGATTTTTATAATTAAAAGACCAATTTTACACATTTTCAAAATCTATACCTAATTTTTAATATAATTTTATAAAATAAATAAAAAAAATCTAAATTTTCTTTATTTTTCCTATTTTCCTTAAAATTTTATCAATAAAACATTTTTCTATGTGTTTCTAAGAACAAAGTTGTCGAACTCATATTTTTATCAAAACGTTCATAGGTTCTTCACAGAATCCAATTTTCCCACCTCATCACAAGCCAATAAATATTATTACTGAAACACCCCAAAAATTAAGGATACATTTTTTACGATTTAAAAATAATTATAAGTAGAATAAATTCAATATATATAATACCAAGTAATTACCACAGATCATTAAATAAATCTCATATATAAAGATATGAGAAGGTATTAGAGTGCTCCTTGGACGATCGGACTCGAGATCGTCACAAGGGAAAAGTGGAAAATTTGATAAAATTTAAGAGTTATCAAAATGTGTGGAAAAAGGAAAGGAAAGATGCCTCATTAATTTGTTAAACATTAGAAATATGATTTCATAATAATAATATCATTTCTGTGATATAAGGATTCCAAAACAAGCAAGAAAATTGAGCAAATGAGTAAAAATCAAGAAACTGGATACAGGGCAACTCGCTCGAGCGAGTCCCTGTCTCGCTTGAGCGAGACCCACATGGGTCGCTTGGGCGAGGCCAGCAAGCGTGAGCGAAAACGCTCCATAACCGAAATCACACTCGCTCGCTTGAGCGAATCGCCACCCAAAGACTATTTTGCTTGAGCGAAAATGGTCCAGAACCATTCTGCCATAATTTCGATTGAGCGAGGCAAAGCCCGCCTAAGCGAATTGCCTCCAGTAACTCACACCTGATACATAAGTATCTTGCATAGGCAAGACACCAGTTCGCCTGAGTGAACCTCATCTAGAAACAACTCCACACCACACTCGCTTGAGCGAAGGCGAGACCGTTCGAGCGAGAAACGTCCACAATGCACATGCCAAGTGCAGAGTCATCTCGCTTAAGCGTGAACCACACTCGCTTGAGCGAGATTAGGCCAAAGGCCATATAGCTGATACAGGGGATTCTCGCTTGAGTGAGATTATCAACACATGCGCAGAAAACATGTAAATTTCACAACTTAACATATGAAAATCCATCCCAAGCAAAATTGATCAAAATTGATATATCACATACATTATATTAAGCATTTAAAACTTGTCTCAAGCATCCATATTCAATAATTTCCATTCCAATTCATTAATCATATCAAAATCAAACTTATCATCTCATATGCTTTATAAAGTCCAAAATATATATAAGTATCCATTCATTCATCAATTTTAATAGCATACCATATCATTTATATCATCCACACATTGTTAAGGTCATTAATGAAAATAAGCCATACACATAAGGGTCTCATTTTCCTACATGACCTCCAAAATCATCATTCATCATATCAATTTACAAAATTGAGCATATGTACATCATATACTCTACAAAATGACAATATGCCGGCCAAGGCTCACCCACTTTCCTTTCACATTTACCTTCATCGACACTCGACCTTCAAAAGAGTAGGATTTACATCACACCTACATCAAATTTAAAATGGCAACTAGGAGGTGACTAACATATTCCATATGTATCAAAGTCATACATTATGATGATATCCATACATGCTCACATATGATACACTTCATGAGACACATCATAGTTTCATTCACATACTCTCTCATTTCATAGCAACATGCTACATACTCAAGAAAATACATTACAACACACATATCTAAATCATTGGCATTCTCAAATAACATAATCACACACATAATGTTAGTGCCACAATTCTTTCCTCTTTATTTCTCAATCATCTATCTCCACCACGGGCTTTTAACTAGGCATATCTCCGGCTATATTCAAATGCTCTTATAGCTAATGCATATGCACAAAGGGATTTTCATCAAATGCGGATCTGACTGTGGGAAACAACAACATACTAAATGTGGGACAAGCATAGGTGTGCTACTATGCACCTACTGTAGTAGAAAAATGTGTACACATATACCTCAATTCATGCATGCTCAACAACATACTTTTACTGGTACCAAACCTCTCTCGCCCCTATATAGCACTAGTCACCCCGTGACTTGCAAATCTATAATCATGGCCTTACTTGCAACAAGTGCTACGGGCCCCTCCCAAACACACATCGAGAGAGCCATGTCCCGTCGGACACAATTAGCCACATCCCGCCTCATACCGGGCCACCAGAAATTCTTCTTCAAATCTTGATATATTTTTGTGGAACCAGGGTGTATGCTCAACACACTCTTGTAAGCTTCTTCAAGTACTAACCTTCTTAGATCATTACCAGATGAAACATAAATTTGGCCTTTCACACACCAAATGCCATCATAACCTTCGGTCAAAAATGAATTCTTCCCATTAGCTTGAGCTTTCTTCATCTCAATCAAATACTCATGCTTCGGTTGTTGCAATTTCACGATTTCAAGGAATACATTTGCTACCGTCAACACATCAAGAGACATTTTCTTCGGAGTATATATTTCCATACCCATGTTCAAGTTTTTGAATTGCTCAATTAGCTCCATTTCTTTCACCATCATAGCAGAAACATGCAACGATTTCCGACTTAAGGCATCGGTAACCACATTTGCCTTTTTGGGATCTTTTAGAAACTCCATCCATCTTCGTTGGCACATATTAAGCTCTTTTTGGTCAAATAGATATTTGAGACTCTTGTGATCACTAAAGACCACAACCTTTGAGCCATACAAATAGTGCCGCCATAACTTCAACACAAAAACCACTGCCGCTAATTCAAGATCATGCGTGGGGTAGTTAACCTCATGCAGTCGTAATTGTCTTGACGCATAGGCTATCACACGCTCTTTTTGCATCAGCACGCAACCAAGACCAAGCTTAGAAGCGTCACAGTACACCATAAAATCATCCAATAAGTCTGGCAAGGCTAACATTGGAGCAGAAGTGAGTCTTATCTTTAACTCTTGGAAACTCCTCTCGCAATCGAGATTCCACACAAACGGTTGATCCTTACGGGTTAGCTTCGTCAACGGCAAAGCCAAACGGGAGAAACCTTCAATAAATCTCAGGTAATAACCGGCAAGACCAAGGAAACTCCTTATTTCAGTCATAGACGTCGGTTTTTCCCAAGACATCACGGCTTCAATCTTAGATGGATCAACTATAACACCATCTTTAGAGATAATATGTCCAAAAAATTGGACCTCAGATAACCAAAATTCACACTTCAAAAGTTTTACATACAACTTTTTCTCTCGAAGGATATTCAAAACAAGACGAAGATGTTCTTCATGTTCTTCGTGGCTCTTGGAATAAAAAAGGATGTCATCGATAAACACCACCACAAACTTGTCAAGATATTCGTGAAAGATGCGATTCATGTAATCCATGAAAATCGTAGGTACATTTGTCACACCAAATGGAATTACCACATATTCATAGTGGCCATATCACGTTGGGAAAGCAGTTTTAGTAATACATTTGGTCTTCACCCAAATTTGATGATATCCAGAACGCAAATCAATCTTTGAGAACACCGCTACATCCTTTAATTGATCCAAAAGATCATCAACACGAGGTAGGGGATATCGGTTCTTAATGGTCAACTTGTTAAGTTGTCGATAGTCCACACATAACCTCATACTTCTATCATTCTTTCTCAAGAATAAAACAGGTGCACCCCAAGGAGACACACTTGGGCGAGTAAAATGTTGCTCTAACAACTCTTCAACTTGTCTCTTCAACTTGGTTAATTCCATAGGAGACATCCGATACGGTGCTCGAGAAATAAGTTCCGCACCCGGAACAAGATCAATGGAAAACTCCACTTCTTGTGTAGGTGGTAAACCAGGTACCTCATTAGGAAATACATCCGAAAATTCGAACACAATGGGAATATCAAGGTATTGAATAGTATTTTCTCCATCCACCATGTATAGCATAACAAGAATTTGAGATATACCTTGCACATCAAAGCGCTCGGTATTCGGAGAAGGAAGGACGATGCTCTAATTCTGACAATCCACCAAGACCTTGTTGGCAGACAACCAATCCATTCCCAAAATAATTTCTAAGTCCTTCATGGACAAGCAAATAAGAGACACCATAAACCTCCTATCTTCAAGAATCATCTCAATATTACTACATCGAGTGACTGCTCGCAAACAAGTGCCAGTCGGCGTAGACACCATGATGGAACCTTTCATCATGCTTATTGGCAAGTTTAATCACCTCACACAGTCTTCTGAAATAAAGGAGTGTGTCGCACCCGAATCAAACAATACATCAACATAATCACCATGTATTTGGAACTTACTTTGGACAAGATCCTCGTCCTCTACAGCTTCTTCATCGGTCACGGTAAAGACTCTTCCAACAGTTTATTGGTTAGCACCATGATTATGACCATTCCGGCCACCATTACCATTACCTCGGCCGTTCCCATTACCACGACCATTGCTACTGTTTCCATTTCGACCACTATTTGTGGCCGCTATTACCGTTTCCACAACCACGGCCTCTAAAAGCACCATAGCCTCTACGGTTTCCATCATTGTGAACTACCACATCCGTAGCATTCAAGGGACAATCGGGACGAATGTGCCCCAGTTGGTTGCATCTATAGTACACCATCGTCTCCTCATGATTACATTCGCAAGCCAAATGGTTTCTGCCACACCAGAAACAACAAAGACCTTGGCCATTACCTCGGCCACCATTTGTACCATGTCTTCCACCACCGCATCCACCTCTAAATGAAGAGGAACCACACACAGATTGTTTATTCTTCTTGAAATCACCCCTCTTCTTGAAGCTAGAGGATTGGCCCTTCAATCTATCATCATGCTCGAATAATTCTTAAGAGTCATATCATTTTCTTCAAAGATTCGACATTTGTTCACAAGAGTAGGAAAGCTCCTAATCTCTTGGTGACAAATCGCTTTCTTGATCTCCTGACGCAACCCACTCTCAAACTTAACACATTTTGGAGCTTTGGTACCTCCCTGTTGGAAAGGAGGGTAAAACACGCATAATTCTTCAAATTTAGAGGCATATTCCTCTATCGACATGCTTCCTTGTTTGAGCTTCATAAATTCAAGCTCTTTCTTGTTCTTGTAACTCTCAGGAAAGTATTTCCTCAGGAACTCCACCTTCAAATTCTCCCAATTAAACGGAGTGTGGGCAGTAATCATACGCCCATGAGTAAGGATCCACCAAGATTCAGCTTTATCTCAGACCATAAATACCGCGTACTCAACTTTTTGAGCTTCCGTATACTCCATACTAGCAAATATCTGCTCTAAGTCACAGATCCAAACATAAGCGTCTTCTCGTTTATAACCCCCATGAAATTCGAAAGGCTTCCGCTTGAGGAATCGGTCAAGACCATGGTTTGGTTGACCAACGGATTGTTGTTGCCATTCAAGAATATCGACAAACCGATTGAAAGCTTCAGCCATAGCGACTATGTCAACATTTCACCTATTTGCCATCAATCAATCTAGACACACAACACAAACATAATTAGAAACCTTGTGTTTCTTTCCTCAATATATACCAATCATCATCCATTATCATTAATACATGTATCCTCATAATATATTCATAATTTGAAGGTAAATATGAGAAAAGAAATGCCTGTCCAGGCTTAATAACAATCACACAATCATTACCATTCATAATATGAATTAGTGGGCAATCTATGTCCCAACAATGCTTGTCTATAGTAATGACATCATAACATTAAGCAACTAGTGCTTTCATGAGGCATATCAATGATTTAATAACAATCAACAATATTTCAATGTTAGACAGTCTTAATTCAACAAAAGAATCACTCAACCTTGGTATTTCATTCACATATAACAACCAATGAGTATTAACAAATGCTCTGATACCAGGTTGTAACACCCCAAAAATTAGGGGTAAATTGTTTACAATTTAAAAATAATTATAAGTAGAAGAAATTTAATATATATAATACTAATTAATTACCCCGGATCATTAAATAACCTATCTCACATATGAAGATATGAGAAGGTATCAGAGTGCTCCTTGGACGATCAGACTCAAGATCGTTACAAGGGAAAAGCGAAAAATTTGATAAAATTTAAGAGTTATCAAAAATATGTGGAAAAAGGAAAGGAAAGATGCCTCATCAATTTGTTAAACATTAGAAATATGATTTCATAATAATAATATCATTTCTATGATATAAGGATTCCAAAACAAGCAAGAAAATTAAGCAAAGAAGTAAAAATCAAGAAACTGGATACAGGGCAACTCGCTCGAGCGAGTCCCTGTCTCGCTTGAGCGAGACCCACATGGGTCGCTTGGGCGAGGCCAGCGAGCGTGAGCAAAAACACTCCAGAACCGAAATCACACTCGTTCGCTTGAGCGAATCACCACCTAAAGACCATTTCGCTTGAGCGAAAATGGTCCAGAACAATTCTGCCATAATTTTGCTCGAGCGAGGTGAAGCCCGCCTAAGCAATTTGCCTCTAGTAACTCCCACCTGATACATAAGTATCTTGCTGGGACGAGACACTAGTTCACCTGAGCGTACCTCATCCAGAAATAACTCCACACCACACTCGCTTGAGTGAAGGCGAGACCGCTCGAGCGAGAAATATCCATAATACACATGCCAAGTGCAGAGTCCTCTCGCCTGAGCGAGAATCACACTTGCTTGAGCGAGATTAGGCCAGAGGCTATATAGCTGATACAGAGGATTCTCGCTTGAGCGAGAATCCATCTCGCGTGTGCGAGATTATCAGCACATGCACAGAAAACATGTAAATTTCACAACTTAACATATGAAAATCCATCCCAAGCAAAATTGATCAAAATTGATATATCACATACATTATATTAAGCATTTAAAACTTGTCTCAAGCATCCATATTCAATAATTTCCATTCTAATTCATTAATCATATCAAAATCAAACTTATCATCTTATATGCTTTATAAAGTCCAACATATATAAAAGTATCCATTCACTCATCAATTCTAATAACATACCATATCATTTATATTATCCATACATTGTTAAGGTCATTAATGAAAATAAGCCATACACACAAGGGTCTCATTTTCCTACATGACCTCCAAAATTATCATTCATCATATCAATTTACAAAATTGAGCATATGTACATCATATACTCTACACAATTACAATATGCTGGCAAAGGCTCACCCACTTTCCTTTCACATTTACCTTCATCGACACTCGACCTCCAAAAGAGTAGGATTTACATCACACCTACATCAAACTTAAAATGGCAACTAGGAGGTGAGTAACATAATCCAAATATATCAAAGTCATACATTATGATAATATCCATACACGCTCACATATGATACACTTCACGAGAAACATCATAGTTTCATTGACATACTCTCTCATTTCATAGCAACATGCTACATACTCAAGAAAATACATTATAACACACATATCCAAATCATTGGCATTCTCAAATAACATAATCACACACATAATGTTAGTGCCACAATTCTTTCCTTTTTATTTCTCAATCATCTATCGCCACCACGGGCTTTCAACTAGGCATATCTCTGGCTATATTCAAATGCTCTTATAGCTAATACATATGCACAAAGAGATTTTTATCAAATGCGGATCCGACTATGGGAAACAACAACATACTAAATGTGGGACAAGCATAGGTGTGCTACTATGACCCTACTGTAGTAGAGAAATGTGTACACATATACCTCAATTCATGCATGCTCAACAACATACTTTTACTGGTACCAAACCGCTCTCGCCCCGATGTATAATCATGGCCTTACTTGCCACAAGTGCTACGGGCCCCTCTCGAACACACATCGAGAGACCCGTGTCCCGTCAGACACCGAGGTAACTTCCTTATTACAGAGCCACCCGCCCACAGGGCCTGCCACATAGGGTGCCTCGTCACCAAACTATGGACAACTTTGTGATTCCCAAAATCACTAGGGAAATACAACAATATACCCGTGCACTGGGTCGCCCTCCCACTGGGCCCGCCTAGTTGAACCCCTAATGTTCCACATAGACAACGTATGATATGCCATGGATGCAAATGCCAATCAATGCATTCTCACTCTATACATCCTATCATGTCACTCCACATTCAACAATTCACCACAACCACTTAGTGGATTTCGTATACTCATCATTTTCAACCATCACCAATTCTTATTAGATTTCATATGCATCAATAGTTAGTGGCAATCATTCTTTATCAATTCACACATCATGGGATGTTCAATAACATATCAATCAATACAACCATGGTCATCAAGCCATTCACAATAATTCTCATCAACATGAGTCAAATTTCATCACAAACAACATCCCACAATACATGCCACATGGCATCAATTACTCTAAATGCATTTCAATCATTTCAATCATATAATCATCAAATCATCCATTCAAGCCAAACTATCAATACACAATTATATACACACATCACTAATAGATGAAATCATACATTTAGAAAAGTTACCCCTTCTACCTCAAGAGAAGTAGTAATCAACGCGGTCCGATGGTCCCGCCTCGTCAATGGGGTTGTTTTCTATATTATACAATATATCACACAATTATTTTCTATTCAAACCACCAAGATTCAAATGGTCATATTTAATAACTTAGTTTTTATGCCATTTTGATTATCAACTCCTTTTATTTCATTTTATCCACCATAACCACCATAGGTTAGGTGTCTCCATTCTTTATAATGCATCATTAATATTAAACCCATTATTAGGTTCCCATTTTAATGGTTCCCAATAACCATCATTAACCATCAAACTTCATTAATGGCCATCCACTATTTATGACATCACTTTAATTCATTAATAACATTTCCCAACCCAATAAATGTTTCTCCAATCACAAATCATACTTTCCCTAATTCTTAGGGTTAGGGTTTCCCTAAAATCCAACAACATTCATAAATACATCATTACTCTTCATCACCTTCCCACCATATATTCTTCTACCTCATTTATTTCTACTAAGGCTTGCATTTATGACAACCCACCTTAGGTTTCACATCATTAATGGCTTCTCTACACAACCCATATTCATTAAATCACTTTCCCAACATCAAAACCCAAAACCCATAGTTCATACTCTTGAGAAATAGCAAGAGTTTACCTTAAGAAAAGAAGGGAGTGGGTTTTCCAAAAGAGGGAATGTTGCACATGAAAATGAGAAGAAAGGGAGGAGAGTCTTCAAGATCCAAGCTCTCCTAGCAAGCTCCAAGTAACAAAAATGGAAGAAAGGGGGTGAGTTTCAATTCTTTGTTTAGGGTTTGAAGGAGAAAATGATGAAGAGAGTGAGGAAGTAGAAGAAGGTGAGTGTTTTACTTTTTGAGGGAGTAGGTAACGTGAATTTAGAAGGGAAATAGGAGAGTTTGTGTTTTATTTTAACCCTCTTTACTTAAAGTTCTCTATTTTTTATCACACAGGATCTTTGTTTAGGCTCGATACTTTATCTAAAAATTATTCCGAATACATATTCGAATTTCATATAATATTCTCAACAGCCCTGACCAACGGTACCTTAATCAGAGATACTTGGTCCGACACCCATATTTTAATCGGGTATTATTCTAGCTCATACAGCCTCAATAAATTATAAATAATCCTTAAAATCTAAATTTAATTATCTTTAATATTTTAGGACATTTATTAATCCCAAATATAATTATCCAATTTTTACTCTCCTCATTTAATCATTTATATAAAATTTAGGATGTTACAATTACAACTATACTGCCAATTTTTCTACTAAACAATAAAATATTTGTCTTTTATCAAGAACCTGTACCAACTCTTTGTATTTTTCTTATGATTTCAGTGTTCATTAAATGAGTTAGTCAATATACTACCAAACTTAGTGGCACGTCACATAACACACACAATTTTCTAATTTGTTACTAAGACATCACTAAACATTCTTAAAATCATATATCTAGAGTAGTCATTACATCAGACACAATATATAAGAAAAAATCAACCAGGAAGAATAACATGCATTCACAAATCTCAAAATGCAGTTTAGTAGATCAAACATGCAAGTGACTTTTAGCAGTTGACTAAATTAAAAGTAGTATTTTTAATGCATGTAGACTAGCTAAGGGTGTATGCGATCGAACTTTTCTCTCAGTGCCAAAAACTAAGATCACGGGTCGATTCAATTTTTTAAAAATTCTAGTTTTTAGCATTGAGACCGATAAAGATCTTAGGGTGATCTTTACCACCCCACACATGCAAATAACCCTATAGTGTAATGGATGAAACTCCCTATACCTTATGGTCTTGAGAGTTTAGAGCGAGCGGCTGGTTTCTTTTCTCAACTTCCCTTTGTATCTCTTTCCTCCTCCTTGTACGATAATTGAGACACTCAGTGATGAAACTTCAAAAGATCTTGAGAGTGACTCAGGTAACTTTTGAGACAAGTTGATGGGAATTTTGGTTAAGTTTTCCTACGGTACTATGAAAAATGGCAAGGATTTGGCTAGGGCTTAGAATAAAGTTTTATGTGAATTGGCTTTGTGTTTCATGGCCATTGAGATCAAGAAAATAGAAATTTTAGCTTCTGAAATGGCTAAGTGGTGTCAGGTAATTGGCAAGAGAAATTTTCAAAACTTGTAACAAGGTTTGGCTAAGTGTTTCATGTGTATTAGGCAAGGAAAAGCATGGAAAATTGTTTGAAAATAGAAGACTTCTCACAGCAATGGTTTAAGGAAATTGCATGTTAATTTTTTTTAGAAAATGGCAAGTAGTTCACAGCAATGGTGCATGGCAATGTTATTTGAAGAAATAGCAAAGATTTCTCATGGCAATAGTTTTGGTAATGCATGGCAATTTAGCTAAAATTTGGCAAGGCTTTCCCACAGAAATGCATAGCAATCTTATAGCACTTAGTTTCTCTAAAATTAAGCCAAGTATTCAGATTACATGGCATTATGCATGATGCTGAAGTTTCAATGGCTAGATGGTAAGATTATAGGATAGTTTAGGTGGCAATTAACAAGCTAATGGAAAACATAATTATAGCAAGTTCACAATTTCAAGGCTTGGCAATTAACAAGCTAATGGATTCTGCTTAGAATGGTGAAGAAAATGGGAGACAAAAAATGGTCTGAATTATGAAAAATAATGAGAAAATTTGCAACTTATAAGGTTGTTTCTGGGCAGCATTCGTGAGGTGTTTTAGGCTAAAAATAACATTTATGTTACAATATAAATTTGAGAAAGTTATACCTAAAAACTATTCCTTATCCTTTCCTCTTTCCAATGAGCCAAAAATTACTTAATTCCAATAACTATAGGAAAAGTTATGCCTAAAATACTGAATGGTGATCAAGTGGGATATGAAATCCTGGACCAGTAAAGAAAAATAATTACTGGGAATTATAGGATGAATATTAGCCTTCAACGTCTCCATAAGAATTTATGTAATTTTGTTATGAGAATTTTAATATAAGAATCACTTGATTCCGATAACTATAGAGAAAGTTATGCTTTAAATACTGAGAGGTGTATAATTTATTGTGTGAATTTATGGACTTAGATCTTAAAATAAAAATTAGGATATATACGTTTTGAATTAGTTTTCAAGGTCTTCATAAAAATTGTAAGGAATTTTGTTATAAAGATGTTGAGAGAAGAATCATTTGATTCTGATATCGGTAGGAAAAGTTATGGAAATTTTAGTAAGATAGGTACGGAATTATTGAACTTGGAACAACGGGTTCGAATCGAAACTTGGTGAAATTAGTCACTACCATTTTCCTAACGTATTCTAAGTCTATATATTATATCTAGGGTTTATTAATTACCTAATAATTACTAAACTAGTTCATAATTCATGCATACACACGTTAATAGGTTCTAAGATATCTAAGTTTTAGGGTAGCGCTAGTTATTGAATTTGTGGGCTATTACAAACCACGCTGCTAAAGACTTCATCGGTAATGCTTTTGAATGAAATCCTCTTCTCTTGCTAGCCTTTCTTCTTATCGACATGTTTTTCTTTGAGCGTTACCATGTCGGCTTCTAAGTCTTTGCCTTATTATCCGCATCAGCCTTTTCATATAGAAGCCGATCATATTTTTCTTAAAGACTCACAAGTGCTTCCTCATTAGTCTTTTTCTTCAACTCGACATCATTGGCTCTCTTGGAAGGTGATGCAAAGTCATCCTTCAACTTTTTCTTCTTCTTCTTCTTCTTTTCCAGGGCTGTCTCTACCTCGTCTTTTTGTGCCTAGGCCTTTTTTGTTTCATCGAAGAATTGTTTGGCTTCTGAGGTAGAAACATGGGACTAATCCAAGGATTTCAATACTCAAGCCACCTTGGCTAGGCTTTAGAGGGCACCATTAGTGATCT
Organism: Clitoria ternatea; assembly: GCA_037962975.1. NCBI lineage: Eukaryota > Viridiplantae > Streptophyta > Magnoliopsida > Fabales > Fabaceae > Clitoria > Clitoria ternatea. The sequence goes on from CM075670.1 coordinate 143,562,127, forward strand.
CTTGGATTTGGTCTGAGGGTATGTTTCTTCAAAGTTTGTTGGGGACTTGGAATAGAACTAGTAGCCCTTCAACTAAATCCAAGATCTCTAAAATAAAGGAATTCAGTATTCTCTCCTCCTCCAATTGATTTGGGATATGCTCATCCTGGCCTAGAGTAACCCCCTTGGGTGGTTGGGTAATGCCAACATTGGTAAAGGTCAATTCTTAGGTTTTAGTTTTTTTCTTCTAGGACTGTGTCGGCTCCTTCCCCTCATGCCTTTTCTTTGGCTTAGAGGTTCTAGTCACTCCCGGAATTAGCGTAAGCTTCCTGACCTGGTCAGCAAGAATGCTAAATTCATTTACCTCGAACCTTGTTCCCCCGTGTTTTGGAAGGACATAGTTATCAATATTAGCAAGGGCATTTTGGGTTTCTCATTATGCGTGAAGTTAAGCCAAGGCATCCATTCTCACAAGTTCCGGTATAAATCTTCAGAACAAGATCAACATATCAGCCATAAAGAATAGTTAATTATAAAGAAAATAAAAAAATCAAAGGGTTGTACGTAGGTAGAGATCCCAGTATGAGGCCACTCCTAGAAGTGCTTTGCAAGAGAATTTACTAAACATGGAGAAGGCTCTCAGAGCCTCTACTACTTCCCATAACTCCGACAAGAGTTCTTCCCCACGAACAGAGTAAGCATTGGTCGTTCGAAGGAAATACTCGTGCGTCTAACCAGTGTAGAACTTCCAAAAAACGTTAAAATTTTCCCAAAATAACAGTTGGTTTTCCTTTACTTTTATTTTGACAAAGGCATGCTTGAAGCTCACCTCGTCCATTTTTGTTGAAGGTTTAAATTTTATAAGGTTAGCATTACATTAGAGGTTGATGAATCCAAGTTGTTACCCTGACGTATCACTCCGTTGTAGCAGAAGAATATTACCACAGTAAGGATGAAATGGAAGTATTTCCCCAGCACTTCTAGGGCCTTAATCAAGCCCTAGCCGTTGGGATAAAGTTGGTTGAGGGATAATTTAAGAATCAGAGTACATTCATCTTAAACTTTATCAGAGAAAATCAGATACCGATTTTGGTAGAGACCATCTCATACATAAACACATATCATGACCCCGGTTGGTAGCATATATGCTCTGTTATGAAGGGTGAAACCAAGAAAAAGTAATCCTTATACTCGTTGCTAAAATGGACCTCCAGATGAGGGACTTTAATGTCATCCTTGTCCTCAGCATACTTAGAAACAATGGTGAGAGGCTCTGCATGAACCTAAAAGTAGGGATCTCGGGCCTTTTCCATGATCTATTCTATTCGGTGTGTAAGAATGGTGGTTCGAATAGCATTAGTTGCTTCTGCCCTGGGAGATTTGGTGTTAGAGTAACCTTTAAAACCATCTTTAATATTGTGTTGAAGAAACAACACACAACTATAAAAAGCAATTTCGTCAGTCACATATATTTTGGCACTTGTGCTAGGCTCACTAGTAAAACCCCTAAGGTAAAAAACGATTTGGGGGATCCTAAGAATGAAGCTAAAGATGTGTCTATCTCTCCCATCTCCTCATGAGTCAACACCCTTTTTGGATGTTTGATCCTTAAGTTTTCTTACCAAAGTAGTGTCGCCCCAAAGGCAATTTATCTACCGGTGGCTTTATTAACACGTAGACATCCCCACCACCTCGCCTATGGCTTACGTGGGGATGATACTAATGGTGGTCTAGAGAAAAACATGATAGACCTCTGACATAACACTCTGCTCCTCATGCTTAACTTATGTTATTTGGCTAAATTCTAAAATATGGACTGTATGAAAGGTACCTTTAGAGGAGATGATGCAACTTGTCTTCTTTGTACGAGCCAACAAATGCTTTTAAAAACACTAGAGGTAGTCAATATCAAAGAGACAATGTTTCAATATGATTCACATAAATGAAAAAACATTAAATCCCCTTCTTTTTATAGGCAAGGATGAGGGCAATTAGGGAAAATATAGACAGATGTGTCATTTGGCATTTCGTCTGATAGCCCGTTAGAACAAAATGTCCCAACCAATAATTACACGCCATGTGTCCATGACTCTCCATGAACAGTTGTAATGTTTAACACTTGTTGGTAGTTCAAGGCAATGCCTATACAAAGGGTACCACATCATATGAATAGAAAAATCAGATTCTTTACCTCAGACATCAAGCTGTGACTTAGCCTATTGAAGCAACTCCCAAGTTACTTCAATGGCTAGGGGGAAAATAATCAGGGTTTGATATCAGTCACAAAAATGTGCTTTGAAGTTTCACTGTTGGCCATACCAAACCCAACTAGCCTTAGACTAGATATTTATCAATCTCACTGGAGTGAGACTTTATGGAATGCCTACCTTGAGTTTGTCCCTTCGTACTTATTCCATGTCATATATCTCTGACCAAAGTTAGCATGGGAATCCACATATGTCTATTGGTGTAGCCCATTACTAGAGTCAAGGAATCACTATGAGTAAGTATAAGGCATGCTAGCTCTTATCTTGCAGAGGGTGTAAAGAATGCCTACAAGTTAGGTAGTTTTATCCCTGATTTACAAAGTCCGTACTAACACATGCCACGTAGGATGTTCTCACCATCACTCCCTATAAATGCATCTTATTCATGCCTTAAAGAAAAAGTCTGTGTTACGTTTACTAATTCACATTTTTATGCTCTAATATTATATATCCAGATTAACTTGAGCATCAGAGTATCTTTGTAAGTGATACCATATCTCGCCTCTCATCGTGTTATGTCAGTGTGATGACCAGAGAAGACACTAGGACATCGGTCTTTGAACCCATCTGTATCATGTTGGCCAGTACAGGATTGACGGTATCATCATGAAGAAATGAATTGGCATCCCAACCAGACTCATATCCCCTATACCGAATAGAACATAGGTCATCCACATAAAGTGAACACATATCTGCCAGTGGAGCTTACCCTATATTTGTCTAAAACCTAGTTCGCGGCACAATAACCTTCCAACATTGAAGGAAATTTTGAAAAGTACAAACTGTAATATAATGTACCTTTTTTAAATATTTTAGAAAACTAAGGAAACTATTCCAATGTTCACTATTGCGATTATGAATATAGCAACTCAATCTACTTACAACATACGCAATATAGGGTCTTGTATAATTCAATAAAAGCATCATACTTATAATAATATTTGCATACTCAGATTGAAGTACATTATCATAATTATTTCTTTTAAAACACACTAGAATCAAAATGAGTTTTAGAAGCTATAACATCAAAGTAGTTGAATCTTTTAAAAAGCTTTTCAACATATGTAATTTATTTAGAGAAAAAGTATTTTCTATTTTCTTTATCTTTATGCTCATGATAATATCAAGTTTCCTCCTAAATTTCATCATCAAATTTAAAACATATAAATGATTTTGTTTGGTTTATCATATCCAAATTTGTTTAAAAATTAACATACCATTGATATATATGCATATTATCACATAACCAAAATCAAACAACTTTAGGTAAACACAGGTATATGATGATTGGGTGTCGGTTTCAAACCATACAATGTCATGTTCAATCAAAGTATTGTTAAACTTTTCATATCACTATTTGGATGTCCGTTTCAAAATATACAAAGATTTTTAAGCTTTCAAACCTTATGTTCTTGACTAGCAACAACACAACCTTCTAGTTGCTTCATATAAATCTCCATATTTAAATCACCATTTAAAAACGTTATTTTTACATCCATTTTATGAATTAGTAAATAACTTATAACAACCAAAGCAATCAAAACTTTGATAGTCGAAGTTTTCGTGACTAGTGAATATATATATATATATATATAAATACTATTCCATATTTTAAAGTAAAACTTTTAATTACCAATCTTACCACTTTAAATTCTTCGATTGACCCATCAAGTCTCCTTTTCCATTTGAAAATCCACTTACTCCCCATAGGTTTACTACCAATATGAAAATTAACAAGTTCCCAGGTATGATTAGTTATTATTAATTCCATGTTGCTTTTTATAGATTCTTTCCGAAAAGATGCATCAATATAACTAATTACTTCATTATATGTTTTAGGATCTTCTTCCAACATATAACAATAAATTAATTCTTTAGATAAAACATCAATATCTTCAATATCATTCACTAAAGCGGTTATAAAATCTTGTCCAAAACTAATTTTAGTTTGTCACCTTTTACTTCTTTTAGGTTTAACAGAATTAGAGCTAGATGTTATCATTTCAAAACTAAAAGCATTAACAATTAAAGGTGAAAATATAGGTTTAGGAACAAAAACATTCAAGTCACTACTTTTCTTATAAGGAAATATGTTTTCAAAGAACTCAATATCTCTAGATTCAATAATAGTATTATCATGCAACAAAAGGAATCTATAAGCAACACTTCAGGAGCATACCAAATAAAAATAGTATCAAAAGTGATTTGGGCTTGATACCGGGCCTGGTATCCTAGGGCCTATACCAGTAATGAGAAACCAGTAGTGAGAAAGCTACATTTGGTAAGACACAACTCTAACCCAATACTCATATAGCTACATCTGGTGTAAAGATGACCTTCATGGTATAATTCTTGCATAAAGCCCATAATAGCCGGTATTGATAAGATCTAGTATTGGATAAAGGGTAAGGAATATGTTGGGGGTATACTGGTCAACATCTACAGATGTGTCAAGAATGTTGTCATAAGTATGAATTTTCCATCTGCTTTACAAAAATGTACTTCCATAGAATACGCAAGATAAAGTCCTTATTCACCTTTTATAAATACCCTTCATTTACTACATTTGAGGTACATTCAACTAAACCTAATGCATAAGCTTTGATATTTATATAAAACTGACTTGAGTGTCAGAGTGTCTTTATAAGCAACACTATATTTCGTCCTACAATGTGAGATACCAATATGTGTCGGATGAAGAATGAAAAGACCTTGAGATTCCCATTGAAGTTAAGGATATAATATCGTATCCCTATTGAACTGGTGTAAGTGATATTAAACACATTATCTTAGTACCTATACCAAAAGTTTATCCCCTAATACCGAACATATTATTAGTATGCTAATGGGACTTGTTAAAGTTATTCCTACTTTTTCCTTCCCATGGACGTAAGTGACCATGCCCCAAGCACTCTAAAAGGTTACATACATGACCTTACACACACGGGTCCAGGTCTACTAGGTTATAACTTGGATTTTGTTGACATACTTGGGTCAGTTGCTCAGGCTTTAAGAAAACTAAATGTTGTAGCCTAACTAGATCCATATGATAAACTTATTAGACAACTCGGGGTGGAATTACAAGACCTTACATAAGGACAGAGTCAACCTTAGGAGAATCGTATCATTATGCACCCAAAGACTTCCCTCGCCAAACCCCATCTTTTTCCCTCTCACCACGATGTCTTGACATCACTAAAATACTCTAAAATTCCAACGTACGATGAAGATTATTAAGAGTCTACATATCTAACTCAACGCCACTCACCTTGGTATCAAACTCTATATGCCTTTAATGGTGCTCCCAGCAACAAATTCAATATCTCGTTCACTTAAGGCCCTATGCAAGCACTTATCTTGAAGCATCTTCAAACTCATCACCCATAGCCTGTTGTAAAGTATACTGGTGAGATTGATCTAAGTAAGCATTTAGATGCTTACATGAATAAGATTTTCTTTCTTGGAGCAAACGATAACATGACGTGCAAGATGTTTTCTAGAACCTTAGCTGATGAAGCCCTCAGTTGGTTTAAGGGCCTACAACTAAGGTCATAGTAAGAGATGAACCTAAAATATCCTATATCCTAGTTCAAATAGAGTAGGGTGAAAGGGAATCCTTGAAGGACTTCCTAAAGAGGTTTTATGAGGAGGAAACAATGGTTCTAGGGTTGACGAAGCCAATCTAGCTTTACTTACAACCAAAGTCAACTTTCATTATGTCCTTAGCAAAAGAACCATCACAAATTCTTAAAGAGTTTAAGGGAAAGTGGAAAAATATGTTGGCCAAAAAATGCACCACATCACCATAGAACCAATAGTAGCCCCAACACCCATACCAGCTATAAGAGAAAAGCCCAAGATGAAGAAAAGTCCTAAAAAAGACCAAGATAGGGATTAGTCATCCCATCCCAAGGAAAAAATGTGTTTAATTTTGATCATTATGCTTCACTCAAAACAAAGTTGGTCCAAATCTTTAGAAAGCTTGGCTTTCTAGGATTAGGCATGCACGGGATGAGAAATCCTATGCTAATTAAGAGGTCTGACAATCCAAATGAGTATTGTGAATCTCATGAGCAATCAGGACACAAAATAGATGAATATAGGAAACTCAAGGATGCCATTGAGGTCCTAATTAGAGAAAGAAAGTTGAAGCAATACTTGTTCATAAATAAGTCTTGTGATAATCCAGAATGGAGTATGAAAAGCCAAAGTGACTGATCCTTTAAAAATAATGAGGGACTAGGTCCCAAGAGGGCCATATTGACTGAGAAGGCTAAATCAAAGGTTGTAGAGGCCATTGAGGAGGAAGAATTTCAAGATCCACCTCCCAAATAGAAAAGAGAAATGATAAACATGACCATTGGTGGTTTCACCGGGGCTGAACTCTTTGACACCGCCAGGAAGAATCATTTGAGAATGGTTATGTCTTTTGATGCTTTCCCAAAATGTATTATTTTTTAGTTATATTTTGTTAGGATTTTAAATAAATATCTTAGGATTTGTTTTAATTTTATCTAGTTTTAGTTTTTTTTCATGTTTTGGACCGTTTATACTTTGTTTTGTGTTTTATAAGTAAACATGTGATAAAGGGCCAATTTTAGGTTCAAACTAGGTAGCAAGCTTGAAATATAGAAGGCCAAAAAGCAAGAAGAGCTATAGTTTGGCTAACTAGGCCCAATGGAGACAAATAAGGCCTCTATTAGTAGTCATTTGGGCATCCCATAGATTGAGATTGTACTTTCATGCCCATCCTATAGTTATCTGAATAAACCTCCCTCTAAGGATGATATTGTACAAACTAAATCTCACAGGGAGAATGATTAAGTGGGCATTCAAACTTTCAGAATTTAATATCTCCTATGAACCCATAACTATTATCAATAGTTAATTTTAGCAAACTTTGTAGTTGAAATGACAAGAGATTCTGGAAGACAAATGATGGCATTGGACGATGTTCATGGATGGATATTCCAATAGCAAGGGTTATGGAGCCGATATCATAGTAGAAAGCAATGACAAAATGCATATTGAAATCTTTCTAAGATATGATTTCAAGACCACTAATAATCAAGTGGAGTATAGAGTTTGCTTAGCCAAACTTAGAACTGCAATAGATGTTGGTGCTAAAGAAGTGATGCGACTCCAAACGTGTCATCTTTTAGGTTCCAAGAGAATATCAAGTTAGAGAGTTGTTGTTGCAATAATATCTTACTAGGGTATATGAGTTGAAGGATAAATTTAAGATATATGTTAATTATGTCCCCAGGGAAGAGAATATAAGGGTCAATATTTTATCAATGCTAGCGAGCACTAAGAAGTAGGATCCCCAACAATAATGATTCAAAGTACTTTAGTTGAGCCAAGCATAACGACCTCTCTTCATATTAACATGGTCTACCCTTTCCATGAAAATTCTTGGCTGGCCCAATCATTAGATATATGGTGAATGGGCAACTTGCCACTTATCTAAAGGGAAAAAAGGTTGAAAAAGGAAATGCCAAATTTTGTCATAGCCGATGGCCTACTATTCCAATGAGGATTCTCTATCTTATTCTTAAAATGCTTCAATGAGAATGAGATTAAGGGTGTGATTGCTAAGGTGTATGAGGGAATTTGTGGGCACCATATCTGTAACAGGAGCCTTATGAGGAAGATTTTGAAGGCAAGGTACTAGTGGCTCACAATGAAGAAGGATGTAACGGAGTACATAAAGAAATGTGGCTCTTGTAAAAAATTTACCAACTTGTATGACGTCCCAACTAAGGAGCCCTCCACATCTGCTATACCTTGCCTATTTCATTAATGGGGTCCTAACATTCTAGGACCATTCCACATAGCCCCTAACGATATCAAATACTTGATTATTGGAGTTGACTATTTCACTAAGTGGATTAAAGATAAGACTGTTGTTAACATCACATCAAGGTGAACCATAAGATTCGTTTACAAAAATATCATTGCAAGGTTTGATGTATCAAGGAGGATAATCACCAATAATGGCACCCAATTCATGAACAAGATTTTTAGGGATTTGCTTGAAGGATTACAAATCAAACAAGTATTTTCCTCGATAGAACACCCTTAAACCAATAGCTAAGTCAAAATGGCTAATAGAGAAATCCTCAAAGGCCTAAAAAAGAGACTTGGAAACCATCTCTGAAGAATGGACTAGTAAGCTCTACCATGTACTATAGGCATACCAAACAACCCCTTACTCTTTCATTAGGGAATCATCATTCAGGCTCACAAAAGGTTTACAATCATTCTGGTGGAAATAAATGAGTCATCATGTATAGTTCATTAATTCTTTAAGGCCACCAATAAAGAGAACCTCAAACATGAGATAAATGGCCTCACTAAGGTATGCGAGGAAGCATTTTGAGAGATCAAGTTATTAAAGCTAAAGTCTTATATTGGTACATTAAGAAGGTTTAATTACAACGCTTTAACGTTGGTCTCTTAGTATTAAGAAGAACAAATATGGGTAACAAGTTCGCTCACCAAGGAAAACTGGTTCCCAACTGGAAGAGTCCCTACATAGTAATCGAGGTCACTTTTAGTGGAGCATACTGTTTGGAAACTTTAGAAGGTGACTCCATCAAGAATAAATGGAACAGTTTAAACCTTATAGTTTATTATAGCTACCCGATATAAGATAGTATATATTATTCTTCTTACTTTAGGTTTTTCCCATTGATTTTTCTTTAAAGAGGTTTTAATGAAGAATGCTTCGGTGTATCTTAATGTATATCTAGTTAATGAAAGACAAATTTCATAATATCTTATGTCCTTATTTTTCAAGTTCTTATAGGATAATGTTATTAGAAGAATTACTATTTGTGTTCCACCCTATTTGAGTGGTAGGAACCAAATGAGATAGTTGAATCCCTATTGAGTGGCCTAACTATATAAAGCTAATCATTTGGTATGAGTGATTAGCAACTTGGCCTCAACGAGTGGTGCAACTAGTTATCTGATATGAGCATAACTAGTTAAACCTTAATGAGTGGCAAAATTAATCACCCTGTATGAGTGTGATTGACAGCTTAGCCCCAATGAGTGGTGAAACTAGTTATTAGATATAAGCATAACTAGTTAAATCCCAACGAGTGGAAAAACACATCACCTTTTATGAGTATGATTAATCACTTAAAACTTGTTAAGACAATAAGTCAATTGCGACATAAGTCTTATTATTTCATGTGAGGTTTTAAGCTCATATGTAAATGATAAATCTAATGTTTGACACAAATATAACTTTGGCAAATTATTCATGCCAAAAGAAGTTGTCATTATATGAATCACGAGACTAGGCCTCGATATTCAAAACATGTCAAAATACAAAAGGGCATGATGGCCATAGAAATTCATCAAATGACAAGAAAAAGGGAAAATAAAGAAAAAAAGTATTAATCAAGATGGAGGAATGGTGTTACCCTTTGAAGTTCTGGCATCATCCTTGTCCAGCTCTTAGTCATGTGTAATACTTAGAAGGGTTTCCTTATAACCATCTGCTTCACTAGACTCCTCCTCTAGAGATACCTTTAAATCTATAGAATGACCTTTAAGCAGAGGTAAAACATGGTGGGGCTTATCGACTAACTTATAGAAATTCCCACAGTGAAACTCATCAAGGACTCCCTTGTGGAATCCATGATATAAGTTGATACCATTGGTGTTTAGCTGAATAGCAAAGTTCTAATATTGTAATTATCAGAGCGCACTACTAAAAGCCACCTCGTAATGTACTTGTACATCTCTCACCCTTCCTTTCAAATGATTTCTTTCTCTTCTAATTGTTAACCAAGTGGCCTCAATTACTCAAGAGGGGGGTGAATTGAGTATTAAAGATTTTCTTTGGAATGCTCACTAGTGCAAAAAATGGCTACGACAACGGGATATGATCACGGTCCAGGGGAAAACTGTGTTTGAAAAATACACGGTGACATTTTTGTAAATATAAGAAAGTTTTTTAATCACGATTATGAAGTAACCGTGGTCATAGGAACAAGGTTTTTTATTTTAATTTTTATATTTTTAAAAAATGTACCTATAATCTCGGTTGAGAGAAAACCGTGATTGTAGGGTATATATAATCACGGCTTTATGGGAAACCGTGATTATATCTACAACCAGGTTTTTTTATTTTAATTTTTATATTTTTAAAAATGCACCTACAATCACGGTTGAGAGAAAACCATGATTATAGGGCATCTATAATCACGGCTTTATGGGAAACCGTGATTATATCTACAACTAGATTCTTTTATTTTAATTTTTTTATTTTTAAAAAAATGTACCTACATTCACGGTTGAGAGGAAAACCGTGATTATAGATACCCTACAATCACGGGTGTTTGGGAACCGTGGTCATAGGTGTTTTCAAAATATAAATTTTGAACGTCGCACGCTCCTTCTCTTTCTCTGTTAGCTTTCTTCCATCTTTCTCTGTTAGCTTTCTCTCATCTTTCTCTCTAAAGATTTCTCCTTTTTGTTTTCTCATTACCATTGACGTTTGCATTTTTTTATGTTCTAGATCTAACATGGTTCTACGTATATATTTTGCAGGTTTTCTTTTGCTATTCTCGTTGCGTGCCATTGACGACCACCACGCGACCCTTCTCTTATTTTCTCGTTCAACCATGTAAGGCTTCTCTTTTATACATTTCTTCTTTTCTATTTCTTTCGATTATAATGAAGGCTTTACATGTTTCTTACTTATTCTGTTTATTTTTGTTCTCTATATTTTGCTTCTGTTTGTTCCTATAATAGAGGTTTTCTGTTTTGAAGGTCAACGGCGGGGTTATTTTGAGGAGGATGTTGGTGGCAACTGTGGAGATGTGCACAGAACTTTTAATCATGTTCTCTAATTGAAAGGGGTGGTGGTGATGGTGAGTTGGGTATGGATTGTGGCGTGGAAGATTATAGAAGGTTGGCTTTTAATCACGGTTATGGTTGGTAACCGTGATTAAATATGATCTATAACCACGGTTGAGAACCGTGATTAAAAGCCCCGATCTATTACCACGGCTGGAACAACCACGGTTCATGAACCGTGATTAAAGGCCAATTTTAACCGTGATTAAATCCCTTTTTTGCACTAGTGGCTTTTGAAATTGATTCTTTAACAAGTATTGTTAATGAATATGGTAAATTAAATCACAAGTAATGACAACTTATACACAAAGCAAGTCAACAAACACTTAATTTATGCCAAGTAAATTCACTTAAGGAATAAAGTAATTTGTTTCAAATAAATTTAACAACCAAGTTATAAACACAACAAATTAAGCAAGCAATTAAATGCACAAATTTAAAAGAGTTTAGGGAAGAGAGATTTACAAACCGATATATAGGAGTTCCACCACACCGGTGTACGTCTCGCCTTCAAGCAACCCACTTGAAGGATTTCCACTATTGGAGATTAGAGATACAAACTTTGAGCAATTTCAGCTTCCTAGTGTCCCACACTCAAGAACTCAATTCCCACAAGTACAAGGGCAACCCACCCAATCTCTCAATCTCACAATTTTACAAGGTTGAAACCCAACCCAAGTTCTAGGAATTTTGGTGTTTAAGATTACAAAGGTAACTCTCTAATAAAGTCGATACACAAATTTTAGCACAAAATAATTTTCCTCACAAGCTAACTCTCAAAACATAATTACAAAGAAATAAGACAGAGAGCTAATTTTTCCAATATAAGAACAGAGAGCTACGGAGGAAGAAATAAGAAGGAATTGCTTGCTGAGAAAGCTGACACTTGAAACCTTCATTTCCTTCTCTATTTATAGGTCTTCAAAAGCTTTGCTTGCCATTAAACAATTGTCCACTAATTCCATGATTCAAGTAATGGATGTCTTTGTTCCATGTTTTATGTAATGGACACTACAACAAAAAAGGAATTTAGTGGCGGTTATTTTGGAATATGGCGGCGGTTTAAACCTCCACTAAGTGACATCTGCGACGGTTTCAAAATCGGCCCAACACCACTAAAAAAAAACCTGTTAGCGACGGAAAGAATTGGTCGCTAATCCATGCCATGGCCGTCGCTACACCCCTTAGCGACGGCGTCTAAGACGGGACACCCGCCGTCGCTAAAACCTTCGTCGAAAACACATCAGCGACCATAGGTACACCGTCGCTAAAATATTGACGGCATAACACCGTCGCTAAAATAGTCTCTGCTTCGCTGACTGCAGCCGTCGCTAACTGTTGCCGTACAGCGACCTCAAAAACTTCGTCGCTAATAAGCGACCACCATTGCCGTCGCTATGTTCTGACATATAGCGACCGACGTGTCCGTCGCCAAATGTGGCCTTCCAGCGACCATGCACGGCCGTCGCTATGGTTACTCATATAGCGACCCGGACATCCGTCGCTGCCGAAGCCATACAGCGACTACTACATCCCGTCGCTGTTCCTGGCCAACCAGCGACCACTATCGTCCGTCGCTATGTTTACAATATAGCGACCATCTGTGCGGCCGTCGCTAATTGGAATTTTTTTATTTTTTTAAAAAATGGTTAAAAATTTATAGGCTTTGTTAATTTAACTTTAAAAATGTAGATTAATATTTTGTATTTTGTATTGGCTGATAAAATTTTATAATTAAATTTAGATAATATTTTTAAAATATTAAATTATTATTAAAAACAAAATAATAGGTTAAATTTATTTATCAAATAGGTTGAATTATTAATGATAGTTACAATATGGCTTTTTGATTTGAATTTAATTACCAATAAATATTGACATAATAAATGAAGAATGACAAAATAAATACTGAATGAAATATAATATAAAAACTATAAATCAAATATACAATGTGTATAAATAATAAAAATACAATCATGGTGGTGGGGGATCCTGGGGTGGTGGTGGGGGCGCCTGGGAAGTGGGGGGAGGTAGCCTCGCCATCAACTGCATCAGTAGCTCCTGCTGCTGAGCAAGTTGCCGATGAGTCTCGGCATGTTGCTCCTCGGCCCGCCGTCGGTCCGCCTCGGCCCGCTCCAACAACAACTGCCTCTGACGTCGCTCCTTCTGTAGCTCATCATTCAGGTTTTGAATTACCTGAACGTAGAGTTGGCAAAATGGGCTGGCCTGCATGGGTCGGCCCGAACCCGCCCATAAAAATATAGTGCGCGGGCTTAAAATAAAAAATTAAAATCAATACGTGGAAAAAAAAACCCGACCCTAAAAAAGCCCGAAAAAAGTGGCCTGAGTGCGGGCCGGCCCGTGTGGCCCGTGGGTGGCCCGATTATTTTTAAAAAATAAAAATAATAATTTTTAGTTATGTTAGGTGCTTGCTTTTGTAACTTTTATTATGGACTTTTATGAAATATATGATTCAACTTTGTGCATTTTGTTTTCTTCCATAATGTTTTCTTTAATTGATTTTGTACATTTTATTAAAAAACATAATATAGAAAGTCAAACATAATGTCATCTCCATAAGATAATATCACTTTATGTCAACATCAATAGTTGTGTAGTTCATGACTTCACCTTAATAAGGTTTCACAGTGTTGCCGTTATGAATTGATAATATCACTTTATGACTTCACCAATAGTTATGCGCTACGTTATATGCATTTTTAATTTGATTACGATAAAACTTGAAGTTGTATGTCCATAATTTTTTAGCTATAGCCTATATGTTTACACAAATCATGATCTTTGATATATGTATATTTTTTTAATGGCTAAATGGTAAATTTAACCCCTAGAATTGTTGGGATTTTGGTTTTGCCCCCTGAAATGATTTTTCTTAGTATTGTCTCCTTAAAAAAATTTTAAGCTTAGAATATAACCCCTTCCGTTGACTGCCTCTGCCAACTGATGAGGTGGAGCCTAGTCACATGCCTGTCATTGCATATGTGGCATGTGACTCATCATATTAACCTAGTGGAGCCTAGTCACATACCAAGTCACATGCCATGTCACTGATTAAAATTTTAATTAAAGGTTAATAAATTGGAGAATATTAACAAAATAAAAGAAGGGGTAAGGATTAATAAAACGATAGAAATACTCATTATTCTTAATTTTGTCTTTAATTCTACCTCAAACAAACAAAACACACATATCGCCCAACCCAACAATCAACAAAGGAACCAAAGACACAGCCAAGCGATTCCTGTCTGACTTCATACATACGCTGCAACTTCACAAGCCAGTGAAGTCTTCTTGGTTCTGTAAAGTATTGCTAATTTCCCAAAATCGGGGCATCAATCTCCACCTGGAAAGTCTGAATAAGTGACACCAATTTATTCAGAAACTTCTGAATTCCAGGTAACCGAAAGTTCTTTCATATTGGGGATGGCCAGAGACATTAATATACTCATAAAAATTGAAACTTTGATTGGGGTGTTTATAATTTATAGCCATTAGCAACAGATCTAACCCAAGTCAACGCATCTTTATTTCTCACGCCTCAAGCTAGCAACAGATCCAGTTGAGCCCAGCTTCTTAAATTTTGAAACTTTACCAATTTTTGGAAGCATTTGCTGAATCTTAGGACTATCTGTGATTGATTGGTGAGAGGCAGAGGGGAAAATATCAGTTTTTTTGTTTTGTTTTGGATTTTACATTTTTAGAAGCTGGATTTGATCTTTTGTGTTCTTCTGAGGTATCAGGACGTGGAAGTGGAACTTGAAGCATTGTTGCAGAATGCTGATTTTGCTCTTAGAAATGAGGATGTTATAAAGTTTGCAATAGATGAGATAAAGAAGAAAATAGAAACATTTTCAGAGACAATGGAGACTTTAAGTGCTCATGCTGATAAGGAAGACGAAGTGAGGAAGACGAAGTGAGGAAGACGAAGTGAGGAAGACGAAGTACTGACCAACGTTTTTATACCCCTTCTTTTATTTTGTTAATATTCTCCAATTTATTAACCTTTAATTAAAATTTTAATCAGTGACATGGCATGTGACTTGGTATGTGACTAGGCTCCACTAGGTTAATATGATGAGTCATATGCCACATATGCAATGACAGGCATGTGACTAGGCTCCACCTCATCAGTTGGCAGAGGCAGTCAACGGAAGGGGTTATATTCTAAGCTTAAAAATTTTCTAAGGAGACAATACTAAGAAAAATCATTTCAGGGGGCAAAACCAAAATCCCAACAATTCTAGGGGTTAAATTTACCATTTAGCCTTTTTTAATCGTATGCCTTTCTCATTCGGTAATGTCGTTTTAATTAAAACTTTTTCCAGCTAATTTAATTAAATAGTATTATTTCATAGAATAATTTTTTTATAAATTTATTTTTTAAACTTTTTTTAAGCGAGCCGCCCGAAGTGGCCCGCGGCCCGTTGAGGGCCGGGCTAGGGCCTTTAATTTCAAGGCCCGAATTTTTGCGGGCCTTTTTTGGCCCGGCCCTAAATGGCCCGTAACCCGATAAAGCCCGGCCCGTTTAGGGCCGCCCGCCCGAATTGCCAGCTCTACCTGAACGACCTCAGTCGGAAGACCAGAGGAAGACGAAGAGGAAGGGGTCTTCCCCTTTTTCGCCAGCTGCGTGCCGACGCCACCCAGTCCAAATACCCTCCCTTTCTTGTTCACACCGCCAACAGCCTCCAAATAGATGGCGTTGTCGTCAGAACAAGATAGGGTGGGAGGAACCTCCCCTTCAGGAGTGGAAGCCACCAGGTCCGCCTCCTTCTCGGCCCTCCTGGCCTGATAAGCCTCCTGTAAATTCAAAAACAATGATAGGATTAGTAAGCTGATTTGCTGATTTGTAAATTGTAAGCATGTGTCAGTTAAAAGTAAATACCGCTAGATCCATAGTCTTCTGGTTTACCCATGCACCGGCTTTGTTCTTCTTGGTCATTTGCATGACCTCAAACAAAGAAGGCTCCCGGTGCTCCCTCAGCTTCTGTGGTGGACAAAAAACATTGAGATTATTATTTGTAAATATGTGAGACGAATCATATTAAAAACATAAATATACTTACAAATCTTTTCTTGTGCTCGAGGGTTGAAATGCTACCCCCAGTGTAAACTGAGGCTGCAGCATCGGCGGCTCTGTTTGCCCTGTTCCGAGCACTCGCCTGCTGGAACGGGACACCGCCCCACTTCTGGACCATCCCGTCCCAATGGTCCTCCGAGATCCAACGAGGGCGCTCACCCTTGTCCCTCACCTTCCAAAGGGTACTCTTGATGATTTTAGAGGTCTTCGTGGCAAAGACCTTCCTAATCTCATCAATCATACCCTCTGCCCACTGGTAATCACGCTGTAAAATGAAATGAGAAATAAAAATTAATAAGAGGTCTATTTTACAAATCAAATCACAACAAATGAGCTAGGAACTTACCGAGAAGGTGTCAAACCACCTATCTTGGACAACCTTCCCAGCATCTGTCCAAGATATATATGGACTATCCCACTAGGCCTTTAAAACCTTAGTAATCGCTTTGGTAGTGCGACTACTATCAACAAAGCTGTAATGACAATAATTATATCAGGAGTATAGCAGACAATCTAGGGAGACTCCCAAATTCTGGCAGAGTCTCCCCTGTAAATGTAACATTTCCAAGTTTAAATAGTTACCCTGTTACAAACAGAAGAGTGCCCAGTACAATTCAATCTATACAAGTACTAATTAAAGTACTATACAATAAGCCAACAAGTCTTTCCACTAAAGTTTAATATAAAGTACCATACAAATAACATAAAAGTTTTTTAGTTTTAGTCACTTACTCGTCTCCGGCCGGCACGGGTACCAACATGGGCAGAGGGGATGCCGGAGGTGGGGTGGCCTGATGGCCATGGTCCTCCAAGCCACCAACTCCAGGAGTCTGCTCTGGGGTGGTCAGCTGTGGTGGTGATGGAGTGGTCTGCTGTGGTGGTGGTGATGGAGTGCTCTGCTGTAGTGGTGATGTAGTGGTCCGCTTTGGTGGTGATGGAGTAGTCTCCTGTCCTGGGGTGGGAGTCCCCAGCCTGGATGTCGGGGTCCTGGACCCACCACCCCGACTGAAGGGCAGTCGACGTCCCGTCATCTGTGGATAAAATCATGAAAAGAAAGGTTAGTCTCAGGATATATATAAACCTATCTATATATGTTTAACAATTACATACTCTGTGTCTGTTTCAGTTTCAAATTCCCCCTCACTTTCAGTGTCACTGTGGTTATCTGTTTGAACAACTTTGTCAGTATCCAGATCAGCCCTAGACTGTTTTGATCGAGAGACAAGGTCTTTGTCAATGTGTTCACCCCCCGTAGTGGTAAGTGTCTCATCCATTATGACTGGATCAATGTTGAACAACAAATTGGCATCGTTGAGCTCGTGTGGTGCAAGCTGATAAGCGTCATCGACCTCCTCAGAGACATTGTCAGTGATCTGACTTCGGGCCTTGGCCTTGATTACTGCATACCAGTCCCGATGTCCTCCCGGGAAGTCGGTGTAATAAACCTGCTCAGCTTGTTGGGAAAAAATGAAGGGATCAAACCCTTTATATCTACCATTCTTCTTGACCTCAACTAAGCCGTAGTTGTTGTCAACCTTTGTTCCAACACCGATTGTATTGTCGAACCAATCACATTTGAATAGAACAATATCTCTTCTTAGTCGTCCAGAGAATGAAACTTCAACAATCTCCATCAGCACTCCATAAAAGTCTTCTTCCAACTGTCCGGCGGTGCCTTTAACACAAACACCATAGTTATGGGTGCGCATCCCTTCACTCCATTGAAGAATATTAAACTTGTAGCCATTTACGTAGTAAATAGGCCATTTTTTAACAGTTTTCACCGGCCCCCAAGAAAGGGCTTGGAGTAAAGAATCTTCAATATGGTTGTTTGGGTCTTGTATCTATGTACAACATAACAAGTAGGTCATCGTTAGATATCAGGAGTTAGAAGCAAAGATAATGACGATATGTAAACGGGTCTTACGTGTTGCGCGAACCAACCAACGAACTTGGATGACACCTCACTATGAATTTGGTCATCAGTTAAATCATTTTGCTCAAGTTTTAGCATATCTGTGTATAAGCTATTCAAGGAAAACAAATTTAGATACTATAAAAGCTACGTTTAGAATGTAACATATAACTTCTATGACTTACTCAATAAAGGGTTCCACTTCTGGGCAATTTAGAAGAATGTACAAGTGAGCTGCCTTTCGATCTTTCTCATCAATGTAACATTTTGTGAGCTTCCCCCCCGGGTGACCAGGATAGTTGAAAATCGATGTTTGTTCATCAAACCCTGTGCGGCTGGCTACCCCAAGATTGCGGGGAATTCTACTCATTCTAGTTTCTATCTCCGTCGGAAAATAGAAAGAAGCAAAGGTTGTCATTTCTTCGACTAAGTATGCCTCACAAATTGATGCTTCAACGCAGGCTTTGTTCGACACTTTATCTTTTAAGGAGCGTAAGAATCTTCAACATCATTAACAAGATAGTGTTAAGTTAGAAAATACTATTATAAGAATCTTCACCTTTCGAATGGATACATCCAACGATACTGCACCGGGCCACCAACAAAGGCCTCGTACGGTAGATGGATAGGCAAATGCTCCATCGAGTCAAAAAAACTTGGTGGGAAAATCTGCTCCAACTTATAAATCAATACCGGGATAGTTTCTTCCATCTTCACAAGTTTCTCCACAGTCAACGAAGTAGCCGTCAACTCCTTAAAGAAGTGACTCAACTCTACCAACGACTTCCAAATAGGCTTCGGTAAGGCATGAAACGCGTACGGGAGTAGTTGTTGCATAAACACATGGCAATCATGACTTTTCATGCCAAACACCCTGCCCTTCTTCACGTCGACACATCTACTCAAGTTAGAAGTGAATCCGTCAGGCAGGGTTAACCCATTCATCCAAATACACACAGCAATCTGTTGTGGTCTAGTTAAAGCATATTTTGCATGGGGTTTAAAGATTCTTCCACGTCCTGCATCCCTCAACTCTAACTCCTTCCTAGAACACCAAATCGGAAGGTCTAGATGACTCTTCTTGTTGTCCTTTGTTCTCCCTTTGATGTCCATAACAGTGTCAAAAATATTCATGAAAACATTACGTTCAGTGTGCATGACATCAATGTTGTGTCTTAACAACAAGTCTTTCTAATATGGCAAATCCCACAAGACACTCTGCTTCACCCAGTGGTGTTCCTTACCGTAACCCACAAACTCCTTAACACTCTTGT
Organism: Clitoria ternatea; assembly: GCA_037962975.1. Lineage (NCBI taxonomy): Eukaryota > Viridiplantae > Streptophyta > Magnoliopsida > Fabales > Fabaceae > Clitoria > Clitoria ternatea. The sequence goes on from CM075670.1 coordinate 143,581,537, forward strand.
CCCAGATGTAAGGATACTCTTCGACCCTTTGCCAAACGCGTGCACCAGATAACCTACAGGGTGGAGGTTCATTAACAACCTTGTTCTTCTTAAAAGCGGTTTTGTTTCGCCTAAACGGGTGATCCAACGGTAGAAACTTTTTATGACAGTCAAAGAAACTTGTTTTGCCACTAACAGGGAGTGATTCCCCCCCGGTATGTTCCATGCATACAGGGCAAGCAAGCTTCCCAGACGTGGACCATCCAGAAAGCATACCATAGGCCGGGAAGTCGTTAATATTCCACATCAAAACAGCACGCATCATAAAGTTGTTCTTCAAAGACGCATCGTATGTCATTACCCTGACATCCCATAACTGTGATAACTCTTCAACCAACGGTTGCAAAAACACGTCTATGTTTGCCTTTGGATTTTTGGGTCCTGGAACCAGTATAGATAGAAACATGACCTCTCTCTTCATACACATATCAGGAGGCAGATTGTATGGGGTCAGGATGACTGGCCAACATGAGTAAGCTCTTCCGTATTGACCGAACGGGTTAAACCCATCAGTACATAAGCCAAGTCTTACATTGCGCGGCTCGCCAGAAAAGTCCGGATATAGCTCATCCAAACACTTCCATGCTTTCCCGTCGGAAGGATGGCAAAGAATCCCCTCTTGTGTTCGGTTCAAAGCATGCCAATGTATGTGTTTTGCCGTAGACAATGAGGCATACAGGCGTTGAAGATGCGGTGTTATAGGGAAGTACCACATTTTCTTCCTGGCCGTCCGGGTTACCTTCCCTCTCCTTTTAACAGTTTTGTAGCGTTCCTCATTACAATGCAGACATTTTGTGACACTCTTATCTGCAAACTCATTTCTGAACAGCATACATCCGGCAACACAACACTCTATCTTCACACAACCCAACCCCAAGTTTGCCACTTATTTCTTAGCACGGTACAGGTTTGTTGGCATTCTATGATTACTAGGCATAGTGGAACCCATCAGATTGACCATCCTATTAAAACAACCTTCAGAAAGATTATAATCTGCCTTTAGGCTTAAAGCAGCTAGGGAGGCGGATAACTTAGTGTGACTGTTGCACCCGTCCCACAATGGAGTCTGAGCCGCCGCTAACAAATCATAAAATCTCTTAACCTCCGGATTAGGATCCTCCTCAACATTGGCAGAGTCTCCATGAGCTCCTTGGTCATCATGTTCCAGCATACGCCCGGTGGAGGGTCCAACATGATCCATCACCATTTGTTCTATGTTGTTGTACATATCCCTGTTTCCTCCAACCTCGTAGTAAGACCGTTGCACAGTTACGTCTGATGGTCTTCGCGGTAACTGCTCACCATGGTTGTACCGGCAGTGGTATGTTTCCATGAACCCTTTCTCAGTTAGGTGGCACATCACATCATCCGCGTATTCAAAACTCATGCATTTGCACCTTGAGCACGGACAACGAATCTTCTGAGTCGCTTTAAATCCAGGCGTGTTTGCCATAGCGAACGGAATGAACTCCAATAACCCCATCATAAACTCCTCAGTTACTCGCCGATTGCGATCTAGTCGGTTGTACATCCATCACTGATTTGCCGGTACCTCCATTTACAAAATCTAACAAGCACGATTTCTGTTACTTTACATTTTCAATATTTGTCCTGATGGCTATCGGTTGTGAATCACTCTATCTCTTTGATGTTGCAAATTGGTAGGGCCCTATCCCATTCGGGATGAATATGCAACCATCCATAACCCATTGATATTGTATGTGGTCTATCTTGTGTCGTTGATGTTCATTTAAAATTTCGGCAGCATTTCGCATTGGCCCCTGAGTACACAGAGATACGTACGGTATGAAACACCGCACGCAGTCATGCACCCTGGGGACAATACGAAACACCATAACTGAAATTTCAAATGAACATTCAACGTCTCAAGGTAGACCACATACAACATTGTTGGGTTACGCCCTACTGGTTACAAATTCATACCAAACTGTCCATCCGGGACAATTCAAGATCCAACACAACACGGTACATCAGCCGGTTGTTTTGAAACTTGAACGGGAATCTAATGGGTACACACACAACTAAACCCTACATTATTAAAGTTGAGTTTCATTTTTTAAGTTCCCTAAGAAAGGGAGCCTGCCGAAATTTTGGCAGAGTCTCCCCTGTAAACTAGACATTTCCCAAAATTAGAAACGGCCTGTTACATACAGAAAACTTCCCAGTATAGATAAATAAACATATCATACGCATTGTATGTGATATTCGGAGTTATGAACACCAAATCATGTTATCAATACATAAAATCAATGCCTAATGAGATGTACTCTCTACTAACAAACAACATTACACATGCATCATAAATCATGTTATCAGCACACAAAACCAATGCCTAATGAGCTCTGCTCTCCACTAACAAACAACACTGCACATGCATAAAAAATCATGTTATCAGCACACAAAACCATCGCCTAATGAGCTCTGCTCTCCACTAACAAACAACAATCAACATACATACACTTCAAAAGATACAACACACATAGCCAGAAAGTTAGCGTTAGGGGATTTCCTGGGAAAGAGAGATAGCGATGAAGACAAAGCTGATGAGGGCCGAACACGAACCACGCGTAAGGTGTCTTGGTCTGCATGACAAAGTCTAGTTAGAATGGAAATTGAGTAATCAAAAGAAAAAGTATTATTGGCCTTTGCTAATCATACATTTTCAATGTTACCAAGTATTAATTGATTTTATCAAGTATTTTATCTTATTAAAAATACAGTTTGGAGAAAGCTAAAAGGTTAGAATGAGAAGGTTCTATGAAGGTCTAGCTGAAAAGTCCTCACCAAAAGGGACCCAAAGGCCCAAAGAACACACAAAGAAATACACAAGGCACAAACAATAACAATGAACCGACCGGGCTTGCTTGCTTCTAAAAAGAAATGGGCCAACCTCTCAGAAGCCCAACTTGGCAAGGGTACCCAGACACGTCCTGGGCAAGTTGAGAACGGAGAAGGAAGACCGACGACGAACCACCATGTGCGATTTGCGAACGGCGAGGGAAGCGATTAAAGAAAGTCCCTTCCTGGGGGATCAAGCGTTTGTCTTCCACCATGATTCATCTCAAGCTCCAAGGAGGGGAGAACCACCAACAACGACTATGATTCATCTCAATTTGTTTAATTTACAACATTCCCATATATAACCTAACACAATATACATTGTTCTACATCATGATCTCATACTACACCAATCACAATCAAAAGTTATAGTATCTTCAAATACACCAACTTATCCCAGATAAAATTAGGTTAATAATCTCTTAATCACAAACCAAAGTGGGGTACCTTTGAACCTCTCAGGTCTGATATCAAACTTGTTCCATTCTTGTTCTCTCTTACTCAAACTAAAACTTAAAATTACTCTAATGCTTATGTCAATAATTAACACATCAATTAGGAGTTCTAAAATAAATAAGACGTATTGATGACAATTGCTAAGACACAGAGACAAAATTGACTAACAAAATTCATATGAAAAACAGAGAGCTAAAAAACACATAGCATCAAAACAGTGACGAAAAACAGAAAACCAGAGGCGTGAAAAACCTGGTCGGAAACTTGAAACTCGTCGGAAAAGCTGCAGCGGTGGTCAGCCGTTGTCGCAGCTCTGCCTGGCCGGAAATGCTCGCCTGAGAGGGAGGAAGAAACGGAGCAAACGTGAGAGAGGGAAAGGGGTAAGGTTCGGAGGGGGGACACGGAGTTGCAACTCATGAATCGAAACCAATGTTGTCAAAACCAGACCGGTTATTGAATTGGTAAAGACATGGATTCAAGGATCCCTGGTCAGATTGACGGTCAAACTGTGGTCGAACTAGTAGTAATAAATTATTATTATTATTATTGATTAAATTTTAATCAATTAGATCAAAATAACTTAATATTTATAAAAAAATTCCAATAAGTGAAAGTTATTAACAAGTTCATCATAATTGAAATTTAAAAGTGAAAGTTTTAGGCTTTTAACATTAAAAGCTGATTATAATTTAACACTCCAAATAAGGTAGTTGGCATTTCTAAACTTGTACCATAATTGCACTAATCAAAGGATAAAGTCACAAAACTCATAATACATCCTCTAAAGTTAATTTTCTTTTTCTTAATTTTCTTTATCCCATTTCCAATGTAAAATATCCTATGTATATTTAAATGCAATGCTAGATCTCTGAACAATTAACCAAGTCTTTTTTCTTCAATGCATTCATGCAACTTTTTATGTGAGTAATAGCAAGTAATATTACAAATAGCAATTAACCATTTAGCTGTGATTTACCTAACCATTTTCGCTTTGTAATTTATGTTGAAAGGACACAAACATTAAAATGCAATGCTAGATCTAAACAATAGCAATAGGCCAAGAATCAATGAACAACAATAACAAGAATTAATAAACAATAACACAAAGAATCAATGAACAACAACATCAGAAATAGAAACATGAAAAAAAAATCAGCATCAGAAATAGAAACATGAAAAAAAATATAGAGGGAACACTGCATATGATGAGAACTGACTTGAGGGGTTCAATGTGAGGGCCTCGACGTTGATGGAAGAAGCTCCACGGTGAGAGCACGGTGCTCAATGATGCTCGACATTCAGGCGCATTGCTCGGTGGTGATGGCGCGATGCTTGACGGTGATGGTGTGATGTTTGGGCAGGTACAACTTGTAGAGGGAGGAGGTCCGACGAAGGGAAGGCACGTGAACGGAGGGAGGGACGGCGGTGGCTGAGAGTGGAAGGCAGACGAACAGAGGGAAGGAGGGAGGAGAGGGAGACGGCGGCAAGGAAGAAGAAGGGGAAAGTTAGGGCAAGTGAGAGAGAAAGGGGTCCCTATCGAGTTAGATTAAAATCTTAGCGACGGCTGGTAGCTGTCGCTAACAACGTCACTATAATTAAAAGGATTAGCGACGGTGAAACAACACCGTCACTAAACTCCTGAAAAGTAGCGATAGTGACACCCCACCGTCACTACCTTCCATTTTTAAAAGTAAAAGATGGAGGGAAGACAACAATCATAGCGACAGTACTGCTACGCCATCACTAAAATACTGAATGGTAGCGATGGTAAAAGAGTGCCGTCACTAACCTACTGAACCTTAGCGACGGTCTCATACCACCGTCACTAACTTAAAGAAAAATATGGAGGGAAGGCGAAAACTATAACGATGGATCCGTTAGTCCGTCGCTAGCCTCCTGAACAGTAGCGACGGTGTCAGCCCACCGTCGCTACCTTCCATTATTAAAAGAAAAGATATGGAGGGAAAGCCAAAATCATAGCGACGGTGCAGTACTTCCGTCACTAGTACAAACCATAGCGACGGTATTCACCGTCGCTACTTTTTGGCGCCAACAGAAAACCCTGGCAGGAAAGCAAAACAAGGTGGAGCTACAAAATAGCGACGCTACTAGCGACGGTGTTTATAATTGGTAGCGACCGAGTCCTCTGTCGATCGCTACATGAGTCGCTAACATCTTTTTGGTCCCTTTTCGTACAAAGCGGTCGCTAAGTCGGTCGTTATTTAGTGACGGGGTACTGTGGTCGCTAATTTGAGGTAGCTGTTTAGGGTTTTTTTAGTTGTGCAAAGTATCCGCCGCTAGGCATTTAGCGGCGGTTTATTTTAACCGTTAGAATAACCGCCGCTACTAGTTAAACTGCAGGAAAAACTGCCGGAATGATGTTTTCTGCTGCTACAATCGCCACAAAAGAAAAACCATTTAAATGCCGCTTAAACCGCCGCTAAAGGTTTCAATTTTTTTTAAAAAAAATTCCTTTAATTATAATAGATTATTTTTTTATATCCATTAATTTTTAAAAGTCAAATTTATCCTTAATTTTAACATTTTTATATCCATTAATATTTTTAATGTGACAGTTATATATTATATTTTATTTATTAATGTATTAGATATTTATATTTCAAAAATAAATTTTAATATACAAATTAATTTGATTATCAATATATAAATAAGATAAACTAAATTTTTAAAAATATAATTACAGAATCAATGTATAGTCAATAGCAATTATATTAATAATAAAGTCACTAGGTCTTAACCCAGTTACATGTCATTAATGTAATAAAAGTTAAAGAACAATCTACAAACTCTCATATATATATAGTCAAGTAAAATATAAAGTAACTAAGGTTGATGACTAGCTGAGGAAGAGGGTCTGGCTTGTGTAGGTGATCCTTCATCCTGAAATTAAAATAAATAAAATATAAATTATTGATATGCATTAAAAATATAGAAAGTTAATATATAACAAATGGAACCTATTTTATGACATGTCATATATGAACATGCAACAAGTGTAGATTATACCTGATTATCATGTTGAAATGGGAAATCAACCTGTCCTCCAAATTTATGAACCACGTAGGCCATTTGGTCTTCAAAAAACTTCATCATTTCTTCAACATATTTCATCCTGTCGTTCCTTGCTTCTAGTTGGGCTTCTAAATGTTTCACCTTATCTTCCAACTCCCTTACTCTTCCATTCGATTGGAAGGAGCCTGTACTATCCTCAGATTGGTTATTTGTTATTTGCAAGACTTGAGAAGGGCAAACTCTAAATCCCATGCCCCGAACCTATCCCGGGTGCTCTGGTCCAAAGACATTCAAGTATGTTTCCTCATCATTTGAGGTCTCTTCACATTCCACATCTAATTTGTTCTGCAAAACAAAAATTAGAGCGTAATTAATAATCAATTATGCCCCATAATCTAATTAAATAATTTATAAGAAAAATCTATTCAAATTAAAAACAAGCACATAAGAAATTAGATGTTTTGTACTTACACTCATATCTCTAGCCTCCAAGCTCACAAATGATCCGTCTTTCCTCTTGTGAGTAATAGAAAACATTTCCCCCCTGCTATAAGATCGTCTTCCTTGGGTTTCCTACATTTACAAGAGATCCAAATTATTTATCCATATAATAATCACACACACACACACATATATATATATATATATATATATAAATATATATACATCAATTAGTTTACAAATAACAATATATCAAATTATTTTACCAGCAAATGTCTCTTTCTAGCAAGTGACATTGACCCGAGCGTATGATGAATAACTTGTTTTTATCAGTTCATGACATTTTTTGAACAAATAATCTACAAAATTATTTAACAGAATAAGCTATCAATGTGAACTAGAGAAAATTATAGGGGATGCAATACAAGTATATCAAGCTTTATATGATACAACATGTTAGCTATCAGAAGAAATGGTTGTAAACCAAATGAATCACATAATTGAATATAAAACTAGGAACCATCTCTCAAATTGTTTTAGCCACTTTGTTATTTTTCAATCATAGATTCCTCTTTAAGATGCCCAGGATCAGGCTTGTAAATACTAGATTCCTGGTCAACTAAAGTACATATAGAATAAACCTTATCAAGTGACAAACAAAATATGCCCATGAATCCAAATTTTATGCTTTTAAAAAAAGGTATATTTGATCATTTAAGTAATTCAAAATCGTTGAATGAATACCTCATAATAAGAACAGAAGCAGATTTAAACTTAAATGGGCACTTCATACTTAAACTAATTTTCATTTTCTGGTCTTCATGTTAAACATAATACTACATTTTATAGTATTATATTATACTAGTAAGATAACAAGAACAGTCACTAACACACAAAAACTGGCTTTAAATGCATGTGCAAGCATGTTGAAGCTTTAAAAGTATTTTTATACACAAGTTCAATCACCCATTAATTAACTAAGAGTCATTATGAGTTTATAATATTATGTAAATATTGGGACAGAAGTGAACAATGTACAAAAACAGATGTATTAATAAAGCAAAACAAGAACAGCCAAAAAGCCTTAAAACATTATAAATATCTTCAAGATATTTTTCTTTGTGATATGTAGATTTTTATGCTTATTTTGTAATATAAATATGTTTAATCGTATAAGTAATACTTCATTTATTCATTAAAATATTTTAAAAATTAATAGGAGATAGCACAACATAATACTATTTTACATACAAACAGCTTTCATGCAAATTGATCAAAACTCTACTTAAAGTTCTCTGGTGGTTTGCTGAGTCCAAACGAAGATTGTAGGAAGGGTGTTTTAATTCTAGGTCAAACAGTATTTTGTTTGTCTTAAACAGTGTGAAGATTAACATCAATTATTAAATTTCTCTTTTTTAAAATTTTTATTTTTCTAACTACTTATCAAACGGACACTTAAAAATTTTCCAACATGCAAAAAATAAAATAGAATGGCCATACATGTGAAGGAATAGGTGGAGAAATTTTAGCTTGCCAAATTTTGGGTTCCGTTATAAGATAAGGAAAGAGAAAAAAAATAAAATTTTTTGGGATAATTTTTAAACCATATTTAATTGAATAAATAATTTTTAATCGACCCATGGGTCGCGTGGAACTATATAATAATAATAAAATTTGGATGATTACGTGTTGAGCATTTAAATGAAGGCAAGGCTTACGTGTTGAGCACTTGAATGAACCAAATTGCCTATAAATCTGCAACCAAAAGTTTCTTCTAACTCATACAACACATATCACCAATCTACTAAATCAAACAATGGGGCTTGTTATTTAGCCTCACGTTGTTCTTTTCTTCCAGGCTACTTCTGGTACCATTCCATTATTTTCTTTTTATGATCTCTAAGTTTGAATATTTGATATGTATGTTAAGTCTTTTATTATAATTAATTTTTACATATGTTAAGGCTTACAAGTTGATAAAACAGGATTTACAAGAATTAGTTGGCTTTCTTTAAAAGTGTTCAGGAATAATCCATTTTTCATAACCATAATATCTATTGTTTCACTAAACTTCACATAAATTTATATCATCAAAATGAGAGGAAATACTTCAGCTATAACATCATTAATTATACAGAAGTTAAAAAACTTAGTTAGTTTGGGTAAATACCTTCAGCTATAACGTCATTAATAATACATAACCATGCATCTACACTTTGCTCAATAATTCAATGGGAAATGAATAGTTGAACGTACTCAAAAAACTCAACAAGGAAACAGAGTATTAAAAAATCAAAAGGTTGCCAATCAGAATAAAACTGTAACATCATCTCTGTCATCTGATTCACCAGGACCATTTCACATTAATGGCTTGATGTTGATGTACTTTTTATCATTTTCATAAAAAGAATCTCTTATGTACATCAGATAATATTATGATATATACAGATAATTTCTTATGTACTTTTTATCATTTTCATAAAAAGAAGGAACTACATCAGATAATATAATGATTGATGCTTCATCAACTCATTTAGAAAAGGATAGCTCATTAGATATATCTCGACCTAAATCATATGTAATTATCCTTTCAATTTCTAATGGTATCTTCCAACTGTTTCTTATTTATGATTTTGAACAGGAGAGGGATCCTAAGCCTATATAAATTTATGTGAAGTTTAGTGAAACAATAGATATTTATGGTCTTAATCAATTTTTATCCCTATAAATACTAAAATTTAGAGAAAAAATAGAGATTTGTGACTTCATTACCTTAGTCTCCGGTTTGTTCCTGTATGCTAAGAAAGTCGCCCATTGTTCTACCGGAACCCCATCAGGACGCATCTCTAGATTTTCTTCCAATGTTCGTGTCTCATCATAGCATTGGTTATACATGTTACAACGATTGTCCTTCCAAATCCTTCCAAGTCTTTTCATAATATTGTGCTTGTGGCCTTCATTCACTATAAATTTACCCTTCAATATGGAAACCAAAGAAGTTAGTAATATTCAAAACCAATTATAGATACAAATAATAATGAGAAATTCAAACATATCGATATTGTCATGTCAAATGCATGGTCCTTATGAATTTTAGAGACTTGACGCCAATTATCATAAGAAATCGGGAATGCGTTGCAATTAGAAGCAACAACTCCTAAAAATCCCCCAAACAGACCACCTGACTCTCCAACCCATTGGCCAACCTCATTAAATTCTAGGACGACCCGCTTCCCTGGATCAAGATTGAAAGCATCTCCTACCCTCAAGCGTTCTTCTTTAACCACTCCAGCCGTATCTACAAGTAAAGAAAAATATTAAATTAGTTAAAATAAGTTAAATTTGTTACACATACATTCAAAATTTATCACTTACCAATCACATTGATTGTCCAAAATTTTGGGGACTTTCTCTCAGAAGAGGATCTTGATTCAGTGTTTTGGCTAGAGGGTGGATCAAAAGGTATGTTTTGGCTAATGGGTGGAACAAGAGGTGTGGGTGGAACTACAGGTGGAACAAGAGGTGTGGGTGGAACTACAGGTGGAATCAGAGGTATGGGTAGAACTATAGGTGTGGGTGGAACTACAGGTGGAACAAGACATGTGGGTGGAACTACAGGTGTGGGTGGAATAAGTGGTATGGGTGGAACTAGGGGTATAGATGGAACTACAGGTATGGGTGGAACAAGTGGTGTAGGTGGAACTACAGGTATGGGTGGAACAAGTGGTGTAGATGGAACTATAGGTATGGTTTGGAAGTTGGCGGGAGTAGATATGTGCTCTTGGCTAGCATATTGACTACTACTTATCGATATATGTGAAGCAGTCTTAGAAGCAATGCTCTTCCTTCTAGGCATTCCTGTAATAATAAATTGTTAACAAACTGGACACTATATTAAATCCAAAATTCATAATTAGAGAAAAGGTGAATAATGAAACTAGTTTTAAATGCTAAATTACACGTCAAACCTAACAAATGCATATATTGATACCTATTATAGAACCATGTTGCCATCATTATCTTCAATAACGACTAGGTTTGAAGGGTCACCATCATTATCTCTAGCTAATTGTATAGGTATCGCATCGGCAGGAAAAACTTGTTCCAAATTGTTAGACGGAAAAGATTGATCAGATACCACCATTTCACCATCCAAATCACCAATGTCATACAAGTCTCTCGGCTTTACATGAATAGGTATACTCTAACCTTTTTCTTTCTCATCTTCTACATAAAAAACCAAGTGAGTTTCATAAGCTTTTATGTATGGCTCTTCATCCTCATATTCACCAGTATGGATTAATCTTGAAAAATTGATTGAAGTGAAACCTAAATTATCTTTCCTTATGCCTCTAGGGTTAGTAGTATTAGCCCATTCACATTTGAACAGAGGTACCTTGAACAACCCATTGTAGTTAAGCTCAATAATGTCTATAAGTTTCCCATAATAAGGCACTTCTCCACATACTATTTGGACATCAACAACACTCGAGTAACTTCTAGTTGAATATGACCCAAAGACACCACAATTTTGAGTATTAAGTCCACTATCTCTTGCCATGGTTTGAAACATGTATCCATTGACATTATATGTTGTGTATCTTGTAGCCTGGTTCATAGGACCTTGGGCGAGACATAGGAGGACATTCTTATCTGATTCACTAATATTGTTGACATCTTGGAATATCTAAAACACAATAAGTAACACTAATATAATTCACACTTAAAAATTAAACAAAATAATTAAATTTTATTTGGGTTTTACTCACACGTCTTATAAACCAACTGACAAATTCCCTATGAACCTTCTTGTCAACATCAGTAGCATTCCTAGCACGACGCCTTAGTTGCCTCTGCACGACATCTCTAAATTCCCTATACATACAAGGCTATTGAATTAAACATTTTGGAATAGAATATATATAGGTTATTCAACTTCAAAAATACTCACTGGAGATAACAATCAACTGTGGGGAAATTGGTAAGTACATGTCTATGAGCCTGTAATTTTTCAACAGATGTAGAGTAAAATATGAAGAACCACCAACTGGTTTTCCTACATCGGGAAATAATTCAACGGCTCATGAAGTAGGTTGTGTATCGTCGTCATGCCCATCATCGACATGACCAGGTCTATTCCACCTTGTTTCAATGTTCTCTAGATACCTTGAGCAGAATGTTAAAATCTCTTGCATTAGATAACCTCTTGCTATAGATCCTTCAGGCCTAGCCTTGTTAGTCACATACGATTTCAGCAACCTGAAATATCTATGAATCCATAGTAAACAAAATTAATAATAACCCTAAAACATAGCTCGATAAGTTATAAGTTATAAGAAAATGTATCACTTAAACATTACCTTTCTATAGGATAATCCACCTATAATGGACAGGACCTCCAAGCTTAGCTTCTTCAGCCAGATGAACAACCAAGTGAACCATCACAGTAAAGAATGATGGGGGGAAAATCATCTCCATATGGCATAAAGTGAACACAATTTGTTTTTGGAGCTTGTCTAAATCTGTTGGAGACAACACTTTATGGCACAACTGTCTAAAAAATATGCACAATTCAATCAATGTTGCTGAAACCTTAGTGGGCAAAACTGTTCGCATGGCAACTGGAAGGAATTGTTGCATCAAAACATGGCTATCATGACTTTTTAGCATCCCATTCAATCGATTATTATCCACATCAATGCACCTAGAAATGTTGCTTGAATAACCATCAGGCACTGTGATGTTCCTCAAAGTTGTTAGGAATGCCTTCTTGCCTTGATTGGTTAGTGTATAAATTGCTGCAGGATATTTTCCATTCTCATTAGGCCATAACTCTTGTCTAACACCTAATACCTGAAGGTCCTTTCGAGCATTAAGGTGATCTTTTGACTTTGCACCATCATTTAACAAGGTGTAGATGATATTGTCACACACATTCTTCTCTATGTGCATCACGTCAAGGTTGTAACGTATTAAATTATATTTCCAATATGGCAACTTAAAAAAAATGCTTTTCTTTTTCCATAATTAAGCTTTTTCTTGTGTGGGATTTTCAGTGCCACGTCCTCTTTTCCTTTTTCCTAATGTGAAAGTAATGTTCCTAACTTGCTCAAAAATGTCAACCCCGGATAGTTTCTTTGGTGGATCACGTAAGTCTTGATGTCCATCAAATCGATTTCTATTTAATCGGAATCGATGTCTTCGATCAAGAAAGCGATGATGACCCATAAAACAATATTTCTTGCTCTTTATGAGATGCTGAACCTTAAAGTCATCATTACAAGACGGACAAGCTGTTCCAATGTAGGTGTTCCACCCAGAAAGATTTCCTAACCCAGGAAAGTCGCTGATTGTCCATATCAGAGATGCATGTAATTTGAACACCTCTTTCGTGGAAGCATCATATGTGTCCACACCTTCATGCCATAACTCCTTCAACTCTTTCATTAAAGGCTGCAAATAAACATCTATATCATTTCCTGGCATTTTTTTTCCAGGAATAATCATTGAAAGGATGAAAGATGGTGGCTTCATGCATACCCATGGTGGGGTGTTATATGGAATGAGAATGACTGACCATATGCTATAACTTGCATTCAAACTTCCGTAGGGATTGAAACCATCAGTGGCTAATGCAAGACGTATATTTCGTGGATCTGATGCAAACAAGGGATTCATTGAATCAAACATTTTCCATGCTTCTGAATCTCTAGGATGCCTCATCATGTCATCGTTGCTATGGTTCATACTATGCCATTTTATATCTTCCACGGTCTTTGAAGACATGAACAATCTTTGTAAGCGTGATTTTAATAGAAAATAACGAAGGATTTTTGCAGGCACCTTTTTCTTAGTGTTGTCATCATTAGATGTCCCTGCCTCACCATCTTTCAAACTTTTTTCCATCTGGAGTAATTGCATACTTTACATGTTTGTCGATTTTCATCTTCTGCACCCCAATACAACATGCAATGATTGGGACATGCATGTATCTTCTCATAATCCAAGCCAAGCTTCGTTATGGTCTTCTTCATCTCATAAAAAGAGCTTGGAATCTTTACATGTTGAAATGCATCTTGCAACAGTTCCAATATCATTGTCATTGCCTTATCAGTGATCCCACATAAGCATTTAATATGGTATAATTTCACCAAGAAAGAGAGTTTTGAAAAATTAGTGCACCCTTCGTACAACAGTTGTTCTCCATCTTTGGCTAATTGTTCAAACACTCTGGCTTCACGCTTATTTAGAGTTACATTAGGCCTCATATGTTCACCCGGGCCAATGTCCTCATTTGGTTTGGTGTGTACTTCATCATTTACATGGTGGCCATTAACTCTGAAAGCTTCATTGATCATGTTAAGAATTTGATCTCCTTCATCTACGGTGTTTCATTCTGAATTCAAATTTGATTCACTCCTAGTCGCAACATTACTAGGCCCCCTATTTCAGACTCCTCATGGTAGTACCAAAAGGTGTATCCTTTTGGGAATGGCTTACATATTAAATGATCGTAGACCTCATCTCTAGTCCTCTACCTTTTAAAACCACACACGGAGCAGGGGCATAATATTTTGTCGTCAACAGATTTATGCTCAAAAGCAAAATCAATAAATCCTTGAACTCCCTGCTCATAAACAGGTGAATATTGTGGCATCTTGATCCACGACTTATCCATTTCCTTATACTTGTCTTTCTAAAACAAAATAAGAAAAAGATAATATTAAATCTATTGTTCGAGCAAAACCAAATCACATCCAACTATGCAAATACAAAATAAAGATTTAAAGGAGATAAATATATAAGTAAAATGAAAGGAAGAAAAGATGAAAATAGACTAATTTGCATTTTATTGCAAGAGTGACTCAAATTATAGTTAGAGAACAAAAGAAAAATTAGGAAAATCCCAATGTTTTAAAATACTCAACATAATTTCTTTAACGTTTATTTATAAAAATTAAAAATAAACAATACAGGTGCTAGTGCTACTTGAATTTTACGAACAAAGTTTGATTTTTTTAGAAAATGTTTCCACCCTAAACTTGTCAAAATTATACACAATTTGAAGTTGAACCAATAACTCAATGGGAAAAAGTATTATTTTTCTTCTAATATTTTTTAATTTTTCAAACAGGGAAAAATATAGCAATAGATGAGTAACACAAAAATAAAGAAAAATATATTAGATAAAGCCATGAAGAAATAAACACATTATGGTAAATGGGATTTTAGAAGCTCTTTCTAGTCATTGGATTCTATTTATAGAAAAATAAAGAAATTAATTAACATACCGTGTTGGTGTTATGTTATGCACTTATCTTAATAATGCAAAGTTACTTAATATGGGAGTTAACTTCTTTTATGGCTAATAAATTAAGAGTTGTGGTTAACCTGCACAGTGAGAGTTGATAGGCAACTTTCTGTCCTTACCCAAAAAATTACACTATTATGCCAAGATGTTGTGATCCACTAATTCCTTAGTTAGATGATTAGATAGATGAACTAACTTGGTTCTTCTAACTTCTAACTTAATCATATCATATTCTAATTCTAATTTTTTACCAATAAACTACTTGCTTTGTTGTCATGTTATATTCGGCTTGCACGTGTCCACATAGTGTTATTTCAATTTTGAAATATTCACTTTTACATGCCAAATTTTTGTAATTAGTTAGGCACGAATCTGAGAACACAAACCGTTATAAATGATTCATTGTTTTTACACTACTATTAAAGCATATTTAATCCAACAGCATATAGGCAATGACAAAGGCAATACATTATTGAAATATTAGATTTAACAACTTGTCCCTATACAATACAAAGGCAAAGTGTGAAAGACTTCAATCGTAAAGA
Organism: Clitoria ternatea; assembly: GCA_037962975.1. Lineage (NCBI taxonomy): Eukaryota > Viridiplantae > Streptophyta > Magnoliopsida > Fabales > Fabaceae > Clitoria > Clitoria ternatea. Next base: position 143,597,221 of record CM075670.1, read on the forward strand.
AGGGTAGATATTAATGTGTGCATGTTGATGTTGGTTAGCCTTTTGGCTCCACTCAACTACCACTAACTCACTGACTCAGCTTTCCTTTTTTTTCCTATTGTGTTTGTTTGCTGACTTCATTGTAAATAGAGTGTAACCGATGTTAATTAATATTGATCTTATATATTATCAGTAAATAAAATTTCTAACTTTGTTTAATTAATAAATTAAAATTTTATATCTAATCAACTCAATTAAGTAAATTTAACAAAAGAACCAAAGAAACATCCCATTGACTAATCCAACCAAACTCTATTATCTATAATCCACAACTAGGCTATATAAGGTTGTGACACACAGATAAGTTATATTCATTAATAGTTTTAATTTCAAACACTTTCACGTGACACAGTAGGCAATCAAATGCTAGTGGATTTAATGATGAGATTAACAGTAACAAAATAATCAATCCTTTAAGTTATATTCGTTAATAGTTTTACTTTCAATAACTTCTATGTGACACAACAGCAATCAAGTGCTAGTGGATTTAATGATGAGATTAACAGTAACAAAATAATCAATCCTTTGCTTCAGGTGAACTTTAGGAAAAGGTCTTGAAAACACATGTTGTAAAGAAAATAATGCATTTGAAGAGGTATACAATTATACAAAATTAATTGGTATGCTACTTTATTTCTCTACACACAGGAATGACTTATAACTTGGAGTAATTTTCTACCTAATTAAATATACTCAAGAGCTGCTGAATGAAAATACAGTAAAATGATTCTAGAATGAAAAATGTTCTTAACATCAACACAGATCATAGGAATGTAAAATGATTTCTATTGAAAGAATATATAGATTTTACTTATCATTCGATAGACAAATCTTTAGTTTACTCAAAATTGACAAATAGAGTAGATATCAAAATGGAAATTGACTTCTATTTAACAGAGATTATTAAAACAAGAACTTCTATCAAAGCCAAGTTAGCCTATGATTAAGTGTTTATCTGGTTTTCTTAATTGGGATTACTTAATTTAGGATTGATAATGATCAAATTTACAATTCATTAATCAAATATAATTAAAAAAATATCTAAACAGTATATGAGATTAACATTGAATGAATAATACCTCAACACATTTTACTTCCCTAACAGAAATACAAATCAGACCCTAATCATAAAGTTAAAACTGGAACTAGATAAATTCTAAAACTAAAAACATGTATGTGATTGTATTAAACATCCATTCATTCATTGTTTCATACCCACATACTCTATCTTTAATTTTTATGTTCCTCTTTTTTTCTTTCTTTTATGTCAGACATGATTTGTACCCACGGATTCAAGAATAAACAAAACATGCGATTAGCAAAATATACTAAACTCTATTTTTTCTGAGGAAAAGTGACAGATCAAGGTTGGTGAACCCATTCTCTTGGACCAAATCACAAGTTCTTGAACAGTCTTTTATAAAAACGAAAAAGACATATCAGAAGCCAACAAAACTAAAGGGATGAAAAATGAAGAAACAATAAGTGACACGCATAAAAAATACACGTGTGAAAACCAAAAACCAGAAAAAACACTATCCTGGAAGCCGCAATGCTAATAAAATCTCTGCTACTATTGAAGGTAACTTCACAGAAAAATACTTCTATTAAAATCATTACAATAAAAAATCTTCCTAGAAAGAACATCAATAAAAAGCATATAAATTCAATTTCAAAGCTTACCTTAACGCGATGTGAGAACGATGAAAAACGAAGCACGAAATGTCTTACTCAAGGCACAAACAGTAGCACGAACAATAGCATGCAAGCACGAAAACACCAACCGTCGGGAGAGAAGGAAATGTGAAATGCATAAGGGGACAAAGAGAAAGGGGGGAACAGAAAGGATAAAGAGGGAAACTAAAAAGGTTTTAGGGATTTTGCTTTTGGAAAAAAGGCTGAAGGGAAATAAGAGAAACCCATGTACGAGGCACATGCATATTTTATTAAATCATAACGGCGCTTCACTAAACTGCGGGCCCAACCGCCCTTATCATAATTTTGTTACCGGCGGTTAAAAAAACCGCCACAGAAATCGCTGAAGGCTTATAAGCGGCGGCGGTTACTATAGAACCGCCACTATCTGCCCGCAGTTAATTTCCTCTTTTCTTGTAGTGGGACTTTGAACTTTGTCTGCCAAGTGATCCTTGATTTTAGGCTTGAATCTTGTAGTGCCTTCCATGTTTTATGTAATGTTGTTTCTCTTATTCAAATTTCATATTCAAAAGTTTAACTTTTAACTAAATGAATAGATTCATTTTTACCATGAATAGATTCATTTAGTGTATTTTGACATTTAATAGCATATGAACAGATTCAAGAAATATATGAATAGATTCAGGGCTTGATTTCATGGTTTTAAATGAGTAACAGACGTATGAATGAATTCGGAGAGGATATAAATCGATTTAGGCTTTAAAAAGGAGTTCCCTGGGTAAAATTCACGTGTGAATCAATTCAGCTTCATCATGAATCGATTTAAGCATCAAAAAACCACATCATGAATCGATTCAGCAGGGGCTTGAATCGATTCATCAGCCTGATGCTTTATTTTTCATGCACTTTTTCACCCTTTTTTGACATGTAATCGCATATGGCTTGGTTCCTTTGATCCTTAGGCACTTGGATGAACATTTTTCTCTTGTTTTAATCCTTTGTAGATGCTTTGACTCAAATCCTTGGTTGTTCATCAAATTTCATAATTAAATCATGTATCAAACATAATTAAATTATGTATGTTTAATCTTTGAGTCTTGAGTTGTTTGTCATTACCAAAACCTATATCAACATATAAACATATTCTCCCCCTTTTTGATGATGACAACAAATGTTCATCTCTTGGGGTGTTAGTGTAACACCCTAAATTTTAAAAATGAAGGATTAATTAGGGGTAAATATTAAATTATTATATTTAGGTTATTTAATATTCCAAATATTAAGAATAAATCAATTAAGATTTTTGGGAGTTGTCTATGATTTATTAGAATCAGATAAGCTGAAAATGAGCCCGGTTGAAATATGGGTGTCGGACCAAGTATCCCCGAATGGGATGATATTGGTCAGGGCCGTTAAGAATAATATTAGGAATCCGATGGAATACTCAGAATAATTTTTGGATATTGTATTAAACCCAAACAATGACCCTGTTTATCATAAGACAATGAATATTTATCAGGGAATTAAAAATAAAGCCAAATGCCCTATTTTTCCCTTCTTAATCCCGTCAGCCCCTTTTTGGATTTCCCATACATGTACTTGCTTCTACTTCTTCTACACTCTTCTCCTTCACTTCCTCTCTTACTTTTCTTCAAAACCCTAAGCAAAAGTGGTGGCTTTCTCCTCCTCTCCCATTTTCGTTTCTTGAGAGTAAGAAAGAAGAGCTTGGAGCTTGAAGTCTCACCTTTCCTTCTCTTCATTCCGTGTGGTTTTCCCTCTTTCAAAAAACTCTCTCACTTTTCTCTTGAGGTAAGATTTTTACTATTTCTCAAGAGTATAAACCATTGGTTTTTGGGTTTTGATGTTGGGAATATGATTTAATGAGTGTTGTTGGGTTTTAATGAAAAACCCTTTCCCCTAAGATTTATGGTAAATATGAGGTGTAAATAAAGAAGCATTTATTGTATTAAATAACTATTTTTGATGAGGTGAGATGCTGTTATTAATGGTGAATGATCATTAATGAAGCTTAATTGTTGTTGGGAACCATTAATGTGGGAACCCGGTGTTGGGTTAGGCAATGAATGTGTAAGATAATAAATATAGACACCTAAACCGTAGTGGTGGTGGCTGAACGAGTGAAATAAATGAAACCGAGAGTTAAGACGCCGAATGTCACCAAGTAAATAAATATGAACGTTAGGCCGATGTGGTTGAATGGGAAATTGATGGTGTGGTATATTGTGATGTAGGAGATAACCCCGGCTACATGGTGGAACCTTCTGACCGCAGTGATTACTACTTCTCTTGAGGTAGGAGGGGGTAACTATTCTAAATGCATGATTTCATCCATTCCTGATGTGAAAATATGTGTATATGATTGTGCTTGTTAATTACCTGTGTAGACGACGTGATGATTTCATGATTTGAGTGCATTTAGAATAATTGATGTTATGTGGCATGTATTTGGATGATGAATGTGTTGTTGCACTGAACTGGGCCGGAGTCAATGACCCGGTGTGGGACCAGCCACTAGAGTTAGTAGATGGATGAGGTTTTAGACCAGTGTTGTATGATTATCTGGTGTCCCGGTGAGGGGAGATCAATTTTAATGACTGATGTTTTATTTGCTGAGTCTATATTACATACAGAACGGATGAAGTAATATCTGTACTCTGGTACCGGTATAAAGGCCGGATTAGACATTGTGTTGAATATGGTGATGAAATATGTTATGGTGATGAAATGTCCAAATGTTGTATATGTGAATGGATAATGTGATTGCCACTAACTGCTGATGTGTGTAAGTTCCAACGAAAATTTGTAAAGGTTGTAAACGTTTAAATCCACTAAGTGGTGGTCATGAATTGATGATTGATTGAGTGGCATTTAGGATGCACAGTGTGAGAATGCATTGATTGGCATTTACATCCATGGCATATCAATTGTTGCTTATATAGAATGTTAGGGGTTCCATTGAGCAGGCCCAGTAGGAAGGTGACCCAGTGCACGGGTATATCATTGTATTTCCCTAGTGATTCTGGGAATCAAGAAGCTATCCATAGTTCAGTGACGAGGCACCCTATGTGGCGGGCCCAGTGGACGGGCGGCTCATGGTGAGCGAGTTACCTCGGTGTCCGATGGGGTACGGCTTTCTTAATGTGTGTTCGGGAGGGTCCCGTAGCACTTTGGAAGTACGGCCATGATGTTAATCCGCAGTCACGGGGTGACTAATGCTACAGATGGTTGAGGGCGGTTTGGTACCAGTAAAATATGATGTTGAACACGCATACAATTGGATATAAGTATACACATTTTACTACTGCAGTTGGGGCATAGTAGCACACCTATGCTTGTCCCACAATTGATTATGTTGTTTTTCCCACAGTCGGATCCGCACTTGAAAGTAATTTCATTATGCATATGCATTAGCTTTAAGAGCATCTGCATATAGCCGGGGATATACCTAGTTGGAATCCCATGGTGGCGATGGATGATTGAGAAATAAAGAGGAAAGAAATGTGATACTAACACTATGTGTATGATGATGATATTATCAATGATAATGAAATGAATGAGTGTGTTATGCCATTGGATATGTAATATGTTGCAATGAAATGATATGTTATGTGAATAAAAGTGTGATGTTGTTGAGAAATGTATTATACATAAGTATGTGGGAGTATCATCATAATGTATGACTTTAATTCATTTGGATTATGTTACTCACCCCCTGTTGTCATTTTTAAGATTGATGTAGGTGTGATGGATCCCTACTCTTTTTGGAGGTTGAGTATTGGAGAAGGTAAATATGAAGGGAGATGTGGATAAGCCTTGGCTGACATATGTGTATTCATTTTGTATGGTATATGATGTGTGTATGCTTATTTTGAAAATGATTTGACAACGGATGATTTTGGGAGGTCATGTAGGAAAATTAGACCGGATGTGTGTGGCTAATTTTCATTAATGACCCTGAAAATGTATGAATGATATTATTATTATTATTTATGAAAATATATTCTGTTGTTAAAACAAACTGACGAAGTACCTTTCATCCTCTCTCGGTAAATGTTTTAATCACTTTCGAAATTATTTTATCTTATGCTTTTTCCCTTGTGACGGCCTCGAGTCTGGTCATCCGAGGTGCACTCTGATAGCGTCCTCATATCTTCATATATGAGATCGGTTATATAATGATCCGAGGTAATTACTCAGCATTTTATATATTAAACTCATTCTACTTTTAATTATTTTAAATTGTGAAAAATTAACCCCTTTTTTCGAAAACGAAATCGGGGTGTTATAGTTAGTGTCATAACAGTTTAAAAATTCAAGATCTTTGGCAAACTAAACTCCCCCTTTCAAATGCATTTATATACACTTATTATATACCACTTGTTAATGAAGAATCATGGAAGAGTGAAATGTCAAGCCAATGTGGAGGTACAAGAGATTTTTCTGAGAACTTTTAAATATACCTTGTTAATTCCTTTTGGGTATCAAATAGGTAAGATAAATCAGTAGCTTGTGGAGCAGAGGGTCCAGTAATGTCAGCTCTTCTTTTTCTTATTGGATTTGTAGATGAGGAAGCCATGATTTTTGAAGATAAAATGGATTTAGAAGGTGTTTAGAAGGATTTAGAAGATGATATGGATTTTAGAAGGAAAGAATGAGCAAGAGAGTGAAGAGTGGTGCATTATAAACGTGAATTAGGCACTTATTTATAGAGAACCCAACGCATGAATCGATTCAATATAGCCTATGAATCGATTCATTTGGATCAGATAGGGATAACTTTGTGCAAGGCTAAGCGTGAATCGATTCAGGTAGTTGAGAGTGTGAATTTTGGCCACTAAACCACGCATGAATTGATTCATGCAACTTTGCGTAAATATGAAGGTTTTTAGCCACGAGAATGCATGGAATCTTTTGGATTTTGATGAGCAGATCACATGAAAGCTTAAGAGAGGTTGTCCTTTTCTTTGATAACAAAATTATGCAAAAGAATATCTGATGGTTTTGGAAAGTGCAATTCACATGATTTGGAATCTTGAATGCAACCCACATGATCTTATGCAAGGTTTGAATTCAAAAGATCTTGTGTTTCCAAGAAGGCACACGAGACATGATTTTGAAGTCCTTTTCTCGGATTTTGTTTGAATATAAGAAATAGGATTAAAAAAATTATGAGATTTAGTAAAATAATCAAAAATTAAATGTTTTAAGAGTGATTATAAAGGATATTATCTTAAAAATTAAGATTAATAAAATATATTATTAAAGATTGAGAAACAATTCTAAGTATATCCTAAAAGATTTAAACAATATCTTTAAAGATCAAATATTAAGGATCATTTCTTAAAAATTTTGGTTCAATCAAATCTCTTTTAAGAGATATTAAAAAAAATTATTTTGTCAAATATTTTAAGAATATGTATCCAAAGATATATTTTTCAAAAATATGTAAAAAAACTACTTTGTTTAAAGAATTTTTCAGAAAACTTTTTTTTCAAAAGTGAATTCAAAAAAATGATTAGTTATGAAAGTAAATTTTAGATACAATTTGAAATTTTCAAAATTCCTAATTCCCTTCTAATGTTTATAAACTATTCTTTAGCAAGGGGTTTTGTAAAAATATCATCCAATTGTTTAGTAGTTTCAACATACTCAAGAATGCAATTGCCTTTTAAAACATCCCTTATAAAATGGTGACGAATCTCAATGTGCTTTGTTCAAGAGTGCTTAACGGGATTTTTGGAAATATTAATCGTGCTAGTGTTGTTGCATTTAATAGGTACATGATTTAAGACAACACTGAAGTCAACAAGTTGTTGTTTCATCCAAAGAATTTGAGCACAACAACTCCTAACTGTAACATATTCTGCCTCAGCTGTTCATAAAGCAACGCTTACTTGCTTCTTGCTATGCCAAGAAACAAGGGAACTACCAAGTAAATGACAAGTACCACTGGTACTTTTTCTATCTAGTTTACAACCAACAAAATCAGAATCAGAATAACCAATTAAAGTACATTCGGCACCTTTGGGGTACCATAATCCAACATTTTGTGTCCCTACAAGATATTTCAAAAAAAATTTCATAACAGTTAAATGAGATTCTTTGGGACATGCTTGAAATCTTGCACATATGCACACAACAAACATTATGTCTGGCCTACTAGCAGTTAAGTAAAGTAAGGATCCGATCATACTTCGGTATTTTGTGATCTCAACATTCTTACCCTTCTCATCTTTGTCTCGGTAGCATAATGTGCTCATGGGTGTTGCTATTTTATTAGCCTTGTCTATTTCAAATCTTTTAAGGAGTTCTTTACAATATTTGGACTGACTTATGAATGTCCCTTCTTTAGTTTGCTTGATTTGTAGTCCAAGGAAGAATGTAAGTTCTCCCATCATGGACATTTCAAACTCATCCTGCATGATCTTGGCAAACTATTTGTAGAGAAGTTCATTAGTAGCACCAAATATTATATCATCAACGTAAACTTGTACCAAGAGGATGTCATTATTTTTGCATTTTATAAATAGTGTAGTATCAACCTTTCCTCTTTCAAAATAATTTTCTAAAAGAAATTTACTTAGTCTTTCATACCAAGCTCTTGGAACTTGTTTTAAACCATACAAAGGTTTTCTCAATTTAAAAACATGATGTGGAAATTTGTAATTTTCAAAACTAGGAGGTTGATCTACATAAACTTCTTCTTAAATATAACCATTTAAAAAGGCGCTTTTGATATGCATTTGATAAAGTTTAAAGTCCATGCAACAAGCAAAAACTAACAACAGCCTAATTGCTTCTAGTCTAGCTACGGGAGCATATGTTTCTTCATAATCTATTCCTTCTTCTTGATTATAACCTTTAGCAACTAGCCTAGCTTTATTTCTAGTTATAATATTATTCTCATCAAGCTTATTTCTAAATACCCATTTAGTGCCTATTACTTGGTGATCGTTGGGTCTTGGCACAAGTTCCTAAACTTGGTTTCTTTCAAATTGATTTAACTCTTTTTGCATAGACAACATCCAATGTTCATCAATAATAGCCTCATTAATGGTTTTAGGTTCAATTTGAGAGACAAAAGCTAAATTATTGCAACCACTTCTAATTGCATTATGAGTACTTATACCTTTTGTTATTTCACCTATAATGTTGTCCAAAGGATGATCTTTTGAGATGATCTACTCCTTTTATTGTGGTTCCTTATTTGGGGTTACTTCTCCTTCATTGTTGACTTCTTCTTTTTCTTTGTTGTCCAATGTCATCTCTTGGAAGGTACCTACAAGATCATCAACAACTTCCTTTCTCGGAGGAATTTGGTTAACTTCATCAAATTTAACATGAATAGACTCTTTAATAGTACAAGTTCATTTGTTAAAGAGTCGATATGCTTTGCTAGTAGATAAATAACCAAAAAATATTGCCTCATCAGATTTTGCCTCACACTTTCCTAGATTATCCTTTCCATTGTTTAACACAAAGCATTTGCATCCAAATACATAAAAATAAGAAATGTTTGGTTTTCTTCCTTTGTAAAGCTCATAGGAGGTTTTCTTTAAAATAGGCCTTATTAGACATCTATTCATAACATGATAAGCGGTATTTACTACATTGGCCCAAAAATATTTCACAATATTGTTGTCATTTAACATAGTTCTTGTGAGCTCCACTAAAGATCGATTTTTCCTTTCAACTACTCCATTTTGTTGTGGAGTTCTAGGAGCCGAAAAATTATGTTCAATGCCAAATTTTTCACAAAACTTTTCAAAAGGTTGATTTTCAAATTCTCCCCCATGATCGGTTCTAATGGATGCGATTTTCAAATTTTGCTCGTTTTGGATAATCTTAGCAAGTTTCTTAAATGCATGATATGCTTCATTTTTATGAGTAAGAAATAACGTCCATGTATATCTAGAATAATCGTCCACAATCACAAGACCATAATAATTTCTACCAAAACTTTTAACTTTTGAAGGTCTAAATAAATCCATGTACAAAAGTTGTAAAGGTCTATTTGTTGAAATAAAATTTTTTGCTTGAAAAGATGCCTTTACTTGTTTCCCCTTTTGACATGCATCGTAAAATTTATTTTCAAATTTCAATTTTGGTAAACCAATTACTAAATCTTTCGAAACAAGTTTGTTTAAATGGTCTATATGAATATGGGCAATTCTTCTATGTCATAGCCATGATTCATCCTTTTTAGTTATGAAGCATTGCATATCATTTGAAGCAAGACAATCTAGATTAATCATGTATATATTATCGACTCTTTGACCAACGAATTTTACTTTCTTGTTTAGCTTATTTTCAATTATGCAACAGTTTACAATTTTATATCCTTTATCACATAATTGGCTAATGCTAAGCAAGTTATGTTTGGGTCCTTCAACATATAATACATCATTTATAGAGGTGGAAGAGTTCTTACCAATATTTCCTATTCCAAGAATTCTTCCCTTAGTATTGTCTCCATATGTAACAAATCCTTTATTTCAGGGAGTGAAGGATATAAACTTACTTTTTTCTCCCGTTATATGTTTGGAACACCCACTATCCAAGTACCAATGGGTGTTGCTAGCTTTAAAGCATACCTACAAAACAAATCAAGTTAGAGATCTTGGTACCCATTTTATATTAGGTCCTTGTAGGTTAGTTTGCGGTAATGTTCCCTTAGGAACCCGTTCACAATCTTTTGCCCTAATTTTCTAACATAACAATTAGAGGCATTATGTCCTTTGAGACCACAATGATTGCATTTCATAAAGGTGAAGATGATTTACTAAGTGGTACAAAGAAATTCTTATAATGTTTATCTTTCTTGTAAATATTAGATCCTGAGTTGAATCCTAATCTAGTTTTATCAAACATGCAATGTTGTTTTCCAAGTAAAGCATTTAAATTTTCTCAACCATTGGTGAATTTTTCAAGAGTTTTGTTTAAGTCAAAAACTTTCTTTTCCAACACATCACATTTCTTGAAGAATTCGCAAGGTTTATCTTTAGAGCATGCTTGAAAATTAACAACTTCTTTTTTCAAAATTTCATTTTCTTTATCGAGTTCTACAAGAAGCATTTCAAGAGTGTCAACTGTTTTTCTTAACAACTTATACTTATTTGAAATTTTAGCAAATTTGTTATATAATTCTTCAAAGGAATCAATTAATTCATCTTTATCTAAGTCATGGAAGCTTACCTCATCTTCTTCTTCTTGATGGTTAGCCATAAGGCATAGGTTGGCTTCTTCGTTATCTGATTCGTCTGAGCTACTTACATCGTTTTCATCCCATGCTATGTATGCTCTTCTTTTTGATTTTTGTTTTTCTTTTTAAGATTTGGATAATCCGCCTTGAAGTGTCCTTCCTTACCACATTCAAAACAAGTAGGTGAAGAATTATTATCTTTAGGAATAGATTTCTTACCTTTGGAAGTGAAGTTCTTTTGGAATCGTTTGTTTCTCATAAATTTTCCAAAATGCTTCACAAATAGGCCTAACTCATCATCATCATCATCTAGGTCACTTTCGTATTCATTCTTCTCGATTGAAGTGGCTTTAAAAGCTAGTCTCTTTTTCTTAGAGGACCTTTCTTCCTCCTCTACAATCTTCAAATCTTTTAGTTCTTGCTCTTGTTCTTGAAGCTTACCAAATAGTGTAGCAAGAGACATCTCATTTGTGTTGGGAGATTGCTTGATGGTAGTAACAAGAGGTTGCCATTCCTAGTAAGACTTTTAGAACTTTATGGATGAGCTCCTTGTTAGTATAAGATTTACCGAGTAATAAGATAATTAATAATCAAAGTAAATCTCTTTTGAAGTTCTAAAATAGTTTCACCGGAATTCATTCTAAAGCTTTCATATTGGCTAGTCAAGGTACTGATTTTAGAGTCTTTAACATCACTAGTTCCTTCATGAGTAACTTGAAGGGTATCCCACATTTCTTTTATAGATTTACATGTTACAACTCGAAAAAATATGCTAGGACCTAAGGCAAAAGTAATAAGATTTTTAGCTTTATAGTTATATTGTACTTTCTTTTCTTCTTCACTAGTCCAATCATCCATATGTTTTTCAACTTATCTACCATCAACAGTATGCATAGGTATAAAAGGACCATTTTCAATAGCATTCCATAATTTCAAATCAATTGATTGAACAAAAAATTTTATTCTTTCTTTCCAAAAAGTGTAACCCTCACCATTGAAAGCGGGAGGTCTATTTGTGGCACCACCCTCAAGAAAAAGGTTAAAAGAAGTAGAGGCCATCTTGTTCTCTTAAAGCTGTTAAGCTTGATCTACCAAGAGTCAAGCTCTGATACCACTAATTCCTTCTTGACAGTGTCCATATATGCTTGAGCATTTACCTCCACGTCAAACTTCTCCTGTTTTAACCTGTCAAACTTCTCTTATAGAGATTTAAAAGCATTTGTAGATTCCATCTATTTGAGCTCATAATCGGAAGCCTTCTTCTTTGCAACCTCGAGGTCGGTTTATGTTTTATTTTTTTGTTCTTGCACCATTTTTCTAGCCCTTTCAGCTACCCCTTTAGCAACTTGCGCCTCTACCATAGCGGCATGACACTGGCGTACCTCAAAGGAGTCAAGATAATATCGAGCGAGTGACTAAATGATACTCATACTCTCCATGATGTTCTAGATCGTTCTTACAAACACATCATTTACTTCATTAGCAAAGAGGTCACTTTCTAGCTGGTGTAAAAAACTGATCGTCGGTACCTCCCTAGTCTTAAACTTCAAAAAATATGAGATGTTAGTTTGGAAGAAAGAGTTACAATTTATGGGCACCGATCTTGAAGGTGTAACAAATTTTTCTCTACCGATGTGGGCTTGCTTTAAGCCTTGAATAGAAGTAGGAATGGTTGAGCCCCTAGTCCCATAATATTGTTACCTCAGCCTTGACCTCCCTTAGCTTTCTTTGGTTGCCTCTCTATGGGATCCTTACCAAGGAGGCGCTTCATCTTGCCTACAAAAGCAATGAGGATTGGATTTTTAAGGATAGTGATGGTTTCAATAATAATACTAATTGTCTTGACCACTGTCTATTTTTTAAGAATCTAGTTTTCTTTGTTAACCACCTTCAAATTTATAGCGTCATCCTCCTCTTGCATCTTGTAAAGGATATCATTTTTCTACATCTTAGGTAAAATAATAAACATAAAATTTAGCATATTGGATCACAGTAAATAAGATGTATCGTAATCTACAAAGGCAAGAAAAAGATAAAAGTATTAGCCTAGATATTCATCCCGGTTAGTCATAGCACCCAAAAGAATTCTACATCAGATCTTGTTGAATTTCGACACTTTTTCAAGACCATTAATCACCTTTTGGATAGAGAGGTCAAACCTATCAGCGGCATAAGCACCCCCAATAAGTAAGAAGTGCTCATGGGTCCATCTGGTGTAGAACTTCCATGAGTAATTGGTATTCTCCCACAACACCAGTCTGCCCTTCTTCACCACTACATCTATATACACATACTTAAACTCGCACCATTAGTTTTGGCAGAGTAGGTGTATGACTCATAATTTACAAAACTTAGGCCACCATTGAGGTTCCCTCTTCATAACACTCAAGCATAGTGGAGGAACATCACCACCACAATGGAGGTTAACTTAAAGCATTTGTCAAGTACCTCCAAAGACAACACAAGGCCTTACCTATTGGGATACAACTGACTAAAGGTGATGTCTAAGAAATTCAGCATCACCCATTTTAAAATTCAGCATCCCCATTTCAAAATTGTTAAGAAATTCAGCATCCCCATTTCAAAATTCAGTATTTAGACATCCCCACATGGAAGATATGATATGTTATTAAAGGTGACATGACAATGAAATCGTCCATAATCTCCTTCACGACATGGATAGGGAAGTCATGGGACCTCTACCCTCTATAACGTATTTTAAGGGCAAACCTAACAGTTCAACATGAACCAAAAATATTGGTTCCTCACTTTCTTAGTCATCTAGTCTATTTTATGAGCCAATACAATAGTATTTACATTGTCAATAACCACGATCTTACAATAGCCTATTCTAGAGTGACCTTCAGATACCAATGTAATTAATATGTGTTGGAAAAATGAAATGTAGCTATAGAAAGATAAGTTAACGACATGGTAAAACTTGACACTTAGGTAGTGTCCTAGAAGGAAGAGAAAGATATTGGTGATGATGGTTTCAGTTGTTTTGATGAATTAGAAGAAAGCTTTATTTGAGAGAAGAACTGGTGTAGCTCATCCCTACTTAGCCTCCTTGAATAACAAGGTATCTTATACATGGCAACTAAAATTATTTCTAGATCATTTTGCATGAACTAATGTATATTCGTTTGTGACATCCGAGACTTGTGTCAGAATGACACAAATGGAAACAATGATATCTTAGACAATATTTTCACTAATTCATCGCTCATGTGATCATCCCTTATATCCCTACTTTTAAAATAATTACACGAATTTAAAAGAGAATAACGAGATAGAAGGATACTAGCAGAGTTGAGGCAAACAATTTACCCCATTCGGGCCCGGGAAATGGTTGAATGATTTCAAATTATTAATATTGTAATGCTTAAACATTGTATAAGGGAAATGAAAAATGACAAAAACTTAACCTTTTTTGTAGCTAAGCCCTAAGAGGCGAAAGGGTAGAATAGTTAGACGTAATCATGACAGGGTGTATATGCATCACTTTGCATGTCAAATGATGGCTGCATAAAAATTGAAGCATTATCACCATACGCCCCCTCACATATGTCATAGTTAGAGCTTAACCTCAAAAGATAGAGCACCCTATCATGAAGGGTAGTTATACCAATGGAACTTTTTGAAACAAACTTATCACATCAACTTTAGAAGGCTAGTTAGAATGCATATATACCAGCTTATTAAAGTAACCTCAGGCCATTCCAATAGGCCAGGGGAAAATGACATGGGCTTGATATTAGACCTGGTATCTTAGGGCCCAAACTGGTAGTGAGAAAGCTACATCTGGTATGACACGACTCCATGCTTGTACTTGTATAGCTACATCTTATGTCAAGATCACCCACACAATATAGTTCTTGCATAAAGCCTCTAATAACTAGTATCAATATGATCTAGTACTGGATAAAGGTTAAAGAATGTGCTAGAGGCATATTGGTTAACACCTACAAATATGTCACAAATGTTGGTGCACGTGTCAGCTTTCTCTACATTTTACAGAAAAGTACTGGCATAGGATAAGTAAGACAAAATCCCCATCCACCTCCTATAAACAGTACTCACTTATGACAATTTGAGGTACATTTAACCAACCCTAACGCTTAAGCTTCAATATTGATATCAAACTGACTTGAATGTCGAGTTCATATATGACACTATATTCGTTCTTTAATGCAAGATACCAGTGTGTGTTGGATGGAGAATGATAAGACCTTGAGATTCCCATTAAACTTAGGAAATAATATCGGATCCTCACTAGACCAATATAAGAGATACTAACTACATAAGCCTAGTGCCCATATCGAAAATCTATCCCCTAATACCAGACAGATCAAAAAAGTTTTAGCAGTGATGTTTCATATTTTAAAGTTTAGTATTTCAATTTTGGCTAAACACTCCCCCTCCCCACACGCACACACTTTTAAGAATTTCAATTTAAGGAAATACCTTTTTTGTATTTCATAAAAAGTTTTGTCCAAATATTTATAAAGGGCCTTATTAAGGATATATCAACCATTTAATTAAAATAGCTTCTCCCTACATATTATCAAGCATACCTAAACTAATCAACATAGCATTCATCATATTTTTAAATTCCTATTTTTCTTTCCGCAATGCCAATTTGTTGAGGTGAACAAGATGTAATAAACTTATGAATAATACAATTTTTTTCATGTAAATCTTTAAGACTAATAATGTTATAGTTACCTCCCCAATTAAATCTTAACCTTTTGACTTTTTAGTCTAATTGATTTTCCACTTTAACTTTATATTTCAAAAACATCGATTCAGTTTCATTTTTAGATTTTAACAAAAAGACCTTGGTATAGCATTAAAAATCATCATTAAATGTAACATAATATTTCTTACCACCTCTACTCATAAAATTTTTCAAATTAGCCAAGTCTAAGTGTATCAATTCTAAAAGTTTAGTTTGTCTCGTATCCATTGATTTAAAAGGGTTTTTTTAGTATATTAAGCTTCTACATAAACTGAACATTTAGAATCAATATTCTTAAAAAGAGATGGTAAAAGGTTCATTGATTTAAGCATTTTACCAATGTATGATTACCATGCTAAATATTAACAGAAGAAGCACTATTATACTCAATAATGTTTAACACAAACATACCACCATTTAAATGCCTTTTTCCCATGAATTTCTCATTCTTAGTGTTACTATTTTATCATATGTCAAAATAATTTTTAGTCCATCCTTATTAAGAAATGCACCAGAAAGTAGATTTGTAAGCATGGAAGGAATATATAACATAATGGATAAAGCTAGAGTTTTTACAGATGTTAGTTTGAAAATAATTTTCCTTTACCAAATACTCCAAGAGTTATAGAATTACTCATGTAGACAATGTCACCATTAGTTGCATCTTTAATATCTTAGAACAGTAGCATTATTGCTTAAATATATCTAGTAGCTCTAGTGTCCAGGATTCATTAGTTATACTGTCCACCAAATTTTTTTACAACTACAATAACAATAGTATCCTTATCCTCTGTCAACTTTTTTTGTGCTTTTGAAGATTAACCTTCGACTCACGGCTTGAAATTCTTTCGTGCATGGCTCTAAAAGGCTGTGTCCATTTACCCTATACATATAACAGAGTATTGCTTTTTTTATTCTGAATGTTGGTATGCTATATGATTCCTTGCATCTTGTCTTGCCACTTGTTTATTTTCTTTCCTTTGTTAAACCTATTTTTAGAACCACTACCAATTTCAACCAAGTTACATTAGAAAAGTCTTGAGAATAAGTTTGATACTTATCATTTAGACAATTGGCCTCTTCAGTTTTCATGTGGCTAACTAGCTCCTGAAGTGTAAAACCCTTATTTTTATGCTTGAGATGATTTCTAAAGTCACTCCAAGATTAGGGAAATGTTTTTGATCAACACATTTTCTTAGAGGGTCTCACGTATTTTCGTACCTTCATTTAGGATGTCAATAATCAAATTCTTGTACTCATAGACTTGTTCCATGATAGGTTTATCGTCCACCATTTGAAACTGAAACCATTATCTAGTTTTGTACTTTCTATTTCCAGCATCATCTACTCTATATTTTTTCTCTAGTTTTTCACAAATAGATTTGACAGATTTATTTGGAAAAACAAGTCAAATAGATTGTTAGTCATATGGGAAAAGATATGACCACGTACAGGTTTGTTATTTTGTTTTGTAAGACTTCAAATCTATGGTTTTCTTTCAAAGAACTTCAAGCTAAATATCATTGCAGCTAGGAATAATAAATGGGTCTATGAACAAAATAGAATCAATTTCATACTACTTAAAAAAGATGAGCAGTTTATGGGACCATTATTTATAGTTGGTTCCATCCAACGGTTTGAGCCTAGTAAGGCAGAACAGTGCGTGTTTGATGGTGAATAAGGCCATTAGAACTTACAGAAGAAACGAGCAATATTTTCGTTTAGATCTTGTTCTAATGAGGGAAGATGCCTTGTGGTTATAATCCACTACCCTAAAAGTAAAATTCTAGCAAGCCTCTAATACAAGTGATGTTGGTATTGCTCCGTAAGGGTTTACACTACTACACATATGAACTAATGCACTCTAACCCCTACATCATGGAAACTTCATAACACTACCCAAAACAAATGAAAGAGAAGAAAGAAAGGGAATGAGATGAGTGAAAAGTTTGTTCAAAAACTACGTGATGGGATCTATAGGCGAGAAAATATTAATGGCATTAACTAGATTAAAGCAAAACATTCAAGAGAATTATGGGTAAGCCTAAATAATTGTGACCATAATTATCTTTGATTCCTTATCTCGTAATTAAAAAATGGGGAAAATCATAAAAAGAAAGATACAATGACAAATGGTTTTCTCTCTAATCTTTTGACCTAACGCTCCTTAGCCCCGCCAAGCTCGATGGCTCATGTGTGTGACAGTGAAAGTTAGAGATGTCATCCACTAGTATTTTATTTAAGATGCCAAAGGGGGTTGGTAAGAGTATACAAAGTCATGATTCAAATAAAGAGTTTTCAATATAGGATATAGAAAGTCAAAAGACAAAGCCATTATTCCAAGATCTACATCTTCACAATCAACTATAAGATAAAATTAGTTAATCACTAAGTTTACCCCCAATTAACTAGTAATCATTAGTGATATTTAAAAGAAAATTGGCATTTTATTGTTTAGTTTGACTCAAAATGAGCAACAATTAACAAATGTTAAGTTTGACTCAAAGAGTAACAATTCATTAAGATATAAATCCTAGATGAACTAATATCTAGAATTTATATGATATCTCATTATTAAGTTTGACTTAAAATGAGCAGCAATTAACAAAGGTTATGCTTGGCTCAATGAGTAACAATTAATTGAGATACAAATTCAAGATGCTAATTCGACTTAAAGTCACACCTCTTACCTATCAAATTATAAATCAGACATCATACCCCAAGTCTAAGTTTGTGGACCTATAATGTATGAGGAAGATAAACATAAGGAAAAATGGATCAATAATCCTAATTTTGCTTGAATATCAATAAAAGAAAGCACAAATATTTCTTATAAAGAAAGATTCAAAGATCAATAAGCCAAGATATAAGTCTGCTTTAGTATGCTGAAATATGAAGATCTTCAAGAAGTTGTTTGAAGCCTAAGTCTGTTGTCAAGAATAAAACTAAGTGTTGTTAGGATAAGTAATATAAAGCCTAAGTCTTAAGGTCTGCTTAAATAAAGATCATATTCAAGTCTCAAAAGTAGTTGCTCTAATCTTTAAGTTTATTGGCTAGACAATATGAAACAAAGTTAGAATCAGGCAAGTCAGTTTGTTCTCAAAGATTCTATTGCATTAAGTTAAAAGGGGACTTTAAATATGTAAAAGTTAAGGCATCCTCAAGAGTATAGAGAATCTTGACAAGCATTCTGAAGCAAGTTGTAGAATTAATTATTTATCCCACTAACTAGAATGTCAACTGTTATACATGTATTGAATAGAGGGGTATTGGCTTTGCATAAAAGGCAACATCTAGATGTTATGCTTCCATTCACGCTACATAAGGAAATAGTTACCTATACTAATGGTTTAGAGTCAAACTTAGAAGGGGGGTTGAATAAGTCTTGGACTCTTTTTCATGAAACTTTTAACCAAATTAAAAATACGTAATCAAACAAGTAATGAAAGAGAAGGATAAACACACAGAGTTTATTCTGGTTCACTTTCAACATAGAAGCTACGTCTAGTCCCCTCAAGCTTGAAAGATTTCCACTATTGTAAAAATTTCCTTTACAATAACCGCACCAGACCCGTGCTACAAGTATTCTTGACACTAGCCACTTCTGGTTTATCCCAAGTATTCTTTCAACAAGCCACTCCTAGCTTAACCCAAGTATTCTTTCTAAAGCCTCTTCAGGCCAAAGTGTTCCCCAACACACAAACTTGTTCTGGTAACACACTAGACTTTCACAAATAGCAAGAATAAAAAATGTTTTCAGAACTTAGTGTACAGATAATAGACAATTTTGAGATCGAACACTAAGTATCTTTGACACAAGATCTGAGTCTGCTAGACATAGAGCTAAGAAGTAATGAAAGTCTTTTTCTTTATAAGAAAATGTACAAGAATGAGATTGAATGATAACTTGAAGAGCTTTCTTATGAGATTTTCTCTACTCTATGATGTTCAAACTTCCTTGATATTTATAGTGACTTGAATGATATATCCGTTATTGCTTCTTGAAAGTAGATATATACATTGGAAATCCTTTAAAGGTATTTTGCCTTAAGCTTCATGAGATCAGACCTTGAAGTTGAATTCAAGTTTGAGAAAGGTCTGAATCATATTTCAATATTTTCACGAGAATGGTTTCCCATGCATTTCTATGCACAAAACCATTCATGAACTAATTCTTGATTGAGCAAAAGGTTGCTTTTTGAGACGTCTTGGTGAGATCTTTGACTTGTGATCAGAATTTGTAGGGGTAGGTACGCTGACAACTATTGCTTATGTTGATTTTGTTTTTTTTGTTCTTTAATGATAAGCACGCAAATATGATATGATCATTTCTCTCGAAACATCACCAAAAGAGAATTTTTAAACGTTAAAGAATAATTCTTTAATTAGGATGCTTCTATCAGACTTTTGTTGTTCTACCAGACTTTTAGAAGACACACGCTCCCCTTTTATTTTTACAACCTAATCTTCATATCCTTAAATTACTTATGCACTAAAAGAAACATTATGAACAGTTCAGACTTTATTCTTTTAGCAAAAATACTTGATGAACGATATAAACAAATTTAGGAATTTATAAAATCTGGGGTCTAATCCTATGAGACTTTTTCTCAACACATACTACAAGATAGAGGCTCATTAATTTATTCCCATATGTTGCAGTGATCACATTCATATGGGAAGCTATGAGTTAAAGACCCGGACCCATGAAGAAAAACAGAACAAGCCCTACAAACTAAGAATAAGCAATATATATATTTAGTTCAAGCTCCTATATAGAAACAATTATGCATAATCATTAATTCAATTCTTTTTATACATTTTGTTATTCTGTGTTTATTCTAGCTAGCCTCATTGTACATGTTTGTTCTATAGACTTATCCTTAGTTATGTTAAGTTGGAAGCTTGAGGTAGGGGTGATGTTTTTTTAGGTTGAGCATCAAAAGGCCTACTTTGAATTCTTACTCTCATTTTAAGTCTCGGGCTCAATCTACATCAACTCATGGTCTTGATAGGCTACCCACATTAATGGCTTTGTGAGGGCATTTGGTAGGCCTACATTATTTTTTTTTTTGCTTTTTTGAGTAAAAGAAAATACAACCCATAAAAATATATGAAAATTTTTGAATGCTCTAAATCAACTATAATATCTAATTCAAATGAAAAAATGTAAAATATAAATGGTAGTTTTTTCAAAACCTTTTTTGATGTTAGTAAAGTAAGGAAAAAAGCCCGAATAGGTACGAGGTTGAGCTTAATTGGTCCACTTTTAATTTAGACTCTTTTTTTATTACCCAAGCTCACCCATTTTACAGGACGGTCCGACTCGACCCATCAAACTTGACCCGTTTTGATAACTCTATAAAGTGTTAACAAACACCACCTTTAATACAATCAATTCTAATTTTAAAAAAAAAGGTGAATTATAACCTAATTACTATTGATACACAAATATCCAAATGATCTCAAAAGAAAAAACTTCAGTTAGAATATAGTCAAAGTATATAACCAACTAGATTTAAGCTCAATATATATATATATATAAGTCAACTGAAATGTCAACTACAAAATATATAACTCTAACTATATTTATTAATCCTCAAAACATAGTTTAAAGTCTCTCCAGTAAAGCTTTTAACCATGTAGGTAGACTAATTCTCTTTGACCTCCATTAACTAAAAATGGGTGTAGATGTCACAATTATACTGGAGGAAGTACCACAATACAAACATCAATTAAGAAAAATTAGTTAAGATGAAATTAGTTATTGAGCTTTCCAAATTAATTCATTGTCATCATCCTTAGTTCTACCAAAACTATTTGGTTGATTGAGCATGTTGTATGATTGAATTGTTGCAAATAATTAAATATATGTTTGATTCATATGGAAAAAAGAAATATAAAAGTGTCTTTTAATACTCAATTAAGCCTAAATCAAATGTCGGTTATACTTTCTTACTTTCTTGTTATTGTTTTGTGACACTTAAAATCACTAGCAATTTTTTAAGTAGGTTGAAAGGTAGATTTTTCTTTAAGTTTTTGTGATGACTTTGTTATTGTTTTGTGACACTTAAAATTGTTAGTAAATTTTTTTAATTAGGTTGAAAGATAGAGTTTTCTTAAGTGTAATTTTATTAAATTTTAAAAGTGATTTGTGTAATTTATTCAAATTATTTTATAGTCAGTTTGAAAACTATTATCTAATTTAATTTGGAAAGATCTTTCCCAATAGTTAATTTTTCATAAACTTATCTTGAAACTTTATACCTATCACATGATTTATTTTTGTTCTTTCCATATTCATTTGATATGAAGAAAAATGTATGAATAATGTTATGTACTTTCTAGAGTTTCATTCTATCAAAAAGTTCTGTAGCCATTAAAAATAAAAATGTGTACAACAATAGATGTATATATATTTGTGTTTAAGAAAATTAACGGTGAATAAGTAGTATCAATATAATAGCAACTGTAACTCTGTCATTGGAAGCTCTTTCCGTATAATATAGTAGGATAGTTTCTGTTCAATTAAACCTTTACACGACACGAGTACTTAAGATGGTATAGCATGTATTTAGTTTTTAATATTTTGAAAATTTTAATGTAATCTTTGATTTAATAAAATGATTTTAATTTAGTTTTTTAATGGAAAATAATAATAAAATACTTAAAAACTAAAATAGATGAATTTTTTTAATATTAAAGGATAATTTATGATTTAACTGAGGCTGATTAATTCAAACTATATTTCTATTATAAAAGAATTCGAGTTTAAAATGTGTAATATGAACCAATTATTATTAGAAAAGCGAGCCTCGGAAGTAATTTATGATTTTTAAATTCTTGGATTAAAATGCAATCTCGTTAATTCTCACGTAAATGTATTGCAAGAACACTCTATGGAAGAAAACAAAAATGGATCCATTATTTCTAACATAGTGATTATGAAGATGTTGTCGCATACATTACTAGTCTATCTATCTAGAGAGAGAGTGAGTGTGTATGTAGAAACTAGAAAGAGAAACAAAGGTCAAACTTTGGCAACACAGAGACACTATATATTGGCATAGGCATAATCATTTCGTGGAAGGTCAGAGCGAATATCAGAGTTCTGAACCCTCCTCGTGATTTTTTATTTTATTTTTGCATTTCGTAAAAAAAGGTTTTTGCTTTATGAGATTTCAGTTCTTTTTGATTATTTTTTCTCTTTCATGTTTCTTTTTGTCATTTGGCAACACACGCAGGGAAGCAGCAACAGCACCTACCATAAGGTATTATCAGTGACATGTTCAGGAATTTGCAGGGCTTCTTCTCTGTTATGTCCTTTTCTCTCGATATTTTCCCCTTTCACTATGATGATTCTGTGTTCTGTTTAATTTCTTTTTGTTTGGTTAGGGAGAAAAGTGGTATGTGGCATGTGGCATGCTGTGTTCTTCCTCTGTTATATATGGAGGGAATGAGGAGTGGCTGTTTGTGTGGAACAACAAGAGAATAGGAGATTCTTGAAGATCCTTTTGGTTATAAAAGAAGAAAGTTAAGGTCTTTGAAGAGATTGAAAGATGGGTAGTTGTGGAAGGGAAGGTGTAGTTAGGCAGTATATAAGATCAAAGGTTCCTCGTTTAAGATGGACCCCTGAACTGCATCGTTGCTTTGTTTTTGCCATTGAAACTCTAGGAGGTCATCAAAGTAAGTACATTAATTACTTTAGTATATATGCTTCAATCCAGAATTTTCAATGTTTTTGTATATTGGTTTTGATTTAACCTTTCTTCTTTTGTTTTTAATTACTACCATTATGATGAATTTCTCATGAAAGATCTTCCCTTTTCTTTTCTCCCTTTATTGTATGTAGAGGCTACACCTAAGCTTGTTCTTCAATTGATGGATGTTAAAGGACTGACAATTTCACATGTCAAGAGCCATCTACAGGTTGCTCCTTAATCTGCTTATCAAAAGTTACAAAAATTATATAAATGCGTTTTCTCTCTTTTATGCTCAAAACTACCAAGTCTCTAACTTTGGTAGCTTATTGAATTTCTCTCTCTCAAAAACCAGATGTACAGAAGCATGAAAGGCGACTCTTCCAGACAAGGTAACCAATTAATTTATGCTTGTGCCCATAGAAGTCATTTTCATCAACATATTGGTCAACAGGTTTACGTTGATTAGGAGAAAGAAAAATATAGATATTTTATGATTTATATTATTCAAAACTAATATTTATTTTATCTATACGTTATGCCCTTAGTTACACTTCCTTTAATGGTTAACAGTAACCTAAGGAGACTTTCCACTTTTTCCTGTAGTACTACCGCAAGTAAGATTGTAAAGATATACAGGGATCTTAAATAGAACAGTATACTATTTAAAAAAAAATCATTTACCAAGTTGTTTAAAAAAATCTTTTTTAATAAAAAATAAAGTGTTAGATAATTTAATTTTATATTAATAATTTAATGAGTTATATTAATAAATAATTTTATTAGTATAAAATTGAACTATATTAATATTATATCAAATATTCGTATAATATAATTTATTATTTTGTTGTTAGTAAAAATCCAAATAATATTTACTAACATTTTATTTTATTTTATTTTATTTTATTGTTATTTGAAAGTTATACAAATAAAGATGTTTTTAGTAATTTTAAATTTTGTGTGTCAGTAAATGACAATTATTTTATAGTGGTATTTCTTTTATTTAAAATTTGGACATTATATTTTTCTTTCATGTCTTTCTATCCATCACATTATTTATTTTATTTTATGCTTTTTGTCTTTTGTTAATATTTTTTTCTTTATAAGTTGTTGAAAAATGTCGGTGAGTAAATAATGCTCTATCAAATATACTGCCTGTGTAGCATATAAACTCTTACATGTAAGTGTTATTGTTATTGTTGTCTTGTAAGATTATCACAGTTAGAACTAGCTTAATATGAATATTATTAAGTGATGGAAACGTGATTCTAAGTTTGGATTATCTATTATGTTTATCCTCCTCCATTTATGTATTCCGAAAAAGAAAATGCTTTTTTGTCACGCAAGGATGAAAGAAAAAAATTTAAAGTGCCAAAAAAAATGCTCTTGTTATTTATGTAGATCAACTCTGGTGCTTAAGTTTACTTTTTCTTTTCTTTTAGCAATTAATCGTGCAGTGGTGAAGTCCTTTTAAAGATGGTCATCAATTTGATCATACATACAAGAAACTAGTTGAAAAAAATAATAATAAATGAAATAATCATATTAAATATCTTGATTGTAGCATTTATTGGGTTAAAATGATTACTATTCATGATCGTTTTTACCCTTCCTGCATGTCGTACATTGAATAGTATGGATGCTTTATGCATTGAATAGTTGTTTCCTACTATGGTTATTAGTTGTAGTTCAAAATCGAAGCCAAAAGCTGGCTTCCATGCATGAGTTTGGGAAATCTGCAACTGCATTGCTCATTTATTATTAGTATGTGGTTGATGCCAGAATAGACAAGGATGAATGATAAACCAATGACCTTTTAATATCTTCTTATAATGGCATTTTCATGAAACTCACAACTTTTTCTGCTTTCAACATCCAAGAAAGAGTTCATTAATGGCTCAATGCCCCTGCTATTGTTAATGCTGTGTGTTGTCTCCACCTAATCAACAATATCTACTTTAATTTATTCAATGTGTGTTCGTTTTTATGTGACAGATAGGACTTCCACCCAACATAGGAAACAAGCTTTTCAGGAACATGATGGTAAATGTGTTGATAAATTGAATGATGTTGCTGGTGTAACACCCTTGGGAAAAGAATCTGATTCCCTCTTCAGTTGTAGTAATTTCTCCCCAAAAAGGTTAGCTTATAATTAACTTTATATTTTTTTAATCCTTATTGAAATAATTTCAAACTTTTCAAACTAGTATATAAAAAGTGGAAGCAGCATTGAAAAGAAACAAAACAAAAAAAAAAGTGATTGGTCTTTGCTTGATATTTGGCTTTTCTGAGCCAACTTTTACTTTTTATTTAAATAGATTAATTTTTGGATTCTCTTCAGAGGTAGAATCGAGAGGACAAGTTCATTCTCAGGAATCCTACAATGCAGCCAAAGAATATGTGAAGCAGTTCCAAATCCATACACTACTTTTTATGACTATTACCTGCAGACCATGGGTGAGCAGAGGGGAATAAAGAAGATTTGTGTTGGTTCAATTTGGCAGACTCAACCCCTTTCCACAACCTTTCCTATGCTATCAAAGCAAGAATCAGATTTGCTCCAGGTACCCATTTCATACAGAGCCAATGTATCCATCCTTTTGTACTTCATCATTACATTTGTCCTTCTATATACACACATACTGGGGTAGAGTGTGATTTTGGTTATGGCCATTATTTCACTGCCACGTGAGAATACCCATATCTAGATTACATCCCAACACTGCAATTTTGACCAGTGTAAAACATCAAATAAACCCAAACTTAAATGTCAGGGGAGCGTAGCAAATAGATAGATTATATTTGCTAAATCAATATTCTGATAAAATCCATATGAATAACCTGTGCTTATTTGACATCGTTGGACAGGTTGCAAAATTAAATGATAAACAGCCTTTGAATGAAGTTGGAATGAGCACAAATGCAAAAGAGGAAGATATAGGGGGTTGTGAGTTGTCATTGTCGATTCCATTGCCACACGCACATCCTTCGTCACAGAAAAGTAATGCTTCTTCAGTCAGTGAGATTAGTGAGACAATTTCATTATGCCCAGAGTTTAGCAATTACATGGGATGCTCTAGTTCTTCCACTGTCCAAACCAGGATTAATTTGGACCTATCTTTGTCCATTTGAATGTTACCTATGGATATCACTGTACACAAAAAGACCTTGGAACTAACATCCGAAGAAAGGAACTATTTATTGGAACGTTAGTTTCACGATGACTTTCGATTAGTTAAAGAATATTTTTAAGTACCAACAAGAATATTACATTACACTTCTAAGTAGAAGAACCGTCGTAGGAACGACAACCAATTGAGATCACAAACCTATCTATGCAAGTGGAGATTTGATACGTCCTTCTCAAGTCTAGTGGGGATCAAGAGTGTTTGGTGTCAAGTTTAATCCAATGTCCTTCACGTTGATAAGTAAATTGTGGTATTGGACACTTGAATGCTTAAGGCAATAGTATATGGTGTGCTAAAATATATAGGATTAGACTAACGAATATTGTTTGTAATGAATGTTTGATATTTATAAAAATCAAGGGATAGCTCTTTGTAATAATGAAGGTGTTAATACTTTTCTATAAAACACGAGAAAAGTCTACCACTGCCAACCAAAAAAAAACCTATTAGTGACCACCAAAATCCATCGTTAAATTGTGATTTTTTTGTCGCTAAAACTATTAGCGACGGAACTTATGCTAGACAAGACCTCGTTGCTATCTACATCGTTGCTGACATCACAACAACGACACCAGACACCGTCGTAGACGTTTCGACGGGGTCACGCTGTCGCTAAACGGGTCCTTATGGTGGTGACGCACCATGTCGCTATTACTGGCTTACTAGCGACCACCACACCTCGTTACTATTACTGGCTTACTAGCGACCACCGCATCCCATCGCTATTACTGGCTTAGTAGCGACCACGCAGGTCGTCGTTATTACTGGCTTAGTAGCGACCACTCCTGGTCGTCGTTATTACTGGCTTACTAGCGACCACCACAGGCCATCGCTATTAGTGGCTTAATAGCAACCACTATAGACCGTCGCTATTGCTGGCATACTAGCGACCACCATAGGTTGTCGCTATTTGTGGCTTAGTAGCGACCACCACACGTCGTCGCTATTACTGCTACATAGCGACCATGGACGTTCCGTCACTAACATAAGTTTTTCTTTTTTTTTTGTAAATTTAATTTTTGTTTATTACTTTTTTAATTAAATTTAATTTTTAGGGTTTATTATTTTTTAATTAAATCGATTAAGAATATTGTGATTCTACTAAATATTGAATATTGAATGACATAAAACAAGAAAAAATAATGACATTAAAAAAGACTGAAATAATGTATATATAAAGTATAAATCAATGTATACAATATATAAGCAAATGTTAAAAAAGTAAAATCATGGTTGAGGGAGATCCTGTGGTGATGGTGGTGGCGGCTGGTGTAACATCCCTGTTTTTAGTAGCAGTTTTATTTGGTAAATTTTGAAGTGTGGAAGGTCAGAAAGTAAGAATAAGTGAGTAAATACCTTGTATAGGGTCAGTAATACTCTAAAAATTATATTTTTGGGTATAATTATGGAATTTATACAGACCTTTGAGGATATTATTCAAATTCCGAGAGAAAAAGGCTTTGATCCGCGTGACAGAGTGACATTCCGAGTGAAAAAGACTCTGTTCCGAGTGACAGGAAGCAATTCCGAGTGATAGAAAGAAAATCCGAGAGAGGAATGAAATTCCGAGTGTAAAGTTAGGTTGACCGAATAAAACATTACTAAAAAGGATACTACCGAGTGAAATATTGGTCTTAGAGATAGCTGGAGTGAAGTGGGTTCAAGGGAACCACTTCTGAGTGAATATTCCGAGTGAAAATACCCTTGAGAGACTCATTTCCGAGTCAAACCTTGCCAATTGCTTCTTTCTTGAGTGACAATTTCTACGATACCGAATGAATAGACTCAGTCAGGGATATAACTGATGCAATCCGAGTGAAGTTATCCAAGTCAGACCTCCCTAATAAGATAGAAGATAGCAATCCGAGTAGGTTGAAAACCATTTTGAGTAGGACTTAATATGTAGCCTTTCCGAGTGAATGGGTTTGAATATTTCCGAGTAAGATATACTCGAGTGGAAAATAATACTGAGTGAAATGTGTGTATAAGAATGAATTTGGATATTCCCGAGTATAAAATCCGAGGGAAGATTGGTTATAATGGCTTAGATTGGAAAATTTCTAAGTATATGATAAATCGAATGAATGATCCATATATAAATCCGAGTGGATGGGATTAGAACAAGCCTGAGTTGAACTTAATGTGATGATATTTCCGAGTAGATTAAATAATGTGTAATTAGAGGGTCTAAGTATGAAATGAGTCTGAGAGGAACCTAACTTAATAAGTTTTACCTGAGTGGTTAAGCATGAAATAAACCCGAGTGAATGATGAGGAGTTCCGAGTGAATGAATGCATAAGTGTTTTATATTAAGTTGATGCTTCTACCGACTGAAATGAGTTATTAAAATTAT
Organism: Clitoria ternatea; assembly: GCA_037962975.1. Classification (NCBI taxonomy): domain Eukaryota; kingdom Viridiplantae; phylum Streptophyta; class Magnoliopsida; order Fabales; family Fabaceae; genus Clitoria; species Clitoria ternatea. The sequence continues at coordinate 143,626,122 of CM075670.1, forward strand.
TTGGGAGGTGTTAATGGAAGAAATAGTGATGGATTCTGAGTGGTTATATATATATATATTGTATGGTTAAAGCATTACTTGGCTTGAATATGAGTGGTGATGAATGAATAATGATAATTGAGTAGATACCGAGCGGAAAATGGTGTTTGGGAACCCATTCTGAGTGAATTGTAGTAGGCAGGGCCATTTCCAAGAAAGTCTATGAGTATGACTCCTCTTCCGAGTGAGAAGTACTCTACTGGACCAAGTTCGGGTGAGGCTCATACGTGTATGTCTTTTCCGAGAGGTAATGACCTTAATAGGCTTCGATTGAAATTGTAGTTGAAGAATTTGGTTCAAACCGAGGGAGAAATATAAGTGGACCGAGTGGAGAAAGTGTTGACTTCTGAAATAAAGGATGTTATAATTCTGAGTGGAAACTGAATGAATATGGATACCCTTTTCCGAGTGAGCCTAAGGTGTTATGAAATCCGAGTAAAAAGTGATTTGATGTTGAGTTGGCTAAGGAATGATTTAGTTAAGTATGAAATAAATAAGAATAGGTTGTTTACCGAATGGAAATCCTGAGTAAAAAGAATCCGATTGAATCCAGAAGAAATCCGACCTAGAGAGGAGAAATCCGACTAGATGTTTTAAGAAGAAATAATCAAGAGTGAGGACCAAGAGAAACGAATCAGTTTTTGAAGATTCCGAGCCATGAAGGGCGGATTCACTCAAGCGAATCGGATTTCGCTTAAGATGAGCATATGTGCACACCGGATGGCTACTGGATCCGTTCTTACATTAGGAGTTCACACCGGACAGCTCTGAGCCGGTGTTCATCACAACACCGCCCATTTCCACAGACGGGGTCCCTGAACTCCTTAACACACCATCGTTCCCTACTTCACACTCAACACCGCCCACTACACACCGCCTGTCACTACACCCCGCCCATCACTACACTCCACCTTATACTCCACACCGCCCCACACTCCACACCGCCTCATACTCCATACCGCCTCACCTAATACCGTCCTCACATTGCACTCCGCCCTTACTCACCCAATACTGCCTCACATGAGATGACGACCTTGCCAGCACTAAATATTTTTTTTATTCCACATCAGATAGTGGTCAGCCCACTTAACCATATAAAGCCAAGAATGATTGGCACAATGAACCAATCGAAGGAGAAAGTTGCCTCCATTACAATAACTTTATATATTTTATTTCTATTTAATGCAAAGCTGACTAGGAAAGGAGTCAAAAGGCTCCATTATCTCACCTAATCCTCCAACCGATGTTCCCCATTTAATTTCCACTCACTCTCTTCTTATTTAAACCAACGCCAGGACTCTTAGAGGACACACACACACGAGACTTAGCAACAGACACACCTCTGTTATCATTTCCCTTTCTTCTTTTTCTTCTACAAACCAGCTTTCTCTCTCAATTCCATTCCTCTCTCGCTCGGAATTGGTGTAGGACAGTGAAGGGGAAACCTCTTTCCTTCCATCCAAGAACTTCATTGAGGTAAGGGGGTATATTCTTGGGTGCCTTGTGGGAAAACCGAGTGAGGACAAGTTCAGTATGTATGAAATGCTTTGAATTGTTATCTTTATATGCATGTATATATATATATCTGTTACCGAGTGATGAATTGTGATATGACATGTATTGATTGCACTGAATATACTAAGAAACATGGGTACCGTGTGATTTTCAGTGAAACAAATATGATAACAGGTTATTTTACTCGGTTTTATGATATTTTCGACCGGTTTTACACTTATTTTACTCGGTTTTGCTTATTTATACTCGGAATTATGATTAATTTCATTCAGAACTCATTTTCACTCAGAATTTAAGTAGCTTCACTCATGAAAACTCTTCCCAGTGATTTTTAATTCGATAAACCTTTATTTTACTCAGAAAACTCCTTTTAGTTTATTTTCACTCGGATTATATAGTTAAAGTAACTCAGAAATCTCTTATCAACCTGATTCCACTCGGAATTAGGATTATTTTACTCGGATTGATGCCTATCTTATTCAGAAACTCACTTCAAGATAAAATTATTCGGTATTCAACCCATTTCACTCGGAAAACTCTATTTTTAGTGATTTTCACTTGAATTCTCAATTGGAAACCAATTTTCAATACTTTTTAAGTTATTGGTAAGTTATAATTAACATTCTTATTCCATTATTATCATTATTTATTGTCATACTTAATATTGTTATCCTTATTATTATTTTTATTATCACTATACTTTGTTAAACATCTAAATTATGCGTAATTACATAAAGGATATATTATTTTACTCTTTATGAAAGAATATATATATATATATATATTAGACATATTTCTATATTAATAAAACGGATATCTTACAAGGTTTAAATGATTGATGGAATTCAAGAAATTTGAGAATGATATGATGAGACTGGAAACACATAAGATACCCAGGAATCAATTGATAAGATAAATGCATTTCGCATCATGAAAATATTTTTGAAGAAGAAAAAACCTCTAGAGCATACACTTGGTACAGTGGAGGACACTCACGTTCGATCTCCATGAAGAATCTTGGGAGTACAACTGGAACAGCAACCCAATGGCATCAGAGTCGCGCCTGATAGCCGGGTGAGACGATGCAATTCTAGTGTACTTTGACTAAATGACGGAGTGTAACTATGATCGTAGGGATCCAAGTTCCAAAAATATTTAAATTAATAATGAGAACCAATGAGTTCATTTTGTACCACATGGAACTTGGGCGGACCCTGATCGCTCTAGATGATTGGAATGGTGATATTCCAAAGATTGAGAAGAAGATGAAACGATTTATTGGGCCCGCATGCATCATGAGACTTAACCAAAGATAAATCATAATAAATCCGAACTCATGCATTCATTACAGCATACTTGATTGTTATAATTATGAATATGTTATATGTACGATTAATTTCATGAAAATATGCTTGATTGTTATAATTGTGAACATGCTAAATGTACGATTATGTGATGACAACATGCTTGATTGTGATAAATATATTAAATGTATGATCTATGTGACATTGTATGTTAACTGAATTATGTCCGCATCGGATGAACCAATCAGGGTCTTGGGTTATACTCACCCTTACTGTTGAACATTTTTCAGAGGAATTAGAAACTCAAGAACCCGAGTGTGAAGATCAGCAATACGCTGAACCCGTTGAGAATAATCATTAAGGATAGAATATTTATAATCAGACACCGGATGACTGTATAATATTTAAGGGTGCCTGCGTGCCCCATTCTGTTAAGAGTACAATTATTTACAGTTTGTGAATGACTATGTGATATATACAATATTACTTCCGCTGATCTGCCACGTATTTATTTATTTTAAAAAAAAAATATATTCACTTTTTCTGAAAACTGTTAGCACTCTCAGTTAAATGGGATGAACCTACAGAAGGATTTGTCTTATCTAACCGAGGGTGTTACAGCTGGGAAGTAGGGGGAGGTAGCCTCGCCATCAACTACATCAGTAGTTCCTGCTGCGTAGCAAGCTGTCGACGAGTCTCATCCTGGTCCTCATTGGCCCGTCGTTGGTCCTCTTTGGCTCGTCGTAGGTCCGTCTCGGCCCACTCCTCCAAAAGCTTCCTCTGGCGTCGCTCTTTTTGTAGCTCGTTGTTCAGGTTTTGAATGACCTGAACAACATCTGTTGGAAGGCTGGAGGAGGAAGAGGAAGAGGTCTTCCCCTTTTTTACGAGCTGCGTCCCACACTGCCCAACCCGAACACCCTCCCTTTCTTGTTCGCGCCGCTAACAGCCTCCATATAGATGGCGTTGTCTTCAGAACAAGACAGGGTGGGATGTACCTCCCCCTCAAGAGTGGAAGCCACCAACTCCGCCTCCTTCTCGGCCCTCATGGCCTGATACGTTTCTTATAAATGTAAAATAGTGATAGGGTTAGTAAGTTAATTTGTAAATTATAAGCATGTGTAAGTTAAAATAAAGTACCACCAGATCTGTCATCTTTTGGTTAACCCATGCACTGGCTTTGTTCTTCTTGTTCATTTGCATGACCTTAAATAGGGAAGGCTCGCGTTGCTCCCTCAGCTCCTGGAGCTCACAATGTATTGAAATTATTATTAGAAAACATGTTCGGCCATTCATAAAAGAAATGTTTAACATAAATATACTTACAAATCTCTTTTTATGCTCAAGGGTTGAAATGCTACCCCCAGTGTAGATGGACGCTGCAGCATCAGTGGCTCTGTTTGCCTTGTCCCGACCACTCACCTACTGGAATAAGACACCCCCACTTCTAGACCATCCCATCCTAGTGGTCCTCACGTATCTAACTAGGGCGCTCGCCCTTGTCCCTCATCTTCCAAAGGGTACTCTTAATGATTTTAGAGGTCTTTGTGGCAAAGACCCTCCTAATCTCATCAATCATACCCTCTGTCCACTGATAATCTCGTTGTTATATGAAATGATATTTCAAAATTAAAAATAGGTATATAAATTAGCCTTAAATTCACAACAAAGGGGAGCGTTAGCTTACCGAAAAGGTGTCAAACCACCTATCCTAGATAGCCTTCCCTACATCTGTCCAAGAGTTGTATAAACCATCCCACTAGGCCTTTAAAACCTTAGTAATTGCTTTGGTAGTGCGACTACTGTAACATCCCTGATGTTAAAAAATGGGAAAATAAATAAAAATATGTTTTGGGTTTAAGATAATAATAAATAAAGGAAGGAAATAGAAAATAGAATTTTAAATGGAATTTCAAGGAAAATAGAATCAGGGGTCCCTGACGCGTAGCGTGGATGTGGCGCGTAGTGTCAGGTGTGAATTAGTGAGCTGACACATAGCGTCAGTGTCGTGAATCAAAATTAAAAGCTGAAACAGAGACAGACCCGAGACATACAAAAATCTATTTCCTTTCTTCCTTCTCTTTTCTCTGAAGCGATGGAGGCCTAATTCAAGAGGATTGGTGGTGGATTCTTGAAGGGAATCATGTTTATGGCATCGGGGAAGTGAGGTAAGCTCTTGGAGTCCTTCAATTTCATAGTTTCTTTTCCCTCATTCTCGCTTTGTCTCTCTACCCGAGGTTAGCATGTGTATTGGGAGTTTAATTCTTGAATTTAACAGATGTTTGAGGCATGAATGAGGACCTTAAAGTGATAGGTAATTAAAGTATATTCTGAAGCAGGGATCGGAGCCTGTTCGGCATCATGGGTCTTGGGAAACGGGGATCGAAAATAGAAATGGTGAGTTTCGATAACTTAAGATTAAAGTTCGGAGTTATTTAAGGATTATGAGTTGTGGTTCTGGTAGTTATAATATTTATTAAAGCTTCGTTAAATTTTATTTTAGAGTTTTAGGGATTTCGGAAAGGAACCCGCAATCAATTGGAAGATTTGGAAAGCTCAAAATCGAGGTAAGGGGGTGTGCTGGGTTAAGGTTAATTTAGAAATTTGTCTACGCCGTTGGTGACTAGGAAAAAGGGTATATTATAGCTATTGTAAATGCGTTAGTCGAGTTTAGACATTACCTATATAAAGGGTGGAGAATGAGAAGGTAAGGATGCATATTATAATCTTTGTAAGTGAACATATAAAGTGAGTACGTTGATGCATAATGATTAAAGGAGTTTTAGAATATGATAGCTTGTATGGAATAAGAAAGTGAATAAAATGCAATAAGATGACATAAAATAGCTATACGGTAAATTATGAAATAAAGTGAACCTAAGTGGGAGATATAAGATGTATGTATATGTATGGTAAGTATGTAAGGATTAAATAATATGAAATATGACAAATGGGGAATTGAGAATGTATGAAAAATAATAATTGTGAGTGGGTGAGAGACTTCAAATTATAATAATAATTGTATTATAAGCGGTATAAAGATGACACCAATAACTAAGAGAATTGATGTTGAGAGCTATGATAGGATTGATGATTAAATAAAAGAAACTGGTAATAGTGATAAACAATAATAATATGCTGAATGAAATTGAATTCTATGATGCCTGTGACTTAAGATGTATGTTGTGAGTAGCATAACATTGATGTTGATTGTATCATTGTTATATTTGCTGATTAAGAATTATGACTATTTTATGATGAATTATGGATAAGACGAGTATAGAAGTATTAAACGTGACTTAGGAAGATTGGATTGTGTGGCCACCCCGCGAGGTGACTATATATCAACTTTTGATATTATACCTGAGATTGAGGATGTTTAACAATATTGAGATAAGTTGTGAAGTATGTTGATCATGTGATATAAGTTGTATGATGTGGTATATTTGGTAATTGAGATAATGGGATATTATATTGTATATGTGATGAGATAATTTATGAGTTTGAACTATGATAAGCATTACTATGTGTGAGATGGCATTATATTGATGGGCTTGACAAGTCGGTCGCCCTATGTTGTGAGCACATGTCAGTTTCTGACAGTTGCATATGATGCTTGTAATGGTATGCCATGATGTATGACATATGATATGTGATTATGTGGTATGGGATGGCCAATGGTATATATACCCCTCGTTTTTTTGGCTCCCGTGGTCTTTGTGCCCAGTTGAGCTACCTAGTGGTCAAGTCAGACCCAGTGGTTGAGGTGGAGAGCCAAGTCGGGCTCGGTGAACCAAGTCGGGTTCACAGGATGTCAAGTCAGACTCCCAGCTGAAGGCCAGTCCTTTAGTATCTGGATACTAGGTGTCAAGTTATCTATGTGAGAGTCAGTTGTGTTTTATACTCCTTGGCTTATTTATATGCTTATGATGACGATTGTAATAGTATATGATGATTGAGCTATTAGGATGTATGTAATGTGTGATGTTGGTTATCGGATGACAATGAACATAGGAGCTTGAGGCTAAACAATGTGTTGATTTATGTGTAAGGGAAGTGTGGTAATGAAAAGGTAGCAAGGAACACTGTTGATAAAAATATAACGCAGCTATAACATTATCCTTTTCCAGTTTTGATGTTTATTTCTGTATTAATCCTTAATTCAAGTGACTCACCCCCTGTATTGTGGTTTAGTGACCATTTGTAGGTGTGGATGCACACCGCGGAGGCGAGAGCTAAATGAGGCCAGGGCGATATGGAAAATAGAAGAATAAACACTTAATTATGTATTGGTTGTTGATTTGCAAAGTGTTGATTAGTGCTGTTAAGTGAGTATAAATGCATATTGATGTAGTATTATAGCATTTTTCTTATGTTGTATGTTACATGGCATGGAGCCATCGTTGTATGCTTGATTATGATTATGGGTGTAACAGCCCTGCTTTTTCGAAATAGGAACCCAAGCTCTTAGAACCACTGAGAGTATCATGCTAAGTATTTTGAGAGAATAAGGCTTAGGCTTGATCCTTAGATCATTGTGAGAATGTAGGAAAATAAGATTTGAGAGGATATGAGCGGCAGATAGTTCAGTTAAACGCAGATGAGTGGGTAAGGGAGACTGTGTGCAATGGTAAACCCTAGAGAGACTTACTAAATTACTGACGATTTATATAGAGATAATTGTGTTTGATTCAGTAATTAAATTACTAATGAAGTATTGTATTCGTGAATGTATCCTGTTATTGATGCTAGAATTGATGAATTATGATATATATTTAATTCTAATAGAGTATAAGTGCGAATGGTCAATTACCTGATTGGGAACAGATTAAGAATAAGTAGATCCATTTAAGTATCAAGTTAGATTTAGAGGATAAATGATTATTAGAGACCAAGATTTCATAAAACTTAATTAAACGTCCTTAATAAAATGATCACATAATAATACGTTATTTGGATGTCAGCAGATAAACAGACGTTGTTATTGAACAGTTCAGTTAATTAATATAAAATGAAATAAATAGATAATCCTTATTTTAGTGTTTAACATTATCTGTGATAAGATTAAGATACAATATATATATATATATATATATATATATATATATAATATTTTAGTTAAAGAGATTATTTAATTACTGTATTTTAATAATAAACGACGTTCGATTTCTCAAAAATTAAACGGTAGGTGAGACACCCCAAAAATTTGGGTAAATTTTTCACGTTTTTATAAATCATAAATTCAATGAAAGAAATTAAGTGCAGAAGCATTTTTGACACAGTACCTGGATCAATGATGAACCACTCCCATATATGAAGATATGAGAGGGTGGAATTAAAAGGTTAAATTTTCATGATAATTTTTCCAAGTTAAAATCAAGACCAAAAAGAGCAACAGAGTGTCCCTCGCTCAAGCGAGACTCTCATCCGCTTGAGCGAGCCAACGTGGGCACACTGGGTGAAGTAAAGAAAAGCTGAGCGAAAGGAATAATTATGCATCAGGGGACAATCTCGCTCAAGCGAATTCCGACTCGCCTGAGCGAGTCACACAAACCTCGCTTGGGCGAAATTCGTCCAGAATTGAATTCGTGATTGACTCACTTGGGCGAGACTTCCTCGCCTAGGCGAACAACTTATAGAGCTGGGCTTATACCCACTCGTTTAATAAGGCTTTCCAATACTTAAGTTTTCACTCAGCAAAGCCCCTCCAAATCCGACTCCCAACACTCAGGTTTTCACTCGGCAGAATCCTCCTGAAACCGACTCAAGGCACTCAGGTTCTCACTCAGCAAGATCATCCTGACTGACCCATCATTCACTCAATCCTCTACTCGGTAAAGTCAGTCCAGACCGAGTCCTCTCTCACTCTATTTTCCACTCGGTAAATTCATTCCAAATCTGAATCTTCACCCACTCGGGGTTCTACTCAAAAAACTTCCCAGAAACCGACTCTCCACCTAGATGGACACTCACTCGGAATCTCATTCCACGACTGACTCATTACCTGACCGGCTTTTACTCGACATTTTATTACAAATCCGACTTCCTCTCTTTTTCACTCGAGTTGAGTTATCCCAGGGGACTTCTGGACAAACTCACACCGAGTATTTCCAATCGGTGTTCACCCACTCGGAAGTGTACAATTGGGACACACCACTCGAAACAAGTTACACTGGACTCGGATATTCCCCATTCGGGACTCCACTGCCCAGATCACCACACTCAAGAGTCTTCTCACTCGGATTATGTACACTTCCTCACTCGGAAGGTCATGACTCGGACTTAGGTCACTCGAAATTCACTCGGAAATTCCACCACCTCTTAGTTTATTTCCAAAACTCCCACTTGGGCAGGATTCGTTTTTGAACTCACCCCCACACCATTTAATTGTCTCGCCTGGGCGAATACCATCCCCCAAGATCCTTCGCTCAGGCAGATTTCATCCAGTAGCTAATTCCCTACTCCCTCGCTCGGGTGAAGCCCCCATTCGCCTGGGCGAATTTCCTCCAGTAAGCAAACACTGATACTGGGACAATCTCGCTTGAACGAGGTTCACTCTCGCCTAAGCGAGAATTGCCCAGAAGCTGATTTTCATTCAGGAGGGACTCTCGCTTGGGCGAGGACCCATCTCGCTCGGGCGAGATAATCAGAAAACATAGAGGACGTGGAATCTGAACAACATATCCTGTCAAAACTCCTTTTAAGCCAATTCTACTTAATTCATCACATCAATATCATCCTACTAACCAATTGAAACTTGCTCCCTATGAGCCGACTCGTATATTTACATTATAATTCATTATGTGACTACCAAATTACCTCATTACTTACTCTACTCCACAAATTAATACTCAAATACGATTTCTTATTCATTCATCCAAATGTAAGGGAGATTTCATTCCAGGTTCATTCCACATACATTCATAGGGTCAGAAACGAAAATAAGCCCTACACAAAAGCTCTCATTTTCCTTCATGACCCATGAAATTCCCATTACCTATATGTAAACGTTTATCACCCATACAACTATCCTGACAGTTCAAATCTGATCAACATATACAAAATATCAACACATTATAACTATTCCCACAACTACAAAATCATGTGTTGCCGGCTAAGGCATTCTTTACCAAAAAGAGGCTTCCTTCACACTTCTCCTCCATAAAACAGCTCCAAGGCAAGTCCTACAACACAGGAGCTAAAAAGATATACCACAGGGAGAGTGAGTATACTTTCTCAATGATGAAAATCCAACAATTAAGACAATATATGCATGAATGCAATATAAACGTCTCCTCCTCAAGAGGAGTTCATCCAATATTAAATCATTCAACCATCAATTCTCATTCAAGTACAAATTTCCATTAAATTTCTCAGAATCAAATTAACCAAGTTCACAATCATAGTTAATAATTTTAAAGGGGATTTCCACCCACTCCTCACTCAACCTCATCAACAAAGTATCACTCTATGCCATGCTTCAAAGACTAATGCAAATGCTAGTGTTTAAAATGCACATGCACGGATCCGATTTCATTTCCTCGGGTGATCACAACCACCATAATTATACAATCATTCTCAATGGTTTCCCGCCTCGCAAGGGGTACTCTCTCTAGCAGCCTCGTAAGGTTCTTCTCATGATCGCAACCACGTTCAACATTTCATAAGGTTTCCCGCCTCGCAAGGGGTACTCCCGCCTCATGATCGCAACCATGGGCATTCAATCTCAATGGTCCCGCAGGGCCTTTCATTTCAATACCAGGTGATCGCAACCACCGGTCTAATAATCACAGGAACTCGCAAGCCCTTTTACATTTCCAACATCAAGTGATCGCAACCACTTATCAACATCATCATGATATGCATGCCATGCCATGTATGCAATTTTTATGCATGCCTCAGCCTCATTTGGCTATCTCACCCTCTCATTTGGGGTACTTTCATTTTCAACCTCATAATTATCTATAAATTTAATCATGAACATCAATTCTTATATTCAAGAAAACACTCTAACCAAAAGTTTATGGTACTCATCATATCATTCATGAAGTCAATAACAAATCATTATATAACATGCCATTCATAGCCTCATTTAGGCTTCATCATATAAACACACTTCAAACACCATACACAATTCTCATTTTAAACGCATGATAACACATCTAATCAAGACACATGCCATATTACATTAATACATACGTTATCATCATAATTCTCATACATTTAGAAAATACACCCCTCTCCTACCTTAAGAGAAGTACGCTTCCAGGTTTGACATTCCCGCTTCACAAGAGTTATCAAGTCCTACACCAATCATTATAGGACTTTATCAATTATTCATTCAAAAGCCATTTCAATATACATATACATTTCTATGTACACATGATTCTCATCATGTGAAAGCTATCACAAGTTTATTCATTTGCTTACTTAGGCTTCGGGAATTCCTTCCCTTAACTCACCATTCATTATTATTAAAGTAACAACCTAAATTGTTAGGTTATCCATTTACCAAACTTACATTTAATCCCATTTCATGTGGTTTTCATTTATATCTTCCAACTACCATCTCTAATCATCATTAAATGTTAATGCTTCTTCATTTATTACACTTCCCTCATCAATAAATGTTAACCCTTTCAATATTATACATTTCCCCCAATTTCCATAAGTTAGGGTTTCCACTAAACTCACCATCTGTAACATCCCAATTTTGATTTCAAGCAGGAAATTAGCTGTTAATTAAAATCAACTTAACTTAAGAAATAATGACAAATTAACTATGCTTAGTTGGTAAAAGGTGGCTGCTTATGATTGGCGAGTCGCGTGAGTGGGACTGCGATTCACGTTTTCCCACCCTGCTCTCCTTCTCTTCGCACGCATGTACATATATCTTGCATCACCGTGGATATTCATCCTTCCTCACTACTTCATCCTATCTTTCCTTCCTTTTTCATTCTTCGTCCTCTTTTCTTCCCCCTATCTTTGTCTTTCGTCTCTGGAGACCCACGACGACGGTGCTGCAGAAGGGTCAGAGTCCCCTCCGACTGGTGAAGGACGATCATTGAGGCAGAGGAAGAACAACTCCCTATCCCCGAGCCGATTGCAGAGTACGACTGCGCGAAGGGGACTAGACGAGGCAGAAAGGGTGTCAGACCAAACGTCAGAGAGAGGAAGAGCTTCTTGAGTCCCTTCAGAAGGTAGGGGGCGGTTGCATGTCAAATGCATGGTCGATGGACAGCACCGGATGAACGTATTACCGTGCATGCATATGAATGTGTTTGTGAAAATTGTGTGCAATGCATGATTGTGAATCCTTGACTGCCCTGTGTGTGATTGCAGAGTCCTAATTATGGTTATACACTTGCATGCATGTATTCAGGGTCGTTGTGTCGAAGTCTGATAGTTGGTTATATATATATAAACGCTTGTGATGTATGTTCTCATTGTTATTAATACCAAAAGAATATGTGTGCTTGATTGTTGGCTGGCTCCTTGAGATATTGCATGCATTAGCTGTGTGAGTGATGTGTATGATGGTACGATGAATGATTGAATGTGGAGAATATGTGGGCTCGGGAGTGACGCTAATGGTTATTAGGAGCGAGTTGGATAGTTGAGGGTACGCGTGGTTGACGCGTATAGACTGTATGTACAGGAAATGGGATGACCCGTGGAAGGTCAGGGGTCCCAACAAAATGATCTCCAGGTGCAGACTGTGACATCCCAAAAATAGGGGTAAATTTTTCGCGTTATTATTATTATTAATCTCTAAAACATGAGGGTGGTGAAGCCATTTAACAAATTCCCTGGATCTATCAGAGACCTATCTCGTATATGAAGATATGAGAAGGTAAGTTAAAGAAATTAACTCTTAAGAAATCCATAATTAATAATAGCGGAAGAATCTTTAGTAAAATAACATTATGGAATTAAATTCTTAAGAAGTCATTCATTCGAAATTTAATAGCCAAGGTTATCCCAAAGTGATCATGAAGTAAGATAGAATCATGAATTAGTATGAAGAAAAAGGAAAATAATATATTTCAAGCTATTTGGGAGAATCAGGTCCCTCTCGCTCAAGCGGAATCCCAATTCGCTTGAGCGAGCTTCGCATAGCACGCTTGGGTGAACCTTAAAATGCTGGGCGAAAGAAGAAAATGGAAATTCAGGGGCCACTTCGCTCAAGCGAACCCAACTCGCTTAAGCGAGTAACACAATCCTCGCTTGGGCGAAGCCAGCGAGCGTAAGGCGAAAAACGCCCAGAATCCATTCCACGCTTACTCGCTCGGGCGACACTATCCTCGCTTAAGCGAGATTGCTCCCGAGAGCAATTTCCTGATAAACCCGAGAGCAAAACCTGAGGGCAAGACCCTCTCGCTCGGGCGAACCCTTAGCTCGCTTGAGCGAACACCAACCAAGGTCCAAACTCTGATTCTAATGCGATTTCGCTTGAGCTACATGTACATCCGCTTGAGCGAAAATGAAATAATGTCCCAACGCTGATGCTGGGACGATCTCGCTTGAGCGAGTTTCAATCTCGTCTGAGCGAGAATCATCCAGAAACCAAAATTTAACACAAGGGCATTCTCGCTTGAGCGAAAAGCCCTCTCGCTTGAGCGAGTTTGACAGAAAAACAGGGGAAATGCAGAAATCATCCAACTCTCAACACCAAAACTCATTCTAATCAAATTTACCTAATTTCAACACTTCATATATATCATATTCCACATTTGAGACTTGTTCTAATAAGTCATTCTTATCAAGTTCCATTACAACTCATCTATTGTATAAATCAACTCACTAACTCTTCCATTTCATAAATCTAACATTTCATATATAAACTTCAGTCATTCATCAAGATATGGAGAGTTTCATCATTCATTTATTCATAGGGTCATGATTGAAAATGGGTCATAAACAAAAGATCTCATTTTCCTCCATGACCTCCCAAACTCATTATTCATACAATTATCCATTCTAAATCCACACTATATCAACATACATTGTACTATATACATTACATCTATTCCACATATCTATGTAAACCAAAATATTGTCGGCCAAGGCATTCTTTACCAAAAAGGGGCCTTCTTCACACTCTTCCTCCACAATAGCTCCAAAGCCATACCTACAACATAGGAGCTAAAAAAATTATACCACAGGGAGAGTGAGTATACTTTCTCAATGACGAAAATCCAATAAATAGAACAATATATGCATGAATGTAATACAACTATCTCCTTCTCAAGAGGAGTTTATTTAATATCAATCAATCAATCAACAATTTTTCATTCCAATACAACTATTTCCTGATTCTCTCAGAATTCTATCAATCAATCCACCATCACAATTTAGTAATTAAAAAGGGAGTTTCCATTCATATCTCATCATCAAAGTATCACACTATACCATGCTTTCAAACTGATGCACATGCTAATATCATGAAAATGCATATGCACGGATCCGATTTCATTGTCTCGGGTGATCGTAACCACCATATCATATACTTATTCTCAATGGTTTCCCGCCTCACAAGGGGTACTCCCTCTAGCAACCTCATAAGGTGCTTCTCGTGATCGCAACCACGTTCAATATTTCATATAGGTTTCCCTCCTCGCAAGGGGTACTCCCGCCTCATAAACATTTCATATAGGTTTCCCTCCTTGCAAGGGGTACTCCCACCTCATAAACATTTCATATAGGTTTCCCTCCTCGCAAGGGGTACTCCCACCTCATAAACATTTCATATAGGTTTCCCTCCTCGCAAGGGGTACTCCCGCCTCATGATCGCAACCATGGGCATTCAATCTCATTGGTCCCGCAGGGCCTTTCATTTCAACATCAAGTGATCGCAACCACTTATCAACATCATCATGATATGCATGTCATGCCATGTATACAAAATACTCATGCATGCTTCAAGCTCATTTGGATTATCCTACTCTTTCATCTAGGGTATATTCATTCTCAACCACACAATTTTCCATCAACTCATACACAAGAATCAATCTTCATATGAACTCAACCATGTACCACGCATAATAAGTCATCCATAGCCACACACAGGCTTCATCATATAAACACCAAATTCACATCATCATACACAATTCACTTCACATACACATAACATCACCTTTAACCACTCAAACATGTCATACTACATTAATACATATATTATCAGTACAGTTTTCATGCATTTAGAAAATACACCCCTCTCCTACCTCAAGAGAAGTAGACCTCTGGGGTTGATGTTCCTGCTTCACCAATATTGCCAAGCCCTACACCAATCATTTATAGGGCCACATCAATTATTTATTCAAACACCAATTCAATATATATATATATATACATAGGTGTACACATGATTCTTATCATGTGAAAACTATTTACCAATTTCATTCGTTTGCCTACTTAGGCCTCGGGAATTCCTTTCCTTGAATTACAATCTCTTAGTATCAAAGGCTACAACCTAATTATTAGGTTATTTCACCTAGTAGGTCTCCACCAACACCTTGTTGAGTTTCCACCTATTATAACTTCAAGTTAACATTATCATCATTTAATGTGTCTACCACCTCATTTATATCATTCTTCCCATCAACAAATGCTAATTTCTTCATTAATTGCAATATCCTTCAATATCCTACCTCTTCTCCTAGGATTCAAATTTAAGGTTTTCACCGACCCACCAACCTTCATAAATGATCATATATCTCCTTCTTTTCTCATCATAGTTATAACTACCTCATTAATCATTCATAAGCTTGTATTTATGTCAACTTATCTTTAGATTTCCACTTTTAAACTTTCTCCAACATTACCCATACATTTATTGTGTTCTAACACCAAAACTTCAACTAAACTTCAACTATATACTTATGTACATGGAAAATGATCATAATCTTACCTCAATGAAAGAAAAGAGTAAGTTTGCAAAAGATGAAGAGGTTCACACGAATTTGAGGAGGAAGGAGGAGGAAATACTTTAGTTCCAAACTTCCTTGAAGTCTCTTGAAGGTTGTTAATGGAGAAGGAAGATATATTCCCTTTTAATTTATAACTCAAAAGGAAGGAGAAGAGGAATTATGAAGAAGGAGAAGGAGAATATGTGAAGAAGAAGATAAGAAGAAAAGGGTGTCTACGTGAGGAAGAAAGAGTGAAACCGCCTCTTGAATGGGAAAAAATAGAAATTTAGCATTTAAATTATTAACTCTTCATTAATTCTTCCGTTTTTTAACAAACAGGTTCGCCGTTCGGGCCCAAAACATATTCTAAAAATTATTCCGAATATAAATTTGGAATCCCATTAACATTATCTACGGCCCTGACCAACGGCATCTCAATCGGAGATACTTGGTCCGACACCTATATTTTATCCGGGTCAATTTTCAGCTCATCTGACCACCATATTTCACCAACAGTTTCGAAAAACCTTCTTTAAGTCGTTTCAAGAATTTTGGGATATTTATTAGCCCAAAGTTAATTATCCAACATTTATTTTCCTAATTTATCTTCCTATTTTAAAAATTCGGGGTGTTACAATCCACTCCCCCTAAAAGAAATTTCGTCCTCGAAATTCAACTTACCGGACTCAAATGCATGAGGGTACCGCTTACGAATATCGTCCTCGCGTTCCCACGTAAATGTTTCCATATCTCCATGCTTCCATGCCACTTTTACTAATGGTACCATCTTATTCCGTAGTCTCTTCACGGAATGCTCAACAATACGAACAAAAATGGGAAGAATGGATAAGTCATCCTGCACCTCAAGATCATCAACAGAGATCACGTGCTGAGGATCATGTACATACTTCCTTAACTGAGACACGTGGAATACATTATGAAGATTTGCAAGTTGTGGAGGGAGTGCAATTCGATATGCGACGTCCCCAATCCGCTCCAAAATCTCATAGGGTCCAATGAATTTAGGGCTTAGTTTCTTGCTCTTCAAGGCCCTTCCTATACCTTTATCACGCGAAACTTGTAATAACACATGATCGCCAACTTGAAATTCCAGTGGCTTTCTTCTTTTATCATAATAGCTCTTCTGTCGGTCTTGAGCAATTTTCATCTTTTCCCGGATCATCTTGATCTGTTTAGTAGTTTCTTCAATAATCTCAGGTCCTAAGGCTAGATTCTCACCAACTTCAAGCCAACATAAAGGAGTTCGACACTTTCTTCCGTATAATGCCTCGTATGGTGCCATACCAATACTAGAATGAAAACTGTTATTGTAAGTGAATTCGGTCAAAGGTAAATATTTTTCCCACGAACCTCCATGTTCCAAAACACAAGCACGCAGTAAGTCTTCAAGACTTTGAATAGTTCTCTCAGACTGCCCATCGGTCTGGGGATGATATGCAGAACTTAGCTTCAGTTTTGAACCGATCGCCTCATGTAAGCTTCCCCAGAATCGGGAAGTAAATCGGGGATCACGATCAGAAACAATACTTGATGGCACACCATGTAATCTCACAATTTCCCGAATGTACAACTGTGCTAAATCTTGCAAAGAGCTCTCCATACTGATTGGCAAGAAATGGGCACTCTTTGTCAAACGATCCATAATCACCCATATTCCATCACATCTGGACCTTATTCTTGGTAATCTGGACACAAAATCCATGGCAATCGCGTCCCACTTCCAAATAGGGATATCAAGTGATCTTAAAGTACCCGAAGGTCTTTGGTGTTCCACCTTCGCCTTCTGACAAGTAAGGCAAGAAGCTACAAAGTTAGCAACATCACGTTTCATTCCAGGCCACCAAAAATTCTTCTTTATATCGCGATACATCTTTGTTACACCAGGGTGGATGCTAAACATGCTTTTATGTGCTTCCTCCAGCACTGTACATCTCAAATCACTGAATGAAGGTACATACACACGACCTTTTATTCGCCATATACTATCAACGCCTTCCACAAGGAATAGATTTTTCCCATTATCCTGAGATCTTCGCACCTCTTGTAAATAATCATCATCTTTTTGTTTCTTTTTCACAAGTTCCAAAAATTCATTACTTATTTTCAAAGTAGCAAAACATAACTTCTTGGAAGATTGAACTTCGGTCCTAACATTCAAATTTTGAAATTCTTCAATTAATTCAAGCTCTTTGACCATCATGGTTGATATATGTAAGGATTTCCGACTAAGAGCATCGGCAACAACATTAGCTTTTCCCGGTTGGTACATCAATTTAAAGTCATAATCCTTCAAGAATTCCACCCATCTTCTTTGTCGCATATTCAATTCCTTTTGGTCGAAAAGATATTTCAAACTTTTATGGTCACTGTACACCATAAATCTCGAACCATACAAATAATGACGCCAAATCTTCAAGGCAAACACAACCGCAACCAACTCCAAATCATGAGTCGGGTAATTAATTTCATGAGGTCGCAATTGGCGTGAAGCATAAGCTATTACACGTTCTTTCTGCATTAGCACGCATCCAAGTCCATGCTTGGAAGCATCACAATACACTACAAACTCTTCTTGTAAGTCAGGCAATGTTAAGATAAGAGCAGAAGTTAATCTCATTTTTAGCTCTTCAAAGCATTTCTCGCATTCAACCGTCCATACGAAAGGTTGGTTCTTCCTTGTCAAATTCGTCAAAGGTCTCGCAAGACGAGAGAAACCTTCAATGAACCTTCGATAATAACCCGCAAGTCCAAGAAAACTTCGGATTTCAGTAACCGTCGTAGGTCTCGACCATGCCATAACGGCTTCAACCTTTGAAGGATCCACAGAAATACCATCTTCGGATATTACATGCCCAAGGAACTGAACGCTCGTCATCCAGAATTCACATTTAGAGAGCTTGGCATACAACTGGTTCTCTCTAAGAATGTTCAGTACCACTCTTAAATGTTCTTCATGTTCTTCGTGACTCTTGGAATACACCAGGATATCATCGATAAACACCACAACAAAACGATCTAGGTATTTGTGAAAAATGTGATTCATGTAACTCATGAATACAGCTGGAGCATTAGTAACTCCAAATGGCATCACGACATACTCGTAGTGACCATATCGCGTTCTAAATGCAGTCTTGGGAATATCTTCAGCTCTCACCTGAATTTGATGATAACCGGAACGCAAATCAATCTTTGAAAATACCACCGCACCTCTCAATTGATCCAACAGATCATCAATACGAGGTAAAGGATATCTATTCTTTATCGTCAACTTGTTCAATTGGCGGTAGTCTACGCATAACCGCATGGTTCCATCCTTTTTCTTAACTAACAAAACAGGAGCTCCCCAGGGTGACACACTAGGTCGAACAAATTCCCTCTCAAGCAGCTCCTCAACTTGCTTCTTTAATTCAATTAACTCCATAGGAGACATTCTATAAGGAGCAATAGACACTGGTTCGGCACCAGGTACTAGGTCAATAGCAAACTCAACCTCTCTTGGAGGTGGTAAACCAGGTATCTCATCAGGAAACACGTCCAGAAATTCAGACACCACGGGAATATTAGTGGGACCAGGATTACTTGTCCCATCAGTAAGAGATAACAACACGCAAAGTTGAATTATACCTTGTACATCAAACTGCCCCGTATCAAGAGAAGGAAAAATAACGGTCCGTTGTTGACAATCAACTATAACTTTATTGCTAGAAAGCCAATCCATACCAAGTATAATCTCCAATCCCTTCATAGGCAAGCAAATAAAAGATGCAACAAATTTTCTCCCCTCCAGGAGCATATCAACATTATCGCACCGGGTAACCGATCTAAAACAAGTACCGGTTGGAGTGGTAATCATAAGAGCATTTTTCATGAGACACACCGGCAATCTCAATCGCCGAACACAATCCTCAGATATAAAAGAGTGGGTCGCACCCGAATCAAAAATGACATGAACTGAATGTCCAAGAATTTCACACTTACTTTCAACCAAATTTTCTGCTCGTGCTGCTTCCTCACCGGTCACAGCAAATATTCTCCCGGCATTAGGTTGACGATCTCCTCCATCCCTATTTCCATCATTAACATCATTCCCATTTCCTCGACCGTTACCACGTCTTCCACCATTATAGCCACCTCGGCCACCACGTCGGCCACCATTATTTCCATTACCACGGCCTCGACCACCATTATAGCCTCCGCGGTTCACATAAGTAGGTGCATTAGCACGATTAGGAACATTAGCTTGTACCGGAGCCGGCCTCACAAGCATAGGACATGCAGAACGGATATGCCCCACCTGATCACAATTAAAGCATATAACATCCTCACGATGCACACATTCCCGAACGTAATGAGGTCCTCCACATCTATAACATCTCGGTCCATTGATATTTACATTACCCCGGCCAAATACATTACCACGTCCACCACTTCTAGCTGGGACATTAGAAGAAGCACCCCTCAGAAAACATCCTCTTCTAAAACTTCTTTGCCTCTTGAAACTAGAAGCTTGACCCTTCAACTTAGAGTCAAATTTAGAGTGTTGAAAAGAAGCATGTTCTTCATAGATACGGCACTTATTCACAAGCACCGTGAAACTTCGAATCTCTTGGTGACATATAGCCCTTTGAATATCGGAGCGTAACCCATTTTCAAACTTCACACACTTTGACACTTCAGTTCCCTCTTGTTGAAAAGGAGGGTAGAATTCACAAAGCTCCTCAAACTTGGAAGCATACTCTTCCACCGTCAGTGTGCCTTGCTTAAGTTCCATGAACTCGAGTTTTTTCTTACTCTTATAACTTTCGGGCACATATTTCCTCATAAGTTCTCGCTTAAAGTTCTCCCAAGTTAAGGAAATCGCAGCAGCATTCATTCTGTTCTTGGCGAGTCTCCACCAAGTCTCTGCTTCATCCCTCAGCATAAAAACAGCATACTCCACTTTCTGGAGCTCATTACATTCAAAGCTATCAAAGATCCGCTCAACATTCCGGATCCAACCATAGGCTTGCTCAGGCCTAAATCCACCATGAAATTCAGTAGCTTTTCGCTTTAAAAACATGTCAAGGCCTTGAGTGCCTTGAACAACAATAGGAGCAGATGGTTGTTCTGCCTCTTGTCTCTCACGGTTTTGCGATTCGAGAAGATCCGCAAAACGATTCAAGGCTCTAGCTATGGTGTCATCATTATCTTGACGACGACGGGCCATCACAATATCTAAAACCACAACATAAAATTCAACCAATATCAGTAAACTCGTTCATAAAATTCCTCTATGAGTTCATACTATAGTATTTTATTATAAAATTTAAATTGTGACCCTCCCCCATGGAGTCCAATAGCAACATTTCATATTAAAGCCCATATGGCAGCATCATCATATCATAACATAGTATGCATTCATAATACATAAGATTCTTCATTGATGGAGGATAGTGTGAAGAAGCTTGGCCGGACTTATAAAAATCACATTTAATTCATCATCAATTCATACGCAATCAATCAACAATAACAACGATTCATCAATCATATATCACTTTCCAGTAATAGCAATGGCTAAACACAGTAATGCAGAGCAAATAATGCTCTGATACCAAATTGTGACATCCCAAAAATAGGGGTAAATTTTTCACGTTTTTATTATTATTAATCTCTAAAACATGAGGGTGGTGAAGCCATTTAACAAATTCCCTGGATCTATCAGAGACCTATCTCGTATATGAAGATATGAGAAGGTAAGTTAAAGAAATTAACTCTTAAGAAATCCATAATTAATAATAGCGGAAGAATCTTTAGTAAAATAACATTATGGAATTAAATTCTTAAGAAGTCATTCATTCGAAATTTAATAGCCAAGGTTATCCCAAAGTGATCATGAAGTAAGATAGAATCATGAATTATTATGAAGAAAAAGGAAAATAATATATTTCAAGCTATTTGGGAGAATCAGGTCCCTCTCGCTCAAGCGGAATCCCAATTCGCTTGAGCGAGCTTCGCATAGCACGCTTGGGCGAACCTTAAAATGCTGGGCGAAAGAAGAAAATGGAAATTCAGGGGCCACTTCGCTCAAGCGAACCCAACTCGCTTGAGCGAGTAACACAATCCTCGCTTGGGCGAAGCCAGCGAGCGTAAGGCGAAAAACGCCCAGAATCCATTCCACGCTTACTCGCTCGGGCGACACTATCCTCGCTTAAGCGAGATTGCTCCCGAGAGCAATTTCCTGATAAACCCGAGAGCAAAACCTGAGGGCAAGACCCTCTCGCTCGGGCAAACCCTTAGCTCGCTTGAGCGAACAATAACCAAGGTCCAAACTCTGATTCTAATGCGATTTCGCTTGAGCTACATGTACATCCGCTTGAGCGAAAATGAAATAATGTCCCAACGCTGATGCTGGGACGATCTCGCTTGAGCGAGTTTCAATCTCGCCTGAGCGAGAATCATCTAGAAACCAAAATTCAACACAAGGGCATTCTCGCTTGAGCGAAAAGCCCTCTCGCTTGAGCGAGTTTGACAGAAAAACAGGGGAAATGCAGAAATCATCCAACTCTCAACACCAAAACTCATTCTAATCAAATTTACCTAATTTCAACACTTCATATATATCATATTCCACATTTGAGACTTGTTCTAATAAGTCATTCTTATCAAGTTCCATTACAACTCATCTATTGTATAAATCAACTCACTAACTCTTCCATTTCATAAATCTAACATTTCATATATAAACTTCAGTCATTCATCAAGATATAGAGAGTTTCATCATTCATTCATTCATAGGGTCATGATTGAAAATGGGTCATAAACAAAAGATCTCATTTTCCTCCATGACCTCCCAAACTCATTATTCATACAATTATCCATTCTAAATCCACACTATATCAACATACATTGTACTATATACATTACATCTATTCCACATATCTATGTAAACCAAAATATTGCCGGCCAAGGCATTCTTTACCAAAAAGGGGCCTTCTTCACACTCTTCCTCCACAATAGCTCCAAATCCATACCTACAACATAGGAGCTAAAAAAAATATACCACAGGGAGAGTGAGTATACTTTCTCAATGACGAAAATCCAATAAATAGAACAATATATGCATGAATGCAATACAACTATCTCCTTTTCAAGAGGAGTTTATTTAATATCAATCAATCAATCAACAATTTTTTATTCCAATACAACTATTTCCTGATTCTCTCAGAATTCTATCAATCAATCCACCATCACAATTTAGTAATTAAAAAGGGAGTTTCCATTCATATCTCATCATCAAAGTATCACACTATACCATGCTTTCAAACTGATGCACATGCTAATATCATGAAAATGCATATGCACGGATCCGATTTCATTGTCTCGGGTGATCGTAACCACCATATCATATACTCATTCTCAATGGTTTCCCACCTCACAAGGGGTACTCCCTCTAGCAACCTCACAAGGTGCTTCTCGTGATCGCAACCACGTTCAATATTTCATATAGGTTTCCCTCCTCGCAAGGGGTACTCCCGCCTCATAAACATTTCATATAGGTTTCCCTCCTTGCAAGGGGTACTCCCACCTCATAAACATTTCATATAGGTTTCCCTCCTCGCAAGGGGTACTCCCACCTCATAAACATTTCATATAGGTTTCCCTCCTCGCAAGGGGTACTCCCGCCTCATGATCGCAACCATGGGTATTCAATCTCATTGGTCCCGCAGGGCCTTTCATTTCAACATCAAGTGATCGCAACCACTTATCAACATCATCATGATATGCATGTCATGCCATGTATACAAAATACTCATGCATGCTTCAAGCTCATTTGGATTATCCTACTCTTTCATCTAGGGTATATTCATTCTCAACCACACAATTTTCCATCAACTCATACACAAGAATCAATCTTCATATGAACTCAACCATGTACCACGCATAATAAGTCATCCATAGCCACACACAGGCTTCATCATATAAACACCAAATTCACATCATCATACACAATTCACTTCACATACACATAACATCACCTTTAACCACTCAAACATGTCATACTACATTAATACATATATTATCAGTACAGTTTTCATGCATTTAGAAAATACACCCCTATCCTACCTCAAGAGAAGTAGACCTCTGGGGTTGATGTTCCTGCTTCACCAATATTGCCAAGCCCTACACCAATCATTTATAGGGCCACATCAATTATTTATTCAAACACCAATTCAATATATATATATATATATATACATAGGTGTACACATGATTCTTATCATGTGAAAACTATTTACCAATTTCATTCGTTTACCTACTTAGGCCTCGGGAATTCCTTTCCTTGAATTACAATCTCTTAGTATCAAAGGCTATAACCTAATTATTAGGTTATTTCACCTAGTAGGTCTCCACCAACACCTTGGTGAGTTTCCACCTATTATAACTTCAAGTTAACATTATCATCATTTAATGTGTCTACCACCTCATTTATATCATTCTTCCCATCAACAAATGCTAATTTCTTCATTAATTGCAATATCCTTCAATATCCTACCTCTTCTCCTAGGATTCAAATTTAAGGTTTTCACCGACCCACCAACCTTCATAAATGATCATATATCTCCTTCTTTTCTCATCATAGTTATAACTACCTCATTAATCATTCATAAGCTTGTATTTATGTCAACTTATCTTTAGATTTCCACTTTTAAACTTTCTCCAACATTACCCATACATTTATTGTGTTCTAACACCAAAACTTCAACTAAACTTCAACTATATACTTATGTACATGGAAAATGATCATAATCTTACCTCAATGAAAGAAAAGAGTAAGTTTGCAAATGATGAAGAGGTTCACACGAATTTGAGGAGGAAGGAGGAGGAAATACTTTAGTTCCAAACTTCCTTGAAGTCTCTTGAAGGTTGTTAATGGAGAAGGAAGATATATTCCCTTTTAATTTATAACTCAAAAGGAAGGAGAAGAGGAATTATGAAGAAAGAGAAGGAGAATATGTGAAGAAGAAGATAAGAAGAAAAGGGTGTCTACGTGAGGAAGAAAGAGTGAAACCGCCTCTTGAATGGGAAAAAATAGAAATTTAGCATTTAAATTATTAACTCTTCCATTTTTTAACAAATAGGTTCGCCGTTCGGGCCCAAAACATATTCTAAAAATTATTCTGAATATAAATTCGGAATCCCATTAACATTATCTACGGCCCTGACCAACGGCATCTCAATCGGAGATACTTGGTCCGACACCTATATTTTATCCGGGTCAGTTTTCAGCTCATCTGACCACCATATTTCACCAACAGTTTTGAAAAACCTTCTTTAAGTCGTTTCAAGAATTTTGGGATATTTATTAGCCCAAAGTTAATTATCCAACATTTATTTTCCTAATTTATCTTCCTATTTTAAAAATTCGGGGTGTTACACAGACCCTTGGCTAGATCCTGCGAGAGCCCGTGGGAGTCGTAGGAGCTAGAGTTAAGTCTCAAGACGTCAATGGGAGGCCGGTACCACGCGGGAAGGGCTAAAGGACGAGAGGCCAGTAAGGGAACCTATAACTGAAGATCATTGCTTAGTCGGATCCGCAGGCATGCATGTAGACGAAATGTTGGTTAGGATAGGACGAGTGGGATGACTCGGAGTGATACGAATGAATTCTGAGTGAGTTAATGCATATTTCATGTGACGGAAAATGAATCTTTGTAATATGTATATAATTGCATGTCTTTAAAAGCATTATATTCTGCATAGTTGAAATCCAAAACTGTATGCAACCCGAGTGAATGTGAGGGCAAGTATTGATACTGATGCCGAGTCATTAACTGTCATTTTAAATGCATAAGCTCACCCCTACTGTGGCAAATTTTTTAGTGAATGTCTCTCGGGATGACGAATAGAGGAGGAGCTGAATGCTGGGTGAAATGCTTGTGCGCTATGAGGAAATAGATGTTATGTATATACTGCTTATGTGTTTGTTACGCCTTAGCCGGCTCATGTTTTAGTCTTAGTCCTTTTTATTAGAACCTGAACCCTCTGGGGTAGAAGACATGATTTTGGTGCCTGTAATTATTTATATCTACTATGTTGCGTGAAATCCTATACAGTGCATGAAGATCCGAGTAATCTATGTACGCGTACTTGTGTGTGTGAGAGGTTAGTATATCTATAAGTCGAAATGGAGCCGAGTGTTGATGTGGGAAGAGAGTTAGTAATTCCTTCTGAGTGAAGAGAAGTCTAGGTAATCCCGAGTGAACAAGATAGCGCGGAACACCGAGTGAGGATTGATTTAGAAGTTTTTTGAGTGATAGCTGTTAGGATTTTCCGAGTGCGGAATAATTCACAATTTCCGAGTGAGAATCCGCCGAATGAGGGTTTCCCGATAGAGAGGCGACACCTAAGGCTCTAAGTGGACCCCATGGTAGGAAATTATTTAGTAGCAAGGGAATCTGAGTGAGTCTTGACTTAGTAAGGGTAACTTGAGTAAGAAGGATTATGATTACCGAGTGAAAAGAATGAGCGAAATATCTGAGTGGCAAAAAGGAAGTGAAAGTTATTCCGAGTGAGAAGTCTTCATAGATTCCGAATGAGCGGCTATGGGAACTATTTCTGAGTTGCCGTATATGTAATCCGATCGAGTGAAAATAGGAGTGTGCTATGATTCCTGAATGGAGCTGGTAGGTTTAAGGGCCAATCCGAGTGAACTGAGAGTGGGCTTTTCCGAGTGGACCAGGTGTTGAAACCCGGGTGCTGGAATGCCGAGTGGAGTGAGCGAATGCCGAGTGTAGTTCTCGCTGCAGCGAGTGTGCGTTGTTGTGTGATCCGCCCGAGCGCTTTCCTTCTTCCGCTGGCAGCCTCCATGAGTCGGTTTTATTTCTCTTGCCTTCTTTTCCTTATTCTTTTGTGCCAATTGTTTTAGTTTAATTGTGAAAATTTTCCTCTGTTTTTGTTAATTAATTATTTATTAAATTAGGGTGTTTCATTTTGGTATCAGAGCAGACCGAAAGGTTCAAGGCCAAGGTATGCTTACCGAGTGTAAGCGGTTGTGTGCATTGTGACCGAGTGGTCATCCTTATTGTGATATTTGTTGAACCTGATTGATCCGACGGTCGGATCCGACGGTCGGATTCCAAACGGTAGAAATTTTCGTAACCGACAACCCAAAACTTACGTTTTTGAAATAATCAATATTCTAAAATTATTTGGTACAACACGATGTTCGTATACCCAAAAGAATTCTCTCGCGATCAGACGTTCTAAAAGGAATTTAGGAAAAATTTAGCGTTAAGCGGGCTCGGTTTCATTCGATATGGTTGTAACTAATAAATTTCAATTGTTGGAAATTATTATGTAATTTATGGAACACTATCCGGTAAGCCCCGCCATTAGATAGTTAATTCATCATTAATCATTACCTAATCGCTTTACAAAATATCTCGTACGATAAAAGAACCTTCGATCGTTAGTCGTGAAAAAGTTTTCTAGAGTTAAAGTAAAGAAATTAGATTTTTAAAAAAAGTTTCTTATGATCATATGAGTCAAAAATTGAAATGAAGAAATTTAATTTTGAGAAAATTTATTAAGGTGGTAATGAAAAGCTCGACTATTAAAGATGATTTTTTGGCAAGTAAATGAGTATACTTTTGTAATTAAATGATTTAACTCAAAAAAAATAGCTATGACAATATAGTTAAATAAATTGGAGATTTCCCTTTTGGGCCATGTAAAGATTTTTCTTAGAAATGAAAACAAGAAATAAATGTTAGTAGTAAAAGAGGAAAACATTAGTAATTAACTTTAGCCACCACTTTAGTGACCATTCATTTAGGAGAAGTAAGTGATAACTTTAGAGTTTAAGAAAAAGGGATAGAAGCCTTTAAAGAGAACCAAATTAATAAGAATGAATCTGGAAGTAATTATTTTAGAATATCCATGAGACTTAGAAGTAAAGATAAGCGAGTTACAACTTAACATATTAGCCAAGACCCTAAGGAAAAGTTCAAATAGATTGATAAGTTCTTTCTCTAACTAGAAAAGAGTAGGGACCAACATTCTTTTACTTCTTCGAGCAATGAATTAATAAGCGAATAATTTAACCATTATGATTAAAGAAAGAAACCAAAGGGAAAGTTAGTCTAGATTAAAATGGTTAACGATGAAGGCATGAAAGTTAGCTACACAAAATTTTGGAGTATGGTAAAAGAAAGTATTTAGGATAAATATTAACTTCCTTAAATGTCTAGGATACCCTGAATTAGAGGAGTCCAACGTTCATGTAGGTAAAGTAAATCACCCCAAGAGAAAAAGGATTGAATATAGTTAGAAAAAGTGGGTTGACCAATTAAGTTATTAAGGAATAGTTATTTAATCTAGTGAAAAAACTAAGTTAAAGAAAATATTATGATTATGTGCAAGGAATTAAGATAAGGTAAATACGAGATATATAATGAATTAAAAGGAATGAAGTATGGAAGTTAAGATTTATTTAAAAATAAAGATAAAATAATAGTTACCGAAGATCATCAAAAACTAACTAAGAATTTAGCAAGGAATATCAAACAGTAAAAATCTAATGGACTAGTTTTACTTAATAAGATCATAGAGAATTATAAATGGTTCTTAATTACACTTGAAAGCTTACTGAGTTGATAAGAATTTGATCCAGTACTACTAAGTGAACCAAGACAATGAGACCCCATGAATACGTGCGCGTTTGATATGTGGTGTACTAAGTGATTGTGTAATGGTTTCTTAAGAACAATGGATGTATGTGTGTGCTAGTTGTGCAAGGTGCATATGTGATGAAATGTGTGATGTTTATGACAATGTGTATATGCGATGTGACGTGATGAATGTCACTAGTATGATGCTATTGTACACTTGTTGATGTGGTATGGTTGTGAACATCGAATGATGCATGGATAACTAGATGAGGAATTTGTAAATAAAGGATTTAGAAAATGGTATCGGTAGAGGTCCCAGAATAGTTAAATATGAAAGTATATGAGACTCGGATCTGAGATGAAATGTGGGCGTTAAAGCGCCAATGTACCCAAAATTATTGAGAAAGTGTAAAACCTCACTTCATTCCTAAGTGTCGAGCACGTTACTATAATAAAGAAAATGAGAAGACTTGGCTACACTGAGTAAAGAAAAGGACTCGACATTAGGAATGGAGGGGAGTCATTTGGGGGACCCCCCCGAGGACCATTGAATAAAAATGAATTATTGAATTGTGCATCATGAATTGGAGTTGAGGAGGGATGTTGGAATGATCCCCTAGAGCATACAGTGATAGGTACACTGAAGAATCTACCGCGCCTCGATACCCGAGGGCAGTCTAGGGAGTATCACCGGAGGCGGGAATTCCAAGTGGCATCGGATTCGCGCCCGTCGCCGGACAACCCGTAGCAAACTCTGGTGTACTTCGACAAGAGGCAGGATTTTCTATGACCGTGGAGTGCCCATTCTATGGTGATGTGTGATATGTGTGATTTGGCATTTTGATGTTGGGACTGAGAGTCCTTACCCATTTGTGAAAACCAGAACGAGGAGAGCTCCGGTCGCTCTAGTTGGGGACGGGAGATAAGGGTGGCGATGTTGTGCACATGGATATTGTATATGAGATTGTTTAGGAGGAGATGGGCCCATATGCATCATGATGACTAATAAAAGATTTGAATAACGAAATGAATTCATGCATTGCATTATTGTGTTGAAATTGTGATTGCTTGTTGTTTAAATATGATCTTATAGATATTAGTAACCCTGAGAGGTGACTAGGAAGATGGGAATGTTCAGCTAAGATGAAGAGTGACGTGTCATTTACCATCAAATTAGTACATCAAAATTAATTAATGTAGTACTAGTGTGTCAACCTAGGTCGTTCTCTCAAGGATCAACACAGAAATTTAGGAAAAAAATCAAGTTTAAAATTAATTTTTACAAACAGAAATTTAACAAACATACAAATACAATTGGGGGGGTTTTGATTGATTTTGTTGTGACAATTAAAATTAAAACAAAGTAAATATAGGATTTAAAACAATAAATAACAAGCGATTGATTTTCTTGGAGTATTGTAAATAAATTTATCCTTGGTTCACTAAAGATAATTTGTATACTTTCATTACTGTTGATTTCTTAGCTCAATTTGAATTAATCAACTAAGCGTCTTTTTCAATTCATAATTCCTTTACTTTCATTTAAAAATGAATATTTTAATCAAGCATCCTAATTAAGCAAAAGGAGTCAAGATCGTAAAATCTAGGAATTATTGAGCATATGAAAGAACATCGCCTACATACATAATCTATTCTCAAATTATGGAATTAAGCAAACCATAATTATTAAAAGTGATTATGAAAATATTCATTAAGCTTGCATATTTCCTTAATCCAATTTAATTTAAATTCTTATTTTATTCCATTTGAATAATTAAACCAATTAAGCATACAAATTTAATTAAATAGAATGGAATTAAATAAGCAGAGTAAGATCATGAAGAAATAAATAATAATAAAAGCATACTATATTAAAAACAAGAACCTCAAAATTATATTACAATATTTTCCAAGAAAATCAATCTAGGGGTTTTAGCCCTCCATAATTAAAATAAACTAAAAATAGGAAAGACCGAACTCGAAATGGAAGAACTCCTCCAGAAGCGTTCCTCTAATGCTTAAAAGAAAGAAGGGAAAAGGAACTAAGAGAGAAGTGTGAAGTGAGTTATTGATGTTTGAATGCTTCAGTTTCTTCTCCTTTTATAGGCAATGGAAAGTAGGAAGCCAGCTAAGGAAAACGCGTTGCAAGTGGAACTTTCGGTGCAGATGATTTCCAGCTGTTCCAGCTGTCTCCAAGTTGCGTTTTTGTTGTTTCCAATGATTCGGTGCATGATTTGATTGATGAATCGATTCCTCCAGTTCATTTTTGCATAAAATACAGCACATGAATCGATTCATGACAAGGGGAATCGATTCCTAGCCTTATGAATCGATTCATGACATGCAAAACAACCTAGGAATCGATTCATTTAGGTGGGGAATCGATTCAAGGCTTTAGGAATCAATTCATGGGCTTGGGAATCGATTCCTGGGGCATTTTTTATGTGTGAATCGATTCATACCCTATTAGTGCGGTTCCTGTTACAACCGCACTAATAGATAGCGCACTAATAGCCAATTTTCATGCTTTTGTTGCTCTTTTTTCACCATGTAAACTTTGGGGCTTGTTCTTCTTGTTTCTTTATCATTTGATGGTCATTTTTCTCTTGTTATTGACCCTTGGATTATCTTTGTACTTGTTTCTTAATTTTATTAATTTCTACAAAATAAAATACCCAAGTAAATAAGAGAACATTTATTAAAAATTAATCCTTAATTTATTTTAAAATCAAATATTAAATAAAGCTCATATGATGAAAATGTGTTAAAAAGCAATATATTACACAATAAGTGATGGCAAATTATACACATTTAAAGTGATGAATTAAGGATAAATCATGCATCATCAAATACTCCCACACTTATTCTTTTACACTCCTGGGCAAAATCAGAATAAAAACAAGTATCACAATTTATTAAAAACATTAAGTTGAAAAATAGTAAACACACAAAACTAGCATGTTCAATATGAAATCTTTAGGAATATACAGAGAAACAAGAGTTATTCATCATGCAAGATACAGAGCATCAAGATATGTATAAAAATCATCCAAACACTTAGGCATGTGAGAATTAAATTAAACTGAAAAGAAGATCATAAGTGACGGAACCTCACAAGACATACTCTCAACTCTCAAGTGTTTTGGGTTTGTGTATACGCTCAAAACATTTCCTGAAAAATAGACCGTCCCATAAATTTGACAAGTTTCTCAATTCCACAATCAACACAAATGCATGTATAGATCAACAGGGCTTTCCAGGGTTGTAATGTGGCCAAGGTTAAAATGGGTGGTAAAATTTTGGAATTAGTTTCATATGCCATGAAAATGATGGAGCAATTAATTTAATAGGCAAATAATGAGGTAAAACATTTGTTTTAATCATATTTGGTCGCAATCACCAATATCATTTTTTTTTCTTATACAATTTGCATAATACTTAAACTAAGAGTTGCAACTCCTTTTAGCACACTCCCACACTTATTTGACTGCCTATTTTTAACTTGATTCCAAAGCTCCAACATCTTTTTTAAGTAGGTATATAGCTTATTTGAGCCGTAACAAAGAAATGGTTAAATAGGCTCAAAGGGGCTAACAAAAGATGATTTATTTATGGTAAGCTTATATGGCTAGTGGCTCAATTGAACAAAATGCCTGCGTCCTTTCAAATACATGTATATGAGTTTCAAGTATCATCAAGAAATAAGACAAAGATTGAGATGTAAGCATTCAGGAATACATCACACATGAAAGAATTAAGATGGTTTAATGTGTTCCATCAAATTTTAAGGCTCAAAAATCTCACAAGGCATAATTCTATCATATATGATCATCTCTCAATTATCATGTCATTCTCAATATACCAAAAATACTTGAGTTCAAATTATAACATATCATTAAGCTCATATCAAACATGAAAGAAATTACCTGTTACTCATGCATATCCTAAAATTCCAATAAAACATGCCATTTTAAACAAAAACACATGCAAAAACCTTAATTAACTTAATTTTTTTAATTTTTTTTCACACAAAACACTTCACACACGAAAATAGAAACACACACAAAAATATCACACAAGAATAATCCCACCCCCACACTTAAGTCATACATTGTCCTCAATGTAAGACAAAGCATACAAAATAGACAACATAATGAAAAAGTAAAGAGATGGGTAAGAAAAACTTCCTCAAGGGGGATCAAGAAGTGGTTCCCCCAAAGTATGTTCCTCCATTGTAACATCCATAAGTGAAGGATTTTCATGAAATGGCTTTAGACGTTGTCTATTAACCTTGAAGCTTTTATTGGAGTTTTCACTTTTTATTTCAACAACTCCATGGGGAAATACATTAGTAACAATGAAAGGTCCTTCCCATTTGGAGCGCAATTTTCCGGCCATCAGTTTCAACCGGGAATTAAACAGTAGCATTTTCTGTCCAGCAGTAAAATCCTTTCTAGTTATTGAGCTATCATGGAATTTCTTTGTTTTCTCCTTATAGAACTTCGAGTTCTCATAAGCTGCCAAACGGATCTCATCAAGCTCATTCAGTTATAATTTTCTTTCTTCACCTGCTTGATCAAGTGCTAAGTTGCAAGCTTTTACAGCCCAATAAGCACGATGCTCAATCTCCACTGGAAGATGACATGCTTTACCAAAAACAATTCTATAGGAAGACATTCCTATAGGTGCCTTAAAAGTTGTTCTATGTGCCCAACGAGCATCATCCAGTTTCCTGCTCCAATCTTTTCTGTTAGGTTGTACTATTTTCTCCAGGATTCTTTTGATTTCTCTGTTAGAGACTTCTGCTTGTCCATTGGTTTGGGGGTGATATGGAGTAGAAACTCTGTGAATAACCCCATACTTCCTGAGCATAACTTGCATGGTCTTGTTGCAGAAGTGTGTTCCTTGATCACTAATGATTGCTCTCAGAATGCCAAACCTGCAAAAAATTTGAGATCTAACAAAATCTATAACAACTCGAGCATCATTAGTTCTGGTGGCTTTAGCTTCCACCCATTTAGAAACATAATCTACAACTAACAGAATGTAAGTAAAACCAAAGGATGGAGGAAATGGACCCATAAAATCAATGCCCCAAACATCAAATACTTCACAAAACAACATAGGTTGCTGAGGCATTTGTTGTTTCCATGTGATAGAATTACTAGCTCTTTGGCATTCCTCACAGGTGTTACAAATTCTCCATGCATCCTTAAAAATGGTGGGCCAGTATAAACTAGAGTCCAATACCTTCCTTGCTGTTCTTTGTGGACCAAAATGTCCACCAACTGGTGAACCATGGCAGAATTGAAGAACTAATTCTATCTCATGATCGGGAATGCATCTTCGAATTACCTGATCATTACACAATTTCCATAAATACGGGTCATCCCATATATAATACTTTGCATCACTTTTTAATTTTGAAATTTGGTTCCTGGATGCATATGGTGGAAAAACAAAGGCAACAAGATAATTTACAATGTTAGCAAACCAAGGTGTATCAAAAGAGTTAGAAATACTCATGAGGTGTTCATCCGGAAAATAGTCCTGAATAGGTGCCGAATCAGGAGCATTCTCAATTCTGCTTAAATGTCTGCCACTAAGTTTTGTGTTCCACTTCTGTCACGAATTTCCAAGTCAAACTCTTGGAGCAAGAGCATCCAACGAATTAATCTTGGCTTGGACTCACCTTTCTTCAACAAGTACTTCAGAGCTGTATGGTCAGTAAAGACAACTACTCGAGAACCGAGTAAGTAAGATCTGAACTTATCTAATGCAAAAACAATGGCCAAGAGCTCTTTTTTAGTAGTTGTGTAATTTACCTGGGTGGCATCTAAAGTTTTAGATGCATAGTAGATGACCCTAGGCTGCTTGTCAATCTTTTGACCAAGGATGGCTCCCAATGCATAATTAGAGGTATCACACATCAACTCAAATGGGGCTGTCCAAACAGGTGCTTGAATTATTGGGGTAGTAGTCAATGCTTGCTTCAGGCAATTAAAAGCCTCCTTACACTTTTCATCAAACTCAAATACCACATCCTTTTGAAGCAGACTGGATAGTGGTCTAGCCTTCTTGCTAAAATCCTTTATGAATCTTCTGTAGAAACCTACATGGCCAAGAAAAGAACGAACCTCTCGAGCACAAGAGGGGTAAGGTAAATATGATATTACTTCTATCTTGGTAGGATCTACCTCAATTCCTTTCTCAGAGATTACATGCCCTAAAACTATTCCTTGTTTTACCATAAAATGACATTTTTCATAGTTCAAGACAAGGTTAGTTTCAATACATCTATTTAAAACTTTATCCAAACTATCAAGGCATGCATTAAATGAAGATCCATAAACAGTAAAATCATCTATAAACACCTCTATGCAATTTTCAATGAAATCATGAAAAATACTTATCATGCATCTTTGAAAAGTTCCAGGAGCATTGCATAGGCCAAATGACATTCTCCTATAAGCAAATGTGCCAAAGGGACAGGTGAATGTAGTCTTTTCTTGATCCTCAGGTGTAATATGAATCTGAAAATATCCAGAGAATCCATCAAGAAAACAGTAATGAGATTTACCTGCAAGATGTTCAAGCATTTGATCAATGAAGGGTAAAGGGAAATGGTCCTTCTTTGTTGCTTGGTTTAGTCTCCTGTAGTCAATACAGACTCTCCAACTATTTTGCACTCTGGTAGGGATCAATTCATCCTTCTTATTTTTCATAACTGTGATCCCTGTTTTCTTAGGAACCACTTGAATCGGACTCACCCATCGGCTATCAGAGATAGGATAAATAATTCCCACTTATAAAAGCTTGGTAATCTCCTTCTTAACTACATCAAGGATTACAGGGTTGAGTCTCCTTTGACGCTGTCTCACTACTTTAGCATTTTCCTCCAGAAATATCCTATGCATGCACATAGATGGGCTAATTCCAGGAATATCTACCAATGTCCAGCCTATAGCCTTCTTGTGTCTTTTCAATACCTGCAACAATTTTTCTTCTTGATTTTCATCAAGAGAAGTGGAAATTATCACCGGGAGCTGTTCATCATCCCCTAAGTATACATACTTGAGGTTCTCAGGTAGAGGCTTTAATTCTAACTTAGGTGCCTGCAAAACAGATGGAACTAACAAAGTAGATTTGGATTCCGCTGCTTGCACTTCAAAAATTTTGTTAGAGTTTTCTTGAAATCCTGCATTCAGCTCCTTATGGTTAACAGGTATATCTAAAGACTCTGAATCAAAAATTATGTATTTATCAATTTTAGCATAAATATCACAACTTCCAAAATCATTGCATGCAAAACAATCGTTTGAATCATCTATGCATTCCAAATCAACATTAAAAAAATGTTCAAAAACTAGTTCATCAATAATGTCAATTTGGAAAATAGAATGATTTTCAGCTGGGTATTTCATGGCATCAAGAATATTGAATTGAACTTTCGTGTCACTAAATTCCATAGAGAGAGTTCTAGAATGAACATTTATTTTGGTTCGGGCTGTTTTCAAAAATGGTCTTCCCAAAATTATAGGAATAGAAATTTGAGGCATACCTTTTTCCATATCAAGTATGAAAAAGTCAACAGGGAAAACAAGTTGTTCTACCTGAACTAAAACATCCTCTATAACTCCAGCAGGGTAAGCAGTGCTTCTATTGGCTAGCTGAATTACTACACCAGTAGGTTGTAAATTTCCAAGAGATAAAGATTTGAAAATAGACATAGGCATAACATTTATTGAAGCTCCTAAATCTAACATGCAATTTTCAAATTTGTTATTGCCTATGATACAGGGTATAGAAAACGTACCTGGATCTTTACATTTCTCCGGGATATTTGGAACTTCCTTACCAAGTAATGCAGATACATTCCTTCCCATGCTTATCCTTTCATTACCCTTGAGTCTCCTCTTGTGGGTACATAGTTCTTTCAGAAATTTGGCATACTTGGGAATTTGTTTGATTGCATCAAGAAGAGGTATATTTACTTCCACTTTCCTGAAAGTATCTAAAATTTCTTTGTCCACTTCTTCTATCTTCTTGCTTGGAATTTCTTTTGGTGGGAAAGGAAGAGGGATATGAGGTGGAATTTGGGGTGGTTGCATCTAAGACTTTCTTTTGCTTGAAGAGGGTACATCATTCTCAACTGTTGCAGGTTTAGTTGTTTGTTTCTCAGGTTCCTTGGGTATGGGTACTTCAAGGTTCTTACCTGATCTTAACTGAATTGCACTCACATTTCTTGGATTTGCAGCTGGTTGAGATGGTAATTTGTTAGAGTTTTGAGATTGTAACTGGCTTAATGATGAAGCCAGTTGCCCAATTTGGTTGTTTAAACTCTGGATTGTAGCATCATTCCTCTGTTGATACTCCAAGTTCTGTGCAGCCATTTGTTTTACCAGTTCTTCCAAAGAAGGGCCACTTGTGGATGGTTAAGGTGTAGGTCTTTGAAATAGAGGTTGGGTATTTTATTGTTGGTTACCCCATCTTAAGTTTGGATGGTTCCTCCAACCTGGATTGTATCTGTTGGTGGAAAGGTCATGGTTTTGTTGTTGTTGTTGTGGTGGAGGTCTATCATGGTAGATGTTAACTGCATAGGCTTGGGGACTATTATGATCCTTTTCTTGTAGAGAAGGACAATAATCAGTGGGGTGCTCTTGTGAAGAGCAGATGCCATATACTTTAATAGTCATGGATTTTTGATTTACTGCCAATTGTGTAACCAGAGTGGTGAGAGCATCTAGTTTGTTCTCTAATTTAATTCTGGATGAACTAGAATTTGAATCAAACATGGGTTTGAAAGAATCATTTCTCACACCAAATTTTTGAGAGTTAGATGCCATCTTTTCAATCAGGTTTCTTGCTTCAACAACAGTCATATCTCCTAAAGCTCCTTCACTTGCCGCATCAATCATGTTACGATCAACGTGGTGCAGACCTTCATAAAAGTACAGAAGAAGAAGTTGTTTAGAAATTTGGTGGTGAGGGCAACTTGCACAGAGTTTCTTGAATCTCTCCCAATACCCATAAAGATTTTCTCCAGAGAGTTGCCTAATGCCAGATATGTCCTTACGGATTGCAGTTGTTCTAGAGGCAGGAAAGAACTTTTCCAAGAACATTTTCTTTAAGTCATTCCAACTTGTGATTGATCTTGGAGCAAGGTAGTACAGTCAATCCTTAGCAACACCCTCTAAAGAATGAGGTAACGCTTTAAGATAGACATGGTCTTCTTGAATGTTTTGAGGTTTTATTGTGGAGCACACAATGTGGAATTCTTTAAGGTATTTATACGGATCTTCAACTGCAAGACCATGAAACTTAGGCAACAAGTGTATAAGTCCAGTCTTAAGCATAAAAGGGATATCCTCTTCAGGATATTGAATACACAAACTTTCGTATGTGAATTCAGGTGCAGCTAGTTCTCTAAGAGTTCTTTCACAGGGTTCAACCATATTAGAAAAACTAGCAGTAGTACTTTCAGCAGATTCAGATGAGATACTATCACTATCAATATCAATAAAATTATTATTAAATCTAGCTTCTCTAATTAATTTATGAAAATTTCTATCAATTTCATAATCAAATGAATATAAATGCTCAAAAGTTCTTCTAGTCATACATAGCATACAACAAGATATTTGATGATCATGAGCAATAAATCATAAGAATCCTAAATCATAGAAATAATAAAAAAAAATTATTTTTTTATTTTTTTAATTATTTTTTTATAATTTTTCAATTTTTATAAAAAATTAATTTAAAACAAGAATTTTCCTAAAGATCGTTGATCCCTGGCTGCGGCGCCAAAAATTTGACGTGTCGTTTACCGTCAAATTAGTACATCAAAATTAATTAATGTAGTACTAGGGTGTCAACCTAGGTCATTCGCTCAAGGATCAACAAAAAATTTAAGAAAAAAATCAAGTTTAAAATTAATTTTTACAAACACAAATTTAACAAACATACAAATACAATTGGGGGGTTTTGATTGATTTTATTGTGACAATTAAAATTAAAACAAAGTAAATATAGGATTTAAAACAATAAATAACAAGCGATTGATTTTCTTAGAGTATTGTAAATAAATTTATCCTTGGTTCACTAAAGATAATTTGTATACTTTCATTACTGTTGATTTCTTAGCTCAATTTGAATTAATCAACTAAGCGTCTTTTTCAATTCATAATTCTTTTACTTTCATTTAAAAATGAATATTTTAATCAAGCATCCTAATTAAGCAAAAGGAGTCAAGATCGTAAAATCTAGGAATTATTGAGCATATGAAAGATCATCGCCTACATACATAATCTATTCTCAAATTATGGAATTAAGCAAACCATAATTATTAAAAGTGATTATGAAAATATTCATTAAGCATGCATATTTCCTTAATCCAATTTAATTTAAATTCTTATTTTATTCCATTTGAATAATTAAGCCGATTAAGCATACAAATTTAATTAAACAGAATGGAATTAAATAAGCAGAGTAAGATTATGAAGAAATAAATAATAATAAAAGCATACTATATTAAAAACAAGAACCTCAAAATTATATTACAATATTTTCCAAGAAAATCAATCTAGGGGTTTTAGCCCTCCATAATTAAAATAAACTAAAAATAGGAAAGACCGAACTCGAAATGGAAGAACTCCTCCAGAAGCGTTCCTCTGATGCTTAAAAGAAAGAAGGGAAAAGGAACTAAGAGAGAAGTGTGAAGTGAGTTATTGATGTTTGAATGCTTCAGTTTCTTCTCCTTTTATAGTCAATGGAAAGTAGGAAGCCAACTAAGGAAAACGCGTTGCAAGTGGAACTTTCAGTGCAGATGATTTCTAGCTGTTCCAGCTGTCTCCAAGTTGCGTTTTTGTTGTTTCCAATGATTCGGTGCATGATTTGATTGATGAATCGATTCCTCCAGTTCATTTTTGCATAAAATACAGCACATGAATCGATTCATGACAAGGGGAATCGATTCCTAGCCTTATGAATCGATTCATGGCATGAGGAATCGATTCATGGCATGAAAAACAACCTAGGAATCGATTCATTTAGGTGGGGAATCGAGTCAAGGCTTTGGGAATCGATTCATGGGCTTGGGAATCGATTCACACCCTATTAGTGCGGTTCCTGTTACAACCGCACTAATAGATAGCGCACTAATAGCCAATTTTCATGCTTTTGTTGCTCTTTTTTTCACCATGTAAACTTTGGGGCTTGTTCTTCTTGTTTCTTTATCATTTGATGGTCATTTTTCTCTTGTTATTGACCCTTGGATTATCTTTGTAATTGTTCCTTAAATTTATTAATTTTTGTAAAATAAAATACCCAAGTAAACAAGAGAACATTTATTAAAAATTAATCCTTAATTCATTTTAAAATGAAATATTAAATAAAGCTCATATGATGAAAATGTGTTAAAATGCAATATATTACACAATAAGTGATGGCAAATTATACACATTTAAAGTGAAGAATTAAGGATAAATCATGCATCATCAAAGAGTGGGGAGATAACTTAGAGTGTATTTTAGGAATCCCAAAGAGAGCGGGTGGGACTCGATCTTGAATTGTTTGTGTTGTATGTGGGCAGGTG
The DNA here is from genome assembly GCA_037962975.1 of Clitoria ternatea. Taxonomy (NCBI): domain Eukaryota; kingdom Viridiplantae; phylum Streptophyta; class Magnoliopsida; order Fabales; family Fabaceae; genus Clitoria; species Clitoria ternatea. The sequence goes on from CM075670.1 coordinate 143,666,152, forward strand.
TTGATGAGACACCTTCCCGATTATTGTGGGGGTGAAGACTCACCTTTACAGCTATTTTTCCAGACTTCCAGGTTGGACCATACACCGCAGAGGATCGTACAGACTGCGTATCGAAGATCACGCGAGCTCCTATTGGATCGAGGACGGGAAGATTAGGATAGATTATTTTATTTTCATTTATGAGAGCCTGCGTGCTCCTTCACTTACAGTATGTACAGTTACTGTTACGACCATGTATTATATAGGATATGTTGTATATAAGGAGTATCTATTCCACCAAGTTTCCTTGTACAAAAGAAAAACTTCCACATTTTTCTAAAACTCGGAACCTCTCAATTGACCAAGATAATCTAGTGGAAGGGATTATCCTAGTTAACCAAGGGTGTTACAATGGGCAAGTTTTGTCATCTATATATATACATGTGTGATATGTTTGATTGATGATTTGACTAATTTAAAGGTTATGCATATAGTGAATACATATGAAATTAAGGAATTGAATAGGTGAAATTGAG